>LR990863.1:4603882-9403882 GCA_905163395.2 Endotricha flammealis | reverse complement strand
GTTACCAGGCGCAGGCTTTTCCTGTCCAGGCGCAATAGGCGCTTGGGCAGCTTGTTGTCCAGGGTTGGCATTGCCTCCTTGGATTGCCTGCAGTCTGGTGTCGTAGTCCACCATCTCTCAGCTTGTGTGTATGTGATGTTTTGTATCCATCTGCGTAGCTGATTGAATGGGACTGGCACGATGGGCTCGGGTCCGAGAACTGTTGTGTCAGATCCCCTCCTGGCCAGTTCGTCAGCTGCATCGTTACCTAGTGAGCCACTATGTCCTTTTATCCATTGAAGTGTTAGCGCATTGCGATTCGTCACCGCAACGCGCTCGAGTGCATTGTGACATTCTAGTATTAATCCTGAGTCAAAATAGTTTTTATTCAGAGATTGGAGTACTGAAGCGCTATCGGAGAGTACGCGGATATGAGTTCCCGTGACCTTCCTGGCTTCAAGAGCATATGCTGCTTGGATAATGCCTACACATTCCGCTTGATAGACAGTGTTGAACATTCCAAGGGGTTTTGATATTTTTATGTTCAGTTCATCTGAGTAGACTCCGACTCCAGTCCCAGAGTCAGTCTTTGAACCGTCAGTGTAGATTCTGAGCTCTTTTGGGCCTGAATAGTCGTTCGGTTCTTCGGTTAGTTGTACTTTGTAGTGTTTTGAGAATCGGTGTGTTTTTGGAATTTTGTCAGTGGGTGATGACATCATTGATTGCTGTTTGATGGCATCCTCTTTTGTTCGTATGTGTTTGATTCGAAAATCTTTGCCTAGGGTGCCCGCTATGCTAAGTCTGAAGGCTGCTAGTGTTGCCTCCTCTCGCACGATTAAGTGCAGGGGTGGCAGTCCCAGCATCACCTGTAGAGAAGCAGTAGGTGCTGTTCTCATGCTGCTCGTGATTGCTACGCAGGCCAAACGTTGCAGTTTTTCTAGGTCTTTTTGGGCTGTGCTCAAGTCGGTCCTGGGCCACCATACTAGAGAGCCGTAGGTGATGATTGGTCTAATGATTGCGGTGTATAGCCAGTGGGTAATCTTTGGACTGATACCCCAGTTTCTGCCTAGTAGCTGTTTGCATTGCCACATGGATATACTGGCTTTTGTGGTGATGTAGTCAGTGTGTTTTGCCCAATTCAGCTGCTTATCCAAGAAAATACCCAGATACTTGGTTTCCGTTGAAAGGCTTAGGGTTGTGTCAAAGAAGTGTGGTAGTTGTAACGGTGCCACCTTTCTTTTCTTTGTGAAGAGAATCAGTTCGGTTTTCGTGGGATTTACTGCTAGTTGGTATTCCTTGCACCAGTCCTCTACTATTTTCAAGGCTTGGCGCATAAGGTTGCATAGTGTGTTTTCATGGTTGCCGTTTATTATTATTGTTATGTCGTCCGCGTACCCTACGGTGAAATAGCCCTTGTCATTTAGACGTTTTATTAGGCTATCTACCACCAGGTTCCATAAAAGTGGCGAGAGAACGCCTCCTTGGGGGCAGCCCTTCGCCACAATGGCTCTTGTGGTGTCATTCACTGTGACCTGTACGGCTCTCATCTTAAGCATGTTGGTGATCCAACAGCGTAGGGTTGAGTTTACGCCGTGTTTCTTGAGGGCTGTGTTAATACTATGAAATAGAGTTTTGTCGAAAGCGCCTTCAATGTCGATGAAGGCAGCCAATGAGGATGACTTGTGGTCTACTGCGCATTCGATTTTTGACACTACGCTGTGAAGCGCAGATTCTGTTGATTTACCTGTGGAGTAGGCGTGTTGTTGTTTGTGTAGAGGGTTTTGTCGGAGAGGTCCGTCTCGAATGTAACGGTCACATAGTCTCTCTAGTGTCTTCAGTAGAAATGATGTTAGGCTTATAGGTCTGTAGGATTTCGGTTGTGTGTAGTCGGATTTACCGGGTTTAGGAATGAAGATTACTTTTACCTCACGCCACGCCCGTGGTACGTATCTGTGTGCTATGCATGACCTGTATATCGCCACCAGCCATGGTGTTATGGGGTCTATTCCCCATTGAAGCAGTGCTGGGATGATACCGTCCAGGCCTGCAGATTTATATGGTTGGAAGGTTTTAATTGCCCATTTTATGCGGTCTTCCGTAACTATGGTGCTGGCTCTCGACCAGTCTTGGTTAGTAGGCGTCCATTTGGTTTCTTCGGTCCAGGATTTGTCCTCGGAGAGATGACAGTCTGGGAAGTGCGTTTCCAGAAGGACCTTGCTAATTTCTTGGTCTGTTTGCGTGTATGTGTTGTCTGGTTTTTTCAGCGTACCAAGGGTGCGATCCTTATCAGTTGATAAGATCTTCCTTACTCGGGCCGCTTCATTGTGAGATTCAATGTTTTCACAGAACTGTCGCCAGGCAGCTCTCCTAGCAATTCTAATCTGTTTTTTGAAAGTATATTGTGTGTCTTTGTATAGCTCCCAATCTTCTGCCAGTCTTGAGTTCTTTGCTCTGTTAAATTGTTTGCGTAATTCATGTCTGAGTTTGCTAAGTTCAGAGTTCCACCAGGGGGAGCCTTTCCCTTTTGTATTTGGAACTTTCAGTTTGCAGCACGCATGATACGCTTCCGTTATGTATTCCGAGAGTTTGGTTACAGTGTTCTCAAGTTGTGTGAGGTCTGTTAGAGTTGTGGGTGTTAGATGGTTGCCTAATAGTTGTGCTAGAAGGCTTTTGTACCCGGGTATGTGTGTGCGACGCGGGTTTCGTCTTGGTGTAGGTTTCTTTGTGTTTGCTAGTAGTGTAAAACGGATTCTTCTATGGTCTAAGCAAGAAGCTTCATCGGTTACGCGCCAGTTTGTAATTAGGTCTGTCGCTTTCCCCGTGGCTAGCGTTAGGTCAATTACTGTTTGTCCTCGGCTCGTGACCCAAGTGGGTTCCGAACCTCGGTTTATAATGTTAAGGTTAGTGGAAAATAAATATGTGCATAGTACCTCTCCTCTGTGATTTGGCTTTTCGCTACCCCAGAGCGGGTGGTGGGCGTTCGCATCGGTGCAGATGATGAGGTCCAGGTTTGCACTCTCGCAGTAGAGCACCAGGTCCGTCATCTCCTTCGGTGGGCAATTTTCATCGTCGCCTGGCATATATACCGAGGCTAGTACGATGTCTGGTGCGTTCCCGCTGGTCTGGAGCCTGACTGCAGTCAGATCTCTGGAACAGAATTGGGTGAGTGTTGTGGTCGGTATATCATGGGGTATATACGCGCAAGCGCGTGGTTTGTCTGTGCTATGGGTGTTGAGAATTAGCTTACCTCCTATGTTACCGAGGCCGCATATCCTATTGTTTCTGATCCACGGCTCTTGGATCAGTGCGATGGTTCGGGGTCTCATCTCCAGAGCCTTGCGCAAGCTAGCCGTGGCGCACTGGCTGTGCTGGAGGTTTGTTTGTATGACCTCGAGGTTTGGCGTGGGTGATGACGATGGCGGGGTGGAGTTAGGAGGAGACTGATCCATCGGATAGTCTCCCAGCCATCTCCACCCCGTCCCGGTCATCGTTCGGCGACGAGGCGAGCAGCTGGTCTGTCCACCCTGGAGATGCGGGCGGAAGGGATTCCGCGTCAGCCATCGCCGCTTTGGTCATTTCCTCCTCGAGGTGCGCTATGTCGTCTTCGTTCTGTGCCGTCTTTATGGAAGCGGTGTCGGGGCCTTCTTTCTGTGCTTCTGGTGGCGTTCTGGTGAGGAGCCGTACGTATATCGACCCAAGGAGGTACGATACTCGCCGCTCTCGCGCCAGAACTTTCTCCACTTCGTCCGGTGGGATGCCCAGGGTCAGAAAGGTTCCAGGGTTGTCTCCTCCAACCGATGTCGCCCTATATAGGGACCACCTCCCTATGTCATACCAGGTGTTCTGACGCTTCAGAACACTCTGGAGTCGCGCGATGTCCCCATTGTACCTGGGTACGAAGAGCGCAGCTCGGACACGGGTCGGTACATCGGATTGCTTCATCACGGCTAATGTCATCTCGGTGTCCGGTAGGGCGATTTTGGGGACGTTCAGTGTGAGCCAGGTCAGGGCGTTTTCGTCCTCACACCACATCTGCACGGTGCCGTCCGCTATCCGTGGGTATCCTCGGAAAGCTGGGAGTGGTGTGGTGGAGTCGGTGTCCATGACGAGGTCTTCGAGCTTCATCTTTATGTGCTCGGCTTCGTCGGTGGTCATGTCTCTTGCGGGGGGGGAGAAGCAGATCGCTACGGCCAGCCGCGCCGGGATGTCCGCTGTGGCCCGCGCGTAGGTTTTCCGCTCCCCTGACTGAAGCCTCGCACGCTTGGGATCTCCCTGAAGTGTGCTCGGCGAGATCGTGTCATCTGGGCGCACTCTTTTCACCGCTCCCTGGCCACTAGACCCTGGTTGCGGTTCTGAAGTGTTTGGCAAGGTATTGGTAGCCAAGGTCGCCTTGTGGGAGGCTCCGGCCCGCTTGCCCCTTTTCCTCTGTCTCGGTCTGTTGTGTGTGGCGGCGCGGTTTGGGGTGTCGGCCGAGGTTGGTCCCGTCGTGGGCCGAGACGTTTCGCGCTGGGTGTCCCCTTCGCGTACTTGTCTTGGCCCACGTGTTTCCGCGTCCGGCTGCTTTTCGCGCTGGGTACTCCCTTCGCGTACTCGCTGCTGGTCGCATACTCCCTTGTCAGCAACCGATTGCGCTTCGCGCTGGCTTTCACCTTCGCGGGTTTTACGCAAGCGGCTGTTGAGTTCTCTTTCCCGGGCTATGATTTTTCCGCGCTTCTGGTGAAGCAAGCGTACTTCATCGGCCGAGATTTTGACGGAACCAGGGTCGCCATCCCTCACCGCACGTTCCTGGTTGGTGTCCACGTCCCTCAGCCTCGCGTCGATCTTCGCGCGCTGGAGCGCCAGTGCGCGCAGCTCGTCACCGATGCTTGTAGGTTGTGCGTTGTTCCTGTCATTGTCCGGGTTGTTGGTGACACTATTCCTGACGATGCTCTGTTGCCAGGCGCTCGTGGAGGGTTTGTCACGCATGGTGCTTGGCGCGTTCGTCGCAGCCATTGTTGTGTCGGATGGCGCGTGGGTCGCAGCCGTTACTGTGTCAAGTGGCGCGTGAGTCGCAGCCAGAGTCGTGGGCGCTAAAGCAGCCTGCCGCACAGAAGGTGCAGCGCTAGAGAGCATGTTGATGTTCCCCCCCAGATTACGATGGGAACTGACCGACGAGTCGGCATGGGATTCCCCGGCTTGGCCGGGACCCACCTGGGGATTTAGTTTTTCAAAATGCTTCATTACATTGGGGGTTGGTGGGCTGTTTTTGATGGACGAGGCTACCCCTCCTCGTTGGAACACAGGGATGAGGTATGGGTTACCCTAGGGTTTGGATTTGGCCTTCGGGTACTTCTCTTGTCCGGGATCCCTTACGGGACGCTCCCGCTGTGGGGTCGACCTAAAGTCGGTCGGCCCCACAGCCGGAGTTGGGCTATCCGCAACCTGCCCACCCGCTCGGTTGCACGAGAAGAAATGCCTGGCGGTCCGTGCTCCCCCGATACCGGTGTATAGATATACAGCGGTATAAGGGCAGCACAGCCAGCCCCGAGATTTCATTTGTTTATTTTCCATGTTGTTTTCAATTACTGTTGAATTTTTTTATAAGTTTTTCCTTGCGTTCTCACCTCTTTCTTCCTTTTAGAAAATTAATGAATATTGACATTTACATGAACACCTGAAAAGCTCAGCTATTACTTTTCCAGTTATTAGGGTTTAGAGTAGTGACATGAAATCTTTGACACGTGCGTCCTTTTTTTCCAACGTTTCATTTCCATTAAAATTTAATTAGGCTTTCCATCAGCTGGCACTCTTGGACTTTCACCTAAAAACCATACTAAAAATAAAATAATTCCAACACAACACAAAGCACTTTTTTTTATGATAAACTACTACTAACAAATTCGTTTGTGTATATCCCCGCTTTCCCGTAGGAATCCTTGTATGTAATAAATAAACCTTCCTCTTGAATAACTCTATCTATAAAAAAACGCAAAACCCGTTGCGTAGTTTTAAAGGTATAAGCATACATAGGCATAGACAGCGGGAAGCGACTTCATTTTGTACAAAATGTAAAGACTGGCTGCTGCCCGCGGTGTTACTGCGTTTAATTTTATGCACAGCAGCGCCAAATATCAAATTTTTGACCAAATCCTACGGGAATCGCGTACTTTTCGGAATAAAAAGTACCCTATTTGTTAATCCAAGGTATCAGCTACCCTACATACCAAATATTATAAAAATTGGTCCACCATTTGACCGTAAAGAAGTAACAAACATACGCACAAACTTCGCCTTTATAATATTAGTAGGATGTCGGTCATCTCTACACCTTTATAAGACTAAAGAGTCCGTAGCAGCGAGTGGCGCGCAATCGGCCCACCCTAATTACAGCCAGTAAAAACTAATTGCGAACGACTGAATGCGGCTCCATACCATTGCCAATGCGCACCTTATGTACTGAAAATGAATAATGCTTTTATTATGAACAAAATCTGTATTGATTTAAGTAGGTATTACCTAAATATTATGACGAGTTTTGAAAAAGTACTGATTAATTTACTAAACTAAGACTTTACTAAGAATTAGTATAGGAAACGTTGAATGCTCGTTATGTTTAGTGAGAAAATAATTTTAGTGTGCGGATAGGATCCGGTGTCTATTTAATTTAGTAAAAAATAATAATATAAAAAAACTGTAATTTCAGTTGACAGTTAATGCTACTTTTTATTGCGTCCGTCGACTACGCAAAGAAATCGTAGATAACACAAATAAATTTTGCTATTCTTATTAATATAGTAAGTAATATACAGATTTTAACTGAATATAGTACACAAAATATCTTAAAGAAATCCCTCAAATAAATTCACGTCAAGTCCCCCTCTCCTCTCGAACTATGTATTTAGTTTTCAGAGGCATCTTCGTTTAGTTTGAAGACAACTTTAAGAAAAGTTAGAACTGTCAACCAACTTCGAAATTTAATCAGCGATTATAGACTTTTCAGCCGTTTTCTCATAAGTTTTCTTACTTCTTTTTGCCCTTATCATAAACTAGCTTTTCCCCGCGGCTTCGCTCACGTTAATTTTATGACATAGAATAGACCTCGTTTGACAACAAAACAACCCATAGCGCGACTTGTGGCGCCATCTGTTGACCGATACAGCGCCCTCTATAGTAGAAAAATTATTTTCCCATTGGAACGACATAATTTCACGGGATAAAAAGTAGCCTATGTTGGGCTCTGTACCCCTATCAATATGTATGCAAATTTTCATAATGATCGGCTGCTTATTCAAGCCGTGAAGGAATATCAAACAAACAAACTCACTTTCTCATTTATAATATTAGTAAGGATAGAGGTCGTCGTATGTTTTTTCTAGCGTTTATCACATTGTAACATGTAAACCATTTTTCATATGTGAATTTCATTTACTTTTTTTGATGTTTTGTTTGAAGTGATACTCAACGCCCCGACAAAAGATGATAGCAAAATTTCTTCTACAATGCAATTTTTATTTAATAGACCGATCTGATCATAAAATCCAATAATTATTAATAAGCAATTGCTTTACGTTATCTAAACTATAAATGAAACCTCGAAACACGTAGGAATTTAATTTTTAATCACGAGCTAAGTTGTCGCTATCGGTTAGCGCTAAAATGCATGTAAGTACCTATTTAAGTTTTAGAACGGTTTCCATACCATCAAACCTGCTTGAAGGAAACGGCGTCAATACAAATAAATCTCGATTCCACAACAAAAGTATTATGATCAGTAATATAAATAGATATACGTCCTACGTAGCTATTCCTTCACGAAGAAAGATTACCCCTAAATCTATAACATAATAAAAGTGTAAAAAAAGTTTGTACATTTGATACATTGAATATATTTCCAAAAAATTGTTTAGGGCGATGAAGAATAAGCAATAGAACAAGAATTTCGTAAAATTTTGTCCGTCTGTTTGTATGTTTGTATGTATGTTTGTACACGCTAATCTCAGAAACGGCTGAACCGATTTGGATGCGGTTTTCACTAATATGTGGCGATTTGCTCAACTTAACATTTAGTGTATGTTTCTTTTCAAAATTCCCACGGGAATCCGAGATATACGCAAACGAAGTTGCGAGGGTATATCAACGCACAGCCCAAACCGCTGGGTCTAGAAATTCCAAATTTGGCATGTAGGTTACTTACGACGTCTAAGGATATACAAAGAAAGGATTTTTCAAAATTCCCACGGGAAAGCGAGATATACGCAAACGAAGTTGAGAGAGGACGCACAGCCCAAACCGTTGGGTCTAGAGATGCCAAATTTGGCATGTAGGGTCCTTATATGGACCGGACCGACCGGACCGGACCGGACCGGACCGGAACGGACCGGACCGGACCTGAACGGATCAGACCTGATCGGTCCGGAAGGAACCGCACCGTACCGAGTCCGTGCCGGACCGGACCGAATCGGACCGGACCGTTATTTTTTTTTGTCCGTCTGTTTGTATGTTTATATGTTTGTATGTATGTTTGCACACGCTAATCTCAGAAACGGCTGAACCGATTTGAATGCGGTTTTCACTAATATGTGGCGATTTGCTCAAATTAACATTTAGTGTGTTTCTTTTCAAAATTCCCACGGGAATCCGAGATATACGCAAACGAAGTTGCGAGAGGACGCACAGCCCAAACCGCTGGGTCTAGAGATTCCAAATTTGGCATGTAGGTTCCTTACGATGTCTAACGATATACTAAGAAAGGATTTTTCAAAATTCACACGGGAAAGCGAGATATACGCAAACGAAGTTGCTAGAGGACGCACAGCCCAAACCGTTGGGTCTAGAGATGCCAAATTTGGCATGTAGGGTAAATTAGGGCATGTCCGGTCCGGTCGGACCGGATCGGAACGGACCGGACTGGACCGGAACGGATCAGACCTGATCGGCCCGGAAGGAACCGCACCGTACCGAGTCCGTGCCGGACCGGACCGAACCGGACCGGACCGGTTTTTTTTTTCTGAAGAAATATATGTTAATTGGTATGTAGGTACCTTATCAGGACCGGACCGACCGGACCGGAGCGGACCGACTAGACCTGATCGGACCGGACTATATATATATATAAAATTCAAAGTCCTGACTGACTTAACTATACATATATCAACGCACAGACCAAACCGGTGTGTCTAGAGATTCCAAATTTGGACTGTAGGTTCCTTACGACGGCGACGTCTAGGGGTACACCCCTAGACGTCGCCGTCGCCTTTCTTTGTACACAAAGAAAGGATTTTTCAAAATTCCCACGGGAAACCGAGATATACGCAAACCAGGTTGCGAGGCTATATCAAATTTGGCATGTAGGTTCCTTACGACGTCTAGGGATGTACATCCCTAAGAAAGAATTTTTCAAAATCCCACGGGAAAGCGAGATATGCGCAAACGTAGTTGCGAGAGGACGCACAGCCCAAACCGCTGGGTCTAGAGATGCCAAATTTGTCATGTAAGGGTCCTTATAAGGACCGGACCGGAACAGATCGGACCGGACCGGAACGGATCAGACCTGATCGGTCCGGAAGGAACCGCACCGTACCGGGCCGTGCCCGACCGGACCGGTTTTTTTTTCTGTAGAAATATATGCTAATTGGCATATAGGTTCCATATCAGGACCGGACCGACCGGACCGGCCCGGACTGACCGGACCGGACTGGACCGACCGGACTGGATGGAACCGTACCGTACCGGGCAGTGCAGGACCGGAATTTGTTTCTGAAGAAAAATATGCTAATTGTTACTAGGCCACGCGGGCGAAGCCGCGGGCAGAAGCTAGTCATAAATAAAAATAGTATTACAGGAAATTGTATCACGAGCCATGTCTACTCGTCTTTAATTTTTGTTATTTTGTTAACACGTTAACGTGGGCATATCAAGGGAACATCACAAAACAAAATAAAAAAATACAAGTCCAACATGTAATGTTAATTACGAATTAGGGAAAAACTCGCAAAACATACAATTTAACAAAGGTAAACGCTGTTAACCTTATATGTTAGGAACGTTTTAGATTTGGATCTTGCAATTCTGTTGATATAATTAATATGAAACTATTCATATTTGGATGTTTATTAATCTAAGTTGGTATATTCAGTGTGATCTATCTAAGTTGCTCTTGCTCAATCCCTCCTTCTTCCCATCCTTGACTATGCCGACTTACCGTATTCAGATCTTAACTATGAGTTGCTATGTAAATTAGATCGCTTGCAAATTTTTTGTATCAGGTTCATTTTTGGATTACGTAAATTTGATCACGTATCTGAGTACCGAACTCAACTAAAATGGCTGTCTTTTCGTCAACGTAGGGATTTACATATTCTAACCTTCCTATATACTATTCTTTATAGTCCTCAAGCTCCTTCCTATCTCAAAGAAAACTTTACTTTCACATCTTCTTCTCATGCTTTATCTCTTCGTTCCTCAGAAACCCTCACTCTTCTAATTCCTGTCCACTCTTCTAAATTCCTTGACTTATCTTTTACTAAACAGGCCATCAGACTGTGGAATAATCTTCCTGTAGCTATCAGAACTTCCAAATCTATTTTAATTTTTAAAAAACTTGTAAAAAACCATTTCCTTTCACCATAAGCGAATGTTTTCTTCCAAAGTTTTATTGATTATGTACTTATTACGTTGCAAATTTTGTTAATAAGATTCTTGTTTTGCTTGCCCTGCCCGTTTCTTTCTTTAATTCGTTACCCTAAGGTTGCCTTGAAAAGATTGCTTTTAGCTAAGGCCGCCTTGTTGCTAATACACTAGTATGTAAGATTTTAATGTAATATTTCTTTGTGCTGTTGGATGTGTATTGCATATAAAGTATATTCTATATATCTATCTATCTATCAAAAACAACCACGTACCTAATTGAATTGAAAACTTCTTTAGCGGCGCTTGGCACTTTTTTTAGATAGGTACAAAATGTTAAACTCGCGTCAGATCCGTAGCCTGCAGCCGTATTCTCTAAGCATCATTTGTTAACTCGAAAGCGGAATCCGCGGTGAGACATTTCTTCGCTTTCGAGTTAACACATGATGCTTAGAGAATACGGCTGCTGATCGAAAAAGCGTAAGCGTACCATTCTAAAATATTAAAAAATGCACAACGTTGATGTTTAAGTGTTCACTGCTGTCGGCACTCCCGGAGTGCAACCCGTCCTTGTTTTTTGCATACAGATCATTTACAACCTGGATCAATCATAAACGAATAGCAATATCTTTTATTCGGTTTATTCCGTAAAATATAGCAGTAGATTGTAGCAACTTTTAACAAACCTAGGCATGGTTTTATAATGTCTTCTGACAGATTCATTTCATTGATCAGAAGATTCCAGGTTCGAATCCTATATTAGAAGGATCAAGTAAAACACGTGGAGATCGAATAACAACTGCATTTTCTTTACTAAACACAATGATTATAATATATAACTTATATTGATGAGTTAGGTATGTGATACCTATAGGTACAGTTTAAACACACTACACACTACAATCGAATTGATTTTTTCGACAAATCATCATAGAGAATGTAGTCAGGAGTGTAAACTCAGTCCTGAATATTCTCTTGAAAAATGAAATGTTTCTGGTAACAAAAGAATTTACTGGTCTACGATATTAAAGTCCATTCTTCGTCCAAATGTTCGAAATAGGCTCTTTCGCCTATACTCTCTCGGTTGGTAATTTAATTCGCGGGGACACTGTAAAGCAGGGTCGCGTCATAATTCATAACCGGACGGTGAAGGTGGTCGGATTTACGCCCAGACAATATGTTATAAAAATCCCGCCCATTTTATTTTACGAACCTCCATGATGGGCTTTTTATTTTTCAACACGTTTGTCCACGCTGATATTTATGAAATATGACAAGAAATATGACAAGAAATCGAAGACAATATTTAAAAAAATATTGTCTTCGATTTCTTGTCATATTTTTTTTTATTTTTTATTTATAAACATATTAGAAATTACAATCGTTATTATTACGTAACATCGATGTCACATAAACCCTAATGGGTTTTTCTGTACATCGTTACAATATTGTTCTTATAAAAATATTAAGTTAGTGTAGGTAGGTTAGTATAATAATTATGTGGATATTTAATATAATTATTTAAAGTGTGGTAAAGCGCGCGAGCTACTGACTGAGGAACCTGTCTTGTGAGGAGTGTGCTTGTGTGCGTGTTGAGGACTGATCATAAT
This sequence comes from Endotricha flammealis, assembly GCA_905163395.2. Lineage (NCBI taxonomy): Eukaryota > Metazoa > Arthropoda > Insecta > Lepidoptera > Pyralidae > Endotricha > Endotricha flammealis. Next base: position 9,391,688 of record LR990863.1, on the reverse strand, counting down.
ATACAGCGTGTTCTTAAAAATCATTTTGTGTTCTAATAGTTATTCACTTTTTTATTTTATTTTATTATTATTATAATTTTTATCTATTTATATTTAATATATTTCAATGTTTTGTTTATATATACATACATTAGCATATACTATATACCTATTTTATAGACATACATATAATATTATGGTATTTTATCTTTCCAAAAAGTATTTCTTTAGTTTGTTTTTAATGTTTTTAGTAGTTATACTTTGTTTTAGGTCTATAGGCATTTCATTTATAAGTTTAGGTACAATGTAGCTGTGTAGATGTTTGCCGTGATCATTTTTAACTTTAGGTACAATAAGTTTATTATTATGATTCCCACGGGTGAGTTTGTCATGACTGTGCAGTATTTGTATTTCCTTGTTAAAGTATTGTTCAGTTAGTACAACGTATATTTATGGATAAAATTGGAAGATGGACATGGATTTTGTTCAGCACCCTTTTTTTTTGTTGTTTTAGATCAAATGAAGAAAAGGCTCAGTCAGAAGTGATATCCTAACTAATAAACCTTATTATTAATGAGAAAGTGAGTTTGTTTGTTATTCCTTCACGGGTTTGTATACATATTTTCGGGGTACGGAGCCCAACATAGGTTACTTTTTATCCCGTGAAAGTATTCCAATGGGAAAAGAATTTTTCTACTATAGATGGCGCTGCAATTGCGAAATCCTAACTATTAATGTTGGCTAACAGATGGCGCCACAAGTCCCGCTATGGGTTGTTTTTAACCCCCGACGCAAAAAGAGGGGTGTTATAAGTTTGACGTGTGTATTTGTGTATCTGTGGATCTGTCTGTGGCATCGTAGCAACCAAACGGATGATCCGATTTTGATGCAGTTTTTTTTGTTTGAAAGGTGACCTGTGCGGGAGTGTTCTTAGCTATGATTCATGAAAATCTGTTCAGCCGTTTGAAGATCACCAGCTTTTTTCTATTTGTTGAAGGGAAATGAGCAACTTCCACTGGTTAGATCGATTTGAAATTTGGTATACTGTTACTGTCATGATATTGCAAGAATATGGTAAACTTGATCTGATGCTGCAGCATCATCTGGAACCTGCAGTATACTCAACTCCTCGTCAAATTACAGCAGATGTATCGTGTTTGGGTTCATTGGAATGGTCTCATTGAATAGTTCATTTCTAGGTATAGTTCACTAGCTGGGCTTGCGGTTTCGGTCGTCATACTTAATGTTTATTGCTTTGCTATCGCGCTGTGTTTTTATCTCCGACCCAAAAATAGGGGTGTTATAAGTTTGACGTGTGTATCTGTATACTTTGGTGCTAGAGGTAACCAGGGTCTGATGATGGAGCTGGGTGGTTGCCATAGGAGCTCAGTAATTAAACGACATAACCCCATCGAGTTTGGGCTCGTTTGATCCATCTTGATGAGTACTTTGGTGCTACATGGTAACCAGGGTCTGAAGACGGAGCTGGAAGGTGGCCATAAGGAACTCGGTAATTAAACGATATAACCCCATCGAGTTTGGGCACGTTTGATCCGTCTTGACCAGTACTTTGGTGCCAGATGGTAACCAGGGTCTCATGATGGAGCTGGAAGGTGGCCATAGGAACTTAGTAATTACACGACATAACATAACCCCATCTAGTTTGGGCTCGTTTGATCTTTATTGACGAGTACTTTGATGCAGGATGGTAACCAGGATTTGATGATGAAGCTGGATGACTATCTATGATATTCCGCCGTTGCTGGGTTTGGCTTGTGACCATCAAAAACCGAGCGAGCGAAGCGATCGAGGCTCGACCTACTCTTGGTCACACACATTTGTTAAAACAGTTATGGAGCTGATCTGATGATGGAGCTGGAAGATGGTCATGGGTAGGAACTCAGTGATTAAAAGACATAACCCCATCGAGTTTGGGCTCGTTTGATACGTCTTGACGAATACTTTAAATACCTCTCATACATAATACCATTTATACATATTTCACAATACCTCTTATATATATTTCGCAATACCTCTCGTGCATATTTCGCAATACCGCTCATACATATTTCTCAATACTATTCATACATATTTCACGCAATACCATCTATATATACAAAAGAGAAAATCACTGACTGATTCATCACGAAATCTCCGAAACTACAAGTGCCAGGAGTCTCAAATTTTGCATGGGCGTTCCTTTTGAGACGTAGGTGCTCACTAAGAAAGGATTTTTTTAAATTCATCCCCTAAGGGGGTAAAACGGGGGTGCAAAGTTAGTATGAAACTTTGCCGTTTCTGAAGTTATTCGAATGAAATTCAGCATGAAGGTTCTTTACTGAAAAGTATGAAAAATGAGTAAAATATTTTTTTCAAAATTCATCCCTTATGGGGTTAAACGGGGGTGCAAAGATAGTATGAAACTTTGCCGTTTTTGAAGTTATTCGAATGAAATTCAGCATGAAGGTTCTTTATTGAAAGACATGAAACACGAGTAAAATATTTTTCTCAAAAAACATCCCCTATGGGGTTAAACGGGGGCGCAAAGTTAGTATGAAACTTTGCCGTTTATGAAGTTATTCAAATGAAATTCAGCATTAAGGTTCTTTATTGAAAGACATGAAACACGAGTAAAATATTTTTCTCAAAAATCATCCCTTAGGGGGTTAAGCGGAGGTGCAAAGTTAGTACGAAATTTTGCCGTTTTTGAAGCTATTCAAATGAAATTCAGCATTAAGGTTCTTTATTGAAAGGCATGAAACACGAGTAAAATATTTTTCTCAAAAATCATCCCTTAGGGGGTTAAACGGGGGTGCAAAGTTAGTATGAAACTTTGCCGTTTTTGTAGTTATTCGAATGAAATTCAGCATGAAGGTTCTTTATTGAAAGGTATGAAACACGAGTAAAATATTTTTCTCAAAAATCATCCCTTAGGGGGTTAAGCGGGGGCGCAAAGTTAGTATGAAACTTTGCCGTTTTTGAAGTTATTCTTATGAAATTCAGCATTAAGGTTCTTTACTGAAATCATCCCAGAAACTGACTGATTGGTGACTGACATATCAACGCACAGCCCAAACCGCTGGGTCTAGAGACTCTAAATTTGGCACATAGGTTCCCCATGAAGTCTAGGGGTGCACTAAGAAAGGATTTTTAAAAACTCACATCCTAAGGGGGTGAAACGGGGGTCCAAAGTTTGTGTGAAGAAACTAGATTAGTTAGACCATTTTATTTGAAACTTCGCAGGAATTCTCCTGGCGGTAAATGAGTAAGTACGTGTTTCAGGATTTTTCATAATTCAACCCCTAGACTAGAGGGATGAAACGTGGTAAACTCTACACGTGTATTATAGAGGGCGCTCGACCTAGAAATCTGAAATTTTGTATAGAGGTTCCCTTTATGATGTTGACAAGGATGATAACGGGATTTTTTTAATTCCCACGGGAACGGGACAATTAGGACTGCACGTGTGTAATTGTGGGCGCTCAACCTAGAACGCCTAGATTTTGTATTAAGCTTCCCTTTATCAAGTACTTAGACAAGGATAAAGACGGGATTTTTAAAATTCCCACAGAATTCGGAATAATAAGACAACACGTGTATTATCGGGGGTGCTCAACCTAGAAAGCTGATTTTTATAGATTCCCTTTATGATGTTGACAAGGATAAAGTCGGGGTTTTTTTTAATTCCCACGGGAACGAATTATTGGCATTTTCGCTTGACCACGCGGGCGGAGCCACGGGTAACAGCTATTAAAATAATAAAACAACAGGATTTTGTACACAGTAGGTAGCCAAACAGCGGCGAGCAAATAGAATCTCGGGGAAAACTACAGTAATAGGAGACTGTTAAATCCGTCTATACTACTTAATTAGTCACAAGTCCAATTCCACGCGGGCGAAGCCGCGGGCACAGCTAGTTCATACATATTTGGCAATACCTCTCATAGATATTTCGCAATACCATGCATACATATTTCACAATACCCTCAACATATTTCGCAATACCTCTTATACATATCTAAAATACAAATTAAACGGATAGGGATTAAAATAAAATAGGAACGAAACTATAAAAAACGCCAAATAAAACTTAAATTAAAAATTTAAAAAACCCCCGACTCAAAACCTTTAAAAAGTAAATAAATAATAATTATGTACCCCCCTATTCGACCTTTTAATTTTATGATATAATATTTATATTAGTTAATAGTAGTTAGTCATAATTCTTCCAAAACGTCATCACGTCGGGGGACCGCTATAGACATTTAAACATAACTATGTAGGTACTATTAACAGACAGTAGATATCAAATTGTCAGCTAGTTATAAATTTTTACTTAGCGGTCCCCCGACGGGATCACGCTTTGGAAGTGTTATGACTAACTACTATTAACTAATATAAATATTATATCATAAAATTAAAAGGTCGAATAGGGGGTACATAATTATTATTTATTTACTTTTTAAAGGTTTTGAGTCGGGGGTTTTTTAAATTTTTAATTTAAGTTTTATCTCTTTTGTATATATAGATGGTATTGCGTGAAATATGTATGAATAGTATTGAGAAATATGTATGAGCGGTATTGCGAAATATATATAAGAGGTATTGTGAAATATGTATAAATGGTATTACAAAATATGTATGAGAGGTATTTAAAGTATTCGTCAAGACGTATCAAACGAGCCCAAACTCGATGGGGTTATGTCTTTTAATCACTGAGTTCCTACCCATGACCATCTTCCAGCTCCATCATCAGATCAGCTCCATAACTGTTTTAACAAATGTGTGTGACCAAGAGTAGGTCGAGCCTCGATCGCTTCGCTCGCTCGGTTTTTGATGGTCACAAGCCAAACCCAGCAACGGCGGAATATCATAGATAGTCATCCAGCTTCATCATCAAATCCTGGTTACCATCCTGCATCAAAGTACTCGTCAATAAAGATCAAACGAGCCCAAACTAGATGGGGTTATGTTATGTCGTGTAATTACTAAGTTCCTATGGCCACCTTCCAGCTCCATCATGAGACCCTGGTTACCATCTGGCACCAAAGTACTGGTCAAGACGGATCAAACGTGCCCAAACTCGATGGGGTTATATCGTTTAATTACCGAGTTCCTTATGGCCACCTTCCAGCTCCGTCTTCAGACCCTGGTTACCATGTAGCACCAAAGTACTCATCAAGATGGATCAAACGAGCCCAAACTCGATGGGGTTATGTCGTTTAATTACTGAGCTCCTATGGCAACCACCCAGCTCCATCATCAGACCCTGGTTACCTCTAGCACCAAAGTATTCAGATACACACGTCAAACTTATAACACCCCTATTTTTGGGTCGGAGATAAAAACACAGCGCGATAGCAAAGCAATAAACATTAAGTATGACGACCGAAACCGCAAGCCCAGCTAGTGAATTATACCTAGAAATGAACTATTCAATGAGACCATTCCAATGAACCCAAACACGATACATCTGCTGTAATTTGACGAGGAGTTGAGTATACTGCAGGTTCCAGATGATGCTGCAGCATCAGATCAAGTTTACCATATTCTTGCAATATCATGACAGTAACAGTATACCAAATTTCAAATCGATCTAACCAGTGGAAGTTGCTCATTTCCCTTCAACAAATAGAAAAAAGCTGGTGATCTTCAAACGGCTGAACAGATTTTCATGAATCATAGCTAAGAACACTCCCGCACAGGTCACCTTTCAAACAAAAAAAACTGCATCAAAATCGGATCATCCGTTTGGTTGCTACGATGCCACAGACAGATCCACAGATACACAAATACACACGTCAAACTTATAACACCCCTCTTTTTGCGTCGGGGGTTAAAAATCACTGACTGATTCATCACGAAATCTCCGAAACTACAAGTGCCAGGAGTCTCAAATTTTGCATGGGCGTTCCTTTTGAGACGTAGGTGCTCACTAAGAAAGGATTTTTTGAAATTCATCCCCTAAGGGGGTAAAACGGGGGTGCAAAGTTAGTATGAAAATTTGCCGTTTCTGAAGATATTCGAATGAAATTCAGCATGAAGGTTCTTTACTAAAAAGTATGAAAAATGAGTAAAATATTTTTTTCAAAATTCATCCCTTATGGGGTTAAACGGGGGTGCAAAGATAGTATGAAACTTTGCCGTTTTTGAAGTTATTCGAATGAAATTCAGCATGAAGGTTCTTTATTGAAAGGCATGAAACACGAGTAAAATATTTTTCTCAAAAAACATCCCCTATGGGGTTAAACGGGGGCGCAAAGTTAGTATGAAACTTTGCCGTTTATGAAGTTATTCAAATGAAATTCAGCATTAAGGTTCTTTATTGAAAGACATGAAACACGAGTAAAATATTTTTCTCAAAAATCATCCCTTAGGGGGTTAAGCGGAGGTGCAAAGTTAGTATGAAATTTTGCCGTTTTTGAAGCTATTCAAATGAAATTCAGCATTAAGGTTCTTTATTGAAAGGCATGAAACACGAGTAAAATATTTTTCTCAAAAATCATCCCTTAGGGGGTTAAACGGGGGTGCAAAGTTAGTATGAAACTTTGCCGTTTTTGTAGTTATTCGAATGAAATTCAGCATGAAGGTTCTTTATTGAAAGGTATGAAACACGAGTAAAATATTTTTCTCAAAAATCATCCCTTAGGGGGTTAAACGGGGGCGCAAAGTTAGTATGAAACTTTGCCGTTTTTGAAGTTATTCTTATGAAATTCAGCATTAAGGTTCTTTACTGAAATCATCCCAGAAACTGACTGATTGGTGACTGACATATCAACGCACAGCCCAAACCGCTGGGTCTAGAGACTCTAAATTTGGCACATAGGTTCCCCATGAAGTCTAGGGGTGCACTAAGAAAGGATTTTTAAAAACTCACATCCTAAGGGGGTGAAACGGGGGTCCAAAGTTTGTGTGAAGAAACTAGATTAGTTAGACCATTTTATTTGAAACTTCGCAGGAATTCTCCTGGCGGTAAATGAGTAAGTACGTGTTTCAGGATTTTTCAAAATTCAACCCCTAGACTAGAGGGATGAAACGTGGTAAACTCTACACGTGTATTATAGAGGGCGCTCGACCTAGAAATCTGAAATTTTGTATAGAGGTTCCCTTTATGATGTTGACAAGGATGATAACGGGATTCTTTTAATTCCCACGGGAACGGGACAATTAGGACTGCACGTGTGTAATTGTGGGCGCTCAACCTAGAACGCCTAGATTTTGTATTAAGCTTCCCTTTATCAAGTACTTAGACAAGGATAAAGACGGGATTTTTAAAATTCCCACAGAATTCGGAATAATAAGACTACACGTGTATTATCGGGGGTGCTCAACCTAGAAAGCTGATTTTTATAGATTCCCTTTATGATGTTGACAAGGATAAAGTCGGGGTTTTTTTTAATTCCCACGGGAACGAATTATTGGCATTTTCGCTTGACCACGCGGGCGGAGCCACGGGTAACAGCTATTAAAATAATAAAACAACAGGATTTTGTACACAGTAGGTAGCCAAACAGCGGCGAGCAAATAGAATCTCGGGGAAAACTACAGTAATAGGAGACTGTTAAATCCGTCTATACTACTTAATTAGTCACAAGTCCAATTCCACGCGGGCGAAGCCGCGGGCACAGCTAGTTCATACATATTTGGCAATACCTCTCATACATATTTCGCAATACCATTCATACATATTTCACAATACCCTCATACATATTTCGCAATACCTCTTATACATATCTAAAATACAAATTAAACAGATAGGGATTAAAATAAAATAGGAACGAAACTATAAAAAACGCCAAATAAAACTTAAATTTAAAATTTAAAAAACCCCCGACTCAAAACCTTTAAAAAGTAAATAAATAATAATTATGTACCCCCCTATTCGACCTTTTAATTTTATGATATAATATTTATATTAGTTAATAGTAGTTAGTCATAATTCTTCCAAAACGTCATCACGTCGGGGGACCGCTATAGACATTTAAACATAACTATGTAGGTACTATTAACAGACAGTAGATATCAAATTGTCAGCTAGTTATAAATTTTTACTTAGCGGTCCCCCGACGGGATCACGCTTTGGAAGTGTTATGACTAACTACTATTAACTAATATAAATATTATATCATAAAATTAAAAGGTCGAATAGGGGGTACATAATTATTATTTATTTACTTTTTAGAGGTTTTGAGTCGGGGGTTTTTTAAATTTTTAATTTAAGTTTTATTCTCAATCGAGATCTATGTCATAAAATAAACCGCGAGCGAAGCCGCCGCGCCGTGGGGAAAAGTTAGTATAGAAATAATGCCGTTTCTCTGTACCGAGAGCATGACAAGTATGACAAGTGCTCGTTTTATTCATCAGTGCTTTTCCGAGACGCGCATTTCAATATTATACGTTGCTTACTAGCGAAACCCGCGCATGTATCTCGCTTTCCCGTGAGAATTTTGGAATTTATTATGCGTAAAAACCTTCTCCTTGAATCACTCTATCTATTAAAAAGACCGCATCAAAATCCGTTACGTAGTTTTAAAGATCTAAGCATACATAGGGGTAGACAGGTAGAAAATGGCTTTTTACCGAATCGAAATACACCATACTAATTCGTGATACTGATACGGTCAGGAAATGCCCTAATACATATTATTTAAAATGGTTAGTTTCCGCATACGGTAAGTTTACATTGCTCTGTACTGCACCATGTGGAAATTCACTGCTTAGAAGTTGGTTATGTTAGTTCAGCACCGTGTTCCGGTTTCCACAATTATGCTAAATTTATTCGCAATAGGTACTGTTAAGGATAGAAGTGGAAAATCTAGGGCTCAGTGTAAAATAATAAAGAAAGTGTTACAGAGCGAATCGACAACATATACAAAGGCCAAGAAAAGAATAAAGACAATATAATTACAATTATAACAATACTAGCTGTATATCAAAACATAAAAAGTATAAAAAATAATAAAACCATCAAAAGAGTATTTATGCTTTGATGGCTAGTTCGTAACAGTTACTAAACTAAAAATTAACATATAACAGTTACTTGTAGAAAAAGAATATTAATGACACTTTATATTATTATAATATCATTAATTTTAATGGAAGCTAAAAATCCAAGAGCGGATTTTAGTATAAAACTGAAAAAACGGTTGGACAGATTTGCTTGAAATTTTGATACACGGCCACAAGGGTAGGTAAAACCTGGATTTACAGATAGGGTAGTTTTTATCCCAATCAATCAGTCAGGGAACTGATACAACAGAATTTCGCGTCTAGTTATACTAATAATATAAATGAGAAAGTGAGGTTGTTTGTTTGTTATTCTTTCACGGCTTGACTAAGCTGGCGATCATTATGAAAATTTGTATCCATGTTGTCAGGGGTACAGAGCCCAACACTAGGCTACTTTTTATCCCGTGAAAGTATGTCATTTAAATGGGAAAATACTTTTTTCTACTACAGGTGGCGCTGCAATTGCGATGTCGGCCAACAGATGGCGCCACAAGTCGCGGCATGCGTTGTTTTATTGTCAAAAGAGATCTATGTCATGAAATTAACCGCGAGCGAAGCCGCGGGGAAAATGCTAGTTTAATATAATTACAAGGCGTAATGTTTCAGTGAATTATATCCAACAGTACGTAACTCGAGCTACGGTTTAATCCAAATTAATCTTGTCTCCAATAAACGTAACCTTTCCGTCTCGTCACACGCCTCATATGCGTAATGTACGCACTCTAAATTATGAATTATAACGCAGGTTGCTGGATTACCTATCTCAAATTAAATTACTTTTGTCTACAGTCAGCTACAGAGAAAGCTGACCCACTTAACGAAGTCAGAATTAAGTTTTCTCATGTAATTCTCAATGTACTTAAACGAAAATTAATAAAAAAGGACGGGTTGCACTCCGGGAGTGCCGGCGGCAGAAGAAAAAACTTAAACATCAACGTTGTGTATTTTGAATATTTTGGAATGGTCAGGGAATCTTACGCTTTTTAGATCAGGCTACGGATCTGACGCGAGTTTAACATTTTTTACCCATCTAAAAAAGTGCCAAGCGCCGCTAAAGAAAGTTTCACTTCAAAAATTTATACTTTGATTACGTCTAGTATTCGATGAAATTTCGTTAAAATCAGCCCATGTTCTCGTAACAAAATAGTTTATAGTTTACCTAAAAAACTTTATTCTTACCTTGTCATGTTTCTCTGCAGCTGTCTGTACATGTCATGTTGGGAGTGATACACTTGTATTTTAGTTGTTGGAAATTGGGAGTGATATAATTATGTTTCTTAATTTAGGCAAAACGTGTAAAGAAACGTAGTTATTTACATCAAAAGAACTTAGGTTTCTTGCGCCGGCGGCGCTAATACCGTATATATGTGGATGAATATTCGGGGAAAACGGACGAGTCGAACAGTGGGATAACAAAGAGCCAGTGGGTATACTGGTCATATATACCATGACATGATATACGCTAGGTGACTATGATCGTCTCGTAGCCAACTCTGGCGAAAATTACACGCGATCAGCCGCTAACTAAATGAAATGAAATCATTTTGTGAAACGCTATAAACCTGGATACTAAGACACAAGCTGACAAGGCAAACAGTAAGCCGCTCATTATTCGCTTTAATCAAACACGGCTTCAATGTGTGTCAACAAACCGAATAATTTTATTAGATAAGTATAAAAAATATAGTTTGAATAATTCATCAATGTTTTTTTTAAATAAATCTCTATTTACTTTTATATCCAATTCGGATATCACATTATTAAATAATACAAACCACAAATTATGATCCCTTGCTCATAAATTTTCATCCCTTATCAGAGAACAGTAAGAGCATGGCATAAATTAAATTGCTTATTGTGCGATACTCAATTATCCATTCGCTGAGCATATTCATATATTTAATGCTTTGTAAAAGAATTACATCTAAACTAATATTATAAATAGGTAAAGTTTGTGTATTTGTTAAATTGTAACGGGTAATCTCGGGATCTACTGAACCGATTTTAAAAATTCTTTCACCAATAGAAAGCCACATTATTGCTGAGTGTCATAGGTTATATAAAAACCAAAAAATAAAAAGGCTTTTAACATTATGCCCAACGGAGTGGGCACGGGTCAGCTAGTAGTGTAATAAGGATTGATAAATACCTGCTTTAGCTTCTCTGCATTTTCTGGGTTTCTTTCACCATTTTTTTTCCAGTGGTCATTTTGCTTTGTTTCCGAAATGGTGGTAGTTTATAGAGTAGCTTTATTTTATATTTAACACAGAAGGACATGTTGTAAATTACGTGTCTAAATGCCCGCGGGCCTACAGAATAAAGTATTTTTTATTTGATTTATTTACTTAAAATTTACAATGTATCAATACTTCTTAATACTTTTCATGAAAACAAAATATCAACTAAACCTGTATGTTATATAATATCTGTGACTAAACTAAGTAAATTTAATTTTGTGTGTTGTTATCACAAAAGTGGGCAACGAGCTACTGGGTAGCTAACACGCCAACAAGGATCTTGAATGCGTTGCTCACCTATGAAGGAACGAAAAGGTTTATGTAATTTTATTGTAATTTTATATCAAACTTTAAAAAGTTTAATACTCTTACATAGCTAATGACAAAAAGCTATACATGAACATAAAAAAAATCTAAGGTTGAATTGATAAAATGTTATATTCAACATTCCTCAAATGTTATTTATAATACTAAACCGGGGGCAATACGTCCGCTCTTAATTCATTCTTGCAGTAATCCAAATTGGTGCCCACAGGAGTTAATGAGCAGAAATGCGGGGGACCTTCCCAGGCATGAAATAATTATTCCCATTGCCATCCTTTTGTAAAAGTTCTGTTGCGGTTTAAGGTTGCCTCCCCGGGTTATTATCAGAGGTCGGAATTAGGTAGTGTGATTTATACTTGTAATGTATGACATGAATGAATGATTTTTGTTTATTTTTATAGTTGTTTCGGTTCAACTAACCATTCTTATTTACTTGGGTTCGAATTTCGAATCCCTCCTGGGCCGGAGAGGTGAAATTTTCTTTCAAGCATTTTCAAAATATGAATGAATGATGATTATGGATATGTAAAATGAATGATTCAATGTTTTATAAGTAGGTACTATTTCAGAGAGTGATCATTCCAAAATCCCAATAATGTCAGAATTTCGTTGCAAGTATGCACTGCACATAAATCACCAACGTTAATAAAATCCTTACCTTCCCTAAGATTGTGTTGAAACGATATTTATATATTCTAATATAGTCTAATTCTAGTAATCTGTGTCTGTGATAGTGAAATATTATTGTAAGTAACATATGATTATGTCAACATGATAAACAGTTTCGACCGCCTACAAATGAAAATATTTTTAACCGCCTAATTAGTGGGTATGGTAAAAATATGAATTTATTTCCAGGGTAAAAATGTAATTTATGAAATTGAAAGTTATCAATCTAACTTTACTGTGTAATAATTTACTGTAAGGCAGCGCAACCACCCCTAATTTGGTGAAGTTAGAAAAACGCATTTTCGTGACTTACGTGCTAACACGAATGATTTATATCGCATAATCGTTTCGAACAAAGTCGGCTAAGCGCAAGTCGCATTGACGCACCGAGGACTCCGTACAAGCTTACTAGCATTTTACGAACGTCGCGTCGCGTCGTCGTCATTTTGGTAGCGCCTGCATGACGTTGTATACGTACGTAGTGATGTTCGTTCACGGGCAAAATTTTTACTCACGTTTAGTTTACCAACTTTACTGTAAATAAGTATGATATCACCAAAAATACTAACATAATTAAAATGTATCACAAAAAATAGTAACTTAAAATTAATTAGTAACGTTATCGATCCAAGTGTAATAAAACGCAGTCTCTCCTTGTATATTATGCTTTTATTTCCTTTTGTCATTTCACAATAGACCTTCTAAGCTCCTGCTTTACCAATTATGTCTTATCTCACAAGGGATTGTTGATCTGAGTATTAGATATTGACTGGAATTTTATTTTATTAATTAAAATTTAGTTTTCTTGAGAAAATGGTCTTTACAGACTGAAAACAAATATATTTTATAAGGATATATCTTTTTCTTTTAAGACACGGATTCCTAAAAATGTTAAAATATTGTGCTTAGTTAAACGAAAGCGTTATTGCGTGTGTTCTATACCGTTTGTAGGACTAATTATTTAATGTTAGTTGGTAAAATTGTATTTAGGATATAATAGAAATATGGCCTTCACATTTCCTTTGTAAATACTCTGAAGAATGCCCTTGGCGTTTGGGGGTTAAGCCGACTCAAAAGACTAGTCATGTTTACTGTAGCTGGCTAAGGCGAGAACGGGAGAGTAGTAGGGTTAAATTATAAATGATTTTCTTAGAATGAATCGAATATTTAACCCTCAACCGTACAATGGGAAAATAGTGACCCTAAATTCAACTTTAGTCTACAAGGAACTCTAAACTTGCTAAGCTAACTGTTGGTATTTACGCAACAGCTTCCACTACCATTTCTAATATTCTTATTCTGTGACGTCATATTGTATTCATCTATGTGGGTATTTATTTAGGCACATACGCAATTCATCTGGATTGTATCAGACGGTCAAAGGTCTAGGGTTATATACACAAACCGATCAATCTTACATTTCCAAGATCAATTCAATCTAGACGCGGCCGTATCCTCGTTAACGCAAAGAAAACTTTTTGATTACCTCTAACTGTATGTCTAACTTGCTAATGCTGGTTGCTTAATTGTTATAAGGTCCAAATTGCCACTGAACCGATGCACGATGGGCCCCCGATTCCATCGCTACGTGAGGTTATCTCGCCTCGTTTATTTTCTAAGGAAATTTGTTGAAACGCAAAGAAACCGTTGGTAATAAATGTTTGTTTTCGTTTTAATGGGTTTGGTAATTACGAATGTACGTTCTCGAATTTTCTTTCTTTTGATATTTAAACTTGGTTATTTTACAAATCCTATTTCACATTGTTTGTTATGTTATTGTAGTTTTTATGAATAAATTATGATAAACAACATCTACTTTCCACTGATTGGGACGACGACGACGCGACGCCCAATCAGCCGGTGTGTAACTTATAGTATATGTTTTATAAACGAGACATGTGCGAGTCAGACTACGCTCAGAAAAGGGTTCCATATTTACTACGCTTACGTTTTCAAAGTTCGTTGGTTATTACTCGGTAAGTAGCAGAGCCTAGTTAATCGTTCTTTTTAAACTCACTATATGAACTACAGTCATGATTTTTTCTAAATTAGTAAACAAAATATAGTTTCGCAAATAGACATATAGGGGGGAACAAAACAAATACCTATTTTCGAATTGACAATATTATTATGGATTTTATTTAGTTTTTGCTTTTATTCCTGTAGCATTAAACCTTAATAATGCGTCGCAAAACAAGCTCTGAACTTTTACGCCTAACTCGGGTGGAGCTTTATTAAGCTTCCCTCAACATTCCTGGCCAAATATTGTCACAACGTGACCCCATCGCGTGTTCTGCATTATTGACCGTGTCCACTTCATAATAACTTTGCTATAGCGAATGCTGACATTCTAACTGATGTTCGTACACTTTTTCAAATCGCATTCATTCAACTCATTTAAGGTGTGTTTCACAAACACATTTTTAATGATACATTAAATTGTCAAACTAAGAATCACAAAAAGAGATAGCTTAAGACTGAACGTAGAATTAAGTTTAAAACGAGTTTGTGCAAGTCACTAATAAATATAAACATGCCCCAATTAATATTTGGAAGTATCTATTAAGTAATCAGTGATTTGGATTTGATTTGGTTTAAAAATCACGAGCATTTTTAGTGTAATATTCGTTTTAAAGTCAAAGAAACAGGGGCCCGATTCTACTAACACAAATGCACCAATGGACTCTCAATGGTGTCTCGATAACATAATGTTTAACTTATTGTTTAAGTCCATAACAAATGTCAAAAACTATTCCACTGATACACGAACGGCATTTTTTTGAGACATGATTGAGACACAATTGAGACGTCCATTGGTGCATTTATGTTAGTAGGATCGGGCCCAAGATGGCCTGAAAACACTAAGACTGCAGTTGCAATTATAAGGCGACTGCAATGTTATAGCAATTTCACACTAACTTATACCGCATGCCCTAAGCAGAAACGACCAAATTGTACGGTACTTAGCCATCGCGTAGCAGTTAAGCAGCGCAGCCGTGCCCTGCCTTATTGAGGGTTTGACAATTTATCTGACAAATAAGCTAACTGAAACTTATCAGGAAACTGTATAACCGATCCATATACATGTTTTAATCTCGTCACCATTTTATAACGCCATCGTTCGCTTATTTAGTTAACATAATTTAATACAGGCGTCTTAAGGAATCCTCATTTCGTAACAGTACAATGTATGCGCGAATAAGCATAATTTATTTAAGCCGAGTACGGACAAAGTTTAACATGTTTCTAAGCTAAAACAACACCTGAACTTAATCGGAATCTTAAAATAACATTTTAACTTAATTATCTAGCCATTACCTTCGTTTGAACAGAGTTTTCAACCGTAAAAGTTGTAACAGCATTAAAATTAATATTTGCAACAAGTTCTCTTTTCTAGAATAATTATGAAGTTAGAGAATAGGAGGGTAAATGGTACTTTTCTTTGAACATAATAATAGTAATATATAGGGACAAATCACACAGATTGAGCTAGCCCCAAAGTAAGTTCAAGTCTTGTGTTATGGGATAATAACTCAACGATACTATATTTTATAACAAATACATATATAGATAAACATCCAAGACCCAAAGCCAATCATAAAAAGTTTATTTTTCATTATTACCCGAACGGGAAACGAACCCGGGACCTCCTGGGTGGCGGTGTGGCGTGGTAACCATTACGCCAGAGTTCGTCATACATTCGTAACGGTACAAACTTTTTCAGATGACTAAATCCAAGCTTTTCGACCAGTATGTGTGGAAAATCCTCCTCACTGTGACGTCGTCACTAGGAAAATGGTGTGACATTATTTGTAGTTTTTTCCTAACACGTCTCTGGTCATAAGGTAGCCTAAGGTGCCGCACACAGTGCAGGCTTTGCCCGTGGTGGGAAGTGGAAAAATATTATCTATCTAGTATATCACTCATATTTTATTATTTTATACCACAAAGTTGTCAAACAAGCATACAGCCCGCCTGATGGTAAGCATCACCGTAGCCTATAGACGCTTGCAATGGGGTATCTATCACTCGCGCTTTGGCAGCGAGCGACAGAAGCAGTATTATCCAACTGACAATTTTTTGAAGTGAAAACTTCTTTAGCGGCGCTTGGCACTTTTTTTTGATGGGTAAAAAATGTCAAACTCGCGTCTGATCCGTAGCCTGATCGAAAAAGCGTAAGATTCCCTAACCATTCCAAAATATTAAAAAATGCACAACGTTGATGTTTAAGTTTTCACTTCTGCCGGCAATCCTGGAGTGCAACCCGTCCTTTTTTTTAACGTTTTTTGTCATTTGGACACCACTGCTTCTGTCGCATGCTCTCAACTGACTGAAGGGTGGTGGAGTGCTTATGCACCATCGCAATGCCGCAAAATTTCAGTACCGGACAGCTTGTCTTGTCTATACTTTATGTCGATGGTGCAACCAAGTGATGACTCAGTAAGTATATATTAGGCATACATTCTCTGCCGAGTCAGTAGCTGAATTTTATACAGCAAATATTGCCCGAACGTGACCCCGCAGCGTCCTCAAACACAGATAATGTGCCTACAAAAATCTCTGTTGATTACCAGGAGCCTTTAACACGTACGCCATAAGGTTTATTTTTCGTTACACTTCAGAACAATTTTCATTTTAAAGTTTTTAATACAATAATATTTTATACTAGGTGAGCGTTATTATTTCTGTTTACTTTTTGCTTGGAAAACGTAAAATTTAAAAAGGTACAAAAATGGAAGGAACATGGAGGTCAAAACATTATATGCAATAAAAATGTCATCTACAGTTGTAAGTGTAGATACCTAGTATGGTAGATAGCACTCGGAAATATCTATTTCTATTTGTGTTTTAATATCCTCGGACATAATTAGAAAAATATTGAATAATGAACTAATGCATAATTATATACTCACCAGCTAAACTCCCAAATTTTTATGAGAACTTAAATGATGAGAAATGATGAAATGGGCGTCCGCTGTTTCATCCTAAAAAATATATTTTAACTGCAAGAGTTATAAAATCCATTTTATACATTATTGTACATTTGCATCACATGATTTAAAGCACAACAGTTGAGCCAAAGTATACTGAATTGAAAAATAGACATAAATATGAATATGAGTTGGCTACGGTTGCAGTGTAGCCATTTTTCATTCGCTTTGCCATTTCTTGACATTTACAGATAACTTTTCACTAAAGTTATTTTAATGGTATGCAAATGCAATGTTTACCAATCTACGTCAGTGATCAGAGGTGTTTAGAATGTGCGCTAACTTCAGTATAGTTTGTTTGATTGTTATTTAATTCAAAAACTTTGAAAGGAGAAACTAGTCGGGCATTTGTTAGTACCTAAGCAGTCGCCCATGTCCACCCCCAACACGGAAAGGAGAATGTGTTGTCGGCATTTAACACGTGAAAAAAAGAAACGAAGAATGGAGTAAATAGAATTAAATGAATGTCTCACAACCCGGAAGTGTATCTCTAACTTCATTTTTTACTCTAATTAAACAGTGCTTACCTTTAAGTTAGTATCACGTATGAAATCAAATTTTACTGTCTTGGGGGTAATCATAAAAATATAAAATTATACAAACGAAATTGGATGATAAAAAAAATGCAAGTACGCAGCGCGAGCCTTAATATTTTAACGAGTCACCCTCATTTTGGCAGCTTTTTTTGCTCAAAGGTCTACTGTATTTTATTCATGAATCCGGTGACCGTTGCGGGATCGTTTTACGATCGTCGATTTGCAAAGTGTCTGGTTCGATTCCCGATGCAAATTCGTTCTTTTTATTGCCGCACAGTAAAACCGTTCGTTTTCATAATACATTCTCAAAGCGCATCTGCCAAGTTTATATTGTTCTGCAACAGTTCGCAGATGACATATATGATAACGTAATTGATTCAATGTTGTTATTGCGTGAGAAATGGCAATAGTTCTCTATAGTATTGTATCGATAATATCTAGATTAAAACGGAACTAGCCCCATAAACTAGAGTCATTATTGTTTTGTTCGTATTTTACTGCGTCGTTTCCATAAGAGGAATTTCTATTTTAGTTGTACCACGTTGGGCGCCAGTACGACTTTTTACTCTAAGAAACAAAGATAATAAATAATACAAAATGTGTTTAAAAATTGATAATAAAATGTAATGTAACATAAATTTTTTGTGGTGCTTACATTAATTAGGCATAAATTATTATTCAGTGTATACACGTTGGGCGCCATTTCGAAATGAGCAATCAAATCATAATATATAATGTAAACATAAATCAATTATTCACACATTCAATGTGCACTACAAATAAAATATAGAAATAGCTATTTTTAAATATGTGAATACAAAAGTAGCTAAGTTTTATTAATTTTAATTACAATATATTTTATTATCAGTGCATATCTTGAAGTGTAAAAAGCTATTGTTGGTATTCGTATAGAATTCATTTGTATGGTAATTGCAACAGTGCCGGAAGAGTGAAGTTAAAAAGGCAGTCAGAAATAACTTGTATTTTATTCACAAGCCGCCAGTAAAGCTATCAGACATGTCCAAACTTCGCTGAGTGCAGCTGCTTTATTTCCGTTTGACCTGTCCCGTTCGACTATTCCTGGAATACCACGACCCAGACGTGTTCATTTCGCCGACAAGCTGAATGCAACTCCTGACAGCACGAGACTACCTCGATGCAGCGACACGGCTCTGCACTTCCAAATTTGAATATTTAATTGCAATTATTTTGGCGCAAACCCGACTAGTTGATAAAGCAAATTGACACTTCTAGTGTTATCCGCGAGCTGGCTAATGGAAACGGTTTATTTTCGAATATTCCCTCGGATGAATACAATTCAAAATTTAAATTTTCGATTTGCATAGGTTTGTGCAAAGCTACTTTACGATTGCACTATGTCGTCGTATTCTTTGTTTGGCGTTTTATTTTGTGCATTTCCAAGAGGGAGGTACGTAATACGGGCCGGGCACCGACATAAAATATTTTCAAGTTGACATTGTAGTCTCTCTATTGAATATCACACGAGTTTACGGAATTTCCTTGCGCTGTCAACCCGCTACGATATTCAGCTGTCTTATATCCTTTACAAAGTAAATGTTTAATATTTTCTACGTAAACACTCGTAAACATTTCCTTTAAATAAATATGATCAAAGTGAAGTTGCAATTTGACAACTATTTACCGCATTCGTTTTTATCTTTTTATCTATCTAAAACATTTCTCAGAATATTTTATTCAATTTCAGAGCTCGCACAGAATTATTTACTAAGAAGCGGGATTTGTCCAAAAATTCTTGTTGGGATGTGCCACAAGAGGCACATTGAGTGCGACACAGCCAGCTCTAACTTAAACCTAACTTGGATGTAGAGTCCCGCAGGAGCGCGTTTCAGGCCCTGGGATCACATTATGTGTCGCAACACCACTATTTTGAGGAAAATGTGTTGAAAACCTCTATCTAATGTCTATTTTTGTACCCTCTGTATATTTATGGAGTGAAAACAAATGAAGTCTTCGTGTATTTTGACTATTTTTATACTTTTGCACGAGACGTTATCTATTTCCTAATGTTTATAAAATATATTCATGGCATCATAGTCAAAAATGTTATAAGGTTACCAAGGCTACCAACCATTTGTCATCCAGGGAATTCACGCTAGGGTGCGTGATAATAAACTATACTGCCGCGTCCATTAAAAACTAAACTGATGAACTCACATATTGGCAACTAATAGGTCAACAATGAGTTTAATAATTTTTTTTTTGTTTTTATAAAACATAATTTAATTATTATATCTTTTTATACATGTAATTTCTACACTATTTTGAAACGTATGTACAGAGGCAGAGAGTGCCAGCGCGTTGTGCCTCACTTGTCAAGAGCAGTTAGCAATGCACCACCCATAATGACAGCTCAGATAGATTAAACTTTCACCTAACTATGTGAAAGATTCTAAAAACTAATAAGCCAAGGAAAATGGATATTATAAATAAATTAGTTCATTTTGCTGCTTTTTTATAGGATTTTTACGTTGTGTCTTGATGTTCTTTTTCACATAGGGATTTTGAAAAACTTGTTCTATTGATAAACAGGGTAAAATGTCTAGTATCATAGGTATCGACTAAAAGTACGTAAGTAAGTAGTGTCTGTTTAGGAACTAAGATAACAAATAAAGACCAGATTAAGGGCTGGTTAATCAGTCCCGAATAGTTTATTCGTCAAATAAACTAACAGTTTATTTATAGTCCTAGTATGCATGTGACATTTATTAATTGGTAAATAGCCTATTAGGGACTTTATTAGCAAGTGGTGAAACAATTGAATTTTTATCAGAAACCTGTAGAAAAATCCTTAAATCTTTTATTTGATTTTTTTACAGTATAATAAATACGGTAAAAAAAAAAACAGAAATCTTTTAATAAACAATTCTTAACATTCTCGAATAGTTGGCCACATTTCTCAACGGCCGGTTGTGTGTGCCGTCAAAGACTTCAAGCAATTTTAAGCTAAGCAAGTTTCAACAACAGCAAGAACCAATAGCTTAAAATGTCTTTTGAAGAACGAGTTGAACATATTGAAACATTCATAAGTACTGACGTTATTGTTTTTCAATTGGTTGTGTGGTTTTATTGTCAGAGACGATAGTGGAATCACTATGACAACAGGTTGCGGGTTCGATGAGCCAAGTGATTTTAAATGTCTTGCTTACAACATTTGAAATATCAGTAATATTATAAAGTTCTCAACGCACAGTGATTTTATCAATAACAAAAATGCTAGAATTTCGATAAGTGGATTATTCTTTTGTAAATAATTTTTAAAGAAACTTAGGAGCTGAGAACAAATCTGAATAGTCTATAATTTTCTTATGTCTAGAAAAATCCTTTGATACCGGCAAAACCTTGGATAACGTTACCATTGAGATAACGGTTTTTATAGGTATCGATACATCGTTTATGTTACGAGTTTTATGCCAAACATCAAACTTTTCTGCCAGGCGTTCTAATTTCGATACCTTTAATAGAAAGGTTAACCGCTCGTATGTTTATCATTTCAAGACTAGTCTACTGCGCAAAATAAGTCATGCCGATACATAGTGACTTTTGTCACCAATTTCTTTTTATCCTATGACTTAAATACATAGAAATATTGTACATTCGAGGTTATTAGGAAAGAGAAAGAAATAATGATACAAATGCATGATATTTTTTATAAGCAGTTACAGATATAAGTAATACGATACATAAATTATATTTTCACTTCTCATGCTCATTTGCGCAGGATATAGGCTGCACAAAATCGAATTTTGTGCACAAGGGCAAAAACGTATCTACTCATAAATGTATCTATATTAAGGCAAAGGAAATGAGCCATACAGCCAAACACAATAAAAAGTTCAGAGATAGAATTTGTTATTTTATAATATTTACTTTATTTATTTGCCTTATGTGTTTTTTAAGTCATAAAAGATATTTAAATTAAAGTACGGTAGGTTATTTAATTAATTTAAGAAAATTGTTTTATTACAAAATGAATTTAATAGTAGGCTGTATAGGTCTGTAGCCCAAGCCTAATTTCATTGTCGTAACATTAAAAAGAAGCGGCGGGAAACAGGTCTCGTTTTTTCGTGCGTTTATTTAATTTATTTCCTCGCAATCGAAGTGAAAAGCAGAGTTTATAACTCGTCCACAAAACCATTTTTATCCTCGACATTACTATCAGCCCTCGCCTTCGGCTCGGGCCGCTAAAAGTCTCGGATAGAAATGATTCGTTTTGTGCACTTGTTGTAAAATCTACTATTACGTGATTTTCTCTGCTACTAAGAGCAGTATGGTTTTAAATTTCTTAAAATTTATAATTCTAATATAAAATTTGAATTCAGATAATTCTATAGATTGGCTTTAGTTTTTAATGAAACTTATCAACTTTATTATATTGTACGGAATTACTGATTTAGTAATATAAACTTGAAATATGTTAACCTAATGACCGACACATACAGTAACTGAAACTAAAAATGTTTGTTCATTATTCTTTAACGTTCAATCCACATAACCCTTTGTGTTTGAATAAACATTTCAATCGAGAGGTTTTCCATTGGCCGTGGTTATTCAACCAGACCATACATTCAGCTCTTTTTCACGGTACACTGGCTCGCGATGAATGAACTGCGGTCGGATATTAGACCCCGCTGACATGTTGTGTACCTATTAATAATGGGAAGGTAGGAATTGGAATAAGTTCAACTGGGGCCAATTGGTTTTTTTCATGTGTCTCTCAATGATTCCTTATTTATATTTTTAACTAGCAGTTTGATTCTTTTATCTTTGGTATTGATTTGATCACATTTTGTGTGATGATATTAGCCTATGAATTTGGATATTAAATAAAATAACAACTCACTTCCTAAAGCTAGTTCTAAAGACTTTTTCAAATTCATAACCTTAGGATAGAGAAAACTGCTGTGTATAAAGTCGCAGGGTTTTCCCCTGACGACCTTACTGAACGACCATAGTATCCTCTCACTGCCAGTTGCACGAACTCATGCAACCGATCGTACTGACAGCTAAGGGTGTCTTGGCCACAGCGAGAGGTATACCAGGTTAGGTGTTGATTGAAACAGCAATCCGACCGAAGTAAAGAGAGTTTATTAATCATATATCTTATTATTTATACAAAAATATACATCTATGCTATGTGTGTATAAAATTTACAATCTATTCGTATGTGTCTCATGTGTGAAAAGTGCAGCGCAGCAGGTGAGTTGTCCTAGATAAAGAATTGCCGCGTTGCAATTATGTTCATTGGTAAATTGAACATACTGTAAATATGGTAATATAATTTTTTTTATAATAATGATGGACACAAAATATAGAAATAATTTTCTGAACGTAAAACTTTAAGCTAGCGAATGAAGAAACTAAACTTTTGCATCAAGTGACATAGTAGGGTTCATTCATTTGCAGATTTGGGTTATACCTATTGCAGAAGCAAAACACTGATAGTTTTAAGAAGATAATATTTTCAAAGTCAATCAAAAATAAGGACAAGTTGAAAAAATGTATAATCCTAAGTATATTCTAATATTAGAATTGAATAGTGATCTAAAAATTAACAGGTGGCCGGCTCGAATATACCGAAATGGAACCGACGTCTATATAAATTACGCAGTTATTTGAGACAACGAGAATGTTAAAAACTTTTTATTAAAAAATTCTTTTATTTGAATTTTTTTACAGTATTATAATACTGTAAAAAAAAATTACAGTATTTTTTTTACAGTATTATTATACTGTAAAAAAATTCAAATAAAAGATTTAAGGATTGTTCCATAGGTTTCTGATAAAAATTCAATTATTTCACCACTTGCTAATAAAGTCCCTAATAGGCTATTTACCGATTAATAAATGTCACATGCATACTAGAACTATAAAAAAACTGTCAGTTTATTTAACGAATCTACTAAACCCCTACTGTTGACGAAAGACCATATCCCATTGGTAAAATTCCCATTAACGACCTCCGTGGCGTAATTGTTACCACGCCAGACCGCCACCCAGAGGTCCCGGGTTCGAATCCCGGAAAAACGAACTTTTACTGATTGGTCTGGGTATGGTCTTGTACTATTATGTATTCTGTGGTATCGTTGAGTTAGTATCCCATAACACAAGTGTCGAACTTACTTTGGGGCTAGCGGAAACGGATTTGATTGATGATAGTAGTAGTAGATACATAATTGAAGAAGATGAAGAAAGAGAAAGAGTATTGCCAACGCACATAACAAAACCAATTTACTTTCGATTGCCAATAAATAAAGTATGATTTAGTAAAGGCTACATCAATCATATTGAGAAAAGTTATTTCAGTTAAATCTCCTTCAATTCGAGTCTTAATATTGTTTTGAGTATTAATATTGTTTATAAAGTGAAACATTTAAAACTTTAGTAGAAATAAATCCATCAAACGAAATATTTTAGTCTAATTAGCTGACTGAATTTAAATCAGGGACTGCGCGAACAAGATGCCGAATCAAGTAGAAATTACGGTCGGAACGGATGTTTTGTAATAAGTTTATGAGACAGACCGACACAGATATGAAATGAAATAATACATAAAAACTAATATTATAATGATATTCTATACACATAATAGGATAGCGGTAATAGACCAGTGGATAAGGAATCAGCTTTTAAACTGACTGGACTGAAATATGCACATAAATTTCAATTTATATGCACATTGCACACATATTTCACTTTATAGCAAAACCACTTTTGATTAAGAACTTTGGCCAAAACCACTTTTGGCTGCAAAATTCGGTCAAAACCACTTTTGACTAATGACGGTTATGAGTTTTAACTGTGACATGATATACTTTGATATAGATTTTATGGATTTATAAATACACACTTTCTCTTGACCGTGTTTTACAGCTATTAATTAAATAAATGTTTTCTTATTAAATACCAATTATTAACAAATTTTCCATCCAGTTGTTTAATTTCACTTCGTTTAACTCCAGACTAGTTAAAATTTTGTAACGTGGCGTGCAATAAAAACGCGTCAAAAGCGAGGGCTTGCTAATGAAAAGTAAAGACAGGGGTGCAGCACTCCAAACATCCGGCATTGCTAGGCGTGTTGAGTCGGGCGGGACACCCTTTTGTTACTACTGCCTTATGAATGCGAATTCTTTTCTAATGAAACCATTATAATGCTACAGAAATATGCGATCATAATATTTCTGATATTCTCATTGAGAAAGGAATAGAGAGAAAAGGGAATGAAACGCATTGCCGCTACACGCTGATATTCTCGGAGACGGTGGTACTTTTTCGGTCGAGCTAAATGCTTTGTTCCTCCAATAATGGCAAGATATCATGTTTAATGAGTTAAACATGATATCTTGCCATTATTGGAGGAACTTGCCATTATATAAGGAGGCCGAAAAAGTACCACCGTCTCCGAGAATATCAGCGTGTAGCGGCAATGCGTTTCATTCCCTTTTCTCTCTATTCCCACCTGCCTAGTAGTGGACAACACAATGTCAGCACACTTGGCGGTGTAGGTCGCCGGCCGCCTATGAAGTCACGGGCCATCTGATGTAACACTTTCCATAATGCTCTGATGTTAGGGTAAAATAATATAATCTGAATAGCTACCCGTTGCCATTTTAACCACTTATCTACGAAACATATCAAATAAATAACTAACAGAAATTGGGAATATCGCCCCAAAAAAAGATATACTGGAAATGGTCAAACGCAACGATCCGTAAAATAGTGTTGCGTTCATTTCAAGAAACATCCACAAAGCTGGCTGTTTCGTCTGAAATGATGTTGTACAAAGCTTTTTGTATACGTCGTACCCACTTCAGATCAATCTGTCATTTGACCGAACAACTCTATTCACAATGTAATATTCGTTCTCTTTTTTATACTACCCGCTTCTTTGGAGACGTTTCTCCATAAAGCAAACGGGCACTATAGCCAGCAAGCAACAACTTTTAGTCCAACCAAGATCCCATAAAGGAAAAATTACTCCCAACCTCAGACCAAATAACAAGCAAATTAATTTAGAATACATTGTCAACTTTTAAGGTTAATTGCTATTTTGTTTCAAGTTTTTTTAAGGTTAATTTGCTAAATCGACCTTATGAGAACTGTAATAATAATACCATTTTCTCTTATTACAAAGCTGGCGTGTGAAAAAATGGTAGGAAAGTAAAATAAGATTCGAAAGAGCGTCTTTAATATTCTCAAAACTACAAATGGTGGATCCACTCTTCTTGTACTATTCATTTCCAAAACTTGACCACTATCTGCCGTTAACAAAGGTATAAATAAAATACTAATTTCACAAAAGGGAAAGTTTCCAACCGTCAAAGCACAAAATGAAGAAACATTAAACAAAACGAAATAGCTATTACAAAACATCCTTTTTCGAAATCGATTGGGAATTCCACCCTCTATCCGGACAGGGAAATTCCATTTTGCAAATACAAAAGTGGGTACAGACGACAAACCTAAATACCTTGTAAGTAAACGAAGCGCAATAAGTAAATAGCGTTCTCTGCTTTGAGGAAATTTCAAAACAAACGACCGATGAAAAAGTCTGAACAACTTTTAACGGATTGTGGTTCGTGACGGAATGGAATCCATTGTTTGTATTATTTAAAGGTTCTTGTATTTATATTATTTTAACAGAACTAAAAACCAGATATTTAAAAAAAACATGTTATTACCCTAAAAAAAATTGATAGAAAACAGAGCTAAAAGGGATTATTGATTAGCTTACATATATATGTGTCTAAGCTAATCAATAATTCCTTTTATATAAGTCACAAAAAATAAACCAAACTAAAAATGCATGATTATAATGCATAATATCATTATGTATTGTCATCACGAATCTTCAAAATTTTCTTTATCAAATATTACGAAGATAAATTCATATTATTTCTATTTCAAAATAAATAAATATAATCCGTTTTATGACATGAAATCCATATTTTTTATAAAAACAATGACGCACAATATTAATTCGGTATCAATATCCTGATATCGTACCGTCTGATAATGCAATCTACATGAGTCATCGGATCGGATATAGTTAAGTAAGTATATTTTAATTGTAGGTAAGAGATATGTGAAACAAACGGAACTAAATTCTAAACCTGAGCCAGATAACAGCAGTTCTTACACTTAAGTAATTATGAAAATTTTAGATTCACATTCATTCTATCCAATTTAGATATTTAGGGACTTGTTATGACTAGCTGTCACCCACTAACCATTTACATACATTTTGAGCCCGCTCCGCTCTTCATTACCGCTCTCAACTTCTCAAACTATTGGTTGTGCAGTCGCGATGTACAATATCTACATCAATAACATTAAATATTACGAATTTACCTTTTAATTTAATTTAGTTTGAAATATAGGTATTGCACAATGGCGACTGAATAACTAGTTGCTTGAGAAAGGTAAAGGGGAAACCGCTTGCCTCATCTCCTTAAACGTTTCCATTGAAAACTTCGCGAAACACTAAAAAGCTTTTAGTGAAATTATTGACCACAAACTTTCACAAACAAACCTATATTGTGTGAATCACGTGGAAGAGATATCTTATCAACAAAATCGATTTCGTTACAATCCGCTGTTATAAATATGCTAGTGATAGCTAGAAGTCAACAAAGGAAATTATTACTCGAAGCGGTATCATACGCTGTTGTTTCATTTTTATTCTATTGAAGTGAAGCCTAATCTATTGTTGCAAAGGAATTTTCATTTAAAACCAAGGTGAGTGCTTATTTTTTTTTTTATATAATTTCTAGTAGTACATGAATGAATAATACATGAATGTTTTGAGTTTTCTATTTATTTGTAAGCAATCTCTGGCCGGAGAAGGAATCTGATAAACTCTTAGTTTTGTTTATTTTATACGAGAGAATAGAATCTGTGGTTTCCTTTTACTTTTAGCTTTTCTATGATCTGGAACTGCTTCTGAAAGTTCATGATTAGTTTTATTTATTATTTTCCGAGATTTGTTTTCAATATTATTAATATGAGCTGCATTTCTCTAAGCTCAGACTGCCGTAAGACATTGTTCCAACTAGATTTATAATATTTCTTTTGCCAATAATAATTTTATTTTGCTACTGAAATAATAAGTTTTAGAGTGGGTTATGTATAGTTATATATTTTATGCTATATTATCTTATCAATGATATTTAGCATGTATAAATTCTATACATTTGTAGTAGAGATAGACCTGTGAAGGTCTGAATAAACAACTTCTTGTAATTTCAAAGTAGCAATTAAAACGTGTGCAAGCTATCAGGATCTACGCAGTAATTAAAACAATCAATATCTATTACTTATCAATATATTAATTTGTTACAGATGGATGTTCCTCCACATATGATGCCTTGTGGTCCATACTGCGGTACAGCAGACTACCTGTGTAAACCTGGCTGCTTCCGCGGCCCTCGTGTCTACGTTCAAGTTGCTCCATCGCCGCCTGTTTACGGCCCACCTCCACATCATCCTGTTCACATATCACCACCGCCTCCTCATCATATCCATCACTATCATCATCACCATCCTCCCCCACCACCACATTTACGCCCGCGACTATTTCCATTGCTCCGTCGTCGTCACAGAGACCCCAATCTACGTTAAAGTTTTTACATCGAAATTACAAATGATAATAGTAAAATAAAAAAATCTGGTCCATACTTTCTCATTTCTCAAGGCAATGTAAATATTTTTTATCAAATCACTTGTCAATACGACAAAAAAGCTTATATACTTACGTGTATGTAAATAATTTTTGTATGATTTTGTACGTTCTCTATTATATTAGTTTTTTTATTTCACTATTATTAAGATCTGAAATGTTATCATTAGTGATATAAAAATATAAGTATTTTAATAAGAAAATGTGTTTTATTTTATATAATTACTTATACCTACCAATTTTTTTAAAATAAAAAATGTAGGTAGGTATAAGTTCTTTTCACATTTACATTAGAATACCTAGTAGATAATAAGTGCAATATGTTGGAATAGTGCTTGCAATGATTGGGTTGATGTTCTGTGTTCATGTCCGAGGGGGGCCTGGTGACCTGCAATACAGGTTCTTCGGAACCTTTGATAGGCACCAGTCTCTCACAAGGTATAGGTAGCTATATCATAATTGTAAATATGTGTAACACCTGACCTGTACTGTGTCAATCCTTATTGAGAGAAATAAAACGATATTATTATTATTATTATTTTTCTATCTACAGCCAACATGTTAATTATATTTTTTTTCCGTGTGATAAAAAGTACCCTATGTAACTTTTCTGACCTTACACTATTACTATTAAAAAATCCATTGGTACGTGCCTTTTGATGTGAAAGGAGGAAAAAACAAACAAACCTTTTTTATCTTATAATCAACGGAATGCATGATCACGTGAAGTGGATTAATCAATATCGGACAATTTAACGATTAATTATACGATACAGTGAAAACTCAAAAAACCTAATTAAACAATTTGTTAATCTGAACAATATCACCGCCAATAATGTCATTAGGGTTCCTAATAAGTCTCATTTAGACTATCTGGAACATAGTATGAATTTTTGTGACATTATTTGACAGATAGACTATGACACTGTTTATGAATGCTATTTAATAGAAAATAAATAATGAAACTGTGGTCTATTATTATTTAGTTAATGTATTTATAAAATTCTCAAACTTTGTGACTGCAATTATTTCATAGTTTTGTTACGAGCGTAGTGGCAAGTAACTGGGAACCAAACAGCGTTCTTATTAAGAAAGTTTTTCCTCATAACAAGATTACGTACGCCAGATGTGTTTAATATGCTTTGGTGCAAACGTCATAAGAAAAGCGTTTATCAGTGATATACGACGCGACGAAACACGTACGCACAAATATCACGATGGATTTGCGTTTGATTGCTACAACTAGAGCGAGGCGAGACACACAAACGACAAATACGGGTCGGCGGATGGTCGGCGGGCGGGCGCGGCGCGGTGAGGCATAGGGACGTAGACGTTACCTGTTTCGTGTGTAAGGTCCGATTTGCACCAAAGCGGAGAGGAGAGGAGATATGCCGCCTCAGCAGCCTGGCTACACTAGACATAATTTCCGCTCGGCTTGCTAGCGTGCGGCACAAGATTCTATAGAAAAATTAGACATCTCTCCTCTCCGCTTTGGTGGAAACCGGGCCTTACGCGCGTCAGCTGTTACGTGTTGCTGAATTTTGTTTGTATAAAAGTTATTGTTTCTTTTTAATGCGCATTAAACACTAAATATAAATTGCGTTTATCTTTAAGTATATCTTATCAACGAAACAAACTATACACCTAGTCGATATGTTTAAGTAGGCATTTAATGATTAATAAACGATAAGTTAATGCTTTTTCACAATAATATAAATCATAAACCAACTAAGATTATTCTGTTCGTGAATTGGCTCTCTCTAAATGCTAAATAATCTTTATTTCCTGAAATATGCAATGAGTGTTTACAATGAACGGTTTAAAATAACATTTAGTTTACAATTTTATAGTAGAAAACAAAAAAAAAAAAGAATAAAAATAAAATAAAACAATAAAAAAACTTAAAATAAATAAAAATATCCATCTCTATAAATCGAAGAGGCCACCCATAAATTAATCATCATTGACTTAGGTGTGCCGACCATCTCGCACCACCTAAAGCAATGCTCAGTCAGATTTTTCGACTCTCTCGACCATCACCCCAATCCATTGGTGAAAGCCGCAGGGGATTATCCCGCTCCGGCTGACACCATTAGGTCCAAACGTCGTCCGCGGCACGTCCTCAACGACCCGGACGACGCCATTACAGTCGCCATCGAGGCGTACAAACAATTAGATTCCGCGACACAAAGTAGACACACACGTCCGTCATATCGGCCCCGCCGGCGGGGCCGCGCGTCGCGCCACCCTGTAGGGACTCGGTTTTCGCGGTACCGGCACGTGCCCGGCCGCTTCTCTCCAATCCGTTCGCCTTCCCCCAGTGTCGCCATAGGCCGAGGTTCGAGCCCCCCCTCTGGGGCGCCCCTAGGCAGACACAGTAAATTTTAGGCGGTGAGAGCCCTACGCTCCCGCAACAGTCCGGTGTCTCAGTAAAGGGTGTCAGTACACCCAAACTGATTAGTCCACTCCAAAAAAAAAAAAAAAAAAAATAAAGGCATGGAACATAATAATATTAAGGATGGGCGCGGCTCGGCGGCGGTGATGCCGGTCTCTTCAATTTATGCGAATCCGCACCAGAGTATAGTAGTTTTTCATTTGTTGACTGTACAATACTGTGACTGTACTGTACAAGGGATCTATGTGTTCATACGACCACAGATACTACATATGCATATGTCACACACAGGATAAATGAAAGAAAACAGATAATTGAGACAATCCTAAGATGTTTGCAAATACCCGGATGATAGGCATCTAACAAAGAATTTAGCAATCATCCTAGGTATTTTCAGGATCATTGCATCGGTATCGTCCGTTTTTAAAAGCTTTTATTCTAATTATACCACATGTACACATACGTGGTATGAACACAGGATCCATGTACACCCGTGTATTGACATAAGTACACCGAAACAGTATACCGAAATTCAATAAAACGTCGATACTCTTGGACCATAGTTAGATCAATCAAAAGTGCACTCTTCCACTTTGGTGTATCCCTTGCTTGTATATGTAGAGGGAACGTACAGTTTGTATTCGGGCCACGGCCGCTCTATCCGCGCTTTTCAGAAAGTAATCAGTGAAACTGTTGTTGGGATTTGGTCTCAGATCGCTATCATATACGCAATTCGCATGAAAGCAAACTTCGCAAATGAAGTCAATTGAAAAAAAAAAAAGAGAAAATCTACTACGTGTTCGATATTTTTCAATTTTAATAATTCGAAAAGTTCCCTCCAATATTGGGGAAACGACGGAAAGTTCATGCACAGGAAATTGTTAATAGCTCACTTTCTAAGTTCCGTTTCACTTTGAGTAACCAGCGATAATATTTTATTTCAATGCATACCTAACCTAGTGTGTCACTCATTTCTTATCTGTATATGGCGGGTTATTCCTATGAAGTCATAAAGGCATTTCTATCGCATCTATAGTTCGCCGCTCAATGTTTTCTTTAAAATAAGCTAAGGGTCACACATAAGCTGCGAAGGCGGTGGTGGTGTAGCGCAAACGGATAAGGATTCAATAACATAAAATTACAAATGTCGCGACAATAGGTACATTAAGAACTTGAAAGATTTTTTTTAAATTAATATATTGTATGTCAAAAGTCGTAGAACAAAATGTTGCTGCTAAAAATATTAGCTATCTGCTCCTGCGAGGTCTACAGGAAGTAACGTTATGGCGTGAGAAAAGAGAGGCCTACATCTAGCAGTGGGTGAATATGGGTTGATAATAAAAATATTTAACTCGATTTTAAAAATTATCATTTTCGATTGAAATAATTTAATGGTAACACTAGAAATGAAAATGTTGAAATAAGATTTTTATATAAATAAAATAAAGAAAGAAATTATAGTATTGCACCCGATTTGGACCCACCTATCTTCTTCTATATCCATACATATAATAAAACAGTAGACCCCGTTATGTCTGTACATTGAACATATTTGGCAAAAATGGAGAGAGAACAGTTAGAGAAAGGCAATAAAAGCGAAAAAATTTTTTTGGATTTTTTTGTCTGTCTGTCTATCTGTCTGTCTGTCTGTTTGAACGCGCACATCTTCTAAGTTACTGAACGGACTTTAATGCAGTTTTCACAGGAAGATAGAGCTCGGCTTGGAGCAGAATATAGGCTATCAGATGTCACGAAAATAAGTTATGTTCATTTAAAGGTCTCCTCCCTGTCAATGTAAGAAAAAAAAATTCTCGCACTTACAAACTTGAGACTTGGTACACCATACCTACCGACAACAGACTGTACCGGACCGGACCGGACCGAACCGGACCGGACCGGATGTCAGGAGAAGAAAAAGAAGAAGTTACACTCATTTAAATTTTCAACAACCAAAGAATTTTAAAATTGTCACTGTGCATAGTCGGAATCGCCCGACCCCTGATTACGACCATTTTAATATTCAATAGCACTGTGTATGAAAGTTTTTTATTTACTTGAGCTGACCATTTTGAAATTTAGTTCCTCAAAAATTCACTAGATGGCACTGTGCAGATTCTGAATCGCGCTATGAAAGTTTTTTAATAGTTTACCTGAGACCTGATTGCGACGCGCCCGACATAATGGAAAACTACATTTTTGCGTATATCTTACTGCTGCTACGTAAAAATAATATTTCATGTTGGTTTTCGATAGTTAATTATTATATTCACTTTTTCATTTTGATTTTTTTCGTGTTCTAGATTAGATAGTCATTAAGTATAAGTTAATTTTGATTTTCATTATTATTAGTTTTTTTTAAGTTATTAGTTGTATTTTCATTTTTGAATTTTGAGTTTTCGTTAGTATTAGTAAGCAGGTACCTAGGTAGATTAGATTAGTATTTTGATTATTATTAGTATTTTTTTATTTTGATTTTCATGTAGATTAGACTGATAGTTTTGGTGTTCTTTCGTAGGTATAGGTGTATATTTTGATTATTATTCGTTAAGTTTTGATTTTCTTAGTTATAATTTAAATTTATATTTTGATTTACCTGTATAGTCTATATATATAAAAGAGAAAATCACTGACTGATTCATCACGAAATCTGCGAAACTACAAGTGCCAGGAGTCTCAAATTTTGCATGGGGGTTCCTTTTGGGGCGTAGGTGCTCACTAAGGAGGTAAAACGGGGGTGCAAAGTTAGTATGAAACTTTGCCGTTTTTGAAGTTATTCGAATGAAATTCAGCGTGAAGGTTCTTTACTGAAAAGCATGAAACATGAGTAAAATGTTTTTTTCAAAATTCATCCCTTCTCATGTTGACAACTTAATTGCAAATATAGGAGTAATTAATAATGATTTGGCTATAATATCCGAATGGAGTAGGTTGCATGGTCTAGTTGTCAATCCCGGAAAAACCCAGGCCATTATTATCGGCAGTCATCGGTTTATTTCTAAAATCTTTCTCCTATCGTATTTGATGGAGTTAACATCGAGCTGAGTGATAAAGTTAAAAATCTCGGAATTTATTTAGATAAAACTTTGTCATGGGTGCCACAAATAGCGGAAGTCAGTAGGAAGCTGTTTGTAGCTTCTGGTTCTCTTCGGCGGCTTCGTAATTTTTTACCAACTGACACCAAAATTGCGCTGGCTCAATCCTTACTTCTTCCTATTTTAGATTACGCTGACTCTTCCTTTCTTGATCTCAATCAAGATCTTCTGAACAAACTCGAGCGTCTCCAAAATCTTGCTATTCGTTTCATTTTTGGCCTTCGTAAATACGACCACGTTTC
Source organism: Endotricha flammealis (assembly GCA_905163395.2). Classification (NCBI taxonomy): domain Eukaryota; kingdom Metazoa; phylum Arthropoda; class Insecta; order Lepidoptera; family Pyralidae; genus Endotricha; species Endotricha flammealis. The sequence goes on along the minus strand of LR990863.1, from coordinate 9,357,497 downwards.
TGAATTCCGCTCTCAACTTCGGTGGCTTCCGATTCGCTCTCGCCGCAACCTACATATTGTCTCTCTTTTATACTCCATCCTTTTTAATTCCAACACTCCCACTTACCTTAGAGAACGCTTCACGTTCCACGAAGGACTTTCCCTACGTAGTAACACTCCGCCTTAAAACTCCTATGCACTCCACTCGTTTTTACTCAGACTCTTTTACAGTCCATGCTGTCCAGCTATGGAACTCTCTACCTCTGGCTGTGCGGCAAGCTCAGAGTATATTTAGTTTTTAAAAAATGGTCAGGAACTATTATCTTTTGCAAGTGACTAACTGACATCTCATTGTAGTCCGCTTATGCATCTTTTATTAGTTAATTATATATGTATATATTTTATATGTATTATTATATGTATATATTTTATATGTATATATTTAATAAGTTTAGTTTATCTTCTGTCTTGCTGGATTACGGCCACAGGGTCGCATGTGCAGTAGTGAGTATACCTACTGCAGATGCGCCCTTGCGGTTGTAGCTTTTGAATGTGTAATTGTAGGTTTAAATATTTATTAGGTAATTTAGCTATTGGATAATAATTTTGTTTTATATCGGCGCCACATACCCCGTCTCTTTTTTCTTTTTTTTCCACTTCTGATAGGTTGTCTGGAAGAGATTACTTTGTGATAAGACCGCCTTTTGTACTTCATTACTTTGTCTATTTTACTGTATGTTTGTATTTCAATGGTGCAATAAAGAGTATTGTATTGTATTGTATCCCTTAGGGGGTTAAACGGGGGTGCAAAGATAGTATGAAATTTTGCCGTTTTTGAAGTTATTCGCATGAAATTCAGCATGAAGGTTCTTTATTGAAAGGCATGAAACACGAGTAAAATATTTTACTCAAAAAACATCCCCTATGGGGTTAAACGGGGGCGCAAAGGAGTAAAATATTTTTCTCAAAAATCATCCCTTAGGGGGTTAAACGGGGGTGCAAAGTTAGTATGAAACTTTGCCGTTTTTAAAGTTATTCGAATTAAATTCCAGCATAAAGGTTTTTATTGAAAGGCATGAAACACGAGTAAAATATTTTTTTCAAAAATCATCCCTTAGGGGGTTAAACGGGGGTGCAAATTTAGTATGAAACTTTGCCGTTTTTTTAGTTATTCGAATGAAATTCAGCATGAAGGTTCTTTATTGAAAGGTATGAAATACGAGTAAAATATTTTCTCAAAAATTATCCCTTAGGGGGTTAAACGGGGGCGCAAAGTTAGTATGAAACTTAGCCGTTTTTTAAGTTATTCGAATGAAATTCAGCATGAAGGTTCTTTATTGAAAGACATGAAACACGAGTAAAATATTTTTCTCAAAAATCATCCCTTAGGTTAGGGGGTTAAACGGGGGTGCAAAGTTAGTATGAAACTTAGCCGTTTTTGAAGTTATTGGAATGAAATTCAGCATGAAGGTTCTTTGCTGAAAGGCATGAAACACGAGTAAAATTTTTTTTTTTTTAATTCATCCCTTAGGGGGTTAAACGGGGCGCAAAGTTAGTATGAAACTAGCCGTTTTTGAAGTTATTCGAATGAAATTCAGCATGAAGGTTCTTTGCTGAAAGGCATGAAACATGAGTAAAATATTTTTCCCAAAAATCATCCAGTAAGGGCGGTAAAACGAGGATGCAAAGTTAGTATATAAAAGAGAAAATCACTGACTGATTCATCACGACATCTCCAAAACTACGTGCCAGGAGTCTCAAATTTTGCATGGGGGTTCCTTTTCGGGCGTAGGTGCTCACTAAGAAAGGATTTTTTTTAATTCTCACGGGAAAGGGAGTAATAGGACTGCAAGTGTATTTTCGCAGGCGCTCAACCTAGAAAGCTGAAATTTTGTATAGAGGTTCCCTATATGATGTTGACGAGGATAAAGTTGGGGTTTTTTTTAATTCCCACAGGAACGAAATTATTGGCATTTTCGCTTGACCACGCGGGCGGAGCCGCGGGTAACAGCTATTAAAATAATAAAACAACAGGATTTTGTACACAGTAGGTAGCCAAACAGCGGCGAGCAAATAGACAATGAGCAATGAAGAACACTGACGTCTCGGGGAAGACTACAGTAATAGGAGACTGTTAAATCCGTCTATACGATTTAATTAGTCACAAAGTCACAAGTCCAATTCCACGCGGGCGAAGCCGCGGGCACAGCTAGTTACTTAATAAATTATCAGTGAGTTAACTAATCTTATCAATTTTATCGATTTATAGATTTCCTCTGGTATATTGAGCTATATAACCATAAACAAATAATGAAAATCAACAATCCAAATTACATCATTCAATATTGTTGCAACCTGTAAGGAACTCGTCGATTTGGTGTGAGAACATCTATAAAAGTAATCAGTAAAACAAAAGTGAGTATTTTTTTAATGTACTTTCTTGATATTACATACCCGGACAGACCCGTGGTCCAGTGGCTAACAATGACTACAAAGGTCTGGTTCGAAGACAAACATCTAATAAGTCTTGGTCAAAGATTTTTTTTTTTTGACAAATCACACAGCTTGAGCTAGCCCCAAAGTAAGTTCGAAACTTGTGTTATGGGATACTAACTCCACGATACTATATTTTATAAAAAATACATATATAGATAAACTTCCAAGATCCGAGGTCAATCGGAAAAAGTTCGTTTTTCATCATGACCCGACCGGGATTCGAATCCAGGAACTCCTGGGTGACCGTCTGGCGTGGTAACCATTACGCCACGGAGGTCGTAAATAAAATATATTTGACATTTGTCATTTATCTAGCGTTGCATAATTTGCGAATTAATCGAATTTGAAACATAATCGCCTCTGCCAATCCGCATTTGAGCCGCGTGGCAGAGTACGCTCTAATCCCCTTCGATTGAAGGGAGACCTGTATCCCTGCAGTGGGATGATTATGGGTTGATATGATATGATGAATAGTCTACTACCTAAAAAAATTGGGGTGTCAAATTTCTGAGACGCTGCCTGTACTTACATACAATTTTTTTTTCAACATTTGAAACAGACAATAATATTAAAGAATGGGCTGTGTAGATGATGAATTTTTTATAATTTATTTTTTTAGGAATGCCACCACCCCCTCATCCTTGCGGTCCACACTGTGGAGCGCCGGGCCACTGCCATCCAGGCTGCCCCCGGCACGTTGGTCCGCCAGGACCACCACACCACCCACCGCACCACCCGCCACACGGCCCACCTCACCATGGTCCACCTCACCATGGCCCACCTCACCACGGTCCGCGTTAAATGTTAATTAATGTATTTTAGTGGTTATATCTATGGGCCCTTTTTTATTTTTAAAATCTATGTAAATACTGTGTTTGCCTGAAATAAAGAATTATTATTATTTGTTATTATTAATATAAAAAAATATAATGCTAATGGTATTGCAAACATATGATGACTGCTTACCATAAGGCAGCCGTATTCTTGTTTGCTACTTTAGCGATACAAAAAATATGATTAGCAGGATTATTTTAGGCTTATGTTGAAATATTGTATCAGGACTTCAGGACATATTGAGCTGTATGTAACTTGAGTTACTCAGATTCACCTCGTCATGAGAATAATGGCTGGGTCATGAGAGGGTTCGAAACCTTATTGTATTAAATCTACTTAAATTACAGAATTTTATTTTAACTTTGACATTAGAATAATATATAAAATACTGTTTTATTTAGATTCTAAATTTTAGAAAGAACGAAAAAAAAAAGGTTTATTCGGTGACAGACAATATTTTATTGTACACAGAAAATCCTTACTAATATTATAAATGCGATAGTAACTGTGTCTGTCTGTCTGTCTGTCTATCTGTCTGTCTGTTACCTTTTCACATTAAAACCGCTGAACCGATTTAGATGAAAGGTATGGAAATTGGACATATAATAAAAAGGTACAAAAAAATCTTAAAATACTAGAGTAGTAACAACATAACACCGAAATTGTGATACAATAGTAGATTTTACAACAAGTGCACAAAATGAATCATTTCTATCCGAGACCAGTTTAGTTTGATAGTAATGTCGAGGATAAAAATGGTTTTGTGGACGAGTTATAAACTCTGCTTTTCACTTCGATTGCGAGGAAATAAATAAATAAACGCACGAAAAACACGAAAAACAAGACCTGTTTCCCGCCGCTTTTTTTTTTATTTTACGACATTGAAATTAGGCTTGGGCTGCAGACCTATACAGCCTACTATTAAATTAATTTCGTAATACAATAATTTTCTTAAATTAATTAAACAACCTACCGTACTTTAATTTAAATTTTAATATCTTATAAGTCTTAAAAAACACAAGACAAATAAATTAAAATAAATATTATAAAATAACAAATTCTATCTCTGAACTTTTTATTGTGTTTGGCTGTATGGCTCATTTCCTTTGCCTTATTAGAGATACATTTATGAGTAAATACGTTTTTGCCCTTGTGCACAAAATTCGATTTTGTGCAGCCTATATCCTGCGCAAATAAGCATTTTCTGAGCTTTCTAGGGGCTTCTCTGCAGCTGTCTTTACCTACCTGCTTCTCTCACAATCTACACTAATATTATAAAGTGAAAGATTTCTTTGTTTATTTGTTTGCATTGAATAGGCTCCGAAACTACTAGGACCGATTTCAAAAATTCTTTCACCAGTAGAAAGCTACATTATCAGGGAGTGACATAGGCTATAGCTTTTCCCGAAATTCAATGTGGTTCCCACTGGAACGGGTCCAGAACTTCACGCGGACGAAGTCGTGGGCAAAAAAGCTAATAATTAAATACAGTCATGATAAACATTGTGTAACAAGGGCTTTAGTTTCACTGTTTTATCACTGTCGCACTTCATGGAATTCTCCTCAAGAATGACAAATACAGTAATGTTAATGGCATTATTTATTGACACGTACGATAAAATAAATTAAAGGCCGTAACTGATTCTCTTTCTTCATTTCTTTTACCAATTGTCATTTTGCTTTTGTTTACGTAATGGTAGAAGATAGAGTAGATTGATTTATACAAATCATTTATTGCTGTATACTCTGACAAGAGAACGTGTTTGTGAAAGGAAACCTATTCTCTGAATAAAATTTTTGAATTCAAATAAGATGTTTAGTCATAAAGCTGCTGCTGCGCTTGCATCTATCTATACTAGCACTATTTATTGACATTCCGAGTGCGTAATGTTGTATGTACCTAGTTTTAAATTTTATGGTTAAAAAAAAAACACCATATATTTAAAAATGACAAAAAAGGTCGTAACTGATTTACTTTCGACATTTCTTTTACCAGTGGTCATTTTGCTTTTGTTCCGAAATGGTAGTAATATTATAGAATAGATTAATATAAACAAATCACAATTTATTACAACTGTATACTCTGACAAGAGAACGTGTTTGTGAAAACCAATATCTCTGAATAAAAGTTTTGAATTTTACTAATATTATAAAAAGGAAATATTTATTAAACTGTTTGTTTGCATTAAATAGGCTTCGAAACTGCTGGATCGATTTGAAAAATTCTTTCACCGTGGGAAACTACACAATCCCTGGGTGACATAAACTATATATATGTAATTTTCGGAAAAATTAGGGATCCTTACTATACCCCGTTCGAAGTTAGTCTGCAATAAATTGCACGCAAGTACGCTCGGTAGGCTCCATATCTATGCGAAATTTGCGACATCTGGCGACATTTCTCTAAAGCGGGCGATACATCAAGCACAAACATTTGAACATTTAAGACTTTGCACACTCGTTTGTACACTTATTGAAGCAACCTGCCACACTGCTTTGCAAAGTCATTTTCTCTACAGTACGTTGACGAACCACAAACAAGATGGACGACGATTTTGTGGATGCAATGTGCTTATTCTATTTGAGTGTATGTCATTATATGGGTTTTTCAAACTTGTCTGGCACCATGCTGAATTTGACTCCTTTTCTGCGGCTGTGAGGCACTTAAAGGCCATTTTTTATCAAAATCAAATCATTTTTATTCAAATAGGCATATTACAAGCACTTTCGAACTTGTATTTTTAAAAAAATAACTACCTATGTATTTAAGCAACTGTTTTGTGTCATTGCAGTGCAGTGCGCGCTCGGATACGGACGCACACCGCTACATTGCACAGTACGAATTTTTATTCGCGAAACGCGCGGCATAAGCCGCTGCACGTAAGCAATGGCTATGAGTTCCGAAAAACTTATAGCTAACGAGTTCCTGGCGTTTATCCAGCACGCCATCGACACGATGGACGAGGTCAGCATCATGCAGATCTGCAAGTCAAGTTTCACTCAGGACGAGATTTGCAGTGGCAAGAAGCTGCTGTTCGAGACGCTCGGAAAGACTGCGCAGATGCCTTCTCGTAGGAGGGATGGAGGAGAGAGGAGCGTGCAAGACGTCATCACCTTGCTCAAGGAGACCGACCCGGACGACGTGCCCGCTTTCGTGGCGAAGCAGTTGCATAAGCTGCCCCCCGTCACGTTCGACCACGTCGACGTCACCAGATTGCTGAAGGACATCACGTTCCTGAAGACCAGTCTGGTCGAAGTGCAGTGTAGGTTAGAGAAGTCTGAATCCACCATCAGTGAACTGCGTACCGAATTATCTACATTAAAACGTAATAATTCGGTAAGTAGGTCACCTGAGACCGATGAAACCAACACACGCCGTGAAGCGCAAAATGCATCCATCAGCAGTTTTGCGTCGCCGCTGTCAGCTGGCGCTATGTGCGATGCTCCGCGCCCCGCCGCCCGCTCCCCTGCCTCGCCGGGGGTCACGTCGATTGCGAGTATTGCGACACCGAGCCAACCACGCGCCTACGCCGCTGCCGCCGCCGCTGTCCCGTCATCTCAGCGGCCTTCGTCGTCTAGAAATCCACGAGGGAAGGAACCTGAGACTGTGTTACTGGTCCCACCAAGGGTTCAGTGCGATGAAGACGGTTTCACAAAAGTGGAGAGAAGGAAGAAACCGTCTTCCAGGAACAAGTGCGGATCAGCACCGACAGGACCAAAACACCTGCTGCGTCCAGCCATTCCGTCGACGCTGCTGTACGTGTCCCGGCTGCATCACTCTATAAAGAAGGAGGACGTCATAGAGTTCATGCGCGTGAAGACCAACCTCACATTAGGGGTCGAGCGGTTGGAGTCCCGCTACAGAGTGAATTTTAATTCCTTTGTTGTGCGAGTTCCGACCCACCAACTGTCGACCTACATGAGTGAGGAGTTCTGGCCGAAAGGTGTGATGTTCCGGCGATACCGAGGTCGGCTACCGAACACCCAGCAGAATGATACGCGTCCGACACTGCGTGTCAATTAGTTTTATAAGTTTTTTTATATTTATATGTATTTTAGTTTTAAGGTATATATCTATGGGCCCTTTGTTTATTTTTAACATCTTATGTAAACACTGTGTTTGCCTGAAATAAAGAATAAATAAATAAAATAAAAAATAAATTGTTTCTGTCTGTTTGTATATGTAATTTTCTGTTGTTGTCTTGTGTCTCATGTGCTGTACAGAATAAATGTTTTTCCTTCTTTCTTTCTTTCTATTATTTATTAAATGTGCAGAAAAATATGAATCTATCAAAACGGCCAAAAAGAAGGCGTGAACTTTTGGGGGTTCATATGCATGGTACCGCTTGTAGTAACTCGATAAATTCAAGTACGACGCATTCATTGCTCCAGTCCATCTTTGATATTCAATTAGCCAAAGTACTTGATATTCAAGCGCATTCGGGCACGCAACTTCCGTCCGCTCACCAACACTCCGCGACTAAACTGAGCTTTGCGCAAATGTGGCAGGCTACGCAAACATTTGAACATTGTCGACTTTGAACGCTTTGATGTACGCTAAAAAACCGACACCGCTTGGCCAAGTGTACTTCTTTGCGCACTTGTTTGAACAAAGACTTAAAGTCCCGTGCCACACATAGCTTCATTCAAATGTTCAAATGTTTGCAGCTTGATGTAGCGCCCGCATAACACCCGTTTTCACCAACATTTCGTAAAAATTTTAAGTCTCCTTAAGGTGGTTTGTTTCGGTCAGCGGGGGAAATTCAAACTTTAGGGGGTTTTTACAAATTGCATCTGAATCACTGATAGAATTAATAATCATCATATACTGAATAATCATCATATAAATTATAAATATTGGCTATTCTCATTATGAATGTGCATAATGCACGTTTATAGGGAAAAAGATGCATCATCGTGGACATTCATATAAAGAAGAGCTAATATTTATAATTTATTTGATAATTATTCAGTAGATATATTGCATTTGTTGTCGCCAAATCAATTTTCACGAAAATTCTATCAATGATTGAGATGCAATTTGTAAAAAATCCCGCGATTGAATTTCCCGCGTGGACCGAAACGTACCACCTTAACAGCTTTCTCTATGTCCAAATCCTTGTTTTTGGTGCATGTATGACATAAAATTATCAATTAAAATACGATTTTTAAATAAATCGATTATTAAATATATCTGTTTAGTTCCGTTTTCTTGAAATTGCAAAACTGTTTCTTCTTGCAGATTTAAATACGGCCTTATGATAACCAGCCTTGGATAAAAGTTTGGGCACATAAGTCTGATAGTAAAAATATAAAATTAAAAAAACTTTTACTTGAAGGGAAAGTCCAACAGTTCGATAGCTCTCCCACAAACAGTGAGTCACATGTTAATCTTATCAATTTTATCGATTCATACATTTCATATACATTAATGGTATATAACTATACAGATAATGAAAACGGACACGGAAATTTTACCATTCTAGATTATTACGATCTGTAAAGCAGTTGCCGATTTGGAGTGAGAAGTTGAGAACTAAATCTGTTAAAGTGATCAATAAATCAAAAGTGAGTTTCATGACCTTTCTTATTATTACAGAACCCGGATGGCCCGGTGGTCAAGGGGCTACTTAATCTCAAGAGTCGTGGGTTCCAAACCAGCACAAATAATAATTTGTTTGTGTTGCTTGACTGTTTGTTTTAGTCTATATGTTTTCTTTGTATAATTCTCAGTTACCTAGCACAGCACACATAGCACTAGTTAGCATTGTGCAAAATAAAAATAACAGCAACAATAAAAATAAATAAATATAAAATACCGCGTATTTGTCGATATTTAATAAATTTTAATTACAATTATTATTTTAGGTATGCCGCCCACAAGTTGCGGCCTATTCTGTGGCAGGCCAGGCTACTGCAAGCCCGGCTGTTTCAGATTTTTAGTCATTCCAACACCGCAACCGCACTATCACGGCCCCCCTCACCACCACGGTCCGCCTCACCACCACGGACCCCCTCATCATCACGGACCCCCTCACCATCACGGACCCCCTCACCATCACGGACCCCCTCACCATCACGGTCCTCATCACCATCACGGTCCGCCTCACCACCATGGTCCTCATCACCATCACCCACACGGGCCACGTTAAAATTAATTGGAGAGTTATTAGTTATTAATGTAATAATATTCACAATAATGCCTAATTCCGGGTAGGTACCTACCTTCAAAACGTACCATAAGGTATCTTTCACAGCAAGCGTTGTTTGTAAAAACAATTCGTTTCTACACTAAGATAATTTTTTAAAAAGTGTATTTGTGATTGTGATGGTATTGTACCCGCTCGTGACCGGAGCTTGAGTCATGGAGAATATCGGGTGTGTCATGCATGAGTGGATGCTAATGTGACAGATATCAATTTTTTTTTTTACTTTGAACAAATTTTGATAAAATCTAGTAGTCATCATTTTCTTTTGTATAGCTTTAAATTTTTATCGTAAATAAATAAATTTTCATTGATTTTACTGTTTTATTTTTTAAAGAACTTATTTGTGCTTTATCATTTCAGCCTATTATTATTTCAGCGTAAACGTAGTTCAACGACACACACTTGATTCACTGTTTCATTTGATCGCTTACCAACAGGTGACCGACGCTAGCTCGTTTCGTTTCGTCTCGGCCAGATGATAAGCCGTCACCGTAGCCTATAGACGCTTGTAATACCGGGGGTACCTATCACTCACGCGTTGCCAACCCTTGCCTCCCACGTGGAGCTCTAGAGACGTTACACATCGTAGGAACACTTTGGCTACGATCTTCTGTAAGGTCTATTACTTAAGACGACACTCTGATCATGTAATAAGCGAGCAAGCGATGAAAGTGGAGATGGTTATTGACTATGGCTATGTGCGCAACAGTAGCATCCACGATGCCTTCGTCGCGTCGTCGTCGCGTGTTCGCTAGTAATTGCTGATAATGTTAAACAAAACAATGACATACAAGTATTATTTCAATTGATATAAAATGGAAAAGTAATATAAAATTGTTAAGGTGCTCCTTTACCGCGAGCATTCGCGTGCAATGTAACATTTTAGATTCAACTTTGAGCATTACATTACAATCTACCTCCCACACTGACGAGCATTCGCGCATAATTTAACACATTGTATCTTGTATCATTACAAGGTGAATATTGTAATGCTCGGTTCTCCTTCCTCACTGATGAAATGCTCGAAACTGAACTTAAAGGTGCTCCTTCACCGCGAGCCGTCGCGTGTAATGTAACATTCTAGATTCAACTTTGAGCATTACATTACAATCTACCTCCCACACTGACGAGCATTCGCGCATAATTTAACACATTGTATCTTGTATCATTACAAGGTGAATATTGTAATGCTCGGTTCTCCTCCCTCACTGATGAAATGGTCGAAAGTGAACGTAAAGGTGCTCCTTCACCGCGAGCCTTCGCGTGTAATGTGACATTCTAGATTCAACTTTGAGCATTACATTACAATCTACCTCCCACACTGACGAGCATTCGCGCATAATTTAACACATTGTATCTTGTATCATTACAAGGTGAATATTGTAATGCTCGGTTCTCCTCCCTCACTGATGAAATGCTCGAAACTGAACGTAAAGGTGCTCCTTCACCGCGAGCCTTCGCGTGTAATGTAACATTCTAGATTCAACTTTGAGCATTACATTACAATCTACCTCCCACACTGACGAGCATTCGCGCATAATGTAACATTTAATAATATTTGAACTAGCTTCTGCCCGCGGCTTCGCCCGCGTGGCGTGGTCGGTCGCTCGGTCGTTCGGTCGGTCGGTCGGTCCGTCGGTCGGTCGGTATGATGTCGGGGGTATGTCGTAGCCCGACATACCTCCGCCACTCCCTAAGCGGCGGACATGCAGTAATTTTCCTGTCTTAAAACAAAAAAAAGGGGGGGGGTTGTGAGGGTTGGTAACGCGTAAGTTATACCCCCGGTATTGCAAGCGTCTATAGACTACGGTGATGCTTACCATCAGGCGGGCCGTATGCTTGTTTGCCACCTTTGTGGTACCTACCTCTCTTTAGAGGATTATTTCTTTTAAGCAAATCTAGACCGTAGAGTCAAAAAAATATATTAATGTATATGAAGTTACTAACTTAAGTATAAAAATACTTATATAAAATTTAAAACGCACTTTTTTCTTTGTGTCCTCTTTATAAACATTTTCATCGAGTCACGTGTTAATCTTATCAAGCATTTATCAATACATAGAATTTGCTGATATAAATAGGCAATGTATATTGTACGCCATATAACATTAAGCCGATAATGAAAATCGACAATCAAAAATTTATCATTCCTTATTGCATTGCGACCTGTATAACACTTGTCAATCTGAAGTGAGGACTTAAATCTTTTGAAGTAATCAGAACATCAAAAGTGAGTATTCTCTCTCATAACTCTTTCATATTTTAATAACCATACTATATTTATGATTGTTTTTATGGTTTAACTAAATATTCTTGTTTTGAAAGAAAAATTTTACCTCCCGCCCCGCCCCAATTCTGCACTGCAAGTTGGAAAAACACTCAGCCGGATTTCGAAATAGTTCGAAACCCACCTGGGGCGGAATGTGAAATTTTCTTTAAATATTTTCAAAACCAAACTATAGTATTTAATTTTATTGCTATCAATCTAAAATCGACACCAGACAGTGTTTTAAATAGTTCCAATACCGTGCTTGCTATGATACGGGATTTTCAGTTTGAACAAAACTTTTTTGTTTTGTATTGATGGTATCGCACCATCTCTTCTCACCCAGTTTTACGCACTCCCGAAGTTGGCCGAGATTGCACGAATACTAGAGTGTAGAGCGCGCGTGTCTAACTTTTCTTGTGTTGTCTAAAACCTCTTTGATCTGAAATCTGAATCTCAGCAGTAGTTTGATGATGATGACTTATTTATAATTAAAATTATTTTTTTAGCAATGTATCCTCCACAATCCTGTGGCGCATACTGTGGCATGCCAGGCCGTTGCCAGCCCGGCTGTTACAGATACGTGGATTTGCCGCCACCTGAAGTTGGACCTTACCATCCACCACCGCCTCACCATGGCCCACCATATCACGGCCCACCTCACCCTTACCCACCGCCGCCTCATCATGGCCCACCTCCTCACTATCCTCCATATCCTCACTATCCCCACCACCATCCAGCCGGTCCACGATAAATATTAATTGGAGAGTTTTGTACACATATTCATTCGAGTCGTTACAGAAGCGGAGATGGGTATAAATAGCGGATATGAGAGCGGAAAGTGATGACGTCATTCTGATATCTTAGAAACACGGCATCCTAAAAGGTTATTTACAAAATATTTCCGCTCCCATATTATCTTTGGTCAATAAAATAGGCCTTAATTGTGATACGAATATGTCTATGGAATTTGCAAAAAAAACATTTATCTACATTATTAATTTAAGTAATTATGTTAATTGGAAAACAATGAGCGTATAAATTAGCCAATGTAATCAATAAATTTATTTTATATCAAGATCTGCAATTAATTTTGTGTGAATTATAAATAAATAATTGGAAATGACCTTTAAAACATTCCTTTGCACAGCTACAACTTTTTTTAAATTAAATAATTTACTTTTTTACAGTTTTTTGTTTTACTTTGTACCAGCCCATCAGCCCAGCTGTTATCCAGAATCAACACATCTAGTAAATTACAGGCGAAAACAATAAAAAAAGAAACACATAGAAATAGTCTACAGAATAAAGCATTACCACTTGCTTTTGTAGTTTATCAAGCGTTATACAGTTCGTTACACACAAGGAAACGGAAGAAAATAACATTTGCGCCTATCAATCATTCACATAACCGCTCCAAATAATTTGCGGGTAGTAACAAAGAGCAACTTTGTATAAAGAAAAACTAAAAAACAAAACCAATAGCCAAGTACCCTTACGATGAATTGATTTTCGAAAACTCTCGCTGAAGGCAAAAAATGTTATGAAAAAATTATTTGTGCCTCTAGCGGTCACTTCAAGAACTACATGAGACGTTTACGCCGTCATGCTACCGTAAGGTCGTTTGTCCACCGCCACCGTCACCGTCACGTCACCGACATGCGACATCGACATGACGGCACCGAAGTAGCGATACATACTCGTCACCCGAGCGCCGCCGTGACAGGCGGTGGACACACGGCTATAGTAAATGTATTTATCACTTCTTCGGCGCGCGCCGTCATGTCGATCTCGGTGACGTAACGGTGACGGTTGCCGTGGACAAACGGCCTAAGGTATAATTTAGATTTTTGGAAATTCTTTATGGTGAAAGGTACTTTGCAAACGTGAGATGCTGTAGCGAGTTATAACAAGATCATGACTATTAATACTAAAACTGCAAATGTAATTCCTAGTAAAAACATTTGCAAGTTTAAACGACCATCAATCGAATAGCGGCAGTACATAAATAGTGAACATGTAACATCACTTTTGGACGCAGTCGGGCTCCCCGTGAGTTACGGTTATGGTCGGCCCTCGTCCGAACCCCTTCAATATCCGGTGAGACTATTCCATGATTTCATTTAAACGACCATACTTCAGCATACTTGGTACTAGTGTAAAATTACCTTCCATACAAGACATGTATCTTACGGATGGTAGCCGATGGAAATGCTTATTATATCCGCCAGCAAATCAACCGCCCATTTGCATTTGGAACTCGACTTTAATACGATTGCAGTCAGGATCACTGCACGTAGGTGCTTATAGGCGGTGTCAGTACCACCCAAAACGTATACGACGTTATCGAAATTGCGAATCAATCAGTGCATCATTATCAGTACAATGCCACATACTTATCTGTGCCGGTGGCCAAAACTGGAACTAATGAGTACTCCTTGAATAGGTAACCTTATCAATTACCTTCAATAGCTTCGATCCTAGCGCCCCCGCCATCGGCACAGACAAGTTTGTGGCTATGAACGTATCTAATGACTGTTGTCAGGTATAGGCCTACTCACCAGATACGTTTTCCTATGGTCGCCGGTCCATCCTGGAGAGAGGGCGCTCTACCCCTGTGCAAAAAAACTGCAAACTATTTAATAAGAAAGGTTTCAGCGTCCGACTGTATTCGCGTTGTCTCGTTATTCACGTTCTCATTAGAATTTCTTAATTTCAATTTAAAGAAATTATAAAAATAGGCACTAAATCAAACCTCAGCGGTTTCTCGTAAAACGTTAAATATAAAAAAGGTAAAGTCTTTCATAAATTACCAACGAAAATAGCGATTAATTTCTATATACTTGCATAAATTACGTTTTAAAACAAAATGTATCATTATTTTCTTCGATCACAAATTTCTTCGATCACAAGTAAAAAAACATTATTTTACATCATATTTTCGATTAAGTATCGTACACATCACTAAGGTATCGTTAATAACTTTTTTACAAAACCTCAGAGACCAAAAATTTAATATTTTCCGTTTATATAAAATATTTGTCAAAAGATTAAAAAAATATAGGAAACAAACTTATTTCGCCATTAATGTTTATTACCTCCAAATGAAAAGATGGAATGAAATTGGGTGAATTCCTTTAAGCTGACTTAATAAGTCACTTGAAATTATTTTATATAAATAATTTCGCACGTTATTCCAATATTTTCCACGAATTATTAATTTTGCCAATATTATATGGAAAGGGAAGAGCTCGATGGTGTCGCTGTGTGTCGAACTCTGAACGAACATGTACGTGCATGTACGTTAAGCAATGTCAACACTGGCTAGTGTTTGAGTGGATTTCGTTCTTCTCCGTGCTTCGGTGGGCATGTTAAATTATTTTCTTTAAATTAATTAAATTTAAATTTAAATTTCTTTATTTCAAATACCAATATTACAAGTTTCTGGGTTCTCCTTTTAAGTTAAACGAAACTTGTATTAGGAGGAACCGCTCTCGTACATCGTGAAAACAAATTATTGGTTTTAAAAACTCTGTTAAGTATTATTAAGCTCATTCAATGTGTTAAAAGTACTACGTACGTGCTGCACATAGCCCCTATGTATTCCCAAGATTATCATTATTTCCATAGCGTATAATTCACAACAGCACAAATTTTGTTCTTGAAACGTGATTACGATACAAAAAAACCTTGTAATCCTTTGTTTTTTTGCGCCACGGAACCTTGGAAATGTTTATTTGATGCTATTAACCAAATGGCCCTAGCCTCTTTGATTAATATTTCCATTAGAGCATCTTTTAGAGCTGTACATAAACGAATATTGCGTTTATTAAAATTAAACGTTTTATTAATGCCACAATATGCATGAAGAGAGTTATGAATATGAATGAATCGAAGTGTGTAAAGACTATAGACTTTTCGTCCAACAACCTCTCATTTCGTAGCGATTGTGCCCTAATATACTTACTTACGTATGTAAATTATACGTGTTCACACGTGTACCTGCCTAAGTATCATCTGACAAGATTTTGGCTTAATTATATAGAAAACTTAATTTTGCGAGTGTTTTTAATGTCCTTTAGCTTTTTAAAATTGCAGTTTTATTCATAAAGTATGTTTTTTTTATTTCAGTTATAATAATTAACTTTTCAATTCGTTGTACTTACATTTTCAATATATTTTTTCTAATTTTACAAAATAAACAATGTACTTAACATAGTAAAAGTAGAATTAGCCCTATGCTTGGGAAACTAGTAATTTCGCCGTTGGGAAAACTCCTCAGTAAAAAGAGTGCCGCAACGCAACCCAATCCTCCGCACTTAATTAAAAACTTCACAACAGGTTCCTTCCCGATGTTTATTGAAAAGAAAAAAGGACGTCAGTACATTGGTTAGCTAACAAGAGAAAGAGATGTATGCAAAAACAATTAAAAACAACGATAACACGAGCCTATCTGTAATATAAATAAAATCTGTAACATGTAAAGAAAAATAAGTGACGGATTAACTGATCAATGTCCAGTCAAAACCCTAGCTAGAACATACAATAGAAGGTTTTGGTTGAGTGAGGTTGCACGTTTCCTTTATAATAACAAATTATTGTAGGGTGTAGACAGGAGAAAATCTCTTTCCAGTCTCCTGGAAAAATATCTAAAATAGCGAGGGCTCGGTCACACCTAGTATTATTTAAACTTATGCCTTGATTACACTTACCGAGTAGAGTGGCGAGACAGTGCCCTCGGCCGAGCGCTCGGTATTTGTAAACACATGGCATGGCAACGAGTGCTCGGCCTAGACAGGCCGAGACAGTCACTCGGATGTCTCGGTCCCCGTTCTTAATTACTAGGTCGAGTACCCACCCCTCCGCTTCCCCGCACTGTCTCGCTCGGTCACTCGGATATCTTTATGCCTTGATCACACGCGCCGAGTAGAGCGGCGAGACAGTGTCCTCGGCCGAGCGCTCGGTTGGTATGTACTCTCCGACGAGTACTCGGCCGAGTACTCGGCCGAGCAAAATGGCGAGACAGTCACTCGGACCTCGTTTTGTTTACTAGGCCGAGTGCCCACCCCCGCGCTCCCTTCAGCATACCCCTTACTGTCTCGCTCGCTCACTAGGCAAGTTTGAACCCATGCCGAGCGCACTCGCTCGCTACTCGCTAGTTTGACTCGCGCGCGTCGTGTTGTTGTTTGTTTCTGTTCCCGAATTTTAGGTGAACTGACTCGCTGGGAACCAAAATTAGTATAAACACCTACTCGCCCAAGGCTGACGAGTGTACTGTCTCGGCCGAGTGTCATTTTTACTGTCTCGCCACTCTACTCGGCGCGTGTGATCAAGGCATTACACGCACTCGGCGTGCATTCGGCGACCACTCGCCACTCGGTGCATATATGTCCATGGTCTTGTCCAAACACTTGTCCTTGTCCAAACTGAGCTAACTGATTGTCTTGCCACAGCAACATCGTGTCAATACTCACTCGCCCACAGCACTGTCTCGGCCGAGTGACATTTTACTGTCTCGCTACTCTACTCGGTAGGTGTAATCAAGGCAATGTAGCTATAAATAGACAGTTACTTGCTGACAGTAAGTACATAAAATCAATATATATCAAATTCCAAGTCCTGACTGACTTAACTATATATCAATGCACAGCCCAAACCGGTGGGTCTAGAGATTCCAAATTTGGACTGTAGGTTCCTTACGACGTCTAGGGGAGTACTAAGAAAGGATTTTTCAAAATTCCCACGGGAAAGCGAGATATACGCAAACGAAGTTGCGAGGGGATGCACAGCCCAAACGGCTGGGTCTAGAGATGCCAAATTTGGCATGTAGGGTCCTTATAAGGTCCGGACCGACCGGACTGGACCGGACCGGAACGGATCAGACCTGATCGGTCCGGAAGGAATCGCACCGTACCGGGCCGGGGCCGTGCCGGACCGGACCGAACCGGACCGGACCGGTTTTTTTTCTGAAGAAAAATATGCTAATTGTTAGTAGGCCACGCGGGCGAAGCCGCGGTCAGAAGCATACTAGCTTCTATCTATAATAAAACACGTACACAGTCGACAAACTTCATATCTACATCTCCGCTCTCTACTTTATGACAGGCTCCACAGGATGATAAAATAGTTTATAGGCTCAACTCGAAGGGCGGCCGCCGATTCTATGTAATCGGAGATGAAACGATCGTAACTTCATGAACTGTGTAAGTAATCGGAGCCGAATTAACTGTACTACCAACTAACACTTATAATATATATTATTATGTAGTATTTAAACGCCAATCAAATAAAATACTTTCTTTAGTCAAAAATAATCCGAATTCATATCAAAATTACTGATTGCACAGCAAAATACTCAACTAAAATATTACTAAACAAACTGCAATTTATTTTTGTGGCGTACCGCTATATAACTTAAAGTAAAGCTTTTTTAATAATGCACATCTAATATTGACTAACGCACATCATACCTTTTAACTCTTTATTTCTTTTCAATAGTTTCTATTTTTATTTAACATACACCCATTTACCCAAATTATTTATTAAGTACATCGTTCCTGTCACGTTTCGCCCATTGATACGCAAGAGTCCAGTTTTTTTAATATACCACCAAGGTGGCAAACAAGCATACGGTCGGCCTGATGGTAAGCTGTCACCGTAGCCAATAGACGCTTGCAATACCGGTGGTATCACTCACGAGTTGCCAACCCTCCCAAGCCCAACCCTCTCAAGTGGAGCTCTGGAGACCTTACTCACCGTAGGAACACAGATAGTAGGAACACAACATGGCCGAGACCAATGCTATTTGGCTACGATCTTATGTAAGGTGGAGGTCCTTCCCCAGACGGGCTGCTCCGATATGAGCGGATTATTCGCTGTGCCCTACCTCTCTTTAAACAGTCCAGTCTTTTAGATCTATAGGAGGTACAGTTAGAAATGTCTCTGGTTTATGATTTTCCGACCATTCCTTGACCATTTTGGTTGCAACTGAAGACACAGACAGAGGAAGCCGTACTCGCAATGTGTGGCTGTCTTTTATACCTCTATCTATTGAATGATTCTAGTGCATTATCTGTCACTGGAGTCTTCGGCTGAGCTAAAATACCTATTTGGAAATTTAAAAAACTGAGCATCTTTTCTTAAAATTAAAACAAATATGATACGCAAATTTTGAGGTGCTTGTTAGGATATTATGCTACGCGGATAGTTATTTTGCTACGATAACAAGTATAATCTACGCGCGCTAAGGTTAATTTGCTGTGCAGTCAGTATATAAGAAGAGATTGTAGCATTTTTGAACCTAAAGGAATTAATTTGTCTTGCATTAGAGGAAAAGAGTTATGTTGTTTTGATATATATTTTCGAAATATCTGCAGGAGTTGTTTTGTTATACATTTAGTTTATTTGTAGTAAAATAATTAATTTGATTAAAATAATTTATTTGTATATAAATGATGAGATTAAATTGATGGGTGATTATTTATTTGATGTGCAATTAAAAATATCCCCTTATATATTGTGGAAATTTGACGTCAACTAAGCTGTGTTAAATGCTGTGGATACCTAATTATAATAATAAATAATAAATAAATCTTTATTCATAAAACTTACGGCTAGTGTAACATTAATTAACAGTATAAAAACAATTAAGGTAAAAGTATAACATTATGTGCCTGAGCTAGGAAAATCCTGTGTTTCAGGCGGTAAAAGATCTAATATAAAAAATCATGATAATCACTTTAAATATGATACAAGGTAAAAGGTGTCTTATAATTAAAAATTAAAAATTAATAATAATAAATTATAATGTGGTAGTATTTACAGGTTTATTTCACGATCGTCATTAATTCCTCTGTATCTTTGTAGGACATATTTTTGAGTGCTGTTTGAAGAGCTTTTTTACAATTATATGAATTAAGGGGGTAGATACATAATTTGGCGTTTAATCTGTTATAGGGCAATGGTCCGAGAAATATAAAGAATCTAGATGATAGGGCGCGATATGTTGCAATGGGTCTAAAACAAACTATATCTTTCCGTCGTTTATTAGTAGTTTCAGTGCAAAAGGGCAAAACTGCATGCTGTTTAAGTACAATGTTCATTATAAATAATTGTCGAACGCTCAGTACATCACAGGATTTATAGAGTAGGTCAGTTGGATAGAGATACGGTTTAAAAGTGGAGACTTTTAGAACCGCTCGCTGTGCTCTTTCAATTTTTATTAGAGCTGTTTTAGCTGCTCCACCCCACGTCGTAATGCAGTAAGTTAATATTGATTGACATAGGGCCAGGTACACCTGTTTAACGATTTTAAAATCAGAAATCGAACGGAGTTTCTTGAAAATAAATATTAACTTCCGCATTCTGCAAGTTATTGCTTCTATATGCCTTCTGAATGTTAGAGTTTCGTCAATTATAACACCCAAGTACTTAATGTGGTTTGTGTTAGTAATGAGAGGACACTCGCACAAACCATTTGCGGGATTACAATTATGCGCAATCAAAGTCAATAGAGTAGAGTTTGATTTACGCGATGAAAACTTAATGAAATTTGTTTTATCCGCATTTAATGTTAATAGATGATTCTGAAGCCAGTTATTTACAACATTAAAACCCCGTTGTGCCAGTTCATAGACTTCTTCGTCTGTTTTTGCGGAAAAAATTAGTGCTGTGAATGTGAATTAGAGAAGGTAAGTCGGTAACTTTCGGTACTTTCGGTACGGTACTTTCAGTGCAATGTAAAGCTGTTGGTGTATGAAAAGCAAAAACAATTAAAAAAATAAAAAAAAAAATGTTTCTCATTTGTCTGTAATAAACTAATAAAGTCCCTCTGACAAACACAGTGATGACAGAAGATTACTTACATACATTATAAAGGCAAACTAATGAAAAGTCAACGATGCGCTTTGTTTCCATTGAATAAAACTTGTATAGAAAATAACACGAGCATGTACCAGTTGAACATGATAAGGTAATATCATACAAACAGCGATTTATTGAGGCTGTAAGTAACAACAAAGCGTGTCGTATACGATATTGCGGCCGTTCCGATGCAAAACCGAGCATCGCTGAAATATACGACTCCAAATGAAATCATAAATTACGGAAAACAGGCTATGAGAAGGTATACGTAACTGGCACAATCTGTCACTTTAAATTCGATCGACATGATATTAACAAAACCGTATTCTCTTCCCCTGACAGCTAGGTCAGGTGATTGGCCCAAGATTACGTCATCGGCTGTGGTACGGTTTTAATATGGTATAGTCTTGGGCCTCTTGGGCCATGGACACAAGAAGAGTATCCCAAGCGCAGTAATATTATTGTACGATGGATCGACTATACCTTCTATAGTTGTCAGTTTTTTTAATAACCCAGATTGCGCTAAACTCACCTTCCTTTTGTTTTTGGCTCTTTATTATAAAATCAGCCATGGTAATAACTGTTTTTATCACTTTCATCATTCAATTCTATTTAAGAATAACAGTGACGATATAGTAAGCCCTCTTTGATCTATGTTTAATAAAGGGGTTAGAGACAGGAAAATGCATTACTACTGTTGACTGTTGGGTATTTCTTGGTCGTATCTAAGTTATAAAGGCTTCTGGCAGACTATAGGTAGGTAACTACATGTAACGGAAAACATAAAAATAAACCAAATATACCTACTTTATTTGGTTCATTTTTATGTTTTCCGTCCAAAAATGAACCAAATAAAGTAAACAATAACTTATTTTTTGTTAGGTACGCATTTATAAATGAACGCCTATTTTATTTAACATAGCACATACACTGGTACTTTTCAATTTTGGTTATTTTATCAAACAACAAATAAATTATATTCCATTACAATTGTACTGCTATTGTACAATAACAGAAATGAACACTGCTTACTTACAGAAACTTTTCATCAGCACCGTCAGTGTGGCCCGCTTACTTCATTGCATTTAACATAAAACCATTTATAGATACAGATTTTACACGGCATTCGCAAAATCGAATGGCTTTTTCTGATGGGCCTGAGTCTTGGATGTTTTTCTAAATATGTATTGGTTAAAAATATAGTATCGTTGAGTTAGTTTCCCATAATAAAAGTCTCGAACTTACTTTAGGGCTAATTCAATCTTTGTGATTTGTCCCTATATATTTTTTTTATATTTTGTTTTTGTTACGGGAACAGGGGGAGGGGGGGGGGGGGTCTTAAAAGTCACACATTCGAATTACAATTTAAAGAATCTACCTCATGATGTTTACGGATTTATCACTAGATCACCGCCGAACAAAATTAAATGATAAAACCAAAAACATTTTAGTGGTACAGTCGCCTCGAGATAACAGGACCATCTTTAGGATGATTTTTGGTTGCAACATCCTAATGGACACAATGTGGCTCTAATAAACAACCCTGTTTGGTAACAAAGAAAAGGACGGAGCTGACAAAAAATCCGCTTACAAGATGTGCAAGCGATTTTTTTCTAAAATGGTCCTCCTATCCTCGAGGCCACCGTACATGAGGACACATAGGGACGGAGAATAGTTGACGACCTCCGTGGCGTAATGGTTACCATGCCGGACCGCCACCCAGAGTTCCCGGGTTCGAATCCCGGCGGGTCATGATGAAAATCGAACTTTTTCTGATGGACCTGAGTCTTGGAAGTTTTTCTATATATGTATTGGTTAAAAATATAGTATCGTTGAGTTAGTTTCCCATCATAAAAGTCTCGAACTTACTTTAGGGCTAATTCAATCTTTGTGATTTGTCACTATATATTTATTATTTATTTATTTAAGGATTTGAACCACGGATCAGTATCATCAGATAATAAACCGGTTTAACCTAAACTACTGGTAATACTATTCTTCCACAGATTCTTCTTTGAATTAGTTTCAAATCAGTTTCTAATCCATGATTGTATATCTTACA
Source organism: Endotricha flammealis (assembly GCA_905163395.2). NCBI lineage: Eukaryota > Metazoa > Arthropoda > Insecta > Lepidoptera > Pyralidae > Endotricha > Endotricha flammealis. The sequence continues at coordinate 9,334,789 of LR990863.1, read as the reverse complement.
TATTTCGCGGTCATCATGTTGGACATAATTGCAACAGTTCGGCAGTAATATGCACCGGGAAACCACAATGTAGTGGTTTCAGGCTTTCGTGAATCCCTTGGCATTCACATAACATCCGTTGTATTTAGCATTCGAACATTATTATTAGGTAGATTAAATTAATAGATTTGCTGCAACAAAAATTTATGCAAAACTATGTTGGAAATTCAACTTATTCAACCAGAAGCCACTGGCAATAAGTTAACCTCAATCAGTCTTACTTAAGAAGGTTTTATTGGAAATGATGGTCGAAAAAAGTGTGATTTCGAAACAGAGGTTAAAGTTTTAATTGAAATTGTCTGACTGGTCAAAGAGAAATTTTGCATTTAAATTAAATAAACAACATCATTGGACTAATTGGGGTAAAGCTAAGCTAATTGAAATAAAATTAAAATCACACTCGATCACTAGTTAGAAACACATTGCATTGTGTTATGTCTGTGAGTCTAAAGTCTAAATCATGGTCTAAACACACTAAAAGTATGATACTTATATATTTATGACTGTTTCCAACACTACACGACACAGAGGGATGATTCTAGCCAAATATAAAATATAAATATAACCTAACACTGTATTAATTCGTATTTACTTTTAAAGATTTTCAGTACGATGCAACGCTCTAAAATGTTCAAGGGAAAAATCTAATAAAGATTATTAAATTTCAAGAAAGTGCCACAGCTTTCATTTTATATTTTAATAATAAAATCACTTTACACGCCTCAAGCTCGTTGCAATGCAACGGGACAACAAATCAAAATGCAAAACTACGAATTATTTTATTTAGTTTCACTATATTTGCAATAAACCTAACTTGCTTACTTAATTTTGTATATTTATAACTCCACCGGCCTAACTTAAAACATTGGGAACTTTGTATGGTTTATAAGTAAACTAGAGAAACCCGCGCAACTTCGTGTGCGTTTCTCCCGCTTTCCCGTGGGAATTTCAAAAAATCCTTTCATATCGGTTGCCTACATCATACACCACACTTTTCAGAACACACCCAAAAAATTGTGATATGTTTAGATATATATTTTTTCTATTTTTATACTTCTCATTACAATCTTTGGTGTTTATGAAATAGGCTAGCCCGACCGGTGAAGAGCCATCCTTATACAGAATATTGACGTGAAGCAGCAATGCGTTTCGTTCGGGGAGTGAAATATCCGAAATTCTTGTTTGTCACCTTTGTGGTATAAAAAAAATCTAACTCATTCCTTATACTATTTCTCGCTATATCCTGTTTTTTCCTGTTATAGGTCGGCAACGGGTTAGGGACCCTAGAATCTATGTGCTCCATAGTCGTCGGTAATCACCTAATATCAAATGATCCATATTCCTGAGCTTGTTTTCCAACCACTTCCGTAAAAAAAATGTATAAGTATATCGGTAATTCAATACCTACAACCTCAGCCTACAACAACAATACGAAATAATAGAGCGAGTCGACGTAATGAGATTTCCTATAAGTGAGAAAGAGACAAAATCAATATGTATGCCATTTAACCATTGACCAATTTAACTTGAACCCTGTCAAATATTATAAAATTTAATATTTAATTACTTACTATTTATTATCGATGAATATAATTCAGTCCGCTTTATACATAGTTAGAATTTTAGCTGTTTTTCCGATATCACAAACAGAATAAATAGACGACATGACTGAATATTCACAATTTATAATTACATGACAGATGACACTTCACTTCACGGATGTGTCAAAATGAAATGTAATTGAAATCAAAAGCACTAAGGAGTATGAGTATTGATATCAACTCGAAGAAAATTACCCACAAAATACATTTTTTTCAAGAATTTCAATAAAATAAGAATCACATCTTCCATAAATTCTCTTAAACAATTTTTATGCAAAATTGGAAGTAGATTGGACCAAGGAATCAAGTTGTCCCATAGTAACTTTACCCCCCTTTTTTACCCCCTTAGAGTTCGAATTTCGAAAAATCCTTTCTTATCGGACGCCTACGTCTTATAATAGTTCCACCTGCCAAGTTTCAGATTTTTACGATGAGCGGTTTAGGCTGTGCGTTGATTCTCAGTCAGTCAGTCAGTCAGTCAGTCAGTCAGTCAGGACAAAGCATTTTATATATATAGATAAGTGCATTCGAGTTATTTCAAATAAGTAATATCAAAATATTATGCTATAATAAGTAAATAAGTGCATTCGAGTTATTTCAAATAAGTAATATCAAAATATTATGCTATAATAATTATCCTATATAATAATAATTATGCTATTTCCGTATGTATGGATTATTGAATTATACAGAAACTAAATATAAGCTTTTAAAAATGTTCAATATGAAAATACATAGATATCTAATTATTTATTTATTTAAGATTCCTTAAACGAAATCGTAGCATAATATGACAAAAAAAGCAAATGGATTCAAAAGTCTAAAACGCATTTTCACAGGTTATTGATAAGTTTCAGCTAACTTATCCATTAGATAATCTGTAAATGTTTATTGAGTTTTAATCTATTTATTTGTCAAATAAAAACTTAACAGAAACCTATAAAGTTGTTATTGAATCACAATACTATTCCTATTTCAATATATTTTCCTACTAATCGATATTAATTTAAGCTCGCTGCATGTGCAAGCGCAAGGGATTTATGGAGGCATTAGAATCACATTTGTAGCAAGCTAACAGCATGCAAGGGGTGCGGAACTGCGGAGCGCGATCTCGAGAAACGGCGAGCCGTGCCCACTTGCATAGTAATGCGATAACGATACTATATTAAACGAATATAAATTCACGGGTAATAATATTTGCATTGGGTGATAAGTAATTAAACTCTGGATGCTATAATATTGTAGCAATACACATCTGATTTATTTTTATGGATTATGTATGACGTTCGGTGACGCACTTCAAATGAACATACTTAGTAAATGCGGCAAACGCACATGTATATCGTTATTCAAATCATTATGATTTAAACGCGCGCAAATGCGACACAGACAGAAGCGCTTTGAACGCACTACTACGCACGGAAATGTTTCCATCCATACAAATATTACAAATGCAACGTCTGTTTTTCAAACACCTACAGCCAGCGCCGCCGCGCCGTAAGCGCGTATTTCCGAAACGCGCATTCTCTACCGTTGATCATATTATTCGTTTCCCTACATTTCATTTTACCTATGTCTTATTTTGTTTTTTACTGAATCACAATATCCCTTAAAACATAATAAATCACGTTTACAATGAAGTCGGAATATTTAGCACAAAATAAAAACGACTGCTGGGTTTTGCATAAAATAATTGCTCTTCACTAGGATGAGAGCATTGCGCTCGTGCACTCTATCTCTTACTGAATAGTTACGGGAAGTCGTACAAATTTCAGTTTACAAAGATTTTTAATTATTTAAGCTAATAGCATATACCTTGCATGCTCTAAAACTTAGACCTTTATACCTAATATTAACCTAAGATTTATTTTTTGTCCTGAAGAGGATTTGCATCATGTTTTATTAATGACAGAACAATAACAAAAAATTGGTAGAGATTTTTAAAAACCTTCTTGAAACTATCGCTTATACCTTTCGGTTGAAAGTGATTTATGTAATGTAGGTACTTTTAGCAAAATGGGATGACTGTTACACTTTGGGAGCGAATAAGTACTAGCTAGAACAATAATGTAAATACCTTGAAACAATTTATAAAGCCATCAGTTAAGACTGTCAAAATTTCAAAGTTAACTCTTCAGGGCAAAGCCTCGCACAACAATAAGTGTTACTTAACCAATTTATAAAGGAACTTTGGGGCATCGCTTAATTTCCCTTTTCGCACGCTAAACACGAAAAGCGGATGGCAGGCTGGATATCAATCAGGGTTTGTTCTCCGCAAGATTGATGGAGGAGTCACATGCCTCAAGCAACTTGGGGATTAACGAATATAATAATGCTGCTTCATGCAAGGGACAGTGACAGTTCCAGTTTGAACGGTAATTAGCAGAGGGAAAGAAAACATTCTTATTAGCATACTGTGGACAAAGAAAGCCATTCAAGCCACAATTCGTTCTCAGCGCGCGTTATAAAAGTATTTTTTCACGAAACTAACAAAAGATTGTAAATGATCTTCGTATTAAAACAAACTATTTTTTTAGCGTTTATTATCCTACGAGAACACATAGACGAATAAAAATATTATTGTACAAATCACTTGAATTTTGTCGGATACCAAAACTATACTTGATCTCTGATACTGAAATTTCAGATTGGAGCCTTATTATTTCAGCGGAGAACTTGATTTTAGCGTTGTAACGGGAGCAAACTGGGAGGAATTATTATATTCAAACAAAGTTGCGCTAACAGCTATAAGTACACAAATTTTAAGTAAATAAATGTGTTTTACATGGTAAATAATAACTACGAATTTTATGAATGTCATGATTCATAAAAAACATATTGCTATTCTAACGACAATAAAAAATATTTTCATCATAATAAACAACACAGCGTGCGTGACCCTGGTTGTTGAATAAAAATATTTTAATGGTAGTAACCGGAAGGGTGAAATAGGTGCGAATTGTCATATCAAGGGGATGGTTTCCACAAGGGCTGATGTGATTAATTTAACACGACTCGTTAACGCAGTCCCTTGTTTATGAATTTCAGGCTAATGAGTTCCTCGACTCATTTTGTTGTTCGCAGAATTTTACGAAGTTAGGAACACACTTTTAAAATATACCCCCTTTGCGCGTATCATATTACGCTCGATGGGAAATTTCGAATATTTAACCTTTATTTTCCGAGACAATCCCTCCAAGTAAGCTGTTGTTACCAACTAAATAAATTGCCGGATTTTTTAAAGGCTTTACGCGTCTGTGATCAATGGGGAGGCTTTGCAGCTTGTAATGGAGGATTTTCTCTGTCTCTGTTATACTTTAAAATGTTGTATAACGCTATCTCCCTCTAGTAGTCTCGAGGCTATCTTGAAAGTGCGGTAAGCAGCGGGTTGTCAATTCTTGTTAGCGAAGGTTTCGGTTGTTCAAAATTAGTTACCGGCAGCGCTAATTTGATTGATTCCGTGTTATTCCACTGAGATATTTGAAGGGAAAAAGTTTAAAGAGTACTTTTATTTGAAAAATAAGAAGTTAAGATCGTAATTACATCGTTTTTTAAGCTTAACACTGTAACTTTTACTGTTAAAATATAACTATAGGTATATGATACAGTTCTAAAGTACCTATTTTATCTGAATGATTTTTAAATGATATGTAGGAAGGTAATGTAGGTATATCGTATATTTCTTAAAAGAATTGGTTCGAAAGTTGTAAGAGCATAATAAAAACGATTAACTAGATCAACTAACAATTTTTTTTACTTGTGATTTGTGATAGAGTTTGCTTACATAAAAAAACTCAATTGCATTTGAACACCACCAACATCGTGATGCACGTAGCTCTTAAATTTATTTGCCTACGTATATTTATCACGATATTTTAATATAGTATTTGTATTTATTCACAAAATTGTGTTTAGGTCTGTTAGTTAAAGTCATACACTCATACAAAATGGTTTTATGGTTCTTAATTGTCGGAGTTTTAATTTGTATTCATTTATGGATTAAAAATCATTATGAATTTTGGAATAAAAGAAATATAAAAGGCCCAACGCCAATACCAATCCTTGGGAATTTGGCAAGTTTTTTGTTCCAGAAGAATTCGCTTGGAACATACTATAACGGCATTTACGAGCAGTATCAAAATGAGAAATTAGTTGGTCTATACCGGGGATTCAAGCCAGTGATTTTGGTAAGGGACCCAGAATTGATAAAACACATATTAATAAAAGATTTTCATATATTTCAAGAGAGAGGGGACGGCGCCGCTATTGGAATCAAAAGAAAACATGATAACAGTTTGTTTAGAGCTGAAGGCGAGGAATGGAGATTGCTTAGAAAAAAAATAACGCCCATATTTACTTCTAAAAAATTAAAAGGAATGGTAGTTCTACTACAACAGTGTGCTAATAGATTTAATGAATACGTGGAAAGTATAATAGAGCGCAACACTCATTTTGACTTGGGACCATTGACACCGAAGTATACGTTCCATGTAGTCGGAACTTGTTTTTTCGGCATACACATAAACACATTTACGGAACAAGAAAACGATATTATGACACTTTCCTCGAAAATCTTTAAAAAAACAAATTTTTTTCGTCAAATGATAACGACTTTGGAGCAATTTATACCCGGAATAAATATAATTTTGGATTCAGAAATAGCCGACATTCAAAATTTCTTTTTAAAAATGGTAAGACAAGTTATACAACAAAAAGAGAACGAAAGTATTAAAAAAAACGATTTTATTGATCTCTTACTGGAATTAAGAGAACAAGCAAATGTGAACAGGCAAAGTCATGAGGGAGAGGAATCATTAGATATGAACGATGACTTGATAACTCAACAAATTATTGCCTTCTTTGCTGCTGGCTATGAAACGGGCGCCTCCACCATGGCATTTATGCTCCACGAAATAGCTTTACATCAAGATATACAAGACAAATTATATAATGAAATATGTAAAGTATTTGAATCTTATGGAGGTAAACTAAATTATGAAGCCCTTAAAGAAATGACATACTTACAACAGGTTTTTGATGAAACATTGCGAAAATATACAGTGGTGCCAGCGCTCTACCGTGAGGTACAAACGGATTTTATTATACCGGACACTAACATCGCTGTGCCGAAAAAGACATCGTTTGTAATACCTATTTGGGGTCTACATAGAAATGCCAAATATTTTCCTAACCCAAATAAGTTCAATCCAGAAAATTTTTCTGCTGAAAATAAATCACGATTGCCTGCATGTATGTACATACCTTTTGGCGATGGTCCTCGAAATTGTATTGGTAAGTTTGTATACTATACTTACTTAATCATTCTCCACATGGCAGACATGCAAACGTTATGTTGTACTTATATCAAATTATTTCGTACAGGTTACCGCTTCGGTTTGATCCAGGTGAAAATGGGGATAGCAATGTTCCTGAAAAATTTTCAAGTGCAACCGTCTGAGAGAACACCAAAGGAATTGAGATTCGATCCGAGAAGTACCACTTTAAAGTCTATAGATGGACTTTGGGTGAAAATAATAAAACGATAAATGATTTATAGTCAGTTTTACAAAAACATTTTAAACTTAATAACACATTGAGTGTCAATAGTCCATTTCTTCTTCCAATTTAACAATGACATCGTCAGATGTGTCATTAAGTTTAAAACTGTAACTGTTTCTACAATTTCTTATGGTATAATGGACAAATAATGCAGTATAAAGCTAAATCATCAAGATTGGGACTACATACATTTTTATTTTCGACTGTTAAAAACATATATAGGGAGGGATAATTTAAATAAATAAACTAACCGCGGAGAAGACAGTTTAATTAAGCATGTACCTACTAAGTCTGCTACGAGGGTCTAAAGCAAAATCAGAGTTCAATCAATCCTATCCCTAATTACATTGCCAGTGTAGAATAGATGCCGGTTTTTACCAACAATTTCTAAAATTAAAAAGTCTCTTAACCAGCTCTTAACAGCTTCCTCTATGTCCAAATCTTTGTTTTTGATACGTGTGTAAACTAACCGCGCTAATCGAAACATTTTAACTCTGATTTTCTTGACTCTGAATATAATATTGAAACTAACGGACGTGTACGTCAAAATAGCTAATTAGCCGAGCGCGGAAATAACTCGGGCTGTTAAAAATTCAGAGTGCAAAGTGCAAATCGGTGTCGTTGCAGTGTCAGCTGCATTTAGCCTGTCGCGACTGCCTGCACTCGGACAGCGGCTCAGCCCTGTCTACCTGTCTGCTTCCTCAAATAGACTCTTCGAATAGTCCAAGGGCTATATAGAACGCCTTTACTCAAGATTTTATGTTACTTTCCATCCACATAGGTACGTTTTAAAGACCAGGGTAATTGTCTTCGTTTTATTTTAAATCTTCCTTTTGTATTTTCTATAGGATTTTAGGTTTCTCAATTTGATTATATTATTTTAAATCGTTTAGGTCGAAAATTTACAAAACTTTACAGCGTAATGAACGGGGATTCCATCTTACATAAATATAAAATGACCTTTTTGCGCTTCCTTCCATGAAAAGAGAGGTCCAGAAGTGCAATTGCCACGATCTCTCTATTCCCAATTTTCTCACTATTAAATATTCGATTAGCCAGTTTGCAGTCACACTTATTTCTTAAGCGATAAATATATTAGAACTTGAGTACAACTCTAGGACTATAACAGTTATATTTCAAACTGAACTGGAAATAGCGACCTATGAAAATTGATTCTGACAGGCTAGGCTATATGAAAACTGCCTGTACCTGGGCCTTCGTTATAAAACATCGTTCACATGTCGACCGCGCTAGCATTACAATAATATTTTAGATTACAAAACGATTACAGCTTGATGATGCATTTTTTATCCTACCTTCAGCACCAAAGTACACGGCTACGATTCCCGCTCAGGTTAAACATTTATGGAAATTGTGCTCGTTTTCGAGTCTGGGTGTTTTCTATGTAAACTTTTTCAGAAGAATTTATTTAGAAATTTAAATGACGACTGTTGTTATAAAAAAAACATAAACGCAACGATTTAAACGTTATAAATTGGGTAATTGACATATTGTCTAGAGTACTTTTACACGAGGGATACAATACCATGACACATACCTAAAGAGAGCTACCTACTCTACAAAACGATAGCAATAGCACGCAATAGTCTCAATCAATATTAAACTGTGAATGTTACTTTACGCGTTTAAATCAGAATCTCGCCTGTCAGAATTCAAAATAAACCGTTAGAAAAGCAACTATTTGCGGAAGATTTTAAAGCAATAAATACAAAATACGTCAGTAGGCAGTTTATTTTTTTATCTCTTTTTTTTCAATATATAAATATCTATATGCGTAAAAAAGTTAAATATGTATTTGTCACGATTCACTATAAACCCTCAGAGATCTCTAAGTACCTATGAGTACTTTATTATGTTATAATATAGATTCTTGAAAAATATATATTTTTTTTTAAATTACGCACCATTGGGAATTAGAAGAATGAGGTTATATTTTACAAAACCTCCATTTATTTTATTATATTCAAATAAAACTAGATAACTGTTTACAACTATTACAAAAAGACTGTATTTTAACAACATAACATTGAGTGGCCATGAAGTGGGATGTAACTCTTAATTGAATAAGTGCCTAGACAACTGCGTAATGCTGGCCACTGGATTGTAATGTATTTATATGTATGTTAACTGATATGGATGGATGAATGACTTACCAAGTATTCAGTACCTACATCAACCGCACATGTATATTATTACTTCGTGCAGTGCAATCGAATGCGACGGCGACGCGAGTGTGTGCGTGTGGAAAAACATGACTTTATTCAAAGTTTGATTACCGACCTATACATACATGTGTAATGTGATACAAATTAGTATAAATAATTGTTGGAAAGATAACGAAGACGAGGGTAATAAAGTGTGTCATTGTGCAAATCATTCTCAACCGAGAAGCATTCTTACGTAAAATGACTATATTACTAGTTAGTGTTGCAATATTAATTTATATATTTTACTTATACACAAAGGAGCGATATGAATTTTGGAACAAGAGAAATGTGAAAGGTCCCGCACCAACAGTACTTGTGGGAAATTTTGGAAAAATAATATTTCAGAAAGAATCAATAAATGATTGCTACAAGAGGATCTACGATCAATATCCCGAAGAGAAAGTAGTGGGATTGTTCCGCGCATTCACGCCATTGCTTCTGTTGAGAGATCCGGAGATCATAAAGCATGTCCTGATCAAGGACTTCCCTGTGTTTCAAGACAGAGGACTAGGGCCAACTAGAAGCAAGCTCAGTAACAACTTGTTTAGAGTTGAAGGTGAGATGTGGAGAATATTAAGGCAAAAACTAACACCCGTATTTACTTCAAAAAAACTAAGAGATATGATGCCTCTAATACAACAATGTGCAGATAACTATATTGAATATGTAGAAACTATAGTTCAAGCAAATGTTGACCACGAAATTAGATCTCTAAAATCGAAATATACATTACAGGTGATTGGATCTTGCGCATTCGGTCTAAACATAGATACTTATGCTGAAAAAGAAAATGAATTTAGTATTATGGCTAGAGAGGTATTTACACTTTCTACTTTCAATAAAATTATAACAGTGGCAGATATAATAATACCCGGTGTAAGGAAACTATTCAATGTGAACAACCGTGTGCAAGACTTCTTCTTGAATCTAGTACAAGAAGTTATACAGAAAAGAGAGGACCAGTCAATGAAACGGAAAGACTTTATGGATCTTATGCTAGAATTAAAAGAACAAGGTAAAGTAAGTCGAAGGACTGAACATGGCGTTAGTGAATTGGAAATGGATAATGGTTTGATAGCTGCGCAAGCTGTCGTATTTTATGCGGCAGGATTTGAAACATCGTCTGCAACAATGTCATTCATGATTCATGAGCTAGCGTTGCATCAAGATATACAAAACAAAGTATACCAAGAAATCTGTCAAACATGTGAAAAATATGACGATAAAATAACTTACGAAGCGCTAAAAGAAATGACATATTTAGAACAAATTTTTGATGAAACCTTACGAAAGCATACGGTAGCTGGTGTATTGTTCCGCATAGCATTGTCGGATTATACTCTACCGGGAACTAATATAAGTATACCCAAAGGCACGCCAATTGGGATATCAGCTACTGGAATAAATAAAGATGCGAAATATTTTCCAAACCCAGAAACTTTTAATCCAGATAATTTTTCCCCTGAAAATAAAAAGAAATTGCCACCTTGTGTATACCTGCCTTTCGGGGATGGACCACGAAATTGCATCGGTGAGTATTTACTATTAGATTGTATAGTAATGATGGCTTTATTTTATTCTAAGATTTTGTGCAAAATGAAAACAATTGGACCTAACTGTCATTTAAAGTGATAATAAATAATAAAATTTGATGGGCAATAATAAGTAAATTCTCTTTTTAAAATTCTGTAGTAAACAAACGAACCCTTATACATTCGCGATGTATGTCTGTCCGCGGTCTAGCTCAGAGAAAGCTGTAGTAGAAAGATAAAGCCTTGTTTTGTTTGTTTTTGTTTCTATCTATTGTAGAACAATAAAATTACACGATAATTATTTAAGGACACGTCTTCGTTTTCAGGTATGCGCTTTGCGATTGTCCAATCCAAAATGGGGATGGCTGCGTTTATCAAAAAGTTTAAAGTGGAACCCTCAGAGAAAACTAAAAAAATATTGGGATACGATCCCACAAGCCTCACCCTCAAAAGTGCTGACGGAATATGGGTCAAAATAACTAAAAGATAAAATAATTAGAAATATTACTGCATAAATATTACTGAATATGCTGTAATATTTATATTTATTCTATCTTAATCAACAAAAAAATGCAATTAAACCATTTAAATTGATGGCTATTGTTATTTTATTTTAGTACGTCAATCACACTGCATGGCGACTGATAAATATATATATAGTTTACTGGTTAGATTAGGTTAGGTTAAGTAATTTCAATTAAATGTAAGCCTACAAAGCAAACTGGATGTAATTCAAAGGTATTATACCCCCAATTCGGGGGAGGCCTATGTCCAGCTATGTACGTACTTCTCGTGGCTGAAATGATTTAGTACCTGATAAGTACACAATGTAAGTAAATTGTAAAGAAAACACTTAAATAATTATCAAATTCAACGATATTATCTTTAGTGCCTCTTACCAATACTTACTATATTTATTTATCATAAAAACAATTTATTAATTTAACTTCGATATTATGTCATCAAGTAAACTAGATATTTATTCATTATATTCAGGTACCTACCCTACATGCATATTTTATTTTCATAATTAGATAATTAATGTATATCTTATGTTCATCAAAGGAATATTGTCAGATTGTTGTATTTTGCTAAATTTTTGTACCATTTTTGTTTACTTATTATATTATTTATGTTAAGAACATCTTTTTTTATTTCCATGTAGTCGTTTCTAATATTATCTACTTATTTCCGATTTCATTTTGGTGGATGTTTTATTCAGCGATGAGATATCGTTTTGAACACTTCTCATTCCATCTTCAATTGGTGTGATGTCCTTACATATTTCAGTCTTCCTGTTATGTTGTTGCATAGTTAGATTTGCGTTATGTGATATCGTCTCCAAGTTTGCGTTTACGCAGAACTGCATGGAGGTCTGATTCAGAGTTTTAATGTCTAATTAGATATAATATATAGGGACAATTCATACAGATTGAGCTAGCCCCAAAGTAAGTTCGAAACTTGTGTTATGGGATACTAACTCAACGATATTATATTTTATAACAAATACATATATAGATAAACATCCAAGACCCGAGGCCAATCAGAAAAAGTTCGTTTTTCATCATGACCCGACCGGGGATCGAACCCGGGACCTCCTGGGTGGCGGTCTCGCGTGGTAACCATTACGCCACGGAGGTCGTCGTCGGTAATTAGAGGATATATTACGAGAGTTAGCAAAGCAATATCGGTAATGTGCTTGCTGGATTGTCTGAATTAGGAGTACTATAGTGGTGTACACATAGATTTATTATTTACTAGCGTTAGATTGGCAATGCAAAAGAGATAGATCATAGCATACGCGTTTGTTAGAGCGAGATAGATAGGCGAGACCATTCTTCCTATACACGCTATCGGGCTGTATCGGCCTGGCGTCAGTCGTGTTAAAACAAATGCCACTTATTTTTACAAAATTTATGGTTTTTAAATGTAGTTTTGGTGTTAATTAGACGTGATAAAATATGTGTGTGTGCAGTGCCTGGATGTAATTCAAACAAAAAGGATAATCCACAAAATTATGTATCTTGCTTGCACACATGTACATTATACGCACACTAGTGTATTTTGTTTTTGGTCTCGCCTTAATCAAACAATTGCCTATCTATACGCTAGTATGTATACTAAATCTATGGGTGTACATTACATCCTACTAATATTATAAAGGCAAAAATTTGTGTCTATGTTTGTTACTTCTCCACGCTCATACCAAATACCTACATCATACCTACATACCAAATATCATGAAAATTGGTGTAGGCATACCAATTTCCATGATATTTGGTATGTAGGTAGCTGATACCTTGGATTAACACATAGGGTATTTTTACCCCGATAAGTACGCAGTTCCGGTAAGATTTCATCAAAACACTGCACACTGGTAAAAATGGAACGTTATGAAATAGGTGTCGCTACTGTGCATAAGATTAAAAACGTATGGCCACAGATATTATAATACTTAACAGTGTATGGCAAAAAAACATTACTTCTGGCGCAGTTGAAACAACTTAAAGAAACTAAAAAATATTACCAACACAACATAATAAAATAATGTTAAATATAAAAATAAAATATTATTTTATCCTTTATCAAAAGTTCATTCTTAGTGCAAAAAAATGTAAAACAACATCTACAAAAAAAATTGAAGCAAAAAAAGCATCAGCACCATTAGGCATTGAATCCAGGAATCTCAGTCATTCATACGTCTCTTCATTGATTTTTTTGTAATTGGTCATTTATTCGAGGCGGGGCGCGGCGCGGGCGCAGGGCGAGGTCCGCCCCGCGACCCCCGTGGGTCCGCGGGGGCGAAGATTTAGACGCGAGTTTGCCGATATTAATCAATGGCGACGAGGTACTATTATCGAGGGGCGCATCGAAAACTCGGTCATTGAACTTATTGAAATATGACTACCAAATATTACGTATTTTACGGATAATTTTAGGATATCTTTTTTTAACTTTTGATTTTACAAAACATGTTTATTAACGGGTATGGAAAGCCCTGTAAATTTTTTTGTACTAGGTAATTAAAAAGTTGTGGTGTATATGTATCTGTATAGATATAATAAAAAGCTGGTAACACCGCGGGCAGCAGCTAGTCTCATCATAATTAAATGATGTCAAACTCTCCGTAGTCTCGAACTCTATAGATTTTAAGCAGGTACAGTCAAGAGCACGTCAACCTTTACACATCGGACTTTGTACCAATCTTAAGTTCTATGGAATAAGAGCCAAAATTGTACTGAAAGTATAAAGCTCGACCTGCACCTGACTGTACGACTGTACGTACGCAGTCACTTGGGTGTGATAAAGACGACAATAAGATTATACGCTTTATTTATGGGAGAATGTAACACAAATATTCCATTGTGGTATACAGGTGCGATTGTGAGTAGTAGAAACTTAATTATTGCAAATTGGATTGTAATACTTGGGGATAGGTTTACTTTTAATTAAATAAATGATAGGTACCTAATTACCTATACAATTTAATTAGTTCAAATACTGTTGATGAAGACTAAGGTATTAAAGTGTTTCATTGCGTGAATCAATCCCAACCTCATAGCATTCATACGTAAAATGGCTACATTACTATTAAGCGTTGCGATATTAATTTATATATTTTACTTATTCACAAAGGACCGATACGAATTTTGGAATAAAAGAAATGTGAAAGGTCCTGCACCAAGACTGCTAATGGGAAATTTCGGAAAAGTAATAATTAAGAAAGAATCAATAAATGATTGCATCAAAAGGATCTACGATCAATATCCCGAAGAGAAAGTAGTGGGATTGTTCCGAGCATTCACTCCATTGCTTCTGTTGAGAGATCCGGAGATCATAAAGCACGTCCTGATCAAGGACTTCCCTGTATTTCAAAACAGAGGACTAGGCGCAACTGGTGCAAGTAGAAGCAAGCTCAGTAACAACTTGTTCAGTGCTGAAGGTGAAATGTGGAGAATATTAAGGCAAAAACTAACACCCGTTTTTACTTCAAAAAAACTAAGAGATATGATGCCTCTAATACAACAATGTGCAGATAACTATATTGAATATGTAGAAACTATAGTTCAAGCAAATGTTGACCACGAAATTAGATCTCTAAAATCAAAATATACATTACAGGTGATTGGATCTTGCGCATTCGGTCTAAACATAGATACTTATGCTGAAAAAGAAAATGAATTTAGTATTATGGCTAGAGAAGTATTTACACTTTCTACTTTCAATAAAATAATAACAGTGGCAGATATAATAATACCCGGTGTAAGGAAACTATTTAATGTGAACAAACGTGTACAAGACTTCTTCTTGAATCTAGTACAAGAAGTTATACAGAAAAGAGAGGACCAGCCAATGAAACGGAAAGACTTTATGGATCTCATGCTAGAATTAAAAGAACAAGGTAAAGTAAGTCGAAGGACTGAACATGGCGTTAGTGAATTGGAAATGAATAATGGTTTGATAGCTGCGCAAGCTGTCGTATTTTATGCGGCAGGATTTGAAACATCGTCTGCAACAATGTCATTCATGATTCATGAGCTAGCGTTGCATCAAGATATACAAAACAAAGTATACCAAGAAATCTGTCAAACGTGTGAAAAATATGACGATAAAATAACTTACGAAGCGCTAAAAGAAATGACATATTTAGAACAAATTTTTGATGAAACCTTACGAAAGCATACGGTATCTGGTGTGTTGTTCCGCATAGCAATGTCTGATTATACTCTACCGGGAACTAATATAAGTATACCCAAAGGCACGCCAATTGGGATATCAGCTACTGGAATAAATAAAGATGCGAAATATTTTCCAAACCCAGAAACTTTTAATCCAGATAATTTTTCCCCTGAAAATAAAAAGAAATTGCCACCTTGTGTATACCTGCCTTTCGGGGATGGACCACGAAATTGCATCGGTGAGTACTACTAGTTACTAGATTAAATTGTTTTATTGGATTTAATTGTATTGTCTTGTAAAATGAATTTGAAGATCTTTTCAACATTGCTTGATGAATGATGACTTTATTTTATCCTAAGATTTTGTCCAATGAGTTTGAAATCAAATTGGACTTATCTGTCATTTAAAGTGATAATAAAAAATAAAAATTGATGTGAGAGAATAAGTACTTATACTAGTAGTACAAGGAGTACCCTTATACATTTGCCACGTCTATGTATCTGCCCGCGTGTAGTTGGATTGTATACAGTCACAAAGAGCATTTGGCTATATGTTGAAACGTGCACATGCACGTTCACATGCACATTGCATGAAGTTTAATTTAAGATTAAAAATGTAAACAAAAGTGATACCCTCATACAAAAAAATTTATTGTCCACGATAGTTTTCGATAACCGTTAAAATGGTAAGTTAGAATTATTCTCACCTGTTAAATAATTGTAAAATAAAGCCGTATGAACATTTTTAGTTAATCATCATACTTCATACTCATACTAATATTATAAATGTGTTTGTTTGTTTGTTTGTTATTCTTTCACGGCTTGACTAATCAGCTACTTTTTATGCCGTAAAAATATGTCATTCCAATGGGAAAATATTTTTTCTACTATAGAGGCCGCTGGCTCGACCAACAGATGGCGCCAAAAGTCGCACTATGTGTTGTTTTGTTGTCAAACGAGATCTATGTCATAAAATTAACGCGAGCGAAGCCGCGGGGAAAAGCTAGTTTATTATATTTATACTTCTGTTTCTTTTTTTATTGTTAAAAATGATAGAAAAAAAATTTATGCTGCTGGCAACATGTCAAATCAAAAACCTGAGGCACGAAATTCTAAAAGAATTAAGATATTATTTTAATTTTTTTTAAATGTGATGGCGTGATTTATAAATTACAAAATATGCCTTTTTCGTTTGTGTTGGTTCATATTAAAAAATCATTCTTTTATCATCTATACTAATATTATAAAGAGGTAAAGTTTGTGTATTTGTTAAATTGTAAGGGGTAATCTCGGGATCTACTGAACCGATTTTAAAAATTCTTTCACCAATAGAAAGCCACATTATTGCTGAGTGTCATAGGTTATATAAAAAACCAAAAAATAAAAAGGCTTTTAACATTATGCCCAACGAAGTGGGCACGGGTCAGCTAGTAATGTATAAACTAGTATAAAGTTACTGAAACCCAGTAGGTATTGGCAACATTTGAGACTTCTATTCCCCTACTTAATAGAATCACACGCAAAGTTTTTTCACAAATTGTTTAAAAACTCCTGATAAATATGTGAGTTTGACATGACCTGAAATGACATTGTTTATTTACATTTTTAATCTTAAATTAAATTTCATGGTTATAGTGTGCGTAACCTCGGAAACGCTCGTAAAGTCGCTCACGCACATATAAACATGTGCACATTCACGTCTTACGACATTCATGGCCAAAAACCCTTCGTGAATATTGTACTTGTATGTATACACATGTTAACTATACTAGCAAAAGTAGCAATGTAGTAGAACAGAATCTTGAAATTTATTTCATAATGATCCGTTAGAGAATTATTTACATTTAACGTTTTTTTTATACAAACGTTTGAATTTGACTTTGCTTTCATTTGGAAGCAAGCAAAGTACTTGTGGCCTGACACGCAGTAGCCAGTTTTTCCTTCTTCTAATCTAGAACAATAAACACAAGATAATAATACGTGTTCGTTTTCAGGTATGCGCTTTGCGATTGTACAATCCAAAATGGGGATGGCTGCGTTTATCAAAAAATTTAAAGTGGAACCCTCAGAGAAAACTAAACAATTATTGGTATACGATCCCACAAGCCTCACCCTCAAAAGTGCTGACGGAATATGGGTCAAAATAACTAAAAGATAAAATAATTATAAATATTTCTGCTAAATCAACAAAAAAAGTGTTATTAAACCATTCAAATTGATGGCTAGGCTGGTGTTATTTCATTTTAATATGTCAATCAAACTGCATGAAACGAAGCAAAGATAATGAATTGAGAAAAGAAATTAATTTGAAGATCTATTCATCATCATCATTTGAAACTTTATTAGCGGCTCGCTTTCTAGAGACATCTACGTTCAGCAGTGGACTAATATAGACTGAAGATATTTCATCCTCTTGAAATCTGAAACATTGTAGGTATACAAGGCTTTGCAGTTGCACTTACACAACTATTTCCAGACCTAACGCCCGTCAGACGTCTGAAAATATGACGATTGAAAAATGGCTACATATTTCCTATTGGAAAATATTTTGATTTGTTACCTCTCTGGTTTTATCCACACTTGAAGTTGCAACAATTTTTCATTTTTAAGATACTCATAAAATATACTAGTGATATAAAATTCAAATGCGCTGTTCGTAAGCGAAATAGTGTCGCTTATAGCTTTATTACACAGTTTAAAAAAAAATTATACAGAGTTTTATGCAAACAAACAATTACATTTTTAGACACCTAGATCCTGACAATATATTCAGACGTAAGATATTGCAACAATCCATTATCCCCCTTCGAGCTAGAAGCCAAACAAATTATCAGCTAAAATATGTTAGCTAGAACTTCCACCGAGCAACTTCTTAGTTACCTACTCAATCTGGCGAGTTCTTTAATAAATAATAAATAAATATATAGGGACAATTCATACAGATTGAGCTAGCCCCAAAGTAAGTTCGGAACTTGTGTTATGGGATACTAACTCAACGATATTATGTTTTATAACAAATACATATATAGATAAACATCCAAGACCCGAGGCCAATCAGAAAAAGTTCGTTTTTCATCATGACCCGACCGGGGATCGAACCCGGGACCTCCTGGGTGGCGGTCTGGCGTGGTCGTCTCATTACGCCACGGAGGTCGTCATTTTATAACTAATTCGATTTCATCACTATCATATTCATGACATAGTTTTCACGATACAATTTTTTACACAGATGCATCTCTGTTTAGTAGTAACTTCATGGAATATACGGGTTGGTACCAACCAGCTATTTTTAAGTTTTTACTTTTATTGACAAACTCTTTGTCAATGTTTTAAGAAGAAGATTACGTATGACGTTTTTGGTTTTGAAAAATGTCTATATTTGTGTTTTTTGTAATATATATTTTTTTTGTAATATATATTACGTGTTAAAAATTAATATAATAATAAACTTTTTGATTGTTTCTTTTTCTTTTTTGATGTTTCTCTAATAAACGATTAAAGAGCAACTCAACAGTTTTATTATTAAAAATATACATCTACTCATCTACTTATAATAATTTTTTGTTTAAAATTCTTTTCAATATACCTATCTAAAGTAAACGAAATAATTGTATGAACCTATCTTCATATTTATAGACTTCTTTGGACATAATAATTTTTAAGGTAAGTCGCTTCCGTGGCACAAATGATGATATTTGAATGGAAGATAAACTTCTTATTTCCTTTGTCAAGAAGAAAAACTCCTGAGTAACTTTCATGAAGTTTCCGGACCAGTGATATTTATTTAATGACCTTACTTTCGTTTTCTCGAAATTGTTAAAGTGGGCACTTGAATAAACTTCAAATTTGAAAGGAGACGTCGCAATAACCGACGGCTGAGATTTCACGGTGACATTTTAAAATGGCTCTGTATAAATTGCACGAAGAAAGACCGTATTTTATTACTGTAACATGCAATCATTAGTCCTGTGTAGAGGAAAAAGAAAACAAAGAGCTCTATAATAATGGAGACTTTGCAAATGAAAGAAGTAGACTTACTGAGAGTGACATTTAAAAACGATTAAAGTAAGTTCAAAGACAGCCGTGGAGTTCCTGTGTTAATTCCACAAGTTAATAAAGAATCTACAATGAAATGGATGCAGTAAGAAACATGTAACTTGAATAACGATTCATGTGACTTGCAGTGCAGGCGAAGTTTGCAAGACATATCGAGAAAATATTTCGCCGCGACGATGTCTGAAATCATTGAATGCTTCCTGCTCTCACAACTTCGGCCGCAGTTGAATCTCCCTACGTACAAGTCTTGTTTCCATTGGTTTGTAGGACTTTCCTGGCTGACGTGCCTTTGCTAAACTTTTTCCAAGTTCTAGTGAATGGCTCCGTACGTTGTATACACAATGAACTTAAAATGTTAACAAGAATTGTATTTACGACCGCACACTTAAAGAAATTTTATCAGAAAATTTACATTTATTTTTATCTCGTCGCCTCTAGCTGTTATCTGAAAGAGTTACTTCCTCAAAGATTATCTTTAAACTCCTATTAACAAAGGGGAAGATTTTTAATTGAAGTGTACATTCAGGGTTATTTTTCTGTCGTTTTATTTCACATCCGTTTTTTTAGTTTTAGCAGTATTGTACCATGCTGTTAATTTATTGCTACGTAATTATTATTCTGTACTTAGTTAGAAGTTTCATAAAAGTAGGTAACTATTGTGTCATGATTATCTTATCTTGATGTAATTAAATAATTCCAAGTCAACAATACAATACAACTGTTGACTATAATCTTAAGACCTCCTTTGTTTTCTTGAGTGTATGTAGGTACGTATTATGATCTAGATAAAAAAAAACACAAAGGTGGCAAACAAGCATACGGTCGGCCTGGTAAGTCACCGTAGCCTATAGACGCTTGCAATACCGGAGGGGGTATCTCCTCCCAACCCTCCCAAGTGGAGCTCTGGGAGACCTTATTCACCGTAGGAACACAACATGGCCGAGACCAATGCTATTTGGCTACGATCTTCTGTAAGGTGGAGGTCCTTCCCCAGACGGTCTGCTCCGATTTGAGCGGAGTATCCGCTGTGCCCTACTTCACTTACTAAATATATAACATAGGTTTTGGAAAAAGAGTATTTTTTCATAACCATCTTGATTAGAACAAAATAGCACTACAACGTTCTTGGTACTTTTTGGCATTTATTTGTCTAAATTTGAATTTAAATACTATTTTTATATTTTACTAGCTTTACCCGTTTGCATGTATGTATCCCGCTTTCCCGTGGGAATGTATTACACCTAAAAACCTTCCCCTTGAATCACTCTATCTATTAAAAAGACCGCATCAATATCCGTTGGGTAGTTTTAAAGATTTAAGCATACTTGGGGACAGACAGACAGCGGGAATCGACTTCATTTTTAATTTGTTAAGATAAGTCTGTTTATTTTCGTTTCTCAGTCACGCTATAACCACACGTATTGAATATTTGATGCAAATTAAAACGAAAGAGATGAAGAATCAGACAAAAACGAAAAACATTATAAACACGAAATTGTGTTTAATTTAGTTTCTAAAGTTTATCTACTCTTACTAATACAGTGCTGAAGTAATCACCGTGGATTGCAAAGGATTGCTGAACTAAGACAATTAATTGCCTTGGACGTACGAACGTGGACTACGGCGCCCAGGAGCCTCGTAGGCTTCCCTTCCCATACAATACCCTATTGAATCCGGGTAATGCGTTTTTGAATTACTGCAGGGTACGGATTATCTTAGTAATAATTTTGGTAAGGCCAGGTAAATATAGCAAGGTAACATGTGCAGCCATCGTTAAAATGCCCGGGGGTGGTGCAGAAATAAATTATCATCGTATATTATAGATAAGTATTATAATACATACAGGATCGTGAATAATTATTATGATCTGTCCAAATAGACTAGAGATGTGCTTGTGACGGCATTTTCTCGAACTAAATGATTTATTTTCTAAAATTCTTTTAAGCTCTTCATCAAAAATTAGAGCAATTCACAAGCTATGATAATAATAAATAATAAATGTTTGGGTCAAAACAAAAGGAATTATTTTTGTCAATTTGTGCTTACATTTTTTCCCTTGACCGAAGTATTACAATTGACTTTTGACAATTGCATTTTTCATATAAAGCCAGCGAGCCAAGAAGCGATATTAACATTTCAAAATTAAAGTCCAATCGATCAATCAGGGAAAATCTGGCGAAGGGTGATTGAGAGCTCGTCGCCTCAATAACTCCGCGACGGAAAATGCCGCGCCCACCGATTGACTCTAGTACTGGTGGCTACAGAAATGTTTTTTCTATTACTTTATTACCCAGTCACCCAGCAACTTCTATAGCTGGTTCTTTATCCACTGTAGATAACGAACGAGTTTATGAAACGATTGGTCCCTAATTTAGATGTTGGTGTGGGTATGTAGCACTAATATCTAGTTTACAGATTTATGTTAGGTTAGACATTTCTAATTTGCACTTGTTTAGTGGGACGAAAACGGTAAACGGGACACTAAAAAAACCACCCACAAAATTATTATATATAAAAAAATGTGGTGACCATATCCCAAAAACTGCTGGAAAATATTTCAGTATTGTAAAGCCCCCTTATCGAAGATGGCTAGAGAACAACAATCAGGCGACGCAGAGAGTCTGGGCGCGGTTTGTGCGTCGACCATTTTTTGTCGCGATTGCGTTCATCAAAATTTAAATAAAATTGCTATTAATATTTAGTCAAGGTTCGTGCGGTCTATTTACGCAGACGAAGGTGCGCGAGACCGCTTGTAAACTATGTAAATATTTATAACGTACATTCAAGTATGTTCTTTTATATTCCATATTTTATATCACTTTAAATTCATGTTACGTAATAACAAAATTGAAAATAATTTACCTGAAATTGATCAAAAGTTTAATAGCGAATACTAAGACTATAATTTAAAAGTCATAAATCACAATAATGTGGAAAGATTAGTACTGTTTCTGTTGTATTTCAGTATACGCAACGTTATTACCCCAATGACTGTACCGGTAATTTGCCAGAGCCATCAATCAACCTCAGAATTAATATTTCCATGAAAAAAATGTATGCTTCATTTTTCTTATATCCATATCTTTTATAACAAAAGCGTTCACCAATATTTGTTGTGCTAGTACATTTAAATAAAAATTACAGAGGTGGTAAAAGGAAGCTCGGTGTAGGCAAATGGCAACGTGTCCTATCTACATCGTAACGAAATTAACTGGCTGCTAACCTCTGTTACCCTGGTATTATGTTTAGCGCACACCGCTCTTGAAACTGTAAACGCTATAATTTTACCGAATATCATACAGACGAGTTCAATTTGAGCTTCAATTATTTATGCAAGCCTAGTATTCGTACGATGGAGGGCAACATCTTTTTTTACGGCCACCTATTTATACGAGCGTCTCACAAATCACCTGCAATCCTCCTTTTGTACACGTAGTCCACAAAGCCACTTTGTTCATTGCGTTTTAGAAGGGTGCTTACTATATGTTATGACTCTATTTTAATCGTAATACTTTCTTATAAACACTGTAAATTTTGGTTGCCATTATTAGTAAACATGAAAAACAAACTATTTTACTAACAGACAACTTTACTGACAATCATAAAACAAAAGAAAACAAATAATTTTGAAAAAAAAACCGTGGCTATTAAAAATTAAATGTAAAATGAACATGAGCCAAACACGGTTTGCATGACATGACCATTATCCAAATTCATAGAACAAATTAATTAATTAAATAAATAATCATTGTAACTAAAATAAATAAATTAGGTACATAATGGAATGAACGAGAAAGTTTTCAAGTATGGATGGATGTTTGTAAGCGATACGACAAATGCTTTTGACAATTTTGACATAGTTTAAGGTGCCTAGTTTTGACACGCAGAATATGTTTTTTCCGGGAAATTCTGTTCCTGCTTGATATAAATGCTTACTATTTGCTACTATTAATTTATTGGAAAAACAAAACAACATCTCAGTGTAGCCGCGGGCACAACTAGTATTATTATAATGTAGTGCCTAAAACAATTCTAATGCACCCAACTGAAACCATGTCATAACAAATGCCCCCCGGGTATAGATGGGGCCCTGACAGTACCGTATTGTATGCATTGTTTAATAGGATGGCGTATAAACTTAATTGATCGAGTGGCTCTCAAACATGCCTGTTCAAATTAGTATGGAGCTTAGTCCATTGCCCATTATTACCACGTAGCGTCTAAATCCTATATTAGTAATTAGCATTAATTACTCTGTATTATTATGAATTCGTTCATTCAAAGGCTAGGCCCATAATTCATAATAAATAACAAGGGACCGTATAACCGTACATTATAGTTTGTCTATCTATCTGTCTAGCCGCGGTGACATTTTTTATTTTATTTTTATTTTAAATAATCACACATTTTGAGCTAACCCCAAAGTAACCTTCTCGTTTCTGTGAGTGTTCTACCGCGAATACCAGAGTAGAACAAACAGCTCATCACGTTCTGTGGGAATATGGTTTGATTCTTTACATGTTACTTCGGGCGTAGTTTATTATTCTGATCTCGTAGCAAGCAGAGAGAATTATCAGGCATTTAGAAGGTTTTGCAATACATATTATTGGTCAAAATAGTAAACAACAGCTCATAGCATTAGGTCCCATTAGTAATGTAACAATAGACCGTGGTGCTCGGAAATCGAGCCTCACTTGATTTGCCTGCCATTTCTCTAGGGTATAATGCCTTTTGCTTCAAATTGCTGTTTCTCACTTAGTTGTTAAGGAGGGAAGTTCTTTCAATACTTCCTACTCCGACTATCTTCCTTCTGATTAAATTCGTTGTGAGTTCCATTCCAAGACAGCTGTAGTATTCTCCCCCGGGACGTCAATAAGCTTCATTTGCTTATTGTCTATCTGAGGTCGCCGTTGTTGATCCTGGCATGATCCTGGCTACACAGGAGACACATTGGTGGGAATGTGTGGTGGGCTTGTCCCGAGCCCCAAAGCGCAAAGTAAGTTCGAAACTTGTGTTAGATAAGATAACTTGTATAGAATAAGTAATAACTGTCGCGGTCTAGCTCCGTACTAAAAAGCTGTAATATGGCATGTTTTTACATATTCAAATCTATGCTATTTATTATTACAATTATTATAGTTCGTCCTGAAAATGTATTTTTTTCTTCAATCCTTCTAATTGAGTTATGATGTGATTATGTTAAAACAACTAAGTGATATCCATTTCACTGTAACTCAAATAATCTCAATGTTGTTGAAAAGTAAGATTGTACCTATTACATATTATGTTATTTAAAAATAAATCTACTTATATTAACTAAATATAAACTTATACATACATAACAAAAATAAATTGTGTCACTAAAGGTGTCGATGTATAATAAACTAAATAAATAAGCAGTAATACATACAATGCTAGATTAACATAATCTGTGTTTAAGTCCATAAAGTTTTGTTAATGAAATAAACTATTTAAGTAATATTTAATTAATTTTAAACCGATTATAAATTTACGTTTAATCAACGAATGCAGCGGGGTGGTAGATAGTCTGCGGGGAAATCACGAGCCGCGACACGCGAGGCGGTTCTAATTCGATGAAACCTAAACGGTCTTCATTTTCATTTCGCGTTGCGTGAATGAAATTAACATGGGATGTTTGCGGAACGCATTGGAAAGAAAATCTAGTAAAAAAAATGGTTTTATTGTAAATTAGTATAGTTTTGACATGACCGTTTATCCGCCGCGAATTGCAGACTGCAGCTAACAAAGTGATGGGTAGACCAAAATCTTGAAAAATATTTTTTTAGAGATGCCTCGTAATAATATTATGTAAATAATATTTTTATTTTTATTAGGTACATAAAATATTTTTTCAATGGCGTCATTGATAGAAAGGTATAGAAAAAATATCTGTAACTACATTGTATTCTTATTTTCTGAACTTAATGGCAACTTAAACCTGATAGGAACTAATCTTTATGTATCTAATAGATTATTTTGCGAGATCAATTACAATACTAGTTTGTTACTCTGCAGAACTGTAGCTACTAATTACAAGAACAAAAGCTTAAATTCGAGATCTGTAGAGTAGCCGTGAACGAATTACAAACGAACCTTTCTAACCAAACTTTGTTTAATGTAATTTGAATCTATTGTTAACACGTTGTTTTAGAAAAGTCATTTTCTTTTAAATTATCCTATTGGTTTGCAGAAGATGAAGATGGAAACAAAACATGGATGATGGAAACAACTAACAACTTTACTGTCTTTAATCTTTCTTTCTTTTTGTATGCAATTTTGGTGTCAACTGTGAGAGAGTTAGTGTTTTCATTTCATTTCAGGTCGCCTGACTGACGGCAGCTATACCAGCCGTAAGTACTCAAAAATAGAGTATTGTATTCTTTTTCATACAGAAATAGGTCAAAACATAGGACAAAAAAGGACCTTTTAAAATCTTGAAATATCGGTACTTTAATTTTACCTCCTTCGAATCAGATAATACTTTTTCTTTGAAAAAAACTTAGCAACCTTGACGATGCCTGACATTGCTTAACGACTAGCATACCCGTGTGGATTTTAAAACAACCACCATCTCCTATCGGGAGGAATTAGTTAGTACCCAACCTACCATTAGATAAGTGGACTCAAAGTCAAAATAATACCTATTATTTTAACAATCGAATATTCTATCGTTATTTTATCTTAGAAAAACCTTCATATACACGTGGAATAACAATAAAGTTAAGTAACATCTGAATAAATATTTTAAAAGCAAATAGAATTGTTCTAAGAATGGAAATTTCTTTAGCGCATTCACTCGACACCGGTCGCCTCCCAAGACAATTTGAACTAAGAGCTTCGGAAAGATGATACACGAGTCTACGCCATTACTCCGAGTGACTTCATAATCTTTAAAACATTCCAAGTTTACCATAGAAAGTACTTCAGTAACAAACGTCTAACAAATAACAAATTAAAAGCCCGAAAGAAAGTTATAAAGATTTCTCATCAATTACCCACCACGACTGGCAATGTTTCCACAACTGCGTTTTCTTCAGTATTGTTGGATGAAATACTGCCCTAACTTTCCTTCATTACGTTCCAAATGTTGTTAAAAGTATGAGGGAATTAGAAATAGTTTGTCTAGTCGAATAAATCACTTGCTTGAAATACAATACAATACGGAAACATAACTTTTTCTGTGGCTTGCTTTTTCTTAGGCTAGAATCAGACTTCATTGGTCAGTGGTGCGATAAAATAAATATAAATATTCTTGGACGTATTACACAACGCCATCTAGTCCAAAACTAAGCAGCTATGCACTGGGTATACTAGATTGCTGATGAATATACTTTTATTTTTATTTTTATAAATACTTATTACCTATACATAGAAAACACCCAGACCAAGGCAAACAGACATGTTCGTTCATGCACACAAATTTTTGCCTTGTACAGGATTCGATCGAACCCGCGGCACTTGGGATAAAGTGACCATTGCTAGCCACTCGACCACCGGACCTGTCAAACACATGTGTGTTTAGTACAGCGAATCAAGTGAAACATGATTTCAATATTGTCCACAGCTACACAAACAAAGAAAATACCTACTTACAGAGTTCCATCCAGTGTGTTATTGTGTGTGAATTTCTGATCAAATCCGTAGATACGTTTATTTGTATCTAAGCGAAAATGTTAGGAGACAAACGTAAATAAAATATCGTTTAAGGTATTTAATAAGAGAAACATTGTTTGATTTCATGGGCTTCCCGCTATTGGTGTCAACTTGGGGATCGTCAGTGAAAACAATGACAATTAACAGCTTTTCACTAACTCGGCTTAACGACTAACATCTATGGACCACCCAGAGTGCTTTTTATTCAGTTTAAACACGTAGATTAGTGGGTTCCTAACCAAGAGCTTCATTATAAGTCCTTGACCACAGAGGCCGAATTGACTACGAATTCAGACCACTCAGGCCGAATTTTCTACTAGTAGTACAGTCAACAAAGGAGTTGACTGACCCCCCTCTGTATATATGATTAAAGATTTCTAAACATTGCGTGAAGGGATTTACTTGAAATTTTATTTATCAATAGTATTCATATTGTACTATGTAATTACAAATTTTCAAGGAAATCCCTTCACGCAATATTTAGTAATCTTTAATCATATATACAGAGGGGGGTCAGTCAACTCCTTTGTTGACTGTACTATTATTTATTCTGTGCTACAAGCATCGTGCTTCGTGGAAAAGATCTAAGGCTAAGATTTTTTTAAATAATATTTTATTATTATATAATATTGATAGTGGTCTGCCTATAATATTTAATTCTTAAGAGATACCATTAAAGATAGAACCTTCGGAACATAATATTTCGAGCGGACGAAGGCAAGTAAGTCAAAATAATATCCATTAACTTTCGTGGTCGGTAAAGTTTAACTATTAGTTAAGTAACTCCATAAGGAAGATGTAGGTAGCGGACGTAGGATCGTGCCATAATTAAAATTCTTGTCTTATTACCTATCTTTTCATTTGTATATCTACACTAATAATGTTGTAAAGCTGGTGAGTTTGTTTTGTTGAAAGCGCTAATCTTAAGAACTACGTTCAGTCTGAGCTTTCAGCACAGAATAATAAATAGTACTACGTAGATACATTCAGTTAGATTTAAGAAATTACTTTAGTTTTTTTTCTATTTGATTAGTTAAAGGTTTGAAGAGTGAAGTGAAATCTATCTTATAGTACCATATCTCACTTTTTATTGCACGGGATAAAAAAGATTAAATATTATTGCCACTCACCGACACTTTCCCTTAAACACGCGGACGAAATCGAGGTTAACAATCAGTAATGCAATAATTTACGCAAGAGAAACCAATGAGAAACACTAGTTATAGTTGTAAATTTAAATAGCTAGTCGAGGAATGCAGCCCTTCCGACCGTCGACGAGTTGCGGTCTGGCTTTGATGTGCTGAAAGGGCGGTCAGCTTTGTTAAAATATTCTACATACAAATAACCAGCTCAATGCAAGAAACTACAGACAACGAACAGAAGAAAATATTGTAATTTAAGTTTACTTACCGTAATGTAATCTTTTATGTACTTACGTAGGTACTTACTTACACATTTAAAAAAACTATTAATCCTGACAACTTCTGGACATCCATAACGTGTACTCATTTCTTCATTGCATCCGTAATGTGTATTTGTTTTCTCAAAACAGTAACTTCAAAAAACAATCAAAAGTTACATTGCAGATTCATCAATGTGACAATATCTACACCTTCGACTTAGCGCACAAATGATACTCCAATGTGCATGACAAGATCCAAGTAAAATTTTAAAAAAATCACAGCATCAATTAGTAATCTTATTTCACAGCGAAAGTTACTATTAAATACTTATCCTAACTAATATTATAAATAAGAAAGTGAGTTTGTTTGTTTGTTATTCCTTCACGGCTTGACTAATCAGCCGATCATTATGAAAATTTGTACATATATTGTCAGGGGTACAGAGCCCAACATAGGCTACTTTTTATCCCGAAAAAGTATGTCATTCCAATGGGAAAATGTTTTTTCTACTATAGAGGGCGCTGTACCGGCCAACAGATGGCGCCACAAGTCGCGCCATGGATTGTTTTGTTGTCAAACGAGATCTATGTCATAAAATTAACCGCGAGCGAAGCCGCGCGCAAATGCTAGTAAGATTATAATCGCTTTAAGATCTACTTCGTCGAGTTATTCGATTCGTAGATCCTACTAATATTATAAAGGCGAAAGTTGGTGTATATGTTTGTTACTTCTTCGCGCTCGAATGGATGAGCCAATTTTTATGATATTTGGTACGTAGGTAGCTGATACCTTGGATTGACACATAGGATACTTTTTATCCCGAAAAGTACGCGATTTCCGCGGGATTTGATCAAAAGTCTGATATGGCGCTGCTGTGCATAAAATTAAACGCAGCTAACACCGCGGGCAGCAGCTAGTAATAAACGCTTTAATTAATTTAAGTTTCTCTACGTCAACCGTCAACGTTGTTTAGACCAATCGTTTGAATAGAAAATCAAAGAGGGGTGAATTAGGCAAGGAATCCGTTTTAAGACCGTGCGGTTAAAACGACGACTGTCGGCTCGCGTAATAGTATTGTTATAAATCTGCCCATTTTAATGAGACCCCTCTGACCTACACATGAGATTAAATTCGAAAAGGTGATTTATTTTTAAGAAGCCTGTACTGTATGATCAATCGACGACATAAACTGAAAATGTATACCATCAGATAATTCGCTTATTTTTATCTGATTTGAAAATAATAATAAAGGTCTAAACATTATAGGTACATACTAGCATGGTATCAAAGTACACATCCACCATCTACGAAGGTCCTTTGTGACTGGACCATTAGTTATTTAACCATCCAAAAGTTGTTAATCTTAGTTAAATTACTACTATAATTTCATATAAATTTGATTAGTTTTAGTATTGTACAGCTACATTAATTTGTAACACATAATCTCGGACCAAACTTGTCCCTCCATTCCAGATATTGTTTATATTACAATGGCGCGGTTAAATCAGTGCGAACTGAGCCTTTTGACAACTACTTACTACGCCGATCACAATAACCCAAGCAAATTATATAGGTCAAGTTATACTGGGGTCCTTTCGTCCCTCGTTGGGATCGGAGGGTAATTAACGCGACGATTGCGTAGACCGCGAGCATTTCGGGTAGCAGTGACCGCGCGTTATACACTCTGCACATATCACATTTAGTTTGATTTCATTACTCTATTCTGTCATTAATCATTTTGAATGGGCTTAAAGCTTGTCGTATTAACAATCGTTAAATATTATTTATTGGACTTAATATATTTTTACGGAATAAAATAATGTCCCATGTCGATAGGATGTCCCGAACTACGAAAATTTCATTCGTATACATAGATTTATTATATACTTAATCTATGTTCGTCTACAACACCGTTCATAATTTACAACAGATGTTTCCCGTTTTTGATATCACAACCAGTTCTACTCTACACCCTCGCGAAGTTAAGAGAGGTAGGGCACATCGGATAATCCGCTCAAATCGGAGCAACCCGTCTGGGGAAGGATCTCCACCTTACAGAAGATCTTAGCATTGGTCTCGGGCATGTTGTTCCTACGGTGAGTAAGGTCTCCAGAGCTCCACTTGGGAGGGTTGGCAACGCGTGAGCGTGACTGATACCCTCGGTATTGCAAGCGTTTATAGGTTACGGTGACGGCTTACCATCAGGCCGACCGTATGATTGTTTGCCACCTTTGTGATATAAAAAAAACAGTTAAACGAAAATGAAAGTGTAGACGGGCTCTTGGCCCTACATCGTCTTAATTTTTTTTTGATCTTCTAGTTAGAAGTGAAGTGTTTACATCACTACGCTCAACTTTTCGAGAATGTAGAGCTTTCATTAGTATTTTCAATATTTTATTTTTGGTTGTGCCCACTCCTTTCTTAGCGCAAAAACCTTGCCTTTATGTAATGAGTAGTATATCACAAGATTATAATTTTACAAATCGGAGAAATTTTGCCTGCCAAATGGATTACTCGGCCAGCGACCTAGGGCAGACACTGATCGGATTACAAGTGTCCTATGTGTCGTATTAATAGCTAACAATTATAGCAGGATTGTCAATTAAATCAGCAGAAAGCGGTTTAATCCGGGTCGGATGGTGGACACAATTATTCATCAGTAGCACAAAGCCGGGTAATCCGAGCGTATTGACCGGTTTGAAAGCAACGCCCGCCCGGCAACTGCGTGCCTCGTGCTGTTCAAATTACCTACTACTAAATCGCCCAAAAATATTTCCTTTGTTGTAGTATGTGTAATTAAATATAGATCGTCCGTGGTCAATGACAGTAATCTGTTGTTAATGTTAAACTAAGCATTTACTATTACTTTTTACAACTCAAAATGTCATTTTCTCTAATTTAAAAAATTAAAGCGTTTCGAAGCTTGTGGTGCCCTCCAACTAGCGAGGTTGGCGATCAGCTTGGTACAGTCATCTTTATTCTTCGCACGACGGAAAAGCTTAGCCGCGCTAGCTATCCCGGTCCACACCCTGATATTCCTTAACCAAGATTTCTTCCTTCGTCCAACCTTTCTTTTACCCGCAACTTTGCCCATCATAATTAGTTGAAGCACGTCGGGCAGGTCGTATGATCTATGGTGTGTAAAAACGAAATTACGAAGCTATCACTACAAACTCCAAAATAAGTACTACAACTTACGTCAAAGTATTAAAATATGAAAAGAAAGGAAGAAAAGAAAATGTAATACAGGTAAGTAATTCAATTCGTGTTCTATCTGCACGGAAGATAAATAAAAAATAACATTCAGTCTGGCGGCACTAGTGGAAGGCTTTCTAGCAAATGGCCTTAAAAATATTTCATTTCTGGAATTGTTTCGAGTCAGAAATAGCGGCAAGTGACAGTTAAACTGATGTGTTCCGCTCTGAAACTTACGAAGGGTACATTTATTAGAACGTCCGCGCTAAAAACGAACAGACAGACTCCGACCAACTCATTTCGTTACATAATTTAGATCGACTGATTTATTTTATTGAATACCATGATTTGTTAGATTGTAGGGCTTCTACGTCGTACCAAAAATATTAAACCTCTCAATTTGATATCTCATTTCAAACTGTTTCTATTTGCATATGATAGTGGCAGTTTGAATGTCAATGAGCTTATTCGCTCTAGGTGAAAAAAAGCTTCAACAAAGGCAGCGGTGGCAGTCAAAAGAAGTTTCGCGTTGATTGAATTTACAAATTATTCATCTACAGTCTATTCGTTATAGTTCCTGGTTCAAGGACCATTTCGTGCAATTCAAAATTCATGTTTTCTACTCACTTGATCATCGGCAATGAAAAATATTATCAAGCTCAATTAGAAGAAAAAGATCATATTTCTGTTACTTACATGACAATTTTGTTCACGACAACGTAGATACATGACAATTTTATTGGATTACAACATTCGCCCAATCCACTAATAGGTAACATGTGATTTTGTGCAAATCTTGGGATCGCATGGCGGACACCCCGTAAATATAGGAATGTTCCCCGGTGTACGTGACTAGACTGGGAAGAAATTCGATTGCTCGCGCGGTTGGCCTCGCCGATCATCCCGAATCAATTTCAGATTAGATCTAAATTTCATATGAACCCGTAGCTATTATATCATCCAATTTAATATAATTTAAACTTATTACGATATCACTTTAGTCTAAAAACGAAAGACTTTTTATGCAAACATCGAGCTATTTTTAAACAATGTAAGATAAAAATGACGACCTCCGTGGCGTAATGGTTACCACGCCAGGCCGCCATCCAGGAGGTCCCGGGTTCGATCCCCGGTCGGGTCATGATGAAAAACGAACTTTTTCTGATTGGCATCGGGTCTTGGATGTTTATTTATATATGTATTTGTTATAAAATATAATATCGTTGAGTTGGTATCCCATAACACAAGTTTCGAACTTACTTTGGGGCTAGCTCAATCTGTATGAATTGTCCCTATTATAAATATTAAAAAATAAAAAAATAAAAATCTATGATCTTTGAGGCACGGTATAAATGAAAACTATTTTATTTGTTGATTATTATTTATGCCAAGTTTAAAATGCCCTTGTAGATCATTTGAGACGCAGAAAATGCAGAAGGCAGATGCAGAAGACGACAAAATACAATACAATACAAGCTCTTTATTGCACCAATAAATTAGGTACTTACATAAAGAAAGAAGTAAATTGTTACTTTGTTTGTAAAAAGAGAACGCAATAGGCGGTCTTATTGCTATGCAATTTCTTCCAGGCAACCTAATCGCAAAGGAACGTTGCTATTGAAAAAAAAACGGGCAAGTACGTGTCGCGCCACGCACATTGTAGGGTTCCGTATCGGCTACGCATTTCTTGCTTGCAAATGAGTACAATGCTATGTTCTATGATATTTGTATGTTTTCGTCTGCGTTGACGCAGCGCGACACAGCTCGCACACGACGAAACTGCAGCCCCCAAGACGAAGCGGGCGGGGGTGACGACGGAGCGGCAGCACTCAGTTGCTTTGCTTGTGCGTTAAGATCTAGGGAGGACGTCAAATATTTTTAAACAAAATGCTCGCCGCAACTGTGCGTCGTCGCCGCTGCGACGACGGAACGTTACGAGCGTGTCGTAGTAACGCTGCGGTGACGCAGCGCCCGTGTGGCCGGCTATGCGTTAAAATATTTGCGTTGCGTCGACGCAACGCGCCAAGTATTTCATTAACGCAACAATAATAATCCTAATATTATAAAGGCGAAAGTTATGTGTATGTTTGTTACTTCTTCACGATCCAATAGCTGCGCCAATATTTATGACATTTGGTATGTTGGTAGCTAATACCTTGGATTAACACATAGGGTACTTTTTATCCCAAAAAGTACGCGATTCCCGTAGGATTTCATCAAGTTTGATGTAAATGGCGCCACTGTGCATAAATAAAAATACAAGCAAAAGAAGTTGCTTGCACTTTCTGGTAATGAAGGAGTGCCGCGGAGTTTAGTGGGTGCGAGTCCCACACAGGCCCTCCGTCCCCGTCCCCCGGCGGAGGATATCGTGCATAAGGCATTCCCCGCGTAAAAAAATAAAAAAAAGTATTCTATAAAGTTGACTAGAAAATTAATATGCTTAAATTATTATACACGTGTACTACCTAATCTACGTCATTGCCATGAGTTGCAGTGACTACGAACAGCGTATGATAATCACATTTACTTAGGGTATTTCCATTAATTCATTGAATGTTATGCCAATAAAAACCAATTTACTTAATTTTAATTGAATTGATTGCTAGAGTAGTGGTTTCATACAATATTAGTCCATCGTCCAAACCTCATTTTTGTACCAATCATATCTTTTTAGAAGACATTATTTCTATCAGCAGAAGGCAGCGCTGCCGTGCTAACTAAGAGTACAATAACTCGATTTTGAGTTATTTACATATTCGGAATCAGGGAATCGAGATCTATAACTCTCTCTAAGAAACTTTTCATTAATGCTTCAGGAACCTGATTTTTCAGTAAGCAAGAATGCAATAAGTATAACTTTATTACGAATTTACTAATCATAAATACAATAATCATACTTGTGGTGTCGTTAGTTTTGAACTACGCACACATTACTAGTCATAACCACAATAACTATAAAGTTGTTCCACTTATGTTTTGTAGGACTCGGATTTTCAATGTTAGTTCACTAGCGATAAACACAATAATGTTTGACTTATTGTGCTTATGATTAGTGTATCTCAATTTTTTGACTGAGAGAATACTCAAACTTTACAAATAAATACTGTTATTGTATTTATGATTAGCAAGTCATTTAAAACAAACCTATGTGTACAATCAAAATTAAAATATCATGACGAGTTATTGCGTTTATTATTAGTAGGACTTAAGCGACCCGGGGTTCGGCGGGGGTGAACGGGGTGTTGCGGGGAAGTGGAATATGGCCGTTTTCTGTTTGTTTTGCAAGTCGCGTCGCTAATCGCTACAATAGGACCAGACCCACTTCGCACGGTGGATCCTCTATTATGGAGAGCTTGGCCAATAAGGCATTTTTTGAAAATGTAGGTAGATGATTTTTTTCGATTTCATAAATTGAAGGTATATTACATTAGTTTATAGTGAATTAAGTGGAATTAGTCGTCTAGTATTACTTATATGACACGTCAAACGTTACCTATTTTCTGTTTTCCTTGTTGTTAATTGGTAAATTATAAAGTTTAGTTCAGACTTTAAATTAATATTTATGTAAAAGTAAGAACATATAATTTATGAAAAAAATCATGAATGGTGATGAAGGTATGTAGTATTCAAAACATATTATAAATTTAACCCGTTTTGATAATTAGTTTTTTGGCAAAAAAAATATATGTAAATGTAACTTTGTTTCGAAAATGCAATTTCTCTTTTATTTTATTTTTTCAATTGGGGGATTTTGCTCGATCGAGTTGCATACGAGTGCATTTTTACCTCTACTATCTACCATCGTTAAGTTTCTACGCTTTATTTTTTCTTATTTCAGGAACAATGTCTCGAAGAGATCGGATTTTGAGCTTGGCGTTGCCCGAGAAAGAAAAGGTGACAATATCTTCTCCACCAGGGACTGCACACAAACCTTCTTCGCCAGGGACAGCGCACAAACCTATTTCGCCAGAAACCGTAACCTTGCCTTTTTTGCCAAACACTGCATGCTCACATGAACATCGCATCGTTACTTCAACTGAGAAGTTATATTTGTTTAAAATTGTTTAAAACACTGTTTTTGTTATGAATATATAAGATTATTTTTAATAAACATTTATGAACAAAGTTAAATATTCTTTTTTCTCATTGGTATTACCGACTAGATTACATCAGTGTTAAATGATTTATATATATGTAGGTTTGCTAAAGATAAATACAATAAGTAATGTAGTTATTGTATTTATGACTAGCAATGATAGGTTATTTATATAAACATTTCCTAATTATAAGCACTATTTCCACGATTTCAGGCCATAAACTTCATATTTTTCACTTCACATATATTTTAATTTGCTCTCTATTTGTTCTTCTTTCAATAGGTACAAGTTTTATGTAGATAGGTTTATTAGTTCAGGAGATACAATAAAAATAAAGTTCAAAACTTTGATCGCGTTTTTCTCGAAAGCGGTAAAATCGAGTTATTGTACTCTTAGTTAGCACGGCAGGCAGCGGTCCCCCTATTGCTGGTACGGACTGCTGCCTAAAAATAGTAATCTGCGAAATAGGAAGCCAATTCTACCCTACCATCACATTCTATAATGCACTTGCCATTTTCTGTCGAGCAATAATTTGCTCTCTCTCTCTTTTTCTCCCTTTCCTATACCTAATATATAGCTATCTGTAATTTCCTTATAGCTCCATAAACCGACTAAACTATCATTCGTAATTGCAAGTGCCATCTAGCTGAGTCTAAGCAGGAAATAAGTGCGAATTACGAATATTATAATCTACTAAGAAGGCCGTCGTCTAAACCTAACTTTTCGTAGAAATCTTGGTATGAAAAATTAAGTTTAGACGACGGTCTATATGTGTGTCATTTGTAACCATGCTCACATTAGCGTGTATCCAATTCCGACGTCACTATAATCAACCTAACTAAGACAAAGGGTTTCAATATCAATTATAATATCTGGAACGGAACAGCTGTTACCATTTAACCCAAAATTGTTTAATTAATTTTCGCCACCCGATATTGTACAGGTTATTGTATCAGAACTGATTTGGAAAACTGTCTGTTACTGTTTTGTAAACAACTACGAAAATCACACACAATAGGGTGGGCGCAAAAGAGAAAATTCATTCCCAATTTACATGTAGGGGACGCACCGCAAAAAAATATCAATATTTTTTTTTGCATAACTTTGTTAGCATAATTATTATGTGTAGACATGC
Organism: Endotricha flammealis; assembly: GCA_905163395.2. Lineage (NCBI taxonomy): Eukaryota > Metazoa > Arthropoda > Insecta > Lepidoptera > Pyralidae > Endotricha > Endotricha flammealis. The sequence goes on along the minus strand of LR990863.1, from coordinate 9,297,591 downwards.
AAAATTATAACTTTGTACGTAGTAATAAGCGTTTAGACGTTATACCGAGGGGCAGACGGACATGTCAAACGTGGGTTCCTAAAAACGGACATTATTATTATAATATAACAAAAAGATAATATTTAAATCGGTACCTGAAGTTCAAGCACCCACCAAATCGCTTTATAATCATCTGCCTGTGACCCACTGTGACCCCAAGTAAGGGAGTGCAATGTCATCATAAATACACGAGATACCCGTCGTCCACAACTCGTGGAGTCGACGAGAGCCAGAAATATTATTGCACTACATTTGTCATCTCAACACAGGGACCTTTTCAGTTTCGCATCACGTCGCTACTGAAATACCTACTAAATTAGATACAATATACGCATTCAGAAAGCGCTTCTATTTTTCTGAATGCATTCATATAAATCAGTATTTATATAGTAAAGTAGCAGCTTATTACGCGTAAGCGAAAGTATATTTTATTGCAGTATTATAAGCATGGTATTAGTTTTAATTACTTATTAACAATGAGGATACGTTTTCTATGATTTATGAATGAGATCTTTAGCCAGTCATTTAACCGAAAAAAGGAGGTAACTTTAGATTAATTCAAGGTATGCTGAATTTTTGCATAGGTCTTAAATAATTACAAATTTTAATGTTATGTCAAACAAAAGTCCCCATCGGTCCAACTTGTTCATCAGCTTTCATAATTTTATTACGTAGCATTTCTTTATGAGATGGATTATTTACTATAATTATTTTATCGATATTATATTACCCATCTTGGTCGTTAATCCCAGAGTTCTATTATAATCAAAAGTTAATTTAGTCAGTAAAATTAAAAGTGACATCTCGACTCATTTGGGCTGCGGTAAAAAAAAACTTTAATTCGTTCCCAGAGTTAATTTTTTCAGACAGCGAAAATTAGGCTGTCCTTAAGAGCCACGGGCGCGAACGCAAATCCGATTTGAGTAATGAAACGGGACTAATTAAAAAGTCGGATGAGAAATTGTGGAAAAACAAGGCTTTCTTCGAGTTGTTATTTAGTTAAGACAAGCTCACTTTATTTTACGTAAAATAAGGATGGAATTCTACCACTAAATTAAACATTATAATCAACTATCTGTGCCCGCGGCTTCGCTGGCGGCATGCGACACCAAACTTTAATTAATATACTGCTTTATAAGAGCTTTTATAGCTTTATTCGCGCGGGTTTTACTAAGGATCCCTAATTTTTTTTTAAATATAATATAGCCTATGTTACTCGGGGGTAATGTACCTTTCCAACGGTGAAAGAATTTTTGAAATCACTCCAGTAGTATTTGAGTTTATTCGTTACAAACATACACACAAAAATAAAAATCATTCCTCTTTATAATATTAGTAAAATATAGATAGTATAGATTTATTTTATTTCTGAAAGAATTTGTTACCATTGTAGACAATTTTATTACACAGCGCAGCGCCTGTCGAAATTGTTGCAAGGATTTCTCTTTGGTAAAATATATTTGTCACTCTATGGCAACACCTTTTTGTCTCTGTGTGTAATCGAACATTAATGGCAGATTGTAACGTGAGTGGTTTTTCTATAATAAATAAATACAAGTGATTTCATAAGAAGAGAGTCTAATTTTGAACCTGCAAACACAACAACAACATCAGCGCCATCTAGTTTCACCTGACAGTTTGAGTTTTATTTGTGTCGTTTCAAACGGGTAAGGTAATTGCGGCAAGCTCCGAATAGGCGTGCGTGCGGTATTATCGCGTGCCGATGGTGCCTTTTTAGGTAATCTAGCCTTCGAATGCGATGTAGATATTACTGTATTTACCATACCAATATTACCATAATATGACTGGGCCATATTTTTTTCAAGCCATTTTATTATAGTTTGTTATATCAGTTGTAACGGTGACTTGTGTGTGTCGAATTGAATCATATTGTGGAACTAGCTGCTTACATTACGTAGTTTAGTAAGTACCTACCATTTATTATTCTGTGCTTATATTTTTCTTTTAATACGATTCTAGTAGAAGAGTAATTTTATTTTACTCACACTTAACCTTGGTAATGAACTATTGAGTAAGTAATTTATGTATAAGCACAGAATAGATAATAGTACTACGTAGTATAAGTGCAGATTGTCCAATGATTAAGATCAGATTGATCACTTATAATTTATGGATTTATGTGTCTGAAGAAAAACATCAAGAAACTCGCATATCCAAGAAATTATATTACGAAAGAAGTTTGTCAAACTAAAAGGTTTTCGTCTTGGTGTTGTTGAACTGATGGCTCCAACTGGTAGGTCCACTCCCAAGTTAAAATCAGTATCGTCAATACCATAAGCTTAGTTAACGGACCCTGTCAAGTCGCAATGGATTGGGAAAGCGAATAACGATGGAGAGAAAGGCATCAGAAAGGTATAAAGATTCGTCACTTTCGCATAAAAATCAACTCAGCGAAACATTCGGTTCAGACCGGGCGTCAGCCGGACGCGGCACCGTGCCGTGTCATGGCAGCGGCGCGGCGCGGCGCCGTTGTACGGTGTCGGGTCGCCGCGCCGTTACGGTGACGGTGCCGTACCGTGGTGATGGGGCCACGACCTAATAGGTACTGATTTTTATTATAGAAGAGGTTGCAACGAGCTTGTGGGTCACCTAATATTTCGAGACCACAACCGTAGACCAGGGACAACAAAGGAAAGGTAGAAATAAGTAGAAAAGGGCTACCCCCTTTCTACTTATTCCTTATTTGAATATTTCAGAAGTAGTAATTAGGTTGAAAGTGTTGAAACTGCGGATACATGCCGTGCGTGTAAAGGCGATAGTTACGCTCGTGACCACTCATATACCTACAGTGCGTTTCGATATTTTTTCTTACAGCTATAGATGCTGATATCGCGCACAGCTTGTTGCTAGGCGCCATTAGGACTATACGGACTGTTCTAATTTTTCCGCGGGACCATTTTCCCATGACAATCCTGATCTCTCTGTGGGCGTCGGTGGCCGCCGCGTTGTTAATCCTGGCTTTACCAGAGACGATGGTGAAATGAAGGAGATAGCGTGCGAAATTTTATTTTGTATTATTACAAAAGTAGACCCGCTGCATAAACCTACTCCAAAAAAGGGTACGAACGTCCAGATCCATATTTCAAACTCTTGGACGCCGATGATATGAGACTAATCTGAGACTTCGCCGTTAGTTGCGCTGGGCTCGATTGGTGTTAACACCCATTAGACATACCTATAAAATATTTTATTGTAGCAATGACACTGATTAATTTCCACCAAAAGGCTCGCATCGGACCCCGCGCAACTTCGTTTGCGTTTATCCCACTTTCCCGTGGGAATTTCAAAAAATCCTTTCTTATCGGTTGCCTACATCATACACCACACTTTTCAGAACACACCCAAGTTTCAGGTCTCTACGGTCAAGACAAAACATTTTTATATGTATAGATGATTATTTTTTTATTTATATTCATATTCATATTTTATTCACGTAAAATGGTTTACAATGAAGTTCACACAGTAAGTGGTCAATATAGGTCTTGTATAAAATTGTAAAACCACCTTTTCAAGGTATGAGTGAAATTATTAACACTATTTTAAACAATTTTAACTGAACTAAAATATAAAAATAAAAACAAAATAATAACAAAAAGAATAAAAAAATAGCATAAAAACAAATTTTACAATTAAATTATTAATATTTATCATTATTATAATTTTTACACATATTATATATTTGTGATGTATAATTCTACAATTAAAACTACTACAAATTTTACAATCAAATTATTAATATTTATCGTTATTATTATTTTTACACATATTATATATTTGTGATGTATATGTTATTGCACAAAATTTCAATTCTTATCTTCAAAATATTCCTTAATGCTATAATAAGCTTTGGTAATGAGTCTCTTTTTAAGTTCTATGTCAAAACCTTTTTGGAGGGAGGGATATACTTCTCATTACAATCTTTGGAGTGGGCTTTTATGAAATAGACTAGCCCGACCGGTAAAGTGCCACCCTTTTACAGAATATTGACGTGAAGCAGCAATGCGTTTCGTTCGGAGAGTGAAATATCCGAAATTCTTGTTTGCCACCTTTGTGGTATAAAAAAAACTAACTCTTTCCTAATAGGTACCTACTATTTCTCGCTATATCCTGTTTTTTCCTGTTATAGGGCGGCAACGGGTCAGGGACCCTAGAATCTATGTGCTCCATAGTCGACGGTAATCACCTAATATCAAATGATCCATATTCCTGAGCTTGTTTTCCAACCACTTCACAACCACACAAAAATATATATATACAGGGTGTTTGGTAGAGGATTGAACATGGTATAATGGCGGAAAGGTGAGATGGTCTGCTACATGCTGAGCGAAAAAAATTTGACCTAGGGCCCATAGTTTTTTTAAAATGATTTTTTTAAAATTTTCTTCAAACTTTCTTCCTTCGTGAACTTGAAGTACTATAACTTTTTTTTTATTGGATCAATCGGCCAGCTTATTTTTTTATTCTTATCTTAACTGAATGTAGCTTACTTTTAAATTGATATTTGTTGCTTAGAGTTACCAGGAAAAAAATTATGAGCCCTCAAACATCAAAAAGGCGAGAAGTCCATGCCGAGCGTTCAACTTTGGACTGCAGTTTAAAAATAAAAAAAAGTGGTACAGCAGTTCTAATTATAGGAAAACAGCTCTAGTTCATGCCCTTTCGAATGGTATGTAATTTGTATAGTTTATTTTTTTCTAAGTAGTCTTTCTCGTACTTTCTACATGAAATTGACCATATCTGACAAAAATACTTTAATGAAAATAAATCAAAAAAATGTTACGAAACATAGAGCGGGATGGTTACGGTTCATCATTATCAGCATCCGTTCATCCTTTTTCACTCTTCATAGGTGGGCAATGCATCCAAGACCTTGTAGTGGTGAAGAGTGGTAGAGCGTAGCCACTACTATGAACTAGTAGTAGCTCGTAAATGGGCAGGCCTTTTTTTTTTTTTTTTTTTTTTATAGTCAGGGAAAATGCATTACTGCATGCCCCGCCGCTTGGGGAAGCGGCGGGGGTATGTCGAGCTCCCCCTCTTATGCCACTTAGGGTATACCGACTAAAAAACCTGACTGACTACCACCTTGTCCGCCTAGATGGGCGGGGCCACGGGAACTAAGATACTTCCGTGACCCCGCCGGGCGGCTGTCCGAAGACCCTTCGTTTTGGGTTCGGCACTATTGGCGGCGCGCACATACGAAACTTGGCGCGCCGCACCGCTCGGGGACTTCCGATCCGATGGGCGACGGTTTCCCCTAACCGCCGCCCGGAAGCCCGGCCTGACCGGGGCAGTACCTCGTATGTCCCCCGAGTTTTGTAGGATGAGTGGGAGAGCCGGAAGCCTGATGCACCTACTGTTTCCTACTCCCTTATTAACTTTCCTTCCCCGGTCCTTCCGTTTTCATTCCGTCATAGGTGGGCAACGTATCCAAGATTTTGTAGACGGTGATTGCTTACCATCAGGTGATCTTCTAGTTCGTCGTGGATGCCTATGGGCAGCGGTGATTGCTTACCATCATGTGACTTGCTAGCTAGTTTGCCCTCTTCGGGTCATAAAAAAATCGTAGATGTCAATAAGCAGCGGTGATTGCATACCACTTACCACACTTCAACACTACAATGTCTTGGATGCATTGCCCACCTATGAAGAGTGAAAAAGGAAGAACGGATGTTGATATTGATGAAGAGAAACGTTAACGTTTCTACCTTGTGTAACCATCCCGCTCTATGTTTTGTAACATTATTTTGATTGAACAACACTACGAAATAATAGAGCGAGTCGACGTAATGAGATTTCCTATAAGTGAGAAAGAGACAATATCAATATGCCATTTAACCATTGACCAATTTAACTTGAACCCTGTCAAATTTTATAAAATTTAATATTTAATTACTTACTGTTTATTATCGATGAATATGATTCAGTCCTTTATACATAGTTTAGCTGTTTTTCCGAGATCACAAACAATAAATAAGTACGACGACAATACGAATATTCACAATTTATAAAAATATTACATGACAGATGACACACTTCATTTCACGGATGTGTCAAAATGAAATGTAATTTGAAATGGAGTATGAGTATTGATTTATACTCGAAGAAAATTACCCACACAATTCATTTTTTCAAGAATTTCATAAAATAAGAATCAAGTCTTCCATCAATTCTCTTAAACAATTTTTATGCAAAATTTGAAGTACGTTGGACCAAGGAATCAAGTTGTCCCATAGTAACTTTACCCCCTTAGTGTTCGAATTTAGAAAAATCTACCTACGTCAGCCTACGTCATATAATAGTTCCACCTGCCAAGTTTCAGATTTTTACGATGAGCGGTTTCGCTTCGTTAGGCTGTGCGTTGATTCTCAGACTGTCAGTCAGGACAAAGGATTTGATATATATTTAAATGATATTTTATCATGTACATACACACAGTATTTTCATAGTCTGTAGGTATATCCAAGTGCTGTGTCACCAGCACAGTTACGATCAGATGTGTTAGATGACTGCAGTCAAGTTCCTGTAAGAAATACATACGTACGACGTATCCGTGTCGCACCATAATAATCATGAAATCAGAAACTTATTTAGTAGTCTAATTAATACATTGGGTGAGGTGAAAAATAAGAACAATTACATATTGTAGATATAACATTATATTTTCAGGGCACTATTGTTGGTTACAACTTGTAAAATTCATACAATACATATAAGATAAAATAAAACCCGTAAAGAATCTGCTCATTATAATAGACATTCATACAGAAATTCAAGTAAGTATAATATCAACGAAGTGTTTTAAAATTATTATTTAATTAATATCATTTTAAAAAGCAATTAATTTTTACTTTTTTATCACAAGTTTTGGTCATCCAGAAATCTATTCTCAATACAAAAATAAACATTCAATCAAGTAGCCATCACAAAAATATTAATTTAACATTTTAGGCAACATTATATTATAATTTTGTGCTTAATTACATAATTATAATAAGATGTAATAAACTAGTGTCATTGATCCTATTGCCTAATGTATTAATATTAAATGAGATGGAAATCTCCGTGATGTTGTAGGATGGAACACAGAACTACATCTAAACTAGATCAAATACGCTGAGAATTAAGAATGTATGTTACTTGTTTAAACATTAATTACGAATTACAAACACGAATGCTTACAATTATTGGAATATTTAAACAATTCAATTCTTATATTTATGCCTTATACCGATTGGAAACCCGATTTACATACAGATTACAAAATCTTTAGTCATACGGAATCGCGAGTTTATCGACACAAATAGTTGGAGTCACGTATAAGATAAGTCTCACTTCACGTAAAATTTGATAGAAAATTTTAACGTAGAAACACTGAACACCTGCGGTCTTCATATTACTGTCCTTTTCTCACTCCTTCTAATCACTACATGATAAAAAGGGAAAGTGATGTACTAGACAGTACAGTTCAATTCATTTGCCAATAACACGCCGTATCGGCGTATTTTTGAAGGTGTTCACATAGACGTAGGAGACCAGAAGTTCATTTCTCGCAATTCCGATGGTTTCGGTCGGAAGGCATGAGCTGGGTTAGCGATTTTGGGATGCTGGGTGGATTGGTCATTGGCGAGCAACTTGGGTTCCTTGCCTTTGGGTGCGGGGCCTAGGCTCTCTACAGATTCTACCAGAGTACCTGAAAAGTAGAAAACATATTTTGTTGAATATACTGCGGTTTTAAAATTATACTATTTTAATATATTTTAACCTAAATAAAAATGTTACAAATTTGTAAGCCAAATCTCTAGTCTTGCTATTAAATTAATAAAGATCAGCTGAGATTTAACAAAAACATGTTTTATTCCTGTCATTCTTAACGAGAATCAAATTGTGAAGATGTGTGAGCAAAAAGCGAATAGACATCTTCTACAAAGTTAAAAACTTAAAAAAATATAAGTTATGGCCAATGTTAGCCTAGGGAAATGGAGATCATTTTTCTATAAATTGTTGCTACCTACCATGTAATCTGGATTCAATTACGTCCTCCTCGGCTAATGTCGAGGTGGAGGTGGTCAGATCTTTCTTGAAGCCAAGTAATGCCATGGTCAACCATGACCGGCCCGATGCATCTTGCGTCGGCTCGAACGGAGAAGTGAAATATCTGAAAAAAAAAAATTTAATATTATATTAAATCGTATCGAAATGCCTTGGTCATAATAACACTATTATTATAAACCGCTGGAAACATTTGGCTTATGTCTACCACTACCAGTGGATTTCTTGTGGCTGAGATGATTGGTTGGGAGGGTAGGCAACGCGTGAGTGATACCCCCGGTATTGCAAGCGTCTATAGGCTACGGTGTTGCTTACCATCAGGCGGGCCGTATGCTTGTTTGCCTCCTTTGTGGCATAAGAAAAGACGATGATGAACCCACTATTTTAATATGCGTGTCCACATTGCTTTAACATCTATATTTTATTGTAAAGATCGGTGTTATAAAAGAGGGGTGACTCATCTTCTCTCTAGTTTCAGATTTTGATACAGATGCAAAGAGCCACTCAAATAAAGATAACATGGTTTTCTAACAAGAAAACAAGTGATTTTACGTCCAATATTTGTAATTCTCATTTCCAACTGAATAACCATAATAAAACGCTTAGGCCACTTATCACTATTTCATATTGTCTTCCATCTGGTAAAATTTTATCAGTTTACCGAGTTACCATATCATCATATATATCATAATTGTTATTATAAACAGTAAACTTTACAACCTTTTTTTTGATAAAATATTCTTAAAAAAACTTAAGATTCGTATTAAAAATGCTCACATAATGATAAGAAACACTTGTGTGTGGTTATTCATAAAGTAAAAAATATAAAGTAATGTTAAGGTAAGACATGCCATCTCATGATTTTACCCCTCTTTGTCACAAATTATCATAATTATGTAAACTTGTCACGCATTTTCACTTTCCTATGAAATTAATATTCAAGTTGCTGTGGTACTGCTTACCATCAGGCGGGCCGTATGCTTGTTTGCCACCTTCCTTAGTGGTATAAAAAAAAGAAGGAAAGAATATTATAATAACTTACCGGTTGCCCATCTTGCGGCGGCTGTTTGGACTACCGGGGGGCGAGTGAGATGGAGTTACAGGCAAACTTTTGCTGCCGCGCCTTCCGAAGTGGTAAAGAGATGCGTCGGGCGCCTCGTCTTCTGGCGAAGCGATGATGAAACCGCGAGAAGGAGTCTTCGATATCATCTGATGGGCAACCTGGAATATACAGAAAGTTTTATACACATTTGCAATTCAGAGTAGGGATAAATTAGAACTAATCGACTCATTATGAATGAGCGCGTGACGTCATTGCGTGACACATAAGTTTTATTAGCGCTTAACACCTCAATTCCAAGACATCATTAAATTTAAAGTTGCGCAAACGCATTTCAAAACTAAACTCCAGATTGAAGTGTTTTGTTTCCTCTTTTTTTTATTCGATAAAGACAGAGGCAATATCATTAACTTAAAAACGCGTTTATGCAACTCACTGTAAACAATTCATATTTTTCTTATTGAGTTTCAGCTCCAATAAAGTTTTTACATTACAAAAAACAAAAAGGATCCAATCCACAAATTTTCCTTTTAGGATAATTATTTTAAACTTACCTTTACTAACCTTTAAAGTTATTTTACTAAAACCACGTATGACTTTATGGGTTAAACCACAAGTATTACTTTTTTAATAATACACAAGTTTCCTTGAGCGTTTGCACTCGCAAAAGATATTACAATGTTTAATTAGTGCAACATTTTAACGGAAATATGATGCAATCATTAAAATCATTAACGTTGTTAATTAATTTTCAGATAATGAGGAAGAATTTTTTTTTTATTATCAAGTGTTCTCTTTTATTAACCCTTGTAATGAGTACTGGGCTGTGACTTGCCGACCGTTTTAAAAATATAATTACTAGTCATCTAAAATATAACAATTGTTCTTTTACTATTGAAAAATGCCTTGAGACAGCTCCACCTCTTGGGAAATATGCACTGGAGACTGGACACCAATATTATACTCTGGTTCTGATTTTCAGGATGCAAATATTTCAGATGTTTGAAATGCCAAGACTACTAGGCAAACGACATTTTATTAATTTTATTTTTTATAACACTTTATTTATTGTTTATTTATTAACTATCATTATAAACTATCATATTTTTATTACTTGAAACAAAATATTACATTACTCTTTGTATTATTAGAAAAAAAACAAATCATTATATTATTGTTGGTATAATTTTGCGGGGGGTTACTTATCAGAGTTGAAAGTCCTAATTTATCGGTCATGTAGTTAAAAGTTAATTAACTATCAGTTGTTATTGTGATTGAGACTGACCTTGACGACTGAGGTGCCGCACGCCGCACCCTCGCCTTTGAACCCGTCGTCCACGCCGGCTGGCTTCGGCTTGGCTGAATTAACTGGAGATAAAAGAAAATACATCAATATAACACATAAATTCAACCTAAAGAAATAGTGAAAACAACCTTTAGAGTCAAAGTCAAAATATATTTAATGCATTTGCGTGCAATGCATGTGTATAAGATCTTACAAATTGGATTGTTTCAATGCACTCTGCCACACATGGTGTATTGACATCGGATATACATCAAAATGTTGTTATTAATTATGATAATTTTATTTTAATTAAGATAAAGAAAATATATGGAATGTCCTGCAATGGATGCAACGTTCATTAAAAGTCTTGGGGTTGTAAAAGTAATGGACACATCACATCACTAGCGTTCGGTCATCACTTTAAAATAGATGCGCATGACGCATCTTTTTGCGTGGCTTTTGTTACAGCATCCATAACATAGACGTCATCAGCTTCACTGCTTATGGTATGGTCAACCAGTGGTCGCTATTGTTTTATTTCTGACTCAAGAGGCACAGTGTTGGGCTTTGTTGTCCCGAAATGCTAATAATAAAATCTTAAAAGTACCTACAATAAGTTTTGTTATCGTAAAATTTTCTGTTTAACCGTAAAAATTAAATGGTCGGGTCATCGACAATCTGTAAGGTCACCATATCAACAGCCCGAAAGTTTATCATTGCGAATGTTGTGGATTGAATGTTATCGGTTATACCTAAAAAAATACCTACCTAAATTTATTTTCGCATTGTCACGTATCTCAATCAATTACTTTATCTTGACAAGAAAGCTTTTTATTTTGCACAAATCTGAGTACATGTTTGTCTGTGATAAAATATGTAGGTAGGTACCTACTTATTTTTATTTTGTAACCTACTTGACAAATGTAATTACTAAAACAAACCTTATCATTAAATAAGACTTGCTTTAGTACTAATCTCCGCTCATGTGATGACTTAGCTTCGTCACTTTTAACGTCAGTACTTACTTTACGAATGTAAACGATACCAATACGTACATGGGTCTATGTGACGTGTATCGATTCAAACTATCGTTATCTAAACCTTTGTTGTCTTATATACGTTTAAACTAATTTAAACCCATTCTCTGAATAATAGTCTTTGAATGTTGTCGTGTATGTTGATCCAAATAAATACGTAGCATATTACTTTGTTTGAGCTTATAATTATTCAAGGATTGAACTTAAAGGTTGTTACTGTGTCTGTCGGCACATGAAACAAGTGTCAGTAAAAATTCTTTTCTTTATCTTTCAAGCCGATGCAGTTTTTGAGTGACGGAAAGGACATAGCGTGATAAAATAAGAAATTTTATTGTTGTTGAATAAACCCTAATGCGGAAATATTTTTTTGTCGACGATATCCAAAAATACATTTTATTACACTCATGAATTTTTTTTAGGTAATTTGTTATTTATCAACGCCAATAAATTTGACAAGTGCCCCGCCCAGTTTTACTGTTATCACAGCCGAGCTACTAAAATGCGTAATCATGTTGTTCAAATTTCGGCGACATGGCTACGTCACCAGTCATAAGACTGGGAAATACTAAGCTACATGAGGCTACATGTATTTATTTGCGTATCACGTTTCACGTTACCTCTCAGTTTTATCATTTGCACAAATAAAAGGCACATCATTAACACTGTGAGTGACGTCACATTACATACATTTTTGTCATACAAGTTGTTAACATAAAATATTATGTTGCTACACGAAATTACTTACTTTATAACGATATTATGTTTGTTACAGCGTCTGGCAGTTACAAAAACTTCAACAATTACAGCTATGTAGATGAATTTAGTTACGACCTATAAGAAATAAAGGCGTGGAATGTGTCCAGAGGACAATAGGGCATTTAAAAATGTTTAAATGAAAACAGTTTCTGATAGTAGGTAGGTATTACTTATTTAGAAATATTACGTAACATGACATGTCATTTAATTAATCGAAATTGATAGTACTCGTCAATAAATACTGCCATTCTCTTTTTTCTCTGTACAACACAAGAGAGATTAGCAGATGGTTGTCATAAATTGTTAACCCTACAACTGCAAAATAACCTCTTTGGCATAAATAAATGTAGGAACTCCTGCGACGACTCATCCTCTCTACACATTATGGTATGGGAGTATTTAAATATTAAAATTAATTAAAATGTCTCACCGGCGGTGTTGATTGGCGCAATGCCATGCAGCACATCCTGGCACGGTTTAGTGTGCTTGGACCAGTCTTTCTCCTTGATGGCATTATATGACGGCGCTGCTGTCACTTCAGTAGTCGCATTTAGAACTTTCGAGACGTTCTGATCATTAGATTTTCCAAACAAAACATCTGTCTTCGGGTACCGAATGTAGAAGAAAGAGTCTTCCGGAGCTGGGGGCGACGAAGCGAAGGGTTCGAATTCCCTGAAAAACCAAATATTTTTTTATAAGTCACAATAAAACACACGGGAATATAAGTATAATATAACATCCTACAATATGGAGATGGACACTCACGAAATATAACTGTTGAATTGGGCCACCATATTTCTTTTTCTAAACATAACTTTATAACAAATATAAAATTAAATAAATTACAAAACTCTGACTGAGTCGACCTCTAAAATACACTTCAGTACAACAAAGATATTTATATCCCAAGCACAGAACACGAGTTGCTCAAAAGGTGACGTTCAATGCACGCGGCGTTGGACTGAAAAAGCCTGCTCGCCGGCTATGCTTTTTATACTAAATTTTATATACTTGGCAGTGTTTAATCTTATCGCGATAACTCGGGCAAACGAGAAAAACAGAGTTTGAAAATAACACGTCGCTGTTACGTCACCGCGGCGCGCCGACCAATCGTGGCGATTGAAATACACACTCCCTCGTCAGAAAGCACATGACAAGACGAACCTACGTGTTTAGAGGTCAAAGACAGAAGTAACGACTGTCTACGTAAAAACCACACCACTGATTTGGCACATACGCTTTCTAAAAATTAAATTAGCAGCGTGAGGCAATAAAATGGTGTAAAATTAAACTATAGCAGATGTTGGCTGTCGTAAACATTCATCAAGTGTTATTTTGCAGCGAAATCGTACGGAAATGTTTATATACTATTTGATTTGAAATTAAATTACATAACAACAAAACAATAATTAGATGTGAATTTAATCATGCAAAGAAATTACTACTTCATCTAATTATCTAATAGACAACTATTTTAATTTCATGTAAATTATTCGAATTATATTAACAAAACAAATTGTTAATTCATTAAAAATAAATTCACATACAGATAAGACACATGTTAAGTAAATCTTTGTTTTCTATTGCCAATATAGAAAAGCTTGTAGTCATGGAAAATTATCCGTATATGGAGGAAAATATTATTGTTTACGTACAGTAATAGAAATCATAACTAGTTCTATGATATTATAAATTCAATGACGTGGTAAGGTAATTACTTATAATCACGTTTACAAGCATGCTGACTGTTAGTCCTTCTCCTGAAACCAGCTGAGCTGTGACGAAGTATCACTTCATTTTAAATTCGAAAAAATCTTCTAAAAAGACTTTTCTACAGCCACGATTTTCGTGTCCATAAATTCTTTCTAATTAGACATTAGTATTATACGCCCTTTATTATTTATTATACCTAAATATCAGAGTCTAGCGAACCAAACGGGAAATCAATTCTAAACTAAAGCTGTAAGATACTGTACTGTCTGATGCTCTTCCTGTTTTGAATACTTAAATTGTCTGGAATTTGATCTAAGCGCTAATAATGCATGGAAGGGTAAGCGTTCTAAAAAAGATAATTTCTAATGAAAAGTATTTTTTTGGGGCTTAGAACATCCCATTTCCTAGTTGCCTGGAATGACTGAGTACTTGAATTTTATCGAAATGCTGAAGATGCTTGAAAACATCACAAAGAAATCGGATTTGCTACAAGACGAATGTGAAAATGCTATACAATCAATCACATTCATTTCACCTATATAGATTGTTGACCTAGGGGTTTTGAGACGGGGTGGTGTTGTCGGGATACCTCCACGTGGTCCACCCCGGGCAACGCCGGCGCGTCCTTGCCGCCGGCGGCCGAACTCCTGACACGTGGTCTGCTCTCCGCGCTCACTTTTGAGTGCGTTGAAGACGCAGACGCTGTCTTCTTGCCGCAGTCGCGGAAGGGGACGGCCAAGTGGAGCCCGGATGCGGGCGAAGCGCCGGCCTAACCAGCTGGCGAGCGCAGACCGTAACCCCGTGGGACGTTTCCTCCCATGGGACCGGGGGCCTTGGCTTAACCGCCCGGGTCGCGAGGAAGAAAACCTCTGTAAAAAATCACCCGAATCCCAAGGTTCGGACCGCGCCGAGGGGATGCGTGGCCAGTCGGAGTCTGGTCACTAGCGGTCCCACCCCGCCGGAAATGGCAACCGTGCGGGCGTATCAGTGCCCCTCCGTCGGGAATGGGCGTCACCCCGCGGAGGAGTTTAGATCGGCCCTACTCGTGGGTTCAGTTATGAATACGGAAAACAATTTTGAAATTTTAAATATAGAAGACGAGGAGGAGAGGGGAGCAGCGAATGAAGGAGAGAAAGAGGCGGTAGACGGAAAAGGAAGGAGTAACAGGCGAGCAAGCCCAGTCAAGACTGGGCGTCAGCTCGAGGACTCCGATACGGCCAGCGCGGTCTCAACCCGATCACGGAGTCCACAGCACCCGATGTCCGCTAGACTCCGAAAGCGTAAGAGTGCTGCTGCGGTGGAGGAATTGGAGGGCTCTGGTTCCGAGTCTGCGTCATCGATTCCGTCGCGACAGCCGAAGCGGGGCCGTGGACGTACGCGGACTACGGGTGTTAGCCTCCGTAAGGCCATCCAAGAGAAGCTGGCAGTCGGGAGGAAGGTATCGTGCCCGGACGCCGAGAAGGAGGTGGCGGCGCAAGCGGAGCGCGCCAACGATATGTCTGCGCGCCTTGCCGAATTGACGGTCGAAAGTGCCGATAATTCAGAAATAGATGTGGAGGAGGGAAACCGAAGTCGAGAGCAGCTCTGTTTAGCGGTAAACGAGCACCTCCAATCCGTAGAGATGGTGGCCACGAAGTCCTCGAATCTGAAGGGGACCTATACGAAGGCGCTGAAGTGCGCCGTCGCGAGCATTCGAGAGGCAACGAAGGTGCTCTCGTGTAGGTCTTCTACAGAGGAGACACAACGACTAGAGGCGGAAAATCATCGCCTACGGAAGGAGCTCGAAGACCTTAAGGCACGAATGGATGGAAGAGGGCCTTCCGAGGCTCCCAAAAGAAGTACTGTTGAAGTCGGCCCCGCGGATCCTAGCATGTCGCTTCAACAAATGTTCGACAGCTGGTCCCAGACCATGATGGTGGCAGTCGGGAACATCATCGACGGCAGACTTGAGGGCCTAAAAGACCGTCTGCTGCCAGAGAGGAGTCTACGCCCGCCGCTGGCGGCTGTTAGGACCGCGTCATATGCGGCGGCAGTGGCGGGAACAAGTGTGGCCCCAGAGGTTCCCGTAACCCAAAAAGGAAAGGGCAAGGGAATGAAGAGCCAACCAGCAGCGGCTTCGGCCCCGGCTCGCGCTCCAGCCCCGGTACGAGCCCCAGCCCCGGCTCCGACCCCGGCCCCGACTCCTGCCCCAGCTTCGAACTACAGCGGGGATGAGGGATGGACGCCGGCGCAGAGCCGAAAGCGGCGAGCAGCGGCGCGAGCGGCAGCGAAACAGCGCCAGACCGCCGAGTCGCAGGCCACGACGCCTGCAGCTCCAAAGCGGAGGCGGCGGGGGAACCGCAGGCGGGCACGCCGGCTACGTGCGCCCAAGTCCGCGGCGGTCGTGCTGACCGTCTTGCCCGAGGCCGAAAAGCGGGGCCTCACTTATAAGGAGGTGATGTCGGAGGCGAAACGTCAAATCGACCCTGCTTCCTTGGGCATTTCCGGCGGCATGACCGTCCGTCGTGCGGCGACGGGAGCCTTCATCCTGGAGGTCCCTGGAGAGGCGAACAGCGAGAAGGCGGACGCACTGGCCGCCAAGCTCCGGGAGGTGCTGGCGGAAGCCGACGTGAAAATCGCGCGGCCCACCAAGTGCCTCGAGTTGCGGATCTCGGGACTAGACGAGTCCGTTACTCGAGAGGACGTTCTCGCTGGGGTCGTGCGCACCGGAGGCTGTCCGCCGGAAGCGGTGAAGGTGGGCGAAATCCGCCCGGATTTTGGGGGCCTCGGTTCGGTCTGGGTGAGTTGCCCAGTGGCGGCGGCCAAGGTTGTCGCTAACGGTCGTCTGTTAGTAGGCTGGGTGTCAGCGCGCACAAAACTGCTGGAGCCGCGTGTCATGCGTTGCTACCGGTGCATGCAGAGCGGGCACGTTAGGGCGCAGTGCTCGGCGTCTACAGATCGCAGCGAGTTATGCTTCCGCTGCGGTCGCGCCGGGCACAAATCAAGCGGTTGTACCGCGGACCCGCACTGCCTACTATGCGAGGCAGCCAAGAAGCCGGCAGGGCACGCGGTGGGCGCAAAATCGTGCTCCGCCCCAAAAACCCGCAGAGTCAGGGCCACCGCATGGCGCCCTGCTCAACCTGTGGACCGGCCGTCGGCCCCTGAAGGGCCCATGGCAGGTGTGGAGCCCATGGTCGACCCCTAATTATGGTGGCACTTCGCTTCTGCCAAGCGAATCTGAACCACTGCGCCGCAGCACAGGACTTGCTCGTGCAGTCCATGGCGCAGTGGGAAATTCACGTGGCAGTGGCGGCCGAGCCCTATTTTGTCCCGCCCCATACTACTTGGGCGGGAGACAATCTGGGCTTGGTTGCCATTATCACCCAGACGACTGTGGGTGCCCCGACTCTGCGGGGAGTGAGGCGCGGAGCCGGGTGGGTTGCGGCTCTGTTGGGGGACGTCGCTCTGATCGGCGTCTACTTCTCCCCCAACAGACCCCTAGTTGAGTTCGAGGCCTTCCTAGGGGAGTTGGCGGCGGTCGTGCTCCAGAGCGCTCCTCGTGCTGTGATGGTCGCCGGGGACTTCAATGCGAAGTCCACGGCGTGGGGTTGTCCGGCGACCAACGCTCGCGGCGAAGAGCTGCTCGACTGGGCGGTGTCCAGCGGTGTCGTAGTGTTGAACCGGGGGACAGCCAACACGTGTGTGCGGCAGCGGGGCGGTTCCATTGTGGACGTTACGTTTGCGACCCCCGCGCTCGCGCACCGTGTTGAGGGCTGGCGGGTCCTAGAGGACGTGGAGACGTTGTCGGACCATCTTTACATAAGGTTCGACGTCGCCACGGCCTCAGGGGCACAGGCTGGCACGGGCCGGTCCCCGAGGGTGGACGGTAACCGCTGGGTGCTGTCCAGACTCGACAAAGAAGAGTTGGAGATGGCCGTGCTGGTGCAGGCCTGGCAGAGTCACCCTGGCGTTCCGGAGGACGTCGACGTGGAGGATGAGGCGGCGCAGCTCTGCGCGGCCATGACATCCGTTTGTGACGCGGCCATGCCCCGCGCGGGGCCACGTCGCCCGAGGCGCCGGGTGTACTGGTGGAACGGGCAGCTCGCCATACTTAGACGGGCTTGCGTTGTGGCCCGACGCCAGTACACCCGATATCGACGTCGGCGAAACCGGGACGCCGAAGAGGAGACACACCTGCACCAGCAGTACCGCGAGTGCGCGAGGACGCTGCAGGTGGCCATAAGGAGCGCCAAGTCGGAGGCGTGGAAAGAGATGTTGGAGGCTCTAAACCGAGATCCATGGGGGAGGCCATATCGGCAGGTGCGCGCAAAATTGCGCCCCTACGCCGCTCCCCTGACAGAGAGTCTCCAGCCTGACATCCGGGAACACATCGTCTCATGTTTGTTCCCGGACAGGGGCGTATTCACGCCTCCGGCCATGACGCCGCCGCCTGCGGCATCGGAGGAGGTAGATAGCGTGGTGCCCCCAGTGTCCGAATCGGAACTCCGGGCGGCGGTGGCGCGGATGTCTGTGCGCAATGCCGCCCCGGGCCCGGATGGTATCCCAGGTCGTGCGTGGGCGCTGGCTCTGAAAGAGGAAGGCCTCGGACCGCGGATGAGGAGTCTGCTCACCGCGTGTCTCGTCCAGCGTTGTGTGCCGCTGCGGTGGAAGTCCGGCAAGCTAGTCCTACTACAGAAAGACGGCCGGCCAGCGGACTCGCCGTCGGCCTACCGCCCCATCGTCCTGTTGGATGAGGCGAGCAAGCTGCTTGAAAGAGTGGTCGCGGCTCGCCTCATCCAGCATTTAGAGGAGGTAGGCCCGGACCTAAGCGACCGGCAGTTCGGCTTCCGCCGCGGCCGGTCTACGATAGACGCGGTCACGAGGCTCCGAACGTTGGCGGACGAGGCCACCTCCCGGGGTGAAGTCGTGCTGGCGGTATCGTTAGATATCGCCAACGCGTTTAACACGCTCCCCTGGGAGGTGATTCGGTCGGCGCTTGCGCATCATGGGGTGCCACGCTACTTAGAGGGGTTCCTAGCGCACTATCTCAGCGCGAGGGAGGTCGTCTTTCCGGTCCCTGGCGGATGGGGCCGTAGAGCGGTGTCTTGCGGTGTTCCACAGGGGTCGGTTCTGGGTCCACTCCTGTGGAACATCGGATATGACTGGGTGCTGCGGGGCGAGAACTTGAGGGGCGTCGGCTTGATTTGTTATGCCGACGACACCCTAGTAACGGCCCGCGGCAAATCCTACCGCGCTGCGGCCGTGCTCGCTACGGTCGAAGTAGCACACGTGGTGGCGCGGATTCGGCGGTTGGGCCTGGAGGTGGCCTTGCACAAGACCGAGGCCCTGTGCTTTCATGGGCCCCGGAAAAAGCCACCTCCAGGAGCGTATATAGTCGTCGGGGGTGTGTCCATCGCCGTCGAGCCAAGTATTAAATACCTTGGTCTTATACTTGACGGTCGGTGGACATTCGCCGAACACTTCCGGCGACTTGTGCCGCGCTTGAAGGGGGCAGCCGCCGCGCTAGGCAGCCTGCTCCCCAACGTCGGCGGACCGAGTGTCGCCTGCCGCCGCCTCTATCTAGGGGTGGTGCGGTCTATGGCCCTCTACGGAGCCCCCATATGGGCCGACGCTCTGACCCCGCGCAACATGGCCCTGCTGCGACAACCACAGCGGGCCATGGCGGTCAGAGCGGTGAGGGGATACCGCACCATCTCGGGCGAGGCAGCGTGCGTGTTGGCGGCGAGTCCGCCTTGGGAGCTAGACGCTGTGGTGCTGGCGGCAGCCTACAAGCTAACCGCCGAATCCCGTGCCGGCGGGAACCCATTCCCGGATGGGGTCCTGCGTTGGAGGGAGATTGCCCGGGAGTCCCTCATCCAGGAATGGGCACTGAGATGCGAGGAAGGGCTGGCGAGGGCCGGCAGACCGAGGCGGCGCACCGTTGGCGCCATCTGTCCGGTCCTGGAAAATTGGATAGGGAGGCGCCACGGTGCGCTTAGTTACCACGTTGTGCAGGTGCTGTCTGGCCATGGGTGTTTCGGCTGGTACCTGCACAACGTGGCTCGGAGAGAGGAAACTCCGGAGTGCCACGAGTGCGGCTGCGTGGAGGACACGGCGCAGCACACACTTGAGGAATGCCCGGCGTGGGCTGCGCCACGCGCCGCGCTCGTGGCAATTGTTGGCGATGACCTCTCGCTCCCGGCTGTTGTCAAACAAATGGTCGAGAGCGAGAGGTCGTGGGATGCGATGGCCTCCTTCTGCGGCGAAATAATGACGCAGAAGGAGGCAGCGGAGCGGGTGAGGGAAGCGGATCCAGCCGCCCCCCCGCTCCGCCGAAAAAGACCGGGCGGCAGGCGTTTGGCCCATGCCCGGCGACTGCCACCCTAACGGGGGCTTCCGGGCGGCGGGTTGGGGAACCGCTGCCCATTAGAACGGAAGTCCCCGAGTGTTGCGGCGCGGCGCGCCTAGTCGTGCGCGCGCCGCCAATCGTGCCGTAGCCCAACAAGGGGGTCTTCGGACGACCGCCGGCGGGGCAGCGGTTGTATCATTGTTCCCGCAGCCCCGCCCATCTAGGCGGATGAGGTGGCAGTCAGTCAGGTTTTTAGTCGGTATACCCCAAGTGGTTAGAGGGGAGCCCGACATACCCCCGCCGCTCCCCAAGTGGCGGGGCATGCAGCAATGCATTTTCCTGACTTAAAACAAAAAAAAAAAAAAAAAAAAAAAAAGGGGTTTTGAGACCATTTTTTTAACAAAACGATTCCTTTGTGACCCGCATGATGAATTGTACATGGATTATCACGTCATTACCTGCTAGGTTACTCTGCATAGCAATCGCGATTTTAATTTCAATCCTGAATAATTTCAAATGCAAAATTAACAGCAAATCCTAATTCGTATCCTTGAAAATTTATACTTTACTAACTATTTGGTTAGCATACAATCCGATTTCATTTAGTTTAGTATTTAGTTAGCGCTAGTCTAGCTGTAAAGAGTACCTAAAAGTAACAATCCAATGGCGATCGAGCGGAATTATCGTCAAGAGTAAGGGGGCTGATCACTTAATTGTAAAAACAACTAAACTTGTTGTTGGGTACATTTTTTACATGTACAAGGTATTTGATAATGTGAATAACATTTGTTAATTACGCCATGTAAAGAAAACGAAGGATTCTACATTTTGATCGTGATAACTATTCCTAGGCTGTCATGAATTCGGCTGTTAGACATCATCGTCAACGTTTGCTACTACAGAAAATATTTAATATGCAATACGGTCTCCCCATGCCAACAGGCAATACCTCTTCCCATATTTCAGACTAAATATTATATGACACCTAAGACCAAACTCTGTAACTTAGGTTTCTGATCTACAGTAAGAACGAACTTAAGCAGAGATATGAGGTGCAGAAAAGAGACTTGTAAATGGTCAATAATATTTTGACATCACAAATAAATGCCGCGCTGCACATCTTCTGTGGACTTCGTTAAAGTCCGGCTCTGAAGGACCAACACAAATTCGTTGAAAGTAGGTATGTGAATAATAGATAATAATAAGATATTAAGCACAAATATGAGATCGGATGTACTATTATCGGACAATCGTTTTTAGAATCAGAACAATGTTAACGTACTTTAAAAAAATAACAAATATGAACATTATGATTACGAGATACTAAAAACAAAGACCGATAAGGTATATGGGGGGCAAGGAGGGTATTAGGTTTATCTAAGTATGTACAATATTGACACGTTTATTATCGCAAACTGTTGCTGTGTATTGGCATAGTCACACAGAAGACTCCGTAGAGGCATATCAGTATTTAATAAAAATAACTTAGAATGTCACCATGAATTAACAAGTCGATAAAACTACTCCTAAAATGGAGACAAAGATATATTCGTTTGTTTCAAAGTCTGCCATTATACCGAAAGAAAAAATACCTATTCAATTCTAAATTTAAAAAAAAATTGGTATTAACCCGACTTGTTACCAAATATGTTTGCTCTACTTTTCCGGATATCATCATCTCAGCCACAAGAAGTGCACTGCTGGATATAGACTCGACCCAAACGTGTCCAGTATGACCGGTTGGATATTCTTATTTATTTCCTGATATTAATTAAGCATAGATATTAAATAACAACAACTGTCAGGAAACCTCTACTTGTAATAGATTTCTACATGCAGTGAGTGACCTACTGCTTCTTCATACTCCACTTGCAAGATCCACTTTACGTTTTCTCCAAAACAAGCAAAGTATGAATAAACCTGTATCAGTTTTGAGTGAGAGGCAAGGCATTGGAGTGAACCGCAAGGAATGCGACACACCCACTTGGCTCAAACTGGTTGTTGTGAAGTTTAAATCGTGGGCCGGTCACGAGTGTGACGTCATTGGCGACAATTGTTAAGCAAATACTCTAACTGATATAATTGAATTAGTACCGATAATAGGATACAGTAATAGCAATGTTTGTCTGTTCAATCGTGTCTACGAAGAATCAACAACTTAATATGTCATGACATTACAGCAAATATACTTAAAACTTGAAACATCAAACCATTGAATGTTCGACACACACAATTAACTAACTTTGAACAAAAGCGTGCGCAATCACCTACAATGAAATGTTTAACTAATACGTTTGTTATAGTTCCATGTAGTAGGGTCTAAATATGCACATGGAAGTATACATTACATTGCACGTGAATATAATAAATAGTTGTGTTTTTTCTTTGTTACAAACCATAATATTTAACTGTGTGAAGTAGTGAGGCATTCCAAACATCATTGAGTCCAAATGTTTAGATTAAATATTTAATGTGCTTATTTTTATTTGAATCTAACAATGCAGTGAGCGATTCCTGTCTTAGATTGCATGCCACGAAAGAGCGAGGCATGCGTAAAGTGTCACATGAACTTCTGAAAATGCGGTCGGGGTCGTGACGTGACCATGACTGGTCACCATCAGGTGGCCTTAGTGGTATAAAAAATTCTCGAAATAGCAAAGTTCTGCTATGATCAATACACAGCTTAATAATAATGCGAAATTGGAATTTCAAAAACAATAGATACATCATGTGCACTATCAGTTTCTTTGATAGGTGACAAAATAGATATATTACTATCGCGGAATAATAACAAATGTAAGTAAAAGTATTTGGGAGTTTCATCACTCATTATTATCAGTAACATAACGTTGATAATTTATATAAAATAATCGATGTTTATGCCAAATGTGAACTCTTTAGGTCAGATGTAAGGCATCTCGTATTATTATTGAATATACTAATAGGTAACTCTTAATAATAACCATAGTTGTCCCCGACCTCTCGCTCCCGGCTGTCATCAAATCGACCGCGAGAGGTCGTGGGGTGTGTGTGATGGTCTCCTGCGGCGAGTTCGTATTGCAGAAGGTCGTGGGGGTGAGGTACACAATAAAAACCGGACTGAAGGTGCTGATCTACGCGTCTGCTACGCGTCCATGGAAAAGCAAAGGAAATCCCCGAGCGGAGGCCTTGGACATCTACCGCTAGGGTAGTGGTTTCGTATCACCAATTCTCGCAACCCCTCCGTTGTTCAGGCGAAGAAGGTGACAGACAAGTCAAGTATTCAATCGGTATGCCCCGACCCAGATAGGTACTCTCGTCGCTTCCCTAAGCGGCGGGACATGCATTAATGCCGTTTCCTGACAAAGAAAACCAATAAAACGCTGAGTGAACTGGGCTTTCATAGAAATCGCTGGACATACAAGGATATTTCACACAAAGGTTTAAGAGGGGAGAGTTTTTTTTATTCCCATGAAAACAAGACAGTAGTTCAGTAATACCGCTAATGCTACATACCTAGATAAGATATAAACTTTTGAGAATAACATATTTTACAAACAAATTATAAACAGAACAAAGAACCGTAGCCTATCACAAAGCAGAACCTTGGCGCTCTGTACATTTCTCATAATATCAAAATGACCTCGCCATGACTACGCCATACTTTGATTTGAGATGTTGCAATGCAACTGCTGTATGTTACATTCAGTCACAAAAGATTATAATTTAATAGTATACCACGCAATTTGTTTCAGCAAAAAAAAAGCAAGCTATCAATTATATGACCAATAGACGGAAGCCTACTCTTTCTTTTTATGTAAACTCGCAAAACTATGATATAAAATTATCCATCCTTCCCTAAATTTCTAATATCTAATTTCATCTTAATTGGCACAGAGCAGTTTCAGTGACCCATGAAAACATTAATGTAACATCGCATCGTGGGAAGAATTATAGTCGGGTTCTTTCTTCTCGTCTATTTCTTTAGTCGTCTGTAAAGCATTATGTCCATCGCATGGGACGTAACGGTGGGGCAGCAACAGATGTCTTGCAGACGTAGTGAGCCTCTAGGCTACAGTAATCGCTCACCATAAGCAAGTCGAATCCAAAATGTAGATAGCAACAAAATAACATTTATTAAGTCAATAATATAAAAGAAAACCGGTATTGTTGTTTATAAAAGTAGGTACCAGTGTGGATCCGAGGTGTCTTTTCATTGGCTTTTGACATTTGAAACAAGTCCTTGTTAGTAACAAGGTGTCCTGATCCACACTGACCAATCACAGTTTGATGGAATGTCTATTTTAAATATTAATTTATTCATAAAATATAGACAAAGGAGGTTAGAAACGTTTACAGTTAGTGAGACTTGGGTCATGGTGATAAATGAACGTCTTCTTATTGAAAACTTATGATTGTTATGGCCTTAGACGAAGTATCACAGTCCTGGCCACTCCTGGCAGCCCTACCACAGTTAGGCGGAAAAACAGTGTGTCAAGTTTTCTAGTCGGTATGTCCCTTAAGTGGTTTAGGAGAGGAGAAAACAATAGACCCAGATTCAGATACAATATTTACAAAAATATATATAATAACAAGAATCAAGAATAAAATCGAATGAAACAGCGACAAACATCATAAATCAATGATTTCGATATTGGATTAACATATCTTCAACTATAAAATTAGATCTGACGTCACACGCTGTCGAAAATAAGCCCATTATCAGAGCATAGAGACAAAATATCAGATTATTCAAATAAACATAATAATAATATCTTGGAAAATATATCAATGATTCTTTTTTATATAAAGATAATAATATCATTAACTACATACGGAGATGGCCTCGCGTTAATTTTCCATTTAAACTCGACTGGTCATGCGGTCCTACCTTTTATTCAAAGTTTCAAACGTAAATATGTATAAACAAGGAATGAGCACGTTAGGGGAAGCATGAAAAAGGGCACATGCGCTGTCACAGGACCTAAAATTGTGAGATCAAAAGCTAGCTAGTACTTTAGGTCATTTGATGGCCAAGGGAGCTATGTGAATAAGGAAAGGCAAAGATAGGCCAGAGAAAAGGTGAAATTACTGCATAATGAATAATGTGAAAGTAGCTGCTACAGTGAATGAAAAAACGAATGCAAGTAGAAAATAATATTATAGATCATAAGATAGAAGGAAAGAGAGGTAGGTAGGGGTATTTCAGTCAGATCGAGTTAAAGATCAGAGTGGTGTCGAAAGAAGGTTAAGGAATGTCTTACAGGGATACAGTGAAGAAGGATTCACTTTTAATAAGAGCTCTGCTCTCAATGTACGGAGAAAACCCATACTTCCGATCTCAAATGAAAGAAAAGACTAGGGACATTAAAGAAGATCAAAATCCGCGCAAATTTTAGAATGTAACATACGAAAAAAGTTTAACTTTAGAATAAGACTGGGTTGTCGACCAATAAGCAGATTTGTAAATAACCATTGCAGGAAAACCATCTAATGGCTGTTGTCCAATTTAATGTTCACTAATCTCAAAAAGAAAACAGAGTGTTATTGCCAAATCGGGATGTGAAGATCTTAAGCCACAGTACCAGCACCTACCTACAATTTTGGCCGGTTTCATAGATTCCTGATAAATTTTGAATAGTCTATCTGACTCAAATTTATGGAAAATCCTATAGGTACCTAAAAGTTGTCTCTTTATTTAATAAGATTACTGGATATTCAGCAACCTGAGACACCGACTCAATCTTGTTCTCTTAGAAAATTAGTTTTACTCTCTCTCTCTCTCTCGATTTAAGGGCCGCACTCTTGTCGGTGTAGCAGCCGTCATTTTCCTACATTATTTATTAGTTTTACTTTCCGCTTTCTACTACTCTTCATGTATGGGAAACAACAAAAAAAAACATTGACAATACTTGAAAAAATGCTAATGAATGGAATATTTAAATATACTTAGTATTTTGGCAATACATGCCAGCCAGTATGTTTTTTTTTACAATTGGAGACATATTTCTATAACCATATGAATTACAATACTTTGGATATATTCCAATCACAGTATTTGAAGTTTGCCAAGAATGCTATCTAATGTTTCTTACTGGGCTAATAATATTTAGCACATTAAATTTATTTATATTCGAAAACGTTATAGGAACACATCTTATAATGGAGAATATGCCAAAAAAATTGTAATCATTTTTATTTGCTTTTTTAATAGCAAAAAGAGAATAGTCGTGTTTTTTTAAACTTCTAATTACTAGCCCGGCCCTCGCTATGACGTCATTACCGGCATTTTCCATCTCTTTTTTTTCTTCGTTATATTCTGGGTCCCACAGAACTCTTTATGGGCTAATTTAGAAATTGTATTTTTACTTCGGCGACTTGTTCTAAGTTCTAACATAATAATAATACTTACAAGTAAAGGTAACGTAAAGATAATCTAAAAAATACTCACTTTGTAGGTCTGGTTTTCATCCATACTGGTAGTCCTAGTCCGTCCTTAATTTCTGGATCACTAGAAGCCATGGGGGCAATTTACTATAATATGAATATTCACAAAAAATAAAATAAAATACAGAGCTACTTATGTAGTCAAGCACTTGACATGAATTGTAAGACTGAATGATTTATCATGAGCAGAAAAGATAAGATTGCTTTAATTTAATAGGTACTGAGTCAACTGACATTGGAAAATATAATCATGAACAAAACAAACAAAAAAACTATATACAATTTGATAATTTAATAGTGGTTTCAAGATACTGTTTGGGATTCACTAGACTTGAGGCAGAGAGGCGGGGAAATCATCTGAAACAACACATAATTAACTTGGTAAAATTTTACATACATAATTATATTAGCAACTAGCTAGTCGGCTAGTTGTTTCTGCAGTAAGTTGTTTTCTTTGTATTTGGATGCAGTTAACTAATAACTATTTAACATATTGTTTGTTACATAGTTTTCTTTAAATAAATATTCTTTTGTTATCAGACAGCATTATTTACAGTTCAGGATAACATAGTTAACAGCATACAAAAAAAACGTGTGGCAAGCTATTGCATAGTCCCGGGCTCGGTAATGGTAACGAAATATTTTATGGACTGGGCAGGGCTAGTATAGTAAAATAAGTACTCATGAATAAGAAATAACATTTAAATATGACATAAAAACTATGAATAACGAATATCATAGAACAAAAAATATACATATATAATAGTATAATATAGCTATTGGTATATGTAATACATATTATACATAAATATAATATAGGTAATTAAATATACATAGGTAATCAACATGGAAAACATAGTAGTCTAAAAAGTCAAAGGGCCAGGAAATGGCATTTCACTTGCTTTTTGAACATGTCAATGGATTTCGCTTTCCTAATGGTAGGAAAATGAGCAATTTTAATGTAGGATAATATGATGGACTAGAACGAAATGATGTTTTCAAAACAAGCAATGGAAGTTTCCATTCAATACATCATCATCACTCTATTTGTTATAGGTTTCTCTGACAAACATTTTACATCTAGGGTAGATCAGCATGAATCTATCACCTCAATAATTTCAATACAGTAGGTAGTATCGTCATCCCAAACAATGAAACACGACATGTGAATGTAAATTAACTGAGTCGTTTATATAGAGGTTAAATTTTATTAGGTATTTTTATTCGTGTCATTTTAATTTTCTATTACAATACAAAAAAAAATGTGCATACTTACAGCATTATTAATTTTACATAAAACACAATATTTAAACATTTTAACTTGTTTTAACTAAAGAAATAAATTCTCGAATGCAAATTACAAAATAGCTTCAATTCGACCACAATGTCCGATACAGAAAGTCAGAAATTTTAATGACAGCAACAGACAGAACTATAGAAGACTATACACATAGCTTCGGAAGATTTCTGGCAAGACGCGACACTAGCGCCCCTACGGCATGAGGGCGGCATGAGGTGAAAGATTTCAAAACTTTTGTATGCAAAATGTTATAGCGCCCCTAGCGGCATGAGGTGAACTGTGCGTTTTGTATGCAAAATGTTATAGCGCCCCTAGCGGCATGAGGTGAACGGAGGTTGCCAAGTCATTGTATGAGAAACGTCAAGAGCTGTGCGTATTATGGCGGAAACACACTACCGTGTCGGGGTCGGGGCCTGTCGTGTCGCGCTCTGTCGTGACGGTGGGTGTGCAGAGTGCACACTTACGTGTCGTGTCGGGGCGCGCTTCTGTTCAGAAATGAACGAAATAAACGCCAGTCGTTTTATTTCTTTCATTTCTGAACAGAAGCTCGCAGTGTTTGCCTTTGTCTGGGTGTTTTCTATAATGTATAATAGTATTTATTTACAAAAAAATGTATTTAAGTATATTTATCAGGAATTTACTACCTAGTAACTCATTATCACGCTGCAAAAACAAATTTAAAAAAAAAGCTTCCACTTGTTCGCGACACGAATCTAAGCGCGGGTATAGAAACACATTTACAGGGCGTGTCGTGTCGCGTCATAACCCCCCCCCACCGCCGCGCCGTGGCGCAATCGGCGGCCAGCAGTCCGCGCCACGACAGAGCGAGTCACGACACGACACGCCCTACAAATGTGCTCCTAACCATATAAAATGTATGAACGCAATATGCTTCTGGCGCGACACGACACGCCCCGACACGGTAGTGTGTTTCCGCCATTACTCGTCTATAGTATTTGCAGAACAGTACCTGATTACATTATATACAATCGCGACAAACAAAAGTAAAAAAATCTCGATTATGCTCAAAATCTGCGACTTCACAATCAAAGAAATGGAACGTCATGCATGGCAAAGCATTCAGTTTTGAATCACGTTTCCAACCCTATGAGAACGAATGATGACAAATGTTGCTATTTCTTTTTATTTCGTTGGGGTGAGGGACCTGTGTGTGTCACACACAACTCAACGTCAAGTGTCACTCACAACCTATCACACACTATGTCACAGTGACAGAAACAGAAAAAACAATATTCATTTGGATTCAGAGGTTAAATGTCGGTATTAAAATATTTAAATTCTCAATTATATTACAATTTGCTTAGTAAATTATTCTGAATAGAATTTACCATAATGGATAAAGAACCATCTGATTTGGACTGGATACAGCTGCGTCGCGAAATGAGTTCTGCGTCTCATAATGTTGAAACAGTCAAAGAAAAATTCGGACGAAAGTTTACGGAAAATCCCTTTGTGCCAATAGGTAAATAGTTATTATGGTCAGAGAGTCGCGTTTGGCAAGGAATTTTATATAACATATTTAATACAAAATATACATGGGATAGATTATCCCGCCTCTAGTCTAGGGCGACTCTTTGAACGGCAACACATTGTAAATATATGCAATATTGCTAAGTTAATGTTCTGTTAATATTATACCTATTATTACAATAACAAGAATTTTCAAACTACAAACTTAAATTTCCAGGGTGTCTCGCTACAGCAGGTGCACTGTCATATGGACTATGGAGTTTTAAACATGGTAAAAGGAAGATGTCCCAGAATATGATGCGACTCAGAATTGTTGCTCAGGGATTTACCATAACGGCCCTTATCGTTGGTGTCATTATGACCGCAAAAAAGAATTGATATTAAAAATTGTAACAGAGTAAAATATACAACGGATATTGTGGGGTGAAATGTATAATATTAGTTTTATGTAAAAACAAACCTCAACAACTATATTTTAGTTAATAAAATTACAATGCTTTTAGATGTCTAGAATATTTTATTATAGATCTATTTGCTTAGTAAATACCTAATTGTTTCACATATTTTTTACTTTCATCCTTTAACAAGCTTACAGCCTTTAGGAAGCTTGCTTTCTATTAGTGTTTATTTATGTTTCCTTTAGTGCTGCCATAAAGCAGGCGCTACATAAAGCTCAAACATTTGAACATTTAAATGACGACTTTGCACACCTTGTTTGTACACTTAATGAAGCAACCTGCCACACTGCTTTGCAAAGTCTTTTTCTCCACAGTACGTTGACGAACCACAAACAAGATGGACGACGATTTTGTGGATGCAACGTGCTTATTCTATTTGAGTGCGTGTCATTATATAGGTTTTTCAAAATTGTCTGGCACCATGCTGAATTTGACCCCTTTTCTGTGCGGCTGTGAGGCACTTAAAGGCCTTTTTTTTTCAAAATCAAATCATTTTTATTCAAATAGGCATTATACGAGCACTTTCGAACTTGTATTTAAAAAAAAATAACTATGTATCTAAGAAACTGTTTTGTGTAATTGTTTCTGTCTGTTTGTAGGTATATGTAAATTGCTGTTGTTGTCTTGTGTCTCATGTGCTGTACAGAATAAATGTTTTTCTTTCTTTCTTTCTAATAATGTGCAGAAAAATATGAATCTATCAAAACGGCCTCGAAAAAAGAAGGCGTGAACTTTTGGGGTTCCATAAGCATGGCTCCGCTTGTAGTAGGTAACTCGATAACTAATTAAAGTACGCATTCATTGCTCGAGTACATCTTTGATATTCAATAAGCCAAAGTACTTGATATTCAAGCGCATTCGCGCACGCAACTTTCAGTTTTTACAATATTAATCTATGCACGCAACTTCCGTCCGCTCATAGATTATTATTATTGTATGTATGTATAATATTATATAAATAAACTGAAATAAATAAGAAACTCAGCTCATGAGAGCTGATCGAACTAATAGCGCCATCTAGTCAGCAGGTTAAACAACATTTGTAACTACCGTACATACCTACCTACGTATCTATATCAACCTTCCTATTACACCTATAATATAATATATATACATATATCTACCTGTCTACTAACATGATGTATTAGATTGATCAAATAAAAATTCAATTTTATTATTTTCAATTTATTTAACACATAAATTTTACATTTTGCAATTCATTTTCACGTCTTATTCTGCAATTTATTATCACATTGTCGTCACAAAACAATGTCTCTATGTAAGTAAACAAATTAAATCAAAATAAAAGCCGCTAGGCTCACACACAATATCATTTTCTACATACAAAGGCGGATTAATAATGTAGGTATTATATTCGACTCGACGCACTATGATCACAAAGAAACTTGTGGCACCTTGAAGATTTGAAAATGCAGACCGAAAAGAAGTGAATTGTGAAATAAGCGATATCAAAATTATTAAATTTCATTTCAGATGCGTAGTATCAAATACTATAGAAACTCTACCGAGTTAATACGCACAGCTTCGGAAGAATTCGGGCAAGACGCGCGACACTAGCGCTACTATAGAAATAGGGCGGCATGAGGTGAACGATTTCAAAACTTTTGTGCGTTTTGTATGCAAAATGTTAACGCGACACTAGCGTGCACTAACCTCATGCCGCTAGGGGTAGCGGCATGAGGTGAACAGGAGGTTGCCAAGTCATTGTATGAGAAACGTCAAGAGCTGTGCGTATTATATTTCTATAGTATTTGATAAAATTCATCATGCTTATATTGTCGTTTAAACCGTCCAAAAGTATTTATCAAATTTATTGGCATTTAATTAAAATATTCGAAATTAAGAGTAACTTTGTTGTTATGGATGAGTTCTTAACCCCCTAACTAGATGGCGTTAAATTTAATAAAGAAATTGATTTTGTTCCTTATTCTGAGTTTCATAGGCATGGCGCGAATCGCGTCGCGAGACGAGCCACGAGGCGAATGGCGAGCGCATATACATGCGCGCTCGTCACTCGCCTGGCCATTCGCCTTGCGGTTCGCGCGAATGTGTAAATGCGGCATTACTATCCTTTTGATCACAGACATTAACAGACTGAACATAATTACATACACATAAACACAAGCTGAAAATATCGCTGTCACTTTTCAGCCAATTAAATTCGGTATAACCTTGTCCCTTTCTTTCACCAATAGCAACACTAACTTACACAAAGAAAATTTGACAGACGTGACTTGTTTTAGTAGAAAGAAGGGACAAATGGCGATTTGTTTAGGTTTAAGATCGAAACGCACTTGCGCTGAGATTAGGCTGTGTGAAAGGGGTGTAATATCAAATAGGCAAAAATATGGGTGTTATGTAATACACTGTAAAAACTCTTCGTGCACAAGCAGCCAAGCAAGCAGTACAAAAGTACCTACCCATTCATTTGTCTGTGTCAGTGACATTTGACAGTGTGCGTTTTGGTTTTTGCAACGATTTCTCAAGGAATATGTCTGTTATGTCTGTGTCTTTGACTCTGCGCCAGTATCTTTTATTTGACAAATAATTTTATCCTTTCTCTAAGTAATTAACCCTTTCAAGATTATCAACTGTCGCACACAACTGACCCTTATTCATGATACTTATTTTATGGAACCGCTTGCTGTGTACGATAGGTGAGAGAGCCGGAAGCTTAATACTCGGCCCGCTTCCTATTTCTTATTCCTTTCGCAACGCATCCAAGACTGCATGAGTACCATCGACGTAAAGGACATCGACTACATATATATCGATGATGAGTACCTACCTATATTTTTGTAAAGTGGTCAAAAAACTCAATAGTAATTTAAATATGTAAGTCGGTCTATGTGCCTGTCTAAAAAAGTCTGTCTGTGTCATATTATCGATGTTATCGAATCGATTTTCCACTTCCTTACTGTGCCCATCTCTAGTGTCGAGATAAATGTTACCACAATATTCAATGTACCTACTACTACTTTTTGGTTTTAAATCTACTTTTATTGAAAATATAAATATAAGGCGTAGTAGTTCGCGCGAATTTTACTCGTACGAACTCGCGATCAAACATATTGAACTCGAATAGGTGTCCCAACTGACAAATACTGACAATCACGCGAAGCTTAGGCGCACGCTTATGAACACGCGATGGTCGCATGCACGAATCGCTTTAATCGCGCGATGATCGCGGATTCGCGTTCTATTGGACGTGATTAGGATGATGCCTAATGATGGTTGAATGAAAATGTAATTTTTGATACATCTTAAAAACATATTTTATTGTTCTATTGCAATAAAAATACGTGATCGTTGTTAGTAGTATGGAGAGAGAGATTGGTTGATAAGTAAAAGTCTTGATCAGAAGGTGAATTCGGAATGAATGATTTATTACACAATTTGCAAGGTTTATATCAAAAACTTATAACAAGGAAATCGTGTTTGACGAATGAGAACATCACTTATGTCCTGGTTACTGATTAAAAGGGTCCTGTCATGTCGCCGTCTCGCTCCCACATGTCGCTCTTTCTCAGTCGCACGGTTCGTGCAACAAAACTGTTTGCCCTTGGTGCGCTCGGTCATTTTCGGCGGCGACGCGAGCGAAGCATGACTGGCAGAGAAGAAGACGCGGCGAGCGGCGGTCGGAACACGATGTACTTGCATGACGATGCTGTTTCTGTCTGCTTGGCTGTAAACTGGTGTCTGCTGCTTACTGGAAGTGCTTGAGCTTGATGTTGAAGTGCTGTGACGTCGCGTCGTGTGTGAAAGGGACCGCAAACATCTGTATGTATCAGTTCTCCTATAACTGATGCTCTTTCCCTTGTTCCAAACGGTTTTCTATGTGACTTACCATATATGCAGCCTTCACATTTCTTATTATCTGGATTTAGCTTAATGCCCAACTCGCGTTTTGCCACACGAATGACATGTCTTTTATCCTGATGCGCGAAACGCCAATGAGCCAGTTACAGCATTGACCTCTATGGCCCTTTGCTTCTTTGGCATGACGGTCTTCATAGCCAATTTGTAAAGTCCTCCGCGTCGGACTCTGTTGCCTACAACTTTAGTTATGCCTGCTACCTCTAGCTTGCATTCTCTAGTCGTTGACGTAAAAACGCTGTCTTATAATAAATCTTGCGTTGCTAATGTCGAAAAGAGATTTTTAGTTAAGGTTGGTACCAGCCACACATTTCTAAGGGTGAGTTTTTCTTTCTTCCCATTACAATTAGTTTCAACAATGACTGTTCCATGTCCTAAAGCAGGGATAACTGTTCCATCTGCTGTTGTCACAGCATGTTCAGAATCAAATTCATTAAACTCGTGAAAGATGTCACTCCTTACTGCAATATGTGTAGTTGCTCCGCTGTCAACAAACCAACTTTCTTTATCTGAAATTTGATTGTCAGAGCATGCAAATACCGTTAAGCAGTCTAACAGAGACATTTGATGCACTTGGTTAGCTTTCGTTGATGTGCCTGGAGTTGGTTTAGGTGGCTTTCCATCTCTAATCCATTTCTTACACTTGCGAACTCTATGTCCTTTTCCGGAACAATAATTGCATTTCAACTGCTCATACCTTTGCTTGTCTCTCTCTTGACGCTCAGAGGGTGTTGTCACTAAAGCTTCTTGTCTTGAGCTCTCTTGACTGCTTAAATCTCTCAAAAACGCACATAAATGACTAGTTAAACTTTCAATGGTCTTCTCAGTCTGGTTCAGCAAAAGCCAGCTTGACTTAAAATTGAAGTACCTTTCGTCTAGTGTGTCTAAGGCCTTACATACGAGGAGTACTTCGGGTAATTTTGAATTTCTATCGATCTTAGTTACTTCTGCACACATTTCATTCCAAATGTTCTTTAACTTTGCTATGTGTGAAGGAATGTCGTCTTGCTTGTCATGTTTAATAGCAAAGAACTCTAGACATAAATTGTAAATTTTTCCTTCAGTTTCTCCGTCGTACAGTCTGTGTAATTCTAACCAGACTTCTTTGGCCGTTTTGTATCGCATCACCTTTTTTAATGTTTCTTCGGTCATATTGGTGGTAAGCATTAACAGAGCACCAGATTGGACTCTCTTAAAATTGGCTAGTGCCTTATTATAAGTAATTTCCGCGGCGTCACCTGCGTCAGCTGTCGGCTCGGGTCTCGGAGTGTGCCCTCCACGGCTTCGAGAGCACCCTCATCCATCCAGAAGTGCTGTTATTTTATACTTCCAGGTACTCCAGTTCTCTTTACCGATCAATTTTCCCACGTCAATTTTGGTTGAAAAATCCATTTTAGATGTTTAATGCTAATACCAAATACTATAGACGAGTAATACGCACAGCTTCGGAAGAATTCGGGCAAGACGCGACACTAGCGCCCCTACGGCATGAGGGCGGCATGAGGTGAACGATTTCAAAACTTTTGTATGCAAAATGTTATAGCGCCCCTAGCGGCATGAGGTGAACTGTGCGTTTTGTATGCAAAATGTTATAGCGCCCCTAGCGGCAAATACGCACAGCTTCGGAAGAATTCGGGCAAGACGCGACACTAGCGCCCCTACGGCATGAGGGCGGCATGAGGTGAACGATTTCAAAACTTTTGTATGCAAAATGTTATAGCGCCCCTAGCGGCATGAGGTGAACTGTGCGTTTTGTATGCAAAATGTTATAGCGCCCCTAGCGGCATGAGGTGAACGGAGGTTGCCAAGTCATTGTATGAGAAACGTCAAGAGCTGTGCGTATTACTCGTCTATAGTATTTGCTAATACTCAATTTTAACCTGTTACGGGTGGAAGATAATTGTTAATACACACTTTAATTATTTAACTTGATAATTTTTATTTATTATTTTATGACAAGACATTTAGATGACTCGTGTAGGCACCATAGGTAAATTGGCACGACGAGACACTTCGGTGGCGCGGACTGGATTCGATTCATAAACCCGCCTCGTCCTGCCCAGGATAGCTCCCGCGGCTAGTCTAGGTTCGATAGGTAAATCAGTGAGTCGGGACACTAAGGTGGCGCGGACCGGATTCGATTCTTGAACCCGCCCCGCACTCACACAGTTCTGATAGTTCATTTAGGTTGGATAGGGCTCCCTTGAAATAACCCCCTAGTTAGTTTAAGCCTCATAGGTCAACAGACACACAGGACCCTTCGGGGGCGCGGACCGGATTCGATTCTTGAACCCGCCCTGTGCTTGTCACAGTTTAATTCTCTCCGATAGGCTCGACTACATACTCGCGGATTCGTCATCCCGACACTCATCCTGTCTTAGAATCCCGTAACGATTATCCACGCAGCCTCGAGATCGAAGTACAGTCCTGATTCGATAACCCCACAGAACACAGAAAGAAGGAGAAATGTAATAAGACGGTTTTTGTACCGGAACCGATGTCGCCACTTACACACACAGTTACATTTTAACACATTCATAGAATAATCTCCGACAGTCACACTCACACAAATCGTAAACCCGTGATTTGCAGTTCGATTACGAACACAGAAGTAAGAAGTGTATTATAGTGACGGGCACCTAACGAAAAAGGGCGACAAGCATTATCGATAACTTTACCTCTCAATATTTTACAATAACAATTTATTACGGACTACAACTATGAACTATAATACCTATTTAATTTTAAATAATAAAAATATATATTAAAGTTTTTAGTTTTTATTTATTTTATTTTTGGAAAATAGTAATTTTTAATTGCGATTTTTTTTAAACTAATCAAATGAGTTTTTAGGTGAGCTACTTTCCCCTTAAGTTTGATCCAATACTTATGGGACTAGGACACCCTGTACAAGGAATGCACTGTATTAAAGGTTTCAAATTATTATACTTTCAAAAATTAGAAATATAAAATTATCGATACTATAATATTCTACTTTTGGCAGCCTACATGGCTTGTGCGACGGCAGTCTATTCTGTGGCGACGGCCATTATTACTTTGACAGATCGCGGAAGCTACAAGCGGCGGTACCACGATATTTTCACAACATTGTAATTATCGTTACGTTTGCATTCCATTGTACGTGCATACCGCAAAACACTGAAAAACGCGTATCCAAAACAAGCAATGGACAATATTTTTAACGGAAGTATCGACTATGCCGTATATTGTTTAATGATTTCTATGCCTCAAAAATATTTCGTTAATTTGTCATTTATATAGAAAAATATTAAATAATTATACTTACATATGATAAGTAACACCACTATTACTTGAATTTACCGTATCACTGCGATTTTTGCACGTAATTAAAGCACAAGCCGGCATTTTTGTTGACATTGTCGTTGCAAGCGTTGTTTTGTGAATGACAAACCAATGAGGTTTTATATATATATTCTTCTAAAAGTAACGCCATACAAAGCATTCGTAAAAAGCCGCAACCACTTCAGAGTGTTAAAGACGTAGCTTTGAAACCGATACTTAATCCGAGTATATGCCAAAGTAAAATATGTTTGTCTCTTTTTTTCTAGAGTCAAACTAATTATGTCAAAATGAGACAAAAGCTTTACTCCCAGAAAAATGGTCAGAGTTGCCAGCTCATGAATAATTTTCCCATTGAATGAATGTTATTTAAGAGTCTTTTTTTTAAAAAAAAAAAAGTTTTTATACCATATTATTGTTTCTTAGGTGATAGAAGAATTAAAGATAGGAAGAAATAAATATATAGATGCGTAAATATTGGTACATACATATTATATTTCAAGAATGAATCATTTTTGGAAAATGGCGCCAACCGTAAAACATATTCTTATAACAGAGATTTTTTTTTGTTTTCTTCACCCATTCTGGGTAGGCAAAGGGAACTATGCCCATACAGCCAAGTCTTCAGTAGATTTTTTTATTGTTAAGAAATGAAAATGAAATTTAAATAAAATAAAATAATAAATTTAAATAATTTGAATAAAATACAACATAAAACAAAAAACTATTGTACTCAATCGAACATTTGATAATTGCAGAAACAATTTAAATTAAACACCGTTACCACAATGAAAAAGATGAAATTGTTACTTCACTGTCATAGTAATAATATCATTATGTCAAATGTCAGTTAAAAGCCATATAAAAAAGAGGAAAATGATTTGTTTTTTCTTGTCTTGACGTGCGTAGCACTAGCGATTGATTTTAGTATCAATCAATTCTAAGTAAATAATTAATTCTAGTTTGAGCCTGGTTGTAGGTTTACTTCTACTGTGTTACTAATGATACATAAAGGCGTATGAGTTCGTCATTGACTAAACTCCCAACATTTGGGAAACTTAAAATCGTTTTTACTGGCAACACTGTTGGCAAAAACAATGCGTAATATATTAATTTCGATTTTAATACTATTTTGGTATAATTTTAACATAATTAAGCATTCTTATTTGTGAAAAGTGATACCACTTGCTTTGTTATTAGTTTGGGATCACGACATACATGTTTTAACAGTGCATTTAACCATTTTTGTGATATTATTGTGAGATACGCATTCACTGAACGTCAAACTACGACTAAGTCGGAAGAAATTCAACTAAGACTGTGGCCTCAGTCGACGTGGCAGCGGGTATGTGTCAAACATTACCAATCTATAGTAAATAACAAATCACTGCTTAGAACAATCAAGTTCCTGCACATTTGTGCAGAAAATGGCGACATGCGCCCCGCCCACAAACCATATCTCTTGTATTCTGATATCTGTGGATAACCCCGATTAGTAAAATGATATTAGCCGCGCGCCGCCGCCGCCTGCCTATCCGTCGGTAGATTGATAACGCTACTACCGTCCGACCGTCATATATTTGTAAGGGACAGCGTGTCCCCCCGGGAATAGATAATAATTATATTGCAGAATAAACATAAGTTCTAGTATAAGTGAATAAACCTTTGTATTACTCTGTTGGTATCACGGATTTCATTCACGATCCCCTCGTTCACCCCAGTTTCACATAGGCACGCACACACCCCCCTGTCGCCTCGCTGGACTTCAGGGGGTCCTAAGGAGGCGATAGGCATCCTCGGCCAGGAGGTTCGATTCCTCCGCCCTAGATATTGACCTCCCTCACCTCCCTTGTTAACCAAGGGGCCGTCCCGGGTTCGATTCCCGAGACGCACCCTCGTTACAAAATGAAGATTTGAAATTGGAGTATTTTGAAATTTGACATGATGGTGTCTAGGATTTGGATTCAGTTTGTTTTATGAAGTCTTATAGATAAAGTTATAATTTGTATTTTACTACGTTTTAGAAATATGTATTATAGGAGTTAATCATGGTATAAAATGTAATTCTTATTTAAAGATGATATAGTCATGGGAGATATTAGTCATGGGAGTTAATTAAATTATTTAGAAGTGTAAAAGTGTATGTAATGGAAATATCATGAAATATATTATTGTTATGTGAAGTTTGTGTCTTTATTCCAACATCTAACATCAACATTAATCAACAACAGCGCGCACGGCACGAGAGCGACAGCGCAGCGACACAACTTTTTCTCAGTGTTGCCAACATTTTGCGCTTTTTGTACGTTTCAAATAAACAATTTTTAACCCTTGCTTTCGCTCATTTTATTTGTATTTATGTTTTTAGACGTTTCTAGCCCTTATATTGACAAAAGGGGTTTGAACTTTTTTGTATGGACGCTGGCATATCGACCCGCCGCCATTTTGATTTTTTTTTCGAAATCGCGGCGGACAATGAAAATGGTATGTATGGATCGTAGACAGAGAAAACTATAGACAGCTGCTATGCGTGCCGCTGAAAGGGACAGAAAAAAAAGTACATACTAGATGTAGAGTTGCCAGATAAAGATAAATTTACCCCATACTCTCGATTTCCTTTTTGTACACAAAAATTGACATGCTAAAATACTTAGTGAGTACTTAGTAATGTTACATGTGAAAAATATTACTAGGAAACTTTTTAATGCACTAATAGAACTGACAAATAATATTAAATTCGTAGACTGTATATATTTTACCCAACCTAACCTTTGCTTAAATAATGATTTTTTTAATACCTAATACTAATTGGGTAGGCAAACAATCTGTAGAAATGTAGCTGCTTGGCGGCAGAAATAGGCGAGACAGCAAATGACCCAAGCAGACGATTTTGAATAGTCTCCCTCTGCTCTGGTGAAAAATAGATAAATAACGCAAAATCTCTCGGATATGTAGTGGCTCGGTCCATTAAACTGAAAAACTTTTTAAAATACGCAAAATCATTTTTTGAACTTCCATACAAATTGACTTGGTTAGCTGATCAGGTTGTATGAAAAGTAAAAAAAAAAATCAATATTTTGTGAAATAAAAGTTGTTCAGTTTTGTGAGTTTCATAGCTAAGTCGTTGTAGGTATAAGATTATTATTAAATAAAAATACCCAAATCAGACAAAACATTTTCTTTTAATAAAATATATTAACGACTACTATTATTATTTCTACTGACCTATAAATAACACTAATTTATTATGAACGTTTCTTATTTTTTCCTTCGGTACAAATTCTCGAAGACTTTTGCAGTCCAATTCGTTCGTCCCGTTGCTTCTGTCCACTTTCGACATAATATTATGTCATCATCCGGAAAACTGAAACGTGTCATTTAAGGTGATCCGTTTCGGTCCGCGCGGGAAATTCAAATTTTTTGGGATTAAATAGTTATCAAATAAATATTATAAATATTAGCTCTTCTTATTATGAATGTCCACGATGCATCTTTTTCCCCATAACGTGCTTTATGCACATTCATAATGAGAAGAGCCAATATTTATAATTTATATGATAATTATTCAGTAGATATATTGTGTTTGTTGTCGTCAAATAAATTTTCACGAAAATTCTATCAATGATTGAGATGCAATTTGTAAAAAACCTCAAAAAATTTGAATTTCCCGCGCGGACCGAAACGGATCACCTTAAATACTCTTGTAATTCACGACACATATCAAGTATGTACATCAAAATAAAATGTAACTACCTCAAATTGTGGGAGAATAAAAATGTAAAAGCCGGCAACACTGAACAAAATCCAATTTTTAGGTTATGAACTATTTTATATTAATAATTTTGCATATTTAACGAAAATTTTATACAGGCTGGCGAAACTCAGTACTGCAAAAAATATATATGGAGTTTACGCTAATTTTAATGGCGACATGTTTTGTCTCTTACTTCCTGTCTAACCTTCCTTGTCTCGCCCTGCTGTTAGTCAAAATGGTGACGGGCAGTCTTGAATATTTGTAAACAACGCGTAGTTTTAGTGTGAGTTTTAGCTAATTTTACTGCACGTCACGTGCGTATTTAGTGTTTTCGGAGTCTACCCATATAACTAAGTGCATACCGGTTTATTATAATTTACGTGCATAACAGCAAAATGCATTACAAAACCTGTGAATAATGTGGGATAAAATCGGGTAGGAAATTAATCAAAAGCGTGTATTCCTGGCTCAATTCCCACTAGATGAGAAGCGGTAAGTAGTTTTTCATGTTATTATATTGATGTTAAGTAATTAGGAAGAAGTTCTGGTCTCTTTAATACTTTGCCTTAGAATTCATAACCAAAAATCATGTGCGCCATAGGGATGTTCTTACTAAGTACCAAATTATCGACAAAAAAAATTTTTTCGTAAATTTGGGTATAAAATGTAAATGAGATATTTGCGGCTGCATTTGTTTAATTCATTATTAGATTGTTCATGTTAAATGAAGTTTTATTATTTTAATCATAACAGTAACTGGGCGACCGAGTCTGAATTCATACTACAGTAGAGTCATCTTTTTGACCGATGCTAATTGGAAATTCGCGCAACAGCGCGTGCATTCGCGCGAATTAAACTGGCAATGGCAACTAATGACCCTCACTACAATGTTAAACCGTGGAAATTTGATGCTTCGATGAGCTTCTCGACTCGACTCTGCTGTAGTATGAATTGACCCTTAACGATTACACCCTGTAGGTATATATTTTACAAATTTATCTATTGCAGATGCAAGCAATGATGTGACGTCTGTGGCGACACCTATCGCCATTCAGAAGAACCACAGAGTGAAGAAAAAGTTCACAATGCGAACACATGACGGCGCCACTTAGAATCATGAATCACGTTATCGAAGTTTCTAC
The DNA here is from genome assembly GCA_905163395.2 of Endotricha flammealis. Classification (NCBI taxonomy): domain Eukaryota; kingdom Metazoa; phylum Arthropoda; class Insecta; order Lepidoptera; family Pyralidae; genus Endotricha; species Endotricha flammealis. The sequence goes on along the minus strand of LR990863.1, from coordinate 9,255,514 downwards.
GATATGGAGATATATATACAATACAACCTCCGACACATACATTGTCGGAGCCGCGGTTCCCCAGGCATAACGCCCAGCCTGGCCGGAAGATCTTCCCTTTGTGGCGGTCGAGCACATCGCCATCGCTCCCGCTACACGTCGACTGGGCAATCACCAGCCCTGAGCAAGCATTGCCCATACTCCGCCATGGTAAGCGGTAAACTATAATAATTTGAATTTATGATATTTAATCAGCCACATCAACGTCATTTCAATAAGCTGATTTCTTTCAGAAACACTTGAATACCCTCATCTCTTTTGAATTAGTGTGTACTCAAACATTAATAACAGTAATCTCTATTTATTTATTATTTCAGATTATGAATGCCTTCGCTCACAGAACAGTGCAAAAACGTGTGTCGATCGATCAGCTAACAACATCTGAAGACTCCGCCTAGAATACCAGATTAGAAAATGACAAAAAAAATAATTCTAACATTGTAAACGTAACTTTATTCGTTTTTGTTATGATATAAATTGTATAATAATAATTATTAGGTAGGTATTTGAATTTTGAATAATACTCAATATTTCCAAACTAAGTAAAGAGATTTTTATTTTCCTTTTGTATGTTAAAGAAAACCTGTCTGCAAGGTACCCACGCCACGCTTTTTTTATCGATATCGATACATTCTGTACTGTAACGTACCACATCTCTAGTATGCTTTTGTAGAATGTTGGCATTACTTTTTTTTGTGTCTCTGTTGTTGGTACGTTGGCACGAGATCTTAGCGTGAATTGACTGTCAAAAACAAGTCAAAAAGCTTGTATGAAGTCCCGACTCTTAAAACGTAGTGATTATATACTCTTTGATTTTATACTTGACGTGATGCTAGATATTTTAGACACTCAATTATTATATTGAAAGATTGATGATTGGCATTTACGTGGCATACTTACGAATGAAAGGACAATTTCTTTCACTATCGCTTTTGCACGGCAAAACACTACAACGCACCATGTTTTAACAAAATAACAATACTAATTTTTCACAATAAGCATTCCCTGCCCCTAAGGCGACTCTGTGACCGTATTGTGCACTTTTTAATAAAATTTACACCAAATTACACGTTGTAAGAAATCAAGTGACTCTTATCTGTCAAAATTGTTTAGCACAGAACTGTGCTGACCTTGAAAAAACTGGCACGCGTCGCGAAACAAAAAATAGTATCTTTCTGTCTCGTTTTTTTACACGATATACCCATAATTCCATCTTTTTCATGTGTGAATGCGACAAATGCTATCAATTTGTCTATAGTTTTCTCTGTCTACGGTATGGGTAGAGGACATATACATAGATGAACAAAAAATGTCATGTAACATGGTACCATAAAGTGTCACGTTTCCGAGATATATAAAGGTAAAATAGTCATATGAGTACAACGACATTCATTAAAAATAGACTTCTTACGTGTCTATAGACATATCCAAATAATCGTTCCCAGGTTGATTATTATTATTTCTGTTTAATGGAAGAGAGTCTGTAGGTACATTACGCGCGCGTGATATAGGTAATAAGCGTTTCATTGCGATGTGATGCGATTTATTAGGCAAAAATTAACGTGCTCCTAGTAGTATGTAGTGTACCTACCTACGTAATCTCTTCCAATAAACAGTAATAATAATAATCAACCTGGGAACGATTATTTGGATACAATCTGATGTCTCTATACACGTAAGAAGTCTATTTTTAATGATTGTCGTTGTACTCATATGGCTATTTTACCTCCAAATATCTCAGGAACGTGACACTTTAGGGTACCATGTTACTTGACATTTTTTGTTTGCCTATATGTCCTCTATCCATACATACCACTTTCATCGTGCGCCGCGATTTCGAAAAAAAATCAAAATGGCGGCGGGTCGATATGCCAGATAGGTTCTATCCCCTTTGCTCTAATAAAAAAATCTAGCTCTTTTAGCTCGTCCGACTGCTCTTTTTCAAAAACCAAGGTGGCAACACTGCTTTTTCTATAAAATTTTACGTTATAAGTTGGCAACCCTGGAAATTTATTTTGTCGCAGTGCGACTCCCGCGAACAAAAAAGTCTCGCGGGTGTCGCGTCACTACATGCGCGCACTTTCATACTAACCCATAGACTTGATGTAAGAGACAAAATAGTCGTAAAGACAAAGTTGCTCGTGCGTTCCCTCACTTAAAGACCGACACAAGCACTAATGGCGGAAACACACTACCGTGTCGGGGCGTGTCGTGTCGCGCCAGAAGCATATCGCGTTCATACATTTTATATGGTACGGCACCGGCACCCTGCCACAAACTCATTATCACGCTGCAAAAACAAATTTAAAAAATAGCGTCCACTTGTTCGCGCCACGAGCCGCGCGCTGGTATAGAAACACATTTGCAGGGCGTGTCGTGTCGCGTCATAACCCCCACCACCGCCGTGGCGCAATCGGCGGCCAGCAGTCCGCGCCGCGACACGACAGAGCGAGTCACGACACGACACGCCCTACAAATGTGCTCCTAACCATACAAAATGTATGAACGCGATATGCTTCTGGCGCGACACGACACGCCCCGACACGGTAGTGTGTTTCCGCCATAATGTTTCTTTAGTTGTCTATGAGGTATTAAAAACTCATTTATGTATACAACTTTAATAGTTATGAGTTGTTTTCCCGATTTGAAAGTTTTTAAAATTTTGACATAGCAACACTGAAAAATTTGATTCGAATCGAAGCGAGATTTTTGGTGAATTTCGATTTCGAGTTTCGAGAATAAAAAATTCGCTGGCTTGCTTCCAGAGAGAAAAATAAGTTCTTCCTTGTTCAGCTTTATTTTAATAATAAGAGCATTATTTTTTATAAAATGAACGGCTTCATAGCCGTCCACTGTGGTAATAATACACAAATTTAATTAATTAACCTATTATATGTAATACACAGTTGAGTAAAAAAAATGTTTTCATTCATAGGAGCTGGATACCACAGTGACTCTCTTAAAAAAGAATACCAAAGAACATGTTATTTAGCCTGTCGGAAAGCTTCTGAAGCACTAAGAAATGGTGGAAATGCAATTGAAGCTGTGGAGAAGGCTATTATAGGTTTGTATACAATTCATTGCTTGCTTGCTTTCTATATGTGTTTCTGTGTTCTTGTTTCCTAAATATATCTATTAGTTTGGAATGGGAGCACTCTGACCGTAAAGTATGTAACATTATTTTGATTGCAGAGAATATATTATTATTTGGAATCATAGTACCTACCTTTTTTTTTGTTTGTTTAAAGTCAGGGAAATGCATTACTGCATGTCCCGCCACTTGGGGAAGCGACGGGGGTCTGTCGGGCTTACCTCTCTAGCCAATGAGGGATATTGACTAAAAACCTCTCTGTCTGCCACCTTCTCCTCCGTGAAGTGGTACTTCCGCAACCCCGCCGGCGGGTGTCCGTGGACCCATCCCATTTGAGCACGACTCTACAGTAGCGTGCGCGAATAGGCACGCTGCTCTTTCCGGGGACTTCCGTTCCAATGGGCAGCGGTTTCCCCTAACAGTCGCCCGGAAGCCTCCGTTAAAGTGGCAGACGCCGGGCGTGTGCCACTCTTTTACGGCGGAGCGGCAGGATCTCTTTCCCTAACCCACTCCGTGGCCTCCTTCAGCGTCATGACCTCGCCTCCGAAGGAGATCACCGCTTTCCAAGGCTTTTCGCTCTCAACCAGCGAGTTGATGATAGCTGGGAGCCAAAGGTCGGGATTTGAAATCATACCTACATAAATAAAATTAAATATTACAAACATAATCCATGTTTATTTTGATTATTATAAAGCTTTGTTTTTCAGAATTGGAGAACAGCCCTTTGACAAATGCAGGCTATGGTTCAAATTTGAGTTGGGATGGTTTGGTAGAATGTGATGCCTCCCTTATGAATGGTCAAACACTACATTTCGGAGCCTGTGGAGCTGTCTCTAATGTATGGAATCCAATTAGCTTAGCTAAACACCTATGTTTGAAACAATGTGACAGCTTGTCTCTGGGTAGAGTTCCACCATGTATACTTACAGGGCAAGGCGCTCGGTCATGGGCAGAAAGAATGGGACTAGAAATTGTTGATGACAGAAAAATGATAACATCTCGTTCATTTCGAAATTATAAACACTGTAAACGAAAGTTAAAGAGATATTCTTTGCAGCATGATATAAAATTTAGTCCATTAGACACAGTTGGTGCTATTTGCGTTGATTCTAATGGTGTTGTGGCATCAGGAGCAAGTTCTGGTGGAGTATCGCTGAAACATGAAGGGAGAGTGGGTCAAGCTGCATCTTTTGGTAGTGGAGTTTGGGCAGTGATGAGTAGAGATGGAACTAAGCCATCAGTAGCAGCCTGTACTTCTGGTTGTGGCGAGCATCTCATTCGCACACAGCTGGCAAAGAATGCAGCTGAAAGTTTATTAGGAACATCACCAACTTTAGGTTTAGACAAATGTTTTAAGGAAAATTTTTTAGAATCACCCTTTCTTTGGGATGTTCCGGAAAGATTAGGTGGCGCATTGGCGTTGAGATATGACCCCCAGTCTGGGGATGGTGAACTATTATGGGGACACACTACAAAGACTATGTGTATTGGTTACATATCTACTGAAAACGACAGACCAAAGGTAATTATTTCATCACTTTTTTACTACAAGCTGGCCGTATGCTTGTTTACCACTAAGGTGGCAAACAAGTATACAGTCCGCTTGATGGTAAGCAGTCACTGTAGCCTTTATGGATGCTTGCAATAACGGGGGTATCACTAGTACTCTGCCAACTCTGTAAAAAAAGAATTTAAATTAATATTTTATTTCCAAGATTTTTGTCAGCATTGTTCGTGACCGTCAGAATGGCAGATCAACAGTTGTATTTAACTTTAAAATTGTGTCTAACAATTACTTATGAATTGCTTATATTTGGTTATTATGATAAAATAATTGCTTATTGCATAATTTAAAAGAATTATTGCATATAAGGTTGACCGTCCGTCATCAGAATGGCTGGTCAGTCTCTGTAGAATTAATGAAATTTGAAATTGCCAAAAATTGCTTATGAATTGGTTATTTGACAATTTGTAAACCTAGACCGTTATTCTTTCCATGAACTAAGTACGAGCTTGAAATCCCTAGCGCCTTTTGTAATATAAATGCAATTTTCAACATACATCACTTTGCTCTCATAATTTAAACAGGCACTAGGACTTTCAAGCTCGTACCTCGTACCTAGTTCATGGAAAGAATAACGGTCTAGGTTTACAAATTGTCAAATAACCAATTCATAAGCAATTTTTGGCAATTTTATTGAAATTGCCAAAAATTAGTATTCTTACGTTACTATTCTACAGACGACCTGCCATTCTGACGTCAGAATGGACGGTCAACCTTAAATGTTATAATTCTTTTAAATTATGCAATAAGCAATTATTCATGATAACCAAATGCAATTCATAGATAATTTTTAGACACAATTTTAAAGTTAAATGCAACTGTTGACCTGCCATTCTGACGGTCACCATTGTTCAAAATTAAAAAACTGAATTGTATTATTATTGTTTCAGTGCATACTATCATATCTTCCACCAAAAGTAGAGCCTGGCCAGAAGGCTGTGGTATCTGGGCAACCATTCAAAGTTCCCATTCAGCCATATCCAGTGATTCAATGGGAAATTAAGACTGAAGCAAATTGTAATGGATCTCTTTGACTAAATTTGATTATAGTAGTATTGTAATGACTTGTGTGTATTTCATTAATAAATATAAGCAATATTGTATTGTATTTTAAATAATATTCTTTTCTCCCTGTTTATAAAACATTTTTATTGAGGCTTCACTCCTATTGGTATAGGTATAGCCTTCCTGAATATTATGGGCTATCCAACACTACTATTATAGCTCAACAATCTTCGTGTCCAAAGCCCACCATTCACTACACACGGACTCCGACTCTGACGCGAATTTAGCGTTGCCCATAGACTGTACGAACCCTCCACTCGAAGTGTGACTTAGGCATACTTAGGTGAGCCCTACACCCGTTTATTACTCATTTAATATGCCGGCTGCACTATCTAAGAAAGCAAAAGTAATTTTAATCATCGGCGGAATAATGATTTTATCCGAGAAAAGAAAAAAGAAACTTGTTTGGACAAGAGTGGTTAAAAAAACCGGGCAAGTACGTGTCGGGCCAATGTAGGGTTCCGTATTTCCTACGCTTTGCTTGCTTGCAGATGAGTACAGTGCCATATTCTATGGCATTTGTAAGTTTTCATCAAATAAATTTTATTTTATAATTTCTTCGGATATTACTCGGTAACTACTAGAGCCTACTTAACCGTAATAGTTTTCATTGAAGGTTCAGCATATGGACTACTACCATGATTTTTTCAAAATTCTAAACAAGACTTCCGAGTCTTGTTTAGAATTAGAGAATTGGAGATAGAGGGGGTGCAATACGAAAATTGACACGATAAATGTAAATAATTCCGAAACGGATCATTGTATCGAAAAATTATCTTCCTACACCCTGAATGTTTTAAAGAGACCTATCTAATGATATAAATGAGGTGGGCGCGAAAAAAATTTTTCATTTTCACTTAACATGTAGTAGGGGAGGCACCCAGAAAAAAATATTTTTCAAAATTTTGTTCCAGCACTTTGTTAGCATTGATAATATGTGTATACATGTACTAAATTACAGCTTTCTAGCTTTAAGCGTCTAGGCGCTAGACCGCGGACGGACAGACAGACAGACGGACATGACGAAACCCTAAGGGTTCCTTGTAGTTTACTACGGAACGCTAAAAACGAGCAAAGTACAGTCGTTTAAACCAGGTGTATTCAGATATCTGAGGCTCCCAATTTCATAAATCGAATCAAAGAAAAAATTAAAACTTGGTTATTGGTTATTATTATTATATATTGACTTGCGTCTCGCGACCGCAGACCAGCCCGACACCGACCCATTTGACGGTCTGGCTGGCATACCGGTTCGTCGCTTCCATATGGCCACTGTCGGATTAGTCGCAGCGCAACCGATGGCGGACCAATCCGCTGGACCGGTCTGTATGTGAATGGTGGGCTTAAGAGCCACAGCATACGGAGCGTATTTTATACGCGCGTTTTGTGCTACATTGAGCTCTTTGTGTGTTCGACCTCACGATGAAATGATTACATCTCCATCTTGGATAATGATAAGCACGTCATCTGCGCGTTTAAAATACGGCGTATGCTGTGGCCGTGGCTCTTACACGGACTATTGTAACAACCGCGCGTTTTCGCAACCTAAACAGGGTAAACTTTTTTACTCAAGTTATTCGTCTTTTTTCAAATAGCCTGCACAGATGAGAACATTTACCAACATCGAGTATCACACATAAAGGAGAAGTACGACAAGCATTTGTTTTAGCCATTAAATAATCTATAAATAATAATATAAATCTTTTTTCAAAAGTTGCTCGTGTGCACAGATCGCAAAAAAAAAACAACATTATCAAGTAATATTCCAAGATTTTATTTAAAAATGTCCTGTATTTAAGTCATGTGCTATTATATAAATTCGGTGAGAGGCTATTCGTTATTGTACATTAGCTTAAAAAAAATGTAAGTACGTAATGAACATTAATAATATCAATTTTCATAAACTTAACTACTAGTAACGGGATTTGAATTAAAAAAAGACAGTTAAAATCTGTAGAGCACCATAATTTTAGTACCAATTTACTGCAACACTAATTTTGGCAAAAATAATAGTTGGTAACTTCGACGATTGCGCGAATTACATAGCTTCTAAATAGGTGAAAAGGCACTACAACAAATTTACAGTAATATGCATTTAATTTTGCCGGTACGTAAGTTGAGAGTTTACTACAAAGAAATTACTACAATAATGTAGATATAACAGACACAGCGATTTTATATTAGGATACGTTCCCGCTTTAATTTTATCGATGTACAAATATCAAGTAAACGTTACGTTATCGATACCTAATCATGTCGTGAATAAAGCCATTTAAAAATAAGTCACGACTAAACTGTACTATTCATACTATATTGTCACGACATAGGAACACGTTATTACTTTTTCGACAATATCTGAATTGAATACAGTAAATTTCATATTTAAAAAAAATGCAGTGTATAACAAATGTAATAATATTAGAATTATTATTAGTCAACTTACGTGCCGGGCTACAGCAATAATTAATTATTATAAATTACGTATCCTGTTGGATACAAAAGATATCATTTTTCAATACGTATATCATTAGAACTCGTCAGTAAATTGCATTTTATAGTTTCAACATGTACGAAAATTCATTTGTGAACAACAAAATTAATTATGTTTGTACTGAACTAAAATTGTATTACTAAATAACTAACTAAACTTAAAATTATTTATCGTTTGATCAGTAATAAATAAAAAAATCACGAAAAAAATATAAAAGTTTGTACATACACAAATTATGCATTATGAAAATAATTGGGTATAGACTTAACAATATGGATTAAATTTAAAGTTCACAGAATCACTGGCAAGGCTTGTTACCTATTAAAATCCTATTATGGTATTCCACGGCCGTGCAGAAGTCAAATATGCAAGGCCTCAAACACAGCAATAGTACTTTGCTTCCTTCGACTTTTGTCCGCAGCATGCGCCGTCGAAGATGACGTCAAAATGCCGCTGACACGTTTGAGACCCAGGCATTCATATTTACAATATTACAAATGTAGCCTCGAAACTATGTTAGAGTATTTTCTAAATAATATCGATAAAGGACAGTAAACTAATACTGCCAACTAAAAATTAAATTATAGCTAATCAAAATAGAGAGTAAACAATATTTTAAAGATTTGTATTCCATCTAAATATTCGGTCATTCGCCTTAGCGCAGTAATAAGGCCTATTTTTGAACGCAAATATATCTAAATGCTATCATAATATATTATGCAGTAAATATAATACCATTTTTACCAATTCATGTTTAGACCAAAAAGTCGTAACATTAAAAAGAAAACTGCCATGGTAAGTTAAATGCCAAGCTAATACTGTCATTACGATATCCATCACAATAATAATAGTTGCCAATATATCAATTCAACTGTATTAAATTCTATTTTATTTCAATCACATTCCTCATCACTTCATAAATGGTAAAGTTATCAAAATTCAAGGCATCTCTTCAGTCTGTTGAAGCATTCCAATTAGACTCGTTCAAACATAAACAATGGATACAACATCATACGCAACCATATTCATACCATATCGCGGACTCCTTCGAGTTGTCCGTTTTCTCATTGTGACTTGGAGGAGCTCTTCTCTCGTGACTTGTGTCTTGTATATTGTCATCGACGGCTGGCCGCGAGTGCTCCGACGTTTGTCGATGAAGGTCGTTGTTCCTATCATTAAGGCTCTGACAGGCGCCGTCCCCAATAACAGCCGATATCCGATTATACACCAAGTAAGTAGGATTTTCTTTGATTGGTGTACTCTGTGGTTTCGTGTTCAGAGACACGTCAGGATTGTCGTCGGCAACGTAGACAGTACGTCGTGTACCCGCGGTGCCGAATACTGGAGATGGTGTTGAAGCTGCAAAAATTATTTTAAATACAATATAAATCAAATACTCTCTCATAATACGATAAAGGCAGATTTTTTCAGGTTCCTGTTAACCTATTTGTCAGATACAATGACAGTTTATTATGATTTTGCGACAATTTATGTGAGAAACATATTAACAGGATTAACACGAACTTGTGGTGATCCTTAAATTATTTACAAATAAAAAATGTATTTTACCTGCAGGTAGTCCAGTGTCTCCCTCTAAGCCCTGATAGCTGTTTCGATGAGACGATGGTACCGTCTTATGTGGTCGTCTTCTTAAAGAAGCTCTGATGAGCGCGTCATCTCCACCTCCACTATGCATCGATGTGGTAGACAGCCGCCGCACGAAATTACTCTCGTTTGTCAATCTAGACTCTAAGCTTGGAATAGAACCCGTAATATCAACGTTATCAGATTTTTTCAGAAGTTTGTCTTCAAATCGCCTACTATAACTTGAATCCGAACTGTGTCTTGGCGATTCCACACTTGGATTAGAAGAACCCGGATCTTGGTCTGAGTTTTTAGATACTTTCTCTATGTCTTGACTTCCTGGGTCCGATTCACCTGATTCAGAACCAGCTAAAGTTAATTGTGATTTAGAACGGCTCGCATCCTCCATCCTTTTGTTGTTTCTACTTGGTACTTTGTTAATTAGATCAGTTCCTGCTTTACGAACTCGTTTAACAAATGACGCCCCGAATCCACGCCTTTTAGTTGTACAGTTGTCAAGTTTCTTATAATGTTCCATTATTTTCTCTTCCAGCTTCTCCTTTTGACGACACAGAGCATTAACTTTGTCAGCAAACATCTTTTCTTCTTCATGATAATGTTGTTTATCTTTCAAAGAATGCGCTAGTAATTCATGGTACTGAGTTAATAGCTGGGATACATGATCCATAAGAGAGCGCCTGTCTGCATCTAGACTTTTGTTCATCTGAACTAACATTTCACAATGTTGGTTTGTTTTGTTTATCTCTAATTCCATACTGGTAATAACTTCTAGTTTAGTATTTATTTCGCCAGACATCTCAGTATTTCTTAATTTCAATTGAGTTACTTCGCTTCTTAAATTTCTATATTCTTCTTGCATGTTTCTATATTCGTTTTTAAGTCTATCACTTGCCGTAAAAAGATTCCTAAAATCGTCCTTCAACTTGGAATGTTCTGCTCGAAGGTTGGTTAAATTACGAGACTCGATTTTTAGATTTTCCTTTTCTAATTCAAATTCTGTCATTTTCTTTTCAGAAATTTCCAATTTCTCTTTCAGTTCTCGATTTTCCAGTTTCAAATCTTTTATAGTAACCTTCACAGGTTCCCTTTCGCTAAGCAACATTTCGTATTCGCTATTTAATTGCTCATGAAGTGTCTGCAAAGCGACTTGGTCTCTCAAGAGATTATCTTGTTTGTCTTTCAACACATCTAGCTGTTTAATTATTTCTTCTTTTTCTGCAGCTAATTGACTATTAGCTAATTGTAGAGTCATTTGCTGAGAAATTAAAGATCCGTTTTGAGAGTTTAATGTAGCTACGTTAACTTGCAGTTTCGCATTTTCAGCTTGAGAGTTTTCTAGAGCTGCTTGAAGTGCTGCCAAATCTGATGTTAACTGTTCTATTTGGGGATTTACAATATCCTCGTCTATATCAGGTACTTTTTCTTTATGGTCACAGGTATTAGGAACAAATTTAATTAAATTGGCTTTCGCTGCCATTTCAGATATCAATATTTCATGATCTGTATTTGTTATTATTTTCTCTAATAATTCTTCAACACTTATTTCCTTAGATATAATTTCGGAAACATTAATTCCAAGTTTCTCCATACAATTTCTAAGTCTATCAAAGTTCACTTTTTCTGAAATCAAATCTTTTTGCAACATTTGTATTGTTTCAGAATCAACCTTCTTTTGTGATTTTAGTTCTTGTGTTTTCTGTTCTAAATCCTGTAGCTTGCATGTATTGGTTTGGCTGATCTCTATTTCTCTAGTCAATCTTTCCATTTCTTTTTTCTTGAGTTCAATCTCTGTGGTCAATTTATCAAGTAGCACATCTTTCTCTTCAGTTGTTTCTCGTAATCTATTGACCTCTCTTTGAAGATTATGCGTTTCCTTTTCACTGTACGTTAATTTAGTTTTGAGTTCCTCCGTTTGTATTATAAACGCAGTTACTTTTTCAGCCTCTGGTTTAACAAGATTTAATTCTTTTGTTCTCGAGTCTAAAGTCTTTTCCAAATCGTCAGCTCTTCTTTGTATAGAATCACATAACATTTGAATTCTCTGCTTATCTTTGGTCAATGATTCTAAATGTTTTTCAAAGTCCTGCAATTTATTCTTTTCAGAGTCCCTATCAATAGATTGTCGATCTATAAACGCCTTTTGACTGTCTAGGGAGTCTTGTAGTTTTCTGTTCTCTTCTAAAGCATTCTTGAACACATCCTCTAGATCAGTGTTTTGTTGCATGATTCTATTACTATTCTCTTGTAATTGTTCACATTTTAGACTTAATTTCTTTTTTTCCTTTTCTAATTCTAAAAGTTTATCACCGCTTTCTAATAACGATTGTTCTCTTAAAGTGTCAATAGTTGAAAGTAACCGCTTATTTTCTAATTCAAGTTTTAAAGCTCTCGCCTGTGCATTACTGGTTAATTGTTCTGACAAACTGTTTTCTCCAGATTCTAGTGTGCTCTCACATTCATTATCAGTATCTAAATTACTATTATTACTTTCACTGAGAACAGATTTTGTGATATATTGCAGATGATTGTTTTCTTCTATCAACTCCTGTATCTTTTGTTGGTCTGCATCTCTTTCCTGTAATGAGATTACTAAGTTTGAGCTGCCTGGTTTAATGACTATAATTTAAATGCTTAAATCATCCCTAATCAATAGAAACTCCTAAAGCATAAATTATGGCACTAAATAAATAGACATTAAAAACAAAACTAATTTAGCAAAGATTACTACTGATATTTATTTATATTGATGTAGGTACCTTTGACTTCACAAAAGTTTGTACCTAAATATAATTATAAAACCGTTATGCATGTTTGACTAGTAATAAATTAATTGAATTTACTAAAATTCTTTCTATAGAAACTCACCAAAGCAATGTCATTTGCCTCCCTCTTGAGTTTGATCATTGCTGCTTCCAATGTCAAGCACTGCTCGGCCCTCTTCCGCGCCCTCTGTAATTGCTCTTCTAGTGCATCTCTTGTTTCCATTAGGGCTTTATTATCTTCACGAAGTTCTGTTACTCTTGTCTTATAATACTCCGCATCAGCAAGTCGATCCCGATATCTTTGTATTTCTTGTTCCATTCTATAAACAAAAAAATAATTACCGTTTCTGTTGGGCAGAATTCCCGGGAGAGCTCGGGAGAGCAAGGAGGCCGCACATCACCGCGATGCCGGCCTTAATTGGCCGGCGAGACGTTCATTTGTTTTTAGGGTTCCGTAGTAAACTACAAGGAACCCTTATAGTTTTGCTATGTCAGTCTGTCTGTCTGTCCGCGGTCTAGCGCCTAGACGCTTAATGCTAGAAAGCTGCAATTTGGTATGTATACACATAATATGAACAATGACAACTAAGTACTGGGACAAAATTTTGAAAAATATTTTTTTTTGGGGTGCCTCCCCTACATGTAATGTCGCGCCCATCCCATGTTGTGTGGTATCGTTAGATAGGTCTCTTCAAAACATTGAGGGTGTGGTAAGATAATTTTTCGAGACAATGATCCGTATCGGAATTATTTACATTTATCGTTTTATCGTGTTAATTTTCGTTTTGCACGGTGGTCCCTTCTATCACCGAAAGTCTTGTTTAAATTTTTTTTTTAAAATCATGGTAGTAGTCCATATGCTGAACCTTCAATGAAAACTATAACGGTTCAGTAGGCTATACTAGTTACCGAGTAATAGACGACGAACTGATAAAATAAAATTTCTTTGATGAAAACTTACAAATGTGATAGAATTTGATATTGAACTCAACGGAAAGCAAGCAAAGCACAGCAAATACGGAACCCTACATTTCGCGTGGCCCGACACGTACTTGCCCAGTTTTTTTAAAATACTTTTATTGTAGATATCTTTTATGTCTTGTATGTATGTAATAACTTTCTCTATACATATCTACTCTATAAAATATGTTTTTATTTTTATCCTTAATACTTTCCTTTTATGGTATTTGGAATGTATTTTGTTAGCCAAAATATCGATTCCAATTGCATTTAAATAGCACAAGAGCGGCTACAATTACGCAATCGACTGCATTTGTAAGTGACCCATTTCGACAAAAAATCTGAATAACAGTGCCTTATCTTACACAGGCCTTTCGATATTAATATACATGTAATAATAAGATTTTGCAGACTGTAGAACTATATTTTCGTTGCTTTTCCGCTCCGCTTAATCTCAATCACTATGGAATAAAGTTAAATTTTGTAATGGCTATTATTTCACTATTTAGCCACTTCCTTGTATAAAAATTAAGTTAGCTTTATATTGTACATACCTGTCACATCGCTCAGCTTTCTCCCTCAGGGCGTCCACTTCATCTCTATAGCCGGAAGATTTTCTGGCTTCATTGAACCATTCTTGGCTATCAGCACGTAATTTTGTCAGCACCAATTTTGTATGCTCTAGTTCTTCTCGACATTCTGACAATTGTTCCGATTTTTCTTCTCTAAAAATATTATTATATTGCTTAATATTCTCTTACAAATTATTCTTTACGAATTTTGACATCTTTTCAGACAGAAATATTTTTATTTATTTTTCCAGTTTTTCTTACTTTGTTTAATTAAAGTTTGCGTGATCAACTTCGAGAAATCAATGATTTTTTATTGAAATGGTCCACGTAAAGTCTAGATGACTATAATAAAAGCTAACGAGGATTTCGTTATTATGGGTACATGGCATTGCAACCATTTGGAACGATTGAACTAATTAATACACAAAATAATTTAGATACTCAATCGTTTAACTTACAATTCCTGTCTTTGTTTTCGCAACCTGGCCTTCCAATCCGCAAGTTCCACCGCTAAATGTTGACTCTCCCCATTATTTTGATTTACGTTCTGTGTCGATCGACTTTTAGCATTTTTATTTTCGTTCTCATTATCACATAAGCCCTCGTTAAGGGCTAACGTAGCCCAGTTTAGTAAATAGTGATCTCTTTCTTTAGCCAAGCGTCGCATATGGTTGAACATCGTCGGTGATTGAAAGAGGTCGATCGCATCTGGTGTCAAGACGACTGTTTGCATGTCGGTTACCTACAAACATGGTAATTTATGATATAATATATTAACATGATTATAGCATAGATAATGATGTTAATTAAATACAAACAATACGGTAGTGGCTGATTACAAAGGTTTCTTGTTTGTTATTTCTTAAAAATAACTTAGGCTTGCTTTTATAGATGTAGAAGATGATGCTGAAATTACGATTTATATCGAAAGATATTTTCTCCGAATGTGCGGCTATTGAGTTTGTACAAATAAAACAAGATCGTAACAAATTGGACTCTGAGGTCGCGAAACTGAACGCCCGCGATGTCCGATAACTTTTATGAAACCGCGTTCGCAGTTTCATGCCAGGGACTGCTGTGACTGAATACACAAAATATTAACATTCCGTACCATAACGTAATAATGATACACAGTAAAATTATTGTCGTAATGACGTCAATGGGTAAGTACGTTAAAACGCGTGAGATAAATATGAAATGAAAATAAGTTACGTTATTTTGTCACCTAATCGCGAACAAGGCCAGTGGCACATCGAGTCAAAAACTTCAATAGAACATTAGGCAAAAGAAGCAATAAGGTACAGTGCCACAAACTTATATATGCCGATGGCGGGGGCGCTAGCATCGAAACTATTGAAGGTAATCAAGGCGTATTCGTTAGTTCTAGTTTTGGCCACCAGCACAGATAAGTTTGTGGTACTGTACATGTAAATTCAAGTTAAACATTACACCATTTACACCATTAGATAGCTTTATGCAACTTTGTATACATCTACATATTTTTGTAACGGTTTAGCAGCTTTGTTATCGCGTTTTTAACAAGAGGGGGAGGTTTTTAAAAACTTTTTCGTGTTTATGTATGTTCAAAGCGGGTGTTATCGATTAAAGCACATTACAATTCACACACTATTTTCACACAGCGCCGCCCGGCCTCCAAGCATAATTAACTTGCTTCTGTTATGAGTATCAAACGGTTTTTTTCGTAAATATATACTTATTACGATACATATAGAATAACCAGATACAAAACAAACACAAATGTTCATCAAATCAATGTTAATCATACGCGGAGATCGAACCCTTCTGACGCCAAAAGTAGAGGTACAAACAACCGTGAAACCAGGGGCCCGATTCTACTAACACAAATGCACCAATGGATTCTCAATGGTGTCTCAATTGTGTCTCAAAATAATGCCGATAGTGTATCAGTGGAATAGTTTTTGACATTTATTATGGACTTAAACAATAAGTTAGACATTATGTTATTGTTTATATAACATAACAAATGTCAAAAACTATTCCACTGATAAACTATCGGCATTCTTTTGAGACACGATTGAGACACCATTGAGAGTCCATTGGTGCATTTGTGTTAGTAGAATCGGGCCCCTGACTGTTATTGATTTAATTAACACATTTAACAAGGTGTTTTTTGTAGTACATATTAGCTCTCGTCCATTGATAAGGTATCGACATTGACGACCTCCGTGGCGTAATGATTACCACGCCAGACCGCCACCCAGGAGGTCCCGGGTTAGAATCCCGGTCGGATCATGATGAAAAACGAACGTTTTTTGATTGGTTTTGGGTCTTGGATGTTTATCTACATATGTATTTGTTATAAAAATATGGTATTGTTGAGTTAGTATCCCTTAACACAAGTTTCGAACTTACTTTGGGGCTAGATCAATCTGTGTGAATTGTCCCTATTATTTATTTATTATTTCATATACCGACAATGCAGCGCGCTTTGGCGCCTGTATAAGTATACTCGACACGGTGATATGTATAAGGCCTTTTCCCAGCAGTGGGACAACAATGGCCGAGATGATGAATATATTGAGACATTTCTTGTTGACATGTTTCGATGACACCTTGAACTTTGAGGCCTGATATGCATATAACTTATAAAAAGTGACATAGGCTTTTGGGCTTTATATTCACAATTATTGTCACAAGAAACAGAACAATGAGATTTTTCAGGAAAAACCACAGGCGGACACTTTTTTTTTTTTTTATTGTATTAAAATAAAACTTACCTGCTTAATACATTCTACAATATTATGCTGTAAGTCTACATCAAGTTCCTTTATTCTGCTAATAAATAGTTTTTTGTTGGGACATTGTACCGCTGCACCCAGTAACAGTAATATTAGCAGCTTCATGTTCTCCAGTCCTTCTCTGGAATCTGGAGCCTTTCCCAAGCATATACATTCAGGTACAACAAGCAGGGTCATTCCCAATTCTTCCTCAAAGAGAGCCTTAACATTTTTCACAATTGCATCAAAGTTCTTCACCCTCCCCAATATCAATGCTTGGTCCTCCAAACCAGCAAGTTTGGTGATATGATAAGAAGGTTCCGGATCAATCTGGAGGTATACTTGATGCAAAATATCGCCGTTGTATAGCGAGGCATACTCTGTGATGATGTCTGGATTGGGAAGACATGATTTTAACTGAAATATAGAAAATGGAATGAGACCTTAGATTTAATTCTGAAAAATAAATATTATTATACCTGTTTATTTTGGCAATTTTATTGGGCAAATACTTCTGAATATTTATTACTTTCAAGATTTACATTATGTGATGATGCAAAAGTTAATGAGATGGTATGGACAATTATTTCTTTTACTTTCAATTTTTATCTTTCAAAATTATCTTTTAAATAAAAATGGATTTATTAATGTAATAAAATACATATTTATCATTTTTAATTAATAGTGAAAGTGATTATTACTACATCATCTATAACAAAACTAGACATAAATATTAAAGCACCATTTATGCTAAAGATGCATATAATATCGTAATAATATTATTGGAAATTTATAATTCAAGGATTATTAAAAAATAAGAAAGTTGTCTCAAATACATATTTTATTTCAATTTAATTAACATAACTTGTTGATTTCTACTGCAGAAAATATTAGAAATCAATGTTTCTAGATAGACAATGCAATTCTGAGAACTAGTTGATGTTATTTGGGGCACCACAGCACAGACATCTTGTTTATCATCTCACTGCATTCAATAAACAAAGCTTTTGACCTAATTATTTTTGCAACAACCATTACATAAACAAGTTTGTTGTTTTCTGCAAGTGAAATTCCTAGTGTTATAGAAATTGAGATGATACAAAATGTATATTGATTTATAAAGATTTCGCAATAAAAATTATTAAGAATTTGTAAATGCATAGGTAGTTACTCATATAATATTTTTTTTTTACATAGAATTAGAACACTAAATATTTCATAGCAAAAAGTGTTAGTAGGTACCTACTTCAAGAATAGTGGTTTTATGAAATTATGTTCGCTTTTAAGCATTATGTTCTTTATAGTATAACTCAGAATACTGATATTGAATCAATATGTACAGTAATTTTGGTGTTCTCAATAATTCTTAGTACTCTGAAATCATGTACTTGAGTAAAATCACACGTTCATTCATACGGAACGGCTATGTATTTTGTCTCACGCTTCATTCTTACTCACGGTAGCAATAAAAACAGATGCACGGATCGCTGATCACTCACCCACGAAACAAGGGGCCCGCTCAAGAAGTCTTCGATTTCAGTACCTGACGCGGCCATTCTTGCCAAACGTTAGGATGAACGTAATCGACTTCTATGATCCTGTCCGGAGCGCATGGCATCAAAGCAATCTCCAATACTGTGATGGGCAGAGAATCTATTCAACATCTGCAAAATACAAAGAAATTGTGCCTAGCTCAATAAACTTACTCGAACAACTTGACACTAGTGATGTATAAATCGTTTACTTTCAATAAAATTAAAACCGACATCTCCTAGCAAGGTTGTGCCGATGAAAAATCGATTACACGCGTCAAACTAACTACAACATTAATTCGATACAGAAAAACAGCTATGATAAATAATGTGACAAAGATTTTTTAATACTAAATTAATTTAGTATAAAAAAGTATTAAAAAGTATATATGAAAAAGTATTGCTAACAACATTGCGAATGTCGACTATTTATTATTTGTCGAACGAGACCATCGAGACGAGAACGAGACTGACATTTGACTGACAGTACTGACTGACTGGCATTGACAGATTGACAGATGACATTTCGATTCGGTGATTTTGCAGAGATTTGATTTAGCAGTACACATACTTATTTTATTTTATTTATTAAAAAAAGGAATTTGGTTTCATTGTATTGTATTCACCGATAATAAATGATAGCAGTTCTCTACACAGGATGTAGGACCAATGTTGGCGTTTAGTTGGCGTAAAACATTTTTAATGTTTGCCAGAACCTCAAGCTGGTAATATAGCAAAGTGTATTTATTTCGAAAAAATTGTGAGGCTGAATTGAATGTGCTACGTACGACCATGTCAATATCTACTATGTTCAATAAAAATTCTACTAATAAAGTTAAATTTCAAGATCAGCAACTGGATGACTATGTACTTGAGGTAGAATATTTTTTTGTGCACTATAATTATCTTTCCCACATTTCATTAATTCCACTTTCATTCTTACCCACAAGAAGTCCACTGCTGGACATAGACCTCCCACGAAAGTTTCCCGCATGACCTGTACAATAATATTGTCTATAAAATTTTATTATGTTCCTATGTCTACAAACCAATGACTAGTTTTTATCACAAGATTTAAGCAGATCATTTTTATTCAAACAATAATGTTTTGTCAATCACACATAAAATTATGAAAAATCCAATGCTGTATTGATATTAGATACATAATCGAAATATGGAAGAGAAACAGAGTGAGAGACGTAATGAGTGTAAACGTGTCTGCTATATTTTAATGTATGTAATTTTACAGAATTCAGTTCTCAAAAGCAAACTGCAGAGTAAGTTAGATGCACTGCTCATCATGACGAAGGAGTTAGACAAGTGTAGCATGGAGAGGGATAGGTACAAGGTACTGGTAGAGCAATTGAGGTGCAAGAAACCTGTAGTGAGCAGTCCTGATAATAGCAGTGTTTATCTATTTACTCCAACTAACACTATTCACGGTGGTGACATGCTGACTAAAACAAGGGAACAAAACAATATGCTTAAACTTGAGGTACATTTTTATGTGTTGTTTTTCACTATGTGATCCTTTGAGTACATAAAATTTTTGGTGACAGTTCTTTTTCGTAGTTGTTTTATTATGGTTTCTAATATCAACATCTAATATCAAAAATCTGTACAACATTTTTATGATTAGGTTTCAACTAAATAAAATTAGTTAATTGTTGATTTAAATTTCAATGACAAACTTTTTTTATGCACTGCACTTTCGAAACATTTTTTTTTTATCAGTTCAGACTAAATATATTTCACTTTATTCTAACTAAAACTCTATTTATTCATAGTAAAATACATTTTTGCATCATAAATAATTTTAATGAATAGTTTCATGATTTAATAGATTATTTAATTTCAACACAAATGAAATTATTTGTAATATTTACTCAGGTAGAAACACTACAAAGTAAATTGGAAGAAGCGACAGGCGATATAGTTGCTTTAAGGAAACAATTACAGAAACAGGGCACTTCATTTGAAGGCAATCATGACAGCAAGAAGACGTTTTCTAGTCCTGTTTATTCTGAGAAAGATTATGAAAAGCTTGTCCAAGAATTGGAGAAGTTTCAAAAAAAGGTGAGATAATAATTTATAATGTAATAATAAAATAATAAATATATAGGGACAAATAACACAGATTGAGCTAACCCCAAAGTAAGTTCGAAACTTGTGTTATGGGATACTAACTCAACTATACTACATTTTATAACAAATACATAATATATAGACAAACATTCAAGACCCGAGGCCAATCAGAAAAGTTTGTTTTTCATCATGACCCGACCGGGATTCGAACCTGGGACCTCCTGAGTGGCGGGCCGGCATGGTAACCATTACTCCACAGAGGTCGTCTTGTCTTTTTAATACAGTATTTTATTTATTTATTAAGCCTTTTTTGTTGAGCACTAATGGTATAATGTAAAATGCACTTGTTTGTTTGGACTCTCACAAAAGGTCCCTTAGTTCAATGTGCCTTCGGGCAAAGGCCTCATTCATATAAAAATAATTGAGGGAAATATGTCAAAAGTCATACAAAAACTGTTAAGTTTTATTTTTAAAGTCTGTGCAGCCAAAATCCAGGTTTGTTCACCAAATTAAAGTCCTGCACTGCATAGATTAAATGAATTTGTAAGCTATCTACCTATTTTGGTATAAAAAAGTGCTTCATTTGAATAGGTTTTGAATATAAAACTTATCAATATTTTTACAGGTACTTACAAATTGTAGTTTTACATACTCCAAACAGTAATAAATAATTGATGGAAATGTCTTTTGATATTAACATTTTTAGTATCGACAACTTCAATTGGATTATCGCGCCACATTAGATGAAAAAGAAGAATTAGTATCTGATCGTGATTACTATAAGAACAAAGTGCAGCGTTTAAACCAACAGATCAGCTACATATTAACGAACAGAGTGAAAACAGAAAGAGATGACAATGTAGACCCTCCTAAACCTATAGTTGATATTGATGCTCTTGTCACTGAAAATAAATACCTCCATGAAAGAATAACGCAGCTGCAAGTAGAAAAGGAAATTGTTAAAAGGACATTAACTAAATACAAGGTAATGCAAATACACAAGACGGGCGGGTTGGGCGTCAAACTACAACTACACACGCCTTTTGTACGGTGACATTATATTTTATTTAAAAAAAGGGAGGAAATTGCGCTCGACTCGCATCTCTCGTGTATATACTTGCTTTGTTGGAAAAGTAATAGGAAAGTTCTAGAATTTTACTGAATGAACGTAACAAACATGTTAAGAAATGATGAACCTGGCTAATAAAGGAAATGTTTTATTTCAGACAAATATTTATACTTATATTTGAATAGATTTATCTCGAGTTCCTACGAATACGCTAATCAGTTTAATTATTCTTATCGTATTGGTTTGCCAGGAAGCGTGTGATAATTTTTATTAACTATTTTCAGACTCTACTTGACAACAGAAACAAAAACGACTCATTGAATCTCAGAAAAGGGTTTACAGATGTTATGTCCCAAAAACAATGTAAGTATAATAATGTAAATGGTTTGTTTGAATGATACAAGTATGTATTAAAAAAAAAGCATTTACTGTATCTTTTTCTGAACATAACTAAATAGTTTTTTTTTCTATAAGTGAAAAATAATATAAACTGTAATTTTCGTTATAGAGGAGCGAGGTTTCCTAACACAAGTATTATAATATACTTAAAAGGAGGCCTCAACCCAGATCTAAGTAATGTAAAACTTTGTTACTGAATAAAGAATTTTATTTTAAGTATTTTTTTTTCTAAATCTTTGAAATGTAAACAACAGAAATACGTGGATACCCTACAATTTATTATTGTTTTTGTTTTGTTTGATGTGTTGTGTATGATTTTTATTTTGTAAATGTACTCATCAACACCAGCAAAGTATGGCAGTAACTGCTGGACATTAACATCGAACAAGGTAGTAACTCCAAGTCAAATCCAAGTCAGTTGCTGTCTTGGTTGATGCGGGTGTCGAGCAGTTATTGCCTCGTGCTGCGTGTGTGCGATATAAGTGACATTTTTGTATTATATTTTAGTGCGCGAATTTCTGGACATGAATTCTAAATCTGGCATGAAAAGGAGCTCGGCGGCGGAGTTGAAGTCAATATGCCTGGGACTGTTTGAGGCTCTCAATGATAAATCTATAGCTTTACAACATCAAAGGAAAACTAATCAGTATGTATTTTATCTACAGCAATTAATATAAAATGATGGACATTATCATAATATAATGGCTATTACAGGCTCAATTTTTTCTTCCTACAAGTTTTGAGGGCAGACTTGTAACAATAGCAAGAAACATAGTACTTATTTTTTTATAATGGTATGGTCACAGATAGGTATTATAATATTCCATAGTCACATTCTTATCAAATGTTAATTTATTAAATAAATCCAAAGTAAGGTAACTTAATATTGGACTAAAATAATAAAGTATAACGTTTATTCTAGGATTTTAGCCAATAGAATAACTGAATTGGAAAAGACATTAGAGAGTTGGTGCAACGGGCAAAAATACATTCCAATATTTCCATCGCAAATGTTATTAGAGGAATTTCTACCAGACACTGGCTCTGTGAAATCTGATGAATCGAAAGAAAAGAAGTCGCGAGAATGCACAGAAAGTAAAAGCAAGTTCTCCGATAGTGATGATGAGGTGAAAGACATCAGTGATGATGACTCATCTGGTGAACAAAGAAGTTCGGATGACTGTCGAATTACTAACGAAAATAGAAACACAAAGACTATTCTGCCTTTGGAACTAGAAGAACTGGTGAAGGAAGCACTAGCGGAACTAAAACCGTCTTTAAACCAAAAATATGACCAATAACTAGGGGAGTGCAAGGTTATATCAGGCTACAACGTCGCGTTCGTGATGATACGACAACGATACGACGCAACAAAAGTTTTGTGTTCATGCCTTGCCTATATAGTTATTTTTATGGTTAATCGCCGATAGTTAAAAAACTACATTCCAAAGAAGCACTTTGATCTATGATAATAAAAAAATAAGTATTTTCTAGTCTAAAAGCAAATTTATTCTAGTCAACGTTATTATAGTGATATTGTTTAATCCTAATTATTATTTTAAAAGAGTCTTTAATTGCCAAATAAATCAATATAATTAATTGTAGGTATATTTTATTGAAACAAAACAAATTTTATTACACAAAATAATTTATTATAGTTCATATCCTTCGTACACAAGTTTAATGTTAGAAACACACAGAGGACGGGCACGGGTCGGCTCTATTTCGCCAATTTCTATGAACATCAGCTGACACCCGTCAACTTGTTCGAACTGATGAATCGAAATAGCTGGGAATAAAGGCATATAATGGTCAAACGCTATAGAACCGCGCACGATCCGCACCTGTCCGCTGTGTGTTTAATATTCGTACCATTTGAATAACACTCAATAGATAGAGATCACCTATATACTTCCAAATATTAATGATAAATATCTATAGCAGGGCTCTCCAAACTTTTTTTACTGTGACGTCCATTTTATTGCGAGACTAAAAAGTAATAATAATAAACCTCTAACTTTCGTAACAGAATAAATAAAGTCTTGCAGTTGACAGGCGAACTGTGTGGCGAGTCTCAAGAATAACGTTCTGTTACAATTTCGGAAGCCCTGGTCTATAGAAAACACTTTGGCCACAAAAAACACTATAGTAATACATAGCATTTGCCATTATAAAATTGAATACATTATAAGGACACAAAAAATTCCATAATCATACATAACATTATTTTAAAAATTAATTATTTAACGTCAGTCAATGCTTTCCTTCCATAAAATCTAGCTAATTAGCAACAAAAAACAAAAAGTATAATTTTATAATACATTAATCTTTTTTTATTAGCTACATAATCTTTCGCACATCTATTTCCTTTTTTGGACAGGAATTACAGTACTTAAAATAACTATGTTAAAATCATATTAGGTACATAAAGGAAACACTACGGCGGTATGTCAATTTAGAACAGCGTGTACATCACGTACATACAAACCGTACAGAGTCGCGGCAGACACGCACTCCACGGGACCTGTGTGTAGCTCGCTTAAGTTTTATATCTACTAGCCAGAGTGAAACCATTGTTTGCACAAGTATTATTGCTTTTTATACAAATTTATATGTGACTAGCTTTTTTGCCCGCGACTTCGTCCGCGTGAAGTTCCGGAGCCGTTCCCGTGGGAACCACATTGAATTTCGGGAAAAGGTTATAGCCTATGTTACTCCCTGATAATGTAGCTTTCTACTAAATGGAGAATTTTTGAAATCGGTCCAGTAGTTTCGGAGCGTATTCAATTCAAACAAACAATCAAATCTTTCCTCTTTATAATATTAGTATAGATAAGGATAGTACACAAAATGTTATATCACATAAATTATATACCGAAGTATTTTCAACACATAAATGCATTTTACATACAGCGAGCACATTGTATTCCTAGGTAACAATTTGTCGAAAGTGTCTAGACAAATAGGAACAATTTTATTCTTTCATAATGTTAAACGAACTCTGTAATAAAGTTTGAAACATTACACAAACATTTGTATACAGAGTTGTCTTACTGCGAATACACTCTATCAGTGAACCAATAGTAGAATCGAGAAATTAATAAAGAAGTCTTCTAGATTGATATTCCAATGATATGGTTTCTCAAACACGACTAGGCAAATTAATTTATATTAGACTTGCTGAATCAGAAATATGTCTCCCTCGTGGTCTTACTAATAGGACCACATACAGACAGGGGAACCACGCAACTTCGTCTGAGTAGCATGATGTATACAGCCTTTCTCGAGAGAAGAATAAGAATTTTTCAATTCGAACTAGTACCTATTTAGCGCGTTCGAACATACTTACATACACTTTATTTTGTTATCATTAGAATCAAAAAGGATTGTTTCAAGCAATGATAATTATACAACTACAACTTTATAGGTATACAAATAAAGGCACCTATTTGATTATTCACAGAATACTTGTAACTTTAAGTTACTTGTATTTAATGCATCATAGATCCTAGCTGGAACTGGAAAGGCTACCGCTGTTTTGGACCTGGAAGTCACACAGAATTTATGATACGGAAGAAGGAATGATAATTTTATTATAAAGAAGTTGTATTATCACTACATAGTATAAAACAAAGTCGCTTTTTCTGTCCCTATGTCCCTATGTCCCCATGTCCCTTTGTATGCTTAAATCTTTAAAACTACGCAACGGATTTTGATGCGTTTTTTTTTAATTGATAGAGTGATTCAAGGGGAAGGTTTTAAAGTATCATACATTCCAAAATTCCCACGGGAAAGCGGGATACACGCAAACGAAGTTGCGCGGGTTTCGCTAGTGGTAAATATATAAACTACACTGTATTACATACAGGATTTTTTCCATTATGTAACTGACTTACATAATGGAAAAAATCCTGTATGCTGCCTTAAAAGATAATCTACGGAAACAAGACCATTCAAGAATCACGGTTTCGCACTGAATACGGTTCTCGTATTCGGTGAACTTACAACCCAATTTGATGAA
This sequence comes from Endotricha flammealis, assembly GCA_905163395.2. NCBI lineage: Eukaryota > Metazoa > Arthropoda > Insecta > Lepidoptera > Pyralidae > Endotricha > Endotricha flammealis. The sequence goes on along the minus strand of LR990863.1, from coordinate 9,229,500 downwards.
TTGATTCGGTTAAGCCGAATGCAGTCAACATTCGGCAAGAGTGCCATGACAATAAACAGTAAAGCTCATTGACGTTCCGGGGGGAAAAAATTACAACTGACTATATTTGCAACGAAACAACAACCATCAAATGATTTTAGATGAAGTACTATCACGGACGTTTAAAATGTGGGTAGGAATAAGAAGACGAAACTAGCGTTCGTTTCCGAAATGCTGGTAGTTTAAAGATTAGCCGCTTTACTAATAAACGTTGTGTAATGCGTGTATAGTTATACAATGTTTTTGTCACTTTCACACTCCATTTAATTCTCATCAAGAAAGACAGTGACACAATAGTGAATAACTATATACTCGTTATACTACGTTTATTAGTAAGGGGGTTAATTTATTTTTTACAAATCAATATTATTTGTACACTTCGACAAGAAAAGGTGCCTGTGAGGGCCGAGTTGCTGAAAAAAGATTGTCATTTCAAGTGTCAAATTTCATAGTAAATATATATCATTGACGTTACATACTTTTTACTATTTTGACACTTGCCTTCTAGTTCCTATTCACATTTGGTATAGTAATATCAATCTTCCGAACACTGTTTGTTGAATTTAAGAGATACTAGTATAATCCGATAATGCTGCAGCAGCAGCAGTATTTAAGTGCTGCGTGGCAGAGTCGCTGCGATTTCTTGCTGCGGCGACTGCAGACAGTACCATACGAGATAACAGTGGTCGGTGACTTCGTTCGGTGTACCTCTCGTAACCTTCTAAGCCTTCTTGCAACTTCAGGATGAGACTGTCGTAGTTCTTGCGCACCACTTCTAAAATCTAAAAAACAAAATTTTACTTCACGTTTATTTAAACTTTTTAAAAGGCAGGTTCCATAATGAAGATAGAAAATAATACCCTTTTTACTTCATTAAAGAAAAACTACTTTTAAAAAATTCTTTGTGGAAATGGCCGTAAATAAATATTAAGAGTTTAGAGCCACAGCACACATCGTATTTTAAATGCGCAAATAATGCGCGTTTCATACTACAATGAGTTCTTTGTACGTTAGACCTCTCAAGATGAAATGTTTGCAACTCCGCGATGAATAAATCATTCGCGTGTCATTTGCGCCGTTTACAATACGTCATATGCTGTGGCTCTAATATCGCCAATTCTCCTATTAATCCAAAAGTTAGATTAAATAATAAAGACATCGTAAAGACGTATCAAGCGTGAGTTCAGAGATTTTATATTTTGTAGAGTTATTTTGTTGTTTTTATTGCGAGAATAAACCCGCAGATAATAACTTAAGAGAGGTACGGCACAAAAAAAAAAACAAATCGGAGCAGCCCGTCAAAAGGACCTCCACCTTACATCGTATCGTAGCCAAATAGCATTGGTCTCGGCCATGTTGTGTTCCTACGGTGAGTAAGGGCTCCAGAGCTCCACTAGGGGGGGTTGGGAGGGTTGGCAACGTGCGTGATACCCCGGTATGGCAAGCGTCTATAGGCTACGGTGATGCTTACTATCAGGCGGGACGTATGCTTGTTTGCCACTTTTGTGGCATTAAGAAAAAAAAATTTTTTGATTAAAAAAAATATATTAGCATTATAACATACCTGGTCTTCAGTAGGCGTGGACAGGCTCTGTAATGCGAGCCACGCCTCTATCTTCGGCGAGAAGTGTTGTATGATGGCGCGGACGTTGACTAAGCAATTGGCCAGTCTTAGCGCTTCCGCTTTGAATTCTCCGTCACCGGTCGAATAACGTAATGCTGAAAATGTTAATATCAGAATGGTTAAAGATTAAACTTTTATTCAGAGAATAGTGTCGTCGTTACAAACACTTTCTCTTGTCAGAAAGCACATAAATGATTTGTGTATTTAATTTACTCTATAAAGTAGTCGGGACCAGTCCACCACACATTCCCACCGCTGTCTCCTGTATAGCCAGGATCAACAACAGCGTCCTCAGATTGACAATAAGCAAAAGCTTATTGACGTCTCGGGGGAGATACTACATCTGTCTTGGAACTCACAACGAATTTAATCAGAAAAAAATTAAAGTATTGAAAGAATTGCTGTTAAAATAATCATGTATTTTACCCATAAAGAAAAGATTGTCGAACACTTGATGCATCCTGATGAGCTCGTAGTAAAGCTGGTCGTAGGACGCGGGAGTCGGCAGGAACGTGTCCCCGAAAGTTATGAATAGATTGAAGATATTAACAACCTGTAACAGAAACATAGATATTATTGAATAAAAAAGTCTCGTGGGATTTTTTTTGTCACGATAAAAAGTAGCTAGCAGGATACATAACTCGCAAGCATAATGGCTTGACGTGCAAGCAAGGTTACGTGTGCAATGGGTTCGTCTCCTGTAGTAACAAAATATCATGTTATTATTAAAGGACGCGTATTTTATTAAGGGTATCCTACTTCCTACTAATATTATAAAGGCGAAAGTTATGTATATGTTTGTTACTTCTTCACGCTCAAATGGCTGAGCCAATATTTATGATATTTGGTACGTAGCTGATACCATGGATTAACACATGGGGTACTTTTTATCCCGAAAAGTACGCGATTCCCGTAGGATTTCATCAAGTCTGATATAGATGGCGCTGCTGTGCATAAATAAATACACGCAAACGAAGTTGCGCGGGTTTCACTAGTTATTTATATTACAATTTTGTTTTCCATTGTGTTGGATGACGTCACGTGGTAATAGAGCGCGAATTGAGGTGTATATAACAAACTGATAACTGTAAATTTTTAATATATCGAAAAAACTTAATAAATCATAACATTATACAATTTAGGAGACGAGCTCATTGCTGTTTACTGCTTTGCTGATGTTTGAATGACCAAACAAATATGAACATTTAAACATAGAGCTTTATACTACACACCTGTTGCGCCATAATGAACATATTGTGCCTTCGCAATAATGCAGTTTCATTCGCGACGAGGAATTTCAATAATGCGATGAGGGCAGCCCACAATGGCCGCCAATCGCGCGAGAGCCTCACGCGACAACGCTTCTGGTAACTTAGTAGCCTGACAACAACGCCAGCACACAACGAATACAGCTCACCAGGGAACTTCTTAAGCAGGTGGCACATCATGAATTCCACAAGCAAATCTGTAAAAAAACACATCTATGTATATAAAAGAAAGTCGTGTTAGTTACACTATTTATAACTCATGAACGGCTGAAGCGTTTATTGGCTGAAAATTGGTGGAGAGAGAGAATATACTTTATTTGCAATTTACATCTTTAAATAATACAACATACGGAAAGCTTATAGACTATAGGCAATAAGGCAATAAGGCCGCCTTGTTGCCTGCTAAAAGCAATAAGCAAGGAGAGGTAGCTTAGAACCAGGAAAAGAACATAGGATACTTTTTATCCCGTTAGGGTAGAGTAGGGGTAGGGTAAGGGCAGGGTTGGGTAGGGTGGGTAATGATATAAAAAGGCCGTACAATACAATAAAATATTTTTTACAAGATAGTACACAAAGATAGGTAAAGTACAAATAGAGGTCCTATCGCTACAGTACCGTACCGTGACTGATTTTCTTTCGCCATTTCTTTTATCAGTCATTTTGGTTTTGTTTCCGAAGTGATGGTAGCTTATAGAGTACAGTCAAGAGCAGGTCGACCTTTACCTTCGACCTTTACATATTTACACAAGTTCTATGTTATATGAGCCAAAATTGTACTGCAAGTGTAAAGCTCAACGTGCTCCTGACTGTACCTACCCTTTGAATAAACATTTTGAATTTAAATTCATATTTTAAAGAATGGGGAAGAAAACTGGAAACTATTCTGGTAGAGGTCGCTGTGAGTTTGTTAAAATTCAAACAAACGTCAAAAACGTTCGTGTGATTACATTGTGTTTTTAAAGCGTTTTTTTTTCCCTATTAGTCCCATTTTTTTTGGTAAAAATTAGTTATTCGACATGTATCCTACCTGGAGAAAATGCAGATTTAAAAAGAGAATTGAAAAGAAGGGGTGCCTCTCAACAGAAAAAGAAAGTTGACTTGGTAGCGAGGTAAGCTAAACTACTCATTTCTGGCCTTTCCCCAGCTTCCAGTAACCTTCTAATTTAAACATATATTTAGATTATTTCACACTTGCATTAAAAAATAACCTCAGTTTCTGAACAAAAGATTGAACATTTTATCATTTGTTACAGATTGGAGGCCTACGACAGAAATTTTTGGTAAAACATTATTAGTGGACAAAATAGCTCGAAGCCACAGATGGAGTTAGCTAATGAAACATTACCAAATTCAGGGACAATTATTTGTTACTGATAAATTTGTTTGTAATTTAATTATTTATACCAACTTTTAAGGACACACAAGTTATTTTTATTAACAGAGATGATGAATTTACCAATAAGTATTACAAGGAAGCTATTTTCAATAAGTATATTTACAGAAATAGGCATGATGACAGTAATCTAGAATCACTAAAATAATGAGTTTATCTAATAAAATAGGTTTAAAAGATTTAAATAAATGTTTTTAATTTTTAAATTAGGGCGAGATTGATAATTTATTTAATAAAATAAAACTACAAAATAGAGCACTCCGCCATGATAAGTTGAACGCCAATCAGAATGAGTTACGTCACTTCCACATAAGCGTCACTTTGTTCGAGCTTTGTTCCGTACAAACTTGAATATCTTTCTGCATTTTTAATTGTTTTTACGTGTGTTTTACAGTATTTTGTGATTTCATCCATAAGTTGTTCTGTTATTTGTTATTAAATCTAATGGAACAAGGATTTTCCAAGGCAAATAGTTCTAATTTACCTAAAGTTGATTTGTTGATGCTGGGGGAGTTTCTGGCGTCAAACACAGACTTTTGTTCAGCAGAATTTAGAAATGTTAAAACTGCAATGTAAGTATTATCATTATCTATATGTATTAAAGACAATAACTTATAAAATTGTAAAGTTAAAATGCTTCGTAAAATCAATGTTATGAGGTACTAATTATTTTACTTTTAGAGGTTAGGCTACTAAAATATTGTTTTAAACCGTTATTGAGTCTAAGTAACAGAGGTTTAATATTAATAATAATGTAAATTTATTAAATTCACCATTACATTACTAAATAAACATTTACCAAGTGTGTAGATATGAAGTACTTTACGACAAAATAATAATAAAACAAATTATATATTTAATAGGTACCTACTATACTATAATATAAAACTATACTATGTTTATTGTATTGCAGATACTGTAATTATGAAATTGTTAGGTATTATAATATCTATGCTAATGATAAAGGTTAGGTTATGTTCAATAAAATATTGTTTATAAGTCTAATTACATATTAATGATGCTTAAATATTATTTTGTTTTAGATCTTCCCGACCATCATATGGGGATGACGCTGTTAGCTATGTTCAGCTTAAACGTCTGTGCAAAGTAAAAGCTAAAATTTGCCCTGAACTTAAGGTCCATGCAAAATTATATGGAGTGACATTAATAGTTGATGAAGTAGATGAAGCTGTTAGGTCAATAGAATGCCACGACTGTGTTGCTTCGCAAGGAGGTTGCAAACATGCCATAGCATTTCTGATGTGGTTCTTTCTTTTAAAACATTCTTTAATAAGCATCTTTCTCTGTTTTTTAAGAATAAATGGTCGTTCTAAAGTATTGTATGTTCGTTTTCTTCTATCTGGCTGGCATTGAAATTTTGTAGGAATACACCCTGGTTTCATGCGGACCTGTGACACCGAACCCATCACATGATACTCCATGTAATTATCCACATCGTTTGGTAACTAGAAAATACATAATGTACATATTATAGGTGTCATTAGTATTCATTATGTTATCCACCTAACCTCAAAAAGAACAACAAAAGTTTAACTAAATCACATTTGTATCATTATAGAATATTACTAAATCAAGTATAAACTTACGTCAAAATGTTCTTCACAGAAATAAATATGAGATTTTACATTTACAGCAGTTGGATCGCGCCGTGCAAGGTTAAGCCACTTATTTCGCATTGTTTTATAGTGTGGAACGTAAACAAATAACTTTTTAGGAGTTTTTATAGACGTATTAACGCATTGAGGGACCGCACAGCACTTATACACTTTAGAATTCATATTTAACACGCAAAATATCGGATTTGTTACTTAAGCTCGTATTGTTTACGTCTTCATTAGAGTCTATTTGTGTGGACGTGACGTCACAAGCTGACGCCATGACACCAGCGTTCGTTTTGGCGTGAATTTTAAATTTCAAACTAAAATACCTTTTATTACTAAAAAAACTATTGTTTCATGTAGAAATAATATATTTTTTTGAAATTGTGGATACTATAGAATATTACAGTGCAATTTTTCAAAATCAGTCATCATGCCTATTATGAATTAAAATGGAATTAAACCATCTTTATATATTATATTTTTATTTTATTTACAATACCTTCCCTAAAATTACATAGCATTATACAAACTTATGTGAACGTATTTCTTCTCATCAAAAACCCATACACCGACCCATTTTTCATTAAAATAAAGAAATCGGAAATATTTATCTTTTTTTGTATGAAGTTTGACAGCTTCCTTGTAACAAGCAAGGGGCGCCCTCTGCAATGAACTATTTGACAGTTTTCTTCCCCATTAATTAGCGACTGTATAAAATTTTACCACACAATCGCGAAAATAAAAATAAATATAAAAATTATTATATTCTCTGGTTCTATCAAAGAAACAGCATTCGATGCGTGACGAGGTAACAGAGACACAGACATTTACACTGATATTTGATATTAGTATCAATCATAGATTTATTATATACTAGTACGCTAGTATATATTAAATCTATGGTATCAATCATCATCAATCACAAGAAAGACTTTTCTTGACTATAGATTTGCCCCTTTACTAATAAACGTAGTAGAGTATTTAGATATTCACTGTTGTGTTACTGTCTTTCTTGATGAGAATTAAATGAAGTGTGAAAGTGACAAAACATTGCATAACTATACACGCATTACACAACGTTAATTAGTAAAGGGTTTATAGTACGACAGAAAATTACATACTTTTTATAGAATAGTTCTTAATGTGTGTTGGTATAATAACGCAACAAGGATTGAATATGTGAATATTTAGTTTACTTACCTATTAAAGTGGAAGCTAAGGGCTGTGACGGTGGTTCTTCAGGCACTATTTTCCTATGACGCATTGGCAGTCTATATAATTGAACCTGAAATATAAAAAGCACAAGAAATTATTGAGGTGTTTGGTGACTTGGTAAGGTTTTACTCGACCATCGTATTGATATTTTTATTTAGTACTAGCTGACCCGGGAGACTTTGTTCCGCCTTAGAGGCACTACCCTACCCTACCCCTACCCTACCCTACCCCACCCCTACCCTACCCTACCCTACCCTACCCTACCCCACCCCTACCCTACCCTACCCAACCCCTACCCCTACCCCACCCCAACCCTACCCTACCCCTACCCTACCCCTAATCGAGTTTTCATTGTTTTTAAGATGTATTCTGCTATTCGGGACGGAAACAAATCCAACAAATAAAAAACCATGGCAATCGGTCCAGCCGTTCTCGAGTTATAAGTATTGTAACAAACACGACTTTCTTTTATATATATAGACTAGCTGACCCGGGAGACTTTGTTCCGTCTTAAAGACACTACCCTACCGTTAAATATATTTATAACTAGTTTCCAGACTGGATACTGGTATGGTGACCAAAAATTTACCTTAAAAGTAAGATTTTGGTCATGCATAATAGAATTGGCGAACTGTTCCTCCACGATGCACGTCAATGTGATGAAACATAGTCTGCATTTGTTGAGGCTGGCCTCGCTTCTCGTATCCGCCATTACTATTGAACTGAAATATTTAACATGTTATTTATTATTTATTTTGAAGTATTTTAGTTTTGATCTCTGGCTTAAAAAGGAGGTGATCCTACTAATATTATAAAGGCGAAAGTTATGTGTATGTTTGCACTACTTCACGCTCAAATGGCTGGGCCAATATTTATGATATTTGGTATGTAGGTAGCTGATACCTTGGATTAACACATAGGGTGGTTTTTATCCCGAAAAGTACGCGATTCCCGTAGGATTTCATCAAAAGTTTGATATAGATGGCGCCGCACAGTGGCGCCATCTATATCAGACTTTTGATGAAATAATTAACAGTAAAAAATTACAAATAAATAAATACAAGTAAACGAAGTTTCGCGGGTTTCATTAGTATCTAATAAATGAGATATCGGAAGATCGCGACAGGCTTTTATAAATAAAAAATAAAAAAAATCTTTTATTCTCAGACATAAGTCCATACATTAGTTTTATAAAATTGAGAAATTACAATTAGGTACAATTGAGAATTAAAATTACACATAAAGGCTACTAGGTGGTTAAGATGGTGTATCTACCGATAAGATAGCTTTTGAAATAAGAATTTTTGTATCTTTGTGTCAGTGAATTAAGGCCTCCAAACGGATAAGCCAATTTTGAATCAGTGATCTGTGCCGTATGTTCTTAACTATGATCTAAGTTTACTTTAGGAATTTTTGATTCTGTTTTACTAAGAATAAATACTATTTATAACATACTTACCAATATTGGAAAAAGGTAACTAATAGATTTGTTGGTTGTTCATTATCAAGTGCTTGAATCTGTGTTAGATTGGGTGGAGTCTGAAAAGAAATCATTTTGTATTATGTACTTACCACTGGGTGTTGGGTTTTACTACAATGTAAATCAAAGTAACGGCTCTATATTTTAACTACAGGTGATTCATGTCATCTCTACAAGATCAATAATATTCAACAAATACGAAAAATTGTTTTTAAATTCAAAATTCCACCCGTTGCCAGATTCAGTATTTTTTTAAATTCAAATTGGGTCTTGTACCGTTGAATCTTGATGGGATAGGTACGGATAATTAACGACAACTTGGGCAAAACAAACTACATTAAAACTACACACTATTCTAACTAGAAGGCGTGCTGACGCGCTTCGAATAATCCTAACAAATCTTAATACACATATAAGAATTGTATTAATTGTAAATATATAATAATATATTTACAATTAATATAATTCTTTACTGCATTGATTACAACTAGGAATATTAAAATAATAATATTTTATTGTTAAATTATATTTTAACGCCGTCGGCGACGCTGGAGTGGGCAAACCCAAAGAACCGGTCGGACGCTCGTACGCGCGTCGAGAACATTCGAGCGGGCGTTCGGGGAGACTGGATTTAAAAGCTGACGCACGTCACTCTGTGTCGAGGAGGATTTTTAATACCTCACTGCGTAATTTATTTCTTTATGAATGCAACTTTATTTCAAAGAATATTGTGTTTTGTGAATTTCCCGATCTTGGGAACTACGTTCCGACTGAAGCGGATCTACAAGCCGTTCGATAGAATATTGGAATTATTGGATTAGCAATATTGCTACCTTAACGGCTGTTAAGAAAACTACACGTCTAACGTCATATCGTTACCCTCTTAATTTAATAAATTGGACAACACCTGAAGGCGTTCCTGGACGACGTTGGAGACCGAGGAAAGTGCAGTAATCTGAAAGTGGATTAAGTGAAGCGATTCGGTTTTTAATTTAATCTTAGGCAGGCGATACCAAATTTTTATTAGTGATATTTTCACTAAATAAATTTCTTTACTTGCCCGATTATTCCTTCTTTTCTTTTATCTCTTAAGAATAATCGTGACAGTCTCTCTTGACTAAAATTGTGATAGGAAAACACCGTGGTCTATCACTTTTTATTTTAAAATTAGTCAAAACGCACGTCAGATGTAACTCTGTTATACACTGGGTGCAAAAACTATCCGTTCAAAATAGATAGATAGAATACTCTTTATTTGCATTACACACAGGAAAAAGTACAAAAACAATCTTATAAACCAGTGTAAATGCAACAAGGCGGCCTTATTGCTAAAAAGCAATCTTTTCAAGGCAACCTTAAGGTAACGAATTTCTGTATGGAGTGGACAGAGCTAGCAAGACAAGAAAATAAATAATAAACAAGAAAATGATAGATAAGTATCTAGGACATCTAAATATTAAAACAAAAATTAATAAATAACTTCAATCAAATATTATATTACTATACTTACAATAATATATTATATAAATATTCATATTCAACCTACCATAAATACAAAATATAGGAACGGGAGGAAAAAAGTGTCACATAACATTATATTATTAGGCACTAGTTTATTTGACACTGGTTCTTCTTATTCCTATTCACATTTGGAACAGATAATATTTATGAGAGTTGAACGGCCGATAATCTATACTAATATTCTAAAGAAAAAAGATTTGTATTTTCGTTTGTAACAAATAATCTCAAAAACGACTGGACCGATTTCAAAAATTCTCTCACCGTTGGAAAACTACGCCATTCCCGGGTGACAAAAGTTATTTTTGTTTAAATTACTTAATTTAATTACTACTAAATCCCGTGTGAAGCCGGGGCGGGGCGTTAGTGTATGTAATAATTAAATTAAATAAATAAATATATATATACGGACAATTCATACAGATTGAGCTAGCCCCAAAGTAAGTTTGAAACTTGTGTTATGGGATACTAACTCAACGATATTATATTTTATAACAAATACATTTATAGATAAACATCCAAGACCCGAGGCCAATTAGAAAAAGTTCGTTTTTCATCATGACCCGACCGGGGATCGAACCCGGGACCTCCTGGGTGGCGGTCTGGCGTGGTAACCATTACGCCACGGAGATCGTCAAAATAACTTACAGAAGTTGTTTTAGTCTATGTTTTATACCTGGTGTGGGGGCAAAGTAGCGGGTGGCGATGGCGGCGCAGACGACGCGGCCGCCGACGAAGAATGCGCGAGCGTCGTCATAAAATTACGGTTAAGATGTGCTGCTTCGTACAGAGCTAGCAACATTCCTTCTTCCCCGCCACTGTAATAATATTTAAATAAAATAAATATATAGGGACAAATCACACAGATTGAGCTAGCCCCAAAGTAAGTTCCGAGATTTGTATGATGGGATATTAGTTATACAAATAACGTGCTTTTACAAAACGCATAATGTGACATGTAATATCATAATCTTTGTTTAACGAAGGGTCATCTCTCGTATGACAAAGGAGATGACTACCTTATTAACATTTCTATTTCTGGCAACATCTAAATATTCTCTGCGAGTTTTGACATTTGGCACCTGACGCCATTTTTGTAATAACTGTCACGACTGTGGTGATTGGGTGAAATACTCAAGCTGTCAGTTTAAACTACTTTAAACCATGGACTTATTATACAAACAGGACTGATCACTGTTAAAATCTAAATTTACAAATGACAACTTTAATGGTTCTCAATAAGGTTTAATTTGTTATAACCATTAAAACAGAGAGAAACCGAGCCGAGCGAGATAGTTATAAGTCATGCCCTGTGTCTCGTTCTTCATTGTTGTGAAGTGGTTGATGGTAGGTATTTGCTTCACCTAACACTTACACTTACTTATCTAAAAGACATATGTTCTGTTGTGTTAGTAGCCCTTCCAAAAGATTCTCAATAGGCTATTTGACACTATTAAAAATATGCTACGAAATGTGGTCATCCTATTAGGTAATAACATAAAAAAACATATTTATCTCTGTTATATCCAAAAATATTTATAGATTTTTCAAAATAAACAAAATAAATCCAAATTATTTTTTAAATTTCTTCAGCCACAAGAACGCTCTGTGATTGGCTATGCCTCGCGTGACGTCACACGCAAGTCAACATTGTTCATTGTTACGACATTTTGTGTGATTTTATCATTTTATCTATTACTATTCGAATGAAATATTACTAGCATACTTACATCAAAGTGATCTTCACACATAAAAACATTTGTATGAGATAAAATGCTGTTTGGGTCTCTTCGAGCTAACACAGAAACAAACAGTTTTTGTGGAGTTTTTATAGAAGTATTTGTACATTGTGGCACAATTACACCATTTATAAACCATTTTTTCCAGTAAAATAACAGAAAAAATATTCTAAACACGCTGAATGTACACTTTGGTACAAATTTACTTGCCTGTGACGTCACGGCGTCCGCCATTACAGAAAAAGCGTTTTTAGCGCGAATATTGTAATTTAAATTTTAAACCGATATTTTACGGAAAATACTGCAAATTTCGCAGAAATATACATGTGGTGTATTAATCATATACCAACGAATAATTTAAAACAGTTTTTCAAAATCAGTCAAATAGCCTATTCACTCCAGTTGTAAAATCTATTTTGGAAACTTAGTTAAAAGTGGATCGAAAATGGTTACAAAATGTTATGTTAGTGGTTGTCCAACTCTGTTTATTATGGTGGTTGTGATATCCAGGGCAAGCAAAATATATGGTCACCCAGTTAAAAAGGGACACAGAGCCTGTCTTATCTGCATCTCGCTCGGCTCGTTTTTTTGCTTACATAGCTCAGTCCTGTTTTAAACTGTCAGTGTGCTGTCAGTTCAGCTCTAACAACGGCTTGTGATTGGTCGGCTTATAGAAACCATATTTGTGACAATAGTTTAGGTATGACTATTTTTGTTGTAAGTATGCTGTATCCTCTCTGTCATTAATCTTTGCTTTCTCTGACATACCTAAACTATCCAGTAATACACTGTGGGTCTGTTCTCGTAACATAACAAAAACAGTCAAAATCTAGTATCAATTTATATTTATATGTATTTTGTATGAGCTAGATAGTGCTCGAGATTGATATTAGATTTTGACTCTTCCATGTCAGATAAATAATCGACTTTTGTGAGTTTTCAATTCTGGAACTTAGGCTGGTTTTGGAGTTGCGCTGACAGCAAAATGTAGGAACCGTCGATGATAAAAACGCTTCCTAGCAATTCATACCATCTCGGCTGTCAGCGCCGACGATCAGCGTGCTGTAACCGCAAGTCTAAAACCAGCCTTAGCACAAAAACAAAAAATTGCAAGTGCTAATTTGAAATATTTACCTGTTCCTCTGACCTCTCACAACTGGCTGAGTATCGTCACTAGTTAGAAATATTCCGCCTACCATGCTCGTGAGGGACGAAAGCCACCCGCCGCCGCCGCCTCCGCCTTGCATACCACCGAATGTGGACATCACGAAATCGTTTAATGCAGCTGTTATTACTTGGCCATATCTATAAAACACAAATTAATTATATTTCTGTATTATCAAAAGGAAATCACTGTGAAAATTTACATAATTACATAACTAAAAATATATATTTTTGTTGTGGTTATCTACAAAATAGCTGAATTTGTTATTTAAGAGTTTTAATTAAAAGTTAAGTTTGTTACTGGCATATTATTACAAACAGACAGACACAGCTGAACCTCTAAAGATCTGATCGGAAGAGAATTTTCAGTACAAAATTTTATTGGAATAAATATCAATGTTCTAACTTACCCATTTAAAGCTAATTCATCATCTAGTATTGATAATTTGACAACATATGGGTTAGCAGATTCCTGCTTTTTATAGTTAACTAAAAACATCAGTAGCATCACAACATCATAGCCTGAAATAAAATACAAAATAAATTAATTTGAAAAAATTATAAGAATTTTGTGTACATGCCCTACTATGTTATATTAATAGACTGGTTTCTGGGACTAAATTCACTTATTCTAATCTATTCGGCTTTTGTCCAGAGAAAACAATGATTTTGTATGAGACTCATTCATTTGGCTGAACGAAATTGATGCGTATACAAATCATATAAAGGTTATTAAAGGTAGTTAGTTAGTAACTAATCCATTCACCCACCACTCTTTTAATAAGCTGGCTTAGTCATTAAACCTGCACTCATCTGTTTGAAGATGGCTTTATACCATTCATTCATATAGTATGTTAGCCATTCATATAAGTTAAAGGGAGTAGAGTTGTGTCAATGTGTAAAATAACTATTCGTCCTCTATGTGTTTTGTGTTTCAGTAAATAGTATATTCTTACCATGTTGCTGTCTCTTCGTTGATGTGCATAATAACTGCACTAAAGGTTCAAATAATGAGTTCAACATCAAATATTCAACAAGAGGGTTGTCATCTATATTATCTATTCCCGTTGCTATAACCAGCAACAATTTTAATACCATAGATTTCAGGCTTTCTGGTACATCACCTAATAAGAAATATTTATTGAAAATTATGTTGGAATTGTTTCATATTTTAGTTTGTTTCATAATTAACATCTACTACATATTCGACATATTTAGGATTTGACCATAGCGCTATTTGGATCGACATCCCGCGTTTTGAGCTTGATTTCTGTATGTACCTGGATCTGTATTTTATTTATTCTTATAAATGTACTTATACATTGTAACAAAAGAGTGAAAGGAAAAAAAATTTGCTAAATGACAAAAAAGGCCGTAACCGGGTTTCTTTCGCCATTTCTTTTACCGGTGGCCATTTTGCTTGTGTCCGAAATGGTGGTAGTATATAACGTAGTTTATTCTCTTTATACATATATACAAATTGTAAATGACAAGAAAAAGTGCCTGTGAAGGTCTAATTTCTGAAATAAACGATTTCATTTCATTTCATTTCATAAGTATTATGTGGTGCAGCACACCTGGTCTGAAAGATAATTACTTTTGTGTGCAAGCAGTCTAAAGCCATACTGGCAGATAAGGGGGAAATATGGCGGCTCAAATTAGGATGGTTGAAAACTGCGTACCATACCTAATAAATCTTAATAATAATAAATATATAGGGACAATTCATACAGATTAATAAATATTTAAAAAAAAAATATTCATAAGAAAACATTCCGAAAATTGAGTATTATAATGTCATTCGTAACAAGGCTTTTCATTTCAAGATTTATACAGAACAACGTCCCTCGCAACGTCGTTTGGGTATATCTCGCTTTCCCGTGGGAATTTTGAAAAATCCTTTCTTAGTGCTCCCCTACGTTATAAAAGGAACCCCTGTGCAAAATTTCAAGTTTCTAAACCTTATAGTTTAGGCCCTGCATTGATATGTCAGTCAGACAGGCAGCTTCTCCTTTTATATATATATATAGATAGAGGATATTTTTTATTGTATTTTACTATTGATACTTGATTGATACTGACAACTCTTTGTTGTATTACAGCATATAAAATAGTGTTATCAATAGTGCTTTTCATAAGTATCTGATGATGAATGAATTGTTCATAACAAAGGGAATAATAAATATTTACTTACCTGAAAGGATACTGTTCAACTGTTCAAATAACTTTTGCATTTTGACATCGGCATCCTCATCTGTGCCTATCAATATTAGTTTGATATTTATACTGGCATCTTGCACCACCCTTTGATACATTGTAATCAGGAGGGCACTTAATGTTTGAAGCGCATATACTAATCTGAAAAGTAAAAGCTTTTAATAATGGGATAGCCTTATTAAAATTTAACAATACAAATACTTTTAAAAAAAATATTTCATTTTAATTAATAAAAACTTAAGAAATCTCCTGCACAGCAGAGACCACCTTTTTTAATGGATCTTTATTTAAAAAAAAACAATTATATTGTATTAGGTATTAGTTAGACCAGCACAATTTCAGAAGACAGATGGATGATTCTGAAAGGTTTAACAATATTACCTAATATGATGATCTTGTCCTAACATTTCAATGCACTGCGAAACAAGCAGATTTATGCTGTCTTTCATATTTATTAGTTGTTCAGCGGAGAGCTTGTGAATTTCAGCCTCCAGCTGTGGAATCTTTGGTTTCAGCAGGAAAAACTCATCCCAGAATGTAGGGTTATCACTGGTCAAGTCTTCGCCTCTAAAGAAGGACTCGTAAATCTGAACAACCTTCTCTTTCAGGTGTCGTTTCGAACCTGAACCACTCCTTTTTCTTGTAGCCATGTTTACAGCAAAGGTAATATGGAATCTACTAGGAAACACGAGACTTCTTAGTGAAAGGATTCCACGCGAATCACTGGTACAGAGGTACAGACTGTGGTGGATGTCTTAATATCTATAAAAAATAGTAGGCTGAAACATGAGGCTATATATATATATATAAATGGAAAGACATTAAAAACACAGAAAGTACAATCAATTATTTGGAAAAACTTTAATTGAAACTTTAGATAAAAACATCGCTGAAATCGCAAACTTGTCAACATTGAATTGAATGAATGAAATTAGATGAGAGACGCACAGGTAGCACATCGATAGTCAAGAGATAAACTATCGATAGTCTCATCATACTAATATTTGTGTTTAATCAAAAAAATCATCCAATATGTATATCAAAACTATCCACAGTATCGATATAAACGTTAGTAAAAAGGAAATTGTGAGGAAAATAGCTGTATGTAGTGCGCGCGGCGCGGAAGCGCTAGTCGCTAGTCACTACAGAATCGAGTGTCATGCGTGCGTGATGTGTCTCGTGAATTAGATTGACGCTAATTAATTAACTAGAATAGGTTGTGTTGTACATATAACTAGACTAAATTAATTTTGACAGGACCAACCAAAGGTGTTGTTATGTCCTTCCTTGGTTTATTAGTGACAAGAATAGCAACACTTCTAGTCCTGTCAAAATTAGTTTAGTCATGTACAACAGAATGAGGTTAAAAACTGCCTTTTGCTCACTTCAGATGTCGCTTTGTTGACTGTTCCAAACATTTGACAGCTAGCTGTCATTTTCCATACTATTTTTGTAAACATCATATTTGTTTTCTAAATAATTCCGAAATATGACTCATTGTGCAGCTATCGATTGTAAAAATGTTCCAATCTATTTATTTTCCAAAGAAATAAAACGAAGAAAACTGTGGGAAAAGGCTCTTCGAAGGAAAAATTGGAAATCCAGGAAATGGTCGAGGTTATGTGCTGCCCAATTTAGATCTGAAGATTATAATATTAAAAGTAATTAACAGACAATGAAAATTTATACCGAACATTAAAGAAAAGTGCTGTGCCCTCTATATTAAATCAAATCTGTTAACCTACTAGCACAAGAACGCTCAGATCGATTGCTAAAAAGAAGTTGCATGAAACGGTGTATTGAAACGTCTCGTGGTGATCCAATTCCAGGACCTAACCGGATCCAAACTCAAAATGAATGTGATGCTAATGAAACTTCTTTTACTGATCCTCCTGGGTCTAGCGGGGTCATATGCTGTAAATATATGCTGTAATTTTAGAGTGTATTATGTAATACTCATAGGTATAAGAAAATAAAACTATTTAATAGGTATTAATTTTGTTTTATTACACTGTCATAATCAAAAATCATAATTTTTATACAAATTTATTTTATTACACTGTCATAATCAAAAATCATAATTTTTATACAGATATTTGTTAAAAGTAGTGGTTTAAAAATAGGTTAAACAAAAACTTTACAAAGGTAATACTCATAAGTATAAGAAAATATTTCCAAGTAATCATGGTCCATTTCAATAGCATATGGATTGGCAGCTTTGATTACTTGGAGATAAGCCATTTTACTACTAGTAGTACAGGAGAAACTGCTAGGATTTTGACATATCCTTCATAATTGTCCATTATATTTTCCTGGTAAAACGGGATGATTGCATGGGGGAATTATAGAATACTTTATTCGGTTTTTTAAATGTCATCAATTGTTCTGTGCACATTTTGTACAAAATTATAGTTTTAGTAGGCACTACACATATCTTCTATGCCATGGAGAACTGTAAAAACATGCTTACAGTGTGCTTCTACTCCTTTTCCAGTTGCACATTCGCAGTGACTCCACTATCATGCCACTATTATCCATTTTTAACAGAATGATATTTAAAGAAGCTTCTTCATTTGGGCTTTGCATTGCGCATGGAAATAAATATAACTTTCCTCAAAGGCAACTCTCACGGTTATTAAGCTTCTACTTTCATACAGTAGTGTATCTCCCGTTCAGTGTTGCTTGAAATCTGAAACAACATGTATGTCATTAAATGTATAATTCTATCTGAAACATTAAAATAACAAGGAACAATAAGGAAATCATGAATGTATGGTTTGTTACCTGTCTGCAAACTCTTGAATGTGTAGTTTATAGAGTGGTGGAAGATTATTGCTGGAATTAATATCTCTGAACTTATCCATGGTAGAAATTTCAGGAATATCATCCTCAAGTTTGTCTTCAACTTCGATGAGGTAATTTCCATCGTACGCCTCCAGTCTACAAAAAGAAATTGAAATAAATAAAAAGAACACAGCAAAACCTACAATTCACAATAATGCCTGTAAATTATTTACCTTTCGATTTATAAGGCTTTTTTGCTAGTGGTCTTGGCTTTCCGTTTCCGCAGTTCCTCCTTCAATCGTAATTACACTCCAGGTCGCTTACATTTCTATGATTTTTAGCAATTACTCTCACATCAAACTTAAACAATGAACCAATATGGCGGGTCTTGGAACAGTCAACAGTGACGCCACCTACGATGAGCTTTGAGTTTTTAACCTCATTAGCACCAGTATAAGGGTATTTAGGCTATTCTAAATTGTCGACCTCCTGCCGCCCGCCCACGCACTGCCCGCCCTCCGTCCGCCGCGCCCTGCCATATGCCACTCACAAATTTCAGTCGGTGACTAACGGCCTGCAGTCGATAGGAAAACAATCGATATTATAGCAACTCTAGAATGGACAACACAACACACGTCAGATTTTAAGTCAATTATGTTGGTACAATAACTTTTTAAGCCATGGGTGCCATAAGTTTTGGATACTAAAATATTAAAAAAGTATTATAATATGTGTGTGATTAAAAGTATTAAGTGAAAAAAAGTATTATAAAATTATACAGTATCTACGGTACGCACTCTGTGACTTAAATTTTCCGGTCTCTTTAGGTATTAATGAATAAAATTATTAATGAAAAGGTTACAAAGTTACAGTATGAAATCTGGCAACACTTGTGCACTTTGATGTTGGCATGCATGTGAAGTCCTTCCATTTTTCTTTTCTCATTCATATAAATCATTCATTCATCTAACATTCATTCATTGGCTTGTCGTTGTCTGTCGTTGACGCTAGTATTTGTGGAACTCCTGAATTTTCATTGAATTTTATTAATCCTTATAATTCAAGAAAATGAGATCTAGAAAACGTGCTCAAGGGTCTTCTGAAGAATCTGATGAACAATCAGAAGTGAGTGTTAAGTCCTCTAGTTCGTCTGAGAGCGATAGTGAGGATTCGTCGCAGTCGGACCGCCGCTACAAGAAAAAAAGGAAACGTGCTGAATCGTCAGAATCCGAAAGCGAGTCTGATGACCAGAAACGTGCTAAAAAACGCAAGCACAAAAAGAAGAAGAAGAAGCATGGAAAGAAGAAGCGACGTATTTCATATGAGGAAAGTGCATCTGGCGATGAGGGGTCTTCCGTCAGCGAGGGTGAAATCTCGTCTAAGAAGAAGCGCAAGCATAAGCACAAACATAGCAAACGTGCCCGTCACTCGTCCGCAAGCGATGTTGGTATGTAAATTAATCGTATTCTTACCTTAAAATTATGTATAGGTACATAAATTAATTCATGTTTGTAAATTATATCTATTTTTGTAGAAGAGGAAAGAGGTGAGCGCCGCCTGCATAGTGTGGTGAAAGAACGCGAACGTAGAGCATCATCTGAAGATGGCAGCCAACCTTCACGTACATATTACCAGTAAGTTCCACAGTTTACAATATTGGTCAAAATGTTATTTGATGATCACTCTCTGCCTCTAAGGCTCTCTGACCTTTCTGTCTAATGATGTGTTTATTAAAAAAACTGCTTACATTTCTTCTCTGCTTTGGATTTTTATGGACTACTAGCGGACTGCCCTGGTTTCGCGCAGGTTATACTAAGGATCCAAATTAAAAAAAATATATAATATAGCCTGTGTCCAACAGTGAAAGATTTTTTTTTACGGTCCAGTTTTTGAGTTTATTCATTACAAACATACACACACATAAATACAAATCTTTCCTTTTTATAATATTAGTAGAGAATAGTATAGATGATCACTTTATAGTGACCCAGGCTTATTTGCAATCTGTCATTATAACATAAACAATGGCAAAAAAAAATACCACTCAAGCTGTCAGTATCTGTATTAAAAAAATACCATGCTATTTTTCTAATTAGAGAAATGTTACATGTGGTATTTTTTTCATTAAGATCCACAACACCAAAGCAATTGCTTTCATGAACTGCAGGGATCAATGACCAGGTGACATACAAGCATTTGTCACCATTATCATCAAAAATAGCTTTATATTTTTGTTTGTATTTTAGAAAAGAATATCATCACTCGGCTCCAGGTGAAAATTATGACAGAGAGAGGGAGGTGCAGCGTTTCTATCGGGGTTCAAGCAAAGATCGCAAGCAGTACCAGGAGCAATATCAATATGATCGAGACAGGAATGACAGGTATGCATTGTACCATTCCTATTTATATTTACTGACTATTTCATAAAACTGACTAATAAATTTCAGCAGAATTAACTGTAATGGAATAATACATAATAAACTTTTGCCTTTCAAACTCATTATAAATGTGACAGCCAATCATGATTATTGTAGAGTTTATTTTCAGCACAGGTTTTATTAGTTCTGGAACTATATTATAATAATGTGTTTAGGGCCGCTACTTAGTACATATTGTCGCGAACGTGCTCGAATGTTCTCGACGTCTCGCGTCGCCACTGGAATCACTTGTTTACAACAATTCGTGGATCGAGAAAAAGTGATCATTCAAAACCGGCGTGACAGGCAAGTCAGGTAAAAATCAGAGGTACAGGCGACATTAATCTTTAATGCTTGTACTATATGGTACAAAATGGCTTACACATTAGAAGTTGTGATAACCTTGAAGTTGTTTTGATCAAAACAAGTAACAAAAAAGGGCCATAAAAAATGGGAACATTCGAGGCGTATATTGAGGCATATAAATACCGCGACGGTGGCCGACACAGTCAGTTCATTCTGAGCTTTCGGTGCGATAACTGCGAAGACTAATCAAGAGTGAGTTAACCTGCGACCTTTGCGATACCAACGGACTACGGACGACTCTGCGACTTGGAAGATTACTGTGATTGGACCAACGACTTCAGCGCGCTACGGACTTCGATTCTTCGTGTGATTTGGCTACGTTGAGTGTATCTGTGACCTGTTCATCGCTCAATAAATTCTTCTAACAAGTCAACGGTGTTTTATCCAAATCCCGAACCCCACGCTCGTAACATTTGGTGTCAGAAGTGGGATTTGGAGATGCCAGTGACTCCGAGGGAAGAAACTACCGGCGTCAGAACGAGGGCACAGGAAGCTGCGGAAGCCATGGCTACTGCCCGGCAGGACCCATCAGTGGACCATCGGGACACGCCTACCGGCTCCATCGACGAAGCCACACCCATCGACCAGGACCAGGCGACATTAACCACGCATGCCCCATCCACTACCTCCACTCACCGGACCTCGACACCAGCTCAAGAGGCTAGATCATCTGCCATTGACTTCAGTAGATTGATGCAGATGATGGAAGCAATGCGCCAGGAAATAAGCCAGAAACAGGAGGAATCGCAAGAGAAATTACTGCATGCCGTAGGATCGGTGGGTGAAAAGGTGGAAAACCTACAAAAGAATGTGGACCAAGTGGAAGAAAGGGTTACCAACCTGGAGGACAACATGGACACCCTAAAAAAGGATGTCGATGGGCTGCGGAAGGAGCTTCTGCGTGTGGAGACTACGGGACCTGCCATGTCGAGTGGTTTTGTTGCATGCAACCGGGCGCCTCGAGTGGAAGTACCATCGTACGACGGAACTACATCCTGGACCGCCTACCGGCAGCAGTTCCAGACGGTTGCCAACGCTAACGGATGGACGGAGGAACAGAGCTTGACAGCTCTCACAGTGGCACTTCGGGGGTCTGCTCTTTCGGTCCTGGAGGCGCTACCATCCTCAGGGAGCACATTTAAGGAACTAATGGAAGCACTTGAAGCAAGGTACGGCGAACAACATCTGGAGCACGTCTTCCGTGCTCAATTACGGGACAGAACTCAGCGTCCGGGAGAAGGGCTACAGCAGTGGGCCTTGGAAATTGAGAAGCTTGTCCGCAAGGCCTACCCATCTACGGACACGAAGAGGGTGGAATCGAACACACTCCAGTATTTCGTCGATGGAATCAGAGACTTGGAGATTAGGGCTGCAGTGGGGCTTCATCATCATGCCTCATTGAAGGAAGCCCTAGCGCACGCCCTGGAAGTGGAAGCCCTGCGACGCGATGTGCGCCCAGTACACAAAGTACGGGAAATGATTGAAGAAGTGCGGGAGATAAAGACATCTTCGTTCCCGCCGAAGAGAAAGACAACCGGACCTAAATGCTACAGATGTGGAGAAACAGGGCATTTGCAGTTCACCTGTCCCAAAAAGGAGTCTCAAACGGCTAAACTTGCTGAAGAACTTAGCAAGCTGCAAGAACAATTTAAGGAAGTGTTAAAGAGGATGGAGACTTCAGCTTCTGCTGAGAGTCAGGGAAACGAGTAACAGCCAGAGCTAAGGGGCGGGTGCTGGCTGGAACGGAAGAAGCCCCAAGAATGATCGTCGCACAGGCATGTGATGGGAATAATTTAAGGATACGCGGCTTAGTGAACGGGGAAGATTGCAAGATTACTGTGGACACAGGAGCCTCTAGGACAATAATCACGCCGAAGCTACTCCAGACCGTGAAGAGGCGCAACAAGACAACTGATGTCCAGCTTCTCTCCGCTGCCGGCCAGCAGATACCCGTCTTAGGGGAAATTTCGGTCACATTGCAAGTGGGTGAAACATCATACACTCACAACGTTATCGTGGCCGAAATTATGGATGAGTGCGTATTGGGCCTCGACTTCATGAGAAGATATGACTGCAAAATCGACGTCACTAACGGTATATTTAAGTGTGGCAATGAAGAGGTTTTCATTCTGGGTGGACCCGAAGGAAAAGTTACATGCCTGGAAAAGATTAGCATACCTGCAAGAACACAAGTTGAAGTACCTGTGAAGCTACCACGTGTTAAAAAGAACAGATGCGTGTTGATCGAGGACATTCCAGGCAAATCGACGAATAAGAAGCTTTTAGCAGCCAGGACAATTGTGAAGGGAAATGCGACTGCATTTGTAAGAGTGGTGAATTTAGAAGATCACGAGATTGAATTGAACGAAGGTGATATCATTGGAAGATCCGAAGAAGCAGTCTGGGTGAGAAAGTGCCAAACAGCTTTAAGTACGAGAAAAATCAAGGATAACTCAACCATCACGGAACTTCTTGAGGAGAGTAAAAGCAACTTAACTTATTCTCAAAACATGAAAGCCAAAAACCTGCTTCAGCGCTTTGCAGACTTGTTTTCATCCAAAGAAGGAGACTTGGGAAGGACATCCTTGGTACAACACAAGATTGATACCGGAAATGAAGGACCCATCCGGCAGCGAGCAAGGCGAATACCAATAGCCAAGGAACAAGAAGTTCAAGACATGTTGGAGGACATGAGGAAGAACAAAATCATCGAACCTTCTGCTAGTCCGTGGTGTTCTCCTGTCGTCTTAGTTAAGAAGAAAGACGGGAGTATGAGGTTTTGTGTGGACTATCGCCGACTCAACGACATCACTAAGAAGGACAGCTATCCGCTACCACGCATCGACGACACTTTGGATACCTTGAGTGGCAAGACCTGGTTTTCGACATTGGACCTGAAGTCTGGATACTGGCAAGTTGAGATTCATCCAAAGGACAAAGAGAAGACGGCCTTTACTACAGGAAAAGGGTTATGGCAGTTTAACGTCATGCCATTTGGATTGTGCAACGCACCGGCCACTTTTGAGCGTCTAATGGAATGTGTACTGGCAGGATTAGTGGGAGAAGCCTGCCTGGTATATTTGGATGATGTCATCATCATGGGTCGAGATTTCGACGACCATTTATTCAACCTGGAAAAAGTCTTGAGGAAGATACGAGGAGCCAACCTAAAGCTGAATCCGAAGAAATGCAGTTTGTTCCGAAACAAGGTGAACTATCTCGGCCACGTCATCACTAGTGAAGGGATACAAACTGATCCAGCTAAAATAGAAGCCGTACAGAAGTGGCCAACACCCAAGGATAAAACTGAAGTAAGAGCATTTTTGGGTTTATGCTCATACTACAGGCGCTTCGTCAAGGGATTCTCCGAAATTGCTAAGCCGTTGCATCGCCTGACGGAAGAAAAGCGAGGATTCTGCTGGGATGACGCTTGCGAGGATTCCTTCCAGAGATTGAGGAAATGTCTATGTGAGACTCCAATTTTGGGATACCCACAACCTAATGGACAATTTGTCGTCGATACGGATGCAAGCAACACGGCAATTGGTGGAGTGCTATCTCAAAAGCAAGGGGACAGAGAAGTTGTGATTGCCTACTTCAGTAAGTCATTATCGAAGCCTGAAAGAAATTACTGCGTGACGAGAAGAGAACTCTTGGCGGTGGTTAAAACAATTCAACATTTCAGCAAATATCTCATTAGCAGAAAGTTCGTGCTTCGTACTGATCATGCTGCTCTAAAATGGCTGCTCCAGTTCAAGAACCCCGAAGGTCAAGTAGCCAGATGGATTGAACAACTTCAAGAATACAACTTCCTTACTGAACATCGTAGTGGGAAGGCACATGGGAATGCTGATGCCCTTTCAAGAAGACCATGCCCACAAGAGTGCAAGCACTGCGTCAAGCAGGAGTCAAAGGAGGAACTTGTACGAATGACAAGGACAAGCCCTCAGGGATCTTGGGAAGATGAGTCAATGAGAGAAGCTCAAGAGGATGACGAAGACATACGACTCATTGTCGCATGGAAGAAACGTGGCCATGAGAAGCCACGATGGTGTGAAGTTGCGCCTACAAGTGCTACCACCAAAGCATACTGGGCTCAGTGGGACAGTTTCATCTTGCAGGACGGAATACTTTACCGGAAATGGGAAACACCTAACGGTAGAGAGTTTCATCTGCAACTGGTAGTCCCAAAGGAACGGATTAAGGATGTACTCCGCGAGGTACATGATGGCGTTTCTGGAGGCCACCTGGGTGTTAAAAGGACCTTGACCAAGCTACGGGAGAGATTCTACTGGCTGAACTGCCGAGCAGACGTGCAAGATTGGTGCCGGAAATGTACTACCTGTGCTGCAGTAAAAGGACCATCCACCAGGAGTCGAGGACACCTTCAACTTTATAACGTTGGTGCACCTTGGGAGCGAATAGCAGTGGATATTGCCGGACCCTTCCCTGTGTCGGAGTCAGGAAACAAGTTCTTCATGGTCGTCATGGATTACTTTACCAAGTGGCCGGAGGTATTTGCTATACCCAACCAAGAAGCAACGACCGTAGCCTCTAAATTGGTTGAAGAAGTTATATGCCGATATGGTGTACCATTGGAAATCCACTCAGATCAGGGCAGAAACTTCGAGTCAAACGTGTTTCAAGAAGTCTGCAAATTATTGGGCATGCACAAGACGAGAACCACTGCGTACCATCCTCAGTCCGATGGCATGGTAGAAAGGTTTAACCAAACACTGGAGAGGCATCTGGCGAAATTGGTTGACAATCATCAGAGGGACTGGGACAAGTACATTGCACCATTCCTTCTCGCCTATAGAACTGCAGAACATGAGAGCACGAAGACTACCCCGGCATATATTAACTTTGGAAGGGAGCTAAGGTTACCGGTCGATCTTCTAACTGGAGGAGTGCCAGACGAACCGATCCCCGTTCAGGATTATGTCTCCGAACTAAGAGAAAAGATGCGAGACATTTATGCCATGGTACGAGAAAACGGCTTACAGTCGAGCGAAAACATGAAGACCAGATATGACCGGAGAGCAAATACCAGTGGCTTTGATGAAGGAACATTAGTTTGGCTACATAACCCGATACGAAGAAAAGGAAAGTCACCTAAACTACAGACTAGATGGGAAGGCCCGTACAAAGTGGTAACACGGATAAACGACGTCACCTACCGGATTCAACGACATCCGAGAGGAGCTCTAAAGGTGGTTCACATCGACCGCTTGGCACGTTACCACGGGAATAACGATGATGCTCGGGACGAGCATCTCTAAGAGGAGGGCAATGTCGCGAACGTGCTCGAATGTTCTCGACGTCTCGCGTCGCCACTGGAATCACTTGTTTACAACAATTCGTGGATCGAGAAAAAGTGATCATTCAAAACCGGCGTGACAGGCAAGTCAGGTAAAAATCAGAGGTACAGGCGACATTAATCTTTAATGCTTGTACTATATGGTACAAAATGGCTTACACATTAGAAGTTGTGATAACCTTGAAGTTGTTTTGATCAAAACAAGTAACAAAAAAAGGGCCATAAAAAATGGGAACATTCGAGGCGTATATTGAGGCATATAAATACCGCGACGGTGGCCGACACAGTCAGTTCATTCTGAGCTTTCGGTGCGATAACTGCGAAGACTAATCAAGAGTGAGTTAACCTGCGACCTTTGCGATACCAACGGACTACGGACGACTCTGCGACTTGGAAGATTACTGTGATTGGACCAACGACTTCAGCGCGCTACGGACTTCGATTCTTCGTGTGATTTGGCTACGTTGAGTGTATCTGTGACCTGTTCATCGCTCAATAAATTCTTCTAACAAGTCAACGGTGTTTTATCCAAATCCCGAACCCCACGCTCGTAACAATATGTTGGGTTGTTTTGTTTTAAATGAAGAGAGGATGTGGTTCAAAACTCATTGCAACTTTCTACTCTATGCCTCTTTGGCCTTAGTTGCTATACATAAATACACTACTTACATTGTGTATAGACAGTTGTATAAAGTGTTTACATGCCAAGTTCATATTCATTCCTTTCCTTTGGTATTTTCCTTAGTATCTGAATCATAGAATCACTATAATCCTTTAACAAACTATACATTCACATATACACCTTATCTCTACAACATAATCTTCAATTTAAAGCGGCGGTATTAGACCACTTCCTCGGTAAATGCTTAAAATGTATTGCAGATATGCTTCATATCAACATGAGAGATATGATAGGAATAAAGAGAGATTTGGTCAAAGTTCACAGTATAATGATACGAACGCGGAATATGGCCGAAGGCAGCAGGAATATGATCAATACAAAAGGTACATGGTGTTGTACTAAGTCACCTATATTTCAGCACCTTTGAACTAATTGCTGTCAAAAAAAATTATTGGCCCATTACAATTTATTTCTACACCATTTGTCTTGCTTTATAAATAAGCTAGTTTTATGACTCATTTAACAGGTTACTGATAATCAATGCAATTGTATGATTTAGCAGAATTTATCTAACAAACTATTTGTACCTTATCAGGACCTTGTAAAACTAGACTTAATTTGTTAACAATTTTTAATAGTATGTATAATTTATTGCCTTTGTATTTTATGTTCATGCTATCTGTATGTCATATCTTAGGTGTGATCATAGTGTGTTCCTATTTAAAATAGTTAGCTTCATTCTTAATACTATCATGCTTCATATGTTATGTAGTGTGCCTTTAGTCTGACTGGCATTATCTATGTAAATTAAAAGAGTACAATATCCATTTCAACAAATAAGTCTTAAATATTTTTTATTTTCGCCATGTTTCAGTATTAATTATTTAATTTGAATATAAGCTAAGCTTATGTATATTTCATTACAACATAATTTAAGATTATTATACAGCTTTATCTTAAGTTACCAAAATATGACCTGTTATTTGGCAATATCAATGCATATCAGAGTTATTAGTTATCCATAAATAACTGTTTTAAGAAACATCTTTTTTTGGATCACAAGTTTTAAATTATTTGTTGTATTAATAAAATGTTGAGTTAGGGTCCTGTTATAGCAGACATGTAGACAAGTTTTTCCTAAAAAACGTGATGATGTTTCAACCATCAGGTGGTTTAATATGCACAGGGACAGAGAGACATGTGGATTGTGGAGCAAATATGTGTTGCGCTATATGGCACGAAATTTTACAAGTGTCAGTGACGAACAGAACATTTCTCACTCGCAGCGTTTAAGATGTTGGCCCTTGTTTTATCAGAAGTCAAGATACTAATAAAATATTTATGTTGCATAATAAATATTTTAAACTGACACATTTGGATAGGAACCATTGGAGGAGAGCTTTCCCAGCGTAGATATATATAGCTAATATTGAGTATGTAGGAAAGCTGATAGTTAGCAATGTTAAATTCATAACTATGTTATAATCTTATTTTTTGAATACATGAACTATTTTTAGGAACAGATATGATGAGCAAAGACCACAAGAAGAATACCGCAGGCGGGTGAGAGAAGAAAACTTTCACAGAGAAGACACAAGAGGTAATTACAGAAGTAAAAAAAAAAATCATTTGAAAAGGGGGATATATCCTTATTTTATAATTGTTTTTTTAACAAAATTGGATTACTAATTAACGTTCGAGAATCGGTGACCGATTTTTAATTGCTATCCTTGTTTCTCATTGATGAGAGAAAATGATAGGAATAAAATGGGTCGAAAAGTCGGACGAAAAATGGGACCGATTTTGCATCGGGCAGCCTTAGTGGGTGTGATAAATAACTACTTGTAATATCTAAGAGAGATACTCGTCAATTCTAAAATAAAAGTATTTTTGGTATGTTATTATTTCACTCTTTTTGTTTTTGCATACATATTTTGTAGCATTTTGATAGAGCATATAATCTGATGTCTACAATGGATATTCATCGTTCCTATAGCTTGTTTTATTTGTATTTTAGGCTACAGCAATAGATACAATCAGTATGACGATAAAGAGCCGAAGCGTAGAGTCTACGAGGAGAATCGTGCTGATTACCGTGATCGACAAAGGTGCGTAATTTATTACTTGTTTTTTATAGTTTTTTTTATGCCACAATGTTGGCAAACAAGCATACGACCCGCCTGATGGTAACTATCATCATAGCCTATAGACGCTTTGAATACCGGGGGTATCACTCACGCGTTGCCAAGTGCCAACCCTCCCAAGTGGAGTTCGGGGACCTTATAGATGGTATTCCTTGGTCATGTTTTAATACACTTAATTTAATGAATTCTAAAATATTTTTGATTTGTGTCTAACAGACGCGGAGCACCTGAGACAGAGCGGTACCGCGAGAGGGAATACCCCGACAAGAAATATCGCGAAGAGGGGTATTCTTCAGAAAGGTACATAAATCAAATTGCTTTCTTATATAACGTAAAAATCGTTAATAATTTACACAAAACATTGTCGATGTTCAGGGTAAAAATTGTAATATTTTGAAGCATTTATCAATAAGGATCTCGATTTTGCTACTGTTTTCATGTATGTGCATGTGTGTGCCGAAGTACGGCCGCTTGTACGCGACGTTAAACGACTGTATTTGTTTTTACAGAATACCCACAGACAATTGTACTGAATTTGATCAGAACATGTTGCTGTTGCAAAGATATTTACATATTTGCACATTAGATGATATTTCCTCTAGGCATGTGTGAAAACCGTTCATAGTTATAGATTAATCGGTATACACGAACATTGAGGGTCGAGCAACCAATTGATGTGATCAGGCGAACGATCCGATGGTTACTTGTCAGTGCGGATGCAACATACTTGTCATGGTTAGTTCACCATGCCTTCGGGGTGTTCAGAGTCTACAGTTCGTGTTAGTATACAGGATTCGCAACGCGATTAAATTATCTAACTCA
Organism: Endotricha flammealis; assembly: GCA_905163395.2. Lineage (NCBI taxonomy): Eukaryota > Metazoa > Arthropoda > Insecta > Lepidoptera > Pyralidae > Endotricha > Endotricha flammealis. The sequence continues at coordinate 9,199,746 of LR990863.1, read as the reverse complement.
CATAAAAACTTTTTTGAAGTGAATATAAATGAAAGCCGACGAAAGTTTGAAGATAATTAAAATACAAGGAAGTCGAATATGAAAATGGGATTCGCTATATTAGAATTACCTCTCGATGTAATCTATTGTGTTATCATCAAGGACGATTATATTTTGTTAAACAAGAGTTAATACTGCAAGTATCACATGCACACAAGAAATGGTTATTTATAATGAAAACGTCTTTACAACTAAACTTTATATGAAATTATTTATCTAGCAACATTCCGTCAAGATGAATATTCGACAAAAGTTTTTGGACATTGAATACTATTAATAAAAGAAAGAAACTGATTAAGGACAATCTGCAATTGCTGTTTATCTTTGGTGGACGAATGTTTGCATATAAATTCCACGAGGGTTGTCATCAAGCAAAGAACAATCAAAATGCTGCTTTAATAAAGGGTAATATTATAGATCACCACATTGACATTGACTTGAACTACATTTTCGTAAAAATGAAGAATTTTCAATATTTTAAAAAAATAAGTCAGATATGCATAAGTAAAGATTTATGTGTGATTTAAATTACAAAATGATAACTGTATTTTCACGAACGAGAAGAAGAATATTTCAAACAATACTTATATCACAATAGATGTGAAAAATTATATTATAATCAATTTATATGTATGTATACATTGTAATGGAATTAGAATACATAATTAGATTAACTGCTATTTAGAGTGTGCTACAATAATAACAGAAATTATATACAAGAATATAAAAAAAATTTGGAGGTATGGAACGCTTTTGGACTTTTGGAAATAATATTTAAAGATGCGAGAAATCCACGATCGGATATTCAGTAGGTATAACCTCTTCGAACCAACGTATTTTTGAAAAGTAACGGTAAGTGTACGATTTATAGGCGTGTCAAAATAAATTGGTACATCGTCAAGGATAATTTGCTGGTTGTCTGTTTACAAGATTATGTCTAGATGCGTCTTAACATGGGTTCTTCGTCGATAGAATCCTGGTGATAAATCTATATTGAAACAAATTGTTAATTTCATTTTAATCTATCGACTAAATAAGCTGTGATAAGGCCATTACAACAACATAATATTTAAAAATGTTTTTTTAAATCAATTTCTTTACATTGCGTGTGCTTTCCAATTGAACGAGCAAATATAAATTAAGAAATAAAAAGGTTCTTCAGTTTTCTAGTTATATTTTCAACAAATTCATTGCTTCAGGTCATCATGATTCTGATCTTTGACACCAGTTTAGGATACAATCCGTTACGTACATAATTACATAAAATTAACTCATTTGTTATCAATTCGACAAGCTACTATCATTTCAGAAACAAAAGCAAAATGATCACGTATAAAAAAGGCGAATAAATAGTAGATTTTACAACAAGTGCACAAAACGAATCATTTCTATCCGAGACTTTTAGCAGCCCGAGCCGAAGGCGAGGGCTGATAGTAATGTCGTGGATAGAAATGGTTTTGTGGACGAGTTATAAACTCTGCTTTTCACTTCGATTGCGAGGAAATAAATAAATAGACGCACGAAAAACAAGACCTGTTTCCCCTTTCCCGCCGTTTTTTTTTTTAAATCTTACGACATTGAAATTAGGCTTGGGCTGCAGACCTATACAGCCTACTATTAAATTAATTTTGTAATAAAATAATTTTCTTAAATTAATTAAATAACCTACCGTACTTTAATTTAAATTTTAATATCTTTTATGACTTTAAAAACACATAAGGCAAATAAATTAAAAAATTCTATTTCTGAACTTTTTGTTGTGTTTGGCTGTATGGCTTATTTCCTTTGCCTTAATATAGATACATTTATGAGTAGATACGTTTTTGCCCTTGTGCACAAAATTCGATTTTGTGCAGCCTATATCCTGCGCAAATAAGCATTTTCTGAGCATGAGAAGTGAAAAATCAATTACGTCTTTAAGTCATTCAATTGCAACTATGGTTTTGTATTCGCAAAACTTGTAAAGAAAACTTATGAAAAAGAAAAGTGACGAACCTGTTTATATCGCTACTGTATATATGTCTATAGGAGAGAGCAAGATGAATACTAGTTTAGTAATTGCACCGGTTGTGTTGACAGGACGCGTGACGTCAGACGGGATCGGCCTAATAGACCTGAAAAACCAGCTGTGGCGCGCAACAGGTTTGTACTGTTTACAAATACTAAGTATTATTGCTAGACCAATGTAGAATAATTATTCTAATGTAAGTATACGGATATTGTATCCATAATATTGTTACGAGCGTGGGGTTCGGGATTTGGATTAAACACCGTTGACTTGTTAGAAGAATTTATTGAGCGATGAACAGGTCACAGATACACTCAACGTAGCCAAATCACACGAAGAATCGAAGTCCGTAGCGCGCTGAAGTCGTTGGTCCAATCACAGTAATCTTCCAGGTCGCAGAGTCGTCCGTAGTCCGTTGGTATCGCAAAGGTCGCAGGTTAACTCAGTCTTGATTAGTCTTCGCAGTTATCGCACCGAAAGCTCAGAATGAACTCGTCTTGATCACTCTTCGCAGTTATCGCTCCGATAGCTCACAATGAACTGCCTGTGTCGGCCACCGTCGCGGTATTTATATATGCCTCAATATACGCCTCGAATGTTCCCATTTTTATGGCCCTTTTTTGTGACTTGTTTTGATCAAAACAACTTCAAGGTTAACACAACTTCTAATGTGTAAGCCATTTTGTACCATATAGTACAAGCATTAAAGATTAATGTCGCCTGTACCTCTGATTTTTACCTGACTTGCCTGTCACGCCGGTTTTGAATGATCACTTTTTCTCGATCCACGAATAGTTGTAACAAGTGATTCCAGTGGCGACGCGAGACGTCGAGAACATTCGAGCACGTTCGCGACAATATAAAGTATGAGCAGGTATACGAAATTAGTTTCATTATAACAAAACAGACATTGACAGCCTGGTGGGCGCGTTCGATTCACGCTTGAGGCAAATATTTATGTGATGGCATTTTGGTTTTTTCTCGTGTCTGGGTGTTTTCTTTGTATTAAAAGTTTATATTTAGAATAATATATCCGTTGTCTGGTACCCATAATACGAGCAGGTTAGGTCTATAGCTTACTTTCGGATCAGGTGGCGCTGTGTGAATAGTGAAAAACAAATAAATAAATAAAAGAAATATTGCAGGGAGCAATCTCGATCTGCGAGTCCGGAGCGTTATCGGGATCGCAGTCGGCCCGAAGTCGGGAGAGCTCGCTCTCCGCGCGACGAGCGCCGCGAGCGTCCCGAGCGTAATGAGCGGAACGAGCGTCCCGAGCGGAACGAGCGTCCCGAGCGTAATGAGCGGAACGAGCGTCCCGAGCGGAACGAGCGGAATGAGCGCCGACCACCCGATGACAAATCTAGGGAACGGAAGAGCAGGTATTTTTATACAATATTAGGGAAACATGCGCATGTATCCGCTTTCCCGTGGGGATTTTGAAAAATCCTTTCTTATCGGATGCCTACGTCATAAAAGAACCCACCTTCCCAAGTTTCAGGTGTCAACGATCAGCGATTTAGGCTGTGCGTTGATATGGATTCAGAGCAAAGTAACACTCACAATTACAAATTGAAAAAATATTTCTACTATTATAGTACGCGCCAAAATTAAGGCTGACAGTTAAAACAATTGAAAATCGATTGTCGTTATGCACTGAGTAATAAGTATAAGTTTCGAAATTTGTTTTTTGAATGCGCGAGCCAGCCGCGTTGGCGACCAATATAATTTAAATTAACTTAGGCTTTGCTAAAACATTATAGTAAAATAAGAAAATTTACTTTGAGGTAAAAATGAATAAGAAAATTCTGTCACCTAACAAGTGTAACTTGAAGTTGATAAGTAACTTGTGTGTCAACGTGGGATATTTTAAGTATTTATGATTTACAGATTCGCTGACGCAGAGGACAAAGAATACAGCTGGGGTAAGACACAAGTGAAGACTGAGGGCAAAGACGCTGGTGACAAGGAGAAACCTAACTTCGGGCTCTCCGGCAAGTTGACGGCCGACACCAACACGTTCAACGGCGTCGTCATCAAGTATTCTGAGCCGGATGATGCTAAACAGCCGAAGAGGCGGTGGAGGTAAATATAGGATAGGACATAGATGGACTGCTCGAGCAGTTAGTCATCGATTGAAGACTGTAGTTGTTCATCCTGACTGCTTCAAGCAGTCTGTGTATTCTGCTATTAGTATTTTGTTTCGTTCTTTCGTGTCTAATGTGTCTAATGGGGTGCAGGTTCTACCCGTTCAAGGGCGACAAGGCGCTGCCCATCCTGTACATCCACCGGCAGTCGGCGTTCCTGATCGGGCGCGACAAGAAGGTGGTGGACATCGCGCTGGAGCACCCGTCCATCAGCAAGCAGCACGCGGCGCTGCAGTTCCGCGCGACGCCCTTCGCGCGCGCGGACGGCTCGCAGGGCCGCCGCGTCAGGCCGTACGTCATCGACCTAGGTAACTCGACACGTTTCTGAACGTGATTCGATCTGCGCATTAGACGATTTCTATACCATTTTACTAGAAATCGTCTAATCAGCAGGTCTCTCTCGTGACGTAAATTGTACTGTTCGTACCATAAAATAATTTGTTTGTCTTATTTTCAGAGTCGGCCAATGGTACATTCGTAAACAACAAAAAGATAGAGGCGCGTCGTTACGTAGAGCTCTTAGAGCGTGACGTAGTGAAGTTCGGTTTCTCCCAGCGTGAATATGTGTTGTTGCACGAGAATAGCAAGGATGATGCTCAGGATGATGATCAAGAGCCCCCGGCTATAGGAGCCGGAGTCACCACCACGGATCAGATAAAGCATGAAAAGAGAGTAAAGAAAGAACTCGCGGAAGACGGAGAGTGAATGTGTGAGTTTTTTAATACTATGTGGTAAAAGTAGACAGTATGTGGTAAAAGTTAAGCGAGTAAATGGTATAGCTGTGGTGTGATTCTGTTATATTATTCCGTTACATACCAATCATAGTTTATATCAAGATTTGATCTTATTTAAAATGTATATGGGTATGCGGACAGAATAATTACAGAATTTTATACAGAGAGACATTATAGAGCACAGTTCGAGTTGAATTTATTGCGCGTGGGATGGTCCTATAGCGTTCATTTGTATTGCCAACGCACCTAGCGGCAAACCGTGGAACTACTGTTTTATACAACATTGATGCTGTCTATGGCGTCGTCACATGTCTTGAAGTTATGTACAGTCAGCCAATGAAAGAGCCGTAAATATGAAATTTTCTTAATATTGAACGAAGGGATTTACGCGATTTTTATTTATCAATAGTACTCATATTGTACTATTGTTTACTTTGAATAGTTAGATCGAAGCCTAGTTAAGTTATGGACCTCCATGTTTTTTTTTTCAATAGAACTGTCTACTTAATTTGTGAGTGTGAACGGTATGGTTCAACAGAATTAGCGTGTTGTACTCATTCAGTCTCACTCGCTTTATTTAATAAGATAATTATATTATATCAATACATTGAGTAGTTTATAAATTAAAAGCTAATACGTGTTTATATATTCTCCACTATCCGAAAAATAATGGATGTAACTTTACAAGAAGTATATTTTATTTTTATTTGTGTCTTTCACAAATTAGGTGACATTTTGTTTTTATTAGAAATGTTTGCTATGGCTATAAATCTATCCTATGATAGTATATTGGTTGTATTTTATCTATCATAAGTCATTGGGACTTTATATTTAAATCATTCAACTTACGTAGTGAATGCATATCCTTTGTGTACATAACTATCTAGAATAAGTTGGGTAAACCTTATAAGGGGGGACCTTAGATCTAAATTAGTTGTAGAAAAATAAACAAGAATACATTGTAAATGTTGCTTTTATTTGACAACCATCTGTAATAGTACTACACAAAATATTTCATAAGGAATGATTTACAATAAATGCATTACCAGAATAACTCTACTATCTCGAATGCCTGCAGCCGCAAAATAATCAGTACTGGCTTACACTAGTATATACAATGTGACCACTATTTACATTTACACAATAAATAAATAGAATTAAATATCATAAAATCTACGTCTTAAAACAGAAGGAATAATGTACACTAGTACGTCGGCGATACTGCCAACCACGTATCTATGATGAGATTCGCTTAGAATGCAAAAAAAATAGTTCAGGACATTCTTAATCAAATTATAAATGAGAAAGTAAGTCTGTCCGTTACCTCTTCACGTTAATACGGCTGAACCGATTGAGATGAGTATAGTTTGACACCCGAGAAAGGACATAGGATCAAATAACCCCTTAAAGCCATGAAAAGTGTGGTGGAAGTTTGATTGGGATATATTTTTTTTAATTTTTATTTGATTTACTTGAAACTTGTTTGTGGAGGAGAAAAAATAGGGGTGAGGTGAGGGGAGATTTATTTTACCCATACCGAAAATCCACAGACGGGCTCGCGGGCACAAGTAGTGTTGTATAAACCACTAAGTATAGAAGATCTAGAAGAATGAGATATTTTTATTAAAGTTATTAATTGATACGTGGCAAATATCACCGACGAAATGAGTCTAATATCACAGATTAGAAAGTAGTCTTGAAAACGTGGTCATCAAGATCGGCGGGAGGATTTGTATCGGGGACCACGCTTGTCGGTTTTGTATTGGCGCGACTGGTACCAGCTATTTCGTTTACTCTATTCCCATTGGAAGTTCTACGTTCGTGATTCCCACTGGTAGCTATTGTAGCTCGCTTGTTCGTCGCTGGTTCTGCGAATAATCCACCGCGAGCCTCGCACAGTGAAGCTCTCTTGACTATGCCATTTCGAAGTGGGATTATAGTGGCGTTCGGTGGCCGCGTATTCGTCCGTAACGAGTGCGTTCTGTAAACAATAACATATAAAATTTTAATCAAGCTCAGTTGAATAGAGTATAGTAAGTATAATCTTCGATATTTCTTAATCTTGAATAATGCTTCTTATAGTAAATGAGTGAAAACTATATTCAAATCATTGGCAGTTCTGAGACAATCGTGTAAGTATCTTATGAGTTTTGTAGCGGGTCGTTACTTATCCCTAAAACATCTATCTGGCATGCCCATTTTCAGTCTTGAAAATCGTTTTTTTTTCTATAAGTAAAAAAGATAGCATGAAAAATCTCTTTCTATTGATAATAATTGTAGATATTTAGCCTTTTGACAGGCGATTGCCAAAAAATAAAGAGCAAATAGTCAGATAGCTTGAGATATTAAATATTAATGCCTTTTAGAAACTGATTATAAATGAAGAGATACCTGTATAAAGGCGGCTTGATCAGTCTATTAGGCGCGACGCCCACAATGCTATGCCTCGAGAACGGCATATAAGTGACCGGCGCCCGAGGGATCTCGTACCCGTCGTACACCGTGCCGGCCCCCGAATCACTATCATACATTAGCTCCAGGTACTTCGGTGCGCGTTCTGGAAGAAGCCTCGATGGCTCCATTTGATGCTCGGGGTAGTCTTCATCTAAACAAATGTGGAAATATACTATTTAAAATGATACAATTAAACATGTGGTGCACATAAAGGGAATATAGTTCTTTGGTATCATGCACTATACTGAAGCAGTCATAAAACGAAGTTCGATACTCGTACGTATTACCAGTCACCACAGAATAATAAATAGTACTACGAATAATAAATAGTACTATGTAGTACCTATTACTCCCGTCAGTGCATAAAGACAATCGTTTTTTTTATAAACAGTGCGCCGAGTAAGTATAGGATAGTCTATCCACAGTCAAATTATGTCTATGTCCAAAATATGACTAAAAGTAGGTACATTTTTTTATACAATAGCACGTGGGGCTAAGACAATCGAAATACAAGTGCTAAGCTTTATTTGAACTTTTTTGTACTACTTATCAAAGTCCCGTTTAAAAAGCAAGGACTTTCGGCGTCGACAAATGATTGGATGTTATTATAACATGCGTAGGTAACGTAGATATGAATGGTATTATAAGGCTGCTTTTCGAGTAGAGCGGTGAAATGAGGGAAAAATTTCTACAGCTATTCTACACTTCCGGACACATGAATCGAGCCACCCTACATTTTTATGTGTAATGACATAGAACATAAAAATATTCTTAAGTTAATCAAAAAGTTTTTATACAGTTTTGATGCTGGTATATTCATAATGATTTTGAAGTGCTGTTGTTCCAACTTTGAATTTATCAAATGGAAAAACGAAACAAAATCCAAATTAGTGCATTCTTTTGAAAAGAAAAGTTGATCTAAATTAACATATTTTTTTTATTTAACTCCATAATTTTGAATTCACCGTAATTGTTTTGAAATTAAGACATCGTAAAATTGTTGTTTTTTTAATTTGAGCCATTTAAACGTTAAAATTATGGATACACCGCCTCTTCTAGCCGCGCAAGCTGTGGCGCTTCTACAGTCGGGCCGAAGTCAGCGCGATGTAGCATCACAGCTTGCTTTAAGCCGTTCTGCTGTGCAAAGGGTAAACCATCGATACCTCGACACTGGTGTATACGTGCGCCGTCCAGGAAAACCGCGATTTCGGGTAACTTCAGAAAGACAGGATCGATTTATCGCGACAACCAGTTTACGAAATCGTCACCTCACCTCTGTACAGATCCAAGAACAGCTTCGAGACTTTCATGGAGTGGCTGTTTCCGCGCGAACAATTAAACAAAGACTTAAAGAACGTGGTCTGAGCCCACATAAGCCAGCCAACGGGCCGAAACTGACAAGAGCTCACCGAATGGCGCGCTTACAGTTTGCACGCGAACATTTGCATTGGACTCAACGCCAATGGAGCAAGGTACTCTTTACTGATGAGACTAAGATTATGCTTTATGGTAATGATGGAAGGAGGAAGGTCTACCGAAGGCGGGCAGAGCGCTTTGTTCAGTGTTGTATTGAAGAGAGAGTGAGTTATGGCGGGAGCTCGTGGATAGTCTGGGGAGGAATATCTGCCGATGGTAAAACTGGGCTAGAGGTTGTGACAGGACCACGTCTACCAACACTAAATGCCCGTCGATACATTAACCATTGCCTAGAGACTCATGTGATGCCATATGCTGGATTTGTAGGCCAAGGCTTCATCTTTATGCATGATAATGCAAGAGCGCACACTGCAGGAATCGTCAGGGCATACCTTCATGATGTTGGAATCACGACAATGGAATGGCCAGCAAGGAGACCTGATATGAATCCCATCGAACGTCTATGGGACGAATTAAAGAGGCGTGTTCGAGCTCACCAACCAGCACCACAAACTTTGGAAGAGCTGAGAGTTGCCATCGAGGAGGAATGGGAGAACATTCCACAACACTTCATAATGACGTTGAATAACTTCATGCCAAATCTCATGACTGCAATCATAAACGCTCTCGGAGGCAATACAAGTTACTGAATATTTTTTTTTTCCAATAATTCCTTTTTTTTTTCAAAAATTCAACCCGAGTCTTGTCTTTGAGAAAGGTTATACAGGACAAGTTTCACTTAAAATTGTAATTTTATCAAGTTATTGAAATTGAAATTTGGAATTAAGTATACCTTATTAATGTAAAGTGTACCAGCTTCCAAATTGCATAAAAACTTTTTCGTTGATCATATACTTTTGTTAAGTTACTAGCAATCAAAGTAGAAACTGCTGGGTGGCTCGATTCAAGTGTCCGGAAGTGTATTACACGAAGTCCGTTTGGCTATGAATGTTGTAAGACGTGTACGTGTACATACATGCACATTGTTTTAGTGTGTAATCTCAGTTAAAAAATAGAATATTTTGTAAAAGTTAGTGTAACGTTTCTCTGGTCGAAAAATAGTCTATATACAGGGAGGGTGACTTTTCAAGGGGTTGCCATTTTTAAAATGAGCTCTATAGAACAATATAAAAGTATGACTTTATCGTAATTAGGTAAATATTATGTATATTCACTATTTTTTGAATAACATTAACTTGAAATTACCGTGGCGGTCCTTCCAATAAAACCGAAAAGCCGGGCTTGCTCTACTAAAATACGCAATCGAATAAAAAAAATATTTACTTTTACGCCAATCGATTAGGCTCCTGATTCTTAGTCCCTCCTCAAAAAATGGCAACCCCTTGAAAAGTCACCCTGTTCTGTATAGTCAATAAAATGATTGATAACAAACCTATGCAGGCGTTGTCATTCTCGTCCAGCAGGTAGGTGCGGTTGTCGACAGCGTCTGAACATGCGCATGCGCAGTACAATTTGTTAGTAGTTGTTTTGATGTATTCATTAGTATTACAATGATAATTAGCATTGGACTTCGCAAAATGCAATCGGTAACAAAAGCAGCTTATAAAATATTTTATATTGGGTGTTTTTCTAAGACAGACAAGGCGTATTTAGGCTACTTTTGTCACTTAGCATTACTTTTTAATATAATTAATAATTATCGAACTAGTGTTTCAAAATACGATTCATACGTCATGAATCGTATTTTGAAACACAGCCGAATAGACTAGCAGTTATACGAGGTTATACCAAGTTTAAAAACCGAAGTAAATAACAATAAATCGATTTTATTTTCCTGTTTTACATTTCCAAGTCTTTTAATCTTTAAAGAAAAGTACATACACCCAATTCAAAATGTTTAACATTAGTGGCCCGATTGCAAAATCTCATAAAGTATACGCACCATCGCCTAACAGCGTGAGATATACAGGTGCCGGTGTCGGCGCAGCTGACGCCGACAGCGTTATGTTAGGCGACGTTTTGTCGCGCAACGCCGCCACCACTTCCAGACACTGTCGGAACGACGGCCTCGCTTCCGCTGAATAATTCCAGCACTTTTGTAGAAGGTCGTACCTGAAACATCAAATAATTGTGAAACAGTTTCTTTCGGCATTTTCTTCTCAGCAATGGTCATTCTGAAATGCTGGTAGATAAAAAAATATACATAAAACATTGTAAATTACGTGTCTAAGTGCCCGCGACATACCCCATAGAATAAAGTAATTTCGATTTTTAACTTATTTTCTTAATTTGCAACGTTTGCTATAAAGGTCGCGAGTTCAAATATCGTCGCATAAACATGACATCCCCGTTTGCCTTGGTTTGGATGTTTAATGTATCTATAATATTATATAGCTTAGTTTGGGATCAGTTGGCGTTGTTTAGTTTGATTTTACTATTTAAATATTAACGTTTGACTTAATTAAATGGCAACACTTCATATTTTTTATACTTACAAGACTGAAGGACAGTTTGGCGGTCTGTCAGGTGTCCCTCCGGCACGGACGTACGCCAACACTTGTCTATTGGTGCGAGCGGGGTACGGTTGTTGGCCGAGAGACAATATCTGCGAAACATTAGTATTTTTACTGAACCATTAACATTATCCACATGGTAGAATAATAGGTATTAACATCATCGTTTTGTGTACCTTCGATTGGTTCATCACCATCACCTTTTTATCTAGTGCCAATATTTTCAAACCATCTAAAGGTCAATGACTTAGTTGGACAAGCATCTATCGACTACCAGTCGGTTCGGGTCTAATTGGGGACCATCTCCATGAGCGAGAGAATCGCTAGGATAATATCGTCATTCCACCTAATTCTACACATTGTCTTAGAACGTGTCTCCACACGGCGATTTCATCGCGGCGCTTTTCATTCGGACTCGTCGGGATTCTCTCGCTCGTGGAGATGGTACCTAAACGTATATCTCAAGTAGTGCACTTGAGATATATGTATAAACCCATCAAAATACTGGCTGTGGTAGTACTTTCTTAAATTTACGTATTTATTCAGTTTGAAATGCTATCGGGATTCTCAATTAATAATACGATTAGGTAAATATTGTGACATTACCTCCCAGCATAAAACGCCCCACGCCCAAACGTCAGATTGGCAAGAGAATACTCCGTCTACTAAGCATTCCACCGCCATCCATCTTACTGGAAGCAGTCCTGTAAATATTGTAATAATTATTAAAAACACGTATTATTCCATTTAGGACCCGTTGCAAAAGTTTGGTTAGTTAATCTGTTAGATTGACTCGATAGTTTTTGTATGATTTTGAGTTTCATTACTTTGTCCATAATAATGAACAGTGAACTTTAGCCATAATCGCAATAAATAGGGAATTCTAAACCAAAAACGTCGAGATTAAAATTATGGTAACGAAAATGTCGAAGTTAAAAATATTAGTTACCTTCCCCTTCCTTTCTATAATAATCATTCTTGTAAATGTCCCTTGCAAGTCCAAAGTCCCCGATTTTAACGACTCGCCCACTCGCCCGGTGTGCTACAAGGCAGTTTCTTGCGGCGAGATCGCGGTGGACGAAGTGCATCTCCTCGAGATATCGACAACCTTTTGTTACGTCCACACACATGTTGAACAGATCTAGTAATGTTAAAGATTCCGGTGTATACTGAAAATAAACGATACAGTATATAATCAATTTATTTAAGTACACATAATATCTTATCTACCAGCTAACACAACGGTAGAAGGTAAAACTTTTACACATAAGAATTTGTCCTCTGCTGCTGCTAGAGAATAATAAAAAATCTATTAGCAATTTATAATGTGATTCGTCATGTAAAATCGGATATCCGATTCCAGATTTCAATAAGACCATACAATAGAATTCAGGGTTAGCAAAATCTATGAATAACCGATTTCACCCAAAAGACAAATGCTATTCGAAGTCCTAACGGACTGTAAGTTTGTGTCTCTATTTCTACTACTAAAGTACGCGCAGAAAAATCTAAAATAATTGCAATAAATTGTGTTATATCCATATCTAAAGTAATTGCCTTTCACTCACTTAATAAAAAATTGTGTTTTGCCACTAACCATAACAAATTAGATTCTGGTAGGTAAGGTCTGGTAGGTAGGTAATAGGATGTAATAAGGGTAAAAACTAATAAGTAGTTACCAATGAAGCACGTTTTGCACGAAGATAGCTCAACAAGTCGCCGCCCTCCATCAGCTCCATGATGATGTAGTTGGGGTCGTTGTCAAGGCACACGCCCAGAAGACGCAAAATGTGCTCGTGCTTGAAGTTGGACATGAGCGCCGCTTCTTTCAAAAACTCCGATTTTTCTTGTTCTGTTGCTCCTTTGCGTAAAGTCTGTAAGCATTAAGGAACTAGGTCATTCTCCGACTACCATGTAATTCATATTTTCGAATTATCATTTGCCCGGCGCGGTGAAGGAAAATATATTGTGGAGAAACTGACTAAATTTATATTTCGAAAGATGTTAGTTATAAAATATTAGCTTCAGCCCGCAGCTTCGCCTGCATGGCCTACTAACAATAAGCATATTTTTCTTCAGAAACAAATTCCGGTCCGGTCCGGTTCGGTCCGGTCCGGTTCGGTCCGGTCCGGTTCGGTCCGGTCCGGTCCGGCACGGCCCGGTCCAGTCCAGCACGACCTGGTACGGTACGGTTCCATTCGGTCCGATCAGGTCTGATCCGTTCCGGTCCGGTCCAGTCCGGTCGGTCCGGTCCGGTCCGGTCGGTCCGGTCCTTATAAGGTACCTACATGCCAAATTTGGAATCTCTAGACCTAGTGGTTTGGGCTGTGCGTCGTTTGCGTATATGTCACTTTCCCGTGGGAATTTTGAAAATCCTTTCTTAGTACATGCCTAGACGTCGTAAGGAGCCTACATGCCAAATTTGGAATCTTTAGACCCAGCAGTTTGGGCTGTGCGTGGATATATAGTTAAGTCAGTCAGGACTTAGCACAAATCTGCCGTCTGAACTGGTGGTAGGGCAAAAATAAGTGACGGTTCGAAAGTGCTTGTAATATGCCTATTTCAATAAAAATATTTTGATTTTGATTTTTGATTTATATATTGTTGGAAGATGAAGTATAGTGGAGGGGAGAACCCTATATAAGGCGTTGCCTCACCGGCATCGACACATTCTTGCTTCACACTTCAAGTAGCTTGGTCGTTACTCTGTCGGTTCGGTTACTCATTTTTGTAATTAGTTATTAATTAATTAATTTGTCGATTGATTCCGTTTTCTTAGTTAATTTGTATTGTGCGTAATTTCGGATTATTGTTTGTCATCATTTTGTTTAGTCGTTTAGATTTTTAGATGATTGTTAAATGGTTAATAATTAAATTGTTTTGAGTATAAATCTATTTTTGAGTTAATTTCCTTTAGGTTTTGTAATTATAATTTTTAAAAAAAGTCACTTCTGGTCTTATTTCCAAGATCAGAAGTGGGATTCAACCTAATTTGCCCACGTATTTAGTTTTTCATTATGGTTTTTATTAAATTTTTATGTTATTAACCGTTTACCATCTACCCTCGATTATTTTTTTTCTTCTTTCTTTTTTTACGTATATGAGTGAGAACTGAGAATTGATGTCGTTATTGAGGGTGAGTCCTTTTCTGTTTTTTTAATATATTTGTGGCAGATGGCTTCTACTTTGGTATTTTTGTGATTTATCTGTGATTTTCTACTGTACATTTGGTGTATTTCCTTGCGTTTGAACTTTAAGTTGTTGTTCGAGTATTTTGTTGATTAGAATGTCAGATCACCAGCGTGATCGCAGTATAAGCCGCCGTGATAGTCGTAGCCCGTATCGCGACCGTGATCGCCGCTATAGCCGCGACCGACGCGATGGTAGGCAACGTGATCGATCTTCCGAGATGAAAGCTTTAATGGCTCGACTTAAGGCGTTAGAGGAAGAGGTTAGTGCTCCATCCGTGCCGGGACGTCCTAATGTACAAACGGTCAATTCGAAACGTCGCGATGAAAGTCGAGTTAGGTCGCCACCGCGGCGCCAGCGAACACCGCCCGCGCCGTCACGTTCACATGCGTGCCGCCTATCGCCAACGCGGTCTATGCGTACGTTAGTGTCGCCAGGTAGGCGCGTGTCGCGAACGAGAGATAGGTATGTGTCTCCTTCTCGCGAGCGTAGTCGGAGATATTCTCGCGATTTGCGTGCGTCGCCCACCCGTGATTTGTCGCGTTCGCGCCCTAGATCTAGGACGCCATCTCGCGATTCGGAACGTAATTCGAGAAACCCGCCGCAGCCGTCGGGACATTCCTCGGTTACCGATCGCCTTGTTGACGCCTTACTTTCTATTAGCAATGCGGGTAGATCAAATCAACATTTTTATATTTCTAATTTCGATCCGAATCTACATAGTTTTGATGATTGGTGTGCGGAAGTGGATCGCGCGAAATCATGTAATAAATGGAATGACTACGAATGCCTTTCGCGTATTGGCAACTGCCTTAAGGGTGAGGCACGTTTGTGGTTGAACGAATGGGTATCAAGTGATCGTACCTGGTCTAATTTTAAGAAAGAGTTTAAGTCGCTATGTCCAAAGACACCTGATTTCGCGAATATTTTGGCTGAGGTTATTAACACTAACTCTGACAAGTACGCTACTTATGCGGACTATGCGCGTCGCGCATTGCTTCGGCTACGCATAGTACAAGGTCTTAGCGATGAGTTGATTTCAGCAATAATAATACGCGGTATAAGCGATCCTAGTATTCGTGCATCGGCAACGAATGCGAAACTAACACCGAATGATTTGATAGAATTTTTCTCGATTTATGTTAAGCCGGTTAATACATCAAAGAGCTCTGCCTCGCGTTCGGTTGCGTTCAACAGTACCCAGAGTAGGCAAACCACAGATTTGTCACGAAAAAGGATTAGTGGTGATTCTAAATGTTTTTCGTGTGGTCAACCGGGACATAGGCAGGCTAATTGTTCTAAGCGTCCTAGGATTGATCAGGAGTTGAGTAAATCGTTGATCTCCTCGAGCACCACGTCTTTGAAGCCTGCTTTTATGCCGAGTAGGTCTGAACCTTGTTCGTTCTGTAAAAAATTGGGACACAGTGTCGATACTTGTTTTGCCAAGCAGAGATCCGAAGCAACAAATAAGGAGGCAGTTAATTTCTGTAATGTTTTGGCTACCTACTTCCAACAATAGTGACGTTGTAGTGGCCGTTATCCAGGACATTCCAGTGGACATTTTAATCGATAGCGGATCGACTATTTCACTTATGTCGTCATCATTGCTGAAGCATTTTAACTGCTCTGTTAAGCCTGCTTTTCGGATTTTAAAGGGATTAGGTAGTCAGGAAGTAGAAAGTACGTCTTTTGTGAGATTGCCGATTGAGTTTGACGGGTTGACGCTTGAGGTAGACCTATTCATTGTACCATCTCAGTATATGAACACGCCGGTCATATTAGGTACGGACGTGTTGAATAGAGAGGGTGTTAGGTATGTTCGAACCAAGGACTACCAGCAGCTTACGAGGGTTGAACGCAGTACAGATAGGGTGATGACAGTCCAATCTGAGGCTTCAATTCTAATTAACACGCCTCTTATTGGTGTCCAGTTACAAAATCTTTTGGACATAATAAATGAGTTTGCGAAATTTTTCATTTCTGGTACTGCGACCTCAACAGTTAAGACAGGGTGTATGTCAATCAAACTTAACTCCAACACTCCTGTCTATTATCGCCCATATAGGTTATCTCATGTTGAGACACTTCGCGTTCGCGAGATAGTTAAAGATCTTTTGGACAAGGGCATTATTGAGGAGTCAGACTCTGAATATGCGAGTCCTATCCTGCTCGTCAAAAAGAAAGATGGGTCGGATAGAATGTGTGTCGACTTCCGTAAGCTAAATGAAGTCACGGTTAAAGACAGGTTTCCTCTGCCGCGAATAGATGACCACATAGACCGATTAGGGAGTAGTAAATTCTTTAGCAGCCTTGACATGACAACTGGGTTCCACCAGATTCCGTTAGATCAGGAGTCTGTACCGCTTACAGGATTTGTCACGCCCGAAGGACATTATCAATATTTGAAAATGCCTTATGGTTTGGCAAATGCGCCTGTTGTGTATCAACGGATTATCGCAAAAACACTTCGCGAGTTCATCGAGTCTGGTGATATCTTAGTATACATCGACGATATCCTCATTTTGAGTAAAACGGTAGACCAAGGCCTTATTTTGCTTCGTAAGGTCCTTGACACGTTAACCAGCGCCGGTTTTTCGATTAACTTGAAGAAGTGTTCATTTTTAGCGACAGAAGTAGAATATCTGGGACGAACTATTAGTGAGGGTCAGGTTAGGCCGAGTCAAGAGAAGGTGAGAGCTTTGATTGACTCAGCTGAACCACAGAACGTTAAGCAGGTCCGTCAATTTATGGGCTTAGCCAGTTATTTTAGGCGCTATATAGCTGACTTTGCCCAGAAGACTATATGTATTTCTGCGCTTACAAAAAAGGGTATTAATTTTTCTTGGGGAATAGAACAACGGGCTGCTCGAAAGTACATCATAGAATGTCTAACGAGTGAGCCTGTACTAGTCATTTATGATCCTTCGTTGCCAATAGAGGTCCATACAGACGCGAGCTCTATTGGTTATGGAGCTGTTTTGATGCAAGTGCATGAGGGAAACCGTAAGCGGGTGGTGTCTTATTTTAGCCGACTTACTCAGGGTGCTGAGAGTAGATACCACTCGTACGAGCTGGAGGCGCTCGCTGTCGTTAAGGCCCTTCAGCACTTTAGACATTATCTTGTGGGGATACGTTTCACCGTGGTTACTGACTGTAACGCATTAAAACTCACTCAGAGGAAAAAAGACTTGTTACCTAGAGTGGCCCGGTGGTGGGTATACCTGCAGGATTTTGACTTTTCCTTAGATTACCGTAAGGGTTCCCTTTTGCCCCATGCCGACTATCTCAGCCGTAATCCGATTAATGTTATTACTGTCCAGAAGCCTCAGAACTGGGCCCGGATCGCTCAGGCTTCTGATGAGGAGACCCGGTCTCTCATGCAGAGATTGTCGGACGGGCAACTGGATTCTACACAGTACGTAGTTAAGAGCGACATTTTGTATTATAAATTTTCACCTACTGGTGAAAATCCAAAATTGTTATGTTACATTCCCAAAGGCCATAGGTTGAGCCTTTTACGAATTTTTCATGATGAACATGACCATCCCGGGGTAGATAAGACAGTCGACCTGATCATGAAGCACTTCTGGTTCCCAAAGTTGAGAGCTTTCTCGTTGAAGTACATAACACACTGTTTGGTGTGCCTTTCTCATTAGAAAGTAGCCCGCGCTCCACTTCAACCCATTCACTCGTGGGAAAAACCAGACGTGCCTTTTGAGACAGTCCATATGGATGTATTAGGACCCCTCCCAGAAGCCGATGGCTATCGTTATATCCTTATTGTTATTGACGCTTTTTCCAAGTACAGTTTATTATACCCTATGTTTCGGCAAGACTCGGATGAGTTGAAACGCCATGTTACCAACTTCGTTTCACTTTTTGGAACGCCTAAGCTAATCGTAGCTGACAGAGGTCGGATGTTCCAAAGTGCAGAGTTCCTCGACTGGATTAACAGCATGGGTTGCGACACGCATCTGATAACTCCTGAGATGCATCAATCCAACGGTCAAGTGGAACGTTACTGCCGTACTGTGCTCAATATGGTAAGAATTGAGTGCAATTATCGAGAACAAAGATGGCCAACTGTCATCTGGAAGCTGCAGCTGGTTCTTAATATCACCAAGCATAGGACAACGAAGTGCTCAGCTTTAAACTTGTTGGTGGGTATTGAGGCAGCTACGCCACTCATCCGGAGTTTAATCCGTGATGTAGCCATTGAGGGCTCTAGCCCGAACAGTGAAGCTCTCCGAGAGATGAGCCGTCAGAGGGTGTCTGAACGTCTTCATTCAAACCAGCAGACTCAGGACACGTATGTGAACAAAAACCGTAAGTCACCTCGTGGTTTTGAACTTAATTCTTTAGTGTTTGTTAGAAAACAGGCTCAAGCGACGGGGAAGCTGGACTCCTGCATGCGAGGACCTTACCGGGTGGTTAAGATCCTACCTCACGGTCGCTACGAGCTCCAGCTCATAGCTGGTTCATATGGCAAGTCAACTCAGGCAGCTGCGGAGTACATGATGCCATGGCACGGAGAATGGAATCCTGAAGTCTGTTCTGTATTCTTTACTGGTGAGTGATTATGATTATTCACTAGAATCTTGCTTAAATAGTTTATGTGAGACACACCTGTGTCCGTCTTAAAGATAAATGATTTAAAGAGAATAGTTTTCTTTTTGTTGTTTTATGTACCCCATTATGTCTGTGAGTGTTTACTTATGGGGTAGACACAGTTGGTGAAGGTTTTATCTGGCGGTCTGGATAGCCTCTATCTTGAAGTCCGTGTACTTGGGTAAGCTAGTCTTGGCCGACGGATATACTTCCAGTGTGAGGTACGTTTCATGTTGTGGAATGCTGTCTTGGAGTGCGCTCAGACATGCGATTCCTATATATGGAACATGCTTTGTGTTGTGTGCTCAGACATGTGGTCTTGGAGCAATGGTACACGCAGGGTCATGCCACAGGGTTGGCCGCTGACGAGTCGTGGTATATGGGTGTGTGCTTTTGTGGTAAGCACTATCCATGGGTTGTTATGAGTTTGGATTGAAATAGTCTTTTATGTGGAACCGATTAACACACGCAAAGTTATGTCTCACGTAAGTGCGCGTAGATCTCTAACGAGTCGTGAGGCGGCACTCCCCCGACGGGAACTGCCCCGAGTGATCGGTACAGATATCAGCTTATTTTATATCCGTTGTGCGTAGGCTAGGTTAAGTTAACTAGTCTACTGCGTTGCTGTTTAACAATCATGTTTCCTAGCTTCGTTTTGAGCGAGTAAACAAGTTTTTGTGCTTTGGTTTTTGTTTTGTGCAGATGCAGATGACGAGAGCGAGGAGCCCGCCACAAGCGCCCAGCCTCCTGTGTTAGAGGTGCTGGACGATGGCGAGCCGCAGCCTGGACCATCCGGGACGCAGAGACTGGTGGAAGAGTCTACTACACCGCTCAGGACCTCGTCCGGAAGCGAAGATTCTTCCATGCCGATTTTGGATACTGACCTTCAGTGTTAGAGAAGGAGCCCGAGGACGGCCTCCCGTCAGGAAAGGCCGTGTTGGAAGATGAAGTATAGTGGAGGGGAGAACCCTATATAAGGCGTTGCCTCACCGGCATCGACACATTCTTGCTTCACACTTCAAGTAGCTTGGTCGTTACTCTGTCGGTTCGGTTACTCATTTTTGTAATTAGTTATTAATTAATTAATTTGTCGATTGATTCCGTTTTCTTAGTTAATTTGTATTGTGCATAATTTCGGATTATTGTTTGTCATAATTTTGTTTAGTCGTTTAGATTTTTAGATGATTGTTAAATGGTTAATAATTAAATTGTTTTGAGTATAAATCTATTTTTGAGTTAATTTCCTTTAGGTTTTGTAATTATAATTTTTAAAAAAAGTCACTTCTGGTCTTATTTCCAAGAATATATATATAGATGAAAGGCAGGTTTTCCTTCTAGGTTGTGGAGGTCTGCTGCCTAGCTCCATTAAAAAATTAATGTTTATTATTTTAAGGTGACCAACAGCGTTCAATACAAGATTTAGTTTAAATAGCAGATAGCCAATGATAGGCCTCCGCGAATATACAGCACATATGCCTAGGGTTCAGTCGCAGACCATTGCCGAGACCGATTGAAATTAGGAAATTTCATCGTCACGACTGCAGAAGAACTGTATCTGCTAAAAATGCAAAATTTACCTTAACGGCGACTGTAGTATCACTGGTACTGCCGTTGATTTGCCTCGCAACACCTTCGAACACTTCCCCGAATGCGCCAGAACCAAGAAACTTGGTGAGCGTTATCTGTTCGCGGCGGATATGCGGAAGACCGGCGAGCTCCGCATGAGATGGACAGTAGACGCCCTGAAATTGAATTTGGTATAAATAAGCTTATACTGGGAATGATTGCTTACAAACAACATACAACACATGCAAGTAAGGGCGCATTTTGATGACGCCAAAATTTCGAACAGTCTGATTTTTATAGATTACCGTTTTGATGACCTTCGTTACAAACATGGTGTGGTGGTATAACTATAATCTCCACAACCTTAATGTCACAAACTTCAAAAGTTTTACTTGGCTTGTTCTGTTTTGAAATGAAATAAATATCTTTCATGTTTTTCTAAATATTCGTAATTTTGTCTTGTACGTTTTGTTCTAGTTCAGGTAATTAGAATTTCAAATAAAGATCATTTAAACTATGAAATTTCCACACCTGGTTATACAGTATGTTTGTAGAATGCCTGATTGGCAGCTGTCGCAGCGTGGCCAGTTCCACGTCAGGACCTCTTCTCGGCGGATTGATAGGGACTTGATTTTCTAGAGCGGCTTTCTTCTTAGTACGATTGTTGTATGCTATAAATTAACACCGTAAATAAATCAATATACTCATAATTCTGCTAGATTAGAACAAGGTTACTGTATAAAACATTGTATCAGTTGCACTTTAAGTAAGACATACTAATGTAGAAATTGAACACACTGATGGAAAAGACCCTGAATATTACTAAACCATAAGGATTTTAATATACTTACTATAAAATACGCCAGCGGCTACAGCAAAGAGTAGTGCAGCGAGCGCAGCAACTGCAACGGCCAATGCTGCTGGGTGTGGTGGCGAAGCTCGTGCCAATGGTTCTGCGTCCAATTCTCCTGCTTCCGACAATCGTCCCCAACCGTAGCTATTGCGTGCTTGTACACGAGCTATATAACCCTCTGACACTTCGCCAGCACCGATCAGCCAATAGGTCTCTGCATAATTTATCAATTTAGGTGTTATTTTGCGGAAGTTACGAGTCCTTTGATCCCAACCACTTTGTGTATTTTCGCTATTGGTTATTTATCGACGGACTACAGACGAATTTTTCTTCGGATGTCGAACATCGGTCTCTACATCTATGTCGGAATATGAATTGTTTCGGAACACAGTTAGGTGGCCGTTGATATAAAAATCTCGAATGTTTTTTTATATATTTAGCCCGTGTTTGTATTATTATAGGTAGTGGTGGTAGCTGATGTCAAAGTTAATTATGAAATGTACCTATTCAATGTCAGGAACTTATGTTAATTTTACCTGTGCCATTATGAAGTAGTTCCAATCCTTCTCTTATAATCTGCATTTTAACTTCTTGAGAGAGATCCGTTGGCAGATCTTGCGATATTTCGCTTATATTCTTAGTTACATTTATATAATTTGTTCTGTAAGCAAAGACATTTCTATAAATATTTTTTAAATAGTGTTAACAAATAAATAGTGCGTTATTTTTTATATAGTGTCACAACTTATTGTTTAACACGTCACACACTGCTTCTACGTCATCTGCAAACTAATAAGAGTTTGCAGATGATTGCCAGCGCCACACATGGCGGAAACTCCGTCGAGTTCCATTCCATGTATTTGGTACCTCACTGTAAAAACGTTGACAGTCGACTGAAAATCTTCAACCGAATTTTCAAAGTGGCTTCAATGATAAGTGACGGATTTTCTGTAACGGAAATTCGGCGACGGATTTTCCATTAAGTGTGGCTCTTTAGCCAACAAGTAGTGTTTTCACCTGTGCTGTGGTCTCCCCCAAACCCGATACGCCTCGATGGGCGCGCCGCGGGCGTCGGGCTCCGACCACCACGCGCGGAGCACTCGCTCACCCACAGCTTCTACGCTGAGAGCTCCCGGGGGTCCCGGCACGTCACCTAAAATGAGTTTATGGTCAAAATATAGTCGCTTAGAAAATTTAGCAAGTTTTCAGTTGAGGTAAATATACTGATTATTCTTGAAATAAAGGAAAGGTGCCACCTCTGCGTGCATAAGAATACAGCAGTTAAAAAACTTGGCAAAACACAAAAAAGGGCAAGAAAAAAATTACATATCTAACATTTGTCTGTTGGTTACAGAATACAGAAATTTAAAATGAGAATCTAAAAGTGTCACTTACCAAGAGTTTCGTAAAGAAAACGATCGTCGTGGGGCCAGTGGTATGGCGGTGCGTTTGGGATGTATTGCAGGCTGAGGCGGAAGCGGTATCGAGTCTTGGGCTTCAAATTGCTGGCTGTCCACTGGCTAGGACCGGTGAGTGCACAAGTTTTCCAATTGCCCAATGACGTAGTTGCTTCTGTATACTGCATCTTGTACCTAAATGGTATTGTATTCTGTTAGCTTTATGGATATTATCTCAAAATCTCAAAAATAAAATGAAACTACTTGAATGCAAGGAGAAAAAATTGGCGTTTAAACCACTAACAGCTCAAAGACGCATTTCTGGTCTAACCTAAAACAATTAATTCGTCACTAAAATTTTTAAGGCTCCATGATTCTAGACTAGAAATAAAATGGTACTAGACCATTTCAGATGGAATCTACTAATTGAGTACCAGGGCAACCACCAGAAAAAAAGTGTACTTACTGATGTAGAGGGTAGGAGGTGGGTTTGGGCCATAGCACTTGTATTTGTGCGGCAGATGCGTGTTGCAACAGTAGCGGCGCAGGCGCAGGGTATGTGCGAAGTTGTAGCGCACGTGAGTCCGCACTCTCTGCACTATGTGGCGAACGAGCTCGCACCCACACAGTATAAACTGTGCTGGGAGATAACCGCGTCATGTTTGCAGCGCCACCATCAGGCACTTCGAATGTATTGTGCTCTGGAATTGAAATTTACATCCTACTAACTAATTGAACTAACCTGCCTTGAAAAAAATAAATCTGATCGGCATTAGGGCATAACGCAATATGATTATGACGTAAGACATCAACCACACATTTTACTGTTGGGATACATTTTGTAAAAATTTTGCTTAGACTTATTGTCTAAAAAGTTTTAAATCCGATGAATATCCACAATATTTATTTTGGTGACTAAGGATGAAAATGCTGCTTATCTTAAGCTGTATAGTAGTATTTTCCTACCTTTCAGTCTGTGCGACAGTGAAGGAGAATCATCAGTTCGCCAATGTAGTTCATAACGTAAATCCGGGTCAGGAGTCCACTCTACACGCGCTAATACAGGACTGAGCACTATTCCTTTTACATCTATCGGTGCCGAGGGTGCTGTGAAATTATTATTAAAGTTTGTATATATATATAGGATGGTATGTGCGTGATGTATGCATGTGTGTAAGGCAACAACGATAATAATCAAAAAATCACTGATTTGTAAAAAGTACATTATTCACAAACAAACAGTTTATAAATATGCACAAGCCTGTAGAAAGTCAGAAGGATAGAATAAGAGAACAGTAAGACGATAGAAGTTACACAGCAAGAAAATTCTAAAGAGAAAGCTTTTAAACAATATGTATTATCTACGCATAATGCATAGTAAATAATGTAAAAGTCACTACATTTAAAATAAATATTACAAAAGATATTATAGTAGGTTCAAACAAAAAATTTTCAAAATTCAAGTGTACCTTCCGCTGATGTCTGCAATATTAAAGATGGACTCACAATTGCTTTCAATTCATGAAGCTTTGCGTAGTAATTCGTCGCTTCTAACATTACAGTGTAATTAGTAAATGGTTTCAAGTCACTTATGATCACTTCTGTAAGAGTTGTCATAATGTACTGGCAAGTTTCCTTGTTACATACACCTGTTTCATTATTTGCTTGTAATCGGTAGAATATGGTATACTCTGCAGCTGCCATTTCATACTCTAAATTGTAACAAGGATCGGGTTTTTCCAAACTTGGTAGTTGTAGCGTTATGCTGTTAGCAGAGTTAGACAAAACGATGGGCAGTAGGGAATCTGATTTAGGAAATAGGCAAGCCCGAGGTGGATATGGTTGATTAGCCGGGTCCAACGCCATTATCTTGTACCCGTACGAAGTCTTGACCTGCTCTACTTTGCTCTTTTTATTTTTGGTCGTGTAAAATATTTCTTTATCAGTCGAATTGAACCAGTAAACAAATTTGCTGTCCACTGTTATCGACATTGGAGTGAACCCGTATTTCTTTTTCTCAGTTGCGGCGATTACAATCCGACACTTACAACCGTACATATCAGACGACACAATTTGATTGAACCAGGGATCAACCCAATATAACTCGTATGGAACTCTAGTCATGTCCAAGATAAATGGTTTTGCCAATTGAGGACTTTCGGGGCAGTTACAATTGTTTAGTTCTTCTGGTGTATTGTTGAAAAAGGTTCTGATATTGGAGCCGTTTATTTGAGAAGTCATCAGCGTTCCAAGTCCTGGATGTATGCTCTGTTCATACCAATACAACGACCTACAAGAGAATTAAGAATATAAGAAAATGAAAATAACAAAACATTAGAGGATGTATAAAATGTACACGTACCCTTGCAACGGAGAGATTTGTAAGCTGTAGATTGGTTGTCGTCTGGCAAGAACGCGTCTGACATACGGTCTTGAACTAGGAATACCGAGATCAGCTCGGTACACTACATAAGATTCTGTAGAAGCCATCTCCAATTGAGTCCAATACACGGAACGCCCCACCCAATCTACTGCGATGCTTGTAGCTGAATCATTGATGGAAGTTAGCTGTGGGATAAAATGATTTTATAAGTTTACACTAATTGTTTAATAATGTAGTTGAATTTCTATTTAATTATGAATACCTTATAATGTCCACTGCCATTGATCCTGGAAGAAAATATTTCTTCCAAATTGTTGACCCAGTAGACGATATTTTCTTCAACTGACACACCAAAATCAATCGGTATTCCCATACTCTTTGGTATGGTTTCGCTGTCGCTGGAGTCCAAATCGATAATTTTAATAGATTCTTGCGAGGATATCATTACTTTCGGCACAGGGTTTACTTCATCCGACGAAGATGACACTATTTCGGAATACTGACCGTATCCTGCATCTGTGTATGCTCGAACCTGTATCGAACATATTTTTTAAATAAGTATTTTATATTTTTTCCAGCAGACGTACTTTAATATCAATTCAATAATCAGAAGGGAATTCACTTACTTGGAAATAATATATGGATGCGGGTACTAGATCTCTAAGTACGAGCTGAGTGTGTGCAGGTGAGAGTCTTGCGTCAGCGCAGGCTGATGGCTTGGATGCCCCAGAGGCAGCGCCTTCAGGGAGAGCCCAGCACTGCGCCTCGTACCCTCGCACTACCCCGTTGGCTCGTGCGGGTGGTTCCCAACGAAATATCGCAGACGGAGAACTTTCACTGGACATCATAATACAAATAAATAAAACAATGTTCACCTTGTATGGTATGGGATTAAATTTCTGATTCTCTTAAATGTCGTGAGTATTAGGACGCAGTTTTAAATTTTTGCTCAAAAAAGCTGGGTCTCTTGTCATGTAGCTACTATTAATTGAAATAAAAACGTAAAATGAATAAAAATTTTGTCTTCAAAAATTTTTTTCATGTTACGATCCCTACCTGTGTGCAGGTTGTACGTAAAGACGAGGGAGTCTTGGCGCAGCCGGTGGTGCTTGAGGCGAGTGTCGCTGTACTCGTGCTGCAGCGCCGCCTCCCCAGGGTGTATGTGCACGCACAGTGACTTCCACATTGCTGTACGGCGACACTGTGTTTGATCGTACTTCGACCCAAGGTACGTCTACTGTTTTCTGTAATGTAATATTTAGAGGTTTACTTAGAAATAATGTTCCACTATGATCATCCTCAGCTTTAGCAGTTTACTGCTGAACTTAAACCACTGTTTACTATTTACACGATTGTTGGCTTCCCACATCGAGCTGCTAAAAATAATGTTTAATATCTGAAACCTCAAGTCAAGTCAACCTCAAGTGTTTGGCGAAGGTACTGATTTATACATGAAGGGATTACCATCAGAAGAAATCTTTGTATTCGATGGAAACGCGTTTCGAAATATTATTTCCTACCAATGTCTTTTTAATTATTTACACTATCCTCAACGGTCTTATAGTTTTTATAAACCGCCATACAAGTGATTTATGGTTGGAAGCATAGATTTATTATAACTTACTAGCGTAAGAAGATTGGCAATGCAAAAGAGATAGATCATAGCATACGCGTTTGTTAGAGCGAGATAGAGAGACGAGACCATCTTTCCTATACACGCTATGGGCTTGTATCGCCCTAACGTCTGTCATGTTAAAACAAATCCCACTTATTTTTACAAAATTTAAGGTTTTTATATGTAGTTTTGGTGTTAATTCGACGTGATTAAATATGGTTGCAGTGCCTGGATGTAACTCAAACTAAAAGGAAAATCCACAAAATTATATATCTTGCTATCATGTGTGCACACATGTACATTCCACGCACACTAGTGTATATTGTTTTTGGTCTCGCCTCAATCAAACAAAGCCGATCTATAGGTACGCTAGTAAATACTAAATCTATGGTTGGAAGTAAATAGTAGGATAATAATAATCAGAGATAATACTTGCCTCAATTTTATGTTGTCCAGTAAAGTGCAAGCTGACGTCATAGAAGACACGGCTATTATTTATGTTGACGAGTGAGGCAGGCGCCCAAGTAACATTGAAGCGATCCCACTTCCCAACTACTACTATTGAAGTTCCGTTTATTGTTTCGGGAATTGCTATCACTGATTCTGAAAACATATCAGATTATATACTGCCACGATATAGATTTGATACACATATAAATAACTGGCTTATTAAAACAAAGTGTAAGCATGTAATCTTCACTCGACAAGCCAATTCTAGCACATTTCAATACCAACCAATGAATTGCTATCCCAAGATTATTTCAATTAAACAGGCACTGTTGCATTTAAACTCGAAAATATACGTTAAGAAAAAGATCTATTATTACTATAGAAAACTTACCACTATTCGCATGCAATGTCGGATCTCTAACAGCAATAACGTGTACCCTTGGCACTAGTTCAGCAGTGTATTTTCCAGCAAGATCTGAGACTACCGCACGTGAAGCATCTTGAACCCAGACCAATCGACCACTAAAGTAACATAGTGGTCCTAGAGTCGCAGTACCGGCTAAACGAGTGACTAACGAACCCGATACCTGCGAAGAAAAAAGTCAATTATTTGATGAAAAAGCTATGAAACCTGACATGAAATTAATTTGCCATTTACATTACAAACTTTGTCAAATGATGATCGTACATCTTTATCTCAAAATTATATTTGACAGTATATTGACGAAATTAAGAAAAAAGGTCATAGAAGGATATTATATTTCTACTGTGTAATACAAGCCGTTTCGTACACAAGGCGACGCAAGTCTCCGATACTCGGCGATCTTAGATTTATTTATTTATATTTATGACTTGTGTACGAACGGGCTTAGTCTTACTTCACTAACGCCGTGTGAGATTTGATCAGCCGTTGGCGCTCGATGAAGCTCGGAGCCATCATAACTTCGCACTAACCAGTACAACCATTTCTTTTCCAAATCTGCTGTTAGGCCCATGACTAAAAAAGAAATTCGTAAATGATATATATTTCTTTCTAACACATCAATTAAATTATAGATACCTATATTATTATTAATATTACCTTGTTTTCCACTGAATAACTGTGCAGGATAATAAATCATTTTGTTTTCTCCGTTCAATCTAGCTGCCTCAACTGCATGTCCTGTATTCCAGTATATGTATGCTCCTAAGGAATCGATGGTCAGTTCTTTAGCAACAGTAACAATTGGTACGGGTTCACGATTGCCACCGTCAAAATTTCCACGAGTAATCTGAAAATAATACTATTTAAAGACCCAAATATATCTTGACTATCTAACGTGTCTCTTTTATAGTCAGGATCAACAACAACGGTGAGACAGAATGTATTGAAATTACTTATCGGAATATTTCTAAGTTTCATGAATATATTAGTCAAGTCTTACCAACTGCTGCTTAGGGTTAGACCAGTAAATCTTCTTGCCGACCCAATCGACGGCTAAACTGCCAACATTATCCATATTTGACATCAAACCTTTCTCGTGAGAGGTTGTATTGTACCACATCACAGTGGAAGCGTTTGTCACTAAATATAACTTGTCACGGTACCATGAAATGTCGGTGATATGAAAGTTTTTCAGATGAGATCTGCAATATAAGTTTACAGTATCAATAATTTGTCACGTTACTTGTTAAGGCTCTTTCAATTCTTTGTTACTTAGAAAGCAAAGGAGTGCCTTTATTTTATACCTGTGTATTAAGGTTTGTAAGTTGTCTCCAGTTAAATCAGTCTGCAAAAGTCCATCAGGCCCTGACCATAATAACGTACTATGTAGAGTAGTGGGAGAAGATGCCAAAGTTTTTCCCACAAATTCTGATGACCATGGACCTGAAAAGAAAATAATAATTTGTTTTATTATTTTGACCATGTTATTACAAACATAGTTTTTATATAACTATCTTTTATCGTACCTGACCCAGATGTAGTTACTGCGGCTACTCTGATGACATACTCAGTGTCTTGTTCAATATTATCGACAATGTATACAGATTCGCTGATATTTTTTCTGTAAAATTTAAATGACATAAGTTATTCAGTAAATCCGTACCTACTTCATTATCATAAACTGTTAAGTAATTTTACGAACATGTCTATCACGTCCCGAGTCGAGGCATGTATCAACTGCAAATGGAAAGTCCACTGTTGCCAAGCGCCACTTCCCTGGTGACCAAGTAGATGTGGAGCCGACCATGATACCTTGGCTTTATTGATACCCATCACACTCTGTACTCCTATTGGAGGATTGACAGGTACTGGTATCGGTTGGCAACTTCTAAGAGCTACTAAAACCTGTCTTGTTTCAATAGTTTTCGTATTATACGCTAAAGGATATTCATTGTGGAAGTAGCTGTCTGTTTGTGGGTGATACTCTTCGGTAAGCATTTCCCTTCCGTTCGTCCAATAAAAAAGTCCACTTGCGTAAGCTATTGACCGCGTTGATAAGAACATTGGTGTTTGAGTATTGCTTCTAAAGTCTGTAACTTCACGGCTGAAAAAAAAATGGTTGGTTAATTTTTTACATAGCAGTATATTTTCCAAATCCGTCGAGGCTTGTTTTGCGTATAGAAAGAGTAACAGCAATACACAGATTCATACAAACTTTTGCAATCGTTGATATTATGTAAGAATTGGCTAACGAAGAAACATCGATCGATGTAAAGGTAGTTAGCCTGGATTAACGCGTAGGATAGATTTGATATATTTATACCCCGGGTCAAGATAAAACCACGGGTGTCAGTTAGTACCTACCATCCACCTAATTATTATAATTATTTAATATTCAATTATGTTAGGGTAGATTTTAAGGTTTTATTGTATGCCTGACTATAAGGTACAAACTGTTTCTTATTTCCCAATGTTTACCATCTTGTGATTCCAGTTTGACAATAAATGATTCTGATTCTGATTCTGATTACTGTATAAAAGGGATAATTACCCGTCAAGTGACACAGCTAGAACTGTGTTTCGTATAAGATGTACGACAAGTAGTCTGAAGTCAGCGTGGTCGACTGTGAATGCACCCAAATGCGCATCGCGAACTATCAATTCTGGTGGAGATTCATGGCGCACTCCGTTTGAAATATTCGCCAAGTCTAATCTGTATAAACCACCACGATCCCCACCTCTGAGAGCCCAAAACAAATATCTGAAATAATTAATTTGTAAATCAATGAACAAGCTATTTTACTACTATACTTTCTCTTCCATCGCGCATTTCCTTTTCAAGAATACTTATTACTTACTTACCCATTATAAGCATCAACTTCAAAATGTATAGGACGAGAATTGAATCCCGAATAAGCAACAATTTGGTTTTTTCCATCAAAGTCGCTTCGTATAATCTCCCATATGGTGTGCGTTGCATTATTAGCATTTAGCCCTTCCCCAGTATAATTTACTTGTCCTAGTACGTATAAGTGTCGATTTAACCAATCTACAGACAAATCTAAAGGAGTACAAGATATGTTTTCTGGGGTAAGAATCGGTTCAGAGATATTCTTTTTGGATAGCGAACTACGGTATACGTAGCCATTGGATGCGGAAACAAATAGAGAGTCACTTGACATGTCGAGACCAACACCTGAAAAAAATCAAAATTTTAGTGGAGGTCGCTACACAAAAGGGTTAATTAAAAACAGATGCATCTAGAACCTACCGGTAATCGTATGTTTAGTGTTATATAATTCTATAGGATCAGATAACATATCATTAGCCGAGGCAGCCAAAACATCTTGTTCTCCTCCCAGAATTAAAATAGGCTGCTGACTTGGAATTGCTGAAATTGAAAACGCATTTCAAACATTTGAATACATGAAGTAGGTAGGCAATATGGAAACAAAAAGAAAGCAGCATCTTACATTTGGGCAAGGGTGGAGTTGACACTCTAACATAGGCTCTCGGCCCCTCACCAACCCCGTTACGCATCGCAACCGACACTTCATATTCTCGAGCTGGAGCCAAGTTTTGAAACATGTAAAATAAGGTATTGTTGGAAGCTGGCATTTCCTAAAAAAAAACGATCCATTAGTTTTGATAATCAAGGTAATAGAAATAGACAACAAAAATAATGAAGCTACAGTTACCTTAAGAGCATCGTTCGTATTCGGTTGTGTATCAGTCAATCTCAATACATATGATACCAAAGGTCCATTAGGAAATGGACCTGGTTCCCAAGATATGGATACACGGCTAGGGTCTGGAGCTGCAGCACGCAACGAAGACGGAGGCGAACTTGGTTTACCGCTTTCCAATGTAGAAATAATTACTGACGGTGCTGAATAAAAAGGTTCTCCCGTTCCACCACGACCAGCCAAGAATATTGCCACTCGAAACTATAAAATAATAAATACGAATAATTTATTTTAAAATATCGGTCAAGAGACGATGGCGGGAGAATATTGTCGCCTTTTTTGGACGTTTGGCGACGGCGGCGCTAAACAAAAACCAGTAGAGACAGACCGTGGAAGGCTTTTGCTGAATAGTATGATACCACAACATCTACAGACTATCAAAAATTTTTAAGTATTAAGTAAATACATCCAACTTACTATGTATTTCGTGTAAGGTCGTAGATTATCTACATGTATCGTTGAGCGATCGGAATGACTGGTATTGGAATAGTACTGCCATGTGCCTGGCAGCTCGTCGTAGCGCCATTGCAGCAGGTAACTGAGGTTTCCTGGGGTTGGCACTTCCCAGACCAATGATAGAGATGTCGATGTTAAACTGTCTGCCACTAAAGCAGGGGCGGACGGGGTTCCAATTAACTCTGTAACATAAGCAAGTGATCATTAATTTCTTATTTCATTACTATATTTGCGGTAACGGTGGTTACATTGCCATTTCTGTAGGCTATTATTTGCCTTGTTTAAAATTTCGTTCTGTTTACATAACTTATGATTTCCAATACAAATTAGTGTATTAATTTTATATTTGGTCGAAAAGATATCTATATAAGATCCTGTACAAGAGCCACCGCGCAATGATGGGTATGTGTAGTGTAGTGGCAATGGTTTAAGATTTAAATTTAATCTGATCAAAAATAATAAAATAATTACCTCTTAATTTCTGAAAGTAGGTGTTTAGAGCTTCATTGCACCCCATAACACAGTATAGCTCTCGAGATATGGTTGTTTCTGATGTAACGTTCTGGAAGAAAAGTATTTTATAGTTGTGATATTCGAATCATGAAATTAATAGCCATTTTAATAATTTTTAATATACTTATTACTTACGCATACTGTTTGACATGACTTCTCCAATCCTTCCCGCCAAAGACTGCAGCCCAATGTACACTGAAAATAATAATAATTTGTAACTAAGCTATTAATACCGCTTATTAATAATAATTTGTAACTAAGCTATTAATAAGCTATTAGTACCTACATGTGGGTACCTATAATATGAAATCTTCCAGAGCTATTGGTCTATCAGATTATTTTTGCTCATACAACTTGTATCTAGCTTCAGAAATTGTCGTGCAAAACAAACTCTGTCTGTGTGTGTATTAAGATCAATTATAAACAAAGTAACATTTCTATTCATAAAATCATTATCACTGTCTTTTAATTAATGAAATGATTACATTAGAAGACCATCTGATAACAATGTAAATTTATAAAATTGTAAATATACGTTGACAGGATGAAGCATAGCTATTTGTACATTTAGAACAATTAACACCTAATGGTGCGGGTTCTAATCCAATTAAGTCGAATGGTTTACTAAAAAGTTTGGGATAGTTAAAGCTGTAGTTAAAGGTCAGGGCCATCTTTCCATAAATTAAAAAAAACATGATAGTACAGGAACGTTCTGTTGAAACAAACAAAATTTATTTCTATCAGAAGATGCTCTAAAGAACGATATTCCTTAATCATCTATATGTATATCTGTGATATTACAAAATAACGAGGAAAGTGATAAGAAAGTAAACTTGCTTAAAGGATGTCATGGTTAGAAAAACAAGGATACGATCTCTATGGTTCTAAATTTCAGAGAAAGCTACAAATAATCCTGCTATGAAGAGTTGGGCACAACACCACGTATTTTTTTCACTACGTTTCTATTTCTATGTATCCTTCATGTGTTTCGCAATTCTTAATGTTTATGTCTAAAGAGCACATGTTCTTGTTGTCTAAACAACTGTGCGTAAAACATTCAACATTCAATCTCAAGTGCTGTGAGAGACGGTGCGTCTGCATTTTGTTTGTTTTAGTGATTTCGGTTAAAAAATGCACCCTCCTCGTAGTAAAGTGAAATGTTCCATTCTATAAGTTGTATGTAACGGATTTTTATGGTCGAGCGACGGCCTTTACGGGATAGTGAACAGCGAGACAGGAAAGCAGGTGCCACCTAACGTCTTGAGTCGTGACTGCACCCCGTGAATTATATCTAATTACTTGCTATGATAATAATAGTTTCATCGTTTTGAATGTTACAGGTGATTACGAATCACAGAATTACAATTTTATTCGCGTTGATCATCATTGAATATCGTTAATAAAATACATAAACAAAAATATGAATTTAATAATAATAAGATAATGTTGTATGTAGCGTTTGAGGCCGCTTGCCATGAATTTGTTTGCTAACTGATTAGTATAAAAAATTATTACATACACGACAAAAATTAATATTTATCTACTGTCTGTTGGATCTAGTTATATAAGAGTATGTTGTAATAAGTAATTACATAAATTAAATTATCATTTCAGACCACGTCCTTCAGAGTAATAAAGTTATCTATCACCCTGTCAGTGGACAATTACTCTACTTAGGTTCACGAATAAATAAAGTTTTGTTTATAAATATGTGGTATTCGGTAATTTAATTAACTTGTTGCGAATCTATATCTATGACTCGTTCATACTAGCTACTATGTTAAAAATTAAGCACCTGTGTGTGTGGCACTGTCTATCTCACTTACTAATGTACTTTTTCTTAATTTTTCATAAATTATGATAATATACAAGTTTTATAAATTTTAATGTACTTATACCTACATTGTAACTAATGAGTGGAAAAAAAAGTACAAAATGACAAAATAGGCCGTAACCGGTTTTCTTTCGCCATTTCTTTTTACCGGTTGCCATTTTGCTTGTGTCC
This sequence comes from Endotricha flammealis, assembly GCA_905163395.2. Classification (NCBI taxonomy): domain Eukaryota; kingdom Metazoa; phylum Arthropoda; class Insecta; order Lepidoptera; family Pyralidae; genus Endotricha; species Endotricha flammealis. The sequence goes on along the minus strand of LR990863.1, from coordinate 9,165,272 downwards.
GAAATGGTGGTAGTATATAACGTAGTTTATTTTCTTTATTTAAACAAGTTGTAAATGACAAGAAAAAGTGCCTGTGAAAGTCTAATTTCTGAAATAAACGATTTCATTTAATACCTACAATCATCATCATCAGCCTACATTTGTCCACTGCTGGACATAGGCCTCCCCAACTGCACGCCACCGCGCACGATCCTCGGCCACTCTCATCCAGCTCTTGCCAGCCACCTTGCAAAGATCATCGCTCCATCTAGTCTGAGGGCGTCCTACGCTACGCTTACCGATTCGCGGTCTCCACTCAAGAACTCGTTTAGCCCAGCGGTTGCCGGTTCTTCGGCTAATATGGCCGGCCCACTGCCACTTCAGTTTGCTTATCCGGTGAGCTATGTCGATGACTCTGGTTCTCTGTCGGATCACTTCGTTCCGAATTCGATCCTTCAGAGAAATTCCGAGCATAGCCCTTTCCATAGCTCGCTGAGCGACTTTAAATTTGTGGACCAGACCAACCGTGAGTGTCCACGTCTCGGCACCGTATGTCATAACAGGTAGGACGCACTGATAAAAAACTTTCGTCTTTAGACTTTGTGGAATTGGCGATGTGAAGACCCGACGAAGTTTCCCATACGCTGCCCAGCCCAGCTGTATTCTTCTATTTGCTTCCTTCTCGAAGTTGTTTTTACCCAACTGCAGAGTTTGCCCAAGGTAAACATACTCCTTAACAACCTCGAGAATACTGCCCTGTACTGCAATTGGTTCCGGATTTACATGTTCGTTGAACATAACCTTGGTTTTGTCCAAGTTCATCCGGAGACCAATGCGTTGCGAAGAATCAGCTAGGCCATTCAGCATATGTTGCAAATCTTGCAGCGTTTCTGCTACGATGACGATATCGTCTGCAAATCGCAAGTGTGAGAGGTACTCGCCGTTTATGTTAATACCACGTCCGTTCCAGTCCAGCACCTTGAACATGTCCTCCAATGCATTTGTGAACAATTTGGGGGATATAACATCCCCTTGTCTCACACCACATGCATGGGGGGATGCATGGGGATAGACTCAGACCGCTGGTTCTGGATTTGGACGGTCATAGTAGCGGCGTTATACAGGCCTCTCAGCACTTGGATATATCGCCAATCGACTTGGCATCGCTGCAAAGATTCCAAAACAGACCAGGTCTCAATGGAGTCAAAGGCCTTCTCATAGTCCACAAACGCTATGCACAGGGGTCGATTATACTCTTCGGTCTTCTGTATAATCTGCCGCACTGTATGGATGTGGTCTATGGTGCCGTACCCCGATCGAAACCCGGCCTGTTCCGGTGGTTGAAACTCATCGAGTCTTCGCGCAAGGCGATTCGTGATGACTCTTGAAAACAACTTGTAGATGTGGCTGAGGAGCGAAATGGGTCGATAGTTTTTCAAGAGGGTTTTATCACCCTTCTTGAAAAACAATACGACAATACTCCTACTCCACGCCTCTGGAGTTCTCCCATCGAAGAGGACAGTATTAAAGATTCTTTGGAGCTCCTTCATTACAGGTGTGCCACCAGATTTCAGAAGCTCAGCCGTAATACCATCCTCTCCAGGGGCTTTTCCATTTTTAAGCTGTTTAAGAGCCAACTCGATTTCGCCTAGGCTGACCTCTGGCAAGTCTTCAGTAAAGTGGCGCGTAAGTGTGGCTCTAGAATTCTCATTTCCGGGATCAGGTTGAGATGAATGCGATGCGTAAAGCTGGCTGTAGAAGTTTTCAATCTCCGAAAGTACCTCCGGCTTAGAAGAAACGACTACTCCATCCGTGGTAGTCAACTTCGTCAGATGGCTTCTCCCAAGCGATTGGACAAACACTTTGAACCCCCGATTTTGCTCGATAGCTCGCTCTATAGATCGAGTGTTGGAGCATCGGAGGTCTCGTCGTACCAGTTTGCCAATTCTCTTGTTTAGAGCATGTCTGTCTGACGAAGTGGCTGGTGGGTCTTCCCGTCGTACCTTCATAAGCTCGAGTGTTTCTTCCGAAAATTTCGACTTCCTGCCCTTACGCTGCAATTCGCAAAAACTCATACCTTCCTCCCTGAGGATTCCGACCACCCTTTCGAGGGCCTGGTCAACGCTGTTTGTGGTTTCCGCGACAGTAAATCGGTTTTCCAGATTTGACTGGAACGTTTCAGATCCCACTACAGTTTGGAGCAGGGTTGGCCGGAGCCTGGACTTCATCAAACGGACACGTTCAAGCTTAAAATTGATATTCAGAGAGCCTCGCACAAGTCTGTGATCGCTTCCGGTGTTAAACCTGTTGATCACTGAGACGTCTCTGAATATGCGCTTCTTGTCCGTAATGATGAAGTCGATCTCGTTTTTGGTCATAGCGTCGGGGCTTTGCCATGTCCACTTCCTTTGAGGCTGTTTCTTGAAGAACGAATTCATCAAGAAGAGCCCCTCCTTTTCGAGGAAGTTGACTAGCATTTGCCCCCTATGATTCCTGCTTCCATACCCATGGGACCCTACTACCGATTCGCTGTAATTTTGTACTCCCACTTTTGCGTTAAAATCCCCCATGACAACATTGTAGTGGGCCTTGGTGGTGAAGTGTAAGGCCTTCGATATGTCGCCAAGCATATCTTCCATTTCATCGTCCGAGTGTGTCGAGGTCGGTGCGTAAACCTGCACAACCTTGAGGCTAAACCTCTCGGTTAGCTTAATTACCAGGTACGCGACCCTGCTCGACACACTCGAAATCTCCACAACGTTGTCACACAGGGTTCTATTAACCAGGAACCCTACGCCACCCTGGGATAGCTGGTCTCCCTCTCGGAAGTACATAAGGTTGCCTGAATCAAGGGTTACGGTGTCCTCCCCCTCTCTTCGGACTTCGCATAACCCAAGAATATGCCACCTTATTTTTCCGAGCTCGATTTCGAGTTTCGCCAGGTGCTCGTCTAGCCGTAACGTGCGTCCGTTATACGTCGCCAAGGTAACCCGGGGATTCTTCGCACCCCCTGCCCTGCCGTCACCGTGACCGCCGCCGTGATCAGGAATAGCAGGGCGACCGGGAACTGGGGGCCGTGGTACGTTTCGGCTTGCCATATTAAGGTGGGTTGCTCTAATTGCCACGCTGAGCAGGCGGGTTGGCAATCGCAGTGCATGCTATACCAGTGTCGCTGCTGCCCGACACCAGTCTGACCCATGTGTGCTAGGAGATATGCACGGGTCGAAGATCTCTTAGTCGCCTTTTACGACACCCTCGAGAAGAGTTGGGGGAATGCTATTCTTCGGCCGGCACTCCACGACACTACACTACACGACACGACACTACAATACCTACATATAAAAAGAAATACTACTTAACATTTTTTTTTTTGTTTGTAGCATACTAATGTTATATTATTAAATACGCTAATATAATTACAATCTAGCCTAAACATAGACTAATGAGTAATTTTACATTGACCTAGTTTTATAAAATTGTAATATAAGAATGTGTCCATCGGCACTTTTCTTACTGTCTCTATTAAGGGGAAGTCACTTTGTTCATGTGTCTTTGTTTACACTATTTTACCACATAAATATTGTCACTAATCACTACACTAATTCAAATGGTTTAGTTCTTTTAAGTCGTCTCACTATGTCCGTATTGTCGAGGAGCTGGATCGCCTCTACGTTCACATGATGAAGCAATCTATTCTCATGTGCTTCTGCATTTTTTTGGATGACATTGTTGACCATTGGTATGTTATGTACCATGGCGCATTCACAATAGCCCTCAGTACTTTTTTTTGGAATCTCTGAATTATTTTAGTGTTGCTCTTTTTGCTACAGCCCCACAGCTGTATGCCATAAGTCCATACTGGCATTAGGACTTGTTTGTACAGTAGTAGTTTGTTTCGAACCGACAGGGTGGAGTGTCTTCCTAGTAACCAATTCATCTTATTGAACCGTATATCAAGTTCACATCTTTCCTTCTTGACGTGAGCTTTCCAGCGGAGCTTCGCATCGAGCGTCATACCCAAATACTTGGCTGTATTTTCGTAAGGTATACGCTTTTGGTTAATGTACACTGGGCAATATTGATCGTGTTTATTTGTAAAGTTGACGTGAACTGATTTAGATTCATTAAGTTTGATTCTCCATGTTTTTGTCCAGTACTTAACATAAAGTCAATCAACCATGGCAAACCATGGCAAATTGTAACGATTGGCGCCGCCGTTGTTGGCGTCTAAATAAGTTTTCTTCTGTCCGTGATGCAGACAAGGTGCCGTGTTTTTAATAAATTCCTATAGGAATGTTTACAAAGCGATTGGGTACGCAGTTAATGACAAGTTAAAAATATTTATGTAACAGTAGATGATTGAAATCTATAAAATAAGCGTGCGGATATCCTTGGGACATTTTCATTGTGGATGATACAATACGCTGAACAATTAAAATGGACATGTCTGACTGACGCTGGGCGTCGGACGGAAGTAGGGTTGTACTAATGTTAAAAATTCACAAAAAAGAGATACATTCGATAGTAGAGCGAAAACTTTTCTACTTGTAGGTATAGTCAACAAAATGATAGAAAAAGGAAAGAGTACTAATATAAGACAAAGACATGATTTTTATGCTATAAGTAGATAAATTGACAGACTGACTTTTTGCACAGAGACCGCGTTTTTCTTAAAAACAAAAAAAAATAAAAATAATACAGTACTCGTAGTGGTAGAGCATATATTTAAATGGGCTAGCTCTTCCGGGGAAGTACCGCTCTCTCACAGAATACCAGCGTAAAGCAGCAATGCGTTTCGTTCATTGAAATCTCAGAGATATATCCCTTTTCGCTCTTGCTTGCGTTCATAGGAAGGCGGTGACCAGTTCCCATCAGGTGGCCCGCTTGCTAGTTTAAAAAGTACTATATCATCCCACTAATATTATAAAGGCGAAAGTTTGGAGTATGTTTGTTATTTATTTTTTTAAGATATTTTGTATGTATGTAGCTGATACCTTTTGTTTTTAAGTCAGTCATTACTGCATGCATGGTCATGGTATGTCGGGCTTCCCCTTTAGACCACTTGGGGTATACCGACTAAAAACTGACTGACTGCCACCTCATACGCCTAGATGGGGAACTACAAATAGGTACATCCGCTGCCCCGCCTTCGCGTTCGTTCGAAGACGCCCTTGTTGGGCTACGGCACGGTTGGCGGCGCGCTCACGACTAGGCGCGCTCAACACTCGGGATGTAGCTGATACCTTGGATTAACACATAGGATACTTTTTATCCCGAAAAGTACGCGATTCCCATAGGATTTGGTCAAAAGTCTGATATTCAATAAGGCTTTATAGAGTAGGTGGCGATACTGTGCATAAATACACGCAAACGGAGTTGCGTGAAGTAGGAATTTGGCAACCCTAGTAGGATCAGTGCCGTTTGTTTCGGGTGTGATTGTGGGTCGCGACCGCGGCTCGGGCGCCCGCACTCCCATCTGCGAACTGGGACATACGAATCAACGCGATTATTATGATGATCCCACTGATTTGGTGCATGATGTTATTCATCTGATACGTATAGACATTCATAAATTGTCCTATTCAGATCTCATTCATATCTTAGACCATTAGTAGTTAATTTTGAAGATTTAGCTTGGGACTTTTGATCATAAAATTACTGTAATCTAAATTATATGAGGCCTATGTCCTGTCTTCATGTGGATGAGATGACGATGATGAGGTCAAATAAAATTACTTCATGCTGTAGAGATCAGAAAATTGTATGAATATCGATTTCAAATTAAATATCACATCGATGATAACAAACTTTAGACTTAGGTTTAGGAACTCAGCAGAACACACTTGCGTTGAGTCCACTTCGTTCATTCAATATGTCAATTATTCTGACACCAATGGTTTCAGTCGCCTCGCTAACACTCGGCTTCCGCCTTGGCTGTCACAACATCACGCCCAGCGCACCCTCTCGCATTCACAGGCCGATGGGCTCGTTTGGGCATCTGACATTGTCAATCCACATTAATATTTATCGGCACAGTGATCTGCTGCTAGCGAACCGTTTTAAGACCCTTCAACGACGAAGATAAACTTGTTTTGATTTATATTTTAGTCATGTTTATTAATTTTGTAACGAATGTTCCAATTTTCTTAATGTCTCAATCTAGGTTTAATTATATACTGATCTCCTGTGAGAATGCCAGCGGCGTCTTCAACGTTTGCGTCAACCGACTTCAATAAAATCTAGTGAAGGTTAATCATAACTTGTGTCACGAACATTATATTACGTTTATTATACCTACGTAATTACAGACAAACCTATTTCCTCATAAAGGCACGCGCCCCTCGAAACAATCTACCTACTAAACACACTGAAATGTAAGTAATAAAAAGCTAAGTAAATTAGTGGCTAATTAGCCAGCATCCTGTCTCGTGCCGTAATAATAACAAAACAATAGTTCTCCCTGTGGACCTATTAAGTGGTCGCAACGCTCGTTGTCGTTGGGTTTCGGAAACGCTTGGATCGGAAGTCCAATTGGGAGCGCAAGCGCACGCCGGATGCAGGGCGCTGTGAAAGCACTCGTATCATTTAGGTAATAGTTAATTAATGTGTTTTTGTTCTGCTTATTGCGACATGTCAAAAGAGAGGACATGCTTCATAATTAGTACAATGTAGATAGGTTCTACATTCATTTGCATAAGGAAGTTAGTTTGCAAACACTTTTTCTTTATAAGTACTTTTTTATCTACCCGCGTTAATTTCTGTAAACTTCATTTAACAGCAGCAGGATATCGCACATAGTCCAGGAAAGGGAAGATTTTTTTTTTGTGGGTGTTTAAATATAATATATTATAAGGGAGGTAGGGCACAGCGGATAATCCGCTCAAATCGAAGCAGCCCGTCTGGGGAAGGACCTCCACCTTCCTTACAGAAGATCGTCGATCGTAGCCAAATAGCAGTGGTCTCGGGCCTCGGCCATGTTGTGTTCCTAATACGGTGAGTAAGGTCTCCAGAGCTCCACTTGGGGGGTTGGGAGGGTTGGCAACGCGTGAGTGATACCCCCGGTATTGCAAGCGTCTATAGGCTACGGTGATGCTTACCAACAGGCGGGCCGTATGCTTGTTTGCCACCTTTGTGGTATAAAAAAATATAAAAAATACTTAATACGTATAATTTACTAAAAATAAGTTTTATTATCATGTCACTTTATTCCTAAACATAATCATTAAGCGTACAGATAGAGACCACCCACATAGTGAATGAGCTACCTTCGAAGGTATTTTATAAATACTACTAGAGAAACCCGCTCAACTTCGTTTGCGTTTATCCCGCTTTCCCGTGGGAATTTCAAAAAAATATTTCTTATCGGTTGCCTACATCACACACCCAAATTTCAGGTCTCTACGGTCAAGACAAAACATTTTCATATGTATACATGATTATTTTTCTATTTAAATACTATTTACAATCTTTGGAGTGGGCGTTTATGAAATAGGCTAGCCCGACCGGTGAAATACCACCCTTATACAGAATATTGATGTGAAGCAGCAATGCGTTTCGTTCGGAGAGTGAAATATCCGAAATTCTTGTTTGCCACCTTTGTGCTATAAAAAGAATCCAACTCCTTCCTTATACTATTTCTTGCTATATATCCTGTCTTTTCCTGTTATAGGTCGGCAACGGGTCAGGGACCCTAGAATCTCTGTGCTCCATAGTCGAAGGTAATCATCTATATATATAAAATGCTTTGTCCTGACTGACTGACTGACTGACTGACTGACTGACTGACTGACTGAGAATCAACGCACAGCCTAAACCGCTCATCGTAAAAATCTGAAACTTGGCAGGTGGAACTATTATAAGACGTAGGCGTCCGATAAGAAAGGATTTTTCGAAATTCGAACTATATGGGGGTAAAAAAGCGGGGTAAAGTTACTATGGGACAACTTGATTCCTTGGTCCAATCTACTTCAAATTTTGCATAAAAATTGTTTAAGAGAATTGATGGAAGATGTGATTCTTATTTTATTGAAATTCTTGAAAAAAATGTATTTTGTGGGTAATTTTCTTCGAGTTTATATCAATACTCATACTCCTTAGTGCTTTTGATTTCAATTACATTTCATTTTGACACATCCGTGAAGTGAAGGGTGTCATCTGTCATGTAATATTTTTGATTGTGAATATATTGAAACAAAATGATTTCATAATGTCGTCGTACTATTTATTCTGTTTGTGATCTTGGAAAAACAGCTAAAATTCTAAAGCGGACTGAATCATATTCATCGATAATGGGTATATTATATTTTATAATATTTGACAGGGTTCAAGTTAAATTGGTCAATGGTTAAATGGCATATTGGTATTGTCTCTTTCTCACATATAGAAAATCTCATTACGTCAACTCGCTCTAATATTTCGTAGTGTTGTTGACGGATGGTTGTAGGCTGAGGTTGTAGGTTTTAAAATACCGATGTTCTTATTACATTTTTTTACGGAAGTGGTTGGAAAACAAGCTCAGGAATATGGATCATTTTGATATTAGGTGATTACCGTCAACTATGGAGCACATATTCTAGGGTCCATGACCCGTTGCCGACCTATAACAGGAAACAGGATATAGCGAGAAATAGTATAAGGACGGAGTTAGATTTTTTTATACCACAAAGGTGGGAAACAAGAATTTCGGATATTTCACTCTCCGAACGAAACGCATTGCTGCTACACGTCAATATTCTGTAAAAGGGTGGCACTTCACCGGTCGGGCTTGCCTATTTTTCATAAACGCCCACTCCAAAGATTGAAGAATTAATTGATGAGAAGTACCTATATAAATAGACAACCGATAAGAAAGGATTTTTTTTAATTCCCACGGGAAAGCGAGATAAACGCAAACGAAGTTGCGCGGGTTTCTCTAGTTTAATATCAAATGATCCATATTCCTGAGCTTGTTTTACGACCACTTCCGTAAAAAAATGTATAAGTATATGGATATTTCAATACCTACAACCTCAGCCTACACCCATCCCTACAACAACACTAAGAAATATTAGAGCGAGTCGACGTAATGAGATTTCCTATAAGTGAGAAAGAGACAATATCAATATGCCATTTAACCATTGACCAATTTAACTTGAACCCTGTCAAATATTATAAATTTAATATTTAATTACTTACTGTTTATTATCGATGAATATGATTCAGTCCCCTTTATACATAGTTGGAATTTTAGCTGTTTTCCGAGATCACAAACAGAATAAATAGTACGACGACATAATGAAATCATTTTGTTTGAATATTCACAATTTATAAAAATATTACATGACATATGACATACTTCACTTCTCGGATGTGTCAAAATGAAATGTAATTGAATCAAAAGCACTAAGGAGTATGAGTATTGATATCAAATCGAAGAAAATTACCCACAAAATACATATTTTTCAAGAATTTCAATAAAATAAGAATCACGTCTTCTATCAATTCTCTTAAACAATTTTTATGCAAAATTTGAAGTAGATTGGACCAAGGAATCAAGTTGTCCCATAGTAACTTTACCCCCCTTTTTCACCCCCTTAGAGACCGAATTTCGAAAAATCCTTTCTTATCGGACGCCTACGTCATATAATAAGTCCACCTGCCAAGTTTCAGATTTCTACGATGAGCGGTTTAGGCTGTGCGCTGATTCTCAGTCAGTCAGTCAGTCAGTCAGTCAGTCAGTCAGGACAAAGCATTTTATATATATAGATTAAAACTTAAAATATTATGTAAATCTTAACACATTATTTCAGCTTCTTAGATAATCGAGCTGAAAAATGATTAAATAATTCATGAATGACCCCTAGTTCGATTAATGATAACCGGCCATAAAGTTTTTGTTACCGAAGTTTTTATTACCGGGAGTGAATAACCCTATAATCTAAGAGGCACATCACATCGCAAATAATTCTGTGACTTACGTAATTATATTTATCATATTTTCTACAAACAAGCCGTTATTAGAATACTTAATTAATCATGATTATTCGGGATGTATATCTTACCAATTTGATTTGTCAGTTGGCGCCAGTGATCGCCGTATCAGACCTCGTGTTGCTATTTTTCCTAATGACCATTGCTAACCTTCGATAAACTCTGACATAAAATATCCCATTTATGTCACAATCTCACAGATCGTTCATTGGTATACTTATTTACACGAACCCAACAGCTGATGGTTACGAGAAGTTAGCTTTTCAGATTAACACATAAGTAAGTACTAAAACAACACCTGCTAACGATGAAATCGGACATAGGATAAGGATTTCATATATTTTTAATTGACATCAACTCAATCAAGATTAAGAAACTTTTATTTTTAACCGAATTTGATATAAGTTCGTAAATAGGCGCGACAAATAAAGCAAATCCGTAAATTGACAAAGATTTACCTCACTACATCAATACAATTCAATGGTATAAAATTTTGATATTACATCAAAAATTAGTGAGCAGGTCACGCGTTAGCCCACGCCAACCACTTGGACTCGACAATTGGATAATGTTGAGGCGAATTGGGGCCCACCGGAGCGCTTCCCGCCTCCATCCTTGAGTTCTCGAGGACTCTCCACTCGATATCTAACACGGCAAACCAAATGATCAATGCTGTTTTGATGTTAGTCCTTTCGTGATTCGACAACGAATGCGGTCAACTTTTTGATTTCAATGCAGCAATGTAGTTTTGTGGCGACAGGACAATAAAGGACAAGGATTTTAAGGTGATATAAGCCAAATTGAATTTTATAGTTAGGGATGTGTACGCGTGCCGACTTTTATCATCCAAATTCATGAATATTTTCACTACTTAATACTTATACAAATAATTGTATAGTGCAGATCTTTATCAAAATCCTAATAAAAGCAAAGGATATATGCAATTCGCAACAATTGGAGTATTAACCACCCTTTAATCTATTTTTATTCAAGGCTTGAGTTGTGGAGAGGCCAATAAATCAAAAGACTTCACAATGGTAGAGTGCATTCACGATTTTGCTCGTCGGGTGAGCAGAAGGGATCGGGGGGGGGGGGGGGGGGGGGCAGACTTGGATGAAAGAGAGGAGAGGTAAAGAGCGGGAAGGAAATCGTGAATGTGAATGGGCGAAACGCAGACGCAGCTCAGAGGCGGGGTAGCTACGGGCAGCTAATGAGGAAATAGGAATTAGCAGGCGACGAAGCCGAGAGCGTTCATCGTGATAACGAATAACAAATAATATTTACATTTCTCATTTTGTTAATTGCAATAAATTTGTTCAGACACTACACATTCGCAGAAACTTTTTCTAGTCACAGTAGTTTTCTTTTCTATTACAGAGAACACATATTTTTCATTCGTTGATAGAATTAACTGAACGTGACTCTAAATCAGGGTTCACTACAACATCCTGAATTATTTTATCCCCTTTTCGCGTATGAAAAATTTCAGTAGTCAGACCAAAACTTACACGTTTTGTAGAGTGAGAGAGGGTAATGAAATGCAATACCTTCCCTATCCTATCCTATCCTTTGTTTAATCCGTTATTCCTATTCTCATTTGGTGACTTGCGCAAAATCATTTGAAAGTCATTAAAATATAACTATGACTGACTCTCAAACTTTTTTAATGTTATACGGCAGACAAGCAATCGGAACCTGATGAAAAGTGGTCACCGCTGATTATGGACATCAGCAACACCAGGGGCATTACCAATGCGTTGCCCACCTCTGACGAAACCTCTCATGTATGTACATATTTACCTCTTAAACAGTCCCATGTCATAGTCCGAAGGAAACACAGAGTCTGTGAGCTCATTCCAAACTGAGTTAAAGATGGAAAACTGAGTCAAAGATGGATAAAATAAGTAGGTTGTGAAATTAAGATTAAAATGTGTTCCTGCAACTGCCCGTTTACCAATATATTAATGAGTAATGACACTGACAACAAAACTGATTAGTGGAACTCTACATATTACGCTTATCAGATCAGACAAAATACAGTAAATATACTTATTAGCTACCCTAAAAATGAATTAAACACTAGCTGTACTTTCAAATGCCTATTATAAGGCTTGCTTGAAGTATTACTAATTTTAAGTACAGTGTCAGAATATTAAAAGTAATTGTAACATGTGTGCAAAGGAATGTAGATTATTGTAGGAGGCTAAACACAAGATGCATAAGAAATTATACTGTCTGGCTCTCAATTAACGCTAGACAGACACTAGGTACTAACTGGGGATTGTTGAATAACGGAACATTAATAACAATTAGATTAAGTTAAATTTGTACGAGCTAAAAATAGTATATTCTAACACTACTTGCACTAAGAAACAAGGAAATGAATTCTTCGAAACAGTCGAGCGATTATTGTATCTGTTGAAGTTTTTATAAGTATCTCACTAACTACTGCCTTCTCTAACGTGGATTTTGTTTTTCCAATATAAATAATGATTTTTCAATAGAAACTATGGCCAAATTTATCACAATTATGGCCAAATTTTTCAAGATAAACTACTTTTTCCGGTTATAAGCTATCTCGAATCTATACCAAACTGTATGCAAATCGTTTGAGGGATCTCAAAGCCTGGCTTCATCTTGACGAGCTCTTTTCGAACGAGAAATATCATTCGATCTAGATTTGGAGTCTGAATTTTACCACATAGATGAACTTGAATTATCCTAATATTAATGGAGTGGTTTTTCAATTCAACTATCCCAGTGCAGGACTAACCTCCGTATGAAAAAATTCAGTAGGTAAGTAGGTAGTTGATAAGGTATATATAAGTAGTTCAGTAGGTAGGTATTACTACCTACTGAACTACCTATGTAGTTACCAATCTTTTAGGATCTCGGAACCAAAAAGATTCAATCCTTATTGTTCTGCTGTCTCTGGCTTATTTTAGTAGAGATTTCGACCAATCCACTACCAGATAAGTATAATTATATCCAAGAACAAACAAATGTAATCAGCGTTGATGATCTAACGGAGGGACCAGTTGTCTTTATATCGCACATATTTCAATTAGCTGTCTAATTGGTGCGTACACGCATCATGCTCACTTTATGCTTCATTGGAGAAAGTTCTCGTGTGAAAAGTCATTCGTAAAAGTCTTTCAACTACAATGCTTTCAGCTAAATTGGAAAAATTGTTAGAGATAGTCTTCTAGAAGTTTTATTCTAATATCTTTTTTTATGCCACAAAGGTGGCAAACAAGCATACGGCCCGCCTGATGGTCAACATCACCGTAGCCTATAGTCGCTTGTAATACCGGGGATATCACTCACGCGTTGCCAACCCTCCCAACCCCCAAGTGGAGCTCTGGAGACTTTAGGTACTCACCGTGTAGGAACACAACATGGTGAGACCAATGCTATTTGGCTACGATCTTCTGTAAGGTGAAGGTCCTTCCCCAGATGAGCTGCTCCGATTTGAGCGGATTATCCGCTGTGCATGATCCTAAACTGTTTGGTGAAATCAATTTATAATTTTCAATTTATTATAAATTATTAATTGATGTTGCCAACAACATTCCTGCCTTACCCGATGGTTGATTGTTAGAGAATGCCATTAGGCGTTAATTTCTTTGTTCAATAAAGAATAAATAAATAATAAAATCAATTAATAAAATTATTATAATGGTCTACCTACGGTTACTAGAATATTCATGAGTGCACCTGACGGAGCATTGGCCGGTCTCATTACCGTTCCGTTCTGTCTACCAACATTGTTTTGATGGTTTTGCTCTACTGGCTCGTTGAATAAAATTATTGTAATCGCTTCACGTTTTGAATATATTATATTATTTCCCACATTATCTATTCAGTCAGCATGACATAATAAGTTTAATAACTATTTTTTTATGCTACAATGGCGGCAAACAAGCGGTCGGCCTGGCTTGCAATACCGGGGTTATCACTTTGCCAACCCTCCTAACCCACACCCCCCCCCCGGACCGTACTCACCGTGTAGGAATACAACATGGCTGAGACCAATGCTATTTGGCTACAATCTTCTGTAAGGTGAAGGTCCTTCCCCATATGACCTGCTCCATTTGAGCGGATTATCACCGTAATAACACAGCATGTTCGTAACCAATATTATAGTCATTTTTACCTACAAACTTGCACAAATTAGAATTCTATGTGACCAGGATGTGTGAAAATATAAAAGACGCTGCATATTTTCTAATGTACTAAGGTGTGATTATTTCAATTGGAATCCCGTTGGAATTTCCCGTTCAAAAACCCCTTAACTCTCCTGTGTAAAAATTGTGCTTCACAGGTTCAACAGTCTAGGGAGGACCTAACCTCTCATATATATATCTCTAGAACTCTAGATTAGGGCTACGGTCGCCCTTTTCACACATAAATTATGAAACTGTTTAACCTTACTTCCGATACGTGATTGACCATTTCCGAGCATAGTGCAGCCAAGCGAAAACTAGGGAATTAAATTCCTCTACACGAAAAACGTCGATGGTAAACATTGTTTATCGTTTGTCATGGTGTAAGTAGTAATGATGTAAAGGTTGTAGATGAACAATGTATAACTACATGTAAAATACGTGAAAAATTACATGAAATCCTAAGAACACTAGCTGCTGATGAATACTGATGATGTCTAGATAGTTTTTCTCCCAGAAAAATTGTAGTAAACTCACAACCGTAATAATTTTACGAAGAGAAAAACGTGAAATTTTGACTGAACACATTTTATAATACTTTTCATTCCACTTTGCACAGTGGGAAAATTGATAAATAATGGAAAAAATAAGTATTTTACTTTTTATATATTTTTTCATGGTAATGCTATATTCTACGAGTGCGTATGTAAAACGATAGAGTGAAATAAATGAACTCTAAAATAGATTCGAGGGGAGCTGGCAACTAGCAGCTTCCTTCCTGCGCCCATCCGGCGGCGAGTCTCACGCGACCCCCGCGCCATGCCACGATGGTGGATGACCACCACGACATACGGTCAGGATGTACCAAATAGTACCAAAGGGTGAGGCCAAGTCAACAATTGGGATCACTTACAGAAACCAATAAATACAAGAGACTGTACCGCAATGTATTTTCTGTGATAGCATTTGATTTTTTTCAAGCCTGCACAAGCACAGGCAAATTATTTTGTCTACAGACTTTATGCCTCGCAAAGTATTTCGCTTACAACTGCATTGAATAACGCGCACGAGGAAAAAAAAGCAACAAGTACTACCATCGACTTTAAAGACAAACGTCTGGTCGGGCCTTTTGTATAGAAAAGTATATGCCTCCGCTGTCAGTCCGTTCCTCTGTCAGTGAGCGTAATTTTAGGTATATTGATACTTAGTTTAAATTTTCGCAACACGAGTACATTTCTCCGTTTTGTGAACCGCTAACAAAAATAAAAAATCAAATTCTAATAAAAATAAAGAGAAAAAGGAAACGGCACGAAAAACTTCCTGTGCATATTATCTAAAATCCATCTTTGGTAGGTATTTAATATGTCATTAAAACCTGAACTGAAGTTACTTACATTTTCACAATTGAACAAACCTGGTAAAAGACTCCAGTGTTTAAACTCCAGTGTATATAATCACTACATAGTATAAAACAAAGTCGCTTTCTCTGTCCCTATGTCCCTTTGTATGCTTAAATCTTTGAAACTACGCAACGGATTATGATGCGGTTTTTTTTAATAGATAGAGTGATTCAAGAGGAAGGTTTTTAAGTATAATACATTCCAAAATTCCCACGGGAAAGCGGGATAAACGCAAACGAAGTTGCGCGGGTTTCGCTAGTACAATATAAAATACAGAAATAAAGAAATAATTAAGCGATGAAAGTCGGAAAACTTTCAAGTAACTGCTATAAAATGTTAACAGTGTTAAAAACAACAAATGTATCGACAAGGAAGGAAGGAATCAAGTAAACAAATGCAGGCTTACTGCATGCAAACATCACCAGACACCTTCCCAACCGATGAGTGACGATACCCTTCGATCCAAGAAATACGTATAAGTACAAAGGTGTTAATTTTAAGAAATACTTATATAAATATTTAAGTTACATAAAGTACTGGTTAATTCCCTTATAAATACCATAACCATTAATTTCCATGGGTAAATTCTTGAACGGGCAAGTTACTCGTATAGTAGCAGGGTACATAAGTGACAACATATTTATGCAGCTGACTGGTAATAACATACGATTGAATAACATAAATTTGCCTAAAGTGAGCATAGTGGACAAATATATGTTTTGCGTTGTTTAAAATAAATTTCTTAGCTATTCAAATGTCCGTTTTTATTTTCGATGCCGTGGTCATATTTTGTGGTTTTATCGACTTCTTTGTTTTAAATGGAGATATTTACCGTGTCCGCTTTATAACTGACTAGCTGACCCGTGCCCACTTCGTTGGGCATAATATTAATAATCCTTTTTTAGTACAGGCGTTCGTAAGAAACGCTTTCATTCGACCGTTTTTTCTCCGATTCACTTTGCAAAACCGACTACCACATAAAAGCCTTTTTATTTTATTTTTTTATATAACCTATAACACTCGGCAATAATGTGGCTTTCTATTGGTGAAAGAATTTTTAAAATCGGTTCAGTAGATCCCGAGATTACCCCTTACAATTTAACAAATATACAAACACACAAACTTTACTTCTTTATGATATTAGTATAGATATATCAAAATAGAATAAGGAAGATGTACTTCTCGAATTTTCAGTCACTGGTAGACTTGCCCTGGTGGTAGTCTTACCCCACCTGACCTTAATTTATTTCCTTTAAATTAAAGTATAAGGCATTTATTCCAACATTTCCAAATAAATAAGTAAGAAGCTAACTAATACAATTCTGTTTACTTACATATTTTTTACAACAATGTGAGAAAAGTTATGAAAATAATATCGTAATGACAGAAAAAAATCAATTGCGTCATGTCTTATCGTACTTAGTAATATGAATACGTAGGCATGCACTCCTAGTAGAGATGATTAAAATTAATTAATTCCAAATCATATCGCCAATTTATAAACAAAAAAAAATCAGAAAGTATCAAATAGGTACATACTTATAATCTTTACATAAACACGACGTAGGTGGTAAATGGTAATATTGATTAAACATAATATTTAATTATGAAGCATAGATATTTTTAATAAGTACTTATCTTTAAAAAAATAAGGTAGAGTTTTAAGGTAAATGTGACCGTTTTATCTTAGTATAGGCTTATATTTTTTATAAAAGCAAAATAAGTAAATAAATAAATAGGGACAAATTCAGGGTATCATTAAATAAAAGACAATGTCTATGAAAAAAATGTAGGTCACATTTTCAAAATAACAATATGTTCCCGGGTTGCGCGCGCGGGTTTTATGAATTTTAGATAACTTTGTGATGCTGTCACTTCATATTTTAGTACTAAACAGTACTAGTACTAGTAGTTATTCTGTGACTATATTAAAAGAAAAAACACATCATAATTTTCACAACAGAATATATTAAAATTTAAATGGTTCTTATAACAAATTCAACCTGTATAACGGGAAAAGAAATTAAATACATTTGGTCCCGAATTTCTACCAGGTAATTAGTTGTACGGTTCTATACTTTTCAATTAAATAAATAACGACAATGTATGTCATAATTTGTCCATGCCCTTACAAACACGATGGCATTTAAAATATCGTACCAAGTAATAATAAGGGTAACAACAGTAACAAGTCAATTGACTTCATTTGCTTGAAAACGAGGGGTGCGCGCGGCGGGCGCTTTCGTCTCGCCACTTGAGTTCTTTTTTGCATTGCCACTGTTCCCTGCGGCATGCTGGCGTAAATTGGACACAAACTGATAATTTTGACATTAAACAGCAGTAACTGTCAAACTCTGGCGGGAACCGAGAGGTTTATGTCAGTTTTTGTGAGTCGAAATGATGGATAATAAAAATTGTCGGTTCGGTTTGGTTGCACATCACAGTGTAACTATCGGCGAAAAATAATACTGAATAGTATTATGCATTTCAAAAATGTCAAAAGAAAATGGTAATGAGGTCTGAAAACTAGTTTCAAATAAAAATACTTTTTAGTTCGTGGTTTTGGGTTACTTCGTCAGCTAATACGATTTTAAAAATATTTATTACTGCATTTATTTTGTTGAAAGAGGCAAGTTTCTTATAACAATACATTGTAGTTTATTTTTATTAAGTAACTAAGTGTTGCATTAAAAGTAATGTAATCTTAATGTGCAATTTATCATAATGTTTTCGAATCAGTATTCATTAATATAAGCTATATAGCGCTATTTGTGTTACAGGTCACAGTTGGGAGATGCAATTTAATTTATCTGGGGATAATTATTATAAAAATATCATTAACTAACTAAACAATTATTTTCATACCGAATCTGGCTGGTTACATGGAACTCTAACCATGGAACCAACAAAAGAGATATACATATTTAAGTCATTAAGTACGAACCTAATGACGACTCTAAATTTTAATTATATATATTAAGGACCTGCTTGATAATTTTCTGATAATCTACCCGTCAGATAAATTGAGATTTTTAGCAGTTTTTGAACTCATCTTGACAGTTTTTGTCTGAATAACAGATTTCAATTAAGTATTTATGAAAGTGAAAAATTAAATGTAAGTAAACTTTTTAACATGTTCTAATGAATTTTAAATAAATATAAAATGTTAATAAACATAAAGTAAACTAGTTACGGAAATATAAATAGCGGAAGTGTTAAGTTGTGAAATAGGCCGTTAAAATTAAGTTAGATTTCAGTCGGCCGAAGGGGTAATAAAATGTAAAACAAAATAAAATGTTTATCGTTTCAAAGTGTTTTTATGACTATCGTTGCATGCGTAAGAGATTTCATTTGTTTTGACTATACAATATTAAAATTAATGTAAATACATTATATAATTTCAGGTACATACGTGTATAGTAAACATTTAAATTTACTATTGAAACTGCGTAATTTACTAATAAAAAACATGTTCCAATTGAATTGTTTGTTTTATCAATATTTTGTACCTACTTATGTGCACACAAGATACAACTCGATCCAAAAACGAGAACCATAACCAACCACCTAATTCCATATATCGGTCTGAATGAATTGGAATGACGTAAGCAGGCCGGGGGTCTTGTAGGTAATCTTAGGGAAATCCAGCTTTGACGTAAGATTGACGATGATGATATTTGTAGTGGTACTCACCTGCTGCACGCTGCAAGTTGATCCACAGTTGACATCAAAGTGGCCCTCTCCAGTTCGGTTCTGAAATTACAGAATTGATTATATTTCTTTATAATATGTAGGTACATAATAAACGGTTGGTCAGGTTTTTTGGTAGCGACAAAGGATGCGCCCGGGCATGCTCTGATAACTTCCGGTGACGCGTGCGCACCGGAGCGTGCCAATCAGGGACTACCTGACAATTCCGCCACCAGAGGCGGGATTGATTCGCCCTTAATAATTGATAATGATTGAGATAAATTGCTTCGTACTTTGGTAGACTTTTATAAAGATCAAAAACACGATTATTATTTTTTACTTTTTTGGGATTTTGATGCTAATATTTTCATTAAATCTTTGAGTTTTCGATCTCAAACAATGCAATAAATTGGTGACACTTATCCTTCACAGACGCATTATTTTCTCAAGTCACGTTACAAGCACTTATAAGTAGAATGAATAGAACATGCCAAAATTGCAGACAGTGAAATGTAATGAAATCATTTATTCAGAGAGTAGGCCTGACAGGCACATTCTCCTGTTATGTTGTACATATTATTATTCTGTATCAAATAAGTTAATTTATAAACTACCGCCATTTCTGAAACAAAGCAAAGTAGTGGTAGTAAGAAGCTGAACTCTACCACTGTATAACATCAGAATAACGATATATTTTGAGGTGAAAACTTCTTTAGCGGCGCTTGGCACTTTTTTTAGGTGGGTAAAAAATGTTAAACTCGCGTCTGAGATCCGTAGCCTGAAAAAGCGTAAGATAGGGAATCTTACGCTTTTTCGATCCATTCCAAAATATTGAAAAATGCACAACGTTAATGTTTAAGTTTTCACTTCTGCCGGCACTCCCGGAGTGCAACCCGTCCTTTTTTTATACGTGTTAAACCTCAAAGTTGTCAGTATCAATCAATATTATCCCATGGCAGTGTTTTTGCGATCGTGCGACCGGATCCGTTGGTTGCGGCCGTAGGGCTTCCAAGCCGAAATGTGATCCGTGCGGTTCCAACATTTTTGGTTTAATAGTGATTGACGTGTTCACTGGCATTGCGACACGAAAATGGTTTAAATATTAAAATGTTTTTAAATAAAACTGTTAAATAATAGAATCCAATATTTTAGATGTTGAAAAGTGAAAATCACATCAAACGCCATTGTGTGACTAAACCACTGGCGCACAGGAGCTACCGGGGAAACAGAAACAAATGAAAACATTGTCTATCACATCGCTTTTTACGTACCGATAAAGAAGAGATCATTTGAAAGGCAGGTGATTAGAGCATACTCTGCCACGCTGCTCCAATGCCGAATGACAGAGGCCGGTGTTTTCAAGCCGCCCGAAGGCCACTGACATCTGTCGACAAAGCAGGGACCGACGGCTTATCGTGCCCTCCGAAGCACGGAGAAGCTCGAGATATCGAAACCCATCCAAACGCTGGCTAGGGTCGACGTCGCTTAACTTGCGTGTTCATATTGAAGTGCGATACAGCTACGCCATCGAGCTCCTCTAACGTGACGTAACTAGGATAACAGGAGTTACGTATAAACGTGTAAATAGGTCCAAGGCCAAAGATTTAGTGTCCAGTTTGTGTACAGGCGTGGTGTTGGGACGCGGATCTATATTTAGCGGATTCATTAAGAGGATCGCTAATTGTTCACAATTGCTTAGATGTGCGTTGAACCTGCGCGGGCGCCGCAAATGAATTAACATTGTATTCCTATCCTACAAACTATCTATGGTTTTGATAAATGGCATTGATAAAAAATATTGGTTCAATACTATATTTTTTATCTAATGATGACCTTAAAATTGTAAATCACAGTTAAAAAATTTATCAACTATTTAATCCACATACGGAAATCGAACTTGTAATTACGGACATAATGTGGTAATGTGGTAAAAAATACTTATGGATAAAAAACAGAGATCAACGCTGGCGGGAAGCGTTATTTTTTAATAGTTCCATAAAAATATATATTTTTTTTATTTTTATTTTTATTTTTTTTTATTTTGACAATTCATACAGATTGAGCTAGCCCCAAAGTAAGTTCGAAACTTGTGTTATGGGATACTAACTCAACGATACTATATTTTATAACAAATACATATATAGATAAACATCCAAGACCCGAGGCCAATCAGAAAAAGTTCGTTTTTCATCATGACCCGACCGGGGATCGAACCCGGGACCTCCTAGGTGGCGGTCTGGCGTGGTAACCATTACGCCACGGAGGTCGTCGATATTACGACAACCGTAATTTTAACTACTATTATTTTTTACTGTTTTGATAGCAAGTTGTACTACTTTAATAAAGCTAGTATTTACAACGTTTTTTGCCTTCTTAGTATAGTCAACAAAGGAAAGGGTTAACCAGGGCCGTAAATATGTTAACTCTTTACTTTGCTAACTCATACAGATCTGCCGTTTATACCTTGTACTTATAAATTCTCAAAATCTTGTTTAGGTCAATTTGAATAAAAAAAGAAACAGCTTTGACTTTATTTCACCATTTTACCAGTGGTCATAACAGTCATTAGCTTCCATAAATGGTAGCAACTTGTTAATATGTATTACTAGTGAAACCCGCGCTACTTCGTTTGCGTCAATTTATTTTTACACAGAGTCCTATTATTCCTGTTCCCGTGGGAATTTGGGGATAAAAAGTACCCTATGTGTTAAACAGGTTATAGTCTACCCGTGTACCAAATTTCATTAAAATCCGTCGAGTCGTTTTGGCGTGAAAGAGCAACAAACATCCATACATTCATCCAACAAACTTTCGCCTTTATAATATTAGTAGGATAGTAGGATAGGATATTAGTAGAAAGGATAGGATAGGATATTCACATTTAATTGTTTCCTCTGAAAATATTCATGAACCTACTATTTACTAAATATCTGGAATTTCAGTTGAAATGAACTGCTACGTTTGTAACCACTTTTGAACGATTACTTGTTCATTGGTGATTATCTCGTTCGATCTGCCTTTGTGCTTTGGAGGACACATTGCTCTCGGTGGCACTGAGTCGTCATTTGTCATTGGATTACAATTGGATAGCCAGGTCAAATGACATTATTTCTCAATACTATAAAGTTATAAAATCTTATCTTTGCTTACTATAAAGTAGAAAATATCGAAATTACAACTTATTCTCTCTACATTGCACTCTTTTTATGCAAAATGTTTGGATCTATATAATGGATCTATATATTATATGTATAGTACTATTTATTATTCTGTGTCGTCTATGTTATATTTTTGGAAAGAAATAAATGATTTTGTATTGTATTGTATAATATAAGTAGACAAATATTACACCGTATTTAGTTAACTGCACAAAAACATTTTAAAGGGAATTCCTTCCTTTATTTATTAGCGTCAATTTTAATGTGTTGTTAACTTTAAAATAGTAGTAGCGATTATAATTTATAAATAACCACCTTCTATATCATTAGTTTTTAAAAAAACGGTCAAGTGCGTGTTGCATTTGCTGTGCTTTGTTTGCTTGCAAATGAGTCCAATATCATAATTCTATCACATTTGTAAGTTTTCATCAAATAAATTTTATTTTATAAGTTCATCGGCTATTACTCGGTAACAAGTAGAGCCTACTTAACCGTAATAGTTTTCATTGAAGGTTCAGCATAAAGACTAGGTACTACAATGATTTTATTTTTATTTTTAAACAAGACTTTCGGAGATAGCATTGATAATATGTGTACATTTCAAATTACAGGTTTTTAGCATTAATCGTCTAAGCGCTTGGACTAGGACTGAACCCTAAAAACAGATAAGTACTTCCTCGTTGACAATAAAGTTAAAGTTTTTAAATAAATAAACAAACTAATACAATTATTTTTACATAGTTTTAAGAGGATAATTTCCTTTTAATTGATAATTATGATAATCATAATAATAATACCCAAATTGTTTATGTTTGTTTTGCTGTTTCGGAATTGCGAATAGTAACAATCAACTTGGTCAAGTGCGTTATACTTGTTATTGGAATTTAAGAGATAACTGGTGATATAAAATTAATAACACTGATTTATTATTACAAACATTTGCTTACATATAGCGCCATATTGAACTATTTTTTAAATCTTAACGGTACAATTGATTGTAATTATTTTGGTACAGTCAATGAAAGAGATGAGCAGAGCCGTAAATATTGCGTGAAGGGATCTTATTATCTTCAATAGTGTTCATATACTCTAATTTCAAAATTTCATAACGATGTTTACCTACATCATTAGCACAAACAACTTTTTAGTATAGTGAAGTAAGAACAACGTTTTGTTTATGGAAGTGATCCTGATTACCTCTTTCATTGGTTCAACTGCAGTATTAAACTGCGGGAAAATATACCTACTAAAATTAAAATAAAATATGAATAGGCACCCTTTGAAGGAACAGAAGGAGTCTAGTCCTTCGTTGGGATAGTAGAGAATTGAGTAAATACATATTTTATACCGAACCTGGAACGGGCATTTTTTATTGCATTGCGCCGCTGCTTCCGCTCCAAATTTCTCGGTGGTGGCACTGTAATCGCAGCCAATTGGCCAAGCGGACAAAGCCAATCCGAGCAACGACAACACTAGCCATTTGTGCCAATTCAGCGCGTTCATTGTGCCCGGCCGCATCTACGGACCAGCGTCATCCACACACAGTGCACTTATCCAACATTTGCCGAAATAACATTGTCAGTCTTACACTCAAGCACTAGAAACTATTCCATCGGTTTGTGTGGCCCAACATAACGTTCGCTTGTTTGAAGAGCGCGCGCTGTGCGGTGCGCGTACGCATCGAAAGCTGTCCGTGGACTGAACGGGCATATCCGCCCTCCGTCGCACGCGCTACGACGCTACGGTTGGGCGCTACGGCCACAGAGTACGCCTATTAAATCTCCTTCCTACCTGCCCATTACACTTGTACTTGTGGGTTAGGATTGTTACGCGGAGTCATCAGTAGTTATACATATATAACGGTGATCGTACCTATAATTTATACAAATCATTGTAGGTACATACATACTATAGATTATTTCAGATTACCTAGTTTTATTGCTTCGGAATACTGAAATGAGTAAGTATGTGGGGGTTAGAAATGGTAGACTTGGCCAGGTATATTTACATCAATCATTCCTTTAAAAAATTCACAGTTCTATTCCAATCTCTACTTTTTTATATCATACGGCAGGTAAACAAGCTAGCAGGCCACCTGGGGCCCGATTCTACTAACACAAATGCACCAATGGACTCTCAATGGTGTCTTAATCGTGTCTCAAAAGAATGCCGATAGTGTATCAGTGGAATAGATTTTGACATTTGTTACTTATTGTTGAGCTTACCCTGATGAGCCGCCTATGAACGAAAAGCTATTTAAGGAGTTGGGCTTCTGGTTCCTTCACTCACCAAACGAAACTCATTGCTGTTTCACGCTAATATACATAAATAAACACACGCTTGTAAAGACCAGAATTTTTTTTTTTTAATCTACTTTGCTTTGGCAGTCCAATAGAAAATACTTCTGTTTGTTACTGATAAAATATGAAGTGACATATGGAATGTCGTGGAGCGTGGGAGATTATACACCTATTATAGTTAGCGTCTTGCTGGAGTAGTTACATTAATTGAACACAGTGAGTTCAGAATCGAGATCTCGCGGTATCACTTCACGAAGCGACCTTGTTAAGGTTTGATAAACGGCGCCATAAACTTAGATATTAGGTTCAATTAGGTCAACTGTGCTCACTTTACGAGTTATTAAAATAATAACAAAAATTTACTAAGTAACTATTTATCACCATTCAAAAACTAATAAGGTATGTACATATTAGGTACGTAAGTATACATTTAATTTATATTGTGTGATATTGTGCACTAATGAAGTACAGTGTTTCCCAAACTTTGTTCTGCCACGGCCGGCCGGCCCGGTAATTTTCACACTGTCCCTTCGTGACCCACCTCATACTTTTAAACCCAAGCTGGTTCTATTAGATAAAAGAATACACATTTATTAATAGGAAACATGTTTTATTAATACTACATAATTTTGGTATCGCATTAAATAGTCAGTATTTAGTCACTAAATTTTAGTGCGAATAGGCTATTTGACACTATTAAAAATATGCTACGAAATGTGGTCATCCTATTAGGTAATAACATAAAAAAACATATTTATCTCTGTTATATCCAAAAATATTTATAGATTTTTCAAAATAAACAAAATAAATCCAAATTATTTTTTAAATTTCTTCAGCCACAAGAACGCTCTGTGATTGGCTAATACAAAGTACTCTGTGATTGGCTATGCCTCGCGTGACGTCACACGCAAGTCAACATTGTTCATTGTTACGACTTTTTGTGTGATTTTATCATTTTATCTATTACTATTCGAATCAAATATTACTGGCATACTTACATCAAAGTGATCTTCACACATAAAAACATTTGCATGAGATAAAATGCTGTTTGGGTCTCTTCGAGCTAACACAGAAACAAACAGTTTTTGTGGAGTTTTTATAGAAGTATTTGTACATTGTGGCACAATTTACACCATTTAAAAACCATTTTTTCCAGTAAAATAACAGAAAAAATATTCTAAACACGCTGAATGTACACTTTGGTACAAGTTTACTTGCCTGTGACGTCACGGCGTCCGCCATTACAGAAAAAGCGTTTTTAGCGCGAATATTGTAATTTAAATTTTAAACCGATATTTTACGGAAAATACTGCAAATTTCGCAGAAATATACATGTGGTGTATTAATCATATACCAACAAATAATTTAAAACAGTTTTTCAAAATCAGTCAAATAGCCTATTGTGGTCTGCACATTTTAATGAGGAAAGTTTTATCCTAAGGTCTGATTCTACTTCAAGTCGCGTTTCTATGTTTATTTTTAAGGTTGAATGCGTGTTGTTATTTGATTAAAAAACCATGTTTACGTTTGACTAGCTGACCCGTGCCCACTTCGTTGGGCATAATGTTAATAATCCTTTTTTAGTACAGGCGTTCGTAAGAAACGCTTTCATTCGACCGTTTTTTCTCCAATTTACTTTGCAAAAACCGACTACCACGTAAAAGCCTTTTTATTTTTCGGTTTTTTTATATAACCTATGACACTCAGCAATAATGTGGCTTTCTATTGGTGAAAGAATTTTAAAAATCGGTTCAGTAGATCCCGAGATTACACCTTACAATTTAACAAATATACAAACACACAAACTTTACTTCTTTATAATATTAGTACAGATTTAAGACTTAAATAATAACAAACCGGTTTTATAAATTTGCGATCGAAAAATATTTGCGCCTCGACTGTGACCGATATTCCGTTGGTTGATACCGGTAATGGATCGCTAGTAACTTTTTCAACAAGAAGAGTTCCGAAATCGTCTGCACATTTTCTCCTTTTGGAGGTTTTATGATGTCGCACAAAAAGTTTTTGAACGCGCCGATGCAAACTGTTTACATGTTGGATTTAGAGCCGTGCCATTTTTCGCTCTTATCTGTCCGAATACATACCGAATAAATTTTCAAGAGCGTCTTGATTGCAAGAAAATTATATCCTTCCAACCGCAAGTCATCGAACAGCATCATTATGGATGTAATAGTAATTTGGAAACCATCAATGAAGCTAACTCTTGATGTGACGTCACTGCCATTTTAAATCTTATCATCTGTTTAAAAAATGCCTTTTGTGATTAATTGCCTTCATAGGCTCTTTTATATTCATAACTATTTCTCAAATTAGATGTATTCAAAGAATCATTAAAAAGGTAGTCGTGTCTCTGTCGGATTCTTCAACTGCAACGGACTTGCTAAGATATTGTGTCGCATAGCAAAGCTTCATTTTTTCGAAGTTTGTGGGTTTGATATAGCAGTTATTCAGTTTAGGTGCAAGCCTTAATTTTTTTTTATATCCTGATTATAAAACTTTACAATATGATCGTATTTTGCTATAGAATTACCGAAGTGAAAATCATATTGCATCAGATTATTTCGAACGTTTTTAATTAGATGCGATGCATCAAAAATATAATAATTTCTATTAAGTATTTATAATAAAAAAATAAGGTCTTTCAATTGAAACTGATCTTTGTTCGGCAGCTTTCCATAACAGACCCTTGATCGGACACAAAAATACGAACGTTAAGATCAATCTCGAATAACTTTTGTAGTACTTTATCAATCTATTTATTGATTTCATCTTAGTTTCGACGTTCTGAAATTATTGCGTATAATATAGTCTGTTTTCAGTTCACAAATATACCACGAACTATTATTAGGTACTACTTACTTAACGCATTTTTAGCGGGTTCAGTAGACTGCAATCCTTAAATTTCGTGGAATCCGGTAATTTTGTCTTCTTTAATGTTAAAGACAAGATTTGCTTTTAATGACATAGCATCAATCATAACTGAACAATTTTTGTCTACTTCTGTCATTTGTGCAACTTTGAATTTAAAAACAGATATTAGCTCTTTCATATTGAGAAAGAATGTTTGTACATAAAGGAAACACTACGGCGATATGTCAATTTAGAACAGCGTGTACATTTGTACAATGTTGAAGGATAGGGTAAACATAACGCACTTTGCTATAACCGGTATGCTTGTGGGTTGACATCGTATAAAGTTAAGCAGTAAATGATGTATAGTAGTCCTTATCGTATCGATTTCCTTTTCTATTTTCCTACAAGCTAACCGCCGAATCCCGGATGGGGTCCTGCGTTGGAGGGAGATTGCCCGGGAGTCCCTCATCCAGGAATGGGCGCTGAGATGAGAGGAAGGGCTGCCGAGGGCCGGCAGACCGAGGCGGCGCACCGTTGGCGCCATCTGTCCGGTCCTGGAAAATTGGATAGGGAGGCGCCACGGTGCGCTTAGTTACCACGTTGTGCAAGTGCTGTCTGGCCACTGGTGTTTCGGCTGGTACCTGCACAACGTGGCTCGGAGAGAGGAATAACTCCGGAGTGCCACGAGTGCGGCTGCGTGGAGGACACGGCGCAGCACACACTTGAGGAATGCCCGGCGTGGGCTGCGCCACGCGCCGCGCTTGTGGCAATTGTTGGCAACGACCTCTCGCTCCCATTGTACTCATCTGCAAGCAAGAAATGCTTAGCCAATACGGAACCCTACATTGTGCGTGGCCCGACACGTACTTGCCCGGTTTTTTGTGTTTTATTTTCAGTTTGGTGTAATTTTATTTTCTTTCTGCGTTGGAGGAGTTGATCTTTCAATTTTCTTTTCCTAAAAGGAGGAGGAGTGTTGCACAGACTCGTTGAGGTTTGAGCAAAGATTTCATTCGTTTCATTTTCATTCTCAGAAATTCGACAGGCCCGGTCGCCCGGTGGTCGAGTGGCTATCCTCCTGGATGCCAGCGTCATACATACCTATATTACATGAGGATTTAAAAATTAGATTTAGAGCCATTTTAATTTATACCGGAACTAATAATTTTATGGTAGTAGACAGTAGCATAGCAACAGTAGTAGTGTAACCTTTGTGAAGTGGCATCACTATACTATATACCATATTTAGATATCAAATACCTAATTTTTTAAATATTTTTTAGGTTTTATATAGACCTCTAATATACCAAAACCGTTTACTTACAGTCCCGATTTTTTTTTCTGGAATCCCGGAGGTTAAGGGAGCCCTCATTAAATATTTTTATTGTATTATTATTTTATCAAAATGAGTGACATGAAATTAAATTCTTACTACTAGCGCCATCTATTCATTTTTATTTTTATTAAAGTAGAATAACAACAGAAGCATAAATAGCATACAGTATGCATTACTCATTACAGAACTGGAATATTTATGTTTTTAATACCTACGCATGACAATAGATGGCGTTACATATATTTTACAAATTATTTTTCAGCGAGTAAATCAAAGAAACAATAAAATGCTTAGACCTCAACTTTACCAGAATAATACGTAAGGTACCTACATAGAGATTTTATATTACTTGAGAAATCTATATCGGCGTTTGTAATTATTACATAGGTACTTACATATGAGCCACCGGCCCACTTGTGATTTTTTAATCGGCCGATAGTTTGATCGTTCTGGGATTCAGTATGGAGCTATGACAGTGCGCCCATTTGACGATTAAAAATCGGTATATAGTGGTCTAAAGATACGATACTAGATAATGAAAGTTAATTTAACGTTACACAATTAATTAAAAGTTAATTACTTATTTTACTAAAAGTTAATAATCCCCTTGATCAAAGTTTAATTATTTTTTTCCATGTAAAATCAGGATACGTCATCGAGATATCGATATCGTTTACTTATTTTAATTAAGTAAATTAAAAAAGCAAATAATATTTGTCCTGATAAACAAATTACTTACCTTTAATTTCGATGCGCAAATGTACACGTACTGTAAACGTACTTAGTGTAAATAAGTCTTACTACTATTATTTATTAGTTGTACATACACATTTATAATACTTTAACAATTTGTTACACGATTAAGGTCTATAACTAGACATTTAACTTTCATTAAAATACAATTGGCCCAAGGTAAAGGTTAATAAAATAATTGCGAACTGTGCATTCATCCAAACAAAGCAACAATTACCTAATTAGATCTACGTTGGTTGGGATAAAATATCCTAGAATCTGAAGAAGTACATCCGGTCCCGGCAGTTGACGATGGATGACAGTCGTTAAAGCCAAGTCGGTGGCCTTAGGGCGGTTTGTAAACACCGGCTTCTGCCAATCCGCATTGGAGCAGCGTGGCAGAGTGCGCTCTATTCACCTTCGATTGAAGGGGGACTCGTATCTCTGCAGTGGGATGATTATGGGTTGATATGATGAAGGGGGACTCGTATCTCTGCAGTGGGATGATTATGGGTTGATATGATGAAGGGGGACTCGTATCTCTGCAGTGGGATGATTATCGGTTGATATGATGAAGGGGACTCGTATCTCTGCAGTGGGATGATTATGGGTTGATATGATGAAGGGGGACTCGTATCTCTGCAGTGGGATGATTATGGGTTGATATGATGAAGGGGGACTCGTATCTCTGCAGTGGGATGATTATGGGTTGATATGATGAAGCGGGACTCGTATCTCTGCAGTGGGATGATTATGGGTTGATATGATGAAGGGGGACTCGTATCTCTGCAGTGGGATGATTATGGGTTGATATGATGAAGGGGGACTCGTATCTCTGCAGTGGGATGATTATGGGTTGATATGATGAAGCGGGACTCGTATCTCTGCAGTGGGATGATTATGGGTTGATATGATTAAGGGGGACTCGTATCTCTGCAGTGGGATGATTATGGGTTGATATGATGAAGGGGGACTCGTATCTCTGCAGTGGGATGATTATGGGTTGATATGATGAAGGGGGACTCGTATCTCTGCAGTGGGATGATTATGGGTTGATATGATGAAGGGGGACTCGTATCTCTGCAGTGGGATGATTATGGGTTGATATGATGAAGCGGGACTCGTATCTCTGCAGTGGGATGATTATGGGTTGATATGATGAAGGGGGACTCGTATCTCTGCAGTGGGATGATTATGGGTTGATATGATGAAGCGGGACACGTATCTCTGCAGTGGGATGATTATGGGTTGATATGATGAAGGGGGACTCGTATCTCTGCAGTGGGATGATTATGGGTTGATATGAAAATCAAATGTAGTGAAACCCTCGCCGCTGTGCACTCTGAAGTGTACTTTGGTCGACATCCAATTTCGTTTGTTCCTCGAGCCAAATACCACCCCGGTCTCGTTACACAATGCCCGACAGTCACACACACCTTGTTCTCGATGGAAACCAATTGCTGTCATAAAGATATCTTTATTCTAAATTAGTTTACAGTTACATATAAAGTTATAATTGTAATAGGTGTAATATCAGTTAAAGGTACCTACTATTGTGTTAATGATAAGAAATTTTCACTTATAAAGGTAGAGACGCGGAATCTTGCTTTTGTTTTCCTTGTGCTGTTTACTGGTGTGCTCGTGCCTTGGGAATAATGGCTGCCGATATGGTGGATTATAAGGTGAATATATTACATAATTTTATTTATGAATTAGTGAAATCCGCCCAACTTTGTGTGTATGCCGATAATGGAAATTCCAAAAATTCTGTGTTATCCCTTGTGTTTTGTTATTCATGAAAAGAATTTAAGAGAAATTAAAAGAATTAGGTCCAGGGATTTGGGGTAAGTTTAATATTTAAATAATTTTTTTACGTTAAAGTAAAAGCATTTTTCTCTTTTATCATATCATTTACCTGTAACAGACAGATAAGTGGCATTAAGAAGACAGATTACATACCATACTTATCTAAAAATCGCCAACAATATTTACGACTTCAAAATTAACATCGCGAAGTTACCTCTCAGTCTCAAATTCTCTTCTTCATCGTTACAAAGGTGTGAAAGAAGATAGGTACATATCCTGCTCCTGATACATTTATAAGAGACAAATAAAATATAATTGTTATAGACAAGAACCTTTTTTTTTTTTAAAGTAAGGATAATGCATTACTGCATGCATGTCCCACCGCTTGACAGCGGCTGGGGTCTGTCGGACTCCCGCAGACTCTTGACTTGCTGCCATCTAGTGCCTAGATGGGCGGGGCTGCGGGAACTATGATACTTCCGCTGCACAGACCAAGAACCTGCTCTGGCGAAGTTAAGCTTAGGATTAGTAGGCTTAGTAGGCTACAGCATTATCTTCATTTATCTATTTGTTATTTAAGCATGTTTTATGTAAAACTACTGTACAAGTATTTATGGCTGTCGATCTCGGCTATTGTCAGTAGATGACTTTTTAAGTATTTTTATTTGATGAGTTTTTAGAGTAGAGCATAGATGCCACTAGATATTCTCTAAATCTTTTCAATACTTCCTCCGTTTCTGTTACAAGACTTCTGTAGTTCTCACCCAGGACGTCAAAAAGCTTCACTGCTCTGTGATCGCCGTTATTAATCCAGGGTTTACAAAAAACACAGCGCAGCGGTAAAAATTAGTGGAGCACAAGCCCTATCATTTCTCCTCATTCTCTCAGAACAATCTGATTATCTACAACCCCTTAAAAATAGACTCATATCCTAGATTCCATATGTAATTCATGTTGGACATTTTCTGCCTGCGCGGAAAAATGGTTTCTAAAGTTATGTTATAAAAGTATTATTTTTTAAAAGTACTTACTTATTTTATTTTCTATTGTGTCAGGAGACTACGTATTTTGGTCTTCACAATAAGAAATATTGTTATCGTTATCTTAAACATGTGCCTAACTGCAGTCTGCACTGACTGCACATATCAAGGTAATATCTAAGTACAAACAGAAGAACGATTAAAAGACCATTTGTAAGTTTAAAAGGGTTTAATGGTTTTATTTTCCGATTCCTTTACCATTTTGCCCGCCTACCAATATTGTTAGATCACTGGAAAAGAGGTGACATTATTTTAATTATTTTATTGACCACAATACACAAAGTAGGTACCTACTGATAGGTACAACAGGCGGATTCTCTACCAGTCAAGCATTATGAGAGCAGAAATTCACAAAAACGGCTTTAATTTTTTTTATATCATACAAATACGACCTCCATGGCGTAATGGTTACCACGCCAGACCGCCACCCAGGAGGTCCCGGGTTCGAATCCCGGTTGGGTCATGATGAAAAACGAACTTTTTCTGATTGGCCTCGGGTCTTGGATGTTTATCTATATATGTATTTGTTATAAACTATAGTATCGTTGAGTTGGTGTCATACAGGTTTCGAACTTACTTTGGGGCTAGCTCAATCTGTGTGAATAATGAGAAAGTGAGTTTGTTTGTTATTCCTTCACGGCTTGACTAAGCAGCCGATAATTATGAAAACTTGTATACATATTGTCTGGGGTACAGAGCCCATTTTATCCCGTGAAAGTAGGTACGTGATTCCAATGGGAAAATATTTTTTCTACTATAGATGACATTGCAAAACTATTAATATCAATAGATGGCGCCACAAGTCGCGCTATAAATTGTTTTTATAAAAAGACGAAGTCGCAGGGAAAAAGCTAGTTATTAAATAAATACAATTTATCTACCTATACATTTATGTGTCAATCTGTGATAAAGAATGAAGAAAATGTGACGTAATTATAAGAAACGGATTGGCCCCTGCATGATTCACGTGGCTAGTGAATCAACAAAACGAACGCAGAGAAATAAAGGAACGCATGCTTGGAGGCACGTCTTTCGACTTGACACACCTCGATTCTCGTTATGTAAAGGTCGCTTGCCACTACTTAGTATGAATACTTTTAGTGGTTCTACAGGTCAGTCGTGTCGTTGGGTTACGCCAGCCTGATATAGAGATTTTCTTTATGTAATAAAATGTTAGGTACATTACTAAAACTAAATTACTTTAATCAATGAACTTTCAGCAACTTTTTTTTTCTAGTGTAACCTTACCAATCTATCATTAAGATTCTTATAATTAATGGTAAATTGCGGACTTCTTTGTTATTGACTTTATTTTGCTTTTTTTATTTCGTTTATTTGTCATTCATTGTCTTTAGTTTGTATACTTAAATCATACTTAACATGAGACATTATAATGTCAAATTTCATAATAAATTACTGTATTACGTCTTTCTCTTCATAATCCTGTTCATGGTCATGGACATGATTTCACATGATAGGTTAATTAGTAATTATTTTGTACTTAGATGTTAGTTCAATAGAGTTTGAAACTTAGAATTTGATATAAGATGCAATGATTACAAAATTATCTTTGCTAAATCATCATGAGTAAGCATTCTGCAAGATAACTAAATATTATACAACAGATCGTAACTAACTAGCTAACTAGATCATAAGGTCACCTTTACCGTCCTTTTCCTTCAATGACAAAATTGTCCACAAAACTTTTACAATAATTCGCTTTGTGACAAAACTTTAGAAAGATGGTCAGTAGGTTACTTTCCCCGTTATTATTATTTATCGGCACCTACTTAACTGTACAAAAACAAATCGATTATCTGTATATTTATAAATGTCTGATTGTGTATGTTTGTAATGATTATATATGACTCAAGGAGGCCCGTAAGTACAGGTCATAATCCTTATTTGTCTTCATAAAATAAAAACATTATTTTCTAGACATAATTGTATAGTAATGAAAATTATTGACAGAAAGGACATTTTTTATGTTATACGGAAGACAAACAGGCAAGCGGGCCACCTTATGGAAAGTGGTCACATAAAGATGAAAAGTAAAAAAAAAAAAGCTCTGCCAGCCAGCACAGGGCAGGGAGGCTCCTTGGCCTGTGATACTTCCCAACAGAGGGCCTTGCTTGCTTCGCATAATTATTTGTATCCATTTTATTTTTCTATGACCCCGTGTAACTTCTCAACGGCTCAAAATTCGTCTCGATGGCGCAAATGTGACACTGGATACCTTGAACTTAAGCTAGACCTAGACCCTTAATCAAATGAGAACAGTGTTAATATTTACTAAATCAGTATGTAAACGCAGAAACATAATTTGGTCCTTCGAGCCGAATTTTTTTATTTTGAAAATTATCTACCAGAACAAGAAGAATGGGATTGCGCGTATTAATACTAAATACTATGTCTGAGATCTAAGATCTAAGGTATAAAAGTAAATTGAAAATCTTTAACAATCCCAATATGAGATTGATCCCGGGATCAATCTAGTCTCCAAACCAGTACCAGACTGCATACAAGTTGCATATATTTACCACTTCCTATAA
Organism: Endotricha flammealis; assembly: GCA_905163395.2. Classification (NCBI taxonomy): domain Eukaryota; kingdom Metazoa; phylum Arthropoda; class Insecta; order Lepidoptera; family Pyralidae; genus Endotricha; species Endotricha flammealis. Next base: position 9,130,273 of record LR990863.1, on the reverse strand, counting down.
ACAGACCGATGTATTTATAACCTCGTGGTTTGCAGACTCCGGAATAGGAGCTCATTGGCGAGGTCACTTTTGAAAAACTTTTAATACTTGTTAAGTTATATACGAACAATGACGACTCAAACTATTGAAAAAAAAAATAGAGACAAAGACGTATAGTCTTTTTAAAAAATTGATAGATTATACCCAAATAAATTTAATTCCTAATTCAGTCTCAAGCTACATTTACTTATTTATTTTTATGGTTCCGTAGTAAACTACAAGGAACCCTTGTTGTTTCGCCATGTTCGTTTGTCTGTCCGTCTGTCTGTCTGTCTGTCCGTCCGCGGTTTAGCGCCTAGCTAGACGCTTAATGCTAGAAAGCTGTAATTTGGTATGTATGGTGATGTATGTATTACACATTACACATATTAACAATGCTAAGAAAGTGCTAGCCGACGAACTTATAAAATAAAATTTCTTTGATGAAAACTTACAAAATGCGATAGAATTGATATTGGACTCAATACAACTGAAGGCAAGCAAAGCACAGCAAATACGGAACCCTACATACATTGTGCGTGGCACGCACGACACATAGGTACATGCCCAGTTTTTTCTTCTTAAGTTTGACAGTGACAGCCATAATGCATCGTTAACTTTATAATATTTATGTGCAACTCACCAAATAAAATTACTTATAATTGGAAGGAAAATTTTGTAATTGATTAATATTCATATGACATTTTATTGATTTAAATGTGTCCAAGAATATCATTAATGTAACCTTGACAAGGCAATCTAGTTTTAATCATTTGGTGGACCGCTTCATAGAAACATTTGAGTAAATAATAGCTCTTTACTATGTGCTAGTAAAGGTGGGTACAGACTGCTGTAACGTCATTTAATGTAACACTCGATGAAAGAATTTCCCGTACGCATAATGCTCTGTTCGTGCTAGTACAATACATCAATGGTTCGTGCGCGTAATTAGCACGGTTCGTGCCGCCGCAGACCACATTATGGGAATTTTGTTACATAGCTTGTTGCGTTATTTACAGCAGTCTGTATGCACCATTAGAGGAACGATTGAATTTTTATTAGATGGTTTCTTCCATTATGATCATAGTTTAAAATTGACTTCAAAAATTAGGGTCGCCAGAGCAATAACAAAATAGATCAAAATACGTAGAGTATGTCCCTTCGTATGTACCACCTACGTATGGTATGGTATGGTGTTGTTGTGTTGTGATGACTGTCATAATAAATTAATTATGATTCACGCTCCTCGTGCCACAGACACAGGCGACAGAATAATAACTTTTATACGTCATTGACATATTTTAAAGGAACTAATTTACAATAATAATTAAAATTAATTTATCAGTATGAAAATCGAGTAGTTCTAATAAAGCATTTCTCATTTTAAGGCCGCGTTTACATTTGCAGTTTCTTGCGGAATAAGCAATTTTTTGCACTTATAAATGCGGCATAATAAATACTTTTAAAAGTTACAAACATGTTTTCAAACTGCTGGAGGCCTTGTTGTTACATTTTATTGATTGATTAATTATAGGTACCTATTTTAACTTTTAATTACTTTTAAATCACTGGGATTATAAAGATAACATCGGTATATAATACCTACTACCTATCTACATAATATGTACGTCAGTTATCTATTTATGATGTTTCAATTAATGTTTATTGATATTTCAAACAATGCGGACTAGTACGTTTTCAACAGTTAATAACAATTAAATGCGTACATGTATCCGATAATAAAATAATTTAAAATAAATTCTGTAGGTAACTAACTACTTTATTTTCTAAAAGACTGATATTTTTCACAATATTGCCAGTCTATCACAAAATGTAATTATCGATAGTGAAGCTTAATACATAATTATTTCAAATGAATTGGGCCGGTTGCTTAGATGAAACCAAAATAGGGGCCGGTTGCGTGAAGGGCATCACGTGAGCGCGAGTTGAGGCGCCGCGGAACGAATCGGAGGGCCGGCCGGCGGTGACGTCAAGCGGCGCGCGGGGGCGGGCGCGGCGAGGGTGTGGTGCACATGCGCCGCCGCGTCGTCCCAAGGTGACCCTCAACTCGACTCGGCAAGTGCTCTGTCTGCGTATTTCACAGTATTCCGTGCCTTTCACTTCATCAAACGGTCTCTGAATACCGATATTCGCTACAACGCGGATATCGTTTTCATTCTAGTTGTTACTATATGACAGCACCCTGTGGACCCCTACGTTACTCGTTCATCACCTTTTATCTCAGTCGACGCGACTGACAAGGCAAATCGATATGCGTCAGGCAAGAGATATCGTGAGTATTAACACAAATATTTGCATTTATTAGAAAATTTCCCACCTGAACTGTAGTACACACTGTATAGTAGTTACTTGGTTATAAAAGTAACCCAACTTTAGATCGGCACTTGCCGGTCGGCGCGGCGCATTCTGCCGTATGTATAAGTTATATATCATTCAAGACTGTTGGTTTAATTTTGATAAATTCCATAACAGAGTTAACAATTTGTAAAAAAAATACCATGAACTCCAAAATAATCGAAATTCTTTATATCAAGTAAGTACTAAAGTTTCGATGCGCAATATAATATAAATTTATCAAAAACACACAAGCAACTAGGATCTAATGTTTACATTATTTTATACTTCACACACAGAAAACTAATGTTCCAGCAGTATTATTTATTGTTTTCCTCGGTTCTATCAGTAATTGTGTGTATAAGGAAAATTACAGCAGAAAATTAAATCATTTTATCATTACAAGGAAATATTTTGTACTTATGTAGGTACCACGTAAAGGGGATTTACAGTTTCTTTAAGAATTTCCCGATTAAGGCTTAACTCGTGTCTAATATCTATAAATTCTGTAATCTAAACACTTGGATAGATAACAATTGAATTGAATTCGCCGTCAATAGACTATGTTATCACAAGGTCACAAGCAAGGTCATGTAATCTAGGAGCAGGGGTCAAAGACATTACAATAGACACATCCCAATCTAACTATTCATTAACTAAATAACTTCTCTAAATGTATTTTGTATTCTCGCTAATTATGAGTTCCGTTCAGTAGGTTCTTTTGCATTTGCAGCCGTTTGCAATGAACTTACGCAAGTCCTTCCGCCAGGACTTGCAGGTGTGAACGCGGCCTTTGTATTTTTCAGTTTATGCTATTTTTTATTTAGTTATTAACTTAAAACAATTCATTTTTTTTTAAACTCGATTGAGAAATGACACTTACTGTTGTACTGTTATAAAGTTCGTAAAATTGTTACACAATTACGCAAAAATTACTCTATTTAATTTTGTTTAATAGCTGGATTGTCAATTTGTCACAAATAAATAAATAAATATATAGGGACAAATCACACAGATTGAGCCAGCCCCACTGTAAGTTCGAAACTTGTGTTATGGGATACTAACTCAACGATACTATATTTTATAACAAATACATACATGGATAAACATCCAAGACCCGAGGCCAAAAAGTTAGACAAACAATACTATAATCCCGGAAAAAACATAGGTATTACTTAAAGCAATTTTTAATAACACTAATTGCTATCCTGCAGAAATTCCTATAGGAGAAAAGACATACGCGCAAACGAAGTTGCGAACACAATCACTACTACTATTTATTAAATTGTTGTTATAGATGTTAATTACACCGAAATGATGACCCAAAAAATGTGCTAAACACAAATTAGGAGTCATATATTTTTTTGCCGTTCAATGATTCAATGGATAGAAAGGGCAATGAACTTTTTTTATTAGAATCTAACCGAATCTGACCGCGGTTAGGCAAATATGAGTATGAGTGTGAAGAAGGTGTGGAGATTTCACCTCGTCTTTTCGTCTTACTTTTCCTTTGTTCTCTAACTTCACCTCTGTCATCTTCGCTAGTAATGTAGAGTTACAGCACAGATTACTAAATACTACGGTGAGATTGTAATTAAATTCATACATATTATCAGAAAAAGCTCTCGCTATAAGGACTATCTGATAATTCGAAAATTAAAATCTATCTGTCTATTATCTTTACAAGATAAAACCGAAACAACAATTCAGCAGAAATTTGGTATGGAATAGTTTGAAACCCCAGAAAGGAAATCAGTGTACTATTCACTCTTAAATTGGCAAGTGTGAGAGACTTTATAAATTTCTGAATTTGTGGTCAAATAATATTCATCATTGCACGAAATAATGTATGCACGATAGTTATTATTCCGCTGAAGACAGATCTGTGATGATTATCCCTGAAATCACTTCGTGAACGGACTTGCACGTGTAAAACTGTAAAAAAAAATATTTTGACTAAAAAGTTTCCATATAATTAGGTACTTATAGGTAATAAATAATAATAACAGAGCATTTAACATCTTGCTTAGCAAGATATAACCAGTTAAGATGTTTACTCTTTGAATGGTCCATGCGATAATCTTATAGCCATGAACTAAATTAGCAGAACGGCGATAATAAAGTGGTAATGAAAAAGTAGTAGCGTGTCGTGTACATAGAAGTGTTATTTACTGAGAAGGAAAGAAACAATCTGCAAGTCATAAATACAACCACCTATGTAGTTGTAGAGATAACATTCTTATCACTGACAAATCAATATAAAAATTTCCTGCTGTAGGTACCCAACCCAATTCCTGTAATTAAACATAATCTATACTCTATACTTTACATATAATTATACATTGTACCTAATTTGTCTGTTTGTAACAGCTTTTTACCGATGCATTTTTTCCACTAAAATAACCATTATAGAAACAAAAAAAATGTTTTATATTTATTTTTATTTTTTTAAACACAGATTGAGCTAGCTTAGCTAGCTTGAGAAGTTTGAACCTTGTGTTATGGGATACTAACTCGACGATACTTTTATTTTGCTAGTAAAGATAGGTATTTGTTTCCAAAGGTGTCGTCATTGTTACGATGGAAGTCACATTTTCTAATAAATGATTAAGTCATACTCAAAAAATCCATCAAACAATAATACACACCTACACAATAATCCATCAATAATATTCTCATAATTATAAGTAGTAGTAAAAATCTTCTTTACCTAGGTTATTTGTCATTTACAACTTGTTTATCGTAATATCACATACTAAAACTAAACTAAACATATTATTATAAACAAATTATAATTAATCTAAAACTAAAAACCTTAAAAAATATAATAAAATAACTAAAATATATTATTAAAAGGAGTCCCTTTAAGCAAGGTTCCGAAGATACTGGTAGCGTTCCCCCTTTGAACCTTTCAGCTCATAATGTCAACTTCTCATAATGTCAACCGGACAAAAAAAGCACATTTCTTATAACGTCAACTTCTTAGAATGTCAACTTCGCAAAAAGACAACTTCTCGAAATGTCCACTTCTCTCAATGACAACTTCGTTTTTGGTCAACTTCTCATAAAGTCGACTCTTAAATTATATATTCGCTAAATGACAACTCTTCCTAAAGCACACAGATATCACAATCTAAAGCACAAATAATAGCTAGACTAATTCTTTGTCCGAGGTAGCTCCAGCTCTTCGGTCTCCTGTGATGTCGACTAACCTTTTTGCAATTTCCTTAAAAAGTCTTATAGCACAAGGACCCCACGGACCAAGGGTCTCGACACCGAATGGGACAAAATCATATTCGGAGCCTAGACCCCTGTAATTATATGTATCATGAAGCGTTCATGAAGCGTAATATTCTGATGATATGAGTTCAGTCGTGTCGTGAAATAAATAGGACATCGCTGCAAAAAAGCCGTCTCGCCGTTTTTATCAGATACAAAATAATCACAATAAAATTGATACCTGGAAAAAGATAAATCGATATGAAAGCAGTTTAATCAGGATACTCTCGGTAGGTACATTGTTAATCAACAAGATGGCATGACATTGCCATCTTGTCGATCGATTCATGCACCAAGTAAAACAAATAAGAGCAGATAAGAGAGGCAGGGCACAGCGGATAATCCGCTCAAATCGGAGCAGCCCGTCTGGGGAAGGACCTCCACCTTACAGAAGATCGTAGCCAAATAGCATTGGTCGCGGCCATGTTGTGTTCCCACGGTGAGTAAGGTCTCCAGAGCTCCACTTGGGGGGGTTGGGAGGGTTGGCAACGCGTGAGTGATACCTCCGGTATTGCTTACGTCTATAGGCTACGGTGACGGCTTACCATCAGGCCGACCGTATGCTTGTTTGCCACCTGTGTGGTATAAAAAAATAAAAATAAATTTTAATGCAGTTCGCATAATGCAGTATTCAATGATTCTATAAATTCCTTTTCATCGCTTGAAAAATATAAGCCAGTGGCAAACCCAATTTGTTATGTAGTAAAACTACAGATATTATAATACTTACTCTACAGTAGTAGGTAAATAAAACTATCTCGATAAGTAAAAAGAATCTAATATAAATAATGTAAGTATATTATAGGTAGTTATGCCCGGCGACTCTACCGATAGTCATAACATCCCGGCGATATTCTAGCTGCGTTAGCATGTTAAGGCGATAAGCCCTGGGTGGCTATGCATGCTCGCCATACCAAGCATCTGTATTTTAAGTTAGTCTTAGTAATTCCATCGTGGAATAAACATACATTTATTTCAACATTCAAATAATTGTATTTTTTAAAACGTCCTCCGGCCGAAATCCAACTTATCTAGGTACTTATACAGGTTTTCAATGATGACATAATCTTACTTTAAACTAAACTGCGTTGCAAGTTAATCTGATATTTATACATAAACATACATAATAAATCACTTTAGCGTCCTGCGTCAGCTGTATGCTACATCACTAAAATAAACAATGAACAGCGGCCAAGAACACAGTTTGACGTTCGTTCGTTCACATCAATTTTTTTACCCGCCTTTCGTCTGACTTTTCGAGGAAAAACCAAGTGAGGGAAGCATCTTGTTTTCCATAACACTACAGTATAAAAAGGTACTGAAGGTGTACTTTACCTACTGCTTAATGAATTTTAATCATAATGAACTAAAATTATGATTAATTTAAAATATTCATAGCCTGTGAAGAAAACATTGAAAATTAATAAACACCATTACAAAACATAGACGTACAAAATTAGAAATAATATAACTATTCCTACAAACTTTTAAGTCCTTATAAGGTTCCGTAGTAAACTACAATAGTTTCGCCATGTCCGTCTGTACGTCTGCGGTCTAGCGCCTAGCCTATGGCCTATACGCTTGATGCTAGAAAGCTGTAATTTGGTATGTATGTATGCTCATATTAACAATGCTAACAAAATGGTAGAACAAAATTTTTTAAAATATTTTTCACTTCTCATGCTCAGAAAATGCTCATTTGCGCAGGATATGGGCTGCACAAAATCGAATTTTGTGCACAAGGGCAAAAACGTATCTACTCATAAATGTATCTATATTAAGGCAAAGGAAATAAGCCATACAGCCAAACACAACAAAAAGTTCAGAGATAGAATTTGTTATTTTATAATATTTACTTTAATTTATTTGCCTTATGTGTTTTTTAAGTCATAAAAGATATTAAAATTTAAATCAAAGTACGGTAGGTTATTTAATTAATTTAAGAAAATTATTTTATTACAAAATTAATTTAATAGTAGGCTGTATAGGTCTGCAGCCCAAGCCTAATTTCAATGTCGTAAGATTTTAAAAAAAAAGCGGCGGGATAGGGGAAACAGGTCTTGTTTTTCGTGCGTTTATTTATTTATTTCCTCGCAATCGAAGTGAAAAGCAGAGTTTATAACTCGTCCACAAAACCATTTCTATCCTCGACATTACTACCAGCCCTCGCCTTCGGCTCGGGCTGCTAAAAGTCTCGGATAGAAATGATTCGTTTTGTGCACTTGTTGTAAAATCTACTATTATTTTAAGGTGCCTCCTACGGGTAATGTGGGAATGATTTTTTTTTCGCATTGACCCCATCTTGTGGGGTATCGTTAGATAGGTCTCATAAAAACATCGATTTTCCGATACAATGATCCGTTTGCGAATTATTTACAATTAACTTGTCAATTTTCGTTTTGCACGGTGGCCCCCCCTGACGTTAGTACTATTATGAATTCTGTGCCCCCCCCCCCCCCCCCGTCTATCTCCGAAAGTCTTGAGTTTAGAAATTTGAAAAAAATCATGGTAGTAGTCCATATAGTGAACCTACAAGAAAAACTATAACGGTTAAGTAGGCACTATTAGTTACCGAGTAATAGCCGACGAACTTATGAAGTAAAATTTATTTGACGAAAACGTACAAAATGTCATCTGTAAGCAAGAAATGCGTAGCCAATACGAAACTCTACATTGTGCGTGGCCCGACACGTACCTACTTGCCCGATTTTTATTTATTTATCTACTAGCCAACAACATGGCTAGCAGCTAGCAGGCGCTTCGTTGTTTTACCACCCACCACGAGGCGTGTGCGCGGCCTCATAATTCCCATTAGATTGTTAAATTAATATTCGGGTACTTCAGTCCCACGGATCTCTAAAATTAAATAAATATTTCGGAACGTAATAAAATAACCTTACCATAATACCTCGTATAGATAGTATTATTTTTAAATCATGAAAACTAGGTTAATACGTACTTACATACTATTATAATTACTTTCACCTCTTGTTATATCAATTTCAATCTTTTTATGTAGACAAGATAGTAATTCTATCTGTCTGTCTGTCGTATAACATAAAAAAAATCTATTACATTTTATAGTAAAAAAGATGAAAGTAAGGTGACCAAATTTGCACATTGATTCGGATATTTCTACTAGTCATAGAATAGATAATTTTATTTAGCAAAATCCTTTCCTCAACTTATTTTCCTTGAGCAGAAGGCATCGTAGCATGGCATGACGTTAATTTTAACAACGATTGCATGTTCATACAAATGCGCACCACACACCCACTCATCGAAACGCACATTTATAAAGTCACTCACCACTACTAATGTATTGCAAATATAGAAATTGAGGAATGTACGTGACGTCATGAGCGAGCCCACGCGGCAGCCAATCAGAAAGAAGTACCTTGAGGCCTTACAACAACTCGTCAAGTTTATCTTACCGCTATTTTGTAATAAAAAGCCTCAAAATATATATAAAAAATAAAAATGTATTCCTTTTACATATTCTGAAAATTAAGTACATTTTAACCCTATTTGTCGATAACATTATTAAATCTTCATTATGTTTATATTTTTTTATTTTATATAGCGATGCTCTTCTAGCATAGGCAACGCTCAAGTCATGCGAGTGAGACAACAACAATTTATTATCATGAATGAAAAGGAGCGGGTTTGTATAGCACGTTCGACGGTCGTAGCCGTACTCCTCATTTTGTGGCGCGTTTGGCAAGACGTGTGTAGATTTGAACCTAGTGCCAGTGTGTGTTGTAATAAACTAGCAGTTCAGTAACAGTGTTGAGTAAAAAAATATTTCATTATGGGCATGACAATTAATAACCTGCCTTTGGTGAGTAGATAAAAAATAATGTTAAGATTTAAGGCTTTAGATTTTTTAAGCCGGCTTTAAATTGGAAAGCAACGGTAGTGTTGTAATGACCGCTTTGACCTTGTGGAACTCGTTCGCGATAATAAACGGGTTTGCATACTACAATATCTATTTAGTTATAATGTATTTTCATATACACGAAAAAAAATGCAAGGGCGGGTATCCATTCAATTCTTTTATATTTGTGTACATAAAACATATTTGTGTACATAATATTAATTCAAAATTAAAAACTAATTATAAATAAATTATCAATATTTTTCTCATCAAAAGGGAGTTTCTAAATTGAAGACATGAAAATACTTATTGTTTAATTATAAGTGTGAATGTATAGAAAAATAATAATTAAAAACTAACTTGTGTGCCTTTTGTCCGTGACTTTTATAATAAGTACTTATAACAGATAGAGGTTACCAACTAGCATAATATTTTTGGGATAAACTAATTCAGGGGTGTCGTTAGTTAGTAAGGCAACTCAAAATGTTGTCTATTTATGGAAATGAACTGTGTAACACGTGCGAAGATTTAAATGGATTGATCTCGATATACAAATATTATTATTTATGCACATAATATTTACAGACCATTTTTTTTACAGATTCGGGAAGAATGCGAAATTCTACACCTGACAGATAAACAAATGAGGGAAATAATGAACAGACTCCACAATGAGTTGGTTAATGGATTAGGTAGAGAAACTCATGCTAACGCGACTGTAAAGTGTTGGCTGACCTATGTACAGGACCTACCTAATGGAAAAGGTACCTATTGCAGCCTATTAGCTAATATTTTAGTGAAGTGATAGTTATTTTAGAATGTCAAATAAATAATTAATTATATTTTATTTACAGAACGCGGTAAATTCCTTGCATTAGATCTAGGGGGGACTAATTTCCGAGTGCTTATCATAAATCTAGGAGAGAACCACTTTGATATGCAGTCAAAAATTTATGCAATACCACATCACATCATGACTGGCACAGGAATCGCTCTATTTGATCATATAGCAGAATGTTTAGCGAATTTCATGAAGGTACAGTCTCAACAGCATTCAATAGAAAAAAATATATATGAGGTCTACGAAATAATCCACTTTCATGGATCCTAGTTTTTATTGAATAAGTCATTGTTAGGACTTGTTATTTATGATAAGAATTTTGCTATCGATTGTTTTTATTTTGTGCATGCAACCTTGATTTTATGTTACAAATAAACTGTTATTGTAACGCTATTTAACTTCAATAATAACGACGGACGTCACATACAGCCATTAATTTTTACGTTGGAAAAAATAATCTTTTTTCTTTCATAAGCCCTATTTCGTTAATATTTCTATTTTTAGGAACATAACGTATATGAAGAACGTCTGGCTCTTGGTTTCACCTTCAGTTTTCCGTTAAAACAACTAAGTCTAACGAAAGGCATCCTACAACGTTGGACTAAAGGATTTTCATGTTCCGAAGCTGTAGGCAGAGATGTTGTTCAAGAACTCAAAGATGCCATTGCACGACGTGGAGTAAGTATAAATTTTAATAAACACTGAAATATAAATAACAAATATGTGAACTCAAATACAAACTTTGATTAACATAATATAATCCTAAAACTAAGCAAACAAAGTTTTGAATTGTTCTAGTCAGCTGTTACTTAATATTATGATGCTCAGCTCAAACAATATAGAAAACACCACGGAAAAAATCTATAATCAAAAATTGAAACAGTCATATGTTTTGTTTTTATTGTTGAGGAAATAGAAGTTTTTATTAAGAAGGTTATCAGATCAGACCGACTATACCAAACCGGTCGACAATTCGAAAACTTTAATACAACCACTGTCTGTCTTGTTGTGTATGACTGATACGGCAATGAATGTGTTAATAGTGTAAAAGTACCCACCTAGCAGTGATTTTACAGGATATATCAGTTTATGTGTTGGGCATTCTTAACGATGGCATTGGTACCTTAATGTCATGTGCATATAAGGAGAGTAATTGCCGCATAGGGGTCATTATCGGTAAGTTGACGATGACAGCCGCTCTCATGAGGCGTTCCCTTACTGGTGGCATAAACATGTAATGTAACACTTGAATTAGCATTACGTTACAATACTGACTACAGTATTTACTGGTCCTGTATCGGTTCTTCTCTCTCAGATGTAATGTAATGCTCTAATCTAAACTTGTTACACTACAAACGAATGCTCCCGATGAGGGAGCTCCTATTATAAAAATAAGGCATGTTTATCCTCATAATCTAACGAGAGCCAAGTAGAGGCTTTTGTGATTCGTGACAAATCAGTACTCGTTGTGTTCACTACTTTTAAAATAATAGAAACCATCCATAAGTTACCTGTCATTGCTAATCCGGAACAATGGACCGACATTTTTGCCGATTACTAATAATATATTCACTTTACAAGGTCTAGCGTGGATTGGCGCTAGACGTTGAAGTATGTTGCTCTTGATATTTCATGTCATTGCTTTTGTAAAAGGCAATTTAAATTACTTCAATATTTCGTATTTCTATTTTGCAATATCAGTAGACAAGTATGTTTTGATGAAATTTTCAAGTATTATAACGTTAAATCCATTGTTTATTATTACATCGATGTTAAACATTGCTTCGATATTATAATTTGAAATGCCATAAAGAATACAGCTAGTACCATACTTTATAATAGTATTTACTATCTATAATGAACATACTCTTGTGTCATTGTCATGGTAGCTAGAACAATGCGACCTGCAACCTTTAGCTTCTTTTTTTTCATTTACTTTTAGATAGATGTATAAATCGTTTTCTGTAAGTTATTAAGTTCACATTCCATTTTGTAAATGTAACTTATTTAATTCGTTAATGTTATATCTAAAAACCCATCTAAAAACTTAGAATTATGTACAAATTTTTAGGGTAATATTCACAATGAACACTGCAAGTGTACTGATTTGCAATGAGTCCAAAAGCCTCTAAGATCATCATCAACAACAAAGGGGGGAAAAGCGGGTTTTACCAAAAAGTCATCTGGTAAATCAATCATTCTATTACCTATCTATACTTATAGCATGTTTTCACTCTTGTAGGACGTACAGATTGATGTATGTGCTATTCTGAATGACACAACGGGCACTCTCATGTCGTGCGCGTGGAAAAACCACAACTGCAAAATAGGACTCATTGTCGGTAGGTTTACCTCGTTTATTGCTCTGACTGTTTGCTTTGCCTGCCTTTGGACTTTACAATCTGCAAAAAGTTATCATAATACTTATTATCATCATGGTTTTACATAAAGAATTTTACTTATCCACCCTAACCACTTTAAAAATATTACCGACACTTGTGCAGTTGAAATAATTACAGCAGCGATAGGTAAAAATCCTGTTGTCATACTATTAGTCAGTCTGGAAATCCTAGGTCCTATTGATTCTTGATACATCTTTTGGTCTATTTTCAAAGAATGTTATCGTGTTTATGAGCCTCTGAAGTATACTTATAAACTTTGTGGGGGGAAATTCCAACGCATGTTTAATTTTAATTGCATGAGTATCTATGATGATTGTATTTCATATAACTTTATAACAATATGATTTATCAATTATTATTTCGATAATATTAGAATACGACACCCAAGTCCATGAGTTTCGGATGTTTTACTTATGTCTGGGAATTATAAAATCGAGTAAAATTATTAAAATTATTTTGCAATCTCAAAAATGCTATGCGCTTGGCTGCTTCCGACCTTTTGTTTTTCACGTAGCAAATCCAAATAGCATTATTGCATATTATTTATACAAAAGTACGAACTAATTCGTTTAATTTTGATTTTTTTAATACCTACCCATTTTTTGTACACTTCCAAATATATAATTTTTTTAAACTGTTTTGTCATGCATTTTAGAAGATAACTCACGTGTTCTCTTTAGCGTTAAATAATATCTAATTATTAAAATATTAATTTTAATCGAAATTACGACAGGCACGGGCAGTAATGCTTGCTATATAGAGAAAACTAAGAACTGCGAGACATTCGATGGCGACAGTGAAAAACCTGAGATGGTGATCAATACCGAGTGGGGTGCTTTTGGGGACAACGGCGCTTTGGATTTCGTCCGGACCGAGTTCGACAGGGAGATCGACGAGAACTCCATCAACCGTGGGAAACAATTGTAAGATTTTAACAGTTATTTCAAAAAACAAATGTTATATAACTTATTCAATTTCACTTGTAACATTTTTTTTAATATTTAATTTAAATAATTGATTAAAAACATTCCATGAAAAAATATTCCATTTACTAATTAAACTTTAAAATCTCTCTTAGGCTTATTAAAAATGAATACCTATATTCAGAATTTAAATTAGTTTAAAGTTTATACGATAACAAATAACATTGATTACTAATAAAATAATATGTACAATCTTTATAATTAGTAAACTTGATAGTCATTGTACCTATTAGGTACTGGAATAAAAACGGATTATAATTATATATTTTGTCACAGTTATTTCTTTACTCTTTCATATCAGAAATTGCCTCAGTCAGTTGTACTTTTTTCGTCCTCACATAGTTTGTAAGTACCTACTTGTGAAAATGATATAAAAGTTTTATATGCTTACCTTCTTTAACAGTTTTTAGTTTTTACTCATCATATTTCACTGAATAAAAAGTTGTCGTTCAGTGAGCAACTATCTATTTTACACGTAAATTATCTGATAGTTCATTGCAAATCATTAATTTTATTCATCGATAAATAAAAATACTTATGAACGAGAAATCATCTGCATTGTTGAGTCACCATGACACTTTGTATGCGCGAACTAAGTACATAGTACGTATGTATGTACGTACATACATATTAGGTACCTATTATCAAATTGTGGACTTTACGACGTCATACGATAAACGTGCGCAGTGTCGTCATAAGATAAAATAATTGATATTAATTACTTAATTAGTATTAAAACACCCTTTTTACATCATTCCATTAGAATAATTTCATTTAAATTTATAAATTTCAGACAAGAAAAAATGATATCAGGCATGTACTTGGGTGAGTTGGTGCGTCTCGCGCTAGTGAAGTTTACGAAGATGGGCCTGTTGTTCGGTGGCCGAGGATCAGATCTGTTATTCCAAAGAAACAGCTTTTACACCAAATATGTATCGGAGATCGAGTCTGAGAAGCCCGGCGAATACAACAACTGTATCGACGTCCTTGAGGAACTCGGTGAGAAAATATCCGCATTTTTACTAAAATATACTCACCCTAATCATGAATTGCTGTCACTCAGATCAGACGTATACTTAAAGGTTATGTTTCTCCTTTATTTAAAATTTAATTTCATATTAAAATTAGTATAATTTATAATACGTAGGCTTACTTATACCTACTTAATATCTTTCACCAAAATGCTTTTAACTTTTATCAATCATTGTTATGAAATAAAACACGATAAAAATGAACACCCACACAGTTCGTACAATGTCGTTCGTTACATAAGTCTTCTAAAGTATTTCTAATCGCTCATACCTACTAATACTTACATAATTGCATAGACCTGTAAGTATGATACGCGTAGGTAGGTATATCCATAGTAGGTAGGTATACTAATCTTGGAGTGGACGTAATTATGTGACTGATCGTTAGGTAAAAATGTTAGGTTAGCTCCTAGAAAATGTTGATTTTCCTGTAGAGATAGGTAAGTATAATAATTTCCTTAGGCGAGCGAGACTTAAGATTTCAACTATTTAATTTATGCAAGTCTCGGCTTCTCGATTTTGTGGCTTCTGTACAACCTGTACTCAGTGCATATGCGTTAGTACTTTTATGAATTCTGTGGCATAGGACGACAACGATTTTCAATTTGTATTATAAACTGTGCGTTGAAATTTTGGCGAGTCCTACCTACTTACAGTAATTTCTTTGAAAATACTGGGGGCAAACTTATTAAAAAAGCCTTGTATTGTAAAATGTCAGTGTCATATAATTTTTTAACCCTCCACCTGAAGCGCGTGGTCTTTAAAACCTCGGCTTTTAAAAGTTAAGAGACTCGTTTGATTTGGTGGTAACAAAACGGGTTCTTTTGTCCCAGTGTGCGACGCGCGAGACGTTTGGACAGTTAAACATTGACGAATGTTTCTTTTCCAGACAATGGTATTGAAAAGAACTTAACATAAATTATTATTGAAAGACACAGACATGCTTAAGACGTTTGCGTGCAAATTATACATAAAACATCTGTATAATAACTAACAGGTTTCATGTGGTTTCATAAATCGTGTAAGTATGTAGGTACCCAGCTGACGCAAAGTATTTAAATTGAATACACTACATCAGAAACAATAGCTGAATTAAATTAAATGTCAATAATTTATTATAAACTTAACCAGTAGTGTAATAATTGTCTGATCGATTGAACATCTGACGCGTTAAATAGATTATGATTATATGATACGACCTATTCACCTGCTACTTGTAGATAAATTTGTATTATAACCCTATAACTAGGTATATAAGTACTTACCTAATTCTTTTGAAATGGGGACGTAACTTATTTCATAGAATACCTAGGTACTTCCGAAGATTACCTCTTAGAATCAGACAGAACACATTCAATTGGTACCTATATGTATGTAGCTTTATAAAGAGTGAGGTAGTTGACACTGTCTAATTGCAACGAACAAGGCAGCAGAAAACCTACTGAGTCGATTTTTAACTTTTTAGGTTATTCATGCAAAAACACTAAATACAAAAGTGACTATTGTAATCTACATAATTCGCTTGTTTTTGCAACATTGTATAGTCATCTAATTCTTAGTAAAAATACACATGTACCTTGTACCTGTTTCTGTAAATGTAGGTACCTATGTACTTTACTACACTATCATCAGACCGATAGCATTTATTGATAAATTGGTTAGCAAGAATCTATTAACTTCTTCCAATACAATTACCCTTGATCGGAGTCACGGTTTGTCTACAGAGATGTACTGTTACTGAGAAGTACTGAGAACTATTTGTTGAGTTTATCTGTTTGGCATTGGCTGGGTTATCTCGTACATAAGTATTTCAAATGAAACACAATTAAACGAACTGACTACTAAGTACCTACTACAATTTTAGACGCTTAGAATTAGTACACATTTATGTACAAAGTATAGAATAAATATCTAGTACTAGCATTTCCCCGCGGCTTCGCTCGCGGTTAATTTTATGACATAGATCTCGTTTGACAACAAAACCCACGGCGCGACTTGTGGCGCCATCTGTTGGCCGATACAGCGCCCTCTATAGTAGAAAAAATGTTTTCCCATTGGATCGACATACTTTCACGGGATAAAAAGTCGCCTATGTTGAGCACTGTACCCCTGACAATATGTATACAAATTTTCATAATGATCGGCTGATTAGTTAAGCCGAGAAGGAATAACAAACAAACAAACAAACTCACTTTCTCATTTATAATATTAGTTAGGATTATCGACGGTGATAAATAAGCTTACTGTTCGTCTGATGACATGATAACGTTAGGCTATGGACGTTTGCAAAACCAGGGGAAACACTAGCGCGTTCTGACCCTTAAAACCACTTTCAGCTCGGTTTCGGTTAGCCATGTTCATGGTCGACCACATAGGCTGTTAACAACAGAACTGAATACAGCCTATGTGGTACCTGTACATACTACCTAGTCAAAACAATATAAAGGCCACCGTTACAGTTGTGGTTGTTTATAGCGGGTTTGAAATTACGAGTGACCCTTATTGGGTCCCTTGAAACCTTAGTAGTTAAGAATTAGAGTTTTATTAAGTGTTTGTAATCGGCAGGGTTATCTCATGCGACCGAGGCGGACATGGCCGCCGTACGGCACGTGTGCGAGTGCGTGTCCCGGCGGGCGGCGCACCTCGTGTCCGCGGGCATCGCCACGCTACTCAACAAGATGGAAGAGCCCAAAGTCACCGTCGGCATCGACGGCTCCGTCTACCGTTTCCACCCGCATTTCCACGCGCTCATGTGCGAAAAGATTGCACAATTGGTGCGCCCCGGAATACAGGTGAGCCTTTGAAATAGTTCCACCTTTTTAGACCTATGTTATATCAGCGACAGAAGTAAAAACTTTAGCTCCATTACACACAACACACCACACTATTCTCGTACCTAATAAAAACAGATTCAATCTCGATTCAGACTCAATCGCTGTCTCACTCACACAAAATAGGAATTGAACGCGACATAGACAAAACGTAACAAAAACAGATTCAATGTGTAGAATGTGGCGTAAAGACAGTTTCTCATACGTCATACAAATTTAGTGACGAAGATAAAGACAAACAGCTCACATGATTGATCGTAAGATGGAGGGAAAATGCGACTGCGAAAATCGTGACAGACTACAAATTAGAAACCGATTACAAAGACTAAGTAGGTAGGTTAGCTACATTATTTTACATCAATCTTATCTTCATTTGTCTGTAAAGAAAATAAATATAATTAGCTACTTAGTTATTTACTTTGTAATATTATAGATCATCAAAAAGAGTCTGTGTTTCACGATTATTGTGATTACCTATCTCTAAGCCCAAAACTATGAAACCAAAGTTGATAAAACTGATAGGTACTTCCCAGCAAGCGATTAGATGACACTTAAAACATAGTAGGTACATTATGTCTGACGTTGTAATTTATACTTAATAAGTTTTCGTACAATGGCCTAAACCTGTTATTACCAAAGCGGCTAAATTGGCATTCAAACTAAATATAGACTGTCGATCTATACGTATGTACCGACTTCAACAGATCAAAGTTCAAATACCATCATACAAGATCGAATATTTATGATTAAAATTATTATCTGTCTATGTCTTACATATAAAATGCTTTGTCCTGAATGACTGACTGACTTATGGATCAACGACAGCATATGCTTACTTACTGATCGTAAAGACCTGGTTTCGGTGTGCTTAGTATGAAGCCGAAGGCATCCGATAAGAAAGGATTTTTATATCTAAAGTTTAAATACAGCGTTAAAATAATGTAAATAATATTTATATTCATAATTATTTGTAAATTCCCTAAGTTTTCGTACGTCATTCGTCCTTGGTTACTGTAACCTCGTCCTAAAATTACATTGTCAATCCGAGATGTGTGGCCACGCTCGCGCTGCTGGCTGTATGATCGTTTTATAATTTGTGGTATAATTTTCTACCAATTTTTTCTGCAGTTAATAACATAATACTATTGTAAGAAAAACATCAAAATGCTTTTTTAAGGAGTTTAAAAAAAAGCTAACTGTCGAGTTTCTTGCGGCTAAAGTTAGATATTGTAGGTAAAATGTATTTTAAATCGACATTTGTTGATAAATATCTTTGAACATTATGTTATGTAATAGTTATACTTATTTTTTTAGGATAATTTTAATACCTATTGGAGTTTCTAAAATATTGATGGCTACATACGATATAAATAGTACCTATAAGTACCTATTTGGTTTTGCGACGCTCTTCCATTTTTATATACATAGTCGACAACAGTATTAAATAAGTAGGTATAATATGTACCTACTTATCAAAACTACAAAACATTTCCAAGAATCATAAAATAATTAAATATTGGCATTCTCTTATCTTACAACTGAATATAATGTTTGTGTAGGAAAATTCTTCAAACATAATATCGTTGTACATATTACCTACTTGATTTACTCAATTAAAGTTATTATTTTATCTAAGTTCAAAGACTTTAGATTGTCCTTCATAAATTCTAGAGCTAGCAAGATTCGGGTTTAATGTTTATTAAATATGGAGTAGAAGTTATCTGTGGAGATAACAATATCAACGGCGAGCCCCTTATTTTGGTGACACTGACAGTAATAATATTTACATATTTTGTCGAACGATTGAACTTTGGACATAATATTGTTATTCAAATCAATTTTATCGTAATTAGTTCGCGAAGTTCGAGGAGACCGCATCTTCGTCGTGTGACCACGATATCGATAACGAAACAAAAAGACACACCCTTTGGCACATAGGTACTCGGCCGCCATGCCATGCGCCAGTCTCACAACCGCATTTTAAAACAAATCTTTCACTTTGTTTGACAGTGACAGCCTTGATTTTAATGTATCATTAACTTTCTAATGTATTTGTGCAACTCACTCACCCACTGGCTAGTAATTAAAAACTTTGTAACTTGTTTAATTGTACATGATGAATGTATTTTCCGCAATAATGCAGTAAAAATCATCACAAACGACATAAGAGCTATCGGCGAATTTTCAATTTAGTTATTACGGGATCTAAAATAAGACAATAGCTTTTCTATTAAAAAGTGTGTTGACAATCCCACTAATATTATAAAGGCGAAAGCACATATTACTTAATAGTTACTTGCGAAAGTGTGTGTTATGTTTGTTACCCCTTCACGCTCAAATGGCTGGGCGAATTTTTATGATATTTGGTACTTTTGTAGGTTTCTAGGTAGCTGATACCTTGCATTAACACATAGGGTACTTTTTATGACGAAAAATACGCGGTTCCCGTAGGATTTGCTCAAAAGTCTGATAGTCAATGGCGCTTAATAATAAAGACGGCACTGCTGTGCATAATATTAAAACGCGGGTAACACCGCGGGCAGCAGCTAGTGATTAATGTTGTTTTATATCTGTTTCAGTTCGACCTTATGCTGTCAGAAGACGGCAGCGGTCGTGGGGCCGCGCTGGTCGCGGCGGTCGCCTGTCGCCAGCAACTGCTTTCGTAGGCCCCACCTCACGCCCAAGCACCCAGCGATCTCTCCGCCGACATTTCGCGGCGATAGTCTCCTCACGTGGACACAGCCATAGATTACGCTGCGATCATCAATATTAATGTACTATATTCAGCAGCTGCATCGCCCTAGTACGAGTATGTAATAGGTAATCAAGTTATTTCGTGTGTACTGGCTGTCTGTGCTATGTTCACGAGCTACTATTGCCGTAAAAAGCCGAATTTGTTTGTGAACTATTGTTTTAGTATATTTTTGGATGTAACAAACGTTATAAATAGTGAAATCGAATTATCCGATTTATTTAGCATAAGTAGATACAGTTTGCAACGTGGCTTATTCGAGCACGCGAGATCTGTCCGGTTCGGATCTGCCACCGAAAGTGTGTAGATGCCTAGCATGCTTTGAACATCTTATCAAAATAAGATGTTCCTTTTAGTTGTTCATAATAGACTCGGGAGTAGCATGCTTGAGAAGAATCGCTTTAACCCCACGTGCGAGTGAACGATTTGGTATTTTATCCATAAGCTGTTAGTTAAACTCGATGGCTACCTAACTCGTACATTTTATGCGTTCTAAAAGTATTCCAAAGGTTACTATTTAACGAAGATAGGCACTAAGGTACAATTATTTGGCCAACGACTTATATTATGTTAACAAATTAAGGTTCAGGCGTACTTATTAATTACCTGTCTAGTCACAAATGATTTTAAGAAGTTGGCTACTTATGATGTAAATACTTAAATCATCTTTATTTTTCCTTATTTCCGACTTTTGTTCTGGTTAGTATTTAGCAAAACAGATTTTAAACTAAGTACCTACTTATTTAACAGTTGTTTTTGATTTGCTAATCGGCATCGCCTATTGTGCAAGAATGTAATATGTCAGTCGGTGAACAAGACTTACCTACGGGCATTTCCACCTAGAATGACCTACGTGAACCATGCGTGTATTTTTTTTTTATTTTCAGAGTTTTAGTACTTCTACTTTACAAGAAGATACCCAGTATATTGAATTTTAATAAATCTATAAAAGATTTCGACTTTAACTGAGATTTCCTGAAAAAAATTATTAAATTTCAAGAGATAGTGCTCATGAGTAGATCAGTTTCGTTACGAAGTTAATTGGTTTGATAATGAATAAACTCACTATTTTACTTTCAAAAACGACTTTCGTTACGTAGATTAATAACTAAAGAAATTAAATTCGACCAAAAACATACGCTTTCAAGAACAGCAGAATGCCAAATTTAACAAAATATGGAGTTTCGTTACTTTTGGGGTATAGCGGAACTAATTAGTTTAAGTTCCCGGGTTTGCTTTTTACTCTTTATTAAAAAAAAGGAAAAATTACTAAACCTTTCACATTAATCTATTGTTGTCATGAATAAAACAAAACTATTTCATATAAAAAAATTAATAAAATTTAAATTGTACAGCAAATAATTTCAGGGACAATAACTAAACTGACACACTGTAACGAAAAGGACATATTAAATATGTGGGTACACTAAGCCCTAAACATGCTTATCTGGTATTCATTTTACCTCAAGTTTAACCAATGTAATTTCTAACTTTATATTAATAGAGATCGCTAGCTTATAAAATAAATATGTATTTCTTTTTTATTTACTTAATTCATTGCCTTTTTTATATAAAAAAATTACTATTTTTTATAATTTTTATTTTAAAAAAATATCGCAAGGAGTGTCTAAAGATAAATTCGGAAGTTTTTAAACTTATTTATTATTTTTCCCTTTTTACTTTCAGGGAACCATTATCTATTATCACTTTTGCAGCTGAGTGTGTTCACAACTTTTATGGGTCAGGTTCGTTACATTTTATGTCAGGTTATATGTTACGAAGCAAAATGTAACGAAACGGACGTAACGTTTAGGCTTCACAAGTCAAATTTATGTTATTAATTCGTTTAGAGAACGTTGACAATTAACTTTATCATCATGACGTAAATCAGAAGAAACAGTTTCTTATTTATTTGGCTAAATCTATAATAAAACACCAAAGCTTTTTATAAAACTCGGTAACAACAGCTGACAAAAAATGTGGAAAACTTGCCTTACCACGAACGTCTCCACTTCTTTCGCAGATTATTTGAAAAATAACAGCTGTAAGGCGTCGAAGTAGATTTCTCTATGATTCAAATATTGCCAGATTACGAAAAATACTCACAACTCCGGGGAAATTTTAAAAAATATGCTATAATTACCGTAACTAAGTGTGACATGTCAGGATTTGTGATTTTGCTGGGACAGACTTTATAATTAAATATCGACTTAATTTTATATGAAACAAGGTAGGTTTTACAAATACAACATAAGCAGCACATATTTTATAGTAGAATTTACGCTCCTAATACCATAGATTACAGAAAAGTTTGGTGTTTTCGGTCATCAAAAACCGTAACCTCTGTCGGGGACAGTATGCAGAATTAAATTCAACGATTTTAATTTTATTTTTTTTATGTATATTACGATTATTTTATAGAAATATTCGATGCTAGTTAAGGCATAAATATCTAGAAAACAAAAAAAATATATCAATGTTCCTGTAAGTGGTTCACAGAGTTAGTAATAAAATTAAATGTGTCGGGGACATAAGAAATGACCTACATTGCCACTTTACGTGGAAATGCCCCTACACGTTGCATATTTTGCAAGTGCCTATCTTAGCCAACCCATTCTATTTGGCCCGTACTACGTATTTTCAGTGACTGTAACTCGTTGCTAGCAATAAGTAGTTTTATATTTTGATTAATGGAGAGATAGCTTGTGTAATGTTTAATGAATAAATTTTATAAATCTATCGTTGAAATAATTTTAAAATTTTAAGAAATGCGCATAACTGAATTTACGTAGATAGTAAAGTGTAAAGTAGGTAACATGTAACATGTTATAAAATCTAAGCTACGTTAGCTATACCATCCACGATTATTGTATGGCGCTCATGGCGCGTGCGGCTCTAAGCTGTTGTCTCTGCGCGTAGGGCATCACATCGGCTGTAGTTATTATCATTTTACTAATCATTCCATTTCGCGATCACAAGTCGATTGATTGTCTACGTTTGCATGTAGATTATGACAGAACTATAACAGAGATATATATAAATAATATCGAACAGCTTTTGTATGGAGGTTCGCGCGTACATGACCGTTAAATTGAATTAGTTGAATATAAACTACTGAAATCTAAGGTTATTATGTAATTGTTTTGATATTTTACTGTGATAGAACTAGGACTATATTTTTATTAAAATGTTTTCTTCCCAGTTTCGCCATAAATTTATTTTTCCATCATCACATCACAGTCGCAACTGTAGCCCGAATTGGCGTGCGTAGTGAGATCGACCCTCGAACATCACAATTCAGTGTTTACGCATAAGAGAAATGGTAAAACTCGCCACACATTACATCCATAGAATATTATAGTTCCTAGATAATACTGATAGGTGCATTTTAATTAAGGAAGGTATGTTTTGTCAATATCTTTTGTCGCATGCTCTTAATGTTTACTTAATTATATGTTCAATTATGAATTAAGTGTAGTTATAGATATTATTTACTTATTTATTATATGTACCTAGATATTACTTTGTTTTGTATAAAAATTCCGAATCTAAAGAATATTTTATTAATGTTTAACATTCAAAAGGGTTACTTATTCAGTAAAGTACAAAATAATGTCAAATTTAAGAGACCAAGTTTTACAAAGAGATTTAAAAGTTTATTAGAAATGATTATCGTATGATTAATTAAAAATTTATTAGTTTCACATCACATGTTTTGTTTACCAGGCCCGACCTTTCGAAAATGGTTACCTAATACTTATAAATGTATATAATAAAATGAGATATTTTAGTGTGTTATGATTTCGGGATCTATGTAGGTATTCATTTGCTCAAAAGTATAAACTGGACATCGAGTACAGTCTATTTATCTAACTTATAATAAAACATAGGGACAATAGAAACGAAATAGTCGACTTACTTTTAATCTTTGTAGCTAAACAAAAAAAATGTTAATTAGGGAAAAAATAAACAATCTGAAATTAATAATAACAGATTGGATACATACAAAAGTTGCAACCTGCAATACCTTTGTCCGTTTTATACGTGAATAAAATAAATATACTTAGTTGATAAACTTTGCCAAGATATGGCATAATCTCGATGATATTAGGTAGGTACCAACTTTGATTTTTCATTATACCTAATAGAAATAGTCTCGTCCTCATTCCTTTACCAATGTTACTAGGAAGGAAATACTAAGTACTACCCGTGTACTATGATTCTGCAGATTCAATAATATCTACCAGGCAATCTGAAAGCACACATTCCTCGGGTCCTTTGAAACTCCTATGAATATAGCGTAAAGCCGGCGCTAGATATCTCTTCACTTCGAACACTTGTTTGACTGTTGTGTGTGGCTCGGAAATTTTGTTCAAAGTATGAACGAAACTTTGCATTTCCATGCGCAATCGCAGCCTTCAAAGTGATCAATAGTTCGAACTGTTTCTGGCGCCAGCGTTATGTAAAAACAGTTTGCACATATCAGATATTTTGTGACTTTGAACATAATTAATCGTTGTATCGAAGCCTGGAGCTTTATTTTTATTTACCGATATTATTGTTATAAAATGCACGAGTCATTAAAAATATTTAAATGATTTATGGGATGGTATTAAAATATCGTCACGATCGTTTGAAATCTATAAATTTTGTAGATACATTAATTAAATTTATTAAGTAGGTACTTATAATGTATTGAGCCAGTATAAGGAAAATCGACGAAGAAAATCTTTGTAGTTCCATCTGTGTAATGCAAATTAGCAATGTTACTTAATCATTAATAAATTTATATTGAGAATAAAATTAAAATGACTTTAATTTATGAATTAGGTAGGTACCTTGCCTTCATAAAATTAAAATAACTGTACACAATTATTTTAATTTTTTTAAACGTTACAGCCGCTACACATGTTTCCTGAATTTAAAATGTACGAAGAGGCGCAGATGGTAGGTACAATAACTTACATATCAAAGAGTGTAAGTCGTCGACTATGTTTAAATCAAAACTGAACTGGAATTTGTTCGGAATAGCATTGTTTAGCAATATTCCAATTAAGAACTGCTTTTGAACTTTTTGTATTTCTCTATATTTTATTATTATTTTATATTCTGTATTTAGTACTAAAGACTCGTATGTGAGCGAATGTTATATTTTATAAATAAATAAAATATATAGGGACAAATCACATTGATTGAGCTAGCCCCAAAGTAATTATTTCGAAACTTGTGTTATTGGTTACTAACTCAAAGATACTAATATTTTTACAAAAATTAGGTAATCGCTAAATGTGTTGCTAAGCGCAAATCTCGAGAACGGCTGAACCGATTTCGGTAATTCTTTTTTTAGAATATTCCTTGAAGTACGAGGATGGAGAGAAAAATAAATAAAAAATTCCCACGGGAAAGCGGGTAGGGTAGGTTTAGGTTAGGGGTAGTGCCTCTAAGGCGGAACAAAGTTCGCCGGGTCAGCTAGTAACAATAAAATACACATATATATATATATATATATATATAGATAAACATACAAGACCCGAAGCCAATTAAAAAAGGTCGTTTTTCATCATGAACCGACCGTGATTCGAACCTGGGCGCCCTCCTGGGTGGCGGTCTGACGTACCATTACGCCACGGAGGACGTCTTTTCGATATTCTTAAATTCTTTAAACACAAAATATAATATACTAGCGAAACCCGCGCAACTTCGTTGCGTGTATCCCGCTTTCCCGTGGGAATTTTGGAATGTATTATACATAAAAACCTTCCTCTTGAATCACTCTATCTATTTAAAAAAACCGCATTAAAATCCGTTGCGTAATTTTAAAGATTTAAGCATACAAAGGGACATAGGGACAGAGAAAGCGACTTTGTTTTATACTATGTAGTGATGACGTATTAAGTTACTTAGTTCCATTATAATCTAGTTGATGCGCCGCGCAGCCGGAGACGTATCGTATACCCTGATTGATACCTATTGCTGAATGAAAAATTGGAAGTGGTAACATGTTACCATTAAATCATATTTTCCACATCGCAGTTTCATCACATATAGACAAGCATGCTAGGATCTTTAACAAAAAAGTTTAAAAGCAAAAGTCAAAACGATAACATTTCAGTTCGTTTATTGTCACACTTAATTTAAAAAGTGCGGCGTACAAATCATAAAGGTGAATATAATTACAAATGGACTTAGCAAATAATAATATTCCTAGTTATTATACACATTGACAGTAAATAATTATTTTATAATAATATCGACGAGTGGCTATAACTGTAGTGCAGTCAAATAAGAATAAGACTTTGTACAGTAACAGCCCGTTACAATTACATAATACAAAATTTACAGTGGGAATCAGATGTTGGATGATAAAATCGCTTAATAAAGGTTACATTATGATTTCTACAAAAAATATATATTTAGAATTTTATTTCAGGCCTCAAGCCGGATGGCCTATCTGCCGACCGACGACGGAAGCCTTCAGGGGCCGTACCACGACCTTTTATAACTATCCTTAAACGATTGTGTAAACGAGATGTCGCTTTACATCATGTATCGGTCTCCCTTACTCCGCCGTTCTTGTTTTGTTTTAAACGATCATGGTACCCCTACCATGACCTAGGTATGTACAATACGGACCAGCGATCCAATTCTCTTAACTCTTGTCAAAGTTTCGATCTCACGCGCTATCTTGTTCATACGAAATGTGATAGGAGTGAGATAAAACTGTTTTTCTTACGAGAATTGACCCGCAGATCTACTTAAATGATAATATAGACACCTACAAAACAATCCGCGCCACGAGATGAGACCTGACGTTTACGTGATTTGACTTGCGCAGTAGACGAATTTCTATACCATTTTAGTAGAAAACGTCTATTGCGCAAGTCAAATCACGTCGTCACTGCGTCAGGTCTCATCCCTCGTGGCGCGGATGGTACGTAATTCAATATAACTTTACACTTATGAATACAGTGCTGTATGTTTTAAAACAATATCAATCAAAAACAGTAAATTGTACAAAGAGACTTATATCATAATTTGTAAGCATAATTTGCACCACTGCACACGAGTTCAGTGTGTTGGTTGGTGACAGTTGGTGTTGACGTTCATTTAAACCAAACGGAACTCGCTTAAGCACTTTTTATTAGAAATATAAATTCGATTAAATTCAAATGATCAAATAATAAATAGACAATAATTTATGTCCGGAATATTCATAAAATTACAGTAGGTACATACAGTAAATAAGAATCGTCGAATTTGAATCGTGCACAAGTTTCTAACCATTAAGCAATGCAGAAAATTTAATTTCACTATTTACTGAATATGATTATTGACTTGAGAAATGACATAAGAATATTTTGTCTAAGTTACAATGGAATAATTTATGCACATTATGCACCTAAAATGTATTTGATCAAATATGCTTTTAGAACCATTATTAAAAAATTATTCAGGAACATTTTTTGTCAATAATTTTTACATAAACCTAAAATATGAGAATCATAGATTACATCACATCCAATTTATTTATTTAGAATAAAGTATTAATGTTCATTATTTGAATATCTGTTTAACAGTTATTCACAAAGATGTTTAGACACGACAGGCACATTCTGATGGTGTCCGTGTGGGTTTTTTGGGTGTACTCAGCCGTTTTGATGTGCTCGTGCCATACTGTATACCGGATCCTATTCTCTCAGGGTCCAATTCGCCGGTCTCTATTTTTGCAAGTATTGTTTTAGAGCATTTTAGAAATGCTTCCTCAACATTCTCTCCAGTTTTAGCACTGGTCTCCAGGAACATGAGTTCTGGAATTATAATAAAATTTTCCGTTAATATTTATAAACAAATGATTAACTTACCTAAAGTAAAATTATAAATAGAGAAATATAAATATATTAAAGTTTACAAAAATTACCATTTTCCTGAGCAAATTGGCTAGCCTCTGTAAATGTGACTTCCCTAGATTCCTCCAAATCTTTCTTGTTTCCAACAAGTAGAATGACAATGTTAGGACTGGCCAGGGTTCTAGCATCTCTAAGCCAATTTGAGAGGGCATTGAATGAATCTCGTGAAGTGATATCATAGACTAGCAATGCCCCGGCTGCTCCCCTGTAGTAAGATCTAGTGACTGAACGGAACCTCTCTTGGCCTGCTGTATCCCATATTTGTAATTTTGTTGATTTACCTCCAATATTTATTATTTTAGATCCAAACTCAACGCCTATAGTGTGGCATCTATCTTCTTTGACTGTAATATGTAATAATTAAAAAAGTATTTAAAAAAAACTAACTAATAGCAAAAACATAACAGTCAGAGAAAAATACCTTGACCGAATATACATTTTGATATAAAAGACTAAGTAAAATTATATGATTAAAGATACTAACATTTATTCCCAATAAAATTGTTAAGGAGGCTTGATTTTCCGGTACCAGCACTGCCAATCACCAAAAATTTGAACAAATATTCTGAAACAGGTCACTATGTATGTAACAAAATGTAAATAATTAAATAACAAAAATAAATTTTATTGTGAAAATATCACAACACGTTTGAATGAGATAGTTTGCACGGTTTTATGGTAATGTGATACCTATTTTTACAATAAAATTCATTTTTGTTATATAGGAACCTACCGCAGAAAATTCAAGAAAATGACAAAAATTTACACTGAATTTACCGTAAGATTCCGACATTTTGTTCTGATGTTATCTTATCCCCTACAGGTACGCACTACGTTTTTGTCCAGTGCTAAAATACAAAGACGTTGAACAATATCAAATTAACAAAATTTATACTAAGTAATTTAAATCCAAAACTTCATTTCACGATAAATTTACTTGCAAAGATGAAAATACAAAAACTTGTCTTTTCTTCTATTTTTATTTTATTTTCTTTCCCTTCTTTCCCGATTTTTGATTTGACAGAACAGAACAGACAGACGTCAATCAAACTGTCAGTTTATCACATCTTCTTCTTTTTAAATTTTACAACCATAATAATAATAATTATGGTTGTAAAATTATGGTATTAAAATTATTTTAAACATGTAGTGTATCTTGCATTCCCTTGTTGCTTGTTGCCACCATAAAAAAAGAAGAAACAACTTAAGCCCGGTTTACATTTTGAGAAGTAACAAGTGATAAGTGACAAATGAGAAGTGAAACAACTGACAAGTGACAAATGAGAAGTGACAAACGAGAAGTGAGAACTGACAAGTGAATAGAAGCCGGTTCTATTTCCTGACAAGTAATGGCGGAAACACACTACCGTGTCGGGGCGTATCGTGTCGCGCCAGAAGCATATCGCGTTTATACATTTTATATGGTTAGGAGCACATTTGTAGGGCGTGTCGTGTCGTGACTCGCTCTGTCGTGGCGCGGACTGCTGGCCGCCGATTGCGCCACGGCGGTGGGGGGGGGGGTTATGACGCGACACGACACGCCCTGCAAATGTGTTTCTATACCCGCGCGCGGCTCGTGTCGCTAACAAGTGGACGCTTTTTTTTTTATTTGTTTTTGCAGCGTGATAATGAGTTACTAGGTAGTAGATTCCTGATAAATAAACTTAAATACATTTTTTTGTAAATAAATACCATTATACATTATAGAAAACACCCAGACAAAGGCAAACACAACAGAGTCGCGCCCCGACACGGTAGTGTGTTTCCGCCATAACTCTGCTCCGCGCTACCCGCGCCTTTCCCTCACTCACCCACTGTGCCCCACGTCCTTCTGCTTTCGCCCTTCTCGCGTTTTGTTTTTGGTAAGTTATGGTCTTGTTACTTCACAAAATGTAAACCGGGCTATACGTTTAGTTCACGTCGTTTTCGAACCACATAGAGATCTTCACTTCTAGCTAGAGAATTTCCAAAAACTTTTTTTTATTTAGGCATTGGCCATATCCATAATAATTGAGAATTTCTTCCAGAAACAATTTCCGCTCCTAATTTACCAAAAACAACACGCGAGAAGGGCGAGAGTGGTAGGGCGCGGTGGGCGAGGAAGACGGGGAAGCTGCTTAGCATTCTACTTCTCAGATGTGTAAACACCTGCTTGTTATTTGTCACTTCTCAGTTGTCAGTTGTTTCACTTCTCATTTGTCACTTGTTACTTCTCAAAATGTAAACCGGGCTTATTTGAAGCTTAGCATTCTACTTGTCAGATGTCATACCGCAGACAATTTCAGACAAACAAGCCTGCGGGCCATCGCATGAAAAGTGGTTACCGCCGCCTATGAACATCGCAGTCGCAACGATCATAGATTAATATTGTATATAAACTGAAATAGATAAGAAACTCAGCTCATGAGAGCTGATTGAACTAATAGCGCCATCTAGTCAGCAGGTTAAACAACATTCGAAACTATCTATCTATACGTACCGTACCTACCTACCTACGTATCTATTTCAACATCTTATTACTTTTGATCAAATTAAAAATCAATTTTATTATTTTCAATTTATTTAACACATAAATTTTACATTTTGCAATTCATTATCACGTCTTATTCTGCAATTTATTATCACATCATCGTCACAAAACAAAGTCACTAGGTTAATATAGTCACTAAGCTCGTTGTAAGTACACAAATTAAATCAAAATAAGAACCGCTAGGCTCACACACAATATTAGAAATTTCTACAAGATGTCTACATACAAAGGCGGGTTAATAATATAGGTACCTAATATATTTATTCGACTCGACGCACTATACAAAGAAACTTGTGGCACCTTGAAGATTTGAGAATGCAGACCGAAAGGAAGTGAATTGTGAAATAAGCGATATCAAAGTTACCGCTAAGTAAAATTTATTACTAGCCGACAATTTGTTATCTACTGTCTATTAGTTAATACCTAGTACCTACACAGTTATGTTTAATTAAATGTCTATAGCGGTCCCCCGACGTGATTACGCTTTGGAAGTATCATGACTAACTACTATTAACTAAAATAAATATTATATCATAAAATTAAAAGGTCGAATATCCCGGAGTACATAATTATTATTTATTTACTTTTTAGCGATTTTGAGTCGGGGGTTTTTTAAATTTTAAATTTAAGTTTTATTAGAAGTTTTTTATAGTTTCGTTCCTATTTTATTCTAATCCCTATCCGTTTCATTTGTATTTTAGATATGTATGAGAGGTATTGCGAAACATGTATGAGGGAATGGAGAAGAAAAGCATTTTTAGTTTTATATGCCAAAAAATTGTACAAAAAATTACGAGAATAACTGTGTCTTTATTATTTTTCTATCTTCAAAACTGACCGAGATATATAAGTGCAAAGTTACCATTTTCGGTCGAGCCGCTGAGCGAGCGCGATATCGTTGATGACGTCACTAGGACCATATCCGCGCGAGCGACTTTGGGATTCCAAGCATTTACATTTATTTATAGGGGTCGGGGCTGGAGGAGGTGACTAGCACATACCTCGCATATTAAGTAGGTAGAAATTATATCTTACTAGCTGTTACCCGCGGCTGCGTCCGCGTGGTCAAGGCAAAATGCCAATAATTTTTCCATGGGAATCTCTTTATCTCGTGGGAAAAAAGTAGGTAGCCTATGTCACTCTCCACTTCTCTAGACTTTAAACTATCCCCAAAAAAATTTACGTCAATCCGAAAGATAAATCCAATACGAAAGTAATAAACACTTTCGACGTGAAAGAACAAACAAACACACTTCACATTTTATAATATTAGTATGATAGGTACCTAAGTTACCTACCTACCTTTTCATTTTAACTCCGCGACTTTTAGCTGCATCAAAATCTTTATTTCTTATAAAATATTCTGCCACCATCATATCGTGGACTGAAGGTTGTCGGATTGGCCTTTTTGAAATCCTTTTTCCATTTTAGTTCAAACAATAATATTATACAAAATACACTACATAATTAATCAGAATTATTTAAAATCAATAAAAAACACCAGAGCGCACAAGAGCAAGCAATTTTTACCCGCGAAAATGTACTACGGACGTATGAGCCGGGCGCCCCCGACGGGCCGTATGGATGCGATGACGTCACGCGCTGTTCGCGAGGACGACGAGATTTAAAAAACCTGCGTAAACTTCCCAAGCTTATAACTTCGTTATTATTGCACCGATCGATGTGAAATAAAAACTAGAATAATGTGTACGGTGTAGACTTTTATTCTACGTACTCAAAAGTGTAATATTATAACCTTGTTATCTTCTCCATTGCGGAATATGTATGAGGGTATTGCGATATATGTGTGAGAGCAAAATATGTACGAGAGAGCAATTGCGAAAATGAGAGGTATTGTGAAATATGTATGAATGGTATTACGAAATATGTATGAGAGGTATTGCGAAATATGTATGCAAGTTATTGCGAAATACGGTATTAGGGTATTGCGAAACATGTATGAGACAAAACGGATCAAACGAGCTAAAACGCGATGGGGTTATGTCGTTTAATTACTAGGTTCCTATGGCCTCCTTCCAGCTCCTCCAGCTCATCAGACCCTGGTTACCATCTGGCACCAAAGTGCTCATAATGACGGATCAAACGAGCCCAAACTCGATGAGGTTATGTCGTTTAATTACTGAGTACCCATGACTATCTTCCAGCTCCATCATCAGATCAGCTCCATAACTGTTTTAACAATGGTGTGTGACCAAAAGTAGGTCGAGCCTCGCTCGCTTCGCTCGCTCGGTTTTTGATGGTCACGAGCCTACCTAACCCAGCAATAGAGGAATATCATAGATAGTCATCCAGCTTCATCATCAAACCCTGGTTACCATCCTTCACCAAAGTACTCGTCAATACGAATCAAACGAACCCAAACTAGATGGGGTTATGTTGTGTAATTACTAAGTTCCCAGGGCCACCTTCCAGCTCCATCATGAGACCCTGGTTACCATCTGGCACCAAAGTACTCGTCAAGACGGATCAAACGAGCCCAAACTAGATGGAGTTATGTCGTTTAATTACCGAGTTCCTATGGCCACCTTCCAGCTCCATTATCAGACCCTGGTTACCATCTAGCACCAAAGTACACAGATACACATGCAAAACTTATAACACCCCTCTTTTTGGGTCGGGGATAAAAATACAGCGCGATAGCAATAAACATTAAGTATGACGAGCGAAGCCGCGAGCCCAGCTAGTTAATTATACCTATATTTGAACTATTCAATCAATGAATACTCCAGAGAAGTACGCTTCCTCACCGGACCTAACCTTGGTGCATGTTACTCCCCCAAACCAGAGCCTAGCATCACGAAAAAGACAAAGGTCATCAGAGGTAACACAGACTGAAGTCCTAGATATGGCACATGATCTAAAAAATGAAATGAAGGATATGATACGAAATTTAACAGAAACCCAAAATAATCAAATAGAAAAAGTTTTACAATCCTTAAAGGAAATTCATCAAACATCTACGATGGTTCAATGTACGATTACTCATCTGTCAGAAGAAAATGCTGAACTAAAGTCGAAAATTGAGAAATTACATTTACAGTCTAAAAAGGACAAGGAACAAATTATTTTATTAGAAAGTAAATTAGAAGAGATGCAAAGAAAAGAAAGGAAGACTAGCATTGAAATTAAGAATGTTCCATTGAAGGGAATTGACAATAAAAAAGATCTTTTACAAATGGTGACAAAATTGACTGAAAATCTAGATGTCAAAATGAACAAGTGTGAAATAAAGGATATAATTAAAATTAAGAAACAAAAACAAGAGAAAAGTACAATTATTGTGGAATTCACCAACACTTTTACGAAGACTGAAATCTTAAAAAGGGCAAAGATTTACAACAATAAAAATAGAACAAATAAATTGAGTGCAAAACATCTAGGCTTAAAAACGGAACCTGATATTCCTATTTATATATCGGAGAATCTTACTGTTTTATCTTCGAGGTTATATTTTTTAGCAAGAGACTACAAACAATCAAATAATTATAAATATTGCTGGACCAGCTATGGAAAGATATTCTTGCGACGGGATGACTCATCGCCGATAATAAAAATCACAAATGAAGACCAGTTTAAACAATTGAATAATAAGTGACTATTATGTGTAAAGTTTTGTGATTACTGTACTACAAAAATGAGGTATTATTTACATTTAATGCAGGTTTGTGGTTATTACTATATTATTATGACAATGCTTGATAATATTTTATTTATATCACGTAACTTATATTTATTTTATATATATATATATTACTTATTTATTTTTACAAAACTATACATGCTGGTCTCATATATTTTTCTATCAAAAATATCGTATAAATCTATAATACACTATGTAACTAACTCGATTGACACTTCTGCGCTAAAATGGTTTAGTATGTTACTTAGAACCTATAATTATTATAAAAACTATCACATATTGACGTTACAAACGAACAGTTCATATAATCGCTTATTAAACACCTACAGATCTTTAATTTTATTTAATGGATAGTACAAACAACATTCTGCAAGAATTGGACACTCTCAATAAAACTAAAGCAATAAATTGTTCACTAACGGACTTTAAAAAGCATATTCCTCCTGAAATTCCCGATCTCTCTATAGTTGTTCAGAATATAAGGAGTATTCACAAATCTTCGAATATTGATGACCTCGAAATTAATCTTAGTTTGTTAAATCAAAACATTGACATTATTATCCTAACTGAATGTAGAATAAATGTAAACAAACCACTCCCTCTAAAATCCGATTATATAACCTATAGCTCTGTTAATAAAATTAATCAAAATGATGGTGTGGTCGTATTCATAAAAAAATCACTAAAACAAACTGTTCGAGAAATAACATTACATGGTGCTTCGTGTTTGGAGCTTTCTATGAATAATTACACAATACTAGGTATCTATCGCTCACCATCAGAAAATAATCCTGATAGATTTATAAATTCATTAGATAATTATCTAAAAAAACAAAGTAAAAAAACAAACTTCATTTTGGCAGGGGATATCAATTTAAATATCATAGACGGTAAACAAGATAAGCGCACTGATTACTATCTGGACATGTTAGCTTCATACTGCCTATTGCCTGGACATAGATTCGATACTAGAATAAATAGTTGTCTAGACCATGTTTTTACTAGAATCGAGTCCTCCAATACTACTGCGCTGATAACAGTTCTGGACACGACTATCACGGACCACAAAATGGTGGTAATAAATGTTTATAAAATAAATAAATGTCATAAATCTAAAATAACAAAAACATTAACTAACTACTCGGATGCGCTGGTAATGTTGCAAAACACAAACTTGTCTGAGCTATTCTCTATATCTGATCCTAATATATTATGTCATGAGATGATTACTGTAATATCAAATTGCTTACAAAAAAACACCAAAATGGTCACTATCCCTGCAAATAAAAGAACCCTAAAACCGTGGATCACTCCTGGTATCCTCAGATGCATAAATCATAGGAATAAACTTCAAAAACAACTTAGTCTAGATTGTAACAATGATACTCTAAAAATAGTATATAGAAGATATCGCAATTATTGCAATAATTTAATTAAAAAGTTAAAAACACAATATGAAAAAGACCTTCTGAATAAATCCAGAGCTAATAATAAATCACTTTGGGGTTGTATAAAAAAATTAACTAACCTAAATAAACAAAAAACAAATAACTTGGAACTCCTCAACCTGAAGAATGATCCTGTGCAGTCTGCTAACTTTATAAATAACTACTTTAATAATATAGGGAAACAACTTGCAGATAATATACAAATTGACCCTATTGCACAAAACCAATATTATAAATCACTGCAATCACAATTAAATTCTATTGGCGTAGTCGAACCTGATCCTTTTGAAATTGATTCGGTTATTGATAAGTTGAAGACAGACTCGGCTGCTGGATG
The DNA here is from genome assembly GCA_905163395.2 of Endotricha flammealis. Lineage (NCBI taxonomy): Eukaryota > Metazoa > Arthropoda > Insecta > Lepidoptera > Pyralidae > Endotricha > Endotricha flammealis. The sequence goes on along the minus strand of LR990863.1, from coordinate 9,094,021 downwards.
GGATGGAATACCAACCAAATTTATTAAAAGTGCAAAAAAAGAATTGACTCCTATTATTACATACTTGTGCACCTTGTGTTTCCAGCAAGGCATCTTTCCAAATGAGCTTAAACGTTCTATTATTTGTCCGGTTTTTAAAAGTGGAGATAAAGGAGAAATAAATAATTACAGACCTATTTCAATCCTTACGGTTCTCTCTAAAATATTAGAAAAGATGATAAATAATCGACTTGTCAATTTTCTAAATAAATATAATTTACTCTCTGATTCGCAGTATGGCTTCCGGAGGGGAATGGGTACTGAGGATGCCATCTTAGACTTAACTAGTAATATCACCAGTTTGCTTGACAAAAAACTTAAGCCATTGTGCATCTTTCTTGATCTCCGAAAAGCTTTTGATACTGTCTCTGTCCCTGCTCTTCTCCGAAAGCTGGAAAAGAAGGGTATAAGAGGCACGTTCCTTGACCTAATTACAAGCTACTTGACAGGACGAACACAGCGGGTTAGTCTGGGAGACAATTTATACAGCCATGATGAATCTGTCTCAACTTTTGGTATCCCTCAGGGAAGTGTCCTTGGCCCAACACTATTCCTGGTATACATTGATGATCTCACGAGCCTGCAGATTCCAAATGGCAAGGTTTACTCATACGCGGATGACACAGCTGTTTTGTTTCATGAAAAGAATTGGCAACAACTGCATGAAGTAGCAGAGTCAGGACTACGAGAAATAATTGCATGGTTGAACATTAATATGCTTACTCTAAATACTACAAAAACAAATTACATAACTTTTTCTTTTAAAGATTCTTATCAACCATCACCTAATTTGTCAATAACCGCTCATTATTGCGGGGCTGAGGCCCATTCTCAGACTTGTAACTGTTCAAAACTTGAAAAAGTAAATAGTATAAAATATCTGGGTATTATCTTGGACAAAAATCTCTCTTGGAACCCACAGATTGAACTAGTCGCTGGTCGAGCAAGAAAGCTGACTTGGATATTCAAATATCTGCGTAATATAGCAGATAAACAGCTTCTAATTCAAATTTACACTTCTTTAGTACAGTCAGTCCTGCTCTATTGCGTTGTCATTTGGGGAGGTACACATAAAACTAAACTCATAACACTAGAAAGAACACAGCGAGCCATTCTAAAAATAATGTTTAAAAAAAGAAGAATCTTCCCCACAGACCAATTATATAGCGAAGCTGGAGTTCTGACTGTGAGACAGCTTTATATCCTACTGTGTACTCTAAAAACACATAAAAATAATAAAGTCAATCCAAAATTGTTACATAAAAGAAATCCACGATCGGTCTTAAATAATATTAAAACAAATACAGTGATTGCATCCAAGCAGTTTCAGGCCCAGTCTATAATGCTGTATAATAAAATAAATAGAAAACTGTCAATATATTCCGTGTCAATCAATGAATGTAAGAAGAAACTTATCGATTGGCTAAAAACATTAAATTATGAACAAACTGAAGATTTATTTAGTCGTAACGTAATATAATAAAATACTAAAAAGTTACATAATTTCCAATATAAAAATAACTAGTGAAACTAAATTTGATCAGATTTCCTGGATAAATAATTAATTTAATATGTTAATAAAGCTTACCCTAACATAAAATTATGTCATTAATAATTTATGTTTAAATATTCATTATTTATAGACTAGTATAGTGTGTGTATGTATTAAAATATATAATTTAATATTTATAAAATAAAATAGTATATTGTATATATGTATGTATATACATTCATTTATTTACATAATTGTGTAATATGTTTAATATATTGTTTTTTGTTTATATGTTTAATATATATATATACCCAAACCAAGCCTCATCTATTCTTGTTATAAAAGTAAAAATAAAAAAATAAAAAAAAACTAACTGTAACTAAAATAAAATAACATTACTCATTGATACTCTGCATAGGTTTACTTTGGTTTATATAAAATTTCACTACAGTAAAGAGGGGACTCTTTTACTACAGGTTACTATTAACTTAACAAAAGAGCTCCCAACCCTTGTAAAAAAACACTTTCAGTTATAATAAAGAATTTTTGAATTTTTGAATTTTGATTCAATAAGACAATTCCAATGAGCCCAAACACGATATATCTGCTGTAATTTGACGAGGAGTTGAGTATACTGCAGGTTCCGGATGATGCTGCAGCATCAGATCAAGTTTACCATATTCTTGCAATATCATGACAGTAACAGTATACCAAATTTGAAATCGATCTAACTAGTGGAAGTTGCTTATTTCCCTTCATCAAATAGAAAAGAGCTGGTGATCTTCAAACGGCTGAACAGATTTTCATGAATCATAGCTAAGAACACTCCCGCACCGGTCACCTTTCAAACAAAAAAAACTGCATCAAAATCGGACCATCCGTTTGGTTGCCACGATGCCACAGACAGATACACAAGTAAAGTCTGTTTCTTTTGACTTGACCAATGTAGTAAACAATCTTAGCGTGTCTTTTTATTCAAATATCCATGTGTAAAATCGATAAATCGCCAGAATAATAAGAGTGTTGTGTTAAATGCCATTTCTAACTATATTATTATTATTTGGGTGTGAATAATAATTTTAATTGCCTATTTTCGTTAAAAAGACATGCTCAGATTGTTTACTACATTGGTCAAGTAAAAAGAAACAGGGTTTACACAGATACACACGTCAAACTTATAACACCCCTCTTTTTGCGTCGGGGGTTAAAAATACTCATAAATATTAAATTTCATTCTTGTACGAAATATACTAAAAAGTGCTATTAATTTTGGCTTATCACTACATAGTATAAAACAGTCGCTTTTTCTGTCCCTATGTCCCTTTGTATGCTTAAATCTTTAAAACTACGCAACGGATTTTGATGCGGTTTTTTTTAATTGATAGAGTGATTCAAGGGGAAGGTTTTAAAGTATCATACATTCCAAAATTCCCACGGGAAAGCGGGATACACGCAAACGAAGTTGCGCGGGTTTCGCTAGTTCTTCATATAATTCATCAGTTATAATGCTTATATTGTCGTTTAAACCGTTCAAAAGTTTTTTTTTCAAATTTATTGGCATTTAATTATAATATTCGAAAATAAGAGTAATTTTGTTGTTGTAGGTGAGTTCTTAACCCCCAAACTAGATGGCGTTAAATTAAATAAAGAATTTGATTTTGTTCCTTATTCTGAGTTTCATAGGTGTTTGACAACACATGCACCTACTTGTTATTTGTCACTTCTCATTTTGTCAGTTGTTTTGTTTTGTTGTCACTTCTTACTTGTTACCAGAGAGAAAAATAAGACATAGAAACTTGTTACTTCTCATGTAAACCGGGCTGTTTTCTTTTGTCTAGAGATTCTTTCCTATCTCCTAGGTAGTTTTCTTGATATTTGGCCCGCCCGGCAAGCAAAGAGAAAAATACATAAGTAAGACATAACCTTGGGAGGCCCTGGTTCTTTGCTGAAAAATTTATGTAAATAAAACTAAAAAATATGTCTCTTTTGGCCATATTACGCAAAGTAAGTGCAAAATACACATTTTCTAAATAATACTTAGTGTGTAGGACAATATAATTTACTTTTTCCTTGCTTTAACGCGTGATATTTTTTCTTGTAAGGTCGCTATAAAATTAATAGCATATTCTAGGACATAATTTAATCATATTCGTAAGTTCTAGATCATCTATATTTAAACATTCTTTATTAGTTCTAGATCGTTCTATTTTTTGATCAAATTGAGTTTTATCAATATACATACATTCAAATATCCTGTAAAAAAAAATTATCATTAAATAATTTTATTCTCATTGCTTTACAGAATGGAGTACAGTCCTGTAATCCATTTACCTCCCAAAAGAGTCAAATAAGGACATTTTGGGAATATGTTAACATGATGTTCAATAAGCCTGATCCAGACCGTATTAAAATGGTCGGCCCTGATCGTGCATGTGCTGAATGGGTATTGCGCAATGGTGGTAGAATTGTTTGGGCTACTGGGTCAAAATTAGCAGATTATAATTCATTACCGAGTGATGATCAGCCAGTACCGAAAGTTTTGGAAATTGATGGTTCCGATTCATCTATATCACATTATGGATTTGCACATTTAAGTAAGCTGTATGGTTTGTGTAGTGTGTTACAGATTCCTGATAAATTATTGCAGACCATACCTATAATATTCTTATACTTTGTTTTAATTATTCACATAATAATTTTATTCTAGGTGGATGCACAATGTTAAAAAAGATAATTCTTCATAATGATAGCTACATAGATGACAGGGCATTGGACGGTTTGTCACATGGTCGTAACACACTGAAAGAAGTACAAGTATCAAAATGTGGTAGCGTCACTGATGGAGGAGTGAAAGCAATAAAAATACTAGATAAACTTGAGTCATTAGTATTATTTGATTTAGAAGGTGTATCTAACATAGAAGAATGTAAACAATATTTACAATCAAAACTGCCTAAATGCAAAATTCGAGGTAAGTGAGGTAGGTAAATTACATTTTAAACATGTCTGGTACATGTTTTACGGAAGAAACTTTTATCTGACTATTTTGTCCACCATTTACCAACCAGCCCTAACATACGCTCAGGGCTCCCACCAGTTCTGTCCATATCTTGCAAGAAGCCTACTTACTGTAGCTTACTCATACTTTGCGGACCTGTTGATATATTAAACATAGAGAATCGTAAACTAAAGTCGGATTTGGATAGAACGCACAAAACAATAGATACTTACAAACTTCTGGCAACACCTACATCGACCAAAAATAAAAATAAAATGAAGTCTCTCAAAAAAACGCAGAGCAAATCTAGTTGTGATCGCCGGATACCATTCTCTACACCTCAAAGAGAAACAGCTGCAGAGATGACAGATCTACCTACAGAAGAAGAAAAATCAGCTAGTCCCCCAAACAACCAACCATCAAAACCGGGGACATCTAGGACTACCAGCCACAATGTTGCAGAGTCTCAAGACCACACTGACCTTCCAAAAAAACGAAAACTTTGCATACTAAGTAATAGAATTAATAATGCACCATTGCATAATGTTGAACAATTATTTTCTGAATATTTTAATCTTTGTCGGTATTCACTACCCAACTGCAACATAAAAAAATTAATTACCAGCTTAAAAAATAAACTCTTAAATTTCGATATGGATGATTATTGTATAATTTTTTTAGGAGAAATAGACTTTAAAAGTAATAAGAATTATATTGAATTAGTGAAATGCCTTAGGGACTCTATTGTGGAATTAAATCATACAAACATCATTATCTGTGCTCCTACATACATGCTTGGTTTACCTATATTTAACTACAGGGTAGAACTGTTTAATAGTCTATTATACATGGAGCTTCAAAACCATAAGTGCGCTTATTTCTTTGACACGAATGCGTGTCTCGATTTTGAGATGTTCTCCATTAAAACGGGAAGAGTAAATAATAAAGGACTGCACACTGTTAACCAAGGCTTGATAAATAATTTAAAAATTGACTTCCAATACTTTCCAGTAATAAAAGAAACGAATGCATGTAATCAACAATCTCTAGTAGAATCGAATGATAGCAATGTGGAAAATGCGAGTGATTTTTTTCGTACTTAACAATCTCTCCGTATTTCATTTGAACATTAACGGACTAATAAATAAATCAGATGAATTGGTTCTACAACTATCCACTACCGAATATAAAGCAGATACGCTTGACGTCTTATGTATAACAGAGCACAATATGGTGCTTGATGACACTGAACATCTTTCAATCTCCAACTTTGTCCTAGCGTCTTACTTCACGAGATCTAACAGAAAGGGAGGATCATGCATATTAGTGAAAAAACATCACAAGTATAAAAAAGTATCTGCTGTTGAACGTTTCAGTGTGTCAGGTATCATTGAGTGCAGCGGTATCGAACTGATAGAACATAACGTCATTATAATATGTATTTATAGACCACCAAAAAGGAAATTAACAGATTTGGACTTATTTTTAACACAATTAAATGCATTATTGAGTGATGTTGCATTTAAAAACAAGAAGCTAATCGTTTGTGGTGATTTCAACATAAACATTTTGAAGTCTGACCTACAGGTACATAAGTTTAAGCAATTGTTGATTGGCTTTAATTTACAATTAAGCATAAATCAGCCCACACGTCTAGACAGCATGACTTGCATCGATAATATTGCACATAATATTCGTGCTTCTAAAAGCACAGTTCTGGAGCTTTCTCTTTCGGATCATACAGCACAGATCCTAAAATTTCCAACAAAAAAAAGCTACCTTATATCTCACTTCTATAAATATGTAAGGGACTATAGTGAAGAAAATATTGCCACATTTTGTAATCGCATAAAAGAATTGACATTTAATGAATCTTTAAGTACTGAAAATCCTGATGAGGCTTTTGATTATTTCCATGACTTGTTTAAATTACTATATGATTTATGTTTTCCTATAAGAAAGATACGTATAGCCCTGATAAGGCGACCAAAATGGATTAGCAAAGGTTTAAAATTGTGCTCCAAACGAAAAAGAGAGATGCTGTGGAAGTATAGGCTTAATAAAACGTTTGAAAATAAAATTTCATATAAAACATACTCTAAAAGATTACGGAAAATTATTAATTATACAAAGCAGGCCCAGAACAATTTCCTAATACAAAATGCTACAAATAAAGGAAAGGCTACTTGGAAAATTATAAATGGTATCAAATCCGTACCACCGCGAGAAGGAATAAATAAAGTCAGAGTAGGAAATCAATTCGTAACAGAACCTAAAGCGATAGCTACAGAATTTAACAACTATTTTATAAATGAAGTTAAACCCACAGTCTCAAGTGATAGAAATTTCTTGAATGTTAAATACAATTCTCTTAATTCTTTTTTCATGAATCCTACAAATGATCAAGAGGTCCATAAAATTATCAACAATCTTAGAAACACTCACAGTACGGGATATGATGGCATAGAAACGAAAATAATTAAAAAGGTATCCAAATATATATCTCACATAATTAGGCATATAATTAACAACTGCATAGAAAAGGGTGTCTTCCCCTCAAAATTAAAAATCTCAGTCATAAAACCAATATTTAAAAAAGAAGATAAAACCAACATGAACTTCTATAGACCTATAGCATTAATACCAGTTTTTGCTAAAATATTTGAAAAGGTTTTACATATTAGGTTAAGTCATTATTTCGAAAGCAAAAACATCTTCAATGATTCCCAGTTCGGTTTTAGGAACAACAAATCGATCGATATGGCATTGTATCATTTTTTGAAGAAAGTGTACGTTGCACTAGAAGAAAAGAAGAGGGTGGTTGCTCTATACATGGACCTAACAAAAGCTTTTGATTACGTTGACCACAACATTCTGATCCAAAAGCTAGAGAAATATGGTGTGAGAGGAAATTCTTTAGAGTTAATTAAATCATATTTGTCTGATAGAGTACACTACACAGAAATAACTCGTATAATGAAAACTTCTTTGGTCGAACAAACGTTTGCCTCTGATAAAATGAAGGTTAAATTCGGTGTACCACAAGGTTCTATATTGGGGCCACTGTTGTTCATTATATACATAAATGACCTACCGAATGTAGTAGACGAAGATCTTGTAGTTTTTGCTGATGATAGCACAGTAATTTTTAAAGAAAATGATCCCATCTTATTTGAATCGAATATTAATAAATCATTTGAATGTATAATTGACTGGTTCAAAGCTAATAATCTTAAAATTAATCTAAATAAAACAAACTATATGACATTTACGAATATAAATTCTCAAAATTATCAACTTGACATTAATTATCAAAGCGAGCAAATATTAAAAGTAGACTGCACAAAATTTCTGGGAATTTTCGTTGATTCTAAATTAAACTGGACTGAACAAATTAACTATATCTGTACTAGGTTAAATAGATTTTCTTACGCCCTGCACATGCTCAAGAAGGTATCAAATCTTTCCACTGTACTAAGTGCTTACCATGCTCAAGTTGGATCTATACTTAGGTTTGGAGTTCTTTTCTGGGCAAATGCTACGGATAGAGAGCGAGCATTTAAAGCTCAAAAGAAATGTATTCGGTCCATCGGTGGAATACTGCAGACTGTTTCCTGTAAACCCTATTTTCAACAGTACGGCATTTTAACCTTACCGTCATTGTATATTTTGGAAGCTGCATCACTCGTGCTGAGAAACATCGACGATTTTGATACACTGCGTAGTGCGAGACTAAACAAAAAACTAAAAGCACAAAAAAGTAGAACCTCCAAATATAATAAAAGTGTGTTTTGCTTGTCTGTCCAGATATACAACAAGGTACCAAGCTTTGTCAAGGAGAACAGAGTTATGAATGTTTTTAGAGCGTCATTGAAGAAATTTCTCATAGCTAAGGCATATTATTCAATCCAGGAATACTTAAGTGATAAATAAAATATATTAATAATAATAGCTAGAGAAATTTTAATAAAATAAATTATTATGTGAATATTTTTATATTTAAGTAATTTAATTTTTTATTAATTATATTATTTATAACTATAAATTGATGTTATCACACACATAACATGTGTTTCTGTAGTTCGGTATATGATTTTTTTTTTTTTTAAATTTATATAATGTTAAAATTTTTGCATGCTATAGATTATGGCTAAATAGGATTAAGCGACTTAATTTATATTTATTACCACGACCAACTTTGTAAACTCTATTTAATGCAAATAAATAATTTGATTTGATTTGATTTGATTTGTGGACGCAAGAGTCACGCGGGTTTGCTCCCATTGGCCAGGTTAGTGTGCTAACTGCAGTCTGCACACGGAAAAAATATTTCGCTATGCTGCCACCTGCTTGCGTGCAACCCATTTGCAAGAAACAAATGCAAGTATAAGATGGTTGGCAGATAAAAAGCCATGAACTAAAAGTCCCTCATCTGCCCAGGCCGTTATCATATTTCAGCACATGTATTTAATATTTCGTGAAATATTAAAATTAAATAATACTAATAAACACATGTTGATAAATGCATCATACACAAGCATAATATAAAAATATACAAACTTAACAAATTTCTTTCCTTTCAGGTGATACAGAAAAAGTAAATGCATCTTAATCATCACACAGATCAAATAAAATCATGACGAAACTGAACATTAGTATTTTATATACATGTACATAATAGTAATTAACAAATATTTAAATATATCTCTGTTTTAAGTTAATGTTCTTATGTCAATTTGCCCCTCTCCCTATAGCCTCGTTTACACTCTTGTAACCATCTCTTTCAAGTAGTTCAGCCAGTTCAGTTTTTATTCTAGTAATAATTGGTGGACCATTGTAGATCAAGGCAGTGTAAATTTGCACAACACTTGCACCTGCTAATATTTTGTCATAAGCATCTTGTCCACTGAACACACCTCCGACCCCTATAATTGGCACTTTTCCTAAAAATAAGGCACAAATTAGTAGATAAAATTAGGCCATGACATAATAATATGATAAATGCATAACAGGTCAGGACTGAACAGGATACATATATGTATAATGATGCAGCAGCATTTTGTACAAGCAACTTTTACAGGAAATTTAGGTAGTAACCACGCTGCAAAAGCAACAAGCGAACTAGGCTTTTGTACTCGAAATTGCAGTTGCCCATTTACCTTTAGTCAGTTTATAAACATTTTTGATCATTTGAGTTGATTTATTTGTCAAAGGTTTTCCACTAAGACCACCAACTTCATTTGAAAACTCTTTATTTATTAGCGAAGACCTGTCCATTGTTGTATTAGAAATTATAAGTCCTTCCACTTTAGTTTCTTTTTTCAGTATAATGGATACTATGTCTTTAATTTCTTCATTTGTTAGATCTGGTGCAAGCTTCAACAGTAGTGGTGGTTTATTTGATGCTTGTATGGAATTTCTTTCCTTATTTACTTCTGTTAGAAGTTTTTGTAGCTCTTCTTTTTTCTGTAATGATCTTAATCCTGGAGTATTGGGACTAAAAATATTTTAATGTTAAAAGTTATCAGCAACAGAAAGAAATAAATGCATTCATTTACAATGAACATACTTATGATATTTGGAAAAATACTTGATCATAGCTAGGATAAAACCTACTACTAATAAAACCTAACCTAACCTAACCCTTGCATAGTCAAAGGAATTAAATAAAAACTTACTCTTACCTGCTGATGTTAATAACAAAGTAATCAGCTACATCATAAAATTTTCTTATTCCTTTCACATAGTCTTGTACAGCATCAATAGAAGTCTTATTTTTCCCTAAATTGATTCCGACTAGTCCATTTATCAAAACTGATTTATCTATGTCTTTTATCTTTTTGTACACTACTTCATGGCCTTCACTGTTGAAGCCATAACGATTAATGACAGCTTGGTCTTCTGGCAAACGGAAAACTCGTGGCTTGGGATTACCAGGCTGTGGTTCTGGTGTTACTGATCCTATTTCAACAACTGAAAAGCCAATGTTTCGTAGACCCACCACAGCATCACCATGTTTGTCAAATCCAGCAGCTATACCAATCGGATTGCTCAAATTGAAGTTGATAAAATTTGTTGACTGTAATGTAAAGTTTATAAAATCTATAAACATAATTGTTTTTAAAGTATTAAAAAGTTTAAAAAGTCTTACAACTCCACTCAGGGACTTATAAAAATATATCTAAATGTTAAACTCACTAAAACTTGTGGATCTGAGTAATTTTCCGTTGGGAAGACACCATACTTTATAGCTGTGACTCCGATTTTATGTGCCAATTCTGGACTAAGATATTGACTGGCTGGCTGCAGAAATTTATTGTAATAACCATTGAAGTCCTTCTTCATATAAACAAATTGATAAGCTACAGATCCTCCTAATGTTAGATAGCAGAGCGATTTAACTTTTCTCTGTAACAACAGATTTGTTTACATACATTTTAATTTCTGTAATTTGAAATAATATTAAGGCTTATGGGAAAAGGCTATTACCAGGGCTTCTTTTTTACTCATTATTACTGTATACAACTTTATAAAAGTAAAAAACACAACTTATTAAACCAAGCAAGAATATTTAGATTCTTTTTGAAAAGAAATGAATGATTTGAAAAGTAATTAATGTCTGGCTGGCTGGTTGATTCACATGGTCTGACACTACACTACTGACAGTGACGTGAGTGTAGGGGAAGTACACTACATTTTGCTTTGTATTATTGTCAATTTTCATAGGCAACAGCGACATATGGTGCCTGGCGGATAAACTAAAATTTTAAAAAAGCGACGGCCATAAATATTCACTTGAAATCACCTAGCGTCTGAAGCCAGAAACACACTACCGTGACGGGGCGTGTCGTGTCGCGCCAGAAGCATATCGCGTTCATACATTTTATATGGTTAGGAGCACATTTGTAGGGCGTGTCGTGTCGTGACTCGCTCTGTCGTGGCGCGGACTGCTGGCTGCCGATTGCGCCACGGCGGTGGTGGGGGTTATGACGCGACACGACACGCCCTGCAAACTAGGACCAAGTATAAGAATAGAGAATAGAATCTTATACTTGGTCCTAGCCTGCAAATGTGTTTCAATACCCGCGCGCGGCTAGTGGCGCGAACAAGTGGACGCTTTCTTTTTAAATTTGTTTTTGCAGCGTGATAATGAGTTACTAGGTACTAGATTCCTGATAAATATACTTAAATACTTTTTTTGTAAATAAATACCATTATACATTATAGAAAATACCCAGACAAAGGCAAACACTGCGACACAAAGAAATAAACGTCTGGCGTTTATTTCGTTCATTTCTGAACGGAAGCGCGCCCCGACACGACACGTTAGTGTGCACACCCACCGTCACGACAGAGCGCGACAGACATGCCCCGACACGGTAGTGTGACAGGGTGTTTCCGCCATCAGACAAAGGCAAACACTGCGAGCTTCTGTTCAGAAATGAAAGAAATAAACGTCTGGGGTTTATTTCGTTCATTTCTGAACAGAGCGCGCCCCGACACGACACGTAAGTGTGCACAACTGCACACCCACCGTCACGACAGAGCGCGACAGACATGCCCCGACACGGTAGTGTGTTTCCGTCATGACGGACCCAAAGAGGATAATAAAATTATAATATTGGTAGGTAGAGTGGCAACTCCAAGGTGAAATCGGCACTATGGAAGGTGCTGCCACCGCAGCAACTGGTGGGTGAGCTAAAATTTCAACTATAGCTATAAATAGTAGTACCCTATATTTCTTTGTTAACGCCCCAAAGTAGTCCCCCATCCGCAAATTTTGAGTATAAAGTATCCAATGAGGTTGAAAACTCAAAGCTCATCGTAGGTGGCGTCACTGTTGACTGTTCCAAGACCCGCCATATTGGTTCATTGTTTAAGTTTGATGTGAGAGTAATTGCTAAAAATCATAGAAATGTAAGCGACCTGGAGTGTAATTACGATTGAAGGAGGAACTGCAGAAACGGAAAGCCAAGACCACTAGTAAAAAAGCCTTATAAATCGAAAGGTAAATAATTTACAGGCATTATTGTGAATTGTAGGTTTTGATGTGTTCTTTTTATTTATTTCAATTTCTTTTTTAGACTGGAGGCGTACGATGGAAATTACCTCATCGAAGTTGAAGACGAACTTGAGGATGATATTCCTGAAATTTCTACCATGGATAAGTTCAGAGATATTAATTCCAGCAATAATCTTCCACCACTCTATAAACTACACATTCAAGAGTTTGCAGACAGGTAACAAACCATACATTCATGATTTCCTTATTGTTCCTTGTTATTTTAATGTTTCAGATAGAATTAGACATTTAATGACATACATGTTGTTTCAGATTTCAAGCAACACTGAACGGGAGATACACTACTGTATGAAAGTAGAAGCTTAATAACCGTGAGAGTTGCCTTTGAGGAAAGTTATATTTATTTCCATGAAATGAAGAAGCTTCTTTAAATATCATTCTGTTAAAAATGGATAATAGTGGCATGATAGTGGAGTCACTGCGAATGTGCAACTGGAAAAGGAGTAGAAGCACACTGGAAGCATGTTTTTACAGTTCTCCATGGCATAGAAGATATAGTGCCTACTAAAACTATAATTTTGTACAAAATGTGCACAGAACAATTGATGACATTTAAAAAACCGAATAAAGTATTCTATAATTCCCCGATGCAATCCCGTTTTACCAGGAAAATATAATGGACAATTATGAAGGATATGTCAAAATCCTAGCAGTTTCTCCTGTACTACTAGTAGTAAAATGGCTTATCTCCAAGTAATCAAAGCTGCCAATCCATATGCTATTGAAATGGACCATGATTACTTGGAAATATTTTCTTATACTTATGAGTATTACCTTTGTAAAGTTTTTGTTAAACCTATTTTTAAACCACTAATTTTAACAAATATCTGTATAAAAATTATGATTTTTGATTATGACAGTGTAATAAAACAAAATTAATACCTATTAAATAGTTTTATTTTCTTATACCTATGAGTATTACATAATACGCTCTAAAATTACAGCATATATGACACAAAACATGTTTTTGAAGTTATTTTGAGTTTGGGACCCGCTAGACCCAGGAGGATCAGTAAAAGAAGTTTCATTAGCATCACATTCATATTGAGTTTGGATCCGGTTAGGTCCTGGAATTGGATCACCACGAGACGTTTCAATACACCATTTCATGCAACTTCTTTTTAGCAATCGATCTGAGCGTTCTTGTGCTAGTAGGTTAACAGATTTGATTTAATATAGAGGGCACAGCACTTTTCTTTAATGTTCGGTATAAATTTTCATTGTCTGTTGATTACTTTTAATATTATAATCTTCAGATCTAAATTGGGCAGCACATAACCTCGACCATTTACTGGATTTCCAATTTTTCCTTCGAAGAGCCTTTTCCCACAGTTTTCTTCGTTTTATTTCTTTGGAAAATAAATGATTGGAACATTTTTACAATCGATAGCTGCACAATGAGTCATATTTCGGAATTATTTAGAAAACAAATATGATGTTTACAAAAATAGTATGGAAAATGACAGCTAGCTGTCAAATGTTTGGAACAGTCAACAAAGCGACATCTGAAGTGAGCAAAAGGCAGTTTTTAACCTCATTTGTATTTTATTTACATTTTAAGTAAATCCATACTAATATTATAAATGTGAAACATACCAATATTATAAATGTGAAAGTGTATTTGTTTGTTTGTTTGTCGCCCTTCACGTCGAAAGTAATGAACTGATTGATATGATTTTTTTATTGGGGATAGTTTTCGGTTGGAGAGTGACATAGGCATACTTTTTATTCCGGAAAAACATCTCATTCCCATGGAAAAAAAAGTATAATATTATTATTTCATAATTTTTAATGGTTAAGTTTGGAGAGTGACAAGGCTACTTTGACATTTTCCTTTGACCACGCGGACGGAGCCGCTGGTAACAGCTAGTAAATAACTAAAATAAATAAATCCATCCATATCCATACTTACTATTATAAATGTGAAAGTGTGTCTGTTTGTTTGTCCTACCTTCACGTCTAAAGTAAGAAATGGATTGATATAATTTTTTTATTGGGAATAGTTTAAGGTCTGGAGAATGACATAAGTATATAGGACTTTGTTGGGTCAGTCTTCGAGACTATAGTGCCGTTTCTGTGGAAATAAATATTATATATTACAGGTAGGCTACTTTTTATACCGGAAAAAAATCTTATTCCCACTGGAAAAAATAAAGTATATAATTTTTTCTTCTTCTTTCACGTCGAAAGGAACCTAAGTACCGACATGATTTTTAACAGAGATGATTTAAGGTTGGGAGATTGATATAGGCTACTTTTTATCTCGGAAAAACATCTCATTCCCACGGTATAACATAATTTTTTCATAATTTTTTATATAATTATATTTTATAGGATAAAGAGATTCCCATGGGAAAATTTCCCATGGACACGCAAGCGGAGCTACGCGTAACAGCTTAATAAAATAAATAATGTCAATGCTAACGAATTTTTACATTTTAGTTTATCTACCAGCCACCAAATGTCGCTGTTGCCTATAAAAAATTGACGGTAATACCAAGTGCTCCTGGTACTGACTCGACTGACTAAGCTGTCATTGCTGTCATGTCATCCGCCCGCCATCCGCATCCGCCTGAAAAATATACTCTGACTGACTGAAGAGGCACTGCACTGTGCATTTAAAAAATTTTGAAATGAAATGATACACGAATACAGATTGTATAGATTGCATAAAAAGAGTGGTGCAATAGAAGCATTCTACAATAAATAAGTGTACAAAATTGTTGTAACAAAACAGTGTAAAGTTACACTAATAAAATGAAAGCTACATTGGTTTTCGATAGCGTGAATAATTTACTGTTTTCCAAGTGGGATGAGTCGTTCATACAGCGAATGAAATCGTTTAATGAACAAGTAAGTTTTCTATTCATTCCATATGGCTGCTCTGACCGAAAATAAATATTTAATAAACTTGACCAACTAAAAGATTATAAATAAAATGCACAGAATTCTCACATAGCCACTTAGTACCAAAGCAAGCTAGGCTTTTGGTCAGAGAGTCGCATTAAGTTTTACCTGTTTGAGTATTATTTACAGGAAAGTGAAGGGATAACTGATAGCCACAATGTTGCTCAGCTTCTTTCTCCAATTATTACTTCACAAAGAGTAATGGCTGCTCAATTTGGTAACACATATTCTTCTATGCAATGCAAAGATGACACTACTATTGTATTTGATGAGGTAAGTATGTATTTTTTTCTAAAAAAAGCTGTTAATTTTTCTGATCAAATTCCTTCTGAATTCAACTAGTGGTGTGCAAGTCAGTTATCAGTCAAATGACATTCATACAAATTGGTCTGTATCTTTATATATCTTAGTTAACTCTCTAAAGTTGTGTATTATATAGTCTTCCTCACAGGCAAAAATCTATGTTTCGGAATTTTATTCGCAGTTGAAGTGTCTCCCTATTTGACTTTGCAGATATTATCTCTTCTTTTTATGATACTTACGAAACCCAATTCCCCCAATATCTTTGTTCATGCTTCCAATCTTTAGCACCCCCAACTCGATCTCAACGTTCTTGCCATATAAAAACCTTAGAATATCCCCTAGCCAACACTAAATTCTTTTTTAATTCCTTCACTGTTCGCGCCGCTCAACTTTGAAATAAACTTACTACACAGATTCGGGAGAGTACTTCATTTCTCATTTTCAAGAAAAAAATAAAAGAGCTTTATCTAAACACGTTAGCTTCGACTCTAACTTGATATTTATTGCCTAGTATATATAAATATAAATATTTATGCTTTATATGTTTTATATTTATACAAGTATTTATTTATTTTATATAAATAAGTATATATTTATTTTATTGAAATTGTTAGTAAATGTAATTGAATATTTATTTTTATTAATTAGGTATAACTGTTCGCAATTAAGTAGGTAATACCGTTGGCACATTAATGTTTCACCACCCTTGTACAACCTATATTACACCCGTTTAGGGTTAGCTGGCAGAGATAAGCTCACCTTTGTACACTTTCTCAAACTGTGTTCTTGTATTATGTTTATGTGCAATAAACTATAAAGAATATATATTAAATTAGGCAATAAGAATCGGTCCAATTATTGAGCAGTTCTAAAAAAAAATGTGTTAATTGCAATAACATAAAAATAACTCTTCTTCAGTATATTGTAATAACTTTATATTTTCAGTGGTTGGATCATGTGTTTATGATAGTCAGCGAAGACAATGTGGATGACGCTCATAGAGAACTGTTAGACTGCAAAACATTTGTGCAACATATTTGCGGACAAAACATCAATTTGTAAGTTTTGTGTCTGTAAAATACTGTAAATATATTGTAATAATAATAGTGTAATATCATTGACCCCTAGGCATTGTCCTAATAGGATGCGAATGCGCGATCGTCGCGCGAGTAAGCGATGCGACCGTCGCGTGTTCGCGCGATGGCTAAAACTGGGTGTGCAATGTCCTAATTAATCATCGCGGAAATTGACGACGCGACCAAGCGACCGTAGATTAGGCAGAACGGTCGATACCAACAATCATGGACGTCAGAGAGGCTCAATTTTTGCTGTCGGGAAATATTTGGTTGACTAATTGTGCGGATTTGGATGGTAATGAAAATAAATAACGTGGGACGCAAAGTGCCTTGTTAAAAATGAGACCAATTCGTGGTGAATTTCACAATCAATATTTTGACGTACGAGAAGATGAGCCAGCCGGGCCGGCAAGGCGACGGGGGCGCGGGCGCAGTGCCCCGCTGCGCCGCACCGAGGGAAATCGCGCGATTTTCAGTTAGGACACCTATTCGAATTCAATATGTTTGATCGCGCGTTCGTACGAACTAGTTCGCGCGAATGGATTTAACAAACATTTGAGTCGCGCAACCGAGTCGTGCGATTGTCAGTTAGAACACCTATTCGAATTCAATATGTTTCGCGCGAATGGATTAACAAACATTTGAATCGCGCGACAGCGTCGTGCGATGGTCAGTTAGGACACCTATTCGAGCTCAATATGTTTGATCGCGCGTACACGCGACGGTCGTATCGCTTACTCGCGCGACGATCGCGCATTCGCGTTCTATTAGGACAATGCCTTACTGAACTGTAAACTTATTCTTAACATAATTACGTCACCACACTCATCAGAAGAACAATGGATAAAAAGCGGTATTTTATCTTAAGTTAAATATTTTGTGATGTAAGAGCAAGTATTAAGTTTCTTGCTAGCTCTTCATAGTAAAATCTACCATCTAAACCTCTGCTACCTGGTGTAAGGAAAGAAAGGATGATTTGAAACAGCTTGTAATACAGCAATTTGAATAAGATTAGATAAAAGGAGAAGAAAAGCATTTTTAGTTTTATATGCCAAAAAATTGTACAAAAAATTACGAGAATAACTGTGTTTTTATTATTTTTCTATCTTCAAAACTGACCGAGATATATACGTGCAAAGTTACCATTTTCGGTCGAGCCGCTGAGCGAGCGCGATATCGTTGATGACGTCACTAGGACCATATCCGCGCGAGCGACTCAGGGATTCCAAGCATTTACCCGAATGTGCTTGTCGTGCGCGGAACTACTGTGTTAATTTTATATAAGAAACAATAAAAACATCATGAGTTCATCAACTAAATATTGTATTGTGCCCCAGTGTAAAAATACGGCCACAAAAACACCCGAAAAGTTGTTTTTTTACGTGCCTAAGAATCCTAAAATTAGAAAAAAATTGATAAATGCCGTCGCATTCATCCATCTTCTCGTCAGAAGAGCACATCCATTGGGACTACAAACGTCAGCATATTGTTGTGATTGTGAGGATC
This sequence comes from Endotricha flammealis, assembly GCA_905163395.2. Classification (NCBI taxonomy): domain Eukaryota; kingdom Metazoa; phylum Arthropoda; class Insecta; order Lepidoptera; family Pyralidae; genus Endotricha; species Endotricha flammealis. The sequence goes on along the minus strand of LR990863.1, from coordinate 9,075,617 downwards.
ATTCATTTTCTATTCTATTCTATATTATATTCTATTCTAATGAGTCAGGTTATAAACAATACAAAACACAGAATGAAGTGTTTGTGTTTTTACACTGAGTTAGGTTTATTTATAACAGCTGTTTACACTTGATTTAATATTACGAAAGTAGGTAGGTATAAAAAATGTAAAAACTCGGGGAACGGGGTAGACTCGGTCGCTAGCAGGGTGGTAGCAGGCGCTAGTTGACGATCTGTTGTATTGTATGTATGAAATCGAAATCATTTCCAAATAATCTCGATATCAGCCGTGATTATAGTACGCGCACAAGTTATTATGTATGTGATTATAGTAACCTAGTCACAGTCACCTATATGGGCTTATAGCACATGCGCGCGGACTATACAATATACCTCGCATATTAAGTAGAAATTATATTTTACTAGCTGTTACCCGCGGCTCCGTCCGCGTGGTCAAGGCAAAATGCCAATAATTATTCCATGGGAAACTCTTCATCCCGTGGGAAAAAGTAGCCCATGTCACTCTCCACTTCTACAGACCTTAAATTATCCCCAAAAAAATTTATTACTTTCGACGTGAAAGAAGGACAAACAAACAAACACACTTCACATTTTATAATATTAGTATGATAGGTACCTAAGTACCTACCTACCTTTTCATTTTAACTCCGCGAATTTTAGCTGCATCAAAATCTTTATTTCTTATAAAATATTCTGCCACCATCATATCGTGGACTATCGGAAGGTTGTCGGATTGGCCTTTTTGAAATCCTTCTTCCATTTTAGTTCAAACAATAATATACAAAATACAATACATAATTAATCAGCATTATTTAAAATCAATAAAAAACACCAGAGCGCACTAGAGCAAGCAACTTTTACCCGCGAAAATGTACTACGGACGTATGAGCCGGGCGCCCCCGACGCGCCCTATGGATGCGATGACGTCACGCGCTGTCCGCGGGGATCGTAGATCGTTAGATAGGCCCTACGCGTCGCCGACTTGTTACTGATTCCATTCGTTATTACGTCATCACTTGTCATAGAATACATAGAACATTGATCAGATGCGACAAAGTTCTGATTACTTGATTAGGTACCTACTTACTATTTTACTTCAGATATGCGAGCATGAATGGATCGATGGATAAAATTACACATTACTAATCGATAAAACACGAATTGTATGCTACCTATGTACATACACGTATGTCCATCGCATTTTATCTACTTATATTATGTCAACATTGTGGTTTTTATCGAACAGAAATGTCAAATTTTGTCTATTGATTCATCCATGCTCGCACCACCTCGCACAGTAAGTAAATAAAAAACTTGGTGACCAAAATGGTCCAAAATGGAAGTATGTACTTTCGAATAAAAAAATAATTTTGAAAATCGGTCCACAATAGACGGAGTATTCGGCGGACATACAAAATAAAATATACAATGAAACATAGAACCTCGTCCATTTATGAAGTCGGTTAAAAAAAAAGATTAAATTTTGGATTAACAAAAAGGTGTAAGTATAGATTTCGTAGTCACCAGAACTTTGGCAATTCTATTTGATTTATATTCTTTGGCGGTCGGCCGGTTGCCCCGCCCCCTGTGAGTATCTTGCGTCCCGCTCGGCTGCGAGAGACGAGTGTTTTAAAATAAATCAAAATTAAATTGTTATGAAACACTTACGCATGAAAAGTGACACCTTTATCCTTATTTGTGTTTCGGCTTGTGTTTTTACACTTCCAAAAGGAACACGAAGGCATTTTTACGTGATAATTTCTAAAAATAAACTACGTTAGCTCCGCGCCCGTTCACGGCAAGCGCGTGTTTCGTACTGAGGCAAGAGTTGTGCGTGCGCCTCTTTGAGTAATAACATGATAGGATGTACTCTTTGTATGGACGGGCCTATCCTATATTTATATCTATGGCGGGGACGACGAAATTTAAAAAACCTGCGTAAACTTCCCAAGCTTATAACTTCGTTAATATTGCACCGATCGATGTGAAATAAAAACTAGAATAATGTGTAAGGTGTAGACTTTTATTCTACGTACTCAAAAGTGTAATATTGTAACCTTGTTATCTTCTCCATTCTGTGTGATTTAGTTTAGGCCATTGAAATTTGTGGAGTCAGCGTCATGTGATTTAAACTTATTTCATTTTTATTTGTAAATCTTTAAGTTATAAAAATGAATCCCATTTCCTGTTGTCACGCCATAACATGAGAGCAGCTAGACCCATTTGGCAGTTTTTTTTTTAGTTTTCTAATTGTAGAAGGTTCTTACGGAAAAAAATATTAAGAAATTGGCTCAGCGAAATATTGAAAAAAAGTGCAACAAAGCTACGCTGAGGCGGTACGAAGTTTGCAGGGTCCGCTAGTAGAGAATATTATTATTATTTTACAGGTTAAATCATCCAGTCTATCAAGACTGGCTATCAGTACTATTAGAGAGTCGTACTAAGGGGGACTCCATACCCGGCGCCAGTGGGATTATAGGAGAGAGCGGGGCAACAGCCGCAGCACTTAGCGCCCTCAAGACTGCCTCGAAAGACATTAAATGCTCCCCATACCAACATTTCCATCTCATGTTGTTTGTTGGCGATAAAATATTGGCACTATATTCTAGGTGATGTATACTACTACATACTTGTGTTTCCTGTTCGTGTGAACTGGTATCTGAATTATAGGCTACTTACTGACTTGCGTCAAAGTCAAAATTTACGAACCCTGAACATTAGATAACTTTAAAAGGATAATGATTTTTACCATCATCATCTTCAAGAAATCCACTGTTGGACGTAAGCCGGGCCCAAACTCATCCAAGTATGACTGACAGTGTCAGTGGCATTTTTTTCTATATTTTCCATTTAATACCACCACAAGAACTGCAGCATTTTCAGGATGGACAGGATTGAAAATGAAAATGACTTAAAGACAATCAAAAATGTAAAACCTGGGTAACAACTTTATATGCCAAAAATCCTACCGCACTACTACACTAGTTGTACTGCAGCATTGAATAACAACTTTTTATAAATTTTAGTAGAATGACCAACCCTGAAATAATGTCTATGATGATGAAATACTTTTTTAAGTCACACAATATTAGTAGCTTTCAGAGACAGAACCCTAGCTTTATTGATAGTTTTTATGTATATGACGACCTCCGTGGTGTAATGGTTACCACGCCAGACAGCCACCCAGGAGGTCCCGGGTCCGAATTCGGTCGGGTCATGATGAAAAACAAACTTTATCTGATTGGCCTGGGCCCTGGATGTTTATCTATATTATGTATTTTTTATAAAATATAGTATCGTTGAGTTAGTATCCCTAAACAAGTTTCGAACTTACTTTGGGGTTAGCTCAATCTGTGTGGTTTGTCCCTATATATTTATTTACATATATCTATAAAATTTCAGTCGCGGGAGTGAAGATTTGACACCACCTGATTTAATATTAATGAGTGTACAATGTGTGGCCGCTCAAGAACATTGGAGAATTGCTGACAACACAATACTGCCTTGTAAGCACAAATAGTATATTACGTCTTTCTCTCTCTCTCAATCTGTATTGATTCTACTTCCGGTGTCGGAGAGTTCTGATTTGATACCCGCGCAAGAATATTTATATGATGGAAACATCTTGTAAATATCAATTTTTTTAGAAACGTTGTATAGCAGCCGAAGTGTCCCACTTCAGTACCTTCCGACATCTCCAATTGCACAGCTAATGTTGAGTTCCAGACAACAAAAATATTATTGAAAATACATACTTTTAATACATAGAAAACAGACCTATGACAAACACAAATGCAATTACTTGAATGTAAAGGTAGCGTCACCACCAATGCATTTTTATTATTGTTTGAGTAATATTTTCGTTCTTGAATACAATTTTGCGCCACCTACCATCGACATAAAAGTATAGACAAGCTGTCCGGTACTGAGATTGCGCGACTTTACATAAAACGATCTGTTAAATAAAAAAATTCAATTGGACACCACTGCTTCTGTCGCTCGCTCGCAACTGACTGAAGGATGATGTGCATGTGCACCATCGCAATGCCACGAAATCGCAGTACCAGACAGCTTGTCTATACTTTTATGTCTACTCTACCCTAAGGTCGTCTGGAAGAAATTGCTTTACCGATAACACCTATTGTACTTGACCTATCTGTATGTACTTTTAATTGATTTTCATTTTTTGGTGCAATAAAGAATATTGTATTGTATTGTAGGGTTGTCAGAAGAGAACAGCGCGATTGTGAATCTGTGCGCGGGGGCGGCGTGCAGCCCTTGCGCGCCGCACTCGATGCATCTCGCGGAGGCGGCGCCTCGCGTCACGTTCGCCTTGCTTATAGACATGGAATCGAGGTAACATTATACAATCGTTATACATAGTTATTTTGACGATCTCCGTGGCCAGGAGGTCCCGGATTCGAATCCCAGTCGGGCCATGATGAAAACGAACTTTTTCTGATTGGCCTGGGTTTTGGATATTTATCTATACCTAGAATACTTACTACCTAAAATATACCTAGTATCGTTGACACAAGTCTCGATCGTACTTCGGGGCTAGCTCAATCTGTGTGATTTGTTCCTATATTTATTTCATAGTGCTAGAAAAATTACACTAAGGCCTCAGAATGAGATTGTTTTATTCTCGAGGTAAAAAACTATTTGCGCTATCCTTTACCCTAAGGAATGAGATTGCCCCATTTTGAAATGAACAAATTGTATGTGATATCCAGTTCCTATTTCTATTCGCTATACCAGACTTTTTTTATAACACTAAGGTGGCAAACAAGCATACGGCCCGCCTGATGGTAAGCAGTCACCGTAGCCTATGGACGCTTGCAACACCTGGGGTATCACTCGCGCGTTGCCGACCCTAGACAACTATGTTTTTCACTTCACTTTAAAATAAAACATTGAATATTGCAGGGATGTAGGCATAGCTACACATATGTCTAGCCAGATATTATCAAATATAAGAAGATTATTGTTACAACGCAACCTGGAGATGTTACCTAACACACTCGATTCATTGGACGCTGCATTGAAAAAGGTAATTTATTTGATTAAAAAAACATAATTACTTGTGTGTGTAACTAAATCAACGCTGTTTACAATGAGTTTTGTGAATTTAGTTAAAGATTATTTAAATTAGAGTGGTTAATCTTCCTACTGTGAACTGGTGACTCGCAATTGGGCTGACTTGACCAGTAGTAGATTTTCTTGACCGCCACTTGTCACTGTTTTCTTGAGGAAAATTTAATGAAATGCGACAACAAGTTTTAGTTAAATCTCGGCTCATCTTTGTTTGTTATTAATTGGCATAAAGTCGAACACAATCGAGGATTGTATAGTTATTTATACTTATGTGGGCAACGGCTCGGTAGTGCCCCTGGTCTTGCTGATGTCTATAGGCGGCGGCGACCACTTTCCATCAGGTGGCCCGCTTGCCTGTTTTTCTGCCGTGTAACAAAAAAAACTTATGACATTTATTTTCTTTATAGACAACCGATGCCCTTCGCAAGAATAAGGCGAACGTCAATATATGCGCTCGTCTGACTTCTCGAATGTTGGAGCTGCGTAAATCCTGCACGACCACCACCCCCCTCACCCCGGAGACCACTGCAGCAGCCATGCACACGGCATTGGATGCGGTGATAGAGCAACTCAAGCCAGACATCCCGAGCATAAAACTAGCGCAACCATTGAAAGAACTCAAAGGGATTATTGCTCCATATGTGGAATTTCTACAAGTCAAAGCGATGAGATACTTCAGCATGGGATCATATCCTTTTCAATCTATATACATATATAAAATGCTTTGCCCTGACTGACTGAGAATCAACGCACAGCCCAAACCACTGACCGTAGGGACCTGAAACTGGGTGTATTCTTTGTATGACATAGGCGTCCGATAAGAATTAGCTATGTGTATTTTTTTAAAGAAACAAGTACGTTTTTTATTTTGTTGCTATTGGTCCACATAATCATTGCGATTGTTTGAATTGTGATTGCGAACGTTGCTGTTGGTGGATACAATGTTCCATTTCACTCTGTCAATATCGGAAATGTGCGAGGAAGAAACTAGTTTGTTAAAAAAAAAACAGACTTACTGTGACCCGAAGCTCCGCTCGTATAGATATTGTTTCTCCAAAACCCACGGAAATAGTGGTGGAGCATTTGTGAAATGGACTAGTTCGAGCGGGGAAGTACTAAACAAAATATAAATAAATATATAGGGACAAATCACACAGATTGAGCTAGCCCCAAATTAAGTTCGAAACTTGTGTTATGGGATACCAACTCGACGATACTATATTTTATAACAAATACATATATAGATAAACATCCAAGACTCGAGGCCAATCAGAAAAAGTTCGTTTTATATCATGACCCGACCAGGATTCGAACCCGGGACCTCCTGGGTGGCGGTCTGGCGTGGTAACTATCACGCCACAGAGGTCGCAATGTATCAGTAAATGAAGTAGCAATGCGTTCGGTGAGCGAGAGATCTGGAAAAGAGGGCAATGCATTGGCATCGCCCATGGCCCATGGTGTTATTAATGTTTAGATAGATATGTAGATAGAATATGCTTTATTTTCAAGACATACAGTAAAAAAATAATACAAAAAAAAATTGTAGGTACCTACAGACAACTAAGGTCAGTGTTCTTGCAACAAGGCGGTCTTATTGCTGACAGCAATCTTTTCAAGGCAACCTTAAAATAAAAATAAATGACGCTATGTTTTACTTGCTTGTTTGCCTACAATTTTTTTTTCGCGAACCGTAATACACGTTTTCAACTATGTGCCAAATTTCAAGAAAATCCATCAAATCTGTTTTAAGGAGTGACAAATATAATGAGTGTTTGTCACTCAAAACAGGTACGATAAAGTTAGAATGATTATATATTTTGTCATAAGCCTTTTGCTTCAAATTGCTGTCTTTCATAATATAGTTGTTAAGGAGGGAAGTCCTTTCAATACTTCCTACTCCGACTATCTTCTTCTGATTAAATTCGTTGTGGGTTCCAAGACAGCTGTAGTTTTTCCCCCGTGACATCAATAAGCTTCATCGCTTATTGTCAATCTGAGGTCGCCGTTGTTGATCCTGGCTACACAGGAGACACATCGGTGGGAATGTGTGACAGGCTTGTCCAGATAATAAATAACAACTAAAATTGTGAGTGTTAATTATGTGCAGAATATTTATTTATTGTGCCTACCGTAATGTAATTACCGTTTTATTTATTTATGCTTGCGTATATATGCATGAATCAGTGAAATGTATCGTGACAATGAAAGAAAAGTGCGGTTTGTTAATTTGTGGTCCGCGTACCGCTACGGGAATGAGAGAATTGGAGGGAAGAATGAAGGAGGCGTCAACATGACCTGGGTGGGAGGAAAGTGAGGCTTTTTCCCAGTAGTGGGAAATGCGTGGCACTGTGGAGCATCCACTGGTGTTATACCTATACCTAACGTTATTGAACAAATTGTAACATTAGCTAACATTTTGAAACTTATAATTTTTACTCCCACACTGAATGTTACAATTTGGTCAATAACATTCTACAACACCGGTGAGGGAGCACTTTATGTTTTTTTTTACTAAGGTGACAAACAAGCGTCAGGCGATGGTAAGCGGTCACACCGTAGCCTATGGACGCTTGCAACACCGGAAGTATCACTCGCGCGTTGCCATCGCATTGTCTATGATTATCATAGTCTATTCTTCTTCTTTTCGAGTCAATGACTACACACAGCTCAAATCAGATTTGCCCAATACCGGCAACTGCATAGTCTATGATTGTCACGAAACAATGAACTAAAATGTCATTATTTGTACGATTATTTCGCTTAATGTTAGCATTTTGTGAGTGCACGAACGACCCAGTGAGTTGTTCCCTAACGCTGCACAAGTATGTGGAGGAGTTCCCCGGGCTCATACACTTCATCTACGTGGACCGGACTTCAGGCAGGTTCCTAGCGCCCGACATGGCCGATTGCGTCGACATGCTGTCCCCGGATACAGTGAGTATTAATGCTCGTTCCACTTGGATACACTGCTCGAGTCCTCAGTGGGTCAAAGGCGACTTTTCCACTTTAATCCACCACAGAATGGATGTATGGACACACATTTTAGCGGTGTTTGTTTTTTATTTTATACGACAGTATTCTATGAATCACTAAGATTTGGCCGCTTTGTATAAAATATCAAGGCTTTATTATAAAAAAATGACCATATGGGAGCAATTTTTTATAGTGGTAAAAAGTTCCACTGCAGAACTTAGGAAATTGGGGAAGTAACGAAATTATTTTTAACTTATTAAAATAGGATTTTTCATACGTTATGGATTTTTATAAAATGAAAGGGTGTATGCTGGGTGTTCCTTATAGAAAACTTATAAGATTATTCTTAAAAGTTTAGGAATTCCAATACGCTCTTGAAAGCTGGTGTCCATAATACCATTCTCAGAAAGTATTAGGTACACCGCTAGTATAATCAAATACTATAGAAGACTAATACCCACAGCTCTTGACGTTTCTCATACAATGACTTGGCAACCTCCGTTCACCTCATGCCGCTAAGGGCGCTGTAACATTTTGCATACAAAACGCACAAAAGTTTTGAAATCGTTCACCTCATGCCGCCCTCATGGCGTAGGGGCGCTAGTGTCGCGTCTTGCCCGAATTCTTCCGAAGCTGTGGGTATTAGTCTTCTATAGTATTTGGTATAATTGATATGTATAGGTCTCGCGGCTGGTGTCCCGCAGCCTGTCGGTAGTGCGCGAGGGCTACTGCGCGGCGACGTGGCGGCGAGGCGCGCTGCACGTGTGCGCAGTGGCGTGGTGGGAGCGGCGCGGGCAGCACGTGCGCCCCAAGCGCGCGCCGCACCCCGCCGCCGTGCGCGCGCTGCCCCCGCCGGGAGACATACTCGCCACTTTCTACAGGTATAACACTCCGTCATACTCCAGTGGCATTAGGTACAACAATTATTCACTTCACTCAACTGGATTTAATGTCAACTAAAAAAATCCTATATTTACTGTTAGATGTGACTAAAACAACTCCCTCCGTCTTACAAATTTTCGATCAGCAGCCGTATTCTCTAAGCATCATTTGTTAACTCGAAAGCGAAGAGATGCGCGGATTCCACTTTCGAGGTCACGTGTCCTGATACGAGTTTAACATTTTTTACCCATCCCAAAAAGTGCACAACGCCGCTAAAGAAGTTTTCACTTCAAAAATATGACGACTCATAAGAGCTAAGAGACCCATTTGAATAAAGAGATTTTCATTTTCAATGTTTGTATGTATACACAATGGAGCGGGGCGAGTCGGACGAAAGAACAGTTCGCTCTACGAGATTTGAGACCTAACGTATCACGTGTTCTATACAATTTTACAAGAAATCGTCTACTGCGCAAGTCAAATCAGCAATCAATCAGGTCTCATCCACGAGAGCTTGGCGCGGTTTGTATCCAATAGAATATAATAATAATGAGAAGAAAAAAAATGTAAAAAAAAAAAGTTACATAATTTTTACTACGTAATTCACTTCTGTTAGACGCAGACTAAATCTTTATCGATTCACAAAAACCGCTCCGCTCCGTCGTCTGCGCAGTCTACTGATCCAACTTTCTTTGATGTGATGTCGAAATAACGTGAAGTTTTTGTTGAAAATCATGAACCGTAACTTCTCTTCGACTCTGCATCAATTAAATATGCGACTCTCCTTGGTTAATAACATTATTTACTTTTTGCTTACAGACAGCTTATTGAGCTAGCATTTCCGAATGAAAGTCAAGGGGTGACTGTAAAAGAACTTATCTGCGTACATTTAGGACTGTTGCCTGCGTCTACAGCGGTACAGCAAGCGCGCCGTCTCGCTCACTCTGTACACGAATTAGCCGGTGACAACCCTGCAGCCGCTACAGACTTATTGTAAACATAAGCTATAATATTATGGACTGGATTCCCAGGTTTCTGATAAGTCCTATCTGTTAAAGACATATAAAAACTGTCAATTTATCTGTCAGAAATGCTATCTGAAACTGATTAGAAGCCTGTAAAACCAGCCGTAAAAGTGGTAAATGTGTTTTAGAAAATATAGCAGTGTCTGAAGTAAAATAAGGAAATATTTATCCCATAAAATCCAGCTATATTTTATTTATTTCTATTAATACTTTAGCATTAAATTGTTTACAGAATTCATTATTTTTAGTTCTATTGTGTTATACTGTTTTTTTGTTATTTACATGCAATATACTTTGCAATAAGAACGAGTGCCATTCCATTTTAAATAATTGTCTTGTTAAGTTTTTTTAATGATGTATTGCGAAGATTTATGACGAAAAATCTTTTTTTAATAAAATATAATATAATCTTTAACTTAAATTTTGTTTTATTTTAATCAAAAACATAATATTGTGTTTATACATTTACTAATATTTCTTAATTACAAAAATAATCTATAGTTAAATTACAACTATTTACCAAATGTAGGTAAGGTTAAATATTGTGGAGTTCAATATTACGTCATTGTTACTCAAGATAAAAATGAAGAAAAACGTAAGTACAATCAATATAATTTGAACAATTTGAAGTGTTATAATGTTATGGCTCTACTCTTGCGAAGTTGAGCGAAAACGAGAATGTGGATGGGATCTTCGTTCTACATCCTCATTACATTTCCTTTGCCTTCTAACTTCGCCAAACCTTCGTTTCAGTTAACTTCACAAGAGTTTAGTCAGGGTATGAACTATGAATTCTATATACGTCCGCGCGCGGATCTGGACCGCATAGCTATGAGTATCCCAACATTAGCATCTCCTTGCTGGCACTCGCGCAGCATAGACGCCAGGCTCGGAAGACTTTAGTGTGAGCACTCTATTTCAAAGCTGTTACTTATGAAATAGTTGAGAATATTCTATAATATGCGCATGCCCATTATAACACCTGCATGTAAACCAGAACCGCACGCGAGACGCTAACATATAGATGGGTGTCTGATGGGTGTAGTTTTCCTTAAAATTTTTATGAACTTTACAAACGGTGACAGTATCCACACGAGCTGTTTGCAAATTGTTACCAATCACTAAATGAAAGCTCATATTTGATGTGAAAAAGCATTTTAGTGCTCAATGATAATTTCAGGTGGTCTGTGACTGTAGCATGTGGACCCTGTGCCAGGCTTACACTATAATGGTATTTGGAATATTTAAGTAGCATTTTTATGAAATATTGAGAAGTTTTTATCTCAATAACTTTATAATCATATTGGTCATGAAACATGGCTTCAAAGACTTTTTCAAAGACAGACAAATTACTTATATACACTTATAATTGTAAATGTTATATTATATTGATATAGAATGAGTATTACTAACGAAATGGTAAAAAAATGTGATAGTACTCCATCAATTAATGGTAACTTAATTATAAGGTTAAGGCACTGATCAGTACTCGGGTGAACTGTCACCCGCACATTTAGCATCATCATTCACCACTAATGGTTCTTTCACTTGATTGTCTTCTACATCAAATGTTATTAGGTCTTCGCTGAAGGTATTATGTTTCTGTAAAAAAAAAAAAAATATTAAAAGAACAATTAATCTAATCTAGCATAAAATTTCTTTTTTATAATGAAATATATTTAATCAATAGTGAAAAAATAAATAACAAGGATCTTACGCTTGTGGAAGGTGTATCCTTTGAATTCTTTAGAGCTGCAGCATAATTCAAGGCAGGTTTCGCAGAGTTTGTTGACATCAACACAGGACTGGGGCTCCTATCATTAACATCATTTTCTATGATTTGAGTGCAGTTATCACCATCACTCATATGCTTGCTATTCACTAAAATATTTGGCATATTCAGAATATCTACACCTGGAGGAGTTTTTAATGCTTCAATGCAGGCCTCAGCCATCTCCACTTCACGGTTCTTTAATTTATCGGCCATGATGGCGTCATAGACAGCTTGCAGTTCTACTGCTTGTTTATCAGCTAGGATAGAGCTCATTTGTCTGATTTCTGCCTCCAGCTCTCGAATCGTACATTCATTTTTAGCTGCTATTTTAGCTTCCTTTTTAAGTCGGATGTCCACTGCTTCCTGTATGCATAGTATAGCTTCTGCAGACCCATTTGTTTGTACATTGCTTTCTTTTACAATTTTATTAAATACACTATGTGTCGACATTCTGTGTGCCTTCTTGTACCCAGTTAGTTTTTCACCAAGGTTTGCAGTCACATCCTCAATGTATTCATACATGTCATAGCAATTTATTTTACCAAACCTATATGTAAATGTGTGAGTGGAGCCAGATGTCGAGCATTTGTTAGACAAATTGCAAGAAACAAATGTCTTTTTACCATGATACTTTTCAAAATACTTCTGCAGTCCTTTAGATATCAATTTATCTCTAAATGTTGGTTTCATATTGGTGTTTTTTCTATATTTATACCAGCCAACAACTTCACTTGCAGTATTTGAAAGTAACCCTGTAAGAACGTCCTCCTTTATTCTTCCTGTCGGGAGATAAAACAACGACACGGAAGGTAGCGGCAGCACTGTTCTTATCACGATCTGAGTGTCGAGTCTGGCGTTATCACTTTGAGAGTCTGATATGTGATTAGTTATTTCAGAAGTTACATCTCCGATGAGAAATCCTTCCTGAAAACAAGTTATATGAAATTAAGACAATGAAGAATCATCAGCAGACTTATAACATGTTATTCATAATGAATTAAATAACATAATTACCTGGCTATTTACTGAATTAACACATTCGTATAACAAAAACGACAGGGCAGTGCCACTTAGTGACACTTTCTCTGTATATGCCATTATATTCTTATATTTATTATACTCAATAAATGTGGAAAAAAATATTTAATCATTTATAAGTTTCAAGTAGTTAAGCACTTAAAGGTATACCTAGGTGAAATTTAATTTTATTAGAAATATTTGTAAGCTAGCTGTTAGCTGAATGTCACGTTTACTGTTTAAAGATGTCACATGTCATGCATGTATGATATGATATATGACATACGCAGCAGTGATGCCAACTCGGATTTTGAAAAAAATCTAGATCCAATGAGAAAATAACGTTAGGCATCGTTCGCACGAGAGCATTCTCGACGTTTTATCGCGCGTTATTTCCTTAGAGCAACGCGGGCTTCCGTCCCAGAAGGGAGTAGGCTTAGCGATTTTACTCTATACAAAGAGTTCTGGCGTTTTTTGCGGGGGGGGGGAATTTGCAAACAAGTGCAGTTCCGCATACTTACATACAAAAACAACACTGTAATGACGACACTAACACATAAAAAAATAAACAATACAGCAACAATACGTGTACGGATAGTCACAATTCACAACTCATGGCGGAAACACACCACCGTGTCGGGGCGTATCGTGTCGCGCTCTGTCGTGACGGTGGGTACGTGCACACTTATGGCGGAAACACACTACCGTGTCGGGGCGTGTCGTGTCGCGCCAGAAGCATATCGCGTTCATACATTTTATATGGTTAGGAGCACATTTGTAGGGCGTGTCGTGTCGTGACTCGCTCTGTCGTGGCGCGGACTGCTGGCCGCCGATTGCGCCACGGCGGTGGGGGGGGGGGGGGGTTATGACGCGACACGACACGCCCTGCAAATATGTTTCTATACCCGCGCGCGGCTCGTGTCGCGAACAAGTGGACGCTTTTTTTTTAAATTTGTTTTTGCAGCGTGATAATGAGTTACTAGGTAGTAGATTCCTGATAAATATATGAAAACACCCAGACAAAGGCAAACACTGCGAGCTTCTGTTCAGAAATGAAAGAAATAAACGTCTGGCGTTTATTTCGTTCATTTCTGAACAGAATCGCGCCCCGACACGACACGTAAGTGTGCACACCCACCGTCACGACAGAGCGCGACACGACACGCCCCGACACGGTAGTGTGTTTCCGCCATTACTGTGGCATATTTTCTTCTTTTCTTTCTTAATTAGTGGCGTTTCTGTCGTGTCTTAACGACACATATAGACAATTTCGCCAATGTCAAGTATTTTAAATGAACACTTTTTAGAAAAAAAAGTACACTTTAAAAAGGCAACGTGGTACAACGGTGAGGAAGCCATCTTGACGACCTTCGTTGACAAGTCGGGGATCTCGCATCCGTATATTTTCATCTTAATTTTCATACATTTTGTCAAAGGCGAACTGTCGAAAAGTGACATCATACAATATGAACGGGAATTGTAGTTCCAATTTCAGCCACGTTCATATATAGCATTGTAGCACTGTACAGTGTGATTTACCTACCTACAGTCTTCGTGAATTCAAAGGCCTACCTAGGCAACGTGCTGTATGTATGTATGCGATTGCCACACCCAGTATGGATAACCGGGGTAGGCTCCATTGCCTAAATTAAAAAGAAGAAGACATGAATATTGACGTTGACATCGATTACTTAATATTTTAATCTGTGGAGCCGTGCAGAGTGAAATGATGAGATGAAATGTCATTTTATCCTTTCTCTAAGTGTCATTCAGTCAGTCAGACATTCACTCACTAATATTTTTATCTGTATATTTTGTACAAACTGCAGTGTGTTGATTGAAGACTTCAAGAATCAAGAAGTTTTATTTAGCTGTCTTTGATTTTGGACTGCATTGTACGTGGATACTGATATTACTGATTGATTCAATTGTAATTTCTATGTAACAAAATCGTGAAAACTTTAGGTGAGTGTTCTCTCAAAAATTTTGGAATTTTCTTTAGTAGTAACTACATCGATAAAATTAAAATGGTTTCATAAAAATAGTCTTCATAAATAATTTCATGAAATGCAAAAAAGTTTAATACACCCCTACTTACATTTTTCAATTATAGGGTCAAAGAGTCGCGTTAGGGACAGGGTTTTTAGCAGAATGCCCCAGGCTACTCTGATCAAATAAAATGTTGTTTTTGTATTTAGATACATTAGGTATATTATTACGGATTTGTTTATTTCAAAACCCCATGCAATAGAGATTCAGAATATACAAAGATTGTAAAATTTTATTTGCACTAAAGCAGTCACAATTTATTTATATTTTTAATGGTCTACAATCTAAAAAAGTAAAAATGTTATTGAACACAGGTAAACATAAGGATTCACAAATTAAGGCAAATGAATTATTATTTTAAAGATAGGTTTTTCCGACCACTTTGTATACGAGGGAAAAATATGCTGTGAAATTGTCATATTTTTGTTTTATAATGATTTCATATATGAAATAGATACAAATAATAATTAAAAATGACAAAATATATTTTCATGTAAATCTTACTTCATTCAAATATTTTATTCAAAATTTACATATATCCACATTCAAAATTTACATAAATCTACAATCAATATTAAAGCTCTCTAAGGTGACTCTTTGATCTAAAGCTCATTTGACATTGTCTTATTTTAAAAAGGGATTAAGTATTTGATAAAATTAACGATCAGAACATTTTAATGTACTCTTGTATTTTTTAATCTATTAAAAAAATAATCGGGCTAAATAAAATAATATGCATAAATTAAATTAACAACATTTAATTCTAACAGATCAAATCTAACTCAGGTGTAAACACTTGAGAGGAGATAGCGCTATCAAGTGATAGTGCATGTTGAGGCTAACAAGCATTACCATAACCAAGCTGATAAGCACAAAGTATTTGTGGTTGAGTAGAATTTTGCATAACATAAGAAAACCATTACAAGAAAACAAAATGAATGTCTGCAAAACAAACGACTGCCTCAAAACTCCTGAAAATCCAGTTATGTCTAAGAAGTATTATCGCCGTGCGGAACATAGGTAAGTTTTTAATAAATCGATATAATTATATCATAAATATATTTTTATGTGTCTTCAAACACTACCAAGAAAATTTATATTTGTTTGAGACCTCCAGTCCAGTCTTTTTTCTGTCTGCAACACGGAGATCTGTGTGTCATTGTTGCAACACAGATGTGTTGCAACAATGAGCCATTTTTATGTCCGATCTTGGATATGTATAAATATTGAAAGCCTGGATGGACACTATACAGTTTTAGTCTCATTCCTTTATCTATCCATTAGGTTGGGAATACTGACTCTTGTGTCTCCAATCTAGTGGACACAATTTTTTTTAATGGGTACAGTTTTTTTTATTGATTAATAATTTTCTAATTAAATATATACTCATTTCGGCCGGCCGCGATTTACGCATATTCGTTATTCGCTTTTCAATAGACATTGTCAGGGTCTCAACAGGTGCTATAACCATGTTACTGTTACATCTTAATTCAGTTACTTTCATAAGAGTCTGAAGAGATGTTAAAAATACTGCATATTATGTGATAGCTGTCATAGGAACGGCAGCCTCAGCAGCACCAATGGAACTAAAAAAAATATTCTCATTTGTGGCGTTATTACTGTCGATAACTCCAGTATATTAAACAAAGCAAAATTGATGATAAGTTTAGTAGGCGATGGTACTAAGTATGTTTGTTGTTAACTGTTTACATCAGATGTGACCAGTCAAAAGTTATCTCCGTGTGGGGTCATCACGTAACGTGTTGTTTTGTCGCGCCAGTTCAACAGCTTAATAGTAGCGGTTGAACCGTCACAGAAGTTAGTCTATTTACACGAGATTTTTTTGTACGATTTTTATTTAAATTCATCAAAATGCCCGACGGATTTGAAAGTGCATACCCACTTACGCCTTCTGTAAACCCTCAAGATATACGCGCACGCGCGAATTCGTCTTCAAAGAAAAAAGTTGTTGTATTCATTGGTGGCGATGAAGCGGTAGAAATACCGGATAAATCAGTAGTTGGTATTGACAAGCCGATAGCGCGAAGTGACAGGAGTGAGGTGGAATTAGACACCTTTGCAGAATCCCTCACGACTATGCACAGCACTTGGTTTGATAAGAGAGTACTTGAGCACAGGTTAGTATGATCTAGATTTTTTTTATGTAATTTGTCAGGACTCAGGAAGTCAGGGACAGTTAGACTGATCTGAAGGTAATCCTTATTATAAACATGTGAAAGTGTGTTGTAGTATAAATTTATTTGCATAACTGAGGCACAAACATAAAAGTCGAAAGGAACCTACCGATTGTATTTTTTTTAAATGGAGATAATTGTGATCCGGAGTTATGGTCTGGAAAGTTACAGGCTCCTTTTTAAAATAAATCGGTATAAAAGCTTCCTCACTAAAAAAAAGATACAAATTGGCAAAGGGGAAGTCCCCGTGACCACAAGAACGAAGCCGCCGGAAAGTGCTAGTTCTGGGAATACTCTTGAAATAGGATGACAGTCATAGTGTATAACTACTACCAGCTAAGTTTTATGGTCTTCTGTGCATGTGCACAGAAGACGGAGATAGCGTATGTACGCTATCTCTGACTTCAGAGTAAGAATAGGCCTTGAATGCCGATGTGAGAATTCATAAGATAAACGCATTTGCGTCCGATGCTTTCTTTTTTGCCGCCGAGAGCTTGATAGCGTTGTAGCATGTATCAATAAAGACTGAATGATCGATCATCTCAAGCAACGATGAAACCAGTCAGTATTTGGATGGGTTTGAAAAAATTGTGTTAAAATTGAGGTCAATGAGGTCTAGTTTGTAAATTGAGGTGTAACTTGTCAAAAGACCGGAGGGCCTGCAAGTCCTGAAACTATACACCCTCGTTTCTTCCCTCGGACTATTCTAAATATATCGTTCGTAGTGATGTTAGACATTATGCGGTATGCGGTATGCAGCCAATGTTGATATGTGACAAAAGCTTTATTTATAAAAAATACGAATGTATCTATAAACTGAAATAAATTACTGAATGAAAGTTGCTGGACGCTGTTTCAAATAAGCAAGGTAAGGTAGAGCAGATAAATTTTAACCATTTTTCTCTTGGTGACCAACTGGTCGAGATAACGTTTTCCTTATTTACGTTACTTTAATATTATTAATATTCTTCATCGCGTTTGTCTATAGGAAAAAATTGCCAGACACGTCTTTATTTTTTGCGGGACCAGCTTGATGGACACAATACTAGTCTTCTTTCTGCGTAAATCAGTTCAGGGGTAGTTACTAGAGATACTAGGTTTCCGTTAGTCCGCGCAGCCTCACCACATAGGTATGGTTGAAAGGTAGCAGACAGCCAGATGTTTGTCGATATGCCCCTAATACTAGAAGACACTCGACAGACATCCGACGTGTCCCTAAGAAAGTCTGTAATATATGCAATAACATTTTTTCTGATATAAAACAAAAAGTAAGTAAATAATATCGACTAATTAATTAATGCAATGACTAATTTTTCCTGACTTAAAACAAAAAAAGTATCGACTTTTAGTCCAAAGTGGTCCAACTAATGCTATTTATGTAGGAATGAATACGGATGAAAATTCAATAAGTACGTAGGTATGTATTTTGTAATAGATCTCTTGCTGGTTTTGATAATATAGAATATATAAATCAATAATTGGCAAACGGGAAATTCCTTGAACTTGTAATATGTGCCGTACCTACATGGTACCTACAGATTAAAATCTTTTGATAAAAATTTACAATGTACTCACAGCTGTACATATCAGTTGTATTGTACGTCACATACATACATATCTTTTTTTTTTAATAATCTATATTTATGAGCCACAGATGACTAAATAGTTACTGCTTAGCTTCATCAAGAATATTAACATTTGATAATAAAGCTGATCATTGCTTAACTACTTTTTGCTCACTGCTTAGCGAATGTATGCTGTGATGAAACTTCTCGATCCATTTATTTAAGGATGAAACTTTATCACCAAGTAATTTTCCAAGAAAGGGGTCAAGGTAAAGTCGTTAGAAGGCAGTAAAATGTCAGCAAAATATTTTTCTGTGAACTCCATGCCAACAAAATGCTCACACCAATTGGTATTGGTGTTTGTGTAGTACCTACTTATTATGAATGAACGCGCTGTTATCAACTTTATGACGAACGAGCAACGTTGCCGATTGCCGAGTCGAAGTTCCATAATCCATATTATAAGTGGAAGCATTGTGACAACATTTCATCACCGAAAATTTCATTAGGTA
Organism: Endotricha flammealis; assembly: GCA_905163395.2. Classification (NCBI taxonomy): domain Eukaryota; kingdom Metazoa; phylum Arthropoda; class Insecta; order Lepidoptera; family Pyralidae; genus Endotricha; species Endotricha flammealis. Next base: position 9,056,511 of record LR990863.1, on the reverse strand, counting down.
TGTATGATTTATTATTTACCAAAGAAGGTAAAAAATAATCTGCCTTAGTCTTACTGCAAAGTGGGAAGTTGCTCATGTAGTTTCATTCATGTGATGAGACGATAAGCAAAACTTATGTCATGAATTTACTGTAATCTTTTTTATGATTTTCTTTGTTTTCTTTATGATTCAAACGAATGACGTAAGGTAGATTGCGATGATAACGGCAACTGTACCTTTTTGGGTATTTTGATACTGTGGACGTAACGCTACGGTGGACATTATGATAGAGTGGACCACGTGGTACTGAAGGTTTTTGGTAGGTAAATAATTTTTCATAAAAAAAAATATTTAACAGCTTGTAGTGTCGACGCAAAATCCATGTCCTCCACACCCCCTCAGCAATAATTTCTTCAATTCCGTCTGATTTGGTCCTACATTATTGGCCAGTCTCTCAATCTTTCTCCTTCCAACGTTTTAGTAAATGTTGTCGCGGAAAACTAGAAGAGTCTGAAGCTGAAGATATTCTGCATATTGTAACAAACTAGTGTTTCCGATCTCCCAATGTTGGTATCAAATCAAGGCTAAGAAGTCACCTTCTTAGCCTTGTTCCTTGGTGACCCTACCTACTAGAAAACAAAAAGCAAATCTTAAAGTTTTTTCATTGACCCTGAAGCCTAAATTAATTCCATCGTGTCCGCACACAATCTTTTATTTTTTACAATTCAATGTTATTGAGCCCTCTGAATGTAATCTTATCGTCATCATCGTAACAAAAGATGTTTACTAGAACGACTACAGAGTAGAATTATGATTTCTGATTACTAAATCCAGTAATGAATGATTTAGCCGCGAATATATTGTTTTAGCCTTACTTGCCGTTAATTCCATTTAGTTTATTATTTAAATAGGTCAAAGTAGACCAGTAGCGGCAATTTGTGTCAATGGCGCATAAGCTATGAAAACTGTCGCATACATGCATACAGCATGCTGTTTTGAATGAGGTCCGACCGCCAATGAATCAGCTGTTAGCTGAGCGGCTGTGGGGAAGTGGAAGTGTTACCTATAGCCTATCGCTACGTCGAGGCGTCAGTGTACTGTTCGCCCCCGCCGCCGCCGTCGTGAACGTCGACAGTCTGCGTTCCCGATACGATAATCGTTTTGATTGTTATCTTATCATTGTGATCTTGAGCTGATATGTCATTGCGTTACGCTCACAGTGTCGCCTGTTCGGTTTCTTAACGTTCGCCCACACAAAATTTCGCGAGTGTTTAACTCTCCCGACGTACGTTGTTTATTTTCACTTCGTTGAATATCAAGCGATGATTTGCATAATTCGGATATATTGACAGTAACAAAATATTTCAGTCACAGAATTTCCAAGCTAACACACTTAGTTGGCCGAAGACGTTATGCAAGAAACGTGTTTAACCAGTTAAAAAGTCCATAATTTGCTTTGTTATTGATCTTTGTTGTTGGATGTTTTAGAGTGCTCTTTCTAGGAATTAAAATGCGTATCATTTTAATTCACCTTTTGTTTGTGAGTCAGAACTACCTACGTATAATTATTTTCTTTGTCTTTACGGTTTGCTTTGTGTTCATGAAACAGCTGTTTTGTAAACAGCTAAAACATATTGGTGATTTTGATTTTACACAAAATAAAATAATGAATCGCCACTATTATTTTATTATATTTAATGTTAGTTAACGCAAGGTAAAACTAATTTACGACCTTTGTAAAATTAAAGTTTAATTGCAATAACGTGTTTTCCCACTCTCATAATTCAACTTTCTAGATATGGGAACGGTGGATTTTCTTTGACTTTCACTTTAAAGTTTTACCAACCAACTATTTAATGAGCTAACTAAATGTTTTTATCATCACTAAATGTAGGTAAATGCAGTACAATATGCTGATAAGTTCGTATAGAATAATAGCACGACCGAATTATATCGATTGGCAAATTCCTGGCACCGTCTCCCCCATGCGCCTTGCATCCCATCCCGGACCCCACTGGAGTCCATAATCGTTATTACATTAAATAGAATATCACCAATAGGACATGTAGTATGTTATGTATAGCAAACTAGATAGTAATATTTATTTCACGATGTCCATACATTTCTTATCGGAAACCGGTAACTGAAATTGTTAAGCATTCATGTTAAGTATTTGTCAATTGAAAATAATTTAATAAAATTATTTGTTCCTCAAAAATATGGTAATATAAATATATTACCATATTACTAATACTAAATAGTTTAGTAGTGTTTTGTGATATCTACTAATAGCTTTTATCATAAGATCTCTCAAAATTTTGAGTAAACCGCGCTGAAAAATTCAGTAGATACCTGCCTTGTAAAGGTATTGACTAACTTCCGTTTATAACTCATGTAGTGTTAGTTGTTTAGGTAACCTGAAGTTTGGACCGGTCTTTTTAACCTTGTTACTGTCAAGGATATCCAGTTAATGCTTCCTGCGTTTCGCTAACTCAGTTGTGCTGCAATCACTAGCCTATGCGTTGGCGCAACATCTATATTTACCAACTAATTTGTTTATACACTTAATTGAAACAGGAGGCATTCCGAGAATTGCTTAACTATTAACATTTGAACGCGTGGGTTGTTATAGACCATTGTTAGCTTGGGGTTATTTTATAAATTGTGTTTGTGAGTGAACTGCAATGAAGCTGTTGGGCACAGCGAATGGAGTGGACGTGTTGAACATGCTTCCAGAATATAAAAGTTCGTCCTATGGGACTGGAGATCGGCACACCGCAGCCCCTAACGAGTGAGTTACCATTTTCCTTAAAATTTAAGGCTCAGTTTTACAGGTCCCTGATAAATTTCAGGTTGGTATAATTAGAGATTAGTCGGATAAATCAAAAAATTTGTATGATTTATGATGCGTGATAAATTGTAATGGGTTTGTAACATCGAGTTTGTAATTGTAAAGTACCCTGGCGAATCTCTGACCAAAGTATGATAAATTAATAATTTATTGGACAGATAGGCTAACTGGGACTAATCAGGAATCTGTGAAAATTTACGGTAGGTAGCTAATAGTAATAATAACGTAACCGACTTAGCTACGGTTAACTACATAACTACTATATGATATGGAATCTTCCGAAATGAGTCATAATTTGACGGCGATATGTTAATTAATGCATGTGTAGTTATTTGATTGAATTCCGTAAAGGTTTAAGTTCGACAATAGGTAGGTACTTAATTACAAATGTTTAGTGAAGACAATTACAGTGAATACTAAATAAGTTAAACCGTATCTTATGCCCTGATTTAAAAAAATACATACGGAAACTTTGGAGTTCAGTCTTTCGGAGAACTAAGTATGTACCTAGGTATGACGTAGCTCTCCGAAAGACTCGTATCCATCTGTTCTTACAGTTCGGGCTTAAAGCCAAGTACACAATGATAAATACCGTTGTATATTATAATTGAATAATCAGTGATTGATGACCCATAAAAATTGTCGTAACCGAAATCTGCCGTGAACATTACACATATTGTTGATCTATTGAATATGCATTGTTCTGGGGTTCATACAGCACTTCGTTTATTTTTTTTATCGTATGTTTGGGTAACACGAATGAGATTTTGATTGTGCGTCATTTGTCATTTTGATTGGGTATTGTGTTATTGTAAACAAATATAACCAAATATACATATCTTATTTTATCACAATTTTTCCTCTATCGAATGTTTTTTAGTAGTGTACAGTACAGTGTTTTGTTTTTACAAGCTTCTTATTAAATTGCAATCCAATTTTGCAACTGAATTTCAAAACACATACATAAGCTTTATAGACGAATTAGAAAACTTTTGTCTATGTATGTAGGCAATAAATATGACCGTATGTTAAAAATTAAGAGTGCCTTACACGTCACGTTATTTTGTTTTTCTTTTCTTCAAATAGCTTCAATGATTGTACGAAAATGACTTATATAAATCTTTACAATAATTAGAATTTCAACAAAATGTGTATTTAATTTAATTACTTATGTGTAACGGCGGATAAGGATAGTCTCTCCAGGTAATCTTTTTTGACGAAACACTCAATAATAACATTGTTTCAAGTTACCAACATTTTTATTCGGTCTCTTTCAGTCTGAGCATGCGATATTTTGTTCCGCCCCTTACTGATTCTGTTATCAGTACTACATTATGTATTATTAACCATGTAACTTTACTTATATTAAAATTGTAAATAAATAACCATTACTGTTTCCATGTTCCATAATTAAAATGGAATTACTGGAATTTTTCTCGCGAATTCGAGCGACAAGTCTCACAAATTGTTGGCACTTTACACGTTGTTCGTTCATTGGATTAGCTTCAGGAGGAATTACCACTGTCGTTCCAAATTTTGCTGTTTCGATATTTGACACTTTTTAAGGTGAGGATCTACCTGACTGTAATAGGAAAAGGTTCTTAGTTTTAATACTTTTAATGTAAACGCAACACGCAACCGTGATTTTCTGTTTATGCTTCACTTCACGTTGAGCACAAACTTCGTTTTTTTTGTAGATTCCTCGTGAACCAACTTTTATGCAGAACTAGTTGTGTCATTAGGAATACTTACATATTTAGGATAGCATAACTATACTCGCGAACAATTTGGGCTGCTTCTGTTGGCGTGGTATCCATTGCCGTCCAATTTCAGGTCGTATTCAAGGGCGGTGTGTTGTGTACCCTTTCAAAGTGTAACAGACGAATAAAGAGAGACTTTTCGTTACTCCTTCACTAAAACCAGGGTAGTTCCTGAATTACGAGTTCAATTGGTATGGTGTTAATTTAAAGTTTACAAAATAACCTTTTTAATGATATCATTTTCATAAATCTTCATTTGTCATTTAGTTTTTATGATCGATCGTAGCAAATCGCAAGTAGGTGATTCCATAGTTTTTCTCGCGAGTGTAGGTTTTGCATAATAATTGGTCCACGAGGAAAACATGATTTTTTACTAAACCAATAAAATTCTTGTTTTGAAGGTTTTGAATACAAAAACTTATAATCACGTATCTGTAGGGACCGTTGAAACGCCCAGATGTTTCGTGTCGTGTTTGTGGGTGCTGCATGTGTACGCGGTGTCACCAATCCGGATTATTAATCTGGACACTACACCCACTGACGCCAAGGTTTATATCTGGATCACCTGTTATTTCCGATGCTTTTCAATGCCACTTATATTTACACGCGAGAGGATTCAACATTAACTGATCATGCAAGGATACTTTGGTTGGATATTTTCGTTTTATAAAATCTTTTTCCGTTATTAATAAAAACAGATATACCTAACAAGGATTAACTAAAATCCGTTTTGTCATTATTATTTTTGAGGAGAATTAAATGAAGTGCGAAAGTGATAAAACAAGTTGTGTTAGGCTTTTGTTTATTAATAAAAGGGTTTATGTTTAGGACATTAAATACCACTGCCTATGTATGCATGTCTTCAGAGAAAAACTTTGAAAGTAATAAAAAACAAATCTTCGAAGTACTTTTAATTAGGTACTGGTTCATGATTGATCCAGTATTTATCGTTATACAAATATTCCATGATGTTCTTAAAATAGATGCTACATCTTAAGAAACGGTTAGATTCCAAGAAATCTAGTTCAGTATGTTGGTAATAGTTAAAGTATTTACGATAAATACGATAATGATGCTGGATGTTTTTAGGAAGTGGAAATATAATATAATATACCATGTATAACGAATTATGTCGGTCACTATTCCCCAGCGCTATACAGACGTGTAAACTCAGTAGTTGTGTCCAGTTCTTTCTATTTGTTATACTTATCTAAAGATTGAAATTATCCGTTTGCTAAGAATTTTGTTTCCTTGTTTTAATTTTACATTTAATAAAACATTTTAGATTGTAGACATGTATAATTATAGAAAATTATTGACATCGACAGCAAAAAAGAACACGAAAAAAACCAAGAGAACTCTATAAGAGTCTTACGGGTGCTTACGGGCCATTAAAGACCGGCAGCGCGACATGCGCCTTCCAGAACATAATGTTGAATTCTCAAATTGTTGAATCTCAAAATGTTGAATTCTCATAACGCTTGTGATTCTTGCCAACACCATAGTGGCGACGTAGGACACAAAAATGTCTACAATTACGCAATCCTCTTTATATTCTGACTCCTATATTACGGAAAGTGGCGCAAAGGTTGCGTGATCTATTTAACAGTCCATCAATCCGCCAGTAACCTGTCGAATTAAAGCCTATCCGTAGCCTATTTTTCGTCTCGGTTTGTACATCACGCTAACAAAGGAAATTGCAATTGAAACTTTTCGGCTAAATTATAAATTGGATGGAAACTTTAATCTACTGTTTCTACTTGTATGCTCTTGATGTTGCATCATAGATTCGTTACCTATATCAAAAAATCTAAATCAAAAATGATTATTTTAGATATAATTTTCGATTTCCTAAATTGTTTGCCATTGAAATTGCATTGCAACGATGACACGTGACATTAAATCGAAATGATTAAGGTACCAAAATAAGGCAATTAAAAACAAAATATACCAAAAATGCTATACAAGTAGAACACACACACACATTAAATACTAAAAGAAACGCATGCATGCGTTCCTCTTTAGTATTTCATCGTTAGTCGGTCATATTTCAAGCGATTGGCGGATGATTCAGAATAGTAATAACTTAAAATAACGGTAATAGAATATAATATGTATTATGTTTAATAATATAATAAAGTTAACTAAAGAGTACATTGCATTTACTAAAACTAGTCCAACCGTTGCCTACGTAGAGGTAGTTACTACATTTTCTTTGAAGTACAATGACCTACAATTAGCAATGGCTATTTGAAGGGTTTAGTGATTGCACCGTGTTCAAAGTAATCGGAATCACTTAACTAAAGCAGTGTTTTTTTCACAATGCTACTACTATCTTCCTTAGTAAATAATTACTCATTTACTTATTAATTTTTTCTGACATGTAATAAAATTATATTGCCAATCCGAAAATCTTTATAATTAGGATTGGTTGAATGTGTTAAAGGTGAGGGCTTGAGTCTTGTTTAGTCGTTCGTAGTACTTTATCTAATGCATCTTATGAATGACAAAAAGGGTTTTATTAAAATATTGGCTGCTGATCTATGTTTATTATTAAGAGGATTAATGTATAAAATAAATCCGACAACAGACATTTTACATTAGCCAGATTTTCTTTTTTGCTCCAGCCTCTCTGAAGGACCTAGGCGACCCCGCATTTGAAAAATTGACATTGAAAATATTGAACAAAAGTAATTGGCTAATAGCATCAGCGGTGCAATAATCGATGTTAATAAATCAGTAGCTCACAAAGAATAAATCATGATTTGCGAGTGGCGCGACTCCGCGTTTGCTGAACTGAACTGTCAGTTGGCAACCAGCATAATGAACGACTTTCCATAAATAGACAGATATATTTGACCTGCATACTGTCCCACTTTTCATGTTTTAAAAATCTCAGGATAATATTAGCGAACTTGGTTTACGCCCGTCCTAATATAAACATGTAAACATTATTGAAAATATTTCTTGCATCATGTTCCAGTGATTTTGTTCAGTCTATAACTGTACTCTATAATCTGAGTAATAAACAAAAATAAATTCAACGTTAATATATTTAGAATGTTAATAACGTAGAAATGTATTTTGTTACAGAATCTTCGTAAACAGATCTCTTCATTTAGAAAATGTTAAGTTTTATGGTTTTGATATGGACTACACATTAGCAGGTATGTTTGTTATTTACAAAAAAAAAATATTTGTTAGTATAGTTTTATTTGTTTCGCAAGTTTCTGATAAGTATCAGTTAACTTGTCATATGATAGAACAATCATACAAGAAGTATCAATCTGACAAATAACTGGAATGTCAAGAACCGACCTTTAAAATATAAATTTCTTGCTCCTTCACTAAGTTGGATGTAAAGGATAACTTATTTGAAATGTTCTGTTTCAGAATACAAATCGCCGCAGTATGAAACACTAGGATTTAATCTAACCAAAGAAAGATTAGTTCACAAAGGTTACCCTCGTGAAATATTAGAATTCGAATATGATCCTTCATTCCCAGTAAGGTAAGATTTAAATTTTATTAACTTCTCCCAAAAAAGGTGTTATAAGTTTGACGTGTGTATCTGTGTGTGTGTCTGTCTGTGGTATCGTAGCATCGCAACGGACGATTTGATTTTGATGCAGTATTTTTTCTTTTAAAGACCGTGACTACTTTTAACAAAAAATGAATAATTATTTTATGGTTTCTGAGGATATTTTGTTTTGAAATCGTTTTTTATTAACAATTTTTTTATTACCTTATGATTCAAGAAAAACCATTGAGCCGTTTGAAGATAATCAGCTCTTTTCTATTTTATGTCTTTTTAGTGGGTTTTTCTTAAACCTTCGATTTAATTGTATATACTGAGGTTTAGTTTTATTATAACCAGTTTTGCATGTCGCTGATAAGATTCCAATGAGCATATTTGTGACGTAAATGATGAAAAGTCATTAACACATATCAATGCATAAGATAGTTTACATGAAACTTATCAGCAGGCTGCGAAACTGGGCCTTATGATTGTATTAAAAATTGAATTATTTTTCAGAGGTTTATGGTTCGACACATTGTATGGAAATCTGTTAAAAGTCGACGCATATGGTAACATTTTAGTTTGCGTACACGGTTTTGAATTTTTGAAACAGTAAGTCTCTCGTTACGTTTATTTATACCTAATTAAAGTAGGGCCAAAATAATAGACCACATTTGACACATCATCAAAATTCTAACAACGTAGCTTTTTATCGGCGGGCTCATTTATTAAGTATATTTTTAAAGTTAGATAGAAGTGCAAAATTAGTTAACTTTTTACAATTAATAATTACTGTAACAATAATTGTTTTATAGCGTCAATATCAACCTATTTTGTTTTTTTTTTTTGTTTTTGGCCCTACTTTAGTTATTGTGTAATATTTTATTTCAAAAAGCTAATATAATAATACTGTATTTTTTATTTCAGTTCGCAAGTATACGAATTATACCCTAATAAATTTTTAACATTAGACGAATCGAGAGTGTATGTATTGAATACACTTTTCAACTTGCCCGAGACATATTTGATAGCGTGTTTGATAGATTTCTTCACCAATTCGCCACAGTATACAAGGTAAGTCAAACCAAGTATTTACAAGAAACTATATTCATTTGAACTTGACACTAAATATATAAAAAAACTTGTCAAAAAAGTCATCGATTCTCAAAGTTAAACGTGAATGAATCTACTGTCCTCAAATAATTTTCCTCAAATCTCAATTGAATGAAATGATAATGATACTATAACATTTACGTTAGAATTAAATAAACATGAATTATGTGGGCTTAACGTAATCTTTGTAAGAACAGTATTCTGCGGCTAGGTCCGAGTAAATCAATATGATTTATGTAGCCCGTACATACGGTCAGCTGCAATATTATATCCGAGTGTATTCAAATACAGACCTTACTGCATTGGCTTTATTTCAGCACTATTATAACAATAAAAACGAAAATTATACAAGTGACCAGTTTACGTGTCTCAACTATATACATACTATATTGTAAAATTAAAAGAAAACATTGTTTTCGTAGTATCTAGTTTTTTCTACAGCAATGAATCAACCAGGATTTTTACATACTTATAAACATCGTATAAAGGATTCATGTGTAGATTAGACAATTTTTATCTGTAATACCTATACAAATCATGAAATTTCTCTCATTCATTCATTGTATTTTGAAGTTTAAGTAGGTAGAACAGATATTAACATAGGCACGTATTTGTACTCATTAGTTTTGCTTGTCACATCAATCAATGAAGGGCATTAATTTTCAATGTCGCTTTTGTCTCGCAGGTTTCCAATCGCAATTTCAATCCTATGACAACAATGACAGTTATCTGAAATAACGATTGTGCAATGACAGTAATGGTAATACGTACGAAACCTTTAAACTGCAATCTGTTTTTCGATGTCAAACTTATTTGTAGCCCTACCGCATGTGTGTAATTGTAAAAAACGTCAAAATTACAATAGCGATCAATCGGGATTCGGGGACACAAGGCTACTCAAATCTTCGATACTCGACGATTTTAGTCTCCAATCCAAGCGACTACCGCCATACACATCCATTGAAATTCGTACGCGACTCGTGTAAGGGGCTTAGTCTACTGGAAGTGAAGTATGATAACGTATGACAAGATATTAGGTCATCGACGTTCTTCGTAATCGTAAAGACAAACGTTTTATTTGCGCCGCCAAGTTGCGTGTTCTATAATAACTTTATGGTACCTAACGTTGACTGTGTAGTAAGCAGTAAGAGTTTTATGGTGCTCAATTCTGTAAGTGGGCTTTACATCAGGTGTACCGACTGCTTTTTTATTGCTTATCTAAACATAATTGAGCTCGCTTTAGATTACGCTCAACACAGATTGATTTATATTGGTTTTTATTTTTTTGATTGACGGAATACATTCTTTGTAAGACGTTAAGATTAGTTGTTTCTACTTCTGTTCTATTTCTACACCGGTAAAAAATGTTGTATGGCCTGAAAATGGTTTTTCCTAAGCTTCGTGATAATATTAAGTTATGTTTAGAAAAACCGCTAAAATACGATGTCACAATATCCTGATGAGTTATAGATAGCCTATAGGTATGTCAGATAAATGATAGTAAAATAAAAAAAACTGTCAATCAATCTGATAGATAGGATGAGGAAAGTGACCCATTATGAAACTTTCCGCCATGCTCCATTGTTCCGAAATTACGGCCTTAGGCCGTTTCTCCACTGCCACCGTCAACGGGACGTTACAGAGAACGAGATCATTTCTGCCCGAGATTGAAGTTGACGTGACGGCGATCGTTTGTCCACCGCGTCGATCTCGGTGGTTCAGTCAGTTTGTCAACTTCATCTCGGCCAGAAATATTCTCGTTCTCGGTGACGTCCCGGTGACGGTCGCGGTGGACAAACGGCCAAGTGTATTGCCGTCACTTCGGACCGTCACAAATGTCACGATCTCGGACAGAGTTCTAGCGGAAGCGCCGAGCTTTAGCGATAAATCGGCGGACGGGATGAGGGCGCTCGGATGACGGGCGTGCGGTGGACACACGGCCATAGTAAATGTATATATATCGCTAAATCGGCGCCGTCATCTCGTTCTCGGTGACGTCCTGGTGACGGCGCGGCGGCGGTGGACAAACTGCCTTAGTGTTACGCAAGGTATTTAAATTCCAATAAAATATTGGCCTTTTTTCCAGAGAGAAGACGGGTGTAAGATGTGGCGATCTAGCAATGTCTTTCAAATCTATCTTTCAAGATGTCAGAAGCGCTGTCGACTATGTCCACATACATGGAGACCTCAAATCGAAGACCATAGAAAACCTCGAAGTTTATTTGAAGAAAGATGAAAGGCTTCCAATGTTCCTATCGAGGATAACGGAGAGCGGCGCCAAACTGTTCATATTGACCAACAGTGATTACAATTTCACCGATAGAATCATGAATTATTTGTTTGATTTGCCACATGGCGCGAAGGTACCTAATTTTTTAAATATTCTTTATTATATTTGTGATAATTATTTGACGCGCAAGAAATACGATCGCATCGAGACGGAACTATTTATAAATTACTAGCGAAACCCGCGCAACTTCGTTTGCGTGTATCCCGCTTTCCCGTGGGAATTTTGGAATGTATGATACACTCTATCAATTAAAAAAAACCGCATCAAAATCCGTTGCGTAGTTTTAAAGATTGAAGCATACAAAGGGACATAGGGACAGAAAAAGCGACTTTGTTTTATACTATGTAGTGATTTGAAAACAATATCATCTCAATTCCGTCCTTTGTCTGGTAGTGCGTTACAGGCATGGTTGGGCAGATCCTAACTACGACCTGTCTAACTATTCTCTCTTACCTATATCACGAGAAACGTTTCGACATAACCTGGATACTACCATGAATAAATTAATTTAACACACACGTGAATACATTTCACGATCAAGATGGAGATGAAAAAGAGATTAAATAAATAAATAAAATATATAGGGACAATTCATACAGATTGAGCTAGCCCCAAAGTAAGTTCGAAACTTGTGTTATGGGATACTAACTCAACGATATTATATTTTATAACAAATACATATATAGATAAACATCCAAGACCCGAGGCCAATCAGAAAAAGTTCGTTTTTCATCATGACCCGACCGGGGTCGAACCCGGGACCTATTAGATTTAATTTGAAACATATTTTTTTAATAACCTTTTTTCCCATTCCATTGTTGCTACGAACGTTGCCAAAGAAAATCATGGTCGCCATTTTGAAATGTTAGATAATATAGATATGTACGTACGTACACGTACGGTACGTAGCGTGCTAAGGAATTGCGCTTTAAACCTACGTTAATTTTACCTTTAGCGGTTGTTGTCAGTGGGTAATATGGGTTGGGTATAGTCAATTCAACCATAAGGAAACCGATACAAGGTTTAATTATTAAATATAAATAAATTCTTTTATTATTACAGCCTTAGTGTGCTAAATATACATGTTTCTGGGATCCACCTATTATGCTTATTAAAGTTGTAGCACGATCCAGCTCTTCCTAAATTCTTAGATTACAGGCCAATCAATAATGCAATAAACTATGACCGTGTTAAATTAAAATCTGCCTTCGCCGATAACACTATTAGAGTAGTTTTCCTTATCGCTCATCTCATGCAACATTCGCGTGCAAATACACTAATGATGCGTGTAAGTCATTAAAGTGCCACAACCACAATCAATGAGAGAATTAATTTAATGTTATCAAATCTTTAATAGCCAATAACTTAGAATAATATTTGGTTGCCTACCTCTTGTGGCAAGATGTTTAATCACCACTTGTTGCTATTTAGGAATTATGAAAATCACAGAAAACGTACGAAATATGTGTTAACAATACATAATTTACACAATAGTAGGTACTTTTCTATACACACAACACTTACGGTCTAGAAACTTTAAGATTAATTATCTCTACTTGTGAAAATAAATGTATTATATTTTTCAATGTCACAATACATTAGAATGTACTTCACGCTCTATCGCCCACAATGATCATTTTGGAATATCCAGTATTTTGGCATGAGTCAAGAAAATAAGCGGTACAGTACAAACTTATCTGTGCCGGTGGCCAAAACTAGAACCAATGAATACGCCTTGAATACCTTGACAATTACCTTCAATAGCTTCGATCCTAGCGCCCCCGCCATCGGCATAAGTAAGTTTGTGACACTATAGATGTGAGATGTTTGCGCCAAGAGACTTCTAGATTTGTTTATAGAAATACCTGACAGGTAAGCGTGACAAAGGTCGAATGATCTATGATTTGACTTTTTTAATGAAGAAAAATTAGTTTTATGATTTGTGTAATAGAGTTTTTTTGACACACAATTTATTTTGCAATTTTCGTTTAATATAAATTAAATGCGGGAAACACTCAAGTTAAGCGCGTTCTATTTGGATTGTATAATAGCCAAATACATTTCAACATTTTTAAATTGAAATTATACAGAATTGAAATTAAAATTGTAATTTCATACAAGAGTAAGCTAGCTGCATTCTTTCCCTGGTTTGTCCTTTACTATGAATCCAACTATAGCTCAAATTGCGCGACTCATTTTGCGCTGCTTACGATTTATTCTTAGCGTATCACCACAGATTACTTAATAGTTACTTCGTAATAGTTCTTTGGTATCACTATAAACTCGTTTTTTACCTTGAACCTTCATGAAGGATATTTAATGTGATAAGGAGGACAATATTTTCCTGTTAAAATACACCAGGTGGACGAAGTCGCTACAATAAAGGTTTTTTTTTGATTTTATAAAAAATTTAAAAAAAAGTTAGTAACTAGCTGTTCTTGGGATTTGCGTGGATATTTTGGGTTCCGTAAAGACTGAAAACCCTTTTAAAAAAAACTCATTATTCCTATATCACAACTTGTAGTCGAACGCATACGAAAACCTAAAGTTATTGTAGATTGAAAAAAAAAACGAAAAATATTTCTTTCATTAATAGTTATTTGTTATGCAAGGTTGCAAAGTTGTTTTTTGGCGCGAGTACTTGCGAGGGTTTCAAAAATACGAGACGCAGAATAACTTTGCTGTCGAGCGAAACACACAATTTTTCACCTCACTACAGCAAGGAAAATGCTAGGTGCAAGAAAAACGCAAATTATAATATATTAAATCAGTGTTTTTTTTTTCATGCGGTGTCGTGCTGGCCAGTTCGATTATTCTAAAAGTAAGGTTGGCGCACTGGCATGAAATAAGTACCTATTAATGCATTTTCAGAGGGCTGGCGGTATAAAAAATTATAGAATAGAAAGGTTCTAATTTTAAAAATTCTTTCCACGCTAGGGCACAAAATGCTCTTCTGGGCTCAGATTTCGAATGACAAACAGATTCTTTCCGAGCTTGTGAGGTGAAATAGTTATTTGTTATGCAAGGCTGCAAAGTTGTTTTTTGGCGCGAGTACTTAAATTGAAACCTGAGCTAGCGAAGGATTCTAGGATTGAACCACGAGCGAAGCGAGTGGTTCAAATATAGAATCCTGAGCGTAGCGAGGGTTTCAAAGGTACGAGACGCAGAATAACTTTGCTGCCGAGCGTAACACAAAATTTTTCACCTCACTACAGCGAAGAAAATCCTAGGTGCAAGAAAAACGCAAATAATATATTAATTAAGTGTTTATTTTTTTCATGCGGTGTCGTGCTGGCCAGTTCGATTATTCTAAAAATAAGGTTAGCGCACTGGCATGAAATAAGTATTAATGCATTTTCAGAGGACTGGCGGTATAAAAAATTAAAGAATAGAAAGGTTCGAATTTTAAAAATACTTTCCACGCTAGGGCACAAAATGCACTTTTGCGCTCAGATTTCGAATGACAAACAGATTCTTTCCGAGCTTGTGAGGTGAAAAATATATTATTTGACGAGACGACCTCCGTGGCGTAATGGTTACCATTCCGGACCGCCACCCAGGAGGTCCCGGGTTCAAATCCCGGTCGGGTTATGATGAAAAACGAACTTTTCCTGATTGGCCTGGGTCATGAATGTTTATCTATATACATCGAAATAATATTACTACGTATAGAAATGACAGCGCCTTCAAATTTTGGCGCCGCGTTCGGCCGTGCGGGGCGCGCCCCTCCCTGGCCCCGCCCCCAACCGAGTCATAGAATATGACATTACGACGCAGCGGCGACACTTTGTTTATATTCTGCCTATTGGACATCTGATTATTTTATTTTATTACAATATTTTATTTTACTTAATAGAATAAATTTAATAGAAAATAGGTATAATATTAGCTTTATAGGTAGGAAGCTACATTATATTTTTGTTCTTAACTTAATATTAGTCAAAAATAAACTGAGATTAAATCAAAACTAACTTTATAATGAAGCTATTTATATATTGAAGTATTTTGTAATATATGCAATAACCAGGAGACGGTCGCCTGCCAGACAAGAGGAGTTGTGTTGAATGGTAACGTATCTTTACTCCGAAATTTGTTTGCCCGAATTTCATTTGTTCGAAAATGGTTGGTCGAAATTTAAAATGCTGTTTCGTTTTCCATCTTTTTGTTTTCTAGAAACTTATTTTTTTTACTTAGTTAGTAACTTTATCCATATTTACGTATTTTTACCTACTATATAAAAATATTTTGGAAATATAGTTTAAAAAATCAATATTTAAATTACATATTATTTAAAAAAAAGAATTATTAAAATCGGTTCAAAATTGAAGGAGTAATCAGCGGACCTCCAAAAAAAACATAGAACCTCCTCCTTTTTTGAAGTCGGTTAAAAAAAAACTACAAAAAATTCAGAAATACCTAAATTATAAATATTATAAAATTGACTCACGCTTAGTACCTACGTATCCCATCTGTACGATTAATTTTTGATAATCTATGATTTTCACATAGAAATGGCGGATGCAATCATGATGCAATAGAAAATAATGAAAAAAAAAATGTTTTGGTTGGTTTTACTTAATTTTTTGTATACTTAGCGATGATAAGTCACGCCGCTATCTTTCTTCCTTACTGTTGAACCGTTTCTACACGTTTTTATCGAACATGACGGCATTTTTCAATGTTTTTTTTTGTCATAAGTCCGAGGACCGATCGCGATGAGCGTAGACAAGTGACTAAACGAGTTGATGTCTATTGGCCTCAACGTATGGGGACAAAAATTTTGTTCGCGGTGTCCGTTCTATACGTAGTAATATTATTTCGATGTCTATATATGTATTTGTTATAAAATATAGTATCGTACCATTACAAACTTACTTTGGGCACAGATATTTTTGGGGCTAGCTCAATTTATATATATGTTATTTATTCTAGGTTGGTGAACCTCATAGGAACTGGAAGACATATTTCGACTGGATTGTAGTTGACGCCAAGAAGCCGTTGTTCTTCGGTGAGGGCACTACACTGAGGCAGGTCGATACCCGTACAGGCGCGCTCAAAATGGGCCACCACGTCGGACCACTGCACGAGGGACATGTTTATTCTGGAGGTAATATATTTTTGACTTAATGTTATACGAACAAGTTACCGTCATGTTCTCGGTGCACTTGAGGCAGCGTCCAGTAAAATTGGATTGTATACCATGATAAGTCTACTTGAAATCCTACTAATATTATAAAGGCGAAAGTTATGTGTTGTTACTTCTTCACGCTCAAATGGTTGGGCAATCTTTATGATATTTTGTATGTAAGCTGATACCTTGCATTAACACATAGGGTACTTTTTATCCCGAAAAATACGCGATTCCCGTAGGATTTCATCGAAAGTCTGATATAGATGGCGCCACTGTGCATAAATAAATACACGCAAACGAAGTTGCGCGGGTTTCACTAGTAAAAAATATCATTGTAATTTTGATTACACCAAACCAAATTGAATCAATTTCGTGCATATTTTTATAATAAGAACGAACTGTAAATAGTAATACTAGTAGCTGTTGCCCGCGTAGACTATTTATTATTACCTGCTTAGTTATAAACGAATATCAGGGAGATGGCGTGCACTGCGACTCACGCAGATTAAAGGATTGAAACATTTCACCAGCATAACCTTCCCGGTAGCTCAGTGGTTGGATATCGAGAAGACGTGGGTTCGAATCATACCTGCCGGTCCAACATGACAAGCGCGACAAAATCGTCTCGCTCCGCTCTGCCAAAGCCAATAGCGTATCTCGGTTATGTCTACAGTAGACAAAACAGGCATTGCTATTGGCGAAGAATCTTTGTCGCGTGCGAGAAACTATCTCGAGTGTAAGCATGTTAGGCCCGGCTGGGGCGAGGATGTCAAATATTTTTTTCAAAATAAAAAATGGTTGAACCGTAACAATTATACAAAACTAGTTTTGCCCCGCGGCTTCGCTCGCGTTAATTTTATGACATAGATCTCGTTTGACAACAAAACAACCCATAGCGCGACTTGTGGCGCCATCTGTTGGCCGATACAGCGCCCTCTATAGTAGTAAAATTATTTTCCCATTGGAACGACATACTTTCACGGGATAAAAAGTAGCCTATATTGGGCTCACCCCTAACAATATGTATGCAAATTTTCATAATGATCGGCCGCTTAGTCAAACCGTGAAGGAATAACAAACAAACAAACAATCTCACTTTCTCATTTATAATATTAGTTAGGATTATCATATTTAGCTACTAGGCCTACATATTTTTGTATCTACAATATGCATTGCATGTCGCAGACTAGTATACACACTAAAGTGTGACGTAATATCAACCACTAACCGAGCCGAGTAAGGTCGCCTGTTCGTGTATGATCTGATAACGCGTAAAATTAAGGGACGCGCTTTGCATAATCTTACGTTACGAATTTTACTTTGTATTGATATTTATCAACTTTTGTATCCAAATTATTGGTGGCGTCGGGAGTCGGGTCGCTGAGTTCCCTCTAATATGGTTGAGCACAGCGATGGCTGACTCTTGCGTCCGTGAACGGGTGCTGCCTAGGGGGACTGGTCTGCACACTCTTGTCAGTACTGTTGTTCATTCCACACCATTGTATATAACACTCCGCGTATTCTTCTTATAAATTTTAATGTACTTATACCTACATTGTAACTAATGAGTGGAAAAAAAAAGTACAAAATGACAAAAAAGGCGTAACCGGTTTTCTTTCGCCATTTCTTTTTACCGGTTGCTATTTTGCTTGTGTCCGAAATGGTGGTAGTATACAGGGTGACCGGTAATACGTTGCATTCCTTGCAAGGGGTTAAAGAAGAGCTCATTTGCAACTTATTTAGTCATATGACACTATGTCCGAAACTTGGTCATTTCTGAGTAATTCGAGTTTTAGGGATTTTAATAAAAATATCCCGATTTCGAGTTACAAAGTACCATTGTAGTGACTTATTACCAATTTTTTTTAATTCTTTTATTGTTTTCTGGTAGGTAAAGAACAACAGCATCACTTAGAATCAAAATAAGCTAGAAAAGAATGTTATTTTTTCATTTAAGACTAAAAACCTAAGCTACATTTTACAAAAAAAATATGTTCAAGCTCAAAGAATAATTATTTTGAAGAAAAAAATGTATGGGATGTCGCGTACAAATTACGTAACTAAATTCCTCAATTCATTAGCCATTCAAAAAAGTACAGGTGTCAACAAAAACCTTTGAGGGTTATTCACTACCCTGACAAGAAAGATCAAATCCGATTTCGATCCGAATTTTTTTTAAGAAACGACCTGAACCTTTTATTGGACGATGTCCCTTTAGCTACTAGAAGACACCTTATTTATCAGCACGATGGTTGTCCAGCTCACTTTCGGCTCGGTGTACGCCAATGGTTAAATGAAGAATTTCCACTTCGTTGGATTGGACGCGGTGGACCAATTCCTTGGCCTGCGAGAAGCCCCGATCTAACGCCGTGTGATTTTTTTCTTTGAGGTTACATGAAAGATCTCGTCTACGTCACCCCTGTCAACACCGAAGAAGAGCTCCGTGAGTGAGCGGATTGAGAGAGCAGCACAAGACATTCGACGAAGTCTTACAACAAGGGTGACGAAAACAGAAATCAGAAAAAGACTTCGAGCTTGTATTAGGAAACGGGGCTCACAATTTAAACAAGATTTATAAAAAAAAATGTTTAAAAAAATATCTGGACTGGGTAGTAAATAAGCTTCGATTTTTTTTTGTTGAAACCGTATCTTTAAGAAAATCTGATTATTTAAGTTTTAACTAAGAGTTTTTAAGTCTTAAATGAAAAATTACATTATATTCTAGCTTATTTTGGTTTTAAGTGATGCTGTTCTTATTTACCTATCAGAAAACAACAACAGAATAAACAAAATTCCTTATAAGTCACTACAACGGTACATTGGGATTGTGACTTGAAAACTGAGAAAATCGGATTTGATCTTTCTTGTCAGGGTAGTGAATAACCCTCAAAGTTTTTTGTTGACACCTGTACCTTTTTGAATGGCTAATGAATTGAGGAATTTAGTTACGTAATTTGTATGCGACATCCCATACATTTTTTCTTCAAAATAATTATTCTTTGAGCTTGAACATATTTTTTTTGTAAAATGTAGCTTAGGTTTTTAGTCTTAAATGAAAAAATAACATTCTTTTCTAGCTTATTTTGATTCTAAGTGATGCTGTTGTTCTTTACCTACCAGAAAACAATAAAAGAATTAAAAAAAATTGGTAATAAGTCACTACAATGGTACTTTGTAACTCGAAATCGGAATATTTTGATTAAAATCCCTAAAACTCGAATTACTCAGAAATGACCAAGTTTCGGACATAGTGTCATATGACTAAATAAGTTGCAAATGAGCTCTTCTTTAACCCCTTGCAAGGAATGCAACATATTACCGGTCACCCTGTATAACGTAGTTTATTAACTTTATTTACAAGTTGTAAGTGACAAGAAAAAGTGCCTGTGAAGGTCTAATTTCTGAAATAAACGATTTCATTTCATCTCATTATTATTAATTAATACATTGAAAATATAACACATTTTTTTTTTATTTCTGTCTATACTAGTCGCCAACACGGCTGGCTAACGCAGACGTAAAACGAACTTCTAAACTCATACTTGCATAATGACTGAATGAATGCAATTGATTTTCAATTGCTTTACTGTGAACTTAAATTTTGGCGCGTACTATTATAGTCCATATACTCAAAGTTGCAAGGTCTAAAATTCAATGCACAGGCTGTATTTTAAATTTTGCTCTATTAGTCACTTTTTTCTTTATTATTCTTTACTTACTTACTTACTCCGATGGCTCAGCGACCCGAAGTGAGTCTTGGCCTCCGACACTAAGAGACGCCACTGGTTCCGGCATTGCGCTACCCCTCGCCAATCTTCGACTTGAAGTTCGCGCAGGTCACGCTCCACCTCATCTCTCCAGCGGTACTTAGGCCGTCCAATTGGCCGGCGGCCGATTGGGTGACCCAGATATGCCCTTTTCACTGCTCGATCCTCCCCCATTCTTTCCACGTGGCCGAGCCAACGGAGTCGGTTGGCTTTAATTTCCCCAATTATATTGGGTATTCCCGTGAGGTCTTTCAGTTCCACATTCTTTCGGGCCCTCCAACTGCCATCAGGTAGGCGTTTAGGACCAAGCATTTTCGTCCATATTTTCCTTTCGGCCACCATGAGCTTGTTTTCTTCTTTTTGTGTTAGTGTCCAGGCCTCACTTCCGTACATCAAGATCGGACGGATTGTCGTCTTGTATATTTGGCTCTTGGTATTCCGACTTAGAAGCCTTGACACCAACACCTTATGGAGGGCAGCACTGCATCTCAGAGCGCTTTGTATCCTGAGGCCAATCTCTTCCTCTCTCGTGTGTGTGTCGGTGATTGTACAACCCAGGTATTTAAAATTAGTTACACCTTTGTAGGCCGTGCTCTCAGTTTGTAGGTCTTTGCGCTGTGTTCTCAGGTTCCGAAAGCGTTTCATATGCATGTATTCGGTTTTGGCGTTATTTATCCTGAGCCCAATCCTTGCCGCCTCTATCTCCAGCACACTCACCGCCTGCCTCACTTCGCTTTCCGTTTGGCCTAGAAGAGCTAAGTCATCTGCGTATCCTATCACCTGGTGCCTTCCGTTCAACTCTATCCCAGTGTCTAGTTCCGTATTTTAGTATTTTATTTACTACATGGTTGAGGGCTAGGTTGAATAGCATCGGTGAAAGAGCGTCGCCTTGCTTTAGGCCTGTGACCACCTCAAAGTGTGCAGTCCGTTCGCCCCCTACACTCACGCATAACCTACTTTCTTGTGTGGCAACTATGATCATTTTGAATAGCTTATCCGGTATTTTGTAGCTCTTCAAAATATGGTACAAACTTTTCCGGTCTACACTGTCATATGCCTTCGAGAAGTCTACAAAAAGAGTATGTATGTCCTGCGCGTATTCCCATCTTTTTTCCATCAACTGTTTGATCAGGAAGATTTGGTCGATCGTGCTTCGGTTTTGGCGGAACCCACATTGGTAATCACCCAGGATGTTTTCTGTGAACGGTTGTAGGCGTTTTAATAAGATGTACGAGAAGATTTTGTACGCAGTTGGAAGCAGCGCGATTCCTCGATAGTTAGTACATTTCTTTCTACAGCCCTTTTTATGTACCGGACAGATAATTCCGAGGTTCCAGTCCTGCGGTAGTTTCTCCTCTTCCCAGATCTTAGTGACAAGCCCAAATAGTCGCTGGTGTACTGCGTCACCACAGTGCTTCCACACCTCTCCTGGTATGCCATCTGCGCCTGGGGCTTTGTTGTTCTTCAGCCTGAGAACTGCTGCTCGGTACTCATCGATGCTAGGTTTGGAAACTTCATCTTCCTACATTTTGGGTCGCCTCTGGAGTTGTCACCGGATCTTCTGGTGCTTCAGAGTTCAGCAGATCATGGAAGTATTTCCACCACATGTTCTTTAGTTCCTCAGAGTCCATCACCAGGTTTCCTCTCTCATCTTCCATAACTTGTACGCAGGAGGGCTGATATCCTTTCTTTATTGTCCTGACTTCATGAAAGAACTGACGCACTGCGTTTCCCTTCATAAGAGTCTCCATGTTGCCAATAAGTTCGGTCATATGTTGCTTCTTGGCCTGCTTTATGACTTTTCTGGCGTTATATTTGGCTTCTTCATACGAGTT
Source organism: Endotricha flammealis (assembly GCA_905163395.2). Taxonomy (NCBI): domain Eukaryota; kingdom Metazoa; phylum Arthropoda; class Insecta; order Lepidoptera; family Pyralidae; genus Endotricha; species Endotricha flammealis. The sequence continues at coordinate 9,034,265 of LR990863.1, read as the reverse complement.
TTTCCATTTAATATCTGATTCTGCCAAAACTTTATACTTTCGTCTCTCGTTAATCCATTTTTCGCACTCCTCAGTCCACCACTTCCGTCTCTTTTTTCTCTTTCTCCCGCCTAGGATTTTAAGGCTAACTTGTTTCAGCGCGCTTTTGATGGTGTTCCACTCTTCGTCAATTGCGTCTTCTAGCTTTAGTTCTTCAAAGCGGTTTGTTAGTTCTATCTGGAACCTATCCCTGATATCTTTGTTTTGCAGTAATTCAGAGTTTGTAGTTTCCGGGATAGATGACGTTTTCCTTTTATCCTTCACCTTGATCTTCGCTTTAACCATCACCCCCACCATATAGTGATCGCTGTCGCAGTCTGCTCCCCTAAATGATCTCACATCTTCGATAGTGGACTTGTGCCTATCGTCAATCAGGACATGATCTATTTGATTTACTGTGTGACCATCCGGGGACTTCCAGGTTCCTTTGTGAATATTTTTGTGCGGGTACATAGTACTTTTGATCACCATAGCACTGGATGTTGCGAAATTTATCAGCCTCACGCCGTTATCATTGGAATGATCATGTTTGCTGTGCAGACCAATCGTGGGTATGTATGTTTCTTCTTTGCCCACTTTAGCGTTAAAGTCCCCCAAGACAATCTTAACATCATATTCCGGAAGCTGGTTACAGACAGCCTCCAGGGTGTCGTAGAACTGTTCTTTATCTTCATCACTGGCCAATTCTGTAGGAGCGTATGCGTTTACAATGGTGACATTGGAGAATTTGCTTTTCAAGCGAAGCATCGACACTCTATCGGATATGGATTCAAACTTGATTACATTGGCCATTGCTTCTCTCTGTACAATAAACCCTGTGCCGTTTATGTGCTTTCCGTCTCTGTCTCCACTGTAAAACAGCATGCCACCGCCGTCAAGTCCGCATTCCCCTGTACCAGGCCACCTAACTTCTTGCATAGCGGCGACGCTGATTTTGTAGCGCTGTAGTTCCCTGTTTGTTTGGTACAGGGCTCCAGGTCTGTACAGGCTACGCACGTTCCACGTCGCTAATCGGAGGTCCGTTATTCGTTGCCTTTTGTCGTTGTGTTTGAGGTCAGATCGTTTTTCTCTTATTGTCCGTTTCGTAACAAAAGGTTGTTCCGTGGGAGGGATGTCAACCCTCCGCACAACCCCCAAACTGCTGGAGGACCACACCCGTCGTTGGTCAGCGAGTCCATCGGACTTGGCCGGTAGCGTAGCTAGGCTGTGCTACCGACCGTTCCCCTATCCGCCACCTTGGGGACGCTCCACTACGCCGTGAGGGCCGGCGCGTGAATTTATTATTATTATTCTTTAATATTTTTTAAATATATTTGTTAATATATTTTCAGGTTCATGCGATGTATTTACCGAACTGATCGGAGCCAAAGGCAAGGACGTACTGTACATCGGAGATCACATATTCGGTGACATTCTCAAATCGAAGAAGATCGGAGGATGGCGTACGTTCCTCATAGTGCCGGAATTAGTTCAGGAGTTGCATGTGTGGACCGATAAGTGCCAGCTGTTCGCGCAGCTCCAAAACTTAGATGTACAACTTGGCGATATGTACAAGTTAGTATTTTCTAAAATTTTAGTTTCTAGATTTTGTTACATGCTTTGCAAATATTATTAAGAAGATCTTTAATATACTCCGGTCAAATTAAACTGAAGTTATAATAACTCCCAACAAGCTGAAAATCGGTAAAATCGTTCAAAATATAATTATGAATAAAATCTGAAAGTTCCCCATATTTCCCCTGTAAGGATTTTTTTAATTCAAAGTCAAAGGTAAAAAAAAAGTTTTTCGCGATTTTCAGCAAAACGGTAAGTTTTATCATAAACATATGTTAGACGAAAAGATAGATCATAAAATTATCAATAAAAATGTATCAATACTTTTTTCCTACAAGCCATCGTTCCCGAGATATAACGATTCAAATAGTTGTAAAGGTTATAATTGTCATAATATGAACTCGTTTCCACGCCACCTTTAATGTAGTGTATTTAGCGCGTTTTTTTTAACGTGATTTCCCCGGTAGGCCTATTCCAGGGATCAGTTATAATAGAGTTAAATTTGATGTGTGATATTTTAATCCAGTAACTTTGTCGCTTGAAGGTATGGGGTAGTATGCGTCAAATCCGGTAGTTCTAATTTTTTGCACACTTGTTTATGATGTTGGCCTAATGTATAATCCAAGTTTGTGACCTCGAGCGACCGGATTTGACGCATACGGTGATGTATAAAGCTACTGGATTATATGTGATATTTTTACGTTTTCATCAAAAATAATTTTACTTCCTAATTCGACGGCTATTACTTGGTAACTAGTAGACCCAACTTATCCGTTATAGTTTTCATTGTAGGTTCAGCATATTATTATGAACTACTACCATGATTTTTTTTTAAATTTTAAACACAAGATTTTCGGAGATAGAGGGGGTGAGGACCACCGTGCAAAACAAAATGGATACGATAAATGTAAATAATTCCGAAACAGATCGTTGTATCGAAAAATGAAAAACCATACAGGGAAAATATGGGGAACTTTCGCATTTTATTCATAACTAGCTGCTGCCCGCGGTGTTACCCGCGTTTTATTGTACCTATATACATACCATGCACAACAGCGCCATCTACTTTAAGAAGCGCCATTGACTTATCAGACAAATCTATATATATAAAAGAGAAAATCACTGACTGATTCATCACGAAATCTCCGAAACCACAAGTGCCAGGAGTCTCAAATTTTGCATGGGGGTTCCTTTTGGGGCATAGGTGCTCACTAAGAAAGGATTTTTGGAAATTCATCCCCTAAGGAGGTAAAACGGGGGTGCAAAATTAGTATGAAACTTTGCCGTTTTTGAAGTTATTCGAATGAAATTCAGCATGAAGGTTCTTTACTGAAAAGCATGAAACATGAGTAAAATATTTTTTTCAAAATTCATCCCTTAGGGGGTTAAACGGGGGTGCAGAGATAGTATGAAACTTTGCCGTTTTTGAAGTTATTCGAATGAAATTCAGCATGAAGGTTTTTTACTGAAAAGCATGAAACGAGAGTAAAATATTTTTTTCTAAATTCATCCCGGTTAGGGGGTTAAACGGGGGTGCAAAGTTAGTATGAAACTTTGCTGTTTTTGAAGTTATTTAAATGAAAGTTCTTTATTGAAAGGCATGAAATACGAGTAAAATATTTTTCTCAAAAATTATCCCTTAGTTAAACGGGGGTGCAAAGTTAGTATGAAACTTTGCCGTTTTGAAGTTATTCGAATGAAATTCAGCATGAAGGTTCTTTAGGCGATACGAAGTTCGCCGGGTCAGCTAGTAAATATCATAAAAATAGACCCAGCCCAACATACTCGCTCACAAACTTTCGCCTTTATAATATTATTATTAATAATAATAAATAGTGGGATATTATAGTCGATTTTACATTATGAGCACAAAACGAACCATTTCTATCCCTGATAGTAATATCGAAACCATAGCGCGATTCAGAATTGGGACAGCGCCATCTAGCCGCGGCCTCGGGTACTTACATTATATTAGAACTTTTCTGTAGTGTATTAGAAAAGTCGTTTGACTACCGTTTGTCATTTTATTTAAAATCTATAATTCTACGTAAAACACAATTTCTATTAGAAATTTAAAAGACCCGGAATTTCTGTAACAACTTCTTCAAAAATGGGATTTAAAATTACCTACTATCACGGAATGAGAAACTCGAGCAACTTTAGAGATAATTATCAAATTCTATAGTAAAAAATAATTACTTTTGACAGTGTTATTCGATTTTGGCCGATGTCGATTGATGACAGTAGTTTTAAGCCAAGTTGGCTTTCAAGCGGCCTGAAAACTCTGGCCCCCAGCGTCGCGGAGTACCTATGCTCTAATCCCTTTTGATTGAAGGATGACCCATTTGACGACCTCCGTGGCGTAATGGTTACCACGCCAGGAGGTCCCGGGTTCGGATTTCGGTCTGGTCATGAAAGTCATGATGAAATACGAACTTTTTCTGATTGGCCTAGGTCTTGGATGTTTATTTAAAATGCATTTGTTATAAAATACGTCTCGTACAAAATCGTTGTAAAATACAGTTCCATAATACAACTGTTGACCTTACTTTGGGGCTAGCTCAATCTGTGTGATTTATATCTTTGCAATGGGATGATTATCGGTAAACATAATAGGCGTGACGAAAGATTTTGTAAACCTCTTCCGTAATGTGGGTATCTGGGGGCACGGCAGTGCCCCCGCCAAGTCGAACGCGAAGCAAACCCTGCCGTACCATCCTTTACTGGAACCATTTCGCCGCATTTTCAGGCCCCTATTTGAGAACCTCTGGATAAGACCAGAACGCAGAAATTTTCGTCATCCAGTAAGCTATAATCACATACTTAAAATCAAAAATTTCAAGTCTGTAGGTCATTTAGTTCCGAAGTTAAGCGAAAGCAAAGTTTCGCATTTATGACACTCACTCACTCACTCATGATCGTCAGAATATAACTAGTACTTCCCATAAACTCAGAGAGCTGAAATTTGGTACAGAGTTAGGGTATAATGGCCACATAAAGGGAAAACTATAAAAACTAGGATAATCGAAGATCTGGAGTACCTGGTGACCCTGATTAGAAACCACAAGAGATCGACATACCGCCTTTACAAAAAATATTCAACTTAGTGGGCCACTTCATTTGATGTCAAAAATCGAAGGTTTGAAGTATCTGATGAAGAACCCTCAGCTGGTCTCAGCTGTATTAGAGATATGAAAATGCCCCCTTCTACTATTGGTACATAAAAAAATCGACTGTCATTGCAAAAATCCAGCGTAGTGGGACACATCTTCTAATTTAATCTAGCCTATAGCGTCCCACTGCTGGGCGAATGCCTCCCCTTCTGCTTTTAATACGCATATAAATAAAATTAAAGAAACCTCTGGATAAGACTAGACTGGCTTTCATACAAGTTTACAAAAAGAAATAGTCAAACGATTAACTTTATTCTACTCGAACATTACACAAATTAAATAAACAAATTACACTAAAATATTAATTTCGCGAAAATTTTTGTATGTATAAAAATTTAGAAAACTACTCCTAAAAAGAAAAAACTGTCAAATAAGAAAATCTAATAAAATAAATCAATATGCCCACGTTTCTACAAAAAGAAGTGAAATCCCACCAAAAACATTCTGTAAAAAATTTGCCAAGTCTCGATGGATTTTTATCTCTAAAAAGTAATGAAATCTAAGGTTCTTTACTGCGATTTCTTTATTATTATAGTTAATGTTGCGTGACTTGGCCTATATATACCATAAATGAACAGTTCATATTAGCAGCAAAAAAACCACTTTTTTTAAATAGAAATTTTTGAAATTGATCCGGTCGCAATTTTGCAAAAATTAAAAAAAAACGTAACTCGAAAACCACGATTGGCAACGCGTGAGTGATACCCCCGGTATTGCTTACGTCTATAGGCTACGGTGACGGCTTACCATCAGGCCGACTGTATGCTTCTTTGCCACCTGTGTGGTATAAAAAAAAAATAAAAAAAAAATAAAAAAAAAAACCACGAATAATCGTAGAACATACATACACGTAGGGGGGATTCAGATACATCTCACCACGACGCACCTAAAAAAATTGTTGGGACGTCACTTCTCTGGCCAGTCTGTATACAATGAATAATTTACTATTTAAGTACCTAGTAATACATATATTCAATGTCTATAATTTTTTACAGGGACCTAGATTCTAGTACGAAAGAGAAGCCAGACATATCGAAGTTGCGTGTGGCGATCCGCGACGTGACGCACAAAATGGACCTCGCGTACGGCATGCTCGGCTCCTTGTTCCGCTCTGGATCTAGGCAGACTTTCTTCTCCTCACAGGTACAAAGGCACTTTTTACACTTCCGGACACTTGAATCGAGCCACCCAGCAGTTTCAACTTTGATTGCTGGTAACTTAACAAAAGTATATGATCATCGAAAAAGTTTTTATGCAATTTGGAAGCTGGTACACTTTACATTAATAAGGTATACTTAATTCCAAATTTAAATTTCAATAACTTGATAAAATTACAATTTTAAGTGAAACTTGTCCTGTATAATCTTTCTCAAAGACAAGACTCGGGTTTAATTTTTGAAAAAAAAAAAGGAATTATTGGAAAAAAATATATTCAGTAACTTGTATTGCCTCCGAGAGCGTTTATGACTGCAGTCATGCGATTTGGCAAGGAGTTAATCAACGTCATTATGAAGTCTTGTGGAATGTTCTCCTATTCCTCCTCGAAGGCAACTCTCAGCTCTTCCAAAGTTTGTGGTGCTGGTTGGTGAGCTCGAACACGCCTCTTTAATTCGTCCAATAGACGTTCGATGGAATTTATATCAGGGCTCCTTGCTGGCAATTCCATTGTCGTGATTCCAACATCATGAAGGTATGCCCTGACGATTACTGCAGTATGCGCTCTTGCATTATCATGCATAAAGATGAAGCCTTGGCCTACAAATCCAGCATATGGCATCACATGAGTCTCTAGGCAATGGTTAATGTATCGACGGGCATTTAGTGTTGGTAGACGTGGTCCTGTCACAACCAAGTTTTACCATTGGCAGATAGTCCTCCCCAGACTATCCACGAGCTCCCGCCATAACTCACTCTCTCTTCAATACAACACTGAACAAAGCGCTCTCCCCGCCTTCGGTAGACCTTCCTCCTTCCATCATTACCATAAAGCATAATCTTAGTCTCATCAGTAAAGAGTACCTTGCTCCATTGGCGTTGAGTCCAATGCAAATGTTCGCGTGCAAACTGTAAGCGCGCCATTCGGTGAGCTTTTGTCAGTTTCGGCCCGTTGGCTGGCTTATGTGGGCACAGACCACGTTCTTTAAGTCTTTGTCTAATTGTTCGCGCGGAAACAGCCACTCCATGAAAGTCTCGAAGCTGTTCTTGGATCTGTACAGAGGTGAGGTGACGATTTCGTAAACTGGTTGTTGCGATAAATCGATCCTGTCTTTCTGAAGTTACCCGAAATCGCGGTCTTCCTGGACGGCGCACGTATCCACCAGTGTCGAGGTATCGATGGTATACCCTTTGCACAGCAGAACGGCTTAAAGCAAGCTGTGATGCTACATCGCGCTGACTTCGGCCCGACTGTAGAAGCGCCACAGCTTGCGCGGCTAGAAGAGGCGGTGTATCCATAATTTTAACGTTTAAATGGCTCAAATTAAAAAAAAACAACAATTTTACGATGTCTTAATTTCAAAACGATTACGGTGAATTAAAAATTATGGAGTTAAATAAAAAAATTATGTCAATTTAGATCAACTTTTCTTTTCAAAAGAATGCACTAATTTGGATTTTGTTTCGTTTTTCCATTTGATAAATTCAAAATTGGAACAACAGCACTTCAAAATCATTATGAATATACCAGCATCAAAACTGCATAAAAACTTTTTGATTAACTTAAGAATATTTTTATGTTCTATGTCATTACACATAAAAATGTAGGGTGGCTCGATTCATGTGTCCGGAAGTGTAGTACCGTCTGCTTTATAGAATCAAAGAATCAAATATTTTATTCAGAGACTAAGCCTTCACAGGCACTATCTCTCGTACAGGAAAATATACCAAATAGATATACTGTCTTTTGTTCTTGTTTTATTATTTTTGTAATCATACATGATGACACATTAAAATCACGTATACTGAAGATAAAGACAAATTCGACACAAATGTTTGTCACTAATCGCGCCAACATTACTCATTATCCCCTTTACTAATAAACGTTGTGTAGTGTATAGTTAGTTATACAATGTTTTGTCACTTTCACACTCCATTTAATTCTCATCAAGAAAGACAGTGACACAAACACAACAGTGAATAACTATATACTACTACGTTTATTAGTAAGGGGTTATGAGTACAATCGTTGCGTTTACATCACTAACTGAGCCATGATGCCTATAAAATCGAAACAGGAATCTCCTAGCTCTCGCATGTTTTAATTTTGTCTTAGTATATTTTATCAAATGTTTATTTTAAGTTTTATATATTTTTTTATTTATTTTTTAAAATATTTTTGTTTTTGAAATCTTATTAAATTACTATTTATAGAATATGTAGGAATCTAATTAAATTAATATTATCGTGTTATTATATATCGCGATTACCTCCGTGGCGTAATGGTCACCACGCCAGACCGCCACCCAGGAGGTCCCGGGTTCGATCCCCGGTCGGGTCATGATGAAAAACGAACTTTTTCTGATTGGCCTCGATTCTTGGATGTTTATCTATATATGTATTTGTTATCTATACTAATATTATAAAGAGGTAAAGTTTGTGTATTTGTTAAATTGTAAGGGGTAATCTCGGGATCTACTGAACCGATTTTAAAAATTCTTTCACCAATAGAAAGCCACATTATTGCTGAGTGTCATAGGTTATATAAAAAACCAAAAAATAAAAAGGCTTTTAACATTATGCCCAACGAAGTGGGCACGGGTCAGCTAGTAAAATATAATATCGTTGAGTTAGTATCCCATAACACAAGTTTCGAACTTACTTTGGGGCTGGCTCAATCTGTATGAATTGTCCCTATATATTTATTTATTTATTTATTCTTCGATACGACGTGTTACAGGTTGTCAGGTACGCGGATCTGTACGCGGCGTCATTTCTCAACTTGATGTACTACCCCTTCTGCTACATGTTCCGTGCGCCCGCCATGCTCATGCCACACGAGTCTACAGTCGCCCATGAGCAGAGGTTCACAGTCGACACTCCTACCATTGACAGGTACCGTTTTACATAACGTGTTTTCTACTGCTTTTAGTTTTAAAAAATACGAAATTTCGTGCCGTTGCACCACACCCACCACTTGCTAGTAAATTCTAGGTCATCTGGTATCAAAGTGAGGTGAGTTATTATGGGTATCAGTTAACGGATGTATTATTGTGAATATAAACTTATGTAAGTATGTAGAGGAGCACGATGGCGTCGCTGTGTGTCGCACTCTAATATGAACACGCAAGTTAAGCGACGTCGACCCTAGCCAGCGTTGGGATGGGTTTCGTTATCTCGAGCTTCTCCGTGCTTCGGAGGGCACGTTAAGCCGTCGGTCCCGGCTTTTGTTGATGGATGACAGTCGTTAAGCCATGTCGGTGGGCTTAGGGCGGTTTGAAAACACCGGCCTCTGCCAATCCGCATTGGAGCAGCGTGGCAGAGTATGCTCTTATCTTCGATTGAAGGGAGACCCGTATCCCAGCAGTGGGATGATTATGGGTTGATATGATGATACTTTTGTAAAACATAAAAAATACTCAAGACTCGAGATCGAGTCGAGACACACAAATTGCATCACATAAATGTTGGCATCTTGTCTCGCATGAGAAAAATATAGCCTCGCTACGCAGTAGTAGACTTATATAGTCGTATTTATTATTATACTAGCTTTCTCATTTATAATATTAGTATGATTTTATTAATTTACTAGCTACCCCTACCCCACCCTACCCTAACGAAATAAAAAAAAGTCCTTCTCCTGGTTCTAAGCTACCTCTCCACCAATTTTCAGCCAAATCGCTTCAGCCGTTCTTGAGTTATAAATGGTGTAACTAACACGACTTTCTTTTATATATAGATAAGGCAAGGCTTTAAAGTCTTATACAAGGCAAGATTTATAAAAATATGTTTGTGCACAGATCAAGACATCCGAGCGCGCAGCGGGCTTACAGTGTAGTCAGTATATCGGAGGACACATCTGAAGACTGCGTGGCCACACCCGTCGACAATACTTTGGACGGAAAGGTAAGTCTATTGATTTTAAAAATCACTCCTTAGTGGTTATTTGTAACAACTATAGAAAAATATTGTTAAATAAAAAAAAGTAACTCAAGTATGTATAAATATTAAATTAAACTAAAGCAATATTTTCGAGGAGCTCGATGGCGTCGCTGTGTGTCACACTCTAATATGAACACGCAAGTTAAGCGACGTCGACCCTAGCCAGCGTTTGGATGGGTTTCGTTATCTCGAGCTTCGGAGGGCACGTTAAGCCGTCGGTCCCGGCTGTTATCGATGGATGACAGTCGTTAAGCCAAGTCGGTGGCCTTAGGGCGGTTTGAAAACACCGACCTCTGCCAATCCGCATTGGAGCAGCGTGGCAGAGTACGCTCTAATCACCTTCGATTGAAGGGAGACCCGTATCCCAGCAGTGGGATGATTATGGGTTGATATGATGATGAATATTTTCTAACATAGAAAGGTGAAACATAGAAAAGAAAAGTGTTAGAATACCTCCCTGATGTATTAAATAGTTGATGTATTAGTCTACAAAAATTATAAATACTGATACTTGTTTCCTTTCGCGTATTTTGTTTGAAACGTTTATTAGGACTGTCTCTACGATCTGTCCCGATTTTCAATCGACAACATATATCATACTAATATTATAAAAGAGAAAGTGAGTTTGTTTGTTATTTCTTCACGGTTAGACTAAGCAGCCCATCATTATGAACATTTGCATACATATTGTAAGGGGTACAGAGCCGCGGGTAACAGCAGTTATTTATACTATGAATTAAGTCATTTATATTAATAGATTTTTTCATCAGGCATCTGTGCCCCACGTACGTCCGGAGACTCCGAGGCAGCTCACTCACACACACGACGAAGATTGCTCCGATGATGAAGAGGTCACAAAGAGTGCACATGGTAAATAGACCAGCCCCGAAATTCTGGGATGTGATAGTCGAGAGTCAATTCTGTGATTATTAGCTCAGTAGCTACAGATTCCATTTGAGGCTTAAAGTTACGGCCATATAAAATATTTAAACCATAGCCGTGGACCATCTTTATACGTAATACCAAATTGTTGTTGACACCTGTCCTTTATCTCACAAATTCAGTGTAAAGACTTGAGTGAAGATTGTTTCAATTAAATATTTATTGTACACAAAAGTATATTTACAAACTGAAAAAATAAAATACATATATATATATTTTTTTTCTTTACATAGAGCTCCAATCTCATATTTAAAATATTTATTTAGCGACAAAAACGTCTGAACTATTTTCTCAGAGCGGGAAAAGAGGGAAATATACATTTTCAAATAAATAAATAAATATATAGGGACAATTCATACAGATTGAGCTAGGCCCAAAGTAAGTTCGAAACTTGTGTTATGGGATACTAATTCAACGATATTATATTTTATAACAAATACATATATAGATAAACATCGAAGACCCGAGGCCAATCAGAAAAAATGAAAATGAATATAAGTTTTTAAACTAGTAAACAATTACCGTTAAGCGATCGTTGGGGAAATATGATTATTTCCGCAACGATCGCTTAACGGTAATTGTTAGTATTGTTATTATTTAGACATTTCAATCTCTTTCAAGTCTTTAGAATTGAGTAATCTGTGTTTGAACCCATGTAGTCTACCTATAAGTAAGAATGTTGTGTCCAATTGGACTAAAATTTATTCGAATATAAGATCTTTTATCATATAGTTTTGGGGGGATATTTCAAATTGTAGAAACCCCGACGGCTGATTTTCGTAAAAACGTACTCTGGGGCCGTACCACGACCTTTTATAACTATCCTTAAACGGTTGTGTAAACGAGACGTCGCCTTACATTATGTTATGCTGTCTCCCTTACTCAGCCGTTCTTGTTTTGTTTTAAGCGGTCATGGTAGGGGCCCTGGTTTTATTAACACTTCGATGTAGGAATATTCTTATACGGTAGATAGGATTGTACAGAATTAAGGGAAGTGTTAAATATCTGCATAATATCCACGCGGGTCATGTTTGCTTGCTTACTCAAAATTAATTCAGATTCTGTAACGATATGTTATTATTAAATTGTTTCGATTGCAAATGGAAAGAATTTATTCCTGTGATTTTATCTTAATGGATGTATTACTCAGTTGCATTGTTCTGTAGATAAAATTACGGTTTACATGTTATTTTACATCCCTAAAGTTATTAGCTATTTCCCACAATCGTAACTCGTCTCGTAAGAGAATCGTCAAGATTTCAACAATAATCTCATATGATTAATTTTAAGACCGCTTCGTGACAATGTTTCATTTCACTCGTTCTACGTTACCACGCTGTGTAAGAGGCTTATACATTTCGATCTGTGTTCTATAGAAAGTACCTTTGCACGTTATTGATATTCACTCGTTCCAGTTAATTGATATACATTATGTGTGATTGTAAAATTTGAGCTCAATCAATTTTAAAGCGCAGGGCACAACAATAACGAAGCAATACAAAACTCGTTTAACATACCCGCCTTTTAGCTGTCGATGATTGCTATTTCAAAAACGTGTACGTTGCAAAAAAAATACTTTAGCTTCCTCAGTGTGGCCTGCGTTTAGGGTCAATTTAGATCAGACGGAAATGCACGGGCACCTTTTTCAGTGATAATTAAATATCAACTTTATTTTATTCAGACAAAACTGATAATAATAATATGCAACATAATACAATAATAAGACAATAGATCTAGTTGTAAACTAATTTCAGTTTTGTCCGAGTAAAATAAGGTTGATATTTAATTACCACTTAAAGAGCTCCTCCACACATGGCGTAGGTGTTCGATAAACGTATACGCAGTGCAGACGCCGCGATAACGCGACGCTCGTCTAGCGTGGTCTCTGCATACAGTAAGGACGTCGAGACGACGCTAGGCGTGCGTCGCGTTGGATACGTTCATCGAACGCCTACGCTACGTGTGAGGGGGCTCAAAAAGTGCTCGAGCATTTTTCCACCTGATCTGAATTGACATTTGATACTTCAGTATTGCTTCCTTTAGTTAATTAAGTAAACATAAACACAGGGTGGTTTGAGTTGTGATTGTGATCGAATATGGTATTTAGTCATCACGTAGGTAAAATAGGTATATTCGAATAGACTCTGATTTTACCTACATATTTAAAAAGCTTGGTAAATTCATTTAATTTTTTCCTATACTATAGAGCGTGATACGTATGACAACCCTCCCTTTCTCTCTTATCTATCTGCCAATATATGAAAGCCCCATGTCAGCGCAGCATTAGCAGCCATTTGATGTTATACATTAATTATATTTCTACTAGTTATTAATATTTTATTTTATGAAAATGGCTATTGTTCAGAAATACTGGGAAAACAATCTGCCATTTAAAAAAACATCGTCAGGTAATAGAAAACGTCACCATAGCAACAGATACATAGGGCCAAGGATTCTTGAATTTATGTTGTAAGAATTCAGTTTATTACTGTCAATGCGAATTACTCAAATGTTTTTGTAATGATTTATTATTATGCCATGTTAATATATATATATTATTGAGACGTTAATTCTTATGTTAATGTTAAATTAAAATGTTTTATTAATATATTGTAAATTTTATTTGATGCCTTTGCTTTTTTTAAGCTCCTGCAGTTATACTATTCGTATTACCGTCTTTTAAACTATTAGGAACTCAAAATTTAAATCATATAAAAAATAAATAAAATGGTATGTTGTATATTATTAATATCGACAAGCTAAACATAAGTACAAAATTATTTACTATAAAAGTGTTTTAAGTATTTTTTGTATCATTCATAGTAGCTATCTTGTTTTACGTAATCTATGACACAATGTGTATTGTAAAAATGCAATAAAAATTGAATAAATGACTATTTGTGTTTTATTTAACATTTCTTAACTACAATAACAAGTCTTCTAAATATTCCTCGAATTCTTCTTCGCGTGTTTTCTCCTCTGTTTCTTGAGGTACTGAAATAAATAATTGATATATTATTAATACGTCTCCTGTCTACTGTCTCCTACCTCCATTACTAATTAATATTAGTAAGGAATATTTATTAAAGGTGAAAGTTTGTGAGAATGGATGTATGTATATTTGTTACTCTTTCACGCAAAAACGTCTGGACAGATTTGCTTGAAATTTGGTATACGGGTAGTTTATAACCTGGATTAACACAGGATAGTTTTTATCCCGGATATTAGCCCGGGAACAGGAGAAACCTGATTGCGCGGGCATCGACTAGTTAAAAACTAGTGTACATATATTTTCTAGTCTACATCTCCCAATATGTGTGAGTCTTACCTTTCTTCCATAATGATTGTACGCTGCTCTCTGCAGTTGGTTCTGGTTCAGGAATGGGTGCTTCATCTGGAACTTCAGGCTCAGGGGTTTTAGGTTCCGGAGAGGGTTCTTCGCCTTCATCGTCAGAAATTCTTTTATCTTTCTTCTTTTTCTGACTTTTCTTCAATCTTTTTATTTCACGCTTCTTCGATCGGTAATTCAGTTTGTTAGAACATTCGGGACAAAGACCTGTCAATAAAATACCAATAAGAAAATCTTATAACATTAGGTAGGTACTTTCAATTCTAAGAAAGACTATTAACTATCATCATCAATTATTCTGTTCGTTCGTGCATCCAATAAGATTAAACAAGGTAGGCATTTCTGTTTTCTAGTTTACAGTACTTAACTATGATGATTACTTTTATTAGTAATTAATTACCATTTTATTTTGAAAGGGCAAATGAAGTGCTAAGTTTCTTGCCAGTTCTTTTTAGTACAAATCTGCCGTCTAAACTGGTGGTAGGAAAAAAGTGACCATTCGAAAGTGCTTGTTATTACAAACATTTTTATTTGGGCCTGTTTGAATAAAAAGTGTTTGACTTTTTTAATGTGACTGTTGGAATATGAGCCTCTTTTAATTTCAAGGGAGATTCACTGCATGTTCGCACACTGCGTATTTTTAACGCGCCGTCGACGACACGCCTTGTCCACGTCTGCGCCACGTTTACGGGGGCCATCTACGTGTTATAAATACGCTGTCTGCATAATCCTTTAATACCTACGCTAAGGAAAAGAATCTATGAATTCCAACTATACTCAACGCCAAAGCTTCTGGGCTCACAGTTTATAAATTGAAAATAGATTGATTACGATAATAGGTATGACTTTCGAACTTCGTTTTATGACTGCGCGAGCCAGATTCGTTGGCGACGCATAGTAGGCGTAGGTATAGTGGAACTATACGTACGAAGTTTGACGAGAGCATTTTTCTTCTCATTATCTTCAATGTACGCGAAGTTAACTTCCCACGATTTGAGATTATGGTCGCCATTGCAATGCTTGCTCCCACATTGAAATTGGCCTTTACCAAGGACCACCTCTTTTTCTACGCGCCATCTTAGAGCAACCTGAATGGAAACAGGGCGTGATTATTGTTTATGTGCCTACTGTACATTGAAACCATGGAGTAGATAAGGTAGGTATAGGTTTAGATAACATATTTATGTGCCTGCACAGACGAGGGACTTGTCCGCCAAAAATCTTTCCGCATACATTTTATTTAGGTACCTTTTTTATTCCACTAAGGTGGCAAACAAGTATACGGCCCGTCTGATGGTAAGCAGTCACCATAGCATATGGACGCTTGCAATACCGGGGCCACCGGGGGTATCACTCACGCGTTGCCGACCCTGTAGAAAGTAGAGCTCTGGAGACCTTACTCACCGTAGGAATACAACATGGAGTGGAGACCAACGCTATTTGGCTTCGAGCTTTTGTAAGGTAGAGGTCATTCCCCAGACTAGACAGTCTGCTCCGATTTGAGCGGATTATCCACTGTGCCCTACCTCTCTCGTACCTACTTTCAGAGCAGGTGTAGTAAAACATTAGGTAAGTATCTATACGAATATTATAAAGAGGAAAGATTTGATTGTTTGTTTGTTTGCATTGAATAGGCTCCGAAACTAGTAGAATGATTTCAAAAATTCTTTTACCAGTAGAAAGCTACATTATCAGGGAGTGACATAGGCAATAGGTTTTCCCGAAATTCAACGTGGTTCCCACGGGAACGGGTCCGGAACTTCACGAGGACGAAGTCGCGGACAAAAAAGCTAGTTTAGATATAAAGTGCCTAAGCAGTGTGGCCTATACTTGACTTTTTATAAGATTGAAAATAATATCACAGGAACTTTGTGTCTGAAAGATAATCTTTTGTGAAAGTGATTAATTCTACACAATTCAGACAGCGCCATCTAGTGCCAAAGTTAGCTAGGCTTAAGTTATGTTATGTTTATATGTATTTAAATTTTCAAAATGATCGCCTGCTTAGTCAAGTCGTGAATCTCGTGAAGGAATGACAAACAAACTCATCCTGCTAATATTATAAAGGCGAAAGTTATGTGTATGTTTGTTACTTCTTCACGTTCAAATGGCTGGGTCAATTTTTATGATTTTTGGTAGCTATGTACACTAGATAGCCGATACCGTGGATTAACACATATAAGGTAGTTACTTTTTCTTAAAAAGTACGCGATTACCGTAGGATTTATTGGTAAAAATCTGATATAGATGGCGCTGCTGTGCAAAAATAAATACACGCAAACGAAGTTGCGCGAGATTCCAAATTTGGAATGTAGGTTCCTTAGGACGTCTAGAGGCGTACCTACTAAGAAAAGATTTTTCAAAATTCCCGGGAAAGCGAGATATACGCAAACGAAGATGCGTGTATTTTACTAGTACCTAATTCATAAAAAACACCCAGACTCGAGAACAAACACAAATGCCATCACATAAAATGTTAGCCTTGAGCGGGAATCGATCCCGCGCTTTCTGGCGCCGAAGGAACGCTCCACTGGGCTGATAAAATAAATAATGAATGATGTAAGTTTAGGTGGCTCCGCCGCCGCCGCCGGGGCAGTGCCATCTTCTGAATTGAATATCGTTATGAGGCAATTATTTAATTTGGCGATCCCTCGCTAAATAAAATAATTGACTTTTAGTAAAATGCATTTTTTGTAGTACTTATGCAGACCATTTATCATTACATTTATACTAATCAAATGGGAGACTTATCGTGATGACAAATACGGCAAGCGCACGCGCCACGCCCTTGCATTGGCTCTACGCAACGGGAGGCACGTCGAGGCCGAAGTTCTCAAGTAGGCATCTGTTTAATTCAATCAAATTCACGATCCAGACGATACTATACTTGTATACTTTTTGACGATTTTATAAAGTAGTAAGTACAGTAAAACCTTGAAAACATTGTATCCGTAACGGTTGTAATATATTTTATTCTTACTTATATAGGTATGGGAGTGGGAGTTTCAAGTTCAATGACTAGATAAAGTGCCTGTAGAAAAAACAGTCTCTGAATAAACGGTTGCATAATTTATTTCGAAGAATAATAATAAAATGATTTAATATGAATCTCGCCCATGCGTTTTCATACAGTTTGCCGGGAGTGTGGCAGATGTGTGTGATTGTGCGCTGTAACGGCGCGAGTGGCGCGACTGCATGCCGTGGTGCTATATTTAGCCGACAGAAAGGCAGTGCGGCCTTTGTTACACTCCCCAATACATCACACAAAGAAAGGTCTCGCAGGCAAAAAAGGCAATTGAGTTACGAAGGGGACCGTCCCTATCTGAGCCTTAAAGCTGGGGAGAGTATTGAACCCGTGAATTATTATCTCCATGTTGCCTTGCTTTTGTATAGCTACCCGTTACAAATGTAAACTAACTCAAATAGGTAATAATAATAAATATCTATATCCCAGCTGCTCGGTCTTAGACAAAAAAATTGTAGTAACGGCTTTCAGTTAAAAACCTTCATTAACTAAGCAGCTATTTACATGATAGGTACTTAATTAACTAGATCAACAATTTGGTGTACTTTCAATAAACAAATTATGTAGGTACCTATCTACATTTACTGTACCTACGTATATTTGTAAATAAGTAGATAAACGGGTAGATATTCTAAACTTACTTTGTTTTCTTTATATCTGGTCAGATCACAGATGCAGTATTCTTTGAAAAGTTTATCGTAATATTTCTTAGCCAGCTGCTTCTCCCAGGTGTCCGCTACATCGTCTTCTTCCCAGAGGAATTTATGGTTTTCCCTTATGACGTCAAGATCAGTGCGATCTTTAGAAGTGTCGCGTTTCAAGAGCTGTGTGGAGCCTCGCGTATTCAGACAATACACATTAATTAAGTATTTATGCAATTCGTATGGGTTAAGATTACGCAATCTTGAGGACATCTCTAGTGTAACCTAGAACAAAGGGAAAATCGCCTGTATAATTGAAAAATAAAACATAGTTTTCAACAAACAACTCTTTAATAAAATCGACAATTATTACAATTTTTCCATAAAATTATTCATATTCATATGAAAATAGCCCTTATCCTAATTGTCATGTTGAGTAACAAGGTGCATTCATGATAAATAGTGTACAAAATCCTTTGTAGTATTAATAAATAATATTTTGTGCACAGTTAATATCTACTCTGAATATTATTGTCAGTCTTGTAGATTTTGCGTAAATTTCTTTTCTCATTTGGCTCATTATCAAAATTTCTAAATTATGAACAAGTCATGCAGTTAAACTTCTAGTAATTAAATACAATAAATATATTAAAATAATATGGTTATTGCCTATACTTATCATAAAATATAGATTAAAATCTATAGTGTATTATACAACCAGTTTTTAAAGTGGCACACAATAGAACTTTGGTTTTTTAGCCAATCGTAATGTTATCTTTGGATTAAAATTTGGTTCATGCCTACAATTAAAAGCAATTTAAACAAAATGAATGCAATGTTATCAAAACTTAAAACTACACATAAATAGGAATTCTATCAATTTCAACTTGTGATGTTTTGAATTTATCCTCAACTTGATAAAACATAACTATTATAAGCTTAAAGTTACCTAATTGATCGAAATGGCTGAACTAGACTTGTTTCTGAGGCCTTAACAAGAAATTATTTTAGTGCCTCATATATTTTGACAAGATTGTCCACTACAAAATAGATTTTTTAATTCCAATTTGTACCAATAATAGGTACACAGTCAAATTTTAATTAAAATACTATTATCTAAGAAATTATTTGGTATACATTGTGTAAAAATAGGCACATTTAACAATATTATTGCTTTGGTTACAACACAGTACAATAAGAATCACTTGAAACACTTAATCTAAAATTTGGCATAGGTTTGCTTTACAACTGGTATAATATACCTTAAGGTCTATGTTACTAGCAATGAATACAAAAAAAGTATTGTTTTTGCACAAGAACTGTATGCATTTCTAATTATTTTAGAAGTTACAGCTGAAAAATTATTGTTACTCTGTGGTACAATGTTATTAGCTTAATTAATTAGTATACCTTTTGAGTGTGTGAATAAAGTTACATACTTACAGAATAATATTCTGTTTCATGCTATGAAAGGAACAATTTTAATATTACATATAATAACAATGTTATTTATAGATTATCAAAATAATTTGTTATACTTTTACAATATTTTAATGGCAGTTAAAAATACCACATTTTAATAATATAATAAAATTTTATAATATCAAGAACAAAGTGTACTAAGAACTTTGTGACAGTCAAAGGCCTCACTTGGTATAAGGCATAAACAGTTATCTAATGTAAATATTAAAGTACTGCTATCCGAATCTGGATATTTGATACATATCCACTTGCTAATATATCACTTTATCATATCTAAAAGGCAACTTTGGATCGAGATATGTGTGACCTTATTGTAGAGCACCTGTAAAGGCATTTTCCTATTAAACTAGTTTACCCAAACATGCATTAAAACATCGCATAAATAGAATCCATAATCAAAAAGCAACTACATCAGCACACAGAGTGTAAACACACTCTCATAAACACACCATAATGACTAAATTATGAACTAGATCATATTTTTGATTTGGTATAAAACAATGCAAGATTTAAAATAATTAAATAAGACTAAATATTTGGCAAATAGAGAATTGGGCATCAAATTGAAGCACATCATATACAATATAGCATCACAAGTATGTATTGCAAAACATCACCGTTTGCATTTTTAAATTATTTGTATATGATGATATTCAGTTTAAAAGTTAAACTTGAAACTTTGGAAACTACCCATGAGTTTTTTCATGTTTCTTCATATTGTCGGAGCGAGTGAAAGCTTTGTCACAAACACCACAATAGTATGACTTCTGTTTTGTGTGAACAGTCATATGGCGGGACAGTTCACTCTTGGTTACAAATTTCTTCTCACAGACTGTACAGGCATGTTTCCGTACATTCAGGTGGAACTTCATGTGTATGGAGAGAGAGCTGGACTGCGAGAACGCTTTGTGGCAAAGCTCACAGACAAAAGGCCTCTCGCCAGTGTGTTTCCGGAGGTGGTTCATGAACCCAGTCTTTGTATAATCTTTCTGACAAAGGTGACAAAAGCTTGATTTGGAGTCCAGCATTCCAGGAAAATGGCTGTTTATATGTTTTCTGAGTTCCCAGTAACTAGGGAATTTTTCTGAGCACACATGACACGGGTACTTCTTTTCATCTGTAATTTTGGCACTACACTGATGTGTTGAGAGCAACTGTTCACTGGAAAACATTTGATTACATCGGCTGCAAGTGTGACTAGCCTCAGACTCAGTTGACAAAGTAACTTCCAGGTAGTTCTCAATGGACATGACATTCCCATTGGAACTGTCGGCGTCGTCGTTATGCACTTGGGGCACTCGATCCCTGTCCGAAATATCTTTGGTATGAATTTTCTCCAAAAACTCTCTGTAGTCTAAAGAGTCTTTGTCCGTATTGTTGTTGTCGGGCTCTACGAGATGTAGAACAGGCGACTCGCTCTGCTCACGGTCCGGGGACGTGTTCTTCTCGTTGTCCGAGTGCTCGGGTTTGGAGGATACATTGTTGTCAGATTCCCAATCGTTCTCTACGATTTCCACATCTGAATCGGAATCCTCGGCGCTCGAGACCGAATTGTTCACCAAGTGGAATCCAATATCGTCAAATCGAAGCACATTCGAAGGAAGTTTAACCCCCACGATAGCCTGAATCGCCTGCCATGAAAGCTGCTGGGGGTTGTTCTGCATATTAGATCGCACTATTCTAACCTACAAACGTATTAAAGCGATTATTGGTCTGGAATCACAGCCGAAATGTATTACAATAAACAAAATATTGAGTATATTTACCTTAAGCGCACAGTTGAAAAATAAATAAATAATCAAAGGACACCTTAATTTTCTACATCTAAAATTAAAAATATTATGCTATAGCTTTGGCTATAGATATGCACACAACTTGCTCGATTCGTTCGTGTTTGATCTTCCTTCTCTTTCCTTCGTACTTCCTATCCAAATCAAATCCCAAATCCAAAGATCAAAGACAAAAAAACTTTTTGTGATGTCAATGTTTCAACCACAGTTTCAACTTAACTATTTTTGTGTCTGCAATGCACAAGTTTCGCTTGGCATAGCCAAAGAGGATAGAAATTTATTTAGTAGTTGACTATTGATGTGTTTTTAAC
This sequence comes from Endotricha flammealis, assembly GCA_905163395.2. NCBI lineage: Eukaryota > Metazoa > Arthropoda > Insecta > Lepidoptera > Pyralidae > Endotricha > Endotricha flammealis. The sequence goes on along the minus strand of LR990863.1, from coordinate 9,012,862 downwards.
ACATTAACAATAATTAATTACCTATTTACAGATTGTTAATGTTTGTGTTTGTATTTTGTTGTGGACTTTGATATGGGCAATGGGCAGTAAATAAAAAAAGTGTTGGTTTAGCGATTTCAGGTTTTCAGGAATTTCAGGAAGTTTAAAAATCTAACAAAACAAATTAACATCGCGTGGCAGAACCACTTTTGTAGCTGGCTATCAATCAATAACAATAAAGCCAGTTGCTGCCATAGAAAATAAGACGACGCCGTCTGAGTCTAGCAATTTGACATTGACATTGACATGTATGGTCTTTAAAGATAGATTAGCGGGAACGCCGGCGGGAATAGCAGCGGGATGACAGTCAGTTTAATGACATTTCAAATTATCTGTCAAAAGATACGCTATCTATGGTACAAAACTCCACGCAACGTTACCAAGAAAACCCATTTTATTCGTTTTTAGTGCAGCACGCGGATACGAACTCTATTAAGGGTCGTCCAGACGACCAATTTCTACTTTTGATCACTTCTTTTTATTCTGGCAACATTGTAAAAAACATGGATATAGAAATCAAACCTAAAGTTTATTACTACATCCATGGTAGAAAAGGATACCAAAAAGTATTGCATTATGGAAACTTAAAGAAAACAAAAAAGTACCTATGTCACGAAAAATAATAAATTAAACTTCAAAACGTTTAACATTTTATTTCCAAGCTTTTTTGTATAAAATATATTTAAAATAATATAATAATGCCTGCTATTTGTATTTTTGGATGTAGATTAAAAGGTAAAGCTTAAAATAATGTTAATATTTATTTTATACTATGAAAAAGAATACCATGAAAACTAAATATTTATATTCATTATCAGTGATCTGTTATTTACTATAGATTCGTAATGTTTGACACATACCCGCTGCCACGTCGACTGAGGCCACAGCCTTAGTTGAATTTCTTCCGACTTAGTCGTAGTTTGACGTTCAGTGAATGCGTATCTCACAATAATATCACAAAAATGGTTAAATGCACTGTTAAAACATGTATGTCGTGATCCCAAACTAATAACAAAGCAAGTGGTATCACTTTTCACAAATAAGAATGCTTAATTATGTTAAAATTATACCAAAATAGTATTAAAATCGAAATTAATATATTACGCATTGTTTTTGCCAACAGTGTTGCCAGTAAAAACGATTTTAAGTTTCCCAAATGTTAGGAGTTTAGTCAATGACGAACTCATACGCCTTTATGTATCATTATTAGTAACACAGTAGAAGTAAACCTACAACCAGGCTCAAACTAGAATTAATTATTTACTTAGAATTGATTGATACTAAAATCAATCGCTAGTGCTACGCACGTCAAGACAAGAAAAAACAAATCATTTTCCTCTTTTTGATATGGCTTTTAACTGACATTTGACATAATGATATTATTACTATGACAGTGAAGTAACAATTTCATCTTTTTCATTGTGGTAACGGTGTTTAATTTAAATTGTTTCTGCAATTATCAAATGTTCGATTGAGTACAATAGTTTTTTTTGTTTTATGTTGTATTTTATTCAAATTATTTAAATTTATTATTTTATTTTATTTAAATTTCATTTTCATTTCTTAACAATAAAAAAAATCTACTGAAGACTTGGCTGTATGGGCATAGTTCCCTTTGCCTACCCAGAATGGGTGAAGAAAACAAAAAAAAATCTCTGCTAAAAGTTAGTAGTAGCACAGAATAGATAATAGTAGTAGGTCTGCATCGGTTAGATTCATCAATGACTAAAAAATGGAAACTTCTCCATTCCGCCATGATTCATTCTTGAAATATAATATGTATGTACCAATATTTACGCATCTATATATTTATTTCTTCCTATCTTTAATTCTTCTATCACATAAGAAACAATAATATGGTATAAAAACTTTTTTTTTTAAAAAAAGACTCATAACATTCATTCAATGGGAAAATTATTCATGAGCTGGCAACTCTGACCATTTTTCTGGGAGTAATGCTTTTGTCTCATTTTGACATAATTAGTTTGACTCTAGAAAAAAAGAGACAAACATATTTTACTTTGGCATATGCTCGGAATATGTATCGGTTTCAAAGCTACGTCTATAACACTCTAAAGTGGTTGCGGCTTTTTACGAATGCTTTGTATGACGTTACTTCTCTTGTCATAAAATATATAAAATCTCATTGTTCATTATATACTGTTATTTCAGGTGTACCTTTACATTCTTTTCGAAATACAATGTAATACCCAGAAAGATTTAAAACTTGGGTTCAAGTTTGTGGGGGGGCTCTCAATTCAGAAAACGATTTCACAAAATATCAAAAATCAAAAGTTTGCAACATTCATTTCAAATATTTTCACAAAAATAGAAAAAATAGATTCTATTACATCTAATGGCGGAAACACACTACCGTGTCGGGGCCTGTCGTGTCGCGCTCTGTCGTGACGGTGGGTGTGCACACTTACGTGTCGTGTCGGGGCGCGCTTCTGTTCAGAAATGAACGAAATAAACGCCAGACATTTATTTCTTTCATTTCTAAACAGAAGCTCGCATTGTTTGCCTTTGTCTGGGTGTTTTCTATAATGTATAATGGTATTTATTTACAAAAAAAAGTATTTAAGTATATTTATCAGGAATCTAGTACCTAATAACTCATTATCACGGTGCAAAATAAAATTAAAAAAAAAAGCGTCCACTTGTTCGCGCCAGGAGCCGCGCGCGGGTATAGAAACACATTTGCAGGGCGTGTCGTGTCGCGTCATAACCCCCACCACCGCCGTGGCGCAATCGGCGGCCAGCAGTCCGCGCCACGACAGAGCGAGTCACGACACGACACGCCCTACAAATGTGCTCCTAACCATATAAAATGTATGAACGCGATATGCTTCTGGCGCGACACGACAGGCCCCGACACGGTAGTGTGTTTCCGCCATAACCGGTAAGTTAGAATCACTTTCTCTTCTTCTACTTGTTTGTTCTTCTTTCAATTATTAATAAAATTAATTTCAGCCAATGAATGTATCCAGATCCAGAGCCAGACACAATCACCACACATTTCACCTCATATCGTAAAAAGACACGGCGACACGATGTATTCTCCGATAATAAACACACTATTATTCCCTTGTACGATACTCCTCATCTGATAAAGGGTATAAGGAATAATTTAATGAATAAAGATATGGTGTACACCATAAATAATGTGGAGAAAACTGAAAACTGTGATTTACCATTAGAATGTCGACAGTTAATAGACATAACTATTTTACTGGACAACTTATTCGACAGTCTAAACGGAAATACATTTAAAATTGCACCGGACGGTAAAGTATTAAAATAGTATTTTGGTTGGTAAATTGTTATACGAAGGAGAAGGCAAAATAAAAAATGTTGCAAAATTATATTACGAAAAACATAAACATTATAAAAATTAAAGATAATACACATTTCGAAATCACATCAAACTTAAGCTACATGACCTATCACCAGAATCACTAAATTTTCAAATGTTATTAAATTTAATAAGTCAATTTAATTTTCAAAATTTATCAACACATTAATGACAAGGCTAGTCATTTTTGAAAATGCTATCGTCTACCTATAGTAACCTATGTACGGGAGATAGGTACCTACCTACCTACAAAAAATATTATTCAAATTTTCTCTTTTCTCTTATTGTCTTTGAAATTTTTACCTGAAAATTTTTTGCAATAAATTTATGTACAGTCAACAAAGGAGTTGACTAAAGATTTCTAAGTATTGCTTGAAGGGATTTACTTGAAAATTTATTGATCAATAGTATTCATAGATCTGAAATTGATTTTTTGAAAGAAAAATTTCACCTCCTCCCCCCAGGTGGGATTAGAATCTCAATCTGTAACGATGGGCTACTAAACCTGCTTGGTTGTAAAACTTTCAGGTAGATGGCGTCCTCTGCGACTTACGCAGTTTTAAAAGGAATGAGAAATTTCACCACCATTACTAACATTCCCGGTAGCTCAGTGGTTAGAGCACTCGGCCGGATATCGAGGGGTCGTGGGTTCGAATCCTACCTGGGGGGAGGAGGTGAAATTTTTCTTTCAAAAAATCAATTTCAGAAATATGAATGGCTAGTTGCCTAACAACTATAAATAAAAAATCATAAGTATTCATATTGTACTATGTAATTACAAATTTTCAAGTAAATCCCTTCACGCAATATATAGAAATCTTTAATCATATATACAGGGGGAGGGGGGGGCAGTCAATGGTATTTTCTTGGTTTCCTTCTGATTCTGATCTAATGTTTGCAAACATTGATTGTTGTCTTCTTCGCATTTAGATTATTTGGAATGAAGTGTATTATAATTATTCAGTAATAAGGCTTTGAAGGCTCCTTCAAATGAAACTGTATTTGGTGCAATATTTCTTGATCCATAACTTCTAATATTTCCAAAAAAGTAATGTTTATGCAGTATATTGTTATTAGTGGGTGATTGTTGGAATAGAAACACACACAGCTTTTACGTAACATTCATGTATTCTTTTTAAAACTTCACTTATTAAAACAATTTGATCTCCCCATTACTAAACACTTACTTATCAAGATTTATATTCTAAACATGAAAAGACTCTATAAATACATTTTTATCTAAATATATGTTTCCTACTAAAGTGTCATAAAAAGACTGAACTGAAATCTAGACAACTTGTCTTGTCTGTCTAATTTAGAAAAACTCCAATTTTAAATCTTTCTTCATATCAAACATTTTATAACCGGCCAGTCAAATACAATTCCATAAACCTACAACATCCCCTCTGAATTGTATATCAACTACTTCAAATACAATTAACTATTTATGTACCTCTTCAACATCTCTTCAGCACTAATCTTCTTAAAACCCATATTATATGTCCCTACCTACATCATAGCTAAATATATATAATACAAATCCACCCAATTATAAATTATTAATTAACAATCAAATTAAAATAATTAAAATATAACATAACATCATTAAACTAAATTTTGAATATCATTCCAAAATCTTACACCTACTTTAACATAATAATTAGAGTCCACAGTTAACTAATTATCACTGATCACTCACAATAAACTTCCTCAATCTTAAGAACTTAGTTCTATCAAGTCCTTTTGTTAAAATATCTGCAATATTAGAGTTGGTCGGACAATAAAAAATTTCAATTAAATTTTGATCAATCTTTTCTTTAATAAAATGATATTTAACATCTATATGTTTACTTCTCCTACTGAATATACCATTTTTAATCAAAACAATAGCCGACTGATTATCCACATACAATTCTGTTTTTGGAACTTTACCGATCAATTCTTTATATAAACTTTGAACATACAACAAGTCTTTAATACATTCTGCAGCAGAAATATATTCTGCCTCTGTTGACGAAAGAGCAGTGACGGACTGCTTCCGTGAACACCAGTGTACAGGTCCACCACTATACAAAACAACAAAGCCAGTCGTGCTTTTCCGTGTATCTGGATCACCTGCGAAATCTGCATCACAATATGCCCTCAGTGTCAAATCATTTCCCTGCAGATAACGAATTCCTGAGTCTACAGAACCTTTGAGATACCTAAATAAACTTTTTGTATTCGAGAAATCATTTAAATTTGGACATTCCTGATGTCTACTACAATAACCAACCTGAAAAGCTATATCCAATCGTGTTTTATTAACAAGATATAATAAAGAACCTATTAATTGTCTATATCGATGCACATCACTCTCTTTACCTTTCCCCTCTTGATGTGTGTCGATTAAGATATCCGCTGAGCAGATTTCTTTAATATCATTATAACCATTTTTCTTTAATAAATCATTAATATAAGATTTCTGATATAATTTAATATAATTTTCATCTAATAAAACATCAATTCCAATAAATTTCTCAACTTTATCAAATTTCCTCATTCCAAATTCTTTTTCTAATTGTTTTATAATGACATTTAGTTCATTCTCATTACTACCAATTAAAATACCATCATCAACATAAATTGCTAAATATATTTCCTTTTCTTTATAAACAAACAAACAAGGATCTAATTTTACTGATACAAAACCTAATTTCTTGAGACATTCAGTAAGCTTGATGTTCCACATAAGTGGTGCTTGTTTCAAACCGTATAGACTTTTCTTTAATTTGCACACTTTCTTTTCTTTATTTTCATTATATCCCGACGGTATTTCCATATAAATATCTTCCTTTAAATCTCCATAAAGAAAGGCAGTTTTTACATCAAATTGCTTAATTTTGTACTTTCTTTGTGCAGCAATAGCAAACAATAATCTTACACTTGTTGCATTAACCACTGGACTATACGTTTCTTTATAATCTATATTATACTTTTGAAGAAAGCCTCTTGCAACTAAACGTGCTTTATATCTACCTCCAGGCTTTATCGTAAAAATCCATTTACTAGTAATACATTTCCTATTTTTTGCTTCTGATTTTTCTACAATTTCCCAAGTTTTATTCTTTTCTAAAGAATTTCTTTACTTTGCAAAACCTCACTGTAAGTTAAAAATGAACTTTCCAAATCATAATCCTGTAACCTCACAGGTAACCTTCTATTTCTCGTAGGTACAACTCTTCTTATTATTTCTTCCTCTTCCTCACTGACCAACTGTTCCTCCATCTCATCACTAGCATCTTCAAACGAATCACCAATTCCTCCTTCTTCTACTGCATTACCAATTTCTTCTTCCACTACTGCATCACCAATTTCTTCTTCCACTGAATGTCTTCCATTACCATTAAATTCTCCATCTCCATTATTCAACACTTCCTCACCAATACTATCTTCAAAAATTTCACTGTCTTCCACCATCTCCAACTCTTCATTGTTACAAAAACTATTATACTCCCTTTCTTCGCTTCTCTCGAAAGACTCTTCATTTCCCCTCTCAACTCCTCTCTCACCATTTGCTTCATTAACACGAAGTCCACGTTCCACATCGTTGTTTTCACAATTTTCAACAACATGATCACAATAATCTTTAAACAATTCACATAAACCCGATTGCTGTTTACTTAAATCACATTCCTTCAAATAATCAGCAACCATCTTCCCATTATTAATGAAGGTTACGTCTCTGGAGTAATATATTTTATTTTCAATTGGATTCCAGATTTTATAACCACTATTTGTAAAACCAACTAACAAACCTTTTTTGCATCGCGAATCCAGCTTCCTTAAGCCACTATTTATTTTAAAATAAGCTAACGAACCGAAAATATTTAAATGTTTTAGATTTGGAATTCTATTAAACCACATTTCTGCAGGCGTTTTATTATTAATAGTATTTGAACATCTATTAGTCAAATATGTCGCAGTCATTGCTGCTTCGCCCCACAACGCTTTAGGTAAATTAAATTCAAAAAGTAAAGCTCTTGTTCTTTGCATTATTGTTAAATTCAAACGTTCAGACTTTCCATTATATTGAGGAGTATGCGCAATTGTAAAATCAATTTCAATACCTTTATGTATGCAGTAATTTTTAAATCGTTTATTATTATATTCTCCACCGTTATCGCACCTAAATATTTTAACTTTCTTATTAAAATGATTTTCCGCTAAATTAATGTAATTAATAATTTTTGTGTATGCTTCATCTTTTGTTTTTAAAAGAAATATTTTCGCAAAATGTGTGTAATCATCTAAAAAAGTTATAAAATACCTATAGCCATCACATGTTTTAGGAGTTGTTGGTCCACAAATATCACTATGAACAATTTCTAAAGGTTCTGTAGCTCGGTGTCTAACAGATGAAAATGGTTTTCGACAAAGTTTGGCTTTAATGCAAACTTCGCAGTTGTCCACTTCTTTATTATCTCCAATGTCCAATCCATTTACCAAATTTTTCGTTTTTAACACTGGCGTATGTGCCAAAGCTCGATGCCAAAAGTTTAAATTTCTCCCCAATTTTGAAGTAGTAATACAAGCATTGACTGACCTGTTATCCCGTACAGTGTACCTGTTAGCTGCTGATGCACTGACGCTGACGTAAAACAGTCCGTCGCTCCTCCTTGTACCACTTAAGTAGACTACATTCGTGGCTGAATCTACAATTTCACATTGGTCGCTGAAAAAAATTATTTTATAATTATTCTCTGTTAACTTTGAGACAGAAATTAAATTCTTTTTAATCTGTGGAACACATAAAACATTAGAAAAATAGACTCCATTATTGGTAAATATTTTTCCTAATTTATTCACACAATGTATATTTCCATCCGCTGTTAAAATTTTGTATGAACAATTCTCTGTCTGCTCTAAATATTCTTCCGAATTAATAATATGAAACGTTGCACCAGAATCTATAATAAATTCAAATTGCTTTCCAAATGAAGTTAAATTAGGTAAATTACTTACATTAGAACAGTTTGCCGTTTCCAGACAAAACTTAGAATAATGCGAGTTAATCTTACAATATTTGCAATTGTACTTCCCTGTGCAATTTGTGCTCAAGTGTCCTTTTTCCAAACATTTGAAACATGTTTTATCTCTATTTTCTGTAAATTTGTATGTTCTGCAAAATTTTGAAATATGTCCGATCTTTCCACATTTGAAACATTTCCTTTGAATTAGGAACGCTGGTTCAACTTCATTTCTTTTATTTTCTGACATTTCAATGTCATTCTTCATGTTATTCTTTTGTTCTGCTATTATTCTAGAAATTAAATTTATTCTTGTTTTCTCATCTTTATGCGTAGATTCCCACGCAGTTTTGAAGAATCTCATGCTCGCTGGCAATCCGCTGAGGATCTTCGAGATAATTTGAATTTCTTCAATTTCAGATCCAAGAATTTTCAATTTAGTCGTTATGTTCTCTAATTTACTAATGTCTGTTAAAATATCATTTTCCGAAAATTTATAATTATAGAATTGTTCTAAAAGGTTACATTTTTCCGTATCGGAATTGCCACAGAAGATTCTATTCAATTTATCTAGTATTTCTTTTGTCGTATCTATATCTATAATGTGACATAGATATTTTCAGCAATATTTGCAAAAATGATTAATTTGGCTTGTGCATCCTTTCTTTCAAAATCTTTCGGTTTTTCCTCATTGAAAATATCCGAAATCCCTCTAGCTGCCAATGCAATCATTAATTGTTTCCTCCATAACGAGAACTCACCTTCATTTTCCAATCTGGGAATTCTTCCTTGTGATTCACACATTGTTGTAGTTATTTCTCTACCATACTATTCCAACATCATAATTGTTATGCCCACTGGGCCCATAACCTATTATTAGTGGGTGATTGTTGGAATAGAAACACACACAGCTTTTACGTAACATTCATGTATTCTTTTTAAAACTTCACTTATTAAAACAATTTGATCTCCCCATTACTAAACACTTACTTATCAAGATTTATATTCTAAACATGAAAAGACTCTATAAATACATTTTTATCTAAATATATGTTTCCTACTAAAGTGTCATAAAAAGACTGAACTGAAATCTAGACAACTTGTCTTGTCTGTCTAATTTAGAAAAACTCCAATTTTAAATCTTTCTTCATATCAAACATTTTATAACCGGCCAGTCAAATACAATTCCATAAACCTACAACATATATCTGTATTATTCAATAATTCAGTATGCCTGTATGTAATTAATGTAACGTTTTTGTTACCACTGAACATAAAATTATAAAGTAATAATAATAGGGCAATATAACAATAAGATTGTAATTGTTATTGAGAACAAACAAATGCTTATTTTATTTATAACAATAACATGTAACGAACGATATTCAGTGCTGATATTTTTTCTTTCTTTTTTTATTAGATTTTTGACTTGTAAATATAGTTTAAAGACAAATATTGTATTTAAGTGGTGTTCTGTTAGAATATTAAGTGCTGTGGTGTTATAATTTAAGTATTGTTTTCTAATATAGGTGTTTATAATTAATGAAATTGTTTTATTTTCGTATTAGTGTATGAAAAATAGGTAATTCTAATAATAATAACTTTATATGGAGGTTGATTCAATTTTGAAATTAATTATTTTTGTTATTGAAAACGAAAAAATTAATCTCCATATAAAGTCAACTTCGTCTGGAATAGAATGAATTTTAATATGACAAGCTAGGTAGAAAGCAAAAAAAAAAAAAAATAGTTTGGTCAAAATTTGTAGATGGCGTAGTTTCAATTCGATTGGCACGGATTGGCCGTGAGTGCGTTCTCTTTTTCTATATGTCTTATTTTTCTCTCTGGGGAATAGCAAAGCAATAGCATAGCGATCTCAGAATAGCGATATATCCTTTCTGTAAGATAGCGAATGAGAACGAACCAAACCAAATTAAAATGTTTTGAAATTGCTAAAGCAATAATTCTTATATTTATGGTGACATTTTATTATAAATCAGATCAAATACTAAACAAATAATATCAATTGATTCAGAACTCCCAATTTAAAAATGAAGATCAACTCTTTAGCCGAACTACAAGAGTTTTTGAAATCACAACAAAATTGGCGTAATTTCATGAACTATTCAGATGTGCCCGTAATATGCAAAAGTGAGCCTTGTATGCTTGGTGTTGATGAAGCTGGCCGTGGACCTGTATTAGGTAACTGTCTTTTTAAAAAGTAAGTTCGAAACTTGTGGGATTCTAATTCAACGATATACAATATATTAAATAGATCAACATCCAACACCCAAGGTCAATCAGAAAAAGTTCGTTTTTTATCATGACCCGACCGGGATTCGAACCCAAGACCTCCTGGGTGGCGGGTCGGCATGGTAACCAATACTCCACGGAGGTCATCAATCAACTTATCAACTATAAAACAATTGTCAGATTTCGCCCAATGACAAAATTTTGTCAGAGTATGTGTAGGTATTGTATTATGTAGAGACACATGCTTTGTTTACAGATTTGTTTTTAATATTATGCTTGTAGGTTCTCCAAGCTTTAGAGGAGTCCTTTGTCGAACGACAAGCTGTAAAAGAAAAATTGGTTGCAACATTGCAACTCACCAAATTAAGATATAATACATAATATAGAATTAAGTCATTAATTGGGACATATTCTAACATGTAAACTAATGAGTTACAGCAGTAAAGGCTATTTTATTTATATTATTATATTTATTTCAGACTGCACATTTTAAATACAGGTCCATATTATGTTAGTAGGAAACTTATACAATATGTTAGTAAAATTTAAATAAAAAATTATTTTGTACATGAATGGACGACCAGTGTCTAACAATTGGACTGTCAATTTTTATACTTGCAGGTCCTATGGTGTATGGGGTAGCATACTGTCCTGTGAATCAAAAGAAAGTTCTGGAAGATCTTGGCTGTGCAGACTCCAAAGCTCTGACTGAAGAAAAGAGGGATGAAATATTGACTAAAATGCTGACTGAAAATGACTCGCTCGAAAATGTTGGTTGGGCTGCGGAAATAATATCTCCTAATTACATATCTAATTCAATGTATAAAAGAGCAAAGCATTCATTAAATGAGGTAAGATTTTCTTTCCCATTCAAATTCAATATTTGTCAAATAGGCCTTTTTCAAAATTAGAAAGTGCTTATGACCGTATTTTTTAATATTTCTTAGTCACTGTCTCCTAGGAAATATAGCACAACTTGGAACGGAAGGGAAGCTTAATTATAAATGAACGGTCAAGACAAAGTCTTTTTATCTTACAAGAAATACTGTTGGTACTAAGTTGACATTATGAAAGCAAGTTTAATGCAAGTTGGCTTATTCATATTGTATAGTCAAATATTTTAAAATTGTAACCTCAATTTTTATTTTAAATTATAATAATAAATTATTTTATTATATACCAGCTGTACCCGCGGCTTCGCTCGCGTGGATACTGTCTTTCCCGTGGGAATTCTATAAATTGCTGTTTTTATCCTTGTCAACATCATAAAAGGAAACCATAAACAAAAATCCAGCTTTCTAGGTTGAGCGCCTGCGATAATACTCTTACAGTCCTATTACTCCCTTTCCCGTGGGAATTCTATAAATTGCCGTCTTTATCTTTGTCAACATCATAAAGGGAACCTCTATACAAAATTCCAACTTTCTAGGTTGAGCGCCTGCAATAATACACTTACAGTCCTATTACTCCCTTTCCCGTGGAATTTCTACAAATTGCCGTCTTTATCTTTGTTAACATCATAAAGAGAACCTCTATACAAAATTTCCAGTTTTCTAGGTTGAGCGCCTGCGATAATACACTTACAGTCCTATTTCATGAGGAAGGTTTATGTACAAAATTTGTCAGGATTTTATGTAAATTGGCTGAAATATAAAGCTTATTGTTGGGAGTGTCGGAAAAAAACAACCCGCTTGGAAGCTGTCGACAAAAACGCTGGCTAAACCCTTTGATTGAGATATAACAAAACAAAAATTATAGGATATTCCCCTTATTTAGGTCTCCAAAAAAGTCCGCGATAGCATAATATATTTATCGTTTACGGATAACTTACTATAAAATAAAAAGCGATTTCCGAGTAATAATGCGGAAATTGGAAACCGATTTTGACGTATACAGTATTAATCCTTATCCAGTTAACTACGTTAGTTACCATAAGCATTTCATGTACATTATTATAATCTTTACACCATATAATTTAAATAGATACTTTAGAAGTTATAGCAAAAAATTTACGCGCTTGCCAAAATTAATTCAAGTTCTTTCTATTCTACGCTATTTCTTCTATTCCGCATTATTACTCGGAAATCGCTTGTTATTTTATAGTAAGTTATCCGTAAATGATAAATATATGCTATCGCGGACTTTTTTTAAAGACCTAAATAAGAGGAATATCCTATAATTGTTGTTTTGTTATATCTCATAGGGTTTAGCCAGCGTTTTCGTCGACAGCTCCCAAGCGGGTTGATTTTTTCCGACACTCCCAATAATAAGCTTTATATTTCAGCCAATTTACATAAAATCCTGACAAATTTTATACATAAACCTTCCTCATGAACCAGGCTATCCGTTGGTGAAAACCGCAAGAAAATCCGTTGGGTAGTTTTTGAGTTTATCGCGAACAGACAGACAGACAGACGCGCGGGAGGACTTTGTTTTATAATATGTAAGGATTATAATAAATTATTTAAAAATATATATGTTGTATTATAATTACAGGTGTCAATGAACTCGGCAATAAGTCTACTCAAAAAAGTATGTGATTCTGGTGTGAATTTGACAGAGGTTTATGTGGACACTGTAGGCCCACCTGAAAAGTATCAAGCGAAACTGTCAGACATATTTCCTGGGATAAAGATAACTGTAAGTAACACATCACACATTAATGAAGTACTAAGTGGCCCTCTTTCGAATGAAGCAAAGAAATTATACATCTTTGCATCCCTTGCAATGAGCAGTTTGTTAAACGAACTTCCTTATGAGGCTCATATAGCCAAATATGGCTAAAAGCCTTTGACAAAAATTGAGAACACAAACACATTACGTATAGTGTACCTACCTATTTATTTGAATTCATATGACATATTTTTTTACGTTGTACAGGTAGCAAAAAAGGCTGATTCCATTTACCCGATTGTGTCAGCTGCCAGTATAGTCGCCAAAGTGACAAGAGACCATGCTCTTAAAGTGTGGGAGTTCAAGGAGGGACTCGAAATGTCCCACAAGGAATTTGGAAGTGGCTATCCTGGAGGTAAGTGGCAACCAAAATTGTCATCATCTCAATTCTCAGCCACAAGAAGTCCACTGTTGATTTCCAATATGAGTTGCAACATAGTGGAAACCATGTTTTTTTTGTAATTAATGAATACTGAAACAAGCATAAAATGAAAAAAAGTACAGCTAGCTGTTTTATTAAACTAAGCAATTCAGGCAGGTACAGCAAACTGCAATAAATTGCCTCCCTATAAATTCTTAAGCTGATTTGTAGTATAGCAAAGATATTTTTAATGAAAATATTCACCTCAAATGACTGCTCTTATTTGTATTGTATCTTAGTCGTATCATAATACTTATAGTGTTTCCTGTGCAAAAAATTGATGGCAAACAACATCTTAATGACTTACCATTTTTGCAATGAAATGATTGATTGAATTCTATCTTACAGATCCTTTGACCAAGAAGTTCATTCGGGAACAAATAGACAATGTGTTTGGTTATCCATTGCTGGTTAGATTCAGCTGGTCTACAGCTGAGCATATGCTACAAGAGAAAGCTGCGACGTGCACATTCGAAGAAGTCGATGATGAAGGTACCACAAAAAAACCTACCAAGTCAATCAGTTCATTCTTTACCACAGATATTGAAAAGAAAAGAAAAAAACACAAATTCTTTGAAGAACGGTATTTGACTGCGGGAAATGCTTTTGATTAGATTATAAAAAAATCATAATTAAGTTGAAAATGCTTTTTAAACTTTTTATTATATACTTTTGAGTTCATATTTTAATACCTGTTTAAACTTATTTTATAATTAGTTTGATCATTTTGAACCTACATGGAAATTTTCATAACAACACTTGTTTATATTTATTACCAAAACATCTTTACATTGCAACACCTTTATGGAAGATCTCAAAATTCCTATACATATTCAATTGTGTACATGAATTTAATACTTAAAGGAAATAATATCACTATTCCAGATCAATTTATATTTTAAAAATTTTTTTTATTCTTTTTTATATTTTTTTTGATTTATTTCCTTATTTTTACACAAATGTAAAGGCAGTATTCAAGTTTTCTAAATACGTCGTGTGAAGAAAGTTACACTATTTATAACTCAAGAACGGCTGAATCGGTTTGGCTGAAAATTGGTGGAGAGGTAGCTTTGAACCAGGAGCAGGATACATAGGATACTTTTTATCCCGTTAAAGTTTGCCGGGTCAGCTATTTTGTGTATAGAAGAAAGTCGTGTGAAGAAAGTTACACTATTTATAACTCAAGAACGGCTGAAGCGATATGGCTGAAAATTGGTGGAGAGGTAGCTTTGAACCAGGAGCAGGATACATAGGATACTTTTTATCCCGTTAAAGTTTGCCGGGTCAGCTATTTTGTATATAGAAGAAAGTCGTGTGAAGAAAGTTACACTATTTATAACTCAAGAACGGCTGAAGCGATATGGCTGAAAATTGGTGGAGAGGTAGCTTTGAACCAGGAGCAGGATACATAGGATACTTTTTATCCCGTTAAAGTTTGCCGGGTCAGCTATTTTGTATATAGAAGAAAGTCGTGTGAAGAAAGTTACACTATTTATAACTCAAGAACGGCTGAAGCGATTTGGCTGAAAATTGGTGGAGAAGTAGGTTAGAGCCAGGAGAAGAGCATACGGTAGGGTAGTGCCTCTACGGCGGAACAGTTCGCCGGGTCAGCTAGTTATTAATATAAAAATCTTTTTTCTTAGTTTGTTAGCTGCTGCTCTCTACCCTGAAAATAAAAAAAAACGTGTATTCAGAAAGTAGGTCTTCACGAGCATTACTGTATTATGGTCGTCTTAAATTGACATTATATAGTTGTAATTAAATAACTAGTTAGAGTACACAGGAATTTTAACTTGGAGCACTTTCACTCGTAAGGGTGCGATGTGTGTTTTGAATTCAGAAAAACAAAGTGAAACTTTATGATACATACCAAATTTTCACCTGTGTTTACTAAAAATAAATAAATTATACTTTCAATTTATGCGAATTTTAAACGGCACTAGTACGTAAAATGAATATTGAGAAGTGAGATTCGAATGTTTTGTTTGTGGATATTATTTTCGTACGCTACTTTGTAAAGGTATTTAGTTTGAACTTGCAAGTGAAAATTAGTTGTTGCATTGCAGATCAGTAGAAATCGAGACTGACAATTCAAATTGTATGTCGCCAATTACGCATTCGTTTTGTATATTTTATACTTATTTAGTCGATGTATCATCGTCTTATCATAACTATGGCAACCTTGTGATCAAGTTCAAGTGAGGAACAAATTACCTACACGTAATTTTTGAACTGTTTTGGACTTATAAATTGAAATTTCATTCAAGAAAATTGTTTCACGGAGTATGAACACATTTAAGGTTCGTAACGTATCGTCACTATACAATCAAGTAGGCTAGACCACATTATTTAGTTTCACTATATTTCATGCTTTCTCATATATTTACATAATACTTTAAGTTCTTACACCATATGTAATAGCAATGATATTCTTCTAAAATGGATTAATAAGCCGTGTTATTAAGTACTAAATGGCGCTATTGTCAATTGCATATCAGGACAAAATATCACATTCATCACATGAAACGTTTTTATAGACGACATTTTATGAAACTTTCTCTGGCAAATTACTGTCTATTAAAGATAGGAAAGGTCCAGAGGTTTTGGGGCGGCTCATCCAAGAAGGCCTGTTCGGGCGCGCGCCGCATTAGCATGCACGGCGCACGCCTGCAAGCCTACTTGCTATGAGCAATGCGGAACGCGAGGGTCACTCAGAGAATTTAATTGTGTTCCATTATCATATTAAGGTTCTTTTACTGTAAGTCAAAAGTGAAAACCGTATGGGAGTCACCGGCGCCTGCCATTCGTTTGTCGCGGTCGATGGAGGCAACTGCTTTGCGGAAGCATCAGGATTATGGCGTGGCTACATTATTTTGCAGCGATATCTTCGTTCTGTGTTTGTGTGCACGCTATCGTTGGACCCACTGGCAATGGAACTAAGGCATCTTTGAAGACAGATACGTATCTGGACGCATATTCTAAATCCCGTATTGAAGCTGAGAAAGCTAAGCAAGGTGTCGTTATAATTACTGCGAAGGATGGAGAAAAGAGAATTTCAAATCGCGATGACAGCTACCAGTCTGGATATGACTACTCGCCGCCGTATTCGAGCGACAGTTACAGTTCGCCAGGATCAGGTTTCTCGGGACCATCCGGATCTAATTATTCACCACCTTCGAGCTACTCACCGGTAAAGTTTGAGTCGGATATTACGTACAATGCTCCAGCGAATACATATGGGCCACCTTCTCCAAGCTATGGGCCCCCAGCGCAGTCTTACGGGCCACCAGCACCAACTTATGGTCCCCCGGCGCAAAGTTACGGCCCACCGATACCAAAACCTTTGCCGCCAGTTTATGGCCCACCTTTGAAGCCAGTGTACAATGTTCCATATACGGCGCCGAGTTTCGGATTTTTCGACAAATTAGCATTAAAGTTGGACATTTTAACGATAGCGAAATTATTCTTGAAGTTCTTCATATTCAAAAAATTGGTTACGATGCTCGCTGTGGTGTGCCTGTTACTGGTGATACCGAAGCTCATTTCCTTCAAGAAAGACACGCACGGTAACAACGACGACGAGGATCGCAGCATCGGAAAGAAAAATAGTAAGTTATTTTAATATTATTTGTTACACCATGTTCTAACTAAGTATATGTAATACAATGATAAAAGTTTAAAATCCTGTGGGTACTGTACGTTGACATTTTTTTATGATTTAATTATTAGCGTCGATACAAAAATTTGTCACTAATCTCTAACATAATTAGGTAGTTAGGTATCAGTCAGTCATAACAGTAACTTCGACCATTAACACTTGAGAAATAATAATCTTAGCTTTCATTGTTTTCTTTGAACACTTCTATTGTGTAATTTTTAAATATAAATTAGATTGCATTTGTTGTGCAGTATTCATCTCAATTGATTAACGTCTTAAAAAATTAGAAATACTCAATAAAATTACATACACATAATACATAGGTTAATTTGATTATTATGTAACTTAAAATATTAGACGATGATAAAAGTTTTGAAAATCAATATGGTATTATGTGTCGCGTTAATTTTATGACTTAGATCTCGTTTGATAGCAAAACAACCCATAGCGCAACTTGTGGCGCCATCTATTGCCCGATAGCGTCCCATACAGCGCCCTCTATACTAGAAAAAATATTTTTCCATTGGAATATGATGGAATAAATATAATTTCACGGGATAAAAAGTATAGCCTATGTTGGGCTCTGTACCCTTGACAATATATACATATACAAATTTTCATAATGATCGGCTGATTAGTCAAGCCGTGAAGGAATAACAAACAAACAAACTCATTTATAATATTAGTATGATTAGTATGATACAATACAATAATGTTTCAACAGCATTGGAGTTAACATCAGTGCAACAACTGTTGGAGCGATCGATCCATGTGTACAGCCAAGTACAGCCGGGCTGCGGAGTCACGTGTCGCATGCGCAGGGTCCTCGACGATATCTACGATTTCCAACCTTATATCAGGTAAATAAGACATAAATTACATCGCCAATAGTTGACATGTTGAACTTTTAGATAAAAACAAAGGCGTTATGAATGTATGATGTTTACGTGTAATTAATGTGTGTAATTGTAACTATGATGTAATAGCAAAAAGGAAGTCATTCATAATAATGTTGGTATGTCCTGTTTTTTTATATTTCAGGGCAGAGGGAACATCGAACAAGAATTCTTAGATGCAGAAGGCTAATTTAAGTGCCATTGGAATAGTCTGAAATCATAATTTATTTATTTATTTAGTAAATGTAATGTAAATAATAAAAATCTAATTTATACTTCGTTTTTCTACTTCTATCTCTCAGTTGGGTAGAGCTCGCTTGCTTGTTTGCCTGGGGTATAACATAAAAGGTATTTTGAAAAAAACTGACACTATAATTAGTTAACCTGCAATTGACACCACAAAAGTACACTATCAGCCAGTTTGGCAACGTATTTTAATTAGCTATCTCTGTTTTTATTCTCTAGTTTGACAGTGACACCTATGATTTAATGTGTGTTACTTTAAAATGCTTTTCAGAATCTGGTTGTATAAGAAAAAGAAGTGAAATTTAAACTTTCACCTTATCGGATACGGGATCAAAGAACGTTGATAACCCAAGAATGCTACACACGGTCCCGTAAGCGACCGCCGGCGCATACTAATCAATCCGTCAATACTCCGGACAATTAGAAAATTGGGTGATCCTCTATGACTCCGCGTTTGGTATGCAAGAATAGTACTAGGCTGCCTCTTTAGGGAAAGTACTGGTGTTGTTATGGTCAGTCAGGGTATGGTTTCCAACAGAAACAAGCTAATTAAAGAATTAACTCCCCTAGAACATAATTTAAGAAAATTTAAAGATGCCCTTCTTTTATTTTCATTAACCAAGAAAATTCACCAAGAATCTTGGATGCACCTAATTCATCAAGATTCTTGGTGTCGTGGATGTTCATGGCCAGCGGGGATTACTTGCCATGAACTACTGACTGGCTAGGTTTGTCCTCTGCCATTTTTTTTTGCTTTGACATTTAAATAAAATCGCATAATTCGTAATATAGTACGTGTGCATTTGTTTCTATTTCACGCAAAAACTGAATTTGGTATGCAGGCAGGCAGGCGTATAACTTGGATTAACATTATAGGATAGTCACTATTACGGAAATTACTCTGGGAACGGGAAGAAAGCATGGATGACCGCTATATAGTTTTAACTAAATTAGTGTTCATCATTTCGTACTCCCATATGTACCTCTTTTCTCTTAGTCGAGTTTCTTTCTATATTTAGTTTCTGAGAACGCCATAATTCTTAGAATTGAGTTTACAAACTTTATCCTTATATAACAATTGAGCCCGTCTATGGATACTCGTGTTCACTAATTTGCTTTAATTTAAGCAATTGAGATACATCATCGTGATGGCTGTGCTCTCCCAGAGATTTTGGATTAACGGATATTTCAATAACAAGAGCATTTTTATGTTTTAAAAATATAAATTGTATGCAGCAAGTAGAACGAAATTATTAGATATTCTATTGAGAATAAAATACTCGTTTGAAAATAATAAAAGTACTTTCAAAATATTTCACTACGCAAGTTTGTAATAGGAACAGTCTATTTGTCGCTTCTCCGTGGATCCCTACCGCAGTTACTTTTTGTGGGGCAACATAATGCAACAATAACATTGGGTAACATTCTTCAACTTTTGCGACTTTTCAAATAACTTTTTGTTATCGGATGTTGCCCACTAACACTTGGAAACGCCACGCAACGCCAACGCCTTTCCATCACTTCAGTATCATAGTAACCTTGTAATTATGCAAGTGATGACAGTATTTTAGAATTGGGTCCACCATTTTCCCCTGTTCTAAATAGGTCACTTCCCTTGTTCTAAATAGGTATAAATAATAAATAGGTCACACTAAATTTATAATGAAGTTCATTAACTAAATTTAAGACTTTTTATATACCAACCACACCCTATTTTTCCCATACCGATCTTCTTCCTTTCAATTCAATGACACTCCACGGTGAAAGAGAGGTAGGGCACTGCGGATAATCCGCTCAAGTCGGAGCAGCCCGTCTGGGGAAGAACCTCCACCTTACAGACGATCGTAGCCAAATAGCATTATTGGTCTCGGCCATGTTGTGTTCCTAAGTTCCTACGGTGAGTAAGGCCTCCAGAGCTCCACTCCACTTGGGAGGGTTGGCAACATGTGAGTGATACCCCCGGTATTGCAAGCGTCTATAGGCTACGGTAATGCTTATCATCAGGCGGGCGGGCCGTATGCTTGTTTGCCAACTTTGTCTTATAAAAAAAATCGCTGTCTCCCTCATACAAAATAAGAATTAAACGGAACAGCGAGAGAGTTTGAATCGAAATAGAATCGGTTTTTGTTACGAGAATTGGGGCACTGGAAACGGCAACACCCGTATTGGTTGCTATGAGGAGGTCCTCCCGATAATCCACGCGATATAATAATATCTGTGCCTAAGCCCATACCGATAATCCACGCGGACGGACGTAGTCGCGGGCACAGCTAGTGGAAATAAAACTAAGCTAGAACAAAAAACGTTTTATGCATCATCGAGATTTGACGACCTCCGTGGCGTAATGGTTACCATGCCGGACCGCCGCCCAGGAGGTCCCGGGTTCGAATCTCGGTCGGTGAAAAACGAACTTTTTCTGGTTGACCTGGGTTTTGGATGCTTATATATACGTATATACTATATTTATTTGTTATAAAATATAGTATCGTTGAGTTAGTATCCCATAACACAATACCTTCTTTGGGGCTACCTCAATCTGTGTGATTTGTGTGATCCCTATATATTTATTTTATTTTTATTAGATATAAGTAGGTACGTACGTTAGTACTTATTGGTTCTACGTCATATTTGAAGGCGTTTTATTGGTTTTATTTATGTGATCAATGGAGACTTAGATAAAGAGTGAGTCATCAAGATCATTGTTGACGATATTTATCATGTCCCACCCAACATATTGACGTTGTAGCGTAGGCTAAAATTAGAATGATAATGGAAAGATTATAAATCTGCTCTGACTCTGAGTTTTGGAAAATAGTTTAACGTAGTAAGTATATTACTAGCCTATATTTATTACCCTGTACTTTTACGTTGTTACTTCTGACTTCTGTATTTTCCGCACACTTTTCAAAAAGGAACAATAAATCAGTTTTTGCGTGAAAAGGTAGGCAGCATCCTCAAATAGGCATACATATTATATTGTACATAAAGAAACTTCACATTCATAGTATTAGAACTAGATTGTGCATGTGACTTTGACGAGCTAGATACATCGATATATATGTAGTATAGAAACACCTTGCAACTTTTCTCAAAAAAAAAAATTCAAGTTCTCTTGGAAAGAAACTGACGTGATTTTGAATTGTTTAGTTTAACCTGACGCCTTAAAAACTTTTGCGCTGACGAAGTTCATATATATAGTGCACAACGAAATGAATTTTTAATGTGTCTGTTTCGAACTTCTTTAAATGTCAGCGGGAGTCAGTTTTGGTGGCGTCTAGTGTAGTTTGTAAAAGTATGTAATAAGGGCGGGGTCACATCGAGGCGAGTGTGAGCTGCGGTTGCAAGCACGACAATGAACTTGGCGGAAGCAGTTGTCACGCCCGCAGCGGCGAACAATGCCCTGCATAACGTAACACAAAGCATAGATAGTAACAATTACCATACTACGATTCAACTATTGTGGATTTACATGAACTTTTTTTCGAAAGACTTACCTATGTTATGTGCCCTTTATATTCGTCGAGTTAGATAAATGTATGATAACGAAGAACATTTTATTTTCTGATACGAGTAGGGACGGTAAGTTGTTTTTTGCGCTACATTCAGAAATTCCACAGAGATAATGTGAGATGAGACCAACTTCTGAAATTTTTGATTTAAATTAATTTGTTGTACAGGATATTAAAACGTTCAGTTTGACTGGTGATTATTCGTAAACTACTACTAAATATCGAAAAAAAAATACTGTGCATCCGAAAGTGCTGTACCAGCACTATTACTTAGGGATCATAGTAGGCTGCTAGGAAATGTTATGCTCAGCTGTTGGATGTTTAGGGTGGTGTTCATAGGCCAGCACGATAGTTTATAATTATTTTAAATTAAATAATTTTATTATTATGAAATTTGTTGAAAATTAACGAGATATAATATGCCTGTGTGTATATTTCTCTTGTAGGCAGGAATAAATGATTTAATAATCACGATTGCCATGCCAAAACTATCATACCAAAATTGCATAGCGATAAGACCGCTTATTGTACAAATAGAAATTATTATAAAATTATTGTACTGTACTATGTATCATTATGTATTTCTATTGTTGCATTTATTTGCATAAAAGCGTATTTATTTATATATTATTATTATTACTTTAAAGTATATGTATGTACCTACCTATAACTAGCGAGGGACGCCCTCCGTATTACTAGCTCAGTTCCGTTCCCGTTCCTATGGGAATTTCTAAAATTCTCTTATTGTGCTCACTAATATCAAAAAAGAAAGCTATGTACCTTCTGTGTATGTATGTACCTATATAATTTGATCCTTCAGGATCCAGTGGTTTCAAACAGGCTAAGTTCTTTCCTTTTAAATAATTAATATTATATTGTTCTCATTCCTGGTGTGATTAACTGTATAAGGAATATCCTATATATTAATCCAGGTTATAAGCCACCTATGTATACCAGTTTGTAAATCCATCATGTCCTTTTTGCTTGAACGAGAACAAACATCCACACATCATACACACATCCACATCATCTTACAAATTTGAGCCTTTAAAATATTAGTATTTAGTAAGATATCGATTGTAAAATTCTTCTATTGTTGTATTCCCCTCAGAAGTGAGCCGACTGTTTATCAGGTTACATTGAAACTATTTGAAACACCTGTGCTATTTAAAACTCGGTCATCGAGAAAACTCGAAGCTCCGGATGTACATACATACCGACAACTTATATGCATGACAACAGATAGGATAAGATCTCATGGGACATTTACTAATTCGGTTCGGACAAATAAATACTTTTTCATAATAATTTGAACGCTGAAAAAAATAATTTTAAAAGATGGTCTCGTTTACCTCCGTGAAAGTCTGAAGGTAGCCCTATGAAAGTAGTATCAAAGCAGTCGTTCAATCTTTATCCCATCTCTATACTCTCACAAAGTTGACCGAAGTTAGAAGTCAATTGAAAAGTAAAGACGAAGTAGGACGAAGAGTCCGACGACCATACTTGTTTTTGCTCAACTTCGCGAGAGAGAAACGCAATAGTCTAGGAAGAAGGAGTATGCACATTAATGTTTGCCTTGCGTGGGATTCGAAGCCGTGAACCTTGGGATAAAGTATCCATTGCTAGCTACCACCAGTCCTGTCAACACAAGTAAAATAATGGCCACCGGTAAAAGTAGTGGCGACACAAAATTAATGGGTTATTAGACTAGTTCTGATGCCCTATTAAAACGCGAAATAGACGACAATAACTAAAAATTCTAAACCATTTGCAACAGTGACCTACGTCATCTAGAAAACGAATAATCTGACATAACTAATGAGAATAATAGCCGGTACATCGATGTATGTGGATGCTCTATTTAGTATTGTGTCGGCAGCGGATGGGCAGGTCTGGTGCTTGTGAGTCAAGTGCAGGAGCGTTCGCCTGGAACGGAGTGGTTGGTGCTCACTGCGATGCCCGCACGTGGTGAGCTCGCACGTGTAAGCTGACGCACCAGCATACATAACATAAGCAGTGCGTTCATTGTGCTAATGCAATCCAGTCTTCACTTAAGCTTCTTAGACAAGTGTGTGAAACGTGGGTGCGATGCTTGCTTGCAAGCGGGATTGCCTGTGATTATATGAGTAAGTCGTTGTTACGTTTTCTATAATTATTCGTTTATTTACGTCATGTGTACCTATTTAATAATGCTCAATTGTATGCAGCTCATAATCTAAGGGAACAATACTAGGTAGTTTCATTCAAGAAAAGCTCACAAAATTTTAAGTTTTATTCATAAAAAGTACCTACCAATTCAACCTAGATGCTCACTCGTGGATGACGATATATTACTTAACAATCGTATTTATCGAAGTACCTCCATCTCAGTCTAGCTATGATGTAATGGGATATTCTTTTGTTAAAATGCATACGTACCGATTCTGTGTGTACCTGTTTCCGGAACAAAAACTATCATAGTTAATTTCTTCCATGGATCTAAAACTATCTTCATTATATTTGTTCAGCGGTTTAACCATGAAAAGGTGCCGATAGGACCGACAGAGTTACTTTCGCATATAATATCTATCAGTATGCATGCAGGGCTTATATTTACAACTAGGTATATTTATTATGTCTACGCAATGACTGAAACCCTTAAGAAATTTATCTCTCTCAATGATAAGGATCCTGCGGAAGGTATGTTATCATTTATCTAGGTAGATAGAATGTACCTATTTTACTTGAGTAGTGACGAAGTGAGTGTTGTTCTGATCTGAGTGTTATTAAACTAAATAACGTGATTTGTTTTACTCATCGGCACTTGTATCTAAATGGCACTTGTGAGTATTATTATGTACTTAATATAGATAGTAATAATACATACGTACATCAAATGTATATTTAAAAGCTCTTAGTTGTTTGTAGTTAGGAAATATTTAATTACCAATCATAGTTAGGTAACATAATTCTTTTTGATGCAATATTATCGATTATTAGAGTAATGAAGGTAGAGGCTTAACGGGAAACAAACAGAAAGTATGTGTTTCCCCGATAGTAGTTAGTAAAATTTCGTAATATCCTATTGTACCTATGTATCGTGTTGTCTACGTATGTTTTAATAATTGCCGCTTATGAGGAGGAACGGTAATCGGTTTCGGAAGATTGTCGAAGGTCTTAGGTGGAAAATGTACATTTGTATATGAAAATAGAAAAATAAATTCAGTTGTGCATGATAGGTTGGCAAGGCATCACCTAGGTCAGAAAAGAGTGGAGAGAGAGAAGTGTGGTCTTTGTTCTACAGTGGATAATACAGGCATACATATAAGAAAGAGAGATTGGTTCGGTATTCCACTCATTCAAATTATTTCTCCAATTATTTTGTTTAACATAGAACGACGTATTATTCTAAAGATCATTGTTACTAAAATAATTTTGATAACCATGGATCCAATTTCTTTAATTGAAATGAGATGAGACAAATAAATTTCCTCTATTAGTGGAAAATTAAGGGACCATAATAGTGTAGAAATATGGTTATTATATTCGTAAGTTAGTAAAAAAACGTACCTCCTTTAAACGTAGATACGTAACTGACCTCTAATTAAACCGTTAATCAAGGGAGTGTTTCATTAAATTAGTACAATACCCTTTGGTGAGTCGTGTCGACCCGAAACGTGCAATTTAACGTTTGAAAACGGAATAATTATCTATGTATTTATTGTTTTTTTCAGTGGCTGGAGACCAATATCAGATTGAGTTGTATCAACTAAACAGTAAATAAAGTGGCGTTATCCAAGGAACTTGACCAAAAGTAATTGTACCATTTATCTCAGTCAAAATGCCTGAAATAGGGCCGATGATGCGTACTCTGGAATTGCAAAGGCTAATCGAAGACAAAGTATCGGAATGGCGAGCGAGGTCGGCGCGGGTCACCGGCGCAAGCGTGGCCGACTCTTATCAGCAACCACTTAACTTCAAGCGACACACAAACAGACGTAAGAATAGTGCTGAAATTAATAGAATTATCGCAAAGTACTCCAAACCTAACAAGAAGACGGACGAGCGATATTTCATATCGATAAATCCACCTGAAATACCACCGACACGTCCACCGAGAACCAAGAAACTTGGTTCAAAATTATTTTCCAAAAGCGAGGATAACCTGGCCAACATAGTCGATGTCATGGAGTCTCATCCTGCCCCTAATTCCGGCAGTGAAGCACGACGCAAGTTCAGCAAATATAACACTAAAAGCTATGAGGATATAACGGCATACGTTAACCTTGACCACAATGTGAAAAGTAAAAATTTTGAGGAAAAGAGTATTTTAAATTCTAAAACTGTGCCAAAGAATACTAGACCAAAACTTCATAGTATAAGTGAGGATTTGTTGGACTATTCAGTGTTTAGGGACAATAACACAAGTGCTAAGGCTAACAATAGCTTTACAACGTCGACCCCTTTGTCTGAAAGAAAGTCGTGTCCACCCACCAGTGATTCTGTGCCAGTGAACGGTTTCCAAAAGTGCACGACGTATAATAATAGTGTGAATGACCTTCGCAAAGGTAATTCGGAACCAAACATTTTAAGTATTGACAGTAGCAGGGATTCTCTGGACTCTACGAAAACTCGAGAATCTAAGAAAAGATGGTCTTTTTTGAGGCCGCCTTTTCGAAAAAGTGCTTTCGGTGTTATATTGAAATGGCGTGCAAAGAAACATCCAAAAGAAGAACGAAGTGAAGGATCACAGAGGTAAGTGTGTCGCGGAATTTGGAACAATAAAAAAATCTCATGCATAATGCCTGCAAGCGACAATTAAATTATGATAACAAATTAATCAAATCAATACATTTGTCCACTCACTACAGTGATAAAAAGTGGATCCCTGATAAAAAAAAAATATAATAAAAATTCTCCGATTAGTTATAAAAACTAATGTAATATTTGTTAATGTAGTTTTAAAATTATTTCCTTGGAGAAGAAAATAAAAGAAACTGAAGCAAACACAGTCGCATACGCATAGCATAATGTGTACTTCTAAAATACCGAAAACGCCCTCTAGTGAATAAAATAAACAATACAGCATGGAAATTCCTCGCGGTTTGATTCCTTCTACGTAGTACCAAGATAATACACTGATAGCGCCATAGATGGCGCTGACATTCAAAACAAACATTTTCGTGCGTACTCTGCATCAAATGTAATAATTTTCATGACAATGGATGGATGAAAGAACCACAAGTCATTAAGGGCAACGAGATCAAATTTACGCTAAACGATGGTTACAATCCCATGAATTCTAGTACCCTGGAGAAGACTAAGGAAAAGTATCATTATGCGTCTTTGAATGCTAAGTACATACATAAGCATCTTCTGATTCCTTACATGTGGAATTTATTACCCCTATGCTATGCCAACGTGCCAAAATAATCGTTTAATTTGCGAAAGACCTTGTAAAATACATTTTTTTAATTATTTTGTTACCAATTGCCATTTTGGAACAATTATAGTCTCGCCGTTTGTTTTACCACTTTTAGTTTGAATGGCGTTAAATTAACGTCGTTAACTGGGGGGCTCACTGGCTGACTAATGCTGTGACCCTGAGTGTGGTCATCCACTCGGTACGCTGCGTAGTTGTGTAATACATTAATTACTATGCGGCTGTTTAAATTATTTTCCTTATGGAAAGTTAGGCTGTGGCTGGATATAGTTCACCAGAAATCAAAATAACTTCATGAAATAGTCTGGGCAATATGTTTCTAAAAAGTTTTGATGATACTATGTTGCAAGATCAACAGTTAGTAATGAGTATGTACAAGGTAGGTACAATTTGATTCGAAGTGCAAGACTTTACAGAGTACTTATGAAAAGCTTAATACGTGGTGTAAAATCGCATTTTGGACTATTTATGACGTAGTTGCATCAAGAGCTAACTTATACAAACTGCACAATCCGCATACATTAACCGAAGTCTGCAGACTATCGCACCGTAGTTAACAGAAGTGCATTGTTCAGAAATTACCGTTAAGTACGTTACAGTAGGAGACACAACTAACTACTTATTTTTATCTACTTGTTATGTATGATCGTTTACAATTGATTATTATTTGTTGCCTGACCGGTATGCATATAAATGAACCGTTTCATGATCCGAATGTAAATAGCGGTTCCATTTAGCTAGATGAATCACCGTACACAACAAAAAAGTTGTAGAACAATAGTTACAAGTTTACAGCAAACAATAACCAATAAGTTCACGATTTTACGAGTGACAAAATCCATGAGATTGTCGTTTAAACGTGTTTAAACGGAAATCAGCTAAAGTTTAACTAAAACTTGTCTTGTCACTTTGCGCTTCGTTTTAGTTCTCCTCAAGAATGATTGACAATGTTTTGCTTAATCCATGGCTGATCTCTTTTATAAATAAAGGGGATATTTATTATTGAAAATCAAAACGTCAAATCAAAATGCTACTGCATACTCGTACACAATTTATCGTAACTAGACAATCTCGCAGACATATTTATAGATAGACATGTGTACAATCATAAGATTATTTAATGCATTTCATTACAGCCAAGTGTGTCTGCATTACTATCATGTTACCAACTGCAGGATGCTAGAAATCTTCATTTATCATCCACATTACAAAGCCCTTTGTGCAATCGTTGCGTAAACTGTATTGTATGAGAACTTATGTTCATAAGATATACTTACCTACATAGTTCGTTTTATCGCGAGGAGAGCTAGCGAGACATTAAGACATTTAAGTCGGAAGCTGATTATGGATCAATTGTCTTTAATTGCTGTAATTATAATTAACTATGTATAATTAAATGACGCCTCCTTTTTTTAATGACCTATAAAAAATGAATGAAAGCCAATTCGAGTATGTAGAGATAACATAGACAACAATGACTATCTCTGAAGTTTACGAAAAAATATAAGTACCAAACCCAGCAGATGCGAAAAGGAAATGAAATAAGGTACACATACCTAGCTATAACGTGATTAGAGTTAAAGAGAATAGACTTTTGCCCAGCAGTGGGACTGAATGACAACCTCCGTGGCGTAATGGTTACCACGCCAGACCGCCACCCAGGAGGTCCCGGTTTTGAATCCCGGTCGGGTCATGATAAAAAGCGACCTTTTTCTGATTGTCCTCGGGTGGATGTTTATCATATATGTATTTGTTATAAAATATAGTATCGTTGAGTTAGTATCCCATAACATAACACAAGTTTGGAACTTACTTTGGGGCTTTGGGGGGAACTTATTTTGAATAGCTAAATTAAACTAAATTAAATAAAAAAAATAATAAGGAGATGCAGTCTTCTAATTATGACATGATGAGAGTCGCAAAGTATGCAAAGTCAATGTCAGGAACAAATAACTATGATGCAAAAATTTTAAAAAACTTTAGTGATGTAGATTTTAGTAATAGGTAGGTCTTATTTGTGTTTGTGACAAAACTATCGATGTTTGTGACTATTACTTTAGTGAATAAGGTGAATATGTGTATGAATCATTTGCATATTTATTAGCTTTTGTTAGTGTAGCTAAATATTTAACCAGAACCGGAATTTACATGGAAAAGCCGGCGGGTTTTGATTTTGTCAGAAAATAATGATTTTGTAAACCCTGAGACCCTGTAAAAATCTTCTAATGGCCTTTTTGAAGAACCTCATAGTCTAAAAAGAAAAGGTGAATCCCGTGTGCCTCTATGACACCATTGTCCAAACGTCATGGTGTCCAGACCTCGTTTTTATTTAATCGTATTTACTTAGGTGAATACCGTGTGCCTCTGTGACACCATTGTCCATACGTCATGGTGTCCAGACCTCGTTTTTATTCAATCGTATTTTCTTCAAAGACTAAACTATTGGTATTCGCACTTGATTGATGAACCTGGAACCGAATTATATCTTCCTATGTATAAATCAGTCCTTTGAAGTAGGTAATTTTTTCGTACCAATCATATTTTTTTGGGAGACTGTCTATTATATGCTGTCTACATGTTGATTTGATTTTTTTATATAACATTTATACTTGCTATACAATCGTTTACATCACGGGGTTTTTGGAACAGTCCAATTATAGGGTTTTCATGTGGAAGTCTAAGTAAAATACCTGACACGTAGCGTGGGGACAAAGCCTTTATAATGTTACTGTCTCATTGTATCAAGTTTCTTAATTTAGTTGCATGAATCAAGTTCATGTAATGTGGGCTGGATTTCCCGTCGCACCGCCCAGACATGCCTTCTCTTAATAAGATTGTTAGACGTGCGTGTATCTTTATTTTGGACTGGGTTCAGTTGATTTAAGTTTATTATTAAACTAGTTGTGCCCGCGTTTAATTTTGCACAGCAGCGCCATCTACTTTACAAAGCGCCATTGACTATCAGACAATTGACCAAATCCTACGAGAATCGCGTACTTTTTGGGATAACCAGTATCCTATGTGTTAATCAGCTAATCAGCTACCTACTAACTACCTATAATGATCGGCTGCTTAGTCAAGCCGTGAATTAATAACAAACAAACTCACTTTCTTATCTATAATATTAGTATGATTAAATACTCGTAGAATCTAATAAGTTTTCCACAAGTTTTAAGTTTTCCACTTTCTCTTGAAACTCTTGATGTATTATGATGATTTGGAATCAATATTTGTTAAAGTTTTGGCAAACAGTAGGTTCTAACTAACGAAACTCGTGCAATTTCTTTGTTTGAATTTCATAAACTCTTGTCTACATCGTAATTGAAATCTGTGCAAAATTTCGATTATCTGGGTTCAAGTTTGATTTAGGCGTTGATTAGTCTCAAGAGTTTCTGTGGCTAAAATATTACCTTATTACATAATCTCTAAAAATAGCTAGCCAAAGGCATCTTGCATCAGGAAAGCATGCAATTTGATGCAGTTTATCGGACGTTGCGTATTACTGTAAAGTGCATCTTTGTCTCTAGCATCGTTGTTGAGTGCGTGCATCTGGCATGATAATTTGGATGTAATATGAATGGAGGAAGTAAATTTTCTGTTTAGTGGCTTTATTTTATTGTATAGTAGATAAACGAGCAGACGCGACGGGTCATCCGATGATAAGCAATCACCTTCGCCGCCCATAAACAGTCGTTGCATTATTTGTCCAAGACCGGTCAATAAAATTTATTTTTACTTCAAAATTTCATCTTGCTTGAATCTCTTCTTTGACGACCTCCGTGGCGTAATGGTTACCACGCCAGACCGCCACCCAGGAGGTCCCGGGTTCGATCCCCGGTCGGGTCATGATGAAAAACGAACTTTTTCTGATTGGCCTCGGGTCTTGGATGTTTATCTATATACGTATTTGTTATAAAATATAATATCGTTGAGTTAGTATCCCATAACACAAGTTTCGAACTTACTTTGGGGCTAGCTCAATCTGTATGAATTGTCCCTATAATTAATAATAAAGTTATTCAACTCTTCTTCTTGATCTTAATCTTGAGCTAAGTATGTACTTAAATTTTAAATTGTTTTTTAAAACAAACTATATGGAAAAATTCCCAGCAGGTCTTCTTGGTGCAGGTCCAGCTCGGGGTGTGGTCACCAAATAAAAATCCAACGCTAGGCTCGAGGATAAATTTATTGCATACTTGATACACCTTATATAAAACCGAACACGCAACCATAGCGTGATTCACAAAGTGAACCACGCCATCTAGTTACAGATTATAGTTAAAATCTTAACATAACCACCCACCATGAACAGAAGGTTCATCATAACTAAAAACACTTACACAAATAGAGATTGTGGTGATTGATGTGATTACAGGTTAAACGTTAGTATTAACAATACTTTGAAACAAAGTGCCACCCACCATGATGAGATGTGATTGACAACAACAAAATGTTGTAAAATAAAATAACTTGACTTTAACTATTGAGATACAAGTTATGAGTGACTTAAAACTACACTTACATCACTAGGTACATGTTGCAATTCCACGGAGCAATTACAAAAAATGGCAAAAAAATATGTTTGGCAATAACTAAAATTAACAAAATATCAGTTTATTACTGGTAGTACAATTAGTTTGGACACTGGTCTCTTAATAATGGATCCTTTACAACGTAATGAAACAACTCGTGTAAGATTGTCCAAACCAATGTGTTTGTCTGTGATTATTCCGTACAGCCATCTCGCTGGCGGAAGATCATCCTCCTTAACTAGAACTATGTCTCCAATTTTGGGTTCCGCAGTTTGATGTGCCCATTTGTATCTGTGATGCAATTGGGTAAGGTACTCTTGGGACCACCTACGCCAAAAGTCTTCAACAAGCCGTTGAGTAAAATGCCATCTTTTAAGAGTGCTTAAAGTTGACTTCTCGAAATTGGTGGCGGGAACAAGAACCAAAGGTTCGCCCATTAAGAAATGCCCTGGAGTTAAAGGGTATGGATCTTCAGGATTGCTGCTAATCTGAGATATCGGATGTGAGTTGAGGCACGCTTCGATTTGAGACAGAAGCGTGGTCATCTCTTCAAAGGTGAGAGTGCTGGTACCCATTACTCGTTTCAGGTGATGTTTGGTGGATTTCACTCCAGCCTCCCAAAGCCCTCCAAAGTTTGGAGAGTGGGGTGGAATGAAATGCCAATTCGTCCCATTTGTCACCAACCAATCACCAATATCCCTAGCAACTGTTGATTTTTCGCGATCGAGCAAGATCTTTAACTCTTTGTTAGCGCCCACGAAGGTAGTGCCGTTATCACTCCACAAATCCGCACAGTGACCACGTCGAGCAACAAAACGTCTGAAAGCCGCCAGAAATCCTTCCGAGGTAAGATCACTGACGATTTCCAGGTGTATGGCACGCGTTGCCATACAGACAAATAAACATACGTAGCCCTTGGTGGAGTGGTAACCGCGACCCTTTGTTGGTCGAACACTGATAGGACCCGCGTAGTCGACTCCAGATTGATGGAACGGTCGACAAGCTGTGACTCGTGCTGGAGGTAACTGACCCATCATCTGCTGACTAGCCTGACCCGAATACCGAACACAAACTACACACTTTCGAAAATGTTGCCGCACAAGTGCTTTAACACCAATGATCCAATACCTCGTCCTCAAATAATTGAGCATTAACTGAGGCCCACCATGTAAAGTTCGCTAGTGAGCGTCGGCTATTATGAGGTTGGTTAAATGCGATTGATTCGGGAGCAGGACTGGATGTTTCATGTCTTCGTCTACATTAGCTCTCTGCAACCGTCCACCCACCCTGAGGATATCGTCGCTGCCAAGAAACGGATTCAGAGAGGTAAGTTTGCTGTTTTTCTTTACGATTCCGTGTTTTCTAATGTTTTCTTTTTCTTCCAGAAAGTTCGCCGACTGACACAACTGAATGCAGGTAAGTAACGAGTTATTTATTTTTAATACAGTTGCTCAAAAAGTGACGTATTGCAGGTACGTTTAGCGTTCGGAAAGTGGGCTATTACACACGCGTGCTTTTTCTTTACCTTTTCCGCACTCGTGCGTTCTCTTTCCCAACTGTCAAAATTAATGTCTATTATAAAGAAAAACTCAACCACGAAGTTTTTATTAAAAAAAAATCATAGAAGATTTTATGACTCATGCAAATATTTATAAAAAGAAGCTACTAATTTGTTTCAATATCAGATTTAATGATTTGATTCAATGAGTTAGGTTAGGTTTCATTTCATTTCATCTCATTAAATTTCATTTTCATTTCATATCAATAAAAAAAAACTACTGAAGACTTGGCTGTATGGGCATAGACGGCCTTTGCCTACCCAGAATGGGTGAAGAAAACAAAAAAAAAATCTCTGCATAAATTCTTTTACGGTTGGCGCCATTTTCCAAAAATTTTCTTTGCGATTTTAGTTGTTTGTTGCACATAATGAGTAATTAAATTGCTTAATTTTTTCGCAACTGTATTAAAAATAGTCGTTCAGTACACGTGCGGAACCGTCATTGCAACTTGTTCCGACTGTCAACCCTCACCTTCGGCTGCGCCTCGGCTCGGGTCGACATTTGTCGGAACTCTTTGCAATGACAGACTTTCCGCACTTTTAATGAAATGTACTATTCTTTTGTAGTTAGCCATGACGTAGTTTTAGTTTTATCTTTGCCTTTCAAATTCAAAAATCTTCGACAATATGAAATGACTCTAATCAATCTTCTTAAATTTGAAAACCTTTCTATGATATCTTCCGATTCTGTGACTGTATGACATAAAACCTTTTCTTTTCTTTCTTCTAGCTTTGTTTGATTGATTTCTCCTTGATTATAATGAATTTCTTTTTCTTTTAACCAATTGGGGCCTTCCTTCCACAGTTCCTGATCAGCGAAAGCACATGGATTGACACCTCTTGATGCACAATCTGCAGGGTTGTCTTCTGACCGAACATGTGACCACGATCCATCGACATCAGAATTTCGGAAACCCGGTTTGCAACGAAGGTTTTCCATTTGGTTGGATGACTGCTTAGCCAGGCAAGTACTACGCTAGAGTCGGTCCACGCGTGGATTTTATTTTTGGGTATTCCAAGAGTCTCAGAAACCTCCAAAAGAAGTTTCGCCAAGAGGACAGCGCCACACAACTCTAACCTTTTTTTTTTTTTTTTTTTTTTATTATCGTCAGAAAAATGCTTTGCAGCAGCCCCACCGCCCGGGGAATATGCGGTGGGGACTGTGGGACTTACCACTAAAAAACTGACGGGATGCCACTCGCCCCCTAAGTGACGGGGCCACGGGTACTGTGATACATCCGCGACCCCGCCAGGGCCGTCCGGCCAAAGTTAAACTGGCCGGACCCGCTCTCCCCGGAACGCCCCGTCAGCAGCACACCGCATCCAGGTGCACTGCCGACACAGAGGACCATTGCCCCCTCAAGACGACGGGCCTTCCCCGGCTCGCCGTCTCGGCTGGGTAAGGGTCCCCTCCATCTCTGCGGTCGCAACAACGTGCGACCGCTGGCCGGGCTCTGCGAGCCGCCGGCCCCTCTTCTTCAATTTTTAACGAGGTTTTCTTCCTCCACCGCGCCTCCTGCGCCACTTCAAGTGCCACAGCGTCCACTACGTACTTAGTGGACTCTGTGACACTTTGCGCCACCGCGCACTCCCTCTTCCAGGGTGGTCTCATTCGCCCATGTGACCCAACCCTTAACGCCCCCCGCAGTGTCTGGGTTGGCGAGACCCAGTGTCTGCAGGGCCTCCGCGTTCCACCATACGGAGGTCGCCCCCGGTATCAACGGGTGGAGTAGGCCCGGACACCAGTCGGGGCGAAGACGCTTTTGGGGAGGATCAGCGAGCGAACGAGTCCACCACCGCTCATCATACAGCCGGCCGAGCCAAGCGCGGCCGGCTCCACCTCTTGTTTTTTAATGAGGTTGTCTCCTCAATCGCTCCACCCCCAGCACCAGTACGGATGCAAGGGGGAGCGGATTTGTCCGCATCCCACGTACTCCATCCAAGATAGGAGCACGGGGAGCAGACCCACCGCGTCGGGAATTTGGCCGTCGGCAAGTAATTCCAGAGTTGGGTCCAGAAACTAAGGAATTACTCGCCGACGTTACCAGGGTGGACCGCGTGGAGGTATCCCAACTCCCCACCCCACACAACTCTAACCTGGGGATAGAAACCTGCTTCACTGGTGCGACTCGAGTTTTGGATGCAACCAGATTGACGTGGATGTTTTCATCTTTATCTATCACTCTAATGTAGATCACGGCTGCGAATGCTACATTTGAGGCATCGCAGAAACCTTGGAGTTCCACGTCAGTGTCACCATTCGATGTTCCAACCCACCTAGGAATTCGAAAATGAGTGAGATGAGTAAGATTTTTGCGGTAGACTAACCATTCATTCAGAAGTTGAGTAGGCAACTGATCGTCCCACTCGATTCCCGACAACCATATTTTCTGAATGAAGGCTTTTGCTATTGTTATGACAGGAGCAATCCAGCCAAGGGGATCGTAAAGCCTCGCTATGTCAGAGATGACTTTACGTTTGGTCACTGGAGTTTCCAGTGGAGGAAGTTGTACTGTATATTGAAATTCATCATTTTGTCGATTCCAAGTCAATCCTAAAATTTTCATAATTGCATCAGAATTTAAATCGAAATTTACATCTTTTGATTCTCTTTTGTCTTCTTGTATTACTTGCAGTAGTGTCTCATCACTGCTAGCCCACTTCTGAAGCTGGAAACCACCGCGAGCAAGCATTTCATTCATCTCTCTATATAACTGGACGCCTTCTTCAACATCCTGACAACCAGACATAAGGTCGTCGATATAAAATTCCTTAAGGACTCTACCAGCAGCTAACGGAAAGTCTTTCCCTTCATCATGGGAGAGTTGTTGTAATGAACGTACGGCCAAGTACGGTGCTGAGGATGTGCCAAAGGTAACTCTGGAAAGCCGAAGATGTTGGATTTCTGAACCAGGATTGTCACGCCATAACAGACGTTGGAAATCCACATCGTCCTCAGCAACCTTCACTTGCCGGTACATCTTAACTATGTCCGCGATGAGACCTATGGGGTAGCAACGCCAATTTATGATTATGTGCCGTAACTCTGGTTGAATAGTTGGACCCACCATAAGGTCTTTGTTTAAAGATGATTCGTTGTTAAGAACGCACGAGCCATCAAAAACCACACGTACCTGCGTTGTCTTCTTGTCCTTGCGTATGACCGCGTGGTGTGGCAAATAAACCGAATTTGGCTTGGTTTGTTCTGAATCAGTGACTACTTCCATATGTCCAAGCCTTTTATACTCCTGAATGACTTCGGAATATTGGACCCGAAAGTCTGGGTTGTTTGAAAATCTTTTTTCAAGCAAATGAAATCGTTTGAGAGCGATTTCATAAGAATTGCCAAATTGACACTCTGGTACGTCTGACTTGAAAGGCAACTTGACAATATAGCGACCTTCTTCATCTCGTTTGGTAGTTTTGGAGTAAAACTCTTCACATTTCTGCTCTTCTTCTGTGAATTGTTTGCCTGTGACAGAAGAGAGCTCTTCTAACTCCCAAAACTTCTTCAACAGATCGTTGTCGGTTACTTGAGCGTGCATACTACAGATTCTGTTGTGTTGAATTTTGCTAGACTGTTGCTGCAAGTGTACCTGGCCTGAGAGGATCCAACCAAGTGTGGTTTTTTGAGCAAGAGGAGAACCTGGTGAACCCTTGATAATACCATCCAATAAAATATGGCCATACACTTCAGCTCCGAGTAGTAAATCTATTTTACTAGGCGTGTCAAATGAAGGATCCGCTAATTCCATCACTGGAAATTGATTTGACAACACCTTGACTGCAATCTTCTTCTCCGGAAGAAGTGATGTTAACTTGCTAAGAACGTGAGCTTTAACCAACAGCGAAAAGCTGGGATCATGGCGTGATTGAATATTGATCTTGACGATCCACTTAGACTGCACAGTGGCACTCTGATTACTGCCTAATCCTGAAATATAACTCGCGTCCGGTACCTTCTTCAAACCTAATAGTTGGACTGCAGACTCTGTTATAAAAGAGGCCTGCGAGCCTTGATCAAGAAGGGATCTCAAAATAAATGTTCCTGTTCTCGACTCTACTTTAACCAAAGCAGTGGCCAAAAGAATTTGGCTGTTCAGATTGGAGAAACAGGTGACAATGTTTGATGCCTCGTCCTGTGGCGTTGGTGGTTCAGCCGAAACTGAAGCTTGTGACACATTAACTGCTAATGAACCGCTATTCACGGAATCAAAATTGGAAACCATGCCGGGATGAATCAAAGAATGATGTTTTCTTCTACAAATACGACAATGAGTTGACAGACGACATGAGGATACCGAGTGATTTGAACCAAGACAATTAAAACATAATCTTTTGGATTGGACAAAATTACGGCGACCAACGATCCATAGGTCGCTGGTTCATATCCGGCTCGAACGACCATGGAAAAATTCCCAGCAGGTCTTCTTGGTGCAGGTCCAGCTCGGGGTGTGGTCACCAAATAAAAATCCAACGCTAGACTCGAGGATAAATTTATTGCATACTTGATACACCTTATATAAAACCGAACACGCAACCATAGCGTGATTCACAAAGTGAACCAAGCCATCTAGTTACAGATTATAGTTAAAATCTTAACACTATATATAAAAATTTGTACGAGTTAATTATTTTTAATTTGCTGATATAAATGGGTGTATAAATTATCAATTCGTATTTTTCGATGCCTCAACATATTGTTAGGTTTTACCAGGTGTTCGACTCGTGGGAATTGATCAAAAGATATAATTGTTTAAAAAATGTTTACTACTAAATAATAAGGTTCTCATTACAACCTTGGATCTCTAAAAAAAATGTAATAGTTAAACCTCGGGCAAACAAAGCTTACAGCGACACGGCAAGCGACTTCAGTCAGACGAATGGTAGTCGACACACGCGCACAAACTGAAATGCAATTGACGTAGACGACAGTGTTTTCATACCAAATAAAATTTGAACATATTAATGAAACTTCAGTGTATTGTTTGTACATTACTGAACAATAGTCATTTATAGTTTACCCTGTGGTTATATTGTGTTAACATTGTGTCAATATGGATCAAACGAAAATTGACCCGTGGAAATTTGTTTATCAAAAATTGCAAGAGAAGGAAATTATTAGTAGGAAAAAGTAAGTAGTGATTAATATTTTATTAATGAATGCTTCGTGTATTATCTGCATTGCCGATTCCTTGACCTCTCTATTCAATTGTTTCTAGTAATAAGTCTGGGAACACGTTTGGTAAATACACATCGTAACATCTTTATGTTTTAACGTTACTTGAAAAATGTGATTTACTAATTTTGTATAAAGGGATAGGGATTGTCCATCCGTCGCGTCGGTCAGTGGATTATATCTCATGACCTGTAAGAATTAGATATTAAAAGGAGTTCCCTTATTAAAAACTTATTGGTAGATATCCCTTGGTGTGCGAGTTTTAAGTAAACTTTTTATCGGTTTTTCAAAGAAAATTTAACAATGTGACAATTACATAATCCTTATGGAAATTCGGGTAAAAAGTAATAAGTACATATTTTATCGTATCTACCTGCGGAGACTGTTTAAGAGTTTGACCTTAGAGTATAAATAAATAGGACATTTACTTGTCTTATTTATTTATACTCTAAGAGTTTGACTGATTAACTTTATCCATATAACTTTATCGATTATGTAGAGTCAAGAACGGTACAGATTTTAGAGTTTCTGTTTCAAAATTATTATTCACTCATAAACATCGTGTTTTGTTATTCAGATCACAATAAGAGTTTCCAGGCCTACCATGAGTTTGTTAATTAATGAATAAATGTACTAAACTACTTACGAACGTACATACGTACTATTTCGTAGA
The DNA here is from genome assembly GCA_905163395.2 of Endotricha flammealis. Lineage (NCBI taxonomy): Eukaryota > Metazoa > Arthropoda > Insecta > Lepidoptera > Pyralidae > Endotricha > Endotricha flammealis. Next base: position 8,973,439 of record LR990863.1, on the reverse strand, counting down.
AACTATAAAACCTTATGATACCATAGGAGGCCAGAATATCATACAGAACCACAGTGTAAAATAATAAATATTTAGGGACAAATCACACAGGGTGAGCTAGCCCCAAAGTAAGTTCGAAAATTGTGTTATGGGATACTAACTCAACGATACTTTATCCAAGACCCAGGCCAATCAGAAAAAGTTCGTTTTTCATCATGACCCCCGACCGGGTTTCGAACACGGGACCTCCGGGCCTGGGTGGCGGTCCGGCATGGTAACCATTACGCCACGGAGGTCGACGAAACAGATATGAAATGTCAAAAAAATATATTTTATTTGACGAACAAGCTATTCGGATCCATCGGATCGGAACTGGTGAAATCTTGCATCTAAGATAATGGTATTTTTTGCCTATGATAATCCTAAGTGGGATATACATAGGTATAAGAGTAGACATTCTTTAGAAGGCTTAAAAGGGTATTAATTAATATCATCACCTACTACCACCTTACAGGAGCTATGAGATCAAAGAGGTGACAATAGCTAGTGCATACATAAAATTAAATCTATATAAAACGAACAAATTAAATATCTAAATAGCATGTTTATATAACGGAAAATACATTCCTAATTTAGACTGATAAAGTTATTTGTAACGGAAATTGGTAAGATGAGTAACGAGGATGCAGATTTATTTAATGTTTATTTTAAACTTAATTTTATCTCGCCTTGTCATTTTCCAGTAAGCCTTATTAGTTGCCATCAGGCAAACAATGGTCATACTTTAATACAATAATAATGTATATACCTACCTACCTAGTAATGCGTAGAGTGGAGGAAGGTTTTTGCATTAACATTAATCAAAATTAAAATAAATAAAATGAATTCTACATTTAATACCTGCGTTGCACAATAACATTTTAGTTATTTTCCTTCCTTATTTTGACAATGCCAGTGTCCGATTTAATACGTCATTAATTTTTAAACATATTTTTGCAACTCACCATAAATTATTAAGTATAAGTTTCATGAACTTCCTGGAAATGGTGTCAACGATAGTAGTTGAATAATGCGTACCTGTCTAATCATGTTTGAATCGAAACGATCTAAGTTGAAATGAAATTGATGCATAAGAATACTAAGAAAGTATTTTTTCCGACATTCTTTAATGTAAATATGTAGTCGAAGTAGGAAGTTTGTCACATGTTAAATTACGTGCACTTAAGAAGCTAGTTCGTTTCATGGCAGTTGTACGAGTACAAAAAACTTAATTGTTCGTGTTACATAACAACTGTAGTTTTTTACGTACAAAAACAATTTTTATTAAAAAAAAACAAACCGACTTCAAAAATGAATTTAAATAATATATAATTTCATGTGCTAGGTACCTACTGTTCTAATTGAAGTCGGTGCCACGCGGACGTGATCACCCGTACTCGACGTACACAGCCTTCCACTCATGCATGTGGCCTAGGTAATATTTGGTTTGGTTGGCACCGACTTCAATTAGAACAGTAGGTACCTAGCACATGAAATTATATATTATTTAAATTCATTTTTGAAGTCGGTTTGTTTTTTTTTAATAAAAATTGTTTATTTAATACTTTTTAGTGCATTTTATACAGCTGTTTTTTAGAAGTCTGATAGAAACAGTAGACCCTGGTATGTCTGTATAAGTACTGTCTGTTTGTTTGTACACATCACTTTTTAGCTCACTTTTTAGCAGTCCTTTTCGAATATTATGTCGAGCCTCGCTCGCTTCGCTCGCTCGGCTGTTGATAAATAACCACAAGTCTAACCTAACTTAACCAAAAATTCCCATATGAAAAATTGACAGATTCGATATACCGGCAGATCTCGATCGGCCGGATTGACCGATCTGCATATGAGACGACATATATAATTATAAACTATTCGTATTAACATTGAATACGAATTGTGACTATGTGTAACATTATAACTTGAGAAGGCCTACTCTCCGAATAAGCGATTTCACTTTCGTAATACACTATACTGCAATTCATGGTGTGAAGCAACCTCTTCCTCTTCGGTGCTAACAGTTGGTGCTTGAGTGTCAACTTTATGGTATAGTGAGCCTCCTAATATAGTCACTCAAGAGTCACTTGTTTACACGTGTTCCCATCATGATAATCAACGGTCTAATATATACCTGCAATATTTAAAGAATTATCCTCTTACTCCTATCCGTTTAGGAGTTGTACCTTCCATTATCACCTCACCAACATGGGATGATGACTCCAGACTTAAATACTTGAATAGCTAACGAAAACATAAGTAACGCGTTGTACGTGCCTATAAAATTTAAGGAGTGCCCTCGATTTACCTGGGATCCCATCATCAGATCCTGATTTGGTGACAAGTTATGATGGAAAAAAAATCAAATGGTCTAATCTAATACATACCTACAATACTTAAAAAATCATCCTCTAACTCCTATCCGTTTAGGAGTTGTACCTTCCATCATCACCTCACCAACATGGGATGATGACTTCCAGACGTAAAAACATGAAAAGCTTACGAAAACATAAGTAACGCGTTGTACGTGCCTATAAAATCTGAGGGTTGCCCTCGATTTGCCTGGGATCCCATCATCAGATCCTGACTTGGTGACAATGGGACCAACTTGGGAGTATGCACTTTCGAATAAAAAAAGAATTTTGAAAATCGGTCAAGAATTGACGGAGTAATCAGCGGACATACAAAAAAAAAAAAAAAAAAATATACAATGAAACATAGAACCTCCTCCTTTTTTGAAGTCGGTTAAAAAAACCTACCAAGTCAAAAACACAACTTTGGGTTACCAGTAGGGTTGCCAACTTTTTTTGACTAAAAAAACGTATAAAATGGTTTGGATGGGAAAAAAAAGTATTAGGAAGAAAAAAAAAGTATTTTTTCAAATTTTATGTTTTTATTGTTTCAAAACGTATTTTTGAGCGCTTTTATTAGCACATGCTAACAACTTTTTGACAATCGAAATAAAAAAATAAAAAATCAATTCGTTTTGAATTAAATTTATTGACGCTCGGAGAGTAAATAAGAAATAACTTTTTTTATAATTGGTATCAGGATACATTTTTAAGTATATATTGCCATTTTTCAACTGTACTTTTCACAGATTTTTTTTTATCAACATTAGTGAATTTTCTTTGGATCTTTTTAAGTCTTATAGATTCGGAGAATACATAATATCGTCCATCTTAATATTTAATCTGTCTTGTAATTTGGTCTTTGTAATTACCATTTCAAAATGTTCTTTAACCTCATTTTTCAAAGACATGTTAGGAAAGCCAGTAATCTTCGCTAAAATCAAACCATTTTATCAAATAATTTAAGCTCATATCAATAGAAAGTGAAAAATTACTGATTGAATAAATGGTTTCCTTCATCCGTTTTAACTTATATGTGTACTGTTAAATATTTAAGTAGGTTAGTAATGAGTATTTTGTTTTACGCATCACAGTAAAAGTCACAAACTTTATTTGTATGCAAAAGTATAAAGTATAATTACCAAAAATAAAGTAGGATACTTTATAATAAAGTATGGTTGGCAACCCTAGTTACCAGTGAGTGACACTACAATGATCCTAATCCTATCCTTACTAATATTATCAACGAAAAAGTCTGTATGTATGAATGTTTGTTACTCTTTCACAAAAAACATATAGTTAGGTACCTCGATGCGAAAACAACTGTATTAGATTTGCTTGAAATTATAGCTTGGATTACAAGATACTTACTTTTCATCCCAGAAAAAATATCGGCTAGTATAGTTTATTATATGGACCCAAGCAAAGAAGTTTGTCTTAAATCAAACAAGTAAGTATATTTTTTTTCCTGGGTTCGAATCTCCGGTTTATGCAACCTTGGAGCTAAATTGATGAACTCTTATGTAGGTTATTATCAGCGTCTCAGCTCAAAGACGATAAGTTTGTATGCATAAGGTTAGCAAACAAGATACGCATTGAGGTATATTCATTACTAATGCATGTTGATGATCTGCTCCGTGTTTTGCCAGGGTACATTACATAGAACACTGTTATCTGTGATCCCTCAGATTAACGTGTCTTACTATAATTTAGTGTATATAATATCTGGCTTGTGCAATCAGTGCCATAGTCATCATCATTTATTGTTTGTAGTCCATCATGATCAGTTAAATTGTAAATAGGCTTATTTCATCTAATTCTATTCTAATTATTAGACGTTCCTTCAAATTAATATATTATGTCATACTTTTTTAAAATAACGGACATTTCTGGAAACTTACAGGCCATACGCCATTCAAGTAAATGGTACAGTTTAGACTTTGTTACTACTACCGAGAATTTAGAGATGAAAATGATTCCGAGTTCTTATTAATGTTCCATAATCTAATGATATGTAGCGTAGCGTCCCAGTATCGGTCAGTGAGTAGTACATTCGTAATTCAAAGATCTTGGCCAAATACAAAGGACAGCGGACTTCACCCTTTCACGCCTCAAACACACAACGGCCATTCTTCGATTAGCTAGATTTTGTGCGTCCGGGCTTGTATATTCGTATTATTATCAAATTCAAAAAGGGAAATATTTTTTTATGTTAGTTAGCATCCATGTCTAGCTGGTAACAAAAACATAGGCCCCGATTACATAGTTATCTGGCTAAATTAATTTCACAAACCTCTGTTCTCTAAGCACCGTGCCCTGTCCGCACCCCAAAATGTGGTTAAAACTTGCTTGTAACTTTTATGATGTACGGATTTTATTTTTTCCATTCAACATTTTAATGAGTATTAGGCAACGGGTATCACATGAAAAAATATCCACTCAATAAAATCAGTCTTTAAATAATTATCATTGAGTAACCGCATGTCCGAACTAAAGTTATAATTGCCGTGACGTTTTCTTTTCGAGGGTGTACATTCCTAATTACGATATTTGGCACATAGCTACTTGTACACGTCTCAAGCCCTCAGTTTCTGCCGCGGTCTTGCAGCAGGTGCAGGTCTTTTACGTTAGTGTATAAGTCAATGAAGCACGTTAGTATATAATTACCGTATCCTTCGTTCAAAACTTTTCTAATTACCGTGTACTTAATTTTATACTAGATTGGTTAAGGTAGACTCTAATTGCTTATATAAATAGAGACAGTGCTTTGGTCTCAGTACAGTGTTGTAATGCAGTATTTCAATACTCTGTAGGTTTTCGAAAATTTTATGAAAAATCGGCGTTTTCTAATTACCGTATACCAATTACCATGTATTTCTAACTACCGTTGTATGAAATTATTAAACTTTTGCTGTTCCGATTTAGTTCCAAACTCCTTCCATTTCCTCAGTTACTCCAGCTACTTTCATGTAATTTCTCACGCCATCACTCCATCTCATTTTTGGCCTACCCCTGCCCTTCCATCCATCCACATTCATTCTTGGCACCCTCTGGGTCACATAGTCATGTGACCCAGAGGGTGGACAGTCGTCCAGACTGTCCACCCTGCGCATCATATGGCCAAACCATCTCAGTCTCTGACCTCTCTTATCGGTTACAGGCGCCACCTTTAAACTCCCCCTTATGTGTACATTCCTGACTTTGTCCCTTCTCGTCACTCCACACATCCATCCACCTCAGCATCCTCCAGCAACATAACCCGAAGGAATAAGTATGGACTGAGCGTTGAACCCTGGTGCACACCTACATCAACAGAAAAGCATTCTGTTGTACTGACGCGGGACCCGGTCGTAGGCCTTTTCGAGGTCCACGAATACCATATGTAGGTTTTTGTGTGCTTTTTTGTACTTTGTTGTGCCTCCATTCTCCTAAAGCTTTAATGTCAGTGACATCAAGTTAAACCCCCTGTAGCTATTGCACTCCTGGACATCCCCCTTTCCTTTAAAAATAGGTACCAAGAAACTGTCTTGCCTTTCCTCTGGGATGACATCCTGAACCAACAATTCATTAAGAAACAAAGTGAGCCACTTGCATCCATAATCCCCTAGAACCTTCCAGACTTCTATTGGTATTGTGTCCGGGCCAACTGCTTTTCCATTCTTCATTTTCCTCAAGGCGTTCTTTACCTCTAATTCATCTACCTTAGCTATCATGCCTATATCTATGTCATTAAGTTTTCTTTTCCATCATAATCATTCTCAACATTAAGTACCTAATTTTTCAAAATATCCCTTCCATCGGTCTCTAATGTCACTATCTTTTACCAATGTTTTACCGCATTCGTCTTTCACACATTTTACGTGACAAATGTCTTCGATTGCGCTGTTTAGCCATTCTGTATAGTTTTTTCTGACCTAGTTCATTATCTAATTCATTATATACTTTTTCCTCTACCCCGGATTTGGAACTCGCAACCACCACCTTTGCCCGTCTCCTCGCCTCGTTATACCTCTCCCTCAATTCAGTTTTCCTATGATCATGTCACGTAACTCTGCCATTCCTTGAATGCACTCTTTTTGATTTTTAATGCTTTTTGGACACTTTCGTTCCACCACCACGTTTCCTTTTCAATTTTCGCCCACCTCGTGTTTCCCCAAGGACTTCTTTTGCAGCAGTTCTTATTGCTTTAGCCATTTCCTTCCAATTAGCATCAACATTCATACCTCTTATCGTGTAGTTGTGTCTATACATGTTATACATGTCATTTTTATTATTATTTTAAATAGACATAATGATCTTTTCTAATTACCATTACATTAAGTAATAGATTTATCTAATTACCGTACCCATGAAATGTTTAAGTCTCATTAACTCGGAAACCGCTTTTAATAAACGAATGCCATTTTAATTGTTACATTCGCATGTTTCATGAGTTACATATTTCAATCCTTTTAAAACAATCTAGAGAAAAATAAAAAAGGGTACGGTAATTAGGCGAAGAACGCCTAATGTCGAGAATGACCGACAAGACAACTCGAAAGCCACAATGTCCATAGCTATTCGAGCATATCTCAGCATAATGAAGCACCATTCATTACAGTTCGTTGCAACTCTGCACTTGACCTTAAAAAATCTTTTTTTTACCTTAAATGCTATTTTCTATAATTACGTACTACCATAATTAGATTCATAGTGTTAGTCAGTGCTATTAGTTAACAATAGAATTAGTGGGTAGCAATGTAGAAATATACTATGTTAGAGATAATTTAAAATACATATTAATTATGTAAAGCTAGTTGGTGACTTCTTCTACCTAATTGTTGACTACTTGTGCTTACTATGTATGTATACTTAGTACTTATAAAGTATGACATACTTATAAAAGAAATGCATTACTAGCGGCTTGCTTGACCCGGTTTCCTCTGGATTAACGTTGCTGATTTTAACCCAAGTGGATGTGGGACATTTGTGTTCTTTCAAATAACATTTTCAGTAACAGTGACTCTGAAGTGAAAAGGTGTTCTTGCTCTTCATTCATTCAAAATCGGAAATATGCAATAACGAAAGTTGCATAATTTAGTATAACAACAAAAAATATTTGGGATTACCCAGTGAATATTAAATTTACCTCTGATGGTTTTTTGTGATTTCTAAACTATTATTCCATACATCTAGATAAATTAGATGGAGATATGGTGATAAGTGATAAACTATGTATGCATGCACATTTAGCATTGTTTAGATAGTCATGGGACATTACTAAAAAGCATGTGTGCTTAGCACATTAGCTAGTCTATATGCCGCACGCAGACAGCCGGCTGTGTGGCGTGACGGTGCGCGCACAATACAGACTCGGTAGGTAGGCGGTCTTGAAAATTACGTCAGTAACGTTCGTTCCTCGTCACACCAAGCAAAACAATCGTTTGATCACTCTTACATTAAATTTGCAAGTTTAGTCTAACCTTACCAAAAAGTTAAAACGTTAACCTCGGACGAAAGTGCCCAACATTCAGATTGAACCTCAGTACAGTGACCTCTAGACGTATTTCCCAGTTGCGGATAACATTAGTTCCGTGCTCTCAATACTCCGAGATTGTTGATATACGCTTTTGCTTCCTGACGTCATTCTGCGCTAAGCTTATGAGTCGTGGGTTTCTGTGATTCATTTTTATTGTGTGTCAGGTATCTGATCGTTATTGTGATAGAAAAGCGGAGTTTTACCACTTGCACGAGCTGCACGAGCGTTAGTGCTAAAATTGTTTTGATATATTTAGTTATTTGGTAGATAAAGATACAGTTGTAATAGACCGGTGAAATTAACTTCTAAAATGGATGAAGAGTCAATGTGGAAAGGTTTCTATGAAAAATTGCAGCAGCAAAAATCGTCAGAGGAAAAAGCACATGACAACAGGTACCTATTCATATTTTTGTTTTAATATTGTTTTGTGGAAAAATTAAAAATGTGTTATTAGGTAAGTAAGTAAACAGCTATCATGTAGGTAATACATATAAGAAAAGGATTTTATTGTTCTTGAGATTGCTTTTGTACCATAAAATTGCAAAGGCATACGACCGTCCATTCAAATTGGCAAAGCCTATTTTTATTTCGTTATTATAATATACGTGTAAGCTTGATTACGTACTTACGTGTGTTAACAAACATTTTAACATATCTTGCGACAAATATTGTCTGATTTAGTTACCTACCTACCTACTTTGGTTCTCTGAAAAAACAGGAATACCTACCTACAATGCACCTAAGTTCCTTATATTTTTACCTTCTAACATTAATTAAATTTAACAAACGCAAAATACCTGTGTCAGGCAGGATCTGTATTATGTACATTTTCTTTTACTCTTTATTACATAAGTGCCGAGGCAGGTAGACATCTTAATTTTCAAATTAATTTTAATACCCGAGTCTCCTGTGTAATTTAAAATACGGTACCATAGAATATGTAGGTGTACTCAGAATGGATTTCTGTTGTTCAGGGTTCAGGGAATGATCCAATTTTTCTCTCTGGAATGATCTCTTTACACTCTTTTCATTATCTAGTATTCTTTTGTTCGTTTCGAAAAATACCGCCTACGAATTTTACTTTTGTTGTTTTTTTTCTTCCGTTTAGCAATCGCACTTCAGACGAAGATTCCATTGTGCCATCTTCAAGTTAAACTTGTGTACTAAAATTCAAAGCAGCGTATTCATGCTATCTCGACTCAGTATACAATCTCTGAGTCAAGACGCCCCAAAGAAAGATGATAGCAAAATTTCTTCAGAAAAGGCGGATTTTGAAGTCAACACGTTAAGCACTTTTTAAAAGTTCCTGATTATAAACTGCAAGAAATCACTATGCACTTAAAACCAATGTTTGCTTTACATTACACATTGATACTATGAATCAATCGTTGAAATTCATAGAAATTCCCAAGTGGACGCTATCGTAGTTGGCGCCAAAATCTTTATTCTTTTTTGTGGTTTTTAATCTCTTGTTCGAAGTTATTAATTCTAGTAGGAAAGTGGTTTTTGAATTTTTAATATTATGGACTTTATTGGTGATTCTATGCACAGACAATTTTTTCTATGCAATACAATAAAGTAATAAAAAAAAAAAAGAAATAGTGTGTAGAGTCTTCAACATCTTGTTTCCAAGCCTTGCTCTGCGTTGTCATGTCATGATGGCAACATTGCGTTTCATGTGTCATAATATGTCAATGTCAGTTAAATTGTCAATGTCAATTCATTCAAGCTGTCATTGAGAGAAGTGAGTGAAGTTCTTCACAGCATCTCAAATTATTATCAATTTTATTCAATTGATAAATTATCTTGTTTTGTAAAAGTAGTGCTCTATGTTCCCTGAGTTATCAGTACTGATAACAATAAGACTGTAGCAAAATGGTCTTTACGCGAGTTGGTATTATACAGTCAATGATTGCTACTCAATACAGACAAATGCATTTATTAAGAAAGCATGCATTTATTGATGGTGAATGGGTGAAGGCGGGAAGTAATGTCGTCTTCCCAGTGACCGACCCAGCGGACGACAAGGTCATCGCTGAAGTTCCCGATATGGACGCGAGCGACGCAAAAAACGCACTGCAGGCTGCCGCTACAGCCTTCGAGACATGGAAGAATACGACAGCGAAGCAACGTTCACAAATACTCAGAAAGTGGTTTTACTTATGCGAGGAAAATTCTGAGGAATTGGCTAAAATAATTACTGCTGAATCTGGAAAGCCACTGGTAGAATCTAGAGGTGAAATCGTATATGGAAACTCTTTTCTGGAGTGGTTTGCTGACACTGCGCGCCATATCAATGGAGAAATAGTGCCGTGCCCCTGGCCAAATAAACAGATCTTACTCAGCCGTCATCCTCTTGGAGTAGTATCTGTTATTACACCATGGAATTTTCCTTTTGCAATGATAACAAGGAAAGTTGGTGCTTTAATGGCAGCTGGATGCACTTGTGTTGTGAAGCCATCTGAGGACACCCCGCTAACAGCTCTGGCAGCTGCGGAGCTTGCTCTTCAGGCGGGAGTGCCCAAGGGAGTTTTCAATGTTATTACAACAAGTAGAAAGAATGCTTCTTCTGTGGGCAAGCTGATGTGTGAAGATGACGCAGTACGCTGCATATCTTTCACAGGATCGACTGCCGTTGGTAAAATTTTATATGGTTTAGCAGCAAACGGCATAAAAAAAGTTGGGTTGGAGTTGGGAGGTAATGCACCATTTATAGTTTTTCCCAGTGCAGACATAGAACATACTTTAGACCAGGCTATGTTAGCTAAATTCAGAAACAATGGGCAAGCCTGTATTGGAGCAAACAGATTTCTAATACATGAAGATGTCTATGACAACTTTGTCAAAGGATTTAAGAGTAGGATTGGGCAAAAATGCATTTTAGGCCCAGGCACTAAAGAAGGTGTAACGTGTGGTCCACTTGTTAATATACAGCAAGTTGAAAAAGTGGCTGGATTAGTGAATGATGCAGTTTCTAAAGGGGCCAAAGCTCTGATTGGTGGTAAAGTAGAGACACAACTCGGTAATAAATATTATCAATCAACATTACTTATAAATGTAAAACCAAATATGGCAATATTCTCAGAGGAGATATTTGGACCTGTGGCCACTTGTATTAAATTCAAAAGTGAAGAGGAGGCATTAAAAATGGCAAACAGCACCAGGAGTGGTCTCGCATCTTATGTTTTTACTAAAGACCTTGGGCAGGCATTTAGAATGTCAAATAATTTGGACTTTGGAATGGTTGCAATTAATGATGGCATTATTTCGGCAGCTGAAGCTGCTTTTGGTGGTGTCAAGGAATCTGGTATTGGTAGGGAGGGAAGCAGACATGGTGCCGAAGAGTACACCGAATTAAAATATATCCTTATGTCTGGACTAGACAAATAAAAGCTGAGAGGGAAATGATTTAATTTGATATGTGTTTGAATGTTGTAAGGTCAGTGTCAGATACAGCTTCACTTATTTGACCACTTCTTTGATTGCTATGTGTGGCATGGGAATTAGTTCAAAGTTTTAACAAACTGCACTTTTTGATACTGTTTCCCAGTTTACAAAGAGATGTTCAAATATTTGAACTGTGTTTGATGCCAGTCTAAGACGCATGACCAGTTATATTTGCCATATTATTGTAGTAATAAGTATCTGTTATAAATAGTTACTGTTTATATCTATTGCCTAATTTAAAATTTTATATGTTTTTGGTGTCTTTAGAATAATTTTGTTGTTGCTTTATTACTAAACTTATCATGTATATTTAAAAATGTTATAATATTGTTTGATCTTTACTAAGTGTTATAATTTAATGCATTTAAATTCTGAAATACCCTAATCTTATTAATAAACAAAGATCAGCTGATTCTTATGTTATGAATTCTTTTGAAAGTGTCAAAACAGGTATTATTTAACCCTTGGTTGATCTTTGCATATTTTTATTTTGAATGAGGATAAGACAAAAATTTGCAATTTTTTGATGGTAATAAAGCAGAAGATGTTTTAAGTGTAGCTAAATAAAATATGTGACAGTATGTTAAGAAAATCATTCCAGTCTTCCATTGTATTGTGATGAAGGTATAAAAATATACAAAATATTAATAATAGGTATATTGTTGTGTAATGTTAAATACTCGTATAGATATTCTTTCCCCTAAGGCGTTGAAATGTATCCCTTGCCAACATTTTGCCAAAGAATTACTACAGGATAGAGTAAATATTAAGTAAGAAGTAGATGCTCCGAGACATTTTGTGAAAATATAAGAATTTTGAATGATATCTGGTTTATTATTTTATTCAATCATAATCTCAAAAACATTGCAATCTAGGACATTTTATTGATACTTTCATTAAATGATGTATATTTAAGCCAAGGTGGAGGAATAATCTACGTAAACAAACCGAACATAGTGTAAAGAATCATCATATTGACATTTAGCGTAAAAAACATTGTAATATTGTAATAAAATCACATCTTAGATATTATACAATTTTTAATAAAAAAAATCTGTTAATTTGATAGTGTAAAACATTTTTTGAAGAATTCTTAATAAAATCTTTTACCCTCAATGAGTAGGTAAGAGTTTTAAAAATAATTATAAAAAAATAGTTTTCCACTTGTCAAATTACTCATTTTATTAATTAAATCGATTCAAATAAGATTTAAAATATAATTGCATTTCTAAATTACGGTGTACTGTACCTACTGATTATTAGTTTTTACGATAAAATGTCATCAGAATTCTTTGACTACCCTCAGTTCGGTTTGTTTACGTAAATTATTTCTCCATCTTTGTTATATCTCCTACTAATAAAGTTATGTGTAAGTATGTTTGTTACTTCTTCACGCTCAAATGGCTGGACCAAATTTATGATATTTGGTTTAATACATCTGGTACTTTTTATCCCGAAAAAAAAAACGAAACTTGGCCTGCGCACTACCGTACGCTTAGATCAAAAGTCTGATATAGATGGCGCTACTGTGCATTAATAAATACACGCAAACGAAGTTGCGCGGGTTTCACTAGTAATTACATACTTGCAATATCACTAGATACGACGATAACATTACGATGATGTCATGTAATAAGCGAGAAATATGTCTTCTAAATCAATTATGTAACGTTAACGTAGGTACATTGGCTTAATCTACCTTATTTATGTAGAATTATTATCTCCTTAAAAATATAAACAAACTTTATAGTAGAAGACGGTAGTGCGATGATTGTGCACTTTGGTATAGAAGCATGAAATTTCTACCATGGATAGAGTGTCCCACGGTGATCGTTTTAAGATGTGGAGGGAAGTCAGATTCTTCCTCTGTGAGTGGGGGGAGGGGGGCAAAGGGGGTGAATTCCACGTCTTGATGATTATTTTTTTACTGATCCGTTAATGTTACTAGGGCTTGTATGGTGTCGTTTTCATATAAACCGAATACAAGGAATTCATTTTTAACAATAAAAATGTATGGTCCCATACAAAAAAAATAAAAATACTGCCAAAAAGTAAAAAGTTCCGCTACGTTTTTTTTGTAAGCACGTTATTTTTACTTTCAAATCTTAATTATTATGATATTAAAAAATACTGTGTTATAGCTTATTTAATGTAGTCTACAAATATATATAATTGTAGTATACTTTTCATACAAAAACTATTAAAAAAAAAAAGAAGAACGTGCAAATTCCAGAATATGCGCGCGGTGATTCGGTGAGATGTAGGTACGCGTAGCGACAAATTTTCATAATTACTATAGTCATTTGTTATAAATATTTATAGCAATGCTACTAGCCATTATGCGACGTAGTTTTAATGTAATCAAATGTAAGAAATGTGTTTTTATTGCTTCCACGGAAAAAAACATTTCATAATTTTGACATAGAGAAGGTTACTAATAAAACGTCAGAAATAAAAGTAAAATGATGTTTAACCAGCAGTCACCAGTACAAAAGCAAAGTGCTGTACATTTGAGTGCAGCTTTGTTACATTTGCATCTTCCAGTACACCCTTTTTTTAACGCTGCACCTAATTAACTCAGCACATAAAGTTGCTACTTCAAGTAGCGTTGTCCAGACTGGCTGCCATTCGTTCGAATCTTTAATCCAACCCCAGTTAGATGGTTCAGGAATATCTGGAACTTTTGTTAAAGTTTGCATCCAAATGTAAGCCTGATAAGAAGCGCGTTTTATATATTGCTAGAGTGCCTTTTTGTGGGGGGGTATGTTCTCTATGGCTCGGGATTTTTGGGTAAAGAGTTTTTTTTCTGGCTTCATTTATAGTCAGCATTTCACTAATGCGGTCATACATTAAAACCACAAATCTGCAATGAGTCGTCGCTTATTTGTTGTGGCATTGTTGTCATTTCTTCAAAGGCGCTGTTTACTTCTGGAAAAGATCGCCATGTTTCCCATGCTGTTTTTTCCCTCTACCAACAAAAGTGAACTCCGTATCACACCCTGTGAACGCATGAAAGACGGGAACGTACTCACATTGTGACAAACTCATTGACGCTACCAGGTCGTGTAGCGGAACCTTGAGCCAACACCAAATGCAACCTGTAGTTCAGATAAATATATCTTTCTGAAGAATGCCACAGCCAGTACTAATACATCTGTGTCTACGGTGCGTATTGTCACTCTGCTAAATCCTTTCTTTACTGCACCAGCTAAATGCAAAAACATTCGGGTGTCAGCTTCGCTTCGTCGTGAAAACATGGGGCTATGTCACGTATATCTGAGATATTGATAAAACAGAGAACTTCGATTCAATGTGTCGCGTATATTTCTTTTTCTCCTGCCTGTAAAGAACCAGTTGTTGTGATAAAAATAAAAACAATTCGGTCTTGTTCTCATTATTCACTGAAAGGAAACTCTTCCAGTTCTTAGGCGTCGCATGCGTGGGAAGCCACTCTTTTCCTTGTGCCTTTTTCTCGTAAAGCAGCTTTAAAGCTCAACTCAAACAACTTGCGCCGATAGCTAGATAGATAGATGTTTTCACGATGAAGCTGACTGAATGTTTTTACATTTAGCTGATGCAGTAAAGAAAGGATTTAGCAGAGTGACAATACGCACCGTCTGTAGACACAGATGTATTAGTACTGGCTGTGGCATTCTTCAGAAAGTTATCTTTATCTGAACTATGGGTTGCATTTGGCGTTGCCTCCAGTTTCCGCAAGACCTGGTAGCGTCAATGAGTTTGTCACAATGTGAGTACGTTCCCGTCTTTCATGCGTTCGCAGTAGGGTGTGATACGGAGTTCTTTGCTGGTAGAGGGAAAAAACAGCATGGGAAATATGGCGATCTTTTCCAGAAGTAAACAGCGCCTTTGAAGAAATGATGACAATGCCACAACAAATAAGCGACGACTCATTGAAAGATTTGTGGTTTTAATGTATGACCACAATAGTGAAATGCTGACTGTAAATGAAGCCAGAAAAAAACTCTTTACCCAAAAATCCTGAGCCATAGAGGACAAAAGCGGCACTTCAGCAATATATAAAACGCGCTTCCTATCAGGCTTACATTTGGATGCAATCTTTAACAAAAGTTCCAGATATTCCTGAACCATCTAACTGGGGTTGGATTAAAAATTCGAACGAATGGCAGCCAGTCTGGACAACACTATCCCCACTATCACTATGTTAATTACGTGCAGTGCAGCGTTAAAAAAGGGTGTACTGGAAGATGCAAATGTAACAAAGCTGCACTCAAATGTACAGCACTTTGCTTTTGTACTGGTGACTGCTGGTTAAACGTCATTTTACTTTTATTTCTGATGTTTTATTAGTAACCTTCTCTAAGTCAAAATTATTAAATGTTTTTCTCCGTGGAAGCAATAAAAACGCATTTCTTTCATTTGTTTACATTAAAACTATGTCGCAAAATGGCTAGTAGCATTGCTATAAAATATTAATAACAAATGACTATAGTACATTATGAAAATTTGTCGCTACGCGTACCTACATCTCACCTAATCACCGCGCGCATCTTCTGGAATTTGCACGTTCTTCTTTTTTTTAAAATAGTTTTTGTATGACAAGTATACTACAATTATATATATTTGTAAACTACATTAAATAATCTTTATCACAGTATTTTTTAATATCATAATAATTAAGATTTGAAAGTAAAAATAACGTGCTAACAAAAAAAAAGTAGCGGCACTTTTCACTTTTTGGCAGTATTTTTAATTTTTTTGTATGGGACCATACATTTTTATTGTTAAAAATGAATTCCTTGTATTCGTTTTATATGAAAACGACACCATACAAGCCCTAGTAACATTAACGGATCAGTAAAAAAATAATCATCAAGACGTGGAATTCACCCCCTTTGCCCCCCTCCCCCCACTCACAGAGGAAGAATCTGACTTCCCTCCACATCTTAAAACGATCATTGTGAGACACTCTATCCATGGTAGAAATTTCATGCTTCTATACCAAAGTGCACAATAAGGCTCAAATATGGCACAACCGTCTTCTACTATTAGGTAGGAATTTATTTCATCATCCACTTTATACGAACCATTACAAAGAAGTATATAAGTACGAAATGTTTTTGTTATTAATTTATTTGTTACGTCATATTATAAAATCGCTGTGCGTTACGCGAGTATTTCAGTTATTTTACTAATGGGAATCGAGGGAATAATTTCTGAATTGCAAACCGACGGACAAATAACTTGAGTGAGGCAGCCAGCCTCATCGCTCGTGGAATGTGAGGAGAGGATTGTGTGGTTCTGCAAAGCGTATTGGGTTAATCACAAAAAAAAAAACCGTCGGAATGCAGGTCTACTATGATTACACTACAGAGAACAATCAATGCTGATGCGGGTTGCAGACCAAGAGTTGCATTGATAACTTAGTTCTGCTTAGTATGCATAGCTAATATGATATTTCATACTTGGGCGCACAACGCGTAATGTATGTTAAACTAACTGGAAACTAACTTAGCTTAGCTCTTGATCTGCAACCCGCATAATGCTACCGACCATCTATCGACATAAAGTATTTCCAAGTACTTTTAAATTACTTCCCATGGAATAAAAACTAAGTGATCCCTTCTGACGGAGTTCTCCAAACCCAATAAAAGACACCCGACAATGCCTCCACCGTGATATGGTAATAATTCATAGTTGATGTAATACTTAGGTAACTACCTACTACCTGTCCGCCTCAAGTTTGCTGTTACCTTCCACCGCGCACACCCCACCGCACCTCAAGGCAGATCCGCAGTTGCCTATCGGATTTAGCATCGGATCTGCCTTCTTGAGGTGCGGTGGGGTGTGCGCCTGAGAGGTAACGGCAAACTAGAGGCGGACGGGTAGTACCTACTCGTTAAAAGGCAATTTGTTGCAGAAATAAAGATTTTATTTCTTTTCCTAGGATTCAAGAAGTGGACGACAGCTTCTTCGAGAAATTCGGTTCTATACTCAAGCAGGCTTCACAAAGAGCAGCCTTAGAGGAAGCAACTCCCTTAGCTCCATTCAGAGACCCGGAAGACCAAGATGACCAGAATGCTGAGGTGGACTCTCAAATTGAAAGTCGCAGCTTGGCTGATAGCGGGCTCGGGACGCTCACTGACGAGGAATCGGAACCAAGTGACATAGAAAACGAAAAAATTGAGTTGTACGAAGAAGCTTTTGGATGGAATGTGAGTATTTTTATTCTATTTAAATATAAAATTTCTGATGTGGGTTTGGTAGAAGTTTTGTACAACCAATCCAATGAGGTTGATAACACGGATTTAGACTGGATCCTTCTCATCTCGAAAATACAGCGGTTCCTGCGGGACAACACTATACATTTAGTATGTATACATGGGAAAAACTCATAGACCTAGAAGCGAAGTGATCCTAAGTCTATGGAAAACTACACACACTCATTAAGGCTTATTTTTTATTTCGATGGCTATAGCAGCGTTGTATGTGCCCAAGTACGTCCCAGAAAAGTGTTTCATGAGTTTCCTGTATAGCTTCAAGGTATTTAAATAAAATTTATTTACTTACATTTATGAATCAAGCATTACCTAGTAATAGGTACAGAGATGAAAGCACTATTGAGAATAAGCCAACCACTATCGATGTCGTAGATCTATAAAACCAGCTTTATATTTCAACCCTATTTGAATCGGCCCGGTTTTGAAGTACATACGTAGCAACCAGACAGATATAAAATTTAGGATTTGATTTTTACTGCACCACAAGACATAAAAAATACTTCCTTGACCGCCTACTGCTTTAATATCAGTCACTCAAAATAAAAATAGGCAGTCTAATCTAAGTATGTATTTAGATTGTGGTATTATTACAAAATAAATTATTGATACGTTAGATACTTGCTTAACAAATGAAAAAAGTTAATGTAGGTAACATGACTAATTCACAAAGTATCCTACGCAATCTTTAAAAGGCATGTAAAGTTGCTAAACGTGCTCTTGTTTAAATCCCATCTGATTATGAACCTCTTAAAAAACTAATGCGAACAGCGTTTAGTATGTAACTGATGATACGTTTATTGTTGTTAACGCTTGAACTCTGGTTTGAACATTTCCGACGAAAGGGTCTGTTGCAATAACAATCTTATTTTTAGGTGGATATAAACCAAATATCTCGGTCAGGTTTATCGTCTCGCTCCAAACTGAACTAGACATTGAGTTAAAAGCTATTCTAGGGAAAGTGGGTCGCGAATTCGTGGCTAACCGGGACGTGACAGTACTTTCGTTTGTACGGGCACTCTTCCAAGGGAATGTCGTTGTGTCATTGTTTCTCTTTCTGTGCAGGTGGTCTTAGGTTCTCTGTAAAAATATACTTAGATAAATGTAAAATGCTGTGCTTGTATATTTAAAGAAATTTTATCATGATGGTCTTACTTTATTTTTACTTACGTTTTACATGATGTGCATTTATGAAATGAGCCCAATTTTGTTTCGATAGTGTAATTATTTGGACTGTAGTGGCAGAATGCCAGCGGCTTTTTTCACTTTTACCCAGTTATTTTGTCAACTTCTCAACCAGGGCTCGTCTGAATGACCAATGACCGTCACTACTGTGGCTTCAATGTCAATCCTCTTCTGTTAATTTTGGAATGACGAAACAGGATAGTCGATTATGTTTTATTTTGAGAATTGTTTTGTCATTGTTTAATCGGTTTTAAATATCTACTACTCAGAAACAAACTAACATAAAAAAATGTTAACCGTGTAGAAATTAAACAATTAAAGAAATTAAACAAACAAATGTTAACCGTGTAGAAATTAAACAATGAACTTATTTTAAAATTAACTTTAGAGCTTCCGTAAGCTAAGATATTTTTGAGATTCTAAACATACATAATGGATCGTGAAGCTTTGTTTTTAATGTTACTATTAGAAACGGTGTTTAACCATTTAAAATAATACTACAAAGCAGTGCGAATAGTAATTATTATTCATTGCAACAAAATAAACGCAACAATGGGAATTCACAATGAAAGTAAAATAAATTTGATTGCCTA
Organism: Endotricha flammealis; assembly: GCA_905163395.2. NCBI lineage: Eukaryota > Metazoa > Arthropoda > Insecta > Lepidoptera > Pyralidae > Endotricha > Endotricha flammealis. The sequence continues at coordinate 8,954,073 of LR990863.1, read as the reverse complement.
GCAAAATAATTTGGATACTATTAGCATAGCCATTAGGCTGGTGTAATAAAACAAAATCATATTTTAATGCACCGGATAGTAGCTACCTACTAATAGGTTAAAAGAAATTTATTCAAGCGTTCGGTAACGTCTATTTTTATTGCCTGGAATGCCCTGTAGCTCATAAAACTTTGCCTAATATACTGCTTTATAGGTTTCCTAACGATTGAAGAGTTTCATAAATCTAAATCCTCCATTAGTGTTCACGTTATGGGCTTCGTTATGGGTTATATGGACAGGTGCTCAATGGTATTGCGTCAGAGAAAAATATACTTTACGACTCTCACAAGGATGTTTAAAAATATTACTCTACTTGACAAATTATTAAAACTTACCTAAAGAAACTACAAAATGTGTTAAAAAAAAATTTTAAACAAGTCACTGTCGAAGAATTTGAGTCGGATGTCAGGCGAATTTAAGAAACTTTGTTTTTTTTTATTGTTTGGTTGAGTTTGCAATCGTCTTCGTTGGCGGCGCCCTGCAAAAATAGAATTTGGCGTTCAGAGCGGGTGAAATCCAGAGTCTCGAATCTCGTTCCCGACGAACCGACTTCGCCGCAGTGCAGTGGCGACTCCCACCAGCCAGACATATTTCAGATTTCCGTTTCGCTACTCGCCTCTATCCTTTGCACTTCGGACGTCAATCCGATTACGTATTATACGCTATAATTATGTAGAGACAGAGCTTACGAACAATATGAAGTGTTGTGCGGTGTTGTGTTTATAGTGTAGTGTGATAGTGAAAATGATGAATGGAACTGGCACACTTAGGACTAAGTTTAGGGGAATCAAGAAGGAGTTGCTGGAGAGGCAGACCAGTCTCATTATTCAGTCGATGACTGTATGTAAAATTTCATTTAATATTGATTTCTTATGTAGACATTCTCACTTAGCCAACTCTTTTATTAAAATGTTTCGAAATTTAGATTCAGGTAGATATCTGTGTCTTTCGCAAAGTTTGTGCATCGAATGATATGTGATTGAATGACAATTTACTATATAGGGACAAATAACACAGATTAAGCTAGCCCCAAAGTAAGTTCCAAACTTGTGTTATGGGATACTAACTCAACGATACTATATTTTATAACAAATAATTATATAGATAAACATCCAAAACCCGAGGCCAATCAGAAAAAGTTCGTTTTTCATTATGATACGACTGGGATTCGAACCCAGGACCTCCTGGGTGGCGGTCTGGTGTGGTAACCATTACGCCACGGAGGTTGTCGTTATACCAAGATCAATACTAGAAATATTAGAAATTAAAGAATGTTGATAGGTAGCTCAAAAGTTTTAAAAACTTAATAATACCATCCTGCAATTATTAAATTTCAATAAGTACTATACTACTATTTCAGTAAGTATAACTTACTACCTACTCTACAATTTTTAACACGACAAAACCGGGTAACTACCGTACTTATTTGTTTTTGTTTAAAACTATAATTTTATATAACTACTGTAATATCATTGTGCCAATTAGTGGTTGACAATTCGAGTCAGCTAATGTGTAACATATTAATTTTGTTGCAAAACAACTGTCTGATATAAAATGAGAGCGAAGTTTAGGTACAAACATGGTACTTATGGGAAATTGTACTCGTCAAAACGGCTTAAGTACTATGTATTTTTTTTTATGATAGAGGAAGACAAACTGCATTAATGTTTTTTCACTGGTACAGCCTAGGCACTACCTAGGCTCTACCAGCTGAGCTCTACCAATTCTGTTACTATGAACTGTTATTTTTTTTGTAGTTTCTGCAACATGGCAATGGTCGTTTAAGGACGATAAGCCACTCATTGTTATGGTCCGCTATGTATTGCAGCAGAGCTGGTCTAATTTGGTGGAAAAATCCATCCGTCAGCTCCTTATACCGTTACAAATCTGGTGCTTAAGGCTGAGACGGCTTTGCGTTTCAGTCTTAAGTGGCAAAGTCAAACGTTAGTGAAATGTTAGTGTCTCGTAAATAGTCGGGCTGAATTCCGGGGTCTCACAGAATATCGACGTGAAATACCGGTTATATGCCGCTGGGCGCTGTGTTTCGTACGATGCTGGAAGCTTACATCCTATTTCCGTTTCCCTTTCTTCCTTTTTCATTCCTTGATAGGTGGGCAACGCATCCGAGCTCCTTGGCAGCGTTTGTCCCTGTCTTAAAAAAAAAACGAAATAAGGGGCGATGAAAAGCAATCACCGCTGCTCAGAAAATACTACGAGCTCAAAAGAATACAGGATGTGCATAACGACTTTACGAACTCTCGATTTTCTAATTCTTTACTATGAATTAAGGCAGTAGTTAATAACAAGCGATAGCCTATTTTAAATATTTATGGTGTTGCATAACTATTGACATGACTCACGGCCACCGAACCAATAAATACTTACTAAAAAGTTTAAGAACCTGTCTATATCTTCTCCTTATGTGTGATTCACACAGGATAAACCGTATAAAATAATGAACTATTTGGAATATTATTTCATTTCACGTTAAACACTTAATTGTAACGGTATTGTTCGTTAGAGCAATGTCAATTTTAAATTAGTAACCGATCGTTACCAGTGCATTAAGGTTAGGTACATCACGGTACATGTGAATAATGAAAAGAAAATAAACAGTGCCATCGCTAACGAGTCTGTTTTGGGTCACAACAAATGCGGGCCAGTCTTATTCACCGAGTCAACGACCAGTATCCATCTTACCCGGAAAAAATGTATTGCCCTCAAGTGGAATTTACAATCTGGTCACCATCTAATGAATGATGTGGTCCGCTCCAATAGAAAATTATAAGAATCTGCCTGTATTCTCCCAGTGTTCATCCTACCGGCTAATAGAAAACACTATGTTTAGTGCTTGCAAAGTCCTGATCAATAAGTTTCCCACGGCGGCGCAGTAACACGGACAATTAACGAGGGTTGTTCCGATGCAGTGGTGTCTATTCATGTTGCGACGATTGAAATTAGTTGCGTGTTCAGTTTGTTTTGGTGGTGGCCTGGTTACCGTGCACCCTACCGATCGAATTGATTCATTTGGTGGGTGCTTTGGCTTCAGTGTTGTACTAGGTTTGTGAATATCTGGAAGATTTTAAGAGTCGAATGAAATTGCGGTATTATTATGATTCTTCGGTACGTATTTCTTATAAGTAATCTTAACTTGACATTATATAACTTTTTGGCGGTAACTCAAAAAGAGCGACGAAAAAGGGTACAATTTTTTTCATCTCCGTGGAGTCAAATATACAGAAATGTATCTTTTAGAAGGTTAAAATTGTAGTTTTTTGGGGATATGTTAGCACTCAATATTCCTTTCTTTTTATATTTTATACTGTCAATAAATAACTGCAGTATTTTGCAAAACTTTTTATATGAGAGAGCAACATTTTTATGTTTACCTACCAAAATTTTATTAGTTCATTCATATATAAACAATGATTGGTTCTTTTAGTAGTAGTTAGTACTAGGTATATTATACACAAGAGTTTTATTTTATTTATCGTAAATTTCAGATCGATGAACTCTACCTGGAGATTTTATATGAGATACTACACAATGTCGGCGGCTGCGACGGGACATGCGAAGTCGGACAAAATGCTATGTTGGGTTACGTACAAGAGGCATTTAAGATATCAAATGATAAGCACACACAGCTCTTGACCACCGCTGAGGCTAAAGAGCCACCAGAATTGATGCTCAATGTTGAAGTAGTGGAAGCGAAAGACCTTATGCCAAAAGACCCTAACGGCATGAGCGACCCTTTTGTCACCATTTATATGATGTCCAATTCCTCACATCGATATAATACATCGGTGAAATCATGTACACTAAATCCAGTTTGGGAAGAACATTTTTCGTTGTAAGTACCTATTTGTTTAATAGCTAATATCATGGTTTATACCCTGTGCTTATACAAAGGGCGAATTCGCCGCGAATCTTTACAGGCGAATAGTTACATTCGCGGTTAGAAAAGGCAGGGTCGACATGACGTCTTTCATAGGCTTGCAATACTGATGAGGCGAAAATTAAGATATGGCAGTTCCCATTCGCGGCTCAATAATGTCTGACTAGCAATAATGAATAATGAATTGAAATCGTCGAGGCATGCCGCTTAAACACGCGACAGAGATTTATGATAGTGGTAGGTCACATCACATCTTCTTAGTAGACTATAATTCGTTTTCGCATCGCACTAAATTGGTGTACCCAATTAAGTAAGTAAGTACTATAATCTTCTGCCTTAGTAACAGAATGCTAAATCGTACCTACCTACAAAAGCCATCTTATTTTAGACGCAGCAATCAATTGATTGGTAATGTTATATGTGTGTATACTGTGTAGTGTATATAAAGTAGTTAAATGCAAATTCCCATACCTAGCCTAGCTGCTGATTTTAGCCTTATAAAGTATTACAAGCTATGCCTATGACCCGTCAAATATCGGTCCTTCCTTTTCTAAGAAGTTGCAACTGGTTTGAAAAACGTAGATTAGACGACGACGACGGTCTATTAGGTACATCGCGTGGGTACCTCAAGCGGGAAAATCCGCGAGTCACTGGTGTCATAGTACCCGAACCGGTGTCGAGGTCGTCAAAACGTAATTTAAAATTATGGCAAAAAATATTTCTGAACATTATATTTTAATGGGATTTTTTCCCCTCTTGAGGTTTAGACACATAATTTATGATAAGGTGATAACCGCCTTAAAGGAATTGAAAGAAATTATGCGACCGTCACACGAGTGACTCATAGAATGTATAATTAATCGGTTAGTCTTAAGTAAATTAGTTTTTACACGCTATGTATGTAGTTGCTAAATACAAAATTAATAATAATGTTTACAAAAACGAGCATCCTCTGTAAGATTCATCTCAAAACAATTCTGAAAATGCTGAAATGTGTGTGACTACAAATGAAATTTTTAGTTTATATTTAATTTTAATGCCTAATCGTAGGTACTCTTGAAATTGTTAGCGTACAATCCAATTTCATTTAATTTAGTATTTAGTATTTCGTTAGCGCTAGTGTAATCTGTCAAGAGTGCTCGAGTATAAACGCTTTTGCGTTTCCAAGGCATCGGGATTGTTTTTGAAAGTAACCCATGCTGATTTGAAGAATAGATTTGTACTAACTTCCACTGTTTGACCTCGCTTATGCCATGATTTAGGAAGTTTACAGTTTGTATTTAGTTGCAATATTCGTGTTAACAAGCCGTTTATATTTACAGGCCGATGCCGGGCAACTTACACGAAGACTCACTATGTTTAGAAGTCTGGTAAGTATCGGTATTCTGTATACATTACTGTGTAGTTCGATCGCCTCGTAATTTTGTCACTTGTGATTTGTTCGTAATCAAGTTTACTAAAAATAAGTTATTAATAATGATTCTGTGATTGAATTAAGTCTTTATATACGTTTAGCGGTAAACCGCTAAACGTATATAAATCCTTTAGGATACGAATTTTGTGGCTCTTTAAGTTGCAACTAAGTTTGTACAGTATGTACTTACACGTCAAATGATCAAATCACATAATAAAAGAGTTCTTTATATTTTCCAGACAAAGAAACTTTCATTGTAATAGGTAATAAATCACATAATTCCAACCCTGTGGTTTTTGGACAGGATTAACAGCAATGGCCACTAATTGATTATAAGATTGAAAATTTCTATTATAGCTTTGAGGCAGACTTTAAGCAACTTAGCTCATTGGTCTTGTAGAAATGTAAGCATAAACGAAACTCTAATTTAAAGTCTATGTATGCCATTTTTAATCTGTGCTGGATCTGTCCATCCACCTGCTGAAACTATTCAGCGTTCTATAACCGAATTTACTCAAATAAACAGTTTTATTATAAATTGCTATTATTACATCAGGTCTTGAGCAAAGATGCTCATTATTCATGAAGTAAAACTACCGCCATCTTGCAATTAAAAACGATTCCAATCATTATTTTAAGACAATTTATAACTTGATTTCCAGGGACTTTGATCCAGCGGAGACAGTAAAAGAAAAGATGACGAAATTATTCGATGTGAAAGGCGTTAAGGGCTTCCGGAAGTTGATGAAAGAAATCGCCATCACAGCATCCACGGGTAAACACGACAACGAGCTCATCGGCACCTCCAATATTCCGCTCAACGTATGTATCCTACTAATATATAAAAAAAAACCTCTTCACGCTCAAATGGCTGGGCCAATTGTTATGATATTTGGTATGTAAGTAGTTTGATTATCACATAGGGTACTTTTTATCCCGAAAAGTACGCGATTCCCGTAGGATTTGGTCAAAAATCTGATATAGATGGCGCTGCTGTGCATAAAACTAAACGAGGGTAATACCGCGGGCAGCAGCTAGTTTGAAATAAAAAAATAATTGATATGATTGATATAGGTATAATCTGTCTGCTTCACGAGATCTCTACCTGGCGTATCATGTGCGACCTGCGCAGTAGACGATTTCTATACAATTTTAGTATAAATCGTCTACTGCGCAAGTCTAATCAGCAATCAATCAGGTATCATCTCTCGTGGCGCGGATTGTAATTTAAACGAGTCGATTTAAAAAAACAATAGAAGTGAAAAATAAAAATGAAATTTTAAACGTTTCTCACATGATCTTTGTAAATATTAGTTCAATGCAATTAGCCTTTTTAAATGAGAAATGACGGCGCCCATTTCTTTATAGCTCACTTGCAAAAATCCATGAACATACCACTCGTACCCGTTTTCGGGGTGAACCCGGCCCTTCAGGCGACTCTCTGACTGATTTTTGGCATAAAATATATCTTGTGTTCTAAAACAACCTCCTTACAAAATTTCATTCAAATCTGTACAGTAGTTTAGTGTGAAAATTTACATGACAGCCATTTTCGCTCAGGGCTATTTGTTATAACATAATTTTTTTCAACGAAATTTTTTAATAATATTACCTATATTATCCTTGGTTATATAAATAGCATGCGAACATTAGCAGACAAAGAACTAAGACATTAAATAGGTATGCAGGCTCTGTAAAAAAATACCAACTTACTGATAACAATGTTATTTTACTTTATCTACAGTAAATACATAATAACACTTAAATATGTGCCTACTGCCTACAGCCTATATCTATTTACTAAAAACTACTGTATAAAACCACAAAATTGCAATGTTATCAACATATTATTGTTTTCAATTATGTACATTAAACAAAACAATTTCTTCAAAGTTATCCCTATTTAAGCACTTAATTATTTAAATGAATAATTTTGTTTTTGATTTGCACACACAAATAAATTTTAAAGTTAATAATTTTTATTAATATTCGGGACCCCTAAAAGTTTTTACTGGATCCTTAGCAAGATTTTACACGTACTGTGTGTACCTACTTATACTTAGTAATAAATGGGAACAGCTTAGGGAATACTTTATGATATGGACACCTTAGTAAGGGCATACTATAAGGCTGGTTGATGAAAAGGGGCATAAATCTCATGCTGTCTTTGTCTGATAAAAAAATAAAAAGAAGATGATATGAACTGATTTAAATGTACTTAACAGTGTTTTTTTATTTATTTTTATTTATTTATAACTATATCTTGCAGTCCATTCCGGCGGGCGGTATGACGATGTGGTTCAATCTTAGCAAGAAGAGTAAGCTACGCAGACAGGGTGTCGTGAAGCTGCGCCTAGCGTTCTCTTCGGAGAAGAACTCGCTGGTGGCCGCCCAAGAGCACCGGCATCTGCTCAGGATACTGTTGTTGCACGAGCTGGAGAATTCTAAGGTATTATGTCCTTAATCTTCTATATATATAAAAATGAAACCCGTTTTCCGTTGTCACGACATAACATGAAAACGGCTTGACCGATTTGGCAGTTTTTTTTTTTAATATGCCTTGAAGTACGAGGATGGTTCTTACGAAGAGAAAAATTTCAAAATTCCCACGGGAAAGCGGGATACACGCAAACGAAGTTGCGCGGGTTTCGCTAGTAATATTATAAATGCGAAAGTGTGTAAGTATGGATGTATGGATCTCTTTCGCAAAAACGATTTGATGAATTGAATTTTGGTACACGGGTAGTGTATAATCTGGATTATCAGAAATAGTTTTTATCCCGGATGTCAGTCCGGGAACAATGGGAATTCGCGGATAAAACCGCTGGCGTCAGCTAGTAGGATTCATTTGTTTTTTTTTTCTTTTGGATGTTTGTGTTTATAAATGGCCAAGAGAAAGTAGGATAAAATGAGATGGTAAACGATAGTGTACAGTCAGTTGCAATGAAATGTATTTGCAATGTGTCGCAACGTCTATATATAATTCGAAAGCACTTATTCTGTATTCCATGGATCTTCAGGTGGCACCATATTGGTGGTGTGGCAACTTCAGTGCTCCGGCCGAAGCGATCCTCGTGCAGCACGCGGCGCAGAGCGGCCTCTCGCAGAACGACAACCACTTGGCGCAGTGGGTGGTCTACTGCGCCGTGACCGGCGACCATCCCCTCAGCTTCGCCCTCTTCAACCAGCTGCTCGACAAGATCACCAAACCGCTGCAATCGGGTGAGCAACCTCCTCCCCCTCGTTAGTCACAGAGCTGCGCTTATCGGCATTTCCAGGCTTTCAGCTACCTGCTCCGTCCATCGTCTAGGGCTGGGTCCTCTTGGTCTTTTGTGAGTTTGTGAGGATGGATGTTTGGATCATTGTTACTCTTTCACGTAAATATGGACAGATTGGCTTGAATTTGGTACATGGGTAGTTTTTTACTTGGGTTAACATAGGATAGCTTTTATATTGGAAATCAGACCGTAAACAAGAGCAACAAGATTTCACGTGTAAAACCGCGGGCATCAGCTTTACATAAGGGAAAAATGAAGACAAAATAGGACGAAAAGCATACACTCGTTTTCGCTCAACTTCGCCAGAGTGTAGAACTTTGTGATTTATAGATCATGATTATAAATTTTCAGGACTGGTCAAAGAAGAGGACGTCAAGCTGTTCTGGGACGGAGCGAAGAAACTTCTCCCCACATGTTACAGCTACATTAGGAAGCTGAGAAAAAAGACTGCTGGCGAGAAAACCGCCATGAAAACATTGAGAGAAGTACTCCATATCCTATATAATCTCTCAGCATTAGATATGCCTGAGTATATGGAATTATTCCCCAAAAATCTATATGGTTGGTTAAGAGATGATCAGAGTAAAGTTGATATACATGAAGTGTTAAATCAGGCTGTCACGCAGGGTGCTTCCGATTGGTTTGTCCATATAATAGATAATAATGAAATGAAAGAAAAGACGGAGGAAATAAGGTTGCAGAACCTAATAAAAGTGATACAATTAGTAAGATCGGATTTGCAGAGGGCTGTGGAGTATTATGATCGAGTTTTTGTCGAGTAAGTTAAATTATATATATATGTATATATTTTATATGTAAATATTTAATAAGTATTTGGTTTATCTTCTGTCTTGCTGGATTACGGCCACAGGGTCGCATGTGCAGTAGTGAGTATACCTACTGCAGATGCGCCCTTGTGGTTGTAGCTTTTGAATGTGTAATTGTAGGTTTAAATATTTATTAGGTAATTTAGCTATTGGATAATAATTTTGTTTTATATCGGCGCCACATACCCCTCGTCTCTTTTTCTTTTTTTTTCCACTTCTGATAGGTTGTCTGGAAGAGATTACTTTGTGATAAGACCGCCTTTTGTACTTCATTACTTTGTCTATTTTACTGTATGTTTGTATTTTAATGGTGCAATAAAGAGTATTGTATTGTATTGTGTATTGTATTATCCAATTATTATAAATGCGAAAGTAATTCTGTTATTTTTCAAGTTTATACTAATGTTAATATGCTATTCAGTCTACTATGTCATAAAGGTCGTGGGTTCGAATCCTGCACACGATTAACATTTTGTGTGTATAAATATGACTATTTGTGGTTTTATTTAATGTTTTCTACGTAAAAACATGTTTATTTATAAAAGTATTTATGCATATTTATCAAATATCTAGTGCCCTTTGGTTTGCTTACTTTAGGGCTAGACAGATTTTTGTAATTCCACCAAAAATATTTATTTTATATTTTAAATTTTCAGGTCTATGAATTTTCCATATTCTAAAACACTTTATGGTTTATATGAAGAGAAAATCGCTTCTCTTGTTGAACCTGAAGCTAAAGAAGTGTGTAAAAGTTTGAAGAGGTTACGTTATAATGAGGGATCAACTAAAAGTATACATTTGGCCGGTGGGCTCAATGGAGACACGAAATTGGGCTCGGCTCAAGTGGAAAATGAGCCGTTAAGTATGGGCACTACCTTATTTGAATTGTATTTAACATTACAGAGGTTTTTGACGTAAGTATCCTTTATATTATTTATCTATAATTATGAAAGTGGAAGATCACTGACTGACTGACTCACATTACACTAGTATATGAAGATGGAAAACTATTTTATGTCCTTATGCAATTCAAAGAAGTTCTGCAGGGTTATTCTTGAAAGAAATCTTATTGGAATTTTAACGTTTTGTATCTACGACTTATACAAATTATTGGTAAATTTCGTCGTCATTTTATGAATGCAGAAATGAAGCTTTCTACTTACATTAAAAAAAAAAAAGTGATTTCTACTCACACTTAGTGGAGTTTTAGTCCTGTGGTTGCTTTTTAGAATTTCCCAGTATTAATTAGAAACATTACTTTTCAGATTAGGCCAAGGTTTGAATGAAACCGAATGGAACACATACGCCATATCCAAGTTCCACTCGTGGTTCTTCGGCGGCGTTGCGCAGTGGCTGGAAATCGCAGTATTTAAAGCGTTAACTCGTATTGAGAAAGCTGTAGAATTGGACACTTTGGTGCCAGTTGACACCAATGTGAAGTATAGCAGCTCTGGCGTGGACACGTTAGCCATTTTCTATCAAATTAAGATATTCTGGCAACAGTTGGCGTGGCCGGACGTCGAGGGCTGTTACACGTTTGTTGCAAAAATTATTGATGTGAGTATTCTATTACCTAGACTAACCTAGTTGAACCTACTCTCTAAAAGTTTTGAATCTTGAATCTTTTAAGACGCATTTTGGATTTTGGAGAGCTACTACGAAACGAAATTTAAAATACTTCAGCCGAAGTATCGAAAGAATTTGAACCATAACTTAAAGGTATTTCATAATGCAACAGACTATTCAATTATGGTTATTTTATAGTACAAAGTATTTCATGGTTAAAATTCTTCCGATACTTATGCCGAAGTGGATTTCGTTTCGTAGTAGACCTTCAGCTATCGTCACAATATTTTTTTTAAAGAAAAATGAATTATAATATCTCTTCTCATCGCGCCATCTATCGTAGGTTACCATTTAGATTTTTGTTTTTAAATTTTAAACAACTGGCTTACGATTGGTATTGTTAATAGTTACGTTATAATTTTATCTTATACTGTATATGTAGAGGTATAATTTGGGCAAACAAGCTTACGGCCCATCAGGCAGGCTGTAAGCTTGTTTGCCACCTTAGTGGTATATAAAACAAAGAGGTCCAACATAATTTTTTAAAATGTTGACGTCCAGGAATGAGGTAAGGTACTTAATACTGATCAACGTCTAGGACTTTGAAATCATAATGTTCTTTTTATGTCATGTGGTATATGCCCTTGTCTTTCACAATGCAAATATGTGAATAGAATTACATCTAAGTATTTAAAAAAATCAATTATTTTTATAGGACATCTGTCGGTGCTGTGTATTTTATTCGGAAAAGATGGCGGCAAGAGTACATGATGTCGGAATGGTGACGACAGTATACGAGGAACGCTTTGAGGTGACCACAGAGTGGTGTGTCGCTATAAATAATATAGACTACGTTAGACAGAGCCTGAGCCCGTTTGCCGAAGAACTGGGCATGGATGAGATTATTGAGAAAATGTGCGAGGCTAGGACACCGGCTGAAGCGCAAAGGTAAACAAATCATACAATTTATATTTTTTGTCGAGTGGGTTATAATTATTATGTTTTCATCATAATAGTGTACGGTTAGTTGTAATTGGTACATTCAATTTCAGATGCAGAGATACTTTACAAAATGTTATAAGCAATGCAATTGACACAGTGAAAAACAATATTGTTGATTTACTGGCAGTTATGGTGAAACGAGTAAGTTTTTCTTTTCTGAAGATTGACTATGATATGTCATTAACTAGCTAATTTTATACACTTTTCTTACACTTAAATAAATTAAATAATTTGCCGGGCCGGGAAAAACCCTGCGACTTCTGCGCTGGGGATCACTGTTAAAGGAGCGACCGGTCACGACTAACATTTAGATCTGGATTGACAATCGTCTGATAAGTTCAAGATAGACTACCTGTCGAATAAATTATTGAGAAAATGTAAAATACTTACTCATTGAAATTTCATGAATTTCAGATGATGCCGTCAATAACGCGGTTGTTGTTAGAAGGCGCCGAGTTGCTCCATCAAGACTGTTCTAGTATGGACCGTGTGATGCGCTACATAGAAGCCAATTTGGATACATTATACAAACATTTAAATAATGAGAATTTCACCAGAACCCTCGACATTGTTTGGGAACAGCTCGGTGATGTGTTATATGAACTTATACAATCAAATTTAGAGGTATGTGTTTTAAAAATACGAATTCTGTACTAACATTACTCTTTTGTACCTTATTCGCTAACAGCTGTAATATTTAATGTTAATTTTCTTTTGTTTTATTAACATTGTGGTTCAATGAAATAATAGTTCATAATAGCAGTTGATATATATTTTAATAAGTGTGATTTATGTAATTAGTTTGATTTATTCATACGCAGTAAGTCTATTCATTTGTATAATTAATGTATGATATATTTCCTTGGAATAAATTATTGTGTAGAATATAAATTACGTGTTGCCCTGCATTTTAATTGCATATATACGTATACTGTGCATAAAATTTTAATGATGCACATAGTTTCAAATTATTCTATATACCAAGTCAGTATTATTATTTCATTGAATCAATATCATTTATTAATAACTAATAACTAATTTTCGTTTTGTAGAAAGAGACTATCGCCACCCGTATTCGCTTGATTAGGCGTAGATATATGGGAAAAAATAAAATATTCCCGTTCTCTGTGTCGTTTCCGGTAAATAACGTTGCATCTGTAATACACGCTAGCACCTTCACTTAGTGCACGATGCACACTAATCTATTTATCCTAGCTGTTACCCGCGGGTTCACCCGCGTGGTTCTTTATATTTTCCCGTGGGAATAAGTGGTTTTTCCGAGATAAAAAGTAGCCTGTCACCCTCCAAAACTTGACCTATCCCAAAAAAACACGACACTTTCGCATTTATAATATTAGTATGGATTTTATTAGGGTTTGCTTCACTACTTCTGAATAGCCTACTTTTTAAATGAATAAACTGTTAGTTTCTTTAGATTTGCCTCTACACAAATAGGCGCCGTCTGTCTTCAGTGTTCTCTCGGATACACCTACGTACAATCCGCGCGAGAGATAAGACCAGGCGTATCACGTGATCGTCATGCGCAGTAGACGATTTTTATATAATTTTACTAGAACTGCGCAAGTTGAATCGGCAATCAATCAGGTCTCTCAGGTTTAAAGAGACCACATTAGTACATTTCTATAATAATATGATACGGCGTACAGTGTGACGCTGTAGGTGGCCGACGGCGTTTATAGGAGTTCACGGTCTAACTAGTTCAACCATAGTTCAACTAAGGTTTTGTCAGTTGAAAAATGGGCTAACTGTGATTTTATTAGCACGTGGTTAAACAGGCTCTTATTTAAAAAATGTATTTAGTATAAATACATAAGTTTAACGAATATTTTCAAATTCCCATGGGGATTGTTGTTCAGCGTTTGCACTGCAAAAAGCGCACGGAGACTGCTAATTGTTATCGGGTGTTGAAAATAATGAATATATATGACTGCGTCTGATCATCACGTGACATAAATAAGATACGCTATCTCTATCGAAGTAAACAGGTATTTGCGTAGAGTTTTCGCATTTTTAATATGATGGTTTGGTTGGATTGCGAATCTAACTTGGAAACCTGCCCATAGAATTCCCAACCTCATTATTAGTGAAAGACAAAACAATCTCATGCCAATATACCTATCGAATATATGAGAATAAAATATTTGGCAAAGATCTTAGAATATTTAGTAAGGGCACTTGCACCTAAGACTTTTCAGAGTCTATCTACAGGACATCTTATTGTAAATTGTACCTAACTACACTGGGCGTCAAAAATAAGTAGTACAGTTTTAAAATTGCAATATCTCCTAAACTGCAGAAGCTAGACCTTTGAAATAAAAAAAAGTTAAAAGACAATTTAATTTCATTTAATAAAAACTTCATGCATAATATCATTTTTTAAATCAATCAATCAATCAATCAATCAATCAAAATATTTTTATTCAAATAGGCATATTACAAGCACTTTCGAATCGTCACTTTTTTTTTTTCCCTACCACCAGTTCAGACGGCAGATTTGTGCTAAGAAGAACCGGCAAGAAACTTAGCACTTGCTCTTTTAAAATGGTAATGACATAAGTTACAATTACGATAAATAAAAGTAAACATTGAAACAAGATTAAAAAATTAAAATAAAACTGCAAATTATTAATTTTTTAAATAGTAAAGAAAAATTAATAGAAAAAAAAAGGCGTATCAATATACTGGTATACATATATACATTTTAAGGTGTAAAAAAAAAAGGGGTAAACAGTGTGTATATAACATATTATATATATATATGCGCAATATATTTTGTACCTAGCAGTAGGTAGACTTGAGTTTAGTGTCTGTGCCGAATTGATGATTCCAGCTATTCTTATCATTTAAATAATCTTCAATTCTATAATAAGCCTTTTTGCTGAGTGAATGTTTAATGAAGGATTTAAACCTTTTTTCTGGCAAATTCAGCACGTTTTCAGGCAGTTTATTATAAAATCTAATACCACTTGCAACAAAAGATTTTGAGGTCTTGGCGAGCCGGTGCCTAGGTAGAATCAATTTATGTTTATTTCTAAGATTTACATCAGAGTAATCACTAAACTTTACAAATGTGTTTATATTTCTACGTACATACATTATATTTTCATAAATATATTGACACGCAACGGTCAAAACATTGATTTCTTTAAAAACTTCCCGTAATGAATCTCTGGAACCCATATTATAAATGGAGCGGATAGCTCTTTTTTGTAAAATAAATATTGCCTCAATATCGGCTGCTTTACCCCACAGCAATATGCCATACGACATGATACTATGAAAGTAACTAAAATATACTAGACGCGCTGTCGGTACATCAGTCATTTGCCTAATTCTCCTGACTGCGTATGCAGCAGAACTTAGTCTGCTTGCAAGTTTTTTTATGTGGGGGGCCCATTTCAAGCCTGAATCCAAGGTAATACCAAGAAATATAGTTTCATTGACAAAATCTAATTTATTACCATTGAGCATGATGTCCGTATCAACTTGACGTACATTTGGCAAAGTAAATTTTACTATTTTTGTTTTATTTGAATTTAATAATAAGTTATTGCAAGTGAACCAGTTTTGAATGGCAGAGAGTGCACCATTTACTTTGATAGCATTGGGACACTTGCGGTTAATATTGAAAATCAAAGAAGTGTCATCAGCAAATAGCACTGCTTGAATATCTGCCATGTTTTGGACCATGTAGGGGAGGTCGTTAATATAAACTAAAAATAGAAAAGGACCCAGGATTGAGCCTTGAGGCACCCCAATTTTCACGTTAGCACCATTAGATTTCACACCGTTAATGTCAACGGTTTGCAATCTATTGGCCAAATAAGAGGCAATCAAGTTTTGCGCATTATCTCTTACTCCGTAATGTTTTAATTTGAGCAGTAATGTCTGGTGGTCGACACAATCAAAGGCCTTTGAGAGATCGCAGAATACCCCGATAGCATCCTGCGACCCCTCCCACGCATTAAGGATATGCTTGACAAGAGCGACTCCAGCATCAGTGGTGGACATCCCGGCGGTGAAACCATACTGCTTATTATGAATAATATTGAACAAATTAAAATGCTGTTGCAATTGTCCAAGCATAACCTTCTCGAATATTTTGCTCAAAATTGGTAAAATAGATATTGGTCTGTAATTACCTGGTTCATGTCTTTCACCAGACTTAAACAAAGGTATCAATTTACTATATTTCATTAAATCAGGGAACAGACCAGTATCTACACAAGTATTAAAGATGATGGCTAAATGTGGAGCGATGGCGTCTATGACAGCATAAAGTGCTTTAATGGACATTCCCCAATGATCTTCAGTATTTTTAACATTGAGTTGTTTAAAAGTTCTAATAATTTTACAAGGGGAAATATATTTGAATTCGAAATCTTCAGCACAAGGCTCCACATTTTCCATTAACAATTTATTCGCACTATGAAGAGAGGAATTAAGAGAATCAGTAACTGTGATGGGGATATTAGTAAAAAAGTGTTCAAAGGCGTTTACAATATCATTCGTAGCTGTTATTGTACGATCATTATGTTTTAGGGAGCAGATGGTATCTCGTTGTTTTGGTTTTCCCGTCTCCTTATTGATAACATCCCATACAGCCTTAATTTTGTTACTTGATTCCGAAATCTTTTTCTTAATATATAAAGATTTCGCTTTTAGACAAACGGCTTTAAACATCTTTGAGTAATTTCTAACATAACTAACAAAATCAGTTTCGAATCTGTATGATTTTTGAGCGTATAGGTCAAATAATTTATTTCTGCTTATCAATATACCAGGAGTTGCCCAATCAATAAAGTTTAATTTATTATAAGATTTAATAGATTTTTGTTTAAAAATGTTTCCATATTCTTCAAGCAGAGACAGAAATAAATTATTATACAGCAAGTCAGGGTCGTCTACAGAGTAGTCCAAAAGTGTGAGCCTTTCCTTAATTACATTATTGAATTTATTCAGTTTATTTGAAGTTAAAGGCCTGCAAACAAAGGTCTGACTCACAATCTCGTCGGTAACATGTTCAAAGACTACAAGTTGGCCACAGTGATCGGAAGGCAAGTTGTTCACTATTGAACTACTGAGATGTCGACAATTACAAAAAATATTGTCAAGGCAC
Organism: Endotricha flammealis; assembly: GCA_905163395.2. Lineage (NCBI taxonomy): Eukaryota > Metazoa > Arthropoda > Insecta > Lepidoptera > Pyralidae > Endotricha > Endotricha flammealis. The sequence goes on along the minus strand of LR990863.1, from coordinate 8,936,912 downwards.
GTGGCTGATGTAGCCGTAATACGTGTGGGTTCCAGAAAAATGTTCGATAAATTAAATGATTTAAATAGATTTATAAATCTAACACTCATTACTGAATCTACTAGTAAATCAATATTAAAGTCACCGCAAACTATTATGTCTTTTTTGGAATTAAAAACTTTTTTCAAAATGTTCTCCATTGCATTTTCAAATTGAGTAAAATCACCACTTGGTGGTCTATAAACGCATATCAATATACAATTCTTCAATTCAGCACAGGACACTTCAATAGTGCGTTCCACAGAGAGTCTGCTGATGTCCACCCGTTCCTTAGCTTTAATGCAATTTTTTAATAAAATTAATGAACCGCCTCTTATTGCAGTCTCTCTGTTGAAACAGCTAACTATTTTGTAATTACTTATATCATAAACCATTTCACATTTTTTGAGCCAGTGCTCAGTTAAACATAATATATCAACATTATGCTTATCAAGAAATAACTGTATTATAAGCTCGCTGCCGGGAAAGCCTTGAATATTTTGGTGTACAATAATCAGTTCTGAATGCTTTCCCGTTGTCTTGACAGGCAGTTTAAATCTGCAGTCATGTTTATGTTACAATTATTTCCTTCACAGGATGTCTTCAAAGTATTAATGGTATATGCTAGTAAACTAGCAATCTTATGTCTAAATTTATTAGATAGATATAATCTATCTTTAGTTAAATAAAAATCACTAATAAAATTATTAGTGTCAAAAAATATAAAATTGTCGCTATGACAACAGGTCAATTGCAAGAAATTGTTAAAACTATACAATTTATTATTAAATTTTGGTGGCTGGCAATTGGAGTAAGGTAAGGCACATAATATAATGTTTTTAACATTTAAAGTTTGCAACTGCTCAATACTATTAATTATGTCCCTTCTCCTAATCCCTAGGCTGTTTCCTAACAGTAACACAATACTAGTTTTGTCATCTACTTGGGTTTTCATGACACTGCTAATTATTTGATTAAAGGATGCATCTGGCATACAGTGGTTAATAACGTTACCTGATACATACTTTTTCAAGTATACACCTAGATTAAAACCTATTCTATCAGTAAATATTAATGTTTTCTCAATTAAATTATTTAAACTACAAACACTGTCACAAGCGACCGAATTTTGGTTGAGAATGAAAGTGTCAGAAACAGGGGCAGATGTTACATGGCTGTCATCAACAGATGTGGTGTTGATGATGTCACACGTACAGCGTTGAGAAAGTGACTCAAATCGGTCTGCGTTATATCTACTCATCTCGATGAGTTCGTCCATAGCCAACATGTGCTCCTGTACCTGCCGCTGAGCTAAACTGTATTGCGCGGTTATATTATTAAAAGCATTTGACAATGAATCTATTTCCGACTGCAGTCGCTGTATGTCAGTATCATAAGTTTCTTGCCTTTCCACCAACTGTTTTTTACAGTCCTTGATATTGTTACAAAGTTGAACGTTTTTAGAAATTAACTTTTTAGTGTGTGAATGTTTCTGAAATTTATTTTTGAATTGTTTATTCAACTTTTTAATAGTTTTTTTAATTTTCAAATACTTTTTGACCTTGTTGTGACTGGCACCATGAACACCTTTGTCCATGGTCTCAGTCACAGCAGGGGAGCCTAAGACCAAGATTGACTGAAAAAAAACTTAATAAATAAAAACACTATTTTTTTAAACTGTTGGCTTGTACTTTTGTTTTTTATTGTTTTCTTTATTGCTGATAAATCAATTGCAATTCAAAAGCAAATGTGTCTTCAGCGAGTAAACTTTACTAATCATGCCTCTTTCACCAGAAGAATGTGCAAGAATCATAACTTTTCTCGAAGTAGGCATCAGTATGCGTCGTACTGCAAGAACGGTGGGTGTAACTCTAAGAACGATCCAGCAAGTAAAGCGAAGATACGAAGAGACTGGAAACCATCTAAGGAGACCAAGTAATGGCAGACCCAGGTGCACTAGTACCCGAGAAGACCGCTTAATTGTCTCTACTGTGTTAAGAAATCGTCACCTTAATGCAGTTGAGGTCCAGCAACAGCTTCTTCAGACCCGAAGAGACTACGTTAGTGAGAGTACAGTGAGGAGAAGACTTGCTGAAGCCAACCTGAAGTCGTACAGGCCAGCGAATGGCCCCAAACTTGAGACAGGGCATCGAGTAGCAAGACTACGTTACGCCCGTCAACACGTACAATGGGGCGAAGAAGAATGGACAAGAGTTTTGTTCACAGATGAGTCTCGGTTTTCTTTATTCACTTCCGATGGAAGGCGGAGAGTATACAGGCGACCTGGTGAGCGATACATTCAAGGTTGCATCTCGGAAAGAGTTCAATACGGCGGGGGCTCTGTACACGTATGGGCTGGCATCTCTTCAGAGGGTCGCACAGAGCTAGTGGTCATAGAAAATGGCACTCTGACTGGTGAAAGATATGCATTAGAGATCCTTAACGAGTATGCAGGGCCATATTTAGCAAATATGGGTGATGGAGCTATACTAATGCATGATAACGCCCGGCCACACACCGCTCATCTCGTACAAGAGTACATTCAGGAGGTTGGCACTAGCTTGATGGCTTGGCCATCAAGAAGCCCAGATCTTAACCCGATTGAACACGCCTGGGATGAGCTTGGGAGGCTAGTCAGAAGACTCAGACCACCCCCCGCCACCCTCAGGGCTCTAAAACAGGCCCTGATAGAAGAATGGGTGAATATTCCCCAACACCGCCTCCGAAACTTAGTGTTCAGCATGCCAAACCGGCTCCAAGCTGTCATCAGAGCCCGAGGCGGCAACACAAGTTACTAAAGTGGGAACAAGGCCCAAAACGTAAAAATTAAGTTCTTGATAGTTCCTTCAAAATGGTTAGCTTTTTAGTTTTTTCCTAATTTTCAGTGTAAAACTTTACTAATGCTAAATAAAGTATTATTTTTAGAAAACTTTGTTAAATTTGCTATAAAATGACTTTTATTTCAAAACTCTAACTTCTATAGTTTAAGAGTAATTGCAATTTTAAAACTGTACTACTTATTTTTGACGCCCAGTGTATTTACCAATATCACAAAGTGTAAATAAGTATATTTGGCTCTTTTATTAACACACGAATTTCGCGATTGTGTCTTCAATAGTGTCAAAGTCAACCTATAAGTAGGTACAACTCGCGCCACGAGAGAAGAGACCTGACGAGTACGTGATTTGACTTGCGCAGTAGACGATTTCTACTAAAATGGTATAGAAGTCGTCTACGGCGCAAGTGGTGCGGATTGTACACCCTTATAAATACCGCTTTATTAACACTATTTTATTTTTTCCTATATGCATGAGTTTTATCATAGAATGGTTATAGTGTACTAAATCACTGGATTTCTAACAAATTCACTCGTCACATTAATATTATTGTGTTGTTGTTTGATAGAATCGAAGGCCAAAGGTAACCTTTTTCAAGGGTCTACGATTGAACAAAGCGACAGCTGCTTCACTGGTCGCGGTAAACATCATTTAGATAGCACATTGCAACACTCATTGGAGCATATGCATAAAACACCATGTAAATAATTAAAATGCCGAACAATCCCAATGTCGATAACAGTGGGGATTTTCCCTGGGAACTTTAAAATAAAAGTATCGACTATGGGGCTACTTTATGGATCAAAGCGGAGACGGACGGAGTATGGAGGTGTTTTTTAAATAACCAATAGAATATCGTTATTTTGAATGAGATTTCAAAATAAAGATTAGTTCGTTGGTTCTTTTAACATCTGTCTTCACCAATTTTTGCTATGTTGACCAAGCCCTTACTCTTTGGAATATCTGTTTGTTTCGGCGATTACGCGAATAAACGTAAATAAAATACACTGGAAAAAAAATATTTTTTCACAAGTCACTTTTTATTTCGTTTTAATTTTAAACGTATAATTTTGTATTTTGTGCGTATGCTCCAATAACACAACAACATTGGTCGGAGTTTTGTGTGTGGATTTTGTTAAATGATATAGCATGCAACACTTATTAATTGTTAACATTTTTCTGCCATGGTAACATTGTCTCTGCACTTAGTCTGTAAAAAAATATATAATAAAAAGTGCGTGAAAAAATAATCCCCCCAAAAGTCTCAATTACGTTTGGGCTGTCTGTCCATCCACACCACCGTTGATAAATGGTAAGTCTTTAACTGTGCATTTCTTACGGAACTTTATACTCTTGGCTCGACCCAAGTTCTGAGAAATAAACTCACTGTGGATTCCATGATGCTGAAACGATTTTAGTCCTTTCTAAAAGCTGGCAACACAACAGTGTCTACTTTGGTATTGCGGATATTTATAAGCAGCGCTGCTCACACACCATCAGGCCGTTTGCCGTCTCTAGTATCAAAAATTTACAAAAAAATAACCATAAAAATGACTGGACCATACAGCGAATTGCGGAGATACTGTGACCATGTTCACATTTTTTTTTAATTTCCATAGATCATAAAGTGTAGTGGCATTTTGAAATTTTATAAAAGGTACCTGCGATGTTGTTGGGTTATAAACAATGTTTGCTTCCCTTATATTATGTATCTGTGTATAGTTTGTCGACCTGTGACGTCGATAGCATGTAACGGTTTGGGGTAGATTTGTCTGTCCACATTTGTATGTCCAACGTGTATGTATTATGTTAATTATAAAGAGATATATTATAAAAAAAGAATATATTTGCATGTAATCATGCACGTGTCCTCTATAATTGGACATTTATTTAGAATATTCCCAATGTTATACTGTTTATGAATGAATTTAGTGCATGAGTGGTGGTGGACAAATGTAGATGAATAGAAATGGAGTAATATAATATTATTGACGTTATCATTAATTATTTATTGACTTGAAATAGGCGATCTTTACCTTATCCAGTGCCAGATACAGCTTCAATGACGCCGGAAACATACAATCCGCGTCACCTTTCGTGGCGCGGATTGTATGTTTGATGACAACTGACGTATCACGTGATTTGACTTAGTAGTAAAATGGTATAGAAATGGTCTACTGCGCAAGTCAAATCACGTGATACGTCAGGTCTCATCTCTGGTGGCGCGGATTGGACATATGTCAGTTGTTTTGTGACGTGGCAATTTCAGTGGTTCGTGGTCAGAATCATAACGTTATACGTCATCCCACGTAACAACACGCGGTAGTTTAATGTGTCTCTAGTCATACTAAAATGTATTTGACTGATATCCTTAAGATAGATAAAATATGCTTTATTTGCAGTACACATACAACAGCAGAAAGAAATAATCAATTACATTGATACCTTAAATACTAGTGTATTAGCAACAAGGCGGCATTGTTGCGGCATTATCCTTCTGGCGCGCCACGCCACACTACACTGTTTATATTTCCGACTATATTTGAACACTTGTTTGTTTGCTGTGGCACGTTCACAGTTTGAACAAAACTTTACACTTATCCATACATTGCAAAGTCTTCAATGAAGTGTTAAAATATTTAAACTGTGTCTGGCGTGCATAAGGATGAAAATACGATCAAATATTGTTACTAGACTTTAAAATGTTTAATAAAAGTATTACCCCGTTTCATTAGAAAAGTGAAAGTTTAAGTACTTCCCGTGCTATTATTATGTTACATGTTAGTGTGTCCCGATGCTTATAAAATATGTATTTTTTAATAAGTAGATTAATAATATAAAATATTTTACAGAAACGGCGTCCACCATCTTTCTTCCATAACCTCCACGAGTGTTTGAAAATTATGATACAATCATTCAGACAAGACAATGAAACGTATACTTCAGACACGTTAAAAAGGGTTGAATATTTATTAAAAATTCATGGTATGGAGACCAGGGAGTTGATACACCAGTACCATATGGAGAGGTGGCAAGAGCAACAGGCCATAACTGAACCCAAAATGGGAATGCTAACAGTGAGAGCACAATTCCTAGAAGACAACTTGAAGATTGAAATTATGAACGCAAGGAATTTGACACCCACTGATTCGAATGGTGAGTTAAAACAGTTTTGTAAATAAAAACAAATCACTAACCCTTTTTAATTAGTTTTGTAACTTGTAATATTTAAATTTACAATCCGCGCGACGAGAGATTATGAGACATGACATGATTGATTGCTGATTTGACTTGCGCAGTAGACGATTTCTAGTAAAATAGTATAGAAATCAGCGCCTGCGCAAGTCACATTACGTAATACGTCAGGTTTCATCTTTCGTGGTACGGATAGTATGCATTTGTCTTCACAAACACTTTGCGAGGAAATCAAAATATATTAAAGAGCGAAAAAAGACGAGGTTCTATAAGTACCGTGTACAATTGATGCATTTGTGAGCCATTTGTTTTGATGGACTAACATCCAGTTTTTTAAACGCATTATTAATGTTAATGACACATTAAATAATAGCTATCACTGTCAAACTAAAGAAAAAAAAGTGATGACTTACGCCCGAATCCAATATGTGATCTCAATCCTTATTCTCCTGTCAGATTGCAAAAGTCACATCACGCGTCTTTATAACCAATCTATTCACTGTACACCTGTAATTATGACGCATCGAACTAAACTCTCTCTCAACTCGAGGCGTTAATGTGTTTAAACATTATGTTTAAAAAAATAATAATATCCCGTATTTTTATATCTCTAGGTCTTTGTGACTCGTACGTTCGCGTGGCACTACTTCCAGAGGACTCGTTCGCAAATATCGTGAAGCCCAAAACACAAACGCACAACAAGAATCTCTTCCCGCTTTATGATGAAATGTTTCTTATGTGAGTAGATCTTGAATTTATACTTACTTAATGTTTGAGTAGATCTTGAATTCATAATGTTATAAAAAATACTATTCGTATGTTATCTTTGAAAGATTTTGTAAAATTAGGACAAAGATAGACTGGACCGGACCTGGAAGGTTCCTTTTTGTTGCCAAATGAAAACTAAAATGTATGGATGGATGGAAATTTGTGTCTGTCTATAAACTAATATCTATGAAGACTAATTATTCGGTTCAGATAAATTGAATTCAGTCACCTTGAGGTTGCTTTGACAATATTTCTCTCAGCCCTTTTTTACGCGTATAGGTAAAACTAATTCTACAGTGCCGGTAGCCAAAACTAGAAGTAATGAATACGCCTTGAATACCTTGACAATTTTCTTCGATGGCTTCGATCCTAGCGCCGCCGCCATCGGCAAATATAAGTTTGTGTGGCACTGTACAATTCCTGTCGGTGGTAGGAAAAAAGGTGACGACTCGAAAGAGCTTGTAATAGGCTTATTTGAATAAAAAAAATTGACTGACTAACGTACTAAGATGTATTAGTTAAAATATTTGGTTCTTTCGCAGAAATCTAAGCCACGAGCAGCGTACTACGCCGGACGGTATTATCCACATGGTTATAAAGGACAAGGACATGTTCAGTGTGAACAACACTTTCGTTGGCGAAGTGTACCTGCACTTCAGTGAGGTGCCCGACACACCTGCACCTATCACAAGTCTGCCGCAGCAACATTTACCGTTAATGAGACCAAGTGTTATAGGTTTGTGCAATTATTGACTTCCAGTATTCAGTTTTATTTGTCGAGTATTCATTTATACTTCCTACTTCGTCTATTGACTTTTTTATATGGACTATGAACGCTTGCAACACAAGGCGTGTTGGCTACCCTGTAAAGATCTTTTAATGTCCCTTTTGAAGAACCCCTTATTATAGTTTAAAGAAATAGACCTACCGAGGAAACTCCTCGGAGACCGCGCAGTCGGCGATCATTTTGGTTCTAGAGTGTGAGGTTAAATTCCCCTCCGGTGACGAGCAGTTCGATGGTAGAAATTCTTTCTTTCTGATTAAATTTGGTGTGAGTTCCAAGACAGCTATAGTTTCTCCTCCGGGACGTCAATAAGTTTCAATCTGAGGTCGCCGTTGTTGATCCTGGCTATACAGGAGACACAGCGTTGGGAATGTGTAATGGGCTTGTCCCGAGTCCCGAAGTATTAATTTTTATTTACTCAGTTTTGGATCGTTCCAAGACTGAAGACTGAAGGGCGAAATATAATAAAAATATGTTGAAAAAGGACTTCTACTAAAAAAACTATTATATTGTAATTAAATAATAAGTTGTAATAATGTTGATAGAGAATAATTATGAACCAACACCTAACTTCACCGTCTCGTTTAAAATATTTCAACCAGATGTTTTTAATTTTTAGAAGGCGACGCTATCAAAGCACTGGAATCGCGTCAAGGAGACAAGCAAGCTAAAGATTTTCTCAAGAAACAAAGACAGAAGTTACCTGGCAAACAATTCTTCTCACTCGGCTGAAGTGCGCTATCTTCTTCGAAGGATATCTCAGGCTGAACTTCTGTCAATATTATTGATAATAAATTCATAATAAAATATCAAATACTCATTGTCATCATACATGATACAGAAGAGCGATTTACCGCCAAATAATAATTTGTTTACCCACAGTTTCAAAAATGACTTAAATTTCTATAATATTCTATCAGTTAGTCAGTATTAATCATTCTGTAATTTGCCAATACTGATAGAATATTTAAATTGAAACCACATACTTAAAATTATATCTTTAAACTTTTAAACAATTTATGAAACGTATTGAGCAGATATAAAATGAGCAATCAGAAAAGAATTGAGCAATATTTTGTTATAACTAAAAGTCCACTTTAAGTATTTGTGAAATTAGTTGTATAAATCAAAATTAATATAAGAGAATACTTGCCTTGTAGTTGCAATAAGTAAAATTTTGCAAATTAAGTAGCCTCTATGATGCTATCATTTAGAATCTCTTTAATGGAAAAATTCTATGTAGTTTAGGGACCGGATTACGTATCCCTGATAAGTTCCAAATAGCTTAACTATACTTCAGTCAGAGTAATTGTAAGATTTCGAGTAAGTACATAACAAAATTTTCATGCAATAATATTTTTTTTTTACTAAAATTTTTCGACTGGAATTGGAATTTATCAGCACAATATGTAACCGACCCTAAACTTAAACAATGAATGTGGAAATTACTTATGTTATAATTCATAGATCTCAACATTATTCCTCACTCGGCGATGTTAAAAAATATTTGGGAGACTCCAAACAATATCTATTCTTAACATAATGCCAAATAATCGTTGAGTGTAGAGTGGTCGCTAATAATAAGAGGAAGTCAAAAGAGAAATTACGCACCAGTGAAATTCCACTACAACACTTTTGGTGTATTTACATTGTTTCGTTCAATAAAATTTATATTTGTCTAAATAGGAAATGTTTTCCGTTTTAGGCTATACAATACGGTCATACTTCGGGGGCTATTATGGTCATTTCCAATAAGACAAACAGAACTTAACATTGTTAACATTATAATGATACCAACACCTTGTTAACATTATAAAATACCTATAAAAAAATCCTTTTTATCATTAAATTAAATAATCATTAATGATTCAAATGAGCTTATTTCAGCCGACAATGCGGCGCTCCTAACTGTAAAATGAGGTGCAAGGAAAATTTAAGATCTAGTGAAGAAAACAAAATGTACTAACTACTTCAAATAAATAATGTTTTGTATCGACGTTTTTTGTTTTGTACCTGTTTAAGATAGGCCATATTAGCTCTCGGTACCGTTTTCTATTTTTGTGCTATTATGTAAAGTGTTTTAGGGATGTTGTATATAGCAATAAATAGTCTCAAATTAAGTACATTTTTATACAAAGATGTTAAACTATGTGTATTTTGTAGCCGCTATGTTCTGTGATAGAGGACCGTGCCTTATTTATTCTATAGAGTTTATTAAAAAAAAACCAATTATTTTTGCAAAATTCCAATAAATATGTCTTATTTTTTAGCATTTTTGTTAAATATTATTTGTATTCGTTTTTTTAAATGATTTATATTGTGTATTCTGTATGTTTCTGAGTCTTTACTTTCACAGAGAACCGTTACTGTTCATTTTGCCTTTTGCTATTTAAATAAAAATCATGTTTAAATGACCAATAGATTTTTATTCATCGATCCCCTTGAGAATCATGAAACATTATGAACTACATAGGTTAGTAGCGTCCGCAACGCAACGGCAGTAAAACACACAAGCGATTGTCTAAATATGCAACTGTTTTAGACAAGTTTAGTGACATTTGAAACCTACTTTTTACAAAATAAAATAATTTTCTCAGGAAGGAGGAATCTATATATATAATGAAAGCGTAACTGATCGCTCTGTCTGTAAATGGAATATATATGAATAATAAAAACGATTATAGAGGGTCTTTATGAACTCGATAGAACCCAAATCAATGATTTTTTAGAATTATTTTTGTATGTCTGTTTGTCTGTGCGCGCTAATCTTAGAAACAGCCTACCCGATTTGAATGCGTTTTTCACTAATGCATTGCGGTTTAATCCGCCCGTTTAGAGTTTGTTTCATTTCAATTGGATCATAAATAAAAAAGTTAGGATCTGAAATTGCTACGGGAAAGCGGGATACAAACAAACGAAGTAGCGCAAGTTTTATTTTATACCACAAAGTTGGCAAACAAGCATACGGCCCGCCTGATGGTAAGACGCTTGCAATACCAGGGTATCACTCGCGCGTTGCCAACCGTCCCAACCCCCCAAGTGGAGCTCTGGAGACCTTACTCACCGTAGGAACACAACATGGCCGAGACCAATGCTATTTGGCTACGATCTTCTGTAAGGTAGAGGGCCTTGCCCAGACGGTCTGCTAGTTTCGCTATTTTTTTTATAAAAATGAAAATATAACGCCATTTGTACATCATCGCCATCGGATATGGTTCGAAATTGTGATAAAATTGGATACGTAGTTTTTAAATCTACATTACAAACATTTCAAAAACGTAAATTGTATGACAAAAACATTTAAAATTCCCCGAAAACTAGAAACGAACAAATCGATCCGAAAAACATAACTGAATATAATTTGTATTCAGTAAAATCTTTATTCGGTCCATTACTAGTAAGTACGTCAGTTAAATGTATGGTTATTACTTATTACTTCATGCTTATAAAGCAATAACTGCGCCTCAATCTGCACATTATTGCTACTATATTGCAGAGGTCCATTGCTTATTCCGATGCGAGAAAATTCAAACTACTTTGAACATTTATTGCCTGTTACTAAAAATATTTAAAATCATATAATACTGTAAAAAATATATTTAAAGCAATAAGTAAAATTAAAAAAACAGGCATCTGCTCAGCAAAAGCAGCGAAGTCGGTGTCACCGCGGCCCGGTCTTCCGCAGACGCCTGTTAGATGCAGGTCAATGGTGCATACGGTACAACGGGGTTTGGCCTGTTTTGCAAAATATGCTGTTTGCGTATGCGATTTGATTTGGTAACTATTATACGACAGATTGCAATGGCAAGTAATCGTCGTTGGTTTTATTGGATTCTAAGAATCGAAGCTTTATATAAATGCAAAAATAATGCGTTGCAGGCTGCAGGTGTTGTAATTTCGATTATTTTGCTGCAAGTAGAACACCCGATTCTCGTCTCGTATTCGGTTACTACAATTTTATCACAACTTTGTCGTGAGTCATAATCCGTGTCACGAGAGATGAGACCTAGCGTATCACGTGATTCAACCTGCGCAGTAGACGATTTCTATATCATTATACTAGAAATCGTCTACTAAGCAAATCAAATCAGCAATCAATCAGGTGTCATCTCTAGTGGCGCGGATTGTACTACAAGGATCTTGTCTCTTGATGATCAGAGTTAAAAAAAACTACAAACATCGCAGTACTTCAAGCTTTTAACCTTCGTCACGTCAATCCTAACCGTGTCATTAAAATAATCGAATTAATTAAAATGTCAGTTGACAAAGGGCCAATCAGTCGTAACGGCCGTTTGTGGAAACACCATCAAATGAAACATCTCGGCGGACGGCGGCGGTGCCTTTCATGTGCCCCCCTTTGATCGCGCCGCGCCGACAATCCGCCCGACTACTTATCGGTTCAGATTTATTGTGATTCGGAGGCTGCAGCCTAGGGAGTCGTCGATCGACGCGCTTTACTCGCCCATCGGCATAAGATGCTTATTCATTCGCAGTATTGCGCGGTACAGTAACTTAACGTTCTTTGGCATTGAATGTTTGCGCGACTAACAAATATATTGTAACTTTGTAAGTAATAAGTGTAACCTTTTTATGTGTAAATGGCATAGAAAAATTCATACAAGTCTTTCCTACAGATTCTTATGCTACAGAACCACTACAGAACAGAAGGCAGTTGAGTTAGGGGTACATAAGGCTTATTAGTTAGACTACTGCTTACCAAACGTTGCACGCTCTACGTGGTAAGCTGTAGAGGGCTTGGACTAAGAGATTGGGATTCGTTCAATTTTAAAATGAATAAAAAATTGAAGCTGAATTGAGAGTGAAGAGGGAAAGAAAGCTGATTCCTGAAGTCTATCTCAAGTCATACAGACATTCTATGAGAGAGCGGTAGGTACTTCCCAAATCGACACATCCCTTTTCTGAACAGCCCTATCAAGAGTTAATTATAAATCAATTTATACCACTTAGGTGGCAAACAAGCATGCCTGATGGTAAGCATCACCGTAGCCTATTGACGCTTGCAATACTCGCGCGTTGCGAACCCTCCCAACCTCCCCAAGTGGAGCTCTGGAGACCTTACTCACCGTAGGAACACAACATGGCCGAGACCAATGCTATTTGGCTACGAACTTCTGTAAGGTGGAGGTGGGGAAGGATCCTCAGACGGGTTGCTCCGATTTGAGCGGCTTATCCGCTGTGATTACCTCTCTTTAAAAAATCAATGTAGGTTCTTCTTTGATTTGATATGTGAATCTATCTCCTATTGCTGATATTGATGATCGAAGCGGTGAAGGCTTTGCCGGTCTTCTACTACTACAGTAGAAGTCCTCAGTCACAGTAACCACAAGCGTCCGAACTAAACAAACCTTTTCCTAACATATTCACATCTAAGTTACAAAAACTACGAATACAATACGCACAATGCAAATATATAGTATTGTATTATTATGTAAGTATATTGTTACATTCCAAGCGCTTTAGTGGACCGCGGTCGACTGTTCGTCGCTACGTTTTTTGCCCCAATCAGTGCGGATCCCGGTAGCAACTCCTCAGCTTCTGTAAAAACTATACTAATATCTCGGCTGTCGACTGCCGGCCCGCCCGATGACTAGTAATTTCATCTGCTATTGTTCGCTAATTACTTGTCAGTGTTACTGTTACCACGTTACTATCTACTCATAGCCACTTACCGAGTAACTCCGTTTGCGGTGTTACATATTTTGCTCTTCAGTTGGAATTTCGAAAAATCTTGTCTATCTCATTAGTGACTTCCACCACAGAGTCTTTTAAGTCCAAAGGTTTGATCTGACCGTTGATACTGATATATTTAAGATGAAGTAGCCATTTTTTCAGGTCTAGCTACATAACTGATCAGTTACTTAGGAAATATTGGTATTATCTTGTAAAATATGTAGCTACACCTGAAAAAAAGGCTACTTCATCTTAAATTGCTTATTTTAAACTTTACACAAAAAATCTTTATAATGCAGCAAAACGAATTTCTAAAGAATCCTTTTATAGTCCATCATAATTTAATTTACAGCGTTTAGAGATTGAATCGAAACAATAAAAAAATATATTATGTTCATTGTTATGGAAAATGGTTGTATAATAGTCTTTTATATCAAAGAGCTCTAAAAAGGCCGTCCCATGAGTCTTTAATGAGATTGAATAATAAGCAATAAAGATTTTGAATGGTTTATTCTTTCCGCCTCGTTTGTGAGGTAGTAGCGCGGACTTCTTTAGAAGCTTGAGTTACTATCCGGATGGCGAGATGCTGTATCGGGAGTCGATAAAATAAGTTTAATGAGGCCGGGTCGTATATCAGAGTCGGCATCATAAGGTGGGTACCAACTGTCAAAGGGCTCATTGTGGCGGCTCGCTTTTATGATGGCATTTTTACAGTCAGGTACAGGCTTTGAACGCCTGCCGTGCCGCCCGCCAATTATATTCTACTTAACTCGGTGTCCACGCTGCGCGCCGGTAGACGCTGATCTACGGATTACGAACGTGTAGGTACGCGCACGTCATCGCTTTATACCTACATAAATACTTATGAATGCTAGAAAAGGCGGAGGGCGTCCGAAGGTAATGGACCGAAAAAGTTACCTATCGTCGTGTATTTCCCTTTAAAGGCAGTCCATAAAATTAATGAGGTTTTGCGCCAAAACGTTGGCCTTCTACAAAAAGCTCTTAATGCCGGGTTAAGCGAAAGTTAGCTCAGAAATGATCGACCATTATAATGCTTCGAATCAAAATAATGTACCGAACGCTCCCGGCAAATGATTTCGAAAATTTTTTGTTGTGATTTATTACTCGAATCTAGTACGTGACGTTGGTTGATGGGGGATAACAGTTCATTGGTCTAGTATGTAATAGCTTAGTTTTGGTCTGTAACGAAATTGTGATCTATTTCGTTGGTATTTGCATCATTTTGTTCAATAAGTTGAACATAAATCCAAACCAAAAGCCAGTTCGATACAAAATAATTAACCATCAAACTTTCCATAAGACTAGGTAGAGATGGACTGGAAAGCTGGACGTAGGTATTCATCGTTGTATTCAATAAACTGCTGTTTCACAAAACTTCTTACTTTATGTATTCAGTTATGTAAAATAAGTGAATGACATTTTGCCATAATAATATTTGTAATGTAGTTGCCACTACATCTACTACAGCAGTAGGATATACTATGTGGTAGCAGGTAAAATCTATATTGCAAGAATTTTTTTTTTAGTAAATTGTAAAAAAAAACTGTCAAATAAAGAACCGTTCGATGCTGTTTTTTTAAACAACAACTAGATAGTAACGTAATATTCAATCAACCTTGTTCCAATACGTTTGCAATTCCATGTTGTGCAAAAATATTAAGGATATGAACTAACATGGATTTAATAAAGCAAAGGAAAATATCAAAGCAATATATTGCAAAAGCATTTTACAATCTACAGCTGAAAAATCTTCGCTAATTAAAAGAAGTTACGTACAGTACAGTTTGTGCTCCACGCTAGCCACGTGCGTTGCCCCATCCAGTATGGTTGGTGCATGGACCTTTAAATTTTCGAGAAATTCCAATGTTTAAATTACACGGAAGATTTCGCCAAAAGAGATCCTGATTAAGTTTTGATTAAAGATACTAGTCAATTTTATGGCAAGAGACCGTACAATGTATTCCCGGTTAATTCAGAGAATGCAGCAGTTTGTTGCCGCAATCGTGATCTTACCTCATTAGATTCAGACTACAAATTTAAAATGTAAACATGTGTTTGCTGCTACGGTAGCCGTGTATCTGGTTTGGTTTTAGTGATGTTCGCCAAACAGAGTTATAAAATTAAATAAGGTGCAAAATTATGTCCAAAAGAAAAAAAAAGTGTATGCGTGGTTAATCCTCGAGGAAAGAGGCGGGGACGGTGATGCTGCCGCACAGGTCCGGAGGCGGCGAGGCGGTTGTTTTGTTCGACTGTTTCGGTGGTGCGCTGACAGGTGCAGGGTGCAGGGCCGCCGGGGGGAGGGGTGCTAGCCGGCGCGGCGCCCGCGCAGCTCGCGTGGCCCTCTCGCCTGAGTCACGCGCGCCTCGTAATGCTTGCATAATAATAATGACGGATGCCGATCGCGCGGCGGCTCCTTTGATCTGCGGCGCTTTTGATCTCGCCGCCGGAGCCGGTCCCGCCGCCCCTGCCGCACAAACGAGCCGCCCGCTCACCTTTATTCGGTTTGACGCCGCGCGAGTCGTCGGGCCCTTCGCCCTCGCTCTAAATAGAGGCTTTATTTTGTAAACAGCGGGAGCGCTACCGTGTACGCGGTCCGCTCGTAGGCCGGGGCGGGGCGGCAGTGGCGCGCGTGCGCTGGTCAGTATGGGGTGTGCTTCAGCCCGTTTGCGTCCGCGCTCGTCTGCCGTCGCCCTGCTCTGTGCTGCCACTGCTGGCTGCGGCGCCTGCTGACGCAGCGGTGATGAAGGCACGCCGTCGCGGCGGACCCTGCCGCACGTATTGGCACTGGATCACTTGGACTCTTTGTGTACGCATTGTTTTTTTGTTTTGTGTGTTCTTGATAATACTATGCGGTGTTTACTAAATTAATTATTACATCTGTGAAAACAAATGTATCGAACGACGTCAATTAGGCAATATTACCTCTATTTAAAACCAAATTTATGAGGTGTCGTAAAAGTAATTCCATGTTAATTTCATCATGAAAGTTTTACCGTATAAAATTATGAGTTTTTCTACTTAAAATATTCTTAAATTACAATTATTTTGTTGAGAGTAGGAATCCCTTTATACGTTTTTGCAAACACCTTATAAAATGTTGATCCTAGTTAAAATCTGCGTCTGCAACAACAAAATCAAGTGATTTTAGTGAATAGTGAAATTTTATGAATTGGGAACGGGGTCACGAATTAAGGAGTCGACGTATAAACGATCATTGTTGTGTTATTGTTTTGAAGTTTAGCAAATTTTCAACTGTGTGATTATTGATCACGGAAAAAAGAAACGGATTTGGTAAATTTAATAAACATCAAAGTTTGCAACTGTCTTTGTTCGTACCTACTACTCCGCGAACTAGAGGGGCGGCACGTCCGAATCCGAATCAGTTCACTCTTTCATTTTACCACCACGGAGGAACCACAACAGTCTGTATAAAAATGTGTAGGATAAACAATCTAGCACCATCATCATCTAAGTCTTTTTTCTATGTGTTATTTCAATTCCTTATCGGTATAGCCATCTTCAATTTTCTGTGGTCTGTTTTGGATTACTTTGATCTAGTTTGCTCCTATCATTTTTACAATTTCGTCCTTCCTTCGCATTTGGGGTCTCCCTACGGGTCTTCTTTGTTCCATAGTCTTCATTGCAGGATAATGTTCATTCATATTCATGCATATGAAATAAAACTCCTTTCTATGTGTCCAGTCTTTTGTCACTTGAACTTCGCTACACGTTACATGGCATCGAAGACCAGACTTTGTTTTCGTAGCCACTTATTAGTTTTCCTATGTCAATCCTACCTGTCAACTTCCCATCCGTCTTTTGTTGGACGATGGCCTTAGTTGTTACCCACTTCTCAGCTCCGGAAGCACTGGTTAACATTGGTTGAAAATCCCTGCTTTCTGCTTTTGCACACATTGTATGCAAATTGCAGTTTATTGGATGTTATTTGGATAGCTGCATCTTGTTGAATTGGTGTACGATAGATTTACAACTTTGTTTTATTTTCGAAACATTAACACTTTAGAAGAATAGCACCCTACTGACTACTCATAAGTATTATAATCGCGAAAATATATAAATGATCATTGAATGAAAGTATACCTAGATGTGCTCTTTCACGGAAAAAACGGTTTGACAGATTTGCTTGAAATTTGGGATTGATAGTAAAACCACGGGTATCACCTAGTATTTCATAAATATGTGAGAATGCAGATATTTCGCAGACTTTTAAATGCAATCAACTTGTAGGTACGTAGCCTTATTTTATTTGTAAAAAAATCTATCTGTAAAATTTTATCATACGGTTTTTCGATGCAACTGCACTTCGATGAAATAGATTTTAGAATTATGTGTAACCGTAACTGAAATTTAGTTAAAATTCGATTGCAAAAGAGAATGAAACGCCGCCGCGTATAAGTAACCGCATTCGTTTTTCCTTTATTATTATGGATTTCTGTGCTAGTTTCACATTTTCCCCTCTTTTTAAAATTCTCATTTCGAAAACCTTTTTGTAATATATTATTCAAAAGGATATGTTTTTTTATGAAGCTTCGCTTATCCACTTGTTTTTATTTATTAGTTATGAGTTACAGTCCAGATTTAGAAAAAATGTTGACAGACTAAATGAATTTTTATTAAAAAATGCTATAATCTATTTTGTCGTCAAGCCTCTTCATGTTATGTTTTATCTCTTTTCGATGATCATGTTTATTAGTAATGCTTTTGGTGTATTTGGAGGGCTAGTTCTGTAATATTTTATCAGTAATTAAAAGTAATAACTTGTACGCAGTCAATTCTAATTAAATTCGAGTCTATTTCAATTCGAAATCACGAAAGAAACCTACATGCTTCTCTGAAAAATTTCAACTTTCAATGTCAGAGAGGTTTTTACATTTGGCGTTAATGAGCGGGACTTTGCTTTATACCTTTATAAATAAATAATAATAGATAGTCGATTATATTTTATTATTGCTACACTTATTTAAATTATTTATTGATAAACGAAAATTGTTAAGTACGTACTTACTACACAATTTTATTCATTTTTGCTAAAAACAAATGTTTTGAATATTTGTTCGACATCAATAAGTATGCATGAAGAAAATTTACATTCTTACAATTTATTTATTCAGTTTGACTGTAATGAACTGAAATACCTATGTATAGTCAATGGCAATTTGTTATTATTTTTACATGTTCAGTCAAAAGTTTTCAGTAAGTAATTAAAATTATACTAATTTATTAAAATATTACTTAAACAACAGTGTCATGGTCCTATAGTGACAACTTAAATATACTTAATGGAAAATGCTAGAGTCAATAGGGTAAAATGCTAGAATTATAAATATGCCGTTGACTGTACAGAAATGAGCTAATGTTATTTATTTAAAATACTTAAATAAATAACATTAGCGTCGTTGTTTGCATCAAACTGTGTCAAAATGTCTAACCCAGCCAGTGTCTGGATGGGTTTAAAAATCTCTTCTATGTATATCGGAGGGTACGTTTTGAACAGTCTCGTTTCGTTAAGACAAGTCATGCACAACAAAAACAAAAATTACACGGACACTTGATAGAAGTACAATAGTACTTCTATCAAGTGTCCGTGTAATTTTTGTTTGGTGCAATATAGAATTTTTGTATTGTAAACTCTTTTCGGGACAGGGGTCGGCTGGTTTTTGGTATAGGTACTAAAAGTTGCAAAGTGAAACTTACACAATTACCTGTCTGTCAATGTAAATGTTCATTTTGGGCCATTCTTTCTATAAAGGCACTATTATTATACTTCCACATTATTATTAAACAACTATGTTGGTTATTATTATAGCTGGTTCTACTACGGTCGGGTGGGGGTGAAGCTACAGTACGCTGCCCAGTAATAAAGTAACGGAGACAGGCAAATATTTTTGCATTTATTACTAGCTCACCATTACTACAGAGTACTATGTAGTAATATATTATTATAATCCTGTGATCTTCTTAATTATTAGAACTGCATATTTCAGGTGCACATGCATTTAATATTGTATCAAATGTCATACTTATTCGATCGTTTATCCAAGAAGCAAAGATTAACATCAGATATTTTTCATTTATTTATCATTAAGGTAGAATAGATTTAAGGTTTTATCCTACCTTGTTGTGTTTTTTTTGTTTATAAAGAAATAATATGAAAGCTAACATCATCGTCCAGATTTTTGTTTTAATTTTAATTTGTAGATTTATGATTAGGTATTAACATTTGATATTATTAATATATGAATGGACGTGGAATTATTATTTTGAAACGTTCGTCGCTTAAATTTCTGGGCATAATTTCGTTAACGTTTGCAAAACAAAGTAAAGCGTTCGGAAACCTGACCTTAATATACGTTCATGTATTTGTCAGTCTGTTTGCTATTTTCGTCACATAAGAATAGGACTGAGAAGAAGAAAAGTATCAAGTTACGTAGTAAAAAGATTGTAACTGTGATATATATTTTTTTCTACATAATTTTTTTCTCATTAATATTTTTATTTGGAACGGATAGCATTTTATTAAGTTATTTATTCAAATTGTGTTTCGCTTGCATATGAAGTCCCGTTTCCCTTTTCAGGCATTATTGAGCACAGCAGGCGAGAGCGTCGCGTCTCCAGACAGCCTGAAATTGGCCTGGCTCTCGAATACGTCGCTGACATGTAACGATGGATCTCCCGCCGGGTACGTTTTGTATCAAAACAATCAATATTTTATTCGAAGAAGATGTCAACGAACATAAATGAAAAGTACTTGTATAAATGGATACAAGCAACGGCTTATGGCAAAGATTTATATCATTCCTTACATTACGGAAATAGAGACGTAGAAAGCTTGGCTCAGGTCTGCTCTGGTCATGCGTGACGTATCGCGCAAACGTGATACTGAAAATATTATATGTAATGATTGTCGCAGACGCTTCCTATATTGGGCGACATCTGCGAATCGTGCACTACGACAATATTACGTTTTATACTTGAATGTGTTGTTTGTCATTTTCAGATACTACATTCGTCGCGGTACGAATACGCAGCACTGGGTGGTATATTTAGAAGGCGGTGGTTACTGCTGGGATGCTTCTTCGTGCGGGGCTCGCTGGAGACGTCGTCCCGGTTTGATGTCTTCGTCGAGGTGGCCGCGCACACGTCGCGCACCCGCCCTGCTGTCAATCGACGCAGCTAACAATCCGCTCTGGCATAACTCGAATCACGTTCTTCTACCTTACTGCAGTAGTGACATGTGGGCAGGAACCCGAACCACGCGTACTTTAAATACAAGCTTCGCATTCACTGGGAGATTAATCGTCCGTTCTGTCTTAACTGAACTTCTCCGGTACGGACTCTCTGGACGTTTATTACTCGTCGGTTCTAGTGCCGGCGGAGCAGGAGTCATGCTTCACGCGGATGCTGCCAGAAGAATGCTTAGATCTCACGGAGTACGAGTGGCAGCCATTGCTGATTCAGGATGGTTTCTAGATCGTCCAGCAAGAGCCAGACGACCATCTGCAGATACAGTAGCAAAGCTTGGCCATACATTATGGCGCGGCAACCCGCCGTCAGCATGTGCGCGAAAATATTTAACGGAGCCTTGGTTGTGTTACTTTGGTTATCGTCTCTACCCGTATATTCGGACTCCGTTGTTTGTATTTCAGTATTTGTTTGATTCAGCGCAACTAGCGGCTGAAGGTGTACGCGCACCGCGCACTAGAGCGCAATGGGATGCTGTGCACGCGACTGGGTCCGCTTTCCGGTCCAGCCTAAAACATGTTCGTGCCACATTCGCACCGGCCTGCCTCGCACACGGCGCGCTGGCACGTCCTGAATGGCTAGCTATAAATGTATCTGGAGTATCACTGCCCCGTGCTATTAGATGTTGGGAGCAGCGTCTTGGGAATGGAGGAAGACGTACTAGAGCAGGTTGCGCGCCACGAAGGCTTATTGAGCGTTGTTCCTGGCCGCAGTGTAACGGTTCCTGTCCTCGTTTGCGCGACCCACGGACGGGCGAGGAGGTGGCTCTCGCGTCGCTGTTGCAGAGCTTTGGTCTCGACGTGAGCGGCGCCGCGGCCGCTATGGGGTTGGACGCTCGCGCACTCTCACGCATGAGTCGTGCAGAACTATTGCCACTCCTGGCACCACAGACGTGATGTTCATGTTCTAAGACTTATTTGTGCTTTACAGCACGGTGAATCTACCTCGTTTCTTGTCGCACAAGTACAATTTATTAATGTATAGATATTATTTATTGTTAATGATACTGCTGTATATTATTTATAAGACAAAAACAGTATTAAAACATTTTTTCTTTTATTTTCGTTCCAACTGTATATGCAGCTAGAAATTAAAATAGATATACATTATGACAATAATTTATACTACATACAACATTATTTACATTTTTTTATATTTAGGGATGGACTAGCTTGAGTCTAACTGTATAATACGTACAACAAAAATATATGCTTAAATCTATCTCACTACTAAGTCGCTCACGTTAAATGGAATGTTCGGCAGTGACGTGACGTTAGTTTTTTGGTTTATATAAATAGATCCGATAAGTATAGTCCTTGGAGTGGTTTGAATCGGTTTCTGTGGTATGGAAGCCACGGAGACCGATGGATGGCGACGGCAGTACGCCCTCGCCGGCGCGATTTCACATTCAGACCGCCACTCCGGTTTCGCTTGCTGTGACGTCATAAGCGGCCAGCTCGCTCTACGCTGAGGGCTATGGAGACGTCGATGACGTCATTACCAAGGAAGAAATCTGAGGAGATGATGTTCGCGCTCTGTCGCCACCTCGTTGTGAGACGTGCGGTTACGTTGCGGTTGACTGCATCAGCGTTTTCCCTGAGTGAGCCTCGGAGAAACAGGATGTCGAGAACGGTGGGTGTGGTTTGAGCCATGGCGGAGTGCAGCGGTGACCGAGCATTCGGTTGCGGAGAGTTGGCGATGGCGTTATCTAAGTACTGGAATAATTCAGTGGGACTGTTCGTGTTAGCCCACAGGTGAGGTAGCACCGGCCATAACCAACTGTTTTCTGAAATTTAAAAATAGATATTTTATAATCGTAAGTTTAATATCAAAATTTCAGTTAAATTTATTCGACAACCCGGAGACGTGGACAAACACAAATGTTATAACATAAATGTTTGTTCTGTGGATCGAACCCACAGTGTTTCCTTTTTTTTGAAGACCCCGACTTTTGAGATGTAGCCACTAGACCACTGGGTTTGTTAAAATTTGAATTACTAATACATTAATTGCGTAGTACGGAAACCCGCCAAACCTTGGAAGCTTTTGAAAAAAAATATTGAATTTCTACTTACGATTTACAACAGAGTTATCCACATAGCTGAATAGTAGACGTCTATTTGCGTTTATAAGGGACTGGAGGGTAGGACCTTTTGTGCCAGCTCCTGTGCCAAACTCCCTGGCATCTGCCATGTGGGGTCCAAGTTCCCTTCGCACCAAATCCAATAACCCATTGTGCACATGTTGAATTGGTGCGCCGTTTGCGTCGTAGAAACCCACCGGGAAATGGTGGGCGTCTAAAAACACTACCTGTTTTCAGAAAAACTAAAATTAATCATCCGTACTAATTTTAGAAATGCGAAAGTTAAGAATGTATATATGGATGTTTGTTATTCTTTCACGCATAAATAGCCGTACAGATTTGCTTGAAATGTTGTACACGGGTTTATAACCTGGATTAACACATAGGATACTTTTTATACACGAGATCGGGAACAACGGGATTTCGCGGATAAGACCGCGGGCATCGGCTCTGATCACAATATATATACCTACATAATGTACGTATGTACATGTTTAATAATAACTAATTACAACGTTTTGTTGTGCGTCGTGTGCGTTACTCCCTTACTGAGTTTAATTACGTAAGGTCTATTTTTACATATAAATGTTAGGTACAGATATAGGTTAAATGAATATATTATAGATACCTCTCTAGTAACTTCTAAGAAAGTTCTTATTTCTCTTAACAACGGCAGTAAGGGGCGAACTCGAATTAAGTTGTGGTTCAACCAGTACCTAAAAATAAATTATTAATGTAAAAGAAAAGAAAAACCATAAAAATGCTTGACACAAACATCTTTAAAGGAGCATTTAGTGATTTAAGTTTTTCTTCAGTGTTCTTCTTCACTTGTCTGTCTAAGTCAAGTGCGATAATATTTATTAAAATGTTGACCGCCAATAATAACGTAAGCCGATGGAGGTACAGCTGTCTACATCAGACTAAACGCAGGCTGTCTCTCACCTGTCATCTTCGTGTTGATAGAACTCATAGTAGGCAACCCTGAAGTCGAAATATCTGATGCCATGTACGAGCTGGGCCCAGATGGAGCGGTCCTGGCACAGCACGAAACTGTCTCTGGCCAGTTGGCTAATCTCCGTGTTGAACCGCCAGGCGCCAGCATTGTGGGTGCCTGGGATCACCAAGTCACCTATACGCAGTTGATTTATTCGGAACCTGGAAAATGGTGTTTGGTGATTTTAGTAAAATATACTTTACTTACACTAATTATATATTACGATTTCCTGTACTTAAAATACCAAATAAAAACAGAAAATATGGGACTCAACTCGGGTTGAACCCTCTCGATGAAGACCTTTGGAGACCTCAACCTTTTTTGGGGTTTAAATAATAGTATGGTCGCATTCGCCAGACCGCCACCCAGGAGGTCCCGGGTTCGATCCCCGGTTGGGTCATGATGAAAAACGAACTTTTTCTGATTGGCCTCGGGTCTTGGATGTTTATCTAAATATGTATTTGTTATAAAATATAATAACGTTGAGTTAGTATCCCATAACACAAGTTTCGGACTTACTTTGGGGCTAACTCAATCTGTATGAATTGTCCCTATATATTTATTTATTTATTATATTTATTATTCATATTTTTTAAGATGATTACTAACAGCGATAGTCAATACAAAGCACATTTAGAGAAGTCTCAGCAAAATAGCAAAATGAACAAAAGACAACTATAGAAGGGGTAGTGAGTGGCATCTTTAATTTTTTTTAGAAAAAGGTAAGAGTTTATAAAATAAGATCACTTACGCATTGTCTTCCATCCAAGTAGGTTGTATCTTCAAACAGTTGTATGTTTGTATTTGAGTATCGCCTGGGTCACCAGCGCCTACCCACGGCCATAAACATTGAGGACCTCTAGGCCCAGGGCCTGTTTGCCAGCTGCCAGGTAAAGCACCTTCACCCAGAGAGATGTTAGTGATGACAAAACCTTCCACTGCACCAACGACGTAGGCCACTACTGCATCCCTCCATAACGTAGGTCGGTTGCTGAATAAACCAATCTGGAATTTGAAAATTGACATTATTGTTTCAATAAAGGCGACCGGAGAGGTCTTCACATTCATTCTTGAAGCGATTTGACGTTTCTTAGGATTTTTTTCCATAGACTATGATATTTTAATTTGTAGCTCTACAACAAGACAGAATTTACTGGGTCTGTGCTTAAAAATATGTTATAAATTTTCAATAGAATTAGATTTTAATTGTTTTAAACTGATTCCCAAATGTGGCTATAAATAAAAATAAAGTTGAATGATGTAGAGTTGTAGATACACAAAGTAGTCGGAGTACCTAATCACTAGATTAATACAGTTTTTCCAATCCACAGTCTTTTACTTTCATAACTTTCCACTGATCTAACGTGTATATTAGTAGAGCGAGTCTACAGACCGGTAAACAAGACCTTGGATTACAAACGTTTTGCAATATTATTATGTCGGTAACGTTCGATTAACACTTTTTAATTAGATATGTATAGTCGATTTCTATTATTACCGAATTACGAAAACTATTCTTGATACACGACATGTTAAAACCGTAATTTTACGGTGAACTTATGTTCAGAAACAGTTCCTGAACATTCCTACATATAAATGTAGGAATTTTCAGGAACTGTTTTTCAATTCCCTATTTAAAATCCATTATTTTGAAGTGTGTATCTGTGTCGGTATCTTAAACGGAAGATGTGATTCTGATTTAATTTTGTCTGAAAGGTGCCCTAGTAGAATTTATATAGCTGTTTCAAGTTTATTGTAATTATTTTCTAGTAAGTTTTTTTAAAAATTTTCAATGTTATGTCGTTTTTTAAGGATATTGCCAAACGCCTACGTGAAATTATGGGTAACCTAAGGCTGGCAGCTAGCATGTTTTGCTCAACGCTTTTCTATCGCTATTCAACGCAGTAACACCGAAAGATTTTTGGTGGTCTGTGTTGTAGTCTTTTAGTTAAATTTCGAATGTTACCTTAGTTTTGTTTTAATAAAAAATTTACACTCTTATGTGTATTTTTAACGAAATTATTGGATAATTGTAATGTTTGAGTGCAGATAAAATGGTAGAAAAATGAGGATGCCATTATGCATTCCAAATTATTTGGGCGCCCACGTGATAATGAATCATCATTTAATAAAGTTGTTGGGAATATTGTTCGTAAAATACAATACACGAGTACAAAGACTCGTTTGCAAGCATCAATTGCGGTGTCAGATTTATGAACGGAAGCGAGCTTGGTTTAAAATTGTACTGGCCTGTTACTTCGTTATAATAAATTAATCTTTAGAGTGATTTTCATACTACATTATTTTCATATTTACGTGTCAATATAGTTAATCTTTACATTGAAATCGAATGAGTCTAATAAGTTGATCTTTATTATTGTACTTTAATTATCACCTACGTTTAGAAACGTCAATAAAAGTACTAAATAGGGAGAGACACTACTCTTTTAATTCCGTCTAAAGACGGGTTTAAAAATAGCTTATCAGTTCCAACCATGTTTCAACAGTCGCTATTGTCAAAAGATGACAGTTTTTAGACCAAGTCAACGGAAACACTAATACCCATGGAAGTAATAAGTACTACGTGTAGTACTTATTACTTCCATGCTAATACCAGATAACCCGTTGACACTAATTATTGCAGAAATCACACAAAAAAGAAGACCAAATATTGATTTATTAGGAAAATGAATTGTCATTTTCCTTTATTATTTTTACACTAAGGTGGTAGACAGGCCATAAGTTCGCCTGATGGTAAGCACCGCAGCCTATGAACGTTTACAATACCAGGGGCATTACTAACGCTCTACCGGCCCTGTAAGAAAGTCTTCACGCCCTTTAAATAGTAATGGTAATAGGATAAAAAAGTGTCTCACTTGTGTGGGTATAGTGGAGCAGCCATTGAAGTCCCAGTTGAGCTCCAAGGCGTCGACAATGTTAGGTTGCGGCGCCCTGCGAATCTCTGGCGAATGCACCGTTAACCACACCCGGCCGCATGGTGAAGATTCCAAAGAATCGTCCCTTGAAGCTGTAATGTCAAAAATCAAGTAAATTATTGTATAAGCGTAACAAATCTTGTACTTAGTTTATTTTTTTTTTGACGAAGCATAACTAATTCGTTAGCCGAAACAACGTTTATATGACTTAGAAATAACCAGCATCTCCAACCTCTTAGTGACTATCTCCACGAGCGAGAGAATCGACGATAATATCGTCCGTCGTGCATCGGCTGAACAGACTGTAGATAGACAGGAAAAAGTGAATGAAATAAAAGGAATGATTGAATGACAAATGCAATTTGAATGATAGATTTTTGTAGTGCCACCAATCACCTGTTTGTGCTCCTGTATGTAAGCGATACGCTTACTACAGTTTACGTACATACACGATAGAGAGTCCGTACGATACGATTCGTTTTTATGGTGGAATCCGATGGTGGCGCGCGGTACGGTACCAGTGACACTGAAAATGGAATTATGAAAAATGTTAATGATTTATATGTAGTTATCAAAATACTTAATGAAAAATTTATACCTAGTAGTAGTAATGAAAATATTTCAAATGTTGCATCAAGTATAAGAGGCAGAAAACAATACATGGATGATAATAAATTTTGAAGGCTCGTGTCTTAAAATTATGATAATCATATTCTACGATTATACGTAGGTAAATTATTGCTATATGCTTTATACACAGGTTGTAACAAAGTCGCGAATGCTAAAAATGCTGTCAAGTATAATTCTACAATTATTTTTTTCAGAAACATTGTATATATATTTTTAATTACCTTGACAATAATATTACTTAAAACTAATATAGCAATAATATATAGCCTTTATACTATAATATGAAATAAGTAAGTGTTGAAATTATAAACGTCAAATTTATAGTAGAGTACATAATACGGAGTGCCATCATCCAATTCAGACATCAAAGTCCAGTGCGACCTTAGTAAATCACACTCAAATCGCGCTTGTAGGGTCATCATTTTATGACAACTCGACCCTACATAGAAAAGGATGCATAATAATAGTGAATTATGTATAAGAACTGACCGGTGTGAAGTTAGCTGCCTAAAGTTAGCTGCCTCGCATAACCCGACCAAATTAAAAAGTTATCAATTTATAATTTCCATAAATGGCAAAAAAGGCTATACTTAAGCGAACAACACATAATACTGCTAATAAAATGACTAAAAATTAAATTTTAAACAGTCATAAATCGAAATAAATCGTACAACAAAGCCTGCCTAAAGCCAGTCAATATTCTTAGTCAGCTAACTTGACATCACAAAGAGGATATGAAGGACGGCCAGCAAGAACACTTTGCGATAACTGGTAGTAAGCACAGTTTATCCATTACCTCCTGAATCCATTTCCAGGGTGATACGCGATCTCCTAGTAGCCAAATAGACTTAGCTGCCTAGAGTCGTTTGTAAATCGAAACCAACCAACTTCAAAAAAAAAAAAAAAGAAGGACGGCCAGCAAGAACACTTTGCGATAACTGATAGTAAGCACAGTTTATCCATTACCTCCTGAATCCATTTCCAGGGTGATACGCGATCTGCTAGTGGCCAAATAGACTTAGCTGCCTAGAGTCGTTTGTAAATCGAAACCAGCCAACTTCAAAAAAAAAAAAAAAAATGAAGGACGGACAGCAAGAACACTTTGCGATAACTGATGGTAAGCACAGTTTCTCCACTACCATCTGAACCCATTTCCAGGGTGATACGCGATCTGCTAGTGGCCAAATAGACTTAGCAGCCTAGAGTCGTTTGTTAATCGAAACCAGCCAACTTAAAAAATTAAGGACGGCCAGCAAGAGCACTTTGGGATAACTGATGGAAAGCACAGTTTATTCACTACCTTCTGAAACCATTTCCAGGGTGATACGCGATCTGCTAGTGGCCAAATAGACTTAGCTGCCTAGAGTCGTTTGTAAATCGAAACCAGCCAACTTAAAAAATTAAGGACGGCCAGCAAGAGCACTTTGGGATAACTGATGGAAAGCACAGTTTATTCACTACCTTCTGAAACCATTTCCAGGGTGATACGCGATCTGCTAGTGGCCAAATAGACTTAGCTGCCTAGAGTCGTTTGTAAATCGAAACCAGCCAACTTCAAAAAAAAAAAAAAAAATGAAGGACGGCCAGCAAGAACACTTTGCGATAACTGATGGTAAGCACAGTTTCTCCACTACCATCTAAACCCATTTCCAGGGTGATACGCGATCTGCTAGTGGCCAAATAGACTTAGCTGCCTAGAGTCGTTTGTAAATCGAAACCAGCCAACTTCAAAAATTCAAAAAAAAATGAAGGACGGCAAGCAAGAGCACTTTGCGATAACTGATGGAAAGCACAGTTTATCCACTACCTTCTGAAACCATTTCCAGGGTGATACGCGATCTCCTAGTAGCTAGTACTAGCCAGATAGACTTAGCTGCCTAGAGTCGTTTGTAAATAAAACCACCAACTTTAAAAATTAAAAAAAAAATGAAGGACGGCCAGCAAGAGCACTTTGCGATAACTGATGGTAAGCACAGTTTCTCCACTACCATCTGAACCCATTTCCAGGGTGATACGCAATCTGCTAGTGGCCAAATAGACTTAGCAGCCTAGAGTCGTTTGTAAATCGAAACCAGCCAACTTAAAAAATTAAGGACGGCCAGCAAGAGCACTTTGCGATAACTGATGGAAAGCACAGTTTATTCACTACCTTCTGAAACCATTTCCAGGGTGATACGCGATCTGCTAGTGGCCAAATAGACTTAGCTGCCTAGAGTCGTTTGTAAATCGAAACCAGCCAACTTAAAAAATTAAGGACGGCCAGCAAGAGCACTTTGGGATAACTGATGGAAAGCACAGTTTATTCACTACCTTCTGAAACCATTTCCAGGGTGATACGCGATCTGCTAGTGGCCAAATAGACTTAGCTGCCTAGAGTCGTTTGTAAATCGAAACCAGCCAACTTCAAAAAAAAAAAAAAAATGAAGGACGGCCAGCAAGAACACTTTGCGATAACTGATGGTAAGCACAGTTTATCCACTACCTTCTGAAACCATTTCCAGGGTGATACGCGATCTGCTAGTGGCCAAATAGACTTAGCTGCCTAGAGTCGTTTGTAAATCGAAACCAGCCAACTTAAAAAATTAAGGACGGCCAGCAAGAGCACTTTGGGATAACTGATGGAAAGCACAGTTTATTCACTACCTTCTGAAACCATTTCCAGGGTGATACGCGATCTGCTAGTGGCCAAATAGACTTAGCTGCCTAGAGTCGTTTGTAAATCGAAACCAGCCAACTTCAAAAAAAAAAAAAAATGAAGGACGGCCAGCAAGAACACTTTGCGATAACTGATGGTAAGCACAGTTTCTCCACTACCATCTGAACCCATTTCCAGGGTGATACGCAATCTGCTAGTGGCCAAATAGACTTAGCTGCCTAGAGTCGTTTGTAAATCGAAACCAGCCAACTTCAAAAATTCAAAAAAAAATGATGGACGGCAAGCAAGAGCACTTTGCGATAACTGATGGAAAGCACAGTTTATCCACTACCTTCTGAAACCATTTCCAGGGTGATACGCGATCTCCTAGTAGCTAGTACTAGCCAGATAGACTTAGCTGCCTAGAGTCGTTTGTAAATAAAACCACCAACTTTAAAAATTAAAAAAAAAATGAAGGACGGCCAGCAAGAGCACTTTGCGATAACTGATGGTAAGCACAGTTTCTCCACTACCATCTGAACCCATTTCCAGGGTGATACGCGATCTGCTAGTGGCCAAATAGACTTAGCAGCCTAGAGTCGTTTGTAAATCGAAACCAGCCAACTTAAAAAATTAAGGACGGCCAGCAAGAGCACTTTGCGATAACTGATGGAAAGCACAGTTTATTCACTACCTTCTGAAACCATTTCCAGGGTGATACGCGATCTGCTAGTGGCCAAATAGACTTAGCTGCCTAGAGTCGTTTGTAAATCGAAACCAGCCAACTTAAAAAATTAAGGACGGCCAGCAAGAGCACTTTGGGATAACTGATGGAAAGCACAGTTTATTCACTACCTTCTGAAACCATTTCCAGGGTGATACGCGATCTGCTAGTGGCCAAATAGACTTAGCTGCCTAGAGTCGTTTGTAAATCGAAACCAGCCAACTTCAAAAAAAAAAAAAAAAAAATGAAGGACGGCCAGCAAGAACACTTTGCGATAACTGATGGTAAGCACAGTTTATCCACTACCTTCTGAAACCATTTCCAGGGTGATACGCGATCTCCTAGTAGCTAGTACTAGCCAGATAGACTTAGCTGCCTAGAGTCGTTTGTAAATAAAACCACCAACTTTAAAAATTCAAAAAAAAGTATTCGAAAGGAAACACGTGATTAAAACTGTGTTTCCAAAAAGATACACATAATTCAAAGCTACGTATTAGTAATCTTAGGTCGTTTTTTTAGATCTTTAAGAGAGTTAGGGCACTGCGAATAATCCGCTCAAATCGGAGCAGCCCGTCTGGGGAAGGACCTCCACCTTACAGAAGTGAAATCGTTTATTTCAGAAATGAAATCGTTTATTTCAGAAATTAGACCTTCACAGGCACTTTTTCTTGTCATTTACAAGAAGATCGTAGCCAAATAGCATTGGTCTCGGCCATGTTGTGTTCCTCGATGAGTACGGTCTCCAGAGCTCCACTCGGGGGGGATAACCCCGGTATTGCAAGCGTCTATAGGCTACGGTGATGCTTACCATCAGGAGGGCCGTGTATCTGTATACTTATTTGCGTCTGTATCTGTATAAAAGTATTTTTTTTTCGTTTACGATAGCATCAGAGCCGATTCGATACATCGATCATCAAAACGTCGATGTATCGTTTTGAAATAGTATAATCAGTATGCAACACGCAATGTGGCGTCATTATACAACAGTCCATCGTAAGAGCATGGTCGTTCCGTGTCCGCGTCACAGTAGCTGCACTCAGTATTACGGAATACTATTTTGAATGCCCTACGTAGCTACGTCATATTATTTATTTAACTTTATTAACCACAATACAAAAGTACTGATACAATAGGCGGACTTAATGCTAAGGTTCTCTACCAGTCAACCCTTGGGAAGTCATTCGCTAAAAATTGAACGCGTCCTAATTATAATAATCGTGTAATTTAAAATGTTACATTATGATTTTTTTCAGAGAATTTGATAGTTGTCCAACAATAGAAAATCGTGAATCGCGGTTGTATCTCTGGGGCGACCAAACGTTGACCTCTGTAAATTCACATTGGAGCAGCGTGGCAGAGTACGCTCTAATCCCGTTCGATTGAATGGAGACCCATATCCCTGCAGAGGGGATGATTATAGGTCCATAAGATGACCAAGCGTTATGTAATTGATTAACAATGGATTTAATCATGTCAAATTAGATCTAATTAAATGAAACATAAATATATACCTATATGGAATAGCATAATCCTCACATGGAATAAACAATAAAAATAATATAAAATAATTTATATTTTTATAATACCGAAAAAAACTTTTAAATCGTACTATTTAATAGACTGTACGCATCACCAGTAGTTTGCAATTTAATTATCAATAGCCGGTAAATATTTCAGTAAGTAACCATCGAAAGTTAATTGTAAAGTGGATACGCCTAATTAAGCCTGGCTCTTAATAAGGCTCACTCTTAAAATTTCGTATTTTTATAAGTTAAAATTTCGTGGAGTCATACAATGAAATGTTAGCAGCGCCGTAATTATCCCACCAAAAACATTTTCATGTAAAATGTTGCCACGACGAGACCATATGACTCGGACTGTCAAAAATCAGATCTCATGTAGAGCCAAGCTTCTAACTTTACAAGTCCTAACTTCACAAACTCTACACCTTAATCATAATATGGTGTTTTGTCAGTTTCGTTACATACTACAAGATCTAATGTAAGTATAACAGAAAAGTATGATTAATAGTTTATATATATTTTTCACCTTACGCCTATGTGAATGTAGCGAAATGGCCAAGCCATATATTTTGATTAAGGTGTAGAGTTTGTGAAGTTAGGCCTTGTAGAGGTAGGGCGTGTAGAGTTAGACGTTTGGATCTTATTTATAAATCTGTATCATTCATATTGTACTACGTAATTATTACAGAGTTTCACAACGATGCTTACATTATTAGCATAAAAATCTTTGTTTTGTACCCTGCTCACCTCTTTCATTGCTTGACTGTACCTATGTTCGGTTACTAGAGTAAACAAAACTGCAAATGTAATACCAAAATGTATTTACATTTGGTTAAATTTGAGGAACTCGGCGTCGCTGTGTGTCGCACTCTAACATGAACACGCAAGTTAAGCGACGTCGACCCTAGCCAGCGTTGGGATGGGTTTCGTTATCTCGAGCTTCTTCGTGCTTCGGAGGGCACGTTAAGCCGAGGTCCCGGCTATTGTTGATCGATGACAGTCGTTAAACCAAGTCGGAGGCATTCGGGCGGCTTGAATACACCGGCCTCTGCCAATCCGCATTGGAGCAGCGTGGCAGAGTACGCTCTGATCACCTTCGATTGAAGGGGAATCCGTATCCCTGCAGTGGGATGATTATAGGTTGATATGAAGGAATGATGTGAAGAAATTAAAATACTACTTCATTATTTATTCCTATTATACATCGAACTTGTAACTTATGATATAATCGAAAAGTAATTTGTTTGTGTAACTATTACGCCACTGTACCTAATAAATAGGTAATCGATGTATGGAGCACATGTATGCAAATTTAATTTTTTGTTTATTTCCAAACTAAGAAGGATATAATTCCATTTTAGATGTTTTTATTAACATGATATCCTTTACGTGTATTCATTTGATCTCTGTTAAATTTTAAAACAGAAAATATATTTTAGAATTTAACAACTTAGAATTTAAAACTGAAACCATTTTTTTTTTATTGTAGATTTATTTACATATTTCTTTAAATGAATGGATGATTATTAATTTCGAAACTTTTTGTTTTTAAGATTTTGTATTAGTTTCAGATAAAACTGTATAACACAAAAATAACCTACTTTCGCGGATGTTTTAAAAAAAAGTAAAGCGGTCGAAAAACCTGGCCTTAAGTAATTAAGTAAGTTAACGATGTTACGGTCAGTTAATTTACACGTAGATACGTAGTTAAGTAACAAAAAAAATATCATTGATCATTTAGTTCTTTCATGCAAATAGTCACAATAATTCTCAAGCTATTTCCAACCGCTTCCCGCACGCACCGATATGATTGTTTACATCCGTATCCGCAAAACTGACCTGTTATTATGTCGCCCTAGCGAATGAATAATTATAAAGTCTAGTGTGTTTTTATACCAGCAAGGTGGAGAAGCATACGATACGAGTAGATAGTATGTTGGTAGTTAATTAGCCTTTGTCTCCCGGAAGAATGACTAGTGCATGATCGATCATATAAAAACCTCTTCATGCCTTTTCTTATGCATTCTCGCGATGAACAGAGTGTGATCCGTCCACACTATGGTTTGGTCAGTCTCTGAATCGATACTGAACTTTAACAAGAAGGAGGAGATAAGGAGAAGAGGAATAGAGGAGGAGTTGAGTTATCGGATCTGTCAATGAATGATTCGCATTGCTGCGTTATTCTAAGAAAGGAACAGTTATCCAATGAAGGTAGAAAACTGAGAACAATGATTTTTATGCGAATAATGTAAACATCGTTATGAAAATTTGTAATTACGTGATACAGTCAAGAACATGTCGACCTTTACATATCGGACTTTATACCATTCTTAAGTTCTATGTCATAAGAGCCAAAATTACACTGCAAGTGTAAAGTTTAACGTGCACCTGACTGTACAATAGAAATATTTGTTGATAAAATATTTTTCTATTAAAACCCTTCACGCAATATTTAGAAATCTTTAACCATATTTACGGCGGCCTTTTCTCTTTCCTTTGTTGATTGTACTTCCCCGGTCGTGATTTCCCCATTTTATAAAACGCAAAATGTTTACCACTCCTTTCTTAATCGGGCCATATGCGTGATTTTTTAACAATGACATTATGCCTTTGTTATAACATGCGTTTGTCTCGCATGAATTTATTGCGACGGACGCGGCGGCGCTTGCGCCGATCGCAGGGTAGATGCGGTGTGTGTGACTGTGTGACGTTTTTACTTAATCGTATGATGCAAAAGAGGGTAATGTTTCACAGTTTATTCAGGGTTACTAATAATTCGACGTATATCTGGAACATGCGTATTGGGGGGCTCTAAAGCAACAAAATGTACCACCACCCCAACGTACAAGTTCTTGTTCATATTTACCTATAAGTACAAGGTGTCCAGTGGCAGATTTCAAATTTTTAACATTTTTAATTTTCGAACGCGTCAATCTGTCAAAATAATAATAAAATACAGGATCAGCAATGAATAAACCCAAACCAGGACCTTCACCAACTATAGCCACGGATGAAAATATTGAGAGAGTCATGTTTTCTGTGACTGAAAATCCACGCTTGTCGCTTCGTGCACGTTCGTCGATATTAGGGATACCCAGATCAACATTACAAGTTATAATGCGAAAAAAACTCAAGTTTCATCCATATAAAATTCAGATCGTTCAAGATTTACACGATTCTGACTTTGAATAAGGTAAACCTATGCTGAGACGATGACGACCAGATTTCAGACTGATGCACACATGGGGAACCTTTTCTTTAGTGACGAAGCCAATTTTCACCTTGGAGGTTATGTGAACAAACAAAATTTCCGTTACTGGGATGTGCGCAACCCAAAAAAAATGCATCAAGAGCCTTTACACAAGCCTAAGGTTACCGTGTGGTGTGCAATGTCGGCATCCACCTTAATAGGACCGTATTTCTTCGAAAACCAGCGCGGCCAAAATGTGACCGTGAATTCAGAGATATATTTTGGGATGTTTAATGATTTTTTTTAACTGCAGAATAGTCGATATTTTAACCGTAACACTTGGTTCCAGCAGGATGGGGCTACCGCACATACGGCCAATGTGTCCATGAATGCAGTTCGACAGTTTTTTTCCTGAAAAAAACATTTGTCGCAACGACAGCATACCGTGGCCACCTCGGTCACCGGATTTGAGCCCTTGTGACTTTTTTATGGGGATATCTAAAGTCTGTCGTATACAAATCAAATCCAAGCACTGTGACAGAATTAGAAGAAAATATCCGATCTGAAATCAGCAACATCTCACAGGGGCTCTGCAAACGCGTGTTCAAAAACATGCGAGCTAGACTCGGAGAGTGTGTGCGGCTCAATGGTCGACATTTAAAAAACGTTGTTTTCAAAAAATAAAATCCGCATTTATTATATTCTATTTTCATTAAAAATATTTTAAATGGACACTAGTTTTTTTAATATAATTTTTTAAAGTATGAAATTTGCCGCTGGACACCCTGTACATACAAGTTTTTTCAGATTTGTCCTTTTTTAGTAAACAAAAATATATTCACTGTATTTTCTGTAAATTTAAGGGTTCCTTGTTTCTAGAACCCTAAAATGAGATAGAGACTTAACTTGAAAATAAGATTAAAATGCGTTTCTGCAACTGTTTGTTACACCTCTATGCTCATATTGCTCATAGATGCCAGGTGTTAAGATGACATCCCCCGCAAACAAACGTAACTATTATTTTTAAGAACGATATCAGTATTTTATTGTTATCTTTCAAAACAACACAAATTAACTGATTCTAATCTAAATTATAATATAATCGAATAATAGAATTAATTAATGACACAAACAGGATGATAAATAAATTCGCACGTCAATACATCGATCATACTTACATTCAAATATCTTTACTTTAAGGACACCCCCCCCCCCCCCCTCCCCCTATCAGCAAACCTGCTGTGTTTAGAAATTTGAAAAAAATCTTCTTTCATAACCAGTTACGAGATTTTGGTTATGAAAACGAATAAAGCCCACCATTCACACGCAGATTGGTCCGGCGGATTGGTCGGCCATCGGACTAATCCGCCTTTGTATGGAAGCGACGAACCGGTTCGCCAGACTGTCAAATGGGTTGGCGTCGGGCTCGCAGGTCCGCGGTTGCAAGCCGCGAGCGCCTGTCGAACCCCACATGCCATACTTCGAGTGGAGGGTTCGTGGAGGGTTCGTGCAGTGTATGGGCAACGCCGGATTGGTCCGCGGTCGGGTCCGGGTTGCGAGTCCGGTCCGGGTTCGTGTAGTGAATGGTGGGCTTAAGGGAAACCCGCTCATTTATTATAAATACTAGTGAAACCCGCGCTACTTCGTTTGCGTATATTTATTTATGCACAGCAGCGCCACCTATATCAGACTTTTGATCAAATCTTACGGGAGTCGCGTACTTTTCGGAATAAAAAGTACCCTATGTGTTAATCCAAGGTATCAGCTACCTACTTACCAAATATCATAAATATTGACCCAGCTATTTGAACGCGAAGAAGTAACAAACATACACATAACTTTCGCCTTTATAACATTAGTAGGATAAAAAATCATTTCATAGTGAATTTAAATAAATAAATAAATGTAATTCTATCACAGCTATGTAGTCTTTACTTAAGTAATCGTTTACTTTTATGAAAACGTACAAATGTCATCCATCATACTAATATTATAAATGAGAAAGTGAGTTTGTTTGTTTGTTATTCCTTCACGGCTTGACTTAGCAGCCCATCATTATGATTTGTATACATATTGTCCATAGGCTACTAACTTTTTATCCAGTGAAAGTATGTCATTCCAATGGGTTTTTTTTTCTACTATAGAGGGCGCTGTATGGGATGGGCTATCGGGCAACAGATGGCACCACAAGTCGCGCTATGTTTGTTGTTGTTTTGTTGTCAAACGAGATCTATGTCATAAAATTAACGCGAGCGAAGCCACGGGGAAAAGCTAGTCTATAATATAAAAATGAATCCGGGTGTTGCTTAACAAGCGCAAATCTCGAGAACGACTGGACCGATTTCGCTAATTCTTTTTTTTGAATATTCCTTGAGGTACGAGGATGGTTCTTATTACCAAGAGAAAAATTATATTGCACTTATCTTTAAGGAGCCCAAGTGTGTGGCCACATACGTACTTGCTCGGTTTTATAGGAAAAACTGCATGACAAGTTTAACAACATAAAATGTCATTAGAAAATAAATTACATACTGTGCTCGAGATCATAACTTGTATACCAAAGAAATATTCTGTTAGTTTTCATACTTCTAAGAAAATATAAAATGAATAGCTTTTATTGTACCATGTGACAGTTGACATTCACACGAGACCTATCATTGTTGGTTATAGACATAACTATTGTTTAATAAGTATTACTTTGATGAGTGGGTGTGGGTATGAAAGTGATTCCAGCTTGAAAGTCAACAAAGGAATGGGTTGACCCCCCCCCCTGTATATGTATGAAAATTTGTAATTACATAGTACAGTTAGGTGCACGTTGACTTGCAGTACAATTTTCGCTCTTATGACATAGAACTTAAGAAAACAAAGTCCGATATGTAAAGGTTGACGTGCTCTTGACTGTACAATATGAATACTATTAATAAATACAGGGGGTGTCAACCCATTCGTTTGTTGTCTGTATTCCGCAAATGTAAAACCTCTACCACCTCTACTTTTAAGGGGAATCGACTCTTTATGGTATATTGTGTACATTGAAAACAAACAAAAAATACAATTTTGTTTACCCTAATTAAAGTTAAGTAGATTAGGTTAACAAAATTCTAATTAATTACGAGAGCAAATGTTGCAAAAGCAACTCTTCAACTGTTTGTTACGTACTTAATTTTTGACAGAATCTACTTATTTTGTTGCAATTTCGTTTATTTTTAAAGAAACTAAATTGATTTATTTACATCACATAAATTAGATAGGTATGTAACTGTTTATTGTTATCAATTAAAAATGTAAATATTTATGGGACTGTTAGAAATATTGAAATACCTAATATAAGCATTTTATAAATATTTTCAGAAAATTGATAACAAAAAAATGTTTGATAGTTCTGGCTAATTTTCAAAATGGCTGCGCCAATTCAACAAGGCATTTGGAAGATGCAAAGGAAGAATTAGACTTTTGTTTGAAATTTCGGAAGAAGTCGCGCTTCACGTCCACGAGTATAAATTAAAATAAGTGCATTCCCATTCCCATATAATATTTTCTAATCCAATCTAACACCACGTGTATCTATCAACGTGCAGCTTCTGTTTGTCATATAATTCTAAATCAATTTCTTTGTATAAAATAACTACGATCAAGACAAAAATAATTATTTATTATTATTGATTAATTCAGATAAATCCTTTAAAGTATAGAAGAAAAACACTCGTGCACAAAACAAAAATAATCGACGCTTACATGATATTACTTATTCTTTCTGTTATAAAAAGAAAAACTTACGCACAATTGATGCGCCAAATGCGGTGGCGGCCAGCACCAGCACGGCATACAACGGCACAGCCATTTCACAGCGTGTCTCTTACGCCACTGAACCTCAGCTCAGTATTTGGCGTTCTTTCGCCACTACAATTGATTATTGCGCGGACGCCGAGCCAATCTAAAGCGATCGTATGACCGACAATGCAATCCCTCGCTGCATATCATTAATCCATTGTAGAATATTTTTGCTAAAACACCAATGGATGTTCCAATATAGAAATGTTCAGAATAATAATGTTAATGGTTGTGCGCTCCCATAGTACCCTCTTTTCCGATCGGGAGTCGCGTGTCGTGAGGTCCGTCAGGAGTCAACCAGTCATACGCTACACAACACGTGTTAGATTTCGGATGTCACCGATCAACGATAAAATGCTTTTGTTTGTGACCCTTTCGCTCAAGATTACTGCTTGTTCAGTGATTGAGGTCGACAATATACAACAAAAAAGACGTAAAACGTTTGACATTGTATTTTATTGCGTTTCCCGGTTACATCTGATAACATTCTTATCTCTATTAATTTTAGGTATAATGTTTTTATTTTTTCGATTTCTATCTTGTGATTTTCAATATTTTTTTAATTTCTACTCACAAAAAAAACGTCACCATCATCTTCTCAGTCACAAGAAGTTTACTCCTGGATATAGACCTCTACCAAACCTTTTCAGGCGATATCATTTTGATTGGAGAATTAGGAGTTTAAATACGTTGGTCTCGTCTCATCCAACTGGATTGGTTGAAGATTTTGAATACAAGAGCGCAAGGAAGAATCTATTCTTTACTATATTCCCGTAGTCGCCTTCTACGACACCCGTGTGAGGAGAAGGGGTGGTGATATTCTAATCTCCCGTCACAACACGGCAAAGGCAAAACAATGCAACGTTAGGATATGGATTTACTAATAGATCAGATTCTGATTTCTGTTATCTGACGTCTGTTCATGAACTTTGATCGTATTACAGTGTTAGATAACACCGAATCACTTGAGATATCTTAGTTCCTTCTACGTATTAGTATCATAACGTAATTTTGCCGGGTTGCTCTGTTACGTATTATTAAATGTTGTATTAAATGTACCAACAACCCATCAACGACCCAAGAAGATGACTTCTGATGTGTATTTTAGATGAGTGTATCCGTGCTGGAGGGCTACTACGAAACGTAAATCCGATACTTCGGCCGAAGTATCGGAATAATTTTAACTATGAATTACAAGGTTTTTTCATAGTTATTTTATTAATTTCCTGAATTGTATGCATGAAATACCTTGTACTTTATGATTATTTTAGTAGTTCGTTGAATTATAACAATGAAATACCTTGCATTCGAAGTTTAAAATACTTCGGCCGAAGTATCGGATTTACGGTTCGTAGTAGCCCTCCTGGTCTCTGTGACAAGTGACTCGATTATGAGTTATCAGTCCAGAAAATTTGTTCAGACCGTTTCCTTATTTCCAATGATTTAATTGAGTACCTCCTCGTTATTTGTTATCATAGTAATTAATATCAATCCGGATCACAATTCAATATTTTATGTTTTGATGGAAGTATTTGTGTGGTTTCAGTAAAATTTTTGGACGGTTGAGTATTTGTGAAATATTTTTAATATTGAATTGGGTGCGGTTCAATCATGCAGTCCATACGTTGAGAGTAAAACATCAAACAATTTTTTTAGTGCTATTATTATTTTTTAAGTAACTTTATACCGTCCCCGGGATATAAGACAGACAAAACAAATTTTGTAGTAGACAACGTATAAATTGGTAGCGTCTCTGGTATTACTAATGACCATAGACGCCGTTAATCACTCATACAGGGCTCATCTGGTAAACTCTGGTATCTGACCGGAAATGCGTTGTATAAATGATTTTGGCCGACTTTTAGGATCAAATACCCGTCTGGCGGTGACCACTTTACTCGATGACTTTTCAGAATGCCAGCTTTCTTTTTGTGTACCATATTTCATAAAAACATCTTTAGGTGTGAAGTTAAAAAAAACACATGACAATCAATGGTTATG
This sequence comes from Endotricha flammealis, assembly GCA_905163395.2. Classification (NCBI taxonomy): domain Eukaryota; kingdom Metazoa; phylum Arthropoda; class Insecta; order Lepidoptera; family Pyralidae; genus Endotricha; species Endotricha flammealis. The sequence goes on along the minus strand of LR990863.1, from coordinate 8,895,785 downwards.
TAATATAATTAAAACTATTGTGGTTCTTTTTCTAACGCCAGGAAGTTATCGATGAATGCAGCTCTGTTATCATGTTTCTCACTCTCAGATTTACTGAGATCTGAATTAGCGGAAGGCGCCCGACTTGGGTTACGAAGCACCGGTTTCTGTAGTTGGAAAAAGTTTAAAGAAGCTCTCAGCTCTTGTATTATTGCTTCTTTGTGTGTCACCTGCAAAAAATGTGTAGAAAAATGTGTAGAAAAAACACATACATCATAAAAAAATAAGACAATGGTATTTATTTAATTTTATTTAAGTCAAATCGCGTACGTAAGTCTTCAAATATTTAGCATTTGTTTTTTTATTTCTATTTTTATTATGCACTATATCTTTATGGCTCTATGTGTTATTAATTGCTCTAACATTTGATTTATAAAATGGACAATTAGAAATACCTGTTCGCGTACGACTATATTGCGAATTTCATTCATAAATTCTGCGGCAGTTATGAAGAGACAAAATACTTGACCAACGATCAACACTATGAACGCTCCAATAAGATTCTCCATTTCAAGGTCACTGTCGTTTTCATCTTTTTCTTCCTGTAATATATAGAGTTTAATATAAATAATCTACTACTTTTGTCTTTTGTAGTTTTTCTATTCAATTGTTAATTGTTTAAGCTTGGAATGCGCAAACTATTTTCGATAATAGTTTCGTTGATAGTCAATTTTGTGGTCGAGCTCTTCCTGTCCAGTTGTGGTGTGTGTCAGACTAAATAAACATGCAACATAATGAAAGGAATACGAGTAGGTATGCTCTAAAAAGATATCAATCCAAGGGAGATCCTAAGCTCAGTATTTATGGTAACAGTTGATGATGATGATCTAGTCAAAGGATTTTACATTTACAATAACACTTTTTCACAGATATCTGCGTGAAGTAGCATAGCAATACGTTTCGTTTGGCGAGTGAGAAATCTGGAATCTCTATTCCCACCACATCCCCTTTTCCCTTTTTGTGCTCCATGTGCGACATCTTTACTTATTTATTAGGTATTTCATCTCAAAAACAATTCGTCTTACCTTACATTCAATGGCTCCATATTTTTTGTCCCACCATTTAGCTTTAATATCGTCTAGGATAGTCAACTCCTTTAATCTCAGAATAGCTCTATTAATGTGGCTTCTGAACGGTGAGTCTGGAACACAGATAAAAATTCATGGAAATGCGTTGTATAGAGTACCCACGTAACCTACATTCTCGGTGCGCTCTGCGGGAATGCATAGGAGCCCTTTGATGTTCGCGATGATTGTGTAGTTGTTAATTAGCTGGGCATTATGAATTTCATTCACTTCAAATGTTTATTCAATATAAGAAAGGTTGCCAAATGGATTTAAATGGTCTGCTATCAGCAATAAGGCCGCCTTGTTGTAAATACACAAAGAGCCAGTTTTACTTGTCCCGAATAAATTTTCATCAAACAAATTGACAGTTTTTTGACAGTTCTAGTATGAGTTTGGCGTTATTTAATTGTCAAATAGTCTCATCATCATCATCATCATGATTTATTATTACCTATATTTATCAGGGACACAGAAAATGATATTATTTTATTGATAGTTATTAACGTACTATTTTCAAAGGAAACAATTTGTACGGGTGAAACACGGTCGACAGCTGCTAAGACTATAAACATGAAGTTTATTAAAGTAGATGCACTCACTTGCAGGCATAGCGATTCCATAATCCTTAGAATCTAATTCGCCACCGACTTTTTGTAGATTGCAGTTCCTTTTCTGTTTGTACTCAATAGTCGAAGATTCCATAAAGAACGCATATTTGTTTCTGCTGTTAAGAACCCTTTTTTCTCCAATATCATTGTTAGTAACATAAACCCCTTTGTTTTCTTCCATAGTTTCGAATATTTTTCGATACGTTTTATCTTTGGATGACTGTAAAATGTTAATAATTATTTTTATATGTACGAAAGAGTGACAAGGAGTTATCCTTGTATCCTTGAACGCGATCGATCTTTCTTTGGTTATTTTATGTTCGTGTTTCGTATTTTAAATATATTTTGACTTCACAGTTGATTACATAGTGTGATAAATAAATAAAAAAATATGTTTTATGACTATAAAAATATTCGTAGTGAGGAGTCACGTTTAATTGTGCATGCACACAAATATGTTTTCGGAATTGGAACCCAACTTTAAGTACAAGTATGCAAAAATGGATTTAAATAAAGTCAAATAAAGATACCATCTATTACTTAACGGTCAGGCCACAACCTGTTTCCTAATAATTAATAGATTTTTCTTAAGTTTAATATTACCCGGAAGAAGTCATACGTTGATCCGCCTTCGATGGCACCGTAGCGGATCTTGGTCTGCTTTGCAAGATCTTCGATGCTGTTAATGGGCTCGTCTGCTAAAGCCGATGTCATGGAGGCAGATAACTGAGCAATGTATGTCTGGCACACGATCACAGCAAAGAACCACCACATACCGCATACCCAGCGTGTGCCTATAGCTCTAAAATAAAAATATTTAGGGATCAGCCCCCTTAGGCACGAAACAAAGCAAGCGTCTCTGGCGCGACTTCCTTTGGCGGTGACGTTTCGGACGACGACGCTAGCAATGTTTCGTAACATACAATTCTATAGGCATAATTTGATTGACCGCCCGAAACGCGGCGCATGGACCGCCCGCCCGTTGGCCACGGGCGCTTGCTATGTTTCGAGCTTTATTCTCGTAACTAGAACAGTTACAATTACATGTCCACATCTAGCGCTGTCTCACTCATACAAAATTTGAAAGAAAGAAATTTAGGAATTGAGCGAGGTAGTATTTGAGATGATTATATATGGTAGGTAGCAGTGGCGAAGGCTGAAATTTTACTCAGGGGAAGCCGGAGCAAAAAAAAATAATATACAGTGTTATCTTACCACAGGGATGGAGAATTCCGAATACCATATTACCATTACCATACATAAAAGCACTGATAGGTTTAATATGGAAAACCAAAACAGTGGTTTAAGTTTACAACTACCTACCTGTGAGCCACGAATACTTTTCGTACAAATTACAATGAAAATGTTTAGTAAAGCCATCTTTCCGTTTATAATCTATTTTCATAGAAGGAAAAGCACGGGCGCGCTGTATAATATGTTTTTTATTTTCAAAACTGTATGTTTGAAAATTATTATCAAATAAAAAGTCTGTGAGACAACAACCCACGTCTAAAATTGCAGAATGTAAACAAAACAGACTAAACCAAAATAAACAATTAACTACTTACAACTGAAACCGATAAATTCTATAACTATAACACAATTCACACCGAGCCCTGTCCAACATTTAACCACGAAGTCACTCTAATCTATTCAAATTTACTAAATTAACAACAAACAAAAAAAAAAAACTAACAACAGTACGAGCGAAAGCACAGGCGAAAGTGAATTGAAAAAATGTCATAATCTTGACAATTACAACGCGACAAAATTATAGTTGTTTTATTATTCAAGCACTAAACACATAATTAACTATATTTTTTACTTCTCAGGTTAATACCTCTTGTTTATCTTTGTCGCACTAACGTAATCTGATACATGCCATCCTTGTCGTAACTCGGCGACTACCGGCTTAATATGTTCATATGATCGGCGTGAGAAAGAGACCGCGCTAGGAACAAAATGTACGCGTAAGAAAGAGACAGCCGCTCCTAAAACTGTATGCAGCTATAACTCGTGAATTACCGGCTTTCGACGCACAGGCTGAGCGACGAATAAATAGCAATATCACAATATTGCTATTTATTATTGTATAGGCGTTTGGCGACGTGTGATATTGCTATTTATTATTGTATAGGCGTTTGGGTATCATTATTTATGAAGCGAAATCATGTTATTAGCAGAGTCGATGCTGTTAGATAATTCACTATTTTTAAAAGGGAAGCCGACAGGAATCGTGTTATTAGGACCCCTCGCCACTGGTAGGTAGTATATGATATTGTTGCTCTGTTTCAATATTAATAACTATATTCGTACGTGTATTTTTCGTTTATTTTTTTACAGCGGATAATCCGTTCTAATCGGAGCAGCCCGTCTGGGGAAGGACCCCCACCTTACAGAAGATCGTAGCCAAATAGCATTGGTCTCGGCCATGTTGTGTTCCTACGGTAAGTAAGGTCTCCAGAGTTCCACTCGGGAGGGTTGGAAGGGTTGGCAAGGCGCGAGTGATACCCACGGTATTGCAAGCGTCTTACCATCAGGCGGGCCGTATGCTTGTTTGCCACCTTAGTGGTATAAAAAAAAAATAGTCACTCATTCGATTTTTTTAGGAAATTTCACCAAGATGAAGTAATTATTGTATTAAACACATGTTTAGATAATGTTGAACTAAATATAGCAACGATTCAGTTACAAAAAACGAAGCTTATAGGATTATAAAAGGGGCTAGTGATTATATATGTGATTCTAAATACATATGGATATACGTACCAATGCAAGGTTAGTGAAATAATAATTGTCATTGAAAATAAATATTAAAAATTTTATGATTTTGTTTTAGTTCTCATATCATATCAATACCTCGTGCAATATCAATTTCTAAGCTGCAGAATTGGAAACTTTGTAGAAAGTTTGGTATTGGTAACTTTGTCTGATTTAATCAGACTTAAACTAAATATCGCGAGAAGGGATTTAATGGAATTTTTATTTATCAATAGTATTAATATTGTACACTAATGAAACCCGCGCAACTTCGTTTGCGTGTATTTATTTATGCACAGTGGCGCCATCTATATCAGACTTTTGATGAAACCCTACAGGAATCGGGTACTTTTCGGGACAAAAAGTACCCTATATCCAAGAAATCAGCTACCTAACCTACATACCATAAATATCATAAATATCATAAATATTGGCTCAGCGATTTGAGCGTGAAGAAGTAACAAACATACACATAACTTTCGCCTTTATAATGATAGGATCATTGTTAGCAAAAATCTTTGTTCTTAGTTGTCTACCCTGTTTTCATTAGTTAACTGTCTGTATATGTAGGATAATAGTACAAGGTTTCAATACTTACTTTGGCAAAAGGTCGCAGCCTTGCGTCATAATAGAGCCCATTGTAAGCCAAGTGCAGTTCTTGAAAGTCCATATATTTTCCAACTCTTCGGGGTCCTTGTCACATGGCTGTGGATTTTCCCAATCTGCAGGTGATATTCTAGAAAAAATGTCTTTCATTTAATAAATAATTTTAAAATCGTATTTTTGCAAAACGGAACCTTAACCTTAGTTGATTATCGTGGACGAGTCACGAGACTCGTGACAAATACTGAAAATTTTCATGTGTGTCTAGGCGAGATAGTGTAGTGACAAGTTTCAGATAGATATCGATAAATTGTCGGAAAATCTTCTAAAAAACTGTCATCATATCTGTCAGACGTTGTGAAGCCCTCACTAAATGAGTATTATACATATTCCACAAATAATTGTGAGTCTTGAGACACGATTCATGGGGTTGCTCCGATGTGTAAACTAATATGAAAATGGAAACCGGGTGCTCAATCTGAGGCACTGCAACACTATGTAAAAAGAGCGTAATTACCTTGCGCAAACAAACAGAACAATAGACACGACGAAGTAGGCAGTCGCTGTATACATCCACACCTCAAAGTTATAAGGATTCATGAAAGAGAACATTTCCGGGGGTACGGCTCTCTCTTTTGTGTACAATATGCTTATACCTAGAGACAAGAATGGCACAGAAAAGTCCACCACATTCTTCCTGTCCTCTGTTATTGTTAAATCACAGACTGCTAGATCGGCTTTCTAGAAAAGTGCCACAAAAAAATATGTTTTATGATTTGATATGACTTTCATTGTTATAGTTTCAATGCCAACAAAATTAATCCAATTAATTATTCATTTTATATATTAAATACTTATGAAACAAAATATTACTTTGTCTAACAAATCTCCAATAAGTCCATCCCATTTTTTTGTTATCGTGTCGAATCTCCCATAACCTTTATCTTGGTCATGGAAAAATTCGTAGGTATAGTTAAAATTATCCTTTTTCAAGATATCGAAGATGCTTTTCACCAGGTCCACAGAGAAACCTTCATATTTCTCATCACCGCTCTCCTCCTCGCAGTCCGATTGGTTATCATCGCACTTTTGTTTATCATAAAAGTATGGCTTGGCTTTCCTTGATATAACCTGCAAGGAATAAACTTATTGAGGAATTATTTTAGCTTATTGCAATCACAAATTACGTAAGGGTATTTCAAGCATCGAGTGTGTAAGAATACGTACTCGATGTTTTCAAGTGTATAGCTGAGATTATAAGTGACGCTCTCTGTGTTCGATGACTTGTTTTATGCTTTTGTTTTTTGTTGCTATGGTCTCCTATAAATGCCATCATACAGCGTCACACCACATGAGTAAATAAACGTGCGACACAATGCTTCACGTAGAAACTAGCTATATGCCAAAAAATATTAAGATATTTCTTACAAACCTTTCACCCCAGTTTTAATCTCTGAAGAGGGGTGGATGATTTCCGGGATAAAAAATATTGTAATGATGTCTTTTAGGATCTCTAATCTCAAACCATCGCTATACCCAATCATTTTCTAACGCTGTTTCGCTCGCATGGTCAATGGAAAGATTTTTCATATAGTGGAAATCTTTTATTCCCGTGGGTTAAGTAGCCTACAATCTTCATAACATAAATAATCCGCGTGAAGAACATGTCATGAGAGACTTGTAAGAAAGAAAAACAATACAAACAAACACTTTGACTTTCACATTTATTTTATAATATTAATGGTATGGATATGGATGTAAGGTTGATCGTCGTAAAAACGTAGTTCGGAACGTTTATTGACATTACATTAGATGTTGTGTATATCGGTTTTAAGAGACCACAGTCGTATTTCGCTCCCGAAAAAAGACTTCTGTCTGTTATGTCCTGGCTTTATCTATATTACTTACAATAAAATGTTTGCTGCTTGGCTGAGAACTAAGTAAGTCGTTATTGGGCCTATCATCAATGATTTCTGTTCCATTTACCGAGTCCCAGTAGCCAATTGTTTGTCGTTTCGATACAAATATCTCGTTGACATATAATGTGTATTCGGTTCTTTTACCTTTTTCATCGAAAGCAATGTTTCCCGTTACTCCCTTGGTGGTTGTCTGAAAATATAGTTTCATTTGCTATTTCTTTTTAATCATGCAGTATCTTTACTTTTAGAACTTTCATTGATAAATTATTACAAGTTATCAGTTTTCAAATAGACATCATAAGGTCCATTATTACATATTTATGTAATTGGAAAGATTTATGCGTCGTTTTAGAATTCTATAGATTAAGATAATAAAAGGAATGAATAAAATATTGTTAATATTTAAAGGTATAGTTATGTATAAGTACCTTCAAAATAGCATTTTGTAGCTGAGCTCCAAATTTCCAAGGTTCAGCTTTACCGTCACATATGTTTGAAGTTGGTTCTTCGAAATCTTCAATTTCCATTGATTGTAGTGCTTTTAGAACATGATTCGCTACGTCTTCCATGATTAATGAGTCTAACTGAATACACAAAACTTTGTGAAAGTAGTTTTTGATTAAACAATTTTTCTAATTTAAATCGAAATATCGGATTTGATTTTTGAAGACGTAAGATAAAGTAAAAGACGGGGTAGTGAATAATAATTAAAAATTTCTAACACATTTTTTATAGCTAGCTAGCTAGCATTTTGTTCAAAGGACATGAAGTCTATAAAATTTGTGTAAAATGACAATAATATAATATGCAAATTTTACCAAGAATCTAGAAAACCAAATGGGACACCAAATCTTATTGAATTTCAGTTCAATACCAAGTTCTGAACTTTAATATTATTTGTACTTACTTGAATAATATTAAAATTAATCTTGAAATCAATTTCAAAGGTTTCAAAATAAAAGTAAATACTAACCGTAAAGTTTGATACCATTACGGACTGTGAGGGTTTATCGGTCCATTTGCCGACTCTCGGCGCAAGATAGTACTGGGGATCTATTATTTTATCGTATTCTGTGATACTTAGCCATGTGATGTTTGATTGGAATTCTGTTAATTGTTCTGCTACTATCGAAGCGTCCATTGTTACCAGTACGTAGTGCTGCAGTTAAGAAAATTAATTTTTAATTTAGATTTTGATCACTTTGATTCAGAACATGGAAAAATCAAACAAAAAGTGCAGGTACGCTATTTTGTATCGTTCCGGTAGTATGTAGTTCAGGAAGTAGCCGACAGTGCTGTATACATTTTTTCATAGACATTACGAAAACGTACGTGTTTGAAAACAGTATCAATAGAATGGCTTTAGGGCTCTCACACATAACTGCGCATTCACATCGCATCGCCAGTATCTGTAAAAATTTTGGTATTGTTTGACAGATACTTGCGATGCGATGCAAATTCGCAAATATATGTGGGAGCCCTTAGAGCAAATTATGGCCAAGCTGCTTGATACTGGCATATTTAAATACATCCATTGTCATCTCGATAGTCTAATATATATAATAAATATAGAAATCTAACTGCTAGTAAAAACGTACAATGTAATGCAAGTAAAAAAATAACGTCGGACTTATTTTCCCTGGTTTTTTCGTACGTTGGTTATGATATCACATAATAAAATAATTTCTTTTTATTGTATGAATCACCTTCGATTGAAGGGAGAACCGTATCCCTGCAGTGTGATGATAATGGGTTGACATGGTTGACATGATGATGATGATTATGTAAACAGTGTTTTTGTTCAAATAGTGTGATTTGATTAATCAAAATGCTTATATAGAATGCACATTTCGGTAGAATACGTGGTTAGAAATATATTGCACTGCATCTCCGAGTTTACACGAAATCACGTTGGTCTGCGCTTATTTGCGGAAAAGAACAATTTACAGTCTAAATGAAGTTGCGGTTCGAGCAAACTAGCTAAACGAATGAAATTGTTAGAATTTAGCAACAGAAATTGCTAATTGTCTATAAACAGAGAAACACATTGTCGTCACCGAATTGTTATTTTCGAACGTCGCAAATTCTAATCTTTTATGCTGAAACTGAACGAAGTTGGGATGGAAATTCAATCTGCTCTCCTTGTTTTGCTTCATAATTATTATTTCTCCATACAACATCTCATGGAGGTCAAGCTATCCTCACCTGATCGCAGTATATTGTTACGTAAATTTGACTATGTCTCCGATTACCGTGCACAATTAAAATGGCTTCCCATTCGTCAGCGTAGAGATATGCACATTCTCTCCCTTCTCTACTCTATACTCTTTAATCCTCGAACCCCCTCCTATCTAAAAGAATGCTTTAATTTTTCCTCTTCTGCCCATGGCCTATCTCTCCGCTCTTCTGATAATCTCACTCTTCTCATGCCTATTCATTCTTCCAAATTCTTAGATCAATCTTTCACCATTCAGGCTATCAGACTTTGGAATAGTTTACCAGTCACCATTAGGAAAGCGAAATCCATTGACATATTCAAAAGGCAAGTGAAATGTCATTTCCTGGCTCTTTGACTTTATATAGTACCTATGTTTCTCATATTCGTATATGATTATGTATATTTATGTATATTATATTTATGTATTATATATACCTATATATTATACTATTAAATATATGTGTACGCATTTATGTATATTTATTGTTATTTTATGATATTCGTTATTCTTAGTTTTTATGTCATATTTTATATTATAATTCTTATTCATGAGTACTTATCTTACTAGCCCTGCCCAGTCCATAAAATAATTCGTTACCCTAAGGTTGCCTTGAAAAGATTGCTTTTTAGCAATAAGGCCGCCTTGTTGCGATTTCAATAGTGTGTATGTTGTGTTTATGTATACTGTGTCCTAACTATTGTGAATTGCAAATAAAGTATATTCTATCTATCTATCTATATTGTTGAATATCGAACGAGGCTCTGGCGAAACAAAAGTCCGCCAACACGCACTGGACCAGCGTGGTGGGTTCAATGGTACAAATCCAATCTCAAATGAAATGAAAGTTAAAAATAAAAAAAATACCTGATAATGTTTGACCATCTTCAGGTCTTTGGCCTCGTTCATATACTTTAATATACGATCTGCCCGACAATCCAGTAAAAATCGATTGGAGTCTTGATATTTAGTCAAATCTTTAAATACCTGAAAATATAAATTGCGGATTTCATAATTTGTAATTACTAGGATTCATGAAAAATAATGTTATTGATGTTATTTTCATCAACAAATTAAGTAGTTTATATAAAACCACTTAATTTGCTGGAGATAAAATAAATAACATTGATTTATTGATTAAAAACATGTTGAGTAAAGTAAGTAAATAATTCGTAGTTACATTTCGGTTATCAGCATCAGGATCTAGTTTCCTCAAATGTATAGGATGGTCTTTACTGTGTTCGGATATAATTTTTTGTATTCGTAGTAACCCTGCAAAAACAGAAAACTAACTCATATCTTTATATCTCAAAATATATATACCAGTCAAAACAAAATAAGGGACACAAACTTTAAGTGCCTTGAAAGAAAACGATAAAAAGACTAGTGCATCCTTTTGAATCAATTCACACAAGAAACATTACAGACACTAACAACCTGTGTTGTTGTTATTGTTAATGTTATTGTAAACGTTGAATAAAAAGTTGTGGTTTTGTTTATAGTACTACCCGTCCGCCTCAAGTTTGCCGTTACCTCCCGCCGCGCACACCCCACCGCACCTCAAGGCAGATCCGATATGCTAAGCAACTGTGGATCTGCCTTGAGGTGCGGTGGGGTGTGCGCGGCGGGAGGTAACGGCAAACTTTAGGCGGACGGGTAGTAGGTACAAAATTTACGAATGACCCTTATTTTGTTGACTTTTACCCTTTTTTTGTTGTAGTAATATGTAATAAACAATGCATACCGAAATCGTCTTCGTACAGAGCAGAAAAGCTTTCCCATCTATAATATTGTAATACTTTAGAATACGCTAACGAAACTTCATCTGGGTCTGGATAGAAGTTTATAGTGATATTTTTGAAAATTGGTTCTTCATTTGTTACTTCATCATTACTTTGTTCCTCATCAACGTTATTTTCTTCTTCTTCGTCTTCGTCAGTCCTAGATTCTCCTTGACCACTAGATTCTTCGTCCTTTTCTAAAATAGGTTCATCTTCTTCCTCTTCTTCTTCTTCTTCTTCTTCGAGCTCAATATCAGGATCAAACGGTTGCCACGTGGCCTGTATGTGAGGAATATTAGCCATAGCGCATTGGTCCAATACAACACCGTCTGATATGGCATTTTGTGGGCCAAAAACAGCTATTGGTCTTAGATCTGTGCCCGAACATACTGAAAAATGCAAAATTAAATAGTTTATTAAATGTGATTTTTTTTTAATTTTAATTTTTTATTTATTGATCCACCAACATTTGTATCATTCCATACATGCTTTAAAAATATGACATTACAATAAAAACTTAAATGTACAAATAATTACAGGTGAATACCACATGCACTGATGATTTCATCAATCACAATAAATATTATAAAAAATTTAGAACATTAAGTACATATCTATAACAAGTTAAATAAAAAATAAAAAATCTAAAAGTAAAATGCTTGACAGGAACCTACTGCAAAAAGTGGTCCCTTATAGTATGACGGAGCTTGCTAGGTGGGTCGAAGAATATATCAATATTTTCGCTAAATTTATTTACAATTTTACACATTCTTGCGATCGGAGAATTGGAGCCATACACCGTTTTACGACGAGGCCCAATCAGTGTAGCAATTTTACGCACACAACGCGGAACATGAGTAGGAACGTAAATTTCAAATCTACCCAATATGTCGGAACAATCAGTAACACCTCTTATAATATTTGAAGCAAAAATTAAGTCTATGGTGTCTCTCCGTTTCTCGAGAGAGATCATTTTGAAATATTTTAAATTATTTTCATAAGATATTCGCTTCTTATAACTTCTGAACCCAGATGCATAACATAAATGTCCCATAAACCTTTTTTGAATTCGTTCGATTCTCAATGAGTGAGTTGCATAATGAGGTCTCCAGACTACAGCACAATATTCTAATATACTTCGAACCAAACTGTTAAATAAAATAATTTTAATTTTGGTGCTTCGAAAGATTTTTGTATTTCTTATTATAAAACCCAACATCCTGGATGCACGTTTTGCAATATTATCGATATGGGTCACAAAAGTTAATTTTTTATCGAATATAACCCCGAGGTCTGTAATTTGGTCTAATTGTGATATTAATATAATTTGCTGCTTGTGGTTAATTATTATATTATTCTACAATTATTTTATCATCTATATGCAAAGTTAAATTTTTGTTGGTTTCCTGGAATTTCAATTTTATTGTCAGTCGTCCCCTAAGTCTTTCGCTTCCCTATTGGTATCATAAGGAATCTTCTGTGCAAAATTTCTGCTCTCTAGTTATACATATTTGAAAACACGAGATAATACCCGCGCGGTCCCTGTATTTCAAATCTTTAGGTCCAAAGGCTTAGTCGATCGTTCGGTTTCAGTTCAGATAGTTCAGTCATAACTTTTAGTTTTATAGATTTATTCTATTATTTAGGTATTCCTCGTTCATACGATGATGCAGAATACATTACGTTTACCATCTAAAATCCCTATGGGAAAATGTTACCTTTACGTAACTCATACATACCGCTTTGATCCTCTTCAAGGCGATGTGTTGATAGGAATGCGGAATGCGATGTCGTGAACACAAATATGTAATACTACTTTATACAGACGTTATTTGAACATTAATGTTAGTAGGTATATTAAAATCAGTGTATAATACTACAAAAAAAAATGAGGGCCATTCGTAATTTCGTACCGTTGGTTTGGGCCCTTAGGAAAGGTAAAGATTTTATCACAAAAGAAAAAAAAATTGCATATAATTAAAAGAAGTATTAATTATTCATCATAATTAAAAGAAAATTTGGAAGTTTTTATTAATATTTGCTTACGCACATTGGGGACCCCCGTAGCCCGGGGGCCCTGTAATAATTTGATACGGCTGATACGGCGGTCTCTACGTCACTGATAGTAATGTAGCACTTACAACAACTTAAAACATATTTAAGTTGTTGTGCCGGTAATGTTATTTTGTGTGGAATTGATTTAACGCGAACATTAAAAAAATATCCGTTTTTAAGACACTTAAATTTTGTGCCCTTATTTTGATATATTTTTATGGCAATTGTAATATATATTTTTATGCAGTGATTTATCGATTACGGGAATCTCAATTGCATTATCGAATAAAAAGAAAAAAAAAAACTGGAAAATATGCTGATGTCTTAAAACAAGTAAACTTTATGGCTGAGTTGCACCATATTAGAAGTCATAGTAAAGATTTGTGTTAAATTTGACACTCAGTAACGCTGACTATAACGGATACAGCAAAAAGTGTTGCACCGGCGAATTCATTAGCTTTGTTAAGAGGGCGCACCCAAATCAACGCAACTCAAAATCGAAGCGTGTTATTTTACGAAACTACTGAGCCACGAACATGAGCGTGCGCCGGCGAAGACAAATGATTTTGATACTTTTATGATAAGACTTCACTATTTAATATCGAAGTTCATGTGATTTTAGCTACAGACCTATTTCTATGTAGAACATAAGTATTGTTATTATGTAATTGAAATTTTTTTTCGACATTCTTCATGTCTCGTTTGCAAATAAATACAAATAATATATCTTTACTCGTGTATTAATGCCTATGGATTATGGAGAAGTATAACAATAAAGTACTCATAATAGATATAGGTACATATAATTATTTGTATTAGAAACATGTGTTTCTAATTGGCATACATAGACTCTACCATCTATCTACCAATTCTGGTAAAATACATTTCTTGTAAAATTTCACCAATTTCGATTCCATCTTTGATGACAAAAATTCGTCATCTCTTTTAATTCTGGCAGTCTTCAGACGAAATTGGGGCCCAAAAAAACCTTGCAATTCGATTTTTTTTGCCATATTTGGAGAGTTTATGATATTGGTCTGTAATGCACAGTACAAAATCGTGTTATTTTTTATCCATACGGAAATAAAAGCAAAAATTTTAGAAAACAAATTTTGATTTTGTGAAATTTTCAACAAAAATTCAATTAAAATATTTTAAAAAGGCCTTGCTAATTTCGTAAATACTTCATTTGAGTAAGATCTACAATTGTTTTCTATCCAAAAAAGGAAAAATAATTGCTCTAAGTTACTCCATTGCAGAAAAAAAGCCATAATTAAAAGCATCAGCAGGTAGCAGTTTTTGAAAAAATTGCGAAATTTTAGAAATTTTTGCTCCAGGACTAAAACTATGCATTTTTCACAATGTTTTCTACACCTATAAGTATTAAATTACATACATTACCCCTACAATGTGAGACCAATCGCAGCTCTATTGATACCATAGGAGCCAAGCTGTGGCTCTTCATATATGACCTAATTTTACCAAACATTGAAATTTTCAAGTTTTACGTACTTCGCGAAATATTGGAAAAAACCACGTAACCTACGAAGAACCGTCACTGAAAATACTTTGTAGTAGATTTAACTAGCTTTTATTAGACCTCATAGCGAAGTTTGTGAGACTAACGGTTCACCCACAATCTCAAAAAAACGAAAAAATTAACAAATGGGTTATAAAGAGAAATGATTCTTTGGTTGGGATTAGGATTCAATTCCATCACCAGGATGGTTTTCATTTTGAAGAAGATGAAAAGTACGGGCTCTTGTTTTTCTTCCTCTTCGTGTCCTCCTTCATCATACGGACTGAAACATATGAAACAGCAATTTTTTTTTCGATTTCGCAATAATCGACCTCCTTAGTAGAACTTGTCATATATTATAATTTATAACCATTATATTAATTATAGGCCTTTTAGCCCTTGCTTTATTTAAATTTTCAACATTTCGTCTTTTTCTTTTTTTAGATAAAAACTGCTTATTTTTGTTCCCCATACTCTGAAACATATTATGTTGTTGTCACTAAAAAAGTAAATAGTTCGTCGTCATATCATCAAAAAGTCATATTTTACTTACCAAAGTATCTAGATTGTCGGTCGCGCTACACGGTTTGCACTGCGTATGGGCACAAAAATTACGTGAGGTCAATCCTGCGCCGGAGCGACGCGACGTGACCTCTCTCCGCAGAGCCGGCGGCTGGACTGAGTCGTAATAAAAGACGCGCGCGGTTTTATAGTGGTTTTATGGCTATATTAAAAAATTGGTAGAAAAATAATGGTAAACATTTATCATAAATTTTGGAGCCTAGATTTTAGGGAATACCTTTATCTCTTAGATGATGATAATATTGACATAAAATAACTAAGATTTAATGGTGAAAACAAACATAACAACGACTTGACTTTCTTCGTAATTTCACTTAGTTTGGATGTTAATATCTTATTTATGTAACAAAAAATTACAAAAATGTTCTACTAACTATATGCTTAAGTATATTTGCCGTTAGATTTTATAATTTATTTCTTACAATTGGCAGCATTACGGGGATATTTTGACATCCGAAGTTGGCACTGAACGTGAAATCGAGAAAACACTGTTCGGTTATCACGATAGCATTCATAAATATTCCATTACATGACAAAATGTTTTCTACTAACTATTTAGGCAACAATATTGTCTAACATTTTGTGTAATTCATAAGTCTGTTAGAAAAGTTTTTTATAGATATTAAGAGCTTCGAAAAGTTCAGTTTTCGCTAAACTGAGCTAACGCCTGTGTGCGCCCTCTTAAAGTTAAAAGTATTGCAAGTCAAATGAGGTGTGATTTACCCCAAATTCGTTGGGGGTTTTAAATATGGCATCATCATTTAGCGCTGTCCACTAGTGTCAAATTTTTGACAGTTCGGTGTGTTTGTTTTACTTCAACGCAACGCGGATAATTTAACACTAACAATAGCACTAAACAGCGAAAAGTGAGCGGTTACGGTTAATGTTATGACGTCATTTAACTATTTGTCAACTGGTGTAACTCATTTTTAGCCTAACCGGTACTTTAACTGAAGTTTCGTTGTTTGTTATTGTTAAGTAAGATGGTGCAACTCAGCCTAAATCTTTTAATTACGTGCTGAGGTAAAAAAATATTTATTCTTTTCTTATGATTGGCGACATGACAGTGTTTTAAAATTTAAAAAACATACATTCCCTCCAGACGGCGTAACTGTTAGATCTCGTAGGATTCAAGATAGTTGATGCCAAACGGAAGTCGCCAAGATGCCCATGGTATATGCTTTCATTGAATGCGTTCTGCTGAGTTTTTGAATCACGGTCGAAGATCCCCGCTGTTAAAAACATATACACATTAATTCACAGTGGTAATAACCGTATTTTAGCTATTTATATAGTAGTCGCCGCCAACATGGATGATTCGCGCAGACGTAAACAAAGTTCGAAACTCATACTTATTACTCAGTGCATAACGACAATCGATTTTCAATTGTTTTATAAACTGTGAGTCCAAATTTTGGCGCTTACTTTAGGGATTATTTATACATTTCTGTCACTTAAGCACTTTATTTAATTCTCCATAAGAATGACAGAAACAAAAATTAATTATAACTAAATTAATTATACTTATTTCGTTTAACGAATCATAAATAATCCGGGGGGTAAAATAATTGTAACGATTATATTAATTTGTATTCTGTAAGTACAAAATTTCTTGTTTATATGTTTTTAACTTCAAAATTCAGTGAACATACGCTTCGAACAATAATATTGTAAATATTGCACGGTAACAAAAACTAGTCGAGAAAGGAAATACAAACAAAACACATATTCTATAAACAATTTATTTCGTGTACATAGTTGTATTGTATATTCGTCAATAAAAAAAACTTTATTCAATATAACCTCACAATCCCACGAAATGGAAAACAAACAAATTTTTATTACAATGGATATAAAATAAATTGTGTTTATGAGAAGCAAAGTAGTTTTATAACATAAAATTTTCTTAAGCTTCCATTGTTACATTCCATATAGTTTATAGTATTGTCTTCCCCATGCCACGTGATGTTATATAGCTTTCCTCGATAAATGGGCTATCTAACACTAAAAGAACTTCCTATCCTAACCAGTAGCTCGTGTTAGCAGAGCCAACTAAATTCATCAGCTTTATAATAGACTAGCTGACCCGTGCCCACTTCGTTGGGCATAATGTAAAAGCCTTTTTATTTTTTGGTTTTTTATATAACCTATGACACTCAGCAATAATGTGGCTTTCTATTGGTGAAAGAATTTTTAAAATCGGTTCAGTAGATCCCGAGATTACCCCTTACAATTTAACAAATACACAAACTTTACCTCTTTATAATATTAGTCTAAGTCTAAAATACACAAACTTTACCTCTTTATAATATTAGTATAGACTAGCGGACCGCCCCAGCTTCGCATGGGTTTTACCAAATACTGACAAGTAATACGCACAGCTCTTGACGTTTCTCATACAATGACTTGGCAACCTCCGTTCACCTCATGCCGCTAGGGGCGCTATAACATTTTGCATACAAAACGCACAAAAGTTTTGAAATCGTTCACCTCATGCCGCCCTCATGTCGTAGGGGCGCTAGTGTCGCGTCTTGCCCGAATTCTTCCGAAGCTGTGCTTATTACTCGTCTATAGTATTTGGTTTTACTAAGGATCCCTAATAAAAAAAAAAATAGCCTATGTTACTCGGGGGTAATGTACCATCGCAACGGTGAAAGAATTTTTGAAATCGGTCCAGTAGGACATACACACACACAATAATACATATCTTTCCTCTTTATAATATTAGTAATAATAGATTGATAGAAAGTTCTTTTTACGAACACTTAAGTATTCTTAATTCCCAATTTTTATATCAAAAAAATTAAAAAAATAATACATACCTATCTGATATGATATAATCGTTGTCTCAGTAAAACGAAACTGCGGTGTACATTTATGTATAGAGACACAGAGTACAAAGACTAAAAGCCACATTATAGCCTAAAATTTAACATAATACTGATGAATATTGTCACTTGCAGTTTCAGCGAACTGACGGCGTTCGTCCGACTAAAGTTTCAGACGGCCCCAAACAAAATTAAACGATTATGGAGTTAGAAATATTTGGAGAAGGCAAACTTCGGTTAACCGCGTTTGTGGAAACTAATCGGAATCACTAAACTTTGAACATTGAAACTTGAAACCGCTCATGAGAGTTTAGAACCATTTCATTAAATTATTACGGCCATTTCACCTTTTTAATTTTCTTTTGATATAAGTCATATCCATTAATGCTTTTATTTATTATAGATGAAACTTACGCAATTTTTTGCATCCCGTGATAATTTCAAGAAAATCCATATTTTAGCTACTTCATAATAACCTCTTTTCAAATTGTGCAAAATTTTAGCTTTCTAAATCCAAGGGTTTGGGCTAAGCGAAATTCAGTCTGACGGGACTTTTGTTTTATCAACCTATGCTTGATATCATTATGCTTGATGATAATAAGGTAAATTAATGTAAAGTCAAATATCAAAAAGGATATTAATTAAAAGTTCATTACAAATACAATTGTAAAGTACATGAAAATTCACAAATACAACCCTTTGCTCCGCTAACAAGCACTTCAACAAAGTTCGTATTAATTTAATTTGAAAATATATTCGAAGCGTAAGAAAATCTTTTCATTTATATATTGTCTGTATATTTGTTCATCTCTAAATCATTTCCGCGGTTACCAATAGTGAAATACCGGTGATAGTGACGGTGTCGTCTCGTCTCGCCACAAGCTCGGCGTGACGCCGTCCTGACCTAAAATTGTTCTCCAAAAATACTCCACTCTGACTCCGCCGCCATACCGTCAACATTGAACCCATAATAACTAAAACATGTATTTCAAAATTCTGCTATTGTTACTGTTATATCAGATACAAGAAAATAACGCAGCTCGAAGTGCCAGTTTTCCTATAGGTACGTACTCGTATTAAATTCCAATTCTGCAATGTTAGTGGGGAAACATTGTTTGTGCTGTGTTTTCTTTTTTTTACAAAAAGTTTCTTATACTTGTGATTGTAAAGATATATAGATGGACTAGAGAGTCTCATAGAAAGTATTAAATTTAGACTTAAACCAGTGTTTGCATTCATTTTAGCTATTGTAGTAATTGTATTAATTCTGTTTACAGGCGGACTTTTCAATAAACAAACACAGGATATTTCGCGGCAGGCATTTGAGGGCATTGCCCAGTTGGGCGGGAACAAGGCATACCACGGCCGAACAATATATTCAGAGGCTGATGACAGCTATTCTATAACATTGGAATGTAAGTTAAACCCTTTCAAACTGAGTGCCTACAAAATATTTTATCATAGTATTAACCCCTTTTCCATTTTTTATGATTTACTGTCTTTTAAAATGACAGCATAAACGAAGTAATTCGCGTCGGCGACTTTGTTACTGCAAAACAGTTACTAATTGTAACATTAAATATGTTTGAAGATCTAAAGTTTATTAAAATGAATTCAAAGGGTTGGTTTTGTTGGTGCAATATGCATACAAACAAGTAGGTTTTTAAAATTATAGATCCTTATGTGTAACACGAAAAATTTCACCAATACCTAGTGATTCAAGAGATATTTGGAGATTGACCGGTGGGTGAGTTAGGATTTGACTGATAAATATCGAAATCTCTTTTGATTGTTTTTTTACACAATGTACCACCTAAGACAAAACACACGGCACAATGTTATTTGGGAGATTCATGTAGCAAGTAGTCCATTTTCTTTGACAAGATAATTTTTTATTTGTGTTTGTTTCTCTTTGAAAATTATTAAATTTCTAGTTATTGTATGTTATGTAAATCTCTCAAATTTCTAATTATGGGTAAGTAAATGCAGATTATATATTAAACTAAATTAATCTAATTCCAGTATGTCCCCATACTTCAGACAACAAAGGAATCGTTGGCCTAATCGACACAAGACCAACAAATGGGATCTGCGATACTACGTGTCTATTGTGCAATAGATTAAATGTAAGTACCACTGTGAGCTATTGTTAGAGTAATAACAAAATAGGTAACCAGGGTCTAAATAATTACATTATATTTAGTCCGTATTTTATATTATAAAAAAATATTGGACAATTATTATTTTCTTTTTTCGATTAAACAAAAAATAACAAAGATACAAGGCATACAAATTTAGGAGTGGGGGCCTTTGACGTCACCCCGTGCGAAAAAATGCCACACGGCGTGACGTCACGAAAAAAAACCACAAAAAAACTAACACTTAACACTTTTGAGCTCAGCAAGTAGCAAACCATCTCACCTTTCTATTATTATCTCATGTTCAATCCTTTATCAAACACCCTGTAATCCCTGTATATTTCTTTTGCAATATAATTATCTCGTTGTTCTGCTTTTTATCCGTTTCTAAAACATTAGTTAATTAATACGGTTCGCTTCTTACTTTAATAAATTTTTTTTCAGATTTCGCACCTTTCCTTAGGTTGGGAACCTATAGAAACGTTGGACGAAGATTTGTTTACATTTTCATATTATCCACCACCTGAATTAATATCCAAAGCGTATGCGAGATTGATAAAGGATCTGCAATGGGATAAATTTTCAATATTATACGATGATGATAGTAGTAGGTGATAGACCAATTTTTTACTTAAATATATTTGTAAATGTAATAATTAATATAAAATACTTTTCTCCAGCTTTTATTCGACTTCAAGATGTAATAAATTCGTGGTCGGAAGAAAGGTACCCAATACTCTTCAGGAAATTAGACCCAGATGGAGATAATAAGGAAACGTTCAAACATGTCTTGAAAGTTGCGCGAATAAGTTATCATATCATCGATTGTGATATAGACCATGTTCACAAATACCTAAATGAAATAGTACAAGTAGAGAATTCTACAGAATACTTGGTAAATAAGTCTTGTTTATGGTGCATGTATTTTTTTTTGTTAAGAATGTAATACTAAACTTAATGATAAATGTACTATTACTAACCTATCACGTACACACAGAAAGTTGCAATGTTCATGATGTTTTAACAACAAACGGTTCAAGATATATATTTCTTTTTTATTTGCAGAGTATTATTTTGACAGATTTGAATTCATTCAATCTTGATATCAAAGATGTTCCCGATCTAATGGCGAATGTTTCCACAATGCATTTGACAACATCCAGCCCGGACAGGTGGACAGATATTGGAGTGAACGCAGATAACATTACTATTCGGGTATATGATAGTATTTCAACCCTTAATTTGGACTGCATAACTTTATTATCAATTTTAAACCTTATCATGGTTAATGTGGTAAATTACATCTTACCGTACTCTCGTGTTGTGGGTAAAAATGTTGTTATAAAGATTTTGTTCAAGATTAAATTATTGAAAACATCGAAATAAAATAAAATAAATCGTATGACTACTAGTACGACAGACTAGGCTTTCACAAGCGTTTTCTCTAAAGTCAAAGTGTACGGAACAACTTTTGCTTTTTGTAATATTTAGAATATACAGTCAGCAACAGAAGTAGAATACTCTAGTAAATATCATATCATTCTAAAGATTCTAAAAATTGACAGCAAGTACTAAAGTGTTAAATTTATTTTTGTTGATGGCCGTACCGTAAGATTGACTTCACTATATGTGATATAAACAGACAATAAACATTGTCATTGATTCCTTTAGGTGGAGACTGCACTTGTAGCCGATGCTTTGAATCACATAGAAAAAGCAATACGTAAAATGATGATCGAAGATGTTGGAGACGATACGTATCAGATGCCCAAACTTTACGAACCCCCAGCGTTATGTTTAAATGAAAATCAAGGATACCGAATCCTAGCGTGGCCATCAGGAAGTGATTTGAGGAAAGCTCTGTTGGAGGTAAACATAGTGGAGACATAATAATCAACCTATAATCATCCCACTGTTGGGATAGGTGCGACACACAGCGACGCCATAGAGCTCGACATAATATTATGATAATAGAATAACTATAAATAATATAGATGTGTGAACAGTGTGTATAGAAAAAAAAAGTACATATATTGGAAAATAACGAGATTAGATCACGTTACGAGTTTCACAACAGTAACTAGAAGTAACCTAAAAAAATCCGTATAAAAGTTAAAAGGCCATTAAGGCTCTAGATATCCTTGGAGTCATCATGGAGTAATATAAACGTCTATAAGCGAGGGACCACATGGGACGATGAAGTGTAGGGTTCAGAAGAGCCACATGTGGTTTTCATATCATATATTATAAAAATATCGTACTATATTTACTTGACCATTCATGATTATCAGTTTTAATATTTCATCACCTACTATTTTTAAGATCAGCATTAATTTGCTTTTCAGACAACGGTGAAAGGTTTTACTGGAAACGTCGAATTCGACGAGAACGGAAGAAGGAAGAACTTTGCATTACATTACTCGAAGTTGAATAGCACCAGTCAATTCATTTATGTCGGTGATTGGAATTCAAACACCGATTTAATTACAAGGGAAAACGATATTTCGGATCGATCTTCCGCTTTGAAATCCAATACCAAGATACGGGTACTTGACAAGTTATTGTTTCCTGTATTATTGTAACCTGAGGCCCCATTGATCATATTTAGCGACTGAAGTGTTCATTTAAAAGGAGACTTATATTCACTCACTGACTACATCTACTCTCTATTTTGTGACTACTTTAGGAGCATTGACTAGGTTTTTAACTGATTTTATTTTAGGTTGCTACTCGCATAGAGAAACCATACTACGACTTTTATAAAAACCCCGATGGTACGAGTGAGTATCGAGGATATGCAGTAGATTTAATTGATGCAATTTTCAAAAAAATAAAGGAAAAATTAGGCGTTGAGTTGGCATACGAGTTTTATGTTGTTGAAAAGAATAGATATGGAAATCAAATTGCGGGGACAAATAAATGGGACGGTTTAGTAGGAGATTTGATGGAACATGTAAGTAATATCTACCCATTAACATAATGAATATGAGTACACTTTTGTAAACACAGTTATTACAGCTTAAATATTGAATTACAACCTATGATACAAATACTTCTAATAATTAGTAGAATCTGGATGCTGGACAAGAACTTGTTGCTTGCTCGTGCAAATGTGCATTTGTACATTACATAAAAATGACTAGATAAAGCAGACTTTTTGTGGCTGAGATAATAAAAATTTAAGGTAGTATAAAAGTCTTAATGTTATTTCAGAAAGCTGAGTTGGCGATATGCGATTTGACGATAACGTCGGAAAGGAACAGAGTTGTAGATTTCTCTACCCCTTTCATGACGTTAGGTATCAGCATGCTGTTCAAGGAACCTGATCCAGTAGACCCTGACATGTTTTCCTTCATCCAACCATTATCTTTGGATGTGTGGTTGTACTTGGCTACGACGTACATTATAATTTCATTCATATTACTTATTTGTGCAAGGTAAATTAAATTATATCTCCAATAATGTATTTCTCTACGGTAGCTATTATTTCCGGCAAACCATTACAGTATAGTAAAGAATATTTATTATTAGAGTAACTTCTGGTAATTTGTGATATTTATTTATTTATTTAACTTTATTGACCACAATACATAAAGTACGGCGACACAAAAATTGGCGGACTTAATGCTAATTGCATTCTTTACCAGTCAACAATTGGGAGTACAGAAATTCACGATTGCTATCAACATTGGATATATTTCTAGTAAATGCAATAATGTATACATAAAATTAGAAGTTTATTCTAATTTCAGAATGAGTCAAGATGATTGGGTGAATCCACACCCGTGTAACCAGAATCCTGAAAGCTTGCAAAATATTTGGAATTTGTATAATTGCATGTGGCTGACTATGGGTACTATTATGACTCAAGGTTGCGACATTTTGCCGAGGTAAAAATTGACGTATCTAACGATTGAAGTATCTAATGACAAAATTTTAATATCTAAAACGTAACCGACGGGTATAAAAGTAATTGAGACAAGCTCACTCATTTGAAACAAAACATTACAGAGGTGCAGGTTCAAGATGGACAGCTGGCATGTGGTGGTTCTTCGCGCTTATCATTACAGCCTCGTATACTGCGAATATGTCCACTTTTCTCAGTAACAATAGGCGAAGTAATGACATCAAAGATGTTAAAGAGCTATCTGAACAAAATAAGGTTTCTTATGGAGCTGTCTACAACGCTTCTACTTATAAATTTTTTAAGGTAGTTGCAATTAAGAATATTGTAGATTTCGTTGTAATCTTGGTAAATATGATAGTCAAACATAATATGGATTATTTATTTTTAATAATAATTGTATTGGATTTATAATAAATACGTTTGAAAGCCACTACACATTAAGTACTGCATAAAAAGAAAAGAATGTTATTTCCGGAATAGCAAATGTAATTTTTTCGTAAATGTATTTTTCTATTTTAGAATTCAAACGATCCAGTATACCAAAAAATTTGGGCTGTAATGGCGGCATCCAAACCAACAGTCTTTACATATTCCAATGACGAAGGAAGAGATCGTGTACTAAGAAGCAAAAATGGAAATTACGCATTTTTTATGGAATCAACGGCCATCGAGTATTATAAGCAAAGAAACTGTTCTTTGAAAATGGTCGGACCGAAATTAGATTCTAAAGAATATGGTATCGCTATGCCGAAAAGTAAGTCTAATCTTTATTTCTTCTGTTACATAGGTACATTGGAATATTTTATGAGAATGTATTGTTGTAGATTACCCTCGTAAAGCATGGATAGACAACGCGATTTTATCTTTACAAGAGCTTGGAATTCTTACCGCTTTAGAAAAAAAATGGTGGGAGCAGGAGTATAACGATGCACATTGCGAGGTAAGACCGTTTCTTCAAATATTGATAACGATTTTTGAAATGATTTACCATGAGTATTAGAAGACCACTAAAGCATTGTTCTACAAGTTCCTATATTAGTTGGAATTACTTACTTACCTGTTAGATTTACAGTTTTAGTAAATTTAGTTAATTTCTTTGAGATTTTGTTAAGAATGTGTCTCCTGTAAGACGGATCTTAAATAGAATTGAAGTACCTATTATTAGCTTTGGTTTTTAGTTATTGCCTAAAGAAGAAGACACTGGCGGTTCCCTACAGATGAAAAACACAAGTGGTATATTTTATGTGCTCGGCTTTGGTGGAATATTAGGCCTTATCGTTGCTATAGTCGATTTTGTACTCCATGCCAAGCAGATAGCTGTCAAAGAAAAGGTAATTTGAAATGTTTCTGTTAGACGTTGTGTTTTCTCAATCAGAAATACCGCTAAACTGTTATAAAAAGCTCACGATTTCTGATAGTCATATATCCTCATTTTTCTATACATAATGTTATCCTTCATTCTGTAGAAAAATAACAACTCAACATTCTAAATTTCAAGTTAAATTGCTATGTGATAGCATTATTTTAGAGGTTTCCCATTTCTGACAATACGAGAATTCGTTACCTAGAAAAGATTGCTACTAGCAATAAGACCGCCTTGTTGCAATTACACTAGTCTATAAGTTGTATCCTACTTGATATTGCAAATAAAGCATATTCTATCTAAATTTCCAGATAACATTCGAAGAGGCATTAGCGAGTGAGTGGCGGGCGTCTTTGGATCCACGTCAGCTGCACAAGCTGACGGCTCCACCTCGGTCTGCACCTCCGTCTGTTCACTCTGGCTCGCCTCAGCGCGAGCGTTCGCGATCACGTGCAGTGTCAGTGTTGAAAGCTGCCACCTCGTTTATTAATTTTGATGAAATCTATTAATTTGAAAAATTTAAACACACGTATAAAGCACATTATTATTATGACAGGTCACTTCAGATTATTTCGCCTCAGACATATTTTAGATATTCCACGAATCAAAATGTACCTATTTCAAGTTTGAGCTTGATTTTAAAATCAACAATTTACATTCGCATTCAGTTTCAGTTTATTAAATTTAACTGCTATTTGCATTCTTATGATTTGAGTAGTTTTAGAATTGTGAATTTTTAACACAATATTTAATTTTCTAATGTCGACTTTTCACGTTGTTATTTGTATTACGGGTGTGTTAATGTATGCTTAACAACTGGACATGTTTTAGTATTAATCCTTGATATTAATAAAAGGCGGACTATAAATTAATATTTTTTATTTAATTACTTTTTGACATTGAAATACGTTTACTTATTAAATACGTTCATGTGGAATAAGTCAGCAGCCGAACGAAGTACAGAGGAAGCTCTTGATGCGGCATTAGACCCTGACGCTGATCCTGACGCTGACGACGAAGGTCGGGAGTGTTCAACTGGTTTTTCTGTTTCCCAGAAACTTAGCGCAAATATTAGCTCTGCCCAAAAAGCTTCTGCCTGTGACATCTGAAAAAGAACAGGGAAATCAATCTATGGGGGGTGGGTGTCAACTTGTTTGGCTACATGAAATAAAATCTATAAGGTTCTTAAGTTTTTTATGTTTCGAAGCGTAGCGTAGTTAATGTGTTCTTATAATTAAACTATAGAATATTTATAAATCAAGATAAAGAAAAATCTAAACTTACCTTTTGTTCAACGGCAACTTCTCTGACGTGCCACATAAACTCGAAGAAGCCCATTCCTGCTGCAATGCCACATCCTATTCCCAACACTACGAAGACACCACCAACATTGGCGACACCAAGTTCTGCTGCGCTGGCGCCTTCTTCTCCTGCTTCTTCTGCCTAGATAACAAATTGTAATGTCTATTTACAACCGGCCGAACCTTCGGGCCGAACCCAATATGAGATTTCATCCTCTATCGATGATTGTTCCTGATTGATGGAGTATTGATTCGTAGTTTACTTCCATAGATTAAAAATACAATGCATCAATTGGTTAAAGAGACGCATAATGTGACTTTTTCAATCTGACATAGGAAAAAAAGGATTGCGATCGCATATTGGGTTCGTACGTAAGCGACTTAATCGTTACTCTTTATCCCTAACGTACAATCTCTTTTATAAAGAGTTATAAATACAAGATTTACACTTGTAAATCTTACTAATCGTTGTAATATTTATTTAATGAACTTACATCGCACGCTCCAACATCGGGTGCTTTCCACCAGCGGTTTTTCAGTTCCAAAAGTTTACCACTTTCAGCTAACTTGAGTACAGCGTTATCCACAGCTGTGCGGTACGACGAATCTATAATATCAAATTTCGCCTATAAAGCTATAGAGTGTATTTTTTACACGGGCGAATTCATACATAACAATTAATAACCCTTTATTCTAATTAGTTAAAAGCAACTAGGAATATGTTAAATGTATGTGCTCACATGTGCCTATGTCCTGCCGTGGACTTCTTGCAGCTGACATGAATAAATAAATAAACGTTTATTTTCTCTCCACAATCATAGGCTTCGGTGGTAATTTAACAACACATATCATACAACATTAGATAGAGTGAGACTGGAGCCTGACTAAGCCGAGGTCTGTATCTCAGAGCACCAGCCTCGAAAAAAAGTGAGATGATTCTAAAGTCGACTTAAAATTGTGACGATTCGAAAGAACGTATATTAGGCTTATTTAAATTAAAATATTTGAATTCGACTAACAAGCAATAATTTTTTTAATATTAGTAGGTATAAATAAATGGGGGTGGTGGTCAGGATACCTCCACGTGGTCCACCCCGGGCAACGCCGGCGCGTTCTTGCCGGCGGCTGAAGTCCTGACACGTGGTCCGCTCTCCGTGCTCATTATTATGAGTGCGTGGAAGACGCGGACGCCGTCTCCTTGCCGCAGTTGCGGAAGGGGACGGCCGAGTGGAGCCCGGATGCGGGCGGAGCGCCGGCCTAACCAGCCGGTGAGCGCAGACCGTAACCCCGTGGGACGTTTTCTCTCACGGGGCCGGGGGCCTTGGCTTAACCGCCCGGGCCGCGAGGAAGAAAACCTCTATAAAAAATCACCCGAATCCCAAGGTTCGGACCGCGCCGAGGGGATGCGTGGCCAGTCGGAGACTGGTCACTAGCGGTCCAACCCCGCCGGAACTGGCAACCGAGCGGGTGTATCAACGCCTTACTGTCGGGAATGGCCGTCACCCCGCAGTGGACCCCACTATATCGAGCCTACTCGTGGGACTAAAATGGAACTCTCAAATAAATATAAAATTTTAAATGTGGATGAGGATGAGGTGCGTGTAGAAGAAGTTGTAAGGAGAGGGAGAGGAGAAGAAGGTGTAGAGAGGATGAGCCTTAGCCCGGTCGTGGTGATAGAGCGGCTGGAGGTAGAGGCAGGAGAAAGTGGAGCGGAGAGCAGTCGGCCGAGGAGGTTTGGGCCGAAGTTCTCAGACTCAGATTCGGCTGCAAGTATGCAGACCGTTGAGTCGGTTGGAGCGCGCCCGCTCCAGATACGCTTTAAAAAGCGAAAGCTGGCGCAGAGCGGGGAGGACTCCGGAGCGGAGTCGACGGCGAGCGAGGCTAGTGTTGCCCCGCCGCCGGCATCGCTCCCTCCCCAAGTAAAGAGAGGTCGTGGCCGCCCCCCCACCACTGGGGAGTTTGTGGGGCGTAGGAAGGCTCAAGAAGAGCTCAACGCTGCCATGCGTAAGTCAGCCCGCATCGCTGATTTAGCGGCGACTAGCGGTGCAGACCAGGCGGCGGCCTCGGATGGCCAAACAAGGGCGGCTTTGTGCGACGCCGTCCAGGAGAACCTGGAGACCATCCTCCAGGTGGCGGCGAGGTCCTCCAACCTCAAGGGCACATACCAGAAGTCCTTGAAGCAGTCGGTCGCTGGTATACGGGAGGCGACTGCACTGCTTCAGGAGAAGTACACCACAGAGGAGAACTTGAGGCTGGAGGCTGAGAACAGCCGCCTCCGGGAAGATATCGCCCAGCTCCGCCGGGAGTTCGAGGCGTATAAGGCTCGCGACGAGGGCAGCCCGAAAGCGTCGCAAAAGGTGCAGGAAGTGGGCGCAACGGGGCTGTCCGATGAGCAGCTACGAGCGGTGGTGCTCACCATAGGCAATATGGTGGACGCTAAGCTGGCTCCCATAAAGGAGCGCCTCCCGCCGGAGCCCCGTTTCCGCCCACCGCTTGCCGCCGATAGGGCCAATGCCAAGGCGGCCTCTTACGCCGCGGCCGTTGCGGGCCCTAGCAGGACGGAAAGGGAGGCGAGCCCAATGATGGAGGACAGCCCGCCTCCAATACAGGCGGATCCGGCTCCCCGACCCGCCCAAGGAAAGGGCAAGGGGAAGGGCAAGGGCAAGAGCTCTGTGGCGGCGGTGGCAGCAACATCAGCCCCGCCCCCGGCGTCAGCCCCGACTCGAAGGGCAGCCGCAACAAGAAGTGCGGCCCCAAGCGCCACGGCCCCCGGTCCGAGTCGCCAAACCGAAGAGGTGGGCGACTCCTCCTCGGATGAGGAATGGACGCCGGCGCAAAACCGCAAGAAGAGGGCTGCGGCGCGAGCAGCTGCGCGCCAAAAATCCGCAGGCGCCCCGCAGCCCGAGTCAGAAGCGGGAAAGCGGAAAAAGAGCAGGCGCAACAGGAGGCGGCCCCGCCGGCTGCGCCCGCCGCAGACTGCTGCTGTTGTCCTAACTGTGCTGCCGGAAGCGGAAAAGCGCGGTGTCACCTACCGCGACGTGGTGTCCTTTGCGAAGAGCAAAATAGAGCTCGCCGCGCTGGGCATCGAGGGGGGTGTTAATATACGGCGCGCCGCCACCGGGGCCTACCTACTTGAGGTGTCCGGCGAGGCAAACGCGGTGAAGGCGGACACTCTGGCGGAGCGGCTTCGTGGATGCCTCTGGATGAGGGTGTCGGGTCTGGATGACACTGTCACTAAAGAGGACGTCCGGGCCGCTGTCGCCAGAACCGGCGGCTGCGCAGATCAGGCGGTCAGGGTCGGTGAAATTCGTCCGGACGTCGCCGGCCTCAGCTCGGCCTGGGTGAGCTGCCCGGTCGAGGCGGCCAAGCAAGTGGTGAAGCAGCGTCTCCTTGTCGGCTGGGTAGCGGCGCGCACGCAGCTGCTGGAGCCCCGGGCCATGCGGTGCTACCGCTGCCTACAGAGCGGGCATGTTAGGGCGCAGTGCACGGCGCCGATAGACCGCAGCGATTGTTGTTTCCGCTGCGGTGTCGCCGGGCATAAGTCGAGTGGATGCACTGCGGACCCGCACTGCCCGCTCTGCGAGGCGGCGAAGCAGCCGGCGGGGCACGCGGTGGGCGCCAAGAGCTGCTCCGCTCCAAAAACGCGCAGGCCAGCCAGGGCTGGCGCACCAAAGCGGGTAGGTCCCGCGGATCGGCCGTCGCCCCCTGAGGGGTCTGGGGCCGTACTAGAGCCTATGGTCGTGGGATAAATTATGGTGGTGGCCCTTCGCCTCTGCCAAGCGAATTTGAACCACTGCGCCGCTGCACAGGATCTGCTATTGCAGTCCATGGCGCAGTGGGACATCCACGCGGCAGTGGCGGCCGAGCCCTACTACGTCCCGCCCAGAACATCTTGGGTGGGGGACAATTTGGGTTTGGTAGCCATCACTACGAACACGGCTGTAGGCGCCCCGCCTCTGCAGGGGGTGAGGCGAGGAGACGGCTGGGTTGCGGCTCTGTTGGGGGACGTCGTTCTGATCGGCGTCTATTTTTCCCCCAACAGAGTCCTAGCCGAGTTCGAGGCGTTCCTCGGCGAGCTCTCGACGGCGGTGCTCCGGAGCGCTCCGCGCCCGGTGCTTGTCGCCGGCGACTTCAACGCCAAATCCACGGCTTGGGGTTGTCCGGCGACCAACGCTCGCGGCGGGGACCTGCTGCATTGGTCAGTGTCCGGCGGAATGGTTGTCCTCAACCGGGGGTCGACGAACACGTGCGTGCGGCAGCGGGGAGGGTCTATTGTGGACGTAACGTTCGCAACCCCCGCGCTCGCACGCCGTGTTCAGGGCTGGCGAGTCCTGGAGGACGTGGAGACGTTGTCGGACCATCTCTACATCAGGTTCGACGTCTCCACGGTCCCAGCGACCGATGTCGGCCCAGGCCGGTCCCCGGTGGGGGGCGGCCCCCGTTGGGCACTGACCAAGCTGGATAAGGAGCAGCTGGAGTTGGCCGTGCTGGTCCATAGTTGGCAGCGCGGCCCCAGGGATCCAGCGAGCACCGACGTTGAGGAGGAAGCGGCGCGACTATGCGCGGCCATGACGAGCGTATGTGACGCTTCCATGCCCCGCGTAGGGCCGCGTCGCTCCAGACGCCGGGTGTACTGGTGGAGCGAAGAGATCGCCCAGCTGCGTCGGGCGTGCGTTGCAGCCCGCCGCCGGTACACCCGGTATCGCCGCCGAGCGAATCGCGAGGAGGATGAGGAGGCCCGCCTGTACGAGTCCTACAGGCAGGGCAAAAAGGCGCTTCAGGTGGCCATCCGCGAGGCGAAGTCGGAGGCGTGGAACCAATTGCTGGAGGACTTGAACCGAGATCCGTGGGGGAGGCCATACAGGCAGGTGCGCGCCAAATTGCGCCCCTATGCCCCCCCCTTAACGGAGAGCCTCCAGCCAGCCCTCCGGGAAAGTGTTATCACATCACTGTTCCCGGAGCGTGGCGCGTTCACGCCTCCGGCCATGGCGCCGCCGCCTGCGGCGCCTGAGGAGGAGGAGGAAGAGGACAGAAATAGCGTGGTGCCCCCGGTGACCGAAAGGGAGCTCCGGGCGGCGGTGGCGCGAATGTCTGCGCGCAACGCCGCCCCGGGCCCCGACGGTATCCCGGGCCGTGTGTGGGCGCTGGCCCTTGACGAGGAAGGCCTCGGACCGCGGGTGAGGAACCTGCTCACCGCGTGTCTCGTCCGTCGTTGTGTGCCGCTGCGGTGGAAGTCCGGCAAGCTGGTCCTGCTACAAAAGGACGGCCGGCCAGCTGATGTGCCGTCGGCCTACCGCCCCATCGTTTTGTTGGATGAGGCGAGTAAGCTGTTGGAAAGAGTTGTCGCGGCTCGCCTCATCCAGCACTTGGAGGAGGTAGGCCCGGACTTAAGCGACCAGCAGTTCGGCTTCCGCCGCGGCCGGTCCACGATGGACGCGGTCACGCGGTTGCGGACCCTCACGGACGAGGCCACCTCCCGGGGTGAGGTCGTGTTGGCGGTATCTTTAGATATCGCCAATGCCTTCAACACGCTCCCCTGGGAGGTAATCCGGTCAGCGCTCGCGCACCACAGGGTGCCACGCTATTTGGCGGAGTTTGTCGCGCATTATCTAAGTGCGCGACAGGTTGAGTACCCGGTCCCTGGCGGGTACGGCCGCAGGGCGGTCACATGCGGTGTTCCGCAGGGGTCGGTTCTGGGCCCACTCCTGTGGAACATCGGGTATGACTGGGTGCTGCGGGGCGCCAACTTGAGAGGTGTCGGCGTTTTGTGTTACGCCGACGATACCCTCGTGACGTCCCGCGGCAAGACCCACCGCGATGCGGCCGTGCTCGCTACGGCCGGGGTCGCGCACGTGGTCGGGCGAATTCGGCGGTTGGGCCTGGAGGTGGCATTGCACAAAACCGAGGCCCTGTGCTTTCATGGGCCCCGGAATTCGCCACCTCCGGGAGCGCACTTAGTCGTCGGGGGTGTGTCCATCGCCGTCGAGCCGAGTATGAAGTATCTCGGCATTGTACTTGACGGTCGGTGGAAGTTCGCCGAGCACTTCCGGCGACTAGTGCCGCGACTGATGGGGGCCGCTGCCGCGCTCGGCAGTCTGCTCCCGAACGTCGGCGGACCGAGCGTCGCCTGTCGCCGCCTCTATTTGGGGGTGGTGCGGTCGATGGCCCTTTATGGCGCGCCACTTTGGGCCGATACCCTGTCCGCCCGCAACCTGGCCCTTTTGCGGAAACCGCAGCGGGCCATGGCGGTCAGGGTAATAAGAGGATACCGCACCATCTCCTTCGAGGCGGCGTGTGCGATTGCCGGAAGTCCGCCGTGGGAGCTGGACGCCGTTGTGCTGGCGGCGGCGTACAGACTCGCCGCCGAAGCTCGCCGAGGGGGAGACCCGTTCCCGGATGGGGTCCTGCGCTGGAGGGAGAATGCCCAGCGGTCCCTCGTCCGGGAATGGGACGCGCGGCTGAGAGAGACCGAGAGAGGGTCCGGAGCGCCACGGCAGCGCACCGTGGACGCCATACAACCGGTCCTAAGCAATTGGTTAGGGAGGCGCCACGGTGCGCTGTCGTACCACGTTGTGCAGGTATTGTCCGGCCACGGCTGTTTCGGCTGGTACCTGCACAGCGTGGCGAGGAGAGAAATCTCGGCGGAGTGCCACGAGTGCGGCTGCGCGCAAGATACGGCGCAGCACACGTTGGAGGAGTGTCCCGAGTGGGCTGCGCCTCGCGCCGCACTCGTGGCTGTTGTTGGCGACGACCTCTCGCTCCCGGCTGTTGTCAAACAGATGGTCGAGAGCGAGATGTCGTGGGATGCGATGGCCTCCTTTTGCGGCGAAGTAATGACGCAGAAGGAGGCCGCGGAGCGGGTGAGGGAAGCGGATCCATCCGCCCCCCCGCTCCGCCGGAAAAGACCGGGCGGCAGGCGTTTGGCCTATGCCCGGCGACTGCCACCCTAACGGGGGCTTCCGGGCGGCGGTTTGGGGAAACCGCCGCCCATTGGAACGGAAGTCCCCAAGTGTTGCGGCGCGCCTAGTCATGTGCGCGCCGCCAACCGTGCCGTAGCCCAACAAGTGGGTCTTCGGACAACCGCCGGCGGGGTCACGGAAGTATCTTAGTTCCCGTGGCCCCGCCCATCTAGGCGGATGAGGTGGCAGTCAGTCAGGTTTTTAGTCGGTATACCCAAGTGGCAATTAGGGGGAGCCCGACAGACCCCCGTCGCTTCCCCAGCGGCGGGACATGCAGTAAAAAAAAAAAAAAAAGGTATAAATAAATGACTAAAACATAATACAGTAAAACCCTTAGCACACATGTTACGGAACCTCAAGAAGTCCGTGGCAACTTTAGGAACTCGTGATGTACAGGAGTTCTTGAAGTCTACCTGAAGTTAACCCATTTAATTTCGAAACCAAAGGTTACGTTATTACCGTCACTGATAGGATAGGATACGTACAAAATGGCATAGCAATTCCGTAACCCTTTGAATCAAGCTGCCCGCCTACTTGCACGAGGTCGCAATTCCTTTCCAACTGGTACTCAATGGCAGTTGATTCCATAAAAAAAGCGTAAGCTCTTTTACTCTTCAAGACCCTCTCTACTCCTTCGTCATTATTTTTCAAGAAAACCGAGGGTCGCGCTGATTCCATGGCCGTCCACATCCGTTGGTATATAGATACATTTGATCTCTGTAAATTGTAATTTCATCATATCATACTTATCATCATTAGAACAGTAGATTTGGAAGAGGCGAAAAACCCAAATAAAAAATAACGATTACTCATACATTCATTGTGTTTACCCTAATATTTACGTTTGACTTAAATTATTGTATCTAAATTCAATATTGTTAGCAAAACGTAATGGTTAGTCTTGCCTCGTCTGGAATTGACTACTATCATGCAGCTACTGGCAGTTATAGATAATTCATAGTTCAACTAACACTTCAAAATAAATTACGAAGAATTCAATTATACCTTGAAAAATGAAAACGTAGATCCACCATAAACAGTTCCATACTTGATTTTAGTTTGCATCGCTAGATCTTCGACACTTTTTATGGAGTCATCCATAGCTGCATTAGTGAGGAAGGCAGCCAGGTTTGCGGTGTATGAAGAGCACATTATCA
Source organism: Endotricha flammealis (assembly GCA_905163395.2). Lineage (NCBI taxonomy): Eukaryota > Metazoa > Arthropoda > Insecta > Lepidoptera > Pyralidae > Endotricha > Endotricha flammealis. The sequence goes on along the minus strand of LR990863.1, from coordinate 8,860,983 downwards.
AGGCAAAAAACCACCACATACCACACACCCATCTTGTAGAGTAACCTCTAGAAACATAAGAGTCATTCAATCAAAATAATGTAGCTAAAGTTAATGTAGCGTCGCTATAAATAAATAAATAAATACATAGAGACAAATCACACAGATTGAGCTAGCCCCGATTAAAACGAACTAAATTATTAATAAACACTGGACAAATCAAACTGATCTTCAAACAAAATTTTACATTATTTGAAACATCAGAGTTAGTTTTCCAATATCACAATTTGATATTGAACGAAGATAAAAGGTTTTTTTCAACCCACTCAACTATCTTACTTTGGTAAAATGTCCGAACCCTGCGTCATAATTGATCCCATTGTAAGCCAACAGGAATTTTTGAAATGCCATATGTTTTCCAGTTCTTCTGGTGATTTATCACAAGGATGGGGATTCTCCCAATCGTTGGGAGCTAGTCTGGAAAAAAATGTTTCAAATATTATTAATAAATGACATGCATACAGTCATGTATTTGTACGCGAAAGTTTACAAGTGAAACGGCTCATTTTCCTAACAGTTAATAGAACAGTGATTGAAACTACAAGATTTAGGAGTATGTAATGTTAAATCGCCAATTAAAATCCAAAAATTTGCGATTATCTATAAATTTTACGCACCTGGCTAAAAGATGAAGAAGTAACGACACCAAAAGATAAGCTGCTGCCATGTAGATCCAAACATCGATTGAAAAGGGTTTCAAAAATGAAAATAGTTCAGGTGCAGGTGGTGTTGACTTAGAATACAAAATGCTAATACCAAGTGTCATGAATGGCGTAGTAAAGTCCACAACAGATCTCCTTTCATATGTTATTGTTAAGTCACAAATTGCTAAATCTGCTTTCTGAAAATGAGTAAAAGATTTTTATTTAAATAATCGTCATAATTTGTTAACAAATTTAACATTATTTTTTATTAGCGGACTTATTAGCTACCCGCGAAGTCCTCGATTTGTTCTTACCATTGGGGTGAGTTCAAGAGATAAAAACTATCCTATGTCCATAATTTTATTTAAATCGATTTACTTTAATATCGCGACTTTAGCGATAAGGCAGACAGTCAGGGTTATTAATGCATTTACAAGAATGAACGTTATAAAATACTCACCCTTTCCAAAAGATGACCGACAAGTCCATTCCATTTCTTAGTTTCTTTTACATATGAACCGTACCCATTTCCTGGTACAATTTCTAATTCATAATTCAAATGTAACGTTTCTTTTAATATTTCATGTATCAAATCTTTCGAGTATCCTTCGTATCGGTCGTTTCCAGTAAGCGTCTCGCCCTCTTCAGGGATCCTTTCTACTAAATACGGAGCGCCTATGCGGGAAACTACTTTAAAAGTTTTGTTTTGCCATTTTTCTGCTAGAAGATTGGATACTTCATTTTCTGACCTTACATTAACGAAACCAGTATCTGGGGTGAAATTGGAAATAATGTGGAAACCACTATTTGAAAATTCCATTATTTCTACGAAGTAATTTGTACGTTGGCCTGTTATGTTGTTTATATTAATATTGTTTGTGATGCCTATCATTGGGTTCTAAAACAAAGATATAGGACCTTTAACAATTTTATCTTATTTTGTCGCTGAATATTGCTTTTAAAAGCAGCTAAATCGATGATCGCCGCTACTAAATGTAGCGTAAAAAATATACTATTACCACTATAAAAAAATAGCTATAAAATATTTGTTGAAAGAAAAGTAAAAAATGTATACTAATGTATAGTGTAACTAATCAAATTAAAATATATATTTCTGTTGACCTATTACAATTTGGTTATTTCGTATCGTTCTTATAATTTTTTATCATAATATTCTAGATATACAGAATATGGAAGGTAATATACGTAAGACAAATGCGAGTGTGCAAGTGATGTTCAATCATCATACAGAAGAACGCCAGAAGGAATTATGCAGCGCCTACTCTTATAAATAAATGTAGAAAAAGAGCGATGAGTCAATGAAGAGTTTACCGTTAACAAATGATCTGTAAAATCTGCGCCAGCTTCCCATTGTTCTTCGGATCCACATTCAATTCCTTTTGCTTCTAATGAAAATCCTTCTGGAACACTTTCTATTGCATTTGTAATAAGCTTAGCTATGTCACTGGCTAAAGCAGCCTCAACCTAAAAATTGATCGATAAAGCTATATTTTTCGAAATGTTATTTTATTTTATTAGTTCACCAACATCTGAATATATGGATATAAATTGTAATAACTATACATGCAAATTAATAGTACTTACTCTAATCTTAATCTGGCTAGCATCTGAGACGAAAGTACTTGAGAAGTGAATCAAACAAATTCAAACTATTACGTCGTCATACAGAGTTAAGATCATCGCCACCATGTCACAGTAATATTGTATTGTTACCGGACTTTACGTAAGCATTTCAAATTGAAGCTCAAATGACACTAGGAAGTGGGTCAGACATGCAAGATTTGAATACCCACAGACTGACACCAGAGCAGGTTTAATGAAGTACATTAAATGTAAATTAAAAATACAAATGTTGTTATAGGTACTTACAGTAACTTCATGAGGTTCTCTTGGTATTTTAACTTCGGCTGATGCCCTTGCTCTCCAGTCAGCTAAATAGTAACTTATTCTTGAGTCTGAGTAATCAAAAATTCTTAAGCAGGTTACGTTAGCTGATAAAGACGAGCGTAACTCATTTAAATTTAATGTGTGTGCATCAAGCGACGTAAGAACGTAGCTCTGAAAAAATAATAATCTTCTTAGATTGCCTTTATGAAACTGTATCTCCGCGTGTGTTGAGGTTTGGAGTAACAAAAAATAGATCTTACCATATAATCTTCAAAGAAATTGACGTCACGTGCCTGACGAAGATATTCGAGTACTCTGTCCGCAGGACAATCTAAGATCACTCTAGTTTCCCCAGTAGTTTTAAGAGCTTTCAATAGCGGTCTATTGTCTTCGTCTGGCACCAATCTTTTCAGCACCCATCTGTGTGTAGGGTCAGCATGCTTCATTATCTCTTGAAGTCTTATTAAACCTTATGAGAAAGAAACAGCAATTGATCAAAACGCACCTAAACTAGAAACACAATATCAACATCCGCTGTTTCGAGATGCTATTAGGAACCAACCTCATTTGATGAAAAATACGTTTCGCTGGGTCTCATTCAAACCTTATGTCGCCTCCTTTATGGAGATCACCTAAAAATATGAATAAATAGATACTTAACCATAGTCATCGTCATATAGAAGGATATAAGAGATCCAGTCACTATCTTTTACAAAAAGTGCGACCGCTTTTGATAGTGATACTGCTTCAGGATATAGGTTTATGCTTGGTGGGCTTGCTTGTTCCAATCCGCGATGCGTAGGAGGATGCCATACTGCCTGCAATAAAAGAAATTACAATAAATAACATTATTCTGTTGACAGAATATAATATTGATTAAGTATCTAATATTATTGGCAGATATGATGATAATTAAAACGAAAGGAACACTATTTCAAAATCTTTTCTAAAACATTTACAATTCGAGACAACGACAAACTTTATAAATAATTTTGTTTGTTGTGTTGATCTAACACATTAGAAATAAACAATTTGTTTTATTTAAGAAAATAATTTTGTCACAGATTAAATCTAATTAATAGTCTAAGATAACATTTAAATATATATTCTCTAATTTCTACTTTTACATCTTGGTTTTAATTGAGCAAGATAGTATGACCGATTGAAACTACAATGAAACGTTCATCACGGGAATCCTGAACGTACTTGTAAATCGGGACAAGTCCAAAGATTTGGCTCCTGTGTAGCCAGGATCAACAACGGCGACCTCAGATTGACATTGAGCGATGAAGCTTATTGACGTCCCGGGGGAGAACACTACAGCTGTCTTACTAACTTACTTGCAAATGTGGTATTCCAGCTGATCGGCAGTACGCTGCCACCGCTGTAGCTGACGTGGGGTCGGTGGGCCCCACAAGTGCTACCACCCCGCCACCAATAAGCTCGCACGCTGCAATACAAATTTAATTATACAATATGAATCCCAGTTGAGCCCAAAATTCCATTCATGTTGCAATATCTGTAGACTTTACATTGCATTTGCGGGTGAAAATTACATGCTACTGAGATAAACGAACCTTTTGTCGACACATGTTCAATTGTTTCAGATAATTTTGCATTGGTGAGAAAACATGGATATGGTCTAATTGGTCTTTAAGTAAAAGCTACAATAATTATATTGTAGCTTTAAAAATAAAGGATTAAATACAAAAAAAATCAAAATGAAATCAACAAAGAAATAAGATGATGTTTATGATTCAAAGTTTTTAAAAACTGCATAATTGAGTAATATTTTTATTAATTATCAGTTCAATTTATTTTTGTAATTAGTTCCCTACTCAACATACTCAGTTATTTCCTTTCTTGTAAGTTAATTGTAAGAGACAAAAAGTTGGATATCTATAAGTAATATAATTTCAAAGAGAGTATGAAAACTTTGCAAAACAAAATTCTCGCTTTTTCTTTTCAATACATGGAATGAAATAAATGGATGTAAATCTCACCAGCTTTTGATGCAGAAAAGCTGTCTCCGTATGGGACGTAAATAACTTTCATTGTAAATATATACTTTTCACTTTCCATTGTAGCTCTTGCCAGAGCGGTGGCAAATGACACTTCTGTCAATGTGTTTGGCGGAAAAATAGCACCTGAAACGAGTATTGATACCAGATATTGATTTTAAATTGAGTATTATTTACCGGGAATTTATGGACGTAAGAAAATGTGCCGTTCTGTTGTACGACGAAAACTACTGAACTTCGGTCATACATTATACTAGTTTCATTTCTTTTATTATCCCTCTTTATAAGTACAAAATAATAACAAAATTTAAAATAAAAACGTCCTTTATAGAGATTTTTTAAAATGCGAATTAAATCTTTTTTTTTTTAATTTCTTTTAAGTTTTTTTTAAACTAGTTCTTTTTAAACACCCAATAAAAATTAAGCCTATTCTGATATAAGTAAACTGTTTTGAAAAAAAAAAATCAGTGAACGTAAACATTTTCTTACCAATAACCATAATAGTTTTTTGACTTTCGAAGTTCCGAAACGTGCCTTGAGCACCGCTATAGATTATCCCTATTAATAAGAACGTCACGTATTTTATCCCTGCAACAAAGCCGTAAAATCCGTTTTAAAATCTACATTTAACAATTTAATGCGACTTGTAAATATAAGTTACAACTGTAGAGGACAAAGTTACATATTCAAGTACTCGCCTTGCATATTGTAGACGAGATTTTCGAATAAAAGTAGTGAAATGGAACCTAAAGGAACGGATGCAGCTGTCGCATTACAAGTTTGTCCGTCGCATGGCACTGTTTATTCGACACATCACAAACAACGTTTCGAATCCCGGAAACAGATGCACGGAATATGCACAGAATGCAGCAGACGCACTAGACCGCTTTCGTATCACTCGTGGAGATACCGAACGCTTTGATGCACCACATTGCATACGTTATCACGGTGCAGACATAGACCTAAATAAATGACGCTTATTAGTTTTAGGGCGCTTTTCCACCAGAGATGTCCCACCAGTGCTATGCTACGTTGCTGTGGATGCGTTTGATATCCACCAATCAAATTCATTGGTCCACATAGCATAGCACTGGTGGAAACGGGTTCAACTAAGCTATAATGTTTTTTATATGGAATGGATGCGTGCTATGGATGGGATGCGGGCTATGATGGCCGCGAGTGGTGTATCTATATACATCGCATAGCTCGAGCTGCGCATCTTCCTCGCGCAGCTACTTTGCGGCGGCACATCTTCATAGCACATATTACTCGCCCCGCTACATAGCTTAGCATCAGTGGAAACGGTCACGTAGTTTCGCAGCATAGCTGACACATCCTCGCACCATAGCTGCATAGCACATCTCTGGTGGAAAAACAGCCTTATGGTCCAATTCCAAGACGGACCGCAGACTGTAGCTGCAGACTGCAAGCGAGATACTTGTTTCTATGAAAGTGATTAGGCGACACTGCGGTCGGCAGCACTTTCATGAAGATAGAAACAAGTATGTCGCTTGCAGCCTGCAGCTACAGTCTGCGGCGTGCGGTCTGTCCCGGAACTGTACTTTTAAATGTATAGTCAAATATATGTGATTCTCTTGCGACAGTTTTCTTTGAACAGTACTAAAATATTATTTAGAGACTTCATATTATTCTGTAACAAAAGTCCTTAAAAAACTGAAAAAGTGACGCGCTTAGTATTTATTGGCATGGAATGGAGGGTCTATTTAGTTTTATATCTGTGCGACAACAGCTGTTTTGCCAACTGAATTGTGTCTATAAAAACGTATTTAGGTCACTAATACTATAAACTAGGACAAATTCTTTTTCGAAATAAAGTAAGCAGATATACAATTTTGTAGTTATTGAATGGTATCAATAAAAATTTTAGCTCATCCATATACTGGCTGGAGTCTTCGTTGCTTTTCTTTTCATTTGTCTCCTATTTATTTATTTATTCTTTATTGCACGATTGAGAGTACAATTGGCGGACTTAATGCCTAAAGACATTCTCTACCAGTCAACCATCCTATCGGGTTTAATATTGAAATTGTCTAATAGGAATAGTCGAATATTCTAATCAGGGTTCTAAAAGCAGCTATTAGCAAATGCACATATTGTTAGCAGGTGATCTGAATGGCGGCTCACTCGGCCGGCTTGGCTATAATCCAACTCACCGGCCTACTTATTGCTATTATAGGATATTAGCTTAGATAATATACACTGGGCGTCAAAAATAAGTAGTACAGTTTTAAAATTGCAATTACTCTTAAACTATAGAAGTTAGAGTTTTGAAATAAAAGTCATTTTATAGCAAATTTAACAAAGTTTTCTAAAAATAATATTTTATTTAGCATTAGTAAAGTTTTACACTGAAAATTAAGAAAAAACTAAAAAGCTAACCATTTTGAAGTAACTATCAAGAACTTAATTTTTACGTTTTGGGCTTTGTTCCCATTTTAGTAACTTGTGTTGCCGCCTCGGGCTCTGATGACAGCTTGGAGCCGGTTTGGCATGCTGAACACTAAGTTTCGGAGGCGGTGTTGGGGAATATTCACCCATTCTTCTATCAGGGCCTGTTTTAGAGCCCTGAGGGTGGCGGGGGGTGGTCTGCGTCTTCTGACTAGCCTCCCAAGCTCATCCCAAGTGTGTTCAATCGGGTTAAGATCTGGGCTTCTTGATGGCCAAGCCATCAAGCTGATGCCAACCTCCTGAATGTACTCTTGTACGAGGTGAGCGGTGTGTGGCCGGGCGTTATCATGCATTAGTATCGCTCCATCACCCATATTTACTAAATATGGCCCTGCATACTCGATAAGGATCTCTAATGCATATCTTTCACCAGTCAGAGTGCCATTTTCTGTGACCACTAGCTCTGTGCGACCCTCTGAAGAGATGCCAGGCCATACGTGTACAGAGCCCCCGCCGTATTGAACTCTTTCCGAGATGCAACCTTGAATGTATCGCTCACCAGGTCGTCTGTATACTCTCCGCGATCCATCGGAAGTGAATAAAGAAAACCGAGACTCATCTGTGAACAAAACTCTTGTCCATTCTTCTTCGTCCCATTGTACGTGTTGACGGGCGTAGCGTAGTCTTGCTACTCGATGCCCTGTCTCAAGTTTGGGGCCATTTGCTGGCCTATACGACTTCAGGTTGGCTTCAGCAAGGTCTTCTCCTCACTGTACTCTCACTAACGTAGTCTCTTTGGGTCTGAAGAAGCTGTTGCTGGACCTTAACTGCATTAAGGTGACGATTTCTTAACACAGTAGAGATAATTAAGCGGTCTCTCCGGTACTAGTGCACCTGGGATTGCCATTACTTGGTCTCCTTAGATGGTTTCCAGTCTCTTAGTACCTTCGCTTTACTTGCTGGATCGTTCTTAGAGTTACACCCACCGTTCTTGCAGTATGACGCATACTGATGCCTACTTCGAGAAAAGTTATGATTCTTGCACATTCTTTTGGTGAAAGAGGCATGATTAGTGAAGTTTACTCGCTGAAGACACATTTGCTTTTGAATTGCAATTGATTTATCAGAAATAAAGAAAACAATAAAAAACAAAAGTACAAGCCAACAGTTTAAAAAAGAGTGTTTTTGTATATTAAGTTTTTTTTCAGTCAATCTTTAAAAATGATATTATGGATGACGTTTTTATTAAATGAAATGAAATTGTCTTTTAACTTTTTTTTATTTGAAAGGTCTAGCTTCTGTAGTTTAAGAGATATTGCAATTTTAAAACTGTACTACTTACTTTTGACGCCCAGTGTAGTTTAGTACAAAATTATCGAACTATTTTGTCGTCAAATACGTAGACGACATTAGAATAGGACTCTAGTACTCTCCGGTTATTTTATTAACGGTCAGTTGTACAAAAACAATTATAGTTGACACATTAAAATTATGGCTTTCGCTTTCAAAAGATAGCTTGAGATTTAATGTAGAATTAAGATTAAAATACGTTTCTGCGCCTAGTTGTAGGTCTTCAGGGTTGGATTACGACAAAAAAATATTGATAAAATATGAGATAAAATAAAAAATATTTTCTTTCCTTGCGGGCGGGCACTTCTAATCGTCTTCGCGAACATTTAGAAGTGAATCGAATCTTATTTTTATGTAAAACAATCTATGAGATATTAGAACAGTATTATTGATTCTCTTTATAAGTGTAGCGGGAGCGATGGCGATGTGCTCGACCGCCACAAAGGGAAGATCTTCCGGCCAGGCTGGGTGTTATGCCTGGGGAACCGCGGCTCCGACAATGTATGTGTCGGAGGTTGTATATATATCTCCATATCGTAGAAACTTCGATAGCGCGATTCAGGATTTCTAAGTGTCGTCGTATATGACGTCATGTGTTCGCATTGTGAACTTTTTCTTCACTCTGTAGTTCTTCTGTATGGCGATAGGTGTCGCCACATAAGTACAAATATAACCGATTTTACTTATTTGCTTGAAATTTCTATTGAAAATGTCAAGCAAATCAGTCGAACAGGTTTTTCATATCCGAATACCTAAATGACAAAGTTTAAGAGATTATATGTATAAGTACACGTATTATTCATAAGATAAAATCCCTGCAGCGTTAGTAGGCGTTCACTGCTTACCATCAGGTACGCTTTTACGCAATTACGCTTATTTGTCTCGTTAGTGATAAAAAAAATTAAAACCTATAAACCCATTTAACAGAGCATGCAATTTAAATTAATGAGATAAAACTAAAGAAGTTTCTGTCACGTAATGACGGTAGTTGCAAATTCCCGGGTGTTGGACTGTAGTAACTAAAGCAGGATCCCTCATTAAAATAAATTAAATGAGCCACACCTGTGAGTTTAAAAAGCAAATTCAGAGTTCTTTAATAGTAATCTGTGCTTGATCATGGAATAGAGAAATATTGCAACGCGCAAGTTATACCCCCGGTGTTGCAAGCGTCCATAGGCTACGGGCTACGGTGACCGCTTTATGCTTGTCTGCTACCATAGTAGTAAAAAAAATATTGTTAAACTGAATTTTTTTTGATGCACCACAGTGCATCAAAAAAAATTCAGTCACAACACATTGGAGGTAGATATAAGAATATTCCGTACCACTCGCAAAGCTACAAACATTTATTTGATTTAAAATGTAAATCGATGTGACATAGATTTATGATCGATCACAAATTACTATGATGTGATAAAACACAACAATATGTTACCACAACAAGGCATGAGGTGGTTCAAACTGGAATTTTCGAGCTGGTTGCCTTCGAAAAATTAAATGTTAGTTTTAAATAACATGTAGATAGAGGGTAAAATTAATGAAACATGTCAATCCGTTCATTCCTTGTTGACATGTTTCAAAGAAAAACAAAACACTTTCACATAAAATCTTAACAATCTATCTATCATAATAGATTTTTTTTTTTTTTTTTTGTTTTCTTCGCTCTAGGGCAGGCAAAGGGCTTTGAGCCCATACAGCCAAGTCATAAGTAAATTTATAAGTAATTATTCAAAGCAGCGAGTTCATGCTATCCTGACATTCTTGACTCAGTATACAGTCTCTGAGTCAAGACGCCCCGAAGAAAGATGATAGAAAAATTTCTTCAGAAAATACGGATTTTGAAGTCAACACTATAATGCACTTTTAAAAGGTTCCTGATCACAAACTTCAATCAATATGTACTATAACCAATGTTTGCTTCACATTACACTATCAATACTACGAATCAAACGCAGAAAACACACAAAAATTAAATTTCTAATCACGAGCCCAAGTGGACGCTATTGTAGTTGGCGCCAAAATCCCCCTCATAATAGATAGATTGTTAAGATTTTAATATTTATAGGTAAACCTACGTTGAAAGCTTTGGGAATTAATAAGTATTTAAGGCTTTACTCCACTGTATACACAACAAGTTCGTGTACAACCTGAACAACGAAGCCTAAAGCAGTAATATTTAGTAAATGCCCGCATTTTCTGTCGCAGATTTTAGAACAAAGGCATATTGGATGTGCATACATAAACTAAAGTTCGACACATCAAAGGATATCCATTTTCCACCAAAGAGCTTAGGGATCACGAGTCGTTTGTAAAGGGACTCTGCTGTTTAAACATTGACGAATGACTTTACTATTCAACTGCTGGCTGGGGTCTTTAAATACGGAATAATACTGTATGAAGAATATTTTTTTCTCTCTAGTGATAGCAATATAACAGACAGAATATCATTATAAACATACACTGATGGAGACAAGTAACTAATTAAGAATAGAAAGAATTTCTGAACGGCTAATGCCCGTTTTCATCAAACGTCATGTCATACAAATTGTTCCAGTTGGTTATTCTTAACGCTAGGAGGCGTTGGTGAAAATGGGCACTAATCCTTGTTTTATTTTATTAGACTTGATGGTAAGAAATCATCATTAGCCATATACAGTCACGTGACACGTCACACTGCTAATATATCACGTAATCATGGCGTTACGGCATTTCACTGTACTGTATCGTATGATCAACATTTCAGCCACATTATCAATCATGTCTCAATCAATTTGTGCTATGAAAGCTACTACTTTGGGAGCTTGCTACTTTTGGCATGTTTATCAGTTTCGATACAATGTTGCCCACATTCAAGACCCACAATATCATGTTACGTACGACTACCAATAATTTCTTTATGAGACTTAGTACTTGGAAATCAAGAAAATTAAAAGCAATCTATCAGGATTCTGCAAATGAATATTGTGAATTGCTCAGTTTTAACTCTAGCTAAGTTCAGTTTCAAACTAATTCAGTTAGCGCCTGGCGGGAAATACATTTAAATCTGGTCGGGCTAGTTTTTGCCGTCGTCGGCAGTTGGAAGTTTATCTGAGATGAAGCCGTTAAGGAACGCTTCGAGTCCCAAGCATCCGGCGCGGCGCGCCCCACAGCGCTTGCTCATAGTTAAATTCAAAATTCACGAGTCTAGAACTTTCTTAGTAAACACTATGTTTTCTATATATTAAAAATCTTCAGTTGTAAAATTATTGTAAGTACAGAGTAGGTATATTATGTAACTCAGACCTCGACGCTTTGATCATACTTGTCAAAATATGTAGAAAATTCAACAAAACAAATGAGACCGTAACTTGACATTATCTGTCTACCGTGGAAAATGTATGTTGTTGATTTAAATAAAACATTGTGTGTTCATTGGGCAGTGACAGATGATTTCGTAGTGAAACGCAAAGTGACTTAAATTTTCCTGTTTATTAGGAAAATCGCGAAATTATACCTTTTTACTAGCGAAACGTAAAATTTTACGCATTATAGAAATACACATTTAATAACATTAAAGAAATGTTTTGTTGTCCGCTAAATAAGATTTTTTTTGTTATTCTGCAGATGTAAGAAAAATTGTAAGATAAAATCCCGCACACTTTGATAAACACACGCAAAGAACATAACTCTTTTTTGTAGTTTCGAAATAATATTGACGGAATGAACGTGGAAGTATGAAATATGTCAAACACGTAGGGGAGGGGTGTACGCGACATATTATTGAATAGAGACAAGTGCTTTCACTAAAAGCGGTGGCGTGAAGGTATTTTTATAGGGATGCTTTTGTAATTAATTGAGTCAAAGAGTTCTAATTCAAATACCTTTCAAGTATTAGTGGATAATGTGGATATATAAATTATATTTTGTTTTGTGACTAAAATTCGAATGCTCCGTGTTCGATGCAAAATTTAAACCTGCATTATATTTACTATAAATAAGTCATTATCAAACTTATTTAATTTTACATTATGTGCGAAGTCCTTTCAATACTTCTTACCCCTAATTTATTTCTGATTAAATTCGTTGTGAGTTCCAAGTCTGTAGTTTCTCCCCCGGGACGTCAATAAGCTTCAATGCTTATTGTCAGTCTGAGTCGCCATTGTTGATTCTGGCTATACAGGAGACTCAGCAGGGGTGGGAATGTGTGGTGGGCTGGTCTCGATGCTTACCTATACTTGCTGTACGTTACTTCTCAATTCACGATTATTCTATTGATGTATGAGCGTACTTACGTCGAAATCATTTTTTTTAATGAGATTAATATTTTTTTTGTACATTTCAACCTTGTTTCCACTTAACCATTGTTTTTCACATAGCAGACAGTCCACTTTGGCTGGCAGCCAGCTGCAGAGAAGCTTCTAAGAACCCCGGCTATCTCCATATTAGAGTTACGTACCAATAAGCCCTTACCTGTTGAATAATGGAACGTTCTACTTTATTCTGTTAGTTCTTATACACTTACCGTAAATCGTTATCGAATTTTCTTTTGTTATCTGATTTATTTAATTTAGATACCTTCTAACTGTCTTGGGGTCTTTGGATCTCAAATGAAAATGTATTCAAAGGAATCGAAAATTTTAATTACACGGACGGCTATGACTTTTGATATTATAGGAGTACTAATCGCCAACACGGCTGACTCGCGCAGACGTAAAACGTAGTTCGAGACTCATACTTATTTGCATCGACAATCGATTTTCAATTGTTTTATAAACTGTGAGCCCAAATTATTTCGCGTAAAGACATAGTTATTTATAGTTATAGACGAAGTTTCGATAAAAAATAACTATTTTGAAATAATTACACAACAAACAACAGGTAAATAGATTTGTAAAAGTGGCCCATAATGGTTCGTGTAGTCCGTCCTCTTACCTTGTTTCCTACGCGCTATGCGAAGATCTGTTTTTTATTAAAATTAAACGAATATTCCACAAAGACTTTGTATTACACTTCTAATAAATATTGGAACAATATCTCAGTTACTACTTTACCTAAATAATGTATGTATTAATTAGAACACTCGTACATTTACAGCTCAGACACATTTGCGTTTAACATAGATGCTTCCATAGACCAATTACCTTGTTAATAACGTTACTATGAACTAAGTGCCTATCTGGACAATATTTTATGACCAAAGTGCCATTTGTACATATGTTTAGTATTGTTTTAAGTTAAAAGATAGGGCGGTTCAGGATTGAAGCATTCCTGAATCGCGCTATGGTTTGCTTTTTGGGAATTTATATCTTATTTTACTCTCAGTTCCAAACAGATCAACGAGACCCTGCTCAATAGATCAAGAACGTAGTTTGATTTACGACCTTATTACTGTCTTATACGTTCCCTTTCAGTTCAACCTTTCAGTTCAAACATAGTTCAAGCACGAGCTCCGGTGTTAATCAACTATTATTGTTGTGTGTGACAATTACTAAAACTAAAATGATCACAATGAACCAGTTTTCACTGGTTTTTGATAACTTCCCCTAGAAAAAAAAGTTAAAAATCGAAATCATTCTTCCGTTTCAGCCACACAGGTCACTACAGAGTACGTCTATTTAATAGTTGGTCTGAAGATGTTGCATATAACGCAAAGCAACTCAATTTCCTAGCACTCAAACGCTTTCCGTCTGGGGGTGGACGGAGGGGGACGAACTCATTTCCGTGTACGTTTTATGCTCTATATGTTATATACAATTATAGAATACTAGCTTTTCCCCGCGACTTCGCTTGCGGTTAATTTTATGACATAGATCTCGTTTGACAACAAAACAACCCATAGCGCGACTACAACATGTACTTATACAAATTTTCATAATGATCGGCAATAGATAGAGTCAACCCGTGAAAGAATAACAAACAAACAAACTCACTATCTCAATTTTTTTTAAAATATATTATAAAAATGTTACAAGATACAATTTACATTTTTAACAAACCAAAAACCACAAGGGTTTGTCCAGTTTGCTCACATTTGTTTCTGCATAATTTATGTACCTAGGTTAACATATAAAAAAAAATAAGTAGTAGTACCGTATACATAAATTTATAATTTGAAATAATACTTAAACTATAGATACAAGCAAAAGTTAATCAACATAATAAAACGTAGTACAGTAGTTGAACAGCAACTAACCGAACCGGTTTGAAATGAAATGAAATGAAATCGTTTATTTCAGAAATTAGACCTTCACAGGCACTTTTTCTTGTCATTTACAATTTGTATATATGTATAAAGGAAATAAACTACGTTATATACTACCACCATTTCGGACACAAGCAAAATAGCCACCGGTAAAAGAAATGGCAAAAGAAACCCGGTTACGGCCTTTTATACAATGTATAAGTACATTCATAAGAATAAATAAAATACAGATCCAGGTACATCCAGAAACCAAGCACTAAACGCGGGCTGTCGATCCAAATAGCGCTATGGTCAAATCCTAAATATGCCGAATAAGTAGATGTTAATAAAGCGAGCAGACCAGTCCCCCAAGATGACAACCAAAACTGAGAGTCAGCCACCATCACTGAGCTCACCATCAACAATATTATGAACAATATTGGAGGGAACACAGCGACCACCATTCACAAAAACAACCCAGTCAAAAAGAATTAAAAGTAGTATAATGAAAATGCAGCACTATTTAGATGACACCACGACGTGTGTCCATTGAGATTATGAGAAAAATATGATAACGAACATTTATTATTTATGGAGTTTATCGAACATTGACTGGCTTTTAATGACAAGTTTAAGCATTTCATTTTCGCATGGGGGCCATGGAGACTTCATTTAAATACTCATTGATAGTGTAATAGGCTTTACTAATTAAGATTTTTTTAAAATTTAAACGTTCTCACATGCGCTATAAGTTTACGTTTTAAATTTTTTACTGTGAGAATTTGTATGAGCTCTCGCGGAAGATTATTCATATAACGTGGAATTAAATAATGTGTTGTTCTTTCAAAATATAGGCGTTTTTTGCTAATATTGTAATTTATCTACCTATTACATTTTTTCTCGTGTTAGAATCGTGAGTTATAGATTTTTGAATGTCCCTATTGAAAAATTCTGCTTTTAGTAACCTTGCAATGTATTGGAAGAATATTGCAGTATTTAAATAAACCCAGTTCGTCATTTGAATACCTTTGAATTTGAATTTATAATATTAGTTAGGACATGTGAATTCAAAGTATTTTTTATAAATATATATAAATATTCTTGAACGAATCACACAACGCCATTTAGTTCCAAACTAAGCAACTAAGCTTGTACAGATTTATTTATCTATAAATGGTTAATCATAATAAAAATATAACGTTTTCAAATATAGTTTATAAATAAACCTTTTGGATTAAACATGTCCAAATTAACCTGAATACTTTTAAAAGCATACAAATACTGTAAAATTTTATTTCCAATTATCTACTTCCAATTTGCGATCCTAAAAATAACTCTTTAATGATGTGAAATTCTAAAGTATTTGTTATAATATCTAATGGTACAAATTCTTTATTAGGTACATAATAACATAATACTATGGGCTTTAGAAGGACCTTTCGGAACCAATATTATATCTAATAAGTAAACATTAAAATCTCCTTTGATATTTTCTGAAATAAAGGTAAGGTTCGTGAGTGGGTTCCCGTGAATCCGTGTATTAAATTGTTAGCTCTGCTTTTTCCATATGAAACAATGTACGAAGAGAATTCTACCGAATATATTTCATACACATAATTTCGTGAAATTTCCTCTCTAGTGAGCATATAAATGTCCATAAATTATGCAAAGAAGACATGGAAATTTCAAGTAAACGCATTATTTTGTTTGCTTTCGTAATTGTATGTGTTATATTCAAATAGGGTAATGAAACTGTTTGTTGAAAGAGTTCACTATTTTTGTGGTGCCTACTTGGAAAGTTTTCTCTATATAGGTAGATATTTATTTTTGTAAAGCAAAGCCTAGGTATAAATTGGCTGGGTAGAGTCGGGAAACCTAATATTATATGTCTTGCTTTCTACTTCTTGTTTCATTTCATCTGTATATAGGTATACGACGGGTCGCAATTTTTCAATTTAGCGACCTTTTTTTTGAATTTTCCAACGTTATAAAACATAAAAGAATTTAGGTTGCCTGATCACAGGAGCGGACCTTAATTAACGAACACAAAATATACCTACAGATGACCTACACCTCCCTGCGTTATATTTTACTATGTCATGAATATGATCGAACAATATGAGTAACTTATCATATTGAAAACCAACCCTTTAGAGGGGAGAAAATCATTATGTAAATTAAAAATGTTGCTAATTGAAAATAATAAACAAAGTAAAAAAAAAATGAAAAGAGTTATTGGATTAACAAAAGGTGTTGTCTTTTAATTTTCAGTTTATGGACGAAATGAAAGGTTGGAATCAAACGGCTTTTTTATGCAAATAAAAGCTTAGCGCGCTTGTTAATTTCGTAAAAGCGAAGTATTGGAGTAATAAAATATTAATATAAAAAATGTTATTAATGATTTTAAGGAAGGTTCTCGCTGAGAAATATGGCGATTAAGGTTTTATTTCCGTAATCTTGTAAAACGGAATTTTTTTATGCAGAAAATACAGACTTATTTATTAATAACAAAGATCAACCAATGTTTTGTTTTGTCACTTTCACACTTCATTTAATTTTTGTTAAGAATGACAGTGACAACGATTTTTAATTAATCCTTATTTTTTTATTATAGGGGAATTTTGTAGAATCTTGAGCAAAAACGTGCTGTTTCTCCTCTCCTGAATGCATGGATATGACGAAGGGGTTCTTACGTGAAAATCCTTGCGGGTTGATGGAGGAGCAGTAGGCCATCTAACTAGGCACATGTATGCCGCTGTTAATATTTCAAATACTCTTCCGCCGCCACCTAAAGTTGGGATACTGCCTTTGCATTAACTATCAAATTCAAGCCTTAATGATTAGTGTAGTCAAGTAAGCGAATATTGTCGATCTGTTGTTGATCCTGGCTATACAGGAGACACGAAGCGCGGTGGGAATGTGTGCGGTGGTCTTGTCCCGATAGTGTAGTCAAGTGAGCCATGATTTGACCATCACACCGCTTCCAAAAGAGAGTGTGCGACATTAAACATACATAAACCATGTTTCGACAATCGCGCGGAGTCACGAATCTAGTATGTTTATAAAAGCGGATAAACAAGAATATAGTTGAAACTAAATTGGACAATAGGTGGATTACTGTTAGACGAGCGTGATTACGAGTCCGTTCGAAGCTGGGGTAAGCTACCCATTTTCTGGCTATAGACTCTTCCTTACCGGCTAAATCGTTTACCATTCCATTAAATCCTCCGTTTTGCATACCCGGTTTACCTCACTTTAGAGGACGCGGAAATGAACCCTCTTTAACTGTGGCCAGGTTACGGTGTTTAGGGTTTTTCGTTAATGTTGAATTATAGGTGAAATCAGGAAATAAGTTAGCAACTTGGGTCGTTGTCACCTCTTCCTAAACCTAAAAATTGTCGTTTGCCGAGCAAAACAGGAATTTTAATTTCATCCAAAAAATCATTAAACTCTAAAGCCTGAAAATATTCTGGAATTTACTCTTAGCTGTTAATAAATGATAACTATAGAAATATTTTTATGAAGGTCACTTTATATTTTCACTCACAATCGCTTTCTGCGATACTATTTACTACATTAATTACAGTAATCTAAACAATTGTTATAGGTCAGAGAAATCTGAGCTCTCTGAACAAATAATAATTCTCAATGTTTTTCAATGAATGATAAACATATAGGTTTTGATGACTTCCAGTTTTAGAAGAAAGTTCAAAGTTATATACTTCGCTTGGGCAGTCGGGTTTCTTTAACTGTACATGAATACATTAAGAAACAAACATAAGACTAAGAGTACAACTTCAGGAATGTAATTAACAGATGCAGCGAATGCACCTGTAAAGAGCAACTTAATTATCATTAACGATCGCACAAATGACTGTATATTTCACAAATACATACAAACATTGCGAATTGAAACGGGTATAGAATTGAAGCTCATCAATTCCCGTTGGGTGAAGGTTGTGTATTTGGATCAGACTGAAAAATGGTCGAACATTTTAACTTCATTGATCAATTGGATTGAATTGATAAGGATGGATTGCTGCTTTAAATTTTAATCATGTAGAAAATCTTGAATAAAAAACGTATTTATCAAATGGTAGAGTCATTAGGAAATTTGATGGTGCAAACGGCGAGGTGTCTAATTCTAAAAGAATATACATCTTTTGATCCGCGTTGGGACGTGACGTCCTCTAGTTACTCCCTATTCCATTCAAAGTTTGAGTGAGTTCAAAGAAAATTTTAGCTTGTCCCCCAGGACGTTAATAAACTTCACTGCTTATTGTCAATTTGTGGCACGTCGTTTATCCTGGTCATACAGACACAGTAGTGGAAATCTATTGTCGGCTAGTCCCTATTACATTTTATAGATGGACAAAGCGTCCTGAATTGATGCGGGCAGCGGGTTATATACATGGGCAAAAATGATTTCTTACCACTCCTCTTTCACGAAAACACCATAAAATCTCAGAATGTTTATAATCGCCATAAATAATTGTGAATTTTGTATTTATATCCAGTACAAAAACAATTATGGGCGAATACCCGGAACGGCGAGATAAACGACCGAGAACAATGATTGAAAAGGCTTTCCTTGTCCAGAATTAATTCGAGTAAAGTACTTTGTTGTCGGCGAAAACATCTTCGGTTTTATTTCACTACTAGCTTTTGCCCGGGGCGTTGCTTGGAAGAGTGATATCACGAAAAATAGAAAAAACAACGCACAACGTAACGCAAAGGGGATTTCGAAAATGATCATTGTTATGATAAATTGAAGTCTATTTATTAAAAAATGATGATGGTGTCTACGACTCACAAGAAACCTCTTTGCAAATTAGATGGTTTAGTAAGACTGTGCGTGGACAAACATTATTTATTAAATTCTAGTCGCTGGAAATATTTGCATGATGCACCTATCGATGCACCTATCGATAACAGCTACATCATATTTGTGGCCGTAGGATATTCTAAGTACATCGTTTGTGGAAGAATAAAAAATATAAGTATAGAGACCAAAATTATCCATCTTTTGTGTACAAATAAACCGGATCCAATTTCTATAGCACTTATTTGAACACACATACAAAAATTTAATTAAAATAGACCCAGCCGTTTTTTAGGAGGTCACACAATAATAAAATTATAATGTTGTGTTTACTAAAGCAACAAAATAAAGGAAAAAATGTTTATTATAATTTCTGTTGCTTTGAGAAAATATAATTGAATGCCCCAAGATATTAATCACGGGGAGTTTATCTTTTATGGATTAATTTCCTTATTTATACAGGAGGATCCTACCTTCCTGGAAAAGAAATAGATATTCTGAGGTTATTGGAAAGAGTTTTCGGGAAAATAATACATATAACATTGTCGGTTATACCTTTAATAGAGATAGATGAGAACCTACGTCGATATAATATATTATTATGAAAAGTAATGTTAGGTACTAAGTATGTACTATATGTTTAATTTCGTGTTGAGCATACAGTGCAAAACACACAGAATACAATTCTCTCACGTTGCAAGAATCGAGTCCGTGACCCAAATTTATCGTGATCTAGTCATTCGTCTACCAATGTTGCAAAGTTCTACTATGTTCATTTTCGTGTAGCAAAACACACAGAATAATGTGTAATTCTCTCTCGATGAAGGAATCGAATCCGTGACCCAAATTTATCGTGATCTAGTCATTCGTCCACGAATGTATCAAAGTTCTATTATGTTCTACATTCTACAAATTCTCCAAGAAATCAATAGTGGTTTTGAATCGGGCTATCATGGTGTTTTACGCTGGCTCATGGGATGGAGTTTCTAAAGCGCCATCTACATTTTTCCAGAGCATTAACTTTAATGTCCTTCTTTAAATTTGTTCGAAGTACTTTTCTTCCATTGGTATAAATACGTATAACTTTTGTTCTTCGAATTTGCTGGGAGGAGGTCTGAATTATAGTCGACTAGCTTTTCCCCGCGGCTTCGCTCGCATTCATTTTATGACATAGATCTCGTTTGACAACAAAACAAACCACAGCGCGACATAAGGAGCCATCTGTTGGCCGATACAGCGCCCTCTATGTAGAAAAATTATTTTCCCATTGGAACGACATACTTTCACGGGATAAAAGTAGCCTATGTTGGGCTCTGTACCCCTAACAATATGTATACAAATTTTCATAATGATCGGCTGCTTAGTTAAGCCGTGAAGGAATAACAAACAAAAAAACTCACTTTCTCATTTATAATATTAGTAAGGATATTCCCTCTGTACCTACTACGGCGTGGCACATGACGCATTTCTTGTTAGGTAAAAAAAGTTATTCCTTATAAACTGCAACCACCGGTACCAACCCAACCGTTTCCAATGCAGGTGATACAAATAGTTATTTTTCAGGTTAGATATTCAATAATAATCTTAAAAGCTGTTATACAAAGTTTGGATCTTTAGAAAATTGTTTAAAGCAGAATTTCTTTTAAATACTTTCATATGCTATA
Source organism: Endotricha flammealis (assembly GCA_905163395.2). Taxonomy (NCBI): domain Eukaryota; kingdom Metazoa; phylum Arthropoda; class Insecta; order Lepidoptera; family Pyralidae; genus Endotricha; species Endotricha flammealis. Next base: position 8,839,966 of record LR990863.1, on the reverse strand, counting down.
ACTTATAGTTCCACCAATACTAGAAAAGCTGACGTTCAAAGCCTTTATCTCTAAGCAGAAACTTTTGAAACAATTTCTTTTCTTATTACGTTTTTTTTACGACATTTACCTATTTACTGAATTGTTTTTAGTAAAATTTTATTTATTTTGATAATTAGTACGAAATATTATTGATGTTATTTATTTATTCATCCATGATTACATCATTACAGGTCACAGATCCAACGCGATATAATATTATTACATAGAAATACAATTAAAATTATTATAGCATAAATAATTATTGTCATAATTTTTTGCCTTTATCAAATTATTTTTCTGAATCATCCGATCGACGTTGCAGACCATCTCAGAAGAGAAGCATCCAAAATCTTTTACACTCATTATAGTGAATTAATGTCGCAACAAAGAACCATTGCAGTTGTCATAAAAAATATTTATTTCAAAAGTTTTAAGCTGTGAGTTGTTTGAAACTAAACGGAATGTACGTACTGTTTACAGCCTTCTTGGCAGTAAAAAGTTGCTAAGCCCGGTGTTCCGCGGACGCGGCATGAATCACAACGCGACGACCCGACTGGCAAACTAGGGAACGTCTTATTATGTAAATATGTTATATGGTTTACTGCTATATGATCTATGTTGTATGTCTTTTCAGCATAAAAATCTGTGCCCGTCTACTTTCGTGTGGACTTTCGGTATCGGCAAAATCATCATCATCTCAGCCACAAGAACCACAGCTGGATATAGGCCTCCCCCAAACGCCTTCAATATGACCGGTTGTCAGCGGCCTGCATCCAGCGGCTTCTTGCGACTTTCTATTAGGTCGTCCGACCACCTTGCGTCCTGTGCGCTGCGCTTTCAGGTACGCGGTCGCCATTCCCGAACCCTCTCGTCCCAGCGGCCATGAGTTCTGCGCGCTATGTGCCTTGACCACTGCCACTTCAGCTTGATCCGTTGAGCTATCTCAATTACTAAGGTTAAATATTTCAGTTAAACCTTTCAGACTCTCAGCTTTTCAACCTCTCCTCCTATCATTCATCTTATATCATGTATTCTAATGTGATAAAACCAACCATGAGTGGGAAAAAAAAGGAAAAAAAAAAAGTACAAAATGACAAAAAAGGCCGTAACCGGTTTTCTTTCGCCATTTCTTTTTACCGGTTGCCATTTTGCTTGTGTCCGAAATGGTGGTAGTATATAACGTAGTTTATTTTTTTTATTTAAACAAGTTGTAAATGACAAGAAAAAGTGCCTGTGAAGGTCTAATTTCTGAAATAAACGATTTTATTTCATTTCATTTCATAAAATTACGAACGTTTTATATGAGTGTTATCAACACAAACCATACATAAAAGAACCGCATCATCAAAACGTTTTAATTGAATTTTGGTGAATAAAAAGCCTATGTTGGTGTTGACACGAACGCGGGATTGTTTGGAGCGACGCCAGACGTATATGCTTCATTTTACACTACTTTTAAACAATATGATTTTTTATGCATATTTAAGAGGTCAACAAGCATACGGTCCCCTGATGGTAAGCAAGCAGTAAGTCTATAGATGTTTGCAATAATTAATATAAAAACGGGAACATTACTAACGCTCTGCAAACTTTTAAAACCTTTTACATTCTTTTCCATCTTTTTTTAAGAATCCGTATATGGTCACCAATGTTCTCTTCTTCTCTTTATCTTTTTGTTTGTCCAGTTTGGTTACAGTGTGTGAGGATTGTAATTGACAGTGATTTGGAAATTTGTCAAAGAAAAGAAGGTAAACAAAACAGGTCGTTTGATTGCGATGATATCTAAAAATATCAGTAGGTATTTAAATGTAATGTTTCTTCACACAATTATGTTTTCGACTTTAACATTCGTCACAAAAAAAAAATCGAGGACTATTTATTTAAAAACAACCATAAAAGTACATTGTATATTTAAGCGAACGTACTTAAAAAACAAACTAAACACGAAATGTTAATTTGGAAGATGGTATTATACTTAACACCAGACTATACCTAATAATTAAATTTGGCCTCAATTTGGGCCGTTTACAAGCTTATGGCACAGCGGCGGATTAGCGCGAGTACTTATTTAGTAGTTAGTTATGTACAGTCACGAGTTCAATTAGTGTAATGACCTGACATTTAATTTTGTACACCCCTTGAACAACTGCAATAAAATGACCTGTTATACCTTAAAAATAGTACTGGGACTAAATGTAATATACTTTTTTGTGAGACGAATTAACTTTGGGACAAATCCGCAATAACTCTTTTATACCACTAAGGTCGCAAATAAGCATTATGACGCCTGATGGTAAGCAGTCACCGTAGCTTATGGACGCTTGCAACACCGGGGGTATTACTCGCGCGTTGGCGACCCTGTAAAAAGAGGACCTTTGGAGAACTTAGGAACTCATCAACTCACCGTAGGTACACAACATCGCCGAAATCAATGCTATTTGGCTACGATCTTCTGTAAGGGGTCCTTCCCCAGACGACTGCTCCGATTTATAAATAAAATAAATAGTTTTCTCCTTGTACACACAATATTCTGGTCACCATCAAGTGACCTGATGTTTGCCAACTTAGATAAAAGCAAATAATAATAAATTTCTTTTATACAAGTACAGTGTTTGTAGGAAATTTTGAAAATATATCTGACAGATATGGTAACTGGAGTTTATATTAACAACCTTAGTGGTTGCATTTGGCTGAGTCACTTTGAAATTATATTATTTTTACTCATGTGGATTCCCGGAGCGGAGGCCTCAGCCAAACAAAGATCATAACGGGTGGAGGGAGATGGTCAGAGATAAGGTGATTCTGCAGGAGCGTCACGACCTTCAATAATGAGGAACACGATGAGAGGGGGAGAATTCCCGAATATATGGTTGACTGAAAATAAATAATTTGTAATAATTTATAATAGAAGTTTTATGTCCGATAACACTAACGGCTCCTAGCGGTAGGAATAACCTTATGTCATCAAACGTCATACAAATTATTCCAGTTACGTTGGAGAAAATGAGCATTAATTCTGCGCATAGTTCGAAACTTGGAGCACGCTCTTTGCGGCATCGCTTCATGTCAACTTGCAGAATCATCTGAGCTACGACTAATTATTATAAATGTGGAATTATTGATTGCTCTTTGAAAATAACGACAATACCCTGAACTGTATAATTGTTTTTTACTGATCTTTTGTAGTGCCCTTTATCCAAACCCTGTCCAGACCGGTTGCTTCTAAACACTTCCAGATGTGCTGGGCAGAGAGCAGTTGTATCTTCTCTGGAAGCAATGTATGCTTTCCTTTGTATATACTTAGTCTGACCATAAATACTGTTACAACTAAAAATAAACAAAATATTACATTTGAATTTGGAATCTGTCATTTTTATACGATTTTTCATTGTCTTTTCTTATTTTTGCGCCAATACATTGTACAATATTTTGCAATATTAAAATGGAGTGGGGTGATAAAGAGAACCGAATCGTTGTGATTGCATTACACAAAGTAGGTATGGAGCCAAGTGCAATTTTTAAAACTCTCCATACGCTTGGTATTAGTAAAATGTTTGTGTACCGGGCTATTAATAGGTACAATGGGAGCTCCTCTGTTTGTGACAGAAAAAGATTTGCCCGTCCACGTAGTGTTCGTACGAAAAAGGTGGTCAAAGCAGAAAGGGAAAGAATTCGAGGAAATTCTGTCCGAAAGCAAAAGATTTTATCTCGGGAGATGAAGATAGCACCTAGAACCATGTCGTGTATTTTTAAAGATGACTTAGGACTTGCAGCCTATAAGAGACGTACTGGTCGTTTCTTAACTGATAATTTAAAAAAGAATAGGGTGGTAAAATCGAAAAAACTACTGAAGCGGTACGCAAAGGGAGGTCACAGAAAAATTTTGTTTACTGTTGAGAATTTTTTTACAATTGAGCAATATTTTAACAAACAAAATGACCGTATTTATGCTCAAAGGTCTCAGGAAGCTTCCCAATTATGGGAATGTGGGCATTACTCGACTTCAGTGATGGATTGGTGGGGTGTTAGCTATGAAGGAGTGACTGAGCCATACTTTTGTGAAAAAGGTATCAAAACATCAGCACAAGTGTATCAAGATACCATTCTTGAGAAGGTAGTTAAGCCCCTTAACAACACCATGTTCAATAACCAAGAATGGTCCTTCCAGCAAGACTCGTCGCCGGGTCACAAAGCTCGGTCCACGCAGTCTTGGTTGGAATCTAACGTTTCCGACTTCATCAGAGCTGAAGACTGGCCGTCGTCTAGTCCCGGTCTTAATCCCCTGGATTATGATTTATGGTGCGTTTTAGAGAGTACGGCTTGCTCTAAACGTCATGATAATTTGGAGTTCCTAAAACAATCCATACGATTGGCAGTGAAGAATTTGCCCATGGAAAGAGTGCGTGTTTCTATTGATAACTGGCCTCAACGTTTAAAGGACTGTATTGCAGCTAATGGAGACCACTTCGAATAAACCTTTTATATTTTAAATTGTTTTATATTTATGTATTAAACTAACACATTGTAAAAGTAATAAATGTTATTTGCAATTGAAAAATAAAAAAAAAACCTTTTACAATATTTATGGCAAGACTAGGTACTTCTTTAATACATGAGAGGTATAATTTTATTTATTCTATTCTAATTCTAACAAACCAATAAAGCACCACAATCACAAATACAACTCCAACAAAAGAAAAGTTTGCAGAAGTTCATTTAAATTTTTATACAGTAAAATTTACGCTAATTTATTTGATTCGATTTGTTTGCGTCTATCGGAATACTTAGGTAATTGGAAAAAGTAATGTTTATACAAAAGTTTTACTTCAAATTCCCGATGGAGAAACAAATTTTATTTCCAAAGAGTTTCCGAAAATAGAAGTCGATGTTTTGTTGGTATAAAAAGCGAAAGACGTTCTATTCCCGACCTTTAAACCTCGGGGAATGAAAGGTGGAAATGTAAACGTGTGTAATATGCGTTACTCCTATTGAATGTATTCAGTGCAATCCTTCTTTCTGTCAAATGGTATTAGATAACATCCATCTGTTCACACGCGTGGGTCGAAGCAAATCTCTTTATGAAATTATACAAGCATTGGGAATTTTGCATTTTTTACCCTGGCCGCTATGTCACAGCTTAGACTCATATTAGGGTGAAGCGGAGATGTTTTATGAATTGTATCGTCATTAAGTGTCTTTTTCATAACTTATAAAATCCCGAATACGCTATTTGCCGATTAAGAAACTTCAAATGCATACTAGCATTATCATAAAAACTTCCGTTTATTTGATGAATAATTATTCATCAGTTGTGATCACTCAAGAATGAATATAGATGCATTTAGATGCATGTTTGATGATGATATCCAATGTTACCTGTCATCAAGTCATTTAAGTGAAAAAGAAATTTTATTCACTTCTTCGTTTGAAATTTTTCTATACTTATATCTTATATCTCTATACTAATATTATAAAGAGGAAAGATTTGATTGTTTGTTTGAATTGAATAGGCTCCGAAACTACTGGACCGATTTCAAAAATTCTTTCACTAGTAGAAAGCTACATTAGCAGGGAGTGACATAGGCTATAGCTTTTCCCGAAATTCAATGTGGTTCCCACGGGAACGGGTCCGGAACTTCACGCGGACGAAGTCGCGGGCAAAAAGTTAGTATTTAATACAAATGATGACATAAAAAAAATTGTTGCCGTAAATTAGTTTTTATAATTTTTAACGTCTGTTCTATATCTGATCTGGAAGCCGATGCAAATTTATCATTAATGAAAATAATAGAATGGTTAAAACAACATAATCTGACATTGAACATTGATAAAACTAAAATAATGACATTCAAGCAAAATAATAATGAAATAAATAAAATTAATATTAATTATCTAGGTAATTCAATTGAAGAAACTCACATAACTAAATTTTTAGGCCTGGTTATTGATGATAAAATGAAATGGAAATCGCACATTGACCATGTGTGCAAAAAATTAAATCAATATTCTTATGCGCTACACAAACTTCAAAAAGTTGCAAATCGGGAAGCTTTATTAATTGCCTACCATGCACACGTAAACTCCACCTTGCGGTATGGAGTAATATTTTGGGGAAACTCCACCAACAAAGAACTTGCATTTAAGTCCCAAAAAAGATGCATCCGAGCAATATGTAGATTGAGACAAACAGACTCATGCATACCCTATTTCAAAAAATTTGGCCTACTAACATTGCCTTGTATTTACATCCTCGAATGCGCGTTATTTATCAAAAATAATATGAACAAGTTCACACGTCATGCCCGTGCCCGAAATTCTGACAAGCTGTACTCGATAACATGTAAGACCACATTGCTTAGAGAGAGCTTTTTTGGTAAAGCTCCACATATATTTAATAAACTGCCAAAACAACTCCGGCTAGCAGAAGATACAAAATCTTTTAAAAGACACCTCCATAAGCTTCTTGTCAGTAAGTGTTATTACACACTAGAAGAATATTTTAGTGATAAGTTGGAAAGTCTGACTTTTTGGTAAACAAATAAAATAGTGCATAATTTTTTGGTGTAATATGTATATATATGTATATCAACATTGTAAACCCTAGTGGTAGGACATAGTGCAACTGTTTTTAAAATGTAACACCTATCTCTTATGATGTAACCTATGCTCCACAATAAAGAATTTGAATTTGAATTTGAATTTATATAATCTTGTACAACTGTAAGAATTAAGTACGCATATTATAAGTTACGATTTATAAGGTAAAGACCATTTACTCCGATTCGCACGTAAATTGTTTACGCAGGCAAGTACCTATATGACTAGATAATTAATTATTCACATAATGAATGTATGCTGTAATGTGCGGTTACGTTACATAAACCCGTAGTCGTAATAAATATTGAATAGCATAATAAATTCCAGTCAACATGTCATTATTATTAATTAAATTACTCGCATTTTCAGACGCAAAGTTGTTGGTGATTTGTGACCTGAATAAATAAAAACAGAAACAAAAGCAAAAGTATCAACAGAAAAGAAATGATAGAAGAATATAACAGTTACTTTTACAAGTAGACTAATTAATAAATTAAATAAAAATTAAATAAAATAATTTTTCAAGTTTTAATGAGCAACAAAATACAATAGCATTTGTTTAGGTCATAAACGTCTTTGCGCGTAACCGCACTGTGAGCGATAACTTAGGTTCCATGATGTGAGGACGAAACGTCTACTGATGGCGAGGGGTGCGATGATAGAAAGTAGCTGTTGACATCATGTTAAACATTTCAGATTTGAGACATTTATTTCCTATAAAAAGAATTGCAATTCACTTGAAATTGTAAATTATATAAAATAATAAAACGACACAAACAAAACAAATTAAGAATACTAAATAAATATGAATTTGGATGCACCATTACGACTACTAATTGTTAATTTGTGGTGGCCATTGTTAATTTGTATAAGAGTCACTATAAATAATAAATAAATATATAGGGACAATTCATACAGATTGAGCTAGCCCCAAAGTAAGTTCGAAACTTGTGTTATGGGATACTAACTCAACGATAATATATTTTATAACAAATACATACATAGATAAAATCCAAGACCCGAGGCCAATCAGAAAAAGTTCGTTTTTCATCATGACCCGACCGGGGATCGAACCCGGGACCTCCTGGGTGGCGGTCTGGCGTGGTAACCATTACGTGCCATTACGCCACGGAGGTCGTCGAACTGTTGTGAGAATGTATAGGTTAATTCCGATTTAATTTCACAAACTTTATGTTGCGTGGAAAGAAGTCTATTGGGAACCTTATTCCACTACGTCGGTTATTTATTTTATATGGATAAAAATGTATTTCGCATGAAAATATTCGAGATTGTTTCATCCCCTTGTCATATTGTAGTGTCACCTTTCAACTTCTAAACGGTATTTTATTATACCGCCTGGGTCGCGGGTGGAACGCTTATGTGCGTGAAACTAATGGTGTTGAAAAGATTTATGTTAGTTTCATGTCGCCATAGACCACTAGCCCTTAGACATAAACACGAGGAGCGACTATAAAATGCCAGGACTCCGGAAAGTTCATTGTTAAAAGAGTATTTCGTACACTTTTTCTGTTTAGTTGTAACTAGAGAACGTCCCAGGCATTACTCGCATGTTCTCATTGTTTTTATTCCTAAAGAAGTTTAGAAAAAAATCTGACTTTATCCTTGGCCATAGTCATTTTTCCTGTGGAGATGGCAATATTTTTGCAGGATACAAAGACAACAGAAATAGAAATTGACACGCACGTATGTGACATCACACAATACAATGGTAATAACATGTAATAAGCACAGTCATAATAAGTGACAATATAAATTAAACTGAAAGCGGTGATAATCCTTTGAATATCGAAGTAGCCTTAATAGACTACTTCGATATTCATATACAAATTATCAATGCTATCACCAGTAGGGTTATCAAAATAATGGTATATGTTTCAAACCAGGAGATTTCGCGTTAACGTGCAAACTATTTAATTTTCGAAAACTTATCTTACTTCAAGAAAGCTCGACCTCAGGGTTGCTCAGGTCTGACAATCGCTGCTCCTGCATCAAATTTTTAGCCTGCAATACCGGCTTTGATAAGGCTAGGATAAAAAATATGAATTATATTAAAAACCAATCGTTCATGAATTATGTGACAAAGTACGATCATATCTTTTATATTTCAATATAAAGAATGGTAAGTCTGTGTTATGACATCCATTGAAAGATTAACCCCTGTAGAATCAACTTTATATACTTGCTTTAAAATAATCCATTATACTTCCCTACGAACACCCATTTTGTCCTTCGTCAAACTGAATGGCAATTTTATGTATTATGTATGTTGTCTTTATTCAAAGGCTTATTTTAATTTCATATTATGTTTATGAAACAACATCCATAAAGGATTAACATTAGATTATCCTCTTTATACAAAGCAGACATTAAGATAATCTTGAATATTAACCAAATTAAATATTGTTTCATGTTTACGTGTCATCATTTGGTTATTTAGAAGTCTAAATAACCAAATGAAATAGTTAAAAAGGTAGTCGTCGTTTTCGGTTTAGTTATGATGTCATACCTAAAGATAAGTAATATAAAATTTAAGAGGAAATATAAGTTTCAATCTTTGATTATCTTTATTAAGGAATGCTAAAACCTGCTGGCGAAGTGTTATCTCTATTAAAAGGCCATTTATCTTTGAGCGGGAGGAGCAATCTTTTTGATTATCAATTTATTGGAAATAACTTAAGACAACAAATTGATTTATTTCAACCTTAGCACTCCAGTAACGAAATTACCGCAAAATATCCTGATTAGTTGAGATTGAGGATAGGTACTCGGTGCTTGCTCGTGACCATTAAAACTTGAACTCCGTATTTCCTCAGAAACTCTCATTATTGGAAGTGATCAGTGAACATCAGAGATCAGGAAAGCTGGTCCGACATCGGGGATCTTAATTGAGAAAATCGAGCCGATGCAATGGCGATGTTTGCCCACTAAACCCGCCCGATTGAGAAACTTTCTGAATTGTGTTTTTTTTATTTTTATTCTGCAATAACGCTATAAAAATGGAATTATATGCATTTGCATATGCAAACATGCAAATGCATATAATCCGATGTCTATTGATATGATACTAATAATATAGATCGACATTCCTAGGATTCACTTTACCCGCACACAAATAAATGAACGCCTGCTAGAGGTAAATTAAATACATTGAATTTGCATTACCACTCCAATATCAAAGTTCTCGGTTAGCAAATTTAATCTTGCGTGTAATGCCCCCTCTACACGTTGGCCAATTTTTGGCCACTGTGTTGGCCAACGTGTAGAGGGGGGTTTGGTAGGTGTTGGAATGATGGTACGTGTTGGCCCACGAGCTGGCGCGAAATCCGTGTGGTGCCGGTTTTTTGACACAGATCAAAGGAGTTGGCCGTGGTTGTGGCCGAGTTATTGGCCACGCGTCCACACGTTGGCCGCGTGTTTAGTTTGCAACGAGCGAAAATAAACAATATAATTATATTAATTTAGTTAGGTAGGTACTTGTACCTTGTTTTGTTTCGATTTATTGACAACATCAACCACCTTCTTTTTTTCCGTAGTCTATTTTAGTGGTAGGTATGCTGAAAATAAATAAATCGCAGCAGCCGTCAGCGCCTCAATTATCGTCCGCACTTTGGCCCGAACCAAATCAAACTAAACGACCTTCCAACGTGTGGACGTCGTACAAACTATCACCACAATCTTGGCCAAAGTGTTGGCCAAAGTGTTGGCCAACGTGTAGAGGGGCATGACGTAGCCAATTTGAATGCTAGTGCATTTATCCTGTATGGAAATATATAGAAATATGCAATGTGCACTTTGTAAACAATAATCTAAAGGTTGAAGGTATATTTTGTGCCAAAATAAAGAGAGAAAAAAAAGGATCTTATCTTGAAAACTACCACTAGAATGAGAAGAACCGAATATTTAAATATCTGTTTGTATGTTAAAATATCATATTTCTATAATCCTATGTAGGTATTATGTACTGTAAATATTTTATTCATATGTTTTAACGTAGGTACGCTAGCAATATGCTCACAGAACAGACAAAAATATAGAAATCGTATGAGCCATCTAAATGGCGTGTTATTTCACAGAACTCTCCCCGGTCTCCCGGTGTACCAGATATGATGAAATCGTTAGATATATTTTTATTCGTACGTTTATTTGATATGCAAATGTCAATATTCATAAAATTCATACGTGGCATAAGTTTCATGAATTTTTATTTAGTTTTGTTAAGCACTGTCCACATATTTCCGGGTTAGGGCCTGAAAAAATAATGATAAATTAGGGACGGAAAAAATTACTTACATACATTTTTTACTCAAACTTGCTCTAGTACCCGGGTCCTAACAGAACCAAAAGTCTATACCAAAAATGTATGCGTAGTTTTATATTTGTATCAACCCTTCACCCAGTATTATCACAAAAATTATTATAAGTAATCCTAACTGTGACCGGGACGCTTGTGTCATATCGAGTAGCGTTTATAACATATCAATTTTTTTTCCTGCAGGAAACTACATTTTTCTACTTTATTGTATGTAATGACGTAGATTAACCATGTTAGAAAGTATCCTTTGACTACTTTATAACGTGTATTAGCCGTGTGTATTTGACGAGAGATATAGAATAAATTTATAGAATTTTTTAATTTTTACTCTTAAACGTTCAGTAATCACGATAGATGACTCTCACGAAACGTCTTTGGGTTGTAAAAACAAGCAACTTTGTGTGCACAACTGCACATATTGAAGTCCTGATAAATATAATACATATTTATTAGTAAATGTATTCAAAAATTAATCTCTCTGCCAATACGCATCGGTTTCTGATCAGCAGCGTGGCAGAGTACGATCTTACCCCTTTAGTAAACCTGTCCCTGCAGTGGAATTATTACGGGTTGATATGGTGAATGTATTCATTAAACGATGTTTAAAACTTTCAATTGTTCACATGTCCCGTGTCAGGAGCACTTAGGCTCGATGTTTGTCAGAACATATACAAATTTTTACACGGTAGACGAGGCCCTGACCCGAAAATGTGTGGATAGCTCAACAGAGTGGGCATTGTCGCGTGGAATCGACTCGTTGGAAAACCGAGTGAACGTCGAGAGCTGGTGAAAATGAATTCACTGTAGGCTGCTTTAGTTGGTGATATTCGCGGAATAGAAATGTACCAAAGGGAAATATAAAGCTGCCGTACCAAATTGCCTGTTCTCTGATATCGACGAAGCTGAGATTCGAAAACAGCTTTTGATTATTTTCATAGCGGTCGAACTCATTCGTGTCATTTTGTATTGGTAAAGGGAAAATAAATTGTCGGGCCTTTGTTAGCGCTCATCAATATTTTATCGATAATAATGCAACTACAAATTGAAGTGCTATGACCTATATTCTGTTGCTTGTTTAATGTTATACATAATGACAATAATAAATTATACTGTACTTACATTCTTTCTTATTTCTCTTTATTCTACTTTTTCCGAATCTACATGAATTTTTATGAGATGTTCTTTTATTAATTTTGTGACATAGACGCTTAGCACATTCTGTGACCGCCCGCTGCTGGTAGTGCGTTGTTGGTAGTTTAGCTACCATCGAGAACAGAGGGTGCGGGTTTGATTTCCGCTCGGGGCAAAATTTTTATTAGGTATATGATACCTAATCTTAATTCTAATAAAATCACAAATTTCAGTTAAAACCGAGCGTGAAAAAAAACAAATCATTGAAAATATTAAAATGTTATGTGCCGTATATTTTTAAAAGAATATTCTTTCATCTATTTGTCTCAATAAACGTTAAGGAAACATTACATTAACGTATCCAAAGAAAATATGCATTTAAAATAGACATTTATCATCATGAATCAACGTCGAGGGAAAATAAACCACGTTTTGTGATAGTATAATTTCTCGCGCTTTGTTATTTCATAATAAGGCTCTATCTTATGTATTTTTAAGAAAATTTTATTAAAGAAAAATGTGAATTTTATTACGATAATATTAGCTTAGCTTTGGGCCATAAGACGGTACATACATAAATAGTTTTACCTTAATTTATTTTCTTAACTATTGTTGTTAATTTGCTTATTTTTTTTTCACTTAAATGCCCAAAAACAACTTAAAACAATTGTATTGGGACATCGCCATTTTTCTGAAACAGCATACACAATGACTGTACCATCGTACAATAATATGCGCCTGGTATTCTCTTCCGTTGATGGCCCAAGACCCCAAGACGATCAGTGTGACAAATTCAACCTTCATTTGTTGACTTTACTAAATTTGAGAACATCACAGCCGATGACGTAATCTTGGGCCAAGCACACGACCTAGCTGTCACGGGAAGAGAATACCTTTTTTGTGGACTGTACAAAGGACAAGTAAACATGGCGGTCATGATGTAATTTTGCTTGAAGGTGACGTCGTTAGTTAACGAAGGGTCGCGTCGCGGGCAACTATAAATCAGGTGCCCGGGGCGTGGGCATAATACTAACGGTAAATTTCCCGTGGATAAATGTGTGCCACATCTCTCATTATAAAAAATAACTAGATTGAAATGAAAATTTATTCAAAGAGTAGGCCATCTTTGATTTTCTCTAGTCATTTTAGGTTTTGAGCAAAGGGAAAATGATGTATGACAAAAGAAATTGGAAATTCGCAGTCTACACTTTAGTCGTAGGACTTTAGAATAGTTCTACTTTTTACTAGCTGAAGGCAAATAGTGACAAAGGTTTAAGGAACTCTCAAACTGTTACTAGCTTGATAGAAATACAAAGATAGAAATACAAAGAAAACTGCTCTGCGTCGGACGATGTGATTAAAATAAAACAAAGTCAAATAATTTTATTCCGACCAGTTCAGACGGCAGATTTGTGCTAAGAAGAACTGGCGAGAAACTAGCACTTGTTTTTAAAAATGGTACGTACCAATAATATAGATTATAAGAGCAAATTAAATTGATATAAAGTTTTCGTCATAAAACATTTTACACTGTAAAGATTAATCTTTCCAGCATCACGATCAAAACGAAATTTTATAGCCGTTGCAGTGACGTCAGGATTAGACTTAAGTTCAACGGAGAGGGCATTATTTCCGACTCAATGGCTTGATCAAACTTTGGCAAAGAATATATTTTATATGTTAAGAGCACAAACGTCCAACAATGTTGCAACGTAAAATACAATCTACGATCCATTTATTTCGAAAATGTTCTAGAATAAAAATGCTTTGTAAGATATTAATATTTTTAGGGATCCGTATCAATCCTATTATTAAGTTACCTATCGCCGCCGGCGCCGTCTGACCTTCCGTGGATTCGTGAGTCCATTCTTCCGTGTTTGTCTATTTGACAACGGACTGTATCTCATGAACCATTAAGTTGCCAGTTGAAATGATAATAAAATGTATATTTTATAAACCATGTAGGTATATTTTCAACAAAAAATAACAATCGGTCAAGTGAAACTTGCACACAAAGGTTTCCATTAGTACAAATTATTCAAAATTCAAAGCTTTTATTCAGAGAAAAATAGGTTTTCACAAACACGTTCTCACGTTCTCACGTGTCAGAGTATACAGTAATAAATGATTTGTATAATTAATTTACTCTATAAACTACTACCATTTCGGAAACAAAAGGAAAATGACCACTGGTAAAAGAAATGGCGAAAGAAAACCAGTTACGGCCTTTTTTATCATTTAAAAACATATTATAGTAAATTTTTTTAAACATAAAATTGAGTCGGCTTTCAGCATCAACAATTATTATGAACAATATTGTAGAGAACAACCATAACCCGACCCCCAACACCACCGCCGCCAGTTTGAACAATTTGGACGCATGGTACGTACACATATTGAAATTATAAAACTTAAAGGTACTTGAATATTCGGGCTTCATTAGGTATGAGGTATCAAAATTATAAAATATAAAAAAAAAAAAATTCACGAATATCACAAAATTTCATTATATATTTAGCTTTAGATGTCTTACTTCGCTATTCCACATAAATCCTATCTCCGAATAAGTAGAATGAATGAATATTATGTTATGAAATATTCTGTTTTGTATGATTTCACATAAGTGCTTTTTGTTTGCGTGTTTTATAAATGTATTTACGGTAATTTATTTCAGGTCGTTGAAGAAATCTATACATATCAAAAAAGTGTAAAAAAAATTTTGTCTGTACATTAAATATAATTCCAAAAACTATATTTAGGGCGATAAAGAATTAGAGCGTTGAAAAATAGAATAGATTTCGAATATTTTTATCTTTGTACACGCTAATTTCTGAAACTACTAGACGGATTTGAATAAAACTGGCTATGAAGCTTAGGCAATATCTCCTCAGTCGTTCACTCTTGTCAGAGTGGTCGTGGTTTCATGATGGTGTCATTAGATAACGCGGCCCTCGCGATGCGCCTCCATTCGTTGCGGTCTTCAGCGTTCCGGGAACATTGGACTATGCTGGTATTTTGTGTGGCAGCTTTTATTGAATCTGTCCAACGTGTTGGTGATCGACCTCTGGACCGCTTTCCTTCCACTTGTCCCTGGACAACGAGTCGTTCCATGGAGTTCTGGTTTCGAACGATGTGTCCAAAGTATTTGATGATTCGTAGTTGCACAGTCGACGATAAGCTATCCTTGATTTTCAGCTCCTCCAAGATTGAGATATTGGTTCGAAACGCCGTCCAAGGGATCTTTAGCAGTCGTCGCCAGCACCACATTTCGAGTGCGTCGATTTTGCGTCGGTCTTTAAGGCGAACCGTCCACGTTTCTGCGCCATACAGAAATATGGGGAAGACTAAACTTTTCATCAGGCGGACTTTCGTGGCTTTGGTGATGTTGCGGTTGCTCCAGATTCTTTTCAGCTTATCCACGGCAGATCTTGTAATAGCACATCTCCTTCGAATCTCTTCCTCGCATCCTCCAGTGTTCGTGATCGTGGAGCCGAGGTATACCTAGCTTTGGACAACTTCGCAGTTGCCAATCATGCTGATATCAGGTCGATTTTGTTCGGCTCGGTCCACGATCATCATCTTGGTTTTTTCTATGTTGATTTCGAGTCCGAAGGAGAGGCTTGTTGTCTCTAGGCATGTCAACAGCTGTTCCATGTCCTCTTCTGATTGGGCGAGAAGGGTTGTGTCGTCGGCGTATCGTAAGTTGGATGTCTTTCGGCCTCCCACTGAAACTCCCTTGTCCCATTGCTCCAATACAATTCTCATTATGCACTCCGTGTAGATGTTAAATAGGAGTGGAGAAAGAATACACCCCTGGCGAACACCAGCATGCGTGTGGAAACATTCCGAATCGACGTTCTATTCGGACAGCCGCAGTGCCGTCCTCGTACAGACCGCGAATGAGACGAACTAGATGGTAAGGAACTCCCATTTGAATGAGTACGTCCCATAGCTTATGCCATTTTACGGTGTCGAACGCCTTTCGAAAGTCGACAAAGCAGATATAGAGTGGGCTGTTGAACTCTCTAGACTTTTCGATTAATTGTCGAAGAATTAAAATTTGCTCCCTTGTTCCACGACCTTTTACGAATCCTGCCTGCTCTACAGCTATTTCAGGATTTAAGAAAGCCTGCAGCCTGGTGTTGATGATATGGAGGAGTACTTTGCTGGCGTGTGAAATCAAGGCTATGAGTCTCTATGGCTATGGCTATGAATCTTTTTAAAAAGATCTTTCGTTTCGTGGCGGTCGGCATTTTTTTCCAATTCTAGGCAGATGTTATTGAGATGGTTATTACGATCTCTGCGAGAAGAAGATTGAATCTGCGCACCCATCAAATTTAAATCGCGCGCACGTGCACCCTTAGCCTTCATCTCCCGACGTCGCTCCACGAGGCACCAGGTCTCGTCTGACATCCAGTGTTGATGTTTACCTTTGGTTGTTATAGGTTGTGAGGTGCGTAAAGCCTCTCTAAGTTGGTCCTTTACAGATTTCCAGAGCGAGTCAGGGTCATCACCCCGTGCTTTGGTCCTCCATATGTTGCAGTCGCTTGGAAGTTTATTTATAAAAGCCGTTTGATCCGCTATTTCGAGTTTTTTGTTTTGTTTACGAGGGATGGAGTTCCGCAACTTAATTTGGAGATTGCATACGAGGAGTTGGTGGTCAGACTGACAGTCAGCTCCGGGCAGTGTGTGTGCGTTCATAATTGAACTTCGCCATCTAGATCTTACAAGAATGTAGTCAATCTGGTTTCTATGTTTGCCATCAGGGGACGTCCAGGTATATAACCGCCTACGATGTTGCTGGAATACGGTGTTCATAATAGTGAGACTGTTGTCAGCCGCGAATTGGAGTAATCTGTCCCCTCGAAGATTTCTTTGGCCAAGACCATAGTTGCCCACAACATGCCGCAAGCCTGCGTCCATTCTTGTATCACCCACTTTAGCATTGAAATCGCCAAGTATTACAAGTAATTCTCTATTAGGTATTGTTGCGATTGAAGATTCAATGTCAATGTAGAATTTTTCTACGTCTTCATCTTTTGCCGCGCTGGTGGGTGCATACACCTGTATAATGTTCACAGGGGTAGGTTTTGCATCGAGCTTCATTGTTATAATTCTGTCGCTGACAGGATTATATCCTAGGACTGCTCTAGTCCAATGTTTAGGGATTGCAATCGCCACTCCGGCGTAGCTGCTAGAATCATCCCCCGAATAATAGATGGTATGTTTATCTAGGTCACGGTGGCCACTACCTTTCATATGTGTCTCGCTTAAACCGGTAATAATGGTGTCGCATCGCAGGAGCTCATGATCCAAGATATGTAATTTGGCCTCATTGAGAAGTCCACGTACATTCCATGTGCCAATGCGGATGTTCTTGCGTAATTGGATTTGTGATCTTCCAGTCGCATGCTTTCCGAGGAATGCCTGGTTGCCTACATTTCCTTGGCCGGTAGCCCATTTAACACTTTGAGTCCCGGAAAACTCAGAGCGCCGGTCGCTACACGGGTCGCTTGGCATACGTACTCTTGTATTATGTCGCACTTTCATCATGTAACTCTCGTGGGAATGTATAATGTAGTAGTATCCCGTTGCTTTCTACATCGCGGTACTACTGACTCAGTGTCCGTAGAAATCTGTTAGTGAACCGATCCAGACTAACTTCCTTACGCCTCACCACAGTACTGATGGCTACCGCTGCCCTCCATCAGGATCCAGGTACAACGTCCCTGTGGCTCGCCTCCTCCGCTGGTTTGGCCGTAACTGTTGTCACCGAGCTTAATCGATTGGCGTAAAAAGATTTAAAAAAAATATGTATACCTATTATATGGCGTATTTTAGTAGGGCAAGCCCGGCTTTATTGGAAGGATCGCCACTGTTTCAAGTTAATGTTTTTCTAAAAATACTACGAATAAATATATAATAATTACGCTAATATATATATTTATTATATAATCTATAGATACAAAATAGCAACCCCTTGAAAAGTAACCCTGTATAGGATATGTTTCATCCAATTCGGTTAAGCAGAAATAGATAGCTTGACCTCTCCATGGTACATATTGTCTTTCGTACATTAGGGAGATCATTTAAAATGTAAAAATTTAATCTGCACTAAAAACGATTTCCTTTCCACGCTCGCGAAGTCACGCGTAAAAGCTAGTAAAATAATAATAAATCTCATCCATTAATCTAAAGCAAACCTATTTTTTTAACCTGTCATTAGATTATGCTCTTTTTCTTCAAAGGATCATTAAATTTCTTATCCCTTTGGGATTAGATGAATTTTCTCTATTTGAGTCTTGAAGAAGATATTTTTTTTATATAGAACAACGGCTGTTCGTTGTTTTGGAGTGTCAAAACACATGAAATGAGCTAGCTTGACCGGGGAAGTGCTACCCTCTCACAGACATTACTTATTACATGATATGATGATATTATTATATTTATTGACGGGAAGCAGCAATACGTTTCCTTCGATGTTGACAGTTCTGGAGAAGACTTGTCATACGGTATTAAAGAAAATTTAAATTATTAAAGAAATAAAATAAATAAATAATTAGTAACAAATAAAATAAATAAAAAGTAATTTTTAGATCATTCATTACTAGTTATGCGACAAAGACTTCAGACTGAATAAACTTTGTTTGATGAATGTTTCTTGAAATTTTAATTTAATGATTCTTCTAGAAGATTTCTTTACTTATATCTAATTATATCAAAGACGATGATGGCTGTGGTCTAAAAGGGTAAATGTTTACAATAGTGAGATAATGGTAAAGTTTTCGTCCAAGGACTTTATCCGAGTTAACTCAGGCGTAAAGTTGAGAAAACAGTTTGGCAAACGGTGAATTCTAAGCTGCCTTTGTCAGTTTAAGAAAAATACTGAAATGCTCAATTCCAAAACTTAAAATAAATTCCACGAAATCTGTGTTTTCAAACAAATTCTTAA
Source organism: Endotricha flammealis (assembly GCA_905163395.2). Taxonomy (NCBI): domain Eukaryota; kingdom Metazoa; phylum Arthropoda; class Insecta; order Lepidoptera; family Pyralidae; genus Endotricha; species Endotricha flammealis. The sequence continues at coordinate 8,820,932 of LR990863.1, read as the reverse complement.
AACATGGAACGTTCAAGTAAATTGAGTGATTTAAATTTTAAATAACAGATTTTCTAAGAAGTTTCTACTCAGTTTTCTATTTGTTGTATTTTTTATTTGTTATGTTTATATTGTTAAGTTCTTAAACACAAAACTGCGATACGTATTCGTGTGATGAGGTGTCCCTTTCCACGGTTTGGGTCACCAAAAAAAAACTTCGTAAATTTTTGTGCGAAAATGAAAATGAGAGAGACTACGAGAATCAATAGGTACATATTATTATATTAAATTTTAATAAAAAATGTTTAAGCAAAATTTCATTAATTTTGCTCTTCTCAACAAATAGACATTACGCACCGTCGTCCCACCTTCTACAAAAAACTAACAAAATACTAAACTAGGCACCAACCTATTATAAAAAACTTATTGTAGTGTGCCGTTTCATAATCATATGGCATTATAACTATTAGTTATCCTTACAGCTACGCCATTTTTTGGAAATCCCCAGTTTATCAGGGACGTGGATAAGATCGCTGTGTATCACACTCTAAACGAACACCCAAGTTAAGCAACGACGCCAATGTTTGGATGGGTTTCGTCATCTTGAGCTTCTTCGTGCTTCGAATGGTACGTTAAGCGTGTTTGATCCCTCAAACACAATCTATGTTCAACAGTGGACTTATAGTCACAATGTCAATTTGAAAATGATTTGCACATCCTGTGGTGTTTTTACAATGCGCAAGAACAAAGATGAACCCTTTCACTTAAAATAATATTTGGTTTACAAAAATACAAATTTGGTCGACGTCATATGAGGAGATTGTGCCAAACTATGTGTCGGGCTAAGCTTCGCCTCTATAAACAAGGGCCGACATTCTAAAATATGAAAATCTCTAAAGATAAACCAGCTCGTTGCAATCTAACTCAAGTTATTTCTATGTCACAATGTCTCTGATACCGCTGAAAGCTGCTGAGTAAAGTTTTGAGCACACCAGGGAAATTTTATATTATATCCATTAAATAATATATCGTTTTATTTCTCTCATTAAGGATTGGTATAGTACAGGTCAGGTAGTTACAAAACTTATATTTATAATTATAGATAATAATCATATTTATAATTGGCTTATGTTACCATTCCTTGTGAGAGACTGGTGCCTATCAAAGGTTCCGAAGATTACAGTACAGGTCACCAGGCCCTCCTCGGACAAAACACATGGTATCAACCCAATAGTTGCAAAGCACTATTCCAACATTATGTTCCATTCTAATTAAAAGAACTTGACTTTTGCTGCTCTTGTCAACTGTTTGTTACCTATGGCTTTCCGACAGACGTTCGCGACGTGAGTGTTACAAGTAAGCTTTTTGTCGATGGTCACCCCTAGCACCTTCATTTCTTTTGACATGCCAATGTCGACCCCGCCCATACTCAGGCGTGGGATGTCGTATTTTAGTTTACGCGTGATCACCATTGCGCAATTTTTGTGTGGTGCAAATTTTAGTTTGTTTTTGACACCCCACTCCCGGACATGTTCGAGGGCAGCATTCGCACGCGTTTGGATGTCACACGCACTGTCCCCATCGAAAATCAGCATTACGTCGTCAGCGAACGCCTGGCAGTAGTCCCCTCTGTTTTCCAGGTCTCGAAGAAGTGGGTTCAAGAGGAGATTTCACAAAATGGGACCCCCAATGGACCCCTGTACGCAACCCTTCGCCGTGTTCTTCCGATACTCCTCTCCGGCATATCTCACCCTGACGCTCCTGTCTTCAAGATAGCTACCGATGACCCGCCGCAGGTTATGCGGACATTGTTCCTCAGCCAGTCGAACCTTAATTGCCGGCCACCATGCACTGTAGAAGGCTCACTCTATATCTAGGGACACTAGGGTGACGATTTTTTTTTGGTCCAGTTTTTTATGGATGTATTTCATCGCGGAATAAAGCGAGTCCTCGGTGCTCCTTTGTGGCATGAACCCGTACTGACGAGTATTCATTTTAGGCATTACGTAGAACCTGAGGCGAGCCACGATCATTTTCTCATATATCTTTTCGAGGACGGGTAAGAGCCCTATCGATCGGTACGATTTTGGCGTGGTGTAGGTGTCTTTTCCCGGTTTCCTTAGGATCACCACGACTGCTTCCTTCTAGGCCTTTGGGAAATGGTGGTTTTTCAGGCAGCTGTTCAAAATCGCCAGAAATAGCTCCGGGTTGCAGTTCACCGCTCGGCTGCATATTTCGGCTGTGAAGCCGTCTCCTCCTGGGGCTTTCTTGGGATTGAAAGACGCGCACGCTTTTTTCAGCTCTGCAATGGGGGATCGCAAGTTTCATCTTGTCCTCCCTCATTCACTTTTTCGGCTCTTTCTCTCACTGCACCGTGGTATGCGTTATCACTCCCGATGGTATCTTCTGGGTAGAATGTCTCCGCCAGTAACCTGGCAGAGCCCGCTGCATTAAGGACTTCGCCATCCTGTTCGAGTGGTAGATCTTCTTCCCTGCATGTGGTCCTTCCTATAACCCTATATATCCCCTCCCAAACCCCCTCCCTATCCTGCTTTCCACAGAACTCCTTCTAACTCTCGACCTGTGTTTTGGATGTTTCTAACTCATACTCTTCCTGCTGTTTCAGGTACTCTCCGACAACCTTTGCTTTCCGGTCGGGTGCGGCACATCGGATCCTACGCTTTACAGTGGCTACCCGCTTCTTCATCGCCGCGAGCTTTTCGGACCACCAGGGAAGGGTAAGTATATCCTTTTTCTTTTTTATTGGCATCGTCTGCAAGCATGCTTCCCGTATGGCTGTCGTGAGAGAGTCCACTATCGCATCCACCTCTTTTGAGGTGTTGATTTCTTTTATTGACGAGGTAGTAATTTTGTGGGCCAGCATCAACTGGTTGAGTTTCTTATGAAAGTCAGCCCAATTTGCCTTCTTCGTGTTAAATGCTCTACTGGATCTCTGAACTTCGACTCCCTTGTTTCTTTGCAGTATGATGCTGAAACGGATGCCATTGTGGTCCGAGCTTGTGAGTCCTTCGTCAACCCTTCAGTCACTTTCCAGGTCGAGGATATCCGTGGAGCAGGCTGTTATGTCCACGAAACTGGTGTACCGCTTTCCTCCCCTGATGGTGTCGAAGGTTGGGATTTCCCCTCTGTTGAGTATGTTTAGGTCGAGTTCAGCAAGAGCTCCTGCCATTTCGTTACCTCTATTGTCTATTTTAGAGCTTCCCCACCACGTGCTCCAGGCATTTGCGTCTCCTCCTGCTATCCAGGCCTTTGACCCTACTTCCTCCTCCACCTTTTTCAGGTATTCTAAATAAGGCTGTATGGGTGTTGGGTCCGGCTCAAAGTAATACGAGACTAGCGTGATCTCCCAAGCACTCATTCCTATATTTTTATATGCTGGATTGGGGAAGCCTGTGTCTGAGATGAGATATACGTGACTGAGACGATGATTGTGACGTTCATTATGCCACCTTTCAGTAAAAAGGATGAATACAGATGAGAATGGCGTCGTTGTCCATGTCAAATCAAATCTATGTGACCACGACTTTAGAATTGGAATGGGATTAGGATGTTTTTGTTGATCTTTAAGCGAGGTAGGGCACATCGGATAATCCGCTCAAATCGGAGCAGCTCGTCTGGGGAAGGACCTCCACCTTACAGAAGATCGTAGCCAAATAGCATAGGTCTCGGCCATGTTGTGTTCCTACGGTGAGTAAGGTCTCCAGAGCTTTTCTCTAGAGCAGGGGGGGGTTGGGAGGGTTGGCAACGCGTGAGTGATACCCCCGGTATTGCTTACGTCTATAGGCTACGGTGACGGCTTACCATCAGGCCGACCGTATGCTTGTTTGCCACCTGTGTGGTATAAAAAAAAAAGATTAGGATGTATTTAAAAATCTCGAGTATGCCCGTGCTTCTAAAGGAATATTAATAATTGGTGGCTATTGTTGTCAATACACATAGATAATCGTTAGGCGTGTCAGGCACTCAGGCACAAGACACAAAATATGTACAATAATAATTCGGTGCTAAGTACATTACTATATTATATTTTTTATACAAAACTGTTATTGTTCTTGGTGTGCACAAAGTTTTTCTAGGTCCCAGGGTGGATGGGGCGGTGGGCGGGCGTCGATTCGAACCTCGGGCGGCTCTTCAAAATCCGGCAAACTCGTCGACTATCCAGCACACTGGAATTATACCCCCAGGGAGTGAAGCCGCCAATACCAGTGTTACACTTTCTGTTACGTATACTGTTTGTTATTTCCATCAATTTTTATAACGTCCCGAAGATTGCGCGGTCATTGTTTTCGATATAAACATCTTTTTAATACATAAACGTCAGTTACAGGAAACCTTCCATTGAACTAAGGCTTCCATCTGACGTCTAATACTACATGCCTGTTGGTATAGGTCGTGAAAGACTTTTGGAGAGGCATGATGTTTAGTAGTGGAGACCTACAGGCTGAAATGATGATGATCATGAATCAAGTTTAATAACTGTAATAATATTCGGCCTCGAAATGACGTTAAACTGTAGCACACTATCTTTTGGAAGAGTTGAGGGGTCTTTAATTGGACAGTTGGCAACGGACAGTCAGTTCAGGGACCACTTGACTATAGTTATTCAAGTGAGTGTACCAAGGCGGCGGCGGAAGAGTGTCCACACACAGCCCTAGTTAGATAGCCTACTGCCTAACCACTAATCCGCAATGGACAAGCGTGGTGGATTTAATTGTCCAAACCCTTCCTTCATATCCATTAATATATAGGGAACACATGGAAAGGAAGACCTTTGCCAGGCAGTACGACAGTTTAGTCTAATAATAATAATAGATAATTGCAATTTGGGATGGAGAAGGATGAAGGTTTACATTTTAGTTTTGGGTAAAAATATTTTAGTAAAGAATAGTATTAAGTTTAATAGTCTTCCAGTATATTGCAGTAAGTGATATATCTTCCCGCTTGCTTCGTTTTGCTAGATATACATTCATATGTCACATAAACGAGCCGGCTCATGACGAATTGTGGCATTAAATCGTAAAAGGCAGGGAGGCAAGCAATGGGGTAAAATGGAGGTACTTTTTGAGGTGCGACCGTGTCCGCAAAGTAAGATAAATAACCGGAAAGACAGTTTTTATTGTGAGTTTACTAAAGAGTATATTTTGCTTTCTTATTAAATTTTGTTAAAAATTTTGAATTGTAATTTAGAAATTGGAACGACCTCGCGTCAAAAGAACCCTAGTCAATGTTGAATTGGATGGGTTTAAAAAATCTCGAACTCCCCCGTGCTACGGAGGGCACGTTAAGCTGTCGGTCCCGACTGCTGTAGATAGGTAACAGTAGTCAAGTCAGTTAGATGACCTGAAGACACTGACACCAGCTACACGCAATTGACACTAATTGCGGTAAGCACACGAAAAGAAGAAGATTTAAACTATTGTTAAGTAAAAATAAGGAGCAATAACGTTGCTGCACGTATATATTTATTTATTTATTCTTTATTGCACGATTGAGACCTAATTGGCGGACTTAATGCCTAAAGGCACTCCAGTCAACCATCGGGTAATGCTGAAATATTGTTTGCGGGACCAAAATTGTAAGCAGTATCTACTGGTTACCTAAGAACCATTCATATATCCTAACTAATATTATAAATGAGAAAGTGAGCTTGTTTGTTTGTTTTTAACCTTCACGGCTTGACTAATCAGCCGATCATTATGAAAATTTGTATACATATTGTCAGGGGTACAGAGCCCAACATAGCATAGGCTACTTTTTATCCCGTGAAAGTAAGCCATTCCAATGGGAAAATATTTTTTCTACCATAGATGGCGCTGCAACTGCGATGTCAGTCAACAGATGGCGCCACAAGTCACGCTATGAGTTGTTTTGTTGTCAAACGAGATCTATGCCATACAATTAACCGCCAGCGAAGCCGCGGGGAAAAGCTATTACGGCTGTAACTAAGAAATCTCGTCCATAACGTTTTTGTCCAAGTGGATCGTCTGATGGAAAATGATTGCCGCGTCCCTTATACAAACATCAGGTACACCAGAGGTGCTACCAATGAGTTTCCCGCTACAAGGGAGAAAAGAGATAGGAAAGAGTTGGGTTCTCCGATTTCGGTGAGTTGCACAAAAACCATTTAAAGTGAATGATGGAGACAACTTAAATCACTGTTAAAGTTAGTAAGAAAAAAGGATCTTGTGGCTTAATGTGAATTTAAGATATTTTTTTCTGCAACTAGCTGTTTGTCTACTAAATATATAAAGTCAGAATTAACTATTAAATAGACGTTTCCCTTGAGATAGTAATATGTTATCGTTGTTATATAATAATGTTTCAGTAAAGTAGCGACTCAAGAGACGTCAGAAGATGTATGTGTCTAAGTCGTGTAAAGCGATTTGAGCGTAAATTATGAAGGAACCTTACCCTAAACTTGCAATGAAGATATGCAAAATAGGTGACTTAAGTAAAAGTGTTATAAACATTCTTTGTTAATTTGAATAATAATATGTAAAAGAGTGAAGTTATGAGATTAAATTCAAGTTAAGTATAAAATGTGATAAGCCACGTAAGTCAAGCAAGATTTTTACCAGTATTTGGATGGGTTTATTAATCTAGATATCAGAAAATACGTTATGTTATCAGTCCTGACTGTTGAAAAGATCATAGTCGTCAAATCAAGCCGTAGATGTGATCCTCTTCGATTGTATTTAGTACCAAAAATAATTGTTCGCTCTATTTGGAAATAAAAGGTGTTTTCAAATTAAACCCTTCTCAATGCTGGCTGGAATCGTCGCTGCTTAATTTGAGTTATTCAGTTTGCTAAAATTTTAATGTCAATATTATAGGTAATATTTTCCGTTTCAGTTTTTTTTTGTTTACAAAATAGTTACTTTGTATGATGACTGAAGCTAAGAGCAAGTATACTAATTCTTAATTCCAGAAAAAAGAGCATTCAATAACATTTATTGTAGTAGTCGAATTAGACCGTTCTCAGTTACTTTACCTCTGACTCTGACAGATTAAAACACTCGAAATAAGAGCATTGCGTGTATGTTGTTATTCGAAAGAGCTTATATTAGGCCTATTTGAATAAAAATATTTTGAATTGAATTTGAATTTGTTGATGAACGGTTCGAACAGTCCGTTTATGTAGGCTTACACATTAAGAATTATTCCTGTGACACTTATTTTATGTGTTTAAAGCCTGTTTTTACATCTGACAGAGGTGAAAGTACTGGGTACGGTCTATAGTGATATCATGATATGCCTTCACCACATATTACTCAATAGTTACCCTCTACATTGTACGTATTCCTACAATTCCCCTGTGCCAAAGGTAAAGTAATTCCGAATGATAATAATCTAATATTCAAATTATACTGCTGGTCGTTCGCTTTCAACTAAACCCATCATGATCTAGATACGTGATATAGTTAAATGTTATACATTGCTACCTAGTATAATGTAAGCATAGATAATATGAAATCAATAGTTTTATGCTATCTATAAGTATAGTTACCTCTTACAGATGGTTTAAAAAACACTCAAAATAAATAACTCTGTAGCAAAATAATATGTGAGCCGACGACATAAATGGACTGCTTGAGCAGTTAGCCATGATCAACATACACTAAACGCTCGTGCTTTGAGTGTTTAAACCTGTTTAATACATCCTTTCATAGGGAAGATAACTGTGAACGGAGAGTACTCTTTTATCTTTAGTTTGACAGCTAACCCTGTGGGGAAGTTGACCGGAGTGAAGTTAGGCACGAAGTTAAAAGACAAAGTAAGGAAAAGTAGGGAAAAATGCCCGACTAATCTCTTTGTTGGGTTATGCTTGAATGCACTATATTTAACTAAGTACAATAAGTTTTTTTTATTTTATTTTATTTTATTTCGCCGGCTACAGTTAATTTTTTCTATTAATTTCAGTCCTTCATACAATTTGTACCATTATTTTTTAAAGATACGCTGTAAGTTGCAATTATTAATACAGTTGCTTTTTAGTACAACAAAGAGCTTTTATGGTTAGGATTCTTTTAAATTACTTGTAATGTGTCGCGCGACAAACGGCGCGATAAGTAAGTTGCGCGAAACGTTATAAGTATTTTGAAGGAGTGCTATTGTCTATGGATGGGTTGTTATTAATCCCGGCTACACAGAAGAAAAAAGCATTTAAATATTCATTACTCATCAAATATCCCATATTATTTTATACGTAAATATATCCGTATAAAAGTAATACAGATTGCATAATATGAAGTCCATCCATGCGCTGCAATGGCGTACTTGTTCGCGATTTGCATCTAAAGTACCTTTCACCGATAGCAGTTTGCGGAAAATGCGTATTACGTAATGGTTCGAAGTCATATGAGGATATAAATTATATAGAAACTGTAAATATGTCTAGTATAATATAAAATCTAACAAAATTAACGATAAATATTTTGCAGGGTGTCTGTAATTATGTATACGTACGCTACGAAAAACGATACAAAGTAAACATTATCATTTTATAGTGAAGCTACTGATCGATGATCTTTTTAAAAATATTTAATACTAATTGTTTCCTGCTAAGATGTACAAATAAGTTACAAATCCTTTACGCAGTACCATTAAAAATCGGTTCTGAGAACCGACATTCATCTAGGTTGGTTTTAATTAAAATTTAAAATGGCGGCCCGGTGGCAACTCTTTGTCTACTGAGCTGACACAGTAATGTTACACGGCTCCCATTAATTTATGCTAAACTCCGGCCGGCATTACAAGCGGCTTGTGCAAACAAATGCTACATCCAATGTAAAATGTGAATTTAGCTATTTTAGATTATTTTTTAATGCGCTTCCTTTGTTTTTTACACGCGCAATCTATAAAGGCCTGTATCCACTTTGATTAGTGCGAGTTCCGGTGATTAGTAACTGAGGGTGATTCACCCTTACCTTACGATGCAAAAGATTTAGGTAGTAGAATTTTTGGTACTGAAGGTGATTAACATTCAATTAGGTGCTAATCACCCGCACTCGCACTAATCAGAGTGAATTCAGGCCTTAATGTAAATACTTATGATCCAAAGAGAATGAGGTGGTCGGTTATGATTTATAAACGACTAACTGTTACCCGCGGCTTCGCCCGCGCCGCGTGGCCAAGACGAATTTCCCGGGTTAATAAAATTAATAACTCACAGAATTTTCATAATCGATTCAGTAGATGCAGTTACCCTCACAATATCAAAAACTTTACCTCTTAATATTAGTATAGATATATGATCTTCCGATTTCAGTACACACTTTGTCTGCTATACACTCATTACATATGCTATACACTCATTAGTCGTGGACATAATGTATCCGAAGATAAACGCGTTGTGTGTCTGTAAAAATCCGCGACGAACTTTTTGAGCGCCATCTAATTTTTTTTGTGGAAATGCCTCGCTTCCCTTCCTTCATACATCTAAATAATTTTATCAGTCACTACCTGTCAAAGTTTTAAAACAAGTACAAAGTGAAATAGCTCTAAAACACTGAACTAGTTCCCGTGAGGCAATAAAACGGTACAATATGGCGACAATTCTTCCGTCGAAACTCTATAAATTCGACCGTTTGCTTGCCACCACTATTTGTGGCATCCAACTTCCGCCATTTCGCCGATACACTGGTACAATACAGATTGTGCAGTGTGTTATATTATATTTTTTTACTACTAATTTACTTGTCTGATTTTCCAATTAATAAAAATATGATAGTCTCAGTTTGTAGTATAATCAGACCTATCTTGGACCTATTAATCTTATTATGAATATGTATACAAATCTGAAAGCGACACATGCTTCCATAGGTTTTTAAACCAGTAGCTTGTTCCTTTTGCTCTATTTCACACTTTCGGCTATCACCGCTCGATAGATTTAATTAATGTTAATATAATTTAATGAAAACAATTATATGTAACAACGATCCCATAATAGATGAGTAAGGCAGGGAAGGTGTACAACATCCCACCCCCATCCACAGCCCATTATCGCCTCCATATTGCTTCCTCACATTCATATGACAATTCGCTTTCAATTTGTACGGATAACAAGAAATATAGGGCTTTGTGTTACGAATTGCCTCACGTAGATATTAATGCTATGTGAATATTTACTTAATCGCTTGAGTGTTGTTTTATTTAATACTAACATTTTTATAATAAAAAAGGAATAGGTAGATTGAATAATCTCTAAACATTTGTAATTTTTTAAGGAAAAAATTCATTCGCACTCCCGGCCCACTCGCACCGAACTTCTCGATTTTTATTTAAAATTGATTTTTACGTGTGATTATGGTGTTATTTAAAATTTTATATATTTTGAGTTGTAACACTTATTCTATTATTAGTATTATATTAGTTTAAGAAAACCTTTAGTTTTACGAGTAGGTACTATGATCCTATCCAAACCTAAATGCGAGAAACCCTCGAACAATTTTTGACTTCTCTGCTCGTAGATTTTATTCGTAAGTGTCTACACGATTTATTATGTCAAATTTTATTTATTCAGATTCACCTACATTTTATTATTATTATTTATTTATTTATTCATTGCAACAAACATTACACCTCAATAAAATTACACAAATTTACGTATATAGGTACGTATATTTTGAAAATACCATTTTTACTACTTACTAACTTTAATAATATTTTGGCACGACATTAAAATTGCACCATTTGCAAATAAAAAATGGCAGCATCAACCTTATAAATAAAACAATAAAAAAATCCAATTTCACATAAATAGATAAGTCAAAAGGTGGCCGAGTGCTAATAAAAACATAACCCATAAAAACGAGTAGGTATTGCGTAGCGTTTGTAGCAGGTGCCACGGAGCGTAAACCCGAGCGTAAAAAATCCATGTCATAGTGGAATTATGAACAGTTACCACAGTCTATACTCCTGCAGAAATCATCGTTTCATATAATGTAAGAAATAAATAAAAAGAGTTTGACGTTTGTAGGAGGGCGTTACTGTGGCATATTTTCATACATTTTGTCAAAGGTGAACTGTCAAAAAGTGACATACAATATGAACGGGAGTTGTAGTTCCAATTTCGGCCACGTTCATAAAGACCTTTGTAGCACTATAAATATTGTATTATTTAAAATAACACTCAGGAAATTTAGAATTTTCTAAATGCTGATGAGGATGCAGTGGATATTGCTTTGCAATGTATAATAGATCGATCATTGAAACTGACAATATTTAAAATTGTTAATGAAATGGTAGACTTTTCTTCTCTTGTGCATATCTTTCATACCATTCGAAACACAAAACAGATATCACATTAAGGAACTAAATAGTCTCAGTAGTTCCTTTAGAATCTTCCTTTAGAATAGAAGAAATTAGAGAATCGCCATTAAACTATTTCAAAATTAAATTAAAAATCTGGTTGCTTGAGAGGTGTTTTTACAAGCTGAATGATTTCCTGGATTAATAATATTGATACTTTATTGGATTTATGATTTATTTTTAAAGTGAATGGAAATGTTAATTATTTTATTATTATTATTACATTTTATTAATTGTTAATTTGCATGTCATGTTTTATGGCGGAGCATTGAAACTATTTGAATGTAACACCTTTTTTTGTGCTACATGTTTCTGGCAAATAAATTTCTATTCTATTCTTTTTTCTATTCTATTCTTCAAAATAGTGGGACAAAAAGTTTCAATAGTTCCTTCAAAGGACTAATGAAATGAAATCGTTTATTTCAGAAATAAGACCTTCACAGGCACTTTTTCTTGTCATTTACAATTTGTATATAATATATGTATAAAGAAAATAAACTACGTTATATACCACCACCATTTCGGACACAAGCAAAATGGCCACCGGTAAAAGAAATGGCGAAAGAACGGCCTTTACGGTTACGGCCTTTTTTTCTCATTTAGCAATTTTTTTCTTTCACTCGTTTGTTACAATGTATAAGTACATTTATAAGAATAAATAAAATACAGATCCAGGTAAATATAGAAATCAAGCACTAAAAGCGGGATGTCGATCCAAATAGCGCTATGGTCAAATCCTAAATTGTCGAATATGTAGATGTTAATAAAGCGAACGAATTATAGGAACTCCTGGGAATAAAGGCTCTCGGCTGTTCATATCATAAACACAACCCGCGCCCCGGTGGCTGAATGTTCTGTGTGAAGCTTCTACGCTGTATTTTATTTTACTGGGACATATTATTATCAGACAGTATTCAGACCCAAAAATCCTCTCACTACACATATACCGGAAACCGGAAAAACCCAACGGGTTATCGTTTGAAATTGAGGGTACGTGTGACGTTTCCCACTCGTATCTTGGTGGCTGATTCCGATAGGATTAAATTTAATATGCACAAGTTTAGAATACGTAATTATTGAATTTTCTTATATCAAAATGTTATTAAAATAATTTTTTTCTTTAATTTATAATAATTGTAGGCTTTTTTTTTGCAATTATCGTTTTGCGTGCTAACTAAATGATGGTTGCACATCTTTCCTTTAGGGTTAAACTATCGGCATATAGTATTATTTCTCATTCAAGTGAACAGTTAAGATTTTTTCTTATGAATAATTAAACCATAATTAAACTTTATTTTATTTTATTCGGACACGGCATGTGACTCCAGCGCGCCTGCCAGATGGGCAGCAGATCACTGGGGTCCAGGAATAGGAGTGACGTCGTAGTCATACAGTATTTGATTCACTGCATCATCGTGACAAAAACATGCATCGAAATGATTGTGTTGGGAACTTGGGAATTCCCCATGCCATGAAAAAGGAAGCCACGCGTCGAGATACTGGCCGATACACTGTTTTTTCATACTTACTTTCAATTGTTTTTAAAAGCTTTTATTTAACTTGACCTGTATGTATGTATGTATGTAAGGGTGGAATCTTGGAACGAAAATTTTTAAAAGCTTTTATTTAACTTGACCTGTATGTATGTATGTATGTAAGGGTGGAATCTTGGAACGAAAATTTGAACCACTTCCCGAAGACCGATTGAGCTGAAATTTTGCTTAAAACTGTAGATCAGATGACAATACAATATTATAATAACAAAATTACGATACAGCCGTTTGTGTTCCGTTTTTCGTACAAAACCGTTCCGACCAAAAACCTATAGGGTACTTCCGGTTGTCCTAGAATCATAAAATTTGGCAAGAAGCAAGATGATGTAGCAAAAGTACAGGAATAAATCTGAAAATTGAAAATTTGTGGTTACTTCTTCTTCTTTAAACAACCAATATAATGTGACCCTACCCTTGGTACATTTTACATTGGTACATGGCTCTTTTTATACCGGTTTTGAATTAAAATGTATTTTATCAATTACTAGCTTTTCCTCGCGGCTTCGCTCGCGTTAATTTTATGACATAGATTTCGTTTGACAACAAAACAACGTATAGCGCGACTTGTGGCGCCATCTGTTGGCCGATAGCATCCCATACAGCGCCCTCAATAGTAGAAAAAATATTTTCCCTTTGGACTGACATACTTTCACGGTTCACGGGTAAAAAGGTAGCCTATGTTGGGCTCTGTACCCCTGACAATATATTTACAAATTTTCATAACGATCAACTGATTAGTCAAGCCGTGAAGAAATAACGAACAAACACACTCACTTTCTCATTTATAATATTAGTATGATAGTATGACTAGTATCGTTATGGGAAGGAACACTCATGCGCGAGTTCTACTTGCCCTTGGTCGGTATTTTATTTTTGATGGGTACATAAACCCGTTTAGTTTGTCGCAGGGTAACTGTAGTAAAATCAGGAAATTATATAGGTATTCAAATTGCTGGTGCTAGTTATAACAAATAAATTCATTAGACTAGTACCGCCTCTCGACAATAGATGGCGCTGCGAAACCTGTCCAGTAATAACTAAAAAGTAAAAAATAAAATAAAAGTAAAAAAAATATATTTAAAAACAAGCTTTTATTTAATTGCGCTAAAAGGAATAAAATAAACTTTTCTTTTAAAACTTTAACTATCAACTTATAACGTCATTACACAATTTATATGACATAAAAGCTTGTCGCAAGATTTACCTGTATAAGAAAACATAATTATCGAACTAACATTTACTCGTACTACAACAGATTACTTAATAGTTTGGTACTACGAGTAAATGTTAGTAATTAAATCTCGCGACAAGCTTTTATGTCATATAAATTGTGTAATGACGTTATAAGTTGATAGTTAAAGTTTTAAAAGAAAAGTTTATTTTATTCCTTTTAGCGCAATTAAATAAAAGCTTGTTTTTAAATATATTTTTTTTACTTTTATTTTTTCCTTCGAATATTTTCCCGTTCTGTCCCGATAGAAAAATGTCAAATAATATTTATCGAATTTTTCACGACTCATAAGTATGACTTATTTTCCGCTCCTGCGCATCTTCGTTTGCATGTATTTATGCACAGTAGCGCCATCTATTTTATAAAGCTTTGACTGTCAGACTTTTGACCTCAAATCCTACGGGAGTCGCGTACTTTTCGGGATAAAAAGTACCCTATGTGTTAATCCAAGGTATCAGCTATCTATATCATAAAAATTGGCCCAGTCATTTGAGCGTGAAGAATAACAAACATACTCACGAATTTTCGCCTATAAAATATTAGTTGGATGCCCGTTTTCATCAATGCCTCCTAGCGTTAATTTGTATGAGTTAGAAGGAGGCAGACGCTCTCGTAAATGGACTGGATCCAACATATAAATGTTTTCTCAATTTTAATCATAGTAGTTCCTGATATTTGCGAGATCAACCAGATACAAACAACTAAATTCGTGAGCTTTATGGCTCGAACAAACGTTTTTTAGATTTAACAGATTAGACAGATGTTTTTAGCGTGTCTACCCGAACCCATAAAGTTGAAGATTTTAGTTTTTATTAAAACGTTAAAACATATAAATAAGACTGTAGACAATTTGTCTTGTTCACGAAGATTGAAATTATTTCTACGCCGAAAATGGTTTCGGACGGGTTATATTACTCATTTATCAGAAGCGTATACCTAGTCCATAGAGTAAAATTACATTTATTTTTTGTGGCCGTAAAGAAGATGTATAAAGACATTTCTGTTAAGTAATTTTGCCATTTATTGTCGTAGGTATAGCACTTTTATGCTCTTGTGTAGGTGATAAATTGTGAGAAAATAAATACTGCTTCACTCATACTCAGTGACCAGTCACGTCAGTGAGGGCTTCAGGGAGAACCCTATCGTCAATTAAAATGTCTGGAACTCTTGGAATGGAGGTAAGGAGGTCTTTGCTCAGCACTGCATTATCTTTCCCATATTTGTGAAGGCGTGGCACAATTCCCTTTAATATATGAGAATAAACATCAATCCTTGCTTGGCCAAAGCAAATAAATATTTCATTCATTCATTCAAATCATTTATGTCATATTTCAGAAAACGAGCTCACTGTCTACTAAGCAATAAAGTACAAGGCTTTTGTAGTTATAACAAAGCAATATATTTTTTTGTAATAAGTGTTAGCTTTTATAACCTTCGGGTCACATAAACTGGAACATGTCCCGACATAGCCAGCTCATATAACTGTTGTAAAACAGTCGTGAACCGGGGTTAACTCATTTACCTGCTGGCTTATCTTTATATTATATTACTAGTTTTTATGTTCTTAGCCTTTATAAGTTAATAGGATTTTTAACAAAATGTGAATATGAATAGTAGAAATTTTATGAATTTTGTTCAAGTCGTCGTCACACTGATATTTTCCTCTGAGAGTTGAAACGGATAGTACAAAAATATTATAATTCATTTCATAAGTGCGTTGACATAATATGCAAACTATGCATGAAATTCGTCTGTCCTGACTGACTGAATGTATAATATTCTTTTGTTTATAGTGTAAGATAATGTAATAAAGGGTATTTCATAGGGGCATTGAATAATTTTGTTACAAAGGTCTATGCAGAGGAGATCGGTGCGTCAAAATCGATTCATTGGTACAGTAATAAACGTGTAATAAATTAATTTTGGCGATCAAAAAAGTTCATCTACAAAATATTTAAGGAAACATGGAATAAGTAATAAAATGAAAATAACATAATAAAATCTTATTAATTTTATTCAGCATCAAAATGTAAACTTACAAAATATATTACAGAAGATGTCGATCGATATTTGGCACAATTTGAGCTGTTTCGAAACTGTTCAGGAATGATTTAAGCCATACCGTGCCGGGTACGAGCTGTAACGGACCCCGTCCGAGGCACGGATGCCTTACCTCGAACATTTTACATTATGTTCATTTTACACCGAGAGACGTGCTTTATACTGATGCCTCGGACGGGGCACGGCCCGTGATTGTCCCAATCTAGCATAAATCAAACTTAGGATTGTCATTAGTACATTAAAATTTAGTACTATATTATAAATTACCAAATTTACTATCATAGTTTATGATTGTGGTCAATTCAACTAAATTATCAATAAGTATTTAAAGCAATAAGTATTTAATAGTTAAAGCATGGAGAAAAAAAATATAGCTATGGCAGTAGGTACTGTTGTGGATAAATTTTATTTACAATTAAAATTATTATTTATTAACATCTTAAAGATACTTTAGTAACTTACTTAATGAAATGTCATTGTAAAGCTGGCATCAGATACAGTTTAACTTGTTTGATTACTAGGGGGGCACGGCAATTTGTTGCAATCTGCTATATGGTTTGACGTCTTCAAAGAATATGTTTAAATATTTGAACTGTATGTGACGCCGGCATAATACTAATTGAAATATAGGTGTAAAACATCGAATACTAAATTCATTAATCTACATCAAAAACGGTACTTACATGACATTTTAAAAATAATGTTACATTTATTGACCTCATTTATAAAGGTCTTAGATGAAGGGAATTTGGCACACATTTTAATTCATTTGGCTCTTGGTAATAAAAGTACATTAGTTATCCACTTGAAACGTTTTTATCTTAGGAATGAAGAATGGCATTCTTGGAATACCCCTTTCAGTAAATTGTCATAATATTTTCACAACGTTATCATAACTATTAAACGCTTGACGCTGCAAAAGCGAAGTTTTAATTCCAAAAGGAAAATAATTATGTATTCTCTCTAAATGGAACTCGGAGTAGTCAACAGTATCATTTAAATAATAAAGAGCTTTTGATGACATTTTGTTTATTTCTGCAAAACCGACTTAGTATTTATTTTCCCTTTAAAATTGTTAACGTATTCTAACTTAGATTAGTTAGAACAGGATTCGCCACTAATCTGAAAGTATAATGATCGCAAATACCTTCAAAAATTATTCAAGTTACTACAATTCCTGGCCTAAATTGTCGTATGTCGTAAGAAACATTTATATCGGCTGTAAATGAACACTGAAAAAATTGTGTCGTATCCTTTCCTAACCAAACCAAATATTCTATTCGATAAGATATGAATTTATTTACAATAAATTGGCCTATCAACATTCGGACATGCATTGTCAGTTCATTTATCATCACTTTATTGTTTTTTTTGTTATTGTCCATTGCCTACACATCGCTTGGTGGCGAGGAGGCGGAGTCTGGGCGCTAGTGTAGTTGACTTTTTGTACTAAATCCATAGTGCAAGTATGGGGAACCAGCACCATCCCTTGGGCCAGGGTTCCCTCCACTACCTGTACCACTTGGGCACTTCAACGCAGAACGCAGCTCCGACGCCATTTCAGAACACAGTGACGCCTGGATCCAGAAATTGTATAGAATAGAATATGAATAATTTATAATATTAGAAAAATGTTAAAAAACAATTACCTCTTCCTTCTGAACGCATTGGCAGCATTAAAATAAACATGTTGGTTAATAATTGGAAAATAAATTATTCTAGAATAGCGTATAGGGATAACAAGAGCGATTCTACACTAAAAATATAATAGGTACCGATACAGTATAGTTTTAAAATTATGAATAGTCATTAGCAGTACCATCAATAATTAATTTACACTGTGTGAATTAAAATTTGACAAATATTTTGTCTACTAAATTCGATGCAGCGCGCTATAAGTACTAGACAGAAAAAAACTGGGCTGGGTATTTATTTATGCGCCAATAGCTATCTGACTCACTTCCTATCTCCTACATAGTTATCTCACTTACTTCCTAACTGTATACAGAATGCAAAACCGACAATTTAACAAACTATCTTTTGATAGGAAATTTAAAGTTGATATTTCGCCCTGAATACCAATGCAATGTCGGCTTTGAATCAATAGATTTATTTTTTATACCACAAAGGTGGCAATCAAGCATACGGTAGGCCTGCCTGATGGTAAGCCGTCACCGTAGCCTATAGACGCTTGCAATACCGGGGGTATCACACGTGCGTTGCCGACCCTCCCAATCCCCCTAAGTGGAGTGGAGTGGAGAATAGATTTATACTCATATTGCATGATCTTTAGCCAAACCCACACAGTATTTAACTAGCGACATTATTATTTTTTAACTACTATATACTAAATCAAATCTACTAAGCAAGTTTACTGAACACATATCGTTACCCAATAATTCAAAAATAAACCTAGAACAAAATAAAAGTTCTATTAAACAATCGGAAATGGAATGTGGAACAGTCCCGTTGGGAATGCGGGATTGTATTCGTAAGACAAATCGATTGTATCGAATATATTGCGAAACAAACATACCATAGTAAGTACACGTTAAGCTTTTACACGTTTGTTCGGGGTAAACGCTATTCTGATTCTGATAACGATAATCGTATTACAGGAAAGGGGAATTTATATGTAACTTCACGGTTTTCAACACCAATAAGTATGGAAGATGTATTTAAACAGTAAAGGAGTATCTTTGTGTTTTAAATACCAAGGTTCTTGCAGCTCTTTGTATAAATCTGCTGTCTAACTGGTATGAAAAGAAACGAAGAAGAAAATTCACACAAACTCTAGAACATTTGATAGAGTTTGTAATAGATATGAGAAATAATATTTTGAATTTTATGAAAATTACACGGCTCCGTAAAACAGCCTTTCAACTAAAGACATGCCCGTAGTGAAACGAGTAGAGGTTGATGATAATGTGGAACTTAAGAAATTCTTTAACATGAAGTAATAAAATAACAGTTGAGCTCATAGACATCCTCAAGTTTAAAATTAGGAATTCAGTGACCTGATGATCAATGAAATGTACACTAGTCTATTGTTTATTCTCACCCTCTCGTCGACAGCGACTTTGCGTGACTTCCAGACGAATTCGCAGACTGCAATGACGCAAGCGACGCCCATCCCGCCCATCAGTACGACGAATACGCCACCTACATTGGCCAATCCTAGTTCGTTTGCTGTTGATGATGATTTCGAAGTGTCATCCTGTTAATACCAAGTAATCCTATTAATACATTCATAGACAAATAATTCGGTCACCATACAGTTAGTTAGTTAGAAGGTAGACTATTAGTGGGAGTCACACAGAAGCAGAACAGTTGCTGTGCACACGTGCACTACGAGTGCAATGTTCCGCCCTTGGCTATTCCATTTAGTTTTTAAATATTATACGAACACATGAAATACGTGTGCGTATAAACCCGCAAGATCCTGCACAATGTAAATAGGTATATTTCCCGAACCGCTTCCGTCTTCTGTTTGTCTCACGGGTTATTAAAAGTTGGTTAACCTCCGGAATTTTAACTTTAGATCGTACAGTAATTGCTTGAACTTTAGTACCAGTCATATAGTGAAAGAGGAATATAAATTAAAGGACAAAATATTCAAAGCTAACACAAAAGGCTTGGTAAAACTATAACGCAAAAAGTAATCTTTTCTAATACATTTCGCCTTCATGTAAAGGGTCGTTCAATACTATTTACATCTATGATTGCACTCTTTGTGGAATGTCACGGGCAAATCGCCCTTCTAAATGATCCTATTCTGAACATTTCATGTCTGGATTTTCTCCGAACATTGCAAACGTTCTAGAGTACCTATCTTGTTACAAAATCAGATTAACGTCCTTGGCTTTCATTGTTGTATCTTTTATTCGTTTTTAAATCTGGATTTCAATACCATACCTACCATAAAATCTTGAAATAGCAACGGCCATTTCGATCAAAAAATACTGAAAAGTTATTGTAACAGAAAATAATGACACAGCCAAGTTCCTCAAAAAAAAAACCATTCGATAACTTACATCATAAATATTAATTACTATTATATATTTCATAATCATGCCGTGGACATGTTTTAATAGACATACCCTGCAGGAACCACCACCCCTCTTCTCCTTCCACCATTTGGTTTTCAAAATGTGAAGCTTCCCTTCCTCTTGAAGTTTAAGAACAGCTCCACTTATTGCAGTACGATATGGTGAATCTATAACAATGATTTATATTAAATACTTTCCAGGAAATTTTATTACTTTAGAAAACAGTAGATGAATAAGCATATCGTGTTCAAATAAACAAAAAAAGTCAGCTTTGTTATTATCATCATCATCGCGGGTAACCGCTCGATGGAGACCGTTTCCAACCGGTCATACTGGAAACATTGGACTACTAGCAGTATACTTATGGCAGCTTACAAACTACAAAAGTAAAATAAATGTAACTCACTTGGGGGCATGGCTATTCCGTAACCTTTTGAGTCAAGCATCCCTCCCACTTGAGTGAGATCACAGTTCCTTTCAACTACATACTCAATGGTCGTGGACTCCATCAAGTATGCGTAAGCGCCCTTGCCTCTCATAACCCGTTCTTCACCTTCCTTGTTGCTACTTGTGAACACTGTAGGTCGAGCAGATTCCATAAAGGACCACATTCGCTGGTACGTAGAAAAGTTTGAATCCTGTTTATGAAAAAAAAAATTTTTGCGATTTAATAAGTAATTTATTTTATAGGCAAAATTCGAGGGACGTGTATTCTGGTAAGTTTTCCTACTTTTATACCGTTATCCGGCAAGAGAATAAAAATATTTTCCGAGGTAAAATTACGCGTACGTTGCATTTTGTGGTATGAAAAATAATAAATCATATTTCTACAGAAATAGACTGCGTGCTTTCTACCTTGAAATCTTTATTCCAATAATATTTTAATATATTCTTATAACAACAACAATTCTGTTAAAAATAATAATATAAAATAAAGTTAACATTGGAGCCAATTAGAGGTCTTCGCAAACGAATATGGAAATTCATTAGCAAAACTTTATTATGCCTTCAAAGTCAAAGTTAAAACATTAACTCGAAATAAAACTGAGCGTGATCTCTGATTTTGTTTGATGAGAAATTCTGCTTCTTTTTTTTCGTAAATAGTCTTGATTCGTTTTTCTTATTAAACAACTTTTCTTTTGTTCTTTGCTTTAGATGTTCGTTGATAGCTGTTAGTCTCATTGTTTGTGTAATTTCCACATAAAATGAAAGGAGGAGGATTGTGCTAGCTCTAAATTTTAACTACAACCATTCCTGTATTATGTCTATCATAACAGTGTGGCACTAAACACGCGTAAATGTTTCCGTTAGCCCAATTTGTGAATACAAATCGCAACCCCTTGACTGACTTGATGACCAATAAAGCCACGCGACTTGGTCAAATGTGTACTTACTGACTGAAATGCTACTTGATTGTGTTAATATTTGGTAAAGGCACATTGCTGCACAAGGACAGCTTTCTGTATGAACTATCTACTACAACATTTTGAAGAGTGTCCTTACTTCCTTACTATCCTTACTCCTTACTAATATTATAAATGAGAAAGTGTTTATTTGTTTGTTTGTTATTCCTTCACGGCCTAACTAATCAGCCGATCATTATGAAAATTTGTATATATATTGTCAGGGGTACAAAGTCCAACATATGCTACTTTTTATCCCGTAAACGTATGTCATTCCAGTGGGAAAATATTTTTTCTACTATAGAGGGCGCTGTATCGGCCAACAGATGGTGCCACAACTCGTGCTATGGGTTGTTTTGTTGTCAATCGAGATCTATGTCATAAATTAACGCGAGCGAAGCCGCGGGAAAAGCTAGTATTATATAAAGTCCTAATGTGTGTAGGCTGTAGTTTTTGCTAGTGTAATATTTCTGTAGTTTTCAATAACTCTTAAAACGCTGCCTAATAAATGAAACTTTATTCTAATCGTCAACAGTACCTATTTACCAAACTGACCAGAGACGTAACTAACCAGATATTTATGTAAATACACTTATTTAAAGGTATTATATTCTGTAAATATTCTAAGACTTTGTAACTATGCCTGAGGCTTCCAATTGGAATTGTTATTAAACTACTTTGAGGTTAATTAATTAATTTACGTTATGAGTCAAAACTTTGTATAATAAGTGTGTGGATATTATGAGCTTTTACATTGAAACTTTGAAGTAGTATTGGAACTATAAAACCGCCAACGTTACGGTCGCCTTATATTATTTTATTAAGGTATATCAACGATTATTTACACTGATTACATTAAAAAAAAACAATAGTTTTAATGCCAAGTGTAACAATCTCTTAAAGATAGACATCACTTGCGCGATATACAGGAAAAGATGTAAAACTGTCAAAACAAACTGCAACTAGGTTAGGTCAGATTAGACCAGATACTTACAATTTAAAAGAGAAAAAAGAAAACTGAAAATAGTCTCTAAGCTGTCTATGTCTGTATACTGTGTCCTACTGTTGTGTATTGTAAATAAAGCATATTCTATCTATATGTAAAAAGATGGACTAGGGCCTTGGACTCGGCCTGAAATAGCAATTCGTTGAGATGAGATATCAGAATTCGCCTTTCCTAAGTATTCAGAATTCACTGTTCTACGCCTCTCGTGGTTAGTTTAAAAAAAAAATGCAATGGCATAAATTTAATTTTTAAGTACCTATTACGTAATAATATAATAATAAGTTACCTACCTATATAGATTTCACATTTCCAGGTAAATTTAAGTGGAGACCTAATTGTAAACGTAGCAAGGTCGCCACTACTTTTATCTTATGCTGATCTACTAACTATTTCATCACGATCCGCTTAAAGAACTTTACGGAGAGAACACATTACACGGGATTTAGGGAATAAAATAATTGATAAAATAATTCTTACCCTGAAAAACGCAGCGGTAGACCCTCCTTTTAATGCTCCATACTTGATTTTTGTCTGTTTAGCCAGGTCTTCAGCGCTCTCAATAGGCGAGTCCATTCTCTCAACAGTAAGGAAAGCAGCCAAGTTGGCCGTGTAAGATGATATCATTATCAAAGTGAAGAACCACCACATGCCCGCCACCATCCGTGTTGACACAGCTCTAATTAAAAAGGAATTTAATATGTAGTCTGTTCCGATATTATGCTATTAGGTAAAAGATACACAGTGCGTTGCAGCGTCACAAAGATCATTAATATGAATTAAGCGATAAAACATTGTGCCGTACGACAGAATAAAAATCACAGCTCAGACTCTGTAACGCACCGCGATACCTCAGGCGTATCTACTATGGCTATTCACTTAAAACTTAGAACTCTCTTTGTTGAAGTTACTCTTGGACAGAGAACAAAAGTGATATAAATCGAGGCCACTTGAGTGTTATATATTCTCAAACGTCCTGGCTCGGAATAGACGAGTGGTTTGGTAAGGAGCGGTCAGCGCGCCAAAATACTCAATGAATTAGATAAAAAATGTTTTATAATTGTATAAATAATTATAAAAAAATTATTCCTTTCTGAACCATACATAGGTTATTAATATTGTCCGAGCAAAGTACAAACGAACAACAAAAGAGTTATTATGTGTTAAATTAAATAATCCAGTAACAAATTAAATATTGTGACATAAAAATACGACTGCCGATACACGATACTCATTTATCAAACATAATCGAACATGCCATAAACAAAACACTACAAATTGTGTATGTGAAATGCTAATATCAATCACAGGAATAATAATTATCAGGAGTGTAGTGTTTTAATTGGAAACAAACGTACCTATAGTGAATATGCTATTTTTAAATACAATTTTTCAATATAACGAGCATGCGTATCGGCACTTCAAAAAAAATCGAGATTAATTTCACTAATAGAAGTGAAATTAATCTCCACTTTCGAGTAAATTCTAATTCAATGTAAACTTTGATGCAGCAAGCTATCGACTACACAAGCACAGAAGTACGTGGTGCACGATATCCGGAACATTACCCTGGTTAGTAATTCAATTAGCAACTAAATTACAAAGACTTTAGCCAACTATGGTGGAAAATAAAGCTAGTTGAAATTGTCGACACGTCTCTATTTAAATTGGACGCTCTAGGCGATTACCGATGCTTGAAATTCACAAAGGGTTGTGGTCGCTTTGAAACTAATTAGTGAAGGGAGTTCTTCATCCAAGCTCTGCAACTGAAGGCTACATTTCCTTTTATATACAAATACAATATATTTCGATACTGAGAACCCTGGTAAATAGAACTAATCTCGAACATTCGCGGTTAGAATGTTTGCTCTAGGATGAATTGAAAACAGTAAAATTGGAAATTGTAGCCGTCGGTTCGAGTTGGTGACTTACTTCGGTGCGATATCCGAACCTTGCTGCATCAAGGATCCGATAGTGAACCACAGCGAGTTCAACAGAGTGAACTGATTCTCCAGCACCGGCGACTCGTCTAGGCAGTTCCGGGGGCTGTCCCACTCGTACGGGCTGAACCTGTGCCCAAATACTGCCCGTCATTTACTCATATTATTTTAGCGGACATTATATTCACCGAAATAACTTGCGAATCTTTGTTTCGATACTTTAATTAGGTCGAATAAATATATCTATGTACAAAAAACATTATTACAAAAAAAAAACATCTGCCTAATAATTGATAAGATTCTCAATTATCTGTAATGTTTGTAATCTACAAGAGAACTAAGATTAGTTATCTTGTAGAGGAACCCATGAAATAAAGTTTCTGAAGTGTAATTTTAAAAAGCAATTTCACAAAATATTTGACATGTCGTGATATAAAAGAGAAAAAGTTAGTCAATGGACTTTGAAAAATTTAAACGAAACTCAATTTAGCAAGATTATTCTGGTGAATAAATTTGACGCACCCCTCGTCAATTAGTTCTTCATGTGGACTTCGCTGAGTTCACTATTGTTATTGAAATCATAATGACTTTGTAATTTCGTGAAGGGGATTTTTCGAAGATCTTACTTGGGTAAAAAGTCACAGCTCTGCTGCATAAGAGATCCGATGGCAAACCACAGGCAATTAGCTAGTGAGAATATGTTTTCCATTTTGTCACCATCTGAAGAGTGTGTCTGATGCCATTCGTAGGGAGTAAACCTATTGAATTTGTTTATTAATAGTACTTTTAATAATTCCACGGGCTTTTGAATAAAATTTAAAATAAATAATTTTGTAGTATAATAGACACAAATTACCTTCCTTGCGAAATTTGACGTCGACTAGGTAATTAAATACAAAGTGATGAAAAAAGTTTCTTTGTAAGCAAGCACGGAACACTTATTGTGAATAATGTGCCTAATACATAATAATGCAACAAGTTTTAGTTATTTCTATGGAATTAATTAACTGAAATGGAATTAAGCTTTTGATGAATGATAATAAGATCCTAAACCTACAATGCCCAATGATAGACGGTTAGGGAAATTAAATTGATTCTGATTACAATGTTCTGCTTACTTCATTGACTAAAATGTTTTTCTTAAATTCTCAATTAATTCTGAATATTTATCTTATGCTACGTACATATTTCTCTGAATTATGTTTAATAACTTTAGATTCAAAATTATTTGCTTTTCTATACTAATCTATACTAATATTATAAAGAGGAAAGATTTGATTGTTTGTTTGCATTGAATAGGCTCCGAAACTACTGGACCGATTTCAAAAATTCTTTCACCAGTAGAAAGCTACAGTATCAAGGACTGACATAGGCTATAGCTTATCCCGAAATTCAATGTGGTTCCCACGGGAACGACGGGTCCGGAGCTTCACACTGGAAGTCGTGGGAAAAAAGCTAGTTAAGAATAAAAAGAGAAAAGTTTTTTGTGATTGTTTGTACGTCTGAAAAAAAGATACTAAAATACTACATTTTACATACCTGGCTAGAATAAAAAGCAAAACGGATACTCCCAAATACGCAGTGGCCATATAAATCCAGACGTCCAACGAAAGGGGTGAGAGGAATGAGAAGAGGTTCGGCGGCTGCTTTATAGGCTTGCGGTACAATACTGAGATGCCGAGGTTCATGAACGGCATCGTGAAGTCGACCACTTGTTCCCTGTTGATCAAATTAATGATAGTTTTTAATAAAATGCCACTTATTGTAAATGATTGATGGCATTATTTTTGTATGTTTGGAACGTGAACAAGGTATGACATGGTTTCCACTACTTGCTTTTTAGAAACGTTTTTATTGCAACTTTCAACAGTGTTTCGTGGTGTTACTGATTTAAACATACATTACATTGTTTAATATATACCGTTGTTCTATACGTAATTGGTTTTACCCATCATACCTGTTACCATAAGAATTTAAAAAAATGATTTCATCAGTCCTTATGTAAGTGAACACATACATCCGTTATTCCTAGACATAGTGAATACTAACATTACAAAAGAAATGATAATATTCTTCAAGTCTAGTGGCTTCGTGTGTGCCTTAATAGGTCAGTCAGAAATTCACTCGGCGTCTTCTTTTAGGTGTATTTTATTAGATTTGTATTTGTATAGAAAGACGGTAAACCTTTTTGTTATTATGGTAAACATGTAAGGTGTACAAGAGTCTCACCTATCGTAAGTGATAGTCAGATCGGCTATAGCAACATCGGCACGTTGCTCAAGCAATTCCCTTATCATTCCGTCCCACTCTTTAGTCTCCCGGTTGTGGGAGCCGTATCGACCGTCAGGCGCCAGCTTGAATGTATAATTGAAGCCCAGAATTTTAGATATCTCGTGAATGAGATCAATGGCGTATCCTTCGAATTGTGCGTTTCCAGTCAGCTTCTCGCTGGCCTCTTTCCGCATACAATACGGTGAACTCTAGGGAATTACACAACAAATATTTACATACGAATGCTGGATTTAAATGTGAATAGATTCCTAAAACAACATAAAAGTATATCAATATAAATTTCGGAATTCAAGTTTAAGCAGTGAATACCCAACGTCCCGTTCAAAATATTACTTTCCTGAAATATATTTTTACTGCTTGCTAGTCTACGTAAATACCCCTTTTACATCTCAAGAGTAACATACATGTAGTACGCTAATTTCGCTTTTGTGGGACGCCAGAGAGCAGTAAAATGTTCCCGTGGAATTAATGTAGACACGCTCCTGCGTAGTTTATTACTCACCAAAATTGTAGTGACGATAAGCGTTTTGTTTTGCAATATCTCGACTATCTGCTTTTGGTTTTCTCCGTAAGATCTTGTGTAATTGACTCCCTCAGAGGAGTTCCAAGTTCCCGCCTTTTGAAGACCGTCCCTTGTCAGTTCAATTATATCTAGAGTGAAATCGCTTCGAAATCCTTGATGGTCAAACTTTATAACTCCTGTTAAGCCTTTCATTTCAACCTGTTATTGAAATAAACGAGTTAAGTATTCATTTACTTTATAATTCGGAACAATACAATGTTTAGGAGTAAATTAAGGTTTAATTAAATAGTATTTGGAAGTTTTGAAGTTGTTGGACGTTTGAAAACGGAAAGGGAAAATACGTTTAGTGATGTTCGGTGTTTAGTGGTGACACGATTAGGTTAAGCTGGCCTCACGACGCGAGCTGCTAATCCGTCAACTTGCTCGTATAAACGTTAAATCCCTCTACACGACGGTTTGTTTCGAACATTACTTATGGTTTCAAGGGTTGAACACTCAGAACCAATAATGTTTGAAACGTTGTGATATAGTGTAAAATAATATGATTGAGGGAGAACCATTCTGTTAAGCATTAGTCATATGAAATATCATTAGTGCAATCATCTCTTATTTCTATGCGGTTCAAATTAATTAAAAAACTCATATTTTATTAGTTTACTTACAATTTTCATGTAATTAATGAGACTGTAGCCGTGGGGCCATGTATCCTCGGCTTCACATGAAAGAGGTCTCACATCAATTTGTTGCGAGGTATCAAGATCGTGTAAAGCTTTAGCGAAGAGATGTACTGCATCATACATAAGCGCCGTTTCCGTCTGCAGGAAAAGAATACATTTTTTACGATGATAAAATCATTGTGCATATAAAAAGATTTTTTAGATATCACCTCCCTAAATAATAAAAAAAAATATTGTTAAAGAAATGCCAAAAAATTCTGGAGCCAAAGGCATATTTAAACAAATGAAATGAAGCGAAAGAAAAAGGTCCCTACGAAATTGCGGGGGCAGAATAGCAGCGCTCTTGGCACATACATTTAAATATTCATTCAATATCAATAACCTAATTAGAAAGGTTTTAGACTCACCTTTATAAAGGTCATATTTTCCTGCAAACAAGACAATGAGATTCAATATTGACATTTAAAATGTAAACAATTGCTTCAGTTATCCTATGCAAATAACGCTATCACAATATACCTTGGCTGAAGTGTGCCCCAGTTGTAATTTTCGACCCTTTCTGGCTTCGTCATAGACCCAGTCCCTTATGACTTTTTGGACGTCTGTGCGTTCGGGGTCAAGTAACCTCAAAGCTGTTATGTTAGTCCCACCGTATTTGAACTCCTCTAAATCTACGCTGTGAAGATCCTGTACATCAAAGATAATAGAGTTAAGTGGATGAAACGTAATTTAATTAAGAATTCGTTAGATACGTGAGAATAACATAATAATCATCTTTCGAATATTAATTTAATAATAACACGCGTACCAGAGATGTAATTAGATAACTGTGGTAATCAGACATCATTCCAATTTGTTGAGCTTGTTGTAGAACATCTCTGATCCTGTCTGTTGCGCAGTCCAGAACAATATGAGATTCGGCGGAGTTTTTAATTTGTTTTAAAAGAGGCCTAAAAAAGAAATACAGTATTATAAACGAGATGCTAAACAACATTACTACAATGTTACCATATCCATGGTACAATAATATACTGCGGCTGGAATTCTCTTCCGTCAATGGCCCAAGACTACGTCACGACCAGTGTGACATATTCAACCCAAATTCTCCCTTATTATGACTGCACCACAGCCGAACGTAATCTTGGGCCAATCGCGTGACCTAGCTGTCACGGGAAGAAATTACATTGTTTTGTTATACCATGACCATATCTTGAAAAATTACCTATAATCGTGAGAATCTGGTAATTGTCTTACAGCGACTGGTAATTCTGAAGGGCCGTGTGCTTTGAGCAATTCTTGAAGTCGGACTAGGCCGTCGCTATTTTCGTATACTATTGTAAATGATTTCCATCCCCACGCTCTTACCAGATCAACATATGCCTAAAACAAACAATGGCATTTAAAATAAAAATGTTTTAGTAAAAATAAAAGACAAGAAAAATATATTTTCTACATTGCTGTAGTAAAATCAAAGAAATTGCATACGATTTCATAGGAGAGGCTATTCTGAAATAAGACGAAAAATGAACATGAGGATTTTTCAGGAATTTTTAATGTCAAGAGATTTGTTTAATATAAAAAAAGTCCTAATGTCTATTTGTGATTTTTTCCTTTTTTTGATACCCATGCCATCCCATGCAGCATATCTTAACTTACTCTGAATATGTACGAAAAGTTTTATTCATATATAATAAACAAGGCATTGTATTGTATTGATTATAGTGTAATTATGTAAACAAATAGTATTATTTGTAGGTATCTACAGTATTAAAGAAATACATAATACGATATAAACACTTACCCGGCTCAGAGCAGCTGGATGCGGATAAAGATTGACAAGGCAGGATTCTCGTCTCGTACGATAATCCCACCTAGTTTCTAAGTGGGGTAGTTCCATAGTATCACATATAGATTGGACGTGGGCCGCGGCGGGAGCCGACTGCGGCCCGAATATAGCTGCTACCCCGCTTCGTAGCAGATGGCAGACTGTATAAATTATATAGATTAAAATTGGTAATCTTTGACTAAGTAAGGGTCAATCTTTGTCCATAACAATTTGCAATTGTAAATTTTTTGCGTGATTTTCAACGTTGCACCTAATTCTATAAGTACATTGTTTTAGAACGTCTCCACACGGCGATTTATCGCAGCGATACGGCGGCGAGTGGCTGGAGCGAGCAATACACCGCGTATCGCCGCGTGATCGTTGCGTGTCGCGGACTTATCGCGGTTCTCTCGCTCGTAGAGATGGTCACTACTCACTAGTCACTACTACCTGTGCTACTACGGTGCTCGGTTCAACGGTTAGTCTATCTAAAGGGCTTTGTACTCGATGGTTAGTCTAGACGGGGTAGTCCTAAGTGAAATTATATTGTCATTACTTTATCTAATATACTCATAAGAAGTTTATAAATTCGTTTAGACATAAAGAATCTAAGTTAATTGTCTAATTTTGCAGTAATGTTTAATTAGTATCGATATTCGTTAATTTTTAATACCAAATATTATAGAATTTAAATAAGAAAACATTACATACCTCTTTTTGAAGCATGAAAACTGTCTTGCGGCGATATTGTTTCCACTTGTGCAAGTAACTTGGCTCGTGGTAGCACCGCACGGTCAGCATTCACCCGTTCTACCGCGTATCGAAATGCTACCTCTTGTTTGTCATCTTCAGGGTGAAATAGACCACCTAACACAATTTATTAGTTTATAATACAATACATTAAGTATTTGATAGTTCCTGTAAGAGTTTTATGGTTGTCAATTTTGTCTAGGAATGGTCTCAACTCTCACCACGAGCGAAAGAAACCTGACGACAGTATCGTATTTAAGTATATGTATATCATCGCCGCAACGAAATCGCCGTGTGGAGATACGTCGTGTTCTAAGACAATCGGTGGCTAGACGATACTATTGTCGCGAGTCTCTCGCTCGTGGAGATGGCGCCTAAGGAATAAGCTGACTAATTCGTATTATCGAGTGGTGAAATAGGGTCTGAATATTTAACAAAGAAAAAATATAGATAAACAATCTACATAGTTTGTCATATAATATGATAGATTACATTATTTACATGTCGTCATAAGTCTACTTGACGTTAGCATATAGATAAAACATGGAAACTAAATAGAGTATTCATCTCTTCTGTACATAATAAATGTTACTTACCTATTCTGATTGTGTCCGGCAGGGCAGAAAGTCGTCCAAAAAATAAAATGAGAAAAATTGCTTTCGCCCCACTCATTCTGAAACAAGGGTGGAAACTTTAACAATATAGCAACTTTTGCAGCAGTCATCACGGCTGTTTTTGTATTATCTGACCGTATATAGGCCACTGAAGCGAAATAAAGGTGCCATTTAGCAAACTTTCGTTGAATCTAGTTTCTTAATACAATCGGATTTTTGTTCAGAATAAGCAACTTTACAAATTTTAAAGTAGCATTTATTTGGTGGAACTGTTTAACGGGCATGAAGACTTTAAAGAAACTTTACTTCGATCAAATAAAAAGTTTAATTGTTTTAATTTTGAAAAACTTTATCGAGTAAACGAAGACACTAAAGATGTTTGTTATACTTTACTTAATTTACATAATTACTATTTGGAAGTGAGTGTACGATCAAAATATTAC
Source organism: Endotricha flammealis (assembly GCA_905163395.2). Classification (NCBI taxonomy): domain Eukaryota; kingdom Metazoa; phylum Arthropoda; class Insecta; order Lepidoptera; family Pyralidae; genus Endotricha; species Endotricha flammealis. The sequence goes on along the minus strand of LR990863.1, from coordinate 8,789,258 downwards.
GACAGGTTTTTAGAATACAGAACGGATCAACTAAATGTGATTGGATCTGGCAGAAATGAATGCCAAAACCCATAAGAAAGTGTTAAAAATCAATTAGGTATAGATAATTTATCAATCTTATTCAAAGTTAGTTATTATTAGTTAGGGTCTTTTGAAAATAATCCCACACGAACGCATTGTTACGTTAAAAAAAAAAAAAAACATTTATTTTGCAAGTAGATTTACAAGAAATACTTTTACAATTAATTTTAATACTTTTACAGTTAATTTAAAATACTTTTACAGTTAATTTAAATAAAAATGAAATTGGATATTACGATAACCACATAGTAAAGTGTAAAGCTTCTTGAGAACTATTATATATACTATTATATTATAACTACTATTATATTATATATTTAAGAACACGCTGTATATGCTCAGTCCAGTGCGAATAATGGAATAGCATATTGAATGTTTGACTGGTTCTCAACACGCACACAAGCACACTCCTCACAAGAAAGGTTCCTCAGTCAGTAGCTCGCGCGCGTTATCACACTTTAAATAATTATATTAAATACCCACATAATTATTATACTAACCTACCTACACTAACTTACTATTTTTATAAGAACAATATATGTAACGATGTACAGAAAAATCCATTAGGGTTTATGGGACATCGATGTTACGTTACCTAACGATTGTAATTTCTAATATGTTTATAAATAAATAAATAAACTAATTTATATTTTCCAGTAAGAGTTTGTTTGTTTGTGTGTTTGAACGCGCTAATCTCAGGAACTACTGGTCCAAATTGAAAAAATTTTTTTGTGTTGGATAGTCCATTTGTCGAGGAAGGCTTTATAACATTACGCTGGGACCAATAGGAGCGAAGCATCAGGGAAAAATATTGCAAAAACGGGGAAAATTATTCATATTGAGGGCTTCCATTGCGTGCGCAGGCGTAAAGGGATCAAGTTACCCAAAAAATATGTATGGCGCTCAACCTAGAAAGCTGGAATTTTGTATAGAGGTTCTTTTGACAAAGATGGGGTTTTATAGAATTCCCACGGAAAAGGGAGTAATAGGACTGTAAGTGTATTATCGCAGGCGCTCAACCTAGAAAGCTGGAATTTTGTATAGAGATTCCCTTTATGATGTTGACAAGGAAAAAGACGGCAATTTATAGAATTCCCACGGGAAAGGGAGTAATAGGACTGTAAGTATATTATCGCAGGCGCTCAACCTAGAAAGCTGGAATTTTGTATAGAGGTTCCCTTTATGATGTTGACAAGGATAAAAACGGCAATTTATAGAATTCTTACGGGAAAGGGAGTAATAGGGCTGTAAGTGTATTATCGTAGGCGCTCAACCTAGAAAGGTGGAATTTTATATAGAGGTTCCCTTTATGATGTTGACAAGGATAAAGACGGCAATTAATTCCCACGGGAAAGGGGGTATCCACGCGGGCGAAGCCGCGGGTACAGCTAGTTAATTATAAAGCAAGAGGGTCACCTGATGGAGATTGGTTACCGCCACCTATGAACATCAGTAATAAATGCAAGCTGGCAGCGCTACAAATGCGCTGTTTTTGTGTCATTTTTATTCTAATTTCTAAACTAAGGGGTTTTTTGACTTCGTTTAATTTACTTTTCATACTCGTTTATACTGATATTATAAAGCTGAAGATTTTGTTTGATAAGTAACTAACATACATTGAAATACGTAATATCGTACGGCTAATTGAATCTTATGAAACGTGGGTTCAGATCTGACGAGAAAGGCTTTTATGCCTTATATCGAATTTCGTAATAAAAACACTTGTGAACGACCCCTATATAGCATTTTCATACACTTTCCACGTAAGTATTTGTAGGATAAAATGTTAGGGTTCGGGTCAGTGACATTGCTTCAAAAGTACATTTAAAGTTACTATTTTTTGTGAGTATTTCTTCCTCGAATGAATAAAATAGCGAATTTTGTATGACTAGTTAGCAAACGTAGCGATAGGTTACTATCTACTATCAAAATCAATGAATTCAATTTAGTCAAAGACTAGCCGTGAAGTCTGTATCTGATATATATATTTAATATATATATATATATATATATATATATATATATATATATATATATATATATATATATATCTGACGATATATAGTTATATTATAAACAAGAACTACACTAAACTAACAAACAAAATATATCGGCATAATAAATTAAAGAAATGGAATAAGAAATTAGTGTATAAGAAGGTGCCGACTATTTTATTTGTAGTTTGTTATTTGTTGTTCAGCGGAATCAAAGGAACTTCTGTTGTTTGCACGAACAATGTATTTAATATTATTCTAAATGTGAAAATGTGTTTGTGTCCAAGTTGTGTTCAGAAAATAATAGGGTAACGGCTCTTGACATGGGGATAGATGGAAAACGAATACATGTTGAGTAACATATCTTCTGTAACGATTAGATAACATATTACGCGTTATAAAATTTAATATCCTCTCTCTCTATTTTCTTATATTTTTGGAGGGAAGTAAACATCGTAGTTCTTAATTATTTCTCTATAGACTTTACTAATAGGTTTAAGTTAAAACTCTTAATAATTCAAATGAATTAGGAAATGGGAAAAAGAACTTAAACTATAAGTGTAGATATTTTAAATAAATAAAGCCATATCTAATAATATTGGAGATTACATATGCTGGCTAGGCTGGCTAGCTGAGGTTGATATCTAGACAACTGTAGTAGTTTATAGAGTAGATTAATGAATAAAATTAATAAAAATCATATATGTACTTTCTGACAAGTGTTTATAAAGACCTATTCTTTAAATAAAAGTTTTAAAAATGAAAAAAATGATCAAATTAGCTTAGAAAGCATTTTTTTTTAATATTTTTGTACAACTGTTTTTATGTCTCTCGAAATATAGTATTTGTTACACTACAAAAAGTTTTAACGATTTACAGACCACTAATTTATCTCTGTTGGAGTCACTATATCTTTCATTATATAAAGTGTGTAATTTTTAGGGTTTTTAGGGTTAAAATGTAAGGGTTGAAAAGAGAAAAAGAAAAAAAAAATAGTTTTTTTTTGTTTTGTCGATATCTAAATTTTTATATACTTTTCTATTGTGAAAATTACGATAAGAAATTTGTTTGTTTTTATTTTTTATTTTTTGTTTCTTATTTTCATTCATTATAACTTAGTACTAAGATGTGAAGTTACAGCATCACAAAGTTTTTAATAATATTTAATATTATTATTTGAAGATGTATGTTGCGTGGAATAGATTTGGATGGTAACTAAATTTACTTTGTATGAATTATCAATGAATTTCGCTTGGCAATTAATTTATACATCTACATGGTGGAGATTCATTGATAAATGAAACAAAGAACGTGATTTAGTAAAATCTAATGTAAAAAGAATTGTTACAGCCATAGTACTCAAACATATACATACAATACTACTATACACTCATTTAACATATAACAGCATACACACACACTCACACACATAATATATTCACACATACTCACACGACACATCAAAACCTTCCACATAATACATTCCACGAGGGCTGACTGCCGACAAACTGTCTCACAGTTTGGCAGATTGTTATAAGTGTTTTTTATATTGTTTATGTGGTATTAAAATAAAATAGTTATATTAAACACCAGGAAATCCACACTAATTCATCTGAAAATAGCAAAGTCACGTTCAATGTGATTGTGCAAGTTCGGTCTGGGATATTGTCCGACTAACTTCGGTCATCAAATTGGTTTATGTTATTGTTTCATACCATGAATTTCATAACGTAGATTTCAGTGCACTGTATTTTGATTGCAAGCAGTTCAGTCGTAATTTGTTTCGGCGAAAACTTGTTCCTTGGTACCAAAATATCATAATTGTTAGTGCCAAAACAAAAGGTAATCTACCACGATATTTATTTTATGGAAAAGGTTGTCATACGACCATGTGGGTTATCTGATGGTAAGTGATCACCGCCGCCCATAAAACACTGAAACACTACAGTGAAAACACGACTACTAACCAAAGTTCAGGTCTCTACGATCAGCGGACGGGTCAACACAGTCCAAACTGTGTTGACCCGTCAGTCATTGAGGATAAAGCATTTTACTCTGTACCTTAGAAGTATCTTGCTTTGATACTTTTTCTCCCTCCGAAGTGGATAATGCTTACATTGTTGAACACACGTAATTTAATAATAGTAAAATATTCCTGAAATTGTACTCTTAGCGAATGGCAAATTCAATATCACGTTCTGAGCAAAGTAACGTTTTTATAACAATAAAAAAAAACATTCCCTTCGTACTTTATAAAGAAAATATTATGGATACGAAAGTGTAGTTTTATCAGTAGTATTATTCAACGGAATCCCTTTATAGTAATGACAAAAAGTACTTTTTTTTAAGGGCAGAAGAGGACAAACGAGCTAGCGGGTCACCTGCGATGGTAAAGAATCACCGCTGGACATCAAAGACTACAAAATCTTGAATTCGTTGACCACATATGAAGGAATTAAAAGGGAGCACTTCAACACTGAACACAAAATTTGTGGTCTCAATATGGTCTCAATAATAATCACATTGTAGGCGACACGAATTCGTTATGTTGTATTTCTATGAACGTCGCTTCGACATGTTACTACTTACTTATACGGCAACACATAGCAGCGCGGTGTTGCTAATGAGTCTATAGATACGGCGGTAATCGGCAACACAAGGAAGTTTGGGAGAAAAGTTATGGCTCAACACCAGTAGCGCAATTTGCTTACAAAAGATTATGTCGTATTGATGGCAATATGATGTTGATCCCAAGTTGACATGGTTTTAAAATGGTATTAGTTATAATTTTAGTCAGTTTTACATCAAAACGACATCATAATTAAAATTTGTAAGCATAATTGCACCATAGGGGCGCTACCAATGCCTTACCCGCTACAAGGATGGTAGAAATTGGGAGAAAATCGATATTATTTCTCTCTTTAAATTATTCCATTCTTCACTACTCTTTATATATGTTTTTCTATTTATATTGCTGTTTCATGTCGATACCCTTTGAGAGCAATGTATTACGTTTCAGTGTTAACTACATTGACATTCGTCATCTCGACCGTAACATATTCATTCTACACAAATCGTCCTTCACACAGTCAACGCATCTTTTATTAGGTCCCCTATTTCTGACTCCAGAAACTATCATGTCTAATACCATTAAATCAAATGAAACTGTTTATTCACAAATACATCAGTTTCTTTAAATCTATAATAAATTCATCTTAATGATACAATAAAATTATTGTAATGATACTCTCTTCTCCTCATACCATTCTCATACCATCCCACTACATGATTTTAAAGATTTTTTTTTGATAATTTAAATATTTCGGATACTTTTTCTATTTTGTCAGTTGAAAAAACGATTTGAAACTTTTTAAATCAACAAATATTTGATTGAAGTGTAAAAACTGAACACAATTATTGTTAGGTTTTGTGTACACCATCTTCATGACAAGTCTGATACTATTTAAACTATTAAAAAAAAACTATGAATATAACATGCATTTTTTTAAATTGTTCATAACATTGTTCATTTTGAATTTATTGAAAATTGAAATACATACCTGTATTAATTCCAATAACGTGTCATCAGTTAAAGTTATTCACCTAACACTACGTATGTTTATTTTCTTACACCATTCGCGGACACCAATCACAGATTTGTTTTTTAACAGCAATTCGTTGTTAACTCGGCAGTACTGTCTCGTTGAGCAATTGTTTTCATTTGTTTCTCTTAATCATTGAGCACTTGATTTTGGCACGTGTCACGACTCGATGTCGTTTAGTCGATCAAATTGGTATCGATTTGTATTCGAGTCGAGTTATCGTGTATGTAGGCCGGTGGAGCGAACGGCGGCCGCCCGCGCGGGTGGCGTCGGCAGGCTGACGGCCGCGGGGTAAAAGGCGCAGAAGGCTCACCACGCCTGCGCGCCGCCACCCTGCCGCTGCACAGCATCCACACACATCGAATACTCACAGACACCGGGAAATATAATTACTGATACTTGATAACTTTCATTTGTAATTGTAGATCTGTTGAACGTATTGTTTTCTTGCTTACACGGAATTATTCAGAAAATTTGTTAAGTTGTTTGAATTAAATTCTCTCCAGTTATTTGAAAGCGTAAATTTTTTCCATCTTAAAAATAAATTTGAAGGTTGTTAATAGTGCTATTAATATTATACATAGTTAACTAGCTGTACCCGCGCAATTTCGTTTGCGTGCAATTTCGGAATGAATTACACCTAAAAACATTCCTCATGAATCACTCTATCTATTAAAAAAACCGGATCAAAATCCGCGTAGTTTTAAAAATTAAAGCATACATAGAGATCACAGACAGACAGCGGGAAGCGACTTCATTTTATACAATGTAAAGATGCGCGTGACTGAAAAGTTTTGTGGTTGGGTGTTTATTTCAGCAGTCTGCCACTTCGCACAGTTCGCACGCATCGTAGTCCGTTGAACTCGCGGCGAGGATTCGCATAGTCAACGCAAATTGTCTTTTCATTATTCACGCCGCGATTATTTCGCTCTTTGACGTCCCACAATAAAGTTTGAATGTATAAATCAAAGATGGAAGTGGAATGAAGGTTTTGGACAGCTCACAGTTCTCTAAAATCTCGTCCCACAATAAAGTTTGAATGTATGAATGAAAGATGAAAGTGGAATAAATAATACACATTTTTCTAAAATAACAAAAAAATTAAGAGATTTCGGTCTTTTTCTCGGTCTTCACCCTTAAAATTGTCGAAGGACATAGTCAAATTTTGTTGGTATGCAGTAGGTTAGTTACTAGGCTACTAACCACAATGAAAAGTATTTGAATGTACAAACAATAAGCAAATAGTATTTATATTCGTGAATAAAGACTGAACAAAGGTAGGCCATCAGATTTTTTCAGATTAAGAGTTTTTATTTATATAGTCAGGCTTAATCTTCATGGACTTTATAGGCTCGATCACAGCCGCAAATAAAACTTTATTCATAATCCTCCTTTAATTATAAAAATGAAAAATAATTGGATAAATAATCCAGCTTCCGGTACCTGTATCAACTCGAATGAGAGGGATTTTGTATTCAACATTTTTAAATTTTCCTTTAACGCAGAATGACGTGTACCTTGCGTTAAATATTTTATCTGGGAGGGCAAATTAGAAGAAAATCAACGGTAATTTCTTACTAAAAGAAGGCCCTTGCTAGTAAGAAATTACCGTTGTACCTTTAATATTCGTTTCTAAGAAGCTTGATTCGATGGTTACTCTTGTCAGGATTCTAAAGGAATAGAAAGAGGGGAATGTTAGAAAAATGGTAATAGTAACAGTGATTGTTAACATAAACGAAAACAAAATCAATACGTTGAAAGTACTTTCGTGAATCATTATTGAGTTTGGTTAATTATTTTAAAAAAGGTATGAATTTATAGTATCAATAAAATCTTTGACTTTAGGTAGTCAATAAACTATCACTCCAACCAAAGGATTTATTGTGGAATTATTTCATTTCCAACTCCATTGGGATTCAATGGCATTGTACTGCATTCCCTGGGAATAACAGAGGCTGATCTCTCGTAAGTACACAAAGAGAGGATTTTATAAAATGCGATCGACACAATTCGCACCGCCGTCATTTCCATGTTGGAACTCTGCCAATGACGATAAGATTAGGTACAGGCAAATAGAAATTTTGCGGTTACACATTGTAAAATTAAATAAGAGTTTGGGTTAGAGATACGAATGGACTCACTTGTTCTCTTCTCAGCAAATTTAATTGTGAGGCGGTTACTGCGTTTCATTGAATACATGAGAAATCCAAAGAACTAAATATTTTCTTTTTTATGCACATATTGGACAAAATCACACAGTTCCAAATGAATTTGAGTAAACAAAATTCTTTGGGCTGCCTCGTATCTGAAAGGATCCTCTGTCTCTTACAGTGAGCTAGATATAAAAAACCTGACTTCTTAAACACCGTTTCCCAAAAAGAAATTCTTGCATGACTTAAACGTCAGGAAATTCGCTTCAAAGTCGAGCGACTCATAGATAGATAGACAGAATATGTTTTATTTGTAATTCACAACAGTTGGACACAGTATACATAAATATAACTTACACACTAGTGAAATCGCAACAAGGCGGCCTTATTGCTAAAAACAATCCTTTCAAGGCAACCTTAGGCTAACGAATTATTTAATGGACTGGGCAGGTCTAGCATAGCATGGGGTGGTTGTCGGGATACCTCCACGTGGTCCACCCCGGGCAACGCCGGCGCATCCTTGCCGGCGGCTGAAGTCCCGACACGTGGGTCCCCTCCCTGCGCTCGAGTTGCGGCGAGCCGCGGGTTGAGGGGGACGAGCGGGGTCCGGTCCCTGCGTTTCGCCGGGTGCGGGTTGCAGGCGGACGGGTGTGTCCACTCCCTGCGCTCGGCTCGCGGGTTGACGCGGACGCCCTAGTGGGCGCCGGCCTTACCAGCCGGCGTGCGGCGCATACCGTAACCCGTGGGTCCTCCACCCACGGGCCGGGGGCCTTGGCTTAACCGCCCGGGCCGCGAGGAAGACAACCTCTATAAAAATCACGAGCGGAGCTGACGGCCGCGCCACGCTGAATAAGTGTGGTGTGGCCGTTGGCTGGCGGTCGGCACAGTGGGTGCGATCGCCGAGTGGACGGGGACCATAGCCCAGCCGAGACGGCGGGCCGGGGAAGGCCCGTCGTCTTGAGGGAGCGATGGTCCTCGGTGTCGGCAGTGCACCTGGATGCGGTGTACTGCTGACGGAGCGTATCGGGGGCGAGCGGGTCCGGCTGGTACCTTGGCCGGACGGCCCTGGCGGGGTCGCGGTTGTATCCCAGTTTCCCGTGGCCCCGCCACACAGGGCAAGAGGCATCCCGTCAGTTTTTTAGTGGTAAGTTCCACAGTCCCCACCGCGTGCTCCCCGGGCGGTGGCGCTGCCACAAAGCATTTTTCTGACGTAAAAAAAAAAAAAAAAAGGCCTAGCATAGCATAGCAGTACAGCATTTGAAAGTAATTGAGTAGCTTCATCATCTCTCATCACTAAATCCACTGCTGGACATATTCCACGTTTCCCGTACGACTGAGTAGCCATCAATTAAGCTAGGTTTTTAGAATAAAATAAATGTTATCATGTCATTCTAAATAGATGTTATGTTCTTAATAAAGTAAGTATACTATTACACCAGTAATGCTTATGATTGATGGTAGTCATTCACCTCATCACAAATGACAATTCATTATAATCTTTTCTCAGTTTCCTCTTAGAAAAATTGATGAATATAATAAAAATTTAAATTAAATTCTAAATTGCTTGTAATAAATTTAACCAAAGCGAAGTCACCTTTCGAGGCTGTCCTTCTTAATTTTCCAATTATTATGGAAAACGGGGATTGAGGAACAATGAATTACAAAGGTACTGTTGAAAAATTCTACTAAGATTTTTGTCGATGATTGAATGCCGGGATATAAAACGTTTCTATAAAGAGGGAGAAACAAACACAATGATTCATGACGTGCATAAGCTAAGTGACACAATTTTATTATATTATAAGGCTATTAATTGTACGAGATAGGTAGGCGTTATAGCATTATGGTTTTAGGAAAAATTATGATAAGCACCAGAACCGACTTTCTGTGGGTACCTCGTTGGCTCTTGTCCAAAGAATAAGTCGGTTAACAAGTCTTGCTAACGCAGCATGTCACTGTTTTAAGAGTTTCTCTTACTTATTTTATTATGATTGTTAAGGCCATGGTATGCTATAAACGATCTATGCGACGTTTGACATCAGCGCAAAAGATAGATACAATCGACTTTTGTATGAAGTATTTACGTCGACGTCATCGTCGAACCACCACTTCATAGCGGCGAGTGCCTGTCTGTTAGGTAGCTCCGGCTTTTTGGTTTGTAACCTTATTCTGTTTATTTTCGTAATAATAACAGTACCAGTCTAGTCTCAATTTCACACAATAAATCATTTTACATTTGTAACAGCGAGATAGCGTTTCATATAGCAGCAGCTTTTCACCCAAGATCATACAGACAGTCTCTGCCAAAGCATGCATGTCGGCAAAAGAAATAGCAGTCCACGTCTTGTTGGAATGCAGAACGGTGTCAGCTGAGCGGGAAATCAATGCAATCTCCGGGAAACACTCATTGGCCAGCTTCCTGGAGGAAATAAGCAAAATCTTTGCACGCAAAAAGTAGCGTTTGATATCAAGACCTTGTTTTTGTCAATTGAGAAATTGTCCCGCAGACGTTTCAGCTTACTGACACAGTGACACACAATTTCCAAAACCATATCGCTGTTTCCGTACCGCATCATGTTGTTCAGTAAGTAAATAAGTCTATACGATTACGTTGTGGTATATTGCAATGCTTACCAAGTGAAATAGGGTTATAATATCATGAAATAAAGGGGAATGCGGAGATGTAAGAAACCATAGACCGATGTCACTTTTGATGGGGGTGATTTATATTTAGCTAAATTGTTGCGTATATATCTGCACATAATAATAACAATAGTATATTTATTTTGTATTTTTTGTTATTATGTGAATCCTTTTAATATATTTTGCGTGATGTGATTTTCCATGTCGGTTGGATGTTTGTTGCAAACTTTTATATAAATTGAAATATTTGAGTTAACTTGTAATTTTATTCACGGAAAATTTCTGTAAATAAAGTCATTAATTTTTTTGCATAAAATCTAGCAATTAAGAATAGTGATAACTGCGTTGACAATAATCGCAACACAATACTAACAATAAAGTTTTTTTTATAATAGCAACATTACACAAAAAACTTGTAACATCGCACTATAGTGTTCGATAAACAGAACTATAAACACATAATTGCATTCACTATTACATTACATATCCTTGTGCACAATTTTCTACAAAGTCCTTCGAGCCTGATTTGAACATATAAAAACTAACCCCCTATTAATAAACGTAGGGTCTAAATCGTGACAAAACATCTAATTTCTAATCCCTAAAAGGGTACATAGTTTGCTTTTGCACAATTTCTTCAAATGACTATAAAAGCATGTTTCTTAATAAATAAAGCCACACTGTAAAACATCACAATGGATGTCGTGTCTTTGTCATTTGCTTTGAAATACTGTAACCAGCTCGTTAGCGTCTTTAAGAACGAAACGCGACATTCACAGTGAAGTCTTTTGTAGTGTTAACCCCGAAACTTCGCCGCTTGAACTTTGAAATAAAAGAAGGTTAAACAAAACTCAGTTAACACTTTCTAACTTAAATTCAAGTGTGCTTTGTTTAATAAATAACGAGATATCAGATTTCGTTTTAATTTATAAAATCCTACTAATATTATAAAGGCGAAAGTTGTGTGTATGTTTGGTGTGTTTTCACGCTCAAATGGCTCGGCCAATATTTACGATACTTGGTATGTAGGTAGCTGATACCTGGGATTAACACATAAGGCTACTTTTATCCCGAAAAGTACGCGATTCCTGTAGGGTCTCATCAAAAGTTTGATATAAATGGCACTGCTGTGCATAAATAAATACACGCAAACGAAGTTCCGCGGGTTTCACTGGTACTGATATAATACTTACTTTGTTTTTGTAAATAATTTTTTTATCATACTAAGAGGACAAACGAGCAGGCAGGTCACCTGATGGTAAGCAATCACAAGTGCTCATGGACGAGAATCTTGCATGCGTTGCTCACTTATGAAGGAATGAAAAACCAAGGATGGGGGAATTAAACAGGAAGTATGAAGAAGGGTTTTAGTTTTCCGGCTCTCTTACTACTTATATATATACTTATCGTAAAAAACACAGCGGCATATTACCGTCGCAACCGCAATTTCACGTCTATATTCTTTGTGAGGGTGGTACTGCCCCAGTCGCACTATATGAAATTCAGACGCTCCCGCGGCTATTTCATGCATGAATGTAGGTTAAAAAAACCGGTCAAGTACGTGTCGGGCCACGCACAATGTAGGGTTCCGTATTTGCTACGCTTTGCTTGCTTGCAGATAAGTTCAATGCCATATTCTATAACATTTGTTAGTTTTCATTAATGAAAATCGTCGGCTGTTACTCGGTAACTAGTAGAGCCTACTTAACCGTAATAGATATACATTGAAGTTACAAAGAAGTTATAACATTGAAGGTTCAGCATATATTATGGACTACTACCTTGATTTTTTTCAACTTTCTAAACACAAGACTTTCGGAGATAGAGGGGGGGGGGCACCACCGTGCAAAACGAAAATTGACACGATAAATGTAAATAATTCCGAAACGGATCATTGTAGGTATCGAAAAATGATCTTCCTATACCCTCAATGTTTTGAAGAGACCTATCTAACAATACCCCACAATCTGGGGTGGGCGCGAAAGAAGATTTTCATTTTCCCTTTACATGTAGGGGAGGCACTCACAATATTTTTCAAATCTAATTTTGTTCCAGCATTTTGTTAGCATTGATAATATATGTATACATACCAAAGCGGGCGTACAGACAGACGGACATGACGAAACTATAAGGGTTCCTTGTATTTTACTACGGAACCCTAAAAAGCGGCCAAGTGCACCAATTGCGGTTCAAGATTTATGACGTATTAAAAAAAACTACCAATTTTCGGTGGAAGTTTGCATGGATAATTTTTATGATTTGCATCATATATTTTTGTTTTATCATTCTCTTATTTTAGAAGTTACGGAGTTACGGGGGGGGGGGGGGGACACTCATTTTACCATTTTGGAAGTGTCTCGCGCTAACTATTCAGTTTAGAAAAAATATATATTAGAAACCTCAATATCATTTTTGAATGAGTTTTTGATGGTTTAAAAAAAATGAGTTTTTATTTTAAGTACGAGGAACCCCTAAAATTTATTGTTTTTTTTTCTATTTTTGTGTGAAAATCTTAATGCGGTTCACAGAATACATCTACTTACCAAGTGTTTCAACAGTATAGTTCTTATAGTTTCGGAAATTAGTGGCTGTGATATACGGACTGACAGACAGACACAGGTTCCGTTTTTTGCCATTTGGCTACGGAACCCTAAAAACGATGGTTAACGTACATTTTGTTCTTAGAATAATCGTCTCGGGGCCTGAGAGGCATTCATGATAATTGTTATTGGGTTCCAAAATTGAAATGACCCATTAGATCGGCTGCCGTTCGATCAGGAAACCAATTACGCAATCCCTGTGTGAATTATTTGAACTCCTAATGCTATAATAAGATATTCAATGTGCTCAAATTGCTCAGTCTTTTGAAATATATAAATTCTAAAGATATTTTATTATTTAAATTTAATTGATAGCGTTAGTACACCCAACAAAAGATATGCAGTGAATTAAGAGAAAATCTTTTTTGGTTAACAATGTAATAATCATTATGAAATAAATAAAAGCTTTTAAAATCGGTTCAGCAGATAGACGAGCAAAGATACATTCACCTTTTTAATCCAAAATTAGTGTTAGTTATGTATAATTAGAAGGTTTCAGACACAAAAACTCCACATCTGGACATAGGTCCCAAAACGTTGGATTATTGAAACGGTAATTAAGATAAAATTAATATTGTTTTATTTTATTACTAAAGCAAAGAAAATGTGTTTAGGCCTCCTTTATTACATTATTGATCCGAGGAGTATTTTTATTTAACGTTGTAAGCAAAAGCTTTTAGGGCCTTTTAATAATTCCTTCAACCTCAGTCGCCATTAGCTGCCTCAATGTTTAATCAGTGGCATTCTCGGCATTTAGTTTTCGGTAGAGATAAACTACATTGTGTTTTCAATATTCATAAACAATATACTAGAAATGTTTAATGTCTGGTACACCAGTGAGACTAATCTGACCATGTAAGACAATTTTTCAGATAAAATAGCAATTTTCGTGAGACTTTTTCCAGTTTACCCGACTGATGTAACTGGAAGTTGACAGGAATAAGTGAAATCATAAAATATTGAATTTGAGAATTTTAGCCAAACTTTTGTAATCAACAATGTTTTACTTGTTGTTCCCCAACACAGAATCAATAATGTACGAAGAATTGCCGATAGTGCGCTAATACTGACCTCACAAAGTTCCGAGGTTGGTGGTTCCAAGATGAGGGTATTAGACCCGCCCTCTTTAATTAATGACGGCTTGACCCACGTCCAACTTTCTGCTTGTGTTAGGGAATCCATAGACCAATTTTATCGTGCTGCAGGTAAATGATGCATGCTTGGCCGAAATCGACTTAACTTTGTTTCTGCTCTGTTTCGTGGCAATGAAACAGCTATTCATACTGTTGACAGTCCTGCAGCCAAGGGTGCTATAGCAGGATCGGTGGACAAAACAGCAGATGACTTTGTCAATTAAATTTTATAGTTACCACATCAAAATAGAATAAATTTTATGAGAACCGCAGTGTAAGCTTTGCTGCGTTGTGGAACCCGTCCATTTGTATTTATGACTTCATTCGTCAAAGGACTTATAGCCTTTATTAGTCGTCTTAATCTTTTTCATATTCCGGCACTGATATTCATATTTATAGTAGGTCTATGTACTTCCATATATTTTACTTAGTGGTTCTATTGTCCCCAAATGTTTATTTCGTAAACTTAATTTTGTCATCATTGGGTCCTTGTTCGTAACTGTATCTAGTATTGATTAGGTACTTAATGTAAACACATTATCGTATATGTAATAAAATCTCATTTTTTTATTTTATGAAATGTAGTAAAGTTGCAAACAGGAGATACCAATGATACCAAGGAGAGTCTTAGACGCTTGATGATACACAAATAGCAGGAAGTCTGGACATGCCAATAGACTTACATCTTTATTTAACACAATGTTAAAACATAAATCTATGAATTAAAAAAAAGTTTAACTCAAAATCACAATTAAGACAAGATCAAGACAAGGCATAAAGACTCAACAATGTGACACCGAAATATGCAGGTAAAGCCAAATTTGTCCATATAAAATATTATTAGTTTAAAAAACCCCAGACTTTGAAATATTTTTAATGCGCATTTGACGTAATAAATTCGTTTTTCCAACACGATAATCCTTAAATGGCTTAGCGAGATTTTGCACATGTAGCATTTATCACTGGAATTCAAATAAGGTCTGATGTTTTTATGAACTGGATAGATTTTAAGAGAATAATTCCCGTTTACACCAACTCCTAGCGTAGGCAAGTATAAGTTAGGGTATATCTATGCTAAGAGGCATTGGTGAAAACGGTCATCAAAATTACTAACTCGAGGGGAATTAATAATATAGCTACAAAATAAATAATCATGATGGAATGCCGTTGCCACAAACAAAATGAAGAAGAACAGCATACATACAACATAGCTAAACAACAGGAACAGAGTAATGCATATGAAACGCGATAAAACCGTATATCACGGTGCACAGGACAATTTTCCTTGGTACATAAATTCCCTGCGTCTGAGAAAGTAGACAAGTTAATATGAGATTTCATATCGAGGAACGGAAACAACGAGCCGCTTCGCTCGGCGCTAATGAATAAATAACTTCTCGTGTCTACACACCATCCTCCTTAGTTTACATAAGTATTACGGGGTAGGTATTCCGGTGACGTCATCTAGAAAGTTTCACATTAATTCATTCTTTTCATTCTAAATGAGGAAAATCTTTTTTTAATGCATCGCTTTTGCCATCATGAAGTGAACTTAGTTTATTCTAGTGCATTTTATATTTTCACGATTATATATATTTTTTCACTAAAGAAAGAAAAATCGTTTGGGTATTGGCTTTTGGTTATAAATAAATTAAAAATGTATGACGTGAATAAAATTCCAATAAAGTTCGAGCCTAACATTTTAATTTAAATGCAAAAACGTTCAATTATATAGATGTGATAATGACAAAATTGACTTCAATAGAAGACACGTTTCAATTATCAGGGGAACGGTCAGATGTTGAGGCGAATAGGGGAGGGGTGAATCGGGGTGGATCGCGGTGAGTCGTGGCGATGTGGGACACACCGAAAGCCTCACTGGGGATTGTGGCCGCGTCATTCTTGTCACGTCTGACATCTACTGTTTTTAATTTCAATTCGTATCCGCCCTCGACATTTTTTTTTACAAAAAGGACAAAATTAAAAACAGCCTGTATCGATATGTTGTTTGGAAGAGAAAAAAAATATGATTATTTTGTTAAAGGCATGGCAACCCAGAGTGACAATAACTGCAGAACTTTAGAGAAAGATTTGCATCGTTAAAAGTTTGTAGTATTAATATAGTATATGACCGTTTTCAACAGAATAATGTCATACTAAATAAATATTTTATTAATTTGGATAAATATAATAAAATTGAATCGGAGCAACGAACAGTTGAAGAAAGGATTGTCATAACTTTTGGTGCTGGGAAAGATACAATGCTAGTTAATTATAAATTTAATAGATTCCATTATAATAAAATTCAGTAGGGTTCTGGCCACCGAGTCTTAATTAGGTAAAACTGGAAAGTTGCGGACGTTTCAGTTAAAAACAGTTGAAGTATTCGTATACTTATTCCATTTTGTGGTGTCAGCTATCAATTAAGAGAAATGTTTATTTTTAGCATGACTAATTATAACCGTGCATCGACATTGCAAACTTTTGTGGAGCAACACAATGCAACACGGTAACATTAAGTAACATTATTCAACATTTGCCAGTTTCTTTTTGTTTTTTGTTATCAAATGTTTCCCACTAATACTTGGAAACGTTGATCTACAAAAAGTAACTGCGGTTTGGATGCACGGTAAGGCTTTCTGGGTCCTGTCATCAACAACATAACATAACATTATAGGATTATCTAAGTATTATTTTGTTTCTTACCAAAACAGCTTATTTTCATACAGATTTTCCAGCCATTTGTGATGTATGAGGTATCTATTGACAGCAAGCAAGCGTGCCAAAATATAGTTGTATAGTTATAAGTTCATGATTCACTGGTCTTTTTTATCTTTTTATGATAACTATGATTTTCGCAAAAAGAAAGTTGGCAAGAATCATAAATTTCGGTAAGGTGGGTGTTGTTACTGTTAATTTATGATATCATGATCAAGTATCTATTCCCTACCTACTTCAATGAAAACACTTTGAGGTTATATTAGGTTTCTACTTATAGTGGGAGTATAATTTATCAAAGCTAAATGTATTTTGAAATTAGATCCTATCATATTAGGTTACCTATTATAACTGGTAGATAGAGATGATAAAAATATACGTAATGAAGCTCTACTCTTTAGTCTTCATCGATTTCGACGACGCCGACCCATGGACAATAAAATATGGGTTATATTTGTTTCTAGCATGAGCCTAATGTGTGATGATGATGAAGCATAATGAAGTCAAACATCAGTTTCGTAGAGATAAGTATAATCTTAGTTGTTTATTAATAAAAAAGGATAAATCAAAGAATAACTTGAAACCTTGTCACTTGTGTATTTCGGGGGTGAAGCCGAGTAACGCTACTCTTACATAAATTCTCTTTGAATGTCACTATTTTTCATATTTGGATATGAGTGCACATTTTGCCTACGGGTGTTTGACGCCGGTTATTTGATTACCAACATGTCTAGTCTCTACTGTACATTAAAATTCTTCACATATTTTACAATTTCATTCTCATTTGTTTCTTGAAATGATGCACGTACAATGCATTGTTCATAAAGGATGGAGTCACGTATACTCGCCTGCATTGAGCACTGGCTCAGCTGCCTTGTAAGAAATTTAAATAGAATATAGTTTATTACGTCTGGAACTATTTAATTATTATTTGTAAAATTTATGTGATAAAAAATTAAAAGTTATTTTTTATAGCTTGTATGTCAACTAGACCAATCTCGTCTCAAACTCTCGCGCTATCCCGCTCAATTCCTATTTTGCATGATTAAGACAGCATTTGAGAATAGACCGTCAGGCGCTGAACATTACAGTATGTCTGGATATCGGACATACAGGTTGTCCGGCACCTTAAAACTTCAAAGGCTACGCTTGCAAGAAAATTTGACCAAAATATCGCACAAAAGACTTTATTAACTGTTAAAATATCGACTACTCTGAGAAAACAAACGGTTGGTAGCTCTCTGCGCTGTTGCCACATCAGGTAGGATGAAGTCACATTGTTTAGTAGTTTTAAAAAAAAGTAGTAATCTATACAGGTTAGGTATTTTAGTCTGTAAAATATGCGTCTCAGCTGTTTCGGCGTATAGTATAAGCATTTAAGTGGTTACTTAAATCATTCTGATACTCCGTTAAAGACTATAATGCATTTTTCGAAGGTTTACTTGATAATACAAAAACGTTTACGCAACCTATTTAGATTCACCATCTCAGCCAAAGTCCACTGCTGGACATAGGCCTCCCCAAATATTTCCACTGCGATGGATGCAGGCCGCTGCCAACAGATAGCAGTGAAAATGTTTGGGGAGGATTTGGAATGATATATGTAACCACTTAAATGCTTATTACTATACGCCGAAACAGCTGAGACGCATTTTTTACATACTAAAATACCAAATAGGCTACGACAATAAATAAGATTCATATGAAAATTAAAATTAAATGTATAGTTACCGGAAATGTATACAATTCGTAGAAAATGTATAGGTACATAAAGGTGGCCTCGCTATCTTCGGTCGCTCGGCTTTTAATGGTCACAAAGTCACAAGCTAGCCCTAACCTAACCCAGAGAATCTGAAATATCAGTAAATAAAATAATTGAAACACGTTGTTCATCAGACAAAGCTGGGTTAGCACTATATGCACAACATTTTGTGCTTTTATTGAATATTATAATTTCTCATGTGACCAAAGAATTCTCCTAATTTTTCTGCGGCGATTCTTTGGAGCGGCAGTGACCACCGCATACTGGTGTCGGCGCCCTTTCTCACGGAGTGATTTCATAACATAAAATGTATGGTGAGCTATACGGGTGAATTTGGATTTTCGTCAAAAACATTTTATTATAATGTTTTATTTCACATATTCGTGTTCAGTATCAGCTGTAAATTCGCCTCCAAAAATATTGCAACTATACAAAACAACACATTGTATACAATAAATAAATTTAATTTTCCTATGAAACTTACTGATGAATTTAACAGATTATGTATTTGAATTAATTTATGCACATAATATGTATTCATGTTCATATTTGAGAAATTATCTCGCTCAATTTCACATTAATCTGAGCACTGGACTGTTTAATTAGACGATTTACATTCTTACACATTCCGGATTGATACAGAATTCTTCTGGCATTAAGGGCTATAATATCTCAGTGGTAAGGAGCAGCTTATCAACCGACTGATTTTTGGCTCATACCCTAGAATGGATTATACTGCCTAATACCCCTCCTGATTTCTACTCCTTTTTCACTTTCCTTCCCGTCATTCTTTTTTTATTCCTTCATAGGTGGGCACAACGCATCAAAATCTTGTAGTCGTGAATGTTCCTAGACAGTGGTGATAGCTCATCATCAGCTGATCCACTAGCGCGTTTGTCCTCCTCTGTCATTAAAAAAAAACTTAATTCTAATATTTCGATTTCTAATAATCACGTGCTCAATGTTGAACGAAAATCACATAGATGGTTTTGAACCATACCCTCTAAGGGTTGTAGTGGTATTTAGAAATTTCCTACGCTTAATAATTTTTTTCTGATTGGTCTCGGGCCTTGGATGTATTTGTTATAGAATATAATATCGTCGAGTTAGTATCCCATAACACAAGTTTCGAACTTACTTTGGGGCTAGCTCAATCTGTATGAATTGTCCCTATATATATATATATATATATATATATATATTTATTTATAAATAGTAGACTCTGCTAATGCTATTAATTAGGATAACTCTAGGGAAAAAGCAGAATCTTACGGTGCCACGGGCAGCGGTCATTGCTTACCATCAGGTGACTAATTTAGTAATTTGTACTTCTCTAATTTAAAAAAGAAATTAAAGTGTACTTGATCTAACATTTAATGTAGAATAATGGCCTATAATGGGGCGGACAGGTCGGATCACAATTAATAAAGTGCTTATCAGGTATTTATAAGGGGTCGCTCTGATTTTGATAGGGCTTTTTTATCTATATATATAAAATTCAAAGTCCTGACTGACTGACTTAACTATATATCAACGCACAGCCCAAACCGGTGGGTCTAGAGACTCCAAATTTGGACAGTAGGTTCCTTACGACGTCTAGGGATGTACTAAGAAAGGATTTTCCAAAATTCCCACGGGAAAGCGAGATATACGCATACGAAATTGCGAGGAGACGCACAGCCCAAACCGCTGGGTCTAGAGATGCCAAATTTGACATGTAGGGTCCATATAAGGTCCAGACCGACCGGACCGGACCGGACCGGAACGGACCGGACCGGATCGGAACGTATCAGACCTGATCGGTCTGGAAGGAACCGCACCGTACCGGGTCGTGCCGGACCGGATCGAACCGGACCGGACCGTTTTTTTTTTCATCTATATATATAAAATTCAAAGTCCTGACTGACTGACTGACTGACTTAACTATATATCAACGCACAGCCGAAACCGGTGGGTCTAGAGATTCCAAATTTGGACCGTAGGTTCCTTACGACGTCTAGGGGTGTACTAAGAAAGGATTTTTCAAAATTCCTACGGGAAACCGAGATATACGCAAACGAAGTTGCGAGGGTATATCCACCCACAGCCCAAACCGCTGTGTCTAGAGATTCCAAATTTAGCATGTAGGTTCCTTACGACGTCTAGGAATGTACTAAGAAAGGATTTTTCAAAATTCCCACGGGAAAGCGAGATATATGCATACGAAGTTGCGAGGGGACGCACAGCCCAAACAGCTGGGTCTAGAGATGCCAAATTTGACATGTAGGGTCCTTATAAGGTCCAGACCGACCGGACCGGACCGGACCGAACCGGAACGGACCGGACCGGACCGGAACGGATCAGACCTGTTCGGTCTGGAGGGAACCGCACCGTACCGGGCCGTGCCGGACCGGATTTTTTTTCATAGACAAAATTCGATGTCCTGACTGACTGACTGACTGACTTAACTATATATCAACGCACAGCCCAAACCAATGAGTCTAGAGATTTAAAATTTGAACTGTAGGTTCCTTACGACATCTAGGGGTGTACTAAGAAACGATTTTTCAAAATTCCCACGGAAATCCTAGATATACGCAAACGAAGTTGCGAGGGTATATCAACGCACAGCCCAAACCGCTGGGTCTAGAGATTCCAAATTTGGCACGTAGGTTCCTTACGACGTCTAGGGATGTACTAAGAAAGGATTTTTTAAAATTCCCACGGGAAAGCGAGATATACGCATTCGAAATTGCGAGGGGACAGCCCAAACCGCTGGGTCTAGAGATGCCAAATTTGACATGTAGGGTCCTTATAAGGTCCAGACCGACCGGACCGGACCGGAACGTATCAGACCTGATCGATCTGGAAGGAACCGCACCGTACCCGGCCGTGCCGGACCGGATCGAACCGGACCTGACCGTTTTTTTTCATCTATATATATAAAATTCAAAGTCATGACTGACTGACTGACTTAATTATATATCAACGCACAGCCCAAACCGGTGGGTCTAGAGACTCCAAATTTGGACAGTAGGTTCCTTACGACGTCTAGGGATGTACTAAGAAAGGATTTTCCAAAATTCCCACGGGAAAGCGAGATATACGCATACGAAATTGCGAGGAGACGCACAGCCCAAACCGCTGGGTCTAGAGATGCCAAATTTGACATGTAGGGTCCATATAAGGTCCAGACCGACCGGACCGGACCGGACCGGAACGGACCGGACCGGATCGGAACGTATCAGACCTGATCGGTCTGGAAGGAACCGCACCGTACCGGGTCGTGCCGGACCGGATCGAACCGGACCGGACCGTTTTTTTTTTCATCTATATATATAAAATTCAAAGTCCTGACTGACTGACTGACTGACTTAACTATATATCAACGCACAGCCGAAACCGGTGGGTCTAGAGATTCCAAATTTGGACCGTAGGTTCCTTACGACGTCTAGGGGTGTACTAAGAAAGGATTTTTCAAAATTCCTACGGGAAACCGAGATATACGCAAACGAAGTTGCGAGGGTATATCCACCCACAGCCCAAACCGCTGTGTCTAGAGATTCCAAATTTAGCATGTAGGTTCCTTACGACGTCTAGGAATGTACTAAGAAAGGATTTTTCAAAATTCCCACGGGAAAGCGAGATATATGCATACGAAGTTGCGAGGGGACGCACAGCCCAAACAGCTGGGTCTAGAGATGCCAAATTTGACATGTAGGGTCCTTATAAGGTCCAGACCGACCGGACCGGACCGGACCGAACCGGAACGGACCGGACCGGACCGGAACGGATCAGACCTGTTCGGTCTGGAGGGAACCGCACCGTACCGGGCCGTGCCGGACCGGATTTTTTTTCATAGACAAAATTCGATGTCCTGACTGACTGACTGACTGACTTAACTATATATCAACGCACAGCCCAAACCAATGAGTCTAGAGATTTAAAATTTGAACTGTAGGTTCCTTACGACATCTAGGGGTGTACTAAGAAACGATTTTTCAAAATTCCCACGGAAATCCTAGATATACGCAAACGAAGTTGCGAGGGTATATCAACGCACAGCCCAAACCGCTGGGTCTAGAGATTCCAAATTTGGCACGTAGGTTCCTTACGACGTCTAGGGATGTACTAAGAAAGGATTTTTTAAAATTCCCACGGGAAAGCGAGATATACGCATTCGAAATTGCGAGGGGACAGCCCAAACCGCTGGGTCTAGAGATGCCAAATTTGACATGTAGGGTCCTTATAAGGTCCAGACCGACCGGACCGGACCGGAACGTATCAGACCTGATCGATCTGGAAGGAACCGCACCGTACCCGGCCGTGCCGGACCGGATCGAACCGGACCTGACCGTTTTTTTTCATCTATATATATAAAATTCAAAGTCATGACTGACTGACTGACTTAATTATATATCAACGCACAGCCCAAACAGGTGGGTCTAGAGATTCCAAATTTGGACTGTAGGTTCCTTACGACGTCTAGGGGTGTACTAAGAAAGGATTTTTCAAAATTCCTACGGGAAACCGAGATATACGCAAACGAAGTTGCAAGGGTATATCCACACACAGCCCAAACCGCTGGGTCGAGGGATTCCAAATTTAGCATGTAGGTTCCTTACGACGTCTAGGAATGTACTAAGAAAGGATTTTTCAAAATTCCCACGGGAAAGCGAGATATACGCATACGAAGTTGCGAGGGGACGCACAGCCCAAACCGCTGGGTCTAGAGATGCCAAATTTGACATGTAGGGTCCTTATAAGGTCCAGACTGACCGGACCGGACCGGACCGGACCGGACCGGAACGGACCAGACCTGATCAGTCTGGAAGGAACCGCACCGTACCGGGCCGTGCCAGATCGGATCGAACCGGACCGGACCGGATTTTTTTTCATAAATAAAATTCAAAGTCCTGACTGACTGACTTAACTATATATCAACGCACAGCCCAAACCAATGAGTCTAGAGATTTCAAATTTGAACTGTAGGTTTCTTACGACGTCTAGGGATGTACTAAGAAAGGATTTTTCAAAATTCCTACGGGAAACCGAGATATACGCAAACGAAGTTGCGAGGGGACGCACAGCCCAAACCGCTGGGTCTAGAGATTACAAATTTGACATGTAGGGTCCTTATAAGGTCCAGACCGACCGGACCGGACCAGACCGGAACGGACCGGACCGGAACGGATCGGACCTGATCGGTCTGGAAGGAACCGCACCGTACGGGGCCGTGCCAGACCGGATCGAACCGGCCGGACCGGATTTTATTTCATAGATAAAATTCAAAGTCCTGATTGACTGACTGACTGACTTAACTATATATCAACGCACAGCCCAAACCAATGGGTCTAGAAATTCCAAATTTGAACTGTAGGTTCCTTACGACGTCTAGGAATGTACTAAGAAAGGATTTTTCAAAATTCCCACGGGAAAGCGAGATATATGCATACGAAGTTGCGAGGGGACGCACAGCCCAAACAGCTGGGTCTAGAGATGCCAAATTTGACATGTAGGGTCCTTATAAGGTCCAGACCGACCGGACCGGACCGGACCGAACCGGAACGGACCGGACCGGACCGGAACGGATCAGACCTGTTCGGTCTGGAGGGAACCGCACCGTACCGGGCCGTGCCGGACCGGATTTTTTTTCATAGACAAAATTCGATGTCCTGACTGACTGACTGACTGACTTAACTATATATCAACGCACAGCCCAAACCAATGAGTCTAGAGATTTAAAATTTGAACTGTAGGTTCCTTACGACATCTAGGGGTGTACTAAGAAACGATTTTTCAAAATTCCCACGGAAATCCTAGATATACGCAAACGAAGTTGCGAGGGTATATCAACGCACAGCCCAAACCGCTGGGTCTAGAGATTCCAAATTTGGCACGTAGGTTCCTTACGACGTCTAGGGATGTACTAAGAAAGGATTTTTTAAAATTCCCACGGGAAAGCGAGATATACGCATTCGAAATTGCGAGGGGACAGCCCAAACCGCTGGGTCTAGAGATGCCAAATTTGACATGTAGGGTCCTTATAAGGTCCAGACCGACCGGACCGGACCGGAACGTATCAGACCTGATCGATCTGGAAGGAACCGCACCGTACCCGGCCGTGCCGGACCGGATCGAACCGGACCTGACCGTTTTTTTTCATCTATATATATAAAATTCAAAGTCATGACTGACTGACTGACTTAATTATATATCAACGCACAGCCCAAACAGGTGGGTCTAGAGATTCCAAATTTGGACTGTAGGTTCCTTACGACGTCTAGGGGTGTACTAAGAAAGGATTTTTCAAAATTCCTACGGGAAACCGAGATATACGCAAACGAAGTTGCAAGGGTATATCCACACACAGCCCAAACCGCTGGGTCGAGGGATTCCAAATTTAGCATGTAGGTTCCTTACGACGTCTAGGAATGTACTAAGAAAGGATTTTTCAAAATTCCCACGGGAAAGCGAGATATACGCATACGAAGTTGCGAGGGGACGCACAGCCCAAACCGCTGGGTCTAGAGATGCCAAATTTGACATGTAGGGTCCTTATAAGGTCCAGACTGACCGGACCGGACCGGACCGGACCGGACCGGAACGGACCAGACCTGATCAGTCTGGAAGGAACCGCACCGTACCGGGCCGTGCCAGATCGGATCGAACCGGACCGGACCGGATTTTTTTTCATAAATAAAATTCAAAGTCCTGACTGACTGACTTAACTATATATCAACGCACAGCCCAAACCAATGAGTCTAGAGATTTCAAATTTGAACTGTAGGTTTCTTACGACGTCTAGGGATGTACTAAGAAAGGATTTTTCAAAATTCCTACGGGAAACCGAGATATACGCAAACGAAGTTGCGAGGGGACGCACAGCCCAAACCGCTGGGTCTAGAGATTACAAATTTGACATGTAGGGTCCTTATAAGGTCCAGACCGACCGGACCGGACCAGACCGGAACGGACCGGACCGGAACGGATCGGACCTGATCGGTCTGGAAGGAACCGCACCGTACGGGGCCGTGCCAGACCGGATCGAACCGGCCGGACCGGATTTTATTTCATAGATAAAATTCAAAGTCCTGATTGACTGACTGACTGACTTAACTATATATCAACGCACAGCCCAAACCAATGGGTCTAGAAATTCCAAATTTGAACTGTAGGTTCCTTACGATTTCTAGGGGTGTACTATGAAAGGATATTTCAAAATTCCTACGGGAAACTGAGATATACGCAAACGAAGTTGCGAGGGGACGCACAGCCCAAACCGCTGGGTCTAGAGATGCCAAATTTGACATGTAGGGTCCTTTTAAGGTCCAGATTGACCGGACCGGACCAGAACGGACCGGACCGGACCAAAACGGATCAGATTTGATCGGTCTGGAAGGAACCGCTCCGTACTGGGCCGTGCCGGACCGGATCGAACCGGACCGGACCGGATTTTTTTTCATAGATAAATTCAAAGTCCTGACTGACTGACTGACTTAACTATATATCAACGCACAGCCCAAACCGGTGGGTCTAGAGATTCCAAATTTGGACTGTAAGTTCCTTACGACGGCAACGTCTAGGGGTGTACTAAGAAAGGATATTTCAAAATTCCCACGGGAAACCGAGATATACGCAAACGAAGTTGCGAGGGTATATCAAATTTGGCATGTAGATTCCTTACGACATCTAGCTATGTACTAAGAAACGATTTTTCAAAATTCCCACGGGAAAGCGAGATATACGCAAACGAAGTTGAGAAGGGACGCACAGCCTAAACCGCTGGGTCTAGAGATGCCAAATTTGTCATGTAGGGTCCTTATAAGGACCGGACCGACCGGACCGGACCGTACTGGACCGGATCGACCGGACCGGATGGAACCGTACCGTACCGGGCCGTGCCGGACCGGAATTTGTTTCTGAAGAAAGATATGCTAATTGTTACTAGGCCACGCGGGCGAAGCCGCGGGCGGAAGCTAGTATCTATATACAAATTTTGTAAGTAGCCACAGTTCGCTACCTCATTCATGTAAGTTCTGCCTCCCTCGTTTTTATTATAATTTTTGTTATTATTATAATTTTATATATTTTTTGTGACGCAACAAAAATAAATAAATATATGGGGACTAGGGACAAATCAGACAGATTGAGCTATCCCCAAAGTAAGTTCGACACTTGTGTTATGGGTTACTAACTCAACGATACTATATTTTATAACAAATACATATTAGGTAAACATCCAAGACCAGGGCCAATCAGAAAAAGTTCGTTTTTCATCATGACCCGACCAGGATATTTGAACCCGGGACCTCCTGGTTGGAGATCCGGCGTAGTACCCATTACGCCACGGAGGTCGTCAAAAATTTATTAATTATATAAGTTATATTTAATCATATTTATCATTACATCTGAGATTTCTCCGATAAACCAAGTACTTATTTGGCCCTTCAAAAAAAGTCAGCGTCTTCTCTTATATTTTAAAGATGTTTGGAAGTAAATTTTACAAGGGGAGGTCGTGCTATAAGATTATTTTTATTATTTCCAGAAACCCTGGTCGTTAAAAGATACAACATAATAAACAGCTTAAAGGTTAGATGGAACATTAAAGGACAAATTTCGTCTCAGAAAATATACTTTGTCGTTAATGGCTCCGTTAATAGGTTTCCCCAATCGCTGATATAATTAATTACAGTTTATCTTCGTGGAGGTTGTAAAGTTTTATGTGTTGATTAACAATCTTTGGTAGAGCCTATCTACAGATATGAACATGTAGTGGCTCGTAAATGCGCTTCAGAATACCGACATGAAATAGTGCTTATGCCACTGTATTTCAAACGATGATGACTGAAAGAGCCGGAAGCCCAAGTGCCGAAACTGCGTCACGCGGGCTCCTTCGCGGGTTCATTCATGTTCATCCACAAAGTACTCCGCGCACCTGCCCGCGACGGACACTTTTTGAATGAACATGAATGCCCGCGTGTCAGAGTTTCAGCCCTAATACCCGTTCCGCTTCCTATTTCCAGTTTTATTTCTCTTTCCCAACTCCTCTATATAGGCGAATAATGCATCTAAAACTTTAGACGGCCAGGATATACATGGGCAGCGGTGATTTTTATCATCAGATAACCAGCTAGCTCATTTATTTTCTTCTGTCGAAAAAAAAAAACATTGCCACTACCTGTATGTTTATAATTTTTGGAATATCGATCCTTTTTAGCTGTTAAAAAAAACAGAAACGTGCACGTAGATCTTGATTGGGATTCTAGTCATCCTTACATATTATAAAACAAAGTCCTCCCGCGCGTCTGTCTGTCTGTTCGCGATGAACTCAAAAACTACCCAACGGATTTTCTCGCGGTTTTCACCAACGGATAGCCTGATTCATGAGGAAGGTTTATGTATAAAATTTGTCAGGATTTTGTGTAAATTGGCTGAAATATAAAGATTATTGTTGGGAGTGTCGGAAAAAATCATCCCGCTTGGGAGCTGTCGACGAAAACGCTGTCTAAACCCTTTGAGATATAACAAAACAAAAATTATAGGATATTCCTCTTATTTAGGTCTCCAAAAAAGTCCGCGATAGCATATATTTATCGTTTACGGATAACTTACTATAATATAAAGCGATTTCCAAGTAATAATGCGGAAATTGGAAACCGATTTTTACGTATACAGTATTAATCCTTATCCAGTTAACTACGTTAGTTACCTTAAGCGTTTCATATACATTATAATCTTTACACCATATAATTTAAGAAACTTTAGAAGTTATAGCAAAAAATTTACGTGCTTGCCGAAATTAATTCAAGTTCTTTCTATTCTACGCTAGATGGCGCTATTCAAAAGTTACATCGCGCCGCTATGGTTACATTTTCATCATCGCGAAAATTAAAGCATTTTAAATCTATTACGCTAGGTGGCGCTGTTTAAAAATATATATACTAATATTTAAAGCTGAAGAATTTGTTTGTTTATTTATTTGAACACGCTAATCTCAGGAACTACTGGTTCGAATTGAAAAATTCTTTTTGTGTTGGATAGTCCATTTATCGAGGAAGGCTTTAGGCTATATAACATTACGCTGCGACCAATAGAAGCGAAGCATCAGTGAAAAATGTTGCAAAAACGGGGAAAATAATTAGGGCTTCCGTTGCGTGCGCTGCATAAACGGTTAAAAAATATGTATGGCGCTCAACCTAGAAAGCTGGAATTTTGTATAGAGGTTCTTTTGACAAGAATAAAGATGGGGTTTTATGTAATTCCCACGGGAAAGGGAGTAATATTAGGACTGCAAGTATTTTATCGCAGGCGCTCAACCTAGAAAGCTGAAATTTTGTATAGAGGTTCCCTTTATGATGTTGACAAGGATAAAGATGGGGTTTTACGAAATTCCCACGGGAACGGGACAAATAGGACTCCACTGTGTTATTGTGAGCGCTCAACCTATAACACTAGGATTTTGTATTGAGGTTTCCTTTATAAAGGAGACACGGACAAAGACGGGTTTTTTTTTTATTCCCACATGATCAGGAATAATAAATAAGACTACATGTGTATTATCGGGGGCGCTCAACCAAGAAAGCTGAGATTTTGTATTGAGGATCCCTTTATGAAGTGGACAATAATAAAGAAAGGAATTTTTAAAATTCCTACGGGAACAGGAATAATACGCTCAACCTAGAAAGTTGTTTTTTTTAACAGATAGTAATAATACCTATGCCTATTTTAATAAAAATATTTGACTTTGACTTTAACCGTAACCTAAATTTAACTTTATGTTAAACCATTAGAGACATTTCTTGCGCATTGCGATTCCTATAAGTAATGCTCAGCTCTGTCACCGAAGTGCGAAACGCCTGAAGATCATTAAAAGTGACTTGCGCGGGCGGGCTAAGGGCGTCTCCATTAAAAAGGTGGCATTGCGAGAAAAAGATCTACTGTAAAACACATTTGCGCTTTTGCTGTAGAATCCCATGCTAAACATCTTTACATGGTATAAAATGAAGTCGCACTGTCTGTCTGTCCCTATGTATGCAGATCTTTATAACTACGCAACGGATGCGGTATCTTTTAATGATAGAGTGATTCAAGAGGAAGGTTTAAATTGACGACCTTCGTGGCGTAATGGTTACCACGCCAGGCCGCCACCCAGGAGGTCCCGGGTTCGATCCCCGGTCGGGTCATGATGAAAAACGAACTTTTTCTGATTGGCCTCGGGTATTGGATGTTTGTCTATATATGTATTTGTTATAAAATATAATATCGTTGAGTTAGTATCCCATAACACACGTTTCGAACTTACTTTGGGGCTAGCTCAATCTGTATGAATTGTCCCCTATATTTATTTAAATGTATAATACATTCCAAAATTCGCGCGGCTTTCGCTAGTATCATATAATTCCGAGGTTTTTAGGTTCAGAATTCCGAAATCTATATATAAAAAAGAAATAATAAATAAATAGTACCACTTAAATGTTACTTTAGATATGTGCTTTTGTATGAAAATAATGTTTAAAGATGTAAGTGTCTTGACTAGTGATTAGTGCGGTCAAATTAAAGACCGGTCGGTTGCCTGTGATTAATGATGACAACCTCAAAAAAAAAGAAGAAAGAAAATAAAAAAGGCGAAGTCCATCAAAATACCGTTGGGTGGCTTATTAGCAATTAACGAAGAAACAAACCCGAAAAGCAACTTTAATTTAAACTAAGTACTTAAAACTTATTTCGCCATTTTCTTTTTAGGGTAAACTACAAGGAACCCTTAAAGTTTCGCCATGTCCGTCTGTCCGTCCGCGGTCTAGCGCCTAAACGCTTGATGCTAGAAAGCTGTAATATTAACAATGCTAACAAAGTAGTAGAAAAAAATTTTGAAATTTTTTTGGGGTCCCTAGTCCCTACAGGTAAAGTGGAAGTGAATTTTTTTTTTCGCACCGATCCCATGTTTTGGGTTATCGTTAGATAGGTCTCTTAAAAACATCGAGGGTGTGGGAACTGGGAAGATCATTTTCCGATACAATACAATGATCCGTTTGTGAATTACAATTTTCGTTTTGCACGGTGCCGGTGGTTCTATCTCTTCGGAGTCGGGAGTCTTGTGTTTAGAAATTTGAAAAAAATCATGGAAGTAGTCCATATAGTGAATCTACAAGGAAAACTATAACTAGTTACCGAATAATAGCCGACGAACTCTATAAACTACTACCGTTAAAATGATGGTAGTTTAAACAGTAGCTAATCTATTTTATAATGATAATTTGTTGTAAATGACGTGTCTAAGTGCCCGTGAGGGCCTACAGAATAAAAATATTTTTCACCTCACAAGCTCGGAAAGAATCTGTTTGTCATTCGAAATCTGAGCGCAAAAGTGCATTTTGTGCCCTAGCGTGGAAAGAATTTTTAAAATTCGAACCTTTCTATTCTATAATTTTTTATACCGCCAATCCTCTGAAAATGCATTAATACTTATTTCATGCCAGTGTGCCAACCTTATTTTTAAAATAATCGAACTGGCCAGCACGACACCGCATGAAAAAAATAAACACTTATTTAATATATTATTTGCGTTTTTCTTGCACCAATGCACCAAGCATTTTCCTCGCTGTAGTGAGATGAAAAGTTGTGTGTTTCGCTCGGCAGCAAAGTTATTCTGCGTCTCGTACCTTTGAAACCCTCGCTACGCTCAGGATTCTATATTTGAACCACTCGCTTCGCTCATGGTTCAATCCTAGAATCCTTCGCTAGCTCAGGTTTCAATATAAGTACTCGCGCCAAAAAACAACTTTGCAGCCTTGCATAACAAATAACTATTTGACTTTGACTTTTTATTAAAGTTTTTTACATTCAAGGATTGTGTTAAAATATTCTTACAATGTTCAAGAGTGCTGAAATCTCTCGATATGCAAGTTTCTAGCATCTGGGGACCGCTCTTGTTTTTATTTCCATAACAATTTATGCTAAACATCTGATATATTCGGGTTCAAACGATCGGCCCAAAGACATTTGTATGTAAACCAGAACAACATCTGTCGATTTGACCTTTCCCCTCTGATTTATCCATAACAACTTAAAAAAAATTGTCCGAACAAAGAAAATTCTTATAAAATTTTGTAAAAATAATTGACTTTTCAACTTTTTTTGTAATTTAATGAAATTAAAATATTTTGGTGTTAGTTTGATGTCTGGATGACTGAAGTTATCTATTTGAAAATTGCTACTATACCACTTAGTTCCATCGCGCAGTTCCATTGCGCAGTTACCTTTTGAATATGATTTCGTTAGTCATTTTATGATCAACAGCAAGGAACATTGTTGTAAAACGCACAAGTTGTAAAATGGCATAGTAATATATATTTTTAAATTATTACAGTGTCGTGGGGAGATATTACCTATCTTGCATATCTTTCACACATAGTATTTTTTCTGTTATTTATTTTAGATTTTTTTTCACCAGAAAGACACTTTGTAACTTTTACAATTTTCAATGGATTTTTTATGTTTCAAACGTACTAAAAATAATTAATATAGTAGGTAATTAATATAAATTATCAGTACAAAACTTTATACTTAGGTTTAAAAAAGTTATTATTAAAATAATTTATACTAAGAACAATAACCAATTTAAAGTCAAATTGTTAAGGAAAATAATTTTAGCCCAAGTTGTTTTAATCCATAATATAATTTAGATTCATAAACAGACTTCCAGTTAATTAACTGAAACTAGACTACAGGGGTGTAAGAGGGGTCTAACTTATACCGCAATAATATTGTGTGCTCAAACCAAACTGGTTTTAAAAGGGTTGTCAGGAATTTTGTTATTACCTAATTTCAGAAATAAAAAATCTATTTCTATACTATAATATTATAAAGAGGAAAGATTTGATTGTTTGTTTGAATTGAACAGGCTCCGAAACTACTGGACCGATTTCAAAAATTCTTTCACCAGTAGAAAGCTACATTAGGCTATAGCTTTTCTCGAAATTCAATGTGGTTCCCACGGGAACGGATTCGGAACTTCACGCGGACGAAGTCGCGGGCAAAAAAGCTAGTGTTAAATAACACAAAGAAATAATATGAAATTGCATATTTAACATGTTGGTTCTGATTGCTATTTTTATGGGGATTTCAGTGACATATTAGTCGCGAGATTTACCTGTACCTATTAGAAAACATAATTATCGAACTTAGTACAAGTACATGTTAATAATTAAATCTCGCGACAAGCTTTTGTCATATAAATTGTGTAATGACGTTATAAGTTGATAGTAAAAGTTTTAAAATAAAAGCTTGTTTTTAAATATATTTTTTTTACTTTTATTATTTTAATTCCATATTTAGATTAAGTATAATGTACCTATTTTTTTGGAAACTTAATCACCATTTGCACTTCTTTCGCGAAATACTGATTAGAATAATATAACGTTTGCGAAGATTTTCTGTTTAATTCATAGATTTTCTGTTGTTTGATTCATAGTAAACTTGGTAACATTTCTTCATATTGTACTGAAAGCAACAAATCCCTATCTGTTCTAGATTTATATCGACACAACGCCTACCCGGCTTAAGAGAGCGGAGATGATAAACAGCTTAGAGCCAGGCATTACGTAGAATAGAACCATAGATATCGACATAGAACATAGTCAAGATTTACACCCGAATTCGTAACTCATTGTTAAGTAATACCTATCTACACCTATAAAAAAATGTCCGTTTGTTATATCAAAATGTCTTTTAACCTCCGAGCCAAAAGGGGTGTTATAATTTCTACGTATTTATGTTTCTTTATTTACTTGTAAACAAGTCTATTTGCATCTACGTCTGTGGAATCGTGGCTCTCAAACAGATCACGCCAATATTTTCTGACTTGGTGATACTTCACTTCAAAAGTATCCGCTTTTTTAAAGGTGAAAACTAATCAAAAGTTATCGGTGGCGCGCGCCTGCTCTCTGCCATAAGTGGCAAATACATAATGTAATCAAGAATATTTTAGAGAAAAACAAGAAAAATACAAATTATAAGAAATGGATTTTGCAAGCGAAGTCGCAGACCACTGCTAGTTACATCATATGAAATATTGTAACTAGTGCCCCTCAACTTCATCCACGTAGAGGTCATCGATCGTGAAAAACATTAAAATCCTTTTAGCGAAAACATTACTTTCGTTTTGAAATGTAGCTATGAAAAAGTAAGAGATAAAATTATTACAGTACACTTATTTATTGTAAACAAATTACTTTATATTATACCTAATATTGACATTACATTATATTTTTTAATATAAAGGTAGTCATTATAATTTTTTTTATTTTATTTTTTTATTTATTTATTTTGAACCACAAACAGGTTTACAGTATATAATTAACATTACACTTAATACTAGTTCATGCAAGATAACTGTGAACCCAACATAGTTGGCTCCATGTTACTGAAAAGTAATTAATTACAGTGGAAACTCATTTACTTAATATAATATAAAAATAATAATATAATATAAAATAGTATAATTTAGAATGTTACCTTCAAACTTAATGCATTACTTCCCATCAAAATAAAAGAAGAAGAAAAGAAAAGGTCCACTGAGTTACGCAAGATTATTAACTATCAGTCTCTGATAGGCGTTACGGGTAGCCGCAAAAATGTCTATATCAGTGAACTTATCATTATATAAGTTCACCATACGATGCAGCGGACACCGTACACCGGCATTTGTCCGACAAGATGTACTAGCAAATAACTTATGTGGACGAGATGTTCTTTGCGATGTTCTAATAGGCACTCTGTAACACAGTTCATTGGTAACATTAATGCAGTCATACTTGTTGTGACAGATATCATATAATAGTAAGCTTTCTAATTGCTCACGTCTGGACTTAAGGTCTAACACTTTATAAGTTTCAAGTAATTTGTCATAAGATAGATAGCTACGATGACATTTGTAATGTGCACTACGGAGGAACTTTTTTTGTACCTTTTCAAGAGTATTACGGTATTTCTCATATAGTGGATTCCATATTGCAACAGCATATTCAAGTTGAGACCTGATAAGAGTCTTAAAGAGATAAATATAGGTTGAACTATTCTTAAACATAACACTTGACCTCATGACGAATCCATACATTTTAAAGGCTTTGTTGGTTATATTATTTACATGAATATCTAGATGCAGTTTAGCGTCAAGGGTGACTCCCAGATCCCTAATGCTCTGTTCTCTTGTAAGTATATTATTGCAAAGTTTATAGGGATATATGCTGTTCCTTCTCTTTTTAGTAAAAGTGATAGTTTTACATTTGCTTATACTTAATTCTAGATTATTATCTATACAGTATTCTGAAAAACGGTTTAGGTCCTCTTGAAGCTTAGTGTGATCATTTTCATTGTTAATTGTGATGTATATTTTTAAATCATCGGCATATAAAAGGAAATTACAGTATTTAAAACATTTATTAATGTCGTTAATAAAGAGAATGAACAGCATAGGCCCCAATATCGAGCCTTGAGGGACGCCCGAACTGACCTGGACACAGGGAGATTCGTAGCCCTTAATAGCAACTATTTGAGTTCGATTCGAGATATAGGACTTAAGCCACCTCCAAAGGTTTCCTCTAATTCCATTGAACGCTATTTTATCCAACAACAATTTGTGATCAACCCTGTCGAAGGCTTTTTTGAAATCAGTGTAAACACTGTCAATTTGTTTATTCGAATCTATTACTTTAAATAAATAATTTGTGTATACCAATAAATTAGTTACCGTCGAACGACGTTGAACGAAGCCGTGTTGTTGCTGTATAATTGTATCATGAAGAGTTGGATATATTGCCTTATGTATTAAGCGTTAAGTTAAATTCTAGTAAGTATTTAGTACCTAGCAGGAGATGCTCGAGGAATGGCGTCGTGTGTTTCAATTTCTAAACGAACACGCAAGTCAAGCATCGTTGACAATAGCCAGTGTTTTGATGGATGAAAATCATTGAGCCAATTCGGTGGCCAAGCGGCTTGAAAATACGTAGAATACTTGGATTTTATCTCTATTGGTATCCCTGATAATCTGAATTTTGAACTTTTATTTTTTTTTGCAATACCTATAGTCAGCATTACTTATTTCTTTAATAATTTCTCTTACAGTTTATTTAATAATGTCTTCATTTATTATTTATTTTCTTGTCTTGCTAGCCCTGCCCACTCCATACAGAAATTCGTTACCTTAAGGTTGCCTTGAAAAGATTGCTTTTTAGCAATAAGGCCGCCTTGTTGCATTTACACTGGTTTATAAGATTGTTTTTGTACTTTTTCCTGTGTGTAATGCAAATAAAGAGTATTCTATCTATCTATCTATCTAATGTCTCTTGCAGTATCGCATTTTGTATGATTACATGGAACATTCGGAGACGTAGGGCGCAGCGGATAATCCGCTCAAATCGGAGCAGCCCGTCTGGGGAAGGACCTCCACCTTAAAGAACATCGTAGCCAAATAGCATTAGTCTCGGCCATGCTTAGTTCCTACGGTGAGTAAGGCCTCCAGAGCTCCACTTGGGGGGGTTGGGTGGGTTGGCAACGCGTGAGTGATATGCCGGTGTTGCAAGCGTCTATAGGCTACGGTGATGCTTACCATCAGGCGGGCCGTATGTTTGTTTGAAAAACCAATATTTTTACAAATAGGTTCTTTTTACGAATATGGTGTAGGTGTAAATTCTCATGGGAAAGCTAGATTCACAAACACGCAAGAAATTCGGTAGTAATATAAAACATCGTTGAGCTGTTGCGGTATTCCAATAAAGCAACGAGTCAACCGGCTAGCTACAAAATCCGTTCAATTTTCTAGTTTATGAACCAATGCTTTTTGTGATGCGGCCTCATGCGGCTATGAGATTGCCTGGTATGGTTGGTTTAACAAAACTTTTATACTTTTATATTGCAGCTTTATTATCATACATTGTAAGGTATTTACCGTATAACCTTTTTTCATCAGTTTCATAACTTTATGAGAGGACATTTTAATATTTTTATCTTTGTAAATAGATTGATGTGCTAAATTATATCATTCCATTAAAATTAACTATTGAATAGGTAGTTAATTTTGCTTCAATGGTATCTATAAATTAGCAAACAATAATGTATCTTTTCTTCATACGGATATTTTATTAATTTGAGTTTCAGTTTTAATAATCTATGCACTAACTAACTTGAATTGTTTTTATTTAATTAGGAATAATATTATTAAGTATTCTTTTCTTATTCAAAACGAAGTCGGTCAAATCTTGGTAAACAAATGTCATTTTGATTTTAGACATAAGTACTTTATTTGTATATTGAATTCCTAACAGGATAATTCAGGAGCTAGTAGCAAAAACGCGAAGGAAATTCGTGTGTGGTATTCCGGTCCACAGTCGTTTTGTTTAGTTTTCGTTCCTGAAAGTCATTAGTCAAGCTTTTTCTAACCGCAGACTCATGACAAGTCTTGTCATGACGCCCGTGAATCAACTTTTTGCTCCGTACATGTTCTATGCAACATTGTTTGGATTTATTTTGTTCGTTAAATGAACTTTTAAAGTTAACGCACTTGGGGGCTTTTAACTGGTAGATATCCGGAATAGTCTCGTAAAGTAATTTGTGTAAGTTGTTTTTTAGAATTAAATGTAGTTCATAGTTCATAGGGACATGCATGGTTATTAAAAATATACTTACTTGTTACAAAATATGTTTTTTTTACAAATTTTGTAGAACTGGATTTTTTTGAACTGGTTAACTTATGCTTATTCGACCTCAAAAAATCTGATAGAGGAAAATGGAAAGTGAAAAGCATTGCGGAAGTGATGATGAGAAATAATGAGAAATTGTTATAAAATTTAGTATCACAGTACTACAAAGATACAGAGGAATTAATGACGATCGTGAAATAAACCTGTAAATACTACCACATTATAATTTATTATTATTAATTTTTAATTATAAGACACCTTTTACCTTGTATCATATTTAAAGTGATTATCATGATTTTTTATATTAGATCTTTTACCGCCTGAAACACAGGATTTTCCTAGCTCAGGCACATAATGTTATACTTTTACCTTAATTGTTTTTATACTGTTAATTAATGTTACACTAGCCGTAAGTTTTATGAATAAAGATTTATTATTTATTATTATTTATTTACAGTACACAAGTCTCGAACTTACTTTGGGGCTAGATCAATCTGTGAGTGTCCCTATAAAAAAAAATGATTCCGCCGACGACACAGACAATACGACACCAATTTAATTTAAGCCATTTTACGCATCAAATTGCTATTTAGTTTTATAGGCTCTCATACATGATGATGATCATACCAAGTGTCAACTAGATGATTACTATTTTAACTCAGATAATTTGAATAACTTACTTTTATTATAACTATTTTATTTCAGAGCCATCTAGCGTCAAACCATGAAAAGAAAGAGGCATAGCAAGGGAGAGAAAGTTTCAGGTTGTTGGCCAAATGGAATCAAATGAAATATCCTGGATGTATTGTTAGAAGGATTTACGATAGAGGGCTCTGACTTGTGAAGTGAAATAAAAAAAAAGAGTGCCCTTGGTTTTTTTATTTAAGATATTGCTGAATGTGTAAAACATGACTACATAATTATTTACATACTTTCATGTAAATTTGTTATTTTGATTTGTATCATAAACATACAAGTTATCCTATTAAATATTTTTATGAAAGAGGTTGAAACACGAGCCTAATGGTAACTTACTAAATGCTACCAATGGAGTACAGAGACACCACCGGGGGAGTCATTGTGTAGTTTCCAG
Source organism: Endotricha flammealis (assembly GCA_905163395.2). Taxonomy (NCBI): domain Eukaryota; kingdom Metazoa; phylum Arthropoda; class Insecta; order Lepidoptera; family Pyralidae; genus Endotricha; species Endotricha flammealis. The sequence continues at coordinate 8,750,805 of LR990863.1, read as the reverse complement.
CCTTTAAAGTATGCTTGCTTCATGAAGGTCCATAACTCTAAATACCGCTAGAGCCCCTTTTTAACAAACATTCATGACTTGAATCAAGGTATAACAAAAAATAGTAGTTAAATAAAACGAATTAGAACCGAGGCATGAAAGAAAGAAAGTGTGAAGACGGTTCCAATTTTGCAATAACAAAATATCGCACTGCAACGAATGCAATTGAGAACGTTCGGTCTATTTCGAGCGACGAAGCAGTTGTACTCGTGATTAAATTATATTAGAGTCACGATGCAACGAATGAGAATAGTTCTTCAACTATGGCTCAGACAGTAAATACAATTTGAATATGATTAACTCTTATTTTAGAAGTTAGTCCGTTAAGTACTTATGTGAAAATGACAAAAAAAATATTCTTTTTGTATTGGTTTGTGATAATTAGTGTTTGTAACGTGAATGGAGATAGAACAATAGGTACGTTTTTAATTATAGAGTTTTTTGTGTGCACTTTGAAACATGTTTTCAAACTGTTTAGTTAGGATTTTATTCAAATCAGATCAAATACATATAAGCAGCTATAATTGCGTAAACATAATCTTTGCCTATTTGTGAAAAGGCTTTCTGTATTACTTTTCTTTTTACCTTGTCTTTTGGCTGTTGATTTTCCTTAAAATAAGTAATAATAGTTTCAAAACGATGTGTTGTTCTATTTTCTTAACTAATAATGCAGGTGAACAATCAGACTTGCGCTCCGTTTGTTATCAAAATTGAATTCTATTTTATAGGCGCAGTGTTTGACGACGGTGGCTTTTTGTTAGAAGCTGCATTTAATGTGGCAGTCACCGCGGCGTCGGAAGGTCAAGAGAATCCATTTGTGGCAAACTTTGTACGAACATCTCCCGGCGATTTGTTAGGAGCGGAAGAAGCGATTTGTACTGTTTTTGAGGTCAGTTTACTTAAAAGATTAAATTTCTCGCAAAAATAAATTAATAAAGTGAACAACTTTTTCAGAGCAATGTCTTTGGTATTTTTGGACCGAAAACTAAAATATTAATTGAGACCATACAATCAGTCGTTGATCTACTTGAAATACCACATATCATAACGGAACCTATAGTAAACCAAAACAGAAATTGGACGGCAATTAATTTATATCCAAATCATATTGCTTACTCACAGGTAAAACAATTGAGTGATTTATTATATCCTTCTTAAGTAATTCCCTTTTGTTAGATTTTCTTTCTTTTAGGTCTTCTCAAACATTATCGAATTGAAAGCTTGGACGGAATTCACGATAATATATGAAGGTGCCGAACTTTTACCATTTTTAGATAATATATTTACAATGCAAGATTTGGATTCAGGAGAGTATATATTAGTTAACGTGGTTCAGTTGCCAGAGGGTGATGATTACAGGTAATTCGTAAGATCAGAGTTTTGCAAATAATAGTGATTTTAAAATCACTATTATTTGCGAAATAGCAAATAAAATAATTTGCTAGTAGCAAATAAAATAATTTGTCAATTTCAGGGCACAATTGAAGACAATTAAGAGCTCTGGATCAGTTAATTACGTAGTGCATTGTAATAGAGAAAGCTTGCCAAACTTTTTGGAACAAGCGCAGCAAGTTGGACTAATGTCTGATGACCATAGCTTTATTATTATGAACCCTGATTTTCATACAATTGACATAGAAAAGTATAAACATGGTGGTTCTAATATTACTGGTGCGTTAAAAAACTAGATATCAGAAATTATTATACGTAACTTTTTTATACAATTTATGCTTCTTTCTAGGTATTCGTTTTTTTGATCCTAGTGTAAAGGAAATCCAAAACTTCATAATAGCTCTTAATGAGAAAGTGAAGGAATTATCCGAAGACCAAATAGAAACTGCTGTGGAAGAAAATTGTTTGACTCTAGACCTTGCTTTACTTTACGACTCAGTATTCGTTTTTACATCGGCTTTAAACGCCATGGGTATTATGGAAGGTTCTAACGTGACGTGCGAATCGGAAGAAGGCTGGAGTTTTGGGTCGACCATTGTAAATTATCTTCGAACGGTGAATAGTTTGTATCTTATGGTAAAGTTAATAATTGCTTTGAATATTAAACATTTTTAGTAACACCACAATAATATTTTCAGACTGAAATTGATGGATTAACTGGTTTGGTGAAATTTGATGAAGACGGTTTTAGATCAGATTTTGAAATTGATATAATCGAAGTGATGGCTCACGGTTTTGAAAAGGTATTAATTGGTAAAAAAATATTATTATAATAGTTTCAGTGAAAAAGGCGTAAAAGTTTTTTTTAATGATTTACTAGCTGATGCCTGTCTGTCTTCCTATTGAATCCCGTTATTCCCGTTCCTATTCTGTCCCAGGATATAATTGTCTTTGTGTTAATCCAATTCAGATACATATGTACCACAGTATTCCAAACTAATCTCTCAACTCAACCATACAAACTCAATATTAATAGAATTTATTGTCAGGTGGCCACATGGACTGCGGAAGATGGTATTGTTAATACTAGAATTGTAATACCTCCAGTAGAAGCTGAGGGTTCAGATTCAATGAAAGGGAAACATTTTATTGTTCTAACAGCTTTGGTTTGTACATTATTTTAATTCAAATGTAGATTTCGATTTGTTCAAATAATAGCTGATTTAAAAACAATCATTCCTAAGATAAAGTTTTATGTATTGTTTAATATAAAATATGTTGTTATTTATGATGATCACAGAGTGCTCCATACGGGATGTTGAAAGAGTCTTCTAGTAGACTAGAAGGAAATGATAGATATGAAGGATTTGGAATTGAATTAATTGATGAATTAGCCAAAATGAACGAATTTAATTATACTTATGAAATACAAGCAGATGGTGTATATGGATCACTTAACGCGAAAACTGGAAAATGGACGGGAATGATGGAAAAAGTCATGGACGGGGTAATAATTTCATTATTTGAAAGAGATTACAGTTTATAGATTAATTGCACTTTGTATGTTTTGCAGAGAGTGGATTTTGCTATAACAGACTTAACTATAACATCAGCACGGCAAAGAGCTGTAGATTTTACCAGCCCTTTTATGAATTTGGGTATAACTATTTTGTATAAAAAACCAACGAAACAGCCTCCAAATTTGTACTCTTTTATGTCACCATTGTCAGGAGAGGTATGTTTTTATTAAGTTATTTTTAGATACACAGAACTATATAAATATAGAGGGGTATTACTTTGTGATTTCTTATATAAACTTCACCTGAGTAAAGCCTGATTCATGTTACACCGTGCCGTGCCCCGGCGCCGGTCCGGGCCCGTATACTTTTTGTATGAATTGACATCGGCCGGGACACGGTCAAGCATGATTCAATTGTTTCAATTCATATAAAAAAAGCCCGGCCCGGACACGGCACGGTGAAACGTAAATCAGGCATTATTGATTATTTTGTTTTCTCGAAATAGTGGTTTAAATATTATTTTGTCATTATAAACACAGAAAAAAAACGACAAAAATTTTGTTTAATTAAGCTATAAAATATAATACGAGCGTAGTGAATAGTGATACTGTACAAATCAATTATACAACAACATTCAATTTATCAGACAGATAGGCTAACTGCAAACTTATCTAAAAGGGGTGAAGGCCCGTACAAATTTTAGTTTATGACATGGCATGCGTTCCGCGGTCACAGCGCTCTTGGCCACCTCGTTTTAAACTTGGAAATCTCTCTGTTAATTTTTCTTTCTCCTCAATTTTTTTAAAAGCAAACATTTTGTTTTTAGGTCTGGGGTTGGCTAGCGGGTGCGTACGTTGGAGTATCAGTTCTGTTGTTTGTCTTAGGGAGAATAGCTCCAGATGAATGGCAAAATCCTTATCCATGCATAGAAGAACCGGAGACTTTGGATAATCAGTTTACACTAGCAAATTCATTTTGGTTTACACTGGGCAGTGTTTTAACACAAGGATCAGAAATTGCTCCAATGTAAGAAATAAGAATTACAATATTATTTTTTTATTTTATATACTGATGATGATGATTTTTTATACATAATTTTGGATTTTGGTGTTAAAGAGTTATTGTATTGTATTGATGTTTATAATAGCTGGTTTCATAGGTTCTTTTTATCTCTTAAATTGTCAGTTTTTTTTGTATAATTTTTATCAAATTAACAAGACAAGTTTTCAGGACGCTGTGAAACCGCTGTTTTGTTTGTAGCCAGATTTATAGTATTCTTGATTTTTAGAGCTGTATCTACACGCATGGCAGGTAGTATGTGGTGGTTCTTCACTTTGATTATGGTATCATCCTATACTGCAAATCTCGCTGCATTTCTTACGGTTGAATCAAAGTTTTATGCAATTAAAAGTGTTGCAGATTTAGCCTCTAATCCATACGGTATTAATTATGGAGCCAAAAGTAATGGAGCTACGTTCAGTTTTTTTAAGGTAATAATTTTAATTGTCATGTTTTTATGCATTTATTAGTTTTTTTTTGTAAGGTCCCTAACTAGTAGCGTAAGATAATAAAAAAAAGAAAAAGAAAATTTAAATACATTGCAATGTTGTTTTCAGGAATCAGATAATATTCTTTATCAAAAAATGTATCAGTTTATGGAAGACCATCCCGAATATCAGCCATCTTCTAACGATATAGGACTTGAAAGGTTACTTATTATTTCAATTTCTTCGACAAAATTTTAGCTTTTAGATTATAGTTATTTATTAATAGTTGTAATACATAAAAACAGACTTGACTCAAGACAAACACAAGAATAGAATTCAAAGCCTCGCCCTCTGCCATATCAGAGGTGGTAAGAGGAGGGTCACTACCAACTACCAACAGACGCTGGCCTGTCATATTTTAATTTAAAATCGAAATATCAAAGACAAAAAATTTACCAGTATCAGCATAACTGGCAGTATTTGGACAATAGGTACTTGTATGTTGTCAGATAAAAACTTTTTAACTGTTGCCTGGTAGTGCTTTTTTCCATAACTTTTCCGCAAATGACCAAACATGTTCAAATTATATTTGTGATGTTTCGTATTTTAATAATTTAATGTTATTAGAGTCAAATCAGACACGGAAAATTACGCATTTCTGATGGAGTCGACATCAATCGAATACATGGTGGAAAGAAACTGTGACGTTGCACAGGTTGGTGGACTGCTCGACAGCAAAGGATATGGGATCGCGATGAAGAAAAGTAATCAAATACCATAATAATATAACAAAAATTTCATGATATACCTATATACCCATACCCCTATACTAATCAGATCAATTCAATGTTATTTTCAAAGCACTTTATTTTATTAGATTCTCCTTATCGTCAACCGATGAGTGAATCAATACTTCAACTACAAGAAGAGGGAAAGCTAACGCGAATGAAAGACAAATGGTGGAAGGAGAAACGAGGCGGTGGTGCATGTGCTGTAAGTAACATCCATTTTTTAGTATGATATCGATATTTTTCGATTTTTTAAACTCATTATGAGATTCCTAATGACAATTTAATGAAAATATCAAACAAACACTAGTGAGTGAAGCACGCGACTCTTCATTTACATGTATTACTTTTTAGTTGTCCGGCGAGAATTTCTAAAAATCTTATACCTTGTATATTCAACGTCATGAACTAGACGATTATCAGTCAGTGGATAACTTAGGATTTTTCTTTTTATATACCTCGTTCGTATATTAACAGTAATTTCTCAGGATGATGACGCTGGTAGTGGCGACGCTCAGCCATTGGTTTTGGCAAATGTTGGTGGAGTCTTCATTGTACTAGTCGGCGGTTCCGCATTGGCAGTGATGTGCGCTTTCGTCGAGATGATGGTGGATGTCTGGTCCATCTCACGGAAGCAGAAGGTATATAATTCAAATTTTCCAATCAGTTTTCTTCAAAACAATGCTAAATACTTAGCTTCTTTCGTATTTCTTTGCTTTAGATAGAATTGCTAATATCATCCCAAACTAAGAGTCAACCGTTCCTGTTACTTCCAAGTTTTTTTTTATACCTACATTATAATCTTCATTTAGAGAAATGAAATAGAAAACAACTTCCGAGATCGTAATTCAGTGAATGTGATATTTAAAAAAAAACACACTGTTTCCAATGATGTTTCCAATGATGTTTCCAATAGTATAATTTAAAATGACACCTTTCATTTATCAGCAGTGCATGAACCAGTGTGACCCCTACCTATACCATATTAGATACGAGCTTTCGATCAAGATTAATTTCTATGGTAAGTTTTGTTTTAACACTTTGACCTATATTTTCGTTTTCCTTGTTAAAATAACAAAGCATTTTTTTAGGTATCATTCAAAGAAGAGCTGATGGATGAGCTCAGGTTTATTTTCACCACGAGCGGTGACGTAAAACCTGTACGTCATAGAGAACCTTCTGGTAGTGGATCAGGTGATTCAAAGAAAGAAGAAAAAGAAGCTGACGATGTTGAGTCGCCAGAAGATGATGCAGCCAATATAATACGAGTAGAACATGCCCCGACACCAGCTAGATCAGAGAAATCTACGCATTCACATCATACCTTGCATAGCAGAAGGCAGAGCAACGCCGTACAAATGGCTAAAATGAGAAAGTTCAGTCGTCTAAGCACACGATAGTAAATTTACAACTGATTTAGAAGTAGGCAACATGAATGTTGCATGCTTACGATCAAGCAATATTTGAAAGATAGAATTTAAATTAAAGTCCATTACAGTTATAACTTTTTTCTTATCCAGTGCATGTTGTGTCCCCTTTTTGTCGTCTCGGTCCACTATTCCAAGCAATTTTGAGTAATGAAGTTTATAACACGTGTCAGACAGTTAATTAGTACATGTCTTGAGTAATGCGAACTTGTCACCCAGAAATGTGTCCAGAGTGAAGAGGGTAACGAATTCCTTTGATTGAGAGCTGGGTGCTGACTTGGGGTCATTCTTAAATGGAATTGTTCGGAATCACTATAATAGAAAAGAGGTCAGAGAACGCCCACTATACTACGTGAACTTATTTAGGTTTAATCCATTTCCGACGGAATGTTGGCTAATTGACCTTTGCCACTGTTAATATTTTTTTAATAGAGCCACTGCTATCAGACCTCTAAAACCTTAGTTAAGGAGACTAAATGCGACTATAAAATACAGAAAATTGTACGCAAAAATATTTCCGTAATAATATAAATTATCAATTTGTGGTGAACAAAAAGTAATAACGAACAACAATTAATAATTCTCAGTCTTGAAAGGAACAGCGGGGTATCCAGTTAGTTATAAGTTTGTCAGCAATTTGTTTAGCTAATGGACGCAAGTGAAAGATCGGTGTATGAGGGTCGGTGTCCATTTCCCGGCCGACGCAAAATAATGGTCATATGTAACAAAATCTTAGCCCTTGACTCAGGTGGTTACCACGACCCGATATAGTCATACTATTTCAAGATTTTATTGTTGGTATAGTTTCAATAAAAATATTATTTTTTAGTCTCTTTAAAAAAATATGCAAGTTCTCTAGTAACTACCAGCTGCTATCAAAAAAGCCACTGAGCTATTAGCGATATTTATTCGACATCACGATTTCCTTGAAAATCTCAATGTAATACTTGATCTAGTATTCATCTTTAATCAGCCAGAGCGACCTATTTTGTTTGGATGTTAGCGATTCCATCTCAAGCGCTGTCACACTCATACTAAATAGGAATTAAGCCGGATGGCGCGTGAGTTTGAGATAAGATTGAATTTGATTTTGTTATGAGAATAAATCCGCTGCTTTAGTCGGTTTGATTCACAGACATAAATAAGCAGACTAAACAAAATTTTACATACACATAGACACAAGCTGAAAATATTCATCACTTTTCAGCTAATTAAATTCGGTATAAAGCTTATCTTCTCCATATTTCAATATGCTTCAGAGACCTGGACATTTAAGGCACGCACTAGGACGAGAATAGATGCATTCAAGATGTGGTGTTGGCGCAGAATGTTGGGAATACCATGGACGGCGCGCCGCAAAAATGCGCCTATTCTAGCGGAATTGAGAATTACAACCCGCCTCTCTACCATATGCATGCATAGGCTCCTTAAGTACTTCGGTCACGTGTCCCGAAGGGAACCCGACAATCTGGAAAAGCTCATCATTGTCGGGCAAGTGGAAGGAAAGAGGAGCAGAGGAAGGTCACCTACCAGATGGTCCGATATCGTCAGAGAAACCACTAAGTCCAGCATTCTAGTGGCTATTCAGCAGGCCCAATGCAGAGAAACCTGGAGGAAATTGGTTTAGCAGTCGGGGCATGATGGTCACGACCCTCAGTCATGAGGAATCGACAAAGAAAAAGAAGAAATTCGGTATAACCTTGTCCCTTTCTTTCATCAATAGAAACGCTAACGCACACACAGACAATTTGACAGACGTGACGTTTTGATAGACGCAATTTGTAGCATAGGTAAAAATAAGCGACAAATGGCGATTTGTATTCGTTTAAAAAGTGACTTTTAAAGTTAAAATTTAGTAAATATAATACCAAATAGACAAAAATATGGGTGTTAAGTGCTGTGTAATACATTGTAAAAACTCTTTGTATAAAAGCAGCCACGCAAGCAGTACAAAAGTACCTATTTGTGTCTGTTTGAGTGATATTTGATTCTATGCGTTTTTGCCACGATTTCTGATACATAATGTTATGTTATGTCTGTGGTTTCTCCAACCTCACTAATATAAAAAAAATCGGGATCCGTCATTGGACACGTACAATACGTACATACGAGTCTTGGCAACTAAAATCCTTACGATTTTCATTAGTCGAGGTCATATTCATTCATTTATTTGCAGTAACACGGTAGGACAGGTATTACATAATAGTAGTGATCAAGCGTGTCACGCCAGTATCTGGCATGCAAAAGTAGATAGGTACGCTATACAATAACAATAGTAATCATAAATAAATTAAAAAATTAGCAATACATTAAAAACGATTCATACATATTTCATTTTCTTAAATTCTTCAATGTCATAGATACAATTATCAGATAATAATTTATATAATGATTTTAAAAATAAACTTGTAGGCAATTCTTTCATGGAATCCGGTAGTAAATTAAACAATTTAATGGACATGTTGTAACTGTTTCTGGCAAAGCAGGTGGTACTATGTGAAGGCACTGGTTTTCTATTAGGTTGTCTTGTATTAAAAGTAACTACATCTTTTTTCTTTGTGTATAGGTGTATATTTTTTTTAACAAATTTGCACACTTCAAAGATATACATCGCTGGCAGTGTTAAAAGATTGAGTTTTTTAAACAAAGGTCTACATGATTCTTGTGGGCCTGCTCCACACATGGCTCGGATACATCTTTTTTGAATAATAAAGGCACGGTTTATGTCTACTGAGTTCCCCCACATTACCAGTCCGTACCTCAGGCTGGAGCATACAAATCCATGGTAGGCCAAAAGTGCTGTTTTTTGATCTACGATTTTTGTGAGACGTAGCAGTGCAAATACAAATCTATTGATTTTTTTGCAAACCGAGTCCACATGATTCTTCCAGGTCAGCTGCGAGTCCAGGACTATACCCAGAAATTTAACCGTATTACATTCGGGAATAAGCTCATTACGATAGGAGATTGAGATTTTATTTGGTTTACCATTCTTATTAAAAAATTGAATTATTTTTGTTTTATTAATGTTTATGCACATATTATTATGTTCCATCCAGGTAATAACCTTTTCAATTGTATTATAGATTTCTTTTTCATAATCAGTGTTGTTTTTCTTGTGTATAATTATTGATATGTCATCAGCGTATAGTGTACAGGGATAGTTAGTTATGTCAGGTAAGTCATTTATATAAATTAAAAATAATAATGGTCCTAAAATACTGCCTTGAGGCACTCCGAAATTATTTTGTTTTAATTGAGAATTGTATGTCGTATTTTCAAAAGAATTATTTAATTTTTTTATCGCCACACATTGAGTTCGTCCGCTTAAGTAGCTTTCGATCCAGTTATATGCCTGACCACGGATTCCGTTTAGTTCCAGCTTACTTAGGAGGGTTTTATGACAAACAAAGTCGAATGCTTTAGTCATGTCAAACAGTACTGCAGTAACAGGCACTTTATCATCCATATTACGCGATATTTCTTTAATTAAAGCAAAACAGGCCTGAGTAGTACACTTATTCCTCTGAAACCCATATTGCTGTGGTCACTGTGTGTTCCTAGGCGAGGGTAATGGGTAATATTTTATTTCGCCATCCGACAATAATCGTAAATACTTCGGATAGTTACGATGACGTAACGTATTAAGAAAGGGTTTACGATTTTTTTGTTACCACTAAAAGAAGAACCTCCTAAGTGTGAAAGTCGTATGCAAATGCATATCAATCCGAATCTAGTAATATGATAGAATTAGAAGTAGATATGATGAAATTCAAATCTGATGGGACAAGTGACATAGGTACCACGCACAGGGATGCATATGCGTCGTCTAAGTATTTCATGACGCATCGCATCTCCATAATATTATTGAATAACGTACATTACGAGTGAGCGGTACTACAACGGTAAAGTACTGTTCTGTGTAAAAATTATACATTTTAATGTTTTAGATGGGATTATATCGATAGTCTCGTATATAATACTACTGCACATAGCAGACACAAAATACAGCTTACTTTTGCATCATAGAAAGGTCGATAATGACACCTAAAATAAACATTGAGCAAAGAGTGAAATAATACCCAATGTAAATTAATTTGTACCTTTTTGTTACGAAACTACTGCAAAAATAAGGAACACGTGCGATCCTGACGACAGAATGGCGGGTGTAGGTATTTTTTCTGCATTCCTTTGTACAAAGGTTACTACACAGCAAAAACTACTAAATAATAGGTTACACAGAAATATATTTCATTCAAATCCCAGACCCGCCATCCTAATATTCATCAGGGATTTTCTTGCAACAGATTGGCGTGGTCGATTAAAAGGCATTAAAATTTAAAATTAACCAGATTTTATTTTTAAAAAACTGTAATTCTATTTAAAATTCTACGACATAATAAATGCGTGCTAAATACATATAGTTTTGTACAAAATTTGCTTCATAGATTAAGCCTGTTTGTTTGAACTTTTTATGCCTAATTTTGTTTTACTTTCGAACTAAATAAAATACGAGTAAGTTTTAGAAAATACCCAGATTTAAGACAAACACAAACGGCCATCAAGTAAATGTTTTTCCTGTGCGGAATTAAAACTGGCATCCTTTGGTACAAGAGGTAGAGGCTGGCGATGGTTCAGCTCCATGATATTAAACTAGTCGGAACAAATGCCAGAAGGGTTGGGTTGTCATTACCTACATACTTTTTCATACAAACTCGTAAGTTCTCTTTAGTGACAGATGTAAATCTGTCACTAAAGACAAACATACATTATTACAAAATGGTTTATGTATTATGTTAATTAAAAATTCTGCACAAAATATTTCATACACATATTAACATTGCAGACACCTACGACCTTTTTATCAATAAAAAAAGATAAAGCAAAAATTAGCTAAATTGTTTTGTCATTGTATATTGCGAATTAAATGTAGTGCAAAAGTGACAAAAATAAGTTTTAGATACCTTGGCTAACCATTCATAATAGAGTGTAATATTTTTTTTAAGAATATTTTCGTCGTCTTGCAAAAGCTACGCTGAGACCACTAGAGGAATGCCTAGAACTATGCGAGTGGCAAGTCCTATGTGTGGATGTAGACCTTCCAGACCGAATAGTCCTTAGTGACTGAACTTCATCTTTTCCTTCGGCTTCGGCTAATGCTTCATCACTTCCATCAGACTTCTGTGGTCTCTTTACAGGCTTCACATCGCCGCTGAACGTCAGTGCGAATTTTAATTCTTCTATCAGCTCGTATTTGAAAGTAGTCTAGGGAGAAAGTCCATTGTTATAGCGTGTTGCAAAATTATAATATGTACTTCTTTAAACGCCACAACGAATCTAGCACATAAAATTTTCGTAATATATTGTAATTTCAAATTAACTAGATAAGGATTTATGAAAGTGACTTATCTTTACTTTCGTTAGACCTCCAGAATCATTGGTGGTAACTCAATTAAATATACGAGTAACTGTAGACAATAAAGCGTGTACATACATTGTACTTCACAGTACGCTTGAAAACACCCCACAGCATATCGAGAATAGAAATGAGGAGACCGATGAGGCAGCCCACACCTAACACCACGAATGCACCAATCATATTCTTCATACCCAATTGTTTCTGTTCCTCGCCTCGTTTTTCCTGTACATCAATAAAAAATAATAAAATAATAATCATACCAATTCTCACGTTGCAATTTATAATTTCGTGAAAACAAGTTTTATCAAAGTTATTATAACAACTCCAATTTTAGAGTTAGTATTTAGCAACTCTTAACTCTTGTAAGAATTAAATCGTCTATTTTGGGAGTTAACAACTTTTTATAGTCTTTTTTATATACTTTTTGTTAAATTTCTATTCAAGAATGAGAAAAAATCAAATAATATCAGGAAAATTATATCAACTATAATAAACAATTAAGAGGATTTTTGGATTTTAATAAATCATTTCCGATAATGCACCACAAAACAAATTGAACTATAATTCCATTTTATCGACATTTCTTGCAATGATACAATTTCGTTGAAATGGAGAAAATGAAATACTTAGTTAAATAAAATTACAACAATACACCCTCCATTTTTTATATAAAATATTAAGACTCATTTCTTAACAACGTAGTATGCGAACCATAAATCTGTTGTGCTTATCGCGGTTAATGTTGCACTGAGAGTTCCCACTTCTGCTTTTAACATTTACGTAAATCATGTTATGATTAATAACCTGTAATCAAGCTGATATAACCTTTTTTTGAAGCCCGGATAATGCATTGCTGCATATCCTGCTTAGGGTAACGATAGACGATATCTCGCCTTTCTGAGTCAGGGGAGACAACTATCAAGAAACTACTACGAACTGACTGTCTATCATTTGCCCCCGTGTAGTGCGGTGCACGGTGACGAATTAAAAATAAAGAATTCGCGGTAGTATATTCCAGAGACAACTCATTAGGAGGCTGTAGAACAGGCTCTAACTTTAAGTAAGTAATGAAATGCTATTTACTCCGCATTTCCCGCCGCCTCTTTTTTCTTTCCACCAAATATCCTTCAGTTTTTGTAGTTCATTTCCCTCTTTCATTTTCAATAATGCATCATCGATATACTTCTTGTAAGGTGATCCTGAAACCAACCCAATCGAAAGAGTAAAGTATATTATTATGTATTATTTTTTTGGGGTGCCTTCCCTACATGTAAAGTGGAAATGAAAATTTTTTTTTCGCGCCCCCCCCATGTTGTCGGGTATCGTTAGATCTTCAAAACAATGAGGGTGTGGGAAGATCATTTATCAAACCTTCAATGAAAACTATTATATGGTTAAGTAGGCTCTACTAGTTACTGAGTAATAGCGACGAACTTCTAAAATATTACTTTGATGAAAACTTACAAATGTCATAGAATTATGGCATTGTACTCATCTGGAAGCATTCAGTAGACGTGTCCGCCCTTAGGACAGAAAGAAGCCTGTGGATTAAATACTACTCGTATCGTATTCGATTTCATAAACTTTATGTCCTCTTATTGATAAATATAATCCTTTCTTCTTGTTTTGTAGAAAATAAAAATAAAAAGAAGGTAATCAAACCTTTTTTCATTCCTATACCGTAGCCCTTGGAATCCAACAAACCACCAACTTGGAGTAAATCGCAATGCCTTTCTTGGTAATATTCTAGTGAAATTGATTCGGTGAAGAACGCATATGGTGATGTTTCTACTCTGAAAACATAGAGACAGATAGACTTCAAGACACTGTAGAAAACATAGTAAAAAGTAAAGTAAAAATAGTAAAAGTAAGTATAGTAGTGTAGTAGTAAATGAAGTTAGTCGCGCGGCCTGAATAGGATTCCCGCATCATCGGAATTATTTATATGTACATATATACATGTACATATATTTAAATAAATTTTACAGAGTTTACACAGAGCCACCCAAGTCCCAAAGTAATCTCAATACCCAACCCAAAGTAATATTTGAATTAGTAATGGGATAAATACCGTACCATATCAAATAAAAAATATTAAGTTGGAGCCGCTAAAATGTATAAATGAGCATTCTATTACAATATTAATAAATTACAAATAAATATTATCTTACGTACTTCCTCACACCAAGATCATTTGATCCTACAAGCCATGAATTAGCCTTCATTTTTTGGTACATTTTTTGGAACATTGGATTTGTGGATTTCTGAAAAGCATAAAAATTATTTTTAATTATATATATTTATATGTACAGGGTGACTGGTTAAACATCGTACGTATATAGGGACAATTCATATAGATTGAGCTAGTCCCAAAGTAAGTTCGAAACGTGTGTTATGGGATACTAACTCAACGATATTATATTTTATAGCAAATACATATATAGATAAACATCCAAGACCCGAGGCCAATCAGAAAAAGTTCGTTTTTCATCATGACCCGACCGGGGATCGAACTCGGGACCTTCTGGGTGGCGATCTGGCGTGGTAACCATTACGCCACGGAGGTCGTAATTGTTTCCATACATAATTATATTTAGAAAAAATGAGGTACTTACAAATAAAATCTGATTATTACCTTGAAAAATTGTAAAGTTGATCCGTTTTCTTTTGCTCCATACCATATGCTCTTTGTTTCGTAAAGTTGTTCAACATTTTCGAATGGCATCACGTTTTTTTCTACTGTGAGGAAAGCAACCAGAGTTCCTACGTAAGAAGCCACCATCACCATAGTGAAAAACCACCACACACTGGTAATCATACGTGGTGCTAGAGCACTAAAAATTATGGTTAATGAGTAAACTTTACACAATGTAATAAAAATCGGGCAAGTACGTGTCGGGCCACGCACATTGTATAGGGTTTCATATTTGCTATGCTTTGCTTGCTTTCAGATGAGTACAATGCCATAGTCTATGTATGACATTTGTACGTTTTCGTCAAAGTTTAACTTCATAAGTTCGTCGGCTATTACTCGGTAACTAGTAGAGACTTAACTGTTATAGTATTCCTTGTAGGTTCACTATATGGGCTACTACCATGATTTTTTTCAAATTTCTAAACATAAGACTTCCGGAAATAGAGGGGAGGGGACCACCAATAATTCGCAAACGGATCATTGTATCGGAAAATTATTTTCCCACACCCTCAATGTTTTTAAGATACCTATCTAACGGTAAATTAAGACATGGGGTCTTCGCGAAAAAAAAATTTCATTCCCACTTTATATGTAGGGCACCCCAAAAAAAACTTTTTCAAAATTTTGTTCCCGCACTTTGTCAGCATTGTTAACATGTGTATACATACCAAATTACAGCTTTCTAGCATCAAACACGGTTCAAACGTCAGATAATTTGAAAAAATATAATAAAAATATCAATTTATTTACTTACATTGGAGCAATCTCAGAGCCCTGTTGCATCACAGATCCTATGATAAGCCAGATAGAGTTAGCAAAACTGAACTGATTGCTTAACTCTTCGGGTTGTTCTATACAGGGCACGGGGTTCTGCCACTCCTTGTGTGATATGCGACCGACAAATATCATTACCACACCAAGACAGAATTGGATCAGCATCATGTAGTACCATACCTAATAACAAACAATACAACTGTATATGAACAAGCCTCTCTGATAACGATTTCTTTTTATCACCCTACTTTATATATTTACCTCTTTGGAGAACACTGCCATAAAAGAAAACATCTCAGGAGGTTGCTTACTCGGTTCTTTGTACAGAATACCAATACCTAAGGTCATGAACGGCGTCGAAAAGTCTATTCCAGATTGGCGTTCCTCTGTGATTGTGAAGTCACAAATTCCTAAGTCTGCCCTCTGTAACATCAATATACTTTATAACTTTTACAATGACTATAAATCACTAAAGCTCAAAATAAAATTGATGTAGAACACTGTCTTTGAACCAGAAACTTTCATGTTGAGTTGATGAACCCAATGAAATATGAAATGAAGGGATGAAAGTAGTTTTCGTAAGTATTATCATTCTTTCCACTTGTATTTCGTATTTGATTAAAACGATTGCCTACTTTTTCTTTTATAAATTCATGTTTTATATTAGTTATCTTATCTATATAACGCTTTCTAATTTTTGGAACTTAAAGCATTCGCTCACAGCGTACTAATGCAATATTTTTTTTTTTATTTTTTTTTTTTTTTTTCCAAACAAAAAAAGTACATTTTTAATGTGTTTTAGTCTGCCAAACTGTACAACAGTTTGTCGGCAGCAGCTCTCGTGGATACATTGTACTTATACCTATTGTTTAAACGTTCCGGATAAAAAATTCCCTTCACCATCCAAACTTTTTCTATGAAGGTGCGAGGCAGGTATCATTTAAAGACCCTATCCATAAAAACAAAAACAAAGTAATCTATAATCAGTTTTCAAAGTAATAATACTTAATAGTATTTTCCCGGATTGCGCGCACGGTGTCTATGAATTTCGATAACTTTGTGATGCTGTAACTTCATATTTTAGTACTAAGTAATACTAAAAGAAATCACATGCAGGTATATCATAATTTTCTCAACGGAAAAAAAATAAATATTAAAAACTAGATGGTAAAGGAAAGATTAAACCCGTATATCTTAACATTTAGGTTCCTAATTATGTATACATATGTGGGATGGCTGGTTTCAAATAAACAATATTATTAACACTTTAGTCTTTTATTTCTCACTTTAAACTCGCAAACTATTATTATTTCACACATTCGTTACGTACACCGTCGTCCATCTTATATCTCACATAACTTCTCCCACTCTCATGCCCTCTCATTCACACATTCCATACTCTTCACACACTTACCGTTCCCATTCATGCATCATTCGCTCCACACTCGGCCGTCCTGATCTCATGGCTGTCCTCAGACATGCTACTGAGGTTACAGTTTTATAATCCTTCATAAACTACATTTTACTTCTATTACCTTATTACATAAACTATCTTTAAATATAAATGCTGGTTGACACATATTTACTGCTTACATTATAAAAATTATACGATTATATAACTTCTTAATGAAATAACTGTATTTAAGTCCTAACAACATGAAGAGAAAAAAAAACTGAAATAATTAAACAGGTTTAAAACAGCATGAGAAAAAAAAATAAGTATTTGCGTTTGCCCTAGCACTAAAGTTACATGAATATAACAATAGGTAGATCGTAATGTTCCATACATGAAATCTTATATTTACGTTATTTATTTACTTACTTTTAACTTCTTAAACTGACAAAATACATTCTTTTATCCTTGACGTGTAAATATGGAATTTGGTTCTAACTTAATTAACACACATACATCTCTTTCACACATGACATGACCAACATATGGGTTTTCCTACGATCATAGCAACACAAAACAATAAAAAAGCCGGATTTTAATCATTACTCACTTATTGGCCATGGTTTCATGTAGTCCGCTGCAGTTGAAGTTTTGATTGGACCTTCTGCGTGATAATCAACTTTTTCCACATCATACCTATCATTCCGCTTAACTTTTGTAATCTTGTAAGGGCCTAAAAATTTTGGTTTTAATTTTGTACCTACCCCATATTGAGTTCTCTTGATGGCTACTATATCATCTAAATTATATTTCCTACTATGTTTTCTGTTCTTGTTAAAATTACTAATATTTTCTTCCTGAATTTTCAAAATCTGCTCTTTAGCCTTTATGCGAAGTTCTTCTCTTCCGTCCTCAAAGTTTTCTATTTCTTCCTGTCGTAATAAGTCGTAAATTTCTGTATCTCTATTCTTCATTTTCACTCCTGTTAACAATTGAAATGGTGTCGTGTTTACACTTCTGTGAAAAGTACTATTTAAAGCGCGCTGCACACGACTTACCTGACGATACCATAAGGTGGGTGTCTCAATACATAATTTCGTCAGCACAGATATGAGAGTACGGTGTACACGCTCCACCTGACCATTCCCTCGGGGTACTCCCGTAGTAATCTTGATATGGTTTATATTCTCTGCTTTGCAGTATTCGCTGAACTCGTTACTGGTAAATGCAGATCCGCGGTCCGTTATAAAACGTGAAGGGTTTCCAAATGTTTGTTGTAAAATCCTTATTTTATCTATAGTCTCTGAAGCAGTCAAACCTTTTGTTGGGAATAACCACACAAACTTTGTAAATGCATCAATACATGTAAGAATATAGTTATACTGTTTCTTCGTCTCAGTCATCGGGCCAATGTGGTCCAAATGAATTGTATACAGTGGTAACTCGCCTTTATCTATAACATGCAAAAAACCTTCCTTCTTACCACCTTTATTTACTGCCAACAAACAAGGAATACACGTGGATATATAGTGTTGTACTTTCTTCTCTAAGTCTTTTATGTAGTAATCTTTAGATATAAGTTCAATCGTCTTCTTGGTAGAAAAATGACCAATAGAATGTGCTTTCTCAATAATACTTGTCTCCATACTTTTTGGTATAACTAAATGTTTCTGTTCCCCTTTATACAATACACCGTTCTGTAAAAAATAATCATCATAAGGTTTTTCTTCTAGTATAGTCATAATTGCTTTCAAAGTCTCGTCAAGCTCTTGTGCCTTCTTTATGCTATCACAAAAATTTATAGACATTACAGCCACGTAGGGGTTTCGACTTAATGAGTCTACATGTCTCATTTTATTTCCCGATCTGTGTTCTATAGTAAACTGAAATTCTTGAAGAAACATGGCCCATCTAGCAATCTTTGGACTAAGATCCTTCTTCTTAAGTGTCATTTCTAAGGCTTGACAGTCCGTTACAACTTTAAACTGTATCCCATACAAATAGTGTCTAAACTTCTTTATACTCTCGATGACAGCCATTGCCTCCAGTTCATAACTTGAATACTTCATTTCTTGTTCAGATGTCTTCCTGCTCATATAGTATATAGGATGTAAATTACCGCTTTCATCTTTTTGCATGAGTATCGCAGCACATGCAAGGCTTGAGGCATCTGTATGCAATTCTGTACTGAATCTTGGGTTAAAAATTCGTAAAATAGGCTCACTTGATAACATCCTCTTCAGCAAATTGAATGAGTTTCTTTCCTTTTCGTCAAACTGAAAAATAACATCTTTTTTTAATAAGTCCGTCAGAGGACTGGCAATTTGTGCAAAATTTTGTATGTATCTCCTAAAATAAGAAGCTAACCCGATGAAGCTTTGGACTTGCTTGGTTGTACGTGGTTCTGGGAATTTCATTACTGCCTCTGTCTTCTCTGGTGACGGTTTAACACATCCATTTTCAATAACATGCCCCAGGTAAGTAACTTTTCTCGTAATCAAGTCGGTTTTTTTCCAATTTATCTCAAGTCCATATTGTGAAGCAATCTTTAATACTTTTTCCAAACGTTCTAGGGCCTCGGGTTCGTCTTTTGCTTGTATTAATATATCATCTATGAAAATTACAACTGAGCCGTCTGAAATCATCTCCCTGAAAATAATTGTAATGAACCTCATAAAATAATTCGGGCAAATAGAAAGACCAAAAGGAGCTTTCAAAAACTCATATTGACCACGCTGGGTTACAAAGGCCGTGTACCTCCTGGATTCCTGACTGATTTCCAAATTAAAAAATCCATTCTTCAAGTCTAATATGCTGAAAACTCTGCCTTCACACAGTTTGTCCAAACAGTCGTCGATTAATGGTAATGGGAAAACATCTCTTATAATTTTTTGGTTAATCTTTCTGTAATCAACACACAGTCTCAATGAACCATCCTTTTTCCTGACATGAACCAAGGGACTAGAATATTCCGAATGACTCACCTGAATTATTCCTTTATCTAACCATTCTGATATCTGTTCCTCTTCTTCTTGCTGCTCTTTCAGGGATATTCTTCGTGGACGCTGCATTACAGGAATGTCATCTTTAAGCACTATCTTCATTTTAATTGGGGGTTCAACAACCTGGACTGGCTCATACATCTTAACCAAACTACGTACCTTGTTCTTTATTGCTTCGCTTCTAATATGATCTAAAAAAGGAACACCATAGGTTATGTCATAGTCATTCATCAAACAATACAGCCAATCATCCCGTTTTGGTTGTAACCACACTGTACTATCACACATAAACATAGCAACATTCTTCAAAAAATCATTACCGAGAATGATTTTAAATGGCATACTGCCATTAGGTACAACATAAAACAAAACATCGTAATAACTTCGATTGTCGATCGATATTGTCGTCGTTAAAGTACCACAAGATTTTACCTGCGCATTTCCTAGGCCACACAACGTAATGTGTTTGTATTCATCACTTTTCGGCAAATTAAGTTGATCGTACAACCCTTCGGTTAATAAATTGACATCGCTACCTGAGTCTATTAATGAATTAGCCGTTTTTCCGCATATTTCCACAATTTTAACCGGTTTTAATTTCTTTTCCTCACTTAATAATATTTTCCCCGTGTTTACATCGCAAACGTCAAATTTTTTCCTGTCGGAATTGGCATTACTGCTGTCAAACGTCACTTCGGACGCCATCTTATTACAGCAGCCAATAGCTAGCGATTGAGAAACTGGCGCAGGAGTGCCAACACTCAAATCACCCGTCGTCATTAGGCAAACTTCACGCTCGTTGTTGATGGTGGCGCCGCCCTCGGCCTCGGTCGTACTGAAAAACGTTTGCTTCGCGCCCCCGATGTTACCCGATGTCGTTCCTGCCACGGTCGTTGACCTTGGTGCCGCCCGCGCTGCCGCCGCCGCCGTATGAGTTGATGACGCCATTTTTGACACTGCATTATTATGAAAATTTCTTCTTTTATCTGGGCATTCTGACGAAATATGTCCAAAATTATTGCAGTTAAAACACTTCCGTCCTGGATGTGGACACTTCGACGAGATATGATCTGTGTTTCCACAATTAAAGCAGCGTTGTACTTGTTTATTAATACTTTGAAACTTACTTGTACTAGCTGGCCGGGAATGATTATCACCAAAATGTTTTCTTAAATTTTTCTTATAATTCTCATATAATTTCAGCCTTTCTTTAAGTTCTGGATACGTAGTGGCACCATATAATAGGGTTTTGTTCGACTCGTGGTCGACAATCCCTTCGACAATGTATTGTATAGCGACATAATCTGCCAATTTACCTCTTTTCCCGAGCTCTTTCATTTCCAGCATGTACTCATAGCATGTTTCACTGTTACGTTTTTTCCTCTGGCTCATAATCTCGTGGATTTCTTTCGTGTTCGTCGTATCTGGGAATTCTTTTAAAATGGCCGTCTTCAAATCTTCAAAATTTTTAAATGGTTTTTCACTGCGCAACCACATAGCCGCAGTGGCTATCAGGGATCGTCTCGCCAGCAATAACTTTTGCTGGGGCGTTAGGGCAAAAATTTCGGCATTTTCCTCCACATCCTGTACCCATTTGGCCGCCGAATGTGACCTGTCGTTGCCGGTGAACTTGGGTATTGCATCATCCAATAGTAGCAAGTTTAATGAGTATTTCTCCGTCATAATTTCGTCGTTAGCGTCGTCGTCGTGTAAGCAATCGTCGTAGTCGTCGTCCTCGTCGTTCTCGTCGTTAATTTCAGCTGAAACACGTCGTGTACTTTTCGACCACGCCGCCACAATGTCTTTCCTACGCCTCGTGTGTTTCTTCAAACTCACTGCCGGATTCATCTAGTTGGCTCGATATCCCGGACGAGCCCCCAATTTGTGGGATGGCTGGTTTCAAATAAACAATATTATTAACACTTTAGTCTTTTATTTCTCACTTTAAACTCGCAAACTATTATTATTTCACACATT
Source organism: Endotricha flammealis (assembly GCA_905163395.2). Lineage (NCBI taxonomy): Eukaryota > Metazoa > Arthropoda > Insecta > Lepidoptera > Pyralidae > Endotricha > Endotricha flammealis. The sequence goes on along the minus strand of LR990863.1, from coordinate 8,728,892 downwards.
CGTTACGTACACCGTCGTCCATCTTATATCTCACATAACTTCTCCCACTCTCATGCCCTCTCATTCACACATTCCATACTCTTCACACACTTACCGTTCCCATTCATGCATCATTCGCTCCACACATATACATAATCAACGACATGTACATGCAAATACATACACACATTTTATTTTTATATTCTATGTATTTATTTTTTAACTATTTACTCATATTTATTTTATTTCATTTATTCTTTTCCTTTCATTCTTATATACCCACATATACAACACACACAAACACACCGAACACGCAGGAGACATATATTCCACGTACATACCCATAAATTCTAAGGACATAATGATAAGTAATGTTTAATTAACACATTTTTTAGGCCTTTTTTACTTTTCACATTCTTTGGGAGGTCATGAGGCAATTCATTAGTATAAACAGGTGTTATCCATCGTCTTTCTCGTTTGCCGTAATAATTTTTTGTGTTAGGCACTATTAATTTAGGTTTTAAAGACGCACGAGTTGCGTACGTATGTTCTCTTTCCGTTTTATGCTCGTTGCAATTGTACTGTTCAATTAAAATTGTAACTTTTGTCTTCATATCTATTGGTAGTATTTTACATAACTTAAATAACTTTTCATAATCACCTTTAAGTAATTTTTTTGACTTGTTGTCTATTAGTACTTTTAATAGCCTAATTTGTAATGACTTGATTCTCTTAAGATAAGTAGGAAATGTGAGACCATAAGCACCCAACCCATACGCAATTACTGCATCCGCTAGTGAAAAATATAATACATATGCAATACTCCTCGTAATTGAGAATTTTAAGTTTTGCAATCTGCTTAAAATTGACCTAAGTTTGTTACATACTGCGGCAATATGCAAACTCCAGCTAAAATGTGTATCTATAATTAAACCTAGGTATTTATAAGACGATACTGTCTCAAGATTTAGACATTTACAATTTTTTTTATTGTTATGTAAACAATCGTACGTGTGCCCCTTTATTTGAATATTTAAAATATTATTTTGTCTATTTTGCGGAGATAATATGGGCATACATTTTGTTTTGCTAATATTGATGATAATCCCATTGTCGTGGGCCCAGCGAACTATATTATCAAAGTCTTCTTGCATTACGTCTTGTATTATTTTTTGGCTTGTATTGCTATACATAATGCATGTGTCATCGGCGTACATGTACGTTTTGCATTTTTTAATCACATTTGGCATACTATTTACATGCATTATGTATCCAACAGGACCAAAAACTGAGCCAGTCGGGACTCCAAACTTAATGTCACCACTCTTGCTTTCTGTTTCACAGACACGTACCTTCAGTTTGCGATCCTTTAAGTAATCCTTGAACCAGTCATTCATAGGACCCCTTATGCCACATTCGTACATGGATTGTAATAAGCCGCCGTGATCAAGGGTATCAAATGCCTTTTTGAAATCAATGAATATAGCAAATACAATTTTTTTATCATGCAGTGCATTATTTACATTGTCGGCGAAATTGGCTAAAGTTGTAGCTGTGCTTCTATTAGGGCGAAACCCATGTTGAACGTCATTAATAATTTTATTATTTTCCAAAAAGTCTACTATTTGTTTTACTATAATTTTTTCTGTAATTTTATTTATCATATTTAATATTGCGATCGGCCTATAATTTGTGCATTCAGTGTGGAGGCCTTGTTTATATATCGGTCTGATAACAGCTAGTTTTAACTCCTCATGATACCTTCCCGTTTTTATTGACAGGTTAATAAAATGTGCAATAACAGGTGCAATTTTAATTTTAATTTCTTTTAAGTCCCGTAATCTGATCCCATCCGATCCCGGCGCCTTACCACAATCCATTTTGTCCATCACTTCTATTACATGACAAGGTAATACTTTTTTAAACATAAAACTCACATCACTTTCGGTCACATATGACGATCTTTCAAGAAACAGACTTTGACATTGGTGTAGATTTTTAATACTTTCTATCTCCTCTGTAAATGTATCGCAAAACCTGTTACATACATCCTGCTTAGATTCTGTTTTTGTTGTTAGCATGTGCCTTTCAATCACACTATCGACCGACGCCTTATCGCGCCCAAGCCAGTTATTTATATTAATCCAAATTTTTCTCATATCCCCGTTGCATTTCAATAATGTATTTTTACGTTCGTTATTTTTGGCCCGGTTTATAAGCTTAGTAGTGTAGTTTTGATGTTTTGTATACTCTAATCTACAATTGTTATTTTTTGGATTCGATTTCCACTTTCTAAAGAGGAAATCTCTTTTTTCTATCATTTTTTGCAATTTTTTATCTACCCATACCTGCGTGTTTCGTTTACTATGACAGATGATTTGGAAGGCACATGCTTTATAAATATCTTGAAATATTTTTAGAATATTACAGTAAATTTCAATGGGGTTCTCTATACATAACATATCTGACCACTTAATATCATGCAATTTTTTTATAATTAATATATTATTATATCGCGTTTGTACGGTGTCGCACGCTTTTTGCTTGTTCATATCAATATTTATTCCAATCATGTAATGATCCGCTAACTTACTCGTGACTGTATACGTGTGGATAGAACTTGCCCCGTTATCTCTCACAAACACATGGTCAATACAAGATGCCACTCGCCGCTCGGCCACCACACACTCACGAGTTACGTCCCGCACTCCACACTGCAATCCTATTTCACTGAGATTGTTAAGATATGCATTTGAGATTGTGTCTAAGCTTTTTCCGAGAATGTTAATGTTCATATCTCCTATTAAGATTATGTTGTTCTGTTTAGGTACTTTATGCAGTAATCCTTGTAATTCTGTGACGAATCCTGCCTTATTTGTATGGGGGGGTCGGTAGATTATAAATATATTTGTGGTGTAGTTGACCGCCTTTAGTTCACCAGCCAAAGCTTCACAGTGAGTCACACGCACTTCATTCGATACAAACATAATTTCACTCTTAACATATAACATGATTCCACCTCCTCGCCTATTTTCTCTGGTCCAGGAATACATATTATAGCCATTAATACGATAGTTGTAACTTTCTTCCATTGTTATATTAATTTCCGTTAGGCAGATGATATCTAAATTGTGCATACACCCGTTTAGCAATATCAGCAGTTCAGCAAAATGCATTCTCAAAGAACATATATTAATATGTATAACTTGCAACTGATTTGATTGTTTGTTCATCGAATCGTACCATTTTTGTAGTTCAGAATAAATACCGCACTCGATATCCTGTAGATCAGACTGGTGAATAAAAGATTGCATATTATCAGAAATGTATATTTATATTATTTATTAACTTAATTATGTAAGCTAAGATATTTAAACTGTTATTTTTCAAGATTGTCGATATCACTCTCAAAATTAATCTGTTGTATTTTTTTCTCTTCTTCGTTTTTTTTAATTAATATCTTTCCATTTTGGATCCAAATATATTTATATTTCTCTTTTAATTTAGTTTTCGCCATCCAGAAAAGTTGTCGAATTCGTGGGGTAACGTGCTCATTTATGTAGACACGAGATTTATTTCCATTCCTAAAAATGGTGTCATTAGTTATTGTTATTTTTCTGCATTTTAACCAATTAGCGCGCGCCTCCCGCGAGCGGAGTACGACCACCACTGGCCGCGCGGCTTTGTTATTATCACCCGGCATTCTCCAGACTTTTTCAATGTCTTCTTCCTGTAATTCTAGCTCCTGCGCAAGTTTACTTATCGTTTCTATCAGTTTTTCTCCTTCTTTCTTCTCAACATTAATAAGTTCAATTTGCAACTCCAATTCTTTCTGTTCAAGTCGCATTACGCGCTCATCTAACGCCTTGTTGCATTTCTCCAGGAAGATATTTTTTTGTAATATGTCCTTAACTTTGTTATCTTGCTTCTTAACATCTTCTTTCATTTCTTTTCTGTGTTTTTCCAATTCCACATATTTTTCTCCCAAGTAATCTACCGATTTCTCAATTTCAGCGCTTGTTTTCTTAACTTCGTAAATCTCGTTTTTAATATCTGACATATCAGCTTGTATTCGTGCGAATCGCACATTATGCTCTTCCTTCATATCTTTCAACATCGTGTTCATTGTTGCCATTTGCTGACTGAGCATACTTAGATTTTTACTTACGTCTTCCGATGTACAAAAAGACATTTTTTGTCGCCTGGACTCCTGTTCCTGATTGGAGTCACTATCGCTATCGACATTCACTCGTTTTTGTCGAATATTAATCCAATTATCAATTGTTGATCGTTTATCTTTAATTGCTGCGATATTGGGATGCGACCCATACATTTTTTTGTCTTTGTCTTTCTCGGGCGTACGCTCCATTGTCCGATAGATGAAGCAATACTGGGGCGTGGCTGCCTGCGCTTGCGTTGACCGATAACACAGCAATGCAGTACGTTGATCCTTTTCTTTCATATAGCGTTCTCCTTATCACTGATTTAATTTACTAGCGCAGGTCGGGGATGCGTCCGGCGCTCACGCGCGATCCACGAGAACTGACTAAAACTAATGCAATATAAAATATTATTTATGATCTATTGGTCAGATAATAACTGTCAACAATTATTGTTGACAGTTATTATAACAACAACTGTCACATGTCAAGATCCTATAATAAGAGCATCGAAATAATATTACTACGTATAGAAACGACAGCGCCTTCAAATTTTGGCGCCGCGTTCGGCCGTGAGGGGCGCGCCCCTCCCTGGCCCCGCCCCCAACCGAGTCATAGAATATGACATTACTACGCAGGGGCGACACTTTGTTTATATTCTGCCTATTGGACATCTAACTGATTATTTTATTTTATTACAATATTTTATTTTACTTAATAGAATAAACTTAATAGAAAATAGGTTTTAGCTTTATAGGTAGGAAGCTACATTATTATTACATTTTTGTTCTTAACTTAATATTAGTCAAAAATAAACTGAGATTAAATCAAAACTTAATAATGAAGCTATTTATATATTGAAGTATTTTGTAATATATGCAATAACTAGGAGACGGTCGCCTGCCAGACAAGAGGAGTTGTGTTGAATGGTAACGTATCTTTACTCCGAAACTTGTTTGCCCGAATTTCATTTGTTCGAAATTTAAAATGCGGTTTCGTTTTCCATCTTTTTGTTTTCTAGAAACAATTTTTTTTTACTTAGTAACTTTATCCACATTTACGTATTTTTTACCTACTATATAGGGTGTTCTGAAATTATATGTTGCATAATGAAGTGGGACATAGTATCCGTTTCATAGATTTTATTTATCCAGCAATTATCAATTTTTAAGCTCATACAATTTTCCATACACACAAAAATAATATTCATGTTCTGCCTTTGTAACAAACCCGTGGTGCCGCGTGGGGGCACCGCGTTCATTCATTATAACAGCTGTTACTACGCGAGCTATACGCCCCGTCCTTGTCTGTGTCGGCGTCGAGGGCGGCCGGCGGGCGGCGGCGGCGGCGTTCCCGCGCCTGATACCCCGCACCGCCGCCCGCGCCCGCGCACCCGCGATGGCGTATATCAAACACGGTCACTGACCTCTGCCAATCCGTAGTGAAAGGGCGTGGCAGAGTAAGCTCTTATTCTATTGAAGGAAGACCCATATCCATGCAGTGGGATGATGGTTGATTTGATAGATGATTTTACAACTGCGTACGTACGTAGCCTGTATTTGATGCCGTCACCACGGTCGGGTCGCATTACTCTTTGATCAGACTCGACAAAGAAATGCATAGATTTTTATTTTATTCATTCAGACATACCAATAAACAGTGTACGTACACATCACAATTACGTACCTACATTAAATTAATGATACAGTATTATTCTCACGTGTACACCAATTACAGGTATTACAAATTTCACTATTACATTATCAAAACAATCTCTTATTGTGAGATGCACGAACACATTTTAAAGTAATAATGGCACCTTAAAACAGGGCTCCCAACGTCTAACTAAAAGAGAAAAAGAGGCCCGTTCTTCACCTCTATTTTACCTAGTTACATTGTATTACATTGATGTAACTAGTTGGACATAAACACTGCTTGCCTCGTAGTGCAGGTACTGATTTGTGTATCGAAATAGCATTATTAAAAGCTTTTATTTAACTTGTATTTTAACCGAACCGAATCACGCGATTGACTGGTCTAAATAGGTAACACTTACTTAGTAATAAGGGAAAGGGGCTGCGCGGGGGTTGCAGGGCGCGGCACGGGCGGCCGCCGGCTGCCGGACGGCGGCGCTGCGCGGGCGTCGCGGGCAGCACGCGGGGTCGCGGGCGGGACGAGGGCGGTGGCGGCGTGGTCAAACTCAACTCAAACGAGCGGCACCTTTGACCGCGGCGACAACGATTTTTCGCAAAAAATATTATTTCATTCTTTTTGCTTTTTTCTCTCGTTCTTACTTACACCAGACAGAGTAAACGGTTGTGTTGTGTTGTGTTGTGGTCATTTATCATCTTGCCGTACGTAAACAAATGAATGATGAGTGTTTGAACATAGTGTCAATGTTGTGTACAAAGAGTATTCTTGGAGCGGCATTGTGTCACTGGAGACGCGGAGAACTCCCGCTTTCGAATACCTACAGTTGGATTTAGGATTTGCTGGATTTCTTTGAGAGAATGCGAGCACTGAGGATGGAGTGATAAAGGCTTTGCGTGACGAGTGTAGTCGATGGACTGATGGGCGCTCTTGACTTGCTTGACAGCAGTGGTCATAGTGAGTGCAGTGAGTGCTTGTTGGCACGTTATGTCGGCGTGTTCGGTGAAGAACAACGGAGGAAGATACTTTTTTTGTAAGTAACCTTGACATTTTATGCACAGGTACCATTTTGTAAATGTATCTAATGAACTTTTAAACGCCAAATTACTGTACGATAGTTATTTGAAATCTAGTAGGTACTTATCTATCTACTAATACTATCAGCTGTGAACATTTCGATTTATTTTTTGTTAAATTTAACTTGATTGATAGTAATTAGTAGGTAAAGGTAAGTAAATGCATATGATAGGTAAGTCGTTTCCCCGTTCATTCATAACTTTACATTTTATTGAATGAAAGACAGAGATCGAATGAGTGACAGAGAAAGATAGATGTGGCTATGCCGTAAAGATGCATCTACATATGACGCTGTTTGTCGGCGGAAATCCGCCCGTTTTTAGCCCGTTTTAATGCCAGATTTAGTACTTGCAAATCTTTTTCTAATTGTTTTCTACCACTTAAAGTTAAATTTACAAGCGAAGCGAACTTTTGTCTGTATTCAAAAGCCACGCGAGCCTAATAATGCTAAACAGTACAACGGTTCTCGCGCGGTTTTTGAATTACGGCTAAGACGCGGCGTGCTCCGGTCATAATGTGAATGCCGCTTAAAAGTTATGTTCTTTAAAGGCAGAACACGAATATTATTTTTGTGTGTATGGAAAATTGTATGAGCTTAAAAATTGATAATTGCTGGATAAATAAAATCTATGAAACGGATACTATGTCCCACTTCATTATGCAACATATAATTTCAGAACACCCTATATAAAAATATTTTGGAAATATAGTTTAAAAAATCAATATTTAAATTACATATTATTTAAAAACAAGAATTATGAAAATCGGTCCAAAATTGAAGGAGTAATCGGCGGACCTCAAGAAAAAAAAAACAATGAAACATTAAAACTCCTCCTTTTTTGAAGTCGGTTAAAAAAATGCTAAAATAAAATCAGAAATACCTAAATCATATTATAAAATTGACTCACGCTTAGTACCTACGTATCCCATCTGTACGATTAATTTTTGATAATCTATGATTTTCACATAGAAATGGCGAATGCAATCATGATGCAATAGAAATTAATGAAAAAAAATTGTTTTGGTTGGTTTTACTTAATTTTTTGTATACTTAGCGATGATAAGTCACGCCGCTATCTTTCTTTCTTACTGTTGAACGGTTTTTATACGTTTTTATCGAACATGACGGCATTTTTCAATGTTTTTTTGTCATAAGTCCGAGGACCGATCGCGATGAGCGTAGACAAGTGACTAAACGAGTTGATGTCTATTGGCCTCAACGTATAGGGACAAAAATTTTGTTCGCGGTGTCCGTTCTATACGTAGTAATATTATTTCGATGAATAAGAGTTATTTTATTTAAACTTACCTCATCTCGTAACTTTAAAACCATTCCTGTCCATTCCTTTGTCTGTTCGTTAATATTACCATAATCTCCTTCGACTTCAAATTCATAACTGAAGCCCAATTTTTCAGACAGTTTATCAATTAAATCTACTGCAAATCCCTCATATCGATCATTCCCTTCAAGTTTTTTCCATGATTCTTGTGTGTATCCAAATGGCGGAGTCTTTAAAATAAATAATTATATTCGTAGTAACACATTATTTACCTATTATATCATCAGTGCACTGATGATATTTATTTATATAGATAATTTCATGAAACTGCATTTTATTGCAATCTAATTGCAATAACCCCTCGACTCAAATCTACATTTTACAGTTTTTGAATTTTGAATCAAGTTTGCTTTTTACTTATTCAAGTTAATTTTCAACAAAAGAAAATAGATCAAAATTGGGGAATACATTTGACAGCTTCAATAATGGTACAAATGGGTACAAACATCAATTTATAATGTGTAAAACCAAAACATAGATGATTATGTATTTTAGTTTATGCAGTTCAACAAATATGATATCATTTATATTGATCAACAATATGATTTCATTTATATTACCAATGCAATCAAAACTTTTAACGATTTGTTTCTCATAGCAGATTCTTCCCCAATGTCCACATCCGTTTCAATTGGCCTGTCCAATGTTAATTTATTCGATTCCCAATAGGCGACCTAGAAACATAAACAAGCTTCATAAAAAAATGACAAAAGGTTATGGAAGTTATGTTCTTTTAAAGTAAGAGTGTAATTGTCGATCGATGGTGATGAAGAAACAGTCGTGTTTCATCAATGATTTGTAGGTAGGTACTGTAACAATTGACGATCGACGTCGTCGACTGCTTTTATTCTATGTACTAGTTCTATTTATAAGCGTTTGTTGTCGCCGGTAACATCCTAAGACAGTGATAGTCGTAGTCATTAAAATAAACAAAATTTAGAAATACCGACTGAAAAAAATCTGGTTAAATACAAAATTACCGTTTGGTTCCCTGCTGAGGTTACTTCAAGAATGTCGAACATCACATTATTTCTCTGGCCGTACCCATCAAATTCTATCAATCTGGTAAGACCATCCACTTTATTCTATAAAATAATAATGTATTAGATAACTAAATTACTAGCCATGTTGGTAGTTTACAGAGTAAATTAATTATTGTAAACCGTATTATAACAGTTTACACTGTGTCTGGAGTAAGTGCTGAGAAAGCCTACTCTCTGTATGAACAAATTAATTTTATTATTTAAAATTTTCCGTTACAACATTTTTCTTAAGTTGTTGTAGTCCTAGAGTATCGATGATATTCATCAGAGGACCAGTAGGTATAAGGTATAAGTTTTCTCTAAATAAATATAACTTACTGTTTTCATAAAATTCATTAAAGAGGATCCATAGACCCATGAATTATAATTTTGACAGCTTAATGAACTGGGAGTTGCAACAACTTTTTTCAAGGCTTCATCGAACACTTTAACAGTATCGTGTATTAGCAGTAAACGAGTTTTAATTTCTTCTGGAGCTATTTGTATTTCAGTATATTCATTGAGTTTCGCTGTAAATTCATAAAGTCGTTCATTGTTTCTTAATTTCGTTAGCCGAAATCCTGAAAACATTGAATAAAATATAATATAATAATAAAATTTTGAAGACCGGGTCGCTCCGGTTTTAATAAAGTAAAGTGGTTTTACACGCTAATTGCTGCAATTTTTGTTCAAAAGTGATTTTCTCATCTCTACAAAAATTATACAGTGAAATTATATTCAGAAGCTTTCACAAGTAATTTTCGGCATTCTACACATTCGTTTCGTAATTTATACAAACTAAAATTTGAGTCATCAAGCAATGGATCCAAGTGGAAGGACTGAAGGAGGGAAATTTCCCTTTATGTCACTATAAAAATATTGATATTACAACCTAATGTAGCCGGTCTTATATTGACGATCTTCGTGTTGTAATGGTTTCCACGCCTGACCGCCACCCAGGAGGTCCCGGGTTCGATCCCCGGTCGTCATGGTGAAAACGAATTCCATAACACAAGTTTCCAACTTACTTTGGGTGGGGCTAGCTTAATCTGCGTGAATTGTCCCTATATGTATATTTGTTAATATTATTATTATTTATTTTTTATCGCTAAAGCAATTACTTCCAGACAACTTTTGGGTAGAGAGATAATAAGAAAGAATTCCTTTCTTCCGATATACGTGAAGAATAAATTTACTTTTTACTCACCTGTCATATTAACCCCACCATAACGATATCGGTACAAGTCTAAAGTGAATAAATCGGGCGACATTATGATGTAGGAATGTTCATCAGCCATAAGGCCGACTTGTTGTGCGTGACTCAAAAATTGTTCCAAGTATCTGGATGGACAGTCTACAACGAAATTTGTGTATCCATTCTTCCGAGCATCTATAAGTACGTCCCTGAAATATAAAATTTTCTACAGAACTGAATTATTTTGTAATTTTTAAACGTTTGGCTAATGTCGGAAACAGCTCCATTGTCATACCCGCGCTCGTTCAAAGGCTCGACGAAATCTTACTCAAATACGACGAAATGTTATACCCATTCCCGAGGTTTTCGTATATATCTTCTTACCTTAGGCACGCCTTAGGTCTCAAGCTCCATACCAAATAGTTATATAGGCTTGTAGTTTAAGCGTTATAGAGTCGATGGAGTTCCTTTTGCATTTTATAATACTAATATGGATATAAAAACCTGTATTAAAGACTTGCCTGTAATCATAATCGCTAATCTCCCTTACAGCAACGCTGTACGGAGTGGAATCGTTTCCCACCATCAGTAAGTTTTTCATACGATTAATATTGTAACCTTTTACATATATAAGAGTGAAATTCCTCCAATTCTTCGCATATATAAGCTCTTCTAATACCTGTAAATAATAATAAAAATTAATAGTAGATCCTAATGAATGGGGAAACGAGATAATTTAGAATGAAGAAGATTATTGTCAAAAATATAAACTTCTATGAAAACACTAGCTGTTTCCCGCGGCTTCCCCCGGGTAAAACTTTGCCTATGTTGGACTCTGTACAATATGTATACAAATTTCATAATGATCAGCTGCTTAGTTAAGCCGTAAAGGAATAACAAGCAAACTCACTTTCTCATCCTTATTAATATTATAAATGAGAAAGTGAGTTTGTTTGTTTGTTATTTATTCACGGCTTGACTAAGCAGCCGATCATTATTAAAATTTGCATACATATTGGACTGCCGCGGTAAAGCTATTGCATAGTCACGGGCTCGAACTCACTCGTGGACGCGCGGCCTAAAAACACGCTGTCTTACCTAGCCTACCTATCGTGTCTAAAATCATTTATGAGCAGTTAGCAGCTAGACTACCGCATACGTCTAGTCGCACGCACACAAACACCATGCTGATGTCTGACGAACTGAAACGACGTTAGTCGATGCACGGGTTTCAACGCCGCGCGGAGTGGGGGGGGGGGGGGTTAGGTTTTATTTTCGTTCTGGAATTTCTTGATTCGGTCGCCGCGCTCAAAGCCCGCGATAAAAGCTATGCAATAGCTTAAAAAACTTTGTATAAAATACATTACGTTTTACTCAAGGGAACGGGTAAAAATGTGTTATTAGATATCAAGCGACGTGATGTGTTATCATTTGATATGATCCCCGCACAAGAGTCGATGTTTGTTAACTAGAATTTATATCGAGCTTTTGCAAGGAAGGTGCTTGTTTACCATATCCACAATGGTTAGAGTTATGCCGGATATCACGGACATTTTATAACAATCCGGCACATCTCTAGTAACCTGCATTTTATAGCAGAAGTCAATATTCTGTGAGAGTGTGGTATTTCCCCGATCAAGCTAGCTCATTTCATATCCACTTCATAGATCGTCTTTAAACTGGCAATGAATTCTTCATACTTTTTTTATGAAAGAGGTTTGCACCTGATTGCCTAGAAGCATTAAAAGATTCCCTGAGCCGTTTAAAAGGAAGAAAGGGGGAAATAAGGAGTAAAGGGAGAGGCGTTAGGGTTCCGAATCACCGATCGAAACACATCGCTGGTTCACGCCGGTATTCTTGTGAGAGGGTGGTATTTCCTTGGCGAGCTAGCACATTTCAGAAAAACTATACCACTACAATATACTTACTGCATTGTAAGCCATTGGGCTTGGGTAAAGGTTCAACAGCGACCAATTTTTTGAGTACCACTCGTTATGTTGTATCACTACGTGAGGTAACTCCAGCAAATCGCATAGTGCTTGAATATTTTCACTGGCACGCCCTCCTATACCATCTATTATACCTAGTACACCTTCCTGAAAATATAAAGATAGGTGGAGTTAAGCGACGGGTCATAGTGATAATCTATATATATAAAATTCAAAGTCCTGACTGACTTAACTATATATCAACGCACAGCCCAAACCGCTGGGTCTAGAGATTCCAAATTTGGAATGTAGGTTCTTTATGACGTCTAGGGGTGTACTAAGAAAGGATTTTTCAAAATTCCCACGGGAAAGCGAGATATACGCAAACGAAGTTGTGAGGGTTTCACTAGTCATAAATATATTTATAATTAAAGGGTCTGCGACGGACGGTCCGCGACGGATTGTCAAATGTATTAAATACGCGAAGTGGGTCTCGGAGGGCCCGTGTCGAGGATTTAATACATCTAAATATTATTATTTCCGTGCATGGGGAAATGAAAGGCCAGTCAGTCAGTCTAAACTGTTGACACCGTCAGATGATCAATTGCGGGAAACACAAGAAATGAATAATACAAAATGCGGCAAGTAGGCTGTCACAATGCGTCCTTTTGAGTAGTTACGTTGTCCTCTAGTTTCAAACTTCAAATTCAATTGGTTCATCAGAGTAACTTTAAAAGCAAATCTGACCTTAGCAAACGAACAGACGTGTTCGCTTATTTCCAAGATGTTTCCCCTCTTAGCCACCTCTTTGATGGACGCGGTAAAATTGTATATCTCAGCACTCACAATGAATGCTGTTTTCATGTCTTCCGCATCTTCATAAAATATACCACCTGTAAAACGTGCTACATTAACAAAACTTTCATTATTCGCTTAATGATAAATAAATGTTTTAATAACGCTTAATCTCATCCATTTTAAGACAATTTTCAAAGATAAAATGTATTCTAACAGTTTTATTCACAGTTCGCCTGAATAGTAAGCGGTCTTTGTGGACTGTGGACTGTGTACTTTGAGTTTTTGGTAAAATGAGTAAATCGGTAAAATTTTACGTAGGTAATCCCACTAAAATTATAAAGGCGAAAATTTGTAAGTATGTTTCTTACTTCTTTACACTCAAATGGCTAGATCAATTTTTATGATATTTGGTAAGTTGGTAGCTGATACTTTGGATTTTTTTATTTTTTTTATTTTTTATTAATTAATAAGTTCAGTTCGGGTGTACTAACACCCTTTTCTGAGACATCGGACTGTTGCGGGAGCGTAGGGCTCTCACTGCCAGATACTTTGGATTAACCTATAGGGTACTTTAATTTTACCCCGAAAAGTACGCGATTCCCGTAGGATTTGGTCAAAAATCTGATATAGATGGCGCTGCTGTGGATAAAATTAAACGCAGGTAACACCGCGGGCAGCAGCTAGTAATAAATAAAGCTGAAAATTTTGTTTGAAATGACTAACCATCTGTCAATCGCAATTAAAAAGTACTTTTTACATTTGTTATCACAAATTCTTGAAGTGGACTACTTATAAATACATCAAACACAGTAGAAGCCACGATATGTATCTAGTATTTAACGTTCTGAAACTTACCTATAACCCGCTGGGGCGTATCTTGCGACAAAACATTTTGCATAAATATTAACAACAATAACAATCGGACAGACATTTTTAAAGGTTTATATTACATATTCGTAACTACTTCACGATTAACACATCACTAATCCACTAAAAAGTTTATAGGCGGTAAATTTTTACGGTTTAACATGCATAATTAACCGTAAGTTTATAATCGATGGTATAAATGTTTAAACGTGTTATGTACACGGCGTTCTAATGTGTTTAGATTCGTATCACGACGGCGAACGCACGCGACAGCCGAGCGACGACGCTCAGAAATAATCCCGTCCTATATTTAGGACAAGATTTCCACAAAACGACATACTTTACCGAGTTTACCGCGATACCATCTGTCTCGCTAGATGGAGGAGTGACATAGCGCTGGTAAGATACGAAAAACATGTAACCCTTTTCGTATTTTAATGTTTTCACAGTGGCATTTCTTTTAAGAACAATCTTAAAACAAATGAAAATTAACGGACCTAGCAGATATTATTGAATTTGCATAAGATAATGTTATTTTAGTGATGTTATTTTCTTCTTACTCTATCCTCCTACTAACAAAACCTGTACTGACTCCTACCTCTTCCACTCCTGCTAGTACAGTCAAATCGACAAATCTTTCTAAGATTGACGTTATAAATAGTATGTATTGCAGCCATAAAGCGAGGTTATCGATGAATCGAAAGCACGTCTATTGTTTAAATACATCGTATCCAAGAAAAATAGGCCAATGACGCAGACATTCGACGAATTGAACATTTCACAATAAAATTATGTATTAGTATGCATGGAAGCGTCTATGACCACTGATTCATTGCACGTGCTTCACGCAAGCCACCTAAAGTGTTAACAGACTGGTGAATTTGGCAATGTACCGTCAATCACTTTTTAGCCATCTCCTATGTTATTTTGAGTTTTACTTCAGCTTCCTTCCTCCTAAAATTAGATAATTTTTTAAATTAACTAATTTATTCCTATTTCCGAAGGCCACAATATCATTTTCTGAATTAAACGTGTGTCTTCATTTCTCAGATTTACCTGTTTTTTTGTTTTTTCACCAACAAAAAATGGGTGTTGTAAATTACAAGACTACCTACAGCAAGAATGTAAGTTTTAATGTTTAGTAAAGCATCTTGGAAGATTTATAATAGATTCTTATTGGAAGCTGAAAACTAAATATTACAAAAATGTAATTTTCAGTTATATTATCCATATTATCAGCATATTATGCTGATAATTATAATAAACCATATGTAACATTTTTTAATTTATTTATTGCAATACATGTAGGTAGGTAGGTACTATAATATTTAATACAATAAACCTATCATAAATCATTTTACCTCCGTGTACCTCTCGCAACTAGTATCCCTATAATTGGCAGGTAACGGATTTCAAGCGGGTAAACGTACCACTAACGAAGGAAGAGTGACGGAGGCATTTTATTTAATTTGAAAAGTTATCCAAGTCTGCATACGGCCTAAATAAACGAATGGAAATTCACAATAGGCCGTCGATGAAACCCAATAAAATGTTTACGAGCATGATTTCGCAACTTTTGTTTACGAGCACAGTGCATTGATTATTTACCACTATATGAAAATGCTGACCTTAATTTTAAAAGCGTGTTTAACATAAATTTTAAAGTTGCTACTATATTGAACACCGGTCTAATGCAGCGAGTTGCAAATTTTATTTTAAAGTTTATGAGACTTTTTCTTCTCCGACATTGACAAAGTTAGATCTTATTTGTCATTAAATGGAAAATCTGTTTCTACAACTCACCGTTAGTTAGGCAATTTGTCAATTTTTCCGATAAAGTAGAAGATACATAAACATACACTTTGTAAATAAAACTAATCGTTGTTTATAATAATTTCCTACGCATTTTTTCAGACAAAAATACAGTTTTATTGAATGTCCATTTTGTGGTGTTTATTTATTTACATAATAACGTTATGGTAATAATAAAGTGTCCCATCAAATTCATTTTGCAATTTGATACGAGAGGCTACGAAATGAGGCTAATGATAAAAGAAATATCTTTCAATTTCAGATAAAAGAAAATGGTCCACGGGGGAAATAATTTACTGTTTATTAACATTTTATTTATATTTTCTGGAATATTGGTACTCATATTAATCATAATAAGAAAAAAAATACTGCAGATTTTATGCTCCTTATTGCCTTTTTAATAAGTAATCAAAATGTAATATATTTCATAGAGTAGATCTACAAAAAGTGCTTTAAAAGAGTTTTACATGGTCGAGTGATACTCCCGGTGTGCGAGCGTTCATAGGTTACGGTGACCGCTTACCATCAGGCGGGCCGTAAGCTTGTTTGCCACCTGAGTGGTATAAAAAAGTGAAGGAAAAGGCAGGCGTCATGTTTTACAGAGAGTGAAAGAGGCACAAACGGCACAAAACGAGGGCAATAGAGACTGATATACCGACAAGAGCACAGCTCTTAAATTTAGACGAATAACTTTACGTAAACTAGGAAATGTTATGTAAAATAAATGAATTCAACTGGTATTGTTTTTTTAAATGTTATACGTAGACAAACAAGCAAGCGGGCCACCTGTGGGGCAATTCACGTAACAAAAACCGACTTCACTTCGACTCAACGACACTCGCTGTCTCACTCATACCAAATAGGAATTGTACGGGACAGCGAGAGTCGTTGAATCGGACTAGAATCGGTTCTTGTTACGTGAATAAGGCTACTGATGGAAAGCGGCCACCACCGCCGCCTATGGACATCAGTAACACCAGGGGCGCTACTAATGCGTTGTCCACCAAGGAGGTTGGAGAAAAGGAAGGAGGAAGGTAAGGGAAAGAAGGAGGGGAAAGAGGGGATAGGGAAGGAGGGCTTCCGGATCTCACTCACCGAACGAAACGCATTGCTGCTTCACGTCGATATTCTATGAGAGGGTACCACCCTCTCATAGAATATTCCCCGGTCGAGCTAGCCCATTTCATAATAATTGCTCTACCACTCCACAACATTATTATAACATCCGAGAATTCTAGATGCATTCGTTTATTAAGGCCGCCCTCTGACGTCCGCTCAAACATTTCAATTAGTTCTTCGATTCTCTTGAGACGTATCTTACTCGAGGTGGAACTTTATAGAATTACTAAGCGTGCCTTCAAATGAAAATTCTTTCTTATTTCATAACTTTGTTTTTTCAGTGTTGTTATTTAGTCTACCAATAATTTTCTTGCACTAATATGAAAACGAACTGTCATTTTAGTTTTTCAAAATAATAATATCTTTATTTCAGATGAAATAGAACAAGACTACGAGCACTTTTTACATATACACCAGAGGCGCTACCAATATGTTTCCTGCTGAAAAGAAGGGAATAGGGACTAAAGGGATAAGAAAGGAAATTTGGACATGCCCACCACACCCCTTATGTCTCCTGTATAGCCAGGGTCAACAACGATCTCAAAAATGAAAGGAAAAAAATGATAACAAAGGAAAGAAAAAACCGTTTCTTAAAAAAATACTTTAATTAAAACAATAACAAGGAGTATTTTCTATATTAGCAAAGTGTAGTCGAGTAATTTTGTTGTGTTAATATTATGAGGTTCGCCGTTGCGGAGCCAGCTCGGCACAACATTAGCGTCGGGGTCACTGATGGCACGCAATTAAACCCTTTCTATACTTTACAATAGCTTCAACATTCACTGGTTTCTGGTCTAACGAACATTCAAAATTTAAAAGTATTTGGAAAAAAAATGCCGTAGTGTAGACAATAGTCAAGGTCAAATATATTTTTTATCCGATTTAGGGTAATAAAATGATATGCTATGTTTTCATTATTCTAGACGATTTCCGATTAGTACAGTAAAACTTACTTGTTCCTCTGTTGTAATAGTTTGTATAAACAAGAAATATCCATTCAATTACCATTACGGCGCGCTCTTCAAAGTCCGAAGTTGGGACTAATGTTATAATAGACTAGTTAATGTAATTAGTCCGTCTTTTAGATTATTCAAAAATAAGAGCAACTCATTTTTTCATTTGTAAATTAGACCAAAAATTACAAAGATATAGCCCATTAAAGTTACGTCTGACGTCATGCCGAGTGGCATTTTTTCGCACGGGGTAACTCCTAAGATTTTATGCCTTGTATCTTTGTTATTTTTTATTTAATCGAAAATATACGTGACCAATTTTTTTTAATAATCTATAACACGGACTAAATATAATGTCATTATTTTGACCCTGGAAACAACCCTATTATTTAAGACACTTTTGTACACATTTTGGTTGCTTTGCAATAAATGCGTTGACTTGGTCCATGCCAAAAGTTATCTTGATATTAGATGTGCCATAGTTTTATTTTTGCACAATAACTGTGAACGCAGTGTGTGTTATGTTGGTCCAATACTGAAACTGAAGGTAAGTGCATTTAATTAATACCTGCCAAGCCTCGCGCGCTCCCTCCACTAACCGTCCACTTCATGCAAATTAATTAAAATATATTGAGTGTTTATTTCGTACCTAAGTACCTTAAACTGGTCAATATTTACTAAACTTTAAAGTCAGCGCACAATATCATTAGCTACTACTAGTTTTTTATAATGTATATTTTTGAATCAGTACTTTTTTTTTGCTTTTGAGCCTGTTCTGCCACTGTTGCTGCTCTAAGTACTCTGCTGCCGAGTCTACTTCAAGAGAGGTAAATGTCTAAAACGAAATTTGTCAAACCGTTTTTGCGCGCACAAAATATAACATTTAATTTATTAGCATAAAATAAATCTTGTGTACAATAAATTATACCTTATGCATATATATATACGTACTGTTGCTATTTGCGCTTTATATGAAATCATAAAGTTTATGGGACGCTCTCAAATAGGTCCCAATCTCTCGCAAATAGTGCATAAACTAGTATTAGCTACTTAAATCCGACCGTGCATGTATCAATATAGGAGAAATAGATATAAATAGTAAATTGCAAATAGTGTCTGAGACCTTACAAGCTAAAAGCCATTGTTCAAGTTATCCATCTTAGATATTCATTTCTTTAATGTAGTAATTAATGGAGCGTGTGTGGCTATTTTTTTTTATTTTTTTTTTATAAATAAATAAATAATAAATATATAGGGGACAAATCACACAGATCGAGCTAGCCCCAAAGTAAGTTCGAAACTTGTGTTATGGGATACTAACTGAACGATGTTATATTTTATAACAAATACATATATAGATAAACATCCATGACCCAAGGCCAATCAGAAAAAGTTCGTTTTTCATCATGACCCCGACCGGGGATCGAACCCGGGACCTCCTGGGTGGCGGTCTGGCGTGGTAACCATTACGCCACGGAGGTCGCTATTTGTTTGTGTTTTTTAATGTTGTTACCGTTTACTTAGAAGTCCACACATAATAATATGATAATTTCATATGGTGGATAAGTTAACTAGAAGGTACCTTTCAAACGCAATGTTCCGGAGATTACCACTTTTTATTAATTTTCTTTGAAAAGTTTCTTTCTTTTTCCCCCTCTACACGCTCAGCGTACGGTAAAAGGAACGCTAGAATATAAATCTATTCAAAATTTTAATAATTTTCAATGTCTTCAAACATTAAAGATGAAATATTTTCGATTGACGACATCGAAGTCACCACGTTTTCCTTAGTGGTAGTTAAAAATTATGTTATTTTACAATTTCTTTTAATGTATCTATAAAAAATAGTACTCAGACCTACAAACTCTATTCTCACTCTCTAAACGTTATTATTTCCACAAAAATGATAGACTAAACTATAAGCACGCTATTTGATGTGTATGTAGGTGGTGCGGTTTGTATTGACGGTCGTCTAGACTTTGATACCTCTTGTGACCTAACTTTATCATAAAGTAAATAAGTGCAGAAAAGTCACTCACTTAGTTCACACACGTCTTGTTTATTATTATAAATCTCGAAATTTATTAGTTAACTAATGAGCGATTTTATTTGTATTTTTAAATGAATTCGGTAGAAAAGATGGTCTTTTCATTATAACGATTGTCCTTCGAAAGATCAACATAACTTTTTGGGTTTTCAGAGAAAGTTATTAGTAATCCTTACTAATATTATAAATGAGAAAGTGAGTTTGTTTGTTTGTTTGTTATTCCTTCACGGCTTGACTAAGCAGCCGATCATTATAAAAAATTGCATACATATTGTTCGGAGTACAGAGCCCAACATAGGCTACTTTTTATCCCGTGAAAGTATGTCGTTCCAATGGGAAAATGTTTTTACTACTATAGATGGCGCTGCAATTCGCAATTGCCGGCCAACAGATAATCATTCCACTGCAAGGTTACGATTCTCACTTCAATATTGCATACGAATATTGAAATTCAGACTCTGAAGTTCAATATTCTTCAGAGTACCTTCAAGTTCCGGAAATATCGACAGAAATATATATATATACATATATATATATATATATATATATCGATGAATACTGTCTGAGACATTGAGTTTCATTATGAAAAGTGACTTCAAATATTCCTCTCATAATATTGGACTTTCTGTTTGTTACCTTTTGAACAATATTTGTTTTAGATAATAATGTTTAAAGAGTCATTCTAAAATATAATCCGTTCTCTTAGAAAATACACAATTTGATTCCCTGTATTTGAGACCTTGCATTAGACGGAAAACTTTGTGTAAACCCAACGCTATTGATCTAAAACAAATACTGACCAATTTTTGTAACCAATCTGAACTTTTGAAGTTATTTTTACAAAGTAAACAAGTTCACTGCTTCAATAGAAGATGGCTTCATTATAGCGCATTACAATATTTTCCTTAATGTTACTTGAAATAACTTCCCACAACGCCACTTGATACAAAGCAATATTCTTGTTTGTGTCATATCTGCTAGAAGAGGGAAACGTATGTTTCTATAAATAGTACTTTTAAAATTCTTAATCTTAGAAGACACCTAGACTAAAGATAAACACGAATTTAATTATCAACCATCCCATAAATCTACAGTCACCAACAACCGTAATGATACAGAAGAGATAGACTGTGGCTGCGTCAATCTGCAGTCAGTCACATGTCGGTGTGACTCAATAGAAACAATGAAATTGGCAGAACTAATTTTATACTATCGCCTTGAAAGCCTTTTGTGGGGCAAGGCAATGGTCTCACAGGACAAAACTGAATTGCAAACAAACAGTACGTGACTTTGGTTTATTTAAAAACTCTCAGCATTTTTTAGAACTAACAGCAAATAATGATATTTCTGCAAACATTAATATGTACTTTGTACACTACTACCTGACTACTACTACTTATGTCGAATTATTCGTCAAGTCGCGCGTATGAAAAGCGCGCGAGTGCGCGCGAGATAGCACCTGGTTTTACCATTTCGGGAAAAGCTATGCTATACCCTATGTCACTCCCTGATAATGTAGCTTTCTACTGGTGAAAGAATTTTTGAAATCGGTCGAATAGTTTCGGAGCCTATTCAATTCAAACAAACAAACCAACAAACAAACAATCAAATCTTTCCTCTTTATAATATTAGTATAGACAGTTTCCTTTATGAAAACTTACAAATATGATAGAATGTGATATTACACTCAAGCAAGCAAAGCACATCAAATACGGACCCTACACTGTGCGTGGCCCGACAAGCACGTTTATGTATTTTAAAATGTTGAGTTGAGTTTCATACGCGCGTCTTGACGAATAACTCTTTACTCGTATGTCGACGGATACAACAGACTGGCAGGACCGACATAACGTGACGGAAAAGCTCGACATTTCTAAACCCATCCAAATACTGACTAGGGTCGTGGTTGTGTAACTTATTGGTTCGTTTTGGCATACCCAAAGACGCCATCGACTTCACTGTCCATAAACTGCTATTCATAGTGTTAGTGGCTTATATTATGGAAATCGACGTTAATGTATAGTTTTCTTGAAGCTGACTATCCTTACTAATATTATAAATGAGAAAGTGAGTTTGTTTGTTTGTTATTCCTTCACGGCTTGACAAAGCAGCCGATCATTATGCATACATATTGTTAGGGGAACAGAGCCCAACATAGGCTACTTTTTATTGCGTGAAAGTATGTCGTTCCAATGGGAAAATAATTTTTCAACTGTTGAGGGCTCTGTATCGGCCAACAGATGGCACCACAAGTCGCGCTATGGGTTGTTTTGTTGTCAAACGAGATGTATCTCATAAAATTAACGCGAGCGAAGCCGCGGGGAAAAGCTAGTAACCTATAACGTTCAAAATAGTACTAAAATAATATTCAAATTCTATTTTATGATTATTTGTTTATTTAATACTTATTGTTAGTATATTTTGCACGAAAGTGAAATCTATATGCGATTTTATGATTTGAGAATCAATTCGCCTTGGTCGACATTAAATTTATGAGTAGCTTACTCTGAGCAGGGTTAGGATTAGTGTTCACTTAGGTACTCAAAACGTCTACATAAAACTATATATTCGTCTACATCAACTACAATACAACTAACAGTATACTCTCTGATACTAAATATTGCAAATACTTATTATTAAACTAGCTGTACCCACTTCACCCGCGTGGAATTGGATTTGTGGTTAAAAAAGAATCGACGGATAAATCGGACTCAGTGACATCTAGTAAAATTTTGAGGAACTTCATTTTCATTAAGTCCGGCCACTTTTTAAATAAATTGTACTTGGCGTTGCAGAGCATTTATAGTGGAAGTTCCGCCCTCATAGAATATTTACGTAAAGCAGTAATGGTGTTTCATTTACAATTTATAACTTATCTAAAACGATTAAACACTTTCTTTTTCTAAACCTTCTATTACAAATTAAAACTTATAAACTAAAAACTATAGCGTCTAAAGAGGAATCGAAAAGTACCGCGATGCTGGTACTCTTTGTATACCTTTACATATTTTGATGTAGGTACGTTTATTATCTGGTTAGTATAAAACAAAATTTAGGAGGTTGGTTATTGGCAAACTTAAAAGTAATACTTAAATTATTTATGATGTGCAAGCATCTCGGCGGATCGAACTCACCTGATAGTGCTTAATAAAATTGATCCCAATGATACAACACCGTAGGGCTTTGGGTGGGGTCAATCAGTCGAGCTGCGAGTTATTAATTGAATGTAACTTTTAAAATTATAAATTAGGACAAGTAAATTCAGAAAGATCCATAATGTACTTAATAATCTTGATAACAATATTGTGACCATATTATGTGCTGAGTCCACAATTATTATATATAGTAAAAATTATTGTAAACTTGTTTGTGGTTTGTGTGTGGTAATAAATTAAATTAAAAATTTAAATAATATTGTGATAGAATAAAATAACCTGATTTACACAAAATTACCGAATTAGATAAATCATTGTAAACACAGGGAGCAAAACCCAAAGACGAATTGTTTGCAGTCAATTTGCTTAATAAATTGCGACTTGGCGACATCGCGATGTAATAAACATTTTACATTAAAATGTACAACTTCTAAGTCCTTGTAAATTCAAATTTCCCTTTTTAGAGGTATACCCAGTGAAAGAACAGAATTTGAACAGAAAGAATGTGTAATAAGATTTATTCCTATACAATAAATACAATTATTGTCATGTATATAATACTTATACAGTACACTTTTTATTCGATTTTCGTATGCAATACAGGGAAATTAGCACTGTGCGTGGTCCGCCACCGCACACTTGGCCTTTTTTAGGCTTCAACGACACAAGCATAAAAGGAATTAATTGTTTTTCTTGTTTTCCTATGCCAGGCTGCCAGCTCTGCTAGGTTACTCTGCATAGCAATCGCGATTTTAATTTCAAATGCAAAATTAACAGCAAATCCTAATTCGTACCATTGAAATTTTATACTTTACTAACTATTTGGTTAGCATACAATCCGATTTCATTTAGTTTAGTATTTAGTTAACGCTAGTTTAGCTGTAAAGAGTACCTAAATTAACAATCCCATGGCGATCGTGCGGAGTTATCTTCAAGAGTTAAGGGTCTGGACGCAGTATAAAAACCGCTTGATAGGAAAAAAACATTTCTTGTACATAATTTCAACTTTTTTGTAGTAGGTAGGTATCGTAATTCTTCAGATAAGAAAGTATTGGGCAAAAAAATAAAGATCGCTGACAGGCGAATGTTGCCCTGTATTACAGAAATACAAACTCGACTTAAGTTAAAAAAAAAAAAACAACTTACCAATTTTAATGTTTACAGTAGATATACTTTGGATCAACTTATTTATCCTAAAATCCTTATTTAAATTATTTTAAGAATTAAAAAGAAATATGTTAGGTATCATAGGAGTAAAATACAGCCCTATATCACAAGCTCGGACGCTGTCTAGCGAGATGTCATTCGGATACCTAACATGCAGTAACAAGACATTTTTGCAATAAATTCGAAAAACTGTCGTCGAGCGTTGAATTATTCAAGAAAAATTGAAAATGAAGGGATCGTACCTAATACTAGTTATGAATGATATGTCGAGACATGTACGAATATACGAATTAGAATAAAATATTAGACTCTACAGAACAAATTGGCAGACATGTCACGCTTATTGAGATCAAATTATTGGATTTTCTTTACTAGTGTAGTGAACTGACCCGTCATTGGTATGTTTTACCATATAAAAATCGAAATTCGCATCGCTTACTCGCGCGATGATTGCGGATTCGCGTCCTATTAGGACAATGCCTCAAACTAAAAAAACCTGGCAAGTGCGTGTCGGGCCACGCACCCTAAAAATGATCTTCCCACACCCTCGATGTTTTGAAGAGACCTATCTAACGATACGCTACAACACGGGGTGGGTGCCAAAAAAAAATTTTCCACTTTACATGTAGGGGTAGAGGTGCATGAGGTGCATCCCAAAAAATATATATTTTTAAATTTTATTCCAGCACATTGTTAGCATTGTTAATATGTGTATACGTACAGTCAGGTGCACGAGCTTTACACTTGCGGTACAATTTTGGCTCTAATGACATAGAACTTAAGAACGGTACAAAGTTCAATGTGTAAAGGTCAACCTGCTCTTGACTGTACCAGCTTTCTAGCATTAAGCGTCTAGGCGCTAGACCGCGGACAGACAGGCAGACAGACGGACATGGCGAAACTAAGGGTTCCTTGTAGTTTACTACGGAGCCCTAATAAAAAATAGAAGGCTTGAGTGTGGCTGTACACAGATGGCTGTAAGTGGAATACCACGGAAATGTCCCATTTGGCGTTGGCGTTACTACTATGTTAAACGAACAATAAATTACACATCAATACTCATATATGACTCGCACAGCAGTTAAACTACACTTGATGATTGAGAACAAAACAATAATATTGTCTGAGGACTCTGAGGCATTAAAACTTTACGATATTGCACAGAAGTGGACTATTATCACATAACCGATACACATTTGAAATAGACTAATTGGATCATATTTCTTGAAAGAAAAACATAGAAGTCGTTTTTATATGTATACCTAATAGCTGTTATCCGCGGCTTCGCCCGCGTAAAAATAGCCTATGTTGGGCTCTGTACCCCTGCCAATATGTTTACAAATTTTCATAATGATCGGCTGTTTAGTCAAGCCGTAAAGGGATAACAAACAAACAAACTCACTTTATCATTTATATTATTAGTATGAAATAAAGTATGAAGTATGATGGAACAATGTCTACTGAAACGGTCAATATTAAACTTTGATGAACATTTTTTGTGTGATAACGGGTCGTCCAAAAAGAATGAAACTTGTCTCTTCCGATGTAGAATTAAATACGTTACAACTTACAACTCTTACAAAAAACAATTTTCGATATTGTAAGCCCTATAAGACATATGTCTTTTTACCTAAAATAGGTTTGCGTTTGACCGTTTGACCACAGCTACAGCTGCCATCAGGCAGGTAGCACGCTCACCTAGAAGAAACCTATTTACTCGAGATTTAAAGACCCCTGGATTGTATTTTTCAGGAAACATCGATTCCGGCAGAGAGTGCCAAAGAACCGCAGTCCTTACAATGAAGGTTGAAGCACAGCGCTTTGTGCGCGTCGTATGCGCGTCATCATCATTCACGTACGATCATTCGTAAAAGCGCAAAAGTAGCCGTTTTTGGGATACATTTTCACTCGCCAACATAGTAGAAGACGGTTGCGCCATATTTGAGCCTTATTGTGCACTTTGGTATAGAAGCATGAAATTTCTACCATGGATAGAGTGTCTCACAATGATCGTTTTAAGATGTGGAGGGAAGTCAGATTCTTCCTCTGTGAGTGGGGGGAGGGGGGCAAAGGGGGTGAATTCCACGTCTTGATGATTATTTTTGTACTGATCCGTTAATGTTACTAGGGCTTGTATGGTGTCGTTTTCATATAAACCGAATACAAGGAATTCATTTTTAACAATAAAAATGTATACAAAAAAATTAAAAATACTGCCAAAGAGTGAAAAGTGCCGCTACTTTTTTTTTGTTAGCACGCTATTTTTACTTTCAAATCTTAATTATTATGATATTAAAAAATACTGTGATAAAGCTTATTTAATGTAGTTTACAAATATATATAATTGTAGTATACTTGTCATACAAAAACTATTTAAAAAAAAAGAAGAACGTGCAAATTCCAGAAGATGCGCGCGGTGATTCGGTGAGATGTATGTACGCGTAGCGACAAATTTTCATAATGTACTATAGTCATTTGTTATTAATATTTTATAGCAATGCTACTAGCCATTTTGCGACATAGTTTTAATGTAAACAAATGAAAGAAATGCGTTTTTATTGCTTCCACGGAGAAAAACATTTAATAATTTTGACTTAGAGAAGGTTACTAATAAAAAAAGTCAGAAATAAAAGTAAAATGACGTTTAACCAGCAGTCACCAGTACAAAAGCAAAGTGCTGTACATTTGAGTGCAGCTTTGTTACATTTGCATCTTCCAGTACACCCTTTTTTAACGCTGCACTGCACGTAATTAACATAGTGATAGTGGGGATAGTGTTGTCCAGGCTGGCTGCCATTCGTTCGAATTTTAATCCAACCCCAGTTAGATGGTTCAGGAATATCTGGAACTTTTGTTAAAGATTGCATCCAAATGTAAGCCTGATAGGAAGCGCGTTTTATATATTGCTAGAGTGCCTTTTTTGTGGGGGGGGTATGTTCTCTATGGCTCGGGATTTTTGGGTAAAGAGTTTTTTTTCTGGCTTCATTTATAGTCAGCATTTCACTAATGCGGTCATACATTAAAACCACAAATCTGCAATGAGTCGTCGCTTATTTGTTGTGGCATTGTTGTCATTTCTTCAAAGGCGCTGTTTACTTCTGGAAAAGATCGCCATGTTTCCCATGCTGTTTTTTCCCTATAACAACAAAAGTGAACTCCGTATCACACCCTGTGAACGCATGAAAGACGGGAACGTACTCACATTGTGACAAACTCATTGACACTACCAGGTCTTGCGGAAACTGGAGGCAACGCCAAATGCAACCCATAGTACAGATAAAGATAACTTTCTGAAGAATGCCACAGCCAGTACTAATACATCTGTGTCTACAGACGGTGCGTATTGTCACTCTGCTAAATCCTTTCTTTAGTGCATTAGCTAAATGTAAAAACATTCAGTCAGCTTCATCGTGAAAACATCTATCTATCTAGCTATCGGCGCAAGTTGTTTGAGTTGAGCTTTAAAGCTGCTTTACGAGAAAAAGGCACAAGGAAAAGAGTGGCTTCCCACGCATGCGATGCCTAAGAACTGGAAGAGTTTCCTTTCAGTGAATGAGAACAAGA
The DNA here is from genome assembly GCA_905163395.2 of Endotricha flammealis. Taxonomy (NCBI): domain Eukaryota; kingdom Metazoa; phylum Arthropoda; class Insecta; order Lepidoptera; family Pyralidae; genus Endotricha; species Endotricha flammealis. Next base: position 8,701,059 of record LR990863.1, on the reverse strand, counting down.
CCGAATTGTTTTTATTTTTATCACAACAACTTGTTCTTTACAGGCAGGAGAAAAAGAAATATACGCGACACATTGAATCGAAGTTCTCTGTTCTATCAATATCTCAGATATACGTGACATAGCCCCATGTTTTCACGATGAAGCTGACACCCGAATGTTTTTGCATTTAGCTGGTGCAGTAAAGAAAGGATTTAGCAGAGTGACAATACGCACCGTAGACGACGACCGTAGACGATGTATTAGTACTGGCTGTGGCATTCTTCAGAAAGATATATTTATCTGAACTACAGGTTGCATTTGGTGTTGGCTCAAGTTTCCGCTACACGACCTGGTAGCGTCAATGAGTTTGTCACAATGTGAGTACGTTCCCGTCTTTCATGCGTTCATAGGGTGTGATACGGAGTTCACTTTTGTTGTTATAGGGAAAAAACAGCATGGGAAACATGGCGATCTTTTCCAGAAGTAAACAGCGCCTTTGAAGAAATGACAACAATGCCACAACAAATAAGCGACGACTCATTGCAGATTTGTGGTTTTAATGTATGACCGCATTAGTGAAATGCTGACTATAAATGAAGCCAGAAAAAAAACTCTTTACCCAAAAATCCCGAGCCATAGAGAACATACCCCCCCACAAAAAAAGGCACTCTAGCAATATATAAAACGCGCTTCTTATCAGGCTTACATTTGGATGCAATCCTTAACAAAAGTTCCAGATATTCCTGAACCATCTAACTGGGGTTGGATTAAAGATTCGAACGAATGGCAGCCAGTCTGGACAACGCTACTTGAAGTAGCAACTTTATGTACTGAGTTAATTAGGTGCAGCGTTAAAAAAGGGTGTACTGGAAGATGTAAATGTAACAAAGCTGCACTCAAATGTACAGCACTTTGCTTTTGTACTGGTGACTGCTGGTTAAACATCATTTTATGATTTTTTTATTTATAGTTGTTAGGCAACTAGCCATTCATATTTCTGAAATTGATTTTTTGAAAGAAAAATTTCACCTCCCCCCAGGTGGGATTCGAACCCACGGCCGGATATCGAGGGGTCGTGGGTTCGAATCCCACCTGGGGGAGGAGGTGAAATTTTTCTTTCAAAAAATCAATTTCAGAAACATCATTTTACTTTTATTTCTGACGTTTTATTAGTAACCTTCTCTATGTCAAAATTATTAAATGTTTTTTTCCGTGGAAGCAATAAAAACGCATTTCTTACATTTGATTACATTAAAACTACGTCGCATAATGGCTAGTAGCATTGCTATAAATATTTATAACAAATGACCATAGTACATTATGAAAATTTGTCGCTACGCGTACCTACATCTCACCTAATCACCGCGCGCATATTCTGGAATTTGCACGTTCTTCTTTTTTTTTAAATAGTTTTTGTATGACAAGTATACTACAATTATATATATTTGTAAACTACATTAAATAAGCTATAACACAGTATTTTTTTAATATCATAATAATTAAGATTTGAAAGTAAAAATAACGTGCTTACAAAAAAAACCTAGCGGAACTTTTTACTTTTAGGCAGTATTTTTAATTTTTTTGTATGGGACCATACATTTTTATTGTTAAAAATGAATTCCTTGTATTCGGTTTATATGAAAACGACACCATACAAACCCTAGTAACATTAACGGATCAGTAAAAAAATAATCATCAAGACGTGGAATTCACCCCCTTTGCCCCCCTCCCCCCACTCACAGAGGAAGAATCTGACTTCCCTCCACATCTTAAAACGATCACCGTGGGACACTCTATCCATGGTAGAAATTTCATGCTTCTATACCAAAGTGCACAATCATCGCGCTACCGTCTTCTACTAGCTGTCAGCGCGGACGGTCAGCGTGCTGTCAGAGCGACTCTAGCCTAACATGATTAAATTATCCTTCTGAATATATTAATGTGCAGTGTGTGGTGTTGACCGAATTTTATTTACATTTAACTTCAAATCCTTGATGAAATTATATGCCATTACACGTAATCACTTTATGTGGCCAACTTTTTCAATTTATACTCATTAAATCTTAAATTATTGGTTATTTGTATACGATTCATGTGTTATTTCATCGATTAGGGTCATGATTTTTTGATTCTGATTGATGGATAATTTTTTCGATGATTTATCAGAAGCTTTTAAACAACACTTTTAAATATTCATATGGGATGGCAAAAAAAAGAGAAAACCACATCCTGATGATCAGACGACCTTCGTGGCGTATTGTTTGCCACGTCGGACCGCCACCCAGGAGGTTCCGGGTTCGAATCCCGGTCGGGTCATGATAAAAAAAAAGAACTTTTTCTGATTGGCCTGGGTCTTGGATGTCTCTCTAAATATGTATTTGTTGTAAAATATAGCATCGTTGAATTAGTATCCCATAACACAAGTCTCGAACTTACTTTGGGGCTAGCTTAATCTGTGTGATTTGTTCCTATGTACATATATTTATTTATATCTGTCTTTCAACATACAAAACAATGATTAGTGTGTATATTACATAATATTTTTATTTGGAATGATTCACTTAAACCAAGGGAATCCTATGTTCCATTCAGTACTGGATACCGCAGATCCATCATTGTCTACACTCTCCATTGACCCGATGTCTCGTATTGGTAACAGCTTAACCAGTGATGTAACGTTTGCAATTCAATAAATACTATCGATCCAAAATGTTCTAACATTTTTAACGGTCAACATGAACCATTTGGGTTTGCATGTAAGAATTTGTCTTACATGAAAATTCAAATGGTTAATATTCATGTTTTTGTGAGAGATTCAGATTGTGTGATTTTTTATAATTTTAATTGGACATTTATTTATTTTAAAGGTGTACCATATGTACACGACGGCTTAGTACATAAGCACTATGTAAACGTAACGGCCTATTATGTAAATATTAAAAATAAGTTGTGAATCGAGTATATCGATAGGTTGTCTCGCTCGCACGCGCCTGGCAGCGCTGCGACTGGCTGGGCCCGTGCGAACCAAAAGTAAATACACGTTTTTTCCGATAATTCGCTATTGAATTGAACATTAATTGCGTGATACGTAATAGTTGGGAAGTAAGGTGTCCATTTCCAATAAGAATGTTCAATAAAAGCTAAAATAAATTTGTATTTATATGGCACGTGTAGGAAAAAACCGGTTTGAACCGGTTCCTTACACGTGCCAACTTCAAGAGGTCAAAAAAGGTACTTCTACTAAGAATATAAGGAAAATGTTTGTTGTTCTATAAACGTAGACTATAGAACTCTGTTGTGAACGTAATTTTATTAAGAATAAATGAATTTTGTGTTTTCGTGCTTCGGGCGAAAATAGTATAAATAGGAGGCCAAATTTGATACGGTAGTCAGTCGCCGAATAGCCACCGATAAGGAACAAGTATCCCGCCCGAAGCACAAGCGCTCTTACCAAGAACAAAGAAAAAGTTTTATTTTACCTAGAAGTTTAGAGTCAGTTTTTTATTAAGTTTAGAATCAGTTTTTTATTTGCCAAGTATTTAACGTAGAGTCACATATTCTTCAATAACACCTAGTATACAGTCCACACGCGTAATAGACGCAAAACAAGTGACCGAGGGAGCATCCAAGTCGTTTATCACGATTAGCTCTTATCAGAGCTGGGTCTCCGGATAGGTAGACAAAGTCTACAGATAGCATCATATGTGGAGTGGTCCGGTCCTCCACACCATATAATAATGTATAGGTGCTTAACTAAAATATATATATACCTACCTACCAGCGAAACAAAAAGAAAGTAAGTAACTAGGTACATCTATAATATAATAAAAGTGTAAAAAAAGTTTGTCTGTACATTGAATATATTTCCAAAAAAATTGTTTAGGGTGATGAAGAATAAGCAATAGAACAAGAATTTCGTAAAATTTTGTTCGTCTGTTTGTATGTTTGGATGTTTGTATGTTTGTATGTATGTTTGTACACGCTAATCTCAGAAACGGCTGAACCGATTTGGATGCGGTTTTCACTAATATGTGGCTAATTAATTGCTCAACTTAACATTTAGTGTATGTTTCTTTTCAAAATTCCCATGGGAATCCGAGATATACGCAAACGAAGTTGCAAGGGGATATCAACGCACAGCCCAAACCGCTGGGTCTAGAGATTCCAAATTTGGCATGTAGATTCCTTACGATGTCTAGGGATGTACTAAGAAAGGATTTTTCAAAATTCCCACGGGAAAGCGAGATATACGCAAACGAAGTTGCAAGAGGACGCACAGACCAAACCGTCGGGTCTAGAGATGCCAAATTTGGCATGTAGGGTCCATATATGGTCCGGACCGACCGGACCGAACCGGACCGGACCGGACCGGACCGGAACGGACCGGACCGGACCCGAACGGATCAGACCTGATCGGTCCGGAAGGAACCGCACCGTACCGAGTCCGTGCCGGACCGGACCGAACCGGACCGGACCGTTTTTTTTTTGTCCGTATGTTTGTATGTTTGTTTGCACACGCTAATCTCAGAAACAGCTGAACCGATTTGGATGCGGTTTTCACTAATATGTGGCTAATTGCTCAACTTAACATTTAGTGTATGTTTCTTTTCAAAATTCCCATGGGAATCCGAGATATACGCAAACGAAGTTGCAAGGGGATATCAACGCACAGCCCAAACCGCTGGGTCTAGAGATTCCAAATTTGGCACGTAGATTCCTTACGATGTCTAGGGATGTACTAAGAAAGGATTTTTCAAAATTCCCACGGGAAAGCGAGATATACGCAAACGAAGTTGCAAGATAGATAGATAGATTTATTTGCGAAAATAAGGTACAAAAGATGTTACAAACATAGTATTCCAACTTATTCTGCCCTCGCAGGGGCGTGCAAATATTTCTGTATTATACATTGTTTTTTGGTTTAACCATTCATAAATTTATCATTCAAGTATTCAGTAGTGTCATAATAAGTTTTAGTTAAGAGCCATTCATGAAACTTTTTCTTAAACAGTGAAAGTCTTAGATTTTTAAACTCATCCGGTAAATGATTGTAAATCTTAATTGCCATGCAATGCACATTGTCAGAATATAATGCAAGTCTTTGTTTGGGTACAAGTAATCTATCCTTATGTCTACTTCTGGAATTTATACAATCACCGTGCCTAAATAAATAAGTACTGATATTTCTGAACAAAAATTCACAGTTCATAAATATAAAGTGATGGAAGAGGAAATATATTTGATCTTTTAAGCAGGGGCTTGCAACTATTCATTACATCAACATTATAAATAGCACGAATACATTTTTTCTGACAAATGAATGCTCTTGAAACGTCTACGGAGTTACCCCATAAAATAACTCCATATCTTAGCAATGACGCGACGTGAAGAGGACGCACAGACCAAACCGTTGGGTCTAGAGATGATGATATGTACGCGTCTATTAAAGCAGGTAGGGGCCACGCCAACCTGACGTCACGAGTGTAAAGTTCGTTGCAATAAACACAGTGCGCTGTTAGCTACGGTCTGTTTTACTTGTCTCCCACGCACCTTTATATCTAACATTGGCGACGAGGAATAAGTACCCGCGAACAAAAAAAAAAAAAAAATGGCAAATGCAAATTATGGATTTTTAAGTAATTTTGATCATAATCTGCAAGAATGGAAGATGTACAAAGGACGGATTATGCAGTATTTTATTGCAAATGATATAAATGGGCAGACAGATGCTACAGGCGAGAAACGGAAGGCTATTCTCCTAAGCGCACTCACGGAGGGCACGTTTAAGTTAATTAGTGATTTAGCGCTGCCTAAAGAAATTGGAGATGTGCCATATCAAGATATTATTTCACTTTTGGACGGGCATTTCATGCCCAAGCGCGTCGGATTCGGCGACCGGCATAAATTTTATGCAGCGATGCAGCAGGCGGGTGAATCGCATTCACAATGGGCAGCCAGATTACGAGGACTATCGTCGCAGTGTGGATTCCTTAATGTTGAGGAGGCACTGCGAGACAGATTTATTATGGGGATGCGATCCGGTCACGAAAAAGAGCAAAAGTCGTTGAAGTTGCTGAGAACTTGAGCTGCGCACGCGCAGCAGCAGCGACCAGTGCGGGCATCAATGCGGATGTTGCAGACGTCAGCGCTGTCTCCGGGAGCCAGGTGTATAAAATCGCGAAGAATAATAAGGTCGGAAGTGAAAAGTGTAGTGTATGTGGTTATTATAATCACAAGTCGGTTCAGTGTAGATTTGCAAATTATGTTTGCAAAAAGTGTAATGTGCGGGGGCACCTGCGTAGGATGTGCACCAAAATTAGTTATATAACGAAACAGGGTGACGAGGGTGAGAACGACAACGGCGATGACGGTAAGTTATTTTATATTCGTTCTGTGCGCGGGGAACCCATGGTGGAAAGGGTATTGGTTAATAATTTATTGTTCGACTTCGAGATCGACAGTGGCTCAGCTGTAACGGTAATATCAGAACGTTGTTACAATATGCATTTCAAAGATGTGCCATTGTCAGCTACACGTAAACAATTAATGACATATAACGGTAAGAATATCGTATGTGTAGGCATGATTCAATTAACAGTATCTTACGTAGGGCAAAATCATGTTATTGATTTTTACGTGGTTCGTGACGGCGGTCCACCGCTGTTAGGACGAGATTTTATAGCGAAGTTTAAATTGCAATTAATGCCAGTAAATTTTTGTCAACAAAAAGAGGCATTCATTAAACAGATACAGGATAGGTTTCCGGATTTGTTTTCCAGTAAGTTGGGTAAATTTAATAAATATAAAGTTGATCTACAGTTAAAGGAGAACTCAAAACCTATATTTTTTAAAGCCCGTTCGATACCTTTTGCCTTACGAGACAAGGTTGGCAAGGAATTAGATAGACTTGTGCAATTAGGTATTCTGAAACCAGCTCAATTTTCAGAGAATGCGTCTCCCATTGTACCGGTGTTGAAGCGGGACGGATCGGTTAGGCTGTGCGCCGACTATTCCGTCACCATAAATAAACAGTTGCTGGTAGAACAATATCCGCTGCCCACCGTCACTGAACTGTTTTCTAAATTGCACGGCGCCAAAATATTTTCAAAAATTGATATGTCTATGGCCTATAACCAAATTTGTCTAAACGAAGAATCACAGGGGTTAACTTGTATCAATACCCATCAGGGCCTATATCTGTTTACAAGATTAGTGTTCGGCTTAACGAGTGCGCCGTCTATTTTTCAACGAGCCATTGAACAAGTATTATATGGTATAGAGGGGGTAATTTGTCTCCTCGATGATATTTTAATATTTAATGACGGGAGCCAATCTGAGCACCTGGAGAAAATTAATGTTGTGCTACAACGGTTGCAAGAAGCAGGGTTAACATTACAAAAAGATAAATGTGATTTTTTTAAAGAAGAAATTAGTTATCTAGGGCACATAGTTACTAAAGACGGTATAAAAAAATCACCAGAAAAAGTGAAAGCTATGTTGGAAGCCCCGGTACCTACCAATGTTAATCAGCTGAAATCATTTCTAGGGCTCATTAATTATTATAGATGTTTTGTGCCCAACGCATCATCCATATTAAATCCGTTGTACGACCTCCTAAAAAAGGATTGTAAGTGGGATTGGTCAGTCGCGCATCAATCGGCTTTCGAGACGATCAAAAAGATCATGTCATCGGAACAAGTTCTCGCTCATTTTAACCCGAACGCTAAATTAGTTTTAACGGTAGACGCATCCCCAAGCGGCCTCGGGGCTATTCTGTCGCAAGTCGATGTAGATGGTACAGAAAAGCCTATCTCGTTTGCGTCGCGCACCCTGCAAGAAGCTGAGAAAAGATATTCTCAGATCCAAAAAGAGGCTACAGCGATTATTTATGGAGTCCGTAGATTCCACCAATTTTTATATGGAAGGGCTGTACCGTTCATACTGCGCACGGATCATAAACCTTTACTATCTATTTTCGGTGCGCACAAAGGAATACCTGAGATGTCTGCGAACAGGTTACAGAGATACGCTCTGTTTCTTAGTAGTTATAACTATACAATAGAATTCATTCGTAGCGGCGACAACACGGCTGATTATTTGTCTCGCGCGTGCCTGCCGCCGCTGCAGGTAGGCGCAAGCCATGGCGGGGGTACTCAGTGCGCGCGCACCGAACAACACCGCGAGACTGAGATAGCAGATGACCGGGCGACATACATTTGCTTTGTTATAAACGGGGACGCGCCGATAACTATTTCCAAGTTACGTGAGGAAACAAACAGCGATGTAACATTAAGTCAAGTGATTAAATACATCAATAATGGTTGGCCACCGAAATGTACACAGATGAATTTAAATTCTTTTTTTTAATGTAGATCAGAGTTATCGGTTGAAAACGGGTGTGTCATGCGAGGTCACAAGGTTGTTATACCTGAAAGTTTGTACCAGACAATTTTAAAAGAATTGCATTCGTCTCACCTTGGTATAGTAAAAACGAAAGCGGAAGCGCGTTCTAGGTTTTGGTTCCCGGGTATTGATAAGGCGCTAGAAACTATGATAGCTTCGTGCGATGTCTGTATACAGCTGCGCGCCGCGCCACCGCGCGCGCCGCCTGCGTCGTGGAGTTATCCTGATCGAACCTTTGAAAGAATTCATATCGATTTCTTAGGTCCAATTAAAGGATGTAGTTATTTGGTAGTAGTAGATGCGCGATCGAAGTGGGTGGAAGTATATAACATGAATACTTCGACCACGTCGGCTTCGGTGATAAATAAACTTTGTGATTTTATGTCAAGATTTGGTATACCTAGTATTTTGGCTAGCGACAATGGCACAGCTTTCTGTTCACAGGAATTCGAATCTTTTTGCTCTCTCAACGGTATAACACACATTACGTCACCCGTGTATCATCCCCAGAGCAACGGCCAAGCCGAGAGTCTAGTTAGAGTTGTGAAAAAGGGTATCAAATCATCACTTATATCTAGTCACAATGCTAGAGAATCGTCGATAAAATTATTAAAATACCTTATGGATTATCGTAACTCTGTTCATTCTACCACTGGTGTCTCCCCCGCGGAAATGGTTTTTGGGCGAAAACTTAGAGTGCGATTGGACTTAGTTAGGCCCGTGTCGTTGTCACCGTCGTCACCCACTGACTCTAAGTGTTTAACCCAACAGTGTTCGTTGTCTAAGTCAGTAGAAGGGAAAATTAAAATACAATGCTTTAAAACAAAGGATATAGTATTGTATAAAAAGTTTATAAATAAATTAAAGTTTACGTGGTGTAAATGCATCATTGTAAAACGTATAGGGAAAGTTTTATACTTAATCAGAGATCTGAACAGCTCGGAATGCCTAAAAAGGCATAAAAATCAGTTAATGCTGTATAGAGGCATTCGTAACGATCAACCCTACGAAGGACAGCATCAACGGGGTCTGCAAGTAGACGAGCACGTACGGAAGTCAGCCGAGTCCTTAACGCCCCCGTCACCGTCACCGCTGCCGCCAGTACAAGTCTCGCCGTCGTCGGTTCACTTAGAGGAACAGCCGCAAGTCGAACTTTCTGTGGCGGAGACGCCACAGAATACGCTACGGGGAGAAAGGAGGGCGGAGCTATATGAACCATGGACGACTCCAGAAGAAATTAACGAAAGGGAGTCAAACTCGAGTGACGAGTCCCGCGAATCTGACGTCGATCAGGAGCCAGCGAGTAGCCCAGATTATGTCACTCATAGATCGTTACGCAATCGCCGCCTATCATTTGATTAGTTATAGTTATTAATTGTAGACTAGGAACTACGGGGAGGGATGATATGTACGCGTCTATTAAAGCAGGTAGGGGCCACGCCAACCTGACGTCACGAGTGTAAAGTTCGTTGCAATAAACACAGTGCGCTGTTAGCTACGGTCTGTTTTACTTGTCTCCCACGCACCTTTATATCTAACAGATGCCAAATTTGGCATGTAGGGTCCATATATGGTCCGGACCGACCGGACCGAACCGGACCGGACCGGACCGGACCGGATCGGAACGGACCGGACCGGACCCGAACGGATCAGACCTGATCGGTCCGGAAGGAACCGCACCGTACCGAGTCCGTGCCGGACCGGAACGAACCGGACCGGACCGTTTTTTTTTGTCCGTCTGTTTGTATGTTTGTTTGCACACGCTAATCTCAGAAACGGCTGAACCGATTTGGATGCGGTTTTCACTAATATGTGGCGATTTGCTCAACTTAACATTTAGTGTATGTTTCTTTTCAAAATTCCCACGGGAATCCGAGATATACGCAAACGAAGTTGCAAGGGGATATCAACGCACAGCCCAAACCGCTGGGTCTAGATATTCCAAATTTGGCATGTAGATTCCTTACGATGTCTAGGGATGTACTAAGAAAGGATTTTTCAAAATTCCCACGGGAAAGCGAGATATACGCAAACGAAGTTGCGAGAAGACGCACAGCCGAAACCCGTTGGGTCTAGACTAGAGATGCCAAATTTTGCATGTAGGGTCATTATAAGGTCCGGACCGACCGGACCGGACCGGACCGGAACGGATCAGACCTGATCGGTCCGGAAGGAACCACACCGTACCGAGTCCGTGCCGGACCGGACCGAACCGGATCGGACCGGTTTTTTTTTCTAAAGAAATATATGTTAATTGGTATGTAGGTACCTTATTAGGACCGGACCGACCGGACCGGAGCGGACCGACTGGACCTGATCGGACCGGACTATATATATATTTATATATAAATTCAAAGTCCTGACTGACTTAACTATACATATATCAACGCACAGCCCAAACCGGTGGGTCTAGAGATTCCAAACTTGGAATGTAGGTTCCTTACGACGGCGACGTCTAGGGGTGTACAAAGAAAGGATTTTTCGAAATTCCCACGGGAAACCGAGATATACGCAAACGAGGTTGCGAGGCTATATCAAATTTGGTATGTAGGTTCCTTACGACGTCTAGGGATGTACTAAGAAAGGATTTTTCAAAATCCCACGGGAAAGCGAGATATGCGCAAACGTAGTTGCGAGAAGACGCACAGCCCAAACCGCTGGGTCTAGAGATGCCAAATTTGTCATGTAGGGTCCATATAAGGACCGGACCGGACCGGAACGGATCAGACCTGATCGGTCCGGAAGGAACCGCACCGTACCGGGCCGTGCCAGACCGGACCGGTTTTTTTTTCTGTAGAAAAATATGCTAATTGGCATGTAGGTTCCATATCAGGACCGGACCGACCGGACCGGCCCGGACTGACCGGACCGACCGGACCGGATGGAACCGTACCGTACCGGGCTGTGCAGGACCGGAATTTGTTTCTGAAGAAAAATATGCTAATTGTTACTAGGCCACGCGGGCGAAGCCGCGGGCAGAAGCTAGTACATAATATAAAAATAAAATTATTTTGTTATCAATTTGTCTGTCGTTTTAAAAACATGTGTTCTCGTAATTTAAAAAAAAAAAAAAAAAAAAATTAAACTCTGTATAGATTTTGTTTTTTTGTAGATTTCTTAATATTATATTACTTTCACATAAAGCTCAAAAAATACGAAAATATAACGATTTAATGGCGTCGTATTCGCTGATGTTTTCATACAAAGTAAATAAAGCGGTCGTAAAACCGTTCTAAGTATAAAATTCTTGTATACAATATACATACACCCACTGACATAGGTATTTACTACACAAAGATACCGTACTCGGGACTGTCGTAGGCGAAGAGAAGCTCTTCAGTGCGATTTTCGAAGTACCTACTACACGATTTCGAAAATAATTCATACAGAAGGTTCTATTGTTTTAATGGCTCTATTTGTTGTCCTATAAACTATCCTAAATTTTCCCCTCGGCGGAGTTATGCATAAGTGTTAGTAGAAGACGGTAGCGCGATGATTGTGCACTTTGGTATAGAAGCATGAAATTTCTACCATGGATAGAGTGTCCCACGGTGATCGTTTTAAGATGTGGAGGGAAGTCAGATTCTTCCTCTGTGAGTGGGGGGAGGGGGGCAAAGGGGGTGAATTCCACGTCTTGATGATTATTTTTTTACTGATCCGTTAATGTTACTAGGGTTTGTATGGTGTCGTTTTCATATAAACCGAATACAAGGAATTCATTTTTAACAATAAAAATGTATGGTCCCATACAAAAAAATTAAAAATACTGCCTAAAAGTAAAAAGTTCCGCTAGGTTTTTTTTGTAAGCACGTTATTTTTACTTTCAAATCTTAATTATTATGATATTAAAAAAATACTGTGTTATAGCTTATTTAATGTAGTTTACAAATATATATAATTGTAGTATACTTGTCATACAAAAACTATTTAAAAAAAAAGAAGAACGTGCAAATTCCAGAATATGCGCGCGGTGATTAGGTGAGATGTAGGTACGCGTAGCGACAAATTTTCATAATGTACTATGGTCATTTGTTATAAATATTTATAGCAATGCTACTAGCCATTATGCGACGTAGTTTTAATGTAATCAAATGTAAGAAATGCGTTTTTATTGCTTCCACGGAAAAAAACATTTAATAATTTTGACATAGAGAAGGTTACTAATAAAACGTCAGAAATAAAAGTAAAATGATGTTTCTGAAATTGATTTTTTGAAAGAAAAATTTCACCTCCTCCCCCAGGTGGGATTCGAACCCACGACCCCTCGATATCCGGCCGTGGGTTCGAATCCCACCTGGGGGGAGGTGAAATTTTTCTTTCAAAAAATCAATTTCAGAAATATGAATGGCTAGTTGCCTAACAACTATAAATAAAAAAATCATAAAATGATGTTTAACCAGCAGTCACCAGTACAAAAGCAAAGTGCTGTACATTTGAGTGCAGCTTTGTTACATTTACATCTTCCAGTACACCCTTTTTTAACGCTGCACCTAATTAACTCAGTACATAAAGTTGCTACTTCAAGTAGCGTTGTCCAGACTGGCTGCCATTCGTTCGAATCTTTAATCCAACCCCAGTTAGATGGTTCAGGAATATCTGGAACTTTTGTTAAGGATTGCATCCAAATGTAAGCCTGATAAGAAGCGCGTTTTATATATTGCTAGAGTGCCTTTTTTTGTGGGGGGGTATGTTCTCTATGGCTCGGGATTTTTGGGTAAAGAGTTTTTTTTCTGGCTTCATTTATAGTCAGCATTTCACTAATGCGGTCATACATTAAAACCACAAATCTGCAATGAGTCGTCGCTTATTTGTTGTGGCATTGTTGTCATTTCTTCAAAGGCGCTGTTTACTTCTGGAAAAGATCGCCATGTTTCCCATGCTGTTTTTTCCCTATAACAACAAAAGTGAACTCCGTATCACACCCTATGAACGCATGAAAGACGGGAACGTACTCACATTGTGACAAACTCATTGACGCTACCAGGTCGTGTAGCGGAAACTTGAGCCAACACCAAATGCAACCTGTAGTTCAGATAAATATATCTTTCTGAAGAATGCCACAGCCAGTACTAATACATCGTCTACGGTCGTCGTCTACGGTGCGTATTGTCACTCTGCTAAATCCTTTCTTTACTGCACCAGCTAAATGCAAAAACATTCGGGTGTCAGCTTCATCGTGAAAACATGGGGCTATGTCACGTATATCTGAGATATTGATAGAACAGAGAACTTCGATTCAATGTGTCGCGTATATTTCTTTTTCTCCTGCCTGTAAAGAACAAGTTGTTGTGATAAAAATAAAAACAATTCGGTCTTGTTCTCATTCACTGAAAGGAAACTCTTCCAGTTCTTAGGCATCGCATGCGTGGGAAGCCACTCTTTTCCTTGTGCCTTTTTCTCGTAAAGCAGCTTTAAAGCTCAACTCAAACAACTTGCGCCGATAGCTAGATAGATAGATGTTTTCACGATGAAGCTGACTGAATGTTTTTACATTTAGCTAATGCACTAAAGAAAGGATTTAGCAGAGTGACAATACGCACCGTCTGTAGACACAGATGTATTAGTACTGGCTGTGGCATTCTTCAGAAAGTTATCTTTATCTGTACTATGGGTTGCATTTGGCGTTGCCTCCAGTTTCCGCAAGACCTGGTAGTGTCAATGAGTTTGTCACAATGTGAGTACGTTCCCGTCTTTCATGCGTTCACAGGGTGTGATACGGAGTTCACTTTTGTTGTTATAGGGAAAAAACAGCATGGGAAACATGGCGATCTTTTCCAGAAGTAAACAGCGCCTTTGAAGAAATGACAACAATGCCACAACAAATAAGCGACGACTCATTGCAGATTTGTGGTTTTAATGTATGACCGCATTAGTGAAATGCTGACTATAAATGAAGCCAGAAAAAAAACTCTTTACCCAAAAATCCCGAGCCATAGAGAACATACCCCCCCCACAAAAAAGGCACTCTAGCAATATATAAAACGCGCTTCCTATCAGGCTTACATTTGGATGCAATCTTTAACAAAAGTTCCAGATATTCCTGAACCATCTAACTGGGGTTGGATTAAAATTCGAACGAATGGCAGCCAGCCTGGACAACACTATCCCCACTATCACTATGTTAATTACGTGCAGTGCAGCGTTAAAAAAGGGTGTACTGGAAGATGCAAATGTAACAAAGCTGCACTCAAATGTACAGCACTTTGCTTTTGTACTGGTGACTGCTGGTTAAACGTCATTTTACTTTTATTTCTGACTTTTTTTATTAGTAACCTTCTCTAAGTCAAAATTATTAAATGTTTTTCTCCGTGGAAGCAATAAAAACGCATTTCTTTCATTTGTTTACATTAAAACTATGTCGCAAAATGGCTAGTAGCATTGCTATAAAATATTAATAACAAATGACTATAGTACATTATGAAAATTTGTCGCTACGCGTACATACATCTCACCGAATCACCGCGCGCATCTTCTGGAATTTGCACGTTCTTCTTTTTTTTTAAATAGTTTTTGTATGACAAGTATACTACAATTATATATATTTGTAAACTACATTAAATAAGCTTTATCACAGTATTTTTTAATATCATAATAATTAAGATTTGAAAGTAAAAATAGCGTGCTAACAAAAAAAAAGTAGCGGCACTTTTCACTCTTTGGCAGTATTTTTAATTTTTTTGTATACATTTTTATTGTTAAAAATGAATTCCTTGTATTCGGTTTATATGAAAACGACACCATACAAGCCCTAGTAACATTAACGGATCAGTACAAAAATAATCATCAAGACGTGGAATTCACCCCCTTTGCCCCCCTCCCCCCACTCACAGAGGAAGAATCTGACTTCCCTCCACATCTTAAAACGATCATTGTGAGACACTCTATCCATGGTAGAAATTTCATGCTTCTATACCAAAGTGCACAATAAGGCTCAAATATGGCGCAACCGTCTTCTACTAAGCTTAAAATGTATGAACTATAAGAAGCGTTTTTTTTAATAACGCGTAGCTATCAGCGCGGAAGGTTTATACTTATTTTTGTCAGCACCGACGACAGTCAGTCAGCGTGCGGTCAGCAGAAATCTAAAATCAGACTTATTCTCAATATCAAGGATCATTTTCATCCGTTCTTAGATTCTTTGAAACTTATCAAGAAGCTGTAAAACTAGCCATAAGAAAACTATAAGAAAAATATCCTTTTGTTCTACTGAGAAAAATTGTTTTCGTTCATGTTTTGACTTAGACAGTCAGAGTTAAAAATAAACTTTTTAAGCATTTCAGTTAAAAACAACCACAAATTATTTTCAGGGCAATCTCTTGCTTAAGTTGTACACAGAGTTGCACTAAAATTTTGGTGGACTGCAGCCAAAACTTTACTGACACACGAAACTGTTTACAAGTTGGTTGCTCAAAAGATGTACAATAAATATTGCAAGCGGTATGTCTTTTGAAGCAAGCAACGGTTAAATAGTTAACCAGATAAGTTCACCGGATAAAGAGTAGCATTATGTCTTTCTCGGTACTCACCCATTCACACACCACGATTTTTTACGTGCGAGCGTCGCGTAAGCATCGCGTAAAAACCGAACTCTTTGTAGGGGCTTAAAGAAATTTGAACTACCTATAATTATTTTTAATTAATGTACATTTTATATCGATCAAAAGCAAACGCACACGCGTAGTACTCGTATCGCGATCGCTAAGTGCTCGCGTCGCGTTCGTAAAATTCGCGCCATATGAACGCGCCCTAATGTGTTTACAAATTTTCATAATGAACGACTGCATAATCAAGGCGTTAAGAAATAACAAACAATTGCATATAGGTACTTATTTTCACGTTTTCTAATACCTACATCAATTGGGATTAGGATTTATTGACACTTTGTCTTTTAGTACAACAAGCCAATAGGATTTGAACCAGTCGACTAATAAGCAGCATTCCATTCAATAGATTATTTTTAAATATAAAAAAATTTATAAACCCTTATCGGATATAGCAATTACGAGAGAAAACTGTATGTAGAGTAGTCGAATGGTTGAATAACAGACTAACAGCCACACTCAGAGTCGTTTAATGAGTACTTAAGCCTGTCCTTAGTATCGATTTACATTTATTTTTCTTTTTAAACCTATATTAAGAAGTTTTAGTTTTAGTTAGTGTATCTGTTTAATTTAATCCAAAGACCTAATTCTAAATAAGCAAAAGAACAAAATAAACTAAAACTAAGTAATAAGATTGTTGATATACCTATGCTACAAGTTTATGTTCGTAAATTATAAACATACAATACATTTACAAGTAAATCTTGTAATTGCGCCAAGTAGGTGCAAGATTTTCACTGAAATTCAATGATAATATTTGAACCGGTTGGTGATATGTTACCTTTTGTCATATGAGTAAATAAAACCACGTTTTATTTACTTATGTGCTTTTGTGATAGGTAATTATAATGTTGTGTAGTCGCTAATAGTCATTTTGTGATTGATTCATGTCTATTTGACATCGATAGATTTGTGGCAAGATGTGTCTAATATATGGAACGAGATGGATGGATGGATGGACGATATAGCTAAAGTTGCAGGTCGTACCTGGATGAGACAGGACCGAGTTGGTTGGCGTACTAAAAGAGAGGCCTATGTTCAACAGTGGGCAGAAACTGGCTGAGATGATGATGATGATGATATTGGAACGGAATATAAATACTTTTATTTAACAATTTACCAGTACAGTAAGTCTTTGTTGGGTTACACAAAATTCGGAAGCTTCAAACTTTCGAATTTGCTAATGTGTACATGATAAATATTTATCACTTGAACTAGATATAGTGAGAAATTGTATAAACATTATGTCCCTTTCGTCAATATCCATACCCAAAAAGTGTTCTCCAAATAACCAATCTGTGCAAACAACTTTAAGTCCTAAATGCCGTTTTTAGATCTACGTAGTGAAAAGGAACTTTACTTATGGTTTCACAATCACTGTGTATTCGTCTGTCTGCGGTCTGTGTCTGTCTGTCGTTCATAGATGTCCCAGTGTTACCCTAGGCCGAGTTACGAGACACTCTCTGGGGCGCCCGCGCCCCTAGGCAAACATGGAATAGAGGAATTTTCAGCGGTTTTTGAGATGACAGCGTTACGCTCTCATAGTGGTTACCGCCGCCTATGATCATCAGTAACACCTGAAATGTAACCAATACGTTGCCCGCTACAATTATAATATATTATAATATTACCTACTAACAAAGAAAATATGAATAAAAAGAAAACGGATAGAAAGGAAGTTCAGGACTTTCGAATCTCTAACTTTTTCTAGACACATCCAAATACTGTCTGGAATCGTAGTCGCTTAACTTGTGTGTTCTGTTTTAGGGCTACACATCTGCGAATTTGAATCACATCGCAAATATTTGATCAGGATATTATACGCACAACGATGCCAGAGCTCATAGTGCACTTTTTACATACCTACATAACCAATTTACCTCATTGATATCATGTTAGATACCAATACAAATGATAAATCAACGGGAATTTTTCACGTGCGATGAATAATAATAAGTTTTTCGTGAATATAGATTATCCAAAAACGATATCATGGGTCGTCCGTCAGTTCCTATTAAGCCGATGCTGCAAATGACTCGTGGTGATTCGATTACTTCGCCTCACTTAATGTTCACGTCAGATTGCCTTTTCGACTAGTTTATTCGGAGTAATTTTCAGAACGGTAACATTAAAATTAAACCAGTGATGTATGTAGCAACTGTTTGAGACAGCTCGGTTGTGTACATTTACTTTATGTTATTTATTTGTATTGATTGTTCATAGAACGCAATACGATAAAGGAGATTTAACATGAGCATAGCCAGGGTTCTGTAAAGTTCATATCCCTTTATAAAGACAGACCCAGAGCAGAAAAAAAAGAAAAATGTTGAAACTTCAGCTGCTTCAACGGTTCCGAGCTGGCAGGCTGTTGTCATTACAGGTGTAATGATAATACAAAGTTTAAAAGAAGTATCACCCTTTCGCAGAATATCGGCGTGAAGCAAACGTTTGATGAGTGATGATGAGATCCCGAAGCCTAACTGTTTTCTTATCCTTTTCTTCCTATTCCACCGTCCTTGTAACGGACAACATATTAGCAGTACCCTAGGTGTTGTTGTTATTCATATGTAGCGGTGACCACTTCCCATCAGGTGGCCCGCTCTCTTGTTTGTCTACCATATATCATTAAAAAAATATATTACACAATATTTTTCTCAACAAAGCGATTTATTTGATTCTGCTTCCAAACAGAACATTTTTCAGCGTGGGTGTAACAAATGCAGTATACATTGAAATATGCTTTCGTCTGCATGTGATAGATTTCTCTTATATGTATTCGATGTACATAATATTTGAATAATTTCAAAATAGAACCAAAGATATACAAAATACATCGGGGTATGTGTTATGTCTGAGCACACTCGCGCGCCTGAAACTTTTCAAAACATTCCCACATTTTAGAATACGCTTATCTTATTAATCTAAAACTAATAGGTAGCAGTAATATCTATATTGATATTGGAACTATTGCCTAATTGAACTATGAGATAGATTGCAATTAAAAAAATTATGAGTTTCGTTACTAACAAAAATCCAAATCTCTCCTCTTTATAATATTAGTATTGATTATAATTATGTATAAGTAAGATAGGTACTAGCTGACACGTGTAGTACCTACTAATGGGCTGAAGCATGCTATACGCCTATACGCCTAGGGTTACCCATCCTCCGGAAAACTGGGCCGTTTGTATGGCCTACCTAGTATGGTATAGTAGGTAAACCTAGTATGGTTCTCTTTCGCCATTTTTTTCATTTTGCTTTTGTTTCCGAAATGGTAGTAGTTTATAGAGCAGATTAATTTATACAAATCATTTATTACTGTATACTCTGACAAGAGAACGTGTTTGTGAAAACCTATTCTCTGAATAAAAGTTTTGTATTTTAATTTTTAATTTGAGGGAAACAATGTCACAAATTCGCATATCCGGCATCCTAAAATTCTTGTCATTATTTTGATAAAATAAATAAATATTCTTGGAAGAATCACACAACCCTAAACAACCGGAGTCGTGCTCGCGACGCGCCCCGAGCCACACGTTCCCGGTGTCTCCGCGCCACGCTGCACGCCCCGCTCCCAACGGCCGTTTACGTATTACGTAACTGCCACTCCGAATTACGTGTTTCTTTGTTTTTTTGAAAACAAAGAAACATTATCAGGTTTTTAGAAGTTTATTTTTAACTTTCGCGCGATTTTTGATTAAAACCACAGTTTCGTGGTCTGGTTTTGCGCGTAACCTAACGGTGCCAACCGCGCGCAAACACCAGGAGTGCGACCCGGGCACTCGCTGATCCCCTTCTGGGTGAAGCAAGTTACCCGGACGGGGCTAGGACCACCGGCCTAGGGGGCTCCCCTGACCGACGCTAGCTGTCGCCCCCTCCCACCTACCTATTCCTCTTCCTATTCTTAGTGAACGGTTTGGGCGCCTAGGGCTTCGGCTCACAGCTACCCTCCGATCACTAAGCAGCCAGGGCCCTCTGACACATTGAGATTGGTCAGAGGATAACAAGCTTAGGGCTCACCCAGTTACACCCCCCCCGCCTCACCCGGCGTGGGGGACTAGGCATACACACCTCGGGTGTTCCCCCCGAGCGCGTTTTATTAGGCACGACCGCCGCAAGGTTTCTTCGCAGACTCTTCCTTGCGGAACGTGACGGGAGCGAACTGCGATAAAATCGTTAGTTGCTAGGTTTCTTAAAGTTAGGCCGGTCGCCATGGCGACCGACCCGCTTGCGGCACTAGATGCCATGATCTCTTTTTTAGTTAGGCGATGCCCCGACCTGTCTCAGTCTGAGCGATCTGAGATAGAATTAATTAGAAGAAGCGTCTCTCCCCCCTCGGCCCCTCTGGCCGATACCCTCTCAGCCCCTCAGGCCTCCGAGCGCGCCGCGCTCCCCGCGCCCCTTGCAAACGCCTCGCGCCCTGCCGCGCCCTCCGAGATCGCCGCGCGCACTGCGCGCGCTGCGCGCGCCGCCCCCGCCCCGACCCCCCCGCCAATTGCGAACACCGCGCGCCCCGCCGCACCCTCCGAAACCGCCGCGCGCGACGTATCCGCTGCGCGCGCCGCCCCCGCCGCGACCTCCTCGCCTCTTGCGAATACCGCGCGCTCCACCGCATCCTCCGAAACCGACGCGCGCGACGCGCCCGCTGCGTCCGCCGCGGCCCCTGCGACCGCCGCGCGCGACGCACCCTCCGCGCCCCCCGCGCCCTCTGCGCCCTCCGCTGATTCGTCTCCGGCCCTTCTGGCCCTAAACGATGAAATGGAGGTTGTTTCCGAGTCCTCCTCGGAATCCTCTTCCGAGCCCACGTCCGATTCTGACGAATTTGTAATGGCCTCAGGCCGAAAGCGCACTAGGCGCAACAAAGGCGCCGCCAAGAAGGCCGCTAAATTAGCCGACGGCATTTCTCCCGCCGCGGCTTCTGATTCCCCTGCTTCGCCCCCCGCGGCTGAACAGGGTGCCGAGGGAGCTTCTCTCCCCACCCCTCCAAAGCGCTCTCAGCGCCCACCGGCGGTCGTCATCACGAACCGCCATAGGTGGATGGCCATCAAGGCCCGATGTGATGCAAATGGCATCTTTTTCATTGCTGAAACCCGCACTGAGGGTATCAGGCTCAAAACGGAGACTATCTCCGACTATCGCAATTTAACGCGACTTCTCGACGGTATGTCGATATCATTCCACACGTGGAGTGTCGAGGAAGACCGGCGCCTCCGCGTCGTCATTCGGGGGGTCCCAAAGGAGATCGGGTGCGAAGACGTACTCGAGGACCT
The DNA here is from genome assembly GCA_905163395.2 of Endotricha flammealis. Taxonomy (NCBI): domain Eukaryota; kingdom Metazoa; phylum Arthropoda; class Insecta; order Lepidoptera; family Pyralidae; genus Endotricha; species Endotricha flammealis. Next base: position 8,679,806 of record LR990863.1, on the reverse strand, counting down.
AAAGGCCCAAAAACTTCCCGTCATAGAGGTGCACCGTATGCACCGTGGGCCTTCCGCCCCATTCAACATGGTCCTGGCCATTCTGAATCGCCTCAGACATTTTCTACCCATTGCCACCAAAGTCACACTTGTTCAAACCCTGATTCTCCCACTTATTGATTATGGTGATGTGTGTTATCCTGATCTCAATGAAGATCTCCTCAACAAGTTAGATCGGCTTATTAACAATGCAATCCGCTTCATTTTCTGTCTGCGCAAATATGATCACATTTCATCCTTTCGATCAAAGCTTGGGTGGCTGCCCATTCGCCAGCGCAGACATCAGAGAATATTAACAACACTCTTTTCTATTTTATTTAATCATAACTCTCCTGAATATCTCAAAGATAAATTCCGATTTCTCTGTGACTCTCATGACCGTCAACTCCGTTCTGATAATTCTTTCAAACTTTATACTCCTCTCTGTCATTCTGCTTTTATGTCTAATTCTTTCACTCTTCATGCTTCACGACTCTGGAATGCGCTACCGGACCCTATTAGATGCACCAAAAATGCTTTTATTTTTAAAAAGAATGTGCGTGCTCATTTTTTGGATTTGATTAAGGACTCGTCATCATTTGTTTAATGTAACCGTCATCGTCGTCTTTATACGCGTAATTTTATTATTATTTTTCTCCCCCCCTTTAATTGTTTATGTTGCATAGGAATCATCTATATGTCTTAGATATTTATTATATATGTATGTATGTATGTATATATTTATTGTATCTATTATATTATGTATTTAGGTATATATGTATATTATATTTATATAATAATATTTTATTTTAACAAGCCGCTTTCGTGAATTTCTGCACTCCCAAGGGTTGACTGGTAGAGAATGCATTTAGCATTAAGTTCGCCTGTTGTATCAGTACTTTGTGTATTGTGGTCAATAAAGATAATTAAATAAATAAATAAATAAATTCTGGACAGGACCAACTTAAAAGAGGCCAAAGCCATTTTTAATATATCTAAAGTTTGTGGACTGTCTGGGATCGTCGTCGAGGCCCCACACCACAAAGGCACTGTGGGTCAATGCCACAGATGTCAGTTGTACGGGCACTCGGCAAGAAATTGCCATAATACACCGCGTTGTGAGAAATGCCCAGGTGCACACTCGACACTAGAATGTCCGCGCCCCAAAGACCGCGCGCTATGCTCGGAACCTCCGAGCTGCGTAAACTGCGGGGAGGTGGGGCACCCAGCGAACTACCGAGGGTGCCCAAAAGCACCTAAGGTGAAGAGCCGGAGGCCCGCTCCCTCCCCACCTAAAACTCAAGCCGCCCCTAAGACGGCCAATGTTAGCCCCCCCCAGCCTCAGACTGCCGAGGCCGCCCCGGCATCAACAAAGGCTCCGGTGCCTCCACCAGTTGTGTCGCATTCGTGGCGATACAGAACTAATAAGGTTCCCCCCCCGCAGGGCAGCCCCTCAGGCCAACCTGCACCCGCGGTGGTGATTGCGACCCCTCCACCTTCTCCAAAAGTGGCACCGCTGCCACCAACCCCATTCGTGAATGCTGAGATCGAAGGTCTTTTTAAACTCGCAGCCGTAATAGACATCGATAGAATTTTAAGTATGGCCGCCTTGGTCAAACAACACGAGGGCAACGCAAATGCTCTCTTAATGGCCTTCTGCCAATATAGTGATGTACTCACTATCCTCAAAAATTTTAGGTTTTAGTTATGGATCTACACCATAACACGAGTAGAGTCAAACCGACCTCCCTAAAAATCGGCTACTTCAACGCCAATGGGCTTCGTACCCAGAGGTCTGAGGTAGCCGATTTTCTCTACACCCATCAATTGGACGTTCTCCTCATCCAGGAGACGTTCCTAAAGCCGTCAATTCGCGATCCCAAAATCGCGAATTACAAAATCATTCGTAATGATCGCACAGTCTCTGCCTTCGGTGGCACTCTCATTTACTACAAAGCGACATTACACTGCACGCCTGTGGATACACCAAATCTCGTGCACATCGAAGCCTCTGTCTGTAGATTAGGAATGACAGGTCATCAATCCATATATTTAGTGTCAGCCTATCTAGCTCCCACTAACAATAGCTCCTCAAGCCCTAGATCACTACTTGACAGTGATATACGAAACCTTCTAGATCTTGGTCCGTCTGTTATCATAGCGGGCGATCTAAATGCCAAGCACCTTGCTTGGTGTAGCCAAACCACAAACCAACGTGGTAGACAACTCGAGCGACTCTCAGAGAGCCTCAACTTCGACGTAGTAGCACCTATGTCACCTACTCACTATCCAGACAATGTTAATCATCGTCCGGACGTCCTAGACGTAGCCCTCCTAAAGAACATCAATCTTAGATTGAGTTCTATAGAAGTGCACTCTGCACTCACTTCAGATCATAGGCCTGTCATTATTGCCCTCTCGCCCAGAGTGAGCATTCCTAACGTGGCAGCCTCAGACCCCACAAGAGTCAAGACTGACTGGTTCAGCCTAGGAGAAGGCCTTAAGTCTATCTCATCTCCTTTGTTAGACCCGATTCCAGACGAGATAGTCTCAATTCCCGACGCAATAGGTGCAATTGACTCATTAACAGCGCACGTGCAGAAGGTGGTTAGCGATTGCTCGCGCCGCGTCCCAGTGAACGCTCATCGTCGCTGGGAACTGCCGCCAGATGCCCGTGCTCTGTTAACTGAGAAAAACGCAGCTCAAAGGGCTTACTTCTCTTTTCCCTCTGAGCAGAACCGTGTCCGCATGCGCGCTGCCCAATCGGCGGTTAAGCGTCGCATTAGACAGCTTAGGAACGATCAGTGGGACGAGACACTTACAAATATGGTCCCCTCTCAACAAGCCTTCTGGAACCTCACCAGAGCCCTTAAGGCAGATACAGTGGCTGCCACCCCCCCGTTAGTACAGTCAGATCCCTCCCTCCCTCTCGCCTTCGAGGACGAGGAAAAAGCTGAATGCTTAGCATCCAGTCTTGAGGCACAATGTGCACCTAGCACACTCCCCGTTGATCCAGATCACCTACTCGAGGTCGATACTGAGGTTTTCAACAATCTCGCGAGCCCTCTCACAGATGCCGACCCGCCGATAGAGCCGGTAACCCCCGATGAGGTAGAGTCCCTTATCAGAGATTTACATAATAGGAAGGCCCCGGGGCCTGACGGGATTTCTAATAGAGTCATCAAGCTCTTCCCCGCGCACCTTATTCTTCTTCTGACCGCCATTTTCAATGCGGCATTAAAAAACAGTATTTTCCCCAAATCTTGGAAGGAAGCCACCGTCATTGGCATTCCAAAACCCGGCAAGCCCAAGGATCAGCCCTCGAGCTATCGCCCAATCAGTCTCCTTAGTTCGATAGGAAAGATCTATGAGCGCATTATTCTCGCTCGTCTCAAAGATTTTTCCCTTGCTAATAATCTTTTACCTGACGCACAGTTTGGTTTTAGAGCCAAACACTCTTGTGTCCAACAAGTGCATCGCATAGTCGAACACGTGTTGGACCGGAGAGCGAACAGATCCCGCCCGCACAAAACGGGCGCTCTCTTTTTCGACGTGGCAAAGGCGTTCGACAAAGTATGGCACAACGGGCTTATCTATAAGCTCTACAAACTTAATGTGCCAAACCGTCTCGTGCTCATCATACGAGACTACTTGTCGAATCGCTCTTTCCGCTATAGGGTGGATGGGGCACTATCCCCCCCTCACACCATTAGAGCCGGAGTACCACAAGGATCCGTGCTCTCCCCCCTCCTATACACGCTTTACACAAGCGACTTCCCTCAATTTAGACCCAGTCCACTTGTGACTCATACTGCCCTTTTCGCAGATGATACAGCCATCTATTGTTCGGCTTCTAGTACACCCGCCATAGTAAAGTCCCTCCAAGCCGCCGCCAACTCCCTTGGCGACTGGTTTAGGAAATGGCGCATAGAAGTTAATCCAGATAAAAGCGCCGCTATCCTCTTCTCCAGAGGTACTACGCCAAATCCCTCCACTAAAGTCAAGATGTTCGGACAACCGATCCCTTGGGAAAAGAAAGTCCGTTATTTAGGTGTCACACTCGATAGGGACTCACCTTCGAACATCATATAAAGATCGTCCGCGACCGCGCTGCTTTCGCGCTAGGCCGCTTACATTGTCTGCTCAATGGGCGCAGTAAACTCTCTCTTAGAAATAAGGTGAGAGTTTACACAACGTGCATTAGGCCGATAATGACATACGCAAGTCCAGTTTTCGCTCACGCCGCGCCCTCTCATATCCACAGGCTGCAAACCATTCAGAATAGGTTTTTGCGCAAAGCCATCGGTGGGCTTTGGTTCGTTAGGAACAAAAACCTCCACATTGACTTAGGTGTGCCGACCATCTCGCACCACCTAAAGCAATGCTCTGTCAAATACTTCGACTCACTCAATCATCACCCAAATCCGTTGGTGAAAGCCGCAGGGGATTATTCCGCTCCGGCTGACACCAGCAGGTCCAAACGTCGTCCGCGGCACGTCCTCAACGACCCGGATGACTCCATTACAGTCGCCATCGAGGCGTATAAACAATTAGATTCCGCGACACAAACTAGACACACACGTCCGTCATATCGGCCCCGCCGGCGGGGCCGCGCGTCGCGCCACCTTCCTGTAGGGACTCGGTTTTCGCGGTACCGGCACGTGCCCGGCCGCTTCTCTCCAATCCGTTCGCCTTCCCCCAGTGTCGCCATAGGCCGAGGTTCGAGCCCCCCTCTGGGGCGCCCCTAGGCAGACGCTGTAAATTTTTGGCGGTGAGAGCCCTACGCTCCCGCAACAGTCCGGTGTCTCAGAAGAGGGTGTTAGTACACCCGAACTGAACTTTTCAATTAATTAAAAAAAAAAACACAACCCTAATAGGAATGAGGCCCAGCCTCATCTAATAGTCGTGTCGTTAGCAACGGCTATTCTCTTAGTTTGGCTAGACCTGATGGAACAGTAACACCTACTGCTACCAATGCGATGCCCACTACAATAGAATCTTTGTTTAATAATATACTACCTGCTTCCCCGCGGCTTTATCCGCGGCGGCAAGGGAAAAAGCCAAAGAATTCTGTATCCCATGGGAATTTCGTGAAATAATGTGAAAAGAAGACCAAAAACTCTTCTTTAACTTATGAATAAACTCTATTGCCTTTATAAATTATAAACCAAGGATTAAATAAAACCTTATATGTCCTTGTCATTCATGAAGAGTACTGAGAAAGTGCTAAAACACTTTTCAGTTAAACCATCGCTGGTCTTTGTTTAAATAGAGGCGTTTAAAGTAGTTATTTCAAGTTATGCCTTTAATTAAGTACCTACCTCTATAATGTTTTATTTCTAAGAAAATTAACTTTTAGCTGCACTAGTCTAGGAAAGAGAACTGGGGTTATACCAAGAATAAGTTGTTTAAAAATGAAAGATTGGAGTCGTGTATAGAAAACAGTGATAGATAAATACATATTCGCAATACGCAATACGCATATACGCAACTGTACTATGGATACTAGATTGCTGACAAATATGCTTAAGTACTTATTAGAGATAGTCAGATGAACTGTTTATTTATAAACTTCAGCACATATACATTAATAAAAGGAGACGCAAACACGCTCCAGGCACAAACATAACCTCTGCTCTTAAATGTTAAGTAGAAGTCTAGGATATTTCTAAATTCGTAGCAGACTCGTAGGGAATTCTCATGATCCTACAGAAAACTAAGTTTGTTTGTTCCCGATAGTCTGTACGGCACGTACTTACTGTATTCGAATGCTAATCAGTTCCATGAAGTTTTCTCAATAATCTAATTTATTATTACGAATCAAGGTCAGATTAAAATAACAAGACAAAAGTAGAACGACGACATCTGTCAAACTTAAGGTAAAATTAGGAAGTAAAACAGAAAATGTATTTAATTATTCTATGTTAAACAAAGAAGTTCGTTCCTAATTATTTTAGAGCAAAAAAGACAAATCTTTTTGTGATCTTAATATAAAACGTAAGGAAAGAAAGCGCTTGTTAATCTTATTTGAATCACTGAACCAAAACCATAGGGGTTTTGGTTCACGATATTCAGATGATTATATAGCTATTAAATTTATAATTTTATTTATTGTATAATTGGATTTTAGAAAGTAAGATTAATACGCGCCCTCTAGATTGTAATCCTGTAAATTGCAATGCCCAACAGGGTTTATAGTAAGTAAGTATTATTGTTTGTTAAATTTACTATGATGCAATAACGTATTGAGTATATATCTCAAAAAATCTGGCAAACTGAACTTCATTTGAAGTTTGAACGAATTTAATGCGGCCTTTACGCTCTCCCGAATAGTCCCGAAGTTGATCGATGTGAAGAGTGAAGTTCGAAGACAAAGGTAAAGTAAAGACGAAAGTATTCCGAAGAGCCCGTTCTACACTCTCGTTTTCAACTTTGCGAAAGTGTAAAACCGGCATAAGAAAATGTCTGAAACTTTTCCTTTGCGACAACCCTGATGGTGTCCGATGGACGCTATCAGCCGGTGTTTATCAGGCAGTATGCGCCCGCTTGCGGCACGGTTGAGACGCTTGTTTCCCACATTGACGCGCGATCGGGGTTTCACGTGTAACTTTCTTTACGATACGGTGAGTTGCATTTACATTCGTATTAACGAGTTTTAATTTACCTATCTGTTTATTATTTTTAAATAGGTTTTTTAAAAAAATATATTTAATGGTCTCCACGATTTCTTAGTATTTTAAATGTGCATACTCAAAATCAATATCTTCATTAATATACCTATTGTTAATTTTTTATTTTCTATTGTCAATTTAAGATTCGTAATGTTTTTATTTTCTATTTTTCTGTTTGTAAATTATATTTTTTTTAGATATTCTTTTAGTACAATTAGTCAACTGTTGGGAAGCTGGTGTCAAGTGTTTTCAAGTCACCTAACGGTCACTGACTTGCCTTTTAAAAAAAACAATTTATTCTATTTAATGTTTAAAATCGATCATTAACCATCAAGTTCTCTTGATACTTTATTTACATTTTAAACTTGACTACAGTTTCATACCTTTTCTTAATACTTACTTTCTAGTTTTTTATATGATTACATTTGTAATCTCAAATTCAAAATAACTAGAAAAAATACCTACGTTCAAACATGAAGAATATTTCAAATTCTCTTACTTAGTACTACAATACAAATCTGCCATATGACTGAACTGATAATAGGAAAAATTTGTAACGATTCGAGAACTTGTAATTAAATAGGGCTATTTAATTAAAATAATTACAAGTAAATTTAAAAAAAAAATATTCTTGGACAAATCACACAACACCATCTAGTCTCGAACTAAGCAACTAAGCTTGTGCTATGGGTACTAGATTGCTGATAAATATACTTAAATACTTCTTTTTGTAAATAAATACTTGTTATACATAGAAAACACCCAGACCAAGGCAAACAGACATGTTCAAGCACACAAATCTTTGCCTCGCGCAGGATTCGAACCCGCGGCCCTTAGGATAAAGTGACCATTGGTAGCCACTCGACCGGCTTGTCAAAAATTTAAATTGTTACCATATTCATATTTTTGGACATGTTTCTTCGTAAACAATTTTCGTGAAGTTAACAACATGACAACACCTCCCTTTAATATTTTGTGAATTGTATTAAAAATGGTCAACTATTTCTTGCTGTGGGCTGCCATGAAAACCTTTTACGATTTAAATTGTTTTTGGTAGTCATTTAAGGCGGTAGTCTGTATCATTGTGCCAATGTCAACGCCGCCGTCAGAGGAAATTAGTAATTTACCTAGTACAATATGAATACTACTGATAAATAAATTTTCTAGTAAATCCATTTACGCAATATTTAGAAATAAATAAATAAATATATAGGGACAATTCATACAGATTGAGCTAGCCCCAAAGTAAGTTCGAAACTTGTGTTATGGGATACTAACTCAACAATATTATATTTTATAACAAATACATATATAGATAAACATCCAAGACCCGAGGCCAATCAGAAAAAGTTCGTTTTTCATCATGACCCGACCGGGGATCGAACCCGGGACCTCCTGGGTTGCGGTCTGGCGTGGTAACCATTACGCCACGGAGGTCGTCAGAAATGTTTAATCATATTTACCGTCCGGGTCAACTTCTCATTTCTCATTTCACATGCTCAAGCTTAAAGCGGATTGCAGACCAAGAGCTAGGCTAAGTCATTGCTAAGTTCAGCTTAGTATGAATAGCTAATATGATTTTTCATACTTGGACGCAGGATACAACGCGTAATGTATGTTAAACTAACTGGAAATTAACACTCTTGATCTGCAACTCGCATAACACTTGTTTTTCATTCATATTAGAAATACAACTGCGCTAAGCTCCATAGTTTTGATATTTCTACTATGAATGAAAATCAAGTGTGATTTGATACGAACAGTAGTTACGTACAGTCAACAAAGGAAGTTGAAACGGACAGACCCATGTCTGTGCTCTATCCCCAACAGTACGCAAAACAATCTCCAAATTAATACGTAATAGTGAAGTTTAATTAAGTAAATGACCATAATAATTTATAAATTATGGCCACTGACGGCCGAAACTTAGCACATTAACTCCAGAGAGTCCGATCACTCCACCATAATTATTTAACAACTCTTTAATTAAACGTCAGGAAAGTCTTGAAAAAGTTTTATATAAACAAGAAACCTATCCTCTGGAGCATTTACTTTCATGCCCGTCGAAAATTATTATAGTTCCCCAACTAATCTAACAATCTAATCTTATTACATGTAAAATGTATAAGATTCCCATTTATACCATATTTGCTAATGGTAAAACTTCGATATTGCGTTAAAACTTATTTAAGTCGATGTGCGAATTTAATAAAAGTTTGCAAGCTCCAATTTCGTCTTGTTCGCATTTCCAAATTATTTCCAATAAATATGCGCTGATTAACAAATAGGCACTGGTTTTAAATTGGTTGTGCGCGTAAACTTGTAATTTTAAGTTGCTTTACAATCGTTTACGAGTCCATTTTGTGGGTGGTTACAGCAATTAATTCGATACGGCACCTACGTTATTTTGTAATTATTTCATAATCAATTAAGTCGTTTATATAAAAATCATATTTACTGTTTTACTAAATGAAATAATAATATGCGTAAGTGGAATTTAATATTTTGAAGTAAGTACTCTGGAACCTGGGAAAACCTGATTGAATATACTATGTAAAGATACATTTGCATATGATTATTTGACATAATCCTCAATGTAGGTACGTGTTAGGTGGAATTACTGTTGTCCACGTATCCTGATGGAGCAAATAACGTGTACATACAGATTATGTACTTACTTAGGCTACATATTAATAGAATCTGTTTATATAATGACAGCTCCAGTTAGCCGTGATTCCCAGTAGTGTTTATGTTTCAAAGCCGATTATGTGATCTTACCTCAAAGCCGATGCCAACACCTTCACTTGATAGACTGAAAAATAAATAAATAAACCAGACTAGCTTTTCCCCGCGGCTTCGCTCGCGTTAATTTTATGACATAGATCTCGTTTGACAACAAAACAACCCATAGCGCGACTTGTGGCGCCACTGATAGCATCCCATACAGCGCCCTCTATAGTAGAAAAAATATTTTCCCATTGGAATGACATACTTTCACGAGATAAAAAATAGCCTATGTTGGGCTCTGTACCCCGAACAATATTATACAAATATATATACAAAGTTTCATAATGATCGGCTGATTAGTCAAGCCGTGAAGGAATAACAAACAGCCGTGAAGGAACAACAAACAAACTCACTTTCTCATTTATAATATTAGTAGGTATGATTTTTGAAGAAAACTTGTGTTACCGGACTTTTGTGGAGTGGTTAGAGCATTTATGAAATGCTAGCTCCACCAGGGAAGGATATCGACGTTAAGCAGTAATGTGATTTCCTTCCTATTGTAGCTAGCAACGATGTTTTATGTTTTTAAAAAAATAAAGATGTATATAGGCGGCGGTAACCACTATCGTCAGGCGGTCCACTTGCTTGTTTGCCTACAATACGTTATGACATAAAAAAATAATTGAACCAAGTTTCATGTCTTCAAAGAAGGGGTGTATTAGGTATAGAAGGAATATTTTGCGTGGGTTTCAAGCCGGCGGCGGCGCTAGATACAACGTCACTTAAATACACACTATGTGTACGGACTTAGTGCAAAGTGTGTACTTTGCACTAAACTGTTACTTTGTTCACGATGTGAATTTGTATGAAGCATATATCGGCTTTAAGCAAACGCAGATAATAAAAGAGTTATGAAAAAGGAAGGAAAAAGCAGAACGGTTTTAATTATTATTCCTGCGCCATAGAGTAAAAATAGTACCGCAAATATAGAACTTGTATTTGATTGCACATAAATAGAAAATGTTTTCTTTCGCTTCTAAAAGTAAATTCAATCAGAGCCTAATGCGGGTTGCAGACCAAGAGCTAAGCTAAGTTATTTCTAACTTAGTTCAGCTTAGTCTGCATAGCTGATATGATTTTTCGAACTTGGGTGCAGACCACAACGAGTAATGTATGTTAAACTAACTCGAAACTAACTTAGCTCACGAACCCTTACGTACTCCTGTTTCGAAAACGCTATCAAGCTCTGGACGGAATCGCCGGGCATGGATCACTCAAAAATTCTAATCAAAGCCTACGACAAAAGGTACAGTAACCTTGTCCTAGCGCTCAGTAAAAGCAACCTACGAATTGTGGTCAGAGCCTTAACAGAACATTGTTGCCTTAACAAGCACATGTCCAACTTAGGGCTGAGTGACACACGCACCTGCAGACGATGTAAGGAGGCTGATGAAACACCACTGCATCTTCTGGGGGAATGTGGGCCACTTATACACAAGCGCAGCACTCATCTAAGGAAACACTTATTAAGCCCGGATGATTTAAAGGAGTTCCCCCCTAAGCAAATCCTGCGGTTCATCACAGCTGCAGGGTTTAGCGGTGAGCTCTAACAAATCATGTGGCGATCACAATAGACTAGTCCTGGTCGTAGTGCTACTTAAGCCGCACAAAACGAAAAAAAATTAAAATTAAAAACTTAGCTTAGCTCCTGGTCTGCAACCCGCTTAATGTTTGCTGGAAGTGTCATCTACATATTTCCGTAAAATAAGCTAGGTACGTTGAGAACGAAGGCGTGCAATACTTTTGTAATAATGAAAATAACGAACCTATCTAGCTTGTCTTAACTCTTATTTATTCACAATGATTTTATACATAATGTTAGGCATCTCTTCTTATTATTATTAGTCTTATCCTGTTTTCAAATCCATTAGTATGAATGACGGAATGGTGAACCCAACCCCAACTTCTCCAATCGCCAGGGTCTTACTATACAGTGATTTGCAGGAATAGAATTTATAATTCATGACACATTAAATCTGACACTGTCATTGTCAAGTTAAGGAAGTAAAAGAGATAGCATGAGACACGCTTGACAGTTTACACATTGCAACAAAGGATACAGATACACGTTGCCGGCTGCACCTAAATCTAACTTCAAACATCAATATTATTGTATAGACCCTGCTGACAAAAGTTACAAATACATGCCCTGCTACCAAGGGCATTTGATACCCAAGTGTAATTGGTGTGAAATCTCTTCTCTACATTGTTATAAATCTCGTTTTGAAAAAAGTTTAGCGCAGGTTTTAATGTAAAATGTTTTTGTTAAACTCGCTGTCAATTAGTTTTTCTGTCACTCAAACAGCCGTTCTGCGTATCAGTTCAGTGAATAATTAATTTACGCAAATTATAGAGAATACCTACGAATAATATAGTTTAAAGTGAAGATGCTTTTACACCGACGAGACGAGATTTTACAGAAAAACGGATATAATTCTCATAATAAAAAAAAACGTTCAATCTTTCACACACGCTTTTTCATTCTTTTCACATACTTAGTGAAATAGCGTACAGTGTCACACACACAGTGTAACTTATCTGTGCCGATAGCGGGGGCGCTAGGATCGATGCTAATGAAGGAAATTCTCAAGGTATTCAAGGCGTATTCATTAGTTCTAGTTTTGGCTACAGGCACAGATAAGTTTGTGGCGCTGTAAGAGATTTTTTAACTTGATAATGGTGCTAATTCTCTTGTACATTTAACTAGACTAAACTAATTTTGACAGGAAGTGTTGCTATCCTTGTCACAAATTATTAACCAAGAAAGGACAAAAACACCTTTAGTCCTGTCAAAATTAGTCTAGTTAAATTTACAACAGAATTAGCACCAATGGCCATTATTTATAAACGAAATTTTACCTCTGGGCTGTTTCTTGAAATAAATAAATAATAAATAAATTTAAAGGGACAATGCATACAGATTGAGCTAGCCCCAAAGTAAGTTCGAAATTTGTGTTATGGGATACTAACTCAACGATATTATATTTTATAACAAATACATATATAGATAAACATCCAAGACCCGAGGCCAATCAGAAAAAGTTCGTTTTTCATCATGACCCGACCGGGGATCGAACCCGGGACCTCCTGGGTGGCGGTCTGGCGTGGTAACCATTACGCCACGGAGGTCGTCTTAATACTACAAAGACTCGATAATGAAATTTTGACGTCTCGTATCCTCCAAACGACGTTGTCTACGAGGCTCTCGTTGTTGGTGAGCGTCATGTTGCGGGTCATGTTGACCGATTTGTCCCCTAGTGAATACGGGGCTTAATACTCGAGTGCAGGTACTACACGAATCCGGACGATGCACCGTTGTGCATTTATTAATTAGTGTCGTTCAATCAGCGAGCTATTATAATTGTGCAGAAAATAAACCTGTTTGAATTGCTTTTTTCTTTCATCAAAGAGCAAACTGATTAATCAATTGTGTAGTTTTTAACCTATATAAGTAAGTAATATATTTTCTTTGGAAAGTTAATTTTGTAATAAGTAGGAGATTATGAAACTGGGGTTAAGCAGGGAGGAGCCCTCCCTGCTTAACCCGTGTTGAATCGTAACTTTTAATCATTTGTACTCGCTTTTTGTACAAGTTGCCAAATAGAATTAGAGAATAGAATATTTTAACGATATAAAATCACATTAATTTATGGAGATGAGTTGCTCAACAAAATACCGTCATAGATTTTTTCTTAAATGTTAAATATATTTTTTCACATAAAACTCTAGAGAACTTTTTCATAATACCGGAATAAGCGAAAATGTATTATTAAATAAATAAAATATACAAAATATTAAGTTTCCTCATTAATTTTTTTTAGAACACGAGAAAAATTAAATCTATAGAATTCATAAATAAACACAATTTGAAACAACACGATATTTTAATGAGTTCTCTGCCACGAGAAGCTAATTTAGAAGAAAAATTTTATCCTGGAAATTGGTTTACGTAATACCATGGATTAGAGACGATCCGTGCTTTAAAAAAATCCTAAAGTTGCGACATTATTTAGGATTGATGGAAGCTGTTCTCGCACTTAACTTTTACAGTTTAAACAAAACTTTTTATTATATTGTCCGCTTTTTTCACCGGATAACGGGCCGTCAATAAACGTTTTTTTTTAATGGATTGTTCGCCGGACCGATGTCCGGTGCATTCATTAAAATCCATACACCACCGCGAATCCGGTAAAAACACGGTCAGTTATCCGGTGAAAAAAACAGACGTCTACAAGCGCTCTTACAGGCCTCAAAACTTCGACTTCAGACTAATTCTAAAAATAGAATGAACGTAGCATGTAGGCGTTATAGCTGAAACTTCCCCCCTCTTTATATTTTGCTGTATAATATGTCATGTGCCCCCAATATCACAGTTTTATTGACACCGATAAATGATGACACTTGGTATAAAACGTAATTGCGCATAAAAAATATGTTTCACGTCACCTTTCACCTAATATTTAACAAGTAACGGATCGCACTAGCTTCGCACTTTCTTCGTTTTACTAATTTTATTTATCTGTACCTACTAATTTCTTTTAGATTTACTCACAATATTCGTACATGCATCATACACCCCAAATATGTTTTTCACTTCTCATGCTCAGAAAGTGCTCATTTGCGCAGGATATAGGCTGCACAAAATCGAATTTTGTGCACAAGGGCAGAAAAGTAAACTCATAAAAATATTAAGACAAAGGAAAAATAAGCCATACAGCCAAACACAGCAAAAAGTTCAGAGATAGAATTTGTTATTTTATAATATTTACTTTAATTTATTTGCCTAATGTGTTTTTTAAGTCATAAAAGATATTAAAATTTAAATTAAAGTACGGTAGGTTATTTAATTAATTTAAGAAAATTATTTTATTACAAAATTAATTTAATAGTAGGCTGTATAGGTCTGCAGCCCAAGCCTAATTTCAAAGTCGTAAGATTTAAAAAAAAAAACGGCGGGAAATGGGAAACAGGGTCTTGTTTTTCTTGCGTTTATTTATTTATTTCCTCGCAATCGAAGTGAAAAGCAGAGTTTATAACTCGTCCACAAAACCATTTCTATCCTCGACATTACTATCAGCCCTCGCCTTCGGCTCGGGCTGCTAAAAGTCTTGGATAGAAATGATTCGTTTTGTGCACTTGTTGTAAAATCTACTATTTCATTGGAATTTGGAACTTTCAAAAATAAATTAAACTGCAAGCATTTTCATAATAAATATTATTATTTACTTACAAAAGTATGTTAGCCTGTTAGCTATTTTTCAAATGTTTGCTTGTACATAAATTAACCATAACAAAAAGATGCTTGGAATGTATTTGGAGTGATTGATTGCTACACCCACGTACTAGAAATATACATATGAAAAATTAATACACTGTCACAGTGAAAAACTGGCCTTATTACATACTTTAGTTGGACAAAGGCTCTTCATACACGACGATACGAAAATCGTCGAGCTGTAGTACAGCGGATAAAATCCACACACCGGCAAAATTAGCGGAACATTGAACAATTTATATGAAAATATGCATTTTCAACACGTCGATATTTTTGAATGTGTACATTTTGCGGTGTGTATAATATTGAAAATAGCAACTTAGATCGGCTCTTTGCCACTTGCATCTATGGGCTCCCTGTAATTTTACTGGCTCTGAAGACGTATTAAGGGTACCACTGCGCCACAAAACTGTCAAATTTATAAAATTGTAACAGGGGTTGTCGCTTAGAAACTAAAATTATTTACGTAGCGCTGTGTACGAAGGCCCTAACAGGAAAAAGACGACTTGTATCGGAAATGTAATCATTTCGGTCACGTCCGCGTCGCCTAGCTGTCACATTCCATACGTACATACATACAAAGGGCACTGGACAAAATTAATTCGGCAATTCTAAAAGCCACTTATCATTTCGAAAATAAAGACAAACTTCTAACGGTAGCAAGTTGCGGAGGTTTCGGCAAATAACTCCCAGGAGTACCTTGCGATACGAAGCAATAACGAACAATTTATTTCATGTCTATCTTAATGATACAATAAGTACCCCGATACGAAAACGTCCATTTATGAAGTCGAAGTCGGGTGAAGACGTAGTACAGTGGATAAAATCATCAACAGTTCTAAAAGTCGGAAAGAGCGTTCAGTACGTAGCGTAGATAGAATCCCCACAATTGCCATTGCCATTAAAATAGAAATGATTTCTTGGTCGGGACCAGCCTCCCATACATTCCCACCGCTGTGTCTCCTGTATACCCAGGATCAAGAGCGGCGACCTCAGATTGTCAATAAGCATTAACGTGCCCAGGAGAAACTACAGATATCTAGTTTCTTCTGTTTGATTTCTGATTTCTTGATCATCAGCTTCAAATAGATATTTAGGATGTTACCTAATATTTAATTGTGTAAGTAGTTGACGTTGTAACACATACACTATCTATGTAATGTTTCAAGTCTAGAGCTGATTGAGTTACTTGTCCAGTGCACAAATATTAGTCTTGTGTAAAAGAACCCAACTCAAAGATTAGTTAATGGACG
The DNA here is from genome assembly GCA_905163395.2 of Endotricha flammealis. Classification (NCBI taxonomy): domain Eukaryota; kingdom Metazoa; phylum Arthropoda; class Insecta; order Lepidoptera; family Pyralidae; genus Endotricha; species Endotricha flammealis. The sequence goes on along the minus strand of LR990863.1, from coordinate 8,663,802 downwards.
AAAAAGTAATTGCGTATATGTATAAGTAAGTAGAAGTTGAAAGTTTGCTTTCTCCAAATGTTTCATGAACTTTTCTACTCGTTTGCACTCTGATTAAACGATTACTCGCAGAACTTTTATAAAGATATGAATTGAATGAAATCATTCAACTTTGTTGCAAGATTAGACTGTTGTTGATCCTTATAAAATATATTAAAATATTTTATTAAAATATTTTTAATACGTACAATCCTTAGTAATATTATAAATGAGAAAATGAGTTTGTTTGTTATTCCTTCATGGCTTGACTAAGCAGCCGATCATTATGAAAATTTGCATACATATTGTCAGGGGTACAGAGCCCAACATAGGCTTTGTCCCGTGAAAGTATGTCATTCAGATGGGAAAATAATTTTTCTACTATAGAGGGCGCTGTAACGGCCAACAGATGGCGCCACAAGTCGCGCTATGAGTTGTTTTGTTGTCAAACGAGATCTATGTCATAAAATTAACGCGAGCGAAGCCGCGGGGAAAAGCTAGTAATGTTATAATGAAATGAAAGATTTGATTGTTTGTATTGAATAGGTTTCGGCAGAATTTGTTATAACCGACTTTCGTCTGCGAACTCTCCAGCACTATTTTTTGAAATACTAAATTCTAGTGTAGACATGGATGATAAACTAATTCATATCAACACTACAAGAGTATTATTTCTTACGCATTATAAAAATGAAAACAATATTTTGTAATAGGGCTGGCACTTGTCCAGTCACACCACAGTACAATGAAAAATACGGATGTGTTCAAAGCAAAATTTTAACGCGATTGGAAAACAGTTCCGCTATCCCAAGTGTGTAATAATTTTCTTCTTTTATAGTAACACATTAATCTCAGCCACAAGAAGTCCACTGCTGGACATAGTTCCCATAAACGTTAGTTAGCACAGATAATATTATAATACTTTCAGTAGTAATACTTTTTTAAATTTTAAAGGGCAAAGATTCATTTTTTTTTCATAACTTATATTTATGCTGCTGATACTAAACTTTTTAAACGACACAATGAAATTTTTTTTGGACTTATCATTGATCGCTGTTGCGTTGCGATGAGTCCTGTTATTTATTTACGAGCATTTAGAAATATTATAGGATAGGCGATACGCCAAGGATCCCTCTGGTTAGGGTATAAAAAGTCACTAAACAGTATAAAATCCGTTATGGTGACCCATAAGCCAAGGTCATCCTAATTATAACGAATGAAAATAAAATTCAAATTTTTGATAATAATGTTAGTTTTTTTTGGTTAATTTTAATTAATTTAATACTCAAAATTATTTTAGTGTTTTTGAACCAGTATGTTAAAAATTTAATTGAAAATGAATGGTAGAATTCCCGGCAGCGTTAGCTTTGTGTAGATTCCTTATGGGTATGCAATTTACGAAGCGCGTTTCATTCACAATAGCAATGCGGTGCATTCTACACTCCGAATCCAATGAACGAGTACCATCGTATAGGTATAGACAATTGTTTAGTACAGAATTAGAGCAAATTCCCAGTTCTTAATAACAGTTTATTTTAAACTAGAGGAATTGAACAAACATTTCAGGATTGTGAACATTCGGCCTTAATGGTTACCTATTCTTAATTACATTCTTTTGCTATAGGTAATAGGTAGAATAGTTTATAGGTAAATAAAAGGCCAGTTAAAATTTTATTTTTATTAGTTTTAGTTGTTAAAAAGTTGACATCTGGCCCGCAGGCCACTTTTTGCGTGGACGAGATGTCCTAATCTACCCATGCACATTTTAAAAAGTAGACATTTGGGCCGCAGACCAGTTTTCGCGCGGGCGAGACGTCCCTTATGCCAGTTTAGTCTGATAGATTTTGATAGTTTTTATAGGCTATTCAAAGTTTTATCTTTTCGAAACAATGTCGACATTGCATTGAATGGCGCAGTTGCACTGGCTCATCTCACAATACGCTTACTTTAATAATGATTTAGTCTATTAAAATTCATAAGTCTGCGAAAAGGTGAGATTGATCGGTGACTGCGCGGTGCCGATGGGTCTTACTTCTGGACTTCACTACCGCTCAACATCAGGTGGGGTGGAGTGGAGTCAACTTGTTTAGCTAAATATATAAAAAAAACTCTTCTCAATCAAAATCACTTGACATTAATATCATTGCGACATAAAGTAATTATGAGTTATAAAAATGAGTTCAGCTCACTGCGCCTGTCTTACTGAGTTGAAGCAGATAATATTGACTTACCCAGGTTTCAATGTAAACAAACAGTAGTTGTATAACCATGTCAGCTGTTCCAATCCTCTGTAATTTGCACGGGGCAGCGTTTATAATTATTGCTGGCTCGCGGCGGCGTGGTCTCCATTGTTTCCAGTTAGCTTCTTTTTTTTTGCTATGTATGTAGCATCAAATGTCATTTGTTTCGTGCCACAGAATAATAAAATATTCTACTTACTTGATTTTATATTAACTACAACTTTTTATTATTATTTCGTTCTTATATTCGATGCCCTGGCGCTGGTGATATCTCAACGAGACACTTCTTGTTAGAGGTCAATTTTAAGTTTTTTAAAGACAAAATTTACGATTATGCACAGATGAAAATGCATATTTAGGCACTTGTTGACGCCAACGAGTTCTGCTTTATTATGGTTGTTGTATTTTGGAAAATACACTGGGCGTCAAAAATAAGTAGTACAGTTTTAAAATTGCAATTACTCTTAAACTATAGAAGTTAGAGTTTTGAAATAAAAGTCATTTTATAGCAAATTTAACAAAGTTTTCTAAAAATAATACTTTATTTAGCATTAGTAAAGTTTTACACTGAAAATTAGGAAAAAACTAAAAAGCTAACCATTTTGAAGGAACTATCAAGAACTTAATTTTTACGTTTTGGGCCTTGTTCCCACTTTAGTAACTTGTGTTGCCGCCTCGGGCTCTGATGACAGCTTGGAGCCGGTTTGGCATGCTGAACACTAAGTTTCGGAGGCGGTGTTGGGGAATATTCACCCATTCTTCTATCAGGGCCTGTTTTAGAGCCCTGAGGGTGGCGGGGGGTGGTCTGCGTCTTCTGACTAGCCTCCCAAGCTGATCCCAGGCGTGTTCAATCGGGTTAAGATCTGGGCTTCTTGATGGCCAAGCCATCAAGCTGATGCCAACCTCCTGAACGTACTCTTGTACGAGATGAGCGGTGTGTGGCCGGGCGTTATCATGCATTAGTATAGCTCCATCACCCATATTTGCTAAATATGGCCCTGCATACTCGTTAAGGATCTCTAATGCATATCTTTCACCAGTCAGAGTGCTATTATCTATGACCACTAGCTCTGTGCGACCCTCTGAAGAGATGCCAGCCCATACGTGTACAGAGCCCCCGCCGTATTGAACTCTTTCCGAGATGCAACCTTGAATGTATCGCTCACCAGGTCGCCTGTATACTCTCCGCCTTCCATCGGAAGTGAATAAAGAAAACCGAGACTCATCTGTGAACAAAACTCTTGTCCATTCTTCTTCGCCCCATTGTACGTGTTGACGCGCGTAGCGTAATCTTACTACTCGATGCCCTGTCTCAAGTTTGGGGCCATTTGCTGGCCTGTACGACTTCAAGTTGGCTTCAGCAAGTCTTCTCCTCACTGTTTTCTCACTAACGTAGTCTCTTCGGGTCTGAAGAAGCTGTTGCTGGACCTCAACTGCATTAAGGTGACGATTTCTTAACACAGTAGAGAAGCGGTCTTCTCGGGTACTAGTGCACCTGGGTCTGCCATTACTTGGTCTCCTTAGATGGTTTCCAGTCTCTTCGTATCTTCGCTTTACTTGCTGGATCGTTCTTAGAGTTACACCCACCGTTCTTGCAGTACGACGCATACTGATGCCTACTTCGAGAAAAGTTATGATTCTTGCACATTCTTCTGGTGAAAGAGGCATGATTAGTAAAGTTTACTCGCTGAAGACACATTTGCTTTTGAATTGCAATTGATTTATCAGCAATAAAGAAAACAATAAAAAACAAAAGTACAAGCCAACAGTTTAAAAAAATAGTGTTTTTATTTATTAAGTTTTTTTTCAGTCAATCTTTAAAAAATGATATTATGCATGAAGTTTTTATTAAATGAAATTAAATTGTCTTTTAACTTTTTTTTATTTCAAAGGTCTAGCTTCTGCAGTTTAGGAGATATTGCAATTTCAAAACTGTACTACTTATTTTTGACGCCCAGTGTAGTATCAAAAATACACGAAACCAATTTTCTATTTAGTTGTTTTCCTATTTCTTTGTGCAACTGTTTATCGAATCAAAATATTGAAATATCATGAAAATAAATTTCAAAATGAAAAAATACTTACTTTAACCAGACAAACAATAAGCATTGAAATATTAACGACTTCAGTACCAGACCTCTCATTATAAGTAAATATTTATACTTTATTTTCGATGTTAATTGCGTTTACTGATTGAGTCGATACATTCGTGCATTTACTTTGTCTTGGTTTGCATTTGCATTAACATGTGCACTGTGTGCACATCTAGATCTAAACTAGGACAACTCAAAACCGTGAAAAGCCAAAAAAATTAAGTAAATCCACTATTTATTCCTGCAAAAATACATTTTCTTTTGTGTTGTCTGAACTCAAAAAAAAGTAGTTTTTGGTTTTATTGCATTTTAGCCTTCATGATTTTGAGTTGTAGTAATTTAGATAGGTCTGCGTTGAATATTTTTTAACAAATCGTTTGACACAAATTATCCTACATATCAGATGATAGAAAATGCATTACTGCATATTCAGCCGATTAGGGAAGCGACGGAGGTCTGACGCTCTAAAAGCATAATGACCCATCAACCATCAAATCGTTTATTCAGAAATTAGGCTTTTCTCTAGTCAAAGTGTAGAAACAATAATTATTATTCATATAATTTAGTCTAGGTACTCTGCAATGACTATAGTACGCGCCAACAACGCGACTCACAGTTTATAAAACAATTGAAAATCGATTTAAGTAACATAAGTGTCATTTCGAATATCATTTTCAGAGCCAGCCTTGTTGGCGACTAGTATAACTGACTCTTTACCCGCAGTGCTGACAGAACCGGCCGGGGGCCTCATGTCGTTACACTCGGTTTTCCGAAACCACGCGACTAGCCAGACTCCTCTTGACCATTTTCAGACCGCTGAATTCAAGAAAAGAACTTTACAATTGACAAATTTTATAGCCAGAAAACACATAAAAAAATATACCGCTAAGGTGGCAAACAAGCATGCGGCCCGCCTGAAGATAAGCAGTCACCGTGTAGCCCATGGACGCTTGCAATACCGGGGCTATCACTCGCGCTTTGCCGACCCTGTAGAAAGTGTATTCTCCTAAATAAATCCGAAAATAATGGCAATATGGCCTCCAAATCATAAATTTTACAACAACAATTATGTTGACAGATCTCAAACAAGGTATTCCAAATCTAATAACGATTCTGATAGTCCCAGTCACGTGCCAAAGCTTCGAATTGTAAATTAATTGCAAATTAGAAACGCTTTGGCCAATAGAATATTGCGTATTGGCTGCATATGGCCTTTCAATACCTATACATTATCTCTACCGCTGACAACCTTGTTTGCATGTTATGTATGGATTTGAAGGGTTAGACACTGAGCTTGTAGTGAGAGAATATACATATTACTAGTGAAACCCGCGCAACTTCGTTTGCGTGTATTTATTTATGCACAGTAGCGCCATCTATATCAGACTTTTGATGAAATCCTACGGGAATCACGTACTTTTCGGGATAAAAAGTACCCTATGCGTTAATCCAAGGTATCAGATACCTACATACCAAATATCATAAATCAGAGCCCAACCATTTGAGCGTGAAAATGTAACAAACAAACACATAACTTTCGCCTTTATAATATTAAGTAGGATACTAGCCGTTACCCGCGGCTTCGCCCGCGTAAATATGCTCTGTATCCCTGACAATATGTATACAAATTTTTATAATGATCGGCTGCTTAATCAAGCCGTGAAGGAATAACAAACAAACAAACCAACAAAATTCACTTTTATTATTACTAGATTATTATTAGAGCTGGTGGCAGGGGCACCATGATCACGTCGTCCCTCAGTCATGAGGATACGACAAAGGAGAAGACATATTATTACGTCACAAGTTCTCAATAAACAATTTATGAATCACTGAAGATTCCGATTCACGATCACCGTAGATTAATAATAGCCGAATATATTATTAGTTCCTAGGTAACCAGTTAGATTAGATAGGTACTTGCTTCTTTCAACATTGTCCCGCCGCCGCCAACAACATTTCTGCCTTACCCGATGATGGTTGACTGGTAGATAGAGAATGCCTTTAGGCTTTAAGTCCGCCAGTTTTACTTTCTTTTCTTATTGCAATAAAGAAAATAAATACCTACCTATCTATATAAGATTATTTCAAGCAAAACCATTGTGTGTCTTATGGACAAAGGTATTCTCGGTGTCCACTCGTTACAATCTTAATAGCGTATTTGGACATCCCTCCAAAAAGTGTCAGGTTATTTGATCTACCATTTTATAACTAAAAATATTAACTTAAATATCATTTATTATATCTTTATTGTAATATTTAAATTAAATTGAGTTCAAAGGAATCATTTTCCTTTATTATGTACTCGTTTACTGATATTATACATTTTGTTTGTAGAGAGCCTAAATATCAAAATGCTTTCTCCATGCAAAACAGTATGTTCCGCTTATTTAATTGAATAAGGAATTATGTATGAAATTCAAATAAGGTTCAATTTTGCTTCGAAATTATAACCAGCTTCAATATTTCTTAATTGTTTTTTTTTTTAAAGAAAATAATTTATAAAAACTTCAAAAAATGGGCGCGTCATAAAAGTTTGTGAAACGCAATGCTGATAGTTCGAGCGGATGTGTCATCATCACCAAGGCATTGGAAGGTATTCGCTGTACACGGCGAGTATATATCGGCATTTGGGAGAGGCCTATGTCCAGCTGTGGACTTCTTGTGGCTGAAATGATGATGATACTGCCGTGCGTCATAAGATGCGCGTCAAAATAGTGGCCATTTGCATTGCTTTTTTCTGACTACTTTTTTAACATCTTATTTGAATAAGTTACTATATTTTTGATATATAATGTAAACTATTGTTTAAAAATATAAAAAAATTCAATATTCCCATCGCTCAGAACTGGTTCCTTGCAATCTTAACTCCAACAGTAAAAACGTCACACGACAGCCATTTTCGCTATGAATAAATTTAAGAATTCATATCAAGTTTTGGAGTTTGCTGTAACAACAAACAAGCTGCGTAAAATGGGCTTCTCGATTTCGTCTTAAGTTGCTATAAGTAATTTATAGGCATAATAGGAGGCGTGAGCCAAGATAAATTGCCTTCTTGTTTAGCCTTGAACCCGTGCGGGATGTGGCAACAAGAAATCTGTTGACATTGCTTTTCTTTATAAAGTAATGCATAATATTAGTACGACTTTTAACAAGACGAGTACAAATCACTGTCTAACCTTTTGAGGAGGGCTGAGAACACCAAGTTTTATGTAATAAAAAGAATGAACGAACGACGAGGTAGACCAAGGAGGCGATGGCGGGACGATCTTGACGCCTTTTTTTACGGTTGACGGGGCCCGATTCTACTAAACAAATGCACTAGTTAATGGACTCTCAATGGTGTCTCAATCGTGTCTCAATAGAATGTCGATGGTGTATCCGTGGAATAGTTTTTGACATTTGTTATGGACTTAAACATTAAGTTAAACATTATGTTATCAAATGTCAAAAACTATTCTACTGATACACTATCGGCATTCTATTGAGACACGATTGAGACACCATTGAGAGTCCATTGGTGCATTTGTTTAGTAGAATTGTACCCCAGGGGCTCAAGTTACACATGCACCAATAGAGTGTCGATATTGTGTCACTTGAATAGTTTTTGACATTTGGTCTTCTCATATTTGTTTAAGTCCGAGGTCATTTCACACTATCGAAGTAGGTACTATTGATCTTTTCGGTAGTAGGTACCTATCTTTCACATAAAAGCGATTTAACTGAAATAGTAGTTCATGGTAGATTTTAAGTCGACCATTCCATTCATATTTCACTGACACTCTACACGTTACATTGAGATACTAGTTAATGATAGGACTAATTAAATTTTAATGAGCTCTACACTTTCGGGAAGTTAAGCGAAGTGAAGTGAAGTTAGGCATGAAGTTGGAAAACAAACGAAAAATGAAGATGGAGTAGGACGAAAAGCCTCTTGTTTTCGCTCAACTTCGCAGAATGTAGAACTAATAAAAAGTTTTGAAATCCGTAGAGTAGAAGATTGATCTTAGGTAACTAATTATATTGTATTAATAGATTTTCTCAGCGAAATGTTTTTTAAAACGAGTTGAGTGACCGATTAAATGCTTCAATGATAGAAAACAGACCCGAAGTATACACACATAGGTAGTATACACTGACGTTAATTATTCTACATATGACATAGAATAATAACGTCGCTACCTTTTATCTGAACATCAAACACTAGCAAATGTGATAAAAATATACGCGGAATCTGTCATTGTCTTCGTATATAAATCACTACACTATACTATTTTAAAGTTACGTACGTTTTATTTAAGAATAATGTCATACTAATCGTCGTTTTATATTATTAACGACTAGCTTTTTTGCCCGTGACTTCGTCCGCGTGAAGTTCCGGACCCGTTACCGTGGGAACCACATTGAATTTCGCAAAAAGCTATAGCCTATGTCACTCCCTGATAATGTAGCTTTCTACTGGTGAAAGAATTTTTAAAATCGGTCCAGTAGTTTCGAAGCCTATTCAATGCAAACAAACAAACAATCAAATCTTTCTTCTTTATAATATTAGTATAGATTAGTATAGATTTATGAAAAGGAGCTCGAACGAAAAAGTATCTCCCTCTCACAGGCGTTAAACAGCAATGTGTTTCGTTCTTGTTAAAATTATTATTGCCGATGATGTTTTTCTGTATTTGCCGTTAATTTAACTTCGTGAACTTCAGTATTTCTCGGGATAAAAGGTAAAAGAAGCATAAGGAAGCCACAAACACGCTCAACCTATGTCACTTTATAATATTAACAAAATTCCATGTCTATATCCGATCCGATCTGCCACAAATAGAGTAATTACTCTAATTTATAATAATAATAATAATCTATCGATTATTATCAACTACAAAGTACTAGTGATAATCAATTCGGTAATATTAATAGACATGTACAGTCAGGTGCACGTGCGAGCTTTAGTGAGCTTTAGCACTTGCATTACAAAAGCTCTTATAGAACTTACATAAGAACGGCACTTAGTCCGATATGTAAAGGTTGACCAGCTCTTGACTGTACCAACTGAAAGAATAACTTCAGTTTGACCACGCGACCCGTGTTTCAAACAGGAAACGTCAATTCTCCTCTAAAAAGAAACTGTGCCTATGTAATTTGAATATCAAAATTAATCACAGTCGGTTTGTCGCCGGGAAAATACAGGGTTTTGCGGTCGCATAATAAAATAGACACTTCCCGCGATTCCTTGAGATGAATAAGCTACGATTTCATTATTACACTTTACACTTAACTGAACAAATGATTGATGACGTCATTAGATAATCTTTAAAAAAATATTTATACAACTGAGGACAAATGGCTATCGCAGTTCTCGACGTGGAGTCGACAGGAATTAGTAGTTTTACGTCCACGATATTAATTTGTTGAGAACTCAGCACGGCAGGAAACTTTAGTAATATAGTTAATTACTTATATTAAGATTTTAGTTAGTAAAAAATATTTTTTGTGCTCGTAATGTCGGCTCATCTTACAAACTGACACATAGGCACATTTTTATCACGATTAAAAGTCGTTTTCGCTGGTGTTTCCAAGTCTAGAAAGTTTTCGTCTTATCTTTGAATATTATTAATTAAGATAAAGTCTTTGTTCTTGTCAACAATTTAAGTCATAACATGAAATAACAAAAATGAGCAATGTAAATACGTAGTAGTAGAATGAACAAATAGTATAATATAAACAAAGTTGGCATAACGAGATTTTTCTACGACAATTTGACAATCAAATACACCTCGGTCTCTACACTTGGACGCATTGTGACAAAACGAAAATAAAATGGAAAAATTTCAAGCAAAATAGAGAAAAATAAAAACGTTTCTTTAAGCTGTGTACTTACAACGGTTCGAGGTAGTTCAATTTTACGAGTTAGGTACCCGCTCACTAGGAATGCTTGGGAGGGATACATACATAGGATTTTAAACTCTACTAAGGTAACATACAGTCATAATAGGTATGTAGTAAAAAAACTCTACTTAAAATATGCTATTTTCAAAATGACTGACAGACTCACGGATCGACGCACAGCCTATCACTGATTTGTTGAGGGAGAGGGAGGCCTATCACTGATGTATTACGAAACGTAAATCGGAAGAATTTTAACCATGAAATACAAGGAATTTCATGGTTATTTTAGTAATTCCTTGAATTCTATCCACGAAATACCTTGTAAGTACTTTATGGTTATTTTAGTAGTTCGTTGAATTATAACCATGAAATGCCATAAATTTCAAGGTTTTTTTTTTTTTGACGATGTTGTGCAAGCTAGTGAAGCGCTAACGGGATACGCTTCACCAGCACCATTGGTTTTACGTGGGCGAGGTGTCAACCCGCCGCACAACCCCCGAAATGCTGGAGGACCACACCCGTCGTTGGTCAGCGAGTCCATCGGACTTAGCCGGTTAGTGTAGCTAGGCTGTACTACCGACCATTCCCCTATTCGCCACCTTGGGGACGCTCCCCTACGCTGTGAGGGCCACGATACTTCGGTCGAAGTATCGGATTTACGTTTCGTAGTACCTAGTCCTGAAACTCGGAGGGTTCTTTGTAGGATAAAGGCGAGTATGATTTTCTGAAATTCGTACGGGAAAGCGGGATACATAACTCCGAATGTCAATTTTATTGAAAAATATAAGTAAGATATTTATATTTGCCTCTAATTTAATATCGGGTCCAGTTCCCCTGACAAGACCAGCTGTTTTAAAGTGAAGACTCGAAGTTTCTGAGTTAATATCCTGTCCATCCAAATCAACGATATTTAGTGCGTTTGCCAAGTTTTTAATTGGATTTGAGCCGTTTGAATGGGCGGCGAACATGGTCATCGGACACACGTTATATGAAACAAATAGTTCTAATTAGAACATCTGAAATGTTTACTTTTCTTCGTCTATTTTTAGATTTCATGACAGAAGTTATATTTTTACTTCGCTCAGAGGAGGCAATGAACTAGAAATTCTTTACACGATGTTATTTTCAAATGGTTAAGTACTATAATAACATATACATGGTATATGTATAAAGAGTTATGTATACAGGGTGACTGGTTAAACATCGTACGCATTTTAATAGATAAAAAAGTAATTAATTTATATCCCTTCTGCATAAAAAAAAACAAAAAAAAAATTAAAATAGGCGAGATATGCGTATTTTAAAAAAATATTAAAATCGGCCAATTTACGTATACTGTGGTGTCACGTGGTGTCGAATGTCGAAGTCGCGCGAGCGCCGCCCGCCACCGCCCTCGCCGCGCCGCGGCCTGCGCGGAGTGCGCGGGCGGGGGCCATTCATTCATTTACTACTTAGTCTAGGATGGTCTAGGTATGCTACGTTGCCGTTGCTACGAATGACAAAAAATAAATTTGCGCGAAGAATGAATCGAATGAGGTAGGTAAGTAGGTGGCTAGTTATTAGTTATTTTTAATCACATTACATTTAAAATTTTTACTTACCTACTACGTACGTGGCCTTCTTGCAATTGTTCAAATCATATGAAAATCAAGAAAATCACAATAATTGTTCTACTACACAACACATCACTACACTCGTAATCGTTCACACCAAGTTCTTGGACGGGTCGATAATGAAACGGATGTCGTCTGTCTGTATGTAGCAGATTCCACACCGTATACTGTGACACATTAAAACGTCTTGCGGCATTCCGCGTACTCTCGCGTGGGTTGTGGTCAAAGTATTCTAAAATGGATTCATGCAAGTCTACCGGATAAGGTTCTGCTCCTCGTGCTTGGGCATGAGTGGGCACGGTAAACTGGCCGAACGCTCTTAATCTAAAATTGAGTCCTAACATCAAATCATATGATGGTACTCGCCGGTTTGGGAACGTCTCGCGATACAACGTAATTGCGTGTCTAACAACGTTATTTGCCCTCGCGTAACATTGCACCATGTCCCAATACTCCTCATTGGTGTATTCTAGGACCAAGTATAAGAATGGACGGATTGTATTTTAGACGAAAGAAATACATGGGTATTGTCTTTCACACTAATATGTGCCGTCTTAAGTAAAAAAGAGATAGATATATCATTGTCTATAACGTCTTTTGTGCTCATGAAGCCAGTATGCTATATAAACTTTTGTTTTTTTATATAGGATCACTAGAGATGTGCCGTGTCTTTTTCGACTAATATCGATTTAATATTTAATGTTCATTTTAAGATCTGAGAACACTTGACAAAAACAAATGATTAAAGACAGAAACAGATGCATAACCCCCTAGTTTCCCTATCGGGGTGAGTAGAACCATAAGTCATTTAGTCAAACCACAGCAACCTGATATTCGTTCCAAGATTACCAATGACGAACATTCCTATCGTTATCCCCCATAGACAGTCCGATGTTGGAGTGGGTATGATCACGTCGGCTTTTACGACATATCCTGGGAAGATAAGCAGCTCAAAGGGTTGGTCTATGTTTTTTATTCAGTCCCAGTCCAGCTATAAATCAATATTGCTGACAGAAATATTCTTTAACAATTAAATACACACTATCGACAGGAATGTCAAATACTCATCTATCAGTAACTTTAGGTATTTATGTTTTTTTTAAATATGCCAAATAAAAAGATTACCTACACTCAATGCGGGTGAAGAATAAATAAAGCAAATAGGTACTTATAAGGTTTTTATTCAAAATATTTAAATAAAATAAAATCATACATCATAATCATGATCATTTTGTAATCATTATACACACATGTAATAATAATTATAATATCTAATAGGAATTGTTAAATAATCCGTATAATGTCACCAATTTAACAATTCTTATTTTAAAAAAATCAACTAGGGATCAAAAAACAATAAACAAAGACTTACAGGAATTTACTTAAAGTGCTTGATGCTTAGTTATTTACTGCATCTACTGACCACTAAATAAGACTAGTTTATTAAAATGATTTCTAATGTTTATGATTAAACGTCACATAATACTCCGTAGCGTGTTCATCTAAATTACCTGCCCGATAGCAAGATACATCGAAATGTAATGAGCACAGGCGAGAATATGGCGAAGGTGTCCAATTATCTCGTTTTATGTTCTTAATCCACTTGTTTCTTATATTAGTGTCAGGAAACCTGAAAAACACAAGATCTATATTACTTTGATTACTCTTATCTAACTAACCCTCATCCCAATGGGCAAGATAACTAGGAATAAATTAAACCTTAATAAAAACGCATACAATTTATTATTTTATCGATACAATGTGACAACTCTACTTACAATATTTAAGGTACATCATCTGTCAAAGCTCAATAAACGTAATGTATAAAATCAAATCTTTGTATAAAAGTAATGGGTTTGTTGAAATTATGCGTCTGCATCGTCTTTAGGGTTCAATTAACTTTACAAAAACCGATCATGTAATGTATTTCCTGCACAAAAAATATAAATTATGTAGTCGATAACTTACCTATGAAAAGATATCCTTTGATCGCTTTCCGTTGTAACACCCATTCTACTCTTACAACCAATGGCTACGCAAGCTATGGTTCAAAACGAAAATCCGTATCACAGGTTTTCTTTATAAAAAGTCCAATTATCACCTCAAAACACAAAAAATCCAACACGAGCTTTGATATCCAAGCGGCTACCAAATGTCTCAAAAGTTGACACGCTGACGTTCTAGACGGTGATGTTTGTCTATGTTTGTTTCTTTTTTTCACACTGAATGTTGCTATAAGCAAGACAGAGAGCAAAGACAGTTTCATTGTCGTTCTAAAATTTAATCTGTCCATTCTTATACTTGGTCCTAGGGTGTATTGATAAGCCATTATCACTACTCACTAGTTCACTCACACACAAGTTCACAACACAAGCGCGGCACACGCGATTCCAATCAAGTTCGCCTCAAGTTTGCCGGTGTCGACCGTTATGACGTCACATTAACGAGTAGAAATAATAAAAAAATACAGAATAATCGAGTAATAGCGAAAATAATATCTTTCGCTATTACTCGATTCAGTGTCGCTCTCGCCGATTGATAATCAATTGTCTTTCGTTGTTTTGCGATAAGCTATCAGTCCGAGCAACTGCGGAAGCGGCAAACTTGAAACGGACGGGTAGTACGTACGTACGCGACGTGCGATCGATGCCAAAACAAGTTTGCGACTGGGGGGTGGGAGCGAGCGAGGTCCGCGATCGGGTTGCGTTTGCGCTGGGGTGCGGGCGGGGCGCGGGGGGGATTTCCGGGTCATGAGAGTTCATGCATAGTATAATGTAAAAAACGTAGAATGAACATTAAAATAAATAAAAATTAAAAAAAATAAGGTGGTGGTTTTTAACACTTAATGGAATAGGCATCAGCTTCTTATTCACCTCCTTTAATGGGTCCGTTGTTCAATCAGTCACCCTGTATACCGAATTATGAAGTTTTTACAAAATAAAATAATTGTACCAAAATTATGGTGATGGGTTTTTGAGTTGTGTATGTGAGGAGTAGCAAGTAAATAGATTTCAGAAGTATCATTTTTATAATTTCGTACTGTTCGTTTTCACATGCACGCACATACTATAATTAGTTTTTGTATACTTTTAGAAGCTTTGCTAAAAACAAACCGCTCTAGTGACTATTTCAATTCCAAGCTCCAACCACAGTAATTACACTGAGGAAAAGTAAACAATATGGCACAGGTTTACTGTCGTTTTACTGGTAAACATAAAAACGTATTTTTTATTCTATCCACTAACGAAGCCTTTCAAGTATTTGCAATCCGAGATTTTACGTTCCTTCAAAAATATCAAGAAACTTTTTCCACGTCGCGATTTCAGCGCCCTTTCTAATGTCGAATCGCTTTTTCAACACAAACAACAACGAATTGAATGCTATAATTTAGTGAATGGCAGCTCTGTATTTGAGTATCGTTCTAACGATACTGTAGTGATTTGAAATTCAATTGTCTGCCAGGGGGCACAAAAGAATCTGCGCATGTAATTACTTTCTATGAATAGGCAACTGGATGAAATGACGTCTGAAAAGTTCGGAGCTACGTCCCATAATATTGCAGTTTCCATTCAATTACCAGATTATACTGGTTCTTTCTACCTTTTTAGTTTTAATTCTGTGTAAAGGTAAATAAAGCTGATGAAAAAATCTTGATTAATCTGTCACTATTATGGCAGGATAATAATGACAAATACATTGATTGTTATGATCTTCTATCTCACATGTTTATGCTTACTCGCTTATTTCTCATGTTGTATGCGGAAGACAACGACCGAAACTTGATTTTTACAATTAAGTTAGCTCATTATAATAATTAGTATGATGTAACATTTTATTACAGTAATGGTTAAATTACTTTGGACAGACTAATGATATAGTTAGATGAATTTTATAAAGGACAAAGTTGAAAACAAAAGCTGTCCCAATGTCGTCGCAAGTAATGCGTACTTTATTCAGTAACTTTGTCGCCTGAAAGTATGGGGTAGTATGCGTTTTGACCATAGATTTATTTTATACTAGCGTAAGATTGGCAATGCAAAAGAGATTGATCATGTTGGTTAGAGCGAGATAGATAGGCGAGACCATTTTCTTATACACGCTATCGGATTGTATCGGCCTGACGTCAGACGTGTTAAAAACAAATCCTACTTATTTTTACAAAATTTATGGTTTTTAGTGTAGTTTTGATGTTATTTAGACGTGATTAAATATGGTTACCTGTGCAGTGCCTGGATGTAACTCAAACAAAAAGGAAAATCAACCAAATTATATATCTTGCTTGCACATATGTATATTCCACGCACACTAGTGTATTTTGTTTTTGGTCTCGCCTTAATCAAAGCAAAGCCGATCTATAGGTACGCTCGTATATACTAAATCTATGGTTTTGACGCAATTAAAAACGTTCTAAAAAGTTTTTCCAAAAACTAGTCCTATATGGTTATAATCGCAAAAATATAAATAAAAACTATTTTTTTCGCGGTTTTTTCGATTTTGGCAAAGTTGCGTTCGGCGCTCGAGGTCACAAACTTGGATTATTCATTAGGCTAACATCTTAAATAAGTCTGCAAAAAATCACAACTACCGGATTTGTTTCATGCTGTGATGTATAAAGTTACTGGACTGACTGTTAAAATTAAATATTATCGTTACTATACCTAGATTGCGGGGTTATTCCACTATTTCCTTTCCCGTGGGGATGTTCTCCGAAAATCTGTCTGAGTGGATGCTTACGAAATGCCTATCCGCTTCAATTTAAGATTCGATGAGCATGTACATACATATGCATACCTATGAGACGTGAGGGAATTCTTGTGTGTATTTCTTGTGTGTATTTATATTTAACTAGCTCGTACCCGCGGTTTTGTAGCTGATTCAAGAGTTTTCAAAAACTTGCGTTTTCAATAGTAAAACCCGGAACATTTTAATTCGTTTAGCAAGGCCTACTACGCCTTGCTAAACTTCTTTTCATACAAAGTTCATTCACGGTGGGATAACTGTAGTATTATGCCGCATTCGTGAATTTCAGCACTCCCAATGGTTGACTGGTAGATAATGCAATTGGCATTAAGTCCGTCTATTGTATCTGTACTTCGTGTATTATGAAATAAGTATGAAAGGACAAGGACGAAAAGACATTACTCGCTAAGTTGACCTAGGTGAAGTTAGAAGCCGGCGGGGTTGCAGAAGTATCGTCAGTTCCCGCAGCCTCGCTGCTATATGGCGGAGAAGGTGGCAGTCAGTCAGGTTTTTAGACGGTATATCCCTCAAGTGTTCTTGGGGGGCAAGAGCTCGACAGATCCCCGTGGCTTCCCCAAGTGGCGGGACATGCAGTAATGCATTTTCCTGACCTGACCAAGTACCCTCTTCGTATTAGCCTACCTAGATCATCTACACGAGTAACTTAAATTCCATTCCATGAAACTAGACACAAAAGCGCCAAACAATCGTCTGAATTAAAATATATATAAATCGATAAAATAAACATGAATCTATTACAAATCACTTTATTGCGATAAAGCATTATGTTACCACTTTAACGTATAACAAGCTAATTCAAACACAATTTACTTTCATGGACATCTAGTGACAAATATATTGGATCAGAATATACATACATACCTAGTTGGTCGGAATATACTTCGCAAACTTCGTTACAAATCTTGTAAATGCATGATCACCGCAGACCAGACCAATTTGTAAATCGTCCAGAATAAATCTAAAAGGTCGGCCATTAAAGTTTGTGGTAAGACTTAAAACGGATTTTTCTATACGAATCACTGTCCATCATTAAGATCTCTATCGGTAGCCAACTTGATATATTTTCTTGCTTAGCTAAGAAGATTTTGTAATACGATTAGATACCTTTACTTTATCCTTGACTAACAAAATACTTAGTAAGTACTAGAATATAAATGCGTCTTTTTCGATATTCCTATGAATCCTGGATTAGGTCCAATATGTTGACAAATATAATTTTATTTGTAATATAAAACTGGGATGTCGATTCTCTAAGGAAATAAAATATGATTTCATATTATTAATAGTATTGACGTCAGTCTTCGATAATTGCTTTAATTTATGACAAAATTGTGAAATCTTACCACTTTATTAATAAATAAAAACCTGTTTTGTGACTGTCATTCCTAAGGAAAATTAAATGTAGTTGGAAAGTGACAAAACAAGTTTTTATTAAACCTTGGCAAAAAAAAATAATACCACTAAGGTGGCAAACAAGCATACGGCCCGCCTGATGGTAAGCATCACCGTAGCCTATAGACGCTTGCAATACCGTGGGTATCACTCGCTCGTTGCCAACCCTCCCAACCGCTCCAATTAGAGCTCTGGAGACCTTACTCACCGTAGGAACACAACATGGCCGAGACCAATGCTATTTGGCTACGATCTTCTGTAAGGTGGAGGTCCTTCCCCAGACGGGCTTCTCCGATTTGAGCGGATTATCCGCTGTGCCCCACCTCTCTTAGAATCCTATATCTCTTAGAATAGACCCAATCTTTGTTTATTAAGAGGGTTATTGTTTACACAGAGTCAGCTAAGTCTTCGTTGAGTTTTTAATACATTGTGTTTAGTACAATAATTTCCAAAACAACAGCAACAAGAGATACGCTACCAGTGTATTGACTACCTCCAAAGAGATCTCTAATTAACTTTTGAACAATTTCATTTTGGATGTTGAATAATATTTTCTATTATTATTATTTTGCTACTCAGGTCTCAAAACCTATTATGTTTACGCCTCCAAGCATCCCTGTCGCTCGCCAACTCCGGCAATCTCCTAAAGATTACTAACACCATCAGCACAATATACATAATCTTACAGATGTTTCGAATGAATGCATAGCCAATCCTTGGTCATTACATTGGCTTTATTGTTTAAATATTTAGATTCTCAAATCTCGGTTATCCATGTAAGCTTACCGTTTACTGCCAAATCTCCCATTTACATAATGCTTATAGATACCCTGAATATTTCATACGAATTATTATAATAAAAGCACCTGTTATCGTTTTCCATATTCCCGATATAATCGATTTTTCTTATCTCCATAATTACATCGTTCTACATAAAAGTTTAGAACATTGTCTACTTGTGGAAGCAACCTGTAACAGTATTATGTAAGTATGTCCCATTTGTTCGTTAGAACTATGAACATATATCAGCTGTGTAATCATTTTAAAGTCTAGCTGTACCTACTAGTTACTTTATTTGTTGTGAACACCAATTCGATACAATAATGGAAAAATATGTCACACCAATTTTTAAACTGGGAATTTATGGTGCATAGCGAATGTTTTTTTTTTCTGAACGCGTATTTCATGGTTCGTAGTTTCACATTTTACGTCGTATACTGGATAATTTATTTCTTTTCACTGTATTATCGTTATTTTCTTGTTGAAATATAAAAAAAGTTTTTAACAATCAAGTCCAAGGAATATGTTTAAACTTTGAAACTAAATCTTGTTTTAAACTTCTATATTATCAGCTTGTCGCAAGCTGTGCGGTTCCAACGTACATATTAATATTGAGCTCTGTGCCGATAGTACGCCTGCATTGCTTGCAAACTACTCTGAATGCAACAATTGTGGTACATGGGGCCGCTACACAACGCATAAACGTTGTGTAGCGGCCCCTTCATAATAAATTAATTATTCGAAGTAATAAAATGTGTTATAATAACAAAATAAAATGCAAATGAAAAGTAATATTTTTTTCATCTACAGATAACAAAAGCATTTGGTGAAATGTGAAGATTATTATTGATGAAAATGAGACCACCAAATCCGAAGGACAATGACACTTCGCCGGTGTGACAGCTTGCCCGCGAAACTCAAAGAGACGCCGGCTGCGGTTGAACCGGGATCCATACCTACGAAAATACCCGATTCCAGAACCGTTCCAGATTTCAAGGGCAACCCCGACCGCGATCAAGTTATCGCCGCTTGGAAGTCCCTTCACACGGACGTCAAAAAAATAAAAAATGGCTTCGCCGGAAGTAACGAACCGACTAGTTGTGGCGCGGACAGAAAGGAGTCCATTACGCACAATTTCATTCCCAAATTCGCATGCAACAAAAGTAACGCTCGGAGGAAAATCATTTATGATAATGGGCAGGTCGGGGTCAGAACGCAGGAGGCCGATCGTGACTCGCCGTTCCCTATGGACGTCGGCTCCTTCAATGCCATCGAATGTGGAGCTAACATGGCTCGGCGACGAACTCTACTGCAACGCTTGTTACCGTGGAAAACGCAAGAGTGTGACTGTCAAGAACGGTATATGCTCAAATACCGACCGGCGCCAAAACTACGCGCTGAGGACTTATTGTGCACGTGTGGTGCCAGCGCTAACAGATTCAAACCTCCGGACACGAGGAAATCTTACACCGAACGAGGTCGTTCTAAGAGTGTAGGATACGAGGCAGCGCGTGAATTAACTCAGTTCCGCCGGTTAGTGTTGTGTATTACGTAAGAACTTAACAGGACTTGTCCGTCGGTATTGATAAGATATCAACAGACAAGTCCTTTTAAATTTCGGTTATTGATAGTGTATGGTGTGTTAGGTGTGCTAGCGCTGGTGCGACGGTGGGTGTGGAGACGGCTGCAGCGCTACGCGCTCGTGCTGCACTCACTCTAGCTCGCCGGTACTACCCTGAAGGCGGCTGGGGCTGGACTATCACCGTCGTTGGGACCATTGTTCAAGTGCTATCCCACGGTCTGCAACTGGGCGGAGGGACTGGTGCAATAGCATGTACTGCAGCTAGCAAATTTCAAGTGTCACCTCTTTACACACATGGTAAGTTATTTCTCTTTAACTAATTGCATTTCCTTTGATAACCCGATCTTCTTGTTGACAAATAACGTATCAGTACAAGGATGGCAACGTACGAAATAAACGAATGGGAGACGTAACGTAAACTCTTGTTCAACTTGAAACACGTAACGTAAACATAGGCAGTCGAGTATGCTAATGGCACTACGGGGAAAATTTAATACTGGCACATTTAGTTTTGAATGTCAATGATATTCTATTCTAGAAGATCATAATATGGTTATAATTTCGCTCATGAATTTCTCGTTGCACGATGATATCGCACATGTGTGAGCTGTTGAAGACGAATAGATCGTCAGTCGCATCTATAGAAATAATAACACACTACATAGGTACCTATTGTGGTACCTATTATACCTATAATAATTCAATGGAATTTCAGAAGGGAAGACTTTTCGTCGAAGTTCAGTACAATACATTATATTAGCTACTAGCGGCCCGGCCCGGCTTCGCACGGGTTATAACTATCTGCCCGTGTTAAACAGTCGTTTACTTACATATAAAGAAATATTTTAGTTTGTAGATGTGAAAAGAAGTCCAAACAAAGTAGGTTAGGTACTATAAATTAAAAGTATGTACATAAAACTTTTATGTAGGTACATACTTTGTTAAAGTAAGTACCAATCTCTATTTGCAATCAATATATTAAACCAAACAATCAATATATTATACCAAATACCACGACACAAATAAATTAATAAAATGCGCCTAAACAGAAACCAATAAACCTTTTCTATAAGTATATATAATTTTTAAACAGCGCCACCTAGCGTAATAGATTTAAAATGCTTTAATTTTCGCGCGATGTTTGTAATTTGATTAAAACGTAACCATAAAGCGATGTAACTTTTGAATAGCGCCATCTAGCGTAGAATAGAAAGAACTTGAATTTATTTCGGCAAGCGCGTAAATATTTTGCTATAACTTCTAAAGTATCTATTTAAATTATATGGTGTAAAGATTATAATAATGTACCTACATGAAATGCCTAAGGTAACTACCGTAGTAAACAGGATAAGGATTAATACTGTATACGTCAAAATCGATATCCAATTTCCGCATTATTACTCGGAAATCGCTTTTTATTTTATAGTAAGTTATCCGTAAACGATAAATATATTATGCTATCGCGGACTTTTTTGGAGACCTAAATAAGAGGAATATCCTATAATTTTTGTTTTGTTATATCTCAAAGGGTTTAACCAGCGGTTTGATTTTTTCCAACACTCCCAATAATAATCTTTATATTTCAGCCAATTTACACAAAATCCTGACAAATTTCATACATAAACCTTCCTCATGGATCAGGCTATCTGTTGGTGAAAACCGCAAGAAAATCCGTTGGGGAGTTTTTGAGTTTATCGCGAACAGACATACAGACAGACGCGCAGGAGGACTTTGTTTTATAATATGTAAGGATAGAAGAACGATTTTACCATTCAAAACAAGCTAGCGCTTTTGCGCTTTTTCAGCTGCTGTCAGTAATCTTTCTGTAATGGTACCTACAAAATTGTTAATTTCTATTACTGACCGTACCTGTAATTTTCACCCAAGTGCAATAAAATTTTAAATATGTACTTAAAACTTTAATCTGAATTTTTTTACGGTGGATCTCCAGTAATTTCGTCCATTGTGAATCTATATCAAATTTTTGGCATATCATAAAATTCTTGGTCAGAATAACATAAAAATGTATTAGAAAAACTTCTTATGAGTTCACAAAACGTTCACAAGTCGTAAAATGAAACGAACATTTTGACGTAAAAGTAAATAATACGATTACCTAAATCGGATAACATGTCGTTACGTCTGCACGATCGGTGGTATTACTTATTATCGTCTGTGTGTAAGCAAAAAGCGACAAACATTTTATTTAGAAATTTGATTCCACATATTATTGGCGAAAACTCCACAGCGACATAAATATGTTATCAGTTAAGTACCTTGTCACTAAAACATTGTTGAAATGTTCAATCAAAAGTCTTCAATAATTAAAGTGATATACAAAAGTGACAAGTTACTAAAGTAGCAACATATTTGCTTATTATAAATTTAATCGTTTACATAACTAACTTATTATATTCTTTTATTATATGATCAGTTTATATAGTATCTTCTTATCTTTAAATTATTATGAAACATTACTATCGACATTATAAGACGGCGGCGGCGGTGGTTGTTTCATATAGAATGACATCTTATAAAATTGTAGTTTTCTGTCATTATAAATTAATAATATACTACCTTGATATTGCCTGACGTTTCGACCAGGTTGCACCGGCCGTGGTCACAGGCGAACTGGTAACTGCACACTTCATGTCTCCATATCCGAGGCGGAATCTTCTTCCACCCTCATGTTACCGATAGTCCACCCACTTTTGCACACAACACTCACAGTGTCCATATTACGATCTTTAACCGACTGCGACAACGTAAAGGGAGGTTTTGTATTTGCCACTATTGGATTCCACGCAGATGACAGCTTAAAACCATCCTCTCGATTGAAATTGTTTGGATGTTTTTTAATTTCAATTGCTTCCCGAACAAGTCGCGAGTAATAATGGCGGTCGGTGGAGAGTACCTGCGTCTGGTGAAATTCCAACCAGTGGTTTGTGCCAGCTTCAAGGAGATGTTCTGCTATTGCCGATTTGGTTGTCTGCAGATTCTTGACAGCAGCGATGTGTTCCTTCACCCTCTCAGCAATAGTACGTTTTGTCTGGCCTATGTATGAGCTCCCACATGTCTGTCATGTTCTGTCATTACATGAAAATATGATTTAGAGGGCATGTCGCCTCTAACTTCCCTAACAAATACGCGCGCTGACTGCGAACACGTTTTAATATCTACCAAACTAGAAAACTATCCTGATGTATAGCGTATTGGAGATATAAATCAGTATCCCAATATCGGCATTACTACGTCTTTGAGAATATTAAGAACGTGACGTGGTTTCTTTTTAAATTTAGGTACTTATGGCATGTTTTCAGGGTCGTTTTTCTGACACGCGGTTTTATGTACGTAGCATCACATGTCAACGCTTCAGGGTCCTTTTCTGACACGCGGGTACATATCGTGATACCGCGTGAGTGCCACCCGCATCCTTTAATATGTCCTGTTATAAAGGTCAAAGAAGAGGTCAAGATCATAACCGGCATGCGGGCTAGATTTCAAGAACCGCATGCAAGCAATAAGTTCGTCAAAAACAAACACAAGTTGTTTAAAACTTACTGAGCCAGCCATAAGTGTGGAGTAGAGCTCTCATAAATCCTAACGCTTTTCTATTTTTAGCAGACGTACATAATTATCTGGGATAGTTATCATAGACTTCTGAGACATAATTCGACGACCTGGCGTAATTGGTTACCGGGGGTGCTCTGTGTGGTTACCACACCAGACCGCCGTGTTAGTAATATATACAGCAGGATTAATTTGACTAGTCGCAGCCCTGACGAATCACTGGTTGGGTGGTTCGATATTGTATTCCAAGACTCTTTATGAACAGAATTTATGATATGGATGAATACATTACATGATTCGGATCTTTTGAATTCAAGAACCGCTTTACAATAAGTAAAATATGTACGTTCTTGATAGCTTATAGCGATTTCAATCGACATTATTAAACACGTCTAAATACTGACTGGGATAGTCATTGCTTAACTTACAAGTTAATTTAGTCAATGATCTATTCTTTTAGGAGGTCTATAATTACTGTGATTTTAGATAATTTGATAATTTTTTTTTTGGTCACATTGTTGTTATATTATTTAGAATTTTTCCCGACGAAGCTTTGTATAACCTGTTTTTCTTAACTTGACCAATGTAGTAAACAATCTTAGCGTGTCTTTTTATTCAATAATTCATGTGTAAAATCGATAAATCGCCAGAATAATAAGAGTGTTGTGTTAAATGCCATTTCTAACTAAGTATATTATTATTATTTGGGTGTTATTGAAAATTTTAATTGCCTATTTTCGTTAAGAAGACGTGCTAAGATTGTTTACTACATTGGTCAAGTTTAGAAAAACAGGGTTTAGGTATAGATTTTTTTAACATCGGATGAGTAGTTATTGAATTTATCCGTTTACAAGCAAAGACCAATCTAATCTTTTCTCTTTATTTTAGTATAGAAAACAAGAAAGCACTTCTACGGCACCAACTATGGTCGTTGTTAACTATAAAATAAATGTAAAGTTCACTGCAGGAAAGGAAAACTTAGCTTCTAAGGAATAAGTTTGTAAGTTCTTTAAAAATTACGGAGTGAACTTCCCATCTTGTAAATACAAACACGATTTGAGAAATGGATTCTGCCGTGCACCTACTGTCAATTTAGTGAGATGACGTGGAACAATATCTACAAGGTGAATTGGGTTCATGGCTAAAAATAAAGCAATTTTGACGCTTATAGCCCAGAATAAGGAAACGGATTAACCTGGTTTAGGACTATAAAATCACTTACTTGACAGTGAAGGAAAAGAACAAAACTCGCACTACTAGACACGTGATCATGAGACAGCCTGGCTTTCTCTTTAGGTTTTGGAGCTCGGCTGACGAGGAGCGGATCGTGGTATGACCAATCACACTACGCGCACTGTTTCCAGCTTTAGGCTTAGTTTATTTTAAATAATTCCTGCATGACGTAATAATTCATTCATAGTCCCAAAACTTCGATTCAATTCTGAAACATCTTCGATTGTTCTGTTATCACTAGGGGATGCATTTCGTTCGCTACAACTGCTGACGGTTCAATTTCCTACCCGACGTACATTTCAACGTTCAACGTGACTCATTTATGCAATAACTGGTGCGGGCTCAATCGACTATAGCCCCTAAGGACAACCTAAGAAGAAAAAACATTTTAAACCCATTCAAATAATAGCAATGATTGTCGTTGATTAACCTGCGTGTTTGCAAAATATTAGAAACTTTTGCTTTCTGATAACACTATCCTTTAATCCTCTTTTAAAACCACGATTACAAATTGTGTTCTCATACTACATCTCTCATCTCATCTACATCTACACTTTGAAGCTTGTTATTGGTGATAATATTGTTAGTGGGTGGTGGAGCGAGGTCCACTTGGCACGTTCTCCTACCCACTTCACCTGTTGTAATACCATTGTTCCACGTCTTACTATTATTACAAGTCACTTATTTTCTCACTCCGGTCACGTAATTTTATTTTCTCTTTAGGGTGTGTCTGTCTGTGTCACCTAGTTTACTCTTGAATGTAATAGCAATTTTAATTTTGTATAATTTCAATTTAAAATTAATGCGCACTCTTAAAACTTTATAACATTTTGGTTATGGATTTGGTTATTTAGTTTAGGGGTCGTCCTCTAATTTTCAATATGAAATTTCTGTAATGACATGTTGTAGTGATCCCAAAATAAATACACGCGATATCTCATCAGATTGTGTATCCCCCCGTGATATTTGATGTTTTTTTTTACCCTACCCCACATTGAAGCCTCCTTAATTAATTAGAGCTAATTATCGGCTGTCGAGAGTGCCTGAACGTAAAAATTCAATGCCGATCGCTCGGGCACAACATCTGGATATGCCCAGACGGGTGTGCTCTTAGGAACCTAATAAAATGTTAATACTATTACATCTCACTTCCGTTAAGCCAACTCCATGGAAATCTCAGCTGCGTTACGAGGATCTTAATCGTGTGAGGCCACCTTTTGAACCCGATTATATAAATGACGCCCGAAGTCGCAGGTAGCACATAGTGTGAAAAATAACGCTTTATACTTATTCAAAATATTTCCCTTTTAAAATATTAGTCTAGATTAGGAATATTTTGATTATTTGTATCATTGTTTGAATGGAATAGGCTCCGAAACTACTGGACCGATTTGAATACATATTTCACGGTTGGGAACCTGCACTATCCTCGCATGACATAGGCTATATTTTATTATATAATATTTATCCTTAATAAAATCCGTACGAAGCCGGGCCTAGTCTATTTAAGTTGTAAACGTTATCAAGTACGCAGACAGTACTACTGTCTGCGTAACGTATATTAATGGTAGTAAAAAGGTAAGGGTTATGAATTTACTACTGTGCGATGATAATTTGTTACACTTCACAGAAATTAAATATATATTATACTAGTTTTTGTCCGCGGCTTCGCTCGCGTTAAATTCGTGGTAACACGGTTCCCCTTGCTTCCTACCTTGAAAACTGCGAAAAGTCCCATATGAAATTTCACTCCCTCTTTTAAGGAGTTGGGGGTAGATTTCCAAAAAAAAAAGACGCATAATTTTTTTGTTTGTAACAAATATTCCGCATTTTAGCTTTCTACCATGAAAATTGCGAAATGCTCCATACAAACTTCCACCCCCCATTTTAGGGAAGGGGGGGGGGCGTTAGAAATAGACAAAAAGTAGCCTATGTCACTCTCCATCCTTTCAACAACTTAAAAAATCACCGTGAAAGTCCAAACAGACACACACACTTTCCCATTTAATTTTATATCTAATATTAGTATGGAAGTATTACTGGTAAAATATGTTCAGTTTCATTTTCGTCTGTAAAACATTTTGAAACTCGAGTTGTAAAACTTTCATATTGCGTTTTATGTTACTACAGAGCCTGTTTCATCTGTTTGCTAGACTTATATAAAATATGTGTATAACTGGAAGCGTTTGTGATAGGTATATGTCCAGCAGTGGACTTTTTGTAGCTGAGATGATGATGATGATGATGATCATTCGATAGTATTCACTTATGAGATTCTATCATATATTGGCTTGAGTAATTGTGAAAGTGAGTGAGATATGTTTACGGACGTGAGTGAAATAGGTACTCATACTATCGTTCGATAGAAAATCACAACTTAAAAGTTCCTAACTCAAAGCTAATACGAATTCCAAGATTTCAGAGTTCACTAAAGCAGGAAAAGACTAGTATTTCTAATTACCGTGGTTTCAGAATAACCTATGATAATATTTTAATTTATTGTAATAAAATGTTCACTTCATTGTTTCAAAGTCAAAATCAAAGTTTAAACAAAATCATGTTGATTCAATGTTTTTCTTACTCTAAATTCAAGTCAGTGAAGTTGATATTGATTACAGCTCAACAGCAAAGTTTTAAAACAATGATTGGCAACATTTTGTTGATTGATGAGTCGCGAATGAAAACTTTCACTCCTTGTTTCAATATCTCGATGATAGATTTCGTAATAATGAGCTATAATTTGATCTTGCTACTTTTGATGAAGGTCTAATGACCTTAAATTTTACCCTATAAATAAAAAACAGCTCTATACTTTTTCTTCTTGTTTCAGTCTCGAATTTTAGTAGAAAAATCATTGCGTGGTATAAAATGAAGTCGCTTCCGCTGTATGCTCACATAGTTCTTTTGAACTTCTCAAAGGATTTTAATGCAGTTTATTTTATTTTATTTCTAAAAAATCTAAATTAAATCCCGCTAGTCCTACTATCCTATCCTATCCTAATAATATGATAAAGGCGAAAGTTTGTGAGGATGTATGTATGCATAGATGTATAGGTGTTATATGTAGAACGGATTTTAATGAAATTTGGTACACGGTACTTTTTATCCCGAAATTCCCACGGGAACGGGAATAATAATAAATAAAAAAAATAAAAAAAATATATTTATTTCCTCCACAATATACACCATATCACTAGTATCACTACACAATAATTGCAACTATTATACAATACAATACTTATTACTAGGTATATTTATTACAGTATTAACTTGCAACTGTTCGTTCATTGTGGAAGACTGGTGCCTAAGCTAGGCTAATGCTAATAAATAGGATTGCTGTGCGGGTTTCACTAGTATTAGATGAAGTGGAAATTGAAAGGACTTCTCTCATTACTAACACGCTCCAGCTCCTTCATGTGAAAATAACAGTGTCCATTGTATATCGTATTTCACTCGATGAGGATGAGGAGCTCGATGGCGTCGCTGTGTGTCGCACTCAGTCGCACTCTAATATGAACACGCAAGTTAAGCGACATCGACCTTAGCCAGCGTTTGGATGGGTTTTGTCGGTCCCGGCTGTTGTCGATGAATGACAGCCAAGTCGGTGACCTTAGGGCGGCGGTTTGAAAACACCGACCTCTGCCAATCCACATTCGAGCAGCGTGGCAGAGTACGCTCTAATCACCTTCGATTGAAGGGAAACCCGTATCCCAGCAGTGGGATGATTATGGGTTGATATTATGATGAT
This sequence comes from Endotricha flammealis, assembly GCA_905163395.2. Lineage (NCBI taxonomy): Eukaryota > Metazoa > Arthropoda > Insecta > Lepidoptera > Pyralidae > Endotricha > Endotricha flammealis. The sequence continues at coordinate 8,634,886 of LR990863.1, read as the reverse complement.
GGTATTTCAAACAAAGGTACCTATATCATTGTATTACGTTACGTCCGATGTAGATGAAGGTTGTCGGCTGAATTTGAATAAATCCGAACGCTCGCAAATGAAATAGACGTCAGGCGTTGCAGAAACCCAATTAGAGAACCTTTATTTGCACATCTGCTGGAAGCTAGCGAGAAGCGAGCTAATATTATTACTTTCATAGGTTTATTGTTACCTACATAAAAATTAAACTGTTTAAGTTTTTATGAGTAGAAATTTTCAAAAGAAATGCTATTTATATTAAAAGAACAGCAGGGTTACCACCATCTCTTATTCCCATTCAATTCAGGACCTAAACAGAATAGAATCGTTATTTCGTACCACCATGTATTCTAAACGACTCGGTTTAGGTGACAGCGATTCAGCAGATATTATTCATTCATTTTGTATGAACTTTCGTACCACCATGTCTTTCCACGACCTAAATTGAAAGAATTGATCTGTCAAAAGAGCTGTCAACCTAAACTGAATCAAGGACTGTCAAGAAGGACAGAGTGGCAACTCCGGGGTAAAATCGTCATGTATGGAAGGTGCTGTCATGCACTGGCTGAGATATGAACTAAAATTTCAACTATATACCTTTATACATAGTATGTATAAGCTACCCTTTATTTTCTAAATATATTTCTTTGTTAGCGCTCCAAAGACATCCCCCAACCGACGGAATAATAGAATTTTGAGTATTTAAGTATCCAATTATATTTTATTTACATTTTAAGTAAATAAACAACTAATAAAATCAATAACGTCAATGGTATCAAATGGTCCGCGGTCCATCAGACGCCATGTGAAGTTGGAAAATGGCCATCGCTTTTTTTAAATTTTAGTTCACCCGCCAGCCGCCAAATGTCGCTGTTGCCTATGAAAATTGACGGTAATATCTATCAAATTTCTATCTAAATATGGCTACTTGGTGCGAATTGTTTTATATAATTTAATAATTATAAGAAACGAGTAAATATATAAGAAAGTAAAGAAAACGACCACACAAAATGTATTGTTGTAACATTTATATAAATTACATTTATTGTTATGAACATTAACATTATAAAAAAATGTTATGATGTGATATGATATTCATCAATAATGTTATGCTAGTTAACAATAGTAGTAAATATTAAATTATAGAAATTAATATATTTTTTATATCTCTTAATCTCCTCTACTAAATTCCTAAAAAAGACCAATATCTCCCTCGATAAATTGGCTTTTTCTATTGAGTCAGCACACAACGCCCTGCGCGCTGCATCTTATTTCAACGCCGGTTCACCATCACCACATAATTCATATCACCACACCACCACGTCTCCGCCTGTCACGCGTTGTTCTGCGTCTAGGAGGTAGATGCTGAGGCGTAGCTGCTACGGTCGCAGATGGAAAATGACGAGGCGTAAATTTATTTAAATTCGTAAAATGCGATTTCACTTCACAAGATTGACTTGACATTTGTGTCAGTCCGATCCGACAGGGTGCGTTTTGAACGTGTAATATTTAATTTTCGTTAAATACTTTTTTTACGCAAGTATAAGAAAGTATACCCCGTTTAATCTGTCTATAATCTATAAAAAATCGATGTTTTTCGTTTGAATATAGATTAATTTACATCTTAAACAATTTTAAAATAGATAAATAATAAAATTAAGTTGTTTTAAAAAACCGGTAATGACCAAAACGAATTAATGGTTTGTTTTGAACGCACCGCTGCAACTAATCAGCGACAATTTTCATTTGCTCATCCGACGAAATGCGATCCTGTTTATGAGAGATGGTGGTACGAAATAATGCGATTACGTTTAGGTACCTAAACGGAACCAATTCAAAACGTGAGTAGTTAGGTAAAAGATGATGGTAACCCCCCAGATGAATATTTAGTTCCTGTCATCAAGCTGACACCACGTAATGCTGAAGTGAAGAAGAATCAGGATCTTTGTTTTTAAAGATCAACCAGTCTCTGACATTCTAGAAAAACATTAAAATCAAGTACAAAACTGACAAAATAAGGTTACGTTATCTGATCTTCGTTCAAATTGCATTCACTAGAATAATATTTTCATTTTACAAACGGACATTTAATTGTCAAGTGATTGACAGTAAAAATATCTTTAGAAGCCGAGAAAAATAAGATCGATGCTGAATATTCACATGCTATTAAGCTATATTGAAATGGCCAACGATGCGTGGTCGAATGACGCTCAAACATTTGCTATAATGAAGTATCTGGCAGTTACTTCGCTCAACTGATATCTATCGCCATTCAGCGAGGTAACGCTGCAATTTTTAATATTAGTTTTAAGTTTTGACATAATTTATTATTTTTATGTTAGAGTAGTTTTTAGTTTCGTTTTGATGTTATGTACTCGTTTATTGTTTTGTTGTCCACATAAAATTATTTATGTGTCAAAATGCTAGAAAGGAGCTTGATGGCGTCTCGCTGTGTGGTATTAATAAACGAACACGCAAGTTAAGCAACGTCAACTCTAATGGCTCCAAAACTGGGACTTCTTTAATCTCGTATCTTTAAATGTTTATACCCCCTATTTAAATCTGTTGACATAGAAATTGATAAAACATAATAGGGTTGTTTCCAGGGTCAAAATAATTACATTATATTTAGTCCGTATTTGAGATTATAAAAAAATATTGGACACGTATTTTTCCTTTTTTCGATTAAACAAAAAATAACAATGATACAAGGCATAAAAATTTAGGAGTTGGGAGCCTTTGACGTCACCCCGTGCGAAAAAATGCCACACGGCGTGACGTCACACGTAACTTTAATGGGCTATATCTTTGTAATTTTTGGTCTAATTTACAAATGAAAAAATGAGCGTCCCTTATTTTTGAATAATCTAAAAGACGGACATATTACATTTTTTACGGCAACAAGCCTATTATTTTGGGCTAAACTGTTTACAATGCGATTTAATAATAGAGTTTATTCTTAAACAAAACGCTTGACTGCACGCTCGAGATTTTTACTATCCATACTAATAATGGAAATGTAAAAATAACTTTTTTTATCTAACCCTTTCACAATACAATTTTTTTCGCTGAACCGATTTAAATAAAATATGGATAGAGATAGTTTGAGTTCCGGAAAAGGACATAGTATAGTTTTGAATTTTTGGTCCCGGAAATTAATCCGTAAACGTCAACAACGGGATTGAACGGGTAAAACCACAGATATCACAATACAAGAGATATGGTTTGTGGGCGGGGCACATGACGCCATTTTCTGCACAAATGTGCAGGAACTTGATTGTTCTAAGTCATTCACAAAACAACGCTTCCGCGAACACACGTCCGTGAATGTCAACAAAAATGCCGGCTTGTGCTTTAATTACGTGCAAAAATCGCAGTGATACGGTAAATTCAAGTAATAGTGGTGTTACTTATCATAGGTAAGTCATTTATTTGATATTTTTCTATATATATGACAAATTAACGAAATATTTTTGAGGCATAGAAATCATTAAACAATATACGGCATAGTCGATACTTCCGTTAAAAATATTGTCCATTGCTTGTTTTGGATACGCGTTTTTCAATGTTTTGCGGTATGCACGTACAATGGAATGCAAACGTAACGATAATTACAATGTTGTGAAAATATCGTGGTACCGCCGCTTGTAGCTTCCGCGATCTGTCAAAGTGATAATGGCCGTCGCACAAGCCATGTAGTGCTGCCAAAAGTAGAATATTTTAGTATCGATAATTTTGTATTTCTAATTTTTGAAAGTATAATAATTTGAAACTTTTACTACAGTGCATTCCTTGTACAGGGTGTCCTAGTCCCATAAGTATTGGATCAAACTCAAGGGGAAAGTAGCTCACCTAAAAACTCATTTGATTAGTTTAAAAAAAATCGCTTGTTATTATGTACTAATTTTTTTAAAGTTCTTTCTTTTAATTGGTTGTATAAAAATTACTATTTTCCAAAAATAAAATAAATAAAAACTAAAAACTTTGGTAATTTTTTTTTCTTTTTTAATTATTTAAAATTAAATAGGTATTATAGTTCATAGTTGTATGTAGTCCGTAATAAATTGTTATTGTAAAATATCGAGAGGTAGTTATCGATAATGCTTGTCGCCCTTTTTCATTAGGTGCCCGTCACTATAATACACTTCTTACATCTGTGTTCGTAATCGAACTGCAAATCACGGGCTTACGATTTGTGTGAGTGTGACTGTCGGAGATTATTCTATGAATGTGTTAAAATGTAACTGTGTGTGTAAGTGGCGACATCGGTTCCGGTACAAAAACTGTCTTATTACATTTCTCTTCTTTCTGTGTTCTGAGGGTAAAACCGAGTGGGTTGTTATTTGCCCCAAAATTAATTTTCCCCTTTTTTAAACTCCATACATTGAAAGTTGATTCGTGGAATGCATTAAAAAATTAAACAGTGTATGTGTAAATTCGTCCCAAGTTTTCAATTATAACAAAATAAATACGTTTGTATTTTGCTTTTTGTTTGATTTATTTCAAAAGTGACCCGAATTTTCTTTATAAAAATACTACTGGGGTAAATTTACATTATACTTTTTTGTTTAACTTTGGGGTAAATCGACAACAACCCAACAGAGGGGTTAAGATCTGCTACTTAATAATAAAAGAAATGCAATTTCTATACCTTTACACAATTTCCATTTTTTCTAATCTCAACTTTAGTTTAAGTTTAACCTAGACTTCAAGCCGCATAGTAATGCGTTTGAGGCTACATGCTTTGAATCTCAATAAGATAGGTAATAGGGTGTGACCATTTGCATCCAGTTTAGCACTAACTTAAAACCAGATGATTTAAATATAAAAGACAATGAAATTAATATATGTAAAAGTTTGTGCATAATGGAAACCTGACCCTTGCAATCTATATTTACTTGACTAATTCAACACCAAAATAGGAAGAAAGGTGAATTAAAATAACGCACTCCTATTGAACAAATTGAACGAATAACAGTTGATTGACAATTTCTGAAACGTTTTACTCAATACAGGGTACATATCATAGTATTATTATGTAACTTTTGACATCTAGAGTTTTAGGGTGCTTACATAAAGAAACAGGTTTCAGGTACAGACAAATCTGTGCGGGTCGGTACCGATCGGTGCGGGTATTATATTTATATTATGTATCTCAATGCGATCTCTTATAAACAATGTTGTGCCTGTTTCTTTATAAGTAATCGCATACATACACTGAATGAAATATACCTCGATCTGAACCGTCTCGTACAGATTTTTCTGCACCGGAAACCTGTTTCTTTATGCAAGCACTCTTAGACATGAAAGTATGGTATTATCACATTTCTGTGCCACATTTACACAATTTGAAATACACGTTTACCTTTTGATATTTGTTGTGTTTTCCAGCAATTATTCAACTAATAATATAAGTTATTATAATGAATTAATTTATGAATAATTAACTTCTTAACTAGGCTCTACCACTACTAAAATAACTTCTTTTTCTTCGTCTTTCGTATCCTCATGACTGAGAGACGTGATGTTACCCTTGCTTCCAGCTCTCCCCATGCGCTCCTATCCTACGTCAATTGTATCGATGCCTGTAGGTAGGGCGGTTTCGGTAGCATCCTGCGTTGAGTGCGTCCACCTAGTAGGAAAGTCCACAGCCTCTCCTTCCGCGCAGCCAGTGATGATCATTTTCTTCGTCTTTCGAGACGGTCTAAAATAAATAGCAAATTTAAATATATTAAACAGAAATAATCCTCACATTCATTGAAATTTATTTTACATCAAAACCGCGTAATTAATCTAACATGTTTATTGATCCGCACATCAAAGCTTGTTCAGCTTTGAAATGGTACTTTAAATCTAGAATAATACTGCAAAGTACCCAGATCCGAGTTAAAGTCTCTTATTTATATGTTGTAAAACGATAACATCCATAATAATATTACAAGTAAATACATAATTTATTATATTACATACATATTATTACGTATTTACAGCCGAAATGGTCCGAAGAAAACAAAAATAATTAAAAATAATTATATGGAAAACTTGAACGAAAGCCTATACAGAAATAAAAAATAGACTTACAATTATAAGAAAATTGAAGAAAATATATTTCTTTCTTTATGTTTTATCGTGTATAAAAATAGAACTAATTTCACACCTGTAGCTTCATCTCGGACTGTTAGAAAACATTCACCTTATTTCCTATATTTATCATCAAACAACAAAGTAAATTGATTTAGAAAAGTCGCAGAACGCCCTGTCATTGTTTTAATATATCCCAAAGCCGCCACTCAAGATCTCCGACAAATAGTAATTTGTGATTTCGTGCGAAAACAACACTCGGAAATAAGAACAAAACCCGATTACCTCTTTTCTTTTACCTACAAAAGAATATTTCTATGACAGATTATAAATCATTTTATGATTCCTTTATTTTCGCTCAACAATAAATAATTGTAACTGGAACGATTGTTCTTAGTGAGATGTAAATATCTCTGGCGGTATAAACGTGTTACAAAATCATTTTGAGTACTCAATAAAAATTGAGATAAACCTATTTCTTTTATGTTATTTCACTATTTAGATATTTTAAAATGTATTAACTGACATTGTTACTGGTTATATCTGGAGCTAAACTAACATATACGTATGTATACGTATATATGACTACTAACAAATTTGGGGTTTATGTAGGTATACATACTCGATATTATAATTTAAAAATTAATAAATATATAGGGACAAATGACACATGGGATACTAACTCAACGATACTATATTTTATAACAAATTCATATATATAGGTATAGATAAACGTCCAAGACCCAGTCCAATCAGAAAAAGTTCGTTTTTCATCATGACCCGGCCGGCAATCGAACCCGGGACCTCCTGGCCGGCAGTCTGGCATGGCAACCATTACGCCACGGAGGTCGCCAAAGTTAATTCAACATACGTTACAAGTTGCGGTCAGCAGAAAAGTCTCCTCAGTTGTGTAGACTAAGTTAAACTTAGTTCAGTTTTTGAAATAGGTACCTATAATTAAGGCAGTATTCGGAATGATCTACGCGGATGTCCAAGACGCACAAATTATTATATAGTGTAGGTAATAACGAGTTGGTTGGCGTACAAAAAGAGAGGCCTATGTTTGCTCAGCAGTGGGCTGAATCGGGCTGAGATGATGATGAAGTCTTACGCGACGCGTTATCCAAGTTGCGGTCAAAAGTAAAAATTCTCGTTCCTAATCTGCGCGTGGATTCTGCGTCACACTGAATCCAGTCTAAAATTACCTTTATTCACGAAAATTTCTATTGAGTCACTGAATTTCAAGCAGAAAATACAAAGCTTATATTAAATAATGTTTCTACCATTCATCTAATGGTATTATGGTATACACGAGAATTATGAGCGGCCGCTTACTCGCGCCATTTATCACAGCAGATTGGGTCTCAATATTCGCTGTACAAATTTTATCTGTCACTCGATAATTTCAGCATCTATTTGGGGCAAGTAATCTACGACCGATGACTGGTGAGCTTTGATAGATGGTGCGCGATTAACTCGCACCCAGATAGGTATCGGTAATGGCTACGTGATGCGGCACTTATTCACCGGTACACACCACACCGTTATTAGATCGGGACTAATTAATTAATATCATAAGTTTAGAAATTCATAACGTGCAATTTCATTAGTTTACATACAATACAATACATGTTTATTTGTTTACAATACATGTTTATCCGTTTCCAGAATATAGCTGCAAATAATTCGTTAGAATAGAGCTTATCGTTTTGTTCGTTCTGTCAAACATCATACTCATACACCATTGTGTTTAATTTATAGAATACTCGCAACTTTGCGTATATCTTGCTTTCCCGTGGGAATTTTGAAATATCCTTTCTTAGTACACCCCTAGACGTAAGGAACCTACATTCCAAATTTGGAATCTCTAGACTCAGCGGTTTGGGCTGTGCATTGTTATATAGTTAAATCAGTCAGGACTTTGAATTTTATATATTGGCTGTTGGATAGATAAAGGATTTGATATATTGTAGATAGATTGAAGATCTTTTATAAGAAAGACAATAAATGCTCGAAATTAAGCTGTGTGCGGTTCAATAAAACGGAATATTAACTGTTCAATATTGGCACTCGAATCTGGCACACGTCGACATGACTATGTCAGATCAGCGAGTATATATTGCCTTTTAGCATAAATATTAGCATACCAACTGTAGCCGTGACTTCGACCACGCGGAAATTCAGAATTAAAAGAGTTGCCTTGAAAGATTGCTTTCAGCAATAAAGCCATGTTGCATGTATGTACACATTATTATTATACACACTAGATTGTAACTTTTACTGTATCACTTGTATAAAGTATATTTTATCTATCTATCTAAAAAGACGTGGTTATTTAAAAGGATCCAAGTAATAAACAGTACATTTGTTAGAGGAGCCCGATGTTGTGTTGCCGAAGGAACAGACAAGTTATGCAACGACGTAATCATTTTTGGGATCAAAAATCTCGAGTCTCCTTGCTTCGGAGACTCTGCTTGTCACATTTTTTTTATAGTTGAGCTAGGTAAACTTATGAAATACAAACTTATACGGATGGCATTTGGCAAGCAGCGAGAGGTGAGTATGTCATTGTCATTTCCAATAGTTTTGTCGCTCGAAGTTCGAAGCAAATGTTTTTTGAGACTAGCGATTACTCGCTCCACTCAACTCGGGTCGGCTAATCTTGGCATATGCATATTGTTGTAAAGAGTCACTCGGCCGCCAAGTGATTATAGGTTGAGTGAGTATTATCTTTGACAGCCCTTGTCACGCGACAAACTAGGGAAGCGCGGAACTTTCAATCTCTTTCATGGAATAATAATCATGTCATAATATTATAGGTAGCCGAAAGTTACTCGATTCCTCGCCGACTCGGTCGATGGGACGTCTGCCTAGATTCGACCTCTATGGCGCCAGCGCTTCATGCTTCATATTGCTGGCTCTAACGAGATGAATAAGTTAATATTTTAAATTAAATTATTTTATATCCAACTTGTTGTGAGTTCCAAGATAGTGACAGTATGTCAGAGTCACATGCATCACAGGTTTATTATTATTATTTGTTGCTGTGGGCTTCAAGAATACTGCTTCGACCATTGCTGATCTTTTGTAGTGCCCTTTGATTAAATTTCCCTGTCCAGACTGGTTGCCTCTAGGAACTTCCAGATGTGCTGGGCAGAGAGCTGTTGTATCTCCTCTGGAAGCAGAATATGCTTTCCCATGTGTATACTTCTTTTGTACATGAGTGGTCCGCAGGAGCAGAGAATGTGCATGGCACTTTCTTCTTCCTCTTGGCAGAATCTGCACATCGCGGACTGGCTCATGTTAAGGTTAAACAGATGTTTATTAAGTTTGCAGTGTCCTGTTAGTATTCTAGTCACGGCACTAGTTTTCTGTCTTTTGAGCTCGATGAGTTCTTTGGAGAAGTTTTTATTGTGACCACTTATTACGGCTTTGGCATGTGTTTGTCCTGGGACAGATTTCCATAGTTCCTTCGCCATAAGGTCACACTGAGTTTTTTGGATATAGTAGGCTCGTTGTTTGGCTATGCCGCAAAAAGGTTCCGGTCCTGCCTGAGGGTTGTCAGCACCAGTCCTTGCTAGTTCGTCTGCCATTTCATTTCCTTCTAGGCCTGAATGTCCTGGAATCCATCTAACTATAACTTTGTTAGATGCGCCAAGAGCATTTAGGTTATCCTTGCAGTTTTTCACGAGCCTTGAGTTTGTCTCAAAGGACTCCAACGCCTGTAGCGCCGCCTGGCTGTCGGTGTTGATGTAGATGTGTTGTTTTATAAGTTTCCTACTAAGGTTGATCTCCGCGCATTTGTAAATCGCGAAGACCTCGGCCTGGAAGATGGAAGCCTCTTTTCCAAGATTAACACTTAACCTATGTTTAGGCCTTTGTCCGAAGACTCCAGATCCTACATCTGATCCTTTTTTGGATCCATCTGTAAACCATATGTGACTTCCTTTTATGTTTGACACTCGGCCATTCAGCCATGCCTCCCTTTCAGGTATCTCTGTGGTGTACAGTTGGGTGAAGTCAATTTCACTTTTCATGCCATCCGCGGGCATGCTTAGTGTATTGTTATTGAACACTGACTCCTTTAATTTGTTTAAGGCATATGATTGCCATTTGGTTGTTGTTTGTGTGCATATTCTATAAACGCAGGTTCTAGCTTCTTTTTGCACGTGTAGATGTAATGGTGTTAAATTTAGAAGTGCATTTAGTGCTTCCCCTGGTGTAGACGTAAAGGCCCCTGTGATCATGATACAGGCGGAACGTTGTGTGCTGTTAAGCTTGGTAATTGCAGTCTTTTGGAAAGTTTTGTTGTACCACACAGCGGACGCATATGTGATTATAGGTCTTACTACTGCGGTGTACAACCATTGAGCCATTTTGGGGTTCAGGCCCCATTTGGCCCCGACCATGCGACCGCTGGCCCATAGGGCCATTTTAGCTTTTTGATTAACGTTTTGTAGGTGAGTGTTCCAGGTTAACCCTTGGTCAAAGGTTATTCCTAGATATTTCACCTCTTTTGATAAGTTTAGGATCTTGCCATTAAGCTTGGGACATGTTAGCTTGTCTAGCTTCCTTTTCTTAGTGAATGGTACTATCACGGTTTTGTCGGCGTTGATTGATAGTTCATTAGCTCTGCACCAGTTGATGATTGTATTGAGAGCTGCTTGCAGTATGTCAGAGATGGTGTGGAGGCATGGACCTCTGACTATGACAACCAGATCATCCGCATAACCCTGCGTGTCATAGCCCTGATCATCCATAACTGCAAGAAGTTGGTCTACCGCGAGTGTCCATAGTAGCGGAGATAGTACTCCTCCTTGAGGACATCCTCGGGAAGTGTGGAAGTCATGCGTAGTCTCATTTAAAGTAACCGTAGCAATACGGCTAGAGAGCATGCTTTCCACCCATCTGAGGGTGGTGTTATCTACCCCTTTGTTTTCCAATCCTTTGAGGATTGTTTTGGTCGGGGTGTTGTCAAACGCACCCTCAATGTCAAGAAAGGCACACAGAGCCGTTTGCCTATCCTCTAGGGCTTTCTGCACTTTGTCAACCAGATTGAGTAAGGCAGTTTCCGTTGATTTCCCTTTTTGGTAGGCATGCTGATTAATACTTAGTGGTTTATCCATTAAGTTGTAGGCTCTAATGTGCTGGTCAATTACTTTTTCCATAGTTTTCAAAAGAAAGGATGTGAGACTTATGGGCCTGAAGGATTTTGGCTGTGAGTAGTCCTTTTTCCCTGCCTTAGGTATGAAGCATACCTTTACTCTCATCCATTGATCCGGTATGACTCCCAGGGCTAGGCTTGCCCTGAAGATTTTAACCAGATGCGGTGTGAGTATCTCCATTCCCTGTTGTAGCAGAGCAGGGAATATGCCGTCCTCACCCGCTGATTTAAATGGTAGGAAGTTGTCTATAGCCCATTTAACCTGGTTTGGCCTGAAGATCTTATTGGCCGTATTCCAGTCAGTGTTATACGCTTTGTGTGAGCGAACCTCACTTTTTGCGTTATTTGAGTGTAGTGTGGTATACGAACCGGGAAAATGGGTGTCTCTTAGAAGTTGTAAGGACTCCATTTCTGTGGTCGTAAAAGTATTATCTGGTTTCCTAAGTAGTCCTAGATAATTTTCTGGTGTCTTGGCGAGAATTTTGTGTATTCTTGCGCCTTGTTGGGTTTGAATTATGCTCTCACAGAAGCGTTTCCAAGACGCTCTTTTAGCTTTTCTGATTTCTTTGTTGTATTCAGTCAGTGCTTTGCGGATTTTTTCCCTGTTTGGGGAATTAGAAGCCTGATTGAATAGACGTCGCGTGGATTTCTTGAGCTTTTCTAGCCTCTTATTCCACCACGTGGCTCTTTTAGCACATTGAGACTCTTTTACTGGACAGTTAGTTTCGTAGGCCTTAATAATGCCATCAGTAAGTATATCTGTCGCAGTGTTTAGAGAGTCTTGAGTTTTTATTGACTTAGGTAGATTCTTTAGGACTTCTGCAAGAGATGCTTTATATTGCTCCCAGGAAGTCGCTTTTGGATTCCTAAGCCTAATGGGTTCCGTAGGTAATGACCCTTGTATGCCGAATAAAATATGTTTGTGATCGGACATTGAGATTTCGCGACTGACATGCCAATTTACAACGTGTTTAGCAATTTTTTCGGTAGCGAAAGTAATGTCTAAGACTTCCTGCCTATTTATCGTTACAAAAGTGGGGGTGAAACCTTTGTTAATAATATGTAAGCCGTTAATTAGAAGGAAGTCAAAGAGTAACTCACCCCTTTTATTGATGTTGGTGCTTCCCCAAATGGTGTGATGAGCATTCGCGTCGCAGCCTACTAATACCTCTGTCTTGTGTCTTCGGGCATATTCCACGACTTTGGACAGCTCCTCCGTAGGATCTGCTTTCTCCCCGGGCAGGTAAGCGGAGCATATCAGAAGCTTCGCCTGGCCTTGCCCCTTGAGATGTACGAATGCGGCAACTGTATCATCACTGCATAGCTCTGGAACAGATAAGAAGTTAACGCGTTTTTTGAAAATGATGCAGGCCCTAGGTTTGGTTCCTTTTTCGTTTACTAAAATCTTACCTATTCCATTAAGGCCGGCTACCCTTGATTGGGTGAGCCACGGTTCTTGTATGAGTGCAATGTCCAGGCCGTTTTGCGCGATGGTGTTGTTGGCGACAGCGGATGCCGCCACCGCGTGGTGTAAGTTGGCCTGGAGTATGCAGATGTCGTTGTTCGGGTGTGTGGTGTTAATTTTGACGCTTTGGGGCCTGCGCCCCCTTGCGTCCACGCCCGACGATGTTGCCCCTCTGATGTGGGCGTTGTCCTCGACCCCTGGGGTTTTGACCTCCCCTTGAAGCCCCCCTGTTAGGGGGAAACCTGGTCCCCCCTGTGGGCGCAATCCCGCTCGGCCCCGGTTGAGGCGAGGTGGGTGCAGCCGTTGTGGAGGGTTGCGGAGCGGACGGGGTCTCTACCGGCTGACTGGCGTTACCACCCTTCAGCCTGAAGAGGACCTTTTTGAAGGCCAGGCTGGCCTTTAGGTCCTTGCTCCGAAGGACCTTAACAGATTGGTCGTCTATGGACAGAGTAAAAGTCACTCCGCCCTTTTCGACCTTTTTGTTAAGGACCCTCCAGATGCTCGTGTTCAGCCCCTCATTCTGGACACGTAGCAGTTTGAGCACCTTCTCGGTGCTCTGACCTTCGGGGTCTGGAACATATACCACTCCCAAAGTCGGCTTTGGCAGATCCTCCTCATTAATTACAGAGAGGTTTGCCTCTGGCCACGGTTTTAGGAGCGGTATATTCTCCACCAGCCACTCCTTTGCGTGCACATTGTCGCACGTTATTAGGAGCCACCCCGGTTTTTTGGAGAGACCTCCAAAGTTTGGTCCCTTTCCCTCTTCTACCGACTGGATCCTCTCCACCAGGGCTTCGTATAGGGTATCCAGCTGAGTCTCTGACATCAGCTTAGAATCCCGTATACCCACCCTTGGAGATGTTAGAGCTGCGCTGTAGCTCACAGCCGGCACTTGTGTTGGGCTTTGAGTTGGGTTGTTGACGCCACTTGTCTTCTGGGCCTTTTTAGGTTGACCCTTTGGAGACTCCTCCTCTGAGCGAGCCCTTTTACTGGGACGCTCTGTTGGGGGTTGTGGCGGACCGAACTTGAAGCCCATTTTTTTGAGGTCCGCAAAGGTATTTTTGGCAAGGGCAGCAGCCTGTTCAGACTCCATGCCCTGAGCCTTTAATGCCTTGTAGCGGGCCTTCGAGGCACCAGTTGGTGCCTTTGGTTTGGGTTTTTTGGAGGTCCCGGTGTTATCGCTGGGCAGTGTTGGTCCCGTGTGGGTCCTGTCCGCCGTTTCGATCGCCGTTACCTCCATAGTTTGCACTGGCCTGTGTGCGGGTTCAGCCGCGCCTGTGGTCAGTGGCAAAAGCTCCTGGCAGAGGTCGTCCAGGGTTTGGGACTGTGATTCAGTCTCCCTCTGAGTGCTATCATTATTTTTATTTTGTACTGTTTGGTCCATATTTTGTCCCACGAGTAGCTAGGGAAGAAAATTCCCGCCCGGCAGAGCCCCGCATGCCGGACTCGGGCTAAAATACACCTCGAGGTCGCCAGGTATCGAGGGCCACCGTTAGAGACTGGGCACCCCCCCAGCCACGCATCCATCGGCACGGTACGTATGACACCTTGGATTGGGTTTTGGGATTATACTAACAGCGCTTTCCCAGGGCACTGCCGTCGCTCTTTTAGGGGAGTTTTGAATTCCCCAAGGTCTGCGAAAGGCCTCGGTCATTGCTATCCACCATCTAGTTTTTTGATGATGAACACGCAGGGACATGACCTGACCATCCCTGCATTGTTCGCTCGGAGGTTTCAGTTACGTCTATTTCATAAGGAATTAGACCAATAACGGGGCAGCAACCACGAGAAGGATGACCTCCGAACTTGCCTTAAGGATCTACACGACTGTTGCGCTCTCCCTTAAGGCCTACGCCATTCTTGACAACTCAGAAGGAGTTGCCAAGATAGGTCTGTTCTTATACTACCATGTAAGCAAAGCAAAGCATGTCGTTGTGCAACCGCAAAAGCATAGAAACAGCCCCGCCCCCATCACAGGTTACAGTTAGCTTATTCATATTATGGCGACTGGGAAGCAGACAGACAGGTTTTCCGGTCAGTATGCCTTTCACTCATTATGAGGGGATGAAATCACAGAATTTTGTCAATATAGATCTTTTTAGACTTTATTGATTACATTGTATGTACTTAATACAATATTGTATAAGTCAAAATAATTATGCATATTCACATCACAACACTTGACACCGGGGGAATCACCGAGCCAAAGTAGACAGCCATCTTAAAATTAACAACAAAATTCAGTTAACTTTTACTGGAATGCGTGGAGCATTTGTAGTCGTAACTTTCGGGAATCAGCAAGGGTCGTGTAGTCGTGTAGGTACGTCTGTGTATTTGGGACCACAGGAATTTAGGTGTCATAAATACTGTTTACTGACCTCTGGCATATGGCACAGCCTCCCAAGAGCATGTGAATGAACTTCAGATATCTTCACCTGTGGACGCATGTATTTAACTGTCTCAACTTTAGTGGTTCCTTTAGTATTTTATGTATGTTACTCTTTCCCGCAAAGACGTCTAGATGCTTGAAATATGTCGAAATTATATTAAACCAAATTAAACGGTGTGATAACACATTTTTTTCTAATTAAATACGTAATTAGTTATGTAAAAAACATCCAGACAAAAAGAAGTAGCTATGTTCATACTTAAATAGACATTATTTGCCTATGAATGAAAATTTCATTGCATTATCACACCACTTTTGTTTTGTCTGGCAATTTAGCGGACTAGTATTTTGCAGTCCTTTGTATAGACTTAAGTTAGATTTTAAGTTAGTCTGTAACAAGCTCTCATAGAGAAAATATAATTTTAATATTAAAATTTGTGTTTATAAAAAGCTCCTTCGACGCCGTCGATACCTAAGTACTTTGTCAAGCATTTATGTCACAATAGAACTAACACAATAGACTCACAATAGAGAATTATTTCATAATACGAAATAGTTCTCTATTGTGACATAAATACTTGACAAAGTACTATTTATAATTTTATTTAAACAGAAAATACAAACAACAGCAGCAGCGAGGAGGTCACGTCACGATAAAAATGGCTAGGTTTTTCACTTTTTAAAAGACTTTTCTGTTTACCAGCAAAGCCATTTCTAAATCAATCACTGTCGATTAATCTCCTTTGAGTAGAGCCATTTCGCTGATTGGTAACTTTTTGCTCTATCAAATTCATTATTCAATTGCAAAATTAAATTGCTGACAATATTTTTATTATAGTGTGTAAAGAATGAAGGTAAAGGGAGAGAAGTGAAAAATAAGTGCTCAATGTAACATAGGGAAACATGATAAAACAAAGGTTACAGAGGACAAAGCACAGTGAAAAATACAAGAGAAGAAATATTAAGACAGTTATCAAAAATATAATCAAAACTATAAAAACCCATATTAAAAAGTATATAGGTATCTGTATCCCCAGCCTCACGGCTAGTTCGTGACTAGTGATGGGCGATTTCCGGAAATGTTCTCTTAGTGGAAACATTGCGGAAACGTTCTCAGAAAGGAGAGAATTTACGGAAACTTAAGAGAATCTAAACCACTTATGTAGATTTTTTAATTTAGACATTATAATAGATGACTATGCATGTAATTTCAGTACCTATGAATTCCATAGTAAAGATACATGTCAGGTAGGTAGTAATAATGACGTTACATTTGATTTTCTATATATATAAAATTCAAAGTCCTAACTAACTGACTGACTTAACTATATATCAACGCACAGCCCAAACCGCTGGGTCTAGAGATTCAAAATTTGGAATGTTGGTTCCTTACAACGTCTAGGGGTGTACTAAGAAAGAATTTTTTCAAAATTCCCACGGGAAAGCGAGATATACGCAAACGAAATTGCAAGGGTTTTACTGATCCGCTGGGTCTATTGATTCCAAATTTGGAATGTAGGTTTCTAACGACACCTAGGGGTGTACCAAAAAAGGATTTTCCAAAATTCCCACGGGAAAGCGAGATATACGCAAACGAAGTTGCGAGGGTATATCAACGCACAGCCCAAACCGCTGGGTCTAGAGATTCTAATTTGGAATGTAGGTTCTCTACGACATTTAGGGGTATACCAAGAAAGGGTTTTTAAAAATTCCCACGGGAAACCGAGATATACGTAAATGAGTTGCGGTTTTACCGATCCGCTGGGTCTAGAGATTCCAAATTCGGAATGTAGGTTCCTTACGACATCTAGGGATGTACCAAGAAAGGATTTTTCAAAATTCTCACGGGAAAGCCAGGTATACGCAAACGAAGTTGCGAGGGTATATCAACGCACAGCCCAAACCGCTGGGTCTAGAGATTCAAAATTTGGAATGTTGGTTCCTTACAACGTCTAGGGGTGTACTAAGAAAGAATTTTTTCAAAATTCCCACGGGAAAGCGAGATATACGCAAACGAAATTGCAAGGGTTTTACTGATCCGCTGGGTCTATTGATTCCAAATTTGGAATGTAGGTTTCTAACGACATCTAGGGGTGTACCAAAAAAGGATTTTCCAAAATTCCCACGGGATTGCAAATTTGGAATGTAGGTTTCATACGACGTCTAGGGGTGTACTGTGAAAGGATTTTTCAAAATTCCCACGGAAAAGTTGGAGATTTACCCCTTAACGCACATCAAGTGTAAAAAAACCCTGACTCAATGGCTACATTCCAAAAATTATGATGAAATCGAAGCTATCATACAGGACAAATTCCAATAATGTTCTTTACTAACACATATGACACACACGCATTACTCTTACATGCATAACACACATACGTTTAACACTCATTCATAACACGACCAAGCATAACACACACAAACCAACACTATACACTACACACACACACTATAAATTAAATCTCAAAAATTAAATTAAATTCTATCATTTTTGTCACATTTTGTAACCGTTTTGTAAACATTTTGTAACCTAGTCTAAATAAATTATATTGTAAGAAAACTCAGAAAGAGCGGAGCGTCCAATCACAAGCATTTCTTTGCTTAAATGGAGGCTGTCACTTGAAATGTAACTAGTTTAAGTTAATGAATAAATATTTTTTCATTTTTTTTTTAAAAGCGAGACATACGCAAACGAAATTGCAATAGTTTTACTGATCCGCTGGGTCTGCGAGATATACCCTCACAAGTTCATTTGCGTATATCCCGTTTTCCCGTAGGAATATAGAAAAATCCCATCTTGGTGCACCCTCAGATGTCGTAAGGAACCTACATTCCAAATTGGAATCTCTAGACCCAGCGGTTTGGGCTGTGCGTTGACATACCCTCGCAACCGCGTTTGCGTATATCTCGCTTTCCCGTGGGAATTTTGAAAAATCCTTTCTTGGTACAACCCTAGATGTCGTAAGGTACCTACATTCCAAATTTGGAATCAATAGACCCAGCGGATCAGTAAAACCCTTGCCATTTCGTTTGCGTATATCTCGCTTTCCCGTGGGAATTTTGAAAAATCCTTTCTCAGTACACCCCTAGACGTTATAAGGAACCTACATTCCAAATTTGGAATCTCTTAGAGTACTCTAGACCCAACGGTTTGGGCTGTGCGTTGATATACCCTCGCAACTTTGTTTGCGTATGTCTCGCTTTCCCGTGGGAATTTTGAAAAATCGTATCTTAGTACACCCCTAGATGTCGTAAGGAACCTACATTCTAAATTTGGAATCAATAGACCCAGCGGATCAGTAAAACCGTTGCAACTTTATTTGCGTTCTCGCTTTCCCTTAGAAATGCGTTGATATACCCTCGCAACTTCGTTTGCATATATCTCGCTTTCCCGTGGGAATTTTTAAAAATCCTTTCTTGGTACACCCCTAGATGTCGTTAGGAATCTACATTCCAAATTTGGAATCAATAGACCCAGCGGATCAGTAAAACCCTTGCAATTTCGTTTGCGTATATCTCGGTTTCCCGTGGGAATTTTAGAAAATCCTTTCTTGGTACACCCCTAGATGTCGTTAGGAATCTACATTCCAAATTTGGAATCAATAGACCCAGCGGATCAGTAAAACCCTTGCAATTTCGTTTGCGTATATCTCGCTTTCCCGTGGGAATTTTTAAAAATCCTTTCTTGGTACACCCCTAGATGTCGTTAGGAATCTACATTCCAAATGTGGAATCAATAGACCCAGCGGATCAGTAAAACCCTTGCAATTTCGTTTGCGTACATCTCGCTTTCCCGTGGGAATTTTAGAAAATCCTTTCTTGGTACACCCCTAGATGTCGTTAGAAATCTACATTCCAAATTCGGAATCAATAGACCCAGCGGATCAGTAAAACCCTTGCAATTTCGTTTGCGTATATCTCGCTTTCCCGTCGGAATTTTGAAAAAAATCTTTCTTAATACACCCCTAGACGTTGTAAGGAACCAACATTCCAAATTTTGAAGCTCTAGACCCAGCGGTTTGGGCTGTGCGTTGATATATAGTTAAGTCAGTCAGTCCGTTAGGACTTTGAATTTTATATATATAGAAAAAATCAAATGTAACGTCATTATAACTACCTACCTGACATGTATCTTCACTATGGCATTCATAGCTACTGAAATTACATGCATAGTCATCTATTTTTATGTCAAAATTAAAAAGTCTACATACTTGGTTTAGATTCTCTTAAATTTCCGTAAATTCTCTTAAATTCTCCGTTCAAGAGAATGTTTCAGAATGTTCTCTTTCCAAGAAAGTTCTCGGAACGGAAATGTTCTCCTGCCCATCACTATTCGTGACAATGCACAATGAAATATACAAGTCCAAACAGATAATATTGACTATTCAAAAATATAAACAAAACTAAAAAATAATATTAAAACGTACAGTCTGACGGCTAGTTCGCAACACTGTGTATAATTTTTTATTTCAACGGTTCTCCTGGTCTTTGTGGAGAGCGGAAGGATTATGAATGTCATCGCCATATAAATACCTACTAAATTAATTAAAGAAATCATTTTACAGTTTGAATAGTCTTCTTCTGAACCTTATTTCATAGTTAAGAATCACAAAATGTAATTGAGCATTTTTTTATTATTTTCGTACATCCCAGTCATATATTAAGTGAGTTCCTCACCATGAAAGATCAAAGGCCAAAAATTCGTATAAAAGAATAATAATTTTGGATTACTGTAATTTTATGATCCCACTCCAACAGTTTCTTTTGTAGTGTAGCGCTTTCAGGAAATATTTATTACTTGTTTATGTTCGTAATAAAATGGTAAATTACTAAATTAAAATCCAACAGAACACCAGTAAAATTTCATGCCTAATTTGTATACGAGATAAGTTCCATCTAAAAGGCTTACATACTAAGGTATCTTGTATTGTTTTGGGAAAAAGGTGGGCCTTTATTAAGAAAAATAATAAATTAAATCGATTCAAATATGACACTGACGTACCTAAGCAAATACGGAACACACACCACCTACCCTACACTGTGCGATAGGTACGCAATTGCCAGGTTTTTTCCCCTTAATTTGACAAATTACAACAACAGTGTCAGGTTTAATGTGTCATTAACCCTAAATAGTACATTTCATTACAAGTGCAGAAAGTCTGTCATTGCAAAGAGTTCCGACAAATGTCGACCCGAGCCGAGGCGCAGCCGAAGGTGAGGGTTGACAGTCGGAACAAGTTGCAATGACGGTTCCGCACGTGTACTGAACGACTATTTTTAATACAGTTGCGAAAAAATTAAGCAATTTAATAAAATAATAAAAACACAATAAACTCAACTAACTAATCATTTATTTCTTATAATAGTTATAATTCACATGTACATTGAAATTGGTACAGTTTTTTAAATTAACTGAGGAAGTTTTAGGTTGCGTATTTACTGTTTGAGACAAACTATTATTAATTTCGTATGATTGTTCATGTATATTTGTCAAAGGTGTTAAACAATGGCGTTTGCTAGTTGATGGAATTGGATCTGATGAATTATCATTATCAACGAAGGTAGATGGACGAACGTTCTCTTCAGTATTGTCATGTGAAGGAGACGGACTGGACTTTAAATTAATGGATTGTGTGATTTTTTCCCAGTTTCTAGTTTGTTGTTTAATGAATCACCAATATAGCCTTCCGCAACTTTGTCTGACTTCCAACCTCCTAGTCGCTTTAAGGACGTCAAATTGGCTCCTGAATCTGCCAATAATGTAGCAGAGGTCCTCCTGAAGCTGTGCCCAGTATAATACTCAGCATCCGGCAGACCAAGAAACGTAGCTATTTCTTTTGGCATATTACCAAATTTGTTTATCCCGATTGCTTGAGCTGTACACTTTCCTTTTTGATAATTTTGGAAAAAACGGTCGGTTTTTGCTTTTTGGGCCCGCGATTCATATATTTTTGCACTATTCTAAGAAAATCTCCTTCAACAACAAAGCTTCTCGGTATCTTATTTTTTGTATTCGGAATCTTGATTAGTAGCATTTTACCATGGGTTTCAATATCTTTTAAAGTAATATTGGCTAACTCCTCTCTGCGGCAAGCTCCAATAACGCCAAAAATCAGCGCAACCTACAAAAAAAAAGGGATTTGATAAATATTTTTAAAAATAATATATTGACTGTATTTTGCGATACTAAAGAAAAATATAAGTATTTATTAATAAATTACCTTTGTGACTAAATAACGATCATCGGGAGCTTCGTTCAAAAACCTTTCCACTTCATTCGATGTTAATATTTTCGACTTTTTAGTTGTAAAACCGTCTGATTGTCGTTTTAAGAAAGCTTTTAGTTTTCGGTATTCACTTATATCCACGTTGTTCCTTATTTTCAGTATACTTTTTATCATCGAAAACCTCGACCATAACGTAGAAGGTTTTAATTTTGCTGAGAGTTCGGAAAAGTATGCCAACATAACATTTTCTGAAAAACTGCTTTTTTCTCTTCTCTCCACACAATGAATTCGTCGTATGTGTTCTCCGAAGCATTTTGTGCAATTATACTGAGTTCCGGTGGTGTTAATTCAAATAAAATATCGTCGAAATTACTCATTTTGCGCAACAAACTAAACTCGCAAAGAAAATTTTTGGAAAATGGCGCCAACCGTAAAAGAATACAAGCAGAGATTTTTTTTGTTTTCTTCACCCATTCTGGGTAGGCAAAGGGAACTATGCCCATACAGCCAAGTCTTCAGTAGAATATTTTTATTGATATGAAATGAAAATGAAATTTAATGAGATGAAATGAAATGAAACCTAACCTAACTCATTGAATCAAATCATTAAATCTGATATTGAAACAAATTAGTAGCTTCTTTTTATAAATATTTGCATGAGTCATAAAATCTTCTATGATTTTTTTTTTAATAAAAACTTCGTGGTTGAGTTTTTCTTTTTAATAGACATTAATTTTGACAGTTGGGAAAGAGAACGCACGAGTGCGGAAAAGGTAAAGAAAAAGCACGCGTGTGTAATAGCCCACTTTCCGAACGCTAAACGTCCCTGCAATACGTCACTTTTTGAGCAACTGTATTAAAAATGTATTTCTGCGACTCATCGAAAGCCTTCTACTGTCTACCCGAAGTACTAGTGTAATAGCACAAGACGCAGCAGGTCTGTGGTGCAATAATTATGCTTACAAATTATGATGTCGTTTTGATGTCAACTTGACATTACAGATTTGACATTAGATATTTCGTATTATGCTCTCCGAAATATGCGATTTATGATATCTACTTAAACGCGAATTACACTCCACTTTTTGACATGAAACAGTATAACATAAATATCAAAAATGAGATACAGAATTGATATAGCTTAATACCACTTAATACCATTTAAAAATCATGTCAACTTGAGGTCAACATCATATTGATATCAAAACGTCATCGTCTTTTGTAAGCATAATTGCACCACTAAATACAAGCGTCAAAAAAAAAGCCCTCGTCTCTACGACTTCTACAATCTGTATTAAAAAAAACAATAATATAAACAAATTGTCAGAGATTGTACAAAAATATTAGACTAGACTTGATAAATGAAACGATTTCACGATGCCAAATTAACTTTGCGAAATCACTTTAGTTGCACGTGTCCTGAATCATAAATAAATAGGTACATGCGTCTTAAGACAGCCGATACATATAGCTTCGTCGTTTTCCTTTGACTTTGTATTTTTTCTACCGTTATCTCATTAGACCAGCTTGACTACTGGCTTCCCCGAGGCTCACCCTTTTACTTAAACACTTTAATGGCAGGACAGTGGTAGGACCATTCAGGATCTCTATTAGTGGAACTATAAATTATACAAACAAAAATAGATATGTTATATGATATAGAGGTTAGTAAATGCTAACCCGACCGGGTAAGTACCTTTCTTTAACAGAATATCGGCATGAAGCAGCAGTTCGTTTCTTTTAGTGACTGAGCGCTGATGGAAAAATATGTGAAAAAAAAATTAAAATTTTCACACGGTTGAAGCTGTATTATAACATCAGCGTAAGTTTTCTAAACATATTTTACCCAATGAGGTTATATTTTAACAAACAATTTTTACAATTTTATTGAACAAACAAGACTGCATGTTTGAATTTTTCTTACGATTTATTGGTAGTTATTTCGAAAGTATTAAGTATGAAAATGGAGTAAACAAAACTGTTATGCTAGCTCTACACCCTCGGGAAGTCGAAGCAAAGCTAGGCACGGGTTAAAAGACGAAGGAATAGGTAAAGTCGAGAGCCCGTAGCCCGTCCACACTCGTTTTTTTATATTCCGAGAGTGTAGAGCTAGCATTACTAATTTTGTATCGTGCTTACTTATGAAATCATACAAGTAGGGTTACTCTATTTAAAACCTTTTCGGAAATTTATCAATTTGAATTACATATTGAGAGAAATGGTTTTGCCATTTGTTTTAAGCGACATCTATTGTCCGTCACGGGAATTACGTGATCCTCTTGAAAAGCAACAAAAGAGAGCTTTGCCACAAGAAGCTCAACTTTATTTTCTGTGATGTTATGAAAAACCTGTAGATGGCGCTGTAAGTCTTTATAATGATTTTTATTCAAATCACTTATTTGATTAAGTACCTAGTAAATATAAAAGGAATACAGGGTGCCTGAGCTAAAATGTAAGCGATTCTGTATTTCAGGCAACTTGAACAAAACCATTTTAAAGTGATTAATACTTCACAAGATTTTGTTCTGTCTGTATCTCTTTTTGTCTAATCACGGAAAACAAAAAGAGATACATATCTTGATATGGAATGTGAAATTAAATTTAAAATACATTTGTGCAACCACTCCTAAAAAGTCCCATACAAACGGACACACATAGATGCTTGTCTTGCGCGGGATCTGAATCCATTACCTTTGTGGTAAAACCAGTCTATCGACCGCGTGATGATCAAGTCCCTGTTAAGAAGTCTATCAATCCATAATATGAAATGCACATAAAATGGAATCAACCATCGCTAGAATAATAGTTCGTTGTTTTGTTAACCATCTAGTATGTAGGCAACGTATCCCGAATACGCTATTATAAGTTTTAACTCGATAGAATCAGCTTTTAAAATAAGTAAATATTACTTAGTACTTATTTAGAATTGCAATCTAAACTTTTATTGATTGTAATATTTATTGTTATCCGAATAAATAAATCCCATCAAAAACATTTTCATGTAAAAATGTTGCCAAGACGAGTCTAGGTTTCATTTCTTTTTGTAAGTTGCTTATAATTTTTTTTTTCTTTTTTTTTTCTTTTGGGCGAAGTTTCAAGTTTTATGATATTTTTGTTGTTTGTGTACTAATACTAGCATACATACCAAATTTCAGCTTTCTAGGATATTAAGAAGCGGAAATCTCATACAAACTTTCATCCCCTAAGTAAGGGTTGGGGGATGAAAGTTTCAAGTTTTATGATTTTTTTGTTGTGGCCTAGTAACAATTAGCATATCTTTCTTCAGAAACAAATTTCGGTCCGGCACGGCCCGGTACGGTACGGTTCCATCCGGTCCGATCAGGTCCGGTCGATCCGGTCCGGTCCGGTCCGGTCCGGTCGGTCCGGTCCTTATAAGGACCCTACATGACAAATTTGGCATCTCTAGACCCAGCGGTTTAGGCTGTACGTCCCCGTCTCAACTTCGTTTGCGTATATCTCGCTTTCCCGTGGGAATTTTGAAAAATCGTTTCTTGGTACATCCCAAGACGTCGTAAGGAACCTACATGCCAAATTTGATATACCCTCGCAACTTCGTTTGCGTATATCTCGGTTTCCCGTGGGAATCTTGAAATATCCTTTCTTAGTACACCTCTAGACGTCGCCGTCGTAATGAACCTACAGTCCAAATTTTGAATCTCTAGACCGACCGGTTTGGGCTGTGCGTTGAAATATAGTTAAGTCAGTCAGGACTTTGAATTTTATATATAGTCCGGTCCGATCAGGTCCAGTTGGTCCGGTCCGGTCCGATCGGTCCGGTCCTGATAAGGAACCTACATACCAATTAGCATAATTATATTTCTTCAGAAAAAAATCCGGCACGGTCCGGTACGGTGCGGTTCCTTCCGAACCGATCAGATCTGATCCGTTCAGCTAGGTTACTCTGCATAGCAATCGCGATTTTAATTTCAATTCTGTATAATTTCAAACGCAAAATTAACAGCAAATCCTAATTCGTACCATTGAAATTTTATACTTTACTAACTATTTGGTTAGCATACAATCCTATTTCATTTAGTTTAGTATTTAGTAAGCGCTAGTTTAGCTGTAAAGAGTACCTAAAATTAACAATCCAATGGCGATCGTGCGGAATTATCTTCAAGAGTAAAGGGGCAGGTCCGGTCGGTCCGGACCTTATAAGGACCCTGCATGCTAAATTTGGAATCTCTAGACCCAGCGGTTTGGGCTGTGCGTCCCCTCGCAACTTCGTTTGCGTATATCTCGCTTTCCCGTGGGAATTTTGAACAATCCTTTCTTAGTACATCCCTAGACGTCGTAAGGAACCTACATGCCAAATTTGATATACCCTCGCAGCTTCGTTTGCTTATATCTCGGTTTTCCGTGGGAATTTTGAAAAATCCTTTCTTAGTACACCCCTAGACGTCGTAAGGAACCTACAGTCCAAATTTGGAATCTCTAGACCCATTGGTTTGGGCTGTGCGTTGATATATAGTTAAGTCAGTCAGTCAGTCAGTAAGGACTTTGAATTTTATCTATGAAAAAAAATCCGGTCCAGTCCGGTTCGATCCGGTACGGTGCGGTTCCTTCCAGACCGATCAGGTCTGATCCGTTCCGGTCCGGTCCGGTCCGTTCCGGTCCGGTCCGGTCCTACATGTCAAATTTGGCATCTCTAGACCCAGCGGTTTGGGCTGTGCGTCCCCTCGCATCTTCGTATGCGTATATCTCGGTTTCCCGTGGGAATTTTGAAAAATCCTTTCTTAGTACATCCCTAGACGTCGTAGGGAACCTACATGCCAAATTTGGAATCTCTAGACGCAGCGGTTTTGGCTGTGCGTTGATACACCTTCGCAACTTCGTTTGCGTATATCTCGCTTTCCTCCGAACCTACAGTCCAAATTTGGAATCTCTAGACCCACCGGTTTGGGCTGTGCGTTGATATATAGTTAAGTCAGTCAGTCAGTCAGTCAGGACTTTGAATTTTATTTATATAGATCAGCTTACATACCAAATTTCAGCGTTCTAGGACTTCAGGAAGTACCTTAAGAATTATGATGATCAGTGAGTGAGTGAGTGAGTGAATCAGTGACGAAATCGGGGGTTTTTAGACATTTATAAAATCTAAAGTATAATAGCTACGACATTCAAACTTTGTATGTTTAATTATTGTACTGGTGTCATTATATCTTGAAATATTTAACTATTTAGCATCATCCAAACCAAAGTTATGAGAGTTCAAAAAAACGACGAAACGTTTCGAGAAAAGGTAGGTAGTGCCCTTGCGCTCCGCTTGGCTCGTCTTCCAGATATCAAACCCCTCTCAACCCCCAGTTGCGAAACTAGACCCTTCCAGTGAAGTCAAGCGACATAAAAATATAAAAAAAACTACCAAAGAAGGAAACAAAAGACATTATGGAACGACAAAAAGTGCCGTTTATGCTTCCTGTCGGGGTACAAGGACCCTGATTTGGTCATTCGGATATCTAAATACAGGTCAAAATATACTCTTATAGTAATTTATCACTCGGGAGGTTATTTATCAGCGCAATGTGGTTGAGGGGACATTTTTTAATACATTTTCTTTGAGTCTTCGCTTGGATAACGAGCTGTTTGCTTCTTTTAACATAATTTTGTTATCGCTGTGATTTATAGTGCATGATGATGAATTCAGATTTATTTATTCAGATAACAAACAAAAATATTTCTAGTTATTTCTTCAAACTAAAAATGATATGGACCAAGAATTAGTAGTAAAAAAAATTTTTAAATATGAGAAAATTAAGTCAATGAGTAGGTAATCAGGTGTCTCGAAACTCACACCAGCTATCTAACAGCTTCAGTTTCAGCGAAAGCAAGCTAAGGAATTTTGTACAATTTTATTATGTAAAATAAGGAATTTCCTTAGTTTTCCCAATTCTCCCATTTAACTAAATCCTGGAGCTACGCCCATGAAAGCACACTTGAATGTATAACATCGTTTAAAGCCTGTTTTATAAGAAGTTTATCTATGCGTGTGCAATCTTTTTCGCTTTACGCCTTTGCGAATACTATTATTTCGCTTATACAACACCATCCCGAGTTCCGAACTAGCGCTACAACTTCAGAGCAAAGTTAAAGTTTGACTCGTGCCACATACTTAGTAATTCAGTGCAAACTCTGTGTATATTCGTGAGAAATTATGTTTACATTGTGTGCCATTTATTAGGTACATACTTTAGCCTCTATGACTAAGTTAAAAATTTTTCTTCTTTCTATGGAATAGATGTTACGAAAAGACCGGCTAACTCTCTGGAATTTATTCTATGTTCAATAGAGGGCTAAAACACTTGGATACGTCTCACTAAAGTGAAACGTATCCAGGTGTTTTATAGGAAGGTCATGTCCTGGAGATGACCTTCCCCTTTCCCCAGGTCTAATACACCCAAAATTACAAAAGGGTTAAAGGATTATGGAATGTGACGTT
Source organism: Endotricha flammealis (assembly GCA_905163395.2). NCBI lineage: Eukaryota > Metazoa > Arthropoda > Insecta > Lepidoptera > Pyralidae > Endotricha > Endotricha flammealis. The sequence goes on along the minus strand of LR990863.1, from coordinate 8,607,082 downwards.
TTTGTCATTATTCATTAAATGACCTTCCTTGTTATTATTCAGTTATAAGTAGGTACTGCAATATTTTAGACTTATCTTTAAACAATGTTATTGTATAGACGAAAGCCTAAACAAAAAACCCCAAAACTCATAAATTATAAACAATATACTTACCATAAAAATATGATAATTTTTAACATTTGTTACATAAATTGTCACCATAACCCCATAACTCACGTCGGCTCCACACTCGGTTTAACGACAAGAGCTAATTCGCCAATGCGTAAGGGCTTTACGAGCGTCATCACAAGGGTGTTCCTTTACCTTGTATTTATCGTGTGATTATGATCTACGACTTAAGTAGATTAACAGATTTTGTACATGATATAAACAAGGATTGATGGCGATTGTAGACCAAGGGTACCTACGGTAAATTAGTTTGCTTATTCTTCCGCGAGCGTCTGCATTATGATTCGAGAGATGTTCTAGAACTCCTTTGCCCAACACACATTCCCACCGATGAATCTCTTGTATAGCTAGGAATAATAGGACCACAGGTTAAAAATTAAACCCAGTCCGAGGGAGTAACTATTTTAAGGCCTGAGCAACATACTTTGAAAACCACAGCGATCAGTTTTTCTGTGATTCTTTCTTGTTTGGTCGCTGCATTTAGCTTCTGAAAGGGGTTAAATCGCCAAAAGCCTTCACTAAAATCGGCTCCACTCATGGTCTTCTTGAAACTCACAAAATTTCAGAAAAACATTAAACGGAATAGATTGAAAGGACTTTCTTCTTTAGCAACGCGAGATATAGCAACTAAAATATTCACATCCGAGAGAGACTTCATCTTTGCATAAGAAACTATTTTATGTCATACATAGCATGACTAGATGTCATGTAATGCATATACCGGGACAATACGCGACAACGGAATGGCGTGTCTAGTGCCTTTGTTCGTCTATCCATCAACTATTCAGAAACTGATGTCGTTCACCGTATAACACAATGTTAGACATACGAGCTCGGAAATATTCAGATAAAGGAGTGACTTATTTCCCTTTATTTTTACCAACATTTTTCTTATAATACAAAATACGTTACCTAAAAATTAAATCACAATTATTTTATATTTCACTCTTACAAACACTATTCTTACAGGTCTACACGTAGGCCAACACATTGGCCAATGTTGTGTTGTGGCCAATGTTGTGGTGATATGTTTGTGACGACGTCCACACGTTGGAAGGTCGTTCAGTTTGATTTGGTTCGGGCCAATGTGCGGACGATATTAATAATGAATATTGAGGCGCTGACGGCAGCTGCGATTTATTTGTTTTCAGCATACCTACCGTTACCGTCTGCTACTTAGGTTTACTTTTAGACAAAAACTTTAATTTCATTGAACATATGAAGCAGGTAGGAGAAAAAGCCAAAAAGAATTTTTATGCCTTAACTCGAGTATCTGCCGCAACCTGGGGTTTAACTTTTAGAACGTTAAAAATGGTTTATACTGCGACATACCTGGGTTGTAAAACATATGGTTCAGCGGTTTTCGCGGATCGTGTAACAATTGGGGCCGCGCGAAGAAAATTATTGCAAAGTCAGCGTCTTGCCTTGATATTTTTGTGTAAGTCTTATAGAACTGTCAGCACGGAGGCACTCCCTGTGCTGGCTGGCGTAATACCCGTCGATTTGGAGATACAGCGTCGCGCGTCGATGTACTATCGATCAAAAGAAATGACCCCCGCGTTCCTTAAGACACGTGATCGTGACAAAATAAATACTAACCCGAGATATGTTGTGGGCGAGGGCGAAAGGCTTTTTAAAAACAACTTTTAGTACCTGTCTGCTTGACGAGCAGATCTAGACTGGTTATCTTTATTTTATTAACTTAAGACGTGAATACAATTAGTCTCTTATAACTAAGCTTATCTCTAATGACCCGAGGGCCAGTCGCCGGAAGTCTATGTGACTTATGCCGACGTAACTCCTCCCCCCTTAAGAGTGAGGCGCGAAGAGGGTTGAACTTGAAGATGCACCGCTTCCTCTCCTGGCTGATGTAGCGTAGTGGTTCGCGCCGATCTTCGTTTCCACCAGAACTTGTATACTATGGCTCCAGTTCCTATAACTGTGAGTGCGACATATAGTATTATTGAAGACCAACTAGGTACTGATGATATCAATGGTTCCTTATTACTTCTTACTTCTTTATATCTGTGTATAATGCTTTTTACGTTGTCTAGTTCTATGTGTTCTAACTCTACTTTGATTGCAGGTTCCTCCGGTGTATCGTATGCTTTTGGTAAGGGAATAGTCTCTTTTATATTTATATATTTTATATGGGTCTGCAGTGTTTTTCCTGCTATTCCTATTGTGCATTTGTTGTCAGTTGTTATCAGTACTACTCCATTTATACGTTGATATTGTACATCTTCGTTACATGTTTTCTTTACGACTTCCTCCTGTTTTAATATAACTATCCAACTATTTTCCTTTATTTGTTGTATTATATTATTGTTAAATGTTGCAGCTGCGTAGATGCAGTTATGTGGTTGTTGATGCTGAATGAGCTGTGCTATGCAATCGTTTGAGGTATGTAGATCTTCCCAATCCAGGTGTTTACAGATGACTTCGTCGTCGGTGACTCCCAAGCATGACTCATGGGGGTATGCGAACTCGTCGTTTCCCAAGATAAGGTAAGGATTTTTAGGTATCATTAAGGTGTTATTTTTATTAGGGATCGAGTATAGGTGGAGTAAACTGTACGGATGGTTAGTGACCAACGGTATTTCTAGGATGAAATTTTAGTGTTTCATTTGCACTATATGCCTTTACATTAATACATTTTTCCCATAATTGAATATATTTAATATTTGGTGCAAAGGAAATAGTTAACTCAATTTCATTTTGCAATTGATTCAGTTCCGCAATCAAATAATTTGGGTCAATGATACTTGGGTGCATTTTATTTAAATGAGAAAATGTTATTGCGTTTTCTAATGTATCTAATCTGTTTTCTAGTTGCTGAAGCGCTGTCTCTATTTCCGATAAAATACTAGTTCTTTGTACTGTTTTTTCTAATCCAGAGTTTTGTTTTGCATAGTTATTTATTACAGACATTAAATTTTCTTGATTATTTTTAATGTGTTCTAAATTATTTTTATAATCCTGCATGAAATCTGACATTATGTTAAGCATGTTTTTCTGATTTCTAACATTATTATTTAATTTTGACTGAATTATTTTAATTTCATTTTCAAATTTAATTGCGTCTTCAGTGTCTAAATTTCCTGTAATTGTTTTTATTATGGAGCCTAGTCCGTTTATTAGTCCACGCTTTTGTCTATAACTCTTTCTAAGTCCTACTGTTTCTGACCCTAGGTATACTAACTTACTTTCTATCATATCTATGTAATATTCTATTTGTTTACTTTTAATTGTCTTATCTAATGTATTATTATATCTAAGTTTAAACGTATAGTAATTACTACATATATCTAAGTATATTTCTCTTATTTGTGATATATTATATATTACTACTAAATGGTATGTGTCGATTTGATTTTGAGCCTTTGCTTCAGTGAGTACCAATATCCCGTTATGGTCATCTACTGGCTGTATGACCGCTGTGGCTCTGGCGAAGTGGAGCACTGCGAAGAGGGCGAGGGCGTGTCTGAAACATGTTCAGGTCGCCTTAATAACCGGAAGTGAACGCGTATTGTTTTCGCATTCACGTGTTTACCTACGATCTCCGCTGTCTGTTCTGGGTGAATACGGACAATTGTATACGGACCTAGATACCTGGGTTCTAGTTTATTGCTTCTAGCCGTTTTTGCTACCTGTTTATATACTTGGTCTCCTACTTTAAAGTTAGGTATTTCTGTTCCTTTATTGTTTTTATTTATCACTGTTTGTTTTTCCATAGAAATTTTGGTATTTATTAGTTTGTGTACATTCTCCATGATCTGCTTATGCTTATTAACATACTCTTGGTAGAATGCTTTTGGGAAATGTAATTCTAAGGGATTTTTACTGCTTGTGTGACCGTATAATAATTCAAACGGTGTAAAACCTGTTGCTGAGTGAATGCTATTGTTATACGCTATTATTGCATATTTCATTAAATTTGACGGTTCATCTTTGTCCGTGATACGCTGTATTCTTATTAACTCCGCTAAAGTTGAATGTAACCTTTCGATTGGTGAATTCGAGTTAGGATTGTAAGGGGTTGTGAAATGTATGTGTATGTTGTGCATAGCACATATTTCCGTAATTACCTCATTGTCGAATTTTGTGTCTGAGTCCGTTGTGATTTTATTGGGTATTCCTATAGTTGAGAAGAGGCTTAATAGTGCCTCAGCGATATGTATACTAGTTGATGCATTTAGTGGTATTGCTTGCGCATATTTTGTGAAGTTATCTATGATAGTGAGAAATGTTACACCTCCACTACTATATAGATCCATAAACATGTGTTCCATAGGTTTAATCGGCGTGTCAGTAAGAGATAGTGGCAATTTTAATGGGTTTCGTTCGTATTTGCATTTGAGGCATGCATCGCATTTATTAATGAATTTTTGTATTGATAACAACATATTGGACCAATGGTAGGTTTTGTGCAGTTGTTTGTAAGTTTCTTGTATTCCTCGATGTATTGTTTTACCTTCGTGATATTTTTTTATTAGGTCTATTTGTTCGTTGGTGTTTTCTACTAATGTGACTCTACTCATGCAACGTACTAGTTTTGGTCCACGTTCACTAAATGTCGTTTTATAAACTTTACAAAACAAAGGATAATATTCTTCATGATAAAAATAGCAATGGAAAGTTCTATCAGGTATTGTATGTTCTTTTAAGAATTGTATTATCTGTTGTTCCGTATCATTTATAGGAATGAATACATCCTTTATAATGATTCGGCCTTTTGACCTATTATCAACTCGGTAATTATTTCCTGGTGATTTTCTTATATGAAATTGTTTTTGCTGTCTATCAATGGCGTCTATTGTTTGTGGTATGTTATCTAAATTATTTTCGTCAAATAACTCTTTATTTAATTGAGGCTCATTAATTAACAAGTCTTCATCTTTTTGCGGGTTATCTGGGGTGAGTGGCATGTCCAAAAGAGTTCTAATATCTATTGAGTCTATGTCATCGTTTGATGTGCTGGGTTGGGGATTATCTATAATTGTGGTAGAACTGTCGTTATTATATACTATCTGTACCCTAGATAATGCGTCGGCATTAGTGTTAGATTTGCCTTTTTTGTATTGAACTTCGTAATCATACTCGGCTAATTTTAGGCGCCATCTAGTCAGTTTTGAATTGGGGTCTTTAAGAGACATAATCCAAGTAAGTGGACGATGGTCCGTGAATATGGTGAATTTTTTTCCATATAGGTAAGGGCGGAAGTACTTGATAGCCCAAACTATTCCTAGCAGTTCTTTCTCTATTGTCGAGTATCTTTGCTCTGTATCCGATAAAGTACGTGATGCGTACGCTACCGGATTGTCGGAACCTAACTTTCCTTGTGACAAAACAGCACCGATTGCCACATCTGATGCGTCGGTGGTTAAAATAAATTCTTTGTTAAAATCCGGGTATTGTAAAATCGGAGCATTTGTAAGGATTTGTTTCCTTTTTTGAAATGATTCTATGAATTCAGGTAATGTATTATCCACTTTACTACCTTTTTTTAGGCATTTAGTCAGGGGCTTTGTTAATTTCGCAAAGTCCTGAATAAATTTTCTGTAATAACCTACTAAACCTAAAAAGGATTTTATTTCTTTTTGTGTTTTTGGCAATGGGAAGTTCTTTATTGCGGTGATTTTATCTTGATTAGGTTTCAGTCCTTCGTCTGTCAGTGTGTGACCTAGGAATTTGACCTCTTTTTGTAAAAATTCTGATTTATTAAGCTGTATTTTTAAGTTATGAGCTCTAAATCTTTCAAAAACTTGAATGCACTTTTCTAAGTGTTCTTGAAGGGAAGTTGAGTAAATGATGACATCGTCTAAATATGTCAATGCGTTATCTAAGCCGCGTAACACCGAGTCCATTAGACGCTGAAACGTGCTCGGCGCATTTTTTAAGCCGAAGGGCATCCGTAAGAATTCGTAATGTCCTCGGTCCGTACTAAACGCAGTTTTCTCTACATCCTTAGGGTTCATTTCTACCTGATGGTACCCAGATGCTAGATCTATTGTCGTAAAATACTGTGCTCGTCCGAGTTTGTCTAAAATATCATCGATGTTTGGTAAAGGGTATTTATCACCTATTGTTTTGTCATTTAACCGCCTATAGTCAATCACTAAGCGCCATTTACGTTCACCTGAGGCGTCTACCTTTTTTGGGACTAAATGCACTGGGCAAGACCACGGCGAATTACTTTTTCTAATTATTTGTTGATCTAGTAGTTCATTTACTTGTTTTTTTATTTCCTCTTTCTGTTTAGGTGCTTGCCTATAGTTTCGCACAAAAATGGGCTTATCGTCTGTTACTCTTAATTCATGTTTTATTTCGTGTGTAAAAGTTAAGGGTAATTGTTCGCAATAGAATATATCACGGTAAGTATAACATAATTTATTTATTTCTCTTTTTTCTTCAGAATTCATATGATCAGTTCTAAGTCTGTCTAGGTTTCTTTTTAGCAAACTATCAATATTTTTATCTATTGTGTGTGTATTTACCGATGTTTCATTGGATAAGTGTTGATTTTTATTATTTATATTTAATTTGCGCATTTTTAACTGACAAGAATTTTTTAATGTTACTTCACTTTCTGATTTATTTATAACTGTAGTTAATATGTTTCCATTTTTTACAGATACTACTGAGTTCTGGAGGACAAGGCCACTGTGTATATGCTGTTCCGGTAGATAGTAATCTCCTTCTTCAACATTACATAATAAATTTACTGTTTGTTCGCATTTAGGTTTTATTATACTATATGATTTTATATCGTCCTTAATAGGTATGTCAGCATTTTCCGTTTTCAAAATCATGTTTTTAATGTCGATTTTGCAATTTAGTGGTACTAATAAATCTAGTCCCAGTAATCCTATAAAGTCCGAATCAAAGTCAAACAGTAAGAATTTATGTGTTATTTCTGTATTAAATAATTTCGATGGTAACTTTATGAATGCAACTTTATTATGTTTGGTCGTTGCGTGAGCCGTTCTGATGTAATGCACTTCATTTTTTATTGTACAGCTAATTTGTTTGTTTAGTACAATATCCGGGTGTATTAAAGATTGTGATGCTCCCGTATCTAGCAAAAATCTGCCACCTAATTCGCTGATATAAATATACGGTAAACGACTATAATTAGTAAGATTATTCATGAACACTACATTTCTAGAAGTTCCTTTATTTCCTCGTAAAAATTTGAGTCAAGATTTTCCGGGAATTCGGAAGTAACTTCCTCATTCTCTGCCTTCGCGGGTTGGTTCTGTGTAGGATTATCGTCATCGTTATTTATTTCATTTTGAAAGTGAATCGGTTTACTCGGAGGTTTTGAATTATTAAAGGGTTTATTGTTTATTTCCCTCCTTTGTACAAATCTCTGTTGGGGCTGAACTACGGGTTGCCTAGATGTACTCGGCCTGCTGTTAAGCAGCTGTAATCGCCTCGTTTTCAACTTAACTTCCTCTTGTTTAGCTAACGAGATCGCTTGCTCAAGATTATTAATATTTTTTAATTTTATAAACAAGGAAGTTATGGGATTCAATTTGTCCAAAAATACCGTTAAAGCCATTTCCTCATAGTATTCTCGTTTTTGTGGATCTAGCATTATTAATGATTTTGACAAACTTCTTACTTTATCTGCGAAAATTTCTAAATTACTTTCTTTGTTGATGAACATTAATTCCTGCACTAATTGAATTTCATTCCTATATTCTCCAAACCTCTGAACTAGGATATCTTTTATTTGTGCCCAAGTTTTGGCACTCGTACTTTGAGACAATGCCTCAACAGCTTTCCCAGTTAGTTTATTTCTAATAAGACAAGCTACACTTTCCGCGTTATCAGTTGAGATTAACTTTAAGGCGTTCTCCACACCTTCTATATAAAATGCTAAAGTTTTTTTATCACCATCATATGACGGCAGTAACAAAGATAATTGGTCATAATTAATAACCAATGGTTTAATATCTGTTTCGTTATGCACCTTCTTATCACTGGCCATTTTTATCCAATTGATTAAAAACTACAATAACAAATACAGAACAATGCACTAATAATTAGTGATTGAGTACAAATAATGCACTAAATTTTTAAATTTTGGTACACAATGTTAGTGTGAAAGGGATAGATAAGGAATCTCGGGAGTTAACAGAGTTAATGCTTACCCCACGAGCATTTTCCGATTTTCAGGAAGTGAGTCTGACCGCTGCCAAAGCTTGTACTCGTAGCACGTAGATGCACGTAGATGCACGTAGATGCACGTAGCTCGTAGCACGCAGGTGTCGTATTGTTGCCGATGCCGTAATCCACGGTAGGTTCTTTTGTCGCGACGGCGATTGACAAGCTCAAGAATCTATTGAACTGCAACCGTAATTAACGTACGCGAATATCGACTGCGCCAGATATGTTGTGGGCGAGGGCGAAAGGCTTTTTAAAAACAACTTTTAGTACCTGTCTGCTTGACGAGCAGATCTAGACTGGTTATCTTTATTTTATTAACTTAAGACGTGAATACAATTAGTCTCTTATAACTAAGCTTATCTCTAATGACCCGAGGGCCAGTCGCCGGAAGTCTATGTGACTTATGCCGACGTAACTCCCGTTAGACTATTTAACCCGTTAGATGACGTATTACAGAATCTTCTATCGGAATGGCAGGAAAGGTGGGAGACTTCCGTAAAAGGCCGCCATCTGTATCTGTTTTTTCCCTCTGTGAGAGACAGATTAAAGAAAACCTGGCTAGAGGTCGACCATCAAGTAGCTCAATTTTTAACGGGACACGGAAACTTTAAGGCCAAGTTATTCTATTTCAAGGTTGTACCTTCTCCTTTCTGTGAATGTTCTACCGCGAATACCAGAGTAGAACAAACAGCTCATCACGTTCTGTGGGAGTGTGATCTTTGGCATGACGAACGCGTAATCATGTTGGATTCTTTACATGTCACTTCGGGCGTAGTTTATTATTCTGATCTCGTAGCAAGCAGAGAGAATTATCAGGCATTTAGAAGGTTTTGCAATACATATTATTGGAATCAAAATAGTAAACAACAGCTCATAGCATTAGGTCCCAATAGTAATGTAACAATAGACCGTGGTGCTCGGCAATCGAGCCTCACTTGATTTGCCATCTCTCTAGGGTATAATGCCTTTTGCTTCAAATAGCTGTTTCTCACGTAGTTGTTAAGGAGGGAAGTCCTTTCAATACTTCCTACTCCGACTATCTTCTTTCTGATTAAATTCGTTGTGAGTTCCAAGACAGCTGTAATTTATTCCCCGGGACGTCAATAAGCTTCATTGCTTATTGTCTATCTGAGGTCGCCGTTGTTGATCCTGGCTACACAGGAGACACAGTGGTGGGAATGTGTGGTGGGCTTGTCCCGTATACCTACCGTTACTACGTAATAAAATAGACATGGAAAAAAAGAAGGTGGTTGATGTTGTCAATGTTTCGATGTATATGCCGGCTCTACACGTTTGCCAATGTGTTGGGCAACGTGTAGAGCCGGCATAATGCGGTCTTTCAATCAAACTGTCATATTTTTTATTACTCTAATAGAGTCTGTGTAAGTAGAGAAATATACATTATTATTGACATTACAGACTCTCTCACTTTTTGTTGTTAATACAAGTGACTTTTTTTTTAACGATCCTATTAGCTAAATACTGATGCCATTTGCTAAGACACCATTTGCGGGAGCCTAGGGCTCACACCGCCGCCAGTACCAAATGACTACTATGAATCGCACTTATATATGTAGGAACAGTACATAGCACTTACAATAAGTAGAAAAAACACGATTGAACATCCTTTCACGCATTTTAAAGTGGATGTACAATACTTAATATGGTATTATGTCAACAACAGGGCGTCGCATAACACTTTTAATATACTCATTTACAAAGAATTCAGCTTGGCACGGCAAAGTCGCTTGTCGCCTTAAAACGACTCTTTAGATGTCACTCGAAGATAAAGCTTAAAACGGGCTTCCGCGCTGTCGAACACATTACTCCCCGCCGGCTACCGTACTTTCGCGTTGCCAAAACTGGCCAATAAACGATGTAAAAAATGTTTTTACAATCCAATTAATAAACTCGTGCCGGTGCAATAAATCTATATTCATTTTAATTAAGTTTCTTTATGATAGAATTCTTAAGCTAAATGTGAGACTTCAAAAGAGAAGCGGAGATATATTGCCGCTTTTTAATTAACTCCTTTGTATGGTATAGAAACAGATAATTAATAAGAAAAACAGGGCGGAATGGACGTTGTGTTTGTGTGCTTTGCTGACTCGACTTATTTATGTCAGCCTTCTGATATTATGCAATGCTTTTTGAAAGATCGGCAACGGAGCAGATATTCCTTTGCTGTTGTGGATGTTCATGAGCGATAATGATGAGTAATCACTAATGCCATGACCACCAGGCCGCCGGCAGATACCAAAGAAAATTTCAAGGTTCCCGTGAGTTGCCAAATAGTTAATAATTTATAAGACATGATGTAGGTACTTCGGGTTCAAGGTATCAATATAAATTCCGCCATCTAAGTTGACACAAACCCCAATTACATATTTGGAGATTTTGGAGAGAAGAACCATCAAATTAAAGTAAATCCTATCGAATTATAGAAGTTCTTTACAGGACTCTAGTGGGCGGTATAGCGGGAAATAAATTAATATTTACCGCCCACATACCTATAGCGAATAAATTTAAAATTTCTAAGTTATCGGTTGATAACGGTAGACTTGAAAATACTTTTGTATGGGACGTATGTGTCAGATAAGTCAATGAGGCACCTGCTTGTAATATGTATAAGGTACCTACATTTTGGGAAGAATACTATTCTTCCCAAAATGTAGGCTTTTAATACGTAATATATTCCGTGAGAGGATGGTCGAGCGCGCTCCAACCCATTTACGAGATACTACCATACCATCCAGTTAATAAATAAATATTCTTGGACGAATCACACAACGCCATCTAGTCCCAAACTAAGCAACTAAGCTTGTACTATGGGTACTAGATTGCTGATAATAAAATATATATTTTTTTATAAATAAATACTTATTATTCATAGAAAACACCCAGACCAAAGCAAACAGTCATTTTCATGCACACAAAATATATTTGCCTTGCGCAGGATATTCGAACCCTGGGGTAAAATTGACCGTTGCTAGCCACGCGACCACCGGGCCTGTGTCACCCGACCACCGGGCCTGAATGTCAGTTCATAGTAGTACATACATACACGGTTACAAAAAAAGCAAAGATCTAAAATTTTCCAGTCATAAAGTGATTATTTGATTTATCATCAGTAAAGTAGTACTTTCCCAATGGAGTTGTTATAAATAAAACAAGTTTAAGACGGTGTCTTATCGTAACAAATGTAAATGTATGAAAGTCGGTCCGTCCTGAGGGCATAATTAAAACAAAATTATTGAGAACACGATCCATATGCAAATGCAACTGATAAACTGTTTATTTTAACAAAATTTAAAGCACCCTTTCTTAACATTAATGAAATGTGTACATAAAAAGTGAGAACACAATAATAACGTTAATATCTTTTCCGCGTGCTTGTGCCTTAAGTGGCCCGTAAAAAATAATACATATAATGTAATGGCGGCGTTTCATTTTATGTTTAAGTAGAAACTCCGTGTGATCTGCATCTATCTTTTTAAGTCTCCGTAGTACGTATAGTGGCATTAAAAAGCTGTATGTTTTAAATATTATTACAATAGCTAAGTATTTATTCTACATATTTTTTCATGAAATAAAATTGTTTTTATACTACATTTGCTCGGAAAGTATCGTCTTTCTTCCTTCAAAAGTAGCGAGAATTCAATTCACACATTCCATCCCTCCCTAGAACATGAGGGAAGAAAAAATGTATGAAAAAAAAACCGAGCTCAGCTATTATTTTTTTTAAATTTTGAGTGATGTCAGTCCGTCCCGTCAACGTCAAATTACAGAAACAAGTGAATATCGCGTAGGTATGCGTCGAATCTCTTTTTCGATTTTTGTTACTTGGGGTTGTTATTTTATTTTTATTTAATTTTTGTAATTTTTTCATTTTTAGATTCTCAACTACAAAAACCTTCACTGTGCGTGGCCCGATAAACTCTTGTCCGGTATTTTATTTATAAAAGAAACTGACCTACTGACATATTCGTATACATTACCCATATGCGTTCATGCATATAATGTACCTTGGCATAAGCAGAGTATCTACTCCGAAGAATAATGAACAAGGCAAGTATTATGATAAAAATGGTAAAAAAACAATTAAAACAAAAAAAAAGAGTTTATTTCGTTAAAAAAAATTAAAACACCACTCCACTTCCACTGTAATTTTATGAAAATCATAGAATGGCCATTTTTTATCGACAATAGCGTAGACGCATCTTTCGTGAAAGCTTATTTGTATGAAAATATTAATTGTCTGGCATTTTTTCCACTTGCGACAACCTAGACAACGACACTAACAAACTAGTTGTCGTTAGACTTGACGTGTTATTAAGTGGAAAAGCAGTAAAAACATATTATAAATCTGTATTGTGTTACCTTTTTTTCTATGGAGAGAAAAAATGAGAAATCATGTTTTTATTACTACAAAAATGTTATTTTAAATTTTTATTTCGTATTTATTGTATTTTATCCCTAATTTAGTACTTTAAGAGTACCTAATATCACAACACAAATGATGAAAAATCACATTTTCAGCATACAGCCTTAAGTAGGAAGAGTAAGGATAAGACTAATAAGGTAATAATATGAAGGCTTAAAGCAATTGTGGCCCGGAAACATCGTTGGGCCAAGTAACGCCATCCCTTTCAGTAAATGGACTAAAAATGTAAATATGGTAGGAAATATCACCCTCCATATTGACGCCATTTATATTTTTACTAAATTAGACACACTTCCTTGCCATTACACGTTACAAAGAGAACATTTTTAGGGTTCCGTAGCCAAATGGCAAAAAACGGAACCCTTATTGATTCGTCATGTCTGTCTGTCTGTCCGTCCGTCCGTATGTCACAGCCATTTTTTTGTTGAAACCTTGATCTTGATTTTCACACAAAAATAGAAAAAAAGACAATACATTTTGGGGGTTCCCCATACTTAGATAGAACTGAAACTCAAAAATATTTTTTTCATCAAACCCATACGTCTCTTTAAACAAATATGGATAGATCTTTAAAAATGATAGTGAGGTTTCAAAAATTTTTTTTCTAAACTGAATAGTTTGCGCGTAAGACACTTACAAAGTGGTACAATGTGTCGTCCGTCGCTTCTTCGTCCGAACTTCTAAAATAAGAGAATGATAAAACTAAAAAAATATAAATGATGTATGTACATTATCATGGAAATTTCCACCGAAAATTGGTTTGAAGGAGTAAAGTAGTTTTTTTAAATCCTAACTAATATTATAAATGAGAAAGTGAGTTTGTTTGTTTGATATTTCTTCACAAATTAACTAATCATCCGATCATTATGAAAAATTGTACATATGTATATTGTCAGGGGTACAGAGCCCAACATAGGCTACTTTTTATCCCGTTATTCCAATGGGAAAATATTTTTTCTACTATACAGGACGCTGTATCGGTCAACAGATGGCGCCACAAGTCGCGCCGTGGGTTTTATTGTCAAACGAGATCTATGTCATAAAATTAACCGCGAGCGAAGCCGCGCGGAAAAGCTAGTACGTCATAAATCGTAAACCGCAATTACTGCTACGGAACCTTTCACGGGCGAGTCCGACTCGCATTTGGTAAATGCTTAGTTATATACTTTTAATATATTTTATTGCTCTATAAATATTTAAATTAAAAAAAAGATTTTTATTATTATTTTAAACCAGCATTTACACTGTCAATACAGATCGGGATCCGCGAGCAGATTGGTTTAGATTGACTGTGTAACGTGGTAACGTGTTGGTCAATTCGCAACACCATGTTTGGATTGAGATGAATAATTTTACACAGACGTTTTTTTTTCGCAAAATATATGGTTTAATATTTTATCTCTAAGACTCTTTAGTATGGATATCACAGCGTGATGGGGCGGTCCGGAACATTCACTATACCTAATAATTTATTCAGTGGGCGGCCAATACTCACAAAGCGATGTCCTTTAGTTATTCAACAAATCTTATGATCAACCGATATTCCTATTCAATTCCGATCCTTATGACGAATGAAATAAGAAGCAGATCAATAAGCAATAGTGTTATTGTGCGTGCTTATTTACCATATCGACAATAATAGTCTGCTTCTCGAGATGCGAATGATGAGTTCACTGACCTTATCCGGGGGCTATCGGTTATCGGTTCCCTTTGCTGTCAGTCTGAGAAAAATATACAAGTGTTTCCATGTACCAAGAATTCTGTTTTCTCAGAATATAAGAGACAATTTAGTGCCTACTCCATAAACTCCTTTTATTGTATTTGTGTATACGAAAAATAAAACTTTTTTGGCATGACAAGATTTTACCCAGTCTTTTTTCAGTGTCTTTTTTTATACCACTAAGGTGGCAAACAAGCATACGGCCTCCGCCTGATGGTAAGCGGTCACCGTAGCCCATGGACGCTCGCAACACCGCACCGGGAGTATCACTCGGGCGTTGTAAGTCCTGTCCTGTAATCCGACCCTGGTAAATCTTTTAATTCCCCTTTTGAAGTACCCTGTATTGTAGTCTAAAGGAAAGACCGGGGATCTCATTCCACAGCTCCAGCGTTCGCGGGAGGAAACTCCCCTGAAACCGCGCAGTACGCGACCATTTTGGTTCTAGCGTGTGAGGTTGGATAAATTATTTCTCTCTCATGTAAAATTGCGATTTCGTAGATGTCTTTCTTTACTTTGCTGCCATCGAGATTAAGAACCTACGTACAACGACATCACATTAAGATTTTTATCAATTGAAATCTGCCATTAAAAATTATATGTATTGAATTCCGTTCAATCACTCCCATTTATAACTCTTCGTTATCTGACATCAAATAAAAAAGTTTTGCTTTACTAATACGATATCACAGATTAGTTAACGATTTAGAACCATTTATACACTGTATCAAGCAGTTTAAGGACAGTGTAAAGACATAATTTATAAGTATACTAGCGAAAACCGCGCAACTTCGTTCCGCTTTCATCAGCAGTTTACACCGTGCGTCGATCCATCAGTCATTCAGGACAAAGTATTTAATATATAGCCTATAGGTATACATATATATATATATAAATATATATATATATATACATATATATAAATATATATTTTTTAATTATGTTTTGTGCGGCTTAAGTAGCACTGCGACCAAGACTGGTCTATTGTGATCGCCACATGATTTGTTAGAGCTCACCGCTAAACCCTGCAGCTGTGATGAACCGCAGGATTTGCTTAGGGGTGAACTCCTTTAACTCATCTAAATGTTTCCCAAGATGAGTGCTGCGCTTGTGTATAAGTGGCCCACATTCCCCCAGAAGATGCAGTGGTGTTTCATCAGCCTCCTTACATCGTCTGCAGGTGCGTGTGTCACTCAGCCCTAAGTTGGACATGTGCTTATTAAGGCAACAATGTCCTGTTAAGGCTCTGACCACAATTAAATAAATAAAAAAATAAAAAATATGATATGACACATTAAATCTGAACGCTGTACCCTGTATAATGGACTAAAAAATATAGCTAACAAAAGCTTTCCATTTTTTATAATGTAACCTGAATTACTAACCTTATCTAAACCTAAAGGTGACGTATACGTTACCCTAAAAAAGAAATGTTCCTAATAACAAACAGAAACTTGTGTACTAAATATTTATTAACGGTTTGTTTTCACTCCACTCCTTACCTTTAAAGTGTATACCTAAATGAGAAACAAAAGTTTATCCAATATTCCCAATTGGTGTAAGAAATGGAATTTCTGTTTTCTCTCCGAAATATTTTAAAATATAGATCAGAAAACAATGTAATGTAGGTAAGTATAGTTCGCGCGCTTATCTGCACTAGGTTTTCCTAGAGATTTTGAAACTGAACTGAATGACGGCATGCTACCTTACTTATTTAACAATGCGCACATTACATAGATCATTACTAGACATTCATCATCATCAACTCAGCCACAAGAAGTCCACTTCTGTACATTGGCCCCCAAACGTTTCCAACGTTTAGCAGCGGCCTGCATCTAGCGGCCTCCTACCACACATTACTTATTAGTTATGTCATTACGTCGATAATATTGATTTATTTTAGTTTATAATATGACTACCTACAACTTTTGATTTATTTGAGTAGTTAACATAACTACAACTTTGTCAAAAAGAACATAAATGATACAAAAGTGTTGCCAGTAACTATTGTTTAAGATCCAATACAACGCTCACGCTTCTTTTTTCATTTGCCCAGCTGTGAAATATGAAAAACAAATATTTTATTAGTTTCAAGCTGAAAATAGGGCAAATCTTTGTTTAAAAGGACAAAATGTTCGTAATAACTGAATGTTAGCCAGTCCATACAAAAATTTGTTACCTTAAGGTTGCCTTGAATAGATTGCTTTTAGCTTATTGCAATTTCGTTAGTCTGTACTCTGTCTATGTATACTATGTCCTAATGTTGTGTAATTTATTGCAAATAAATCATATTCTGTTCAAATTTTTCTATGGACTCGTGGTTATAAATCTATAGACGTTTGTTCTATTTCATGGAGTACATATTCCTCCCTTTTGTTCTATTTGAACGATAAATAATCATCTGGACAGTTTATTACAGAGCGCCATCTAGTCTCAAACTACACAATGCTTGAACTATGTACACTATCAATGTGTATTCTTTAATCATTATCAATATCCCACGCTAATAAATAAGATTATATTGTTTTTTGGTTTTTTTTTAAATCAAAATTGATTGTGTTTGATAGTTAGCAGAAATAAAATCGCAATAATATAATGATAATATGTTGTAAATGACGTGTCTAAGTGCCCGTTTAGCTTCGAGGACCTTCTGCTCAAAAATGATACGAGGGCCTACAGAATAAAATATTTTTGACTTTAGTATATCCAACTCCGTCAACCGCGCCAAAAAGGCCGTCGCGTCAGACTTACAAGAAGAAAACAACGCTGCGATATTTCACTAGTAAGAAGATTTTATCGTAGATCGACTGATAAGTTGAGGAGATTGATGGAATGGGTACAGGTTGAAATGCAATGGAACATGACATTGATGTGTGAAGTGATTTTAATCAGTGAAAGACTGTACTGTGAATTCAATGCCTGCCGAGTTAAATTTAAAGTAGGCTTCAGATGCGTACAGGACGGGTAACACTTAAGGTAACAAACATAAGCAGGTTCTGGATTTCACGATCACTACACTACGCAGAGTCCGATGTCCAGTCAATGTAAGAGGTGACCAGTGGGGCAATTCACGTAACAAGAACAGATTCTAATTCGATTCAACGACACTCGCCGTCTCACTCATACAAAATAGGAATTGAAACGGGACAGCGAGTGTCGTTGAATCGAACTAGAATCGGTTCTTGTTACGTGAATTGCCCCACAGGGGCCGTACCACGACCTTTTATAACTATCCTTAAACGATTGTGTAAACGAGACGTCGCCTTACATTATGTTATGCCGTCTCCCTTACTCAGCCGTTCTTGTTTTGTGTGGACGTCGTCATTATGAAGGGTATACAATATGATACTGTGGACGTAACGCTACGGTGCACATTATGACAGAGTGGACCATAATTTCGTCTTTGTCTAAATGTTTTCTAATTAAATTGTTAATTAAAATAAATAAATATTTTATGTAGTTATATCGACTATACAATACTTAACACAACATAAATTTTGCTAGTTTGCAAACTACATAGCGTTTGTGTACCTAATTCGTAAAAAAATGTATCTCGTGTTGCAGCAAAAACACAACTATCTATCATTGTACCTATATTTGTAATAAGTATGTCTGTGTTTAGAGGTTAACGACCTAAGTTATTATGATAAATAGATACATATTGATATTGTTTTATTTTACATATTCTCACGTACCTAAGTAAATACATTTTGTAAAATCGTAACAAAATTTATTTTTCGAATAAAGCGTAACGAGCGTTGGTGGTGTAATGGTCAGCATAGTTGCCTTCCAAGCAGTTGATCCGGGTTCGATTCCCGGCCAACGCACATTTTTGTTAGATTATTTTTTAAAGTAATTTCTTTACCTATTAAAAAATTTATGATACGATACATTAAATCTCAAGCTATTTCCTTTTTCTTTTTTAAATAGACTATGACATTTAATGTGTTAACTTAAACGCTTTTAAATACGTAACTAAGATACTATTAATTTTAAAAAAATACATTGTCTTTTTGGACTTTTTAACATTGTTTTAATAACTTAAAATATCACCAAACCATACCAACATGCAGTTTAATGACAATACATAAAGATGAAAACTTGAAGAGCGGGCAGAATCGTTTGTAGTTCAAATCGAAACTTCAAGTAGTCTTCTCAACTTCTCATGTGCATACCATCTGCATACACCATCGACGCCACTCCAAGTGCGCTGCAAACTTGGAGGTAAACTTGACAATGTATGACCACGATAATGAACATCTCAGCTGCATAAAATAATATAACCCCGGCGCTATATTGCTCGCGAAGTAGACCGAAGTTACGGGAAAACGAACGTGATGAGGGCACTTGTTCTTTTTCCTTTGTCTTCTAACTTCAATAATAATTTCTAACTTCGTCAAACTTCGCCTCAGTCAACTTCGCGTTCTAAACTTCAAAGGTGAAACCAAATGAGACGAAAATTATGCGTATTTACTAGATACTATTCCGATGCTCTCCTGAAACAGCGATTCGACCAAGCATGAAATCGTACAATTGCATTCGCTCCTGATATTCAAACTTTGAAATAAGCAAAAGTTGACGAGAACTGCGATTCTCCTTTGAATTTCCTTCGTTGTCCCACTGCTCATTATTTCTATGATAATAAGAAAAGTAAGTGATGCGTTGACAATTTTATTTTTCTTGCATTAGGTATCTGAAACAAAAAACACGTAAGTTTATTTTAAACTTATAGTTTCAGTTTACAGTTACATGATGACAAATAACATTATTATAATGTTATGTATGATTCCAATAAAAAGACAGTCGTGCGGACTCGTGCGTGCGTGCGTGAGATAACATAATTACAGACTAAACAACGCTCTAAATAAATAAACAATTTATCATCTATTTCCCTCACTTTCCAACTGAAAAAAAGCATTCGACAACAACAACACAAAATTTTGAAAATATTTTTCCGTTTTTGAAGATAGAGCAAAAACCCAAAAAGGTAATTACCTAATTGTATTTACTCTATAGTCGGTATCATCTTAACCGACATACTTGGCGTATTGTACGTGGGGTACCATAAAATTAAAAGCAATACTCCTCTTGCATTAACGGATGAAATAAAAATAAAACTTAATTTACCGCTTCAGTCCATTGAAGTGTGTATGATAACGTCGTATTCTCGAATATCACGCCTCAACAAAACAATTTAGCAGATAACTTTTTGTGTGGCCGACATGCGTAAATTACATTAAGCTGTACTGTCATTTATCTTGATGATAATAACTTTAGAAATAAATTGAAAAGAAATTAGTCTTGAGATGCTTCCGTCTAACCCTTTGGGATTTAAGATTTCGGTTTTACTTTTCTTATTGGACGGCATTTAAAAATCGTTAAATAGTTCAATAAAAAAAGTAAAAACTTTCAAAACTATCTATTTTCCAAAATATAGTCCATATTTTTCACATGCGATGCCATTTTGAGAAAAAATTGAATATAAAACATCACATAAGTATTACAATTTATAAGTAAGTAATAAATTTATATAAATATATCTCATGTTAGTTTAGGAATCCCATCCCTGTTTTACAATTAGGTACCTATTTTCAAAAGCCTAGTCGACCTTATCGGCGCATATTTTATTTAAATAGTCTGTCTGTATGAACATTATCAAGTCAAAAATATCGCTTTGTAAAAACTGAAAAGAACTGACAAACATATTTTGCGTGCTCAATGGATCTAGACATCTAGACACGCCAGCGACTAAGTTCTGATAAGAACCGAGCATTTTGCACTAAATTATACCAAAGTCGACTATGAAATGGTCAGTAATAAAATTTTGTGTTTAATGACCCCTCCGGGTTACTATCAGAGATCAACAGTAGCACTATGAATCCCAGTGGAGTTAAAATACTTTGTCACAGGGTCGAATTATTTCAGTCTATCCCCAAGGGTTATCGAAATTTAACTACATGACACTTTTGGGCATTAAACTTACTTAAAATCATAATTTTATTAATTGCTTCTAAGGTTATTTATTACCGTGCTTTTGGGAGATGTTTTGGTATTAATAAATCTTTATTACTTAATCTTTTTCATAAACAAGAATTTGAGATTCTACAAAACGTGATGTAATTTTACGTCTTTTACTTTATTTTATTTTCAAAGAGAACACATTGGTCGGTGTGGTTTTTTTTATAGTTCCCAATCGACTAATTCGTTGTACTATACATGCCAGTTGGACAACGGGTAAACAAGTCCATATTGGCAGGAATCAAGCATCATACGTACTTTGTACTTTACACACATTACTATTTCATCGAAAATCATTAATACTATTATTAATTAGCCTGTCTTGTCTCACTGCATGATCTATGCCTTCCCTCTCTTTTTCTTTTCGATCAATCGAAAAATAATATTATAATAATATGAAAATAAAATAATCTTCGATTGAAATGTCGCCACTTGCCAAAAAGGTTTGTTTAAAAGTTTCACAATACATTATTTTTATAATATTTAAAAAATTTAGACATGGCCCAAAAAGCCTTAAAATGTTTGTAACGTGCAAGAAATTACAAAAACCGCTTCGCAACATTGTCTTTAATAATTGAACGTCATTACTTATTCATATTCAATTAAATTTAAACAATACCTATTATTAATGGAGATGTAAACAGTGGGGCATCTTTTAATAATCTACAGACGCAAATGTAGTACAATATCACATTGTAATAAATTATATCTGCGAGTGACAACAAAACAACAATCATTAAGTATTTAAACTACAGGGTCTGGGGGGGGGGGGGTTGTTACGAGAGAACTGCTGATCTGATCGTACGGCTGTCTATTGTTAGTATTCTTATAAACAAGTAACCTCGGGGATAAAAGAACTACAATAAATTTTACAAGACAAATAATTTTATCTATAAATCATAATCGATCCTTGACATGGATACGGGATAAGGGCGTGCATTACGGGAGATACCATTTTGAGTACAATATAATGAGATGGGATGATTAGATAAATAATTGTCTTCATCTTTATTTTTTCCCAATTTATTTTTGACTAGCCGACTGCCCCTGATTTTACTAAGAATCCCAAATTTTTTTTTTTTAGAATGTAACTTAGCCTATATTACTCAGGGGTAATGCAAGGTGCAAAAAAATTTTTGAAATCGGTCCGGTGTTTTTGAATTTATTCAATACAAACATACACACACAAAAATACAAATCGTTCCTCTTTATTATATTATTGTAGATAGTTATGACCCAACAACATGAGAAATATGAGACCCGAGAACCACTGTACTTCGTCTATACATTGGGGTGGTTAATTTTGTTGGTTTTGAGCCCCCCAATAAACACGTTACGTATATACGTCGGATTACAGGTAAATAAATAGGTAAATAAATATATATAGGACAATTCATACAGATTGAGCTAGCCCCAAAGTATGTTCGAAACTTGTGTTATGGGATACTAACTCAACGATATTATATTTTATAACAAATACATATATAGATAAACTACTCTATTTTTATGTGTATTGTATAATTAAGCTTTAGGACTCCCAAATAAAATAAAATAAAAATAAAAAATAAAATAAACATCCAAGACCCGAGGCCAATCAGAAAAAGTTCGTTTTTCATCATGACCCGACCGGGGATCGAACCCGGGACCTCCTGGGTGGCGGTCTGGCGTGGTAACCCTTTGTAATTCTAATTAGGTACGTAACCTAAATAATTTTAGTTCTCTATTCTATTCTTTTTAGTTCTCTGTTCTCTATTCTTTAGTTTTATGGATGACTATGATTCCGAAAATTCGTATGAACTTTATACACGGAACTTTCCGTCTCATTGGCTCCATCAATCTTTATTCGCGTGTGTATATTAGCACCTTTTTATAGCCTATTTATTTTAGTTAAGCGGTTTTGCTTACACATACCTGCAAAATCAGGGAGTTGATTGATGATTGACGTAGTATCTGAACATTAATAAATTCCGGAACTCAGCCCTTTTCCGAATTAAGATTTAGAAGACCTGAGAAAACTGCTATAATTTGCCTTACCAAAAGTGGAGTAATCCAATCGGACTCTTTAGTTAGACCAAATACTATAGAAGACTAATACGCACAGCTCTTGACGTTTCTCATACAATGACTTGGCAACTTCCGTTCACCTCATGCCGCTAGGGGCGCTATAACATTTTGCATACAAAAAACCTCCGTTCACCTCATGCCGCTAGGGGCGCTATAACATTTTGCATACAAAACGCACAAAAGTTTTGAAATCGTTCACCTCATGCCGCCCTCATGCCGTAGGGGCGCTAGTGTCGCGTCTTGCCCGAATTCTTCCGAAGCTGTGCGTATTAGTCTTCTATAGTATTTGGTTAGACTAGGGATAACATGGTCATGTGATACGCGGCCCCGCGCCGTTGTTGGTTAAAAAAATTGTTCTTAGCTTTATAATACCCGTCAAAATCTGACTTTCGCTTTGACCACTCTTCATGTACAGTGCTACAAAGCTATTTATGAACGTGGCCGAAATTGGAACTACATAACTCCCGTTCATATTGTATGTCACTTTTTGACAGTTCGCCTTTGACAAAATGTATGAAAATATGCCACAGTAACGCCCTCCTACAAACGTCACTCACGTCACCTCACGTTCATAATTATCATTGTAGCACTGTACACAATTAATTCTCAGTAGCTGTGAACTCCGCGAAGTAGAGCGAAGACGAGAGAGTGGACAACCTCTTCGTACTACAGTGTCCTTTTCCTTTGTCTTCTAACTTCGTATCTAACTTCACATCGGTCGACTTCGCAAGAATGCAGAGCTAACAAACCCAAACACTTATTTTCAAACACCGACTTGTATTACCCAGTTACTTTTATATTTTTAAACCTAGTATATCTGTGACCTAGTCATAAACAAACTCTTCTATTTGTTTTTTCTTTCATTTTGTTTGTGAAACACTTGACAAAGAGGTTGTGAAGACATCGCTACGTGAGATTTTATTTACCTTCGTTAAACTGAAAGGTGTACAAAATAAACTTTTGTTTTTTATGTTAAAAAATATGGCGATCATTCAACTGATTGGACATTTTGTAACAACAAGGCGTTACAAGTGTCAGACCTTAAAGACAATGATGGAGGAGGCTTTCATTGATAAAAATATTTCATTATTTATTCAACTGCCGTATAAGTCTGCTATATTAATTGTGTGTACGCATACTATCTGGAGACGACGATCACTGTATTGAGATCTTCAATAATAAAATTTATTGTTCTTTGTAATTGATGAACAAAATGCGATGTTCAAGAACAAAAAAATATGTTTAAAAAAAGATATCAAACTGGTTTTTAAGTTATTCTGTATAATTTTATTAGTTATAATTTTATGATTTCGAAGTAGGTACCAAAACTTCGGATAATAAAATTTCAAACCCATCCAAATACTGATTGGGGTCGATGTAGCTTAACTTGTGTGTTCATTCAGTTTGACATCCTAATATAAAAAATTTCCTTCATTAAAATAATTCTTTATTAATAACGAGACAGTTACTGTTTACGTTATACATGGTTATACCCAAATATTCAGACGATCCATTTTCGATTCAATTAATTTCCATTTAGATAACTACTTATTTGAAAATTTAATATTCTGTTGATTATCATATTTATTACGACGTGATTTATATCCAAATCTTCTCACGCCGATTATACCAGTAACGATGAATTGATTTCCCGCCAACTCGATAACCACATAGCCCACAGACAATAATTATAGGTTAGAATGATTAGATTATTATATAGAAATTTGTTTCACATTTCACACGGGTTTAACCAAAGTTTAACAATGAAACTAATTTAATATCTATGAGAACGTTGCTAATAATAGTATTAACGTTTATTATATTATGGTGCCGGTTTCACCACATAATAAATAAAGTCCCGAATATTCGCCAAAACGCCAAACTCATATTAGAACTGTCAAAAATCTGTCAGTTTATTTAACGTTTAAGCTACACGAGAATAATGCAACCGGTCCTAAATAATAATTGAGAAGTTATGTAATAGAAATGTTTGAAAAGTGATAAAGTCTTTGTGAATTGGACGGCTTCGTCCAACTGACTCGGTGACAGAAGTACAACCATCTATAGTAAATACAACTCTCTCGCAGGATATATGCATAAAACATCCGCGTTTCGTTGAGTATAAGAAAGAGATGCTAAATGTTAAGCAACTCCCTCTCTATCTCATTTCCACCTATTGTGGTTTGCACCATCCAACAGATTCTGCGATGCGGTGAGACTGGCGATGGATAGCAGCGGCTGGAGGCACTTCGTGCGCTCTAAATTTTGCTCATCAGATCACGATCCTCAGTCATGAGGGACCGACTACACAGAGAGTAGATTTAGTAAACGGTTACGTTGTTTAAATATAACAAACTCTTTCATGACTTTACGTTTGTTTTCACCAAAGGTATCAAGTAAACATAAAGAAATAAATCTTGTGTTCCACCGGTGTTGGTCACACGCACAGTGCATACCCGTTTGCCAATAAGATGAATTGTTCCCAACCATATTCGTCCCATCCCACAAGTGAATTATGATAAGCCTTCATAAACCATTTTTTATACAATATTCACCTCGCAATCGCAATAATATATGGAGACACGTATCTACTTGCTACCAGTAAATGCACTTAAATGTAAACAAATATAAATCTTCTTTCTGTCGAGAAAACGCGAGTGAGGCCCTTTTTGAGTTAGTGGGGAACTTATAACATTATAGGGCAAAACCAAATCAATTTACCACAGAAAACATATTGTTTGTTTTTCCGGTCGTGTTTGTTGGGAGATGAAAAACACAAAACAATTGTGTGAGTCAAGATACATTTGTAGATGAATAGTAAAAATTGTGTATTTAAAGACACAAACGGAATTTCATGTTCATAAGGAATGTTAACTAGCGATCGAAGTAACTACGTAGATATTAATCAGAATCTAGCACAGAGCAGACGTTTCTCATCGAATCTTACGTTTAACGCTATTACTATCAAATACGAAATTGATATTAAATGACGATACTTGTTTTTATGTACGACAACAGGCAAACAACCAAGCGGACCACCTTACGAAATGTGGTTACCGCCGCGCCGCCTGTAAACATCAGTAACACAAAGAGTTACCAATGATTTGCACGCTTCGTAACGTGGAAGGGAGAAGGGAGAGGATATGAGTTAAGATCTCTTACTCACTGATACTGCTAATTGCCTTGGTGGCTCTTTACCGACTTTCAAAAATTCAAAAACTAAGTACATCGTAACAATTGCTAAGATATGATACAGTGTAAAATGCTTTTGTTGTTGACCTTTCGCATCTTTCGCGAAAAACAAGTCTAATTTTGTTGTGATTTATATGAATTTTTAGCACATCAAAACACGTTAATGTTATATTGAAAGTCAAACTTTCAATATGTTTACCGACGTATAAAAAACAATTAGCAGACGGCTGCTAATTGTTAAAAAAAAGCAGAAACTGTCTGATTTGATATTAATTACAATCTCCACAGTCCACACCCTTCCGCACGAGAATTATAATGGTGTTAGTATACCAGACCCAGAGCCTGTCTGTATCTCATTCGAGACTGGCTTTAACGGGCCGGAGAACAAATGAGAAACCTCGACATAACCTGAGACTGTAGATTTGATGTGATGAGTAATTCGTATTATCTTAATTTAAATGTAGCAGGGGGGAAAATTAGAATTTTTGGATACCTACATCGCTTATAATTCTGGGGCTCTAATTCTCTTCGTCAAATCTCGTGTCAATCTTTGATCAATCTCAATCGCGATCGCTCTCATACAAAATAGGAATTTAGATTGACATACATTTTGAACGATTTTTGTTACGAGAATGGAGCCGCATGTATAGTTTTTCTCATACTATCTTGACCTGAGGGACTGCTGCAATTTTATATACATAGTATTATTAAAAAGTCTTCCAATTGAATTCCAGATAGGTATATTTAAGTTTAAGAGTTCTTAAATTTTTCAAATTTTTAATGATTGATAAGGAAACGTGTGAGATCTCATCCGCTCTATCTACATCTCACACTCGTCCTGCTTCGGAATGTCTCATCGTCAATGTACAGTCACCATTATACTGGTTCATTAATAAAAGTCTCTTTAAGTACATGCCGACGGATGTCTCCGCAAAGCCGGAATTAAATCGTTTATCTCCCGCCCGCCTGTTTGTTGGACTGAGCGATTCGATTTAACATAGTGAATAAATCTATTTAATCTGTATAGAATAATATAATATTTATTTATTTATTTGATTATCTTTATTGACCACAATACACAATGTACTGATACAACAGACTTAATTCTAAATCATTTACATTCATATTTTACTGGAAAATATTTGTGTTAATCACATTTAAAGGATATCACGCATCGTAGAGGGCCGCGGCGAAACTTACCGTATATAAAATGTAACTTACTCCACAGTACAAAAATGTTACTTTCGTTTTAATACAATATGGCAAGTTAATGCAGTTTCTTATAGACCGATATCGAGGTAATCAAAATACATAGTTCTGTTCTACAATGAGTTAGTCGACTTTTCAAGCTATCTTATACAATACCATCATCGTAATATACCTAATGAAACAACTTTGCCGTCGAAGCCCGTTATAATAAACGTAACGCTAGAAATTACAACTAACTCTTATCTAAATTATTTATTAAAAATAATGTTGATTTAAAATAAGAACAAAAACAAAATAAAAATACGTGACTTTCCCTTAGGAAGTAAACGGATAAAGAAAACAAATGAACACTAACGGAAGGATACCAAAATAACCAAATCCTCGTCGGTATTAATGAAAATCGTGACCGTTTGTCGTCTGACTAATGATTTTGGACAAAGCTCGGATAATCTTGAACTCAGTAAATATCAAAACTCAATTCAAAATTGAATTTTATGGATATCTTGTTATTTTAAAATAGCTATAAAAAATTTTTTTTTTAATAATTATTCATTATTACACATTCTCTTATGAGAGGATATATAAGAAAAGGCTGCTGGCCAACAAACCCTCGTCTTTTGCCCAGTAATAAAATCTGGATATCTAAAAAAATCGATTTCTTCGTTGGTGTTAAATTAAGTACATATTAAAAAAATTCATTGATCGTAAAACCCATACATTATTACAAAAAAAAAGACACTGACTAACACAAAACGGTTGCCAAAATCAAGGCTAACTAATTGACCTATTAACAACCAGCATCCTGAATACATTTTTCGCAATCACCTTACAAATGTAAGGCAGTGAACGTCATTAATTCCCCGTAATAATGTTTTCATTCACAAAATTTATTTATAAAACAACGTCGTAAGTGACGGAAGGTTACATAAATACGCATGTTCGAGCGCATACAGTGCCACAAACTTATCTGTGCCGGCGGCCAAAACTAGAACTAATGAATATCTTGACAATATTACCGTCAACACCATGATCACAGCGCCCCCGCCGCCATCCGCACAGATAAGTTTGTGACGCTGCTGTATAAGATATTCGTATTTGTCCGAGGCGTGACAACGATTAATTTACACATGAATCTGTAATTTTGTTTAGATTTTTAATATCAAGATTGATAGATAATGTCACTTCTAATTTTGTTAACATTTTGTATGTGTTTTGTAAGTGTCAACAGATGGAAAGCAATTATTCTGATTTGTAGAAATATTACTGTTTCAAAATAATTGTATAGTAAAATTACAGGATATGACAGTTAATTAGTAAACATCTAAAACTTACACGTGCAACATTATCATAAGAATTATGACAGATTAGAGATGGCGATGAACGGAGCGCCTTTTTGAAAGCGAATTTATCGGAAAATGAGGTAAAAGGCCCTTGTCTTTAGACAGTGGGATATAGTGGGTGTTTCACATACACATGGGATAGGATTATGATTCCCACCATAATGATAGATAAGACTAACTAAATGAAATGGTCTACATACTTAGTAAAGACATTGACTAAAAAAAATGCCTTAATTAATAAATCAATAGCACATAATAAGGGCATATCGAAAGAGAAGTGATACATACATAAATAAAAATATACTTTAAAAATAAACCCAAATATTAACGCATTTGAAACACATTTGCGAGTCGCAAAGCGTCAAAATTTAATAAAAGTGAGCGGGGCACGTTGCGCCAAATCGTGTTTTAAAATTCCATACGTGCTCAACACGAATATCTCTTTATTATTATTGCAAGAGATGAGATTTCTTTGGATCATTCTACACTACAGCATTCGCGTTATTGCCACACTTAAATGTTATTGAAATGTTCTGATCGCGACATTGGCGTTAGCGTGTAAAATGAAATTACTACGGCTTTACTGAGATTCTTTTCGGCAAGTAGCCATAAAGAGAGGTACTTAGTTTGTTTTATAACCAACTTACTCGACCATTTTATATGTGCTCTCTCGTAAGATGAGATTTATTTTAGGAGTATTAATTATCAGGAGTTGTAAAATGTTATTTAAAGTTAATTACTGACTATATTTTGTTTTTAGAATCACGTAACTAGGTATAGTAGTAATTATATCCATTAGTTTTTACGACGCTAGTAATAAATTTTCTAATTTGCCAAGTTGCTTATTTGCTAATAATAGTACCATATTTGACTCTTATTTATTTCACTAAAAACGTGTTATAATGATTTTATTCAATCAAACTTTTAAAAACTGGGCACTGGCTGGTTGCATCAGGATGAGTGCATTTGCTAAGGCGCATACAACATTTGCTTGAAAACAAGGTTTAAATCAGTGTAGGCAAAAGCCTTCGTACCAATCTAAGCGCAATCGGTATGAAACCTCTACTACACTGTTGACAAACCAATGTTTTATTTCGTGTTGCGCAGGCATAAGTTTTATCACGATATTGTGAAACTTTCGAAATCGAACTGAAACAGTTCCAATTTCTACCAAAGTGACAACTGCCAAATTACCATCATCTCTATTTTCGAAACACTAATTGATACAGTTATACATAACCGTGTGGTATTTCTTAATTTTTAAAACGATTTCCTATATTAAGAAGGTGTTTATTGTCTAAAAACCGATAGAATCCCGACAATCTGAGTTACAAAATATCTAAAACCACTGGAAATCTTTCGTTGTATTTCCATGGCCGTCTCTGTGAGAATCTTTTGGAATGTCAATAGTAAACGGAATCGATGGGCTCTCGTAGTGTTTACTACTTCCTATTTGAGTATTGAAACAGAATTTTACTACCTACGCTTATTTGCACAAATAAAAAAGGATGCAAACGAGAAGAACGTTCTAGAAGAAAACTGAATTTGATACGTAAGGATATATTTATAAAAAGCTTTTACTGCAATGCCACTTTTTTTATTTATTGTTAGACTGTTAGATTTTGGAACAGAAACACTTGCAGACGTTGAGGGCCAAAACTTTAAAGAGTTTTGGCTCTTAAGGTCTCGGAAACACATAGGGGACATACGTGGACGAAAGTTGAATGCCAAATCATTATAAATATTTGAAGATCAAAAATCGCTAATTCTTATTCAACTGGGCTACATTAATTTTCAACGTCTAACTTTATCGATATTGTTCTCATACTTGTACAAAAATTGTACATGGGTGCCAAAAGATAAGTCTTTAGCATCGAACAACAATATAATGTTGACTATAAATCGGTGTACAGAAATAACTTGTAATAAAATGAGTGTATAATTTTTATAAAACATACTTTTTGTAAGAAGATATTGGTGCTTCGTTGAGACCTTCACACATAATCTTACACCTTTAACAAGTAGGTAAGTATTTATCAGAATTTGTAATTGCCGATAAATTCACCGAGACGGATAATTTGTGAGTCGTAAATAATCGTAAAATTGCTAGTGTTGTGTATTCCTTAAATTGCCAAAACACACCTTTTATTTAGCGATGTCCTTGTACTCAGATTTAACGGTATTTAAAGATTTAGCGGTGATTCCACCCAACGTTTCACTTCATATTATAAGGATTATTTTACTAGACCGTTTCCCCGTTTTTTTTTAAATCTCCTTCTACCTATATTCTAAAAATACACAAATAAACATAGTTACATTAAAATACTATTCATTTGTATTTTAAATGCAATATACGTGTAGAAAATTCTTGTTAATTCATTTATTTCTACAGCTAACAGCAGATCCCAAACGTTCTTACAATCATCTAAATTAACATTAAACTCAGACTTGCAAGTTTTACTACCCTTTTCGTATTTCTACTGGTATTGCTGTAACTCTTCGCTCCATTCCAACCAAAATTCCAAGTAAGTGCTGGAATTAAATAGAGATCTGGTATTACAAAGAAAAATAGCGTCCAATTTTCGTAACCGCACATTTCTTTGCTAATGAAAGTGCCGTAATTTGTCTCAACAAAATGTCTGTGTGCTGTTGATTTTCAAATAAGAGACTACCATTGAAACGTGCACTGAAATGTAATTCTCTTGATAGTTTATAAACTTTACGACATACTTTGGACACTATTTCTTCCAGAAATGTTTATTGAATGGTCTTGTTATGGTATTTTGCGAGCGTTTTAAATGAGTTTTCCTAAGTCTATTGAGCTGACATTTTGATAATTTATTTTGTATCCAAAATGGGACATGGAAAGTTATAATGCGACGCAACCCCATTGAGCTTAGGCTTCTTTGACTTTTGACTCTTTCGTGTTATTCAGAATACAATGAAGACATAAAATTATATCAAAAATGATCATTTTGAAAATTTGCTATTCTTTTCACAATAATTTTACTACTAAGATCAGTAAAAATTAACCAAATGAAGTTTTCTATTCCGTGAATTGGCGTTCTCCATCTTTATGCAGTATACCTACACTGGAAGTACTGGAACTAATGATTATTTATTTTTCTTGTATTACGGCTTCCCTTAATGTGTTAATACATTACTCCAATGCCGTTACATTAAAGAGATAAAGAGAGTATATTTCTTAAACTTTTTATTAAGTACCTATTAATTTTGGTGGGTTAGGTAGGGAACTTATTTGACAGATTGGAGTCAATCTTTTAGAGTTACTTTTTCTTTCACCTCCTACGTCTTTTTTTCCACCCTAAAATAGACATCCACTCATATTATTACCATTAAAATGCCCTTAAACTATACTTCGATATTACAGATTCCAATATCGAAAATTCGCACACTGACTGTAATCTAAAAGCAAGCAATATCAGTGATAAACTATTATGCAATATATAGGTTAGGAATAAAAAATATCCCAGCAGTGCGCGTCACTATTTAGGTCAGATCAACAATTTGTAATAAAAATCTTGAACCGGGATCGAGTTGACGGGGCCGGAATAAACACTCCCACCTAACAACCTAAGGGGACAATATTCGGTTGATTACTCTCACTTTAGTCACACGGGAATCCGAATTAAAGAAAATGTCGTGTTTTTTCTCTTGTTGCTTCCTTTTTTTCCCGACCGTGTTCCTATTTACACGTACAAGAAGTGGACCCTTTATTTGTTTTGTAGTTATTCTCTATCGCTGCCTAGGAATAAGCAGATAAAATTTAAAAAAAAAGATAAAATTGCATAATATTGAGAACAGTCGGTGAGCTTTATAATATGCAATACACAAACAAGATAGGTAAACAATATACATAAACTTATAGCCTAGTGTATATGCAACAAGGCGGCCTTATTTCTCAAAACAATCTTTTGAAATGTACGTGTGAAATATGATATTGATAATCGATACGAAACCATTCTAAAAGAAATTACCTAACTGTGGTATGATTGACCGGATATATATAATTTTGGTCCAATCAAAGCTTAATAATTCATTCACGACCATAATGCCATTATTAATATAATCAACTCCTAACGATATTGTAGTTATTATTTAATGTGGTTGTATCGTTTTTTTTTAATCTGAGAACATTTTATGATTGGTACAGACAAAGGAAATAATATCCACAGTCGTATTTTACGAATATTACACTACAGAAAAGGATTCCCTGATTTTTTGTGTTTGATATAATCTGACGCTTCTCCGGACTTGAGCCGACCGAATACGTTCTCCGGACTTCAGACCGAATACGTTAAGCTACTGGTCCTGACAGTCTCATGAGCGAAGCCTAGTTAGCCAGGTGGTCCGAAAACACTAATCCCAGATAAGTTTCAATTGATACCAATCAGTATAGTAGGTGGCCGGGGCAAGAGGGTTCTGGAATGGCGACCCCGTACCGGAAAGTGCAGCGTAAGACAGTCAAAACGTGGTCAGACGACGTAAGGAAAGTCGTAGGAAGTCGCTGGATGCAGGCTCGCAATGAAGGCGTTTGGGCGAGGCCTATGTCCAGCAGTGGACTACTTGTGGCTGAGATGATGATGATGATTAGTATAGTAGATTGTGAGTATTAATGGCGTTTGTGAAGTGTGATAAACACATTTATAGTCCTTTGAAAAGTGTGTATTCAATGATGCGATTCTGTTTAGTTTTACCCAAAGACATTGCCCAAAGTCTGAATACGGATATGGATAGCCAATACGGTACCCTAAAAAAGAAAATTGCTCAAACAAGCATACGGCCGCCTGATGGTAAGCAGTCACCCTGGCCTATGGACGTTGTGAGTGATATCAAGTACATATAAAAAATCTCTGAAAATACTTTGTCAAATGTAATTATTCACACAATGATCATTTCCCAGACCCTACGCCACGTAAAGTACCACCATGAACAACAATAAAAGTCAATAAAAAAATTAAAAGTTGATGTAAACGGTTCATAGTTAGAGATGTGAGTCTATTGTTGCGGACGTCGTCGTCGGCGTCGTCGCTGTCCAGTTAACTTTGGGACCACAACAAATTTGGATCCGAAACTTTGGGAACCAGTGGTGTAGAATGTTATTGACTATTATATTAAAACATCAAGGAGACACGCGTTTTTGGCACCAAATGTGCGGATGCGGTGATATTAAATTCCACGCTTTGACATCAAAAACTCGTCTGTCATGTGTGTCATGTTATTTTGGGGTTTTGACAACCATTGCATTGCACAGAAAATATAGCCTTATTGGGCTGAAAAGGTGTTTTCTCTTCTCTCGCAATTTCCTTTATTACATTATTTCACTAGATTTTTTTTTGTAGTTTTAATATTAGTAAAATGTAACAAACTTAGAGTGAACTTGACTTATTAGATCAGTCTTACTTCCTGACTTCCTTGTACCTTTCCCTTCCATCCAAGAACTTTGTCGTCTTGGATATCCATGGGCAGTAATCATTGCTTACTATCAGGTGACACGATCGTTTGTCCTACTCTATCATAAATAGGGTTGATTACAATTATATTCTCGCGACACAACACGTCATAATATGTAATTTTTTAGTCTTAATATTTATAAAAGCAAAATACCATTCACTGATTAATCACGAAATCTCAGAAACCATAACACCAACAAATTTGAAATTTGGTAGATAGCCTCCTTATAGGTAGGGTGTAGACATCCGCATCCGGATATTTCGAAATTCCCACGGGAAAGCGGGATATATGTAAACAAAGTTGTGTGTTTTTTGCTAGTAAATGTGTATAAGGAATAAAACTTAAAACCTGTCACCCTGTATAACCGATATCCATCTGTCGCGACACGACACACTGTATACCGCCGTAATGCGTGTAATCTATCTAAACTATGCATAGGTACCTATTTAATTTAACGTGTACCTATTAATTAATTTCCGTAGTCAATGCAGTTCTTTTCAAATGCCGATACAAATGGGAGTCGATTACGATAACACATAAATTATTTTTTTACTCAATGAATGGTACTTAATTACTACTTTATCGTCTTATAAGTAGCCGTGGCTACTATATAAATACTTATGAACTAATTAAATGGATATCTACTTTTCCCTATATCATGTAATTTATAACAAACATTTTATTAACCAGGAAAAAAGCAACTTCTATATAAGTATTTTATGAACTCTACTCTAAAGATTTCTTTTAGCAATATGGCCGTCTTGTTGCATTAACACTAAGTAAGTAGGTACTTTAGTGTGCTTACCATATGATTTGTGTATTGTATTGCAAATATAGCACATTTTTTTGTGGGTACAAATATGTAGTTAGGAAGCCCCACATAGTTTAAGCCCCGCAGCTTTATGACATTTTAGAAAAAAATATTTGTGAAGCAATCATCAATAAATTTGGCATTACACATTATCAGAGATTTAGAAAACGTATTTATTACCAGGAGATAGAAGATATAAAATGCTATTTGCGATATAATTTGGTGCCTTATAGCTGAAAGAAATCTTTCAGAATGGAGAGTACCACGCTCGCTGTTGACTCGACAGGTTGATAAATAATCGAAAAACAAAAATGAGGAATTATCAAACGCTGTGTTAACAGCTTAACCAAGATTAACGTCAATCAAAAGCCATCTCCAGCGTCTACAGTGAGCGATCGATTCCGAACAAAAATCAGTTAATAACTGCCAAAGAAAGTATGATAATAATCTCGGTCCGGTCGTATCCAGAGTAAAACATAGGTACCTAAAGAGAAAAACTTAAAATTACATGACAGTAATAAATACTAGATAAGGCAACTTATAAGTAGACGCAAAATGACATAAGTATAATAACTAATAAACCAAGTTACTTACAATATATCAAAAAAGTACACAAAGAAAACTCATTAAAGTATTTTGATACGAGTATAAATAATATGTGTGCTTTGTTGTTAATGGTTAGCTTATTTCGATCCTCAACAAAGAAAAATGACGTGTCTCAACAACTCACAGCAACTTAGTCCATTGTCTCATACGCCATAGACAACTGTTTCAAAATTAAACTAAATTGTATCATCAATCTTAAGTTGACGTGGTTTTGTATCACTTGCAAGAGTTTATTTAGCTATGTAGCCAATAAGCATAACTACCTAAGTTCTATATGTATTTGATATCAAATCTGTGATTTGTAATCCAAGTCTTAGTAAGGTTTGCAAGGACCCGAGCTCTTAGGAACGAATCTAAAACGATCTAATTTTCTCTTATGAATATTAGACAGGCAAGCAGGATCAAACTTGGACTTGATAGCTCTATATTCTCGAGAAGTTGATTGAAGTGAAGTTAGCGCGAAGTTAGAAGACAATAGAAAAGTAAAGTCGAAATAGGACGAATCTAACCGAACGAACGTCCACACTTTCTCGCCTAACTTCGCGAAAGTGTAGAGTATCAGCGTGAAATACAATCAAATAATCTGTGGTTGAAATTAGAACATTCACATTTGGTGATTCGTATGCAAGTTCCTCCTAATTTCCTTATTTTTATATCTGTC
This sequence comes from Endotricha flammealis, assembly GCA_905163395.2. NCBI lineage: Eukaryota > Metazoa > Arthropoda > Insecta > Lepidoptera > Pyralidae > Endotricha > Endotricha flammealis. The sequence goes on along the minus strand of LR990863.1, from coordinate 8,571,202 downwards.
TGATACATTTCACTATATTTATATTGTCGTGGTGATGATATTCGCACATACCTACAACACCTCATTTCGTTTTTCAATTTATATTTTATCGAAAACAAACTTGTTTTTTTTAAATGGCCCGAGGCCCGCCGATGTGTGAAGTCAATATTTTACACTTTATTAATGTATTAATAATAATTCTACGATTGAAATAAATGGGGTTAATATAAATCATTAAAAATATACATAATTTACGATAAATAATATTACATTTTTCACTTTATATTGCGCCTCGAAAACGACCATGTTAGGCCCGCTAAAATAGTGCTTTTAATATTTTTATTGTAAATTTTTATAATGTTATGAATAAATTATAAAACTACTTACAAAGTTTGAGAAAAAAATCAAAGAAATACCTACCTTAGCTAGGTACTCACGTAGCTAGTTACAATGTTAGACAAATTATTTGGTTAAAAAAATACATAGTTGTAATATCAATAATACTACATTTTATCGAAATAAACTATGTAATATGCAATTAAAATTGATTGTTTCATTTTATACAGCTTGTTTAAGCAATTAACAAATATTCGAAATGTTTAATTAGCAGAATACTATTACGACCAATTAAATTTGGCATTCTAAAAATCTTTCGAATGATTTTGACAAACCGCACAAAAAACGGTTAAGTGCGTGTCGGAATCGCACCAAATTTTTAATATTTTACTGTATTTTGTTGTTCTTGTATTATGGTTCATAGCAACGGACGATATAGGAATAATTTATGGATACGCAACGCAACGCTAAAAAATAAAGTAAGTTATTCGCTAACTGACTCTACATATTGAAATATCATTCAACAGTCAAAACCATCTGAAAAATGATATAAGAAAACAAAGTTATAGAAACTCCTTGATATGACTATCGTTTATCTTACGTGAATGAATAAAATAAACACCTTCATCTTCAGCCTGTTGTCACCCAACCCAATGCTGAGTGTAGGCTTCTTTCAATGTACGCCAGTCTTTCTTGAGTTAGTTTCCCCGCGACATTAGCGACGTCATCGGACCGTCATTGTATCAGTTGTCTGCTTACGTAAGCAGAAACGTTCCTGTCACCAGTTCTCTACCTATACTCCATCATCTTTTTCCCCATCTTTCGTCGTGTGTTCTGCACAAATGTGCTCCGGTCGCTAAACTCCTTAAAAAACCAATATACCTATAGGAACTCCTTAATTTAATGCACTTGTCTGCAGCGATATGACCTTGCATTAAACGAATGTTATTGGTCTTGCACTCAATTTCAATATGCATGCATCGATTTTAAATCAAGCGTTATATAACATACATAACATACATAAACATAATAATGACACTATAAACCTCGATTTTATATCAACGACATATTTTTTATCAACACCTTAATAGGAGTTTACAGGAGTTGCTGTACTTCAAACTCTCATTTACTTACATAATGGTGACTAGGGGTAACCATATCTCTATGTAGAGCCATTTAATATTGTAATAAGATCATTTGCGTAGTAATAGTATCAGGCGCATGGAGCTAATTTCCTTCGCAACACAACTTTGCTGTTTGAACTAATAAGAGCGAATATGGACTGTATCAGCGGTAGGTGACGTTACGAGAGCGTAATAGTACGTAATTGTGGCGAACACGTAGCCCGACAGGTAAGTGTTGTAACCCAGCTAGATAAGGGAGATAATTTGTTGGATAGTGGCAAGTACAGACAGCACTGCGTTTTGCCGAGCCGGATAATAGTTGCGCGCTGTACCGCGTACCGTACACCGGTCGTCGAATGTGGAGCAGTCGACGGCGAACGATGCCTGATGCCTCCTACAAAAAATCAGTGTAAGCTCTACACCAAGGCACTGCGGTCGCGCGCCGCTCCCTCCCGCACGCCGGGCATTACACGCGGATACTCGCGTACGCATTAACTTTCCCGACTTTAGGAAACTTGGTTAAACTTTGAGTAGCGTTTAACATTACGCGGGCTCGAACGATAGACTTCAAACTGTGGTAAATTAAAGTGAAAAGTGTCATATTGTCGGTGTGTAAGTTGAGCATATGGCCGTGGCCTGAGGTCCGGTACAGTCGTGGCTTGCCGATAGAATCACGACGAGCACGTGTGTGCCTATTGCGTCTGGTCTGGAGGGTCACCATTCACTTCACCTATTTCGTCGTATGAGTCAATCAATTTTTTTTATTATTTTTTATTTAAACCACATGAGTCATCGTGCCTAATTAGGTATTAGAAACTAGAACTCACCTATGCTCACACGAATGGGTATTGCAATGTCCCCATATTGATTTATGTCGACATATTAATCTGAATGTGGAACTGACCAAATAAATACGTATAGGTTTGGTCAAGTAACAGTTAGGTAGTAAGTATAATATTTGATAAATATTTTATACATTTATCCTCAAAAAGCTTTTTAAATGAAACAAAAACAAATATTTTCCTGTCTTATTAATTTGCAGTATATAACAGGCTTCGCTCTAGTAATTTACACATTCAACGTGTATATAATTGTATAATGTCCTATAAAAATAACTTAAACGCATGTTCTTAAGAAGAAACTGCTTTTAATCTCAGCCTATGTCCCTTCAATTATCATAATGCTATCATCACCATTAGTATGCACATACATAGCCTTGCACTGCACTTTACATACACTATGTAGTATACAATGTGCCTACATATCAACAAACATTTGAGATAATGTGACTGAATTAAACATTTCAAATGCTATGAAAAGAAATATTTATTAAAAAATACACAGAGAAAATTTTCAGCTAATGACACATTATGTCTTGAGCATTTCTATCGTTAATTTCGACAATATCACATTTTTTCTATAAAATGTATTTTTGCAACCCACATAGAGTGAAACACCCAATTATCAGCACCTAAAAAAAGTTTTATTGCGAATAATGCTTATTTATAAAATAAAATAAAGATAACGAAATTAAACATTTACGTCAGTATAGATATAATGACTTGAAAATATTAAAATAACAAAAAAAAAATTTTCATCGCGCTACTAACAAATTGGAACGTTGAGGCTTCCCCTAAATTATAATTACCTACTGTTTATAATGTTATGCTACCCATTCTTATTAAAAAAAATTTTTGAAAGAAAATTTTCACCTCCACCCCAATTGGTATGCGGAAGTCATAAAATTATTTTTGGGCCAAAAAAAAATCCGTAGAATTACTTAATAAAAAAAAGTAATTCGTCCATTAAATTGAGTACCAGATGCTGCTTTTTTATTTAATTACGCTAAAAGGATCATCCAACAAACAATTACCGTAATGATGCAGATAGTAACTATGGTTTCAATTTAATTTCCCTAGTGCAAAATCTCTTCTAAGCATTCCTTGAGTATTCTTCCCTTACCCTTGCTGAGGAGAAAATTATTGCAGGAAAGTAGATTGTGTTCTGTTTCTGTGGAAATGCAAAAAAAATAAAAGATAACGAGTACACTGTCTTGCAAAGTTGACTGAGTCGAAGTTAAATAAAATGAGACGGCAAATTAGACGAAGTATGACCAAATGACCTGACTACACTTTGCTAATCGCTTAACTTCAGTCAACTTCGGGAGTACTGTAGAACCGCGGTAAGCCCGTATAAATATACATTCTGACGCAAAACTCTGCAATGTTAAAACCTACCAACTTAATGCAAACCTTATATTATAGAAAATAATAAATAAATTTATAAGGACAAATTACACAGATTGAGCTAGCCCCAAAGTAAGTTCGAAACTTGTGTTATGGGAGTCAACGATACTTTATTTTATAACAAATACATATAAAATAAACATCCAAGACCCGAGGCTAATCAGAAAAAGTTCGTTTTTCACCATGACCCAATCGGGATTCGAACCCGGGACCTCTTGGGTGGCGGTCTGGCGTGGTAACCATTACGCCACGGAAGTCGTCAATTATTATTATTTATATGTCATACCGCAGACAAACATGCAAGCGCGCTACCTGATGGTAAGCGGTTACCGCAGCCTATAGGCATCAGTAGCATCGTTGGCGTTACCAATGCGTTGCCTGCTACAAAGACGGGAATAGGAAAAGAACGAAGAAAAAAGTTGGGCTTCTCGTATCTTGTCTCTTGCTCACCGAACGAAACACATTGCTGCTTTACGCCAATTTATTGTGAGAGGGTGGTACTTACCCCGGCCTAGCTAGCTCAATTAAATGCTTTAACAACCCAACTACAAAATGCTCTACCACTAAAAGTTAGAATGTTAAACTTTATTTGTTTGAACATGAAGCCATATGGACGGTTTCCAAATGGCAAGTAAATACTACAAGTTACAACGGATACATATAGAAATGTTGCTGGTAGGACAAATTTAAAGAACAAAATGTAGTTTCAGAACTTTATAGAAATTACTTTGGTATAACTCGCAAAACTTTACCTGCTTCTGCGTCGGTGTTAACCAGATGTGGTATTGCACATTAGAGTTGTTGCAAGTCTCACAAGTATGTAATATATGGCGGCCAACATTCCTTATCTGCTAAAACAGTTGCACCAAAAATATTTGTGACTCTTAACTTGATTTTATGAAACTGAAAACAAAAACTGTAGAAATAGACAGGTAGCAGCCCCAGCAGTGGGCTATAAACGGCTAGCAAAAAATATATATATGAGTTAGACGTAAAAAACCAGTTAAGTATGTTAATATTTAAAAAAATACTTAATTTACTTTTTTTGTCTCTGAAAAATATACAATATTTCATATCATATTATGTCACTCTGTGTACGCAGAACAAACCCAAATAAGGATTACGGTTCGCACATTGATATAAAACCACAATTTTTAGTTTCGCAAACTGAATCGGTACAACATACATAATCAAGTTTAGACATATTAAAATTACTAAAGTGTTACCAGGTCATACCATTTCCGTTCCCATCACGATACGTGCTAATTGTTTGTGTCTATACAATCATTACCTCGTTATCTAGGTATAAAACCAGTTCAAATAAGCTTAAATTATACGCTGGTGCAGCCCACCTTTCTATTCATAATGTACGGGGAGGTTAAACGCCAATCGCTTACTTGCCATGTCATGTTCATCACGATGTATCGATACGATAAATACATTAACAATTTTTATTAGTCTTGTTTTGAAATAGACAAACAAAAGAGCGGTGATAGAACAGTGGTTTGAATGGTGTTAAGGACCATTGACCTTCTTTTTTCTTTCATTTGGCAATCGGACTTCTGACGAAGATTCCATTGTGCCATCTTCAAGTTATGATCCCTTGTGTACGTAAATTTAAAGCAGCGTATTCATGCTATTTCGACTCAGTATATATATAGTCTCTAAGTCAAGACTCAAGACGTCCCGAAGAAAGCCGATAGCAAAATTTCTTCAGTGAAGGCGGATTTGGAAGTCAACACGATAATGCACTATTAATAGTTCTTGATCATAAACTCAAATCACTATGCACTTTAACTTAACCAATGTGTGCTTCACATTACACTACCAATACTATGAATCAAACGTTTGAAACACACAGAAATTAAATTTCTAATCACGAGCCCAAGGGACGCTATCGTAGTTGGCGCCAAAATCCCTTGTCCTTAATTCAATTTTCCTAAAATAAAACATAATTTTCCATTTTTAAACATGGTGTAATAAAAAAATTTGCGACATTTTAAAGTAAAAAAAATATATAAAAAAACAAAAGAAGTCTAGCTGGCCATAGTATAGTAAAGGCCGGCCGCGTGTTATCGTGCGATGCGAACTCATTCGTGGCGATAGGAAACAGCTTGTTAACCATTTGAACTTAGGCCGTATGTGAGTGAGAGCTTGAGTTTTTTTTTATTAATTGAAAAGTTCAGTTTGGGTGTACTAACACCCTCTTCTGAGACACCGGACTGTGAGAGCCTGAGTATGACATAAAAAAGACAATATTTGAAAAGAAGGAAAGTACAGAGAAAGGAAGATTTAACGAAAAGAAAAGTGGCTTTTAGTTTAATCGTCTATCTTGTAGACAAGTCCATTTATGAAACGCTGACGTTTTAGTTTTGGCAGCGCCTTTTATCATATTATGTCTTATGTACTGTTCAATGTACGAATAAAATAAATTTACTGTATGAAAACAAAGATAAGACTCGGGTACTGTGAGGTTTTGACTCAATATTACTGGAATAGGTTCGAATAACTATAACTTTTTATAAACTAGCTAGAGGAAGACCGCGATTCCCCGGGAATGGTTCCTGGAGTTACCTGGATAAAATTTTACTTTTCTGGGTCTCAAACCATGTCAAATTTCATTTAAAGCGGCTCAGCATGAGATTGATAATAGATAGGCATATTTTTTTTGCATTTTACTATGTTTGAATAGATGAGAAAGTGCTTGTTTATATTTACAAGAATTTGTTCAATTTAATTTGCTTTTTTGAGATACGTAGAATGCATAAAGGTCTTTTACAACCACGCAAGCGAAATTCAGTTTATTCAGTCATAAGAGTAAACAAAATATCGTAAAACATAGGTAGCATGGGATAGTTTCCGCGATGTTTCTCGAGTATTTATGTTAGAAATCAGAACAAAAAGCAAGAACATGTAAGAACATTTTGTTTGATGTTCCCTAATAAAGAACGTCCTTTTTACGTATGAAGCAACGTTAGACTACCTACTATAGAATTGTAGTACATGTCACCGAGCATGCAGGATAAGCAGCGACAACGTCAGCCAGTCGTTGGATGGGTTATTCAAAAATCTTCCGTTCTTAGGAGTAACTCAATGTGCATTGATCCTGATATTATATAGGTGATAATTAATTAAATCACTGATCCTTTATTCACTCAAAAATGTGCTGAATAGCCCTTTCCTTTTGTCCTAACTGTCTTTACCAATGGGTCGCAATTTTTAACTTCATTATCTGCTTGTCATCAATCAAATCAAGGGTGTCTTAGGACCGGGATTTTTTCTTTGACCGGACATCTCAATCTGTTCCTTTTTCCGTCTTTACTTTTTTATACTAATTATAAAAACTGTATCTTTATTTCTGGTCTCTGCACCATTCAAAGACATTTTAATAATTCCAAAGTGAAATCATGTACTCACTCAGCCCCGCCCGGATGCCTCTGTCAAAAATAATTATTAATTTAGGTGAAGTAAGTAAGTAAGCAAGGTGAAGTAAGTTAACAAACTGAGCAGAGATACAAAAATTATTTTGCACAAAAGAACTTCGTTTGCATGAAAAACGCGGACGTTTTACAAGTACTAGTAACTTCTTTTGCGAACTGCTGAATTCTGTAAAAGTTTATAAACGCGGAAATGAATAGGCACAATTCCGAATATTTCTGATCACGCACAGTCCTTTGGGCTTTGGCCAGGCGTTGGACTGACTTGTAACTGTTATTTCATATGTGATGTGCCTGTTTTTTATGCAGACTGTAAATGTTAGTGTGCAAAAAAGCGGTATCGTGATCGAATGTTTCATCACTTTAAGTCGTGAGACGCATATCGCAACCGATCGTAAATAGAAACCTATAATTTTGTAATACATCTTTCTAATTACCTTAAAAATAAAATGATGACATTAATTGGCACATTTTTATGAGAACACGCGTACTGAATAGAATAATAGAAATACAAGTAAAAAAAAAAATACTGGAAATTATACTTGCCACAAGATTTCCAGTAATTTTTAATAGGTACCCAATTGTGGTTGGTAATAGTAACATAATGTTGTATTTCCATAAAGTACCTAATTTGTGAATGGATTTTTGTCATCTTCGACATTTATAATTTTTAAGCAAAATGTTAATTACAGTTAAGTAATTCATTTTTTGTAGCAGGTCGCAGGCAAATGAGCAAGCAGACCACCTGATGGGAAGTGGTTACCATAAATTACAACTATTTACAATTAATTATACTAAAGATGCAATAATTATTATATAGGCACGCAAGTTAAATTTCTTCAGCATTAAGCGAACATAAAATAAAAACTTATATAAAAAGTACAAGGAGCGACAAGTTTAGTATCGCTACAAGGTAATTAAAATGTCACCGACATTCAATCATTTAATTTATTAGCGGATCTGCAGAAGTAATACCAAAATTTTGTTACGTCATACCATTTAATTTTATGTGAATTAATGTTACTTGTTATTGTGTAACTGACATCTAATAAGATTTGTTTTTACCTTAATTATATAACTTCTACTAGTAGGTAGGTTTCCAAATTTTAATATCACCATAACATTAGCTAAATTGCGCATACGTGAGATACATAAAGCCTATTTAAGCCATAACAATGTAACACGCTTTAATTAGACAACTAATAATTCATAATTTTAAATATTGTAAGTACTTACTTATTTAAATTATTTTTTTTATAAACTCAAAATACAGCCTGTAAAAAAAGTTTGGAGAAAATGAGGGCGCTTCTTTCACATCTATAGTCACCCCATACACTATGACGCAAAAGATTTTGATACTTTTTAATTTGGAATAGAAATCACCAATTTACAGCAAATTAAGTAGTGTTGCCATTAAAAAATCTTTTAGCTCCTTAGATCTGTTACCATTTCAAACGCTTTTTTTACTAAGCTATACAAAGTTTTTTTGTTGCCATTAAAAAATCTTTTAGCTCCTTAGATCTGTTACCATTTCAAACGCTTTTTTTACTAAGCTATACAAAGTTTTTTTATACATAGGTACAATAAAGGATTATTTAAAAACACACAAGTTTTCAAAAAAACATCCTCCATGCGGGTTCGTCAATCATACTTAAAAGTTCTTAACACTGTAAGTTTGACAGTGTAACATTATTCTCGACCTACACGAGACGATAATTCCATGTTACATACACCGAACAGACACCGCACACGACCACTGATATTATGTTAAATCATCCTGTATTTTTATTTAGCGTGTTCACAGATGGTCAACTAATTTTGCTCCATCAAAAAATATTCTTTAAAGCACACCTGCGCTGAAGGGGCCCATAATTAGTTAAAAAAATAATGTACCGAAGCTAAATATCAATATTGATATTTTTATAGTGAAACATTGAAGAAGAAGTATAGTATGAGTATTGAGTGAGTTTTTGTTATTGTATTGTGTTGCAGAAGCGTTCTCTCTTAAAAATATCTCTGTGAAGTTTTATATGCCCTCAGTGGGAGCAAAAGAAAGGGAACATGTTTGAACACACCTTTTATTTCGCGCCTTATAATCTGACACATAAAATTGCAGTTTTTGGTAATGTATTTGTTGAGTGGCAGCCGTGAAAGGCACCGAAGCGAAAAAGATAGCGAGGGATGATCATTTTAGTGTCAATATAATAACGAAAAATGATACTGTATAATTTGCAAGATATACCGTACTTGACACATTTCAAGGTAAATATTAAAAGTTTGCATTTTAATAAAAGGCTTTAACATAATTTTCGTATATTATTGGACATTTTGCAATATTATGTATGTTTGGAAGTTGGAAATCAGAGACTGGAGCGTTAGGTAGGGGTGAAAACAACGCAACAGTTTTTTATTACCTATAAAAAATAATAAAAATTAACTATTTTCCAAAGAAAGTGATGTTAATAATGGAGTCGTTTTAGAACCCGTACAAACAGACAATGCATAAGTAACGTTGTGATATTTACAGTAATTTTTAGGGTACCGAACCACAAAAGGAAAAAACGGAACCCTTATAAGATCACTTTGTTGTCCGTCTGTCTGTCAAAGCCCTTTTTTTCTAGAACGCATTTCAAGCTGAAATTCATATCAAATACTCAGGTCTACTGTCCCTAGAAGCTGTTTATGCCGCATTTTCGACACATTTTCGACGCTCACAAGGGAATCAAAACCTACAGGGTACTTCCCGTAAACTCACAATCTTGATTGAAATTTGGTACAAAGCAACGTCTTATAGTACAGATAAAGGAAAAATTGCGAAAAGCATATATTCTTGGTTACATTGATTTTTTTATTTTATTATTTCAACTTACTACTCCTTTCCTCATGAACATGTAGAGGTATTCAATTGAATGAAATTCATATCAAATACTCCGGTCGATACGTAATACGTTTAAGCTGTAACAAAAAGAAACTTCTATGCCAAAGCTATAAAAAGAAACAGCAATTTAAATATTTTTTACTTATATATATATATATATATATATATATATACAGGTTTGTACGGAAGCCTCGGTGCGCGAGTCCGACTCGCATTTTTTATAGTTTCAATATCTTTATCGATTTATTTTTTCAACATTCAACAATACTTATTTTGTGAACGAAAAAAACGAATATCATAATGAAATATATCTGGTGTCAGAAACGTGTAACAATGGACCATTTGTGAGGTACCGTATAAACAGTACTTTGATTCGTGTAAGATTAAAATAATGTTTGTCGTCGATATTCATATCAATAATAACTTGTTTGTACCACGTGAACATTTCGTTGTTGATGTACCTACATGGGTAGGGTACATACATACATACATACATAGCCGTTATAAAATATATTTACCTGGCGAACACCATCAGTATTGTACGCGCAATCAATAGAAAATTAATATAAAAATCATGAGAAACGAATGAAAGGGTCATGATAAAAAACTAACTTTTTCTTATTGGCCTGGGTTTTGGATTTTTATTTAAATATGTACCTATTTGTTATAAAATATAGTATCGTTGAGTTTAGTATCCCATAACACAAGTTTCGAATTTACTTTGAGGCTAGCTCAATCTGTGTGATTTGTCCCTACTTATATTATTTATTTTTATAAATGTCATAGGATAGAGTTTTATAATCGAACATAAATTAATCTATGTAGCTTTTAGGATTTTTTATTTATTTAGCTATAGAGTCCTTCTACTGGGCAAAAGCCTTAACACCAAGGAATTATTTTATTTATTTTATTTATTTATTTATTTATTCTACACTTACAACTATTTTTACAGGCATGCTTAGCCTAATGCAATAGCGTAACTACATATATTATACTACTTATAACTAATTATATACAACGCTGTTCTGGTGAATTCATTCAGAGAACAAGAAAACACGTCAATTGTCTCAGCTATTAAATTGAGGGTGTGCAGTGCGCGCGCCAACGGTGCGTTGTCGAGCAAGTTCGTGCGGCCGCGCGGGACTGCCATCAGCGGCGGACGGCGACGACGCCACACGTACCTATCCGGGACACACAAACTTACCGCGCTCAATACTTCACTGTTCTCAGTTAATTACAAAATAGCAACGGATCCCTAGCAAGGAATATTTTAGGAAAAAATGCGAACGTGATTACGCTTGTCTTCTATGTTCCGTCAAAATATATTCCATTGATTTGGAATAAATTTTTTTTTTTGTATTATTTAAATTCATATAGGTAAGAAAAAAAATGTTTTAACTTTGTTAATTTAATTAGGATAAATGAAGTTGAAATACCTACAGTAAGAAAAAATATAAGTAAAAGAGAAAAAATATAATACAAATTGTAATAATATTTTTACCTACTACACGTACTAAGCTCACTTTCTGTGTGATATCTACAATTTTTAAAGTATTTGGACAATGTGCAGCATGAGAACACTCATAATCACTGAATTTCGCAGATTCCATGATTGGAGTCCATGAACTTTTTGATACAAATATGCCACCTGACCAGGTGGTCGGTTCGCCGTTTAGAGTTAATTTCTTTTCTCACTTTCACCAAATTATGGCTAAATGTCACAATTATTGCGTGGCACGTGATTTAAATACACTCATATTTTAAATGTCATAATAATTTTTAGTGTAAACAGTGTGTAAACACAACAAATAATGGCATAGAAAACTTTAACAACATGACTATATTGTTAGTAACAAGTCGTCAATAGATCGCGCTGTACAAACAGGAGCACGCTGAGCTTTACACTTTCAGTACAATTTTGGCTCTAATGACATAGAGCTTAAGAATGGTACAGAGTCCGATATGTTTACATATCGGACTCTGTACCTACCTCGACCTTTAGGTCGACCTGTACTTGACTGTACATGTAACACAGATTTCTGAATCGCGCTGTAAAGATTTTTTCGCTTAGAATGACATTGCCGCGTCTCCTATTACCGAATATCGCTTCTCAGCCTTTTGGCTAAGATGTAGTATCTGTTCTTTTCAGCTTAATATCTGATAGTTCCCTCACTGAGGGACTAGTATATTAAACAGATTTTTGTAAATAGGCGGGATGTGTTCGGGGCTCGCTCCACTCCCGTCATGGGTCGGCCCGGCATTGCAGTGCCGCCGGGATCGGCCCACACTAAACTGGGCGAAATCGGTAGGTAATGAATTTCTTATATATAAATAAATAAATAAATATATAGGGACAATTCATACAGATTGAGCTAGCCCCAAGGTAAGTTTGAAACTTGTGTTATGGGATACTAACTCAACGATATTATATTTTATAACAAATACATATATAGATAAACATCCAAGACCCGAGGCCAATCAGAAAAAGTTCGTTTTTTCATCATGACCCGACCGGGGATGGGTAATTCAGCGACTGACACCACGAGGTATTGGAACCATGGTGTCAGTCGCGGAAGGACTCTTTTTGAATTGACTGATTGACACCATGGTGTCAGTCGAGTAACATATAATTGGGACGTCGTTGATTGACACCATGGTGTCAATCACGGCAGGCGTTTTTTGACTTGCTCGATTGGAACCAAGTACATTTTATTGAAACTAAACAGTTATGTAAAAAAGTGCTAACATGCCTTTTTAAATTATCGCAATTTAAAAAGAATTTATTTCTAATGGTGTTAACTCCAAAAAATAAAATATATTTTTTTAAATAAACCCATCAATACCGTAGCGACATACTTTGAATAATCGGTTAGTGTCAAAGTGCACGCTTTTTTTAATAGTTTTAACTTCTAAACAAATTATGTATATCCTACTTACGTTTTTAAACCTATGCATATTTTTTTTTTGTCCTGAACGACTGACTGACTAAGAATCAACGCACAGCCCAAATCACTGATCGTAAAAATGGATACTTGAAAGGTGTGTTCTTTGCTATGATATAGGCATCCGATAAGGAAGGATTTTCCGAAATTCTACCACTCGGGAGTAAAAAGGGGGACAAAGTTCGTATGGGACGTGATTTCTTATTTGCATAAAATTCTTTAAGAAGACTGATGAAAGACCTCGGATTTTATTAAAATTCTCGAAAGTAAGGTATTGTGTGGGTAGTTTTCTTCAAAGTTGATATCAACACTCCTTGGTGCTTTTGATTTAAATTTTATTTTGACATCTGTCATGTCAAATATATATACTCTTTGAGAATATTCAAACAAATGGTTTCATAATATCGAACTATTCTGTTCGTGATCTCGGAAAAACAGCTAAAATTTGAACTACAAAACGGACTGGACTACGCTATTTCATCGATAATAATAGTTAGTAATTAAATATTGTTATTTGTCAAGTTAAATTGGTGAAAATTGCAATATTGATATTGTTTCTTATTCACTTAAGGGCAACCTCATTACATCTTTCGTCTGAATCTATTTTTTCGTACTGAAATTCCGATATAATTTTTTTTTATGGAAAAGGTTGGAAAACAGGCATACAGCTCACGTAGGTATAACTGTGTAAAAACTACACGAATTATTTCCCCTGATTGACTGTATATGACTTAATTTGTTTGAATAATATTTAATCATTTTAGTAAATATAAATCTCATTCAATTGTACATAATTTAATTATACTAATATTGAGTACCAGTAATTTTGTTTCATTTCAATAAGTATTTTCTATCCGACTGTACAAAAAACCCATTATTTAAAATAAAAAAAATCGTGGTTCCAATCAAGGAAGTCAATAAACGCCTGCCGTGATTGACACCATGGTGTCAATCAACGACGTCCCAATTATATGTTACTCGACTGAGACACACCATGGTGTCAATCATGTAAATAATACACCTCAGTATAAAACACCAGAGTTATTAATTTCACAGTTTATTTATTTATCTTTATCAAGTTTATTATCAATATTTATTTATCTTCACTAAATAACCGAAAATACTTAAACACTCAATCAATAACAACACATTTTGCAATTTTCACAAGAATAACGTTCAGTTACATAATTAACATCCAGAATAAACTATATTTAAACGGTTTACACTCAACTTAATGCCAATCAACGTCCGCAGATCGACTACTCTGTCTTTTTCTTTAACCGCCTCTGACCTACTTATTTTTCGATGCCTCCCGCCATAACTCTCGACAAAACTGTATTTTTTTTCGCGTCTTCCCCACAGATACAAAATTAGTCAAATCAAGTCTTTTTATTTTTAATCATTAACCGTTAAGTTATTATAAAAATACACTAATTAAGTTGTTATAACTATTAAAACCTTACACTCGTCCATCCTGACGCGTGTGATGTCCTCACACACGCTACCTTACACCCGGCCGTCGAGACTGATGGCGGAACGCACCAAGTAAACATACATCGACTTATAATAATATACTAATATTTCTAATCGAGTTAAAAAAAATAAAAATAAAACTGAAATTGGCACTATCTAGGACTGCTATAACTAAAATAACATCTGGCTGCAGTATCCGCAGGATCTTACTACCGCAGTATCCGTGGCATCATTCGGCTGCAGTATCCGCAGCATCTTACTACCGCAGTATCCGCGACATCATTCGGCTGCAGTATCCGCAGCATCTTACTACCGCAGTATCCGCAGCATCTCAATACCGCAGTATCCGCGGTATCATTCAGCTGCAGTATCCGCAGCATAATCATTAAGCATCTATAACAAATATTGTAAGGCCATAATCGTGTTCTTGTGTATTTAGTGATTTTAAAATAAAGCCTAAATTACATTACTGTACCTACCTATGTACTAGTAATTTCCAATAATCCTTAATAAAGAAAGACTCCTCAATTAACATATTTTCAATTATAAATTCCAAATAAGACTAAAATACATAACTACTTCACTTCATAACAACATAATATTTCATAATTCTATTATAATAATCAATAATCTTCATTTATATCTAGGGCGGCTAAATGGATCCATGGCTGCATTCTGTCAGCGGACACAGTGGCATTGTATTTACGCTTACTTTTTCTTTTAAAACCATCTATGTCCGTAATACGATATCTGTCATTACCCAACACTTTAATCACTCTGAAAGGTCCCATATATTTGTCTAACAACTTCTTACTTTTCCCGTCGTTATGATAACTAACTTTAGTAATTTTTATCAGGTCTCCTTCAGAGTATACCTTAGCTGGTTTTCGCCCCTTGTCAAAATGTTTTTTCTGTTGTAATTGCTTATCCTTTATGCAATTATTTGCCGCCTCGCGAATTTCATTAACATCTAAATTCGCACGCGTGATTTCTAAAATTTCATCAAACCTACCATTTATTTCACAATTCATACCAACTCCGAATAATACCTCAGCAGGGGTTTTTCCGATTGACTTTTGCACCGTGTTGTTCAAACCCCATTGAACGACCCCGACTGATTTATCCCAATCTCTTTCATCTAACTCATGATTTTGCGTGCTAAGTGACTTTAAAATTGTTCTATTGTACCGTTCTACCTGTCCATTGGCCCTAGGGCAGGCTACGGCATTGTAAATCACGTTAACATTTTTTTCTTCACAGAATTCTTTAAAGTGGTGCGAAGTGAAGGAACTACCCCTGTCACAAATTATTCGGTTTGGAATTCGAAACGTATAAAAGATATCATCTAGAATCTTTATCACACCTTTAGTTTTAGTATCTTTTACCGGTTTTATAAAAACATATTTCGTAAATGAATCCACGATAACTAAAATATATGTATTGCCATTTTTGCTGCGAACGAAGGGGCCAAGATGATCAATATGAATAGTATGGAAAGGTGTAGCAACCTTCTCAATAGAGTGTAAAAATCCTTCATTTGAATGTGCGTTTTCTACATGGTAAGCACAATTCAAACAAGCCCTAACGTATTTCTTAATAAACCGTCTCATTTTAGGAAAGTAATAAGTCTTTTTGATACGATCATAGGTCTTTTCAAAGGCAAAATGGCCTATATCATCATGATTAAGTTTACATATCTGCCATCTTGCCCCCTTAGGCACTACCCATCTCAGTTCTTTATGTTCATCATCAATGTATTTATAAAGTTGATTGTTTTTTATTATGTATTCGCGTTTAATTGACCTAACTTCATCTTCGCTATCCTTGGAAATCAAAATTTGTCTAATACGGTTAAGTTCATCATCTCCTAGTTGTAAAGTTAACAACCAATTATCAACTTCGATATGCATAACGTTAGGGAGGAATTCGCTATCTGCAACTTGAGACCCTGTATCCAACTCACCACCTATATTCCTGCTCAGGGCATCTACATGATTCATTTTCGTGCCTGGTCTATATTCAATCTCATACTGAAACTCTTGCAGTTGTAACCACCACCTAGCGATTCTGGGTATGAGATCTCGCTTTATCAACGTGGTTCTTAATGCTCGACAGTCTGTCACGATTTTAAAACCTATCCCCAATAGATATACGCGGAATTTCTTTAAGGATTCAACAACTGCAAGGGTTTCTAGTTCATACGAGTGAAAATTTTTTTCTTCTGGAGCAGTTTGTCGACTATAATATGCTACGACTCGCAAAAAATCAGTAACATTATCTTTTTGCAGTAAAATACCAGCGACACCATGCTTGCTGGCGTCGGTGTGCACCTCGGTTACTTTAGCATGCGGATTATATATAGTTAAAACCGGCCTGCAAATTAGACTGTTTTTTAAATTAGTGAAAGCTTCTTTCTGTTTATCTGTCCATTGAAAAGGCACGTTTTTCTTAAGCAACATTGTAATAGGGTAAGCTATACTGGCAAAATTCTTAATAAATTTACGAAAATAACTCACTAGACCGTAAAACTGCCGAACATTATGTTGGTTTCGTGGTTCAGGGAAATCTACAACTGCTTTAATTTTTCTCTCTCCGGGTCTAATGCCATCAGCCGAAATTTCATACCCGAGGTAGTCTAATTTTTCGGCCAGAAAGACACACTTCTCTAAATTTAAAGTAAGACCCGCCTGTTTAAAGATTTCGAGTACATTACTTAATTTGTCCAACCCTTCGCTTATTGAAGTAGAGGGTATTAAAACGTCGTCCATATAAGTCAACGCATCGCTAAATCTGATTGGTCCCAACACACGGTTAATCATTCTTTGAAAAACTGCTGGTGCATTCGCCAGCCCAAACGGCATACGTTTAAATTCGTATTGACCGTCGGGCGTAACGAATGCTGTTAAATGGCGCGAGTCCTGAGATACTGGAATCTGATAGTATCCGCTCGCGAGATCAAGAGCTGTGAAATACCGTTTCCCAGCTAACCTACTGACCTGGTCTTCAATAATTGGCATTGGGTAACGTTCCTTAACAGTTTTATTATTCAGTGCTCTGTAATCTACGCATAATCGGTATTTGCCATTTTTCTTCTTTACTAGTAGCACCGGACTTGCATAATCAGAAATCGACTCTTGAACTACATCAGCGTCAATTAGTTCACCAACCATATCTCTTACAACCTGTCTTTCAGATTGAGACAATCGGTATGGTCGGTAAACCACCGGTCTTTTATCATTAAGCTCGATATTCATTTCGGTGCTCTGAACACATCCCAATTCATTAATATTCATAGCAAAACAAACACGGTAATTATTAAGGAGCGTTACCAACTGAGCCCTGTCGCTATCACTAATACAAGTTTCAATTTTTATAGCGTCATCAGGTAAAGGTGTTACGTTCTCTTGTATGATACGAAAACAACATTTCATTTCATCGTATGGTCTCCCTCTAGCTATTGTAGTATTTTGTGGTAAATAGGGGATATTATCTCCTCTTTGGACTACTACTAAACTACCTAATCCTGTGTCATCAAAAGAGTAAATGCCGTTACCTACTATCAATTCATAATCATGACCGCAAATAACAGTTGATTCAATCATCAAATTTCCACAAAACTTAGGCTCCGTGCAGACTTCCACAAAGTGCTGGTCTTTAATTCGCAAATCATTACAAAGTTTTAACCTTATGCTATTACTGTCTTCGTGTATCTGGGCTGGTAACTCATTGGCAATATTGTAAAAATTCATCTGCGTATTATTTTTCACTATTAAAATATGATTTTGATCAGTGAAATCTTGACCAACTATAATAGAGACATTTATATATTGGTCTTCAACCACTACCGCATTTACATGACCTACAACACCATCTATGGTAATCTGCACCGCTACCTCGCCTAATATTGGCACTATAGTATTTCCAAATGATTTAATAGAACTTATCTTAGATGGAACTACTGGTTCTTTTAGTAAAATAGATTCACTAGCTCTAATAATTGTTATTTCACTGCCAAGATCAATGAATGCCCGAAAATTATTAAAGTTCACCGTTATATTTTTATAATATTTAGAGTCATTATTAATATCATTACCAATAGACATTGTCGATTTTGTTTTTTCTAGTATTGCCTCTTTAACAAAGCAGTTTTCAACCTTATGCCCTACCTTGTTACACCTTGTACATTTAACTAATGGTTTAGGACAATTAGTAAATACGTGACCCCTTTCACGACAGTTAAAACATAGTTGAGAAGTTTTCGATAAATTTTCATTAGCATTCTTAAATCTTGACTCCTGTACTCTAGGAACGTGTGCGTAAAATTCTTTACTACTTGATAAAAATCCCAATAATTGCTCTGGCTTATCACACCTGAGTGATTGTGCCGCGGTACGCAAAGTCCTATCCGAAATACCGTAAATGATGCAGTCGACTGCATTTTTATCCGTTATTTTACACTGGTTTAATAATGACATCTTTTCATAAAAATAATTTTCAACTGATTCACCCAACCTAAATCTTCGTTTTAGCATATCATCTAACAGTTTACCGTAATTCTGTTCCCAAGGAAAAGCCGCTAATAATTTTTCCTGCCACTCTGCCCACGTCGGAAGCATATTTGGTAGGCTGTCATACCAGATCTTCGCATTGCCTGCTAATTTTTGTAACGCAAAATGCATTATCTGTCTACTATCCCAACCATATATAATTGCACATTGATTGACTTTATTAATCCACAAATCAATGCGATGACCTGGTGATGACGGATCAAAAGTGGGTATAACATTTACATGAAAACTTGGCTGTTTATGCAAACCTAAATTACTAATAATCTCATGCATAACATTATTAGGTATCTGCGATACGTCTGACCTGGCTTTTTCGCTCCGATGCGCTGACTGGGACCGCCGGCGCTTACGTTGCAATTCAGGTGTTGCGGGGCTTCTCGATCGCGACCTAGCCTCTGCTGCTTGGCGCTTCGAAGCGCTCGCGTGCGTAGCCGACGACACTCGGCGACTGCGCCCACGCTCTCGCGGATGCGATCTCGAGCGGCTCCTTGTAGTACGTCGTTAATTTCACAGTTTATTTATTTATCTTTATCAAGTTTATTATCAATATTTATTTATCTTCACTAAATAACCGAAAATACTTAAACACTCAATCAATAACAACACATTTTGCAATTTTCACAAGAATAACGTTCAGTTACATAATTAACATCCAGAATAAACTATATTTAAACGGTTTACACTCAACTTAATGCCAATCAACGTCCGCAGATCGACTACTCTGTCTTTTTCTTTAACCGCCTCTGACCTACTTATTTTTCGATGCCTCCCGCCATAACTCTCGACAAAACTGTATTTTTTTTCGCGTCTTCCCCACAGATACAAAATTAGTCAAATCAAGTCTTTTTATTTTTAATCATTAACCGTTAAGTTATTATAAAAATACACTAATTAAGTTGTTATAACTATTAAAACCTTACACTCAGTCAATTCAAAAAGAGTCCTTCCGCGACTGACACCATGGTTCCAATCCCTCGTGGTGTCAGTCGCTGAATTACCCCCGGGGATCGAACCCGGGACCTCCTGGGTGGCGGTCTGGCGTGGTAACCATTACGCCACGGAGGTCGTCAATCATCTCAATGTTCTATCTATATCGATATTATCGATGCTCTCGGAAACAGTGTACAATTTTTTTTTTGTCGGCGGAAGTGTAAGTAATCCCAAAATAATAAATACTTACCTACCTACATACAATTTCCCAATGTTACATACAAATGGTAGGAAACATGCGAATGCAGCATAGTCTATCGCGTGTTTCAACTGTCATTGGTCTCCCTGCACGACCTAGATGCATACGTTACTTTCATGTGGCTTTCAGCTCTCGTCTATGTCGCACGTATGAATTCATTCCCGTCATTTGCAATAACCAAGGCTGGACATGTGCGGCACAAATTCGAAGAACGTGCTATTTTCTATCAAAGAATGCTTGGACATAAATGATGAGTCGCTTGTATGTGACAATGACATATTAGGGATCTACAATGTCTGTATCTGTATGAATATTTATAATTCAAAATACTCCTGAACGAAACTAAAGTACTCACTATTTGTAAAACCGTTTTAATCGTAAAGACCATGTAATTTTCGCTTTTCAAAATTTCTATTTAGTTTACGAACGATTCGATTTGCCAATTTTCTTATTTTTTTTATAAAAAAATGATATCTTTCGAGTGTCGGTTATTTTATTAGAAATTTTGAAAATTTTAATAAATATTTTTTTTTGTTGAAATTCAATTGTTTAAGTTAATAATTGTTTAGAGAATTATTACTAAGTGATGTTAAAATAATTTTCACTGTTTCCATAATATTTCATTATTAATACATTGATTGCATAAAATATGGTAAGGTGTTACAATTTTTAAAAATTACACAAATTGTATTTCTATATTTAGAGCATGCAAATTAGCGACCAGTTTCCAAAATATATTAGCAATGCTTTTAATTTCATTAACCATGACTATGTATACTCAAAAATCTTATACTTATTAGATATCGTAAACATTTACTACGTCATCGCACTCTTAATATCACATAACGACGTTTACTTCGACATAAACTTTATGGTCGTCATTTAGATGTCTCAGAACTATCGAAGTCGCAGGCAGTTGACTAAAGTCATTCCTTCAAGGATCAATGTCTGGATGATGGAGTGAAAACTTAGATGGACCAATATATAAATATATCTATAGGGACAAATCACACAGATTGAGCTAACCCCAAAGTAAGTTCGAGACTTGTGTACTAACTCAACGATAAGTATTTATCGTTAAAACTGCAAGATTTCTAAAAGGGAATTTCACTTCGGTAATAACGTTGTTGATCGTATTTGTAATAATTTGTATCTAGTTAAAAATATATGTATAACGATGTGATATTAAAATAAATTTCATAAAATAAATCATCATTTTAACCGATGACCGAAAAGCGTTGTGGGTGTGTTTTGCGGACGTGTCTAACCCCTAATTTTAATAGAGTATTAATATTAATCTGCGAAAGAACAAATAATACACGATCCAATCTTATTCACTCTGCGCCTCCTTCTAAACTTGTTTAGAACATTTTTTCCTCTCTTTCTTTGTTTACCAACGTTTGTCAAGTACGTCATACAAGCGTACATGTTATTACATTGTTCGCTTTGTTATTTGCTATATGTTAGATAGATAGATAGAATATTGGTTTTAACTTCTACACACGGAACAAGTTTTAACAATAATGTTATGTACCTATATTTTACTGCACGTAGCCAAGCGTAGACCAAATATTAAACATGTGTGGACTAGACTATATTTGACGAAGTATTTGCGTTATTTTCATATTTGACAAAATAAGGTGTGGTGTGTCGGGTTGCGATGCGATAGATGGATAAGATTCATATGTTTAGTATGACGATAATCGAATTTTATAAAGCAATGTGTGCCAATGTGTGGAGTGGCGCGTCAACAAACGTTATGTATTTCTAATTATTTAAATTTCATAACAGAAATCATAACATAAAACATCCCGTCGCTCTTAAAAACTTTTAAGTAGAAACATTTCCTTTATATCCACCGCCTTATAAATTAGCGATACGCTTACACTATATTACTCATCGCTTCAAAAAGGAACTCCGTTTGTTCTAAATATATTTACGAGAATGAAATGGTTCGGAAAGAATTATGTTACATGTAAAGTTGACAGTTATGTGCGGTAGAACTGTCGTGTTAATTAACCGAATAGTGCATTTGTGTCCACCGAATGGGATTCGAACTCGTAACAATCGCTTTAACATTTTTACGGCCCATTAATTTGTACAAAATCAACATTCTGATGATTTATAACAATATCATTACAAAATGGTTGGATTTTGGGTTGTGTATAAGTTTCCGCTCTAATTCTCAGATAAATAGTCGTAAACCATTCAAAACATACTATGTCTTTATATGCTAGGTTAATCTATACGAAACGTATTTATTTTATTACAAACGTAAGTTCTAATTAATTATTACAAAGGTTTTACACAAAATTGGATCAATGCATGTCATTTGTATTAGTAAAGCATTCTTTGTCAATTTTAATTCAAGCTTCCTTTGTAGTTATTTTGCAGGGTTTTTTTAATATCGACGTCTCATTAAATAAGTGATAGATAGCCATATATAAAATAAATAAATAAATAAATTTATAGGGACAATTCACACAGATTAAGCTAGCCCCAAAGTACATTCGAAACTTGTGTTATGGGATACTAACTCCAAGATACAATACAATACAATACAATATTCTTTATTGCACCAAATAAACATAACAATAAAAAGTACAAGGTGGTAGGAAAAGTACAACAGGCGGTCTTATCGCTAAAGCAATCTCTTCCAGACAACCTTAGGATAGAGAGATAAAAATATAGAATAAGTAGTAGTAGTAGTAAGATATTATATTTTATGACAAATACATTTATAGATAAACATCCAAGACGTTTTTTTGTTGAATAGCTGTAATAGAAATGCTTTGATGGTGGTGGCGAAGTAGCTGCCAGCCTTTTTCCACAAATGTTATTTGTATAACATTACTAGAGAAACCCGCGCAACTTCGTGTGCGTTTATCCTTTCCCGTGGGAATTTCAAGAAATCCTTTCATATCGGTTGCCTACATCATACACCACACTTTTCAGAACACACCCAAAAAATTGTCATATGTATAGATATTTTTTTTTTCTATTTTCTCAATACATTATTCATTACAATCTTTGGAGTGAGCGTTTATGAAATAGGCTAGCCCGACCGGTGAAGAGCCACCCCTTTACAGAATATTGACGTGAAGCAGCAATGCGTTTCGTTCGGGGAGTGAAATATCCGAAATTTTTCCTGTTATAGGTCGGCAACGGGTTAGGGACCCTAGAATCTATGTACTCCATCGTCGACGGTAATCACCTAATATCAAATGATCCATATTCCTAAGCTTATTTTGCAACCACTTCCGTAAAAAAAATGTATAAGTATATCGGTAATTCAATACCTACAACCTCATAGCCTACAACAACACTACGGCATAACAGAGCGAGTCGACGTAATGAGATTTCCTATAAGTGTGAAAGAGACAATATCAATTTTTATGCAAAATTTGAAGTAGATTGGACCAAGGAATCAAGTTGTCCCATAGTAACTTTACCCCCCTTTTTTACCCATTTAGAGTTCGAATTTCGAAAAATCCTTTCTTATCGGACGCCTACGTCTTATAATAGTTCCACCTTTTTTTTTTTTTTTTTTGTTTATAGTCAGGAAAATGCATTACTGCATGCCCCCCGCTTGGGGAAGCGGTGGGGGTATGTCGGGCTCTCCCTCTTATGCCACTTGGGTATACCGACTAAAAACCTGACTGACTGCCACCTTATCCGCCTAGATGGGCGGGGCCACGGGAACTAAGATACTTCCGTGACCCCGCCGGCATAATAGTTCCACCTGCCAAGTTTCAGATTTTTATGATGAGCGGTTTAGGCTGTGCGTTGATTCTCAGTCAGTCAGTCAGTCAGTCAGTCAGTCAGTCAGTCAGTCAGGACAAAGCATTTTATATATATAGATGTTATGTAATTTAAACTCTGTACCATAAAATTCTATCTTCGCAGTGCAGTGATCAGAAAAGCTATAAGATAGTATCCCAAAACAACAGTAAAACAAGTACAAAAAGTAAACTAAAAATGAGATGAACATTATTATGTAAGTATCCATTTTTTTAATAAAATACTTAAGCTACATCGAGTCGTCAAACTGGTCTACTTTAACAACGAATTATTGAAGTCAAGAAATACAAAGTCTACAATATTCAACAATAAATCATTGGAGTAATTTTAACGAGTGATTTAAAATCATTATACTAAATTAAAAATTGTAATAGCCAATAAAAAAGTGGTAGCAAAATGCCAGCGACAGATCGCTTAATAAGGGCCCGTAACGAAAGAGCGGCAATCAAAAATGAGTGAACCGCTGTTAGTGCTCATAAAAAAGGTATTAAACGTCCAGACTTCATAACTGAGAATCTCTTGTTAAAGGCCAAAACATTTCACAATGGATTCCATTTCAAGATGTTTACGCGAGTTTATATTATTTTTATGAAAATTATAAATAATGAAATTAATATGTTTTGGTTTATTCAAAGATTAGGAAATTCAGCATCGCTTTCTCTAGACAAATTAATGAATTGCACAAAATATACCTACTTATTTTAAAATTGAGTATAACAAGAATACGAGGTTGTCACCATAAAATTAAGAAAAAGAAGTAGTGATGGCTTGAGACTTAATCCCCCTTATTAATAAACAAAGACTAGCCAAGGTTTAACTAAAACATGTTTTGTCCCTTTTCAACTACATTTAATTTTCCTTAGGAATGATAGTGACAAAACAGGTTTAAGTTAAACCTTGATTAATCTTTGTTTATTAATAAGAGGGAATGAGTCTTAAAGAATTGATTTTAAAATACGTGTCCGTGTAAAGTATACAAAAAATAATGTTGTTTAATCCACTGTATAATGATATTTTGGTTAGAAAAACTATTTTTTTATTTTATTAATACCTTTATCTATTTATCTGGCAGATACTGAACTGAGCCTTGAGTTAAACGAAATAATTATAAAGTTCAGATGTATCCTGAAATGAACTTAATTAGCGAGAACTGCACCTTTGACGTCTGTGGACAGTATCACGACATGCAAAACCCAAGTTCCACAATAAATTAAAACTTGAAACTTGACTTTGCTTTTAAAATTCAACCAATTTATTTTTGTAGGAAGGACGTGTGTTGTGTAATTGTGCGAATGATATGTGAGCAATAAAAGTGACATTAATGAATGCTCATAACATTTTCGTTAATTAATCTGTAGATAAATTAATTTTACTTCACTATGAAAGATAAGGGAGTTTTAATAATTAACTCTAATTAAGAAATCCTGATTTTAAACTTTCTGTCTGAATGAAATCGCTAAACTCGGAGAGTAGGCTTTCACATGTACGTTCTTTAAAGATACACAGACAAAAAAACGTTAAATATGACTAAATAAATAAATATATAGGGACAATTCATACAGATTGAGCTAGCCCCAAAGTAAGTTCGAAACTTGTGTTATGGGATACTTACTCAACGATATTATATTTTATAACAAATACATATATAGATAAACATCCAAGACCCGAGGCCAATCAGAAAAAGTTCGTTTTTCATTATGACCCGACCGGGGATCGAACCCGGGACCTCCTGGGTGGCGGTCTGGCGTGGTAACCATTACGCCACGAAGGTCGTCACTAGTCGTATTTTGTATCTTTCTTTACATAGTTTATAATAAAGTCTTCCCTTGTTTGTTCGCCTTGATCTTTTAATTTACACAACGCATCGATGATGCGCCATCATTTTAGAGGGAATAGTACCTATAACGCAGTACCTACAGCTACTTCGGCATTTCACTTATTACTAATAACTGAAATGCCGAATAACTTATTAGCAATCAATGGAGTGATTCAATAGGAAGGTTTTATGTGTATAATACGATGTTGACGCTGAAAATTCTGTTGCTATAAAGAGTATATTCGAACGGTTTAATTTATGACAACAAAGTCTAATTAAAATGAACGAATTCCAATCTTGTTTCTGGAAAATTAAGCTCGAAGAAGTCAAATCGTAGCCGGTCGCCAGCGGTCGCCATTATCCTGGAAGGCAGACAAAACAAAATATTATCAGGCAATATCGCCTAAAGAATTTAGGGCTACTTGCTAATAAATTCAGATACAGAGCAGTTCTTATACAGCGTGAATTTGTCAAGTATGTTAAGGATAGGTAAGTTACAAACTATAAAAAATAATACTCAAACAGGAGTTCTCGTATTCGATAAAAACAGAAACTGCATCATTAGAGTTAGAAAAAACGGAACACAAACGGTTGTATCCTAATTTTGTTACATATTATTGTATTGTCATCTGATCTACAGTTTTATGCAAAATTTCAGCTCAATCGGTTTTCGGGAAGTGGTTCAAATTATCGTTCCAAGATTCCGCCCTTACATACATACATACAGTGCAAGTTAAATAAAAGCTTTTAAAATAATGGTCTTAAGCAGGAATCAAACCCACTAGGTTGAAATAAAATACACTACTCCTACCAATAGGGTCGCGTATAAATACTTTTTAACCATTTGATCAGTAATATCCGAGGCGCTACCAATGCGTTGCCTGCTACAGCATAGAGAGAAAAGATAAAAAGAAAGGCTTCCGGATCTCTCACTAATCGAACGAAGCCCTTTGCTACTTTATGCCCATATTCTGTGAAAAGGTCGAGCTAGTCCATTTCATAAACCAAATGCTCTACCACTACAAAAGATGTCAATTATGCATGTTCTATAAACTAATTGTTGTCTATGAATGTATCAAGTATTGTTAACAGACACAACAGCTCCCATCCCGTACATTGAACGTCCATTCATTAGTGTAATGTACATACATACTAATAATTTGAATGCACGATTGTACGAACAATGTAAATTGCACAGAACCTTTGTGTAATTACGTTTTGGACGGGTTTTATTTCGATTACTCTACGTATTCTGGCAATACTTACCATAGATATTTGAACTTATGTTTTGCAGGTTTCCTTTCTGTATTACTTTTTTAATTTGTCGCTGAGGTTGCCAGCGTTTCATAACCTTAGTTTCATAATGTCGCTCGGGGTGACCAACGGAGAATTTAATTTATTTGCGTTTTGGAGGAGAGGAGTTAACAATGACCCGCGCCCGTCACCAGATAATAAGCAATTGCTACCTAAGGACATCCACGACTTCAAGCATGGGTGCGTTGTCCACCTATGAAGGAGAAAGGAAAGTAGGAGTAGGAAGCGGGAAGAATATTGGGCTTCCCGTCACAAATTCTAGATTTCTAAGCTATATTAATAGCGTCGAACAGATTTAATGATAAACATTGTATTACCTCTTGTAAAAGATATGCTGAAACTTAAAAAAAAGTGTAACACATCGAAATAATATTACTACGTATAGAACGGACACCGCGAACAAAATTTTTGTCCCCATACGTTGAGGCCAATAATAGACATCAACTCGTTTAGAAACTTGCCGACGCTCATCGTGATTGGTCCTCGGATTTATGTCAAAAAAAATATTGGAAAATGCCGTCATGTTCAATAAAAACTTGTAAAAACCGTTCAACAGTAAGGAAGAATGATAGCGGCGTGACTTTTCATCGGTAAGTATACAAAAAATTAAGTAAAACCAACCAAAACAATTTTTTTTTCATTATTTTCTATTGCGTCATTATTGCATCCGCCATTTCTATGTGAAAATCATAGATTATCAAAAAGTAATCGTACAGATGGGATACGTAGGTACTAAGCGTAGGTCAATTTTATAATATAATTTAGGTACTTATTTCTGAAAAAAATTTTGCTTTTTTTTAACCGACTTCAAAAAAGGAGGTTCTATGTTTCATTGTTTTTTTTTTTGGAGGTCCGCCGAACACTCCAATTGTGGACCGATTTTCAAAATTCTTTTTTTATTCATAAGTGCATACTCCCAAGTTGTCACCAATTCAGGATCTGATGATGGGAATTCCAGGAAAATCGAGGGCATCCCTCAAATTTCATGGGCACGTATAACGCGTTACTTATGTTGTCGTAATTATTATAATTTGATTTTTTCAACTATATTTACAAAATATTTTTATATAGTAGGTATAAAATATGTAAATGTGGATAAAGTTACTAACTAAGTAAAAAAAATGTTTCTAGAAAATAAAAAGAAGGAAAACGAAACAGCATTTTAAATTTCGACCAACCGTTTTCGAACAAATAAAATTTCATTATAAAGTTAGTTTTGATTTAATCTCAGTTTATTTTTGACTAATATTTAGTTAAGAACAAAAATTTAATGTAGCTTCCTACCTATAAAGCTAATATTATACCTATTTTCTATTAAGTTTATTCTATTAAGTAAAATAAAATATTGTAATAAAATAAAATAATCAATTAGATGTCCAATAGGCAGAATATAAACAAAGTGTCGCCCCTGCGTAGTAATGTCATATTCTATGACTCGGTTGGGGGCGTGGCCAGGGAGGGGCGCGCCCCTCACGGCCGAACGCGGCGCCAAAATTTGAAGGCGCCTGTCATTTCTATACGTAGTAATATTATTTCGATGGTGTAACATAAGAATTTTTAAGATATCTGATAAAAGCCAGGGTCACTGTGCAGTGCACCCTATTTGAAGACGGTCGCACTCTTGTCAGGAATACGATCATAGTCCTTTTATGACCTAAATAATCCTATTCATCACATAAAATTATACGTTAAACTATTTCCAATCAAAAATAATCGGAAATGCGATGAATCATGAAATTGCGCAAGTTCCACTGCAAACGCTCGTTTACTAACTGTGTCGCATCAAGGGACTTTGTTCAAAGATCATTTTTGCGAGGTTAGACAAAATCTTCAAAGTAGTGTTCAAACATCTGAACAGTGTCAGTGAATTTCACAACTAATCTTATAAAATTTTGAAGTCCTGAGTCCCGACTAATTTAACATATATCAACGTACAGCCCAAACCGCTGAGTCTAGAAATTTCAAATTTGGAATGTAGGTTCCTTAGGACGTCTAGGGGTGTACTAAGAAAGGATTTTTCAAAATTCCCACGGGAAAGCGAGATATACGCAAACGAAGTTGCAAGTATTTTACTAGTTGTTAATAAAAAAAATATCGCTATTATTTTCACAATTCCTTACGGTACAGCTACTGATCCACGAAGCAACTTTGTATGTACATCATCGTAGTAGTATGTAAAGAAAGAGTAATGGGAGCAACAAAAAGATATATTTTTATGGCTATAATAGTTTGTAATGTTTCACTTGATTCCAAGATGTAATAAAGTTACAAGTCACAGTTATTGCCGGTTAAATGGCGTGGAAACTGTGAAAAGATGGTTGATAGACACAGTTGCGGCACTGAGGGAGGCTGTGAGATTAGATAGTTACATTATAGTTGGAAAAGACAGACATGAATCTAAGTAGATGACACCAGTATATTGTTCTTCATGCGTCAATAAGGAAAGGAATCATTGAAACTATTAGTTAGTTTCTCCTCTCCATATCCATACTAATAATTATAAATGTGAAAGTGTGTGTGTCTGTTTGTTTGTCCGTCTTTCACGGCAAAACGGAGCGACGAATTGACGTGATTTTTTAAGTGGAGATAGTTGAAGGTATAGAGAGTGACATAGGCTACTTATTGTCTCTTCCTAACCCCCCACTTCCCTAAAATGGGCGGTGGAAGTTTGTATGGAGCATTCCGCAATTTGCAAGGTAGAATGATAAAAATTGGTTTGCGGACTATTTGTGAC
This sequence comes from Endotricha flammealis, assembly GCA_905163395.2. Classification (NCBI taxonomy): domain Eukaryota; kingdom Metazoa; phylum Arthropoda; class Insecta; order Lepidoptera; family Pyralidae; genus Endotricha; species Endotricha flammealis. The sequence continues at coordinate 8,541,365 of LR990863.1, read as the reverse complement.
TAACAAAAAAATCGTGCATTATTTTTCCCCCTTCTCTTCCCTTAAAATAGGCCAACGAAAAATAGCTGCGAAAGGGCGTAACCACCGTGTTACCTCGAATTTACCGCGAGCGAAGCCGCGAGCAAAAGCTAGTTGTAAATACTTAAATATTTTTGGACGATCACACGCGAAGGAATCTCTATTAGTTACAGAGTAAAGTCAACGTATCTACCTACTTTTAAAATATAATTTCTTTGAAAACGAATCAAATCACATAAAATATGACATTGCACACATCTACAAGCAAGGCGTAACAAATACAGCACCCCACACTAAGCGTGGCCCGACATGCACTTTACCGATATTTGTAAATAGTGATGTCTAGATTAATTTATATCTACGGTAGGAAAGTAGTATATTTTGTTTGTTGTTCCCGATTTATCGTCGAACATTACCGACCCCAGGAATTCGTCGTCATACAGCCTTTCTCATTTGCCATCACTTTGATGCGAGATTTTGTGATCAATCTAGTTAGTAGAACTAAACTATTTTGATATCCTTAGCAAAATATTTTCATGTCCGTAACTTATTCATTTCATGTGTTTACCGCAATTCATGTAAACTGTGGGTTATCTAATGTCATGTGTTTTCAGGCTGTTCGGGCGTTTCGTTAGGAAAAAAAATTATCTATTCATCTAACTAAAATATCAAAATTATTACTGTATTATTCAAATATACTCTTATTTGATGCTTCTTATTGCACTCATCTACAAGCAAGAGCAACTTCTTTTCGTGTTCATTTAATTTAGATTGATAGATAAATACATATAATATGCTTTATATGCAATACACAACAACGGAAAGCTTACGGCCTTATTGCTAAAAACAATCTTTTCAATAAAACCTAAGGGAACAAATTTCAATATTAATTTTATTGAAACTCGTAACAAAACCAAATGTTTATTTTAAACCGATATATTTTGGCAGCTCGTGACAAGACAACTCAGTCGCTGTCATTTTGTTGGCCGACATTTATTTGGCTAGTGGATTGCATAGTGCACTTTAAACTTTATAAAAATCATTAGTAATTTCGTGTTATAATAATGATCTTTTTTAAAACGGGAGACAAGATCGACACCAGAGGTTGAGATGCAATGGCATCGATCGATAGTGGATTTATTATTTCGTTTTACTATAATGTTTAATTAACAACTATTAACCACACTGCAGCTTCAACTTAAAAAATATTTAAAGATTTTAACCATTTTTACAAGATATCTCCATGGCTTTTTTGATGCTAAAAAAAAGTGCCCTGCTTGCAAAACAAAATACAATTTTTCACCTCACAAGCTCGGAAAGAATCTGTTTGTCATTCGAAATCTGAGCGCAAAAGTGCATTTTGTGCCCTAGCGTGGAAATAATTTTTAAAATTCGAACCTTTTTATTCTATAATTTTTTATACCACCAGTCCTCTGAAAATGGATTAATACTTATTTCATGCCAGTGCGCCAACCTTATTTTTAGAATAATCGAACTGGCCAGCACGACACCGCATGAAACAAAAACACTTATTTAATATATTATTTGCATTTTTCTTGCACCTAGCATTTTCCTCGCTGTAGTGAGGTGCCGAGCGAAACACACAACTTTTCAAAGTTGTGTGTTTCGCTCGGCAGCAATGTTATTCTGCGTCTCGTACCTTTGAAACCCTCGCTATTCAATATAAGTACTCGCGCCAAAAAACAACTTTGCAGCCTTGCATTACAAATAACTATTGCATGTAAATAAATTAAAATATAAACTTCTCTTATACATTGATAGAAATTGATAGAGATCTGTTTATAATATCTCAAAATTAGTCCGAATGCTAACTGTTATGAGGTAATCATGAACAAAGTTACGTGTGGTAACAGTCACAGCTAGTACCCACCATAATTATAGGTAATAAGTACCTAAATTTCATCGGCAACCAACCCACAACGAATATTATTGACTTCATTATAAATGTCAACGCTACCATCTTTATGAGTGTAATTTCAGAATGTTTATTTGTTAAACAAGACCTTCGATAAATATGCGATGAATAAGCTATAATCGTACATCTTAAATTACGCCATATTCACTTAATTTTCCCTCCCGATATATTATGATGTACCAAAGAATCCGTTGTCTCATAAAAATACTGTGGTTATGACACTTTCTTTATATTTTTAGGGTTCCCTATCATGTCCGGTTAAGCTCCGTTTATGCTATGCTAACAAAAAAAATTTTGTTGAAGTTAATTTATTCACCTTTTTGTTTGGACGCTCGTGTTGTGTTCGGCTGCGGACTTCTACAACACTGGGCAATTGTGGGAGAGGGAGACACTCACCGCTTAAAATACTATCTCTTCATGGACGCCCCAGATCAGTGCTTGCACGCAACTCTATCTTCTGTGTATTGATGTAAATGACATTATCAATACACAGAAGATATAAATAATACGTGCTATTAATCTCATGATATAAAAATACGGGAATGGCATTGCGTACGCAATGTACAGTTAACCCATAGTATATTGGCACATTACATTTCGTTTCGCATTCAGGATCGTAAACCTACACCGAAATCGTCTGTTGACTTTTAATACGTCTCGTTAATTTTTTATGCCCAATTCCTAATTCAAGCAAACTGTATTTCGTGAGGATTACTATATCTTTCGTCTTAAAACCCAAAATAAATCCTTTTGGCAATTACATTTGAACAATGATCTAAGTAAGACTGGGATATTTACAAAGATTTAGTGCAGGCCAGTGACTCTTAGGTCCGATGAGATTTATGTAAGAGCGGCAGACGCGGTTCCACGGTCTATCACAAGCTCCTTCACTAATTATTAAATTAAATCGTTTATTCCAAGATGCTTTTACAGTCATGTCTTATTTCTACATCATAATATACAGATTGTATCTTTGTTCACCCCTATTACGGATAAATGAAATGTTTCAAACCAGATACGGCCTTTTTTAACCATACATTTTTGTATTAGAGAAGCTCTCAAACTCAAAACAAACACATATTTACTCGTATGTGATGAACATTTGTTCATCACATACGAGTAAATACGCCTGATTCTGAAGGTTGGGTCATTTCACTCACTACCAACAGTGCTTGTAGGCTCTCTCTAATAATATATACTTGTTGTCCATATGTCAGTATCACATCCGATCCCTAAACTTATCTCTGGCATTTTATTGCGTCATTTATATGGTTTATGGCAGGCTCAAGTAAAATGTGAAACACCACAATTGTATTCCAATTGAATAAAATCTTTCCTTCGGCGGAAAAGTTCAGAAAATATAAGGGCAATTCCATTGATGTTTCGCTTTAGAGGAAAATAATGTAGTAGACGTCCCTAATATTGTATCCGAACATGCAACATACATGCACGATCGTGTGAATATTCAAACAATTGTTTTGATGAAAGTATTCATAGAGCTTACACAATTAAATAATTGTGCTACCAGTTCAGGCAGATCTCATCGTATTGACTTTATTTACCCATATAAAATAGTACCAAGGAGTACTTTTATTTATTCTGCGACCAAGGTATGATATAAGTTACAACAAAACACTGCAAAAGTAAGCTAAGGCAACACGCATGAGTCGTATGCGGGTAGCATTCGAATTGCAACTTAACATTTGATTACACCTCCAGACCACGTAAATAGATTCGTTCTAATTGATTATATGAAGTGTGTAAACCAATAACAATGAGCGATCGGACATGAATCAAAGATCGGAGCGACGGTGATGCGTTCGGCGCATGATGCGCTCGGGCTTTGATGGAAGAGTCATGGTCGTCGGGCGGCGCGCCGCTGCTGCGCACCAGGTCGCTTCCCCTGGTGTTAGAAGCGCCCAGCGCTGGGGCCCCAACCCGCCAGGCCAAGCTCGACCCGCGACAGTTGCTCACGCTCACCCGCCACTACTACCCCGAGGGAGGTTGGGGCTGGGGCGTCGCATTCGCCGCAACTCTCGCGCAGCTGCTAGCTCACGGACTGCACCAGGCATCAGCGATCCTGACTGTCGAAGCAATAAAGCGATTCGGGCCAGAAGTTCGCATGCAAGCAGGTACGAAAAAAAAATACTTCACTAATCATTTCTTTATGACTAAGTAAGTAGTTATAAGTCGAAATGTTGGTAAGGGCTTTTGCTTTGTGTACCTTTACACAGATGGAATATGAATTCGCATTACAAAAATCTACGAGTAACCTACGCACGATGTATCGCACGCAAGAACTTTAGAATTAATTTAAATTTTTTTTTGTTTTGTACGCCGAAATCGAGGAAGAGAGACGCCTTGACACTTAATTGAAAATATTTTCAGTAATCTTTGGATTATTTAAACCAAACTTTTGATTGGTACTCTCAATGAAAAGCACAGGCAGAAACAGGAAATATGCATTAAATAATATTTCACAACAACTGCTTTATGATAACGAATGGATACACGGTGTTAGTTTATAGAGGACATTACATACACACTATAGAATTCTATCATTTACTATTTATTTTACGACGACGCGGTCGCATTTATGGGTTGTAACACTTTGCTATTATTATGGCTAATAGATTTCAAGGCGTATACACTTTTTTAATGTTATGACTGTTATTATAGTTGTATCTTGCTAAATAATGGATAATAACTATAAATAAATACAAATTATAGAACTTTAAAACCATTTCTATAATTTGCACAACAGACTCTAAATAGCTGAGCACAGACTAATAAATCTTAGAAAGATAAAACTCTTAGGTATTATTCATCAAAGACCATCCAATCCAACTTCACATTTGTTTTCTCTATAAAGTTGTTCCTTAAAGATTAAAGTTTTTGATTCAGACTACTAAGTTTACATTACATTTTGGAAATGTGGTAACAATGAGTTATTAAAACGTCTGGTTAGTTGTAAACATCGTGTTTGGAAATTGGTGCGTCAGAAAATGGGGTATTAAAAGTTTTCCAAAAAATATCATTTGAAATATAAAAGTTAGAATGGCCGCCAACTCCATAACATTCTGCTTCAATGATTAGACATAATGTTGGTTTGCTGTAATTTGTTTGTTGCGTCTATTGTGAAGCCCTCCCTGAAGCTCCTGGCGTAGTTAAACGAACGTAGACGCTTTTACGATTTCCCACGTTCAAATATTTTTCTCTGCGCATGTAAATACACTTGAGTGAATCACGAGGCCTTTCAAACTTCGACAATACACGGGATCATTTTACTTGGAGAAAAATGATGTCATTTTTCATGAGAACAGTCTTTGTTATTGTTACTATATCCATTTAATGCCAGGACAAATTGAAAGTTACGGCACGAGCTTGATATAAAAAAATATACAGATGGCTGTGTGTAATAAATTTTTGTTTATTTCTGTAAGGGATCATTCGACGAAAGTTTTCAAGGAGCTGGAGGAGGAGTGGTTTTGCATGAAAATAAAATAAAACACAAATTTTCTTTGGGAGAATATCGTTGCAAGCACAAATTTTGTCAACTTTGCTGAATGAATGATGCATCATATTCACTGGGAGCTATCGAGCAGTGTTTTTTGTAAATCGGGTACATAAAATGCTTTAGTTTATTACGAGTATTGTTTCAGAGAAAAGGACTCGAATTTAGGCGATCGTTGGCCTTGGGTGTCAAGCCCATGTTAGAGTGTGATTTATGTGGTCACCTTTCTGGTCCTTTCCTTTCATCTTTTTGTAATAACTAATAACTTCCTCCTGTCAGAACCTTGGAACAACAAGTATTATTAAGGGCTCATTGAATGGCAGGTCGCGTTCATTGATAAAGTTATTGAATTCAATTAAGTTAATAATTACATTCCGTTTTAGAATATCTATACATTCTAGTATTAGGTAAGTATGATTTACTTCGACCCTTATCACTGAAATAATTTATTAGCCGAAAGTATTTTAAAACTTTAAAATACGCAAACTTTAGCTTTAAACTTCGAGCTATAAATAATCAAAATATATAGATATTTGTATCATAAACAACTCTGTATCTACATAGTTAGATCGCTGATACTGTCACAATTTTTCAGTAACCTGTAAAATTTTAAATCACGTTGAACTAAATAGCTTTATTGATCATGCTGAATGCAGGCAGCAGCTAAAATGCAATCAACAACTTCATACTTCGCAAACTGTAAGCTTGAATGTTCTTGTATTACAGATGAAACATAAATTTAAACAGCGCGCTGTCAAATATTTATCTTTTATCAGACTGTTTATTCAAAGTTCTTGCACTTTAACATCGATCATTTCTAGGCTTTAAGTATTACTTTTTCAAAAGTTCATTGTAAAACTTCCTACTTCCCCAGATTCTTGTTTCAAAACAAAAACTATTTTTGACTAAATGAGCCTTTATCACCGCCATAAAATCAACAGCGATTTCATGTGTTTCGGGCCGAATCTGCCACATGAGTCGTAAAAACAACAGTCAATAAATACGAATAATGTTCATTGAGAATCGTCCAGAAACGATTACACAGTAAAATGGTGCCATTATCTTTATGAATGGAAAGTAGTGATAATGCGTGAAATACACAGAGAACATGAGCGGCTGGATCACGGGACTTGAGCGCGGGCGTGTACAATGTTGATCATTAGCTGGATCCACACCAGGAGATCCAATGCTATTCAAATGCGTGCAGCAGGATCTCGATCCAATAGAGCGCGAGAGCCTCGACTTCGATCCAATTTAATGCCTTGCGCGAGGCACGTCCATATCAAACGCTCCATTGGATCGAGATTCTGCCGCGTGCATTTTAGATCGCATTGGATCGTCTTATGTGGACCTGTCTATTGGTAACGCTTGCGACTAGACAAATAACTGAAAATAACAATGTGAGCCCATCTTTTTTTTACGACAATAATACGATGAATATGTGGTCGCCGTTGTTCATCCTGGCTCTATAGTAAACATGAGTATGTGTAGAGTTGGCCAGTCCCGGAAAAAATATGCGATAGTCGGCGCCCGACGGCCGACCTGTGCCGACGGTTCGCTGTGTGTAGATCGCTTAGTTTGCTACAGAATTATTAATTATTTAAGGATAACATTATCAAACATAAAACATTATCTATCCTTATGTCCATAGCTGTGACTAGAACGCGGTGCGTGGACTGATATTCTCTGGTTGCGTAATGGTTTCAGAGTGTAAGCTGTGGTGTAAGTCAGTTTACACTCATACTTCGCACCCAGCGAATAATAAAAGTAGAATAAAAATATACTTAAATATATATATTTTTTAATAAGTACTAAACATGTAGAATATTGTAATAGCCGCGTTGGCGTTGCAACTGCTGCCGATAAACTAGTGATAGTTTGGCAATATCATACAAAATTTTATGTATGTGTTTTTGGAAATAAATAAATAAAAAATAAATATATTTGTATATTTATATTTACGATCAAATATTGTCAGTAGAAACGTAGAAATCAGAAAAGTTAAAAACTATTGCGAATCTTTCTTTTAAATCGCATTACAGATAAATAAATCTTTTATTTATTTCTTCATTTGATATTTGTGTTTTATGTTTATGCTAGTTTCGTTCCCCGAGACCGTGAGATCTCAATTCACCGTCAGTTACAAACATTAGAATTTGTTTGGACGGTAATATTTTGTTGTTCTCACTCCGTCAAAATGGCGTCACTGAAAATCAGCGGAATCATTTTCTTTTAATGCTTGTTTAAAGTTGTTACCGTTCATCATAGGAATCATTTTCGTCGTGACATAGGCTGATTGATTGCATTTTGGTGCTATTTAGAATAAGGTTTTTTAATGTTAAGTTTTGTAATTTAGCATCAATAAAAATGTTTTCTGTCTTTATAATTGGTATAACTGTAGCATTAATGTACGATAAAAAAGATTTATTACCAAGCTCGGTTTTACAAGCCCTGCGGTTACCTAATGCATTAGGATTTCTATAGTAATTAATAAAATTAATCCGGCTGTTAGTATAATAAAATTGGTTAAATGAATCGTTTTTATAAAGGTCTCATGAATTCTAATGAATTTACTGACTAAACCTATGAATTCATCGTGATAATATTACCATTACAATCTCTTTGATTGTGATAGACAATTTTCTTAAAATTACATAGACTATCATATCTAAAACTCAAATTTAAAGCCTGGTGGATCCATTGTTGTCTCTTCATTAACGTTGCCTTAGTACTTATCTCATGTTATCTCATGTTTGTCAATAATAATTGCATATTATATGAACTGTTCTTAAATAAACTTATATAAAATGAATAACCATGACATGTAAGTACAATCAATATTATTTTTATGATACCTTTTTTAATAACCGAATGCAAATTTCAAAAGTTAATTATTGAGCCCTCAAACGCAAATTTCTTTTGCGACATGAAAAATGAAATTGACAAATATTTGTGCGATATAAAAAGTAACACATGACCCTTATCACATGAAATAAGCTGACGTCACCGCCCAAAACTCCTAGTCAGGTCATAACGGCTTATATTTGCAAAAAATTGAGACTGTAGATGATTTTTCCGTCAGAGCAAGGAGTTGGGGTCGACCCAGTGTCAATCACCGACAATCGTTTATTAGGATCGACGGCCTGATACCGTGTATACGACCTCATCGCACATTTATCATCTAAAGGACGTTTAATATGTTTTGGTCGACGACAGGCCTTCGAGATAAGGCCTCCCCGCGTCGTTACAATTTCGCATTTCGCCCCCGATTTTTCCGCGGCGCTAATGCGATAATTTGTGTTCGTATAATTTATATTGCCGGTTATTAAATGTAATATATTAATCATAATGGCATTTAAACGAAAATATTATTCTGAAAATGATAAATTGCTCGTGAGAACGACAGGTTTGAAAACATTTTTATACTGTCAAGGTGTTTTCGAAATGATATGCACAGCGTCCAGATTTTTTAGATTATTATAGACTAAAAAATCAATACCATGGTTTGCTGAATAAAATCCCCACACCACATTGATATTCTTGAGGTGTCCCCATATTGATATCAAATGACATTTCAAAATCATATCAAAAATACTTTATTCCGTAGGCCCTCGGGCACTTAGACACGTCATTTACAACATAATGTCCTGTCCAAAACAAAATGACCACTGATTACTACAAAAATGATTAGAATAGGATATTTTTGGCGATGTTTAACACGAAATTGTTCTCTATAGAATAACCAGTCTTATACTCAGAAGTAAAATATGACTGAATATGATCTAGATGAAAATAATGAAAGGTTCATATAAATTATTCCTAACATATTTTGCCGTAAACCTATGTTGCAAATACATTTCTTATTCTTCTACTGCTTACGGAGGGACAAACTCATCCGTGCCTAATAACGAGCTGAATGAACACCATAAATCAGGGCCATCCCTTTAGTATAAGGAAATAAATATCTAAAAGTTATATCGCGCCCATCTCGTTATGGCAGAGGCAGACATGTATCAACACAGACATAAACTGTTTATAGATAACGCAAATGAATCAAAAATCAAAATCAATATATACTTTACTAGCGGCCCGGCCCGGCTTCGCACGGGTTATAACTATCTGCCCGTGTTAAACAGTCGTATACTTACATATAAAGAAATATTTTAGTTTGTAGATTTGAAAAGAAGCCCAAACAAATGACTAAATTAAAAGTTTATAACTCTATCTATTTACAATCAATTCTACTAAAAATAATAACACGAAACAAAATAACTCAATATGTGAAAAGAAGCCCAAACAAAGGTTTAAATTAAAAGTTTATAAGTCTATCTATTTACAATCAATTCTACCAAAAATTATAAAACGAAACAAAATGCGCCCTTAATATTAATTTTACAATAATGCAAGATGTGAAAAGAAGTCCAAACAAAGTAGGTTAGGTACTATAAATTTAAAGTATGTACATAAAACTTTTATGTAGGTACATACTTTGTAAAAGTAAGTACCAATCTCTATTTACAATCAATTTATTAAACCAAACAATCAATATATTATACCAAATACCACGACACAAATAAATTAATAAAATGCGCCTAAACAGAAACCAATAAACCTTTTCTATAAGTATATATAATTTTTAAACAGCGCCACTTAGCGTAATAGATTTAAAGTGCTTTAATTTTCGCGCGATGTTTGTAATTTGATTAAAACGTAACCATAGCGCGATGTAACTTTTGAATAGCGCCATCTAGCGTAGAATAGAAAGAACTTGAATTAATTTCGGCAAGCGCGTAAATATTTTGCTAAAACTTCTAAAGTATCTATTTAAATTATATGGTGTAAAGATTATAATAATGTACATGAAATGCTTAAGGTAACTGCCGTAGTTAACTGGATAAGGATTAATACTGTATACGTCAAAATCGATATCCAATTTCCGCATTATTACTCAGAAATCGCTTTTTATTTTATAATAAGTTATCCGTAAACGATAAATATATTATGCTATCGCGGACTTTTTTGGAGACCTAAATAAGAGGAATATCCTATAATTTTTGTTTTGTTATATCTCAAAGGGTTTAAAAAGCGGTTTGATTTTTTCCGACACTCACAATAATAATCTTTATATTTCAGCCAATTTACACAAAATCCTGACAAATTTCATACATAAACCTTCCTCATGGATCAGGCTATCTGTTGGTGAAAACCGCAAGAAAATCCGTTGGGTAGTTTTTGAGTTTATCGCGAACAGACAGACAGACGCGCAGGAGGACTTTGTTTTATAATATGTAAGGATTCTGTAGACCCTCGCGTGCACTTAGACACGTCACTTACAATGAGTATTAAATAAATAAGCTACTCTTTAAACTATCACCATTTCGGAAACAAAGCAAAATGGCCACTGGGGAAAGAAATGGCGAAATTAAGTAGATATGTAATTTGCTTTGTTTTCGAAATGGTAGTAGTTACCTATTTTGAGTAGCTTATCTATTTTATAATGATAATATGTTGTAAATGGCGTTTCTAAGTGCCTGCGAGGGTCTACAGAATAAAATATTTTGTTGACTTTAACTTGTATAAGGTAGTAAGAGGTAGTCAAGAGCAGGTCGACCTTTAATATTGGACTTTGTACCATTCTCAAGTTCTATGTCATAAGAGCCAAAATTGTACTGCAAGTGTAACGCTCAACGTGCTCCTGACTGTACATTTATGGCGTCGTCGTGTCTGTCAAAGCTAATGGACATACAAGTTAAGCAATAGTGATGCTCCGTGCTTCGGAGGGCACGTTAAGTTGTCAGTCCCAGCTGTTGTCGAACAATAGATATTTGTTAAGTTAAGAATAGTAGCTCCGCAAAACCGCAGGAGAGCAGCGTGCCTCTGATACCTCTTCCGTTGAAGAGACGGTTGACAATGACTAATAACATGTATTGCAGTTTTCTTTCAATACACATGAAGGTGCATAGTGTAGCATGTATATCATACATACTACGGTGATGCTTACCGTCACCGGCCGTATGCTTTTTTGCCACCTTTGTAGTATAAAGAAGACACGTTATATTAGTTTCAGATTTTATTCGTCGTATATTTCATGAAAAAGAAAAAAATAAGTATATATTATTAATTACATACGATACGACAGATAAGAAACAATATGATCCAGTCTTTGTCATTTTATTACATTAATTTAACACCTTCTTTTGCGACACCGGGCAATTGCGGGAGCGTAAGGCTACAGTTCACCTTAACGCTAAGTTTATAACTTTTTCTAGCAATTGCGTAGTCTAATTTAGTCTTAAATCTTTGTATCAATTTGTACTCGGTTATTTAGATGTTACTAAACTGTTGGATACATTCCAATAGTAAATACGGCAATAATCTTTGTTAAATCGTATACAAATGGTAACACATGGTTTCTGTCAAAATATTAGTATTTATTGACATTAGATAGAGACCAACTGGCTGTGATATGCAATACAGCATGAAGAATAGTTAGTTTCAATTTTGGTATTCGCACCATCAAATCGTTTATGAAATTAGACTTTTGCTCAATCCCTGTCCTCGAATGATTTCCAGGTTATAAACTGACAATATATCCTTCACTGATCTCAAACTATTTTTTCACCAAAAACAATATTCTCGTAACAAAAATCGTTCAAGTCTCGTGATTATTCTGAGGTCTCGTGTCAATCTCAATCGTTGTCCCTCATACAAAATAGGAATTGAGCTATGTTCGGATTTTAAAATAGGTTTTTTTACTTTTTTCAACTGAAAATTTCAGTTGTCTTGTCTATTACTTCAAAAATGTCAACGAAAAACATGTTAAAAATATAATATCAAGAAAAACCATTAATTTAATGAAAACACCAACCCTGCCCACCAACCAACGCTCGCAAAACCGAGGGAATCACTCACGCGTTGCCAACCCTCCCAACCCACCCAAGTGGAGCTCTGGAAATCTTACTCACCGTAGGAACACAACATGGCCGAGACCAATGCTATTTGGCTACGATCTTCTGTAAGGTGGAAGTTCTGCCCCAGACGGAATGGTTGACTTTTATGATTTTAAGTGTTATTTTAGCATTTATAATGATAGAACAGATAAGATAACAGCAAAAATGCTTTGATCTTTATTCTTTGAATGTTTAATAGCCGTAAAAAACAAATTGTTAGAGAAACGATAAGCTATGACTATTTAAAGCTATTACCAATTCTGTTTGCTCAAAACTTGTTTTACAAAAGCTGCAATTTGTGAAATCGAGACACGTTTTCGATTTCATTTTATTGAATGTGCCATCACAGCCGATAGTGGCGGATATGAGGCGATATAAAGACGGACAATTTTCTAGTTATTTACAAAATGATGATCTAGCAACATTTATTATTTTGATATTAGAAAGGCAATCGAACGAACTTCGATTTTTATAAATTATACCAATTAAAATTAACCCTCAAAGGATAAGCTTAAATATTGAGAAGCAAATAAAGGGTATTGAGAAACGATTTCTCGTTGGCCGAAATTTAACTCGTATGTTTCACGCATTTATTCCGTAAGACCGTACTTCCCTGATCGTAACAGCTCATTCTATTATGGCTCTATAACTTTAAAAATAATCCTATTATTATTTTGCACCGGCACGTAGAAAACAACAAACTTAGAGCTCAAAAGTTTGCGTAGGAAGTTTTGCTACAATCCAACTTGAAGAGTGAGTATAATCCCCTATAACAAATACGAAAGACCACTCATCAATCAGACATCTTAAAAACTGTCTAGCAAAATCTGATGTGTGACCACGCCGAATTTTAGGGTTAAGAAACATCTGACGGAATAAATATTGCTGATCTTCCGTCGCGTAATTTTCTGGCAAATAAAATAACCGTTCTCAAGGAAGCAAGTAAGGAAGGTGACGGTGTTTTTATGACACCTGACAAGTTGACATTGCTGAACTTATTCTATCTAGACGTTAGACTGAATTTAGTTTTAAAAACACTATGGGAATGCAAGCAATGAGTAATGTCTGGTAAATACGCAGGTACGATGTTTATATGATTACTTCCGGATGCCATTTCCATGGGTCACAGACAGAAGTACCTAGGTTTCGAAGTGACAGATGCCAAAAAATATTTCAAATATTTGGTGTCGTGTCTATGCAAAGATTGGCGGTATAAACACCGTCAGATGTAGCTTGGTCCTTAGTTAAAATGTCGACGAACCTAAACGGATTGGACGCCTTAAAACTTTTTCAATAGCAATGTTTTGCAGACGCCCCGAACCGGCGGCGCGCGTTTCGATTAAAGTATTGTATTCGTTACAAACAGCTCTTGACAAAATACTCTTATGTTTATACACAATGAGATTGGTCTTCAAGTTAATTTATGTGTTTCGTTAATCTTCAATCGTCTTTCATCAGTCAATAAATTATTATATGAAATTAACTTAATTTTTATAGTAAGGTGAGTAAGGTCTCCAGAACTCCACTTGGCCCCCCCCGGGGGTTGGGAGGGTTGGCAACGCGTGAGTGATACTCCCGGTATTGCAAACGTCTATAGGCTACGGTGACGGCTTACCGTGGCTTGCCGACCGTATGCTTGTTTGCCACCTATGTGGTATAAAAAAATAGATAAATACAAAATCTTTGTTTGCAACAGCCATAGCAGATATTTATTTTTTTAATAGCCAGTCATGTCCCACTGCTGGGCAAAGGCCTCTCCTCTTTTTCTCCAACTATCCCTCTCTGCTGTTCCTTCTTCCCAGTTTCTATCGAACTCCGTCAGTTCGTCCGTGCATCTCTTTCTTGGTCTTCCTCTTGGCCTTTGTCTAGGCGGAATCCATTTTGTAGTGGAGTGTACCCATCGGTCTGGGTTCATTCGGCAGATATATGCAGAAGAAAAATGGAACTCAAACAATTTGATGCCAGCAACAAGATTCTGGCTGTTGGAAGTGTAAAACCAAATTATTTTTCCCATGATACCCACATTAGAAAGGATCGGTATCGTGGGTATCTGCGCCATATGAAGTAACTATTAAGTAATCTGTGTTTATAGATACTTAGATACCTTATTTTCTTCGAGCAAGCAGATACAAACTTGGAGATGTAATTGAGTGATAAAATAGAAAAGATCTGAATCTGAATGTCGCTATGAGACTAATAAAATGTCTTCGGTGTAACGTGAAGAATAATTTTCGAAGTTTCGAGAATCCTTTTCCACGAATAAATTTACATCCGTTCGTTTTGTGGTGTCCGATTCTGTAGAGCTGAATAACATGAAAATTTACTTATTCATCGAATGCTACTCCGATTTCATCTTATAAAGATCGCCAGGCGACAGACTAAAGAAAAGATGATCTATCAATATAGATGATCTTCCAGAATCCTTCTGCTACTTTTCCAGATTTCTGTAAAAGTAGGTACTAATTGTAATCTAAACCTCTGTTTTTGTTAATCAAAGGATAAGTGAATTGAATCCGTGGCATAATGACGAAGTAACTAACTAATCTCGACTTCCGTTTTTTTTTATACAATGGTGCCAACAAGATTAGATGTAACCCTTCCGTAGCCTATTGTCGCTTTATTGCAGCTATGTCATCAAATATATCTACAAATTTCCCCATTCGCAAAAGGAGCCTTTGCTAATTATCATTTATTGCTTTGATAAATATCTACCAGAATTGACACTGCTCAACTTACACAACTCTGCAATAAATAAAAAGTTTAAACCTTGAACAAAATGTCATTTCAATTAACAATATAAATAATATTAATTTACTTACAGCAATAAAAATCATACGTTGGATCGTTCTTAATTGGCTTTATTGTGTTTTTTCCACTTTAATGAAGTCAGTATCGGCAGATGGTTATTCCACATGTTATGGCAGTGCTATAACCATTACTATAATTGGATATTTAGATATTGGACCTTACGTCAATGAATAACTATTACCTACTTAGAGAATTGTTTCTATTCAGTAAACGTGTTAAGAATCACATGAGGACTGTAGTATTAATTTGTTAAAATTGCCTACTAACTGACGATATTGAACCATTATTCGGAAATTTTTCACATGTTTTTTTTTAAGTGAAATTGTTATAAAATCGTTGAGAAAATTACATCGGGAACGGGAAAAATGGAATTGCACTCGAAAAACTGCGCGTGTGTGGTCCACTAAATATTAGTTCAAATGTTTTAAGAACAAAAGCGTAAATTAAATCATACAAAAATCAAAAAATCGGACAACATAAATTATAAGTAATTAAGATTTTTTTGTAATAACACGGTCGTAAACTTAAAACTAGATACACTACTTTGCTAGACAACTAATTTATATTAAAATGCCATGTTCATTCGCACTCGGAAGAAATATGGTTAGTTTTGCAAGTTTTGCAAAACCGGCAAAGTGCCACAATAAGCGTAGGGTTCGTGGGAAATGAGTTGAAGATGCGGACAATGTATTTATAATATTTTATGATACTGTTTGGGACATAGGCGACGGGAGCTGGAAAGGAGAACTGGAAAAGTTCAGATAGTTGAACTAACCTGTGTGGAGCGGAGTGTGCCACGCGGTGTCGCGGCGTGGCACGGCGAATGTCTTGATATCTTGATGCTGTTGTTTCTCACTATAGTGTCACCATAACGTTTTGGAACCCCACAAGCAATCATTAGACATATTTGTTAAAGAACTTCCTACAGCTTTCTAATGGAGAAGATAACAAGGTTACAATATTACACTTTTGAGTACGTAGAATAAAAGTCTACACCTTACACATTATTCTAGTTTTTATTTCACATCGATCGGTGCAATATTAACGAAGTTATAAGCTTGGGAAGTTTACGCAGGTTTTTTAAATCTCGTCGTCCCCGCGAACAGCGCGTGACGTCATCGCATCCATACGGCGCGTCGGGGGCGCCCGGCTCATACGTCCGTAGTACATTTTCGCGGGTAAAAGTTGCTTGCTCTAGTGCTCTCTGGTGTTTTTTATTGATTTTAAATAATGCTGATTAATTATGTAGTGTATTTTGTTTATTATTGTTTGAACTAAAATGGAAGAAGGATTTCAAAAAGGCCAATCCGACAACCTTCCCATTATCCACGATATGATGGTGGCAGAATATTTTATAAGAAATAAAGAATTTGATGCAGCTAAAATTCGCTGAGTTAAAATGAAAAGGTAGGTAGGTACTTAAGTACCTATCATACTAATATTATAAAATGTGAAGTGTGTTTGTTTGTCCTTCTTTAAACAGTCGTGCTCGCGACGCGCCCCGAGCCACACGTTCCCGGTGCCTCCGCGCCACGCTGCACGCCCCGCCCCTCCGACGGCTGTTTACGTATTACGTAACTGCCACTACGAATTACGTGTTTCTTTGTTTTTTTGAAAACAAAGAAACATTATCAGTTTTTAGAAGTTTCTTTTTAACTTTCGCGCGATTTTTGATTAAAACCACAGTTTCGTGGTCTGGTTTTGCGCGTAACCTAACGGTGCCAACCGCGCGCAGACACCAGGAGTGCGACCCGGGCACTCGGTGATCCCCTTCTGGGTGAAGCAAGTTACCCGGACGGGGCTAGCACCACCGGCCTAGGGGGCTCCCCTGACCGACGCTAGCTGTCGCCCCCTCCCACCTACCTCTTCCCCCTCCTATTCTTAGTGAACGGTTTGGGCGCCTAGGGCTTCGGCTTACAGCTACCCTCCGATCACTAAGCAGCCAGGGCCCTCTGACACATTGAGATTGGTCAGAGGATAACAAGCTTAGGGCTCACCCAGTTACACCCCCCCCGCCTCACCCGGCGCGGGGGACTAGGCATACACACCTCGGGTGTTCCCCCCGAGCGCGTTTTATTAGGCACGACTGCCGCAAGGTTTCTTCGCAGACTCTTCCTTGCGGAACGTGACGGGAGCGAACTGCGATAAAATCGTTAGTTGTTAGGTTTTTAAAGTTAGGCCGGTCGCCATGGCGACCGACCCGCTTGCGGCACTAGATGCCATGATCTCTTTTTTAGTTAGGCGATGCCCCGACCTGTCTCAGTCTGAGCGATCTGAGATAGAATCAATCAGAAGAAGCATCTCTCCCCCCTCGGCCCCTCTGGCCAATGCCCTCTCAGCCCCTCAGGCCTCCGAGCGCGCCGCGCTCCCCGCGCCCCTTGCAAACGCCTCGCGCCTTGCCGCGCCCTCCGAGATAGCCGCGCGCGCCGCGCCCGATGCGCGCGCCGCCCCCGCGCCGACCCCCCCGCCCCTTGCGAACACCGCGCGCCCCGCCGCACCCTCCGAAACCGCCGCGCGCGACGTATCCGCTGCGCGCGCCGCCCCCGCCGCGACCTCGCCTCTTGCGAACACCGCATCCTCCGAAACCCACGCGCGCGCCGCAGCGCGCGCTACCGCGCGCGACGCGCCCGCCGCGGCCCCTGCGACCGCCGCGCGTGAAGCACCCTCCGCGCCCCCCGCGCCCTCTGCGCCCTCCGCTGATTCGTCTCCGGCCCGTCTAGCCCAAAACGATGAAATGGAGGTTGTTTCCGAGTCCTCCTCGGAATCCTCTTCCGAGCCCACGTCCGACTCTGACGAATTTGTAATGGCCTCAGGCCGAAAGCGCACCAGGCGCAACAAAGGCGCCGCTAAGAAGGCCGCTAAATTAGCCGACGGCATTTCTCCCGCCGCGGTTTCTGACTCCCCTGCTTCGCCCCCCGCGGCTGAACAGGGTGCCGAGGGAGCTTCTCTCCCCACCCCTCCCAAGCGCTCCCAGCGCCCACCGGCGGTCGTTATCACGAACCGCCATAGGTGGATGGACATCAAGGCCCGATGCGATGCAAATGGCATCTTTTTTATAGCTGAAACCCGCACTGAGGGTATCAGGCTAAAAACGGAGTCCATCACGGACTACCGTAACCTTACCCGCCTTCTCGACGGTATGTCGATTCCATTCCACACGTGGAGTGTCGAGGAAGACCGGCGCCTCCGCGTCGTCATTCGGGGGGTCCCAAAGGAAATCGGGTGCGAAGACGTATTCGAGGACCTAAAGGCCCAGAAACTACCCATCTTAGAGGTGCACCGTATGCACCGTGGGCCTTCCGCCCCATTCAACATGGTCCTGGCCATTCTGGACAGGACAAACTTAAAAGAGGCCAAAGCCATTTTTAATACATCCAAAGTTTGTGGACTGTCTGGGATCGTCGTCGAGCCCCCACACCACAAAGGCACTGTGGGTCAATGCCACAGATGTCAGTTATACGGGCACTCCGCGAGAAATTGCCATAACACACCGCGTTGTGTTAAATGCCCAGGAGCACACTCGACACTAGAGTGTCCGCGCCCCAAAGACCGCGCGCTATGCTCGGAACCTCCGAGCTGCGTAAACTGCGGGGAGGTGGGGCACCCGGCGAACTACCGAGGGTGCCCAAAAGCACCCAAGGTGAAGAGCCGGAGGCCCGCTCCCTCCCCACCTAAAACTCAAGCCGCCCCTAAGGCGGCCAATGTTAGCCCCCCCCAGCCTCAGACCGCCGAGGCCGCCCCGGCATCAACAAAGGCACCGGTGCCTCCACCAGTTGTGTCGCATTCGTGGCGATACAGAACTAATAAGGTTCCCCCCCCGCAGGGCAGCCCCTCAGGCCAACCTGCACCCGCGGTGGTGATTGCGACCCCTCCACCTTCTCCAAAAGTGGCACCGCTGCCACCAACCCCATTCGTGAATGATGAGATCGAAGGTCTTTTTAAACTCGCAGCCGTAATAGACATCGATAGGATTTTAAGTATGGCCGCCTTGGTCAAACAACACGAGGGCAACGCAAATGCTCTCTTAATGGCCTTCTGCCAATATAGTGATGTACTCACTATCCTCAAAAATTTTAGGTTTTAGTTATGGATCTACACCATAACACGAGTAGAGTCAAACCGACCTCCCTAAAAATCGGCTACTTCAACGCCAATGGGCTTCGTACCCAGAGGTCTGAGGTAGCCGATTTTCTCTACACCCATCAATTGGACGTTCTCCTCATCCAGGAGACGTTCCTCAAACCATCAATTCGCGATCCCAAAATCGCGAACTACAAAATCATTCGTAATGATCGCACAGTCTCTGCCTTCGGTGGCACTCTCATTTACTACAAAGCGACATTACACTGCACGCCTGTGGATACACCAGATCTCGTGCACATCGAAGCCTCTGTCTGTAGATTAGGAATGACAGGTCATCAATCCATATATTTAGTGTCAGCCTATCTAGCTCCCACTAACAATAGCTCCTCAAGCCCTAGATCACTACTTGACAGTGATATACAAAACCTTCTAGATCTTGGTCCGTCTGTTATCATAGCGGGCGATCTAAACGCCAAGCACCTTGCTTGGTGTAGCCATACCACAAACCAACGTGGTAGACAACTCGAGCGACTCTCAGAGAGACTCAACTTCGACGTAGTAGCACCTATGTCACCTACTCACTATCCAGACAATGTAAATCATCGTCCGGACGTCCTAGACGTAGCCCTCCTAAAGAACATCAATCTTAGATTGAGTTCTATAGAAGTGCACTCTGCACTCACTTCAGATCATAGGCCTGTCATTATTGCCCTCTCGCCCAGAGTAAGCATTCCTAACGTGGCAGCCTCAGACCCCACAAGAGTCAAGACTGACTGGTTCAGCCTAGGAGAAGGCCTTAAGTCTATCTCATCTCCTTTGTTAGACCCGATTCCAGACGAGATAGTCTCAATTCCCGACGCGATAGGTGCAATTGACTCATTAACAGCGCACGTGCAGAAGGTGGTTAGCGATTGCTCGCAGCGCGTCCCAGTGAACGCTCATCGTCGCTGGGAACTGCCGCCAGATACCCGTGCTCTGTTAACTGAGAAAAACGCAGCTCAAAGGGCTTACTTCTCTTTTCCCTCTGAGCAGAACCGTGTCCGCATGCGCGCTGCCCAATCGGCGGTTAAGCGTCGCATTAGACAGCTTAGGAACGATCAGTGGGACGAGACACTTACAAATATGGTCCCCTCTCAACAAGCCTTCTGGAAACTTACCAGAGCCCTTAAGGCAGATACAGTGGCTGCCACCCCCCCGTTAGTACAGTCAGATCCCTCCCTCCCCCTCGCCTTCGAGGACGAGGAAAAAGCTGAATGCTTAGCATCCAGTCTTGAGGCACAATGTGCACCTAGCACACTCCCCGTTGATCCAGATCACCTACTCGAGGTCGATACTGAGGTTTTCAACAATCTCGCGAGCCCTCTCACAGATGCCGACCCGCCGATAGAGCCGGTAACCCCCGATGAGGTAGAGTCCCTTATCAGAGATTTACATAATAGGAAGGCCCCGGGGCCTGACGGGATTTCTAATAGAGTCATCAAGCTCTTCCCCGCGCACCTTATTCTTCTTCTGACCGCCATTTTTAATGCGGCATTAAAAAACAGTATTTTCCCCAAATCTTGGAAGGAAGCCACCGTCATTGGCATTCCAAAACCCGGCAAGCCCAAGGATCAGCCCTCGAGCTATCGCCCAATCAGTCTCCTTAGTTCGATAGGAAAGATCTATGAGCGCATTATTCTCGCTCGTCTCAAAGATTTTTCCCTTGCTAATAATCTTTTACCTGACGCACAGTTTGGTTTTAGAGCCAAACACTCTTGTGTCCAACAAGTGCATCGCATAGTCGAACACGTGTTGGACCGGAGAGCGAACAGATCCCGCCCGCACAAAACGGGCGCTCTCTTTTTCGACGTGGCAAAGGCGTTCGACAAAGTATGGCACAACGGGCTTATCTACAAGCTCTGCAAACTTAATGTGCCAAACCGTCTCGTGCTCATCATACGAGACTACTTGTCGAATCGCTCTTTCCGCTATAGGGTGGATGGGGCACTATCCCCCCCTCACACCATTAGAGCCGGAGTACCACAAGGATCCGTGCTCTCCCCCCTCCTATACACGCTTTACACAAGCGACTTCCCTCAATTTAGACCCAGTCCACTTGTGACTCATACTGCCCTTTTCGCAGATGATACAGCCATCTATTGTTCGGCTTCTAGTACACCCGCCATAGTTAAGTCCCTCCAAGCCGCCGCCAACTCCCTTGGCGACTGGTTTAGAAAATGGCGCATAGAAGTTAATCCAGATAAAAGCGCCGCCATCCTCTTCTCCAGAGGTACTACGCCAAATCCCTCCACTAAAGTCAAGATGTTCGGACAACCGATCCCTTGGGAAAAGAAAGTCCGTTATTTAGGTGTCACACTCGATAGGGGACTCACCTTCGAACATCATATAAAGATTGTCCGCGACCGCGCTGCTTTCGCGCTAGGCCGCTTACATTGTCTGCTTAATGGGCGCAGTAAGCTCTCTCTTAGAAATAAGGTGAGAGTTTACACAACGTGCATTAGGCCGATAATGACATACGCAAGTCCAGTTTTCGCTCACGCCGCGCCCTCTCATATCCACAGGCTGCAAACCATTCAGAATAGGTTTTTGCGCAAAGCCATCGGTGGGCTTTGGTTCGTTAGGAACAAAAACCTCCACATTGACTTAGGTGTGCCGACCATCTCGCACCACCTAAAGCAATGCTCTGTTAAATTCTTCGACTCGCTCAATCATCACCCAAATCCGTTGGTGAAAGCCGCAGGGGATTATTCCGCTCTGGCTGACACCAGCAGGTCCAAACGTCGTCCGCGGCACGTCCTCAACGACCCGGACGACTCCATTACAGTCGCCATCGAGGCGTATAAACAATTAGATTCCGCGACACAAACTAGACACACACGTCCGTCATATCGGCCCCGCCGGCGGGGCCGCGCGTCGCGCCACCTTCCTGTAGGGACTCGATTTTCGCGGTACCGGCACGTGCCCGGCCGCTTCTCTCCAATCCGTTCGCCTTCCCCCAGTGTCGCCATAGGCCGAGGTTCGAGCCCCCATCTGGGGCGCCCCTAGGCAGACACTGTAAATTTTTGGCGGTGAGAGCCCTACGCTCCCGCAACAGTCCGGTGTCTCAGAAAAGGGTGTTAGTACACCCGAACTGAACTTTTCAATTCCTAAAAAAAAAAAAAAAAAAAAAAAAAATTGTCCTTCTTTCACGTCGAAAGTAAGAATTTTTTTTGGGTATAGTTTAAGGTCTGTAGAAGTGGAGAGTGACATGGGCTACTTTTTTCCCACGGGATGAAGAGATTCCCACGGGATGAAGAGATTCCCATGGAAAACTTATTGGCATTTTGCCTTGACCACGCGGACGAAGCCGCGTGTAACAGCTAGTAAAATACCATTTCTACTTAATATGCGAGGTATATGTATAGTCCGCGCGCATGTGCTAGTAGCCCATACAGGTGACTAGGTCTAGCACTTGTGCGCGTACTATAATCACGGCTGATATCGAGATTATTTGGAAATGATTTCGATTTCATACATACAATACAACAGATCGTCAACTAGCGCCTGCTACCACCCTGCTAGCGACCGAGTCTACCCCGTTCCCCGCGTTTTTACATTTTTTATACCTAGGTACCTACTTTCGTAATATTAAATCAAGTGTAAACAGCTGTTATAAATAAACCTAACTCAGTGTAAAAACTATACTTCATTCTGTGTTTTGTATTGTTTATAACCTGGACTCATTAGAATAGAATATAATATAGAATAGAAAATGAATGATCCTTACAACACAACAATATGCTTTATATGCTGACGTTTGTAGTCCCAATGGATGTGCTCTTCTGACGAGAAGATGGATAAATGCGACGGCATTATCAATTTTTTTCTAATTTTAGGATTCTTAGGCACGTAAAAAAACACTTTTCGGGTGTTTTTGTGGCCGTATTTTTACACTGGGGCACAATACAATATTTAATTGATGAACTCATGATGTTTTTATTGTTTCGTAAATAAAATTAACACAGTAGTTCCGCGCGCGACAGGCACATTCGGGTAAATGCTTGGAATCCCCGAGTCGCTCGCGCGGATATGGTCCTAGTGACGTCATCAACGATATCGCGCTCGCTCAGCGGCTCGACCGAAAATGGTAACTTTGCACTTAAATATCTCGGTCAGTTTTGAAGATAGAAAAATAATAAAAACACAGTTATTCTCGTAATTTTTTGTACAATTTTTTGGCATATAAAACTAAAAATGCTTTTCTTCTCCATTTTCTCTAAGCTAGGCCGCGGCCAGACGAACATACAAACATGCAAAACTAAATGAATTCCTTATCAATTTAATAGTTTTACTACGGAACCCTAAAAGAAGCGATGAGATTATAAATCAGTCAAATGTATGACAACTTCCATAAATGGATACCGGAATGCACGCACGCGAATATTTATGACAGTGGAACAATAAAGTCACTGACTTTTTTTGTCCACGTTTTTGTTCGGTATAAAACGTAATGTCCGAGATCTTCAATCCAGACAACAAGTCATCAATACATCTTAGTTTAAGCAAATAAAATGAAATATTCTCCTTATTCTTTCAAATCAAACTAAGTAATTATGTTGCATGAAGCAGTCAATCAATTCCTGTATGGTTATTAAAATTCTTTCCATTGGAACCAATCAGGGCTGAAATTAAAACTACAAGTTGGTTATCTGTTATTTTTTTATTTCTTTTGAAGATCAAAATTTATTAATTAGAAGTTTAGAAGGACCCTGCTAGAAGGATATAAGCTTAAAGCCTCTACACCTGTGGTATGTAAAAGGCCTCGAAATATCGGGTTTTTTAGTAATAACACTTATAACCATACTTTATTGAATGGCAACCTTCGATAGAAGATGGCATTGGAATGGAATGAATTAATGATATCGTAATTCGCAAAATGTAGCGTGCCCGAGGTGCTAGCCGCGCAATCCCGTTGAATGACTTAGGTAAATATTATTAGAAACTTGTCTACACTGTACACATCAAAGATTACCTACAATGATGAAAGGGATATGTTTATATTCACTAAATCGGTATAATGTACAATTTTCAAAATTAAATATTGTAGCGTCAAAATGATAAAACATAATTTTCAAATATTGTAGCGTCAAAATACCTTATTTTCATACTAGCTGCCCGCCCCGGCTTCGCGGGGTTTTAGTAACGATCCCTATGTAGAAAAAGCCTTCGGTGACGGGGATAGTTCTGTTTAGCATCCCAACGATGAAAGAATTTTTCACATCGAAATGAAATGAAATGAAATGAAATCGTTTATTTCAGAAATTAGACCTTCACAGGCACTTTTTCTTGTCATTTTCAATTTGTATATATGTATAAAGAGAATAAACTACGTTATATACTACCACCATTTCGGACACAAGCAAAATGGCCACCGGTAAAAGAAATGGCGAAAGAAACCCGGTTACGGCCTTTTTTGTCATTTAGCAATTTTTTTTTTCCTTTCACTCTTTTGTTACAATGTATAAGTACATTTATAAGAATAAATAAAATACAGATCCAGGTACATACAGAAATCAAGCTCAAAACGCGGGATGTCGATCCAAATAGCGCAATGGTCGGTGTAGTCGTTTCCAAGCCTATTCAATGTAATGCCAACAAATATACAATCATATCTTTGATTAGTCTTACCAGCCTTTTGTGCTATATAACAAAGCTTGACATAAAATACAACAGACGGTCATATAGCTACACAATTTCTTCCAGATAAACCTTCGGGTAGAAAAACAATGGACATAAAAATCAGGACGTTGGATGTGATTATCCCTTTGAGGCAAACGTGTAGCAAACACAATGAGACGCAAGTGTTTCGTATTGCTAAGCGCACAGAGAAAGCGTATATTTTTTTACTTACGTTTATATATTTTTACGTACTTTTCTATATTAGTTCCTGTATGTATTTTTTGAACTCGTGTAACAATTTGTTACTAACTGTGGTAGTAATGTACATTTTTATATCAATCAAACTGTATAGTATATCAAACTGTAGAACTTTCTCTAGAACAAGAGAGGTAGGGCACAGCGGATAATCCGCTCAAATGGGAGCAGCCCGTCTGGGGAAGGACCTCTACCTTACAGAAGATCGTAGCAAAATAGCATTGGTCTCGGCCATGTTGTGTTCCTACGGTGAGTAGAGTAAGGTCTCCAGAGCTCCACTTGGGAGGGTTGGGAGAGTTGGCAACTCGAGAGTGATACCCCCAGTAATGCAAGCGTCTATAGGCTACGGTGACGGCTTGCCATCAGGCCGACCGTATGCTTGTTAGCCACCTTTATGGTATAAAAAAAACTACGATTTGCCATGGATTAAGCCACGATTCAAAGAGCTGACTGCCAATCTTCAGTAGTCGTGTCCACACAGACCGAGCACGGCTCGCAGCCGAATACTCGGTGTGTGTGAAACACCGTGTGGAAGTAAGTACCTTGGAGCCAATTAAAAGAATCGTTAAAAATCTACAATGTTTTGCTCACGGTTGAGTGGCTCTTGGTCGAAGCAACGTACACCAGAGGCTGCCCAAGAGGTACGTCCACATACACCGAGCATTCGGCTCGCGAGCAGTGCTCGGTCTCTGTGGAGACGGCTAGTGATGAAGCACCACATTTAGAAAACTTGAATCATATTTAAATATTTACGACCATGTTCACTTCTTACATTGGCTGTACTTATAGAGATCAATGTACTTTTACAATAAAAAAACCTTCGTGTTTTTGACGTCACATCAAGACAAGGCAAATAATATCTGAATTACACAACCGGTACTATTTCGTCGTGAGATATATACAGAAATGTCGCAAAAATTCAGATTGCGATCTTAGAGTGTTGTTCCATTTATAGTAACAGCAATGTATGTGTGTAAGTGACAAAAAGTTTGCTAAGTGGGTGTCGATATCACACTAGGATGGTTCCGTACCACCACTTACTATAGGTTTACATTGGACAAGTGATAAAAAAATCTTGAGTGGTAACCATTTATGAAATGGGCTCAACTGAGACCATCATTTCGTAGAATATCGGCATGAAGCAACTACTAATGCTTACCATCACGCGGGCCGTATGCTTGTTTACCAATAATGTGGCATAAAAAATAAAAACTCGTTTTGTTCAGCCCAACTCCTTTTCTATATCTTTTCTCCCTATTCCCTTCTTATAGCAGTGTACTGATGTTAACGTAACGTTCCCTCGCGTCTTTGTTTGTCTGCCGTATGCCACAAATAAAGCAAGTCAGAAGTCTATGTGTGAGTGTGTAATGGCTGACCGGCACGCACACATTCACACCATAGTAAGCCGGCCGGTTCGTTCGTATACGCGAGGTACTTACTATGGGTGCTTCATATTTTATTTTCAGTGATGGTGTCCGCCTTTTTTTCTATGTCCATGATACCGTTCAAATTGAGATGGTGCCTTGTTGTTATTACTTTTACATCAGCTAGCAGGAAAACCATTGCTGGAAATAAGCCTTTTCCATGATTTATCAGTACTACTTAGAAGGCTGATGTTTTATGATAGAAATTACTTATTTGAAAATTTTACCACACACAAGTCGAGGTTTCCAGAGAAATATCGAAAAATATTATTTAGCATGGAACTCCAAACAGCTACTTAGTAACTCCAAGTATATCAAAATCTGAACAGGTTTATTGTACTGGTTCTTTAACTTTGTATTACAATTATAACATTCTTTATATCGTGTGGAATTGCTGTAGCGTGCTCGAAATCGTTGAGACAATCAAATTCGTTGTCTTTCTTAGAATTATTCAAAAGATTGATACTGGTAAACAATAATCTCTCTTTGGTATACAACTTTAAATATAATTATGCTTTGTGGAAGGACACCGAAATTTCTCGAAGTCACAGTTTATTCAAATATTTTTATTCAAATAGGCCTAATTTAGGCTCTTTCGAATCGTCATAATTTTTTCCTACCAGTTCAGACGGCAGATTTGTGCTAATAAGAACTGGCAAGAAACTTAGCACTAACTCTTTTAAAATGGTACCAATAAATTACAATTTCAATGAATGACAGAAAATATAAAAACTAAATCTCTTCTACACAATATACATAGTACAGTCAATAAATGAACAAGATATCCAGGGTTCCAAATCATGTCTTGGCGGTAATCCATACAAATCTAACTAAATGATTTTTGTCGTGTCGAATTTTGTTCCTAGCCCTGTGTAGACTGCCACCCAGGCTTGGCCTGATTGTAATCAGTTAGTACGACTTACTATCACGCGTGTCGTAAACTTGGATAGGTTCCATATTACAGATATAAAAATAGTTCTTTATATTCCACTCCGTACAAAGAACTCATAAGTAATAATAATAATAAACTTCGGGATAATTTATCACGCAGCGCCATCTAGTCGCTAACTTGGCGAAGTTTGTACTAATGGGTGACTATCTAAACTTTACGAAGAGTAGTAGACAAACATACAAAAAAAACTATAAGAAAATCAAAGAAACAAGATTGAAGCTAAAAGGTCAGCTGCAACTAAGCAGCGCCAAACCGTTCAATATTATGAAATGATATCACTTATTCAGAGTAGTCTTCTCTTACTCACGTACATACATATCGTGTCAAATGTCATTGTAATGTAATGTATAAAATTTCACAAAAATAAACCACCAGCAAATTGGTCTCTAACAAATTTAATGATGAAAGAAACCCAGCCATTCCTAGTCAAGTGGCTTTTTATCGAGAATGTACGTAGAATTTAGGAAATTAAATAAACGTTTTAGATTTTATAGTAAGTATTTGCCATTTGTCTAGTGCCTCACATCAATTGGTCTAATGTGCTGTTTCAGGATGTCTTGGCGCACTGTCAGCGGGAGTAGCATTAGCACTGTCACCGGTCACAGTGGCTCTATGTGTCCGCAAGTCAACAAGAGTCACCGCCGTGGTTGGAGGACTAATCGCCGCACTGGGTTGCCTGTTTACCTCCTTCGCCACGCAGTTCCATCAACTCTTCTTCAGTTACGGTAAGTTATATATTTTTAAATTATAATAATAATCATCCTCATCTCGGCCACAAGAAGTCTACTGCTGGACATAACATCAGCTTATTAGGATAATATTTTCGGCCTATTCAGTTGTATCGAACATTAGTCAGAACTTAGAGAAAGGCACAAAAATATGGATGAATCTAGAAAAATCGGGTTTTTATTTTTGCAATTAGGACTCCACTCATTATTACCATCAAACAAAGTTGAGCTTCTTAAAAAAAGTACATTGGGACTGCACAATACAGCCGTCGTACGATAAAATATCCATGTATTAACATAAGATAAATAAATCTCAACATTAATGCACCTGAAAACGCGCACGCGAATTCTGACAACTCAATTTATTTCATCAGATTCGTATCCGAGA
Source organism: Endotricha flammealis (assembly GCA_905163395.2). NCBI lineage: Eukaryota > Metazoa > Arthropoda > Insecta > Lepidoptera > Pyralidae > Endotricha > Endotricha flammealis. The sequence continues at coordinate 8,512,651 of LR990863.1, read as the reverse complement.
CTCGTTTTACGAACATCAAAGGTATCCGTTAATTGCTTCTTTAAGCAAATAAGCGGATATGTTGTGCAACCGCGAAACGATATCAAAAATAACTGTCATTCGATATTTTGTCCTTACCCTTACGCACATTTCAATAATAAGCTCTCTTAAAAATTCTTGCATAACGAATCAGTTGACCAATTTATAAAGTTCCTACTTCGTTCATGATCATAATGTTTGCATTGTTCTGATGAAATTTGTTTACTATATTCGAGAGTGTATAGTTAGCATAAAGATAATCAAGAGTTATGCTCGCTTGAATTTCACATACAGATCACAAAGTAAGTCATGTGAGTGACGTGCCTCAATTTCAGTCACGCATATTTAGCTGACACGGTAGCGAAATTGACAGACCTCTTCTTAATTTTAGTCAATATATCTGTTTCACATAAAATCACGATGTCAACTTCATCACACTTGTAAACTTAAACAATAAAATTGAACTTTCGTATACCAATTTTATGTTAATCAATTTTACTATCGTCCATTTTGAAATCGTAGATTTTGGAGTTTACATTCCTAGAATATACTAGCAAAGTTCTGATTGGCTGCCGGCCCATTACAGAATAAGGACCATCGAGTTTTATTCGCCGTGTTCTTAAAACTTTTACTGTTACTACCGAAGCGCGAATATCTTATTATTTAAGATTTTGTCCGCATCACCAATGGATAGAGTTGCACAAAAATATCACAGAACAAACGTCGTCTACTGCATAAATGGAAGCGGTAAGCTTACTGCATCTTGAAGGATAATACGTTGGCGCACAGCGTAATGCGGTATTAGCATTTAAATTGGGGCGATGTGAACCGTACTTTTGATATTTAAGAGTTTGAAAATATCAAATAATGTCAATATCCGGATTTTATTTCCTTGAATGCTGTCGTGAAGTTATTGGCAAAATGGTCGACATTCGTTTTAAAGTCATCCATAATAAAACATTTTTTGGGTAAGTTCCAATATTCACGAGTCTTTGCTTCAAAAATGTTGAGTTAGTGTTGGTTACATTTGTTAATTAATTGAAACCAGAATTAAATTAAATATTATTACAAAAGTAAATCGAGTTTTACATAGGAACGTAGAGCCCAGCCAGACTGCTACAGACTACTAAGCGATTCTATCTTGTTTTTCGATGCATTTAGCTGCGCCAGTCAACATAATTAAAATTTTCTAATCTGGCAGGATTCTAAATAAATTCTAAAAGTAAGTAGGTACAAATGCAAACATATGTGTCTATGTGATTATTGTAAACTTACTTCATTGTAAAATGTGTACCTAATGGTAGGAAATTTCTAAACGTAGGTACCCAAATGAGCTTAATTAAAACTTCCTATGTTGTATAATTATAAAAATTGCTCAGTAGTTATATTTCCTAGGTAATGATGGATTTTGTGTACGACTTTACGAAGGTGCTTTTAGGACCAATGCGTTGCTTGCTACAACGAAGGAAATTGGAAGAGAATGATTTTGTAAAAGGAGAACGGAGAGGAGTTGGGCTTCCTTAGCTTTCTCTCTCTCGCGGAACGGAACACATTGCTGCGTTACGCCCATATTCTGTGAGAGAGTGATACTTCCCCAATCGGTAAATGCTCTACCACTACAAAGTCAATGTTAGGTTAGGTCACACGTCTTTCAAAATGTTATTTCTTAGAGATACGGGTTACCTCACGATGTTTTCCTTCACACCGCAAGTGTATTAGAAATATTACCTACATTATATTCTAAAACCTTGAATTTAGTGGTACTCTTGACCTAAGAATATGAACCAAGGACCAGTCGGTTATAATAAACTGGTCTCATGCAATATGCGCTGAGCTATCACCGCTCTTTGATATAATTATGGCGTTTATATGATAATCTTTGTTTTTTGCTAGTAAAATAGTTGTATGGTAAAATAATACAATTTCTGAAAAGCGACCATCAATATTAAGATCTTAATAGACACAATAAGAAGTAGGACGAGGTTGCAAAGTTAGTATTACTTTACAGGAATATACAAATAAATGAGCTAACGACAGTACTATCCGACAACACCGCGCCAGTGCTCCCGTCACGCTATACTCGAATGACTATGAAAATTGCTCTGTATCTGTATCGTAGAGATAAATGAAACAAAGGTGAACTTTCTTGTATTTAACATTGTAGGTATCATTTTATATTACCTAAGTACTAAATATTACACGTCACCAAAGTAGCAAATTTTGATGGTAAGCAATAATCACTGAATATTGCGTGAAGGGTTTTTTTTTTTATTAACTAGCTTTTCCCGGCTTCGCTCGTAAATTTTATGACATAGATCTCGTTTGACAACAAAACAACCCATAGCGCGACTTGTGGCGCCATCTGTTGGCCGATAGCCCATCCCATACAGCGCCCTCTATAGTAGAAAAATATTTCCCCATTGGAATGACATACTTTTACGGGATAAAAAGTACTTATGTTGAGCTCTGTACCCCTGACAATATGTATACAAATTTTCATAATGATCGGCTGCTTAGTCAAGCCGTGAAGGAATAACAAACAAACAAACAAACTCACTTTCTCATTTATAATATTAGTATGTGTATGAAGTATGATAATATGCAAATTGTACTATGTAATTGCAAAGTATCATCACGATGCTTATATTATTAGCATGAAAATCTTTGTTCATAAGGTCGCTGTATACGTAACGTGTTTTTTCCCGGACGGGATGGGACGGGACGGGAAGTTTAATATAGTTCCATACAAAATGTATGTGAATATACATGCGGATACACGGACGGGGCGGGCACGTGGCCGTGCCGAACAAAAAGTCACGTCCCCGTCCCGTCCGAGGTATTATTCCGTTGTGTATACAGAGACCTTTAATTCTCTACTTTGCACACCTCTTACATTGGTTGACAGGTATGTACAGTCAGGAGCACGTTGAGCTTTAAGGGCAGAGCACACCGCATGCAGCTTATGGCGTTGTAATCTATGCAATATTATGAGAAAGGACACACCAAACGTACGACGCGTAGCTGCGCAGGGCTGTACAGCATCGTGCGTTTGGTGGGGATGCATAAGTTGCAACGCGCTGTGCTGCGATGCATGCGGTGTGCTCAGCCCTTTACACTTGCAGTACAATTTTGGGTCTTATGACATAGAATTTAAGAATGATACAAAGTCCGATATGTAAAGGTGGACCTGCTTGACTGACGGACAAATCACACAGATTGAGCTAGCCTCAAAGTATAAGTTCGAGACTTGTGTTATGGGATACTAACTCAACGATACTATATTTTATAACAAATTCATATAATAGATGAACATCCAAGACCCAGGCCAATCAGGAAATGTTCGTTTTTCATCATGACTCTACCGGGATTTGAACCCGGGACCTCCTGGGTGGCGGTCAGGTAACCATTACACCACGGAGGTCGTCGTCAGAGAATCTTGGATGGTATAACAATAAAATTAGTCGTACAATATAGGACATTTTGTATTAGCACATGTTAGAATTACTGAACGGAGGACGGAGCCGTTAATTTAGTGAGTAGTTGTCGTAGTACTATTATTTATTCTGTTGTAGTGTGTCGGAAGCGGAGGCAGAATTAGAACGCCGAGAGGAAAAGTCAAACAAAATTTTGAAGGCATTCCTCATTTCATTTACCCATCCTACATGCATAGAATTTCAAAGATTCTACAGTCGGGCGAAATCAATATTAGATTGCTAAATATAATAGAAAATATTGTCGACTTGAATCTCGAAAATAAAAATAAAAAATAACTTGAAGTGCAAACAGTATGTTACTTTATAATGAGCATTATAAACTGAAATTAGAATTCCTTTCAAAGATTTAACTCTAAAAATTCTAAACGATATACATACATGGCATAATAATACTGCGCCCTACCTAATAATGAAGCTAGAAACAAAGATCTTATATTTCAATTTGATGCTGCCATTGAACTAGATTATCTGTACTGATACTGGCTGAAACATTATACATCCGTTAGACATTGTTGGCTTCCCGACGACTGATTAAATTATAGATTCCATGAATACTTGCTTACATGTTCCGGAAAATAATTCAATCCTGTGCAAGACATGACAATTCAATTATAAATATGAGTCAATATTTGAAACTGAATCTAGGGTTATCTAAATTCAGTCTATCTACCTACTCCAAATTCAGATCATAAACATTTAGTAAATCCCTGGATTGTACGTACAGTTAGGAGGTATAGAGTGAGTTGCATATATTTTTCCCGTCGGGTAATTTTTTGTCCTTCAGGATAAAATTATCGTCTGTCCTTCTCTCACCCATATCTATATATATAAAATGCTTTGTCCTGACTGACTGACTGACTGACTGACTGACTGAGAATCAACGCACAGCCTAAACCGCTCATCGTAAAAATCTGAAACTTGGCAGGTGGACCTATTATATGACGTAGGCGTCCGATAAGAAAGGATTTTTCGAAATTCGAACTCTAAGGGGGTGAAAAGGGGGGGTAAAGTTACTATGGGACAACTTGATTCCTTGGTCCAATCTACTTCAAATTTTGCATAAAAATTGTTTATGAGAATTGATGTAAGACGTGATTCTTATTTTATTGAAATTCTTGAAAAATATGTATTTTGTGGGTAATTTTCTTCGATTTGATATCAATACTCATACTCCTTAGTGCTTTTGATTCAATTACATTTCATTTTGACACATCCGTGAAGTGAAGTGTGTCATCTGTCATGTAATATTTTTATAAATTGTGAATATTCAAACAAAATGATTTCATAATGTCGTCGTACTATTTATTCTGTTTGTGGTCTCGGAAAACAGCTAAAATTCTAACTATATAAAGCGGACTGAATCATATTCATCGATAATAAACAGTAAGTAAGTAAATATTAAATTTATAATATTTGACAGGGTTCAAGTTAATTGGTCAATGGTTAAATGGCATATTGATATTGTCTCTTTCTCACTTATAGGAAATCTCATTACGTCGACTCGCTCTAATATTTCGTAGTGTTGTTGTAGGGATGGTTGTAGACTGAGGTTGTAGGTATTGAAATATCCAAATACTTTTAATTTTTTTTTACGGAAGTGGTTGTAAAACAAGCTCAGGAATATGGATCATTTGATATTAGGTGATTACCGTCGACTACGGAGCACATAGATTCTAGGGTCCCTGACCCGTTGCCGACCTATAACAGGAAAAGACAGGATATATAGCGAGAAATAGTATAAGGAAGGAGTTAGATTTTTTTTTATACAACAAAGGTGGCAAAATAAGAATTTCGGATATTTCACTCTCCGAACGAAACGCATTGCTGCTTCACGTCAATCAGAGAGAAAAATAAGACATATAGAAAACGTCAATATTCTGTCATAAACGCCCACTCCAAAGATTGTAATGAAAAGTATTTAAATAGAAAAATAATCATGTATACATATGAAAATGTTTTGTCTTGACCGTAGAGACCTGAAATTTGGGTGTGTGATGTAGGCAACCGATAAGAAAGGATTTTTTGAAATTCCCACGGGAAAGCGGGATAAACGCAAACGAAGTTGCGCGGGTTTCTCTAGTAGAGTATAAAATTTTCATGGTGACCTACTATGGTATGTGAGTTACTGAAAATGTCTCGAAAAGATTAAATTTAAGTTCGTTTTATACCTTTTAGTTAAATTTCATTGTCGTAGTAGGTAGGTACATATATTTTTTTATATTAAAAGTAGTAAACTGTATGTTTAGTGCGACATATGACTAAGAAAGCATCCCTGTCAACAACTCATGCCATTTTGTTTGTTGACTTAGACAGCCTTAATGGATGCTAGTTTACAGAGATCACTTTTCGGAAACAGTATGATTAACTTACATTATTTTATAAACTACCTCCCAGCTTCTCTGTTTTAGGTAGGACATTATCTTACAGTCAGTTTCTGAAACGCATTTTAATTCGACATTAAGTCTCAAGCTATATCCTTTTTTTTTAAGGTTCCGTTATTCCGTAGTATTAGTTTGATAGTTCAGCCATAATATAATGTGGTGTTGTATTCACTCGCGTTTCTTGATGTCTAGGTTTCCAATCACAGAAAGTTACAATCCAAACCTATATCCAGATGAGTTTCAGATAGTCTATCTACAACTTATCAAGACATAGTGATGGCGCTAAGCACAAGTTAAACAAACAATAATTGTCTGCTTGAATAATGTTTGTTATCCAAAATTCAACTGGTGATTTGTTACATGTCAAATACGCGTTCCCCCTGTAGATTTTGATAAACGGCTGTATCCTGGTATAGCCAGGATCCCTCGCAATACCAGGCCTGACGAATAACATGAATTGAGCACACGTACATTGTGTTTGCAAACATCATTTGAAAAATGGAAACAAACAAATATTCAGAAAGCAAAGCGGATTTATTGTGGAATACATTTTTGCGAAATTTTCGTTTAATCTATTATCTATATATATAAAAGAGAAAATCACTGACTGATTCATCACGAAATCTCCGAAACCACAAGTGCCAGAAGTCTCAAATTTTGCATGGGGGTTCCTTTTGGGGCGTAGGTGCTCACTAAGAAAGGATTTTTGGAAATTCATCCCTTAGGGGGGTAAAACAGGGGTGCAAAGTTAGTATGAAACTTTGCCGTTTTTGAAGTTATTCGAATGAAATTCAGCATGAAGGTTCTTTACTGAAAAACATGAAGCATGACTAAATTTTTTTTTTAAATTCATTCCCTTAGGGGGTTAAAAGGGGGGTGCAAGGATAGTATGAAACGTTGCCGTTTTTTAAAGTTATTCGAATGAAATTCAGCATGAAGGTTCTTTATTGAAAGGCATGAAACACGAGTAAAATATTTTTCTCAAAAAACATCCCCTATGGGGTTAAACGGGGGCGCAAAGTTAGTATGAAACTTTGCCGTTTTTGAAGTTATTCAAATGAAATACAGCATTAAGGTTCTTTATTGAAAGGCATGAAACACGAGTAAAATATTTTTCTCAAAAATTATCCCTTAGGGGGTTAAACGGGGGTGCAAAGTTAGTATGAAACATTGCCGTTTTTGAAGTTATTCAAATGAAATTCAGCATGAAGGTTCTATATTAAAAGGCATGAAACACGAGTAAAATATTTTTCTCAAAAATCATCCCTTAGGGGGTTAAACGGGGGCGCAAATTTCGTATGAAACTTTGCCGTTTTTGAAGTTATTCAAATGAAATTCAGGATGTAGGTTTTTACTGAAAAGCATGAAACACGAGTAAAATATTTTTCTCAAAAATCATCCCTTAGGGGGTTAAACGGGGGTGCAAAGTTAGTATGAAACTTTGCCGTTTTTGAAGTTATTCAAATGAAATACAGCATTAAGGTTCTTTATTGAAAGGCATGAAACACGAGTAAAATATTTTTCTCAAAAATTATCCCTTAGGGGGTTAAACGGGGGTGCAAAGTTAGTATGAAACATTGCCGTTTTTGAAGTTATTCAAATGAAATTCAGCATGAAGGTTCTATATTAAAAGGCATGAAACACGAGTAAAATATTTTTCTCAAAAATCATCCCTTAGGGGGTTAAACGGGGGCGCAAATTTCGTATGAAACTTTGCCGTTTTTGAAGTTATTCAAATGAAATTCAGCATGTAGGTTTTTACTGAAAAGCATGAAACATGAGTAAAATATTTCTCTCCAAAATCATCCCTTAGGGTGTTAAACAGGGGTGCAAAGTTAGTATGAAACATTGCCGTTTTTTAAGTTATTCGAATGAAATTCAGCATGAAGGTTCTATATTAAAAGGCATGAAACACGAGTAAAATATTTTTCTCAAAATTCAGCCCTTAGGGGGTTAAACGGGGGCGCAAATTTCGTATGAAACTTTGCCGTTTTTGAAGTTATTCAAATGAAATTCAGCATGAAGGTTCTTTACTGAAAAGCATGAAACACGAGTAAAATATTTTTCTCAAAAATTATCCCTTAGGGGGTTAAACGGGGGTGCAAATTTAGTATGAAACTTTGCCGTTTTGAAGTTATTCAAATGAAATTCAGCATGAAGGTTCTTTAGGCGATACGAAGTTCGCCGGGTCAGCTAGTTATTATTAAAGTTAAAAATTAAGAAGTTGGACAGTTTCAATCCATACTAATATTATAAATGTGAATGTGTCTGTTTGTTTGTCCGTCTTTCACGGCAAAACGGAGCGACGAAACGAATGTGATTTTTCTAGTGGAGATAGTTGAAGGGATGGAGAGTGACATAGGCTACTTTTTGTCTCTTTTCAACACCTCACTTCCCTTAAATAGGGGTGAAATTTTGTATGGAGCATTCCGCAATTTTCAAGGTAGAAAGCTAAAAATTGGTATGCGGACTATTTGTGACTAACAAAAAAAAATTATGGGACTTTTCGCAGTTTTTAAGGTAGGAAGCAAGGGGAACCGTGTTACCCCGAATTTAACGCGAGCGAAGTCGCGGGCAAAAGCTAGTTACTTATATAAATCTAAATCTAATTTTTACAATCTTCCTTCAACAATATTTCATATGCAAAGTAGGTAATAAAATTTATTGAATATTGACACTATTAGTTTGACTTGTCTGTAGCTGACTATACTCTGAATACAATTTCGAACTATACTTGCAAATCTGTGCGATCACAATATTTGTTACGCATATCGATGCTATCTTTAATGGCTGCAACGCAGAACCATATCACCATTTTTACGATACCATTCAGCATCGTAATTTTTAACAACACAGAAAATCGTAGGTGCCGATCAGATATGAAGGGTACAAGCTAGTAGCTATGTAGCTTTTATTTAGTTATTTGAATAGAATCGCAGAGACGCATTGTCGGCCTTTGGCGAAAGATTTCGGTTCTTGAAGGCCCCTAAACGGAAATACATAATCTCAAAAAAAGTCTACCAAACATTCACACATTCATTCATAGACTTTCGTGTGTTATAATTATTATATTAGTTTTTCCTGTCCGCTTATTCTCATCTGGCTTAACCTTTGTTAATTATTGATTTACTCTATACCAACTATTACAGGGACGGTAGTAGGAGTAGGTGTGGGTCTAACAAGAGACTGCTCCACACTGATGGTGGCGCAGTACTTCAAAAGGAGACGGGAGCTCGTCGAAATATTTATAGTAAGCGGCAGCGGCCTGGGAATCTCCGTCATGTCCACATTCATTAAAGGTGCTATCAGGTAAGAGGAATAAAAGTTTTAATGCTTATTCTAGCTCTCGCGAAGTTGAGGGAAAGCAAGAGAGTGGACAGGGTCTTCGTTCTACTTCGACTTCAATTTTCTCTAACATTCTGCCTAACTTCATTTCAATTTGGTTGATTTCACCAGAGTATAGAGGTAGCATAAAAGCTATAAGATTAATTTGCATGTTCATTATTTTTATACCATATTATGTTCATAATGATTCTAAATTTATTCACTTGAAAGATTCATCTTCAGTGCATTCTCGTATTTTTTTTTTGCCGTCTACTTAATTGTATTTTCCATTTTATATTTTCAGAGCCATCGGTTGGCGACTAGGATTGCAGGCTGTGACTGGAGTCGTATTTGTAACTTTTATACTTGGCACCTTCTACCGATCGGCGTCTCTCTACCACCCACAGCGTAGAGCCATACTACATCTTAAAAACCAAACTAAGATCAAACGGAAAATGAAAGATAGAAATAAAACTGACGACAGACAGCCATTCTTTGACTTCTCAACATTAAAGTCAAAAACCGTGAGGATCCTACTTATGTCTACTGGGATATCAGCATTTGGAATCAACACACCTATTTTCTACTTAGCGTATCACGCGGAACAAGAAGGTATGTATGTATATGTTTAGATGTTTTTTGTGTTTAGACCTGCTTTTGATAATTTATTCATAAGTATACTTTAAACAACATTAAATAAACATTAAATGCCACACACAGAGGCACATAGGTGCGGGTTGAGCACAAGTATTTGGTCTATAACAAAATGGCATGTCCAGCAATGGAACATACATGACTAGAAACCAGGCAATTTCCTTGTAGTTTACTACGGAACCCTAAAAAAAGTAAATACAACATAAATTAAAAAATTTGAAATAAAGTTCATGTCATATTCAAATAATGAAAAAGAAACAAACCGCAGAAACACCGACGATACACATAATTATCTTAAGGTTTCAATCGATGTTCATTATAAGAGACGTGTTAATTAACGTTTAATTTTAATAAAGATTAAACGTCGACTTAAAGTTTATTTAATATAAATTTTACTTTAGTTACTAATTACAGAAGGTATGGAAGGCGTTATTATTTTTTAATTATTCTATAGTATCCCAAATAAACTATTTTGAATTAATTGCGGAATGCACAGAGGACCAATGCGGGTCGAACGCGTGACTGGTGCGGCACTCCTAGCCCTAGCCTCTAAATTACAAAATGTTTCAGAAAAGTAGAATTAGGGAACTAAAATTACTTTATTTAAATCAAATTTTCGTCGTTTCAAAAGCATGTTTCTTCATATTTTCCTCGATATTAAGAAAAAACAAAAAACACTACTCATATTTTTATTTTTATTTCATTTGTGAATTTATTGACATTTTGATTACACAGATAAAATATTTTTGACGTAAAAAACTAAAATATGAATTTACGGGACAATGTAATGTAACTGACGTTTTCATACAAATTAAAGCGCTAGGAAAACCTGGCATCTTAAATGCTGAAGGCTAAGTTTATATGACCGCGCGAAGCCGCGCGTCGCCGCGCGGTTGGGGCATTCACATGATAGCGTACGGCACGCAGGTCGGACGGAGCGCGCCGCGCGTTGGCGCGCGGTAGGTACCGCGCGTTAATGTAGACGATAAGAAATCACTGTTTACTTTGGTCTTGTACCGCGCGGTTAGTAGTTCATATGAACTTAGACTTAATGTTAAATCTTCCATGTATTAACATGAAGTTCAAATAAATTGACCAAAAGGAATAGATTCGCGCCCGCTCTGACCCCTTCTCGTCTGTGTTTCGTTCGGCCTTTACTGCCCAGGGGTGCATTTGTTAGTTAGCAACGTAATTCTTTCCTTATCGTGAATGCTCTATCCACTTCCTTCTTTTATGGCAATAAAGTAACTTTTACGACTCTTCTAATATCAAGAAAGACACGTAAACAAGTTGTACATCTCTATTGATATGATATTAAGGCACATTGAACACGATTTTCAGGAAACTTTTCAGGAACTTTTAGCAAAAGTAAACTGATATCAATTATTTATGTATCTAATTTTGTCTAATTTTATACGTTCTTCGTAGTTTTCTCGACAAAAATATTTAGAATTTTGATTTACTTAAAATTTTCAATTTGTGGATTTTAAAACCATATTTTTCAGGTTTAGGTGACACGGCAGAACTTCTCCAGGCATACCTGGGTCTTGCATGGGCTGTGGGCTGTGCAGTGTTCGGTCTTCTAGTGAGGCAGAATTCAGCAGAATGCCGTATCGCAAGGCAGTATCTAACACAAGCAGCTGTTTTTGTTTGCGGACTTGCCACAATGGCCCTGACAGCAGTCGAAGGCTCATATCGAGGATATGTTTTGTTTGCTTGGGTCTATGGTAAATGGAATTTTACTGTTTATAGTTAAAAAAATCAACTATGAATAATTGAAAAGTTATATATGGATGGCTCAGTTCTAAAAGTCACTAACTCCATTTTTTTTGGTTAATGAAAAAAATTATAAAAAATCAGAGAAGTGCTTTATTTGGTCACCTTCAAAGTGATATATTTAAAAAGTATTAATCTCAATTATTATGCGCAGTATTAATTCTTAAAATTTAGGACTTATTTAAAAACACGTGGAGTTAGAGACTTCTTCGGAGTTAGTGACAAAATTCTTTGGAGTTAGTGACATATAATCTTAAAATGCTGCCCCTATCCCTACAATAGCACTGAAAATCGAGTTGGGCCTTAGTGCTTAATATCTCGAGAACGGTAGCCCTCACGGGTTGGTCCAAAAGGCTAAAAGTGTTCGTAAGTGACCCCCCAACTCGATGGGACCAAGAAAAGGGAAAAATTAAAATATTAAAAAAATTGTAAAAAAAAAAAAAAAGTCTCAAAAAAATTTTTTTTTCATGTTTTCTTGGCGTCTTATAGTGCCCCTAAAGCCTATATATAACTCCAACTCTACCAACTTGCCCCTAACGCGATTCTCTGACCAAAAATACATGGACTTAGTGACTAAACTCTATGGATTTCGTTATTTGTTAGGATTTAGTTACTTACTGACCTAACTTTACAGGATTTAGTGACTTGTGGAATTGGTAAAAACCTACTTAACGTCATTTTATTGAAAAACGAATTAGGCCAATCTATAGAGAAAAATACGGAGAATTTTTTGGTATGGCTATCTTAATATTGATAAAAATGGAGTTAGTGACTTTTAGAACTAAGCCATCCATTTTTATATGACAACACGACACGTTAGCTGGTTGCTAGTATCTTACTTTCTTTCGGTCCCAAAAGGCGCAGCGGGTTCGAATCCCGCACCGGACTAACATTTATGTGATAATTCAATCTGTGTGATTATGTAATGTATGTAAAACATGCATTTTCCCATAACAAAAGCATGTTTCAAATCTTATTTAACAGTTGTAAGTCCGCGGACTCGAACTCAAAGTCGAGCGGCCGCGCCCGCCTCCCTCCGCACCTATCAGACAAAAACCCTAGGTACTGCAGGCTTTTCATCAGCAGAAACTAATTTAAATGATAATGTATTTATGTAGGTATATTTTGCGGCGGCTACCACTACTCGTTGAAGATGTATACGTATGAGCGAGTGCGTTCGCGCAACTTCGCTCGCGCTTGGGGATTCGTTCAATGCTCCCAGGCCGTACCCATCGCGATTGGTGTACCGCTATCAGGTAAGATATTAAGTAAAAGTATTAAAATATAATACTATCAAATGATAGTGTTTTCTTTGTGGAGGAAGACAAATTAGCTAGCGGATCACATGATGGTACAAATTGAATGTACAAAGGCAAATTCAACCACCTAATTGCGCGCAAATTTTCGCATCGATAAATGCGCGCTAACTTTGGTCAATTTCGCGAACGAGTCGGGGCTACTTCCGTGTCAATTATTTCATACTTGATGATGAATAAGAATAATGATGAGTATTACACAGTAAGTAATTGTTTTTATTTATGACGTTCTTTAGTGGTATGCCACTAACGAACGTCACAACTAAAAACACTGAGGACAAATACATTCTTCTCAGTAGTTATTAAGCGCAAGACACACCGGGAGCGAATCGATGTCTCTGCGTCTCATAATAAACCTAACATGACAATTATAGGAAACTAGATATTGATTGTACGTCAGTAAATTGACTTCTTTTATGGATTACAGGGTACATAAACGTGGGTTGCGGCGGCAAGGCGGGCTACTACTTCAGTTCAACGTGTTCGCTGATCGGCTCACTGTCTCTCTTCTGCATAGACCTGCATCGGCGCAGCGTAGCGCATAAACACACCAAGTATCTAATTAGCAATTTTGTTTATCAAACTTATATTGATAGAAAGGAATTCATTTCAAAATGTCCCCCAATATTTCTAGTTTGACCGATTGGAAATGGTCTACATCCAGCAGCCTCCTGCGATGGCAACCGAGATGGGTGCGACAAGAAGACAAACAAAAAATATCTACGTAAACCTTATCATTACAAGCAAGATTGTTCCCCATTATATCTAGCAGTCACGTCCAAGAAAAAAGTGGTCAAATTCCGTATACTGTCAGAGTAGTCACAGAAAAAAGCCTTATAAAGTGTTCACCAGAGATCAATTCATTGTTTGTTTATTACAGAGAAAATGGTGGCGTAGGGTGCGAGTCGGCGTGCGGCCCGTCGCAGCGCGGCCGCGACCGAGAGCCGCGCACCGCTCAAGGCGCCGCCACCGCTTTAGGTATGAAATGATAATACATACACACTACTGTCCGTTCACATTTTACCTCTGACAGATGTAAAAATAGGTTTAAAACCATTAAATTCTGAAGCAGTGTGTGAGCCGACTTACACGGACCGCTCTTGCAGTCATAGTCAACAAAATAACTAGAGGAAAAAGAACGGGCTTTATATAAGCACAGGCCATACCGGTAGTGAAGCGAAGCCAAAGTCTCTCACCGTAGACTTGTCTGCCGTAGAGAAACATGCATGCAGGCTTTTAATGGAAAGTGGTTATCACCGCCATAAGTATTATAATATCTGTGTCACCTCCAGCTATGAACATCAGTCAGTAACACTAGGCTTCCGGATATCTCACTCACGAACGAGAAAGGCATTGGTGCTTCACGCCGATATTCTTTGAGACGGCTGTAGGTTTGTGACATGCCATAAAAAGTGTACCTATAGGTAGTTTGTGCACTATACGAAATGTTCCCGTCCTGCATTTAGTAGCCTTTCTCTAGGCCTGTGGCGTAATTTTTACGAATTGCCCTATTACGGGTTTCTTAATTTTTTTATGTAGTTCTAGGAGCAGAATTGGTAGCACCAGGCCGTACTGGACGAGACCTGTTGCTAGACAGCATCGGGCCAGGCAGCCTAGGTTCACCGCCTACCAACGTGCCGCCTGAACTCACTTGCATCAGCGAAGAAGGAGGACTAGATCTGGATTTAGACCTGGATATCCCAGAACATCTGCTTGAGGACTTGGATTGCGGCGGTGACTGTATCACTAGTTGTAATAAGGTTAATTACCTTTGTTCCTGTAATCTTTCCTTTTATTAAACCTTGTACTTTTTAGGGTTCCATACCACGAAAGGAAAAACCCTTTTAGATTCACTTTGTTGTCCGTCTCGGGGTACGTAAGTACTCGATGTCCGTCTGTCTGTCATTCTGTCAAACTTTTTTTGGTAGACAAATATATAATCAGTATAATCACTATTATGGTGAAAGTTTATTTTGCAGGTTTAATATACTTACATAGGTACTTAGGAATCAGTGCGTAAGGCGCGATTCTAATAGGAACACGTTTTTCGTTGTCAACAGTGAGGACAACGTAAAACGTTATAACTATCATGCATAAAGTCGACAACTGTCAAGCACACTTGTCTTGTTGCCGCGAAAGAATCTTCTAGAACTAGCCAAGCGTTCCTTACTCTGCATAATATATATTCCACGAACTTTTGCCCGCGGCTTGGCTCGCGTTAAATTCGGAAAAAAATCATGCACGATTTTTTTGTTAGTCACAATCACAAATCACAATAGTCCGCTTATCAATTTTTAGCTTTTACCTTGAAAATAGCGGAATGCTCCATACAAACTTCCCCCATTTTAGGGAAATGGGGGGTTAGAAAGATACAAAAAGTAGCCTATGTAACTCTCCATCCCTTTAACTATCTCCACTTAAAAAACCTTTTTTTTTTCTTTTTTTTTTTTTCGTCGCTCCGTTTTGCCATGAAAGACGGACAAACAAACAGACACACACACTTTCCCATTTATAATATTAGTATGGATGGATATCCGTGGCGTTTGACGACCTCCGTGGCGTAATGGTTACCACGCCAGACCGCCACCCAGGAGGTCCCGGGTTCGATCCCCGGTCGGGTCATGATGAAAAACGAACTTTTTCTGATTGGCATCGGGTCTTGGATGTTTATCTATGTATGTATTTGTTATAAAATATAATATCGTTGAGTTAGTATCCCATAACACAAGTTTCGAACTTACTTTGGGGCTAGCTCAATCTGTATGAATCGTCCCAATATATTTATTTTATTTATTTATTATTTATTTATATAGTTCCTTTAAAAAAAACTACTGAGCTTTAGGTACATTACTGTACTTTATTGTACGTTTTACATATCCTACTAATATTATAAAGGCGAAAGTGTGTGTGTATGTTTGTTACTTCTTCACGCTCAAATGGCGAGGCCAGTTTTTATATTTGATATGTAGGTAGCTGATTCCTCAGATTAACATCTTTATCACGAAAAAAACGCGATTCCAGTAGGATTTAGTCAAGTCTGATAATCAATGGCGTTTTATGAAGTAGATGGCGCTACTGTGCATAAATACACGCAAACGAAGTTGCGCGTGTTTCGCTAGCTATTAATATATTTTAATTACTGTCCAGGTGGAGAATTATTTAATGCTGAGCGAATATGAAAACAACTTGATAGCAGAGTTGCCGAACGTCAACGAGCGACGGGGCCGGCGTTGGTCAATCGTGGTGGCAAATTCCCCACAACCATCCGCCATCGACACATCCCCAGACGACACCAAAAACTCGATCAAGTGGAAGAAAAAGTGCCATAACTCAAACAACAGACTGATAACAGTAATCAACGAGGCGTCGCTGTGAACGAACTGCAAGTGAATTATTACCGAGACAATAAATAGATTTTATAGTGTATTACCTATTTAACCTCATTAATTTATTTGATGTGTGTGAATAGTAGCATTTGTGTATTGTTCAATATAATTTATTAAATTATTATTACATTTTTGTGTCATTTTAATAAATTCTCATTCGCCATAATCTTTTACAAAGAGTGTCTTACAAAATAATAAATAGAGATAAATAATTTAAGAGAGGTAGGGCACAGCGGATAATCCGTTCAAAACGGAGCAGCCCGTCTGGGGAAGGACTTCCACCTTACAGAAGACCGTAGCCAAATAGCATTGGTCTTGGCTAGTGATGGGCGATTTCCGGAAATGTTCTCTTAGTAGAAACATTGCGGAAACGTTCTCGGAAAGGAGAGAATTTACGGAAATTTAAGAGAATCTAAACCTCTTATATAGACTTTTTAATTTTGACATAAAAATGGTCAGGTAGGTAGTTACAATGATGTTACATTTGATTTTCTATATTTATAAAATTCAAAGTCCTGACTGACTGACTGACTGACTGACTGACTTAAATGTATCAACGCACAGCCCAAACCGCTGGGTCTAGAGATTCCAAATTAAGCATATAGGTTCCCTACGACATCTAGGGGTGTACCAAGAAAGGATTTTTCAAAATTCCTACGGGAAAGCGAGATATACACGACGATATAGACGACCTCCGTGGCGTAATGGTTACCACGCCAGACCGCCACGCAGGAGGTCCCGGGTTCGAATCCCGGTCGGGTCATGATGAAAAACGAACTTTTTCTGATTGGCCTCGGGTCTTGGATGTTTATCTATATATGTATTTGTTATAAAATATAATATCGTTGGATTAGTATCCCATAACACAAGTTTCGAACTTACTTTGGGGCTAGCTCAATCTGTATGAATTGTCCCTATATATTTATATACGCAAACGAAGTTGCGAGGGTATATCAACGCACAGCCCAAACCGCTGGGTCTAGAGATTCTAATTTGGAATGTAGGTTCCCTACGACATCTAGGGGTGTACTGAGAATTTTATATAGATAGATAGATAGATAGAATATGCTTTATTTGCAACACACAGACTAAACATTATAACACAAGAAGTACAATACAATATGGTAAACACAAAAAAAAAAGATTACAGACTTGTGTATTGGCAACAAGGCGGCCTTATTGCTCAAAGCAATCTTTTCAAGGCAACCTTAACCTTAATATATAGAAAATCAAATGTAACGTCATTATAACTACCTACCTGACATGTATCTTCACTATGGCATTCAAAGCTACTGAAATTACATGCAGTCATCTATTTTTATGTCAAAATTAAAAAGTCTACATACTTGGTTTAGATTCTCTTAAATTTCCGTAAATTCTCTTAAATTCTCCGTTCAAGAGAATGTTTCAGAATGTTCTCGTTCCAAGAAAGTTCTCGGAACAGAAATGTTCTCCTGCCCATCACTAGTCTTGGCCATGTTGTGTTCCTGCGGTGAGTAAGGAGAGTACTCCAGAGCTCCATTTGGGGGGTTGAATGAAAAAAAAGGAGTTTATTTTTACTTTTTGTAAGGAAGTAAAAATAAACAAAGATGTCTTGAACATCATCATCAGAAAATATTTTCTGATAATGATGTTCAAAACTAAGAATAATTAATGACGTGCCTACTATATCCTTCCTACTATCGTATTATGAGAAAATAAAAAAAAAGAACATTCAGAAATCACGTTGAACTTATCCTTCAAACTTTTTACAGCGAATTTTTTAAAAGTACATGTGATAATTATTATTGCAATATTGCCGGTAGGGCCTTGAATTTAATTTCATTACAGAATACGTCCACAAAAAGTAGTACAGTTATGTAATTCAAAACACATTATTATGGCACATAGCGTAACTGATTGTTGAGTATATTGGTAGAACTCTCCCGCCTTGATTTAAAAAACATTTTCGTATAACACCAAAACGCCGAGTCACCTGATTTCAAGTGCCATAATTACTTGAAACGCATGCATAATACATCGTCCGACATTGCCATAGCCTAAAGTCAAGGTGAAGAAATAAAACATGAAATACAATGCGTTAATTAAATATATTATTGACATTTTGTAATATAACGTACATGAATACTGCACCAAAATACAAAGGAACACAATAAATGTTATTATTACCGCTGTGGAATTACAATATTCTCTAAGAACTGAGCGAAACAGCGCATCGCTTGCAGCAGAGCAGCGAGTAGGATTGACAGAGACAAACTAACCAACTTCTGGTTCTCACTATTCACAATTTCGTTGTTTAGAACAGGAACTAAACTTTGGCATGAATCGACACTATGTATATTGGAACGATCACAACCATATTGGCTCGAACTAACAACTCTTCTATCACGCTTGTTCGAGTCGCGCACATCCCTAACATTACATGTCAGGTCTATCATAATAAAATCTGATACCCTATCACCATCGACTGAGTCGGCATCATTACCCAGGTGTGACCCGGTTCGTTTTACTTCATTAATAACACTTACATTAGTAACATCGTTTGAACAACAAGGAATCTCATTCACAACATCACACTGAGGTTCGCTAATTAGGCACTTGATTATTACTTCACTTTTATCACCTACTGATGGATTTAAGACATTAATATTATCACTTACAATAGTTTTAAGAGAGTCATCGTTTTCTTCAGACGACATACCGCTGTCGTTGTTTTCTTCATTTGCACTTTGTATGTTAACGACTTTTTGTTTTGTTTGTCCGAAACTGCCGTATGATAGTATGATCGGCGTTTCGATGGTTTGATTCGTGCCCACAGGAGGGGGCACGGCCTCGGGTCAAGAGACCTTGGCACAGCTAATGTTCCCCTTTATGACAGTGGCATTCGATATTATGTCCTCGGTCCCATACAAACTATCCACGTCCGCCAGTGACGCACTGCTCAATGAACACTCGTCATCAAGTAGCATATCCGATCTCAATCCCTGAAAAGAAAATAAATAAATATTTAGAATACATATGTTCAAATTCAAAATGTTTTTATTCAAATAGGCCTAATATAAGCTCTTTCGAGTCGTCACAATTTTTTCCTACCACCCGTTCAGACGGCAGATTTGTGCTAAGAAGAAACTGGCAAGAAACTTAGCACTTGCTGTTTTAAAATGGTATTAATAAGATACAATTACAATGACAGAAAATATAAAAATAACACAAAATATCTGCAATTTCTGATGAAAAAAAAAATACAAATAATTAAAGATTAAAAACACTATAAATGAAGAAAAAAAAGCGTAATAATATACTGGTATACATATATACCTACATTTATTATCTATATCTATACTTCTATACTAATATTATAAAGAGGTAAAGTTTGTGTGTTTGTTAAATTGTAACGGGTAATCTCGGGATCTACTGAACCGATTTTAAAAATTCTTTCACCAATAGAAAGCCACATTATTGCTGAGTGTCATAGGTTATATAAAAAACCAAAAAATAAAAAGGCTTTTATGTGGTAGTCGGTTTTGCAAAGTAAATCGGAGAAAAAACGGTCGAATGAAAGCGTTTCTTACGAACGCCTGTACTAAAAAAGGATTATTAATATTATGCCCAACGAAGTGGGCACGGGTCAGCTAGTCCTTAATAAAGATGTGTGTGTGGAGTGATGGGAATATTTTAATTATTAAACAAAATATAACATCTAAAGTTTAAGTTAACTTTGTCTACTATTTTAATGTTAAACCTTTGAGTGCCTGTGTATCTCATTTTTGTACATGCATGTGCAAAAAAATACATTGATACTAAGGGAAGGGGTCATGTATCATCTGAATATTAGAAAGATGTAAAGTTTGTGGAATTTTAGAGCATAATCTCTGTATCTATTGAACCGATTTTTTAAATTCTTTTATCTATAGAAAGCCACAAATATTTGTAAATGTGAAAAGGCTTTATATTAACCCGAAAAAGCCCACGCGGGCAGCTATAGTTACAAATAAATTACTATAAATTGACGACTTACCTCAGAAATATATTCGTAGTCTTTTTCAAAAGACAATATAAATACACAGAAAATAGCTGCCAGCATATAGCTACACAGGGAGGTGATGAGAAGACATAGGTATATTCCACTGGTTCCACCTATAACAAAGTCAAATATTTTTATTCAGATAGGCATATTACAAACTCTTTCGAATCGTCATAATTTTTTCTACCCGTTCAGACGGCAGATTTGTACAAAGAACTGGCAAGAAACTTAGCACTTTAACGACCTCCGTGGCGTAATGGTTACCACGCCAGACCGTCACCCAGGAGGTCCCGGGTTCGATCCCCGGTCGGGTCATGATGAAAAACGAACTTCTATTCTATCTATATAATTATGTATTTGTTATAAAATATAATATCGTTGAGTTAGTATCCATAACACAAGTTTCGAACTTACTTTGGGGCTAGCTCAATCTGTATGAATTGTCACTATATATTTATTTATTATTATTACTTGCTCTTTTAAAATGGTACTGATAAAAGTTACAATAACAATAAAATAATAAAAAAATATATAGAGACGCGACGGTTTCACTGATGTAAAAAGGTAGGTTGTAAATTATGAAAATATTTGTATAAGTTCTTGCTATACAAATATTTTATAGCTAGTTTCACAAGGTCGTAAATAAATTTATCTCACAGTTGTGATAATCCAGTGGATAAGAAACTGCTTATTAGCCGACTAGTTAATAAATAAATATTCTTGGACAAATCACACAAAGCCATCTAGTCCAAAACTAAGCAACTAAGATTGTTCTATGGGTACTAGATTACTGACAAATATACGAAAATACTTTTTTTGTAAATAAATACTTATTATACATAGAAAACATCCATACCAAGCAAGGCAAACAGACATATTCATGCACACAAATGATTCGAACCCGCGGCCCTCTGGATAAAGTGACCATTGCTAGCCACTCGACCACCAGGCCTGGGGCCCGATTCTACTAACACAAATGCGCCAATGGACTCTCAATGGTCTCTCAATCGTGTCTCAATAGAATGCCGATAGTGTATCAGTGGAATAGGTTTTGACATTTGTTATGGACTTAAACAATAACATAATGTTTAACTTATTGTTTAATTCCATAACAAATGTCAAAAACGATTCCACTGAAACACTATCGGCATTCTTTTGAGACACGATTGAGACACCATTGAGAGTCCATTGGTGCATTTGTGTTAGTAGAATCGGGCCCCTGTTAATAAGCGGTTGTAGTCTGGTTTAGTTAGTTAAGAAAATAGTAGTTACTTACTTCTTGGTAAAAAAGAAGTGATGGTTCCAAAAACGGCCATAACGACCAGAAGAAGGAAGCTCACGTTGGCAAGACATTGCCGCAGCACAAACAAGTGTTTGTCATAATACAATGTTGAAATGTACGTCGTGATGATACACTGGAAAATAATAGGATTTGTGACCAGTTGCTCAATTGTTATATAATATTTGTGTAATGACCGCTTTGTAGTACAGTCAAGGACATAGTATGCAGGGCATATAATTAAAAGGCTTTGATGCAATAAAAAAATCATATTTCTGAGAATGCTGCTCATATAAGAAATCCTTATAATAATAAATATATAGGGACAATTCATACAGATTG
Source organism: Endotricha flammealis (assembly GCA_905163395.2). Lineage (NCBI taxonomy): Eukaryota > Metazoa > Arthropoda > Insecta > Lepidoptera > Pyralidae > Endotricha > Endotricha flammealis. Next base: position 8,490,657 of record LR990863.1, on the reverse strand, counting down.
AGCTAGCCCCAAAGTAAGTTCGAAACTTGTGTTATGGGATACTAACTCAACGATATTATATTTTATAACAAATACATATATAGATAAACATCCAAGACCCGAGGCCAATCAGAAAAAGTTCGTTTTTCATCATGACCCGACCGGGGATCGAACCCGGGACCTCCTGGGTGGCGGTCTGGCGTGGTAACCATTACGCCACGGAGGTCGTCAAAAATAAATTAAGTATTAGTAATCATAAGCTGCCATGTTTAGCCAGGAGCGGATAGGCCTAACACAAGCATTCAATATGCTTAAAAGGCAAATCCAAAGCCCAATCTTATGTAACTTTAGAGAAAAATAAACTTTTTTTATTTTTTATAAATAAAAAATCTTATAAATTCTTTTAAACAGTTGTTTTTATAGTTGTTAAAGCAACTAACCATTCTTATATTAAAAATATTTTTAATATAAAAATTTCACTTCATCTTTTGGATTCCAACCTGGGGCCGAGGGCAGAAGTGAAAATTTATTTTTAAAAAATCAGTTTTTATAAAGAATCATAATCCACACCCTATCTTGTGCTGTGCTGCTCCTGTATTATTATTCTTAACATATTTCAATCGTGTTTTAACAAAATGGGACTATTTGTATGTGTTGTTCAAACCAAAACTATTTACATACAAAAAATCTATCAAAAATGTATATTATGATAATTTTTCAATTATAATAATACATTTTTGATAAACGAAACAGACCAATGGTCATTCTCATTAAATAAAGCCACTAGAGGTAATTTAAGATAATTTTAAGAGTAAATTAAATTCTATCGTTTATGGTAATAAATATTTTTTTATTACCAATAACAATTATTTTACCATGAAACCTTTTTTGCATTTTTGTTTATTGCCTTAAACAATAGAACTGCAGATTTAGTGAATATTTATTTCGTTCGTGATAATACATACCTGCATCCATATGTATAGGGTTCCAAAACCAAATATAAAAATACTTAGTGCTGTTAAACAATGATTATCCACCTGAAAAAAAACAAATTTATAAAAAAACATAATAATATGCTGAAATTTTATTGTAAGAAAATAATGCTAATCAACAAAGGATAAAAAAAAATATTTCAAAAAAATATGGCTGCTAAGCCCAAAGTAGTAACTGGTAAAATTTTAAAAAGTTTGTAGGTAGTATGATTTTTCCCAATAAATACAAATTATTAATCACAAACATTAGGTAGTTAGGCAAACATTATATTAGACAAGGGGTCGGCAATATTCGTAAGCTATATCTTTAAATGATAACTATTCATTCTTTAGTTTTACAGCCAGTTTCTGATATGCATTTTTAAAGCTAATGGCACATTAAGTTATAGCTGTCACCACAAAACTAAAAAAGAGAAAGAAAAGAGATTTTGAGAATTAATGTGGAATTAAAATAAAAATGCGTTACACAAACACCGGCTATTAATCAAAATCGGTTTAATGTTATAAAATTTCCAACCCCTTTATTAGGCAGATATACACAGTTAAAAGGCTGGTTTTAAACATATTCTAATTGTCAGTGGCAACAGGTCAGTTATTTTTTTACAAACACCGGACTTCAGCACCTCTGATCAGTGTGAGAGTAAGAGCCATGGCATACGGCGTATTTTAAACGCGCAGATGACGCGCGTATTATCCATCACAGCGTTACAATCATTTCATTGTGAGATCTAACATACAAAGAGCTTAATATAGAACGAAACGCACGTCATCTGCGCGTTTAAAATACGCCGTGTGCCATGGCTCTAAGATCAACCTTAGGTCGACGCTAGATACAGCTTCACTTATTTCAACACTTGTGTATGTGGGTGGCATAGATTTATTAATAGTCTGAAAAAAAAACTGTCTCCCTTTTCATACAATTTGACAAAGTGTTTACAGAAGTGGTCAAATAATTAAACTGTCTAGCACCTTACCTTAAACAGGAACAGAAATAAATAAATGAGGAAGCCCAGCGACACAAACGAGGCAGAAAAGGAAGCGATCCGGTTGGCATATGACGTCACATTGGGGTTCACCGTTAATGAGCCTAACACATGAATTTGCTGGTATCTGTCATATATGATTTTGCCAGCTGAAAAGTGTGTTAGCACATAATATAATTAGTCATTTTAATATTTAATAACAAACAGTTAACATGAGAGTATGTTTCACCACTTGCTGTTAATGTTAAATAAAAATGTTAAATAAGTTTCAGTTAACATGTTTGTCAAAAGACTCAAAATCATACAAAGACTGACACAAGTTGTATTAAGATTATCTGATGGATAAGCTTCTAGCACATGGTGAAGTAAGCTCTCCGTATCTGAAATACAGAATATTACTGTGGCATCCAATAGGATTCTTGACTAGTCTATATACTACAGACTAGTAGGATGGAAAACCTTTATCTCTTTACTATAATATAATCAATATCACCTGACAGTCTAATTGCATATAGCCTGTTATTTTGTATCATATTATCTGTATTTCAGATACTAAGTCACATCTTTCCCGAAAACAAATATTCTAGATTGAAAATTCACATTTATGTAATACATAAAATGACCACATGTTATAAATTATCAGAAATTTTACATTAAGAGTTTATTTAACGAAAAACGTAGAACAAAGTTTAGTTACAATTATTGAATGAATTCAACATGAATATGAATGTAATTAGTTTGTTACGAAACATTGTTAAAAAATTATTATTACAAAATGACAGAACTATTATAAAATATCACCATAATGTTTATGTCCAGTATTAGCAAATGGGTACTTAAGTGTTGCAGTTGCTAGGTTTCAACATTCAGTTTACATAACATAGAAATAATTCCCTCTCACCTATTACTCCGCTGACTACATACAAAAAAGCAAGGCCAATCGCCAATGAATTTGTCTCTTTTGCAACTTGAAAGCATAGACTGGAATGCAAAAAGAAATCTATTATTTAATAACAATCATTAGTTAAATAAAAGTGAAAGGCTTACACAGTGATACTGTAAAACACTGAAGATTTACACTTGATCTACTTAATTTTTTTACAAAATCTTTTAGAAACAACATTAACAAATAGGAACCAATAAAAATCAGTTTAAACACAGTCAATTAAAATAAAGAAAAAACACTTTGAATTGAAAATATAATTATACACCGTTTAAAATACTTACGATAAAATATACGTTGCAGTTAGTGTAATCAATGCACACTTAAAAATCAACATGTTACAGTAATAGACGATTAAATTAATAATGATGGACTATTTATGTATGTTGGCTGTTTATTTATTTTTTTATTTCCTCCATCTGCTAGTTGGCCTGCTTGACAGCCTACTGACTTGACTGACAGACAAACGTTCGAATCGAATCCGAATGACGGACCACAAACTAAAACCAAGCAGTGTTACCGTTGTAAAAGATTTTTAGCTACCGAGTTTGGCTCGTTTGGCTAGCTGTGATAACTTAAATCCGAAGAAATAGACAGCCCTTTTTCGTTTAACTGACCATAAATTACAAATTTGACAAAATGTACAAACGGCAACATACTTAATGATACACATTTTCTCCTGTCATATATGCAGGAATGAGACTCGCATTGGACGTTGACAGTTATGAATCCTAGCCAGTGGCTAAGTAATTTAACTTAATTTCGTCGGGTTTTCGAATCGGGAAAATTCGGTTAAACCTCGGCCAAACCAACGCGTTTAGCTCGTGTCCGCGGTGGCGATCAGCAATACGTCCTCTGATTGGCGTCCACTCACGTCCAATCAGAGTATGTATTGTTTTATATTTTACGACCTCCGTGGCGTAATGGTTACCACGCCGGACTACCACCCAGGAGGTCCCGGGTTCGAATCCCGGTCGGGTCATGGTGAAAAACGAACTTTTTTTGATTGGCCTCGGGTCTTGGATGTTTACCTATCTATAAATGTATTTGTTATAAAATATAGGTATCGTTGAGTTAGTATTCCATAACACAAGTTTCGAACTTACTTTGGGGCTAGCTCAATCTGTGTGATTTGTCCCTATATATTTATTTATTTATATATCAGATATTTTCTTTGTTACCGTTTTATCGACTATCATAACATATTCTAAATAAAAACAATCATTTATCATTATTATTTTATTTACATTATTTTTATTTTATGTGCAACATTGTGTTCAATTATTTTACAATATTTTAAGTCAATACGCCCCATTCGGTAAAGCAGCCAATCTGCTAATTTGTCTTCGAATAATTCAACAACGTGGAACTTGCCAGCTCACGTGTTTCCATCCTCTAATATGATCCCGGGTTTTTCAAACGGAGGGTGAAAAATCTTTTACATAGCGTTCGTTTCTCCGCCTGTATAATATTTTCCGACCATCCTTATCCGACTTGAAAGTCTTTTCGTCTACAAATATGACTATATTATTGATCCAGTCATCTCAGATCCAGCTATTCTGTCGTCCTTGTGCGCTTGGGTGAGTAATATTTTTCGGGCCGGTATGTGTCGCTGCAGGCCCCCTTCATTTAAGCGACGACGCACTGTCTGCATTGAAATCTGTAACAAGCATTATGACTCAGTAGGTATAATCTCACAAAAAATGAAATGTACATTTCATTTTTTGTTGATTTGTATTGTAGGTAGGTAGGTAGAGGTTACTGCCGCTGTAGGGTAGGGTAGACGGAAGTATATTATCTTTAACACGTTCGCGGACGCACCGGCTATTGCAGTCGATAGTAACTTTCGCAGAATGACGCGCCGGTTATAGCATTCGATGTTCTTCTTCGCAATAGAGACGCAACTGCATTAGTAGATGAATTTTCACACTGCTACAGTAAAATTCAGTATTCAGTGCCCCCATTTGGAATTCTTCAAATTTCCTGGTGTCACATAACATGTATTTTTATACCTTTGAACAAGTGACTACACTCTGGCCAATCCCTTGATATAAGTGCGCACTCACACTGACGCACCTGCAATAGCAGCGCTGATTGTATGGCGATTTGTTCAGTCGCGCAGCAAGTGCGCCGCTGAGTGGAAACGTAGTAACAGTCTTGCGTGTGCGACTTGTGATCAACGTAAGTAGAAAAAAAAATACATTTTCCTGAGTAAATATGATGTAAATTTTATTATTTTTAAGATCAAAGTAAAACATAGTGCTTTTGAATCGATTTGTGAACATAATAACGTCTATAATTACCTTATAATTTCGTTTTAGGATGGATTTTAGGATATATCTAATATTATGCTACATAGTAATGTTCTAGTAAAGTCTAGTTAAATTATGGTCACTTACAGGAAGAGACGCATTTATTACGATACCACGATTACCAAAGACGCACGTAGAGGTCTTGACATTACGGGTATTGACATTGCACAGAGGCGTCAGACAGGGAGATGTCATATCTCCGAAACTGTTCACGACCGCTCTGGAAGATGCCTTCAAGCTTCTGGATTGGAAAGTATTTGGCATCAACGTCAACGGCGAGTATATCACTCACCGTTGATTTGCCGACGATATCGTGGTCATGGCGGAGTCGCTGGAGGATCTTAGATGCTCGAAGGCGCCTCAATCGAGTTTCCCAACAGGTGGGTCTAGAAATGAACATGGACAAGACGAAAATCATGTCCAATGTCCATGTCGCACCCGCCCCGGTCTCAGATGGGAGCTCGATCCTCGAAGTTGTTGACGAGTACGTATACCTTGGACAAACCATCCAATTAGGTAGGTCCAACTTCGAGAAAGAGGTCAATCGACGAATCCGACTCGTCTGGGCAGCTTTCGGAAAATTACGGCAAATCTTCTCGTCCAAAATTCCTCAGTGCTTGAAACGAAGAAATTTCGAGCAATATGTGTTGACCTATGGATGCGAGACGTGGTCCCTCACTATGGGCCTCATAAGAAGACTGACGGTCACTCAGCGAGCCATGGAGAGAGCTATGCTTCTCTACGAGATCGAATCAGAAATGAGGAGATCCGTAGCAGAACCAAAGTAACCGACATAGCCAAACGGATCGGCAAGCTGAAATGGCAGTGGGCAGGGCACATAGCGCGCAGAACTGATGGCCGATGGGGCAAAAGGGTTCTGGAATGGCGACCACGTACCGGAAAGCGCAGCGTAGGACGCCCGCCTGCAAGTTGGTCAGACGACCTAAGAAAAGTTGCCGAAAGCCGCTGGATGCAGGCCGCTGTCAGCAGGTCGCATTGGAGGCGTTTGGGGGAGGCCTATGTCCAGCAGTGGACTTCTTGTGGCTGAGATGATGCTGCTGATGATAGACGTAAACATTACTAATATGTAACTTCTGCTGTGGTTCAAAGAACAAAAAATTTTCTTTACTAGATGTAAGGATCTAACTGTTTTAGTCACAGAGTTTTAATATTAGTAGTTTTAAAAGTGCAATTTTGATTGAGAGAATTATTAATAGAAGAAAATGTTAAAGCTGTGATTAGAATGGCTTTTTTGTTGAATAATTAATATAGGAAAACAATTTTATTTTTTTATGTCATTCATTAAAATTAATAAAACTTATAATGTTTGCGTATTATTATTAGTAGTCACCCGAATAAGCGAACATAAGTCCTTGTTATTGTTCTCGTTTGTTCAGATTTTGATAAGCTCTTATGGGACGTCTTCAGTAAGGCGAAACCTAAATAACGAATTTCGAAGGTTAGCCATCAGACATTCGTTATTTAGATTATTATTTGAGTACCTGATACCTGCCACAAGTAAAATACCGACTAAAAACATGATAGTTATAGCCGGCGTGTCCTATTTATAAAGATTAATCACTGTTATCGGCGACAGAACGTCTACAGCCGGCGAAGGCTGTAGCCGGTGCATCCTTTTTATGTAATAAATGTCTATTATCAGCGACGGGACGTCTATAGAAGGCGAAGGGTATAGACGGCGCGTTCTATTTATGTACAAAAATTACTATTATCAGCGACGGAACGTCTATAGCAGGCGAAGGCTATAGACGGCGCGTCTAATTTATGTACAAAATTGATTATTATCAGCAACGGACCGTCTATAGCAAGCGAATGCTATAGACGGCGCGTCCTATTTATGTACATCAATTACTATTGTCAGCAACAGAACGTCTATAGCAGGCGAAGGCTATAGACGGTGCGTTCATTTTTAAATACATAATAACTATTAAAAATCGACGGAACGGCTCAAGCATTTCATACAAAAATGAGGTGTCAAAGTAGGGTTACAAAATCAGACCAAGCGTCCGCGAACGTGTTAAGGATGACCGTACATGTCAGGTTTTCCCGTCCGGTTCCCCGATCAGGGCATCCGAAGGCGTCATTTCCATATAAAACGTCCGTGCGCTGCACACGCACGATTTTTCCCGTGCGGTTAAAAAACCTAACGTCCGGTTCGTTTACACGGGCGGTGGGTAGGGGCGACGGGAACGGTTTTATGACCGATTCGGTTACCTGGAGGCGCACTCGCCATACATTGTCTATGCTAACGCCGCAGACGTCAGGTTTGATCATTCGATAAAATCGACTTTCATACGGTCTCTTTGTATTTAAAGGATGAAACCAATAGCGTCGCTTTTTCTTCTTCTTTTGTTGTGACAGAATAAAAGCAATAGACAGCAGAAATTCGTCATTATCCATGTTTTTACTCCCAATAGCGTATAAACTGAATGAAAACAACCGTGTGTGTGCGGAGCTCACCCGATCCACCTCGGGTGCTGATCGGGGAACCGCATCGGGGAACCGGATGAATAAACCTGACATGTGTGGCCGGCCTAAGGGGTAAGCCATAGCATTTTTTTGTAAATAGCAACGGCAACACTGCACTGGAGCTGAGCGCGCGAAATTTTGACAGTTGGTGTCACTGTCCTGTCCTGTCAGTCAGTAGTCAATGAATGAAATGCTGGGGAAGGGTAGTAAGTAATAAAAATTATTAGTAAAATCACAGAGATACTAAAATAAACAAAACTTATCATTTTGTGCTATTTAATATGTCTTCATTGCAGCCAATACATGCACTTAATTTAGGTATGTACCTATGCATTTTTATTAATTTTAAGAAAAATTTAAAAGTTCACTCTTTGGGATCAATTTATTAGAAGTTACTAGGTATAAAATCTTTACGCCATTATCAGAGAATTTCTGTTGCTAAAACTAACATGTTGATAGACTAGTATGAATGAGGTTGAGGTAACTTTATAAACCATTGTTATGTGAAAATTATAAGAATGTGGCCTTTTTTTTGTTAAATAAAATAAGGTATCTTTAGACAGGAAGTTGGCATCTATTTCATTAAATTAGCGATTAGTCAGTGAATCTAACGCGACTCTGACATTTCATGGGAGAATTATTATCCATACATTTTTGAGTTACATTTGCCCCTCAATTTTAAATAAGGGTTAGAGTACCTAAAAGTTAGACAACTGAGCTACAAAACAAAAATATTGTAACAATTTCAATGTGGAAACTTGCAATTTGAAGAAGAGTTGGATATCTTTAATTGACCAGACCAGCTTTAGACCAGAGATTACAGACTGGATATTGGATACCTATTAATATGTAAAATAGGAATGTGTCTTGAACTATTTCTAACACCACACAATATTAAAAATAATATTAGGTGGTGTTCGAAGAAATAGTTAATAGTTAAAAAGGAATTAGAATAAAATGAAGACAATAATGTTTTACTTTATTTATTTATTTTATTCACGTTTTCCATCTCAATAACATTTCAAATTATTGTAAAAAAAATGCAAGATACTTAAAATGAAAATTTCCTTAAAATTTATTAGGTCATAGATATACTAGCAAAAATAATATGACAAAAAATTTGGGTGTTCTTAAAAATAGTTATCTACGTTAATTTTCATTTTCAGATTCCATTCAACAGCAAGCATTTATTAAATACCACCTTGGTCTACCTGCTGTAAGTATGTATTTTACTCTTATATAATATTATAATGTTTTTGTGAGTAATTCTGAACACTGACAGTGTAGTGTATGTTTTTGTCATGTATATGTAAATATAAATATATTTCTAAATAAGAATGACTAGGAAGTATGTAAATTTTCAGCTACTACTAAACCATGATTTTACTTTATTTTTAGCATGACTGAACTTATTTCCTATAGATGACCAGAATCCTGTGTTTTCTATTACAGGCTTAGAAGTAGTTGATGGTATTTCATCAATAATTTGGTGTGGTGACATTTGTGGTGTTGTGTCCTGAGATTTTTTTTCATTGTTATCCAAAGCTCTCGCCATATTCATATTCTGCGACTGTGGAGCCTGATGACGACTTTCCGATTCAACCAACTTATGAGTTTGCAGTCCGAAATCTTCAAAATTGTGCTCCATGTTTTGTTGGTGTAAATCTTGGCTTTGCTGTTCAAAATCTTCTAGATTCTGCTCTATATTTTGTTGGTGTAAATTTTGGCTATGTCGCCCAAAGTCTTCAAGATTTCGCTCTATATTTTGTTCGTGTAAATCTTGACTTTGCTGTCCAAAATATTCTAGATTCTGCTCCATATTTTGTTGGTGTAAATTTTGGCTATGCTGCCCAAATTCTTTAAGATTTTGCTCTTTATTTTGTTGGTGTAAATCTTGGCTTTGCTGTCCAAAATATTCTAGATTCTGCTCCATATTTTGTTGGTGTAAATTTTGGCTATGCTGCCCAAATTCTTCAAGATTTTGCTCTTTATTTTGTTGGTGTAAATCTTGGCTTTGCTGTCCAAAATCTTCAAGATTTTGCTCCAAATTTTGCTGATCTTGACTATGCTGACTGAAGTCTTCTAGATTCTGCTCCATATTTTGTTGATGTATATCTTGCCTTTGTTGTCCGAAATCTTCTAGATTCTGTTCCACATTTTGCTGATCTTGACTATGCAGTCCGAAATCTTCTAGATTCTGCTCCATATTTTGTTGATGAAAATCTTGACTATGCTGTCCAAAATCCTCTAGATTCTCCTCCACATTTTGTTGATGAAAATCTTGGCTATGCTGTCCAAAATCTTCCAGATTCTGATCTATTTTTTGTTGATCTGAATTTTGGCTATATTGTCCGAAATTTTCTAGATTCTGCTCCAAATTTTGTTGATTCTTATCATGACTATGCAGTCCCAAATTTTGCTCTATAGTTTGTTGACTATGTTGATTAAAATTTTCCGGTGATATGTGTGAATCTTGTTGGTTATTTTCATCAATGGAATGTTGATCTATTTCTTCTGGTGTTTGCTCTATCGTTGCCATATTTTTCTTTGGTAATGTCTCAATAATTTCAGGAATGTAGTTATTTTGTTTGTGGGTTTTATTTACACTTGCTATTTCTTTATCTAAATAATCTGTTTCAGCATCTAAATTTTGTTCTTTAGTCAAACTCAAAGCTTCTATTTGTTCCGGCGTTTTATACTAATTGTTGTTTATATATTTTTCTGTAGTGGTTGTGATACTTATAATTTCTGAATCATCGGGTCCTATGTCTCCTCTGCCTACATCTCTCGGCATTGAGACAATTTGGGGATCATTGGATTTCATCGTCGTGGTTTTTGTGTCGTTAATACTATCATTGTACTTATTGACGTTTTGTCCCTGATATAAATCTTCGCCCGACTTGGTGAATTGATTACTATTTGCCACATCACTATCAAATGTCGTTGGAGAATCGAGATCGAAACTGTCTATTTTGCTCCAAAAGTTGTCAAGTGACGATGTACCGTGATTCCATGTGTTACTGGTGTTGATATCGAGCTGCGAGTGTTCATTGTGATATTTGTCCTGTTGCGAAACTTGATGAAAATGATTTTCATTTAAATTTTCATTATTATTTACGTTATTCCTATTTGTGTTTTGCTGGTGAATATTATCGAAACTTAGATCTTTATCGTACGAATTTTGTGTTTCTTTCTGAAAGTTATAATCATTTTGAAAAGTTTCAAAAGTGTGTACTTTTTTCCATAAATTTTGGGTATCGTTATTCTCGCTTTTAGAATCTTGTGTTGTGTTTAAGTTAGTGTGAAAAGGGGCTGTATTAGAAACTGTTTCCTGGTCAGAAATTGTCTGTGGATAACTCGCAGTATTTTGTGGTGTTTGTTCACTGAAATGCCAATTGTGTTCAGACTGTTGTTCAGATATATTATCTTGTCCAAAGTTGTTTGAATTGGTATTGTAAGTGTCTGCCTGTCCCAAATAATTCCATTTATTTTGTTGCTGAGCAGTAATGCCTATAGAAAAAAATCGATCTTAAATCTTATTCAAGTGTATCTGTTATTTATTAAAATATACTTAGATCTAATGAAATTACTCGCATAGCTTACATTCATTGGCCACATTTTATGAATTGAAATAAATATTTTCGATTCTGTTATTTGCTAGCTAGGTGTCGTAGTTAGTCACATCTTACATTAATAATGCTATTTTACTTACTTTGACTTTCATGAACATCATGCAACCTATCCCATTGATTTTGTGATTGTTGTCCGAGATCTAAACTCCATTGGTTTTGTGTCTGCTGTCCAAGGTCTTCTATTTTGTCCCATTTATTTTGTGTTTCTTGTTCTACGTTTTGCGTATTATGATTTTGTTGGTGTATATTTTCTATTTTGTCCCACTTGTTTTGTGTTTGTTGGCCAAGTTCTTCTAAATTATCCCATTTATTCTGAGTTTGTTGTCCTAAATTTTCTAAATTGTCCCATTTATCTTGGGTTTGTTGGCCAAGTTCTAAATTATCCCATTTATTCTGAGTTTGTTGTCCTACATTTTCTGGATTGTCCCATTTATCTTGGGTTTGTTGCCCAAGTTCTAAATCATCCCATTTATTCGAAGTTTGTTGTCCTAAATTTTCTAGATTGCCCCATTTATCTTGGGTTTGTTGGCCAAGTTCTAAATTATCCCAATTATTATGGATTTCTTGGCCCATATCTTCAATTTTGGCCCATGAGTTCTGTGTTTCTTGTCCCACATCTTCAAATTCATCGTTACTGTTATAAGATCTAGCAACTCTAACGTGTCCCTCGTCGTCACAATCACAGTCTAATAATCCATTACTATTAGTATAACTTTGGTGTGACTGTTTATGTTGAGAACCGTAGTGATGTGAAGAATATGCTTGTTGAGCATTAGAGTCAGTCAATTTTTCTGACGTTTGGCCTGAGGGACCGCTGCCTGGTACAGGCACAATTACGTATGGATCGCCTTGTCTCTCCCAAGACTTATGATATGAATACGAAGATTGAAAACTTAGGGGTTTTGAGTTTGTATTTACTAATTGTTGCCTCGTATTGTAATCTGAATCGCGACCATGTTGGCTAGCATCAGAGGTATATGCATTTGAATTAGAACCTGAAGATAAACTTTCTTGCTCTGAGTTATGATTCAATCTGTATCTAGCTTGACTGTTTGACGTTTGTGTTGCGACTGATGATTTGGTGTCGGAGTTAAATTGATCATTGTGAGAATCTGTTTCAGTTGCATGATATTGTTGGCCTCTATTACTGTACCTATGTGCATTTTGTGATTCATCGTGTGATTGACTCCTTTGGTGGAACTGATTATCAGATGGAATAGTTAATGTAGCTGCCGCGGGGCTGGAATCTTGTTTTTCCCACTCTTTGCGATAACTGTAAGAGGATTCATAATGTTTACCTTGTTGATTATTTGGATATTGATGATGGTTAGAACTATCTCTCTCGTGGTTCGTATTAACGATTACTTCGGCGTCACTTTTTGCAGATTTGTGGTCATATGACGAAACATCATCTGAAGTTTGGTGAGCAGCATTATAAGTTTGTGTAGCCACAGGTACCGATACTCGTGTTCCTGGTCTGACCATGATTCTCACAGGTCTTGTGTTTATTAATGCACTTTGTGGATAATATGAGTACATGGACCCCCCTGTGCCACTAAAACCAAGTGATTGCTGCTGACGATATGCGTCTTGTAAGTCGCTGCTTTGCAGTTCTTGTCTGTCGCTTTCTGATTGTTGAGAATTACTTTGCCTTGATCTATGAGAATAGCTATTATAACTATTCGAACCAGATGAATGCTCTCTGAAATCAGAATTTCTTCGAGAACTCTGCGATTGGCTGTCGCCATAAGATACACCCTCCTGGAAGTTACGGCCCTGAAGGTTATTGTAGTCGTATCTGCCTGAACCATAAATACCTCTAGAATTACCATCTGTAAAAACACTGCCAGACCTGGTCTGAGCTCCATCTCCCAATTCACCCTGTACTTGTTGAACCAGGCCGCTCATTTGATGCTGTGCAAGGCTGTCCATATTATGAGCCTTTTCATAATTTCCTCCCATATTTCCCCTCTGTGCACCGTAGTATCCAGACTTGGACCCATCGTCTGATGAACTCCTGGAAAATTGGAAATCCTCCTTTTCTTTATATAGTTCCGGCCTTGCGGCAACTAGTGTTGCTACCGCTGCAATGAGGATTAAGGACCTCATTTTAATTGTGTTTTAGCTCTGAAAAAATAATAGAAAATTACATTATAACTTCACAGTATTTTTTGTAAAATAAAGTTTTATTATACATAAATTATATAAAAACTTTAATCAATGACATTTAAAATGTGTTTAAAAAATGTAAAGACCTCTAATTTGATAAAATAATAAAATAAATAATAACGGAAGTGTGGCCCACTACGCCGTTTGTATTGGAGTTACGAAGATCTTTCAATAGTAAACTTATCAATTCGTGAAAAAAAAAACATGGTATTGATTAACAAGGATCACATTTCATTAAAATTAAGCATACTTGTTGCAAAAGCTTCATCAATTAACATTAAAAGTAATCACGGTATCTGAAAATCCGTCGCTTAGGTAGGTATAACGAAATGACCACATAATAAAATATTATTTAAATTTACCGAAAATTAAATTAACTTTTAATTAGTAATAATCAATATAATTATTTGAATAAATAATAACACACACCCACCTATAATACTAAGAGTATGGTATAGCACAGTCCCGTAAAGACACAGATAGCACTGGAGAAGTTGCGCGCACGCACTGACATTGCCGCTTCTTGTAACGTCAATTTATTCTGTTTTAATTTTCTATCACTTACAAGATAACCTCATGCCCGGTCATGAGTGATATTTTATTCTGAGAAGCAGGGACGTGCAAAATACAACTAAATACAGCCACAAACCTTCGCAATACGGCCGATCAGTTTTTAATTCAGAGACAAAAAATTAAAATATAAATAGACGCTGCATCTTTACTATGTATGAAAACCAAGAGTGTCAGTTTTACACGTAAGACTGTAAAGCTAGTTTAAAAGTGACCAGTTTTTCGAAATAAGTATGGCATAACTAGGCATTTTTACCTACTACATCACATAAGCGTAATACAACAATGGTTGTTTTCTGTTAACACCTGATGCCGAACAGTGTCGTAAGAGCATCGTCATTGAAAAGAGTTTGGCACCAGAAAACATTATTTAATTTTCTCAGGTTTACACCTCATGTCCTTGTCACAAATCACATTTGTGCTTGAAATTTCTAAACTAGCGTCAAATTATACTTTTTTTTTACTAAATCCATACCTTACTTTATATTATAAATGCTAAAGTGTGGTTGTCCTTCTTTCACGTCGAAAGTAACGAACGGATTGACATGATTTTTGGGGATAGGTTAAGGTCTGGCTGGACATATACTACTACTATCCCTACTTTTATCCCGGAAAAACATCTTATTCCCACGGGAAAAAATAAAGTTTATTATTATTGTCAGAACCTCAGAACCTTTGGACCACGCGGGCGAAGCCGCGGGTAAAAGTGCATACGTAATTATTAACCCTACAACATCTTTAATATTAATACATACGTACCTACTCTCATCATCTATTTCGATTTATGTCTGGGTGTAGTCATTTTCATATTTATACATTAAGTTTTTGTCCCTAAACTGGTGATTCAGTGACATGACTTCATTTTGTCAGATTATATCATAATTTGTCAAACTTCCAGCAATACTCTGCATCAGTGTAGTACTATGTCATCGTCTCCTTATATTTTGCGTAGGTGTGAATTAATTTTATTTAGCATTATTTGATTATTATATTCAACTAGAGGAACCCGCGCAACTTCGTTTGCGATTATCCCGCTTTATCCTGCTTGCTATTTTGCTTCCGATTATTAATCCACTCTATAGGCTACCACCGTTACGAAAAAAATATATGTGGTTCTCCTTTTCATAATCTTAAACTATTTTCATACCAAATTTTTAGCAGCATATCAGTTTAAACGTGAAAAGTAAGCAATTACTTTCGCATTTATATTATTACTAGTGAATGCACGCGGTGTTACCCGCGTTTAATTTTATGCACAGCAGCGCCATCTATATCAGATATTTGACTAAATCCTGCGGGAATCGCGTACTTTCTGCGATTTAAAGTACTCTATGTGTTAATTTAAAGTATCAGCTACCTACCAAATATCATAAATATTGGCCCAGCCATTTGAGCGTGAAGAAGTAACAAACATACACATAACTTTCGCCTTTATAATATTAGTAGGATAGATATGAATTCAATAATTTCCAAGTAATATTATTTTTTAGTTGAAGTTAAAATATTTTCTTGTTTTCATTTACATTTCTGTAATTGGTCGTCATAATAATTGTTATTATCAACACTGATAACTGCCTTACAATAAAATTAAATAAAGGATGATGATTAATTACTGGCATTGCTCTTATTTTAATGTAGAACAGTTTTAAACGAGTACAGGACAACAAAATAAAAAAATGTTAATCCTACATATATTTTATCGTGGCTTTGCTCTCCTAAATTCCTTTCGTCCCACGGCAAAAATATTCCCGGAATGTAAAGTATACTACGTGATATTCTTGATCATAAAGTACCTACCTGTGTGTCTTTCAAACAAGAGAGGTAGGTTACAGCGGAAAATCCGCTCAAATCGGAGCAGCCCGTCTGGGGAAGGACCTCCACCTTACAGAAGATCGTAGCCAAATAGCACTGGTCTCGGCCATGTTGTGTTTCTACGGTGAGTAAGGTCTCCAGAGAGCTGTGTCTCCAAAGTAGGCCACTTGGGAGGGTTGGCAATGCGTGAGTGATACCCCCGGTATTGCAAGCGTCTGTAGACTACGGTGACGGCTTACCATCAGGCCGACCGTATGCTTGTTTGCCACCTTTGTGGTATTAAAAAAAAACCGTCAAACCGTTTTTGTAATTAACGAATAATTTAAATACATGCAAACGTATAATAGGAGGAATCTTCGCGTTTGTAATATTAATAGTATGACATGGAGACCTGGAGTATGACATAGAATAATTTTTATCGGGAACCCTGTAAAATAATTGTACGTGAATACGTTCCCGCTAGCACGCAGAATAAATTTTGATGCGGGTGAAACCGCAGGAGTCCGCTAACTTACCCAAAATAAAATAATCTAGAAATATTACAGAATTGTTTTCTAGGATTAATTTGTTTTTAATTTATATTCATATAAATATTTTATCAGTTTTTCTGAAAACATAACTACGTAAATACAGTAGATATTATTTCTTGGGATACAGTGATTAAACATTCTTATTACTGGGCAGGTCGCTTATCTAACTTACAGAAAGAAATATAACTAACCGGTTAATATCTATATATTATATAAAAGAAAGTCGTATTATTTACACCATTTATAACTCAAAAACGGCTGCGATTTGGCTGAAAATTGATGGAGAGGTAGCTTAGAACCAGGAGCAGGACATAGGATACTTTTTATCCCGTTAGGGTAGGGTAGGGGTTGGGTAGGGGTAGGTGTAGGGGTAGGGTAGGGCTGGGTAGTGCCTCTAAGGCGGAACAAAGTTTGCCGGGTCAGCTAGTTTTATAATAAAAATTAAATTAGCCAGAAAGGGTGTGAATTTGCGTTGCATATGAACGCAATGTACCCAAGGAGCTAGTACCTTGCCAAAGCCGTATGAATTTGCACGTAAGGTTTCACGAATTCGCCTTTTGTGTACAGTCACTGACGTCCCATTGATCAAGTAAAGTAAACTTAAAACCTTAATATCTCGAAAACACCGAACTTCGCCCATTAATTAGGATGGTTAATTTTGATGCTTTTGATCCCCCACAAGCTTTTTGCAGAAATACATCAAATTACGAGTAACCCTGTGGGATACGTACTCTAAGAACCCTGTATAAGGTTGTTTTTTTTTACAAAAATTCGTTCTATATAAAAAATAATAATCACAATTATTTGGGGTTATAGATCGCCAACGCGTTCTCATTTCTACAACGCAACGCCCAAGACAAACACTATGTGGTCTTTCTATATTGCCACAACAAAATGCGACATATGCAGTCGTATATCGCGAAATCGTTTTTTTTCAGTTACAGACTACGAATAAATATCATTTGTTTTGCAAGAAGATTAACAGGAAATACTTCACAGCATTTCACACATTGTTGGCTCTGTTTTCGTTGAAGGATTTTTGAATTTAATTACTGAATCTCATCATATCAACCCATAATCATCCCACTGCTGAGATACGGGTCTCCCTTCAATCGAAGATGATTAGAGCGTACTCTGCCACGCTGCTCCAATGTGGATTGGCAGAGGTCGGTGTTTTCAAACCGCCCTAAGGCCACCGACAACAGCCGGGACCGACAGCTTAACGTGCCCTCCGAAGCACGGAGAAGCTCGAGATAACGAAACCCATCCGAACGCTGGCTAGGGTCGTCGTCGCTTAACTTGCGTGTTCATATTAGAGTGCGACACACAGTGACGCCATCGAGCTCTTCATTACTGAATCTGCTTAAATGTTATCCTACTGTAATCCTACATTAAATATTCACTCAGCAGAAAGGCTTATTATAAAATTGAAGATTATCTAAATGATAAAAATAGCTGGAATGATAAACTCGGCACAGACACCAAACACAAGCCTACCTACTGCTAGGTACTTAATATATTGCGCATATATATATGCATATATTATACACTTTCTACTTTTATTTAATTTTTTACACCTTTAAATGTAGGTATACCTAGTCTTGCCATAAATATTGTAAAAGAGTTTTTTATTTATTTTTCAATTGCAAATAACATTTATTACTTTTACAATGTGTTAGTTTAATACATAAATATAAAACAATTTAAAATATAAAGGTTTATTCGAAGTGCTCTCCATTGGCTGCAATACAGCCCTTTAAACGTTGAGGCCAGTTATCAATATAAACACGCACTCTTTCCATGGGAAAATTCTTCATTGCCAATCGTATGGATTGTTTTAGGGACTCCAAATTATCATGACGTTTAGAGCAAGCCGTACTCTCTAAAACGCACCAGAAATCATAATCCAGCGGATTAAGATCGGGACTAGACGACGGCCAGTCTTCAGCTCTGATGAAGTCGGAAACGTTCGATTCCAACCAAGACTGCGTGGACCGAACTTTGTGACTTGGCGCCGAGTCTTGCTGGAAGGACCATTCTTGGTTATTGAACATGGTGTTGTTAAGGGGCTTAACTACCTTCTCAAGAATGATATCTTGATACACTTGTGAGGATGTTTTGATACCTTTTTCACAAAAGTATGGCTCAGTCACTCCTTCATAGCTAACACCCCACCAAACCATCACTGAAGTCGAGTAATGCCCACGTTGCACTCTGTCGACTAATTGGGAAGCTTCCTTAGAGCTTTGAGCATAAATACGGTCATTTTGTTTGTTAAAATGTAGCCCAATTGTAAAAAAAATCGCATCCGTAAACAATTTTTTTCTGTGACCTCCCTTTGCGTACCGCTTCAGTAGTTTTTTCGATTTTACCACCCTATTCTTTTTTAAATTATCTGTTAAGAAATGACCAGTACGTCTCCTATAGGCTGCAAGTCCTAAGTCATCTTTTAAAATACGCGACATGGTTCTAGGTGCTATCTTCATCTCCCGAGATGAAATCTTTTGCTTTCGGACAGAATTTCTTCGAATTCTTTCCCTTACTGCTTTGACCACCTTTTTCGTACGAACACTACGTGGACGGCAAAATCTTTTTCTGTCACAAACAGAAGAGCTCTCATTGTACCTATTAATAGCCCGGTACACAAACATTTTACTAATACCAAGCGTATGGAGAGTTTTAAAAATTGCACTTGGCTCCATACCTACTTTGTGTAATGCAATCACAGCGATTCGGTTCTCTTTAACACCCCACTCCATTTTAATATCGCGAAATATTGTACAATGTATTGGCGCCAAAATAAGAAAAGACAATGAAAAATCACATAAAAATTACAGATTCCAAATTCAAATGTAATATTTTGTTTATTTTTAGTTGTAACAGTATTTATGGCCAGACTAAGTATATGTATACCAGTATATTAATACGCTTTTTTTTCTCTTCATTTATAGTGTTATTAATCTTTAATTATTTGCATTATTTTTTTTTTTTTTCTTTGTCATCAGAAATTACAGATATTTTGTGTTAATTTTATATTTTCTGTCATTGTAATTTGTATCTTAGTAATACCATTTTAAAAGAGCAAGTGCTAAGTTTCTTGCCAGCTTCTTCTTAGCACAAATCTGCCGTCTGAACTGGTGGTAGGAAAAAATTGTGACGATTCGAAAGAGCTTATATTAGGCCTATTTGAATAAAAATATTTTGAATTTGAATTTGAATTTATTATTTCAGAAACCACCAACGACAGTGAGGATATTTGATCGCAATGACTACTACAGTGTCCACGGGGTGGATGCAACCACAGCTGCTAGAGAGGTGTTCTCATCTGTATCGAATATCAAGAAAATGGGTATTGAACCAAATAAACTAGATTACCTCGTGCTCTCCAAAGGAAATTTCGAAATACTTATTAAAAAACTTTTACTAGTAAGTCTTTTGTGCGTTCTACTACTGATCTCTAGTAGCGATTAATATAACCACTGTACATGTACAAGCAACCAGCAGCAGCAGCTGAGCAGGGTGGAGAACTAAGAAGAAAGTTTCCATAATAAAATATGAATACTATTTCGCGGGTTCGAATCCTGCGCAAGGCAAACATTTGTGTGCATGAACATGTCTGTTTGTCTTAGTCTGGGTGTTTTCTATGTATAAGTGTTACAAAAAAAAGTATTTATATGTATTTATCAGCAATCTAGTACTCATAGTACAAGCTTGCTTAGTTTGGGACTAGATGGCGTTGTGTAAATCGTCTAAGAATATTTATTTATTTATAAATAAAAAATCGAATAAATTACTTCACGCAATATTTTGAAAACTTAAATCATATTTTACGTCTCCGCTCAACTCTTTCATTGGCTGATATTTTATCTTTATATGTATAATACTAGTAAAACCCTCGCAACTTCGTTTGCGTATATCTCGCTTTCCCGTGGGAATTTTGAAAAATCCTTTCTTAGCACCTACACCCCTAGAGGTCGTAAGGAACCTACATTCCAAATTTGGAATCTCTAGAAGTCTAGACCCAGCGGTTTGGGCTGTGCGTTGATAGGCGCCATAGGTCCAGCGACCCAAGCGCGAAGTCGACCCCGCTGCGCCTCGCGTCACGTTGCGACAACCGAGCGTCTTTTCTTATCATTGCGCACATAGTGTAAAAATATGCAGTACCGAAACTTTAAGTTTTCTAATTTGTAATAAAATAATAATTGCCTACAATTATTTTTTAATAAATATGAATGAATATAAAATGAAGATTATGAACAACTTTTATTAGGAACCAAATATGAAAAATGAAATAGACATGGTTTTCAGATGGTTTTGGGATGGTTTCGGGATGATTTTCAGATTATTTTTGGATGGTTTTCAGATGGTTTTTGGATGGTTTCGGGATGATTTTCAGATAATTTTTGGATGGTTTTCAGATGGTTTCGGGATGATTTTCAGATAATTTTCAGATTATTTTTGGATGGTTTTCAGATGGTTTTTGGATGGTTTTGAGATGGTTTTCTGATGTCTTTAGGATGGTTTTTCAATAGTTTTCGGATGGTTTTTCAATGGTTTTGTGATGGTCTCAATATGGTTTTGGGATTATTTTCGAATGTTTTTGGTATGAAACTATCTGAAAATTGTAACTAAATAATGGGATTGTTTACTTATGATTTTACTTATGGTTATTTATTTAGGTCTAACAGGAAATAATGATTGAAAAATCATTATTTCCTGTTGGACCCACTGCTACGCACAACTAATTTTGGCACAACTAAAAGTATTCCTGTTGGCACAACTATGGCACAACCAGATGTTATGTGGCAGTATGTTTTTAGTAGCAATTTCTTTAGGTATGGGTATTTTTGATGGTGCTTTTATTGCATTGATAGGTCCTATAGCGTTCGAGTTATGTGGCAGTATGTTTGCCTCCCAGGCTATAGGTTGTATGTTAGGTCTCGCTGCATTTCCACTATCTATAGGTCCACCTGTAGCTGGCTACTTGTTCAGCATTAATGATTCTTATACGTTGCCATTTGTCCTCGCTGGCATTTCTCCACTTGTGGGTGCAAGTCTTATGTTCACTATTAGGCTCAATAAACGAAAGAGTAACTTAGAAGCAAATACAAATGGCCATTTACCTTTGAACACTACTGATGTAGGTAAGTTTACGAAACATAATATTATGGAGAAAGAGTTACAGTAAATTGTTTTATCTTATCAAAATACTTAAAATCGTTTTAATGTTTTTAGAAAAATCATCGGCATTAGTGACTTCCGAAGATATCATCAAACAAGCTGTTTTATAAAGACTGTATGGATTTATTGGTGAACGTTTTTGGCGGTGCTAGAGTAACTTATGTGTTCCCAGATAATTGTCATTAAATAGTTCCCTTTGGTACCACAATTAAGTACATTCGTGTGCAACACTGTATAAGAGGCATGTTATGGGGTGACTCAGGAATGGTTTTGGGGTGAGTTAGGAATGGTTTTGACTTTTGGGGTGAGCTCGGAATGGTTTTGGGGTGAGTTCGGAATGGTTTTGGGGTGAGTTTGGAGTAGTTTTGGGGTGAGTTTGGAATGCTTTTGGGGTGAGTTTGGGATAGTTTTGGAGTGAGTTCGGAATGCTTTCGCACCAAATGGCACTGATATAGTCGTCACATAGTGCAATCTTCCCACCTTTATTATAAATAATTTCAAAGACATGATGAGCTTAGTAAAATAATAACTTCTTGTCTGTCAAATAATAAATCCGTTTGACATACACAATATCCGCAGTCGTCATTATACTAATCTCTTATTACAAGTATATAGTGATATCAAAGAATATTTTAGTATAAGTACTATTTTTATAACGTTGCAAACGTAAGTCGTCTTTGTAGATATAGTATATCGTCTAATTCGCCACTTCCCTAAAATGTTATTTCGCCTAAAATATACATTATGTAGTTCAAACCCTTAAAGAAACCATCGGATAATAGAAAACTACCCCAAAACTGTAAATACTATCCAAAAACAATTGTAAAGCTTTACCTATAAATCGAACCTATAAACCAAAAACATTCGAAAATAATCCTAAAAGAATATCTTATTCATTCTAAAAACATTAGAAAATAATGTTAAAAGAATTCCTAATTCATCCTAAAACATTCGAAAATAATCCTAAAAGATTTTCTCATTCATACCATAAACCATCCCGAAACAATCCCAAAAACATCTTGATACCATCCGAAAACCATTGGAAAAACATCAGAAAACCATCTGAAAGCCATTCAAATGGTTTTTGAATGGCTTTCAGATGGTGTTCTTTCCCTAAACCATCCAAAAATCATCTGAAGACCATCCCAAAACCATCCAAAAACAATCTGAAAACTATCTAAAAATCATTCGAAAACCATCCAAAAACATCTGAAAACTATCCGAAAACCATCCAAAATCCATCTGAAAACTATTCGAAAACCATCCAAAAACCATCTGAAAACCATTCGAAAACCATCCAAAAACCATCTGAAAACCATCCGAAAACCATTACGAAACAGCAAAAAAAGTAGTTGTGCCAACAGGAATACTTATTTTGTGCATAATAGTTGGTCCAACAAGAAATGGTTCCACACTGTTTTTCCTTTTTTTATTGCATTTGTTACCCATTTTCACCAACAATTATTCTACGTAATCGAATTGCGAGCGCGGCGGTGATGGCGGAAAATTTGACACACGTCCGACGTCGATAAGGTCTGCGACCGGACTGAGTAACGCGAACTCACGCTTCGCTTCGTATTTTCGTGTATAAAATATGATATAAAAATGCCATGTAATCTTTCTAAAGTTATTTTGCATGAATTGACTAGTTCAATTAATAACTAAAAGGATAATTAAGTCTCAAATCTTAAAACGTGTCAGAAGTAAGTTTAAAATAAGTTATTTGTTTTAAAAAAGTGGAATTTTAAATAATTTTTTTTATCGAGTGAAGTAATTCTAATTGTGTATTGAAGATATGATTTAACTAGACAAGGTACTCAAGAATACCTATTATTTTTTTGATTCGTTATTTTGAAGAACTTCATTAAAAAAAATTGTTTTTTCTAGACCTCTTCATAGGTATTTTACGAACCGGTAGCGTCTTAAGTCAGTCAGGACTTTGAATTTTATATATTATATAGATAATACATTCATAATATAACACATTCATGGATTTCCGACATACCCACGGGAAAGCGGGATACACCTAAACGATATGTAGTAATATAGGTATGTAGCCTCTTGAAACTTATATAAATACTTACGTATATTTGTTTGTAAGATAACCCCTACATACAAACGCACAAAAAGTTCATAATAGTAGTGTACCTAGAGTAGATATAATAATGTGAGAGAAGCCAAATTAACAGTCTACGTCTACGAGATATACAAATCATTGAACTTGTAATACTGATAAGTCGTCGTCCAGAAAATAAGTACCAAGGTCAATATTTTTTTAATCAGTAATTCACCAAATCATTTGTGGGAACTGTAGAATGCCACAAACTTATCTGTGCCGGTGGCCAAAACTAGAACTAATGAATACGCCTTGAATACCTTGACAAATTACCTTCAATAGCTTCGATACTAGCGCCCCCGCCATCGGCGAAGATAAGTTTGTGGCACTATCTATACTGTAGGTACGGTTTAAATTATATCTTTCAAATTCAATATACCGGTTTCGACCCGCGCCGCGTTTTGTGTGAAGTCGGTCGTAGTCTTTAGACAGCCCGGTCTTGTAGTGACCAGAGGGCGCGGATTAGATCCTCGAACAAGGCAAATTTTTATGTTTTGGCATTTATGTGAGACAAATGAGAGAGTGGAGAGTGGGCTAGTAAGCCCTCACTTGCTTAGTAGGTTAGTGAAAAAGAACCAAAGTCTAAAATACAATGTATCCATGTAAAGCAGAAGCTAGTCTCTAATTAGTAATTGACCTTATATACTTTATCAGCATCTGTTTGTATTATTGATCAATTATATTAATAATAATATTAACATTGACTGTTCATATTTATCGAGATATTATAGCCGATGATCATTTCCGCATACTATTGTATTAATTGGCTATGTTTATACCTTCTAATATGAGACGAATGATGTACCTACCTAAATTACCCTTGTTCCATTAATTATAGGTAATATTTTAGTGTGTGCGTGTCTAATGAAAAATTTACTCCAGAAGTTTGTAGTTATTAAGTTATTATCGTATCTTCCCCTACAATAATAGCTCATAACAATCCAAAAACGAGTAATACGCTGCGCATACGTAGACCGTAGGTACGTACCTAGTCACCGAACACTTTTTGATCGTCATGACATGAGTATGTGTAAGGCTAAGTTTATATGACCGCGCGAAGCCGCGCGTCGCCGCGCGGTAGGGGCATTCACATGATGGCATATGTATGGCGCGCGGGTCGGAGCGCTTCGCGCGTTGGCGCGCGTTAATGTAGACGATAATCACTGTTTACTTTGGTCTTGTACCGCGCGGATAGTAGTTCCGCGCGGTACCGCGCGGTCATATGAACTTAGCATAAGTGTAAACAAAGCAACTGTACACAAAAAATATTTACGTATGCACAGAGAGTGGATTGCTAATAGAGTTCGCGCAATACTTGTTCTATGGCGATATCTCATTTACCTACTCAATCTATACTAATATTATAAAAATGAAAGATTTGATTGATTGTTTGTTTGTTTGAAATGAATAGGCTCCGAAACTACCGGATCGATTTCAAAAATTCTTTCACCAGTAGAAAGCTACATTATCAGGGAGTGACATAGGCTATAGCTTTTCCCGAAATTCAATGTGTTTCCCACGGGAACGGGTCCGGAACTTAACGCGGACGAAGTCGCGGCCAAAAAGCTAATTGTTTATAAATTGATATAAGACGTGGAAACCCAACTGATATAAACTGTCTTTGAACCTTCTTTCAATAATTGTTATTTATAGTTGTTACGTAACTAGCCATTTTAATTTTGACAATTTCACCTTCCAATTCAGTTAAAAGTAATGAGAAATTTCACCACCATTACTAAACCTTCCCGGTAGCTCAGTGGTAAGAGTAGGCAGTGGCGGCTGGTGGGTCATGGCACTGGTGGTGCACTTTATCAGCTCACTGAGAAACATTCGAAATTGCAATAAAACAACATTTTGTCTTTACAAAGCCCAAAACAAAATAATGTATTGAGACGCTCACATCCACACAGCCATTTCTTTCTGTTATACATTTCACTTTTAAAACTTCGCGTAAATGATTTATTTTTCGATTTACACTCTTGTTTCAAGTTAAGAAATGGTCTGGGCGGTCCAGCTGATTTTAAATCGATCTTTTGTTGAAAAGTTTTATTATTGCTATTTAGTCACACAACTGTCCCGCACACAAAACGATAAGTTAGTTTATTATAATTTATAATTCTATCACAAATCACAATCTAAACAATAACAAAAACAAACGCGCGACGCGGTCGTCCCGCCGGCTCTCGGTAAACTCCGGCTCGTGCGTGCGGCGCACGCGAGCTGTCTAGTTCTGCCATACATTTTCTATTGCACTATCTCTGTCTCACGCGCCAGGCGTTTTAGCTCGTATTTCATAGACGTTGTATGAGTATTCGCCGTGCGCGTGGCCTAGCGCACGGCCTAGCGCACGGCGAATTGTCTTTACAAGCGAAAATAAGACTTTAAACTTTAGCCAAAAGTTGAAATTGTTTTGTAACAATTTCGTTAATATCGAATAGATAGTCAATCGTATTATAAAGCATTTTTTTTTTCTGAACCTATTAAAATCTGGTAGTTCAGTGCACGAGCGCACTTAAGGTACAGCCGCCCCTGAGAGTAGGTACTCTGCCGGATATCGAGAGAACGTGGGTAAGAATCCCACCTGGGGCGGGAAATATTTTTAAAACCTTTCTGTTTTTTAGGTAAGACGCTACAGGGTAGAAATATATGTTGCTGAAGGTTCTGTTAAGAATAGTGATTGGACGCTCCAGTACAAAGGTTCTCCCGGATGTCTGTCACAATTGGAAGAGATCTTCGGCGAAGGACTGGGAATCTCGGAAGATAATGCTCCGTGCCTAATGGCTGTCAATATAAAAACTGATGCTGTCACTAAGGTACGATTAATTAATTTAGGAGCCATACATTAATTACACGCTTGCTTTTCACGTAGAGCGTTCGGCTATGAATTCGTAAGGCTTGCATATGCACACATTGTGTTTTAGTGTGCGTGGTCGATTTTATGAGCGTTTCCGAGATTACGCACGCTAACATATATAATAAGTTTTTTTTATTCGATTATGAATGACAATGGTGTTAATTTTGTTGTGAATGACAAAGGTGTTATCCTTCCTTGGTTTACAATTAGTGACAAGGATAACCACACTTTTAGTCCTGTCAAAATTAGTTTACAGAATTAGCACCAATATTAACAATGAATATTCTAGTATCCAGGACTTCAAATTATCCAAATACTGACACTAATAAAAGGATTTATTCCAATTTTTATTTATCAGTAGTATTCATATTGCAATAGCTTTCATTACAATATGTAGTTATTACTCTATGATACACGTGTGTCAATATTCTCGTGGATAGTTAATATAATCACGTTTTACACATGTATGATTGTGGCTTAATATAAGTTAACTTCTGCATCTGATTATGTATGTTTGTGCCTATTATTATAAAATACTAGCTGACTCGGCGAACTTCGTAACGCCTCAGCGTTGCTTTGTTGCACGTTTTTTCAATCTTTCTGAGCCATTTTCTTAATATTTTTTCCTTATGAACCTTCTACAGAGTATAAGAAAACTGTTTGAATGACATGTTTGAATGAAAAAGTAGCCTATGTCACCCAGACCTTAACCTAACTCCCAAAAAAACATGTCTATCCGTTCGTTACTTTACTACGTCAAAGTAGAATAAACAAACAAACACACTTGTATAGGTTGGTAAATAAATCTGTTGCGGTATAGACAAAAGAACTTGTGCCTTAATTTCTAAAATCTACATTTTCAGGGTCGTCTCCTGGGAGTTGCCTGTGTATCAGTTGGCGACTATCAACTCTCAGTTACAGAATTTACCGACGATGATTTGTTAACGGAGTTGGAGACGATCGCAGTACAAATGGCGCCTTCCGAGTGCCTCGTGCCGCTAAGTGCTACCGATGATGTAAGGATTGAAAATTATTTCGCTTTTGATACAAAAGGCTTGAAAAGGTAGAATCATGATAAAACAAAACAAGTTATTCTCTTTCCATGACAGCTAGGTTACGTGATTGGCTCAAGATTACGTCATCGGCTGTGATGCTATAATAAGGTTGAATTTGTGACACTGATCGTGACGTAGTCTTGGGTCATCGACGGAAGAGAATACCAGGCGCAGTATATTATTGTACCATGGGGTAGAAGTTGGTAGCCAACTTCACATAGCAGCAGACGATGCAACGTGTCGACAATGTATGCATGTGTATTAAACATGGATTTCTTCGTATGCTTATACATTACTATCAGCGCTTAGCTGGTGGTTAGTATTTCAATGCCAATAGACGATCACTGAATTCGCTTAACAATTATCTCCTATAATAATAATCCATTGACACCAGTCAGTTCCGACACCTTAACGTGCCCTCGAGATCAAGGAAATCGATTAAGCTCATTGAAATGCTAGTTGAGGACAAAAGTTCGAGACTTTTAAACCCATTAAAAAACTTCTTATAAGATTATTAAAACAGTTTAAAAATTTAAAATTATTTATTACAGTACAAAGCTCTACAAAAGGTTATGGACAGGGCAAATATAACAGTGACAAAATTGAAAAAGAGCGAGTTTTCCACGGAAGGCCTCACCCAAGATCTGAATCGTTTACTCAAGTTCGCCCAAAACCAACAGCAGGATGCCAACGTCTTTCCTGAAACCAGGAAAGAGACTGCGATGAGCAGCTTAGCGGCTGCCATCAAATATACATCGTTGCTGTCCGATAGCACTAATTTTGCTAGGTAATTGCTAACTCAGACAAATATTTTTTTTGTTATTTTCACGTTGACTATGGAAAAATTTTTTCGGATTTTAAACATAGGTATTCCTTTGGTGTCTATGTACTTACTTATCTATTGATAATACTGGACTGGACAGACGAAGTGACTTAGCCCTGTTTAGGCATTGCAATCTCAAGCTCTGGCTTCTGAAGCATATAAAAGATCGAAAATTTTAGAACACCGATTTTTATCTAATCAACGATTCAGAATTCTCGAGAGAATTCGATTAGATTTTTCTGAAAAATCGCGAGTTGAGTCAAAAGTTCAAAAAGTGACTGATCGCAGCGTAAAAACTTATTTGTCACTTTTCTATTTCACATTTTCAAGGGGGGGGGGGGGGGGGGAATTACACCCACATTCCTTATTAAATAACACATTTTTCAGATACCGTCTCGCGACAATTCAAGCCAATTGCTTTCTTCATTTGGACGCAGCAGCGTTGTCAGCCTTGAACGTGTTCCCGGAGTTGGGCGACACGAGCCAGTCTCCCTCGCGGAGTTTGTTTGGACTGCTCAATAGATGTCGCACCCAACATGGAAAAAGGTATAATTATCATTCTGTGACTCCTGTAATCGTCAGTCGATTTTATTTATGAAAAAAGTTGCCAACGAGCATGTGTGGGTCTCCTAATGGTACCTAATCACCGCCACAGATGAACACAATCTGCGCCACGAGAGAAGAAACCTGACGTATCACGTGATTCGATCAGCGCAGTAGACGATTTCTATACCATTTTACTAGAAATGATCTACTGCACCAGTCAAATCAGCAATCGATCAGGTATCATTTCTGGTGGTGATACTAAGCCCTATAAGTTAAAAAAATACTTTTATAATTTTTTGTTGTTCTTACTAAAATACATTTTAATTATTACAATTATTGCATAAGTAATAGATTCTCACTGGGGATGCGATATGCATGAAATGAACGCTATAATTTAATGTATAATTTAATGTAATATAATAAGTACACATATTGAACACGTCTGCGCTCAACGGCGCGCGGTCCGGAGGTAATAACGTATGTTTACTAACCCTTTATATCTTCTATTCCAGGCTCTTAGCGCAATGGTTGCGTCAACCACTCCGCGATATAAACCTGATCAACGAACGTCTTGACATAGTAGAACTGTTGGTGAATAATTCTCAACTACGCCTCCAGTTACACGACGAGCATCTCCGCAGGATTCCTGATCTCCAATCTTTAGCTCGACGACTGACGCGTAAAAAGGCCAACTTGCACGACTGTTATAAGATATATCAGGTATAGCACATTGACCGCCATGACCAGTTTTCCAACACTTTAATTTTGACATACTATTTTACCTATTAGTCGTACTCACTTGTACAGAAATAACCGTAGAACCAGACCTATAAGACTTCATAATAAAATATATAAAAATGTGTTTCTTGACGAATACAACGGCCGCAGACGAAAACATATAGTGTTTCCAAAAAAGATACACATGGCGCTTAACATTATAGTTATAGATAAACTGATAGATCTGAGAGCTATTCATTTCAATTCCAAGAGGGAACGCGATCGTTTGATGACGGTGCCAAATATGATAGATAAGTCTAGTTGCAAAAAATCTAAAATAATAAGTCTTTTACTTTTTTATATACGCTTCCGTGCCCTTGTGTCTATCATAAACTTTTTTAAATCTTAATAGTGTTGTTTTGTTTAATGCTCGCTGTCAAAAGGTACTTTTGAATGCATAATAAATTTATGCTTTGAAGAATTCGGGATTTTTAAACCCATCTTTGGGGCTTTTAAGTTCAGTTCATTTTTAATTACATTATACATTATATTCATTTTTAACTTCTACAGGCAATCGACCGGCTACCAGCGCTTCTACAATGTTTGGCAGAATCCAACAACGCTACTGTACACTCATCGTTGTCAGAGCCAATATTCGAACTTAACGAAGACCTATCTAAGTATCAGCAAATGATCGAAGCCACTATTGACATGGAAGCGGCTGGAAAAGGTGAGCTTTTTACATATAATGATGCTTATTTAAGAAACTAGCGTCCCGTCCCAGCTTCGCACGGGTTTTTGTTAGAATCCCTTTTTTTAAATATATAATATTGTACAGTGTAGTTTCCCAACGGTGAAAGAATTTTTGAAATCGGTCCAGTAGTTTTTAAGTTTATTCGTGACAAACAAATATACAAATGTTTCCTCTTTATAATTTAGTATATTAGTATAGAAATCTGTAGTGTACAGTCAAGAGCAGGTCGACCTTTACACTTCGGACTTTGTACCATTCTTAAGTTCTATGTCATAAGAGCCAAAATTGTACTGCAAGTGTAAAGCTCGACGTGCCCCTGACTGTACAATGTAATGTGTCTAATGAAAATATTTTTGGAAGAAAAATTTCATGTCATCCCAGACGGGATTCAAACCATCTCAAAATCCGGCTGAGTGCTCTACTAAAATTATTTAGATTTTAGTAAAACATTTTGTTTTATTGTCTATGTGTCAACTAATTTAAGTTTTAGTCAATTTTATGTTTTATTGTCGACGTGTCAAGTCATTTAAGTTTTAGTAAAACATTATGTTTTATTGTCTAAGTGGCAAGTCATTTAAGTTTTAGTAAAACATTATGTTTTATTGTTATCGTGTCAAGTCACTTAAGTTTTAGTAAAACATTATGTTTTATTGTCTAAGTGTCAAGTCATTTAAGTTTTAGTAAAACATTATGTTTTATTGTCTAAGTGTCAAGTCATTTAAGTTTTAGTAAAACATTATGTTTTATTGTTATCGTGTCAAGTCACTTAAGTTTTAGTAAAACATTATGTTTTATTGTCTACATGTCAAGTCATTTAAGTTTTAGTAAAACATTATATTTTATTGTCTACATGTCAAGTCATTTAAGTTTTAGTAAAACATTATGTTTTATTTTCTACATGTCAAGTCATTTAAGTTTTAGTAAAACATTATGTTTTATTGTCTATTTAGTGTGTTGGATGCGGATGATGAAATAGAAAGATATTGTCCGTTACACTTTACGTTTATTAACGTTCAACATCAATTCTTATATACGACACAATACACACAGAAAGTTTAGAAGGAGAAAAGAACAAAGAGATAAATTATAACAATTAAATATTAATATCTATAGGCGATCGCGATAACAACAATTACGCATCGATGCCAAAAACCGACTCTAGGTCGAGCGCGCGGCGGACAGTGACCTACGGCACGTGCAAGCAAAAATGCTGACGCGCAGAATTGGTTTTCCGTATATAAAACAAAAGTCTGCGCGTCCGCTTCAACATACAAAATAAATATAAGTTATTGTACAAAATATTTAACTTAACTTTAAAATATAAATATTAAAATAACAATGATAAAATAATAAAATAATTAAAAGCAAACAAAAATAATAAATGTAAAAATAATAAAATGTAAATAATAAAGGTACGCCACATCTACATGTCAAGTCGTTTAAGTTTTAGTAAAACATTATGTTTTATTGTCTACATGTCAAGTCATTTAAGTTTTAGTAAAACATTATATTTTATTGTCTACATGTCAAGTCATTTAAGTTTTAGTAAAACATTATGTTTTATTTTCTACATGTCAAGTCATTTAAGTTTTAGTAAAACATTATGTTTTATTGTTAACGTGTCAAGTCATTTAAGTTTTAGTAAAACATTATGTTTTATTGTCTATTTAGTGTGTTGGATGCGGATGATGAAATAGAAAGATATTGTCCGTTACACTTTACGTTTATTAACGTTAAACATCAATTCTTATATACGACACAATACACACAGAAAGTTTAGAAGGAGAAAAGAACAAAGAGATAAATTATAACAATTAAATATTAATATCTATAGGCGATCGCGATAACAACAATTACGCATCGATGCCAAAAACCGACTCTAGGTCGAGCGCGCGGCGGACAGTGACCTACGGCACGTGCAAGCAAAAATGCTGACGCGCAGAATTGGTTTTCCGTATATAAAACAAAAGTCTGCGCGTCCGCTTCAACATACAAAATAAATATAAGTTATTGTACAAAATATTTAACTTAACTTTAAAATATAAATATTAAAATAACAATGATAAAATAATAAAATAATTAAAAGCAAACAAAAATAATAAATGTAAAAATAATAAAATGTAAATAATAAAGGTACGCCACATCTACATGTCAAGTCGTTTAAGTTTTAGTAAAACATTATGTTTTATTGTCTACATGTCAAGTCATTTAAGTTTTAGTAAAAAATGTATGTTTGTGTTTGTACGCGTTGAAATGTTCGTGAATTTCTGTACTTCCCTATGGTTGAC
Source organism: Endotricha flammealis (assembly GCA_905163395.2). NCBI lineage: Eukaryota > Metazoa > Arthropoda > Insecta > Lepidoptera > Pyralidae > Endotricha > Endotricha flammealis. The sequence continues at coordinate 8,457,911 of LR990863.1, read as the reverse complement.
TGGTAGAGAATGCAATTTAGCATTAAGTCCGCCTATTGTATCAGTACTTTTGTATTGTGGTCAATAAAGTTAAATAAATAAATAAATAAATGTTGCCGCCAAAATATTTTCTTCTTACTTTTGATGAATAAACAATATATTACAGGCGATTTCCTAGTGAAATCCTCATTCGACGAGCAGCTGCAAGAGCTAAGTGAACAGCTAGAAAGTCTGCAAAGCTCTGCTGAAAAGGAATTGGGCAAAGCTGCTAGAGACTTGGGTCTCGAAGCTCGCAAAACAATCAAGCTAGACGATAACCCGCAGCATGGATTGTATTTCAGGTATGTAAAATTAAATTATAAGTTTTACTACAAACTGACGCTTGTGTTTCACACGCGCGATCCATTTGTTTTGTTCTTGGTATAAGTTCTATACTGATTTATATACCCTTGTCCCATTAAACAAACCCACCCATCAAGCCTTTTTTATGTCAAATAATAACATCCACACATACATCTATAAACTTACGTGTTCATAAGATACAACAACTCTCTGCGCATCTGGAAGTTGTTAGAAGCATACGGTCTGGACATGGAAATTAAAATTATAATAATAAGCGTTAATAATATCAGTAGGATAGTTACATAATATCATTAGGATAATAGTAACATCATTGTCTTAATCCAAATAGAAAAGCGTAGCACCAATTAAAAATAAAACCGGACAAGTGCGAGTCGGACTCGCCCACCGAGGGTTCCGTACGTAGATTTTTTTATACCACTAAGGTGGCAAACAAGCTTACGGCCCGCCTGATGGTAAGCAGTCATCGTAGCCTATGGACGCTAGATAAACCTAACGAACCTACTGTCACACATTCCGTCTTGGCGTAGTTTCGTTGTTCTAGTGCTAGTTTATACGTACTTCGGAGAAACGCGTTTTCCTAGTTAGAACTAGAATTAACAAACTGCGCCAAAATGGAATGTGTAACAGTACGTTGGTTAGGTTTACCTTGTGACCATACACCCAGAAATAGGAGGCTCCGTCGACCTAGCGTAAATTATAATAAAAATTATTTCAAAAGTGTCACTGTTTTCCGCAATTGAATTCGTTACACTACGCAAACTATAAAAGGTAAAGTGCAAATATGAGACTTTAATTAAAATATACTTTAACGGACCGTATCAGAAAATCTGCAGATTACCTAGTTAATGGACAATTAACGTATTCTTCATTCTAACGGTAACATATACAAATGGGCACTATATCAATTTGTAGTATTAAATAATTTTTTTCAAGAATGATGTGCACAGTAATTTATAATATATATATTGTCAGGGGTACAGAGCCCAACATAGGCTACTTTTTATCCCGTGAAAATACGTCGTTCCAATGGGAAAATATTTTTTCTACTATAGAGGGCGCTGTATCGGCCAACAGATGGCGCCACAAGTCGCGCTATGGGTTGTTTTGTTGTCAAACGAGATCTATACAGTCATAAAATTAACGCGAGCGAAGCCGCGGGGAAAAGCTAGTAACGTTGTTAAAGAGAAAAAGATGTATTTAATATGACATTTATTGTCATAATTTGACACATCAAACGTCAAGTCATTGAAAAGTAAAAGCTAGGGCGGCTACTATGAAAGTGTCCATCCGAAACAACGAAACACGTAGTGCTGTCAAAAAAGACATTACTAGTTAGAATAAGGTTCAAAACTGGTTAGAATTCAACGAAACGTCAGTTCGTATTTTCGGAATTTCGATTTCATAGTAGCCCCGTTTTGATTTCCTTCAGAACGTTGAAATATGCGGGTTTTTTTGCTGAATTAACCGCCGTATCTTTTTTTACGTAAACTTAGAAAATTGATTTTTTCACCACTTCATGGGACCGTAGACCTGAGTATATGGTTCAAATTTCAAATTGATACCTCCACGCATTCCCGAGAAAAAGGGTCTTGACAGACAGACAGATAGACGGACAACAAAGTGATCTTATCAGGGTTCCGTTTTTCCTTTTGCGGTACGGACCCCTAGAAAGATTTAAAAAATTCTAATCTCATATTTCAGAGTGACACTGAAAGAAGAGCAGTCATTACGCGGCAATAAGAAGTATACTATCATAGATGCGGTCAAAGGAGGCGTGAGGTTCACAACGAATGCATTGGACAATATTACTCAAGATTACGTGCAAACTAAAGCTACTTATGAGAAGGAACAACAGAAAGTCGTTTCAGAAATTGTTACTATTGCTGGTACGTAAGACTTGTTTGTTGTTGATATTTGTGGTCGATATCATAAAAACTATTAATTTGTTTTAAATTTAAAATAATCTAAATGTAAAATTTATTTTTTACATTATTTGTTAAAAATGTGTAAAATCATAAGACTGGTTGAGTTACATCTGACAAGGAGACCCGTATCCCAGCAGTGGGATGATTATGGGTTGATATGATCATTTCCAAGTGCTATGTTTATAACTTTATAACCTATGATAGTAAGCAAGCAAACTCAATAATTGGTTTATTTGTATGAGTTCGCTGACGTCCGATGAGGACATGGGACCCGAAGAAGTGATTTTGACGAATTCGGTTCCCATATTATTTTCTTCCGTTTGGAGAAGATCTCTGAAGTCCTAGTCTTCCGTGAAAAAGGAGTCAGGATTATATTCTTTATTTCCAGCTGGCTACTCCGAATGTCTTTTTTCTCTGTCGCACATTCTATCCCGTTTGGATGTGTTAGTGGCGTTCTCTGTCGCCACTGCGTCTGCACCGCATCCCTACTGTCGGCCAATACTCACCGAAAGTCTGGACGAATTTATATTAAAGGACGTCAGACATCCTTGCCTTGAAGTGCAGGAAGGTGTATCTTATATACCCAATGATGTTATTTTCAAACAAGGTATGTATTCTGCATGTACACATTTCTATAAATATAAAAGAAAAATGTTATGCTGTAATATAACTTGTAATGTGACAGAGGAGCAAACACAGCGCTGCGTCTACACTATGAAAAGCTCCTTTCATGTTACATAACATGCGACGTTACAGCAGTCTGTAATGTGATTTCGTTGTTGTTGACTGGCCAAAAAATCCTAACCTAGATTTTATTATTTTAAATACTATACGTCAATAAGAGAATTAGCCGACTGCAGAATCATGTGAAATTCCGAAAACGGTCAGTGTATTTACTGACTGATAGCATATTTTCCTTCCAGGAGAAGGCACGACGCACATAGTAACAGGCGCGAACATGGGAGGCAAATCGACTTGGATGCGTTCGTGCGGGGTGGCAGCATTATTGGCTCATGCGGGTTGTCTCGTGCCGGCGACCAGTGCCAGGATGCCAAGACTAACGGCTTTGGCAGCCCGTGTTGGAGCCAGCGACAGGGAAGACAGAGGGCAGAGCACTTTTATGCTAGAGATGATCGAGTCCGCTGCTATACTCAGGGTGTGTATATTTAAATAAATGAGTCCTACAATATCAAAGGCGGCAATGTCCACCCAAGGTGAAAATTCAGATTTGAATGCAGTTTTTTTTTGGTCTGTATTCATATTGTCTATGGCTAAAATAAGTTGGTATCAAAGCTAGCTTTATCCCTTTAAAATTACACTTCAAACGTCATCATTCACAACAAAGTCGGCATTGTTCATGACTATCAACGTCAAAGATGGCTTCGTCAATGAAAGAGTGGACCACGTGGTACGAAAGGTCCACAGCAACCAATCAGAGAGCAGCATTCAGTATGGAGTCATATCAAAGATGGCTTTGTCCATACCCGTCTTGATCAAAACCGGAAATGTCCACCAGTGTAATATCAAACCCGGCAATGTCCAATCTATTTATAATTTTTTTTTATTATTAATTTATTACTACCTATAAACGGTCGAGTTTTTGCACCAAATCGTGATCACGTGACTTGTCAAACGTCATATTCCCGCCAATTGTACCCGCCACATTTATTCTTACCAAATTATGGGTTTTTTCCTCTCACGAGAAGTTCCAATCTGTGGACCTTTGATATTATATGAATCATCAGGGACAAATCACTAAGATTGAGCTAGCTCCAATGTAAGTTCGACACTTGTGTGGGATACTAACTCAACCATACTATATTTTATAACAAATAAACATCAATTTCTTCCTTCACGTGGAAGACAGTAGTTTTTAGTCTGTATACTTCTCATTGGCATCTATTTGGATGCGATCGTACGGAGTAGCAGCACTACTGGCACATGGGGGCGACCAGAGAAGATGCCAAGGCTAACTGCTCTGGCAGCCTGCGTTGGTGCCAGCGACATGCGACAAGGAGCACTTTTATGCTTGAGATGATCGAATCCGCTAACCGTCTAAATACTCTGTTCCAGACAGCGACGCCCGACTCTCTGGTACTTGTCGATGAATTGGGACGAGGCACTTCTACTTACGAAGGCTGTGGAATAGCTTGGGCGATTGCCGAGTAAGTGTTTAGAAGACAATAGTAGCTTATAGTATACATTCAAGCTTCAAAGGATTAAAAACTTTTATTCCGAGAATAAGTTTTTATATACACGTTCTCTTGTCAGAGAGTAATATAATAATAAATTATTTGTATAATTAATTTACTCTATAAACTACTACTATTTCGGAAACAAAAGCAAAATGGCTACTTGCAAAAAAATGGCGAAAGAAAACTAATTACGTCCTTTTTTGTCATTTAAAAATATATTGTACATTTTTAATATTTATTTATTTATTAATAAATTATTGCAAATGTCTATTGGGTATGGTGACTGTTTGCCACCTTAGTGTTATATAAACATTATTTTTCGCAGAGAACTAGCAACGAAATGCAAATGTTTCTGTCTGTTCGCCACCCACTACCATGAGTTGACACGCCTCGCCAGTCTCCACCCCGGTGTGATAATCAACACGCACGCGGAAGCCTCTGTTGTTGACGACCAATTACTGTTGCTGCACAAAATCTCACCAGGACCTGCTATGCAATCTCTTGGTCTCCATGTGGCCAGGTTGGCTGATCTGCCAGATTCTGTCATTGAGGTAATTTACAATATAAATTTAATAAAATTCCTTCGCCTTGGTTTTATTGCTTACGTTTTCACAAAAGAATTATTGGTCTATCTTTCAAAAGAAGCAATGTATTCAAAGTTTGATTGGTTACGTATCTAAATGTGATGATACAAAATAAAAAAAATAAAAAGTTATATGTAATCTTTTGAGAGCACTTATAAAGGTGCGATAGACCGTTCTCGTTTGGTTTGGTAGTTACCATCAATTATGTGCGAATAGTCATATTATATTCTCCTAAGAAAGTATTATTTATTATGAATACTAGGACCACGATATGTTTTATAATAAAGTCATAAAATATAACAAGATTATTAAAGATTACAACAAGTTTACAAGCTACATTCTAATTAATCCGAATGCGAACTATAAAAACTGGAAACCGCCACCAAACTGGTCCATAAAACAGAATACTATCAATAAAATATTATTGCATATTCCAGTATGCTGAAGAAAAACAAGCTCAACTCGAAACTAATTTGTATGAAGTGGAATCTACTTTGAAATCCGAAGAAATATCGCAAGGGCAAGACGTCATAGAGGAGTTCTTACGCAGTTGTAAGCGTATAGAGCAGTCTTATTCCTCTGATGAAGATATGATGAAGGAGATGAGAAAACTGAAAGAAGATCTGTTAAAACAGAATAATAAATTTGTGCAAGCGTTATTAGCGTGATGTTAAAATATACTTTTGTACTATTTTATCGACTTTCTATCCTTATATCTGCCCGTCCATACTCCATACTCCATACTCTCGTTTTCGCTTGCGTGTGTATAGGTGCCGGCACTGAACTTAGCGATAGATAGACGGTCTACCTAACTGGCTTGCCTTATTATTGACGATCTCCGTGGCGTAATGGCTACCACGTCTGACCGCCACCCAGGAGGTCCCGGGTTCGAATCCCGGTCGGGTCATCATGAAAAACGAACTTTCTGATTGGCGTCGGGTCTTAAGACGTTTATCTATAAATGTATTTGTTATAAAATATAGAGTTGAGTTAATATCCCATAACACAAGTTTCGAACTTACTTTGGGGCTAGCTCAATCTGTGTGATTTGTCCCTATATATTTATTGAACCCTAGGCACTCCACTGCCCACACGATACCATAATTTCGATTTCTTATCATCCAAGGTCGTCGCTAAAGTTACGTGCCGGCACCTATAGAACAAGCTTTACATTGTGGCCCTCGCACTACAAACATCATACTTGTTCTTTTACTAAAGCCCCTCTGATAAGTGATACTGCTTGGCGAATATCTTTTAGAATGGGTCGCAATATCAGTTTGTTTGTCTATTATACATGTAATAAAACAGTAGACCTCGGTATGTCTGTACATTGAACATATTTGGCAAAAATGGAACTATAAAAGTAATAAAAGCTAATTTTGTTTTTGTCTGTACGCGCACATCTTCGTAGTTACAGAACGGTTTTAAATACTGTTTACACAGAAAGATAACAGCTTGGAGCAAAATATAGGCTTTATTTTATTTAAACTGGATATCAGGAAAAAATTATCTTCATTTACATAGTGGCCAGACTTAATGAAAATTTAGTTCCTCAAAACTTCACTAGATGTCACTGACTCCAACTTATCCGTCGACACTTTCTTAATCACAAATTCAATTCCACGCGGGCGAAGCCGTGGACACAGCTAGGTAGTAAGTAAATATTTATTTACACTGTCATCGGCAATGGTAGGTATATGTTTTTGTTCTGTGTGAATAAAAGTCTTGTGGTTCTCTATTCGTGCAGATTCTGATAAGATTCTTAATTCGTGCTTTCATATAACGAATTATATAGTTATTTATGAGAACTGTTGTTTAACTGTATTAAAAAAAAGGTTTTTAATTAATAACTTCCTTTCCTGTCCTAGTTGCATCAGTAGAGTTATTTTATTGCGATTCTCTACGATTATACTTGATATTTATCTACTAGATATTTCATTTCGCCAATAAAAATAAAGACGCTGATCGGCGTTACTGTATTATTACATGCAGCTCAACTTTTTAGAATTGTTCCACAGCATAGGCACAGAGTAATACAGAGGGTTGACTCCCGACTAAATGAAAAATTTACACCTATTCTCATAGGGTTGACACTTTTGGCACGGTATTAAATTCATATTAATATAAAAATAAAAACAACGTTTATAATAAAATGTTTTATTTAATAATCAAATTTACAATGTAGAACCATTCAAAATAAAATTTTTTTTAAACATAAAGGAATTATAAAAATTATTATAATTAAAAACTTTATCAAATGTTTGCCTTGCGCAGGATTTGAACCCGCGGCCCTTGGGATAAAGTGACCATTGCTAGCCACTCTACTACCGGGCCTGTCTATAAATGAGTGACCCGAAAATATTTTATTTTATTGTTTCGTTTTAATTCCTTATTATTTCTGGTTTATAATACTAACATTTGTAATAAACATTATATTGTTTAAACATTTGGTTCTATGTAATTTATATAAGTATACAATACTACTTATTAAAAATAGGTAATAGCTGTGATAGTAAGGTAGTAGGTACTTACAACAATATTCAAAAATAATAAATTTTCGTAAATCGTAGGTACCTACTTACTTCACATCATTTTTAGGGTACAAAAAAAAGAAATGTCCTTGTCCTTTTTTGAATTGGCCATACAAACACTACACGAACTTGGCATTGTACACGTCACAGAACGTGCGGCGCGGCGCGCGAGCGGCCGGCGTCCCTGGCGTTAATACGGAAACTGAGCCGGTTCAAACCAGTTCTTACCGCGGTCGGAGCGTACGAGACCTCGTCGGTGAGAGCTCACGCACACATCGCCGTTCTTTGTATGCGTATACCTATTCTGGACGGTTGTTTGAAGCCAACCTTCTGTAGTATTCTGTGGCATAGGTATTCATTTCTTGAAGAGCACTTCAAAGGACCACTACCATTGTAGTTTAGAAACAGATCAGTGACCAACAAGACTTGGAAAACACTACATATTTTGTTCTAACAAATGAGAGGGCTGTAGTATTTCAGGATAATTTGTATAACAAAATACAAAGCCACAAGAGTTTTTTTCCAACGCCATTGGTAATGAATGTTTTCAGCATTGAACGAATTAAAAATATTTAGATCTTCAAATCTCAACTCATAAGTCGAGTGTAAACTGTGGAAAGGTCAAGAAAAGTCAATAGATTAATTTGATATTTTTTATTTCACTATTACCTAAAAAAGTGAACAAATTCAATGTAATAATGACTTAAATCAATTTCTTAGCTTCTGAGTGATGATCTGTTTTGGTGTTTACGTAGTTTCTCTACTTTAGTCAAAATAATTAAAACCTACCAAAAGCTACATTGAATTTACAGGTAAACTATAATATTACATTAGGGACTTCACCCCACTTGTAGGAATATGGTTACGAGAACATCAAACCATATATTATTAATAATACGTGCCAGAGCCCCGTTCGTCGTCCAGCAGGGTGCACCATTCGCAGGTGGGGTTGACTTTGACTCAGAGCTGTTTAGGAACACTTGCACCCCATTTTTAAAGAAAATACTAGTATCAAAATTGTTACATTAAGAAATATTGAACTGTTATAAGGCCCATCGTCGACAAAGGTGGCAGCCGGGCGAAGCGAAAATGTTTTGTAAATAAGCAATAATGAACAACGATAATAAATTAATGATACCCCATTGGACAAAACATTTCAGCTTCTCTCAGTTTTCGATTTGGTCTACGATGGGCCCAAGTCATGCATTAATTTGACAAGAAATAATTATGATAGTAAAATAGATAATCAAAATTTTGTAACTTAATAGTTTTCCTGTAAATTCAGTTATCAAACAAATTATTTAATTTGACCAATTACATAATTCTTTATTATATACAATTTACAATAAATATTGCAATGCGCAAAATGAAGTAGAATAATGTATCATAAGTAGGATTGCTCAGTCTTATTGTGTTACGTCTATTTCAAGGTGCAGACTATAACAAGCAACTGTGATTGAATACAATTCAATTGTTTCAGATTTGCTTGTTAAGTTTCCGGGTGTCTACTCCATTTGTTGCATTGACTACAAACTTATTTTAAAATAAAATTAGCTACAGTAATTATTTACAAATATAATAATATTCACATACATTACAATTTTTATCATAAATAATTTAAAACATTATTATTTGAATATATTATGTTTATTTTTAGTTCTTTTTTTTATTATTTATCATGAAATGTGTTCAATCGTGATCCCTAATGTCAGGTTTTGGTTACAATTACATCAACTTGCAAATGAAAGGAAAGTAAGAAATAATTTTAAATGTTTTTGTCCGTTTGCTTTTTGCAGACATTAAGTTTTGCTTAATTTTAACATGGTCATTAAATCTGTTAAAAAACAGAAAATATAAAGATGTTTGTACACCAAATAATCTTTATTATTTTCAGTTTTTTGTGTTCAACTTTTTTAAGGTAATAGGACCGAAAAGACTGCTCTACTTGAATAGATATGTAATTATTGGATTACATTTATTATCACAATAAAAAGACCTAAAGGGAATCGCAATTATATAATAATACATATATTTCTTGTATTTATAATTTAGTATTTAATGGTCAATTAAACAATACTGCGGTATTTTTTACTATTATTTTTTATGTTACGAGTTCTCAATTAAATTTAATATCACGAATCAATTTTAAATTACTAACAGAACAGGGAAATTGCCCTAATAGCAAACGTTAAAATCACCATCAGTTGCTCTGCAAGTTGACTCCCTTGTTTAGCTGAGTCGTCAGTGCATCGGATCAGAGAGTGAGCACTGCGCCAAGAGCAATTGCTATAATCAAAAGCTCTAATGCCTAAGATGACCTTTTACTCCCTTGATCGGATCTTACGGAGTTAAAAATCACAGAAATTGATTTAACGTGGTTTCAGCACGTTATTCACGAAAAGTACACTCTAATTGCATTACTTATAGTCGCTCGGCACATTGGACACGTTTCCGTTGAAACTGCGCACTTCACACAAGTACACACGTGACCGCACGGTAAAAACGCAATGTTACGTTCTTCTTCATAACATATTTTACATAGTTTACTTGAATCGTCTAAGTTATTTTCATCCGCAGTCTTTGTAGACGGAGGTACAGTCGCCGAGGGCGCTGGGGGCGTGGACGTCGTTGCAGCGTTGTGCAATTCTGTCTTAGGTCCAACAAAACTAGCCTCCGTATTCACTTTCTGTACGAAATCTCGACCTTTCACAAAGTTAACGAAATAACAACGATCGAACCAACGCGCATGCTCATCCCACGGTATATCGTCCTTTTCCCAATCTTTTAAGCCACCGTCGCAATGGAAGCACTTTGTTTTATCACTTTGACCAGTGTAAAAGAAGCCGGCTTCAGCTAAATCCTCAGGTTTTTGGGGCATGCTTCGAGGCCAGTCTTTGTAGGTGCGTAAACGGGCAGCAAGATTGGCGTATTGGGGATGGGCGGGCGTCGGTCTGCCGCCAGGTGTAGTTACAGGTGCTTGAATGCCACATTCGTCTCGTCCATTGAACGTGGAACAGGTTGGCGCGATGTTGGCATTAACTTTGACTTGTTTGTTTGCTTGCAATAGTGGACATTGTGGCGCCCAACGTAGATGATCCTTCGCGGGGTCGTCACCCTCGATCCATTGCATAATTTCTACCTTACAGAAAGCGCATCTGACCTCATCACCGCGACCCAAATAGTAAAAGCCATTTTGCGCTAACTTCTGTGGAGACAAAAACGGGACAGGCCAGTTCTCAAATGTTTTTAGGCGCATATCTTCCCGGCGCATATCAGCATCCGAATAGTTGAAATTAATTGGGTCGCGGTTGTCCGTCTTGTCAGATGATGAGGATTCGGACGAAGACGAAGACGACGCCGACGGCGATGTGTTACCGTTAGTTTGTGTTACAAGTTTGTTGTCGCATGTTAGTATTTTGAATGGCTGATACTGCGGCACTTTTGGTGTAGCTGTAACAGAGAGAAAATCCAAATTAGAAAAACGATCATTGAACTAAAAAAATATCCAAAATTTGTTAAAACAAATTATTATCTAATTCGTGGTCCACAAGATAAATATCACGCATGAATTCGGTTTTATACATTATATAGTCATGTTGTGTGGCTAGTTATGTTACGAGTCTAATCAAAATCTTTGCAAAATATCGCCTAATCAAAATCGTTAAATTCACCACCAAAGCTTTTAAAACGTAGTGTTGACAATACCAAGAACAGCTTCATTTTATTAATGTACGTTCCTAAACTATTCGCTATTGATTTTTGTACCAAAAATTATGACGAGTTTTGAGAATTTCCTGATTTCATGCATTGTTAACCATCTGTATAGTAAGGATTTATGGTTATGGATGGTACACAAAGTGACGAGTGTTCAACAGTTCCCATAACAAGTCCTCGGGCGGGCAGCGGGCGGCCGATCTGGCTGCGTCATCGACATTCCATTCCCCGTCTCGCGCCTCGCCCCTCCGCGAGTGCATTCAGTGCGCATGTACTTAGTTTAATCTACTCTAAACTATTATTTCAAAAAATACCAAAATATTTAGTTAATGTTATGAATAATTAAATAGAAAAGTGTATTCAACTGAAAGTATACTTTATTTACCCCAAGCAGCCTAACATTTCAAAGTTATAAATTTCTAGCTAGAGTAGATACATTTTGGGATATCATATTTACTGGGTTTATTGCCTCTTCACAAATATTTTGCGACTTATTCAAATAGTAAAATGTAAAGATAATCTATTGTTGATATTGTCGGTCGATTTCCACAACTCATAATGGCCGCTCATAGTAGACGGATCGATAATCACCATTTCTATATTTATTATCAAATAAGAACGGCATTTCCACTAGTTAAACCACAATATTGTTCACACAGCACAGTATTATTTCAATTTACATTTCTTTCTACTTTATTTAGTCCACAAAAACGATTTTTAATATTTTTCAAGAGTTTAGCAATGGCGTTCGACTGAATTGAAGCATCGTTAGCTACACTCTATCGGCCTGACTGCGTATGAAAGACAACCCCAATGCGCTTGCGTGTGTTCAAAGAGGGTTCCCCGATTCCAATACGCCAATAATGGGGTGCTCGCCAGCCCAGCTGTGTAGGATAATTATTATTCTACCTACCCAACGAAACAACTAAATTGCAAAACTTTGCAAAAACCGACTGAAAGCATGTTTTAAATTTTAAAATTGTAAAATGTTGGCGACAGATGTTAAATTAAGTACAGACCAACGCGATCTACCGCGGTGTAGCCTGTAACATAAGTGCCCGTTTTGTATAACAGCAAGGAGGCCGAGGCAACAGGACGACGCGGGAGAGATGTAGTTCTCAATCAGGCTAGCGACTGGGGCGCCGTTGCCACGCCGCTCACAGCCAGCCGGCTTTCATTCATATTTGAGATGCGGCGTTGCCGTCTCCAGCGGAAACCGCGACCACACAGCGTAAAAAGGGCCTATGGAATGTGGCATTACTGCTGGGCGGGTCTAACGCCAAATAAAAAAGTAGTATGGAATGCGGACAGAAAGTACTTACAGGGACTTTTTTGTTACCAAATAAAACGTGTACCCACGTTTACGAAAAGTTAACGTACTTGGTTCCTTTTATAATAGAGATCTATTTTGTTTAAGGTTTGGGCTATTTTTGAATTTAAATTTAGTATTTTTAATAAAACAAAGATCTTCAGTAAACCTTTTTGAAAACATTTTAAATTTGATTGACGCCATTTTAATCAAAATGTTACTGAATCTATAGTGAATAAAATACATAGGTAAGTATAACAATAACTTGCAGTAAGTACTAAAGTAAGATAAATGAATGCACTGCAGAAGTGCAGACAAAAGCTTATCTGAAAAAAAGAGCATTGGTTCAAGGTTCGCGACGCGGCGCGCTCACCGCAAAGAGAAAATGAAATTCAGCATTGTGCCGAGTTGCGAGGCGGCGCCCCGAGAACAAGCGTGGGGAACGGGACGGGTTCGCGTTCTCATGCTATGGGTGGTCGACGATCGGCTTTCGAATTCCAATGGCTCGCTTGTAGCGCCTACGCGCTAGACCATATCTACCCGTTTGAATTGCACCAAGACTATAACTGGACAAGAAACATCAGATAACATTATAAAAATAAATCTAGGTACATATATATAATCTTGGCCTATTTTTGGAAATGTGAATGAAATAATGAAACTTGGTAGTAAAAGAACTATGAATGGAATGAACGTTTGATGTTATGTCCTAAACAAACTGAGGCCTTACTGACATGATAAAGCTGAAAAAACAAGCCAGCTTTATGCGTCCGGAAACAGTTTCAGCGGAAGCGCACATCCGCCAGATGGGTCGTATTCATACACAAGAGGTTCCTGCATGTTAATAGTAAACAATGATAGTTTTACATCCTCTCTGTTAATTAACAAGTTGGGATATAAATATTCTCATTCATAAGAAACTTTGGTTCCTTTATGCTTTTATGAAAATGATCTTTGTATACGAAAAACTATTCAGTAGGTATTAAGTTGGTAAGTTTTTTAACTTCAAGTTTACTATTATGATAGGTAGGTGTTTTTTTTTTTTCAAAATTTCTGATAGCCTCTGTATTCCGCCAATAATAAATTCATCATATAATTAAGAATACCTACAACTACAATCTACCTATTACTACTGACGACGCGTGGTCAAGTGCCTATAAATTGCGATCCTTTTTTCCCGTGGGAAACATTTTCAACCTTGGGATTAAAAAGTTGAAATTTCAAAAAGATTTGATCTTAGAACCACCTGGAGCTTTCTAGTTGAAAAATTACTATTAACTACAATTTGAATATGTATACCTAGTTACTTCCAGATTTTTTTAAAATTGTATTTTCACATGATTATATTATTAACATTTATGTAAATGATTGTACTTGTTAATTTAGATAAACTTCTGGCTTGTCTCAATAGATGGCGCTAGCAGAATCATTTTGATGTTTGCTAAAATTACAACTCTATATAAATTTTAAAAAATACAGCTGATTAGCTGTTATTATGGTTTCAGATAATAAAACATTAAATTACACAATTATCTAGTAGTATAAACTAAGTACTGAAATTTTCTAACAAACATTCGAAATTACCTATGACTTCTTATTTGGTCTGAACCATTTTAAAAAACCTTCAGTACACTTCAAGTTTTATTTATTTCTCTGATCTCTAATAATATTACTACGTTGTTACAATATACCTTAGATATTTCAATAGTAATCTTACAACTGAATAGTCTGATTCATTCTTTTTTGTTGGTACTAATTTGTAATTGCCAAATTGAGAGGTCATGTTCATAGTTTGGGGCCCCACAGGGTAATGGAAGCGCTCCAAGGCCATCTTACTTATTACCATTTAAATTTGTTGACAACATACAATTTGTAGTATTTGATGTAGCATTTTGTAAAATAACTTTACTGCAAGCAATTGAATTATATTTTTTAAATCGGGATTCTTTTTTATTCATTGTAGATACGGGTGGTATAAAAAAAATTGTGACCATTTAAAAGAACTTGTAATAGGCCTATCTGAATAAAGACATTTTCAGATACTCTACTTAATTCCGTTAAGTACTAAGTTCCAAGCTATGATTTAGGTTCTGATGTAAATTCATCAAAGAAAAAAAATAATGAAAACTTTGGTTCGTTGAAAACAAACTAGATGGCGTTATGTGTCAGAAAATTGATTAAATAAATACCTACAGCGCAAACAAGGAATTTACTAGCTAGGTATATAAAAATTAAGCAAAAATAAATATATATAATTATAATAGGTACTATAATTATCTTTTGATAATAACAAGCATACCTAGTACATAAGACTAAAGATATTTTATAAAATTAATAAAATGGTGTTAATTATCAATGGAACAAAATTATAATAAATTCAATAAATTGACTACAACTATTATGTACCTACTTGAAATATATATATATTTTTTAAAGTCAATACAAAAGGTTCCTTTTTAATAAAAAAAAATGTTTATCAAAAGATATCACAGTTTGTAAAAAGGTTTGAGCGCTATTATTTTGGAAAAATAATAGGTAGGTACATTATATTTTAATAAAATAATTTGTAATTTACATACCTAATGGCAATCAGTTGTTCTTGTTATTGTAGGTAGGAAGGAATAAGCGAGTCGTGAGTCGTGACGTAAACAGAATGTTACCAATCGATATTAGGAAATTGAGGTTAGGTAAGCCTATTCCGTTTTTAAACTTTTCCACGTTCGATATTTTTTGTTGATAATCAACACTACGTTAAATTTCCATTTCCATGATACGAACAAAGTAACTAAAGAATTAAACAAATAGTGACGTGTCCTCGTTCTAATTTAAAACATATGTTGAGGAAAATAATTCATGTAAGTTCATTATGTACCTGCTACTGGCGCCATTATCAAAATTCCAAAGTCCAAATTTACTGGTGCTTCCACAATGACATAAAATTTCCACTCTCACTAGCACAAACTGATATCGTTATCGAATCAAAAAAACAATACAAACTACACAATATCACACCCAGTTAAACAGAACCGGCCGAGATACGTTCGGAACTGCAACTGCCTTGTTGGAATGTTTACCGCCCGTCAAAAGCAGTGTTACCAAAGATAAGGCGATAAAATTTATCAGTTTTCCAACGAATTTTGTTAATACCAATGAGTTGCAAATAATACATTTTAAATTTAATCGCATTAAATTTGACAAATTAATTTAAAAAAAACAGCTTGCACTTACATAATGAGTAGATAAGGTTTTTTAAATGTTGTAGTGCAGCTCGCCTCGCTACGTATAATAAAATTATAAAGTAATCAAAAGTGATTATCTATTTGCATCTATTTATCCTCATAGAAACCGAGATGTAATATGGTGCCATATTAGTCGTTTTTTAAACATAAAATGATGATGACATAAATGAGGTATAATGTAAAGATCAGCAAATTCTTATATTATTATAGGTAATATTTTAATTTTATTCTTTCGTAATTCAAATACCTACGTTTTCACAAAATACTTGTAGCATATTGTATCATTGATACCTACCTACTATCGCCTAGGTTCGTTTTTGTTACACTCCAAACTATAAAAGTTACGTTTTATGTAAAAACGTTAGCATGTGTATACTGGCAACACTTAGTACTTCTGCTTGTCAGATTTTAGTGTTGTCTCGTACCGGTTCGTTGTGAATGTATCGATATTTAAGGCCAAGGCATAATAATATAAAGATTGAAATGGAATTTAAGATTAAAAATGTAAACAAACAAAATTTCAGGTCATGTCAAATGTCATGGTAAACTGAAACTGACTAACTGACTGAGGAGTTTGAAACAATTTGTTAAAAAAACTTTGCGTGTGATTTTATTAAATAGGAGAATAGAAATTTCAAATGTTGCGTGCGAGTACTGGGTTTCAGCAGGTTTCACTAACTGAATATTATTGAAAAAATAATGATTGTATTGAAATGAACCAACACAAACGGAATAGGTATATTTTGTAATTTATAAATCACTTCATCACATTAAAAAAAAGTAATAATATCTTAGAACTTTTATAAATTTCGTGTCCCAGGTTTTTGATTTTCTACCTACTTACCCTTTATTTTATACTTATTAGAGAGAGAATAATTCTAACGTACCATTTTAACGGTTATCGAAAACTACCGTGGACATTTTTTTTTATAGCGGGTATATATCACTTTTGTTTACATTTTTAATCTTAAATTCCATTTCAAGGTATAATAATATTGGCATAAGGAGTTGCTATACAGAGTTAACTCGAGTTCAGCACTCGATTCGTAAAAATGTCGTCGCGATTGGTAAACCAGCCCATAAACTTATAAAACTAATAAATAAAAATGAAAACTACTGATAATACTACCTTCTCTTTTTGAATTCTTTTGATTTCTTAGATTTTCTGATTCCTCGGGATCTTCTGGTTTTTCATCCGTATCCTCCATAACAGCAGGACCTAAACAAGTTTTAAGAGTTAATAAAAATAAATAATAATCACAAAAAATATATATAATGTTGTACATATAATTATTATGTATAGGCAAGTACCTACTATAATACAGGTACCAACTATAGTATAGGGTGACCAGCAAATGGGCCTATTCCTTAAAAATGTGGTTATATTAAAGCATTTGCAACAACTTAGCCTCCATCAACAGAGGTTTGAAAGTGAGCGCGGTTTTCAACATCTTGAAATATTCTGAATAAAAATTATTCGACTTATGATTGAAAAGTTAATTTTGGCATTCAATTGACACATAGCTAATGAACTGGCATCTTTAACTGCAGAATTTCAGAGACAGCCACAGGTCATGACGAGGGGCCTCCCTTGTTATCATAATGTTAAGGTAAGGAAAAGCAAAATCTTTCATAGTAAATTAGAATTTAATATTTAATTTTATTTATTTTAAAAATACTTTTTGAACTTACAAAAATTTAATATTTAAAAATACTTTTTGCACCATTTTTTATTTTATTTTTAGATTTTGTGTAGAACAAAATCATATTTTTGTAAAGTTTTTTTTTGCTTTTTCTATACGTAAAGTATGTAATTAGTATCATTAGATAATTCTCTTAAAAGCATTAATATTGTGGGAATTGATTCGTTTGCATAATATTTATATTTTAAACATAATCCATACTTCCATTCTAATTTTATAATTAATGTGAAAGTGTGTTTGTTTATTTGTCCCCCTTCACGTCGAAAGTAATGAACGGATTGATATAATTTTTTAATTGGGGATAGTTTAAGCTCTGGAGAGTGACATAGGCTACTTTTTATCCCGGAAATAAATCTCATTCCCACGGGAAAAAAGTATAACATTATTTTTTAATATTTTTTAACGGGGATAATTTTATGTCTGGAGAGTCACATAAGGCTACTTTTTTACCCACGGGATAAAGAGATTCCCATGGAAAAATTTATTGACATTTTCCCTTGACCACGCGGGCAGAGTCGCGGGTAACAGCCAGTACTTAATAAATGCTCAATTCTGAGTGTAACAAAAGATTCGCTGGTGCGAATTTAAGTTTAAATTTTTGTAAAATAACATGATATTAAGACGCCCTCAGTTCATAGGGGATAATTTGTTACAAATGGCCTTTTTAATTTGTATAACTGCTTGTAAATATTATGTCCATTTACCAGTCCCCTTTAATTTTTTATTTTATTTTAGGTGTTACCTAGTTAATTGACTTTTTTTTGTTTTACATAATATGATAACAGTCCCTATGCGCACTTATCTAATTTATTAGAAAGTTAATCTTACAAATAAAGTTATTATTATTGATACATACTCGACGTCGATGTTTGAGGTGATGGATTTTGTTGAGGGGCATCCCTAGAGGATTTTTCCATAGATACAAAATTTCACCGTTTTTACACAGAATACTAGTTTTTACGTCTTTATTTGGCAAATATAATATCTACTTACTTTATACTTTGATATTATAGACAATGTTATTTATTGTCTGCTATGGTCTATATAAACACTTTTTTTTAATCTTTATGGTCTATAACACTACAGAGATAAAAAATCACAATAGGTTTTACACAACATTTTCTTTTTACATTATAGAGATGTAGGAGTCATACTAATAAATAAACACACTGGAAAATCATTTTCCTCAAAGATAAAACTGTTGATACGCGTCAGTTCTACGGTAACCTTATAGGTGACACTGAGTTGTACAAGATGTGTAGGACGAGGAACGTGTTGCATTATAAACTGAAATAATCTAATGTAAAGAAATGTGACCAAGTTTTATGAGATTAATTACCTACCTACACTATTAATGATTGAAACGTCGTCACTGCAGAGTGCGGGTACCTTACCTACACTAGGTACACAATAGATTAGATACCTAATACGTACCGCCGCCCGCCCGTACTAAGGTACTTACCAACTTATGTAAATGTTTTCCAAATTGGGTGAAAATTTTCCATTAAATTCTTACAAATTTGAAGTGTGTGTTATAAAAATTATTTGTAGGTAAGTAGCTAAGTACCTAGGTAATTTGATAAATTATTACTTATAGTAGGTACCTACTTACCTAGGTATGTAGTTGTGGGTACCGAAGCACCTAATGTAGTTTCTACGGAATAAATTTAAATGGGAAATTTGCAAGTAAGTAGGAAGGAACTTACTTACCTACTAAGCTGGTATTTACTTACACATCTTAAAACCTAGGACTAATACCTTTATAGACGTAGGGTTATACTGCAAAATAAAAAAATGTTAGCAGCTAAAGAAATGTTAGTCATACCTGGATACCTTATCTTTTAGTAGAAACTCGATTATTCGAACCTCAGTTATCCGAATTCGCGATTATTCGAACTTACATTCTACGCGGATACAGAGTATAGATAAAGAATGGATATCGGTTAGTAAAATTTTATCGATTTCTTAATATTCACAAATATTATATTATTAATATGCTTTTTATATGGCATGTTTTTGCTAAAGAAAAAAGCATAAAATACAAATCATTGTCTTAATATTACTATTTTTTTTAATTAAACGCTCCATAGAGAAACGGAACAAAAGTTTTCATTACTTACGCGATAAAGAAAGAAGGTGAGAATTTATTATTTCTTTATTGAAATGTGTAATTAGAAAACATTATTATTCAATTATTGAATAATTGTTTTTTGCTTTTCTCATTCCCATTCAGAGTTTGATGTATACCTACCTACTTATTGTGTCTTAAAGTTAGGTACTAGATAATAAATAGTCTCCCGAACATTGATAAATAACTTTCACGCAAAATTAGCTAGAATTTGCTTGAAATTTGGTAGGTACTTACTTTAATAACCTAGATTATCACATAGTTTTTTTCTCTCCTGAAAATCACAACGGGAACAATTCGAGTTTCTAATATCTCTACTGTATTATTCCACTAAATAAAATTAATGTTTTCTGATAGAACCTACTTTCTAGGATAGACATGTGTTGCTAACAATAGCAACACTAAAATACATACCTATATAATATAATTTAGATTAGAGAAAAAAGCAAGGCAGGTGCGAATGCGCGGGCGCAGCTTGTGCCCGGGCGGGCGTCAGCACAGCTGCTGCTGCCTTTGTCCACGTGCTTAGCAGCTGTCGTCTTCATACCGCCAAATTATACCTGTCCATATTTTTTTTAGTTTCATCAACAAATGCCTCCCCTTCCACCCTGTCAATTTTCCTGTCACGAAAACTGCAACGAAATTGGATGAAGAACAAAATGTTTTAAAGATATGAATTTCACTGTACAACCTGCATTTTGAAAAAAATCATTCGTTTCAATAAACTTTTGCTGCACAAGAAACATTTATATAGTAAATAAGTACCTCCTCTTTTCTTTTGACAAATATTATTTTCTGTACCTAGGCTGGTAGGTAACGCGAAAGTGGCATCGAATACACTGTTTAAAATCGATTGCAAAGCTATCGCATCGATAATATTTTTATCAATACCATAAGTATTCGGAATATAATCTACACAATACTTATATCGGTATTTTTAATGATTATACGTGAAAGATAATAAATTAAGTACATACTAACCTATCACTGATATGTATAATTTCCACTCCTTGGACAATGTAGAACCTTATGACATGATAATTATTCAAAGCGCAATGAAGATGTATACCAGGCATCACCAGGCACTAAATTATTTGAGAGGGAATGTCATCAGTGTGACAGTACAATACCCCAAAATTTGTATGAAACACTGTCTGACATTCCCTCTCAGATTTGAAACCAGTAGTATCTCATACCCTGAATTGGAATGTCAGTGTGACAGTTTGGTACACATTTTGCAAAATTTGTGCAAAAAATGTGGTACCAAATTTGTGTCAGTGTGACAGTTTGGTACACATTTTGCAAAATTTGTGTCACAATGACATTCCTTTTCAGTGTTGAAAAGGTACCTACTACATACTTAACATTATTTAGTTGAATGTAATCCTATCACCTCGTGCACGTAAAATAGAATGCATGCCGTTGTGGCATTATTGGTTTATGTTTTCAGTAATTTTTGCTTCCAGATTCCCATTCCATATCATTGTCGTTGATTCCTGTCGGTGAGTTTTTGGTTGAGCTGGTAACTATTTCATGGTGGTGATCTCCTTCTGCTGGCGACTGTGTGTGTATTAAAAAAATGTTAAACCATAGACCACGTTCTTTTCGTTTATTCATCAAAGGAACGGCGAATGGCGAATTGCTTAAAACTTTTTAATGTTAATTACATAATATCTGTCTAAAGAATACAAAAAAAGAACCTAGCTTGATACATAACGTTGAATTAAGATTAAAATGCATTTCGGGAACTTGCTGTAAGTCATCGAACCTCCAAAACATGTCAAATACCAATGCTTGTTGTAGCGTTGTAGTTCTGCTACGGAGGTCCCCATCTACCTATAGGTTATACATCACATCACTGCATTTTACGATGCAAGCATTAAAATAATGAATTGCTGGTATAGAATGATACCTATAGCTATTGGTATGAGTCGGCGGCGGCGGTGCGGCAGACGAGGTTAGTAATAAACGCATATTTTAATGAATGAACCCAGCTCGGCGAGCGCAGCCCGCAGCGCATAGATCGTGACTTAACAACGACATAGAATAACTGGAATTTATGCAGTAGTATCATTCTTACATCTAAAATAAGAACGTTGTTGGTGTCGTCGTTCGTGTCACATCCAATATACATGCAATGAACAATGACGATTAAGCACATAATCTTCATAATCATCTCAGCCACAAGAAGTCCACTTTTGAACATAAGCCTCCCCTTACATTGGAGTTGTACAAAAACATTTTGAAGACAATCAGACAGTTGTAGTTTATTTGACGTGCCGGTTCTATTCGGGAGTGGTGAAACTTGCCCTCAGTATCAAGTTTCTCTTTTTCTTTCCTTATTAAGACAATAAAACTAAAATTATGCAACTCATCGTGAGGGGCCATCGTAATGCGTTAGAGGTTTTCCCATCCTTCACTTGCGAAATGCTTACGAATCTTTTCAGCTTTAAAAAACTGCGATGAGAAGATTACCGGTTATTTTTTATGGCATATTATTATTATGTTCTTCAACACACTAGCAGCTTACAAAGCTGATGCGTGTGCATCTTGATGCTTGGAGCTTTTGTCGAGACGATTTTTAAAGCTGTTTACTGATGGTGCACCAACAACATTCTCTGGAAGTTGGTTCCATTCTGTAATCACTTGATTGGTTATAAAATGCTGAAGAGGATTTCTCCTTGCTGGTATGCGACATAACTTTAATGAGTGACCTCTCAAGTGATTGTTGTCATTTGGTCGGAAGATACTCTGTAGATCTGGAACATCATAATAACCTGTTAGTATCTTGAATGTCTCAATCAAGCTACCTCTTTGTCTACGACATTCCAGGGACGTGACATTAAGTTCTTTTAATCGTTGTTCATAGCCCATGTTTTTCAGTGACTTGACCAGTTTTGTAGCTCTTCGTTCCTATACTTACTTACCAAAAACAGTTTAAAATAACCTTATCGCAGATGCCTCCTCTGTAATCTTGGTCTATGGTACAAGGCGGCCCGCCGGTCCAATGACTGCCCGTGGCGTGGAATGCGGTCTGCTTTTCCCAGACCTCTCAGATTGTGCCGCGCGACAGGATCACTTGCATATAAACCTGCATCGTTAACTTTACGAAAAACACTCCTTTTAATTGGGTACGTCATGTCATTGCCTCCAAATAAAATTGTATAAGTAATAGCATCTCAATTTAGTAGCGCAAGAGAGTTTTTGGTAGTCCTTTTAAAATATTGTTTAATTAATGTAATTATTATGTTTTTGTATGTACAAGACTTATTTATTATAGATTACCGTGAATTTTGTTATTTCCTCATTATTATCGAACATAGGTATGTACTGATTTAATGTATACATTACCATGTACCAAGTGGGTAAATCGATATTACCAAATTTAATTACATTTCTAATTTAGTACACACCGAAATGTATAATCAAACAAGTCGGTAAAAAACGCATTCATTTTTAAATTGGGAAACGCTGAGATGTCACAATAGCGCGAGATGCGTAGACACACAATGCACTATTTTTTCCTACCCAAATCCGTTACATTCCATTCCTTGAAGCTGCGAGAGCATGGAGCCATCTTGCGACTCGAAGAGATTTCGAAATTCCGAGAAAGGTAGAGCCTTATAAATTATCTCAAAAGCGCCGACGCGGCCCGCTGCCTGAATGGTTTTTTTTTCACCGCAGGTACACTGGCGCTAAGAAGGCGATGGAATTTGTAGCTGGACACGACCTACTTGATACTTGATTTTATATCTCTAAACATAAAACGAAGTTGCAGTCTTCTGCCTCTTTCTTCATATATCACGCAACGGATTTGGACGAGATTTTCAATGTACAATTTTTTTGGCAGGTTTATTTACAAAGTTTCAAAAATTTCCAAGTGAATAACGGGATTGCGAGTTTTTGTTAACGGAGCATAAGCTTTTCAAAAGTAAACTGTTAAAGTTTTGCAATGCTGTATGTGCAAAGTTTTGTGAAAACTTTGAACAAAGTTCCTGTGTCAAATAACAGTAATCAAACAAGTGAATCACTCACTTGGTGAATCTGACTATAATCTAGCACCAACCTTATGCTGAACCAATCTTTTAAAAAAAATATTTATTCGATCTATATTCGATACTTTTATTCGAGCTTTCGAAACAGTGTATAATGTTCAATAAAAGTATCAAAAATATCAAAATATTACTGTCCTTAAAAATGCGTGTTGGAGGTTCTATAAAAAATATGCGTGCTACACGCGTGCACGATTCTTGGAAAATAGCACTCGTGAAACAACCGAAGACATTCTTGGACCCAGGCCTGAAGGTCGTCTTGCGTCTTCACTTCACTAATAATAGCAACTATTCCAAGCTTGGCGCCACATCCACTTCAGTTCACTTCGCTGCAGTCCTGCACAAACTTAGTAATTTTAAAAAGCCCCTTAGCAACGATCGCAATGATAGTCAGAGATGATGATTATGCTACGATGTCTTGTCTTTTAGCTATTTCCACAGATATATAATATATAATAAATAGTTACAATTTACAATAGTGCACTCATCGAGCACAGTGTACGCTGTCTGTTCTAGTTTTCAACGTCTTCATTTTTGTGGTATTTATTAAAATAGTAGATAATTATTTTAATTTATTCTATGTTTCATTTTATTTTATTTTTATTTATATTATTGTAATTTGAATTAATTAATGTTGTCAAAATGGCCTGAAATAAATGAATTTTAATTTTTTAATTTAATTTTAAAGGTTTTATACCTTTGCTTGTTTTGCAAATGTTTAAGCTTATTAGTTTTATCTCGATTAAACTAGGTCGAAAAAATCTTCACTATTGAGTACCTATTTAGATTTACTAACGCATGTATTAAATTCAAAATTAAGAGATAAGTAAGTAGTTCATGTTTCTTACAGTCAGTTGCCGAAACCCAATTCTAATCTAAATGCATTACTGTATTCTTTATTCTTTATTTTAACAGTGACAATGATAATTGAATGTGATTTTAACTTTAATATGTTTTCCCATAGCTTCCCTTAAATTAGACGAAAAAAATAATGTTTTATTAAACTTTACTGTCTAAGAGTAAAACATGCAAGACATCCAGTGAACATTTGCCGGTGATATATTGCAGTGAAATACCGACGTATAACATGGTGCGATGGTTAAACTGGCCGCGGGCAGCCGCAAGTCGCGAACGAAAGCAAAGAGTTTAATTTAATGGAGAGAAAATGACAGGTTCACCAATGCCCTGAGAAACCATAAACTCTATTTATTATTACACACGTGGAATTTCGCCATTTGCATTATTGTACAGTCAGCCAATGAGGTAACCAGGTCCGTAAATAGGATTCAAGTTTTCTAAATATTGCATTAAAGGATTTAGATAAAATAGTGTTCATGTTGTAATTACATTTTCAGTTTCATAACGATACATCGCGCATCGTTGGCATAAAAATCCTTGTTCTTAGTTCATAGTGTGGTTCAGAGACCCTGAGAAGTCCTCAAACACCATTATATGTTTGGCGTATTGCTGGGCTTGAAAGCGCTATTCCATCTATCCAGGATTTTGGTCTGAGTCCAGCTCGATGCCTCTTTCATTGGTTGGTTGTACAGTCAACCAAAAGCAAACCAAAAGCGAATAGATAAAATAAAAGCAAAGCAAATCTTGGTCCGTGGGATCCTAGCGCTATAAAACTTTTAAGGAAATAGCAAAGAGGTTAGTCGACATCACAGGAGATCGAAGAGCTGGCAGCTACCTCGGACAAAGAATTAGTTTAGCTATTCAAAGGGGGAACGCTGCCAGTATCTTCGGAACCTTGCCTAAATGGACTCCTTTTAATAATACATAATATTGTAGTTATTTTATTATATTTTTTAAGGTTTTTAGTTTTAGGTTCATTATAATTTATGTTTATAATAGTATATGTTTAGTTTAGTTTTAACGTGTATGTATTCAATAAAATATATTGCATGTCAAATATTTCAGCCTTACCTCTGAGGGCCTTACAAATACCAGTATTGTATCTATGCCAAAACGATTAAATGTATCTCTACATTGCATCTCGCCAGAACGAAATATATTTGGAGTCGTTAATATTGATGTAACGAATCGTCTGGAACTGGTTGTAACATCTATAAAGCATCTGCTAGACATTATAGATCGAGAGAACCATGAAACAACGGCTCTTTCGATTCACCATCTTCAATTAAAACTGAATGCTCTGGCTCGTACAAGTGAGTTGCTTTTTCAATGGTATCTAAACAGATGGTGTCTTTGGAATTTGGGGCACGCCGCTGACTCAACGCCAATCTAATCCCTTCCCTGTAGACTTAAGACAATCTTGATAGAATAAAGACATGGGTATAAAATAACGGAATTCTGGATTGTTCCATAAAGAATAACATTGAAGTATTTAACAATTTATTTGCGTAATGCCCCTTGCCTCATTCTCATACAATTCTATTGTTTAAAACTTTAAACAGCTAGTACTTGTATTACATAGGTCACAGCGGTTAGTGTTTCAAAGAAACAGAATGATTCATTCATTAAAGTCAGATTTGTGAACTTACAAGTAATTTAGCTGTTGTTATCAACAGCAAGGCTCTCAGAAAATCTAAATTGGGAATCTCATAATAGCAAGAGCAGTACTCTAACCATAAGTTACGTATTACTTACTGTTATCTACTTAGAAAAACAATTGAACAAATAACATACCTGTTATTTGATTTCAACTAAAAATAAAAACGTTCAATTGTGAAAATTACTGAAAACATTAAACTGTATCAGTAACAAGCAATACTGACATCTTGACAAGTATTCACTTTCAACTTTATATTTTGTCATATTTCTATTCAAACTCCATCCAGAGCTCTACTTGGGAGGGTTGGTATTGGGAGCGTTGGCAACGCGTGAGTGATACCCCCGGTATTGCAAGCGTCTATCTATAGGCTACGGTGACGGCTTACCATCAGGCCGACCGTTTGCTTGTTTGCCACCTTTGTGGTATAAAAAAAACTTTTTTATCCAGGCCTAATATTACCCCTTATTCCATTTTCATCAAAACCAAAATCTCGTATTCTTGTTCTTCTTTTATTCTTCGAAGCTCTTTCTATCGTCACTTTTTGACCTATTATTTTTTCAACAAGGATCATGAATTAATATAGCCAACTGCGCAAAATACGACATAACTGCGTCGTCACGTTAATGACGTCACTATTGCAAAGCCATCGAGAAACTTGCCGAATTAGTAAAGCTGACGTCACCTCGCCAGCGTACGTTTTTTTAACGGCCCCGCCATTTTGCTCCGTCTACATTTAGAAGGTCAATACACCTTCGAATTAACAATCACTATTCTACTTCATCGTGTATTTTACAATATAAAAACATAACTTCATAGAAAGTCTTTGTTAATAATTTATTCCATTATCTTCATTAGTTCATGTGTACTTGTTTTTATAGAATTTCATCAGGGAACCAGACAATTTTGGCCAAGTTTTATCTGATCATTTAAGACACACCTACCTGATACCTGATTTTCATATTTCATATTTACCTTCAAATTCTTACTAGTATCTAATATTAGTAGCAAGCATGAGAATTTAAAACAGTAGATTTGTATCTTTTAGGTACAAGCACATCGACATGACCGACGCCATGCGGTATGCGTGTGCATTTGTGCGTTGAATATTTTTAAAGAATCGTTTCGTGGAATTACACAAACTTTGGGTTCCGCTTGCGACATGTTTAAATAATCTTTAACAGCTCTTGTTTTAACTGTAACGACTGTAACTAAATGGTACAGAAGGGTATATTCATTCTCATTTACTAATGTACCAAGTTTGATTATTACATGTTTATTTTCGTTAACAACATATAACCATTATCGTAATTAACTTAATATTGACATTGAACATTTACTGTGTTCGATAAGCGAGATAATAGACTATTGTTTATTTGCATCGGTTTCGACAAATCATCAGTCTGTGAGGTTTGTTGTTGAGGCACGTTTATAACCAAGCGAAGAAGCCAGTCGGACGGCTCATTTGTTGATTTTCCAATCACTCACACCACACTATCAAGTTTCTCTGATCACGTTTTGTACTGGCTTGTATGCGAGTATTATCGTCTGCATATTTAACTAAAGTTTTAACCATGTTTTAACGACATTTGCTATCAGAGCTGACTAATCCCAATTCTATGAAAAAAATGTTTTATTATATTACTCATAATGTTATCTGACCAGCCTTTGTTATTTTAACATCGACAGCAATTCTTTCTCCGATGTAGGTTAGGTACCTAAGTTGGCAAACAGCGGTCACAGAACTTTAATAATTCAAGATTTCTGTAACTAATAAACGTTTCTTCTTTACTAAATATTTACTTGTGTTAATTTTTAAATTTTTGTTCATACCATAGTTACTAAACCTGAGGAAGAATGTTAGTTTGCAATGTTTAAATTCTAAATTAAACTCAAAATTAAATTCATTGCATAGTCAATTTGCAGCGACTTTTGTTCTTGGGTGTAGGCGTGCATCCCGACACGCATCGCATTAGCCTCAGTGCACGGATCTTGTTTCGTCGCTATGCGCGGGAGTCGCACAATGGACATTGTCTGCGAGCTGCCTTCAAACCAAAGAATGGTTTTGCACTCAGGAATCCCCATATTATGATACTGAACCATTGTGTCGGTAATAAAAACACAGTTGTTGGCAGCATAATAGTCTATTCTTTCACCCGTGTCGCAGCAAAGGATTCAGAAACACTTTTTGTTGTGTCGTCAACGTTTTAATCAATCAGCCAGTTTCTTAAATTAATTTTAATTCCAAATTAAGGTATCAAGCTATCTCTTTTTTCTTCTTTAGTTTCACAGTGACTATTGTTCACTTCGGTTTAGCTGGTGTCAGTTTCTTCAGACCACCTTACACTTCTTTTCTTAAGCTTTCTGTTGAATGATTGCATAATCAAATAATTGCGAAAGCATCGTTGGGGATATTAATAATGTGATGGCGGGTTAAGAATAGCGGGCTTGAATCTCTTCGAACTGTTAAAGTCCGCTGATTCGAAATGGTACACGGTATTTTCCTGACATCGGCCTGTAGAGAAGAAAGTCACGTATACTGCTGGCGTAAGAGATATCAAAGACAGCACAAAGAACATAAATATGTACAAAAACTGTGAACTATTTTCAGCTACCATTTTTATTTTGTCATGACCACGTAGAATTTGTAGTCGAACTACTAAATTTCACACTTGTGTACCTACAACTAATGCTGAGATATGAATGAATATTAGGGAAACTCTATAAGTGTCCATAAATAAACTCTTATTTTATGGACACAGTTATCCTCATAAATTTTGTTATTAATTTCCTGGTTCAGTACATAAGATTTCACAAAGAACTTATTAAAAATTATTTCGTAGAGAAACTTTGCATCAGCCTGTCGAGTCACCTTTCCTATTAGAAAGGACAGTAGGCTGGTGGGGAGGCAGCGGCTTTCGCAGGCCGTGTGCCAATGACGGATAGAAAGCGCGCGACCTCACTTTCACTATACAAACCCGTCAATGAATAAAACCGACTTACAAGTTTATTACACATACAAGCAATTCAAACAGAAGCTGCAGGCATATTCCAATAAGATTAACATTATGGAGCAACACTACCTAAAAATCTTCATGGCCATGAAAAGGTGTACAAATATTTTTTTTCTCCACAACTCAGAACAGAACGTTTGTTGTAACAATTTCAGGCTATGTCATCACAATTCTCCTAATAGTCAATGAAATATTTTTCAGGCATTGAAATCCACAAGGTCGAGATCATGAATCAAGGTTAAAAAAAAAACAAAATCAAAAATCATTTACTGACCCAAAAGTATGTACCTAAGTGTTACAAAGGTTCGACCTCAATGGTAGGGTTTGTTAGTCAGGCAACTTTTTACGATCTCTAGGGTCAAGGCGCCTCAATCTGGTGAAGCAGCTGAGATTTCTACAGTAGAATAACCCCTTGCATTAAATTTTGCAAATACAAAAACTGATTGCAGTTCAGGGTAAAAAATAATTAAAACACGTTATGATTTACGATCACTAGACGAAGCGACATCCTCAAAAGATAGGTTGAAAGTCAATTGATGCAAGTGCCTGAGGATCAAATCAAAGTGAGTGCCCTAGAGAGCCTATCTTCTACAATGAACTTTTGAATGAATAGATGAACGTTATGATTTTAACATACTGTAATGTTTACAACTAAAGTCAGTGATACAGATACAGTCAATTGATTTCCAATAAATTGACAATGAGTCGCAGGCATGCGGGTCTCAATTGTTTAATCAGCAGTCGCATGAAGTAAATTATGACGCCATCTAAATACTAAATAAAGTAACATGAGAAACTTATATTTATTAACACACTAGGAGGTCTTGTTACAGAGAAGTACCTATTGCTAGACGGGAGTAATTTAGGAATCGTGGGAATATCTAATTGAAGGTCTAAGATTCAGAAATTTATTTTTGTTGGTTTTCATCCTTTTGTGCAATATTAGTATTACTAGGCTAATCTAGGAAACAAAAATAAACAAATAAATAAAATTGGACCGTCTCTTGTTTATGACAACGGAATTGTCTATAGCTTGTAATCAAAAGCCTACTTTTAACCATTGGGAAAGGAACTAAAAGATTTTGTTACGTCCGTTGTCATGTCACCAACGCCTCCTAGCGGTAGGGATAACCTAATGTCGTCAAATATCATATCATACAGAATTATTGCCCAGTTAGGTTTTTCCTAGGAGGCGTTGGTAAAAAGGTGCAAAACTTATTTTTGTTACGGACTTTTAAATTATATTAACTAATAGAGTTGATATGGAAGCGAAACATAACCAACAGATAGACGGACTGTTATACATTTAATGGCGTAATGGTTACCACGCCAGACCGCCACCCAGGAGCTCCCGGGTTCGATCCCCGGTCGGGTCATGATGGAAAACTAACTTTTTCTGATTGGCCTCGGGTGTTGGATGTTTATCTATATATGTATTTGTTATAAAATATAATATCGTTAAGTTAGTATCCCATAACACAAGTTTCGAACTTACTTTGGGACTAGCTCAATCTGTATGAATTGTCCTTATATATTTTATTTTTTATTTTTTTATATATAAACAGAAGACGTATTTGCATGTTATTGTATCAAAAGACTCCCAGGTTAAAGCTGATAAAAGAAAAGTACTTGGAAAATTATACCTTGTATATGGCAGGATGCACGCTACGCTGAGCGAGACGGTTGCGCGCCGTGATCACTGCTCTGGGACAAATATTGTCTTATGAGACATTACCATTGTTACAGTATTTTCAACAATAACATAGAGCAATAAGGATAAAATTACAATGACATGGTTCATAACTAACAACATTCTTGATCTTGGTAAAGGATGTACGATTTCACAGTCGTAGACGCAGTACAAGCGCCTTTGGCTTGTGATTCTAATTTGTCCTCTATTTGAGCACAAGAAAGTGTAGTATTAAGTACAAGACTGCATATTTTATGACGTTGCAGTTCTTAATGTCACTTCCAAGTACCGCTTCCGTCGGTGCTCCTTCCGTCTCGGGTTGCTAGCTGCACATTCCAGGGCCGGACACTGGAGCCGGCTGAAGAATGCAGACCAGCCAGACGAGCGCGCTGATATCATGTAATCTTTCGCACTTAGTGTTAACAAAAATATTATGCTACAGTCAACACTCAAAGAAACCATTCATTCGATAATTCGTAAAGTAGAAGATAATAATACAGTTTTTTCCCTGAAACGTCACTTATTTCATATAATACATAAAACTTCACTGTGCTGCTTACAGTTTCTGGTTATATAAAAGACAAAAGGTTAGGAATGTGTGCTTGTGACGGCTTGTGTCCAATGTAGAAGTAATGAAAATCTCAGTAAAACCCTCATACTATGCTACAATAAGGCTACAATATTGTGAAATGTTTCCATTTCTATATCGTGAATGCGAGGTGCAAGGCATCGTAGTTCTGCTACATTGTGCTATTTGTGCTCGTCATGTCCTTTGGTCATATGAATTAGACAAAAATTACTTCTACTCATTCCGTAAATTCGCAGGTAGAGGATAATTTCTCTAACCACGGGATATATTTGGAAAAGGTAGGTACTGTACATAGTCGTAGATATTCGTCAACCCGAGCGCAGCCGAGGGGCTTCCTGTTACCACAGTTTCAAGTTGTTACTAAGAATAAAGAAAAAGTTATAGATTGTTAGCATTGTGATACTGCTGACTACTTGACTGTGTTGTAGCTTTGGACTTCGGACCCTGGACGCAGTTGCATTCCTTACGAGATAACCAAGGTTGCCTTTTTGTTACCAAGCAACTTTAAAGGGAATGTTTCCACTGTTACCCATTTTTATTATACCTCTGAGATATTTGTTATTTAACATTATCCAAAGTCACAACAGATTGTCACGTTTCTTTAAATTCCATCTTACAAAATAGACGAATCGACAACACGGTGCAAATTTCTCAGTAACAACTTTGTCTAAATGTGCATTTTTGACTATTTTTCATTGTGAATCACTCCGTCCTAAGTGTTTTAGCTGTATGAAAACCCGTTCGGTGATTTTGAGTTTATCGCTTCAGACAGACAGACGCAGCAGGGAATTTTGTTGTTTTCCATCAAAGGACCAGTAACCTGAATTGTCTTTCTTAGAAATAAATTGTGAACTACTAATTAATAAAATGACCATTTTATTAATTACTAATCGCATGTTAGCCAGTTGCAGAAATTCAAACGGAAAGTAATGAAACGGCATCTAGCCAACGTAGTATAGTCTTTATTTTAGCAAAGCTTTTTAGCATTATTCATCTACCATATCGTCGGAGATGAATATAATTAATGTACTAGAAGGAACCCCTCATGGACGACCCTAATTAAGTATTCCATCTGAGTCTATAAGTGATATGTTTCTGTCATTATCATCGCACTTAAAGATATAATTAATATGTTTTACTAAAGTATTACCTAGGTGAGTCAGACTTATGTTATTAGACACATTTTCCATAACGTGATTTTACATAGGAATTGTTTATAAGTTATGCATTCCATATTATCGTAGCCACAATAGTTCATTGATGAAATAAACCTCGGGTCCCACGCTTTAGAACACATGGGATGGGAGCCATATGTCCCAATTTTTTTTGGATCTTCAAAGTTATCTTCGGGTAGCATTCAGTTCATATTATCATTCAGTACATTTTTTGTAATTCACAGAATCAGACCTTGAGATAACCTCATAGATATCCGTGTATGTGTCACTTGCGCAAAGTTCACGAGAAACTCGATATGAAAAGTTTACAACGGATATGGAGCCGCCAGTTTACTAGTATCTTCTATTTACCTACATTTATTCTCAAAGAACCTCCTTGTAGATCGATCGATTTTTAAAAACCTTATTCGAATCGATAATTTGTCATATAATATGTCAGCAATAAAGAAAGAAGAACTAACGCCCGTTTTCAGCAATGATTCTTAAAATTGAAAACCTGTTTTACTTTGTTTTTGGTATAAACATATATGACAAACTATCGATTCGAATAAGGTTTTTAAAAATCGATCTTCATTAAAATAAATATTTTTCTCGACGAGAGCTACCGATGATGAATAAATATTTTTTTTTTTTTATATCTCTGATTTCACAACTTGTCTTTAAACATCTGCACCTAGTAATCTTCATCGAGGAAGGAATAACAAGGAGAATAATTAAATAGTCAAACGAACTTACCTGGAAGTGAAGTTCGACTGTAATTATTCGACTTGTTATTCCTTCCGAAGATGAAGAGAAGATGAAGAGAGTGTAATTTTCAAAAAAATTACATAGTAAAATAAACATACATATTTTGTAAAATCAAGAGTTTTTTAGGCTTTGAACTTAATGACCACAGATTATAGAGACGGACGGAGCCTAGCGTAGAGGGTGCGTTCCATTTTACCTTTAAACTTATATGTGATGCCAGCGAGTCATAAATCCGGGCTGCATAAATACCGATGACATCGAAATAATATTACTACGTAGTAATATTATTTCGATGACCGATGATGAATAAATATTCATCATCGGTAGCTCTCGTCGACACACTGCTGGGCTGGGTATAAAGCCTCATTTCGTCTACGCCATCTCTATCTACCTTGAACTATCTCAATCCATTTTGTCCCAGCAATTTGCCAGTATACTTTGATTAAATTTTTTAGATTGATATATTTTAAACGGATAACTTACGCTAATTTAATGAACTGGGATAAAAAGTAAGTAGATTAAGGTAAGCAAGTCCTTACTTTATTATACAATGCTGCTAAATAGTTCAAAAGTTATTGGATTAACTTAGTACACAAATAATCTAATAATTTTGTAAAGAAAATGTAACAGGTCTGCCTCAATGAGACACTACACAACACATTCATGAGTTATGGGAACGTTTTTTTCTGGGGCGTAACGGTTTTTGTATTATTTTTTGTCGCCTCCTGACCGTGTGAAGAATCTCAATGGATGCTGCATGTGCATAGGTTGACCAGTTAGAAAAGAGCTCTGAGGTGTAACGCTCAATCTCCTGAATATCCCTTGTGTTATACGTTGACAAGGGGCCAAGGTAGATCTTTCTAGATTGGTCGACGTCCGTCTTCAATGAGCCATTTCTTTGAGAAATACTATTCTTTGATGGTTTCACACGGTGTTGGTAATATTACAAAGAATTGTGTAAAAGAAAGGAAATCGTTATTTATTAATTAACTAGTTTGTTTTATTATCTGTTAATGATCCACTTTTTTGGAAGAGCATTGCTTTTTTTATTTTATACAGATTAAAGATTATTTTATCGTATTTTTTTCCTGAAATTAAGTAAACATACTTACGTATTAACATTAGCACGGAAGGTTTGGGCGGATGTTTGTTAATCTATCACTCAAAAACGGCTAAGTATAATATTATAGATTTGATTGAAATTCAGTATATAGCGGTAGTCAATACTCTGGATAACACATGTTATCAGTATCCCGGATATTATTGTGGGAACTGGAACAAGGAGATTCCGAAAGGATTCAGTTAGTTCAGTAGGTAATCAATAAATAAATAAATATACAATCATTTAATTTTAATAGATTAAGAATAATTAGGAAGTATACAAGCAAAAGTCACTACCGTTCATCAATCGTCTCAGCCACTCAACTAAATATCAAATAATTAAAACTAAATGATTCGATTAGTAAATGGAATTTACAAACAATTAGGCGTACGCTGCACGAAGTAATTACGACACGTTTCTTGATTAAAGTAGTGTTAACAGTTATGGGAAATATCATAAAACACCACTGAAACCGATTGCTTTTACGTCGGCGTTTAATTTATAATATTACCAAATTGCTTTGCCGGGTTTTATAATAAGATACATTTTCAGTGTTTAGATAAATGCCAGGTTAAATGAGCTGAAATAAATGATGTTGAAATTAAAATTTAAAATAAACAAACATTATGAAAATTAGACAAAATTATCAAAACTAGCGCCCCGTCCAAACTTCGCACGGGTTTTACAAAGAATCCCTAATCCTTACATATTATAAAACAAAGTCCTCCCGCGCGTCTGTCTGTCTGTTCGCGATAAACTCAAAAACTACTCAACGGATTTTCTTGCGGTTTTCACCAACGGATAGCCTGGTTCATGAGGAAGGTTTATGTATAAAATTTGTCAGGATTTTGTGTAAATTGGCTGAAATATAAAGATTATTGTTGGGAGTGTTGGAAAAAATCAACCCGCTTGGGAGCTGTCGACGAAAACGCTGGCTAAACCCTTTGAGTTATAACAAAATAAAAATTATAGGATATTCCTCTTATTTAGGTCTCCAAAAAAGTCCGCGATAGCATATATTTATCGTTTACGGATAACTTACTATAAAATAAAAAACGATTTCCGAGTATTAATGCGAAAAGGCAGTATCCACGCGGGCGAAGCCGCGGGTACAGCTAGTAAAAAATAAAAAAAAACATAGCCTATGTCACCCGCGGAGTGTAGCTTCCCAGTGTTGAAATATTCTTTCAAATCGGTCCAGAAGTTTTTGAGTTTATTCGTTACAAACAAATATACAAATCTTTCCTCTTTATAATATTAAGTACAGTACCTATAGATGTAATGCAATGGCCCAGGCGAAGTCTATGTGGACCGCTGCACAATATCACAGAGTTACCAATATTAGGGGTGGCTAATTGGCCACAAATGTTCAAAGTACGCGAAATACCTCAGTGTATGACCTTTTCAGTTTGCAGTTGAAGGGACGCGGGCGGTAGGCGAGAGCGCGGGCGCGGGTAGGCTGCTATCGGTTCTCACGGGAACGCACGCGGTACGGTGATTGCACCGCATTACGCTTGCAGTAGGTCGCAACCGCCGCCGCCACGGCACCTAAAGCGAAGAGACAATTTGGATGTTCCATAAAATATCAGTTATTCCCTTAACGTTGCATTATGCTAGAGCTACAGTCTCAAGAATTTGAGCGAAAATGAGTGTAGACGTCCTATTCGTCCATCTTTGTCTTCACTTTGTCTTTTGTCTTCTATAACTTCGTGCCAATCTTTTGTCACTTCACTTAGGTCAACTTTGCGAGAGTGTAGAGCTTGCAAGTCAAGTTTCGATCCCACACGCTATCTCACTCATATAAAAGGTAAAATGAGCGATACGTTTGAAAAATCTAAATCGTTTTCTGGAGAACCAGGACAGAATATACTGCTAAGTGATTACCTATGTTACATGCTTAGAAGTAGAAATGGTTCTACTTCTATCCAAGTATCTTAGATCATATTTTCAACAACATTACTACTACACTAAAATATTCCCTTAAATTTTTAATTTCAACAAGACAACACGAATTGCCAATAACATTTTTCAAGAAAACAGACAAAATAATGCCGCCTCCACATTATTTTGTACGTGAGTGAGCAGATTCCGGATTGTGCGACTTTTCCCATTGGATCGCGCGACCGCGACTTGTTTCCAATCAACAATGGAATGAGACGACTTTTTGGTCTGCCTGTGAACCACTCGCTCTGCTAAGGATGAGCAGGTTTTTAAGCGAGGAACTCATGTTTAATACGACAACATTATTTTATACTATCAGAGGTCTACTAGGCGCTACCCTCTTCTTCCCGGCGCGGCCCCGGGATCATTTCGGGGATAAAAATATTAAAAATCCCATGTCGTGTATATGTATATCCTTGGGTCACAAAATATCTCTACACCAAAAAATATGTAAATTGTGGCAGCGATAAAGGTAACGTGAAAGACTCAAACTGATCGGCAGAAATTACTTTTGTATTAATATTAGTAGGTATAGATGAGATATACCTACTTACAATACGTTTTACTATGTGCGTTATAAGTACTTGCAATAGGTACCTATTTCACTTACCTGCTTTTATGTTCCCATAAACAACCATGACTTGCCATTCAATAATAGTAGGAAATCATTAAGATTTGCTTTGCTTCAAGTAAATTAAGTTTACAATAACCACTGTTATTACTAACTCGCTTAATAATTACTTACAGTTACATAGAATTTTATGTGAAAAGGTCTCTATGGTCTAACTAAATGTTGATGTAATATGGATGGTTTGAGACCCAACATCCCGGAAACATCTTATCATGAAAGGAAAAAATAATGATACTCATTATAACTCATATTATTGGCATTTTCTGTCAAGCCCTTCTATAGCTCTTGTCGGTGTAGCTGCCTCTATTTTCCTCTGTCTTGTGTCAGCTATTTCACCCCTCTATAAGACACGACGCTTGCCTTTTCCTTCACTTGGTCCATGTAACATACGTACCTAAGCTCTTTTCGGCCTTCCGCTACCTCAGATTTTAGACAGAATTTTGTCAACATTATATTGGACAGAAGTTCAATATAATGTAGACAAAATTCCTGATAACGGAATTTACATCAAACGATGTGGTGTGGGATTTGCATAAGTTAAATATTTTAACAAAAATATTTTAAAGACTACAATAGTGTTTTTGAAATACAGCATGATAAACCAGACGCCAGTGACTCAATAATATCAATGGTTCTTTGTGAAGTTAAATATTGTGACTCAAATAACGTCTTTTTAATATCTACCAATACAAATATGAATTGTGACGAACATGAAATACCTACAAATACGAACCCCAGAAGCCCAGAACTAAAGTAAATGTCCCTAATGTCTATTTTAAAAATATTGTGAATTATGTAATGTGGTATCCAAAAGGTGTTAAATTATGTAGCGTGGACGGCCTACCTCAAGGTCGGTTTGTAGCAGGCCCATGTCCAGCAGTGGACTTCTTGTGACTAAAATGATGATGATGATGTAATGTAGTTGGATTGATTTGTAATGCAAGCAATTTCAAGGTATACAAGACCAGCTCCAGACAGACATGATACGTAATTTGCTTGTTTACTTAAGAAAACACGTGAACAAAACAATGTATCTTTAAACGCAGTAAAACGAAGGTCCACTGCCCACGTCCAACCATGGGCACGCTGCATTTGAATAATCGTACTTAATATGTGAGTCAGAGTTAGATACCCGATCTCGCCCACAGTCCTGCGTCCAGTTACGAATTCACCTTTAATGGTCAGATGCGATAGCCGTAACTCGAACACTGCCTCAATTACACATACATAATGCAGTAACTTATGTACGTATGTCACCAAGCATCGCTTTATAGGACCGCCATTATAGATGACCGAGACAAAGTTAGAAGACAAAGGAAAAGTTAGACGAATTAAGGCGAAGTGTAATCTCGTATTTGCCTAACCTCGGTCAGAACAATCCGCTTCCCCGATGTATATGAAGGGATTATAATAGGTTTGATGGGATGAGAATGGTAAACAGATGGAAGAAGACTATAGGTCTGTATGATTCTCATAGCTTATCTAACAGATAAGATCAGTCAAAGGTCAAATCACAAAACAAAAAATTTATCTGACAGATAGCATAACTGGAACTTTTAGGAAATTGTGAGACTGACGTTTTTGGCATGTTACACACCTTGCTCATACATAGGATGAAGTTAGGTGACTTATGTATTATAATTTCTCCAAACATACAATCTTGGTCTTGCTTATTAAAAAAAGTACTTGTTATGTAATTCAGAACAAGAGGGCTTGTCCAAGTGCCATTACGTTATAGGAACTGAGTTTCTTGTGGTTTATCATTACGTATACACGAGTTGTTATTAAGAGTCTATTCACACAGTGTTGTCGACACGCAGATGACGCGCGTATATGCGCCTCAGACGCAACGTAGAGGCAGACTGCACATACACCTCTGTACAGACAGACCCTGTACACATCGACGCGACGCGCGTCGGCCTTGCGTCGTTCGTGCTACATTGAACCCTTTGAATGTTAGACCACACGTTGAAATGATTTCAACTCCACGCTGGATAACAAAACGCGGCGTAACTCGCGGCGTATTCGCCCCTTCTGGACAAGGTTTCATCATCATCTCAGCCACAAGAAGTCCACTGCTGGACATAAGCCTCCCCCAAACGTCTCCAGTGCGACCTGATGGCAGCGGACTGCATCCAGCGGCTTCCTGCGACTTTCCTTACT
This sequence comes from Endotricha flammealis, assembly GCA_905163395.2. Lineage (NCBI taxonomy): Eukaryota > Metazoa > Arthropoda > Insecta > Lepidoptera > Pyralidae > Endotricha > Endotricha flammealis. The sequence goes on along the minus strand of LR990863.1, from coordinate 8,418,622 downwards.
GGACAAGGTTTGAGATTTGAAAAATTCAGAACCGCAAATGCGTGTTCGCGAGTGTAACCTTTTTTAATCTTTTGAAATATGTAAATTAACTGTATAAGGAGAGACTTAAATTCAATTGCGCATTAACGAGAGATTTCTATGTGTTATTGTAGCCATATAAACGCAACAATCACCCTGCTTGTGTATGCGCGTTTGTAAACCGCGCGTCGCGTCGACGGCACTGTAAAAATATGCCGTGAATAGGCTCTAACATATTTATGTAATTGTATTATGCGTTACTATAACGTTAGGTTATAGAAATTTCATTGTTATCGGTCACGGTGATAGCGGTAACAGATTGTCGGTGGTATATGCAATCGGGAATACCACAATGTGAAAATAACCTACCAAATATTAAAATAAATTTTGTTGCTATCTTATTTAATTAATTTGTTGATATAAAAATTTATACTTACAATAAAGGATAAATATGAATATTTTAATTGGCTTTGTGTTATTTATACTTACTTAGCTATTTGTTTATTTTTTTTTGTGATATTTGTTTATTTATTATCAAGCTGTAATCTAACACAGCTCTACATTGGTCGTGAAGGTGAAAGCGAAGTTAGACGAAGTCTCTTCTCCGCACTCTCGTATTCCCCTTACTTCGCGAGTAGTGTAGATCTGTAGACCCCATGTTAGACTCGTTAGAATAGCTAAAGAACAGAACACCACAGAACAGAATAGATTAAAATAAACTATAAATAATATGATTTCACATTATATCAATCAGGGCATGTTTTATGTCACTCTTACTTTACTTACTAATAATATACATATGATATTACTTACCTGGTAAATTTATACAAACTGTTAACTTATCTAGTAGATATACTAACTGTGACTTACCAAGAAGCTGTGGAACTGACAATAATCATTATAAAGTACAAAACGAATATAGTGTTGTAATAATAGCCAGAGAAGCAGTAATATTATCTCACTCACCTTGGTGACAATGAAGACCACTTTGTTAACCCTGAATATCCACTTATAAGTATGTAGGTAAAAATTTACATAAATAAAAATAGGCTCAAGCATCAAATGGATGTGTGGCTCTTTCACCCAAAAAGGGCTTTGTTAGATTATTTGGTAGACTTTCGGTTCATTCTCAAACCTTTCTGTCATATTTTTATCATGACTAGGAGTTTTTGATAGATATGTAAAATTTCTATCAGTATGATTACAGCTATTTTTTTTCCGGCGCTTTTATTTTATTTATCACCTAAATCCTTTAATGACTTGATGATAAAATTGGCGTCTACAATAACAATGGAAATTAAATGTCTAATAACAGTAATAACTAAAGTATTATCAAACACGTAAAAGCAATTACAGATTAGGTATTTCGGTTTTACTTACCATTTAGGTTTTTAATTTCAGAATAGTGCATTCTTTTCATACGCCGCCGCGCCGTGCCGCCCACTTTATTCCAAGCGGGGCGCCGGGCGCGGCGCCCATCTCTCAAGGGGTAATGATCTTCTCTTCTTCTTTCTTTTTTTTATAGCACAATGGTGGCAAACAAGCATACGGCCCGCTTAATGGTAAGCATCACCGTAGCCTATAGACGCGTGCAATACCGGGGGTATCACTCACGCGTTGTCAACCCTCCCAACCCCAAGTGGAGCTCTGGAGACCTTAGTCACCATAGAAACACAACGTGGCCGAGACCAATGCTATTATTGGCTACGATCTTCTGTAGGGTGGAGGTCCTTCCCCAGACGGGCTGCTCCGATTTGAGCGGATTATCCGCTGTGCCCTACCTCTCTAAACTACTACCTCTTGACTTGGTTTGTTAGCTTGATATTTCGCATGGTAGGTCTTCCATGTTTATTTAGAAAAGTAACAAGCTCATGGATGTACGAGTAGGTAATGTTTGTTGTTGAAAGTGACAAATTAAGTTTTCGATACTTGTTTGGTAAAGTGCTACAATGATTTGGTAGAGCGGTAATTTTGCGGGCTCTACACTCACGCGAAGTAGACCAAACAGTCCTTTGTCTTCTAAGTTATATACCTAAGTTAGGAAAACAATGACAAAGTAGGACGAAAGGTTCGTCGACGCTCTCTTTTTGTTCAACTTCGCGAGAGTGTAGGCCAGCATATGAATTGGGTTGGGTTGGCTCGAGAGAAAAATGGCATAGAAAGTTATAATAGCGTTTCGTGAGTGGTTCTGAGCAGAGGCAGAGACCCTAATCCAATTCTCAATGAATGGGGCACAACTTACACGTAAAAAAATATAACGTGTCCGCTCCCCGTAAAGCGTCTAGCATAACAATATGTATTTTAAAATGTGCTAGACATTTTTTTTAAAGATAACATATTAAATAACAGATAATAATAATCGCATCACAAAGAAAGACCAACAAAGAATAAAATTGCTATCTAAGCGCACAATACGCAGGTATCCGAACAACTTGTACCTACTTATCTAAAGATCTTATTAATAAAGAGTCTTTAAAGAAATTGTCGTATATACGTGTACAAAACGTATATTAAAATAACGCCCACTCAACAGTGACATCAGTAAAGCGACGTCATCATCAACTCGATGATTAAGGGGAGGTCATCTACCTTATTTCCAATTGGACTGCCCTGCCCACCGCTTCGTTGGTAGCAAATTTTACAAGTCAATGATTACAACCTACTTGTACAATGCCGTGTGTAGTTGTTATTGTTACATATATTACAGGATACTAGCTTTTCCCCGCGGCTTCGCTCGCGTTAATTTTATAACATAAATCTCGTTTGACAACAAAACAACCCATAGCGCGACTTGTGGCGCCACTTTTTGGGGTGCCTCCCCTACATGTAAAGTGGAAATAAATTTTTTTTTCACGCCCACCCGACCGCATGTTGTTGGGTATCGTTAGATAGGTCTCTTCAAAACATTGAGATGTGGTGTCGGATCAGTGTGAAAACATAATTTTTCGATACAATGATCCGTTTCGGAAAAAATTCTTTGATGAAATCTTACAAATGTGATAGAATACAAGCGAAGCACAGCAAATACGGAACCCTATATTGTGCGTGGCCCGACACGTACTTGCCCGGTTTTATTTGTTCAAATTATTTCAGAGACATAAATAAGAACTTCTTGTTTACGGTTAGGGACTTCTTTTTCAATGAAAATGGACACACATAGCATTGCTCCACAAATCTTGACGGTTATTTCTGTCGCATGACTCCAAAGGGGCATGACGAAGCGCCATATGAGATCACAAATTCTCATTATTGACCGAGTGAGGGACGACATCTGTTTGAAAAAAGATCTGTATACCTATGCGTTAAAAGAAAATCTTTGATGCTGAAGACTCTTCCAATACTATTTCTTTGTCGTAAATCGTCTCTTTTTGTCGTACAATTTTCCCGACATCTATCTTGGGTTGGTATTAGGTATATTTTAGTTACCTTTTTGGGTTCTTTATTGTAGCGGTCGGCAGTCTTTTGGTAGGTAAGGGCCAGACATAACATAGTGACAAAATGAGATAAAAAAATAGAATAGGATTTATCAAAATAAACGAGGATTTCCAAAGCATACTTACATTAAAATTTATAACAAACTGCAAACGGGATCTTTTCATATGGAAAGCTATTACTAATAATATTATGTTACTCATTTAGTGATGCATATTTATTGTTTTAATATGTTTATTATCTATAGTTTTGTTTTATTACATAACTTAGCTATTTATGGAACTGGCCTTCTTAGGACATTAAAATGGTAAATACGATTTAATCACATTTAAGCGGTTGCGAAACCACATTTCTTAGAACTGCGGTCCCTCATATGTAATAAAGTGATATTGTTTCTTTTTTAAGGGAAAATTGCGCAGTACCCGACTTCTTTACAGGTTGTTATTTTTAAGAATATTCTAGTATTTAAAGTTTTAGATATTTCTTTAATGCATATTCTACTTCATACGCGTAATAGAACCACAGAGTTTCCCCATGAAGATGACAATGGTGATATCATTAAACAGATGTTCTGTCAGTACCTATTGTGTGGAAGAAGAAAAAAAATGTTGATGACGAGAAAACCTGTAACTAACTGAAAATTTCTATAAAAAATATTCAGATTTTATATATCTAGTTATTTAGAAATTACGCTAGTTTATGGCGAAACTGGTGGATACCGTAATTTTGAGTTTGGCATTTTCATTTTAAGGATGCGTGATAATGTTTTGACAAAATTAAGACGGTAACAGAGAAACAGTTAAGCAGTTGTGAAAAATTACAGTAAGAATGAAAGTTGTGTATAAAACACCCCTTATTCTTAAAGAACATTTCATGGGTTTCTTACTTTTGTAGTAATAAAAAGGATATGTGGGTTTGAACTCAGTAGGTGTAAATACAAGATCAATTCGCTTTACTTTAACAGTCATAGAGAGATTCTAGAACTGAAATAATGCACTGAAAATAATCACTTTTAGGTGAAAAACCATTGACTGAAAAACTAACAAATAATAACGAAAATTAAATGTGATTTAGAGCTATTTGTTTGAAGTCGACACATGAAAGTCATACCATGAGAATTTCTAATACCTAAGTCAGTCTCGGACTTAGGTCTCGGGAGTTTTTGAAATTTTCAAGTTACTGAATAGGTACATTTACTCAAAATGTTTTTTTAACATCTGCTTATAACATGTCGAAACAAGTTTGGTATGATTACAAAATATATTTCGGCTTTATGCGAGGGTTCCACTATTAAAGACATTTACATTTTCGCCGTCCATTATTCGTCTCCCTAATGTTGGGCCCGCACCAAATTGCGTGTTAAAATTAATTCCAGTTTCCATTCATAGATATGTATGTAAGCAATTCAACGTATTTGTGAGGAGTCTTTTTTGGAGCAAGAATTAGGTCGCAGATGCGCGCTTGATTGAGAGTGTACGGGAATCCGTACATATTAGCATTTTACGCGTCGGCCGATAGTCAGCAAATTTCATTTTATTATAAAATTAAATTAGTTCGCAACTGGCTTTCTACCGCGCCGCGCGTTCTCATCATCATTACACTATCATTAAGTTTAAGGTGAACAATAAATAGTATTAATCAGTTATTAAGACTTTATCATTATCAATCACATCATTAAAACGGTGTGTTCCCATACAGAGAGATTTTAATAATAAACTGCGAATACAAGCGATCTTTGAAAAAACTGTTGGGGATGACCATTAGGGAATGCAATCTCGAGCCGAGATTAGCAAATCGAGATCTCGCCTGTTGAACCTGGTGTCGAGATTGGCAGTTTCGAGATCTCGTGCAAAACAAGTCGAGATCTGGCGAGATTTCGAGATTATCGAGATTTTGGTTTTTAAACTCAAACACCTTTAAATCGATACAAAACTCGAGGAATGCTATTAGATTAGAATACTACATTAATTAGAATACTCATAATACTAGTTAGGATATCGCTGTAATATCTTATGAATAATACAAAAAAATGACAATGAAATCATTTTTATTTAAAAAAGTCAACAAAATAATACTCGACAAAGCAAAAAAATACGGCATTATGGCGCGCATCTTTAAATTATAAAAAAAAAAGTAAATAAGTAGGTACACAGTACACAACAGACAACACACACACATTAATTGTGAAAACACTAAATCTCGATCGATATTGTCGAGATCTCGAACGAGATTAAGAAAACGATATTGCTTATTTTCGAGATTGAATTATCGAAAAATGGTCGAGATCTCGTGTTTTCGAGATCTCGCGAGATCGAGATTGCATTCCCTAATGACCATGCCTCACTGAATAATTTATAAAGATTTTTAATAAGATGAAATAATAAAACGAGTTTTATAATTAAAACTTTTTTAGATTGTAATAACTACAAGAGTTCAGCAACAGTCAAAGATAAAATATCATCATGGAACTGAACATGATTAGTACGTAATTAGTTCATGAGTTAACTACATAAATGTCTACCATTTATACTTATGTGTTTACAATTTTTATACCCGTCATTGACAGTAGAAACGATGCTCTCTAATGAAGCGAAAATAATGACAATATTTTTGAGCGACACATCAATCCCGGCCGTCGAGGAATATTTTAGAATTTGATGCAAAAAATTGCTCATCATTCATAATGTTTTTGGGAGAATCTTTCAAAGCTCTTCCTATAACATATCCCATGCGTAGGGTTGAGATCTTCTGGTGACTGTGCGGGACGATCTAAGACCCGCGTCGTGCCCCTGAAGCCAGCTGGTCACTCAGCTATCGAGTCTCGTTGACTTTGACTTGATTCAAAGCATGAAAAACCATTGCAGAACCGTTGTTTAAACGTCATAGCTGGTGTTAATTAATTTAAGTGAAGCCGTACATAAAATAGGTTTAAATACTATTAGAAGGAGCGAGTTCATTGACATGTTGCTCTAGTGTAGTATATATTTAATTATAATGTTACATACAAGTATATAAAACGGACAGACCATGAGTACGTTTATCTCGCATGTAGCATGCGCGTGAGCACGACTGTTGCCTTGTCACACATTATCGACCATTGTTCTACACAGCGTGACTGGACACAGAACGTCAAAAGAAATACTAATTAGTCATATTGAAAGAGGAAATTGTATAATAAATTCAAATTAACTCACGATTAAGTATTTGACTGCGATATCGCCTTGTCAGCAATAATGTCTACTTGTATAAATTTGTGCTTGTAGTTAGGTCAAATTCCCGCCTTACAATGCAAGTAGCGGACTCCATACGGGGCCCTCTATTTAGCTCGCAAAAGTTAATTTCATAAATTAGCTGATGTTAGTGTTTTCAGTCTACTTTAGGGTCACTGAATTTGTATGCCGCCACAAACTCCTGTTGGTTTTTTTTTGTCGGGACAAGCCCATCCATCACATATCTTCTGTATAGCCAGGATCAACAACGGCGACCTCAGATTGATAATAAGCAATGAAGCTTATTGACGTCCCGGGAGATTTTTATCTAAGATAATTGTCAGTCTCCGATACGATAACTAATGGATATAATAAACTAGAAATAATCATGATCATTCTATTGCCTTATTCTGATATACCGATAGAACGGACGGTCCCATTCCGCAGGCTAACGGTACCACCGTTGTCGGTCGCGAATATATTCATAATATTCCGGAGCCGAGCCGAAACCAAAGTGTAATGTCCTGAATTGTCGGCCATTCACCACTTCTAAGTATCTACCGGCTGATATGACTGTGACGTACTAATGTATTACAATTTCTATTTCCTAACACAATACCTCCTCAATACTTGATATTATGACGAAATTCACTTGACATAACTGTTGAAATGAAATGTTAGATAAGACAAGTCAAATGATAATAAAGGTTTTTACACTATTGAAAATTGGCATAGCACGTGATGCGTGAGGTTCCAACTAAACAATTTCACTTACGTACGGCAAATTGATCGATTTCGATCGAGGTTTTGGGTTGGTGTGGCAAATTCCACTTTTGTCCCCGTTAATTCTATGAACTTTTACAATTATAATGAACTTACGTTAGGGCTAACTATGACTTTGACACTAAAGTCAGTCAAAAACGTAGAAGCGATTTTAGACTTCCGAGTCGTATACGTACGCCATGTCCATACAGCTTTATTTCATAAAAAGTGTTTAGCATTGAATTTGTGTTCTGTGTCTAATTTAGACGGTGGACCTGATAGAATGCAGTCGAAAAAGTAGCTGCATCCATTTGCAGTGTGTGCGAAACATACGGCCGCTGAGTTCCCAGTGTCGCCTGAATGTCCAGAGATCAACTACTTATATGAAGACCGACCGACAGACAAACGGAGTTCACAACACGTGATCGTTATTTGGTGCCATTTGCAAGGATTCATCATCAGAAGCCAAATATCAAATCTATATTTCTGTAGGAGTAATTTTTGTTGTTTTCAGAAGTCAGTTTGAGAGAGATGATCGACCAGAGAAGACAGACAGTGAGCAGAGGTTTTCTAATGAATCTTGCTTTTATGACAAAGGTTTTCATTAACGGGACGAAGATGTTAAAGTGTGTTGCGGATCGGATGTTGCACACATAAACCTATTAGTTAGAAGTTATAAGCTATTGGAACTTTATTGGAACGCAAATATATAACACCACCATTTCAATTTGTTAAACTAGGCACAGTCGGTAACCAAAGTAGACATTTTAGTACCTACCATTTCATGTTGGCGCTTTCGCGAATATAGACAGCTGTTCACAGTTGTTTGGATCTTTCCAATGACATGGTACTAAAGTGTTAATCTACTTCTGTTCTGACCATATCTACTTACTTACTGCCATTATGGAAACGGACTAGTCTGGTAAAATTTTGTACTAAACCTTGGCTATGACAACTATCGTTAGTTGATCTGTGGTCAGCGACCAACGCACCATGCCGCTTGTGGTAGCGGCAGACGCCCTTTATGGCGAGGCCGTCCGCGAAGGAATGCAAACTGTTTTGTGGCACCTCCACGAGTAACAAGAATAGCGGTTACAATTGATTAAAAGCATTAGAAACATCAACATATCCATTAAACCTTTTTATTCCTCTTTCTTGCATGGTTTTGACAGTCTTTTATGATTTTATGTCATTAGTAGCCTATATGTCCTACTGCTAGACAAAAGCCTCTCAACCCCCAAACCCCCTTTCTTTTGGTTTGGACGTGAAAATCCGAAGCGTGTTGGAGGATGAGCAGTAGGCCATCTTACTAGGCCCGTGGATGTTACCGTTGGTATTTGAGATACTCTACCACCACCACGACCCCTAAGTGGTTCATAGCCCTTGCACCAGTGAACAGTGTAGCCAAGACTTGAATTGACCATCATAAACTCTTCTTTTCAATAAAATAAGGAGACTTGTAGACTTCAAATACTTCAAATAAGAACCACAATTTTTTGTGGTTATGATACCAACTCTTGTTACTTATACCAAAAGTATTGAGTAAGTTGACAGCGCATCCTTGCCAACAATGTTCCAAAATGGTACGTAACATGCCTTTGAGATTTGTCACACATTACCATATTACAATCCCTAATAGATTCTAGCAAACTTCATTATAAACACAATTCTCTAATATGGTAATGCTTTATTTGTAACTAGCGCCCTATCTTAGTTTCGCCCGGGATTTTGTAAGAATCCACATTCAGTTTTTTAAATAAAGCCTATGTCACCAGCGAATAGTGTAGTTTCACACGGTGAAAGAATTTTTCAAAAGGTCCAATAATTTTTAGTTTGAGCATTTCATGAAATGGGCCAGTAGTCCGGAGAAGTTGGTACTTTCCAGCTCAAGTCATTTCACAAAGTTGAAATCTGTGTGGAATAACAAAGTATGTGTCACATAATGATTGTATTCTATTCATAAAACGTTTGATTAGGCTTCTTTTTATCATTATGATAGAGATTTACTGGTATTAAAGGTATTTCAAGGACTAATGTTAATGACTTGATATTGCGATTGAATAGTTATTGTTGTTTTTGAACTGTATTATATTGTTTATAAACATAGTTGTGTTTAAAACACAACTAAGTATGTTTTCTGCTATTAATATATTTAACTAGCTGGCCCGGCGAACTTTGTTCTAGGGGTGAGGCGTATTTATCGGAACAGTGACAAATCACTGTTACCGAACAATTCGGAACAGTCACTGCTCCTGGCGATACGAAATACCTGTTACGAAAAATACTAGCCTGTGACTTGTCACAGTTCACGAAGAGGGGAACTGTGACTTGTAACTATCGCCATCTCGTTTCATTTGTAGGTGCTGAAACGAGAAGCACCTAGTATTAAAATACTAGGTGCTTCTCGTTTTAGCACGTATAAATAAAACGAGACGGCGATAACTTATGATCTGTCAGTCTGTCTGTCACTGTGACTTTTTTTCCTTTCGTTTGGCAATCAGACTAAACACTGTGACTATTAAGTTTTTTACATTGTGGCAACCTAAGAACAAGGTAGCATGGCAAACCATGCGTGTCACCAGTCACCAGCAATGTAAAGCAAACAGTTCGTTAACAAAACGTTTTTTTATCACTGCGGAAGCCATATTATATATGCTGTGGATTTATGTTATCTACCATAAAGTTCTTTTTCATTACATGATTTTTAGTTAATAAAAAAAATTAAAGTACCAAATCAAAAGTGGTTTCAGTAACATGCATTCGGAGGGTTGCCAAGTTAATATTTTTCATTAGCGATTTGAAAAAAAGAGTAGCCATCTCAAGATCTTTTTTTAATTTGCCGCTGTTTTCGAGTGACACAATTGGACACGATTAGATTGCCAGACTTTTAATAAACAAGTTTAATGACTATATTTTCTGCCATTATCAAATTACTTTAACACAGGCAGAACTTATAAACTACGAACGTCTTTTTTACACACAAAGGATTACTTCCTCTTACCTATTATAATATTATAATTGGTATTTTAAATATTTTTTTAAGAACCTTATTTAGGTACCTACATACATATATCCGAACACGTCGAAAATTACAACATCTTTTTCAACATTTTCCTCCAGCAGAACACTAAATAAAAGGTGGCGTTGGCTTATTAGATACTGTGGTTCTGGTCACTTATACAAACTCTCGCCCCACGGGATTTTGCGAAATTCAACTCCCAAGGGGGCCAAAACAAGATGGCAAAGTTTGTATGAGAGAACGCGATGTCTTGGCCCGATTAAATTAAATTTTTTGCATATTATGACATAGTTTATTGGTAAAATACATAATTTAATAACATGAAATTCAATAAAATTAATTAAAACTAAACTTACAATTTTTTGCTAGATTATAATATGATCTCATAAAAATTACACCATAAAGTTAAAAAGTTTATAAGGATGCGAATGTGCTAAACAATATACGATTTAATCAAATCCATTTAGAAGTTTCATTGTAAATTTTAAGTACTTACAGTGTCTTGTAATATCATTAAAGTATTTAGTATTGTAGGATTTAGTATTATGACCATACTTAAGCTACGTGCGATAATGGTGAAGCAAGAAGAAGAAAACATTTATGGACAAAACTGTTAATGAAATATCTGTTATGAAAAATACCTGTGACTTGTCACAGTCATTAACAGGGGAACTGTGACTTTATAGCCTGTTATGTCATCAAGTATTTCTATTGCCATCTTGTTTCATTTGTACGTGCTGAAACGAGAGGCACCTAGTATAAAATACTAGGTGCTTCTCGTTTTAGCACGTATAAATGAAAGGAGACGGCGATAACCTGTGATCTGTCAAGCAAGTGTCACTGTGACTTTTATAATTAGTATTTTTTTTTACATTGTGGCAACTACTAATTCAATTTCAATGACTATATTAATATTTTCTGCCATTTGAACAACTTTGAAAAATTTCACCTGTTATTTAATAACAGGTATTTGGACCTGTTAATTCTTGGGAACAGAAACAGGCATAACAGGTATTAGATTTTACCTGTTATAACTCATCTCTACTTTGTTCCGCCTTAGAGTCACTACCCAACCGTACCCTACCATAACTCCTTCTCCTGGTTCTAAGCTACCTCTTCACCAATTTTCAACTAAATCGCTTCAGCCGTTGCCGTCTTGAGTTATAAATAGTGTAACTAACACGACTTTCTTTTATACTTACATATAACTTTACGTCAAGAATTTCTTTCTTCTATCATTTTCTTTATTTTTTTGTTTTCTTTTATATTTTTCTTTTTTAGATGATAACTTTTCAAACACCTAATGTTAGTAGGTTGGGTTAGGTACTCTATGTACAAATCTGAATCGTTCTATCGCTTCAGTTTTATCTGTGGCTTTAGCAATGATCTCTCTAATTAAACCTTTGTAAACAAAATTATTACAGTAAACAAAACTCTTATATTCTAAAAGGGTTGTCACTCCAAGTCTTTGTTTATAAACTGTCACATGTCAGGGTTCGGCTTAAATTTAAAATTCAAGTGCTTGACGAGGGATCTTTGTCGATGTTTAGATTATCATATCAATAACGTATTGGAATATATTTACATTTATGACACCACTATAACTTGACCCACCATCTTTTTTTCCATGATGACGTATTTTCAAAATGGCGATAAGTTTTTTCGTAATTCACAGCTGGTAAAATAAATGTAATGAGTCAAGACCGTAAGAAAAACGTAAGTAAACCCCTATAAAAACCAACTCATAAAATGGGTTATTCACTGAGTGGCCGCACGACCAACTGGCCCAAGGGGGTCAGTTGCGGAAGTCTCTATTTGAACTGGCCGACTTGATGAAATCTAATTATTTAAGTTAAAAAAAAGTTTATAAAATATGTTACGATTATGTAATAATATTCTTACATGTTTTTCTAGACATAAATGTTCCGTTTCTAATACAATAGGACTTGGACTGCAAGTAAATTTTATTAAACAGATATGTTTTAGCCAAACTGCTGCTACTAAAGCAGTCGCGGTAGTGGAAATTCTCACACAGCCTGCAATAACGATGTATATCACCTCTTTTATGTAGTTTCCCGGTATAGCCATGTAAGGGTCAATGCACAAAGATGCCGACATGCCAACTAGAGTAGAATGGCAAAGCCTTGCCGCATCATAACGGGACCAACCACGATCAAATATTTTAGTTAGATCGTAGTACAAAATAACCGTAACTGAAGAACATCCATAAAGCTAAAGGCTTAAAATGTGTGGATAAAGCGAACCAGTCAAGTCTTGCGGTTTGTCGACAACGCAGCGAAATTGTATCTGTAAACGTAAGTGGGATGTAATCTTGCCAAATTGCACACGTTTATTCAAACTGTAGTTGTAAATCTGTGCATGAACATTGCAGGCATTGATGTATGAACTTTAGGTAAGTTAGGAAGTAATATCAAAATATGAAGACTTGTAATCTCTGTAGCAGTTTTGAGAAGTCAGTCAAGTGAAAGATTAAGGAAAACATTATAAAAGAAGCGCTGACTTAGTATGTCTAATTTTCAAACTTGGAATTTCTTTTTTCGTCCCCCCATCGCCGTGAAGGTCTGTCCCTACCACGTCTTGCGCTTTCGAAGGTCCAAAAGGTGATGGTTTCTGGCCCAAAGCTCGTCATCAGTTCAAACGCAAACGAAGCTGTAACAAAGTACAAAATAGTAACGCATTAACGATGTTAAAATTGAACGGTGCGTGCGTGATAGAATGCGGTCAATTGATTTGAAACAGATTTAGCAAGAGTAAACATACCTTAATCCAAACACAAAGGAGTAGCTACCGACTAGATTTTCCAAACCGAGCCAGTTGATGACAAAAATAAAAGTTTAAATCAGGAGGTGCCATCCCGCTAGCGCTCGCGAGTTTCATGCACGCGACTTGACGACTAAAAGGCTAAAAGGCCTAACTCACACAAAGTACCCGGTAGATTTTAACTAATCATTAACAAGTCTACTTAAAGTAATCTTTTACCCTTCGTGTATTGGTCTGCCACTCTATCTGGCAGCTTTCATCAATCTATCAACAGCGGCCACTTGCTTTGAGGTTGAGAGATGCCAGACATTATCATCAAAAGGCGAGTGGTCGATACAAGTCTTTGATAGGTCTTGATTATTATAAAATAAAATATTTTAAAAATGATGTGTGATAAACTCAAAGTTAATATTCAAGTCTTTATCATTGATGACATTAAATGGATAAGTACCTACATGCTTTATTATTGTGTTCTACTTAAAAACAGAAGAGGTCGATGGCGTCGCTGTGTGTCGCACTCTAATATGAACACGCAAGTAAAGCGACGTCGACCCTAGCCAGTGTTTGGATGGGTTTCGTTATCTCGAGCTTTTCCGTGCTTCGGAGGGCACGTTAAGCCGTCTGTCCCGGCTGTTATCGGTAGATGACAGTCGTTAAGCCAAGTCGGTGGCCTTCGGGCGGCTTGAAAACACCGGCCTCTGCCAATCCGCATTGGAGCAGCGTGGCAGAGTACGCTCTAGTCCCCTTCGATTGAAGGTAGACCCGTATCCCTGCAGTGGGATTATTATGGGTTGATATGATGACTTAAAAACATCAAAATTAAAAGCGAGACGCCGCGGCGCCAAAGTTATTTGTATAGTAGATAAGAGAAAATATTATTTTCGTGTAATATTTAATCTTATTAATAATTATCATTATATCTGATAAATAATATTTATGGTAGATTAATCGAACGCATTTATAATCAACAATTATTTTGCAAAGAACGTCTGATCGTCAGAAAGGCAAAACCAAAGAGAAGCGATGACTTACTGACATCACCACTAATAATATTATTACCGTGATGCGGGACTCATTTCAGGACTAAAATATCCAACAATATTGCCCGGAGACTCTCGTTGTTGATGAGCGTCATGTTGCGAGGCATGTCGACCAATGTGACCCCTAGTGGCACAGGGCTATAGGTCTGTCAGAACAAGCATACGGGCCGCCTGATGGTAAGCATCACCGTAGCAATACCTGGGGTATCACTCACGCGTTGCCAACCCTCAAAAACCCCCAAGTGGAGTTCTTCTGGAGACCTTACTCACCGTAGGAACACAAGATGGCCGAGACCAATTCTATTTGGCTACGATCTACTGTAAGGTGGAGGTCCTTCCCCAGACGGGCTGCTCCGATTTGAACGGATGATCTGTTGTGCCCTACCTCTCTTAAATCTGAGATTGATATCATGCATTTTGACTATTTTTGACGGACTATATAGTCAATGTCAAGACCTGCAGGTCTATTCTCGTGTAACAAACACAGTCAAAATCTAGTCTCAATATCGAACGCTATCTTGCTCATACAAAACGAGCGAGATACCGCTAGAGATTGATACTAGATTTGGACTGTTTTTGTTATGATAACAGACCCACTGAAGTAGTGGTGTCAAAACCCGACAAAGTAAGCTGACAAAGTAAATAATTATAAATCATCGATATTAGTGCAATTCACTGCAAATTTTGAGAAATGGAATATCGGTTACCCGCGTGGCACTGGGTAGCGTCGACCGCTGAGTAACGTTACGATAACCTTTGCTCACTCAGTTGTTTTATTTATGATCTCCGTGGTGGTAAACACTTGTGCGTCATCCCCGAGTGGTATTTGATCCACAAATACTTGATATAATATGGCTGTGGGGAGTGATGCGGATTCTAATTTTGCTTTTGAGAATTTACATTATTTACAAATTCGAGGGGGTAGTAACATCATAACAACCCATAGTCATCCCACTGCAGGGATATGATCTCCCTTCAATCGAAGGGGATTAGAGCATAGTCTGCCACGCAGCACGCTGCTTCAATGCAGATTGGTATATGTTGGCTAGTAAGTATATAAAGTTCAAAATCCAGTAAGATTCGGAATTCGGACTATACTTTGCAAAAATTTCTCGATTTATATGCGAAAGTAATTTATAGTTTTAAGTTATTATAATAATATATTTACTAGAAAACGAATATAATATTTTATTTGACAGCGTAAGATGGATAATTTCCCGAGATTACTCGTACTTCACATTTCCGTAGTGAGACGTTACGGTTATAAGATAATAATTTTATCGACACTTACTTAAGAGCCAGCGGCATTTCTCCACAACGGTTATGTCGTATTTGCCAATGATAAATAAATAAACAATACTTAAATTATCCTTCAGCCGGTTGCCGGAATATCAAATAAAAACCTACTCTTTATGCAACAATTATATTTAGTAATTCATGCATCAGGTAGATAAAAATAAACTTAAAATAAATGGTCACATTTCGCGACGAGGTTCTCTTTCACACCGTCTCGCTATTGAAGCAAACGAGTCGTGAGCAGACTATGACATGCAGTTTGTCAAAGAGAATGGGCATATGGATCTGCTCAAGATATTATTCAGTTCAGTGTAAACATTCTGGAAGCAGGGCGAGTCATTTGCAAAACAAAGAGCCAAGACGCAGCCGAAATAAAAATATTTACGCAGCTGACTCATGGCTTTGTTTGGTTAAACGAATAACCCTTTTGCTGGTAAATAAATTATTGTCAAATCATATGAATTAGGTACCATAACACAACATGCCTAATTTGGGAAAGTTAACATTTATACGCCAGATTAACGGAGTTTCTGTGCAATTTGAGTGCAAGTCTTCATTTCGAGTCATACAATTGGCCTGCGGGTAAGCTGGTGTCTTTTTACGCTACACGACGGACGACAATCCGAACCAACTTATCGTGCACAGAGGAGCTCGAGTTTTTTAGACGCATTCAAATACTCACTAGGGAAGGGAGGGACAAACACCTTAATAGAGCTCCACAAAACTTCGGTCGAAAATACACATTTTTATAATACCTATTTCCTTTTAATCTACTTTTTTTTAATCAAAGAAAGTGTTTATTTGTCAAGTAACATTAAGTGATCCGGAACGCACGAGCAACTTTGTCTTTACAACTATTTTGTCTCTTACATCAAGTCTATGGGTTAGTATGAAAGTGCGCGCACGTAGCGACGCAACACCCGGGAGACTTTTTTGTCCGCGGGAGCCCGCACGGTGACAAAATAAATTTTCAGGGTTGCCAACTTATAACGTAAAATTTTATAGAAAAAGCAGTGTTGCCACCTTGGTTTTTGAAAAAGGGCAGTCGGACGAGCTAAAAATTTTTATTAGAGCAAATTTTGCCAAAATAAGGGCTAGAAACGTCTAAAAACATAAATACAAATAAAATAAGCGAAAGCAAGGGTTAAAAATTGTTTATTTGAAACGTACAAAAAGCGCAAAATGTTGGCAACACTGAGAAAAAGTTGTGTTGCTGTCGCTCTCGTGCGCGCACCTCTCAAATTGCGGCAAGGAGAAGGCGACATAGACAAATAAATTGCCGGGAGACAAAAGTTGCTCGTGCGTTCCCTCTCTAAAACTAAACTAGCATTAAAAAAATATAGGTATTATGTCAAAAATTCTCTATTGAATTGTCTCCTGTCGTGATCATCTGACAGAAAAGTATCAAAACAGCAGACGAACATGTTTGGGGATTCGAGATCGCCGCCTTGTCAACGAAGGTCGTCAAGATGGCGACCTCGGATCCTCACCGTACCACGTTGCCCTTTTAAAGTGTACTTTTTTGTTAAAAAGTGTTCATTTAAATACTCGACATTGGCGAAATTGTCTATGTGTCGTTAAGACACGACAGAAACGCCATTAATTAAGAAAGAAGAAGAAGAAGAACATGTTTGGATATGCCATCAAAATAGAAATTAAGGGATTATAAAATTAGTTGGGCACCATTAGAAACTTGAACATAGTTATATAGGCTCGTAACTAACACCGGCACGCGGAGAGGACACGGGTCTCGCCGGACATGATGCATCAACTCAATGAAATAACAATTTGCATCAAATAGCTTGAGGGTGTTTGCACGATGCAACCAGCAATCTTATTCCATGACGACATCTCTCAATGAGTGAGATATTATCTGACTCACTCAGTGAACATGAATCTTAATTGAACCATTGTTGGGTACATCTACTCGAACGGATGCTTGAGTATAGGTCTGAGAACTAGTTTTAATTAGCATTCCTGCATCATTATCTCGTATTGAATTAATAGAAAATAATTAAGAATTTAAAATAAATTACTACATCTTTACAATCACGGAGCAAAAACGTTTTTGAAAATAGTCTAAATGCATTATTTTTCTGTTGAGAACTAGAACATCATCAAGTACTTCCAAAGGGTTATAGTATACTTGTGTTGGTCATCTAGGTTTATTTGATTTATTACATTATTAAAATTTAACAAAAAGAAATGTAAATGGGTGTGTTCGGCAGAATAAATCGATTTAAGCGATTTACAGAAAAATGGCGACTTCATGAATCATAACAAATCGTTATTAATAATTATGAATGTAATCATGGCGTTTTAGATTATATTTTCTAATTTCTCAAAGCATAATGAAACAATTAAAAAAAATAACTAAAATGGCGGACCGTAAAGAGCACGTGACTCAAAATGGAGCAAAGTGTCCTGGCAGAAATCAGTGAATCGCTTAAATCGCTTTACATCGATTTATTCTGCCGAACACACCCAATAATTTCACCTGTTTAAAAAAACAATTCTTGGAAGTAGATAAATCATAAATATCTTTAATGATAAATGAAACCATGGCGATAATCTGATGACTTTGATAGATACTTTTTAAATAAAACAACAAAATGATAAAAAGGGCAATATATATAGGTTTCACATATCTAAGAAATGAAGGACAAACTCACACCACACATCTAAGAAAATCAATATCAAAGAGAATGAGAGCATTCCCTCATTATAAAAAAAAAAACAAGGATTATAAAACTATTTTGTGACTATCATACTTGACGATAATTAAATGAAGCGCGATAGTCAGTTAAACTTTGGCTAATCTTTGTTTATTCGTGTCGGTTTAACAAGTTCCAGATAAATTCTAGTTGCCTCTGTCAGATAAATCGGCAGTTCCGAAGTTTCAACTGTGAAACTGTTAAATGCATTCGAGAAAAAAGACTCGAGTGCATAATATTGTGATGACGATGCCTTATTTGGAGATGAGATGCATAATACTAATAACAGAAATAGCAAAACAAGTATTACTGTTAGATCTTAGTAATTAAAACAGACACGATATAAATCAAAGAAATTGCCTGATCTATAAGATAAGACTTCATAATTGGAATGAAGATGTTAATTCAATCTGGACACCGCTGCTAATAAATCGACTGGAAAAGATGCCAGTTATCTTACCCTTACCATGAATCTATCGAAAACTCTAGTTAATGAGGCGGAGGGGTAAAAATGCTTATTTATTTATTATTTATTCATACATAGTTATATCTTTACAGATCACAGACCCAACGCGACATAATATTAGATAGACGTACATAATTAAAATTAAAATTACAAATAAGAAAACATTGAGATATTTAAAAATTATAAGAAAAATTACATAAATTCAAAAAATTACTGAAATTAAAACGTATCAAGGAACTTGTGAGTGTCGTTCAGCAGCTTTCCTACACTGTCAGCAAAGAGGTCTAAGTCATGGGCAAGTATGTCTCCAATAGGACGTAAAAAATATAAATCTACTTCATGGTAAGCTTAAATTAGCCTTTGTACTTTTTAAAGAAACTTACTACTTAAAATTACTTTTAACCCACCAGCTTTATCTAACCCTACGTCACTAGAAAAATGTCGTCCGTACTATATATTTTTTTGTAAGTTTCTTCACACATCACTGGTAGTAAAACAGCTTGGGAAAAGGTAGATGGGGAATTTTGTATCCTTACAAAGCGAGGACGCAGCGGTGCACTACACCTCGCTATAGTTTGACCGTATCTTTTTTTTTTTTTATACTACACAGGTGGCAAACAAGCATACGGTTGGCCTGATGGTAAGCCGTCACTGTAGCCTATAGACGTAAGCAATACCGGGGGTATCACTCACGCGTTGCCAACCCTCCCAACCCCCCCAAGTGGAGCTTTGGAGTCCTTACTCACCGTAGGAACACAACATGGCCGAGACCAATGCTATTTGGCTACGATCTTCTGTAAGGTGGAGGTCCTTCCCCAGACGGGCTGCTCCGATTTGAGCGGATTATCCGCTGTGCCCTACCTCTCTTGAAATCTGCTGTACAGTTATGCGAGGTGGGGATCGGGATTCTATCGTTCGTCTCTGTTAGCCTGTATAGTTGTATGTCTTTCCTTTTTTCCTACACCTCGTTGCTCATAGTGTGGTACAGCGATTTCGGTCAGACTTTAGAATAAAACATTCAAGGTAGCCCTTATCTTGGGACATCTTGGAAGATTAATGATATGATAAACTGCAGACATTTGAGTGGCGCCCATTGAAGATAAAAAATCTCTAGATCCATCCTAGATAATGCCAGGTGACGTCATAGCCTAGGTGTTGTCATCTCATGCAATTGTAAATAGGTATTCATAGCATTTTCGATAATCTCAATGAAAGGTTAGCATAAACTGAATGCCCGCGGATTTACTGAAAATATAAACGACCAACAAAGCATGTTTTTACTACACATCACACACAAATATTGACATAGCTAATGTCGTACGGCGAGTTACAAATGCACCGATATGATACTAACTCGTAACTAAAAGATTAATTCGAGAATCAGCTGGTTAGCAAACCATTCCTCGATGAGTAGTTCGATGGTATTGATGCGTGTGTCAAAAATTATGATCATGCAAGTTAAATAATAATGGCTCCAGTAGTTATTTGAATGTGTGTTTAGAAAATGTATTAAAATAGTTAAGAAAATCTAGAGTTTCTTCGTGCTTCAGGGGCACAGTAACCCATATCCGTCTCGACTCGACTGTTGTCTATAGATGTCACTAGGCCAAGTTAGTAACCATCAGGCGACTTGGAAAAACACTCGACACCACCAAAATCAGATGACACCCATTGCGTATAGTATGGCACACGGAAAAAAGAAGAGCATTATCTCATTTTGCATAAGTATATTATAAAGTAAACTGTCACATGACTTTTTCACTTGAATACAAGGAAATGTGATAAGATGAATCATTGAGGTTGCAAAAAAAGATAATCAATATGGTACCTGCATTATTCAACATGTAACCAACGCCTTTACCTGCATCATCTAATGTCATTTCAAAGTCGTTTAAAAAGTTTAGATGATATATTTAGGGATAAAAACAACAATATTTTCCTTTTTTTGCCTATAACATTTAGGCTAAGTTCAAATGTTGGATAGCTAACTGCGGGGCATCAGATCTATATCTTCTATTTCACTACATGAACAGACAGTGGCGGAAGACGTAGTAGGCCCAGGGCCTAGGGCGTCCAGATATTAAGGGCAGCTAAGTGTGGTGAAAAATATACAATAAACGCTAAAAGGAGCTGTTGGTACTAAACGGCCTAGCCCTAGGGCGGAAAAGACTTTAAATCCGCCACTGTGAACAGAATCATCACACGCACAACACCGCATTCAAGATCAATCAAATGCAATGTAAATGCTGGGAAAGGGCACAACTAGTCCTGCTTTACATTATGCTAACATCAATAAACTTCGATAAATCCTTGTATTGATGGGCGTAAATGCAACTATGACAGTAATAAGCCACATGCCACACCCAAACTCGAAACAAACACGTGCAGGTCTCGGGAATAACCGACCCCGATATCTCTTATAAATTACGTTGTACGACTCAGTGTGGCCTAATTTAAATTGCTGATTATCAAAGTATTTTCGAAGGTGATCGCGTGGATGATAATGGATACAGATGAAATAAAGACAATACATGTTAGGGTGTTTCTTGAGAACCTGGATTTTCGTTGTCCGGAAGTAAAAAGTGTACGTATAATTGAAATAAACGTATGAAGTATTTTTTATATTAAAATTTAAACTGTAATCTAACTGGGTCACTACGATAATTAAGAAAAATATAAAACCAAGTAAGTAAAAAAAAAATCTGAAGTGTTAAAAATTGATTCCACTGGCGTGTCCGTACTCCAAATTTGTACACAATATCATCCATATCATTTTTTCCATTCAGTTCATAGATATTTCAATATTTTAAATTAGATCCCAAATTGATAAGGATTAATAAATAAAATAGATGAACCACGTATTTTTAGTACATTTAATTATATGAATTTTTTAAATGTTGTCCGGGCCTTAGCAGTGATTCCACTGGTACATCACTAAAATGTGCGTACGTCCTTAGTGACACAATTTGGAAGCAATGTGTACCCCCCGAGCGTTAACCGTCAGTCATGTTTAGAGTGTCGAGGGAAGAGATGCGCGGCTGCTTGCTGCATTCCAGAAATATAAAGGTAAGTATCTGATTCCACTGGGTTTGGTTTGGTACATCGTTGATTACTTTGACCTCAATTTTACCATCAATTAATTTTATTAGACGACTAAAAAAAATTATGCACTATCGCCACTCTAATGACTACCTAGGGTGTAAAGGTCATTGTACTAGATACAGTCATTTAGCGACAATCGATAATTTTGCTACATTTTTTGATTTCCCTGACATTGATTACTCTGTTTCTAAGGTCAGTGAAATCAAAATGTGATATAGTTTTTGACTGAAAAATTATTTCATCATCATCATCTCAGCCACAAGAAGTCAACTAGGCCTCCCCCAAACGTCTCCAGTGCGACCTGCTGGCAGCGGCCTGCATCCAGCGGCTTCCTGCGACTTTCCTTAGGTCGTCTGACCACCTTGTAGGCGAGTGTCCTACGCTGCGCTTTCCGGTACGTGGTCGCCATTCCAGAACCCTTTTGCCCCATCGGTCTTCGGTTCTGCGCGCTATGTGATCTACCCACTGTCACTTCAGTGTTTGGCTATGTCGGTTATTTTGGTTCTGCTACGGATCTCCTCATTTCTGATTCGATCTCCCCGAGCATAGCTTTTTCCATGGCTCGCTGAGTGACCCATAGCCTTCTTATGAGGCTCATAGTGAGCGACCACGTTTCGGATCCATAGACAATACACATTGCTCGAAGGTTCTTCGTTTCAAGCACTGAGGAATTTTGGACGAGAAGATATGCCGTAATTTCCCGAAAGCTGCCCAGCCAAGTCGGATTCGTCGATTGACCTCTTTCTCGAAGATGGACCTACCTAATTGGATGGTTTGTCCAAGGTATACGTACTCGTCAACAACTTCGAGGATCGAGCTCCAAACTGAGACCGGAGCGGGTGCGACATGGACATTCGACATGATTTTCGTCTTGACCATGATCATTTTTAGACCCACCTGTTGGGAAACTCGATTGAGGCCTTCGAGCATGGTGCTGAGGTCCTCCAGCGACCACGATGTCATCGGCAAATCGAAGGTGAGCTATATACTCGCCGTTGACGTTGATGCCGCATCCTTTCTCGTCCAAAAGTTGAAGGCATCTTCTAGAGCGGTCGTGAACAGTTTCAGAGATATGACATCTCCCAGTCTCACGCCTCTGTGTAATGAGATTGCCTTCGTGTTTTGTTCCTGTACTCGGACTGACATGAGGGCGTTTTTGTATAAGTACGTCAAAGGTTCGATATACCTGCAGTCTATGCAGCATCGCTGGAGAGACTGTAACACGGCCCATGTCTCGATCGAATCGAAGGCTTTCTCATAGTCCACAAACGCTAAGCATAATAGCAGATTGTACTCTTCGGTCTTCTGTACAATCTGCGGCAGTGTATGGATGTAGAAACCAAACCCCGAGGACGAGGAAGACCCCGAATCACATGGATATCCGTAGTAAATAAGAACCTCAAGGAAATCCAAGTCAGCAAAGAGACGACCCAGGACCGAGCTGCCTGGAGACGCATGGTACGGAGGGCCGACCCCAAATAAATTGGGAAAAGGACCAGGCAAAGAAGGTTTTATCGCCCTTTTTAAAGAACAGAACCACCACGCTTCTGTTCCACGCCTCAAGTGTTTTGCCCTCGACCAACACGGAATTAAAGAGCTTCTGCAGTACTTTAAGCGCCGGTGTACCACCCGTTATCAGAAGCTCTGCTGTGATTCCGTCCTCGCCTGGCGCCTTGTTGTTCTTATGCTGGATTAAGTAACATTTTTTTAAAACTTTATTTTTGTAAAACATTTCTAAAATTTCGCAATTTTCCTTTTTTTATTGCAGGAATATGACAATAATGTTGTACAAATGGGGTGCTCTCAAGGAATACGAATGTGATTACGACACCAATAGATTATTAGATATTTATGTACCTATGTCAGACGATTGTTTACAAAAGTAGATAATAATATCTGAAAATTGAAGAATACATGTTCACATTTGTTAATTTTATTTAGATATGTATACTGAGATTATATATTCTAATGTTTAATTTTGTAATTTTTGATATGTAAAAACTTACAATTTCTTTAAAAAGTACAGAGTTGATGATTTTTGATTCCCCTGTAACTATTAATTGATTCCCCTGGTCATGATATTTTTAATGTCTAATATCTTGGGAATTATAGGTTCAAAATGAGTGCCTATTCGAAATTTATACTTCAGGTTTAGCCTATTTTTATGTGTAGTATCAGGTTTCATTATATTTTGAAAATAAAAACTAGCCAGTGGAATCAACCGAATAATCCCATTCTCAGGAATCACCCGTTAATATTATATTAGCAAATTTTTGGAAAACTTATATAAAAAATTTAAAAAATTAAGCATTAACCACGCAGACTTCTCTCTCTTCTCTGTCTTTCAGCTTCAGGAATCAGTGGTCTTTGAGATTTCTTGCTTTATAAGTCAGTGACCTCTTACTACTTCTGCTACATAAAATATTTTGCTCTTATTTTACAGAAAAACATGCATTGGTTCTTTAATTTAGCCAATGCGTTTGTTATCACACGAGTTGAAAATTACTGGCATTAAATAATAATTTGAATCAAGTTTAATATTGAAATATTATAATCGAACGGACTTAAGTTTTGGAACTTCTACCTGGATCGTCAAATTAAAAAATCCTTTTCATATCGTTATGTGGGTACAGATATTCCATTTCACGAAGAGCATTTAGCTATGTCTGTTGTAACGTTCACATGCACATTGTCTTTGTGTGCGTAACCTCGGAAACCCTCGTAAAATCAATCACGCACACATTAACACTGTGCATGTGGACGCCTAACAACATTCATTGCCGATCGCTCTTCGTGAAATAAATGTTACCTATAAAGTTGAGTGAAACAGGAAACAGCGTACTAAAATTAGGACGCCATGTGGTCTTTAGGAACCACTTTGTGTGTACACCTTTAGCAGGTGTCTTGTTTAAACTTCTACATAATAAATAAACATTATATACAAATTCTTTTATTTGCTTATAAATAAGGTTTGTGCAATACATGCTGATCTTATTTTAAAAATATATGTACTTAAACCTATTTAGCCATAACATAATAGCATGCAAATATGAAATACAATTTTTCCAATCAATTTTAACATCATGCATCGATTTAAATTTCAAGAACTCGTCAACAGAATAAAATGTATTTTCCAAGAGCCATTTGCGCAGTGCTATTTTAAACTTATTATAATGAAGATTTTTAATGCTTTCTGGTATTTTATTATATATTCGTATACACATCCGATAGGGCCCTCCATGGCACCTTGCAGTTTTAGGGACCATACTATGTACTAGTTTGTTTGGGTGCCTTGCTGTATAATTCATACATACATAATTAAACAAACGAAATATATTATATCCGGATGAAAAGTTCGTGAGAACATTTCTAGGGGTATAAAGTACATATTATGAACCTTCTACATAAAATATAAAAATACAAATGAAGAGGTAGAAAACTGTTAAGTATACATTATAGTAAAAAGAAAAATAACTTTACTACTTTTTGTTTTGTTACTATATATTTATATAGTTATTTTGACATTTATTTTTCTCAATTCAAACTTAGAGTAAGTACCTACAGCATACCTACAGTTAGATTTGGAGAGAGTAGACAAAAATCTGAAGTCGAAAAGATAAAAAGAGTGGTAATATTTTTTTAAAAATAATAAGTAAGTACATAAAGTATCTTTGATAAGGGTTCTAGAATTTCTTGAATGCAATGCAACGCTTGATGTAAACAAACAACAGATCAATTGAGTAAATAAAAGGGTTCGTAAACTGATAAATAAAGAATTTCTGCGCAATGCACTTGGGTTGAATGTTCCACTGTCTCGTCATTGGCGTTCTTGTCCACTGCACTCTCAAAGACCTTCAATGTCAATTGAGGAGTTCGAGCGAGTTGATCTCGGTACTCCGTCGTTTACAAGGTAAATAGCTCAAGATTTCGTTACCCAATTTGTGTTTAGGTAGATAAATAAGTACATTTAGTTTATAGAGTAGATAAATTACACAAATGACGAGAGAAAGTCTCTGTGGCGACCTTCTCTCTTAATAAACGTTTTGAATCTTGTAGAATGAGATGTTAATACTCTTTTCTAGCGAAAAAGCGAATATATGGTCGTCTTGTGGGCATTTAAAAACCCCATCATATATCTACGCAAAATTTCAACGATTTGGTCTGGGCCCTGGGCATTTGTTTGATCAGTTTTATTGATCGGTCAGGACTTTTATTTTGAAAAAGTCGTGTGGCCTAATAGAGATGCAGTGTGCAGTTTATTTCTAAACACCTACATTTTTTTAATATCCACTTACTACAATGTAAAATAAATACATAAAGTCTATCGTTATGGTTTGACATTGGTACCGACTATTCTATTGTATGAGGAAGGAAAAACGGGGACTTGTGACAACAACAAACATAATTGCTTACGCAAAATGTACTCTGGAAATGCCCTTAAATACGATTGTTCTAATTATTACTATATTATCTTGTGTACAGCATTATGGTGTTCTTGTTTTTGTCCATAAATAAACTTTATTTCATAGGTACTAGCTGACCCGCGCAACTTCTGCGTTACCAAAAACGGCCAAAATGTATTCATTGATGGTAACGCAAATCGAGTATTATCGATGAGCCCCCCTTATAGCTTCGCCATGTCCGTCTGTCCGTCTGTCCGTCTGCGGTCTAGCGCCTAGACGCTTGATGCTAGAAAGCTGTAATTTGGTATGTATACTTCATAGTCATACTAACAAAGTGGTAGAACAAAATATAGAAAAATATTTTTTTGGGGTGCCCTGTACAGACCCCATCTTGTGGGGTATCGTCAGATAGGTCATTTAAAAACATTGAGGGTGTTGGAAAATCATTTTCCGATACAATGATCCGTTTGCGAATTATTTACAATTAACGTGTCAATTTTCGTTTTGCACGGTGGTTCCCCCCCCCCTCTATCTCCGAAAGTCTTGAGTTTAGAAATTTTTAAAAATTCATGTGAGTAGTCCATATAGTGAACCTACAAGGAAAACTATAACGGTTAAGTAGGCACTACTAGTTACCGAGTAATAGCCGACGAACTTATGAAGTAAAATTTCTATGACGAAAACGTACAAATGTCATAGAAAATGGCATTGTACTCATCTGCAAGCAAGAAATACGTAGCCAATACGGAACCCTAAATGGTGCGTGGCCCGACACGTACTTGCCCGGTTTTTTTATAACTAGTTAGGAAAATAGTAAGATATTTTCATGCATGTCCCACCGGCCACCACTTGGGGAAACGACGACGCGGGAGTAAAAACCTGACTGTCTTGATTTTTATTCTGCCGACTGCCTCCTTCCTGGTCTGGGTCTGTCCCATTTGAATGTATGTATATGAAATGTTTATCTATAATCTATACCATACCAAACATCTTAAATCACTTTAACTGTGCCTGAAAGTGATTCTAAAATATATTTTGTATGTAATTTCAATATTTTACTTGTACCTACGCCAACTTCGTATCCATGACACAAAAAGAACGAGTTTGCCGTTTCTATTAATATTTTCTTTACGATACCTTAACTAGGGCACATGTGTCTTGCTCATGTCCCCTTATAGCTAATACACCTATGTAAATGACAGATATTAAAGTACAGATAAGTCGTTAGTACTCTTAACTATTTTAGTACTCACCTGGGGACAAATCTAGCATAAAATTATTAAATTTAAATGAAAATTTGTAAAATAACATTGTACAAAATTGACATAACGCCTCCTGGTCCTAAAGTAAGCTGGCTAGCTAGGCCTATCTGTTATGGGTTCCAGTATGTTTTTTCGTGAAATTTATGCGTAGAAAAAATAACTAATTTTAATCAAAATAGCTTTTATTATATTTTATTGTATGGACTCATGTAGAGAATCAGAATTCTACCATGGAATTTTACTACTACACCGGAAGGCACTCAAAATATCTTGTAGTGTAGTAGGTAGCTCGGTATCGAAAAATTAAAAATACACGCGCCAAAAAATACGTAAGTAGCTGTATTTATTTTATTCCTTTAACAGTGAATAATGTAAAAATAATTTAGTATACTTATTACCAATTTTTTACCATTTATATGCAAATTTGAACATGTTTTTCTAAACCGTTTTGTCATACATATCCTCAAGTACTACGTAATTTATTTGTTATGTTTTATATTGCATCGTTCATGCAATATGCATGTATGCAATGACGAAATTTAATGCATATGTATGCGTTATGTGCAATATGCATTTCAGTGAAAATAATCTAAGGCCACATGGCGCTTCGACGCATGCAAACATAAAAAATATTCCCCATATATGATAAGGAAAACAGACGCCTTTCACATCCAGAATACAGATATAAATGATAATAGATACCGCAAATAGCTCTACAAGTATGAAAACTAGGGGTGTTACTTCTTTACTATCACTAGAAAGCTTTAGTGGCTGGTACTAGGTGTTCCACAACGATAGATTATTAACAGACAGGGAGAGGATGTGGAGTGATGTTGCGGACACGAGCCGATTTTGTAAATAAATAAATTGATTATGTTTTAATTATGTTTTACCCTAGTTTTACGGCTTTATTGAACACTTTGATAAATCGGAATTATGTGATTATTTAGTTTAAGTTTAAATACCTTTGTTTTACATTAGAATAAGCTAATTAGATTACGTAATTAGATGTAACATGGATATTTTCACTATTTACGTGTACGATTGTATATACACGTATAGGATTTTAGTTCCAAAGTTTTGCCTGAAGCAGCGCTCCTAGATTTTGGTCCACCTGAGTTGTAAAATCTTGCCGTGGCGCTAGTAAATGAAATTGGTAATAATTTTGGCTTATGATCTTCAATTGTTTTGTGTGTTTACTGTCTTGAATATGTACGGATAGTTAACAAATAATGTGTAAAAGGTTGGTTACGTCATAGAGTATGTGTGATTTTTATTTTTATTTTATTTATTAAGTTTACCAACAGTTAATACATCTTATGCTAACTTATTATGTAAATACAATATATAAAACTTAGACGTTTAACTAATTATAGGCAAACCTGACAAGCAATGTTATAATTCGTGATCAATAACATTAGCGCTGTAAACGTTAAGAATACGACGTTATTGGTCAATTTCGTATCAACTTTTACGTTTTGCATGTATAATTTAAGATTTACGTGTTTATTTCGGATATTAGTTTTGTGTAGTTACTGTTAATATATCGCTTATATGGAAACAGCGTGTTAGTTAGTTAGAATAACCACAAATATGGAGTTATAAGTTACTAATTGTAGAATGTAGAGCGCAATAGGCGATATGTGCATAGTGACTTTTTGCCCGAAATGTCGTCGGAAATTGTCGCAAATTACACGAAAATTATCTCGCCTCCGATTGGTCCGCATGAGGGCCAAATATTGGCTATAAATATGTCTGGGTAGCTCGGTACTGTCACAGTCCAACACAGCTCTTCAGAGAGTGAACAACACCGAGCTACACTACCAAGAAAGAAATAGTATTGTTTTAAATGAAGATAGAAATAGTACTCAAGAATAAATACAGTCCATTGATGTTAAAAGAAGCAAACCTCGTTTTCCTTTCCGGTATATGGTTCCTGGTGACCATTGCCTACCCATTGCTGCAGAACCATCAAGTATAATAATTAATGATATGGAACGAATATTATATTTTTATAATGTTAATAAATCACACACACACACCGACACGTAAAACAGCCAAATGTTTCTTAAAAGGTTGGAGCCGCGATAACAATGATCCAACAACATTTTCGACAACCTGTGTATTTGTGGTTCTATATTGGTACAGTCAACTACAATGTAATTTTGGTCCTAAAAGTAATAATTTAATTTAATAATTGATGTTTATGTAACCTATGGATCTGTGTTATCTGAAAATAAATGAATTTAATATTTTTTTAAAGATTATACTTATATATTTTTAAATACAATGTAAAATTTGACGTGATTTTTCTTAAACCTGGTACCGATTGGAGGAACGCGAACTATACAGAAAAGGGTTATTAGTCCCCCTATTGAGAAAATATTTACACATACGTAAAAAAGTACATAGGTAGAATAGTATTTGGATCGCCAATCTTTTCGTAGTCGACACAGACTGTACGCTAGTGATACATCTATTTAGATTTATGTCTACGGTCCTGTGAGCGTCTGTTCCAAGGAACGTTACGAAAGCATGACTCAAGACTTTCAAGAGCTGTGACCTGCAAATAAAGGATGCAGAATTTGTATTTCAACAGCAGCGCTTATGTAAATAAATTCCATAAAAATCATAAGTGTGTAAATACTTGATAAATTGAAATAATATTGAAAGAAATACGCAAAATGAAAGTTTGCATTTTTTACTGACAGACCATTACACTTGAACTCCTATGTAAAGTTGAAAAAAATGTTCTGTGTCTCATGGTCTAATAAAAGCTTGTGGATACGGACTCGATATTTTCTATCTAATAATAAATAATAGAATATGCTTTATTTGCAGTATACAGACAAAATTACAATTTACAATGATAACTAACATACTAGTGTATAAATATATAAGGCGGGCTTATTGCTGACAGCAATCTTTTTAAGTTAACCTTCACGTAAAATATAAACCTAATTATCGGAAAATAATTTTATATTATTATACACGAAGATACAACGATTTTAAATGGTTTACTCTTTGTATGGCTTTATGATCTGTTTAACTAATACAACACCGCGGATGGCTCATTTGTCACAAAGACGTTGCTTTCGTCGGCCACCATTCTTCTGCATTGCCGGCACTTTCATCTCGCGCTGACTGATGACCTGATGGACACAAGAGCGATTATCGGTCGATCCCTTTGTCAGCCGGTTAAACCCTTTGCTAGTAACAATAAGACGGCCTATATCAAAGTATTTCGGTACTGAGCGCGCTCTTACGACATTTTTTCTCTTGTTCCAATAATAATGATCTTTTAAGACAGTTTCCTGCTCTTTTAACGTCAATAGTATTTGATGATGTTCCTTTTGAAGTCTTTGAAGAGGTTGAGCTTTTAAAGTTAGTGAAAAGCGGAGTGAAGATACATAAAAGGAACTGTAGTGTTTAATATAAGAAGTATACTTAGATTTTATAGAAACTAATAAATTAACCATGGTGAGTATACTCAAAATGCTACAAATCTAAACACTAATAAATAAATAAAATAAATAAAAATAAAAATTGTTTATTTCAGATCATTAAAATCCATATTCAAATAAATAACAATAAAATTAAATTAAATTATCAAATTTGTTACAAATCACACAGTAAATTAAATTAAATTAAATTAAAATATAATTAGAATTAAGTAAATTATAGGAAAAATTTAAATTTAGAAAAAATACAAAATTACAAACTTTATAATAATATTTTAGGGAGTTATATCACCCTTCTTACCAATGACACCCACAGAGAAGAGGAGCAATCATCGGCCACCGTTTCGATTATGCTGTTGTGACTGTCGCGCATTCTGCTTATCAGGGATGCCGTTTTCTTGCGTATGATGGCATGAAATCCATCTGTGTGAAACTGAGCGAACATCCCCGATGCACTGCAGAAACGGGGCAGTCCCAACAGCATTCTGAAGATGTTGTTATATTGGATACGCAGAGCTTCTAGCGACCTTTTGGTATGTCGTACCCAGAGACTTCCAGTATAAAAACTCTGGCAGTATGCTTTAAAAAGTGTCAGTTTAACGTGGACTGAGCACCTTGAGAATCTACGGACAATATAATATTAAATAAAGGGCCAATCCAATAAATTACTTTGAGATTTTTCATAGGAAACAAAGCTATGAAATCAAACTTATATTACGTAGTACTATTATCTATTCTGTGCTTATATATAAATTTGATGTCATTCTATAAGAATACCTAGACTTGAATATAAGTAATGTAGATTAGGCCACTACTTACCGCAACAACTATAGATTACTTTATTAATACTAGTTAGTTAGGTTATTTAAATACGGATAATAAAAAAAGCAATCGAATTCATGATAAGAAACACAGACAATAGCATGAATAATGTTAGGTATTGAAACAAAGACAGTAGACCACGAATTAGCACTTCTTGTTATACGTTATGTGTTTTAGACAGAAACAGTTGTTCTTAAACTAGGACGATTTCAAAACGCAAATAGAAAGGAGTCATTGATAATTGCGCTAATCGGTTATTCATTTAGGAAACTATGTAGGTAAGTACTAAATTTAGGACAACGATAACTAGCTACAAAGCAATTGTTCAAAGAGGTTAACGACCTCGTTGTTTTTGTTCAAAACTGCATATTTGCATGCCGTTCTACGCATAATCGTGTGTATGAGAATTTATCTGTGGAAATATTGTTGTAAAGTGCATACGTGTCGTAATAATTGCAAGTAATGTACCTACAGCAATGAAATCGTAACTTATTATCTATACATATATTAAAACAGTAGACCCCGATATGTTACACGACATTGGACATATTTGGCAAAATGGAGAGGAAACAGTTAGAGTAAGGTAATAAAAGCAAAAAAATATATTTTTTATTTTTTTGTCTGTCTGTCTGTTTGAACGCGCACATCTTCTAAGTTACTGAACGGATTTTAATGCTGTTTTCACAGGAAGATAGAGCTCGGGATGGAGCAGAATATATGCTTTGTTTCATTTAAATCGCATGTCAGGAAAAGGAGTTATCCTTATTTTAACATTTCACGCGAACGAAGTCGCGGGTAACAGCTTTTTTGTAATACTTATTATTAGCTTGGTAATAAATTCGTCCCGGACTTGACTTCTCCAAAAATAATGGAATTGTCATGAAGAGCATTTTGTTTTAGTCAATGGTTATTCCGAAATGCTTATTGCTATTAAAAATATACTTAGATCACATTGTAAAAGACGTGTCTAAGAGTCTAAGGGCCCACAGAATAGAGAATTATTGATTTTGATTTTCAGCCACCTCAGAAATTTTCTATTTTAAAAAGATTTTAACTATTCGCTATTTTGTATCTGTTTGTCTACTGTCTCGAGGAAACCTGTAGTAGTTCGTCTAATGTTTTATGCATATTCTCTCCACAATCCCGTTATATTCGTTGCCATGTGTGAAGAAATGCCTTTAAATTGTCAGTGAAAACATTATCAAGAACCGTATCCTGGTTTAGGAGGCATTTTCTTAGTTAAGTACGGTGGCTTCGAAGATATAGGAGAACCATTTTAGAAAAAAATCGCTTGCACATCTTGTAAGCGGATTTTTTGTCAGCTCCGTCCTTTTCTTTGTTACCAAACAGGGTTTTTGTTTAGAGCCACATGCGCTGCTTATAAACTAAAGTGCCACAAAACAAAAATATCGAAAATGACTTTTATTTCAAAAATGTGGTCAAAATCACCATAGTTTTTATGTTTCACGAAGACACTCGTCGAAATCGGTTTATAAATCACATATTTACGCAAACGTCCGTTTGGCATTTTGGGACATTGGTGGCAAAGTTCAGAGCAAAGCGGCCATATTTTCAGTTGCAACCCAAAAATTGGCGCGATCGCACGTCTGTTTTGTGCTACAGGGCCACATCGCGAAAAATTAACTGTATCGTGAGTGAATTTTATAAGCATCAGGGCCACATTTCGGATTGCGTTTATTTCGCACATAAAAAATTTAAGCGTACACAATTATTTTTAATACAAAAGTGCCATGTTTTGAAAAATGGCCGTGTAGCAAATAAAAATGCCTAGTTATGTTGTTTTTTATTATAAGCTTAGAAGTTTTTTTTGTGAAAAGTCTGTTTTGCTCCAAACATTCGTTGTGTTTGGGATGTTTGCTCTAAAGACAAAATGCTTTAATTTTAAAATTTCTGTTTGGTGATGGAATACTTTATTTATTTTTTAGAATGTTAATTAATAATTTATGATTTTTATTTATAGTTGTTAGGCAACTAGCCATTCATATTTTGAAATTGATTTTTTGAAAGAAAAATTTCATCTCCTCCCCCCAGGTGGGATTCGAACCCACGACCCCTCGATATCCGGCCGAGTGCTGGGGTCGTTTCAAAATTAATTAATAATGTTATTTTGTGCAATATAATAACAGATTTACCATAATATATTATGTTGCGCATGTGAACTTGTGCAAGTTTTCTTTCTAGGGGACACTTAGCTTTAAACTAGGTATATTATTATTAGGATGGCACTTTTCATAAGATCACAAGCTAAAACGTGTAAGTATTTATTAACTTCGAACGTCCCTCCCGGCTTCTTCACTTCAATTCACTCTTCTCTCTTTTTTAGATCCCACACCTATGCATTCTTGTCTCTCGATTCTTGTCCTGTCTTTATCTGTCAACTTCGCCGGCATAGTAATGTTATATGAATTGATTTACTTTTGCAGAATGGACAGCAGAACACGAAGAATTTTAAGCATTGTTGGGAATTGTGCCTGATGAGGTTTTAGAAGTGTTTATTTTTATTTATATCCTAATTTTTATGGTGCCAAAACACATTTTTTGTAATAAAAGTATTTTTTTTTTTTTTTTTTAATTTTGCCTAGCGAAGAGAAGATGTTTTTTATGTTCTATTTTTTAGTTATGAGTGTGTTACTATCAAATAAGGTTGCGACATTTTTTTTTTAATAAAACATTTTATTTTTTCGACTTGTGGCCTATTAATCAAAATATCAATATATTTACTAGATATTTTTTATAAACTAAAGGGACTTATGTGCTGCTAGTCGTCGTTGGGTTCTAGTTAGCACAATATTAAAATAAACAAGTTATAGGAATTTAAAATACGCATCGAATGATATAAAATTACACAAAATAATTGTAAGTATGAGTACCAAAAAAGCAAAAAAAACGAAATTAATATTTTAAAACGCTCTCCTGAAAAAACCAAAATTTTGAGTTGTGGCACTTTAGTTTATAAGCAGCGAGTGTCCACTAGGATGTTGGATGTTGCAACCAAAAATCATCCTAAAGATGGTCCTGCTATCCTCGAGGCGACTGTACGTATTTACAAGACAAAACTCGAAACAGCGTTTGAGAGAACTGATCGCTGTTCGTGCGCCGACAGTACGTAGTCGACGCACGCGCACGCACAGTGACGAATTGTATCAAATGTGGTGTTTACCAAAAACTGTCAACGCGCGAAACGCGACCAATTCGTTTGACGAATGTTTAAAATGGCGTGATGCATTTATTTTGTGCACAACTGTGATATTGTAAACTTAAATGTAGGGTAAAAAAGACTTGTATGCACTTTGTATGTAAGTTTTTTACATTGTATACGTTTTAGTTAGCATTTGTAGAGTCGTCGTCGTTCCAGTTATGTGCGCGGAACGGAAGCCCTTTTGACCCTTTGTTTGTTGGCATCGAAGCGGCACACGCCGGATGTAACTCTGTCGACCATTCACCGTGCGACTTGTTCGACAACTTGTTAGTATTTTTATTTATTAAAAAAAAAATACTTAGACATTGCCAGGCTGCAGTCTGCAGTACTGGGCAGCGTCGGAAATCGTTTTCATAATATGGCTCCATAGAAGCACGGCACGGGACGTATAATCTTTCGTTGTGTAGTGACATTATCAAGAATGATGATATTCTATAGAGTAGGTGTCCCTACTTAGAGATGGGTCCACGGACACCCGCCGGCGGGGTTGCGGAAGTATCACCAGTGCCCGCGACCCCGCCACGTGAAGGCGGAGAAGGTGGCAGACAGTCAGGTTTTTAGTCGGTATCCCTCATTGGTTTAGAGAGGCGAGCCCGACAGACCCCCGTCGCTTCCCCAAGTGGCGGGACATGCAGTAATGCATTTTCCTGACTTAAAAAAAAAAAGGTGTCCCTACTTCTTCTCATCACTCACTCATTTCTCTAAGCTCACTCCATATAGAGCAGTGTCCTCTATTCTATAGAATATCACCTTTAGTTGGTTCACTACTACGATGTGGATCACACACTATAGGATATCATCTTTCGAAGTCCTCTTCACTCAGTTTGTCCTGCTCCATCATAGTGGGTTGGTTATGAAAGGACATAATCAAAAAAATATATATTTTAGCCAAAATTCTATGTATGAAAGGATGAAAAGGCGTACATAAAGTATGTTACTTATTTTTATGAAGATAGACTGACCTAATGTCCGCACAAACTTTTGTGGTTTATGGACAGCTTGTTTTACCTAAATTAAAAATAAAGTGCATAATATAATAAAAAGGGAAGAAAGTAAATTACAAAGTGTTGATTATCATACGTATAAATTACGTTTTTAAAAGTCTGTTCATGAATAGCACACTGTATTCTAATGTTAGTATCTACACTTACTACGGGCAGTGCGTTGTCAATGCGGCAATATAGAACGTCCTTTGTACTTATTGAATGCCTTCTCAATTACTTGCCTTTAATGATACTACTTTGTATATGATATCGTGTACTTTTTACCTTTGATTATCATAATTATACCTAGGTGCAGTGTGATTAAGGATTAACTAATTCTATAAGTACAAAGAAATTCAATGAAATTATGCGACGTCATGATAACTTTATTCCTTTTATGTAAAAAAAAAACACCTAAAATAACAAAGTAACTATTTAGTAGGTAATCTATTAATTATTAATAAGTATTAAAAAGAGGAATGTATTTTTGTTTGTAACGAATAAACTCATAAACTGGACCGATTTAAAAATTCATTAAGCATCGCTGTAGCGTAGCCTATAGACGCTTGCAATACCGGCACCAGGGGGAGTACACTTAGTATAACCGTCAATTTTCATAGGCAACAGCGACATTTGGGGGATTGGTGGAAGAACTAAAATTTTAAAAAAAGCTGCGGCCATTTTGTACTTCACTTATCGTCTGGCGGACCATTCGATAGCATTGACGTTATTTATTTTATTAGTTATTTATTTACATAAAATGTAAATAAAATACAAGTTGAATACTTAAATACTCATAATTTGATGTATTCCTTCGGATGGGGGACTTCTTTGGGGCGCTAACAAAGAAATATATTCAGAAATTATAGGGAAGGGTATACATACTATGTATAGCCATAGATTAATATTGTATGAACTGAAATGTATAGCTATAGTTGAAATTTTAGTTCACCCACCAATCCCTGCGGTGGCAGCACCTTCCATAGATGCCGATTTCACCCCGGAGTTGCCACTCTATACCTACCATTATTACTTATCCTCTTTGACCGGCACCCATAATACCTACGTAAAATTTTGCGATCAGTGAAAACTGTGCAGAAGCCGCGCGATCTGTCAAAATAACCGGTATTACGTATCACGATCGCTGGCAATCGCTCGCTGATTGCTTGAATGCACTTTTTGCTACGACACTAGCGCCAACAACGATTTTGAAGCAATAACAGGAACTATTTAGAGTCGAGTGTGGTGTGACAGTTGACAGTGACAGATGTTTTCTGTCAAGCTAATTATGCATTGTTGCCACCTTAGCAAAGGGCAACACTGCATAAAAATTCGGGCTAGGTCTAGCACTTTTTACAGTAGGTGAACTGGTTTTTTCATGCTTTAAAAGGGCAATCTAGCCCTTTTTAACAGTATGAAAACATATTTTTTTAACATTTTGCGCTTTTTGTACGTTTCAAATAAACATCATTTTAACCCTTACTTTCGCTCATTTTATTTGTTTTTAGCAAAATAGAACAACTCTTTATCGAGTCTGTAGTGTGCTCTGAACTCTAAGTCGGAGAGCTCCAATGCCTTGGCTTTTTACGAAGGCTACGCCTCAATCGTGCTGTGTTATTAGTTTCCACTCTTCTATGCTATATATTTAAGGCGTCTAGTAACAATACAGCACAAGCCATGTCGATACGAGAGCGAAACAAACTTTCACGTAGCGATGGTGAAGCAATCATTTTGTTATTGCTTTCCTGACATCCCAATTGCTCACTGGTTGCTACCGCTCTGCTGCCAAAAGTCTTACGTAATACGAAAAATTTGACAAGTCAAAGAGTTTGTATGCAATGAATGCACTTTTTAATTCATTGATTGCTCGGTAGAGGCAGCACTGTCACTAATTTGCTATGGCTTCGTTTTTGCTGATACGTAATACGAATTTGCAATTTTGGAGCCATTATTGCGCGATTTTCGCCATCGCGTGGCTTTTGCAAGATACGTAATAAGCCTGCGGGGGTATTACTCACGCGTTGCCAACCCTTGCAACCCCCCAAGTGGAGCTCTGGAGACTTTACTCACCGTAGGAGGAACACAACATGGCCGAGACTAATGCTATTTGGCATTGGTCTCGGTTTTTTTTAGGAGGCTAGTTACCTCTCCTTTCATTCTCCATCCATCCATAATATGTAAAAATTGACTTTATTGTGAGTTGCCAGTGATTAGATTATTCTCAATGCAAGTCTGTTCATTTATTAGATCCGTTTATATTCCCAGGTGTTTTAACTAGGATTTAGTTATGTAAATAACAACATTGAATATCGAACCGACCTCGAATTGAACGTGTATGGAGTTATGATCGGCCGGTTCAATAGCGGTATCGACTAACATGACATACTTCTTTATATGAACTATTTATTACTGTAGTACCTTACCTACCTAATATAAGTTAGAAGCCTCGTCATAATGGGGTTCGTTTCAAAACTCTATACAAATATAGCAGAATTATTTTATTCTTACTTTGAAAATGACACCGTTTTTCTTACTTTCGTAGGTACTGCTTTAAAAGTCGATTTGTGACCCCTAACTAAACCAAGGTAGGCATTAGGTATCACAAATTTAAAGCGTACCATAAATCATCTTTTTACAGTAATCAATTTTATTTTAAGCGATACAATCTTGAACTATGATGAAATTCAAATACTCTGCTGTACGGTTGTTGGTAGTAGAATCTAGATCATTCTGATCTACCGATCTAACCCAAACCTGTACCATTTTAACATTTTCTATGACAAACACAGGCGAGTCTGTGAGGTGGTCGGACACACCACACACAGTCACAAGGCAAACACACTTGAGATTACACGCTTGTGTTTATTTACCTTCTATCTACTTGATAATTACAAAGCGTCAGCGTTAACCATACACATGATGTCAATCGTCTGTTTTATACCTAACTAGCGGAACGCCCCGGCTTCGCACGAGTATTACTAGGGATGAAAATATAGCCTACTAGCTTTTCCCCGCGGCTTCGCTCGCGTTAATTTTATGTCATAGATCTCGTTTGACAACAAAAGTACCCATAGCGCGACTTGTGGCGCCATCTGTCGGCCGATAGCATCCCATACAGCGCCCTCTATAGTAGAAAAAATATTTTCACATTGGAATGACATACTTGTACGGGATAAAAAGTAGCCTATGTTGGGCTCTGTACCCCTGACAATTAATATACAAATTTTCATAATGATCGGCTGATTAGTCAAACCGTGAAGGAATAACAAACAAACTCACTTTCTCATTTATAATATTAGTATGATGTTACCCGGGGATAAAGTAACTTTCCAACGGTGAAAGAATTTTTGAAATCGGAAAGTCCATAGTTTTAAAGTTTATTCTTACAAACAAAAATACATATAAATCTTTCCTCTATAAAATATTAGTATAGACTAGCGAAATCCGCGCAACTTCGTTTGCGTGTATCTCGCTTTCCCGTGGGAATTTCGTAAAATCCTTATATACATATAATCGTATGTTATACATAGAAGCCTTCCTCTTGCTTGAATGATTTTATCTATTGCTGTTCTATCTAAAACTGCAGCTAGCATATTAAATTTAAACAAATAAGATACCATACCTTTTCGACAACCTTCCATGAATGTTAAAATATACCAGAATATAACATAAGAATTTAATTTACGTCCACCAGTGAATTCCAGTGAAGTTGTGTCCAGGCCTCCAGGGTGATAATTACTCGGACACGCCACAAGTCAGTCAATTAGCCCCCGCCCATTGACTGTGGCCATTCATAGCCCTCGGAAACCATTCAATATTTCAGGATCACGACTCACCATGAAATAAAAAAGTAAATAAAGGCAAGTTATAGACTGAACTTGAGAATGTTCTTTAATAAAAAAAAAATATCAAACGGGTTAATAAATCTCGTCAAACTCAGGAATGAGAGATTTAGTTCGAGTTCTTTTAATTATTGGAAGTATAATAGACTGAATTTAAACTACGGCTTTATAAAATGTTTCATTTTTGCATAAGTAGTACAAAATGAAGTCGCTTCCACTGTCTGTTGTCGTTGTCGCAACCTTTCAAACTACTCAACGGATTTTAAAGCGTTTTTAGTAATAAGCCCGCCACGCACTGTCCATCCGTGCTGGACATCCGTGCACGTGTCATCCAGATAGACTACGCACGGTCGTTTTGCGTCGTGACTCGTGCATCGTGCGCGGACGTCCAGCGCGAATGGATGGTGCGTAGAGGGCTAATAAGGATAGAGGAAGGTTTTATATGTTACAAACAAGAATTTTCCACGCGAAAACGGGATGTGCGGATTTTGCTCGTTTAACTGAAAATTTATTCAGAAGAAACTACTAAAACTATATTTCCTCTGATCATCATTTCTCTATTACTAGTTGAAATAGGAAGAGTTAATAGCATAAAATGAATCAGAGTTGCTAAAGTAAACGGTGTTATAGATTGCCACGCGCCATCTTTGGAACCAGCCGTTCTAAGAGAAAATCTTGCGGTACTTTTTCAATCTTTGGACAATCGGTGCCATTGGTTGACCTTACGTTGACCCTAATACTTATCATAGATTATATATGTACAAATTATAAAAATATTAACGCTCGGCAACCCCTTGTCTTTTCAGATCTGAGGACTAAACATCTAAAGCTTTATCAAACAGACCCAAAAATTCCTTCACGGAGGCCGAACAGATACGAGTATACAGCCACTCGCATGTCTTTGTAAACAGCAAACGCTTCTTTGTTTAATCAGGAGTAAAGGTCAACAGAATTGTTTCTTTAGTTTGTCTGTATTTCCGTGTACCTCCAAGTAGTTTTGTCGAGCAACGAACCTTCAAAGTAGAAGGCCGTCCATTCAAAATGGCAAAATCTCACGGTACAATTATAAACTGTTATGGATACAAGTCACTTTATTAGGTACTCGTGCCTGTGTATGGTTACCTGTTGCCCTGTACTGTAGGGTCACTTTATATCGTTCGCTACCCTCATTATTTATTATTTATATTAGCCTAAACTGCCCCGTTACAGCTGCAACAAAGGTCTCCTTATCATACACAAATCGTGGAAAGGGCATGAGTTCTTTATATTCATGGAAATGAAGGAGAAATTAAGACGTGAAAATCCTAATGTGGTTGGTGGATGAGTAGCAGCAGGCCATCTAACTAGGCCCTGGATACCGCCGCCGTTGGTATGTGTATCATAAGTCATACTCATACCAACGGCGGTAACAACTTCATTAGTCTAATTTCCAATAATAAAATGTTTGACAACGCAATAGTACAGTTTGATAAATAAAAAGCCAATAGTTTCGTTATGTACTTCAGTAGCCACAAAAATATATGTCAAAAATAATTAAAGTGAAAGTTCGACAGACTGCCATACCTATTATATAGGATTTTAGTGTCCTTGCCTGCATAACATATTACTTATCTCCATGAGTAGATCCAACGCTTCTAGGAAATTCTATGATCTATGTTCTCCTTATTAGAAACCTTATGACTCAACCACATTGCATAAATATTGCATTGCTATTGCTATTTTAATAGACTTTGCAATGTGCATGCCGAATAAGGGTGCTTATCTACTTAACAACATGGAAAGGCACGTCATTGGCGCCAGCAAGACGTTGATACAGTTCAAAAATTCTTATCGTCATTACTCATTATCCACGTGAGAT
This sequence comes from Endotricha flammealis, assembly GCA_905163395.2. Classification (NCBI taxonomy): domain Eukaryota; kingdom Metazoa; phylum Arthropoda; class Insecta; order Lepidoptera; family Pyralidae; genus Endotricha; species Endotricha flammealis. Next base: position 8,376,932 of record LR990863.1, on the reverse strand, counting down.
TCCATCAAAGGAGCACGTTGTATTTTTATATGCAATTAGCCTATATTTATTTATAAACTATACATTGGTGCGACACTAATTTGTAAAAGCTAATTATCTAAATTCTATTATACTAAACATTAATAAAAGTAACATAAACGAAGTTCGAATATTTTGTACTTATTTTACAATACAGTCTAAAAATCGAAAACTTCGTAAAAATAAACTGTGCGTAGTAATTGATCTAATGGAGGAAGGTTTGAGGAGGATGGGAAGGGTCACCAACTGGAGAAGGACAGCCAAGCTCCGTGACAAATGGAGTGAGACTGTAGAAGAGGCCAAGACCCCACAAAGGGTTGTAGAGCCATCGGAAGTAAGTAAGTTATTGATCTGTAGACTTTTAGAGAATTTACATAAAAAGCGTGAACTACTCGTAATAAAAACATTTAAAATCTAGTTTCAAATTACACTCACTATATCGCACGTTTCACATTTCGTAGAGCAAGGTAGCAATTGAGATCGAAACTTGACTTTCACAATAGCAGATTAAAGGCTAGATTATGTTTATTCTCATCAAACGTGCCTGCCATTACTCTTTCGTTATTACCGTGAGCATACCGAATATGGTTCGATTCCAGCTATTAATGATCTTTTGATAAAAGAAGAATCTTATTACTTACTTATAATCTTAATTTAGAAGACACAGACTATTTTAGAAGCTGTTTTTAGTGGTAGTATCTAGATTTCAGGTTGTATTTCAAAATTCCCTCTTGAACGGGAATAATAGGATTATGTGAGATATTGATTACGTCTAGTCTAGTAAATCTATAAACTCTGAAGTCAGTGTGCCCAATGGTGCTTATGTCCAGTCCAGTGAAAGCGCGCATTGTGCAGCGCGCCGCCGGTTGCGATTGCGCAGTGTGCTTGCGGAAGGGGCCGACTCTTGGCCGACATATCGCCAGCGAATGCTTCGTTATAACTAGAATAGTAACTAAAATTAGCCAACAATTCATATAGCATCAAAGAGGTATAGATTAGATAGGTTAGAGAAGACAAGAGTAAGCCTCTAAATGATTTATTGTTTATATGGATTTCATTTTAGCAGTAGGAAATTCTGAATAACCACTGATATGCTTTGAAATATTTTGCTACATATAGGATAAATGGAATAGAAGTACTGATGTCGTCAAATATTCGCAATTGATTAGGTACTAAGGGCCGATTGTTTGTTCAGTAGTTAAGTATACTAATGGTTAAAATTCGTTGAAAAAACTAACTATTTGTTAAAAACTGAATTTTAACCATACTGAACCTAGCACAATGGGCCCTAAGTGAAGAGGGCGGTGACAACTGTTCAACAGACTTATTTATAGAACTCTAGCTTTCGATACTGCTATAAAATATTTAAACTATGAACACTTAGTCATGAAAGTTCACGACGAAGACATCGGAATATCCCGCACATATGTCAGTGATTCAGTGCGTGACTGGTATACATGTGTTCGACCAGCATTCTGTCACAATGGCTGATGTCATTGGCACAGTGATGCCAAAACAACGTGAACGGAATTGGGATTTCAAAACAAAACATGAGCCAATTACAAACAGCTTTTGTTACAACTCCACATATAGAAATGTTATGGAACTGGTAACGTCTACTTTATCATTTGGAAATTGTCTATATTCAACAATATACAAATAAGTGGTGACTGTGATCTTGTTTTATTGATAGAGGCACGCAAAGGTTGGGAAACAGTAAAGGCCCGGACTCCAACGAAGCCGAGATGTAATAAACTAATCAAATCTCTCAATTCATCGATTCGTAATTCGTCGTAATGCTAGAGGTCGTGACCTTTCAAATCAACTTATTACTGAAATGAATCATAAACTAAATTTTGTGATGCTGATAAAAATTATTAAGATTTCCCACTGATAGTTTTATCAGTTATCAAATTTACATGTTCTGTTTGTCACATAAAATATATAAAATCTCATTGGTTTGTCATATCAAGGGTAACGGAGAATCTAATCTTATAAAATGCCTTCAAAGAACCAAGATTGTAATAATTGATTGTAATTCCATTTTTAAAAGAACAATCGGTTGTTACGAGAATATCCGAGAAACAGCTAAGTAGTCATCATATTGACGAAGCGCTCACTGGAAGTATCTAGAAGTAACAACTTTTAAGTAATCCTTTTTCCAACATAATGTTTTTATCTTAAATAATAAAGAAAACATGTGGCTGAGATGAGATGATGATGATGATGAAAGAATATTATCTTGTGGAAACGGCATTCGAAATTTCAACTTTTCGTAAGAATATTACAAAATTATTCTATGGCCTTCTGATCTGTCTGTGTCTCTAGATCGAAAACGCATTTAAATAAGTAGCTAGGTAGGCATTGAAACTACAACTTTTTCCAGAAAAGTATTATTAGATGAAGATGTCCTACACTTAATTGCATAACTAGGTGCATATCCATGCCACGTAGGTTGGGCTAGGGCGTATCTTCGTACTTGGGAATGGCAATAATCGCATGAGTCAGTGCGCCCACGCGCCCGTCGCTTTAAATACTACCAGCCTGCAGCAATAGTATGGATGAATATCATTATAGGTTTCACACGAAGATAATCAGTAGAAATCTCGTGTTACATAACTTAGTAACATACCATTATGGTACGGTTCTTAGCTCGGTCTAACATTATTTAAAGTAATGGCGACATTATGACTGTTCTACCTACTTAGATGGCAAAAGTACCTAGGTATTCATCTGCTGAGTATACTAAACAGCTGTTAACCGGTACTAATATTACTAGCAGTTATATAAATGTATGGACATATTTGTCGTATCCTTATTACACCCTTAGTTCTAGACTCTATTATATTGTGATTATCATTATATTATTTAAGTATTTATTTATTCATTGCAACATGATGGACTCCCGGAGGGTTTGGCAGTGATGCTGTGAGGTGGCATTATTAACAGGCTACATAAATCTATTGGCTTAGTCTATAGTCTAAACATAAAATATACAAAATTTATAACAGTCAGCACTTACAACAGTACGTTAGCCAGATTTAGGCATTTACGGTACGTTATGTTTCAGGGCATTCTCCGCCATTTCCAAGACAGTTATGGCTATGTCGGCGCCGAGATTCGCCATGCCGCCGACTCGCCTTAACAGCCGAGTATAACGCCCAGAGCTAATCGAATGTGGGTGGCAATGGCCAATATGGCGTTAAGGTTGATTTATTTCCAGTGTCACAAAATTTCAATGCTAACTGTGGACCTACCTCCGTAAACTTGACTTTTACAATGAACATAATTTTAAGCTTTGGGTGTGTTTTAGTTGCAAAAGAATTGAATCCATGGCCAGAACTAAATCGATCGACGTCATCACACATTGGAGAGAGCAATTTATTTGGTCTTCCTGAGAAGTAACCACTGACTGAACATCATCGTGAAACAGCTATACGTGTCATTGTGAGTCTCAGCCTCTCCCTATCTCTTTTTGTCTTTGTCTCTTTTGTTTTTATCTCATCTTTCATCATCGTTCTTCGTGATTGTTTTGGCATGTAACGGATCTTATCAGTTGCCTTTGCATTTAAGACAATAAGATTTCTGATTGGACACCTCAATCTAAGTTTTTCAGTTATAGCTCTAGTTTCCCCGTGAGGTCAATGAGCATCCAATGATTTAATGTCAATCTAATATACAACAAGCGGTTGTTGTACCTATATCGTGGCTTTACAGTGCGGTGCCGGTGGGAATGTGTGGTGGGCTCGTCCCGATTTTCGTATTGGACAATGGATAATGATTTGGACACAAACACAATGTTCATTGTGTGAAAATATTTTCGCCGACGGGCGATGATGGCCTTTCGTGGCACATGGTCGTTGCATGCATGGCCCATTGTGTGCATCTACTGCCTCAATATGCTACATTGATGCTATGTGATCAATATGTAGCCATGGCATTACATCGCTAAGTTAATAGGATAAGGTTATATAATATAGCCAACTTTTAGGAACCCCATGGTGTAGCTCATGTCAAACTGGATGAACACGCAGTCAAACGACAACCGCAGCCATCATGAGGATGGGTTTAAATTTCAAATCTGTCATTTGTTAAGCAGCCTGAAAACACTGCCAATAGCTAATTGCAGTTGACACTTGTGAGTAGTGATGAATCAATATTAGACTATGAGAGAACCATCATAAATTCCCACCGCTGTCTTCCAAAGTCAGGATTAATAATAGCGACCACAGGTCAGCAATAAAGTTCTCAACTCAACGTTCATTCACGCAAAATGTGTCTAAAAAACGCTGGTCCAAACCTTGAGGACAATGCCATTTTCGAGATCCACGCGTCGAACAAAAGTGTGTGGCCAGTACGGTGAAGACGGCGTAAGCAGTGAAGTTGTTTAGGCTATGAGGCAGAAATAATTATTATGATAACGCATTCTATCGTGAGAATTGTAAATTCATAAATTACTATGAAAATGATTCGTTTTCCAGTAATATGTACAAACGAGCTGACGAGTAAATTCATCATTTGTCCAACGTTATCTATTCTGTTAATTTTGAAAAGTTTTATTGGTATTTTCCTCATTTTGTCACTAAGTTGTTGATTCACTTCCGGAATAATTAATCCCAACAGAAATTATTTCATAGTAGTCTTTATCTGTACAATATTTTTTCTTGTCTTGGTGACGAATTGATATTACCTATCTAGTGATTATGAAATATAATAAAGATACTTTCCAAATAGGAATGAGAAGGACAAGTGTTAAAAATAGGTAACTAGTTAAAATACATTTCGCCAAAAACATAAGAACATATCGACAAATGTCGGTTACTTAATTTTTCGGTTGAATGTAAGAACAGCCAGGTCGTTTGAAAACAATGTCAATAGATGGCGTTTTTGAAAATACAAAAAATGATGTTGGCGAGACATCTAGAAATCTTAACAAAAATATAATATATTTAGAATAGAATTATTTATTTTGATTCGCTCAAATGAGGGTAAACAGATGGGATGAAAAGGGATTATAATTAAAATTCGTTTAATCGATAACTTACATAACGTCGTCTATAAGTCTAATACTGTTAAGTTCTTATATTTATTTAAAACGCAATATCATCTCGTTCTCCAGTTTTTGCTACTTATAGACGAATATGTTTTAGTCAAGGTGATCAACATTTGGAACGCGCACAATAGATTTTTTTTTCTTACAGAGGTTTACTATACTACGCAGAAAGTTTTTAGAAATAAAGTCATTTATTTATCTATGTCACAGAATCACTACTATAGGTATAGTACTACGTAGGTATTAGAAATGTTTGAAATAAAGGTAGATGATTTCATTTTATTATTACAAAGGTTTGAAATTCGCATTCTACCAAGTAGTTACCTTTTTGTAGTGCGTATATTTAAATGCGGTTTCATTAACGTATAAATAAGGTTTTTTTAATTTAGATTTAAGTTAATTTTAAGATGTACTTATAGCACCAATAAATATTTTCTTTTCTTACAATTTTCCTTGTATTATCGTAGCATGGTTCCAGTCAACACTGACTCTACGTTATGGTCACAGACATCAAAATACAGGCCTGGTTTTGCAGATTCACAGATATGTTCTAGTCAGCATATATGCCAGACATTGTCGAATAATCATAAAAATCATGGAGGCTGTAGGACTGGGATGGGACAGGCCTGAGACGCATAGAAGTGTAAGGAATGAGTGAGCACCACTCGTATAGTCGTATATTCGTAACTTCTCCTATGAGGCTTCTTCTTTCAAAGACTGCTTTCATTCAAAGACCTTTATTATATCAGTAGATATTAGGTACGTATAACTTTAAACGCTCATTTCATCGCTATAAAAATCGAAATCAGGAAAATATAAGTATGAAGTTTTTAGTGTTACAATCGCACATAGACTACGGCACTTGTTTATAATCATGCCAACCTTTCAACGCACCGATCAACAATCTGCTTTGCGTGGGAAACAGAACTGTTTGAATGTACACGGATATGAATATCCTTTAGGTAAAAATGTCAATTTTGTACTTAGTTGCAGTGATTAGAGAGAAGGGAGGGGCGTAGCCGGCGCATGAGCAGCCCACGTGCTAACGGCGAGCGCCGCAGCCTTGCAAGGACATCGCGTCTATGCAAGGAGCATAGTTAATTAAATCCCACCATATCGGTGACTCATAACACCTTTGCTTTACGCAATCACTCTAAATATAGATGATAATAAGTATATTTAATTTTAAGATAACATTTCGTCATTTTTGTAAAGATAAACAATGATGATATTCTTACGTCACTGAATAATGTTGATGAAATAAGCTCATAACGCGACCCGATCAATTTCCCATGGGAGTTTAGACTTGCGACATACCTATTCGAGTTGACTTTAATCGGTACAATATTCCGAGAAAACCCCTGATAGAAAGATTCGATCCAAATTAACCCTATTGATTCAATCTGAAGCCAAGCAAGTGCCGTAATTGCTGCCGAACCGAAGGTACTGGCTCAAATGTTGGTGTGTAGCATATATGATAAAAACCCATCGAGTAATCCAAACCTGACCTAACCATACAGTGATTTCCTATAGGAAATTTAAGCTGTGTCACTGAAGAGTGAGGCGGGTGTGTGATGTATAAGACAATGAAGACAATAATAGTGACCTATCTGTGTTTAGAGGACTAATGGCAGAGGCTCAGCGTAAAAAACAATATTTCACCAATCCTAATCTTTTTTCCGTTTACATTACGTTATTTTCATAAACTATAATTACATAAGAGAACTTGCACACTTTAATCTATTTCCGTCGCAAAGTAATAGGTAGTACGTGCATCGTTATACTGAGAGAGGCAATAAATGTAATTAGGTACTGAGTGGTGTAGTGTCACAAAGTCACAAGAGATTATGTCACAACATGGTATTTAACATGACTGGCAGTTTATAACTTTACCAGCGAAGGCAAATAAACAAGCATCAACTAAAAACAGTTTTGTCACTGTCATTCTTATGGGAAATTTAATGTAGTGCGAAAGTGACAAAACAAGATTTAGATAAACCTTGGATGATATTTGTTTATTAATAAGGGGATTGATGACTACCCTATGGACCATCTCGATGGGCCATCGGTGAAGTGTAGTAGTAGCGTGTGATGGCCCATTCCATTATAGTGGCCCATCGTGTAGGAGTCATTATGTAGGTATACCAAGAAGCAACAGAGACCATAAGGGATAACGACGATAAGATATGATAAGTAAGAACCATACGGCGGCCTGTCGAAATTTATACGAGCTGTTATTCTCGCATTAAAGTTATTATTACAATCAGGGAAATAACAGAAACAATGATTACAATATAACAAGGAAGTTTCCTTGTGCATTGTAGATAGTTATCTAACTAAAACGATACTACCTTTTCTTTGAATTCATAGCATAGGTCATTTACGTAGATTAGATTTAAAAATGTGACGCCATTTCTTACATATTTGTATATTTATTGATTATGATCTTAATTTTTGTTAATGACTTGTTAGAACATTAATACCTAGGTACCACTTTTTAATCATTGTTACCGCCTACCATTGCTAAACTAATTAATAAAAATTAATTCTAGCCAGGTACCCAATTCTTAAAATGAAGATAACTTGTTCTGACATTAGATTAAATTGAAATTGAAATAAGTTTATATTTTACTGTCCAAGAAGTAGTTATTCGCTGTGGTCCAAGACAAGCATTCGTTGTTTTATTTTTATTCTTTTATATCACACAACGCCATCTAGTCTAAAAGTAACCAACTAATTTGTACTATGTATGGGTACTAGAGAGCGCTGATAAATAAACTTGAATATTTGTTTTGTATATAAATACTTATTATACATAGAAAACATCCAGACCAAGGCAAGGCAAACAGACATGTTCATGCGAACAAATGTTGTGCCTTGCGCAGGATTTGCACCCGCGGCCTTTGGGATAAAGTGACCATTGCTGGCCACTCGACCACCAGGTCTGTCAACCTACCTACCTCTTTTACGCTCTTAAAACGTAACTCGTACAATTTATCGAAATTGCTACTCGAGTCTCAATAGGTTATAATAAACAATAGCAAATAGACCTTGAATAGCTAATAATTTCCGCGGAATAGGTACTTCAGGTTACGTATTGAAGTGGAATATTTGAAGTGTTCTTATCTCAAAGTAGACGTATTTCTCATGTTAATGTTGCAGTATGTAAATACACGTGGATACAGGGATACGGGTCTCCCTTCAATCAAAAGGGATTAGAACGTACTCTGCCACGCTGCTCAAATGCGGATTGGCAAAGGCCACCGACCGGCCAACGACAGTCATCCATCGATAACAGCTGGAATGACGGCTTAACGTGTCCTCCGAAGCACGAAGAAGCTCGAGATAACGAAAGAACGAAACCCATCCAAACACTGGCTAGGGTCGACGTTGCTTATCTTGCGTGTTCGATTTAGAGTGCGACACAACGACGCCATCGAGCTCCTCTCATGTACGCCAGGTTTGTAGAAAAATCTAACAATTGGCCCTTGGTTTATTTTAGAAATTAATATTAGGCACTACTGATGAAATGAAAATTACTTTTATTGGCCGTACAGGGCAGGGCAAATACGCGGTGCCTGTAGGCACAGGCTGTTTATTTTTGGTGACAGGCCTGGTGATCGAGCGGCTTTTTCCCAAGGGCCGCGGGATCGAATCCTGCGCAAGGCAAACATTTGTGTGCATGAACATTTCTGTTTGCCTTGGTCTGGCTGTTTTCTGTAATATAATAAGTATTTATTTACAAAAGTATTTAAGTTTATTTATCAGGAATCTAGTACCCAAGTTGGTATAAGCTGTTGCTTAGTTTAGGACTAGATGGCGTTGTTTGATTCGTCTAAAGAATACTATTTATTTGTTAACTGTCAGGTTCCCAAATACGTTGACTCAACACTTGGGCATTTCTACGTGACGTTTCGCATATTAATATAGTTTCAAAACCGTCTAATCCTGCGTCGTCTGCGTTATTTCTGTGTGCGCACGCGCCGCCATCCGCCGTCTATTCCTGGCCAGACGCCGCCGGCCGACGCCCGTGCCACCGAGTAGATAAACTACAGATAACTCCTTAAAACTGTAAAATATAAATTACCTTAACGTTTTAGGGACCATAGTTTTAACTATTTTACTAAACGAACGACGTACAATCGATGAATTTGTAAGCTCTATGTCTCGGCAGTGTACCTAAAAGAAAATTCCGCGTACTAAAGTCCCTCGCCCCTAAAAGCCTGTACGCAAAGGCAGGATTTCCTCTAGATACGTCTGAAAACTAACTAAAGTAGAATAAATAACAAACACTGCTAAGTAAAATTTTTTTGAAATTTTAATTTTTGTAGCAGGCAACACATTGGTAGCTTTAGCTCCTGTGGTATTGCTGATGTTCATAAGTGACGACAACCGTTTGCCGTATGACATTACAAAAAATCTAAATGCTCGTAATGATTTAGTACCTATTTATTCAATATGAAGTTGAGTATCTGTGTATCCTTGCTCGGATTCTGTACGCGTATATCGAATGGCATCTTCACCTTTGTACTAAAAAGACTTTGATCTCAATACGGATTTAATTAGAGCAATTAGCGTAATAGATAGTGCATTAGTTAGATGTTACATCTAATTAACTGATTATGCTTATGGACAACTACCTACTTATTATATTTTTGTTTATTTTTAAACCCTATCTTACATATTTGATCAAAAAAACAATTTGCCTTTTTATGGTTAGCATAATATTACGTTACAACAGGGTACCTAGTTTGCAAAACACTATCCCCTTTATTAATATGTATCAGAGATCAGCCAAGGTTTAACTAAAACATTTACTGCAATGCTTTCTACGCTGTCGCGAAGTTGACCAAGTGAGAAGACAAGTGAAGTGAAGTAAAAACAAAGTAGAAAAAGAGCGAAAACGTTTTTGCTAAATTTCGCGGGTATAATAAGAATTCTCCACAAAAATGACGACAGATAAGGTTGTTAATTCTTGATTTACCGTTTTTTATTAATGAAAGGCTCATTTTCCAGCAGTCACCTGCATCATAATCACATAATTGTTGTTGATAATATCAACATTTATCGACAACAAAATGGTGTCAAATTAAAATAAATAAATATAAAGGGACAATTCATACAGATTGAGCTAGCCCCAAAGTAAGTTCGAAACTTGTGTTATGGGATACTAACTCAACGATATTATATTTTATAACAAATACATATACAGGGTGCCCTGAGGGCGACCGACACTCCCAAAATTTCTTAAGAGGTTTATACATCTGCTTTATGCTGGTGAAAGATCTTTTGTCTAAGTATGATAGTTTCGGAGTAATTGACTAACAAACATTAGTTGTAAAACTGTGTGATTTCATCCCTAAAATCAGCTGTGAACGCAGCAACGGGGATGTATTAAGGTCGTTTTTTTTAAATCGGTCATTGACCTGACCACGATTATTTTTAACCATAAGTAAACATAACCATAACATTGATTTCATAACTTTTTAATCTTAGATGTTGGTAGCGTAGCCTAATAACGACCTTTAAGGCTTTTCATTCCTTTATGCCGTAGTGATTGGAATAAAACATGTGTTTTTTGTTAATTGTACCGCCAGCAACTCATACTATCATTCCTTAGTGATAACGTATTTATTATTTTATTTGTTTTAGTAGGTACTCCTTAATGGCCTTTCTGACACTAAAAAAAGGTATGTACGTCTTGAATTTCGAACTCGATTCGAATTTTTTTTTGTTACGAAGAAATGCTTTTTTTCTACAATTGTCACGGTAATCATAGTGTTGTCAACAGTGACGTGTAGCAAAAAAACTAAATGTCGTTACAAGCGCGAGATTATTTAAACTTAATAATGCTGTACGTAGAGTGCGAGTACAACGCAAGGGCAGCTTTGCGGTTGTACCGAGAGCGTTTACCTCCGCCGCATCCGGTAAATCCTCGCGTAGTTACCAACGCCCTTTACCGGGTACAGGAGAATCGTCCGATCGTTCCACGGACATCGATGGATGACCATCGTGGTGGCGGGTCTAGACGTGTGCCTGTGCGGCTTGAGGAGAACATTTTAAGTTTCTTTGACCAGAACCCCCGAGCAAGTTCTCGACAGGCCGGGCGCCGTTTCGGCGTTGGCCACATGTTGGTTTTGGACGTTTTAAAACTAAACAGGCGCCATCCATACCGCATCCAAAAAGTGCAGGCAATGCTGCCGAGGGATTTGGCGGTGCGAGCAGCATACTGCCGTTGGCTGGACGACGGCATCCGCGAGAATCCTCGTTTCGTGCAGCAAATCATTTGGAGCGACGAGGCGACATTTACGCGGAATGGTTTATGGAAACGTCGAAACGAGCACGTTTGGGCGGAGGAAAATCCCCGCATTTTCCGACAGACAGCGCACCAACAGAGGTGGTCGATTAACGTGTGGGCCGCGATTCATGGCGACACCATAATTGGACCAATTTTTTTACCACCCACTTTGAATCGACATGGATACCATGAGCTACTTAGAAACGTGGTGTCGCCATACCTGGACCAATTACCGTCAGAGGAACGACGTGCTGCGTGGTTTCAACAGGATGGGGCTCCAGCTCATTCGGTTGTGGAAGTGCGCGAAGCTCTAAACGAACTATTCGGCCAATGGATCGGGCGATACGGGCCGAACAGATGGCCGCCGCGCTCACCAGACCTCACGCCTCTCGACTTTTTTTTGTGGGGCACTCTCAAAGACCGAGTGTACCGGGATGAATACGAAACGCGAGAGCAAATGGTGCACAGAATTGAACAGGCGTTTGCTGAACTCCGCCAGCAAAATGTGGAGACACAGTTGCTTGCGCGTGTGCACCGTCATACCAAGCAGCGTATCCGACTGTGTCGCATAAGACGCGGCGGACACATTGAGCATCGGCTGTAAGGGGGTGAGCGCTAGGTACCTACGGCCTAATAAAAACTATTCGTAATTACTTATTCTTTTTAGCGAAGAGAGTACCTATGTTAAAACAAATACGCCAATAATCAGACTTACCGAATCCAGCCCTGAATTAATTGAATGAACGGATGAATGAATGAAAAGTTTATTTGCCTTTGGTACATGGTAATTGTCACGGTTACCATAGTGATACAAAAATATCCTATTGTCAATAGGTACATGCTAGAAGTAAATTGTGAAAGTTTCTATTATTTATTAAATGGTATTGGTGTTTTAAGTGATGTTTAGTGTTTTAAATGTTGTTTAGTGGTTTTGAGTGTTGTGTCGCATGAGTCGCATGAGAGAGATGCGCTCAGATACATCGAGCATCGTGTGTTGTAGGTAAGTTCCTGGCGTACCTACTTCATGTTTGCTAGATTTTTTAAATGATAATCAGAATTACTATTAATAGGTAGGTATGTGTATCGTGGGCTAGGCAAGGGCTAAGCTAGGTACCTACAGCCTGTCCGTAGCGTAGTAGTACCCGTCCGTGTAGTTATCTTATCAAATGCACTGTTGTTCTGGAATTAGGGTTATCGGCACGTAGGAAATTTTCAAATCTGTGCCTTTTTTTTAAATAAACTATTTTTAAATGAAACCTATATAAAACGCATGTCTGTAAGGTACATATCATCAAACTTTCGGCTGTGTTCGTCGCCTTTTTCCTCCCTGTATAGATAAACATCCAAGACCCGAGGCCAATCAGAAAAAGTTCGTTTTTCATCATGACCCGACCGGGGATCGAACCCGGGACCTCCTGGGTGGCGGTCTGGCGTGGTAACCATTACGCCACGGAGGTCGTCAAATCAATCGACACTGCAAATTGCAAACTGACAAATTGATTTATAATAATGATATTAAATTTATTTTCTGTATTACATAAATAATTAATTTGGTTTAAATGGAAACTATAAGATACAATTCGGAAGGCGTTTTAACTACACTTGACATATTTCAGATGGAGTATGAATATTTTCAATGTCAATTTACATTGAGAATGTAACCAGTAAATTAATAAACTGTGACATTTTTAGTAGGAGAACATTGACATAAAGTTTAAACAAGCTGTCCGGTACTGAGATTTTGCAGCATTACGATGGTGCACATGGTGACAATTTTTATTTAACAGATCTTTTCGTCTTTTTTAACAGATCATTTTTAGTCAATTGGACACCATTGCTTCTGTCGCTTGCTCGCAACTGACAGAAGGGTGATGGTGTGTATGTGCACCATCGCAATGCCGCATAATCTTAGTACCGTACAGCGTGTCTATACCTTTATGTCGATGGTAGGAGAACTATAAATGTACATAGTTTCAAGTGGATATAAATTAAATATTATGGGAGAAAACTCATAGGTAGGGAGTTTTCAGATCTCTTACTCACTGAACAAAACGCATTGCTACTTAACACCGATATTCTGTAAGAGGGTGGTACTTTCTCAGTCAAGCTAGTCCACTTCATAAACGCTCTATCTACCATTCAAGATTCTTTTTGAATCAAATGAATCCTGACATTAATTACATGATACGGGTAAATTCCCGCGATAAGTACTTATTTATTCATTCAGTTTTCCAAGAATATATAATTAAGAGATTATAGCTTTAAGATAGTATTATCATATGAAAGTATGATTATCTATCTATACTAATATTATAAAGAGGTAAAGTTTGTGTATTTGTTAAATTGTAAGGGGTAATCTCGGGATCTACTGAACCGATTTTAAAAATTCTTTCACCAATAGAAAGCCACATTATTGCTGAGTGTCATAGGTTATATAAAAAACCAAAAAATAAAAAGGCTTTTAACATTATGCCCAACGAAGTGGGCACGGGTCAGCTAGTCTTCTATATATATAAAATGCTTTGTCCCGACTGACTGACATTTTATTCCCACGGAAAAGCGGGATAAACGCAAACGAAGTTGCGCGGGTTACTCTAGTATTCTCTATATCATTACCTTTGATTTGCATCTAAGTCTGAGTAAGGACGCAACCGTTGATTTGCTTGTAAGTCTGAGTAAGGACGCAACCGTTGATTTGCTTGTAAGTCAGAGTAAGGACGCAACCGTTGATTTGCTTGTAAGTCTGAGTAAGGACGCAACCGTTGATTTGCTTGTAAGACAGAGTAAGGACGGACGGTTTAACTTAACATTCCTTTTCTTCCTTCCATTAATATTCCTTACAATACAGAAACACCTTAAGAGCGCGCACCCAAATCAACGCAACTCAAAATCGAAGCGTGTTATTTTACGAAACTACTGAGCCACGAATATGAGCGTGCGCCGGCGAAGACAAATGATTTTGATACTTTTATGATAAGACTTCACTATTTAATATAATAGTAGACTCGAAGTTCATGTGATTTTAGCTACAGACCTATTTCTATGTAGGTATTGTTATTATATAATTGGCATGTTTCTTTCGGAATTTCTTCATGACTCGTTTGGAAATAAATACAAATATCTTTACTCGTGTATTAATATACACGAGTAAAGATATTACCTATGGAATATGGTAGAGGTATAAAAATAAAGTACACAATAGATAAATGTAGGTACATATAATTATTCGTATTAAAAACATGTGTCTCTAATTGGCATACTTCTACTCTTCCTTGGATCTACCAATTCTGGTAAAATACATGTCTCGTAAAATTTCACCAATTTCGGTTCCATCTTTGATGACCAAAATTCGTCATCTCTTTGAATACTGGCAGTCTTCAGACGAAATTGGGGCCCAGTCCATACCGCAAATAGACACAGTTGCTTATCACTGAAACATTATTAGTAATTATACAGGATGATACAGAAAGGGGATTACAAGCCGTATGGGGGCGATTCTAGTCATCATTATGACCCTGTTTAACTAGAGGACAAGCAATGTAAGTAAAATAAAATGGATGTATTTTGTGAGATGTGAGACGATATGAAAAGGTCGTCAGTCAACACGCGAGCGACAACAGATTATTATACCTATTACAAACATATAGACGTCCATGGGCTACGGTAACTTCTTCACATTAGGCGGGCTGTTCACTCCACCCGACGTACAAAAAAAGAAAATAAAAGGGAATGGATTTTACGACGACTGAAGATACCACCCTGACTCCAGATAACTAGTGAAAATAGATACTTTGACAAATACATACTTTTGATCATGATTTCCGACCCGACCGGGGATCGAACCCGGGACCGGGGGTGGCGGTCTGGCGTGGTGACCATTACGCCACGGAGGTCGTCTAAATTTATCATGCTATAACGGCTGAACGGATTTAGATGAAATTTGATTTACCTACATATAGATTTTGACCTTATTTTGGATAAACATATAGGATACTTTATATCCAGGAAATATTTAGAATTCCTGCATAATCTTTGAAAAACCGAACTACATGCGTGCTGAGCTGTGGGCACCGGCAATTTTGTTTAGGGATCCAAAATATCTTCACCTAAGGACTTTAAATTTTGTACAAATACTCTTAAATGTATGTATACTGATGTACTTACGAGGGCAACATGATCTATTGCTGTGGTAAAATGTCGTTTACTTTGTTCTGAAGAACTCCGTGGATACTCATCACTTTGATCTATTTTCAATCTGAAAACAGGAAGCTAATTTGTTGATTTACGAAAATAAAATCATAGTGGACAGTTACTTCATTGTCACTCCACATACCAACCGACCAACTAACGTAGACAACTATGATCTACACCATCTACTTTCATGCGCAGATAATCAACTCATAGCCTAAAATCTTGAATCCCAAATTACTTAAAGAAAATAACTACATAGCGATATTAACTCGTTTTTTTTCATAATTTTTTTGTTTATTACCCTTTGGGGGGAGATTCCCCTTTCTCGTTCTCCACCAGAGATTCAAACCATTCAAACTTTCAATCATGTGCTATACAGTCTATGTTGAAAATAAAATATCAGGCATGGATTATAAGTAGTAGTAGCTTGGACAACGTTCAACATAATTCAGTGCGTGTTCTGTACACGAAAATATACAACTTTTACTATGGGGCTCATTGCCTCCAAAAATAATCGCGAAAAACTAAACAGCTGTCCCATAGAAAATTTTCATACGCTACCGGACTGAAACATATGAAACAGCAATATTTTTTTACGATTTCGCAATGACCGGCCTATATAGCCATTATACTAAGTACCACCAACCTTTTAGCCCTTGCTTTATTTAAATTTTCAACATTTCGTCTTTTTCTTTTTTTAGATAAAAACTGCTTATTTTTGTTCCCCATACTCTGAAACATATTATGTTGTTGTCACTAAAAAAGTAAATAGTTCGTCGTCATATCATCAAAAAGTCATATTTTACTTACCAAAGTATCTAGATTGTCGGTCGCGCTACACGGTTTGCACTGCGTATGGGCACAAAAATTACGTGAGGTCAATCCTGCGCCGGAGCGACGTGACCTCTCTCCGCAGAGCCGGCGGCTGGACTGAGTCGTAATAAAAGACGCGCGCGGTTTTATAGTGGTTTTATGGCTATATTAAAAAATTGGTAGAAAAATAATGGTAAACATTTATCATAAATTTTGGAGCCTAGATTTTAGGGAATACCTTTATCTCTTAGATGATGATAATATTGACATAAAATAACTAAGATTTAATGGTGAAAACAAACATAACAACGACTTGACTTTCTTCGTAATTTCACTTAGTTTGGATGTTAATATCTTATTTATGTAACAAAAAATTACAAAAATGTTCTACTAACTATATGCTTAAGTATATTTGCCGTTAGATTTTATAATTTATTTCTTACAATTGGCAGCATTACGGGGATATTTTGACATCCGAAGTTGGCACTGAACGTGAAATCGAGAAAACACTGTTCGGTTATCACGATAGCATTCATAAATATTCCATTACATGACAAAATGTTTTCTACTAACTATTTAGACAACAATATTGTCTAACATTTTGTGTAATTCATAAGTCTGTTAGAAAAGTTTTTTATAGATATTAAGAGCTTCGAAAAGTTCAGTTTTCGCTAAACTGAGCTGACGCCTGTGTGCGCCCTCTTAAACCTGTACTTTACGGTTTTGAACGCAGTTTTAATTAAAATAGTGCATTGCCGGATACACGGTTAAAAACCAACTCCAATATGTATATACTTAGATGTTACGTCATACGCATGCCACCAAATGCGTTTGAAGACAAAGCGTAAGTGGTACAAAACCTATTGTCTAAACTGTTTGCTTGTAAGTGGGAGTAAGGACGCAGTTTAACAATATTCCTTAGAGTACAGAAACCTGCACTACACGAATTTAACCCCTTGAAACAAAGTTGTGCGTTCCTACACCTCCAAATTTCAGTATGTAAAGACATGTCTTTACATTATTTCCTAGCTTAAACGATCATATGTAACCTATATTGTCATGAGGAAATTCACTAATAAAGTAGGACCCTAATATTCGCAGAATAATTGTAGAAGTGTAGGTTATAAATATTAATACAAAATCTAGTTAGTGAAGGCAAATTAAACAGGTTTAGTTGCCATCATTTATTTTTGTATGCGGTACTATGAAGGATGAAGTACACTATTTACAACTGTTTATCATTTAAAACTAATTAATTAGGTATCTATCTGACAAAATAAGTCACAATGTGTATTCTCTCGTTTATTGCTTTACGTTTTTACAAAAAGGTTGACCTAACCTGCATGAAGTACCGCCAAGGTGAGAGAGAACTTTACACTGCTTTACTTTTAACATATTTTTTATATAAATAAGTAAGTATAATATACATATAATACTATATACATACATAGTATTGATAATTAAAAATTCGAGTAGTTAAATACTTACATGCAGGTCAAAACCATATTTGCATACTTATTTCATTTAATTTACACTGAGGTTACATGCACGTGCGTCATTGATAGTGAGCATTCGTTTTTTCCTATTAACTAGAACTATGAGAAAATTCGATTTCATGCAGGTCAAGTCTAACCATAGATTTAGTATATTATACTAGCGTATAGATCGGCAATGGTTTGATTAAAGCGAGACCAAAAACAAAATACACTAGTGTGCGTATAATGTACATGTGTGCAAGCAAGATATATAACTTTGTGGATTTTCCTTTTTGTTCGAGTTATATCCTGGCACTTCACAGGTAACCATATTAATTCACGTCTAATTAACACCAAAACTACACTTAAAAACCATTAATTTTGTAAAAATAAGTGGGATTTGTTTTTAACACGACTGATGTCACGCCGATACAGCCCGATAGCGTGTATGAGAATGGTCTCGGCTATCTATCTCGCTCTAACAAACGCGTATGCTATGATCTATCTCTTTTGCATTGCCAATCTAACGCTAGTATATAATAAATCTATGAATCTAACTTACCGTTACGTTACAATATTGAAAAATCATGTCAGTGACCGACAGGTGACTCGAAAACATTGATACCAGTTAGCCCGCAGTTGATATTATTTGCGGGAAAATAATGAATAAACAGTATTGCAAAACAGCCCTTTCTTTGGAAATAAAAATAAATTATGTATAATATGCGTAAAGGCTTTTTCATATCTAACGGAAGATGAGTCGACGTTTTTTTTTGAAATGGTAGTAGCTTATAAAGTAGATTTTTTTTTCTTTCGTTTGGCACTCGGACCTCGGTCGAAGATTCCATTGTGCCAACTTCAAGTTATACTTTTAAAGCAGCGTATTCATGCTATCTCGACTTAGTATACAGTCTCTGAGTCAAGACGCCCCGCAGAAAGATGATAGCAAAATTTCTTCAGAAAAGGCGGATTTTGAAATCAACACGAAAATGCACTTTTAAAAGTTCCTGATCATAAACTGCATCACTATGCACTTTAACCAATGTTTGCATTACATTACACTATCAATACTATGAATCAAACGTTGAAACACATAGAATAGAAATTCATTTTTTAATCACGAGCCCAAGTGGACGACGACGTAAAAACTGGACTTTCGCGGCATGAAGTAGCCATAATTGTGGAGACCTAGCTCCGTAAGGTTTCCCAAGTATTACAGGTCACCAGTCATTTACTTCCAGTCAAATGAAATAAGAGATACAATGTTTACAATGTTTTCTTTGTCTACTTGTATGTTACACAACCAACACGCGACGTATTTTCTGTTAGATATGTAAGAGCCCTAAACTTCCTAATTACAATTTGATTTAATCTATTTGTTCACATAACATCGCTATTGAATAAATTACATAAAATAACCGTATAGGTATATATTTTTTCATCTTAATTTAAATTTAGAAGCGTTAAAAACGCTTTCAAATAGATTCGAAACATTCATTGGGACAAATTTCCAATTGCTTATAGAATAATGACGTGGCTCTGTAAATTTGTGACCAACAAAGTAACTTTTTAAAGTAACAATTTTATAAAATGTCAAATGGTATCTCAGGGACTTGGTTGTTGCATATAATATAATGTCTTATATGGTTGGCAAAGGCTGTTGAATTTATGTTAAGTTAACTTTTAATTGTAATTGTTGAAAGTAAAAATTGCATTTTATCACAAAAATTATATTACATATTTACATTACAACGGTAGCTAATAAGAAATTTCGGATTAAATAATTGTCGTGTCTAATATTTAAAGAATATTTCAAGTCCCTTGATGCAAAAATTAACTAATTTTTACGGTCTTAAATGTTAGTACCACATCTCAACGTTTGTCAATTAACCTTTAAATGGTGGCTATATAATATTTGTGGCCGTTGTAAATTATCTTATACTGCAGGGATAAGGTTAATTTTGTTTTTAAATTTATTGTTCAAATATGAAACGACAAAATGTCAGATCTATTTCCAAAAGGTCGTGATAGACGTGATCAGTCGGTCTGGATATTTATTTTTATATTATGATAGCACAAAAAATATTTTTTCAATAATATGTATTGTAATATGGGGTTCTTCAAAAGGGGCATTAAAAGATTTTTGCAGGGTCGGCAACGCGCGAGTGATACTCCCGGTGTTGCAAGCGTCCATTGGCTACGGTGACCGCTCACCATCAGGCGGGCCGTATGCTTGTTTGCCACCTTTGTGGTATAAAAAATTTAGCGATATTCACGTCATAAGTCAAATGAGAAGTATTGCGATCACACTACAAGCATACATTATATGTAGGCCTAACGTGTAAATACATGAATTATGTATACATGGCATTATCTAATTATCAAGACGAACACATCTAATGCACTTTTTAACCAAATGGCTTGACGGGATGCCCTGGGATCCACTCCAAAGGGTTTCTTGAAGATGCGCTGTAAATTAAAGATTCTTTGTTCATTTGTAACATACAATAACAAATTATATTATTAAATGTGAGATTGTGTACCCGACTGCCCCGACTGCAAAGAAGGGTTATGTTTTTCACGCGTATCTTGTATGTATGTAATATTCTTTATTACCTCATATCTCCAGAACTGCTGAACGGATCTACATAATTGAGGTGTCGTTAGATTTGTCTTAGCAGCCCAAGTGTTCTTAGGTGACGTTAAAAAAAAGCAAATATGGCGGCTGTGCGACGCCATTGGACATAGTGAAGAAAACATTTTTTTTTTCCTAGGACCAAGTATAAGAATGGACAGATTAAATTTTAGAACGACAATGAAACTGTCTTTGCTCTCTGTCTTGCTTATAGCAACATTCAGTGTGAAAAAAAGAAACAAACATAGACAAACATCACCGTCTAGAACGTCAGCGTGTCAACTTTTGAGACATTTGGTAGCCGCTTGGATATCAAAGCTCGTGTTGGATTTTTTGTGTTTTGAGGTGATAATTGGACTTTTTATAAAGAAAAATTGTGATATGGATTTTCATTTTGAACCATAGCTTGCGTAGCCATTGGTTGTAAGAGTAGAATGGGTGTTATAACGGAAAGCGATCAAAGGATATCTTTTCATAGGCAAGTTATCGACTACATGATTTATATTTGTTGTGCAGGAAATACATTACATGATCGGTTTTTGTAAAGTTAATTGAACCCTAAAGACGATGCAGACGCATAATTTCAACAAACCCATTACTTTTATACAAAGATTTGATTTTATACATTACGTTTATTGAGCTTTGACAGATGATGTACTTAAATATTGTAAGTAGAGTTGTCACATTGTATCGATAAAATAATAAATTGTCATGCGTTTTTATTAAGGTTTAATTTATTCTTAGTTCTCTTGCCCATTGGGATGAGGGTTAGTTAGATAAGAGTAATCAAAGTAATATAGATCTTTTGTTTTTCAGGTTTCCTAAAGACACTAATTTAAGAAACAAGTGGATTAAGAACATAAAACGAGATAATTGGACACCTTCGCCATATTCTCGCCTGTGCTCATTACATTTCGATGTATCTTGCTATCGGGCAGGTAATTTAGATGAACACGCTACGGAGTATTATGTGACGTTTAATCATAAACATCTCTTGGTGAAATCCATTGCCCAAACATATTTAAAAATTAGAATTCATCACGATTGTAAAAAAGTGACGACATCACCAGAATATATTAGAAATCATTTTAATAAACTAGTCTTATTTAGTGGTCAGTAGATGCAGTAAATAACTAAGCATCAAGCACTTTAAGTAAATTCCTGTAAGTTTTTGTTTATTGTTTTTTGATCGCTAGTTGATTTTTTTTAAATAAGAATTGTTAAATTGGTGACATTATACGGATTATTTAACAATTCTTATTAGATATTAAAATTATTATTAGATGTGTGTATAATGATTACAAAATGATCATGATTATGATGTATGATTTTATTTAATTTAAATATTTTGAATAAAAACCTTATAAGTACCTATTTGCTTTATTTATTCTTCACCCGCATTGAGTGTAGGTAATCTTTTTATTTGGCATATTTTAAAAAAAACGTATAAATACCTAAAGTTACTGATAGATGAGTATTTGACATTCCTATCGATAGGTGTCGATAGTGTGTATTTAATTGTTAAAGAATATTTCTGTCAGCAATATTGATTTATTGCTGGACTGGGACTGAATAAAAAACATAGAACCCTTTGAGCTGCTTATCTTCCCAGTCGTAAAAGCCGACGTGATCATACCCACTCCAACATCGGACTGTCTATGGGGGATGGGATTGTAATTTGTTACTAGGTATGTGGTTCGTTTTTTTCATCTTTCAATCTCAAAATTCATTTGCAGACACACTTGAGATTATCAATATTGCTGACAGAAATATTCTTTAACAATTTAATACACACTATCGACACCTAACGATAGGAATGTTCGTCATTGGTAATCTTGGAACGAATATCAGGTTGCTGTGGTTTGACTAAATGACTTATGGTTCTACTCACCCCGATAGGGATACTAGGGGGTTATGCATCTGTTTCTGTCTTTAATCATTTGATTTGTCAAGTGTTCTCAGATCTTAAAATGAACATTAAATATTAAATCGATATTAGTCGATAAAGACACGGCACATCTCTAGTGATCCTATATAATAAAACAAAAGTTTATATAGCATACTGGCTTCATGAGCACAAAAGACGTTATAGACAATAATATATCTATCTCTTTTTTACTTAAGACGGCACATATTAGTGTGAAAGACAATACCAATGTATTTCTTTCGTCTAAAATACAATCCGTCCATTCTTATACTTGGTCCTAGTTTTTTTCGAATACGACTTTGCTCTTTCACTTTCTAAAACCGGTGGGGTGGGGTGCCAATATGACACGACGAGGGAATGTCTAACTAAAAAGACACAAATAAAATAAAAATAAAAAAAATAAAAAAAAACCCGTCTGCGTAGAAAGCAACTAATAGAAAATCAACTGAAAAGGCAACTAAAGTGAGAATGATTTGACTTATCATTCAATTTCATGCCTCCGACTGCATGTTATGTATTATAATTGTTGCATAAAATTTCGAAAAATTACCGAATTGATATTTATAAGTGTACAGTAGGTACTGATGTTTGATATTGTTGAATTTTTATCTTGTTTCTGCCGCAGGCGGGATTTGTTTTTTTTTTAAACTGTCAAATGTACATTGAACTAGTTGGCTCACGTTCTTCGGCGGTCAGGCCAGGTAGGGTCAGGCCAGGTAGGCCCTGACCAGCGCCCTGACCGGCGCGCGGCACAGCGGGCACGCGCCCAGCGCCGCCCCGCAGCGCGCGCACGCCACCAGGTGCCCGCACGGCAGGAACACCGCGCTCACCTCACTATCCATACACACTTTACACATCCGAGCTTCTTTAAGTTGTCTATTCTCTTCTTCTAACGAGAGTGGCTTCTTCTCGGCTGTCTCTTCACTCTTTTCTTCCACTTCAACGGTATTTGTGACTGCTTTAGGTGGTTCAGTAGAATCCGGCTCTTGTTGGGGAGTTTGCCTCACTTCACTTGGTGTAGTTGAACGAGTAGGACTATTTGAAGATACTCTGCTGTCAGGTCTATCGTCCCATTGTGTTGGTATGATACTAGAAAGGTAAAAATACATTTATAGAGAACTGAATGGTGAAATTCAGAGTGGAACTTTAAGAAATAACTTTAAGGACGCGGACTTGAAATAAATCAACGGCGCGGCTGGCTGCATGGTGGTGTGTTTCGCATTACATTATGTCATCACATTTTATTATTGTTAGCAAGATTTCGAGTCCGCGAACTAAGAACATGGAATCCGGAATATGGGAAGCAAAGAAATATGTGCTAAGTATATATATATATATATATATTTCGGTATTTATTCAATATTTAAGCAGAGACCGACAGCTTGACGTGCCCGATATTTTGAAATTTATGCAAATACGATCATAATTCAGTTTGGGCCATCGTTTCTCATAACATTAACATAATTATAAGCAATTATTTCACAATATCGCCCAAACATACCCAGAAATAGGCGCAAAATCCCTCAGCGTCTCAGCAAGGATATCTCTAGCAAACCTTTGGTTCTGAGGCGAAACACTCCACGCTTCTTCGTTCAGCTGTTCGTCAAGTACTGCGTCGATTAGTGCTTCAGATGAATTGAATGGTAATCCTGAAAATATAATTATACGAATTAGAATTTGATTCGGCTGTCAGGTAAAATCGAAAAAGCTGCTCGCCCACGTAAGAGATTTCGTCCGACTTGTGACCGATGTTATTTTCTATCCTTTTCTCTCATTAACGAGAATCTAATATTGAGCACGCATTTTGATAGTTTAATAAATTTTACTATTGCGCAAACAGCAAATGACAAGATTCAACGGATTTTTGAAATGCATAAAACAAATGCATTACATAATGTTACCAATAAAAAATACTAGTATTAATTTAACCAATAAGAACGCTTGTCGGCGATCGTTTTTTTTTTACCAGATAACAGACCTTCAATCAACGGTTTATTTTCGGATGGATTGTTCGCCAGACCGATGTCCAGTGCATGTACACACAGTATATATCATACACCACCGCGAATCCGTTAAAAAATACGGTCAATTATCCGATGAAATGACTATATGAAGTTAATTAGCACCTGTAGCTCGGAGACGCCTCGCTATGGCGCGCCGCACCCGCGCCGCGTCCAGCCCCGCGCCCAAAGCCGCCATCGCCGCGCCACTTTCCATACATTCTTCTACCTGAAAACATTTTTTACGATTTCTGAAAATATTTGAAAGAAAAAACTCACCTCCACATGGGATTCGAAACCACGTCCTCTCAAAATCCGGCCGAGTGCTCTTCCAACTGAGCTACGGGGAAGTTTGCAATGGTCGCGATTTTTTTTAATTTCTTTAAATTGTGTATATCGCAGTGGCGCCATCTACCTGATAGTTTATACCAATTACTCAGGCTTCGTCATTGCCCATTGCGCATCTTTACAGATGAGGTTGGTTGAAACAACTATAAAAATTTTACAATTTCTTATTTGGGCATTTCCACCTAGAATGACCTACGTGAACCATGCGTGTAATTTTTTTTTATTTTCAGAGTTTTAGTACTTCTACTTTACAAGAAGATACCCAGTATTACCGTACCCGCTGCTAAGTAAAAATTTTTTACTAGCTGACAATTTGATATCTACTGTCTATTAGTTAATAGTACCTACACAGTTATGTTTAAATGTCTATAGCGGTCCCCCGACGTGATGACGCTTTGGAAGTATTATGACTAACTACTATTAACTAATATAAATATTATATCATCAAAATTAAAAGGTCGAATAGGGGGGTACATAATTATTATTTATTTACTTTTTAGAGGTTTTGAGTCGGGAGTTTTTTAAATTTTAAATTTAAGTTTTATTTGGCGTTTTTTATAGTTTCGTTCCTATTTTATTCTAATCTCTATCCGTTTCATTTGTATTTTAGATATGTATGAAATATTATAAATGGTATTGCAAAATATGTGTGAGAGGTATTCCGAAATATGTATGCGAAATATGAAAAAAAAATATAGCGCGATAGCAATAAACATTAAGTATCACGAGCGAAGCCGCGAACCCAGCTAGTGAATTATACCTATAAATGAACTATTCAATGAGACCATTCCAATGAGCCCAAACACGATACATCTGCTGTAATTTGACGAGGAGTTGAGTATACTGCAGGTTCCAGATGATGCTGCAGCATCAGATCAAGTTTACCATATTCTTGCAATATCATGACAGTTACAGTATACAAAATTTCAAATCGTTTTAACCAGTGGAAGTTGTTTATTTCCCTTCATCAAATAGAAAAGAGCTGGTGATCTTCAAACGGCTGAACAGATTTTCATGAATCATAGCTAAGAACACTCCCGCACAGGTCACCTTTCAAACAAAAAAAACTGCATCAAAATCGGACCAACCGTTTGGTTGCTACGATGCCACAGACAGATCCACAGATACACAGATAAACACGTCAAACTTATAACACCCCTCTTTTTGCGTCGGGGGTTAAAAACGACTTTCGTTACATAGATTAATAACTAAAGAAATTAAATTCGACCAAAAACATACTCTTTCAAGAACAGCAGAATGCCAAATTTAACAAAATATGGAATTTCGTTACTTTTGGGGTATAGCGGAACTAATTAGTTTAAGTTCCCGGGTTTGCTTTTTACTCTTTACTAAAAAAAAAAGGAAAAATTACTAAACCTTTCACATTAATCTATTGTTGTCATGAATAAAACAAAACTATTTCATATAAAAAATTTAATAAAATTTAAATTGTACGGCAAATAATTTCAGGGACAATAACTAAACTGACATCACTGTAACGAAAAGGACATATTAAATATGTGGGTACACTAAGCCCTAAACATGATTATCTGGTATTCATTTTACCTCAAGTTTAACCAATGTAATTTCTAACTTTATATTAATAGAGATCGCTAGCTTATAAAATATATATGTATTTATTTTTTATTTACTTAATTCATTGCCTTTTTTATATTAAAAAAATTACTATTTTTTATAATTTTTATTTTAAAAAAATATCGCAAGGAGTGTAAAAATAAATTCGGAAGTTTTTAAACTAATTTATTATTTTTCCCTTTTTACTTTCAGGGAACCATTATCTATTATTCACTTTTGCAGCTGTGTGTGTTTACAACTTTTATGGGTCAGGTTCGTTACATTTTATGTCAGGTTATATGTTACGAAGCAAAATGTAACGAAACGGACGTAACGTTTAGGCTTCACAAGTCAAATTTATGTTATTAATTCGTTTAGAGAACGTTGACAATTAACTTTATCATCATTACGTAAATCAGAAGAAACAGTTTCTTATTTATTTGGCTACATCTATAATAAAACACCAAAGCTTTTTATAAAACTCGGTAACAACAGCTAACAAAAAATGTGGAAAACTTGCCTTACCACGAACGTGTCCACTTCTTTCGCAGATTATTTGAAAAATAACAGCTGTAAGGCGTCGAAGTAGATTTCTCTATTGTAGTACATTGGAACACTACCAAAAGTACAAAAGTACAAGTAACTGGAACGCAGCGGTATGGCTACGTTCTCCCCCGCCTCTCTCTCTTCCTTGTCAATGGTTGTCATTCATATTCGGTCTGTTGTACCAAAGTTAATAAACACTATTAATTAATTAAGTGGTTTAATTCAATATATAACAATTTGGCGACGAGGATTTTCTAACCATTACACGCGACAAAGTGAAGTTCTTCAATAAATAATACGCAAAAACATTAGACAAATCGTAAATTAAAAAGCGGGAAATTCCATACTCCTCTGACAGTGACAGCGATGCTATGCATTAAAGTCAAATATTTTTCTTTACGCGGTACACAAATAATTAAAGTATAACTGGTTTTAAAGTGTGTAAATGTCGTTATTGGAGAAATATTATCAAGATATTGTGGAGCAACGATCATCATTTATCCAAAATTTATCTAAAGATGAATTAATCAGTCTGTGTACGGAATTGGAAATAACAATATCCATTGACACCGTCGAAGAACTGAGAAAAACATTAAGAAACCTAATTAAAAGTAGAAAATTACTTATACAACCAGAAATGGATAGCTCAGTAAACATAATTAACAAGGAAACTAAGACAATGTCCAACAGCTTTAATATACCGCTTTTCAGCGGCTTGGATTTCGACACTTTTGAGACGCAGCTTACCTGCATCATAACATTAAATGATGTTCCAGACCACAAAAAGGTACCATTACTTATTACGAAATTAACGCCCGCTGTGTTTGATACACTAGCGCATAGTTGCTCCCCGATAAATCCTATTCAGAAAACATATGATGAGTTAATGAAAATACTCGAAGATAGATATGCGAAATCAACATCTGAGGCCCTAGATCGAGCAGAATTCCGAAAGTGTAATCAGGCTCCCAATGAAACAATTGAAAACTATGTCATACGTTTAAAAAAAATGGCCAAAAGATGCAACTTTATGGATTTGGAAGATCAGGTTAAGGAAAAATTAATTGATGGAGTACAATCAACTTTAATTAGATTTGAATTATTAAAATGTGGGAACAAGAATTTAGAAGAAACAATAATTCTGGCTCGAACAGTTGAAACAGCATTGTTACATACCACTCCAAAAATGGATGAACCTAGCAACTTTTCCAACATGTTCCAATTAAAACAAAAGCCAATTTTTCAAGCCAGGAAACAAGGACCTCCAAAAACTGACAAAATATGTTATTGCTGTGGAAAAAATAATCACATCAAGACAGATTGTCGTTTAAAAGATAAATATTGCTCGGAATGTGGTCGTCAAGGCCACATATTCAAGATGTGTTCAAAAAATAGAAAAATAAATACAGTTAATATTGAAGAACAACAAGTTTCGGATGAATTTAATGTAGAGGAGTCAATTCAAAAATTATTTCCAGAAAATAAAAAAAATGAGTATTATAATATGTATATGTGTGAAAGAACCTCAAGGAAAACACCACCCTATTTGTTGGACATAGGAGTTAATGGAAAAAAACTGGAATTCGAACTAGATACAGGTTCCGAGGCGACTACAATTAAGGTAAAAGATGTTAAATTGCTAAATTTATTGCATGAAATTAAAACAAGTAATGTTTCTTTTAAAAATTATGACCAATCTTTATCGAAGCCTATAGGAATTGCTAGAGTAAAAATGAGTTTAAATAACATTGAACATGAGGTAGAACTTTTTGTGGTGGATAATAATTTGATTAGAATTTTGGGTAGAGATATGTTAAATATATTCAACATGTGGCCCCTCCAATTAAATTATAATGAAAAGCATATAGATCCTGTCCAGTTAATTAAAGACAAATTTGCTGATGTTTTTAGCCCTGGATGGGGCAATTTTAAAGATAATTGTATTAAATTAAAGTTGAAAGAGAATGCTCAACCAAAATTTTTACCTGTTCGTCAAGTCCCATACTCCTTGAAAGAAAAAGTTAATACAGAAATTAAAAGACTGTTAGAAAATGAACGAATCGAGCCTGTTGAATATAGTAGTATGGGGCACTCCTGTAGTTCCAATATTAAAACCGGACGGATCTGTACGCTTGTGTGGGGACTATAAAATGACGTTAAATCCACATCTGGAAATAGACCACTATCCATTACCACTTGTTGAGGATATTTTCAACACCCTTCGTGATGGTGAATATTATTGTGATTTAAAAGAGGCCTATTTGCAGGCACCATTAGATACACAGTCTCAGGACCTGACAGTCATTGTGACAGAAGTTGGTACATATAAATATAAATATTTACCATTTGGTATTAGTACTGGACCAGGATCATTTCAAAGGCTCATGTCGCAGAAACTGTCAGGCATACCTAATGTAATAACATTTATTGATAATATATATATGTGTGGAAAAAGTTATTTAGACATGTTAAATACCTTAGAGTTAGTGTTAAACAGACTAAAAGATTGTGAATTTAAACTTAAAGCAGAGAAATGTAAATTCTTCAGAAAATCCATCGATGTTTTTGGTTTCCGTATTAGTAAAAAGGGAATCGAAACTATTAAGGAAAATATAGAACCACTAATGAAATTACAACCTCCAACCAATATTACTATGTTAAAATCATTCTTGGGAAAAGTAAACTACTATGGACGTTTTCTGAAGAATTTAGCGAATGATTTATATCCATTATATGAATGTATTAGACAAAAAAAGTTTAATTGGTCAAATGCCTGTCAGAATGCATTTGAAATTGTTAAAAAAAAATTAGCTTGTACATCAAATCTTACTCATTATAACCCGAGCTTACCAGTGATACTTACTTGTGATGCGTCAGCCAATGGCATTGGTGCTGTTCTATCAAACAGGGGTGCAGACGGTATTGTCAGGCCAATTGCATTTGCCAGTAAAAAGTTATCAGATAGAGAGTGTAGTTATAGTACATTAGATAAAGAAGCCTTAACAATCATCTTTCGAATTACCAAGTTCTATAATTATACGTATGGCAGGTACTTCGAGTTGGAAACTGATAACAATGCACTAGTTCGTATTTTTGGACCTTATAAGGGTATCCCAAAGATGGCTGCTAAGCGTTTACTTATTCTATATTTTTGTCTGCATTCACATTCCAAATTAAGCATATTAATACAGAAAAAAATCCTGCTGATTATATTTCAAGAATGGCAATGAATAGCAATTTAGGAAATAGTGTAAATTTATTACAAGATAAAAATATTGATGTTTTAGATGTAAATTATATTAATGAGTCAGAGTTAAATACATTGAACTGGAAAATTATACAGAAGGAAACACTAAAAGATAAAAATTTAAGCAGAATTTTAATGTACTGTAATGATGGGTGGCCAGAAAAGATGACTGATAAAGAATTAACACCGTATTATATTAGAAGAAATGAAATAACTGTTGATAGAGATTGTATTCTTTGGGGACATAGAATAATTGTTCCAACTAGTTTGAGAGATTCTGTTTTAAAGGAATTACATTTGACACATTTTGGAAGTTCTCGTATGATAGACATGGCTAAAGCTTATTTCTGGTGGCCAAAATTAAATGAGACAATCGAACAAATTTCCAAAACGTGTGAAATATGTTTAAATAATCGGAATAATCCTTCTAAGGTAGTACCTAGGTGTTGGCCTGTTCCACCAGGACCTTGGTTCCGTATACATGCCGATTTTTTGGGACCCTTCTTTGGTAAAATGTTCTTAGTTATTGTCGACAGTTACTCTAAATGGGTAGAAGCTTTTCAAATGCATAACATAATTTCAAGTACCACTATATCAAAATTTAAGGAATTATATGTACGTTATGGTTTTCCGATTCATTTAGTTACAGATAATGGTACATCTTTTACTAGTAAAGAATTTCAAGAGTTTTGTAAACTTACTGGTGTAAAACAAAGCTTCACTCCGCCTCACTACCCTGCAACTAATGGTGCTGCAGAGCGTTTTGTAGAGACATTTAAATCTCATATTACTAAGATTGTGGAGAGTTGTAAATCTCTTAACTATGCACTTGGCATATTTTTGTTTGATTATCGCACCACTGTCCATAAAAGTACTGGAGTTACTCCAGCTAGAATGATGATGGGTAGGGAACTACGTAATAGATTATCATTGTGGAGACCAGCTCCAATATATCAAACTTTAGTTGAAAAACAGGAAAAACAATTAAGGTACACTAAGGGAAATAGGGACATTAGATTACAACCAGGAGATGAAGTGCTAGTAAAAGATTTTAGAAAAGGGAAAAAGGATTGGTCAAGGGGAAGAATAGTTAAGGAATTAGTGCCAGGGACAACATATAGTGTAGAAATTGATGATTTAGTGTGTAAGAGGCATTTGAACCAAATACACAAATTGTAACACTTTAAGAACAGAATAAGTTTGTTTGTTAGTCTTTTATTATAATATTTTTAAAACTTTGTTATTAAGGTGGTGGAGAGTGTAGTACATTGGAACACTACCAAAAGTACAAATGTACAAGTAACTGGAACGCAGCGGTATGGCTACGTTCTCCCCCGCCTCTCTCTCTTCCTTGTCAATGGTTGTCATTCATATTCGGTCTGTTGTACCAAAGTTAATAAACACTATTAATTAATTAAGTGGTTTAATTCAATATATAACATCTATGATTCAAATATTGCCAGATTACGAAAAATACTCACAATTCCGGGGAAATTTAAAAAAATATGCTATAATTACCGTAACTAAGTGTGACATGTCAGGATTTGTGATTTTGCTGGGACAGACTTTACAATTAAATATCGACTTAATTTTATATGAAACAAGGTAGGTTTTACAAATATAACATAAGCAGCACATATTTTATAGTAGAATTTACGCTCCTAATATCATAGATTACAGAAAAGTTTGGTGTTTTCGGTCATCAAAAACCGTAACCTCTGTCGGGGACAGTATGCAGAATTTAATTCAACGATTTTAATTTTATTTTTTTTATGTATATTACGATTATTTTATAGAAATATTCGATGCAAGTTAAGGCATAAATATCTAGAAAACAAAAAAAATATATCAATGTTCTTGTAAGTTCGCCTTTTGTATACACATTATGTATTGTGTGCAATAAAGTTTAAATAAATAAATAAAATAAGTGGTTCACAGAGTTAGTACTAAAATTAAATGTGTCGGGGACATAAGAAATGACCTACATTGCCACTTTACGTGGAAATGCCCATTTACTGATCCGGAAATGATAAAACCCGTCTACTGAAATCTATACTAATATTATAAAGAGGAAAGATTTGATTGTCTGTTTGTTGGTTTGTTTGTTTGAATTCAAATAGGCTCCGAAACTACTGGACCGATTTCAAAAATTATTTCACCAGTAGATAGAAAGCTACATTATCAGGGAGTGACATAGGCTATAGCTTTTCCCGAAATTCAATGTGGTTCCCACGGGAACGGGTCCGGAACTTCACGCGGACGAAGTCGCGGGCAAAAAAGCTAGTTTTAATATATTTTAAAAGGAAAAAAATATGTAAAATTGACGGGACGTAGTTTTTTTTTCCTTTTTCACAACTAAATGAATAGCCATATTCTATCTAGAAAAAGCACATCATGTTTCTGCAGCCTATAATAAAAGCTTAAATATGCGTAGCTTAGTTGCGGTATTAAATCATACATACTTGACTATCTGTTATAGGGAAATTAACACCGGGATTTCTTCTTCTTGAACTAAGACCGCTATCAGCAGAAAACTGGAAAAGATAAATAGAAATCAAGATATTGTTTATCTGACACAAAAGTCTGAAAAAACTACTAGTTGAATAGCATTGATATAGTTAATATAGAGTATATAATTTATTCACTGTTGTGTCTTTCTTGATGAGAATTAAATGAAGTGTGAAAGTGACAAAACATTGTATAACTTATGTTCTCGTTAAACTACGTTTATTTGTAACACAGTCAAACTTTTAAACAAAACCCGCATCAAAATCCCTTAAAGATCTAGCATACATAGGGACAGCCAGACAGCGAAAGCAACTTCATATCTACTGCTACACTGGGCGTCAAAAATAAGTAGTACAGTTTTAAAATTGCAATTACTCTTAAACTATAGAAGTTAGAGTTTTGAAATAAAAGTCATTTTATAGCAAATTTAACATAGTTTTCTAAAAATCATATTTTATTTAGCATTAGTAAAGTTTTACACTAAAAATTAAGAAAAAACTAAAAAGCTAACCGTTTTGAAGGAACTATCAAGAACTTAATTTTTACGTTTTAGGCCTTGTTCCCAGTTTAGTAACTTGTGTTACCGCCTCGGGCTCTGATGACAGCTTGGAACCGGTTTGGCATGCTGAACACTAAGTTTCGGAGGCGGTGTTGGGGAATATTCACCCATTCTTCATATTCCCCATCAGGGCCTGTTTTAGACCCCTGAGGGTGGCGGGGGGTGGTTTGCGTCTTCTGACTAGCCTCCCAAGCGCATCCCAGGCGTGTTCAATCGGGTTAAGATCTGGGCTTCTTGATGGCCAAGCCATCAAACTGATGCCAACCTCCTGAATGTACTCTTGTACGAGGTGAGCGGTGTGTGGTCGGGCGTTATTATGCATTAGTATCGCTCCATCACCCATATTTACTAAATATGGCCCTGCATACTCGTTAAGGATCTGTAATGCATATATGCTTTCACCAGTCAGAATGCCATTTTCTATGACCACTAGCTCTGTGCGACCTTCTGAAGAGATGCCAGCCCATACGTGTACAGAGCCCCCGCCGTATTGAACTCTTTCCGAGATGCAACCTTGAATGTATCGCTCACCAGGTCGCCTGTATACTCTCCGTCTTTCATCGGAAGTGAATAAAGAAAACCGAGACTCATCTGTGAACAAAACTCTTGTCCATTCTTCTTCGCCGCATTGTATGTGTTGACGGGCGTAACGTAGTCTTGCTACTCGATGTCCTGTCTTAAGTTTGGGGCCATTCGCTGGCCTGTACGACTTCAGGTTGGCTTCAGCAAGTCTTCTCCTCACTGTACTCTCACTAACGTAGTCTCTTCCAGTCTGAAGAAGCTGTTGCTGGACCTCAACTGCATTAAGGTGACGATTTCTTAACACAGTAGAGACAATTAAGCGGTCTTCTCGGGTACTAGTGCACCTGGGTCTGCCATTAATTGGTCTCCTTAGATGGTTTCCAGTCTCTTCGTACCTTCGCTTTACTTGCTAGATCGTTCTTAGAGTTACACCCACCGTTCTTGCAGTACGACGCATACTGATGCCTACTTCGAGAAAAGTTATGATTCTTGCACATTCTTTTGGAGAAAAAGGCATGATTAGTAAAGTTTACTAGCTGAAGACACATTTGCTTTTGAATTGCAATTGATTTATCAGCAATAAAGAAAACAATAAAAAACAAAAGTACAAGCCAACAGTTTAAAAAAAGAGTGTTTTTGTTTATTAAGCTTTTTTTTTAGTCAATCTTTAAAAAATGATATTATGCATGAAGTTTTTATTAAATGAAATTAAATTGTCTTTTAACTTTTTTTTATTTCAAAGGTCTAGCTTCTGTAGTTTAGGAGATATTGCTATTTTAAAACTGTACTACTTATTTTTGACGCCCAGTGTATGTAAAGTTTAACTCATAGTGTATATGTTACGCTCGAAGACCGAAAACGCTCAGTGAGCGGAAAAATAGCTCACAACGCGAAATCGTAAGAACAATTCGGTGTTATGATCACAAGATAACCCTAACCGAACCCACCATTGTCTGTCTGAATACCAACAGACATTGTTGGGTTGAAGCGAGTGAGGCGCGAATTTTTCTTTCGGTTCAATAAACGCGCTGTGAGCTATTTTTTCGCTCACTGAGCTGAGCTGATCTTTAAGCGTAACATATATAACTCACCGTTCGTTGTACTGAGGTCTTGTTCCTGCAGCCGTCGACATACTCCTGGCCCTTGATGAGCAGCACGTACCCGCAGTGCGGGAACCAGTGCGCGTGCTCCGACCAGGGCGCGTCGCCCGCCTCCCACTTGCCGAGCCCGCCGTCGCAGTAGAAGCAACGCACCTGGCCAACACAATCAACTCAACTGACAAAAGTGTCAAACATAATGTAATTGACACTTATTTCCTACAATGGAATTTGACACTATAGTATGCGAAACAAGACTCACGGTTTATAAAACAATTGAAAATGGATTATACTATGCACTTAGTAATAGCAAATACTATAGACGAGTAATACCCACAGCTTCGGAAGAATTCGGGCAAGACGCGACACTAGCGCCCCTACGGCATGAGGGCGGCATGAGGTGAACGATTTCAAAACTTTTGTATGCAAAATGTTATAGCGCCCCTAGCGGCATGAGGTGAACGGAGGTTGCCAAGTCATTGTATGAGAAACGTCAAGAGCTGTGAGTATTAGTCTTGTATAGTATTTGGTAATAGTCAGTTCGAACTCCGTTTTACGTTAGCGCGAGCTAGCCTTGTTGGCGACTAGTATTGTCTTTGAAGTTGTCTGCTTTTCTTATTAACAATACTTCATTTTTCAAAATTGTATAGTAAAAAATTTGTCTCTGTAACACTTAACATATTTTGTACTATGAAATTTGACATGTCAACCCTCCCAACCCCCCCAAGTGGAGCTCTGGAGACCTTACTCACCGTAGGAACACAACATGGCCGAGACCAATGCTATTTGGCTACGATCTTCTGTAAGGTGGAGGTCCTTCCCCAGACGGGCTGCTCCGATTTGAGCGGATTATCAACTGTGCCCTAACTCTCTTATTATTATTATGAAAGTTTTGTGCAAATATGAAAATGTAAATGACAGGCTCACATTTTTTTAATAATTCGAGTAACGAAAATTACCTGGTCATCAGTGCCAGTATAAAAGAAACCAGCTTCAGCCAAAGTCGAAGGAACTTGAGTTCGGTCCGCGGGCCAGCCCTCGAAGGTGGCCATACGCGCTGCTAAGGAGGCCTTGCCGGGATGCCTTGCAACACCGCCGACTACGCCCAAAGTACGCCATGTCCCCCCTGATTCGAGTAATCGCGTGTTATGTTCTGCACCAGCCCTAAAAACAACAAAAGTTAGGAGACCCGTCTAAATCGATAAAAGATAGTATATTATGACGTGAGAAAATGCCGTCCGACGGGGGGACGAGTGGCCTGTGTGGGACTTGCATCCATTAAACCCCACGACGCTCCTATCTGGTCAACCTGCTTAGTACTACGGGTGGACCACGCGCTTTTTTGCCTGTGGTTCATTTAAATGATGAATGATAAGAAAATAAAAAATGCTAGAGTCCAACTTGATCCGAGTTAAGCCCGTAATACACCAGACTAAATTCAGAGTCTAACAAAAGAGATGGTTTAATATGAATAAGCGAGAAGCACATACAACTTCTCACTTCTTAGTATTGCGTGCACCATCTCTTTTGTGAGACTCTGAATTCAGTCAGGTGTAATAAGAGCCTTAGTGTATCGTGTCAATTCGTGTCCCAACCCTTATTCATCGTAAAAGTCACTAAATAATGCTGGATAACAAATCGTTGTAAAGGGGAAACGTTAATGGGTGTAGAACAATGTATACTATATGTAACAGTAATAGACATTATACTAATTATATTAATACCAGAAGTTGTTTGGCTTCAAATCTATTATATTTAAAAACTATTTAGCCTCGACATAAGTTGGCAGAACGTTTAGGTTATTTCCATTCAGTGACAATGCATTCATAAGTCTCATACATTGTATACCAAAGTAGATAATGCGATCATAAATTCCCCTTTTCCATATAAGTACGTCGTCCATATCTCATTTTTCGTACCAAGTGTCTCTAGGAACACTATGAACACTAATATTATAAGAGGACTATTAATTTGTTTTCATTGAATAGTCTCCGAAACTACTGGACCGATTTGAATAATTCTTTCACTATGGGAAGCTAAATTATCCCCGGGTGTCGGCTATATATATATATATTTTTAATAAATAGAGAAACTTATTAAAACCTGTGAGAAGGCGCGCGGGTCGCTAATATAAATAAATAAAATATTCTTGGACAAAACACACAACACCATCTAGTCTCAAACTAAGCAACTAAGCTTGTACTATGGGTACTAGATTGCTGATAAATATACTTAAATACATTTTTTTTTTGTAAATAAATACTTATTATACATAGAAAACACCAAGGCAAACAGACATGGTCATGCACACAAATGTTTGCCTTGCGCAGGATTCGAACCGCGGCCCGTGAGATAAAGTGACCATTGCTAGCCACTCGACCACAGGGCCTGTCCAGCATAAATAGGGATCCTTATTGAAAACGAAAACGAATTGCGAAGGCGCGCGGGTCGAAAATATTTATTAAACGTATTCTGCCGAGCGAAATAGGAAGCCAAACCTCAAGAACAAAGGCCATTTAATTCAATAGGTGATGCTTCTAAATATATTGAAATACAGGTATTCAATTTCACGAAGTCCGTTTGGTTAAGAATGTTGGATGGAACGTGCACATACATATTGTTTTAGTGTGCGTAACCGAATTTTGCGAGCGCTCACGAGGTTACGCACACTAAAACGCCTTACAATATTCATAGCCAGACGGACTTTGTGTAATGGAATATCTACAGTGTAGGCGTGTAGTCTGTCTATAATGATTCCAACACTAACTATAGTTATATGAACTAACTCTCTACTCACGATTGAGTTTGGTTATCCGTGTTCTCCGGAGACCGCATAGGTGGAGTTAAGAGGAATGGCGAAGGCGGCGGTGACAAATCATGGATATTCCTTGATGCCTCCACTGCAGCCGCGTGTTCACACCTGGGGAAGTACCTATAAAAGATAAAAATATTAAATTCAATAATCTCTATATTAAACCTTAATTTTTCCTTCCTTGTACTAAATTTTATGGTATATCATACATTTTCT
This sequence comes from Endotricha flammealis, assembly GCA_905163395.2. Classification (NCBI taxonomy): domain Eukaryota; kingdom Metazoa; phylum Arthropoda; class Insecta; order Lepidoptera; family Pyralidae; genus Endotricha; species Endotricha flammealis. The sequence goes on along the minus strand of LR990863.1, from coordinate 8,339,092 downwards.
GTGAATTATTTATGTACAGTCAACATTACATAGTACAATATGAATACTATTGATAAATTAATTTTCAAGTAAATCCCTTCACACAATATTTAAGGGGAAGCGGAATAAAAACTATCCAATGTGTTAAACCAGGTTATACACTTGTCCGTATAGGTACCAAATTTCAAGCAAATCTGTCCATCGATTTTTGCGTGAAATCATAACAAACATCCTTACATCATACATCCTCAGAAACTTTTGCATTTATAATATTAGTAAGGATATATAGTTGTTGATATAATAGTTTGACGACCTCCGTGGCGTAATGGTTACCACGCCAGACCGCCACCCAGGAGGTCCCGGGTTCGATCCCCGGTCGGGTCATGATGAAAAACGAACTTTTTCTGATTGGCCTCGGGTCTTGGATGTTTATCTATATTATGTATTTGTTATAAAATATAATATCGTTGAGTTAGTATCCCATAACACAAGTTTCGAACTTACTTTGGGGCTAGCTCAATCTGTATGAATTGTCCCTATATATTTATTTATTTATTTATAGTAATTAATGGTATAATAAATAGTTATTTATTAGTGGTATTTTTTTTATACCACAAAGGTGGCAAACAAGCATACGGTCGGGCAGATGGTAAGCCAGGCCACCGTAGCCTATAGACGCTTGCAATACCAAATGGGGTATCACTCACGCGTTGCCAACCCTCCGGAGCTCTGTCATGTCTCTGAAAATGACTGTCATGTTTACTTAAAATTAAAATAATGTACTTAAGTGACAAGATACTAAAGTAACAACATTATGCCGCTGACAGTACTTATTATCACACAATATTATAGTTGATAACAAAATTGTGTAAATTTGTTTGCATGTTCTATTTATACATAAATACTTATTTGTACTATTTTGATACTTATAGTTGCCATTTAAGCAACACGCAATTATTAAAGCTTAATTTAGTTCTATTTTATTTATACTAACATGAAAACATAATTGTGTATTTTATTCAGGCGCAAAATTAGTAAAAGGAAAATAATACGAATGAAACAAATAATAATATGGACTCCATTTTCTTATTAATTCCACTAAATTAATATTATAAAGGCTAAAGTTTCTGATTATGTTTGTTACATCTCAATTTCTATGATATTTCGCTTATACCTTGGATTAACACATAGGGTACTTTTTATTCCGAAAAGTAAGCGATTCCCGTAGGATTTGGTCAAAAGTCTGTCAGTCAATGGCGCTTTATAAAGTAGATGGCGCTGCTGTGCATAAATACAAGCGAGTCTTGCTAGTTATTAATAATGTTCTTATGAAAAACATATACTTATTTCATACCCATATCGTGAGTATCGTGACTACTTTATGTATAGGTTAATCGAAAGAAATAATAATAATTGTTGTACTTACATTCTATGAACTTCTAAGGGGGTACCAAGTGAACCGAATCGTCTAAAAGGTGCTAGTTCGCCACCACACCACGCGCAGCGGAGCCGGCCTTCACCGGCATGGTAGAAGCCAGCGCTCACTAAGGCTTCGCGCGAAACAGATGAGTCCTAGAACAAAAAACGTTTACATTTATAATACATAACATAAAAATTACACAGTATTAAAATTAAAATACTAATAAAATAATATATATAACAAAAGAAATAATATCTGTAATAAAAATGAAAATAAACCGGGCAAGTACGTGTCGGGCCACGCACAATGTAGGGTTCCGTATTGGTTAAGCATTTCTTGCTTGCAGATGAGTACAATGTCATATTCTATGACATTTGTACGTTTTCGTCAAAGAAATTTTACTTCATAAGTTCGTCGGCTATTACTCGGTAACTAGTAGTGCTTACTTAACCGTTATAGTTTTCCTTATAGGTTCACTATATGGATGGACTACTACCATGAATTTTTGCAAATTTCTAAACACAAGACTTTCGGAGATAGAGGGGGGTGCAAAACGAAAATTGACACGTTAATGTACATAATTCCGAAACGGCTCATTGTATAGTAAAATGATCTTCCCACACCCTCAATGTTTTGAAGAGACCTATGTAACGATACCCCACAAAATGGGCGGAGGAAAAAATAATTTCCACTTTACATGGGTAAAAAATTTTTTTTTCAAAATTTTCTTCCAGCTCTTTGTTAACATTGTTAATATGTGTATACACACCAAATTACAGCGTTCTAGCATCAAGCGTCTAGGCGCTAGACCGCGGACAGACAGACAGACGGACATGGCGAAACTATAAGGGTACCTTGTAGTTTACTACGGAACCCTAAAAAGGCTGTTACATACAACGAGATATTGTTACGATGATCGAACTGTACAATTTGAAATGTACCATTAAATCCTAAAAACGTTTTGACTAAGTAAACGGAGCGACGACATTAAAAGACATGCAGGGCGTCAATGGATGAGGCTGGCGAAGAATCGAGGCAAGTGGATGTCTAGAGGGGAGGCCTATGTTCTACAGTGATCCTGTGTAGGCTGAAATGATGACAATGATGAACTGTACTGTGACAGTTTTTTTTTTTTGTAGCCATGTATGTCCCACTGCTGGCGAAAGCCTCCCCTTTTTCCCTCCACACGTCCCTGTCCAGAGCTGTCACGGACCAGTCCCTATCAAAGGTCCCGTAAAATTTAAATAATTACTCTTATTTTAACTCTCTGGGCTCTATAGCCCAGGGCAAAATTAGGGCAAGGAATATGATTGGTTTTCTAAAAATTCTGATACATAGCATACTTGCAAATTGAAGTTAGTCAGATTTCTCTAGTAAAGGTATATGCGTAGAAGAATCTGTATAGTTGTTTCGATTGTATAAAACTTAACTGTACAGTACAATCGTAACGATTTCTCGCATGTGCACCCTTCATAAAATAGTAATTTATTTATTTCCAACTTCTACAAGTATTACAGTATGGCACCAATGCACTAGTGAAGACATAATGTTGGCTAAGTAACTAACGTTGTATGAAATTACAAGCATCAATGTAAGAAAATATTCCATTTATCACTAAATGTTTTAATACAATTTGAATTATGTGAATTAATAAATAATACGTAATAATAATTTGGTGCGTCAATTTAAGCAAAGGATAATTAAGAATGTATGAAGTGAATGAGCAAGTCTTTCCATCTTTATGTTGCAATGAAAAACTGTACATGTATACAATAGTAATTCTATACAATATTTATACAGTTCTTAGTATTTTATCTAGTCACAATTTAAAATTGAACCAATTGTTACATTTGCTAACATTTAAAAACATATGATTTTTGCTCCCATCATAGAATAAGTAATAACCTGAGGACAGAATGTTACAATTTGTTCAACAACGTCACACATATAACATTGTGTGGGAGCACCATTAGAATTCTACTTTTATTTTTCAAAAGTATGACTATATATAAAACTTTAGCACAATGTTTACTCTCATCTGACAAGTTCAACAAGGTCAGATAGCACTAATCAAAGGTCAAATTTTCCTAAACATTTATTGGCTCTATTTGTCATAGCCTTGGATATTGGGTACTCTAGCAAGGTTAGTGCAGTTAGCTACTATGTAACAACATCTACCATTACTTATTCCACTGCTGGGAACATATTCCACATAATATCATACTTGGAAAAAATAAACAACATAATAATTATTACTCTTGGATGAATCTAGTCCTAAAAGTAAGCATACTACGATGCTAATGTTTGTCTTGCGCGGGATTCGGACTCCCGACCTTTGCAGTAGCCATTTGATTTTCGGATTTATCAATTGTAACTATATAATAAATAAATAAACAATTAAAAAAGCCCCAACTAAAAAGTCAAATCAACAACTGTTACAGAGAACTAGAAAAGAGGTGCTAAAAAAAATAAGGTTGTCTGTTTGGTTCTACAATTTTGCTGATTGTACCAATGTTATATTTTGAAAACATACACAAAAAAATGTAAAGGCATAAATGCATTTAGGGACATAATAAGTTAAATAAATATAAATAACATTGAGAATACTATTTTTAGTTCTTGTGTTTGATATTACACATCTCAAATTATAGACATAGTATTAATTGTACAACTCAAATAAAATTACAAATTTAGTTGTAAAGGAAGAAGAAGTATTTACTGCATTTTTACTAATGTAATCCAACACCTAAAGAACCAATTTAAAGCAGATATGAAGGTCAGATCTAATGTCACTGACACATCTAAGTCTCGTCTCACATGTGGTCATAGAACTAAAAGTTTATCATTTGTGGCATAGTATAATTAAATTAAAAATATGAAATTTCAACCCAATTACTCATAGTAATGTGGAATTATTGTGCATTTAAAATAAGATTTAAAATGTTATTATATTGTATCAATTTGTATCAGGCCAAATTACCCAGAAATTCACCAATCAGTTTCAATAATTATTTTGATCTCATTATTTGACAGCAAATCAGATAGCAGAATAATACAAGAAATATTGGGATTTTTCGTTTGTCAATTACAACAGAAGGGCTCAATGAATAAAATTTAAACTTTTTACTGACTACTTTCTATTATCAAGAAATTACATGTTTCTTTTTAAATATAGAAAAAAAAAACATCCACATGAGCAATGGCAATAATTTTAGAAATGCAAACCTAAAGGCAGATAGCTTTGAGAAACTATTTCCAACACAATCACTTCTTATGAAATAGATTGTTTATAAATAAACTATCTTAACACAAAACACGCTTACATTCCAATTGGCAAATGACAACAGGCGCAATGCATCACTTTTGTACACATTGTCTTCCTCAGTATGCCCGTAGTCCTGGGACGAATCTATGGGGTCGATCTGCACCTCATCAGGCGCAGTCCACGAAGCAGAGGAGTCCACGCTAGGGCACTCAGAGCCCAGAACAAGAGGCACGTTCCCCGACTGCCGTGGATTGGCCACAAACTCGCAGTTAGGCTCCATCCGACGATGACGCCACATTACTTGATCGCCGTAGTTCCATTGGGAAATCTTCCCACCACAACTAAAACACTGCACCTCGGTCCCTTCTCCAGTATAATAAAAACCAGCTTTAGCTATCCTTATAGGATCTACTGGTGCAGAAGTTGGCCAATTACTAAACGTATTAAGTCTATTAGTCTCATAATTCATTTTATTCACAACACAAGCGCGACACCACAAACAAGTAGATGATGGAATCAAATAAAAATTTATTACCTATATTAATGTTTTAGCAAAGCACAAAATGTAACTATGCAAACAAATAAAAATGTGCTCTTATTAATTACTAATGCATTAAGAAGAAATAATAAAACTTCTAGGGTAATGTAATCCAAGTATTTTTTTTTCTATGAATGTATGAATGATGACTGACTGACACTGACAGACAGACAGACAGGCAGGACAAAGTTGACGGTCGACGGATGACTAGACGTCGGTCAGTTACAGTGGAGTGACTAGTGATGGGCAGGAGAACATTTCCGTTCCGAGAACTTTCTTGGAACGAGAACATTCTGAAACATTATCTTGAACGGAGAATTTACGGAAATTTATGAAAATCTAAACCAAGTATGTAGACTTTTTAAGTTTGACATAAAATAGATGACTATGCATGTAATTTCAGTAGCTATGAATGCCATAGTGAATACATGTCAGGTAGGTAGTTATAATGACGTTACATTTGATTTCTATATATAAAACTTTGAACTCTTTTAAAAATATATCTTTTATAAATGTCTTAAATTTCCGTAAATTCTCTCCTTTCCGAGAACGTTTCCGCAATGTTTCCACTAAGAGAACATTTCCGGAAATCGCCCATCACTAGAGTGACAAGTTGTCAAGCAAGCTAGTGTTGCCAATTTTAGATGTTCATGAGCAATTAACATGACATGATATGCGTAATGACATGACATGTCTACTGAACTAAGAGTGTTGGTGTCCTACCATTATTACTATCCTCTGTGCGTGTGGGCTACCAACGATGAAAAGAAAGGAGAGAATGTCAATGTCATTATGACATTGACATGGGTGGAACGGAAATTTTCAATTCTCGTGAAATTTTCGAAGTGCAATACTTCAGAATAGTGGAAGGTTTTATTTTTGTTTATAAAAAATGTTTCTTTACATAGCTGTTATATTGGTAACCGTTATTGCACTTGTGGCGTATATGCTATATAGTTCAATAGAAAAGAAAATTGTGTATAGTAATTTATATAACAAACATGTCGTTATTACCGGCGGCTCCAGTGGAATTGGGAAAGCGGCTGCTTTGGAAGCTGCGAAGTTGGGAGCACATGTGACTGTTTTAGGACGAGACGTGGAGAAGCTTACTTCAGCGGTGAATGATATGAAGACACATTGTTTGGACGAAAGCAGTCAGAAAATACAATATGCTGCCCTGGACGTCACTTCTGATTATCAGTCTATAGAAAACTGTTTCTCCAATTTGGAGAAGACTATAGGACCGATTTTCATGCTTATAAACTGCGCTGGGATGTGCATTTGTGGGAGATTCGAGGATATGGAAGTAAATGATATTAAACACATGATTGACCTTAATTACTTAGGCACTGCTTATTGTACTAAATATGTGTTGCCGGGTATGAAGAAACGCAATGAAGGAATAATTGTGTTTACTGCTTCTGAAGCTGCTTTCATAGGTATGTGACAATCGATTTATCTATAGAGGGAGAGCTATTATTTAATTAGGAGCATTATTATAATTTATATAATCACTCTTATTGGGATTTAGCAAGTAGTTCTGCCAACCTGCTGTTGAGCAGAGTGGCAGATATATTATACTTCAATATCTGCCACTCGGTTTGCCTACTGGTAAACTGAGTCAAATGAAAGGAAACCAACATTCCAGCAGTGGGCTGAGCACAGGCTCAAATTAGTGGGAGGTTAGTTATTACTGATAACCTTTAAATTTATTTTTTAATGTTGATTTTAATTATATATTAAAATGGTTAATGGGAGCAAAATTAACTATTTATCAATATATTTCATTTCAATCAAGTAATATGGTTATGAAAATTGCCTTTGTGATATTTTGATGATAGGAATCAAATAAAATAATTGTTTGTTTCAGGTATTTATGGCTATGGTGCATACAGTGCTGCAAAATGGGCCTTGCGAGGTTTGGGAGAAACAATTCTAATGGAATTAATTGGTACCAAAGTGCGACTCACTTTATCCTTCCCTCCAGACACTGATACTCCTGGCTTCAAGAATGAAGAGTTATCAAAACCTAAAGAGACGAAGCTTATTTCTGGATCAGGAGGGTTGCATACTCCTGAGAAAGTGGCTAAACAACTGATAAATGATGCATTGGTAAGAAAATGTAACCTCTTATATGTGGAACGTGATCTATGTTACTGCCAGTCACTATAGCAATAGGTATGCATGATTTTCCTGCACACTGTTCCGTTTTCATTGGATTATTACAAAAAAAAAAAAAAAAAAGTAACTCTAAATTTATAAATGTGCTGTGTTTTCTACTGTATTGATTGTACTGTACAGTCTGGAAAAAATAACGGACACTTCTGCTTATTATGTCTAATGTGATATGATATCAACAATGTTATAGTGACCAGATGAAAGAGTCTATCCGTAATAACAAGACACATAGTCCTGCCAAAAAAGACATTACTTGTTAGAATAAGGTTCAAAACTGGTTAGAATTTAGAAACTTTTGTGGTGCTGACTATAGGTACGGTGGCCTCGAAGATAGGAGGACCATTTTAGAAAAAAATCGCTCGCACATCTTGTAAGCGGATTTTTTGTCAGCTCCGTTCTTTTCATTGTTACCAAACAGGGTTTTTGTTTATTAGAGCCACATGTGTCCGCTAGGATGTTGGATGTTGCAACCAAAAATCATCCTAAAGATGGTCCTGCTATCCTCGAGGCGACTGTACATAGTACTTTTAATTTCATGTGTATGTAAGCAAGCAATCTAATGTGGCACACAGACCTTATGCAATTCGTTTTTGCTACATGCAATGGTAACATGCTATATTTATATATTTCAGGTTGGACGCACTTATTCTGTATACAGTACGTCGGGTAAGCTGCTGTCTCTCCTATTTGGTGGTTCCATAGACAGCACTTGTCAAGTTCTACTGCAAGTATTTTCTATGGGTTTCCTTAGAGCACTTATGGTTAGCATTATTTTGTCTTTCCACTCAATTGTGAGGGATGGATTGAAAGAAAGACAGAAGGCTGAATCACAAGAAAATAAAGAAAAATAACGCAATACATTCCTACATTTTCTGAGCGATATTGCATATGTAAATTAAATCAACATACATATATAGTCTCAAGGTAAAATACATAAACCGACTTAACCAAGAGTCTTTTGTGTAGTAAAAACAAATAATGAAATTAATAAAACACATAAATTATAATAGGTAATACCTTTTTATGCAAACAAGTCCTACCGAGACCATTATAGGTCGAAAAACGGTTGATAATTACATGCACGTTATCATCATAACATATCTTTTTGGCGTTAAGTAATTAAAAAAATCGTTAAAAAATGTTTTATTTTTGAAGTTTTTGAAATTACCTAAGTATTGTAATGCTATTTGGTTAACTGGTACAATTAAGTAGTTAATTCGTCCGGTTATTTACGCTCGATTGCACTATTGTAACATGTATAATTATGATTGCAAGGTACTTATTTATTACTAGCTGTGCCCGCGGCTTCGCCCGCGTGGAATTGGACTTGTGACTAATTAAGTAGTATAGACGGATTTAACAGTCTCCTATTACTGTAGTTTTCCCCGCGACGTCAGTGTTCTTCATTGCTCATTGTCCGCCGCTGTTAATCTTGGCTACCTACTGTGTACAAAATCCTGTTGTTTCATTATTTTAATAGCTGTTACCCGCGGCTCCGCCCGCGTGGTCAAGCGAAAATGCCAATAATTTCGTTCCCGTGGGAATTAAAAAAAACCCCTACTTTATCCTTGTCAACATCATAAAGGGAATCTCTATAAAAAAATTCAGCTTTTCAGGTTAAACGCTTCCTATAATACACGCGTAGTCTAATTATTCCGAATCCTGTGGGAATTTAAAAAAAATCCCATCTTTATTGTCTACTTTATAAAGGGAAGCTTAATACAAAATCTAGGCGTTTTAGGTTGAGCGCCCACAATAACACACGTGCAGTCCTATTTGTCCCGTTCCCGTGGGAATTAAAAAAATCCCGTTATCATCCTTGTCAACATCATAAAAGCAACCTCTATACGAAATTTCAGCTTTCTAGGTTGAGCGCCTGCGATAATACACTTACAGTCCTATTACTCTCTTTCCTGTGGCAATTTCATAAAATCCCATCTATCCTTGTCAACATCATAAAGAGAACCTCTATACAAAATTTCAGCTTTCTAGGTTGAGCTCCTGCGATAATACACTTGCAGTCCTATTACTCCCTTTCCCGTGGGAATGTCGTAAAACCCTATCTTTATCCTTGTCAACATCATAAAGGGAACCTCTATACAAAATTTCAGCTTTCTAGGTCGAGCGCCCTCTATAATACACGTGTAGAGTTTACCCCATTTCATCTCTCTAGTCTAGGGGTTGAATTTTAAAGGAGAATTCCTGCGAAGTTTCAAATAAAATGGTCTAACTAATCTAGTTTCTTCATTCAAACTTTGGACCCCCGTTTCACCCCCTTAGGATGTGATTTTTGAAAAATCCTTTCTTAGTGCACCCCTAGTCTTCATGGGGAACCTATGTACCAAATTTGGAGTCTTTAGACCCAGCGGTTTGGGCTGTGCGTTGATATGTCAGTCACCAATCAGTCAGTTTCTGGGATGATTTGAGTAAAGAACCTTCATGCTGAATTTCATTCGAATAACTACAAAACGGCAAAGTTTCATACTAACTTTGCACCCCCGTTTAGCCCCCTAAGGGATGATTTTTGAGAAAAATATTTTACTCGTGTTTCATGTCTTTCAATAAAGAACCTTATGCTGAATTTCATTGGAATAACTTCAAAAACAGCAAAGTTTCTTACTAACTTTGCGCCCCCGTTTAACCCCCTAAGGGATGATTTTTGAGAAAAATATTTTACTCGAGTTTCATACCTTTCAATAAAGAACCTTCATGCTGAATTTCATTTGAATAACTTTAAAAACGGCAAAGTTTCACACTAACTTTGCGCCCCCGTTTAACCCCATAGGGGATGTTTTTTGAGAAAAATATTTTACTCGTGTTTCATACCTTTCAATAAAGAACCTTCATGCTGAATTTCATTCGAATAACTTCAAAAACGGCAAAGTTTCATACTATCTTTGCACCTCCGTTTAACCCCCTAAGGGATGAATTTTGAAAAAAATATTTTACTCATATTTCATGCTTTTCAGTAAAGAACCTTCATGCTGAATTTCATTAGAATAACTTCAAAAACGGCAAAGTTTCATACTAACTTTGCACCCCCGTTTTACCCCCTTAGGGGATGAATTTCCAAAAATCCTTTCTTAGTGAGCACCTATGCCCCAAAAGGAACCCCCATGCAAAATTTGAGACTTCTGGCACTTGTAGTTTCGGAGATTTCGTGATGAATGAGATGAATCAGTCAGTGATTTTCTCTTTTATATATAGATGATAGAATCTTTCAGCTATCTAGATTGAGCGTCTCGGGTAATACACGTGCAGTGCCATTGTTCCCGTTCCCATAGGAATTTCGCAAAATAACAAAAGGAACCTATATGAAACAGTGGAAACTTTTAGCACTTGCAGTTTCAGAACACGTAATGATTCAGTGATTTACACGTTCAGTCCCATTATTCCCGTTCCTGTGGGAATTTCTAGATAAAAATACCCCATGTGTTACTCCCGATTAAATTCTACTCGTGTACCAAATTTCATTACAACCCCTTTAGTAGTCAGTGATTTACACGTTCAGTCTCATTATTCCCGTTCCTGTGGGAATTTCGGAATAAAAATACCATATGTGTTACTCCAGATTAAATTCTACTCGTAAACCAAATTTCATTATAATCCCTTCAGTAGTCAGTGATTTACACGTTCAGTCCCGTTATTCCCGTTCCCGTAGGAATTATGAAAAGAAACATACACTAAATGTTAAGTTGAGCAAATCGCTACATATTAGTGAAAACCGCATCCAAATCAGTTCAGCCGTTTCTGAGATTAGCGTGTACAAACATACATACAAACAGACGGACAAAAATTTTCGAAATTCTTGTACTATTGCTTATTCTTCATCGCCCTAAACAATTTTTTTGGAAATATATTCAATGTACAGACAAACTTTTTTTACACTTTTATTATATTATATAGAATATAGATATAGATATAGATATAGATTATATAGATATAGATATAGATATAGATATAGATATAGAAATATAGAATATAGATATAGATATAGATATAGATATATAGATATAGATATAGATATAGATACCTACTTATTAATAAACAATAATAATAATAATAAAGAGGCACTTATTATGTCCCCTAATTTTTGTATTATTATTAATTAAATATTTTGTTTTGAATTGTGAGATAACTTTCTTTTATTGCCTATTTTTAGATAATCTATTGCTTAAAATACGGAGGTGAGTGTGGGGCGAGCGCGTCAACTTTTGTGAATTCGCGTTAGCTTGTACACGTGTTCCGTGTGTTCGGGTTTACATAAACCTAACTGAATTTATTCATTTAGGTTTATATAAACACAGCCGTGCCTGATTCAGTTGCAAGGCCGCGCCAGTTGTTCTAGTATATATATAGTTCTTATTAATCACAAAGAACTTAGCAAAAAAGTCACAAACTTGAATGAGATTTTAGTTTTTATTTTATTGATTCTTTCCAAGTCAGTATAACCAAAGAACTATGAATGCAATTTTTTATCATCCTTTCATAAATAATAAGTTCATAAAATTATTATAATAAAAATAATAATGTTATGTTATTTTCAAGAAATAGTTCAGGTTTCTTGGAAACAGTGCATAAAATTACATTTATACATACAAATGTTCACAAAAAGTATTGTTAAAATTATATTGTGTTGATGTTTATATGACCTTTAACTAACATAGTTTTATGACGTTTGTCTAAAATAGTTTAGGTCAAAGGTCTGAATTTAAAATATATTTTCTTACAATATTGTCACTGTCAAACTAACATAATAAAGCAATAAATCTATATTATTTTAGTATACATGTAACTTTTATTTATTTATCAGTAAATGCAAAATCTGCTTAGTGTAAGTTGCTACAAATATACAACTTGTGAGACTATAACTCCATTAGGCGTATAAGTGTGTTCAAAAATACTTATAAGATGTCACATGGTGCCTATACACCGCTGAGCACTAGGCCAGGTACATATTGCTGTAACGTAACATGAAAGGAGCAGTTCATAGTGTGGACTCATCAGCGCTGTGTTTTCTTCCTCCATCAAGCCCGGCGAGCACGAGTTGAATGTTCGGTTCGTGCTCGCAAGGCGTCCACCCTATGAGAAATCTGTTACGTCACAGCAGCAGTCTGTACCCGGCTTAAGTTGCTAGAGCATGCCTTTTGACAAAGTTTTATGTAGGCCCATTACAATCGTTCTGTTGGTATCGTAGCCTGAAGCCACGCCCTACGTAACCCTCGTCAGTCCGGAACCATACCACTATCGGACCAGCACTCGTATCTGGAATTAATATTATACTTGTAAGAAGGTTGAGATTATTTCACGGTCATCTGTGGAAAATTTAAGATTTTTTAATATAAGTGAAACTAAAAAAATGTCGTACAATAGATCTCTATCACCATTCTCGCATTTTTGGGGCCATGTTTTTACCGTTAGTCTAGTTTTTAGTTAAATTTTAATGTTATGGTGTCCCTAGAAGTTTAGCTTAATCATTTTATTATAAGACATTATATTAAAATGATGTAAAAGAAATTTAGGCATTTGAACATCACTTTCCGATTTCGCAATTTCTCATAAGTTATAAGTTTCCGTGGAATCATACGCAAGTTGCAATTTATCGGACAGATAGGCTATCCTGTGCTTATCGGGAACTAATCTAAGTGCCATAAACCAACCAGTGACGGGTGCGTCTACTGAGAAATCTTGTAGGACGGAACCATCGTTCAGACGTTCTCCACATAGTCTCGTAGCCGAAATTAGAAGCCAATCTCCAGGGCAATTGAATATTTCCACTCCTGCCTGTCCTGGCGGGATCACGGGCAAGCCGTCTGAAAATATAAAAGTACTTAAAGCATTTCTATTTAAAATGACTAAATACTTATAATTATAATATATGTATACTATATTCCTGTAGATACTATTGACATATTGTAAGTATTTATATTTTTATATGTATAAAAACAGTTAATGTCAGTGAGTGCCTGCTGGTTGTTTAATAAAATACTTAATACAATACTCTTTAATGCACCATTAAAAATATAAACATACAGTGAGAATTAACAATATAATAATGTACAAAAGGCAGTATTATCGCAAAAACAATCTTTTCCAGGGAACCTATCAGAAGTGAAAAATAACGATCACAGACGACGAATATAAACAATATGTAATTATTTTAAAAACAAAAAAATAATAAATTAAATGTTTTAACATTCACCTAATGGATCTATAGTTTAATAAACAAACTAAACATGTTTTTTTTAAACACATCTTTACATAGTATCAAAAGAAAAGGCTCCCGTAACGTTGTTGTCTGTCCTTATGTATGCTTAGTTCTTTAAAATAATAATAATAAATTATTTATTTTGAGCAACAGGCAATAACTACACGGGCTCATATTACAACGGATACAACGAACTCTTTAAAACTATTTTGATGCGTTTTTTTTAATAGAAAGATTGATTGAAGAGGATTGGTTTATATGTATAATACATTCCGAAATTCCCACGGGAAAGCGGGATACACGCTAACGAAGTTGCGCGGGTTTCGCTAGTACTTACTACTACCTAAGTAAGAATTGGGCAACACATACCTTCATCGTAGTTAATAATCTGCATGCTGTAATCAGCATTTCTGTATGTAACGCTACACTTCCCTGGAGCGCGATTGATGCAAATGGCATAATTTAAATTATTCTGTAATATAAATAAATATATACCTAGGGACAAATCACATAAACCTTGTTTCTTTTAACTTGACCAATGTATTACTACATTGGTCAAGTTCAATTGGTCACAATCTTAGCATGTCTTTTTAACGAAAATAGGCAATTAAAATTATCATTCACACCCAAATAATAATAATATAGTTAGAATTGTTAGACACTCTTATTATTCTGGCGATTTATCGATTTTACACATGGATATTTGAATAAAAAGACACGCTAAGATTATTACATTTAGCTATGCATTACATTGAGCTAGCCCTAAAGTAAGTTCGAATCTTGTGTTATGTGGTACTAAACTCAACGATACTATATTTATATATATAACAAATACATACCCAGGCCAACGACCAACCGGGATCGAACTAGGGACCTCCTGGGTGGCGGTCTGGCATGGTAACCATTACGCCACGGAGGTCGTCAAATATTTTTAAGAATTTTTCAGAAATGATAAACTCTCTATAACTCCCTTTAACGCTCTATATCTTTATATAATAAATTATTTCCTTTTCTACCACCAATTGAGACAGATTTTGTACTTTTGACTGCAAGAACATTATTGCTCTTTTAAAATAACACAATATAGGCTCAGACCAAATAAGAAGTCAAGGCGGAGCGCTGCGAACAATGATGTGAAGCCGGTTTTGTAAACATGTGTGTATTTAGGGAGTGTTGCCGTGCAGTAAAAATTTATTACCCTAATTTTTTATTTTATTTTATTTTATTTTTTATAGGTAAAAGTTAGCAATTTTTTTAATTGGATACCTCACTTTTATGAGATGTTTTGTGTATTCAGACGAGATAGGGGAATAAAATAAAACAATAGTAATATCAAACATTGGTTTTAATGGCCTATATGTTGGGTCAATTTTTTGAAATATTGCCTTTTACTGTCCACCATTTTAGAAATTGTTTCCAATTTAGAAATATGGTGGAAACGAATAGATAAATATTTTTCAATTATGCATCTTATTAAACTTATGCTCTTGGCCAGCATAATTGTGCTCAGTCTCCAAGTTACAGAAAACGTTGTCAGTACCAATAAATCGTTTTAAAATATTAATTATTCTTTCTCACTTCTCTTTAATACATTTATTTCGGTTCGGGAATCTTAAAAATAAATATTTTTGAAGTGATGATAAAACATGGAAAAACCAAAAAAAAAATTAACGCCTATTTAGACTTACAATAATTTTATGAAAACTAACAGTAAAAATAGAAATAAGTAAAAGAAAGTGACGTTACGTTTCGCGTCACATAAATAACTACCCAATAAACTGGGACTATTGTGACGCTTACTAGCGGCAACACTTGTGGAGATTTTGTATTCCAAGCTGTCATAATAATTAATAAAATTGATTTGTTAAAAATATGTATTTTTATGTTTACTTAAGTATGAAATGTGATTCCATCTTGCTTTTTATTCTTTGAGGAATGGTTTTTGCAGCCTTTTACCACACAATTCGGCATTTTTGATTATTAATGAATTAAATTGTTTGGATGTCATACGTCAATGACGAACTAGCTCAAACTAATCGGCGAGGTGTAGTTTGGTTTTATATGTGTGCGTGAGGGACGTATATGTACAGTCGCCTCGAGGATAGCAGGACCATCTTTGGGATGATTTTTGGTTGCAACATCCAACATCCTAGTCCACTATGTGTCCACACATGTGGCTCTAATAAACAAAAACCCTGTTTGGTAACAAAGAAAAGGACGGAGCTGACAAAAAATCAGCTTACAAGATGTGCAAGCGATTTTTTTCTAAAATGGTCATCCTATCTTCGAGGCCACCGTACAAGGCGAGGTGTAGTTTTACCTGCTTCACATCATTGTTCGCAGCGCTCCGTCTTGACTTCTTATTTGGTCTGAGAATATAGGTACATAAAATTAAAAGGTACCTGCTGCTGCTCGCGGTGTTACCCGCGTTTTTTTTATTTTATGCACAGCAGCGCCATCTACTTTACAAAGCGCCATTGAGTATCAGACTTGACCAAATCCTACGGGAATCGTGTACTTTTCGGGATACCTAAAAAGTACCCTATGTGTTAATCCAAGGTATCGGCTAGGTACTTATGTACCAAATATCATATAAATTGGCCCAAACATACTCTCATACATTCTCCTTTATAATACTAGTGGGATAAGTGTAGGTATCAGAATTTATAGTAAGATAACATGACCTTACCAAATATCCAGGAGTTCTAGCAATACCAATGACCGATTTATCGTGATAATTGAAGGATTCTATATAGCCCCGTGGACCATTGTAGTATTGAAAACATCCTGATGGAACTGCCAACTCATCAGTAGCTGTCAGCTGTGTTATCTGGAAATATCGAAATAAAAAGGTTATCAGAACACATCCTGATGGAACTGCCAACTCGTCAGTAGATGTTAGCTGTGTTATCTGGAAATAATCGAAATAAAAAGATTATCAGATTTACCCATCGATGGATTTACCAGAATAAATAGGCAACCTATTTTATAGTGCACTGCTAACCTGACTTTATTTGTGTTTGCGGCTAACCATCGATTCATTGGCTACTGGATGGATTTTATTTTAAGAATAAATAAATACTTATTCTCGGACGAATCTGTAAGGTGGAGGTCCTTGCCCAAACGGGCTCCTCCGATTTGAGCGGATTATCCGCTGAGCCCTACCTCTCTTGATTACAGATAAGCTAAAATATAACTATGAATAGTGGCTTACTTACCTTTATGGAAAAAAGTCTTTTCTCTGCGGATATACTTTGAACTGATAAATTTATTGGACCATCTATATCTCCAACTTCAATATAAACTGAAAAATATTATAAGTAATTAGCTAGCTAGTACTTTTTTTACACAAGCAAGCAGGTATACATAGGCATGCCTGGACTGGAATATGTCCATGTTTTGTTCTACCTACTTCGGTGAGTAAGGGTCGGCAACGCGCGAGTGATACCCTCTGTATTGCAAGCGTCCATAGGCTATGGTGACTACTTATACCAAGAGGCGAGCCGAATATATGCTAATTTGCCACCGTAGTGGTATAAAAAAATATAAAATACAGTTACCATGTTGACCAGTATTGATACCACAAATTATAGGGATAATGTTGTTACTATTCTGTCCCCAAACAATGAACTGATCTTCTTGACACGTTCCACCAGTAGGTGGTAAGAGCTGCGAACAGGACAAAATCGTAACATAATAATTTAAAGCGTTTAATATTCATACTTGTCTTGTGTCGTGACTTTTTTAGTTGAAAAGTATACGAAAAATGTAAATAGGTACTTATTCTATTAAATACTGTGGAGTTGAATGAAGCAATTAGCAAATTAAAATATAGGTACCTACTTACGGCTGTCTATCGACCTACAGCCAGTTGCAGAAACACACATGTTAATATTTACCTTATATAAGACTCAGGCTATTTCTTTTTTCTTTAGTTTGACAGCCATAATTTAAAGTGCCAACTTTTTTTTTGTGCAACAACAAAATAGTCAATAAATATAAGACAAATAATCAGTGCTTGTATACTTGCCTCAAAATTCATAAAATCTAAACGAAGCTGTTTGATGTCTTCTGAAATTTTGTTCAACGTTAATGTGCAAGACAACCTCCGAGTGCTTGGCGATGGGAAATCGGGATTAGTAAACCACCCCACCGCAGCCGCACTGTGTTCGTCACATCCTAGTTGAGCTGTGAAAATATTTAAGTAGGTAATATTTTAAAAAACATTGAGATCGCTGTTTATCGCAGGTCCCACAAGTAATGGTTACTTTGTCCTATCATAATATCATCCCGTTACGTACTCTGCTCCAGTGCGGATTGGCAGAGGCCGCGGTGTTTTCAAACCGCCCTAAGGCCACCAACTTGGCTTAACGACTGCCTTCCATCGACAACAGCCGGGACCGAACGGCTTAACGTGCCCTCCGAAGCACGGAGAAGCTCGAGATAACGAAACCCATCCAAACACTGGCTAGGGTAGACGTCGCTTAACATCATCATCATCATCATCAGCCTATATCGACCCACTGCTGGGTATAAGCCTCCTTTCGTCTACGCCATCCTTCCCTATCCTGAGCCATCTCAATCCACTTTTTCCCAGCAATCTGCCTGACATCGTCGACCCATCTAGCTGCCGGACGTCCTATACTCCGTTTACCGTTTCTAGGGTACCACTCGGTGACTGCCTTACTCCACCTTCCGTCGTTCCGTCTAGCCAGATGTCCCGCCCAGTTCTATTTTAGAGTCGCAACGCTGGAGACACGCTTAACATGCGTGTTCATATTACAATGCAACACACTTTGCCTATGGCTGCGTTTTTTGTCGCGGAATTCTCGCGTGATATATTCGAGTCCAAGAAATATACGGAAAACTGAACCCATAAAAGAACTGTGGCGAGATGTTGCAATACGTGTTGTTATTATATTTATTACTAGAGAAACCCGCGCAACTTCGTTTGCGTTTATCCCGCTTTTCCGTGGGAATTCCAAAATACTTTCTTACTCCACCCACCCATGTTTCAGGTCTCTACGGTCAAAACAAAACATTTTCATATGTATAGATGATTATTTTTCTATTTTTAAACTTCTCATTACAATCTTTGGAGTGAGCGTTTATGAAATAGGCTAGCCCGACCGGTGAAGTGCCACCCTTTTACAGAATATTGACGTGAAGCAGCAATGCGTTTCGTTCGCTGAGTGAAATACCTATCCCAAATTCTAACTCCTTACTTATACTATTTCTCGCTATACATATCCTGTTTTTTCCTGTTAAAGGTCGGCAAGGGGTCTGGGACCCTAGAATCTATGTGCTCCATACATAGTCGACTCGACGGTAATTACCTAACATCAAATGATCCATATTCCTGAGCTTGTTTTCCAACTACTTCCGTAAAAAAAATGTATATTTTGGTATTTCATTATCTACAACCATCCCTAAAACAACACTACGAAAAAATAGAGCGAGTCGACATAATGAGATTTCCTATAAGTGAGAAAGAGACAATAACAATATGCCTTTCAACCATTGACCAATTTAACTTGAACCCTGTCAATATCATACAATTAAATATTTAATAACTTACTGTTACTATCGATGAATATGATTCTGTCCGCTCTATAGTTAGAATTTTAGCTGTTTTTCCGAGATCACGAACAGAATAAATAACGACTACATTATGACTTGAACCCTGTCAATATCATACAATTAAATATTTAATAACTTACTGTTACTATCGATGAATATGATTCTGTCCGCTCTATAGTTAGAATTTTAGCTGTTTTTCCGAGATCACGAACAGAATAAATAACGACTACATTATGAAATCACTAAGGAGTATGAGTATTGATATCAACTCCAAGAAAATTACCCACAAAATACATTTTTTTCAAGAATTTCGATAAAATAAAAATCACGTCTTCCATCAATTCTCTTAAACAATTTTTATGCAAAATTTGAAGTAGATTGGACCAAGGAATCAAGTTGTCCCATAGTAACTTTATCCCCCTTTTTCACCCCCTTAGAGTTCGAATTTCGAAAAATCCTTTCTTATCGGACGCCTACGTCATATAATAGGTCCACCTGCCAAGTTTCAGATTTTTACGATGAGCGGTTTAGGCTGTGCGTTGATTCTCAGCCAGTCAGTCAGTCAGTCAGTCAGTCAGTCAGTCAGTCAGTCAGTCAGGACAAAGCATTTTATATATATAGATTATTAATCGCTTTCGCTACAACTCGAAGGAACTGTCTAGTGTCTGGCATACATACTTACTGTCATTAAAAATGCATGATTGTGAATGAATGTCTTGATTTTCATGTAAGTAATACATAGGTATTACAGTAACATCTATTAGTACGGATTTATAATTACTTTTATTGACTTAGGTACCTACTGT
The DNA here is from genome assembly GCA_905163395.2 of Endotricha flammealis. Classification (NCBI taxonomy): domain Eukaryota; kingdom Metazoa; phylum Arthropoda; class Insecta; order Lepidoptera; family Pyralidae; genus Endotricha; species Endotricha flammealis. The sequence goes on along the minus strand of LR990863.1, from coordinate 8,319,118 downwards.
ACTTCTTACTACCCAAACCTTAGTGGGTTTATTTTGCTAAGATTGGTACGATATAGCGTTATGTAATTTCATCCAAAACATTACGATTCGTCTGTAGAAAAAAACATCACACGTCTATTATATCATCTGCCCTATTTTGTGATTAAATCCTCTATTATAATTATCTGTTGGCAATGTTCCCAGTATAGGTGCAATAATAATTTCATTCGACATTTAATAATCTCGTTTGAAACTGTAACACACGAAACTTACTCACGCAACAGGTTCCGTAGCCATCTGCGCATGTTCCCATAGTCTTACCTCCAGTACTTTCACACTCACTTTCAGGTAAACATAATCCTTCTAATCCACTACTAGAAATACACAACACATGATCAAATTCAATAACTTCAAACACTTCTAAGAATCTCGTCCTGGTTTTTTGACTTGAAAACAGTTTTCTATCTTTTCTTACACCTGGACATGTTCTGCGAATGATTTTCTTTTTATGTTCTTTATTCGTAACGTTTATAGTGTTATCGTATTTAAGATATTGTGTAGGTTTCGGTTGTATTTTATCCGTAACGTTGAACTTGCCACTGTTCGAGTTAGCTGTTTTGATTCTTCTAAAATGCCAGTTTTCCATTTCTTCTTTCTGATCGTGGTGTTCAGGGATGAGAGGTACAAACCTTTGGTCTTCTACTGCGTTATTTTTAAATCTGTTTATTCTTGTATCATTTGATTTTTCTTTCCTTTCAACGACTGTTGCTGCGTACCATCGTTCACCGTCACTGATCATAATCAGGCAAAATATAAAAGTAGCAAAGGTTTGAATAGGACCCATTAGTTTAGATTTAATTCCTACTGTTATGGTTAATATTCTTGTCTTTTCCGAGTGCAGCTGGCGAGTGCATGGCCCCTTGTCGCTGCACTTGAGTTTTCCACGGGGGCAGCCCGGATGTAATTAAATGTCTAGAAAACGTTCTGGTTTGTTTAGTCGTGATACTTATCTATTAACCCAATTAACTAGCAGAAAAATTATATTTTTAAATCAAGTACAGTAACACAATCTTTAAAGAGCCATTTGGAAACTCCTTGTGACAAGCATAGAAAAAAAATTAATTAGGTACTTAATGTAAAAAAAATGTTAAGTAGATTTTGATTGATGCAAGTATATGCAAGAAGCTTTTCTTAGCACATATAATTTGATTAGCATATTATGACGAACGAGAGAGCGGTACCGTACCCTAAGTTGAATAGATATAAATGTACCTACCTATTGGATAATGGGCTGACGGGTTTAGGTCACATACTTGAGTCGATGGACAATCTTGAAACATTAGACCACACCCTGTCTTGCATTAACACGTGCCTACCACATGTCCTATGTGGAAATGTGGATTATAGTTGCAAATAATTATGACGTCTACCTACGTGTAACTATTAAATTGGAAAATTTTCAAAAAAAATAATCGTAGCTATTAGATGTAGCCCTGGCTTCGGTCTCTGGTATACTTATTGTAGCTCGTTTACAAAAGGTTAAATCTGTAAATCTATACAAATATTCAAAAGAAGCGATTGTCACGCACGCTGATTGTTTCTCTCTATGTTATTTATTCGGATTTTAAGGAATCATGGTGAAATGTACAGTGCAGAGCTGTAAAAACGACGAAATGGAAGCAAACTAAAAATTAGCACTACAGAACATCTGCTTACGCTTTGCACAATGGTCAAAGAGCGATGCGCGCGCTCTATAGCTTGCTTATCTAAACTCTAAGATTGGAACCTAATTTAGGTAGATATAAATAGGTACTTAGAGCAACAGCAGTTGAAATAACCGGACTCGTAACAAATTGTTAATCGATAATATGAATAATTTAATAGTTGATCATAGTTGCATGGTTTACAACCCGGCGAACTTGGTCTACTTATTCACGGATTATCTTTGTGCGATAGTATGCCTTTTATGTCCCATTTTATTACTAAAATATTTAACAATGCATGACAAAGTTTCGCAATACAGTAAATTTATACACATTAGATTGTACGTAGGAATATCGTTCTTACTATAAATTGCGTAGGTAGGTACCTACTCCACCAAAGTAAAGATTGTGTTGAGCGCATGTGTCATGATGTGTCTCATGAAGTCTCATCACATCATATTACCAGCCAATTTTATTTGTGCCAATTCCCATTCGATCAGCTTAGCAGAGTAGGTAGCTACTCTCTAATACCCTGCGACTGAAGGGAGACCCGTATCCAGAGTGTTACGGTTCTACCGTCATCATCATAATCATGCCACTGCAGTGGGATAATTAAGGAATGGTTATGATGATGATTTTGTTCGTGATGTATGAGTAAGCACGAAGTATACAACAACCACATCCCCATGAAGATTTGATTAAACTAGTTGCCTTTAAATTAATTTGACGCTTACGGTAAATAAGTCTCTTCGGTTCTGTGGAATATAGCGCATCAAAAGCTACCTTTTTTTCTTACACCATAAAGTAAATAACTTTTCAGAAAATAAAAGGCTTGTCTGTGTCTGTTTGGTGTATTAGTGGTTGTAACACGTATTGTCCTTGCTAGTCGTCGGCCACGCCTAGAACTCCGCACTTTTTCCGAAGCCTGTATTGCACTGTAATATGGGTGCATACAATGAATGCTTTGGTATTGGTACATTATGTCATGTGTCACACATATGTCGACTTGTATTTGTAGGCATCTAATAGACGTACTATAAAAGAGATAAGGCTTTGTAAGCTCCAACACTTGGCACAGACACACGAAGGGTTGAACGTGAATGATGATTTTAAAAGTAAGTTAATTTGTTTTCTCTATTATCAAATTAATAATGGGTAGATACGTAGGTACCTAATGTAACATGCAATGCATAAGTTATAAAATTTTGTTAAGTGGAAGAAAAAAGTCTGGATCTTTCACTCGCCATACGAAACTTTCGTTTAACGATCCCTTGGGTCCTGTAGTTTTTTAATTTATTAGTTACATACAAAAATACAAATAATTCCTCTTTACAATATTATAGATAAGTATTTATTTACTAACTTTTAAATCGTTCTGTACATAAAAGGTTGTATTGTTGGGGTGCTTGGTGGCAGCAGCTCAAGCTGGATTGATAGCACCTGTGGGAGCCTACGGAGCTGCCTATGGCGCGTGGAACCCCTACAGTACCTACCCGGCGCAGCCGGCGATTGCTACTCAACATTCCAATATTTTGAGGTCTCCTTTCAACCTTGGACAGGTAAAATATATTTCCTATCATTAGTACCTAGGCTTGGTATAGGGTGGTAGTGGTTTATGTTCAGTCGGCCAATGTTTTTTTTATACAAAAGCAGCCTAAATAGACTAGGGGTCCTTAGATCATTTCTTTTTTCTTTATCTTCTTGACAATCTCTCCTGAATCACGATATGAACTTTCGGATCTATTATCAATACCTACGTGAAGTTAAAAAGACTACCAAAGGACCTCAGACCAAATAAGAAGTCAAGACGGAGCGCTGCGAACAATGATGTGAAGCCGGTTTTGTAAACATGTGTGCATTTAGGGAGTGTTGCCGTGCAGTAAAAAATTATTACCCAAATTTTTCATTTTATTTTATTTTATTTTTTATAGGTAAAAAAGTTAGCAATTTTTTAAATTGGATACCTCACTTTTAAGAGATGTTTTGAGTATTCAGACGAGATAGGGGAATAAAATAAACCAATAGTAATATCAAACATTGGTTTTAATGGCCTTTATGTTGGGTAAATTTTTTGAAATATTGCCTTTTACTGTCCACCATTTTAGAAATTGTTTCCAATTTAGAAATATAATTAATATCTTTATTTCGGTTCGGGAATCTTAAAAATAAATATTTTTGAAGTGATGATAAAACATGGAAAAACCAAAAAAAATTAACGCCTATTTACACTTACAATAATTTTATGAAAACTAACAGTAAAAATAGAAATAAGTAAAAGAAAGTGACGTTACGTTTCGCGTCACATTAATAACTACCCCAATAAACTGGGACTGTTGTGACGCTTACTAGCGGCAACACTTGTGGAGATTTTGTATTCCAAGCTGTCTTAATAATTAATGAAATTGATTTGTTAAAAATATGTATTTTTATGTTTACTTACGTATGAAATGTGATGTGATCTTGCTTTTTATCCTTTGAGGAATGGTTTTTGCAGCCTTTCACCACACAATTCGGCATTTTTGATTATTAATGAATTAAATTGTTTGGATGTCATAATACGTCAATGACGAACTAGCTCAAACTAATCGGCGAGGCGTAGTTTGGTTATAAATGTGATTTTAACTTGAAATTTATATCATTATATTCTTTAAATAATAAGTGATTTAAAAAAAAAATTGCAAAATTAAATTATAAAAGTAAAAGGGAAATAGTAGATTTTACAACAAGTGCACAAAACGAATCATTTCTATCCGAGACTTTTAGCAGCCCGAGCCGAAGGCGAGGGCTGATAGTAATGTCGAGGATAGAAATGGTTTTGTGGACGAGTTATAAACTCTGCTTTTCACTTCGATTGCGAGGAAATAAATAAATAACCGCACGAAAAACAAGACCTGTTTCCCCTTTCCCGCCGCTTTTTTTTTTATCTTACGACTTTGAAATTAGGCTTGGGCTGCAGACCTATACAGCCTACTATTAAATTAATTTTGTAATAAAATAATTTTCTTAAATTAATTAAATAACCTACTGTACTTTAATTTAAATTTTAATATCTTTTATGACTTAAAAAACACATTAGGCAAATAAATTAAAGTAAATATTATAAAATAACAAATTCTCTGAACTTTTTGTTGTGTTTGGCTGTATGGCTTATTTCCTTTGCCTCAATATAGATACATTTATGAGTTTACTTTTCTGCCCTTGTGCACAAAATTCGATTTTGTGCAGCCTATATCCTGCGCAAATAAGCACTTACAGAGCATGAGAAGTGAAAAATATATTAAAATGTAGTTTTGAGGTTATCCCTATCAATCAATTCTATTGTTCTTTCTCGCCAAGATGCTTCACGTTTCTATATTTTTTTAAATGTCAGTCACCCTCCACGTATAATACATTAATTATTTTTAGTTTACAACTATCTAAAGAGAAAAAAATCGTCAACTTTAAAAAAAAATTACAGGATCAAGCTATGCTGGCGCCATCTGCTTTCGCTTTTACCGGCCGGCCCCATTAGTCTCTTTTTTTTCTCCTTTATTAAGGACTTTTGTCCCTGAGAGACATGTCAGTCCTATCGTACCCTAACTAATGAAAATTACTCAGCGACGTTAGCGACGCTCCGGTTCATCACCATGATGCATATCATTTTAGCTGCTCGAGACGATGGTTGACTTAAGATAAGCTGGAAAGTTCCCAGGTCCCAATCATTCATATCCAAGCATCGAAATAATATTACTACGTATAGAAATGACACCGCGAACAAAATTTTTGTCCCCATACGTTGAGGCCAATAGACATCAACTCGTTTATGACTCGTTTAGAAACTTGCCGACGCTCATCGTGATTGGTCCTCTGATTTATGTTAAAAAAAATAATTAAAAAATGCCGTCATGTTCAATAAAATCTTGCAAAAACCGTTCAACAGTAAGAAAGAAAGATAGCGGCGTCACTTATCATCGGTAAGTATACAAAAAATTAAGTAAAACCAACCAAAACAATTTTTTTTCATTATTTTCTATTGCATCATGATTGCATCCGCCATTTCTATGTGAAAATCATAGATTATCAAAAAGTAATCGTACAGATGGGATACGTAGGTACTAAGCGTGAGTCAATTTTATAATATAATTTAGGTACTTATTTTTGAAAAATTTTTTGCTTTTTTTTAACCGACTTCAAAAAAGGAGGTTCTATGTTTCATTGTTTTTTTTTGGAGGTCCGCCGATTACTCCAATTGTGGACCGATTTTCAAAATTCTTTTTTTATTCATAAGTGCATACTCCCAAGTTGTCACCAATTCAGGATCTGATGATGGGAATTCCAGGAAAATCGAGGGCAACCCTCAAATTTCATGGGCACGTATAACGCGTTACTTTGTTGTCGTAATTATTATAATTAGATTTTTTCAACTATATTTACAAAATATTTTTATATAGTAGGTATAAAATATGTAAATGTGGATAAAGTTACTAACTAAGTAAAAAAAATTGTTTCTAGAAAATAAAAAGAAGGAAAACGAAACAGCATTTTAAATTTCGACCAACCGTTTTCGAACAAATAAAATTTCATTATAAAGTTAGTTTTGATTTAATCTCAGTTTATTTTTGACTAATATTTAGTTAAGAACAAAAATTTATTGTAGCTTCCTACCTATAAAGCTAATATTGTACCTATTTTCTATTAAGTTTATTCTATTAAGTAAAATAAAATATTGTAATAAAATAAAATAATCAATTAGATGTCCAATAGGCAGAATATAAACAAAGTGTCGCCCCTGCGTAGTAATGTCATATTCTATGACTCGGTTGGGGGCGGGGCCAGGGAGGGGCACGCCCCTCACGGCCGAACGCGGCGCCAAAATTTGAAGGCGCTGTCATTTCTATACGTAGTAATATTATTTCGATGTATCCAAGGTTGTCATCAACAAACGTCGCTGAGCAATATTCATTTTACATTCTGTCAGTAAATGATGTACATCATCTAATTTACCACAGCTATCACAATTGGGGGAAGCGATTTTATTCATCATAAATGCAAATTTGTTAGATGGGTAATGGCCAGAACGAAGTCGGTGCATTGTGACAATAAAGGACCTGCTCAAATTAACGCAATTAGACCACGGAATTTTTAATGGAGCATGCTGTATGGTTCGGTACCATAACCCTTCTCCCGAGACCTTTCATTAAAATATTCTTTCCAATTATCATACACTAGCTTATTGTAGATATGTAGAACTTCCGTGTGTGTTGGAAGAATATTATAAGTCTGCCCTACGGTAGCTGCTAACTTTGCCAAACGATCAGCCTCTTCGTTGCCACTTATACCCACATGCGACGGAATCCACTGAAGCCTGAGGTCGACATTGTTACAAGAGAGCTCGTAGAACTGCCAGGATTTTATATGCTAGCGATACACCTCTGTTGCCAGAGGCGCATCGAGCAATGTGTTGTAAAGCAGATTTACTATCCGAAAAAATAACGCATTGTTTAATATCACGCATTTGAACGTATACAATGGCCTCATAAATGGCGACCAATTCCAAGGTCATTATTGAAACCTCTAACGAGACTGAAAAGCAAGCACTGTACCGATGTTGGGGGCTAAAGAGTGCAGCACCTTGCATATTTGATGATTTGGAACCATCTGTGAATATTTTATGCCATCCTGTGTACTTCTCATTCAACTCATTCAAGATGCAATTTTTTAATGAATTAACTTCATGCAATCTCTTGGCACCACTCATGCATTTCAAATTTAGTTGAATATTCCCAATAATGTTAATGTATGTGGTCCAAATACTTAATTGAAACATTTCTAATGGATTACATGAACTTATAGTTTTTTCTCTGGTTATGCCAAATGTGGAACATAATAATGGTTTCTTTTTCTTCGGCCATTGGCGGTTTAAACACCGGTCAGACAGTTCAGTTAAAAGTTGAACTGTGATGTTGTGTGACCATGCTTGAGTTTTTAAACAGTATTTAAATGACAGGTATTGTCTTCTCAAATATAAGGGCTGGATGCTAATCTCGCTTTCCATTACGTGCAAGGGAGTGCTTTTTACGAATCCTCCTATTATTCTAAGGGCTTGATTTTGTAGTTTATCCAATTTACTTAAATTACTATTCGCGCTATTATCATATAAAAAGCACCCGTAATCTAATCTACTTCGAATGAGGGCTATATATAGTGTACGCAAATATTTAGGGTGAGCTCCCCAGCCTGACCCAGCTAATACCTTCATAATGTTGAGAAATTTAACCGCTTTTTCATAAATTTCATTAATATGTTTTCTCCATAAAAGTGACCTATCCAGCCAAACGCCTAGATATTTCACACAGTCTGAGCGCTCTATAGGTTGTCCTTTAATATTTAAACTAATATTTTGTTTTGTGTTTCCTTTACTAAATATGGTAAACTTGGTCTTTTTAGTTGATAGTTCTAATCCAAGCTCCTCCAATAGAATAATCACCGTATCAATACTACTCTGCATATCTCTTGCACATTAATTTACATTTGTATGACTAATATAAAAAGCAAAATCATCCGCAAATTGGGATACTATGACACTTTTAACATTGTGACAAATCTTGGCTGTTACTATGTTAAAAAGGAGTGGTGATATGGGATCTCCTTGAGTAAATCCTCTGCATGTATATCTTACAATATTACTTCCATTTTCATTATGAATTGTAAGGCTTGTTTGATTTAGAAAAGACCAGAGATACATGCAGATTTTCTTACCAACTTGTAAAGTGTCAAGAGTCTTAACTACTGAAGGAACGAGAACGTTATTGTATGCGTTTTCAACGTCCAGGAAGCAACCAACTGTAGGTATACTTTTAGAGAAGCCTATATGAATGTAAGAAATTAACCGTACCAGTGAATCAATACAAGATTGTGCTTTTCTAAAACCAGTAGAATGATTGGATATTATGCCTCTTTTCTCGACATACCATTCCAGCCGTTTTGCAATCATGGAATGCATAATTTTACATAGACATGAAATTAGAGAAATAGGTCTTAATTTAGGTTCAGCAGTAGGGTCATTATTTAGTTTAGGAATAGGAACAATAACAATATTTCGCCATTGTGTAGGTACATACCCAGTGTGGAAAATATCATTATATAGCTTTAGTAGAATTCTAAAACCAACTTTTGGTAGGTTATATATCATAGAATATGTAATACCATCCTCTCCCGGTGCAGTGTCCTTCTTTTTTAGACAACGTTTGAGCTCTTGAATTGTAAATTCAATTTCCAACAAAGAATTGCTGGAGACTAAAACTGGTTGTTGTTCAGGAACTGTGTCTGGTGTTAAGGAGCGAAGTAATTCTTCACACTTGTTAGCTGAAGCATAATATCTAGATTGATGATGACCTTTCACCCATTTCATTCTACGCCACATCTCGGATACAGAACTTGTTTCATCTATGCTATTACAAAACTTTTGCCATGACAGAGATTTCGCTCTTATAATCAAATTTTGTGTTTCCTTAACTTTATTTTCTAGTAGCCTGAGATTATTTGGTGTCGGGTTACGTCTAAACAATTTTAGTGCGAGACGACGTTGTGCTACTGCCTTGGATAATAGAGGATTCCAGTAATCCTTAGGTTTGAAATTTCTTACTGGATCTTTACATATTTTAACAAGAGGGATGTTTTGATTAGCTGCCTTTATAATATTTTGTTCTAGCTGATCATACCTACTCTGAATGTTTTGTAAATCAATACTATTTTCTTCAAACAAAGTCTTAAGATTATTTTGATAACCGTTCCAATTAGCTACTTTAAAATTTCTTTTGGTACCAAAACTTAAGTTATGTGTAAAACTTACAGTAGTCTTAATGATTAGGTGATCGCTGCCCAGATTTTCTTGACTAGTTTTCCAAGTGAAGTCGGTAGCAATGTCGACCGAAGCAAATGTAATATCTGGAGAAGTTTCCTGTATACGTTGGTTTACTAATTTAATTCTAGTGGCTTGACCATTATTAAGTGACACAAAACCATGCTCAAGTGCAGAGTCAAAAATCTGCAAACCTCTTGAGTCTGTTTTACAAGACCAGTTCGTGTGATGTGCATTAAAGTCGCCAGCTATTAATGTTTTACTTGTCAATATAGAGAACAAACAATCCCAGTCGGATTGTGTGGTGCGTAGTGATGAAGGACAATACACAGATATTACATATTCTATTATTTTGCAGTTAAAAATTTGTACCCCTATTATCTCTATACCTGTATTGTTTACATTAAAATTAACTGGGCATGCTTTGACAGATTTATGAATGATTATTGCAACTCCGCCATAGCTATCACACCTATCTTTTCTGTAAATATTATAATCATTAATATTTAGTATAGATTCTTCTTCTAGCCACGTTTCGCATATTATACCTATATGAATCCTATCTTGGTTTAACAACGCACTAAAATTACCTAGTTTCGGCCTCAGGCTTTGTGAATTCCATTGCATGATATTAATATCGGTATTTTTATGAGTCCGTAAATCCATAATTAAATTGAAATATTGATTGAATAAGATCGCTCTCACTTACACTCCTCATTATAAAAGGTATACATTCATCGTACAAAACTTTCAAGACTAGTATTATCTTTTTACCAAGGTCCTTATTAGACACTAATACATCTTTTAATCTTCTTAACAGTATCATGAGATTGAATCTTTTCTTATTACTATTAGGCTCCTCACTCTTGTTCTCTTCTACGGACTCTTCACTGCCATCTGTTTCACTCTCCATGGGTACTTCTTGAATTCTATCTTTCTTTGATGGTGTTTCATTTTTCTGTTTTTTCTTTTTTCTAGTAGTGTTCTTAATTGGGGTATGTTCCAAGGTACTCATAGTGGTAGGTTTGGCTGAGGTCTCTTTAATGTCCGAGTTGGATACAACGCTGCTATATGTACGTCTATTTGAGTGTTCAGATATTGGCAATATAGTTGATTGCTTGTCAAAACTGTTATTGATAGGACTAATAATATCTTTGTTCACTTTTTCTATTTCCACTATAATTTCTAATGCTTTTCTGTATGTAACATTTTGTTCACTCATAACATTACGTATCTTCTTTTCCCTTATAAACGTCGGACATGATTTATCTAGAACAATATGAGAACCTTTACAATTTAGACATTTTACATTTAGTATTTCACAATTAGCGTGGTTCTGCCCGCATTTCGGACATATGCTCTTTTTACTTGGGCAGTATTTAACTGAATGTCCAAATCGCCAGCAACCAGAACATTGCGTTACTGGGAATACATACTTTTCAACTTTGAAACGACATCCATAGGCTTTTACGTATTGTGGTAACAAGGTTTCATTAAAACATACCCGTACTGTCTCACAGTTAATCCAGTATATGGTCGAGGTTATGTGCTGCCCATTTTAGACTTAAAGATTATAATATTAAAAATAATTAACAGACAATGAAAATTTATACCGAACATTAAAGAAAAGTGCTGTGCCCTCTATATTAAATCAAATCTGTTAACCCACTAGCACAAGAACGCTCAGGATCGATTGCTAAAAAGAAGTTGCATGAAACGGTGTATTGAAACGTTCCAGGACCTAACGGGATCCAAAACTCAAAATGAATGTGATGCTAATGAAACTTCTTTTACTGATCCTCCTGGATCTAGCGGGGTCCAAACTCAAAATCTGGCTTCAAAAACATATTTTGTGTGTCATATGCTACAATTTTAGAGTGTATTATGTAATACTCATAGGTATAAGAAAATAAAACTATTTATGCATAGTTATTAATTTTGTTTTAATAGGTACACTGTTCTAATCAAAAATCATAATTTTTATACAGATATTTGTAAAAAAATTGTGGTTTAAAAATAGGTTTAACAAAAACTTTACAAAGGTAATAATCATAGGTATAAGAAAATATTTCGAAGTAATCATGGTCCATTTTAATAGCATATGGATTGGCAGGTTTAATTACTTGGAGATAAGCCATTTTACTCTAGTAGTACAGGAGAAACTGCTAGGATTTTGACATATCCTTCATAATTGTCCATTATATTTTCCTGGTAAAACGGGATTGCATCGGGGAATTATAGAATACTTTATTCGGTTTTTTAAATGTCATCAATTGTGCTTCTACTCCTTTTTCAGCTGCACATTCAGTGACTCCACTATCATGCCACTATTATCCATTTTTAACAGAACAATATAAAGAAGCTTCTTCATTTGGGCTTTGCATTGCGCATGGAAATAAATATAACTTTCCTCAAAGGCAACTCTGACGGTTATTAAGCTTCTACTTTCATACAGTAGTGTATCTCCCTTTTAGTGTTGCTTGAAATCTGAAACAACATGTATGTCATTGAATGTCTAAATTCTATCTGAAACATTAAATAAGAAGGAACAATAAGGAAATCATGAATGTATGGTTTGTTACCTGTCTGTAAACTCTTGAATGTGGTCTATAGAGTGGTGGAAGATTATTGCTGGAATTAATATCTTTGAACTTATCCATGGTAGAAAGGGGATAGAACCTATCTGGCATATCGACCCGCCGCCATTTTTATTTTTTTTCAAAATCGCGGCGCACCATGAAAGTGGTATGTATGGGTAGAGGACATATAGACGAACAAAAAATGTCAAGTAACATGGTACCCTGAAGTGTCACGTTCCCGAGATATTTGGAGGTAAAATCAACATATGAGTACAACGACAATCATTAAAAATTGACTTCATAAGTGTTTATAGACATCAGATTGTATCCAAATAATCGTTCTCATGTTGATTATTATTACTACTGTTTATTGGAAGAGATTAGGTAGGTAGGTACACTACATACTACTAGGAGCACGTTAATTATTTGCCTAATCGCATCACATCGCAAATAATCGCAATGAAACGCTTTATTATGTCAAAGTAAATCACGCGCGCGTAATGTACCTACATACTCTCTTCAAATAAACAGTAATAATAATAATCAACCTGGGAACGATTATTTGGATACAATCTGATGTCTATAGACACGTAAGAAGTCTATTTTTAATGATTGTCGTTGTACTCATATGGCTATTTTACCTCCAAATATCTCGGGAACGTGACACTTTCGGGTACCATGTTACTTGACATTTTTTGTTCGTTTATATGTCCTCTACCTATACGTACCACTTTCATCGTGCGCCGCGATTTCGAAAAAAAATCAAAATGGCGGCGGGTTGATATGCCAGCGTCCATACAAAAAAGTTCAAACCCCTTTCAGGAATATCATCCTCAAGTTCGTCTTCAACTTCGATGAGGTTATTTCCATCGTACGCCTCCAGTCCACAAAAAGAAATTGAAATAAATAAAAAGAACACAGCATAACCTACAAATCACAATAATGCCTGTTAATTATTTACCTTTCGATTAATAAGGCTTTTTTGCCAATGGTCTTGGCTTCCCGTTTCCGCAGTTCCTCCTTCAATCGTAATTACACTCCAGGTCGCATACATTTCTATGATTTTTAACAATTACTGTCACATCAAACTTATACAATGAACCAATATGGCGGGTTTTTGGAACACTCAACAGTAACGCCATCTACGATGAGCTTTGAGTTTTTAACCTCATTCTGAATTTGTATGAGTGAGTTAAGATAATGATTTGAGATTGACACGACTTGACACGAGATTTGAAAGGTTTTTTTCGTTTGGCAATCGGACTTTTATTTGTTATTTAATATTTATTTATTTATTTATTTATTTATTAAGGACCACAAACAAGTTCACAATATATTTTACTATATATAGTAGTTACAAAGTTGCTGTTACTAATTGTGGACTCAGCACAGTTGGTCACAATATTGTTAACAAGATTATTACAATATGGATCTTCTTGTATTACTTGTTCCAGTTTGCAAATTTTAAAGTTCAAAACAATCAATCAACGAAACATTGAAACGAAGCTCAGCTGACCGAACCCACCCAACAGCAGCCCCACGGCGTTGTATCCTTGTACTCAATTTTATAGATTATTTAAAAATAATAAAAAAATACCTATCAACCACTATTAGGCGAGTTCGATCCGCCGAGATACTTGCACATCATAAATAAGTAATTTAAGTATTACTTTTAAGTTTGCCAATAACCAACCTCCTAAAGGCCCCACTTGACAGCGCAAAGATATCAATATCATTGAAATCAATGTTGTAATTAATCATCAAACGAGTCATGGGGTTCCGAACGCCTGCATTAGTCCTAGCAAGTGCAGTCGAGAAAGTCAGTAATTGGCGTGAGGATCTATTATGACATCTTGAAGGTATACGATAATACAATTTAGATACGAGTTCATTACAGTCATATCTATTTTTACAAATATCAAAAAGTAGCATACATTCTAATTGTTTTCTCCTAGATTTGAGGGTGAGTAGATTACTTTCATTCAGTAATTGGCAATAGGGTAAATAGTTGCGTCTACATTTATATTGTATACATCTCAAAAATTTCTTTTGTACCATTTCAAGTCTATTAGAATACTTCTCATATAAAGGGTTCCAAATAACTGCTGCATATTCAAGTTGAGAGCGAATTAGTGATTGAAAGAGATAGATGTAGGTTGAGTGCTGTCGAAATTTAGTGCCCGATCTCATGACAAAGCCATACATTTTATAAGCCTTATTTATGATATTTTCTATGTGTGTATCAAAATGCAACTTACTATCCAAGGTGATTCCTAGATCCTTTATCATATCTACTTTAGCGAGAGTAGTGTTACACAGTGAATAAGAGTACGTACTGATTTGCCTCTTTTTTGTAAATGACATCGCCTTACACTTATTTAGACTTAGGTCTAGTTTATTCTCCCTACAGTAATCCGAGAAGCGATCTAGATCTTGTTGAATCTTAATATGGTCAGATACTTTGTCTATTATACGGTATATCTTTAAGTCGTCAGCATACAGCAAAAATTTACAATGTCTAAAGCACCTATCAATGTCATTGATAAAGAGTACAAACAGTAGCGGTCCGAGAATCGAGCCCTGAGGAACTCCAGAACTTACAGGAACACTCATAGATTCGTATCCCTTGATCACGACTTTTTGTGTTCTATTTGAGATGTATGACTTAAACCATCTCCACAAATTCCCCTTAATACCACAAAACGCGATCTTCTCCAACAATATTCTATGATCAATCCTGTCGAAGGCCTTGCGGAAGTCAGTGTAAACACTGTCTGTTTGTTTGTTTGTTTCAAGTCCATAAAATAAGTCAGTAGTATACACAAGCAAGTTTGTTATAGTTGATCTGCGTTCTACAAAACCATGTTGTTGCTGTAGTATGGATTTATGCAGATGATGATAAATAGACTTATGAACCATTCTTTCGCAAAGCCTCGCCAGGACTGGTAAAATCGAGATCGGACGGTAGTTCTCAACGTCATCTCTCCTTCCACCTTTGTGTACCGGAACTATCCGAGCGGTTTTCCAAATAGTAGGAAAAATCCCATCTCGTAGACACTTATTAAATAAGTAAGTTAGTGGCTCACATATAACATAGGCTGTTTCCTTCAAGAAATAAGCATGAATGTTATCAACCCCAGCACCCTTGCTAACGTCTAAGGATTTCAAAGCATTATATATCTCAGATTTAGTTATGACTACATCACAGACAACGGCATCAGGCGTCAGAGCATCATCCACCAGAATGTCCTCACAATCGAGGTCAAGAGGAACATCAGACTGTTCAAACACTGAATGAAAAAATGTAGAAAATATAGCACATACTTCGTTAGGTGTATTAGCTTCCTCGTCTTTGTAAAAAACTTTACTCGGTATGTCATAACTACCCTTACGGCTGCTTATATAAGTCCAAAAGAATTTAGTATTAGATTTTATATTATCCTCTACTTGTTTTATATATTTATTGTAGCATTGCTCAGCTTTCAATTTAAATTTTTTCCTGTACATAGCAAAAATATTATAGTTAGATTCTGAATTATATTTTTTCATTTTTTTCCATGCCTGAGACTTTTTATTGTATAGATTAATCAATTCAGGAGTGAACCACTTGGGATACTTTGAGGATTTGATAACTTTTGTTGGAACATATTTATTAATTATGCTATACAATTTCTCATAAAATATATTAACCGCTGCCTCGACGTTTAGATTATGGAATAATTCGTTCCATTGAGTGTTTACTATAGATTTATTTATATCTACGTAACTAGCTTGATTATAACAAAATTTTATGTAGGATTTGTTTTCTAGAGGTTTTAAGATACTATCTATTTGAAGTGTGGCTAGAAAGGGTGGATGATGTTCATCGGGAGTAATCAAAGGAAATAATATAGAGGAAATGTGGCAGTTAATATCATTGGTGATAAAAAGGTCCAAAGTGTTACTGCACTTACTTTTGAGAACATTTAGTTGAAAACAGTTTAATAATGACATAAAATTTATCAAATAGATATGCGATTGGCTAGGGCCTCCATTTATTAATGGTTCCGGAACATCTCCTTTTCTAACCCATTGTAATTTAGGAAGGTTAAAATCACCTATCACATAGAAATTATAATTAATATTGTAAAACTTATTCTCTAACATATTAAAATAAGCAGCGTAAGTATCACTATTTTTTCCAGGAGGAATATAAACAGCGCATAAAACATACTTACGGTGCGATATGTTCAAATCTATAATTATGTGGTCAACAAGCGGGGGAAGCGGGAGGCAGGGCGGGGCGACGGCGGCGCCGGCGCTGCAGGCCACCGACGACGCCCGCCGCGCAACACCATAGACGGCGGAGGCACTAGCATTTAGCGAGCGCAACACCGCGACCAGGACGCCGCCGCCGTCCCGCCGTCCACTGTCCTTCCGATTACGATCACTTCTGAACACCTGATACCGATCATCTATAAATTCGCTGTCAGAGATATCCTCAATCAACCAAGTTTCTGTTAATACGATAACGTCATAGCTGTGGGATAAAACATTCATATATAGTGTATGCAGCTTTGTTCTAAGGCCACGGCAGTTTTGGTAGTAAATTGTTAAATTATTATTTTTATCTTTATCCATAACAAAAAGTTAAATCTACACAATTTAGAGTAAATGAAATTTTTATTAGCCGATACCTACAGAGGCAATTACAAAAATAATGAACCACCCACTTCTGTTCACTACTGAGATTTTTATAAAATATTGATTTTATTACACGCATATTATAATATCTGAAAACCCAAAGACTGTATAAAAACATGATGCAGCACCCTGAGAGAAATATTCTATGATGTACACAAATAATTATTACATATTTTTTGAACTCACTATAATTTACATAATTAAAAAAATTAAGGTAATACTCACGCAATCGCAAACCATTTAAGCCACCCGTATTATTATTATACGACAAATTAACAATTAGTAAGATGCGAATATAATATATAACACTATGCTCAACATTTTTCAAATAACCGTAAACACAGGTTTTAAGAAGTAATTTTACATAATATGTCTTTCTCGTTACGGATGACGAGTACCGGAGATAAATCAGCCCGCCTAACCAACACATTCCCATGCTTGACCCAAACATGCTTAAAGCCGCATTTCTTTGCGGCCTCACGACAAGCACGAAACAATTGTTTGTTTTTGGGAGTTAAATGCTCGTTGATATAAACTGTGCGCACAGCACCGGCGATCGACAGCTGATCAGACTTGAGTCCCCGCGCCCCCCGCGCGGCTGTGATGATGTTGTCGCGCAGTAATTTGGAGGTGAACTTAACTACGATGTTCTTTGGATTCGTGTTTTTTTTATCCCAATGAGGCACGCGATGGATGGAGACTATATCCGAGGAAACAATAGGATGTTTGATAGTTGTCCCAATCTTTTCTATTATTTGCAACAAGTTTTCATCCCGGCGCTCGGGTAAGTTAGCGATTTCTATATTGTATTGGCGGGCTTGCTGTTCCATCGATTCAATCTTATTCTCCAGAGCCGCAACTCGGTCAGATTCGGTAGATCCGTGGGATAATAATCGTTCCTCTACGGATTTTAAGCGTGCGTCAAATTCATCCTGCCTGTCACCCGAGTGTGTTATAGCCTTCTCAATATCGCCTATTCGGGTTGATAGGTCCTTTAATGTGTTGTTAATGGACGAGGACAACTTAAGCATCTCATTCTCTAGTACTGCATTTACTGCGTTTCTGATGATCTCATTGAGATTATCCGTCCAGGACGTCAATTCCTGTTTTAACTTACGCTCAACCACCTCCACAACCATGTCCATCGTTTCTGATTCAGGTTGTTTGCGTTTACGTAGATTGATATAGCATTCCTTGTCTAAGCCTGTCTCGGACGCCGCCGTCGATATATCGGGGTTAGATGGATATTTTGTATTTAACGTGGACGGCGGCGGTGGCGGCGTTCGCTGCATATTGCACTGCACTCTTCAGACACAACGTGTGTTAGCGATGAGGAAGCGAGATGCACTCGCTCGGCTGTAATCACTAGCACTATAACACTCCACACAAATATAAGCTTTATTACTTGTAACGTTGAGACGACGACGTGGCGGTGAGAGCCCTACGCTCCCGCAACAGTCCGGTGTCTCAGAAGAGGGTGTTAGTACACCCAAACTGAAATTTTCAATTAATTAAAAAAACGTTGAGACGATAATTGACAGATCGGACAATTAAAATAATTCTAAAGCAATTTATACGTCTGATTCAATAAAGATCCACGCGTCGAGTGACTTCAGACAAAGATTCCACTGTGCCATCTTCAAGTTATGCTTGTGTAATTCAAAGCAGCGTATTCATTCTATCTCCACTCATTATACAGTCTCTGAGCCAAGACGCCCCGAAGAAAGATGATAGCAAAATTTCTACAGTGAAGGCGGATTTTGAAGTCAACACACATAATGCACTTTTAATAGTTACTTTTAACACTATAACCAATGTTTGCTTCACATAACACTATCAATAGGTAGGTACTAAGAATCCAACTTAGAAGCACACAGAAATTAATTTTTAAACACGAACGTTGCCGCTAAAATCCATTTGATTTAAAAGTTTTTTAAACGAGAATAGAGATAATAGTCGGAGACAGACAAGTAAGTAGAAAGGTAGATTTCGTGAAGCTAGGTCACGTGATTGGCCCAAGATTCCGACGTCGTCGATAGGTCCCATTTGTTCTATCTATGGAACATGACGTAATAGAATAATTTTAGAAAATATTGTCCATAATTGTACTATAGAACTACCTACATACATACTAGCTTTTGCTTCTGTTTTTGTTTATGAATGCACAGAACTAAATGGGAATCTCTTTTCCCAAATTCTTCCATGATGAGATATATAAGACGTGAATTACATTAATCACTGACGTTAATACTAGGTACAGTTCACTATATTAAAAAAATGAAATTACTCGCTACATAATATTTTTATTTTGCAAGATAAAAGCAAAACAGCAGTTTAACAATACTTGTTTCTTTAACTAAGACAAGTGGTTAGCAAATCATTCTCGTGTGGCCAGTTTACATATCAACTTCAAGAAGTTTTTATACCTACTTAGTTTGTTCTATGGAACAATTGAGACAAAACGTACAAACTGTTTACAGTAAGAGTATACCAGGCGCAGTATTTTATGTGTACCTATTTAATTGTACATGCCATGGCTAATACTTTCTTTCGATTACAGGTATCTACATATACCAAAGCCATCGACACACCATTCTCGAGTGTCCGTAAATCAGATATAAGAGTGAGCAACCCTGGCTACGCCGTACCCGCATACGGAGGTGTAGCATCCCCATTTGTCTCCCACGTTGGTGTAGCAGCTCCGCTTGGAGTCGCAGCACCTATCGCTAAGGTATGAGAGTAAATAACGCAATTACACGTAGGTACCTACACTTTTTTAGAGTATTGATTTTTAATTTTAAAATCACGCCAAATCACTTACCGAAAATTAATTAGACAGATTCCATCAAATGGAAAGTGCGGGATTTTTTTAAATTTAACCATTTTTTTTTACTGGCGCGGATATAAATCCTATAAGCCAATGCGTATTCTTGTCATATTGTCCTAATATATTATTATTAACTAAAACGGGGCTTGAACGCGCACTGAGACTTACTTGTTTTTTGTTTTTTCACCCGACGTTTCGACAGAGTTTCATCTGCCGTGGTCACGGGGAGACTGGAGTACTGCGGTGCATAGGTTGATGACGACGACGGTAGAATGATGTTAGACTACCCACTATATTGTCAATAAAAAGTTTCACTAGCTATAAAGACCCGTGCACACAACACTCACAGTATCCGCATTAACCGCAGACGTCACACCGCGCAGTTTAATTTTGTCCAGCACTGGATTCCATGTTGGTGACAATTTGAACCCATCTTCCCTATTAAAAGTACGGTGCTTTTTAATTTCTATCGCTTCTCGTACTATTCGTTTGTGGTAGTGACGGTCAGTCGATAGAACCTTGGGTTTGTGGAGTTCAATCCAGTGGTTGCAGTCAGTGTTTATCAGGTGCTCTGCAATAGCTGATTTATTAGTCTGACGGTTTTTTACAGCTGTTATATGTTCCTTGACCCTTTCAGCAATTGTTCGCTTGGTTTGGCCAATGTACGAACTACCGCAACTGCAGTCAATTTTGTAGACACCTGATGTTTGGTAGGGTATCCTGTCTTTCGGTGAAACCAATTGCTTCGCTACTTGGAGTAATGGGGTATATACAGCCTTGATGGAGTATTTGTGAAATGCTGATCCAATTTTGTCCGTCACTCCTTTCACATAGGGCATAAAAACGGGTCTGCGATTCACCTCTGACTTTTTTACCCCAGGCTTTCGTCTGGGTTGACTTCTCCTAACTTTGTGTCCGTTCCGTTCTAGTACCTCCTGAACATGTTTCAGTTCTCCCTTCACATGTTCAGGGTCGCAGAGGTAGTGTGCTCTGTTCTGCAGAGCTATCCTAACAGACTCTAAGTGGCGGGGATGGTGATGAGAAGTACCATGCAGATATCTGTCCGTGTGTGTGGGTTTTCGATACACAGAGTGAGTCAAGGATCCATCAGGTTTTACCATTATTTTAACGTCAAGGAAAGACAACGATCTGTCAGACTCCATCTCATACGTGAATTGGATTTTTGGATGAATAGAATTGAGGTGTTTCTGATAAGCATCTACCTCCTGTCTACCACCCTTTATTATCGCAAACACATCATCGACATATCGTTTCCACCACTTTATTGTCGATGGGCCAGTTCTTAAGGCTTTCTCTTCAAAATGCTCCATCCAGATGTTGGCGACTATCGGTGCCACAGGACTTCCCATGGCAACTCCATCTATCTGAAGGTAGTACTGTCCGCGATATAAAAGGTAGTTTTTAACGAGACAGTGTCCTAATATGACAAGAATACGCCTTTATTCTCAACTCAGTAACTACACAGTCTCTGAGTCAAGACATCCCGAAGATAAAATTTCTTCAGTGAAGGCAGGATTTTGAAGTCAACATGATAATGCAATTTTTTAGCTAGGTAGTTCATGATCTTATACTCCAACAATCAAACTTTGAAACACAGAAATTAAATTTCTAATCACGTCCAAAGAGGATAGTAGGTACATACCTAACATTTGTAAGTCATCTAGGTACCACATCTGACCAGATTATGTTTTTTTTCTTGACTTATTTTACTCATTTTATCCATAGGTTGCTACCGCAGGCGGTCTTCTCGGTGTCGCGTATTCAGCTGCTCCAGCAGTATCCCATATGTCGTACTCAAATGGACTTGGTTTGGCTTATACGTGGTAAAGATGCGACAGTAATGTGTTTAAATATTCGTTAGATATATGTAAATTATGAGCTGAATGATTCCTCTTCATTTTTACCTGATAGTTGTTAACATAAATTATTTATTTAGGCATAATAAATGTTTTTCTATTTAAAAACATAGTTTCATTCAATTTGTAAAGTGGTATTACTAATAAAAATGATAAGATTTGGAAGCTCAGACCAATATTGGTCCGTGTTTAGAAGGGTTGCCGATAAAAATAAATAAAAAATAAAAAAGTCAATTAAGGTGATCCGATTCGGTCCGCGCGGGAAATCCAAATTTTTTGGGGTGATTTACAAATTGCATCTCAATCATTGATAGAATTTTCGTGAAAATTGATTTGACGACAGCAAATACAATATAACTACTGAATAATTATCAAATAAATTATAAATATTAGCTGTTCTTATTATGAATGTCCACGATGCATCTTTTTCCCAATAAACATGCATTATACACATTCATAATGAGAAGAGCCAATATTTATAATTTATATGATAATCTATATATATAAAATTCAAAGTCCTGACTGACTGACTTAACTATATATCAACGCACAGCCCAAACCGGTGGGTCTAGAGACTCCAAATTTGGACTGTAGGTTCCTTACGACGTCTAGGGGTGTACTAAGAAATGATTTTTCAAAATTCCTACGGGAAACCGAGATATACGCAAACGAAGTTGCGAGGGTGTATCAACGCACAGCCAAAACCGCTGCGTCTAGAGATTCCAAATTTGGCACGTAGGTTCCTTACGACGTCTAGGGATGTACTAAGAAAGGATTTTTCAAAATTCCCACGGGAAAGCGAGATATACGCATACGAAATTGCGAGGGGACGCACAGCCCAAACCGCTGGGTCTAGAGATGCCAAATTTTACATGTAGGGTCCTTATAAGGTCCAGACCGACCGGACCGGACCGGACCGGACCGGAACGGACCGGACCGGACCGGAACGTATCAGACCTGATCGGTCTGGAAGGAACCGCACCGTACCGGGCCGTGCCGGACCGGATCGAACCGGACCGGACCGTTTTTTTTTTCATCTATATATATATATTTATATATATAAAATTCAAAGTCCTGACTGACTGACTTAACTATATATCAACGCACAGCCCAAACCGGTGGGTCTAGAGACTCCAAATTTGGACTGTAGGTTCCTTACGACGTCTAGGGGTGTACTAAGAAATGATTTTTCAAAATTCCTACGGGAAACCGAGATATACGCAAACGAAGTTGCGAGGGTGTACCAACGCACAGCCAAAACCGCTGCGTCTAGAGATTCCAAATTTGGCATGTAGGTTCCTTACGACGTCTAGGGATGTACTAAGAAAGGATTTTTCAAAATTCCTACGGGAAAGCGAGATATACGCATACGAAATTGCGAGGGGACGCACAGCCCAAACCGCTGGGTCTAGAGATGCCAAATTTGACATGAAGGGTCCTTATAAGGTCCAGACCGACCGGACCGGACCGGACCGGAACGGACCGGACCGGACCGGAACGTATCATACCTGATCGGTCTGGAAGGAACCGCACCGTACCGGGCCGTGCCGGACCGGATCGAACCGGACCGGACCGTTTTTTTTTTCATCTATATACATAAAATTCAAAGTCCTGACTGACTGACTGACTGACTTAACTATATATCAACGCACAGCCCAAACCGTTGGGTCTAGAGACTCCAAATTTGGACTGTAGGTTCCTTACGACGTCTAGGGGTATACTAAGAAAGGATTTTTCAAAATACCTACGGGAAATCGAGATATACGCAAACGAAGTTGAGAGGAGACGCACAGCCTAAACCGCTGGGTCTAGAGATGCCAAATTTGTCATGTAGGGTCCTTACGACGTCTAGGGATGTACTAAGAAAGGATTTTTCAAAATTCTTACGGGAAAGCGAGATATACGCAAACGAAGTTGAGAGGGGACGCACAGCCTAAACCGCTGGGTCTAGAGATGCCAAATTTGTCATGTAGGGTCCCTATAAGGACCGGACCGATCGGACCGGACCGGACCGGACCGGATCGACCGGACCTGATCGGACCGGATGAAACCGTACCGTACCGGGCCGGACCGGAATTTGTTTCTGAAGAAAAATATGCTAATTGTTACTAGGCCACGCGGGCGAAGCCGCGGGTGGAAGCTAGTTATTCAATAGATATATTGTATTTGTTGTCGTCAACTCAATTTTCATGAAAATTCTATCAATGATTGAGATGCAATTTGTAAAAAACACCAAAAAATTTGAATTTCCCGCGCGGACCGAATCGGATCACCTTAATGGATGATGACTGACCTGACATCAAAGAGGATCAAGAGGATAGTAAGTGAGGGAACGCACGAGCAACTTTGTCTCTACGACTTTTTTGTCTCTTACATCAAGTCTATGGGTTAGTATGAAAACTCGGATTAAGGACTAAAGCCTAGTCCTTAATCTGAGTATGAAAGTGCGCGCACGTAGCGACGCAACACCCGGGAGACTTTTTTTGTCCGCGGGAGCCCGCACAGCGACAAAATAAATTTCCAGGGTTGCCAACTTATAACGTAAAATGAGGTTAAAAACTCAAAGCTCATCGTAGGTGGCGTCACTGTTGACTGTTCCAAGACCCGCCATATTGGTTCATTGTTTAAGTTTGATGTGAGAGTAATTGCTAAAAATCATAGAAATGTAAGCGACCTGGAGTGTAATTACGATTGAAGGAGGAACTGCGGAAACGGAAAGCCAAGACCACTAGCAAAAAAGCCTTATAAATCGAAAGGTAAATAATTTACAGGCATTATTGTGAATTGTAGGTTTTGCTGTGTTCTTTTTATTTATTTCAATTTCTTTTTGTAGACTGGAGGCGTACGATGGAAATTACCTCATCGAAGTTGAAGACGAACTTGAGGATGATATTCCTGAAATTTCTACCATGGATAAGTTCAGAGATATTAATTCCAGCAATAATCTTCCACCACTCTATAAATTACACATTCAAGAGTTTGCAGACAGGTAACAAACCATACATTCATGATTTCCTTATTGTTCCTTGTTATTTTAATGTTTCAGATAGAATTAGACATTTAATGACATACATGTTGTTTCAGATTTCAAGCAACACTGAACGGGAGATACACTACTGTATGAAAGTAGAAGCTTAATAACCGTGAGAGTTGCCTTTGAGGAAAGTTATATTTATTTCCATGCGCAATGCAAAGCCCAAATGAAGAAGCTTCTTTAAATATCATTCTGTTAAAAATGGATAATAGTGGCATGATAGTGGAGTCACTGCGAATGTGCAACTGGAAAAGGAGTAGAAGCACACTGTAAGCATGTTTTTACAGTTCTCCATGGCATAGAAGATATAGTGCCTACTAAAACTATAATTTTGTACAAAATGTGCACAGAACAATTGATGACATTTAAAAAACCGAATAAAGTATTCTATAATTCCCCGATGCAATCCCGTTTTACCAGGAAAATATAATGGACAATTATGAAGGATATGTCAAAATCCTAGCAGTTTCTCCTGTACTACTAGTAGTAAAATGGCTTATCTCCAAGTAATCAAACCTGCCAATCCATATGCTATTGAAATGGACCATGATTACTTGAAAATATTTTCTTATACTTATGAGTATTACCTTTGTAAAGTTTTTGTTAAACCTATTTTTAAACCACTAATTTTAACAAATATCTGTATAAAAATTATGATTTTTGATTATGACAGTGTAATAAAACAAAATTAATACCTATTAAATAGTTTTATTTTCTTATACCTACCGTAAAGTGGGGCTAATTGGACCATTTTTTTAACAAAACAGGTGTTTACAAAAACGACAGCTACTTTATCAACATAGACCAATTTTTTTTGTGTAGTTCTCACAATTTCCTCTTAAAACCTACTATAACTGTACATTTTCTGTGAATAAATCTATAGATATAAATTTTTTAAAGTGTCATTCCAAATATCGCACAATGGGGTTATTTGGTATCTGACTGTTTTGCTTTGAGTTTTTATCATTTTTTGAAGCTGTTTCGAAAAGAAACTATTGATCGATATTTGGAATAGTCAAAAGGAAAGATGATGTCTTGAGTTTATCTCAATTTCACTTCTTTCCGACACTAAATAGGTGGAAAAACACTATAAATTATTCAATCGTAATTATGGTCTATCGCTAAATTGGGGTTATTTGGAATTTAACGTTAAATATCAAGTGTGTTCTTAATAAGGATGAAGCAATATTTGGAATATTTAAGGCAAAGTCTATTTTAAGCTATTTTGCTTGAAAGTTATTTTTACCTGATTGCGTGGCGCAAAGGAAGGTAATGTGTTTATCATATTCCTTTTGGTTAATAAAAATTAAATGGTTGGTTTACCAGATAAAAGACCTTAGAGAAAATTTTAAGGTAAGGCAATAATAAATAAATATGATCAATGTTTTGATCTGAAATAAATTAATGGGTAATTTAAAATAAAACTACTTCTAAATTACATTTTAATAATTTTATTCAATCACAATGATTATTCTTCATGTTATTTTTCTAGTTATTTTTCAAAGGTATAATTAATCCACTTTAAATTCATTTTCATATTGTTTAACCTTCACATATGACAATCAACTGAACAAAACATATTGTTGTTTTTATTAAATATAGATATATAGATTGTACTATGGATTAAACAAATTATTTTGTATGGTGCCCAGAAACATCTTCCCCTTAATGGAGTTAAAATGAGCAATCGGGGCTATTTGAAACAATGAATAAAACACATAGCACTATTTGACTAACTATAAAGGGGCTATTTGAAAAAAAGTTTCAATTAGCCCCAAAACAGATACCAAAAAGCCCCATTTAGAAAAACCGAAAAAATATGGCAAGCCGTAAGAGATAGAAAAAAGCAAATTGAATCACTGAAATGCGGATGAAACACACTATTTCGCAATCTATTTCACTTTATACATACCTTTATAAATATAGGGTTACAGGTGAAAGTTTTCGTACCACAAAATACACCAATATTTTTTGAAATTTTAAATAACGTATTTCGCCGATGTTTTTTTTTCAAAACCTAAAAATTTCTAGTTAGACATTGACATTAAATGTCATAGTATTGCCAGGTACTAAAATAAATTTTCTACCATACTCGGATAAAAAAATATACATGACCAAATCTTTTATTTTGAAAATTCCAAATAACCTCGTGGTTTGCAAATAGCCCCATTTTACGGTATGAGTTTTACATAATACACTCTAAAATTACAGCATATATGACACAAGACATGTTTTTAAGTTATTTTGAGTTTGGACCCCGCTAGACCCAGGAGGATCAGTAAAAGAAGTTTCATTAGCATCACATTCATTTTGAGTTTGGATCCGGTTCACCACGAGACGTTTCAATACACCGTTTCATGCAACTTCTTTTTAGCAATCGATCTGAGCGTTCTTGTGCTAGTAGGTTAACAGATTTGATTTAATATAGAGGGCACAGCACTTTTCTTTAATGTTCGGTATAAATTTTCATTGTCTGTTAATTACTTTTAATATTATAATCTTCAGATCTAAATTGGGCAGCACATAACCTCGACCATTTACTGGATTTCCAATTTTTCCTTCGAAGAGCCTTTTCCCACAGTTTTCTTCATTTTATTTCTTTGGAAAATAAATAGATTGGAACATTTTTACAATCGATAGCTGCACAATGAGTCATATTTCGGAATTATTTAGAAAACAAATATGATGTTTACAAAAATAGTATGGAAAATGACAGCTAGCTGTCAAATGTTTGGAACAGTCAACAAAGCGACATCTGAAGTGAGCAAAAGGCAGTTTTTAACCTCATTTTAAAGAAAAAGCAGTGTTGCCACCTTGGTTTTTGAAAAAGGGCAGTCGGACAAGCTAAAAAGAGCTAGATTTTTTTATTAGAGCAAATTTTGCCAAAATAAAGAAACGTCTAAAAACATAAATACAAAGAAAATGAGCGAAGGCAAGGGTT
This sequence comes from Endotricha flammealis, assembly GCA_905163395.2. Classification (NCBI taxonomy): domain Eukaryota; kingdom Metazoa; phylum Arthropoda; class Insecta; order Lepidoptera; family Pyralidae; genus Endotricha; species Endotricha flammealis. The sequence continues at coordinate 8,291,655 of LR990863.1, read as the reverse complement.
AAAAATTGTTTATTTGAAACGTAAAAAAAGCGCAAAATGTTGCGCAACACTGAGAAAAAGTTGTGTCGCTGTCGCTCTCGTGCGCGCACCTTTCAAATTGCGGCAAGGAGACGGCGACATAGACAAATAAATTGCCGGGAGACAAAGTTGCTCGTGCATTCCCTCTCTAATAATAGATAATAATGGTAGGTATAGAGTGGCAACTCCGGGGTGAAATCGGCATCTATGGAAGTTGTTGCCACCTCAGGGATTGGTGGGTGAACTAAAATTTCAACTTTAGCTATACGCTATACTTAGTATTACCATTCCCTATAATTTCTGAATATATTTCTTTGTTAGCGCCTCAAAGAAGTCCCCCATCCGACGGAATACATAAAATTTTGAGTATTTAAGTATTCAACTTGTATTTTATTTACATTTTATGTAAGTAAATAACTAAAATAAAATAAATAACGTCAATGCTAGCGAATGGTCCGTCAGACGATAAGAAAAGTACAAAATGGCCGCCACTTTTTTTTAAATTTTAGTTCTTCCACCAATCATCCAAATGTCGCTGTTGCCTATGAAAATTGACGGTTATACTAAGTGTGCTCCCCCTGCCTGACAGCAGTTGGACAGCAGTGTGTTCCAGTTTGCAGATAATTTCGGTATCGGTATCGGAATCGGAATTTTGTGATCATCTGTCTGATTCCTAAGTCGGACTGACAGTCAACTGACAAAATTATTGTGAATATACAGCTTGAAGTCATGCAGTTTGTCCTCAGTTATATAATTATTTGAGATTATTTAAGTTATTGGTGAAAACAATCATAAAAGCGTTGTGGCGCTCGACAATATTTTCATACACCATCAGCAATGATGGTTTTTTTCTATAGCGGTCATGAAAAGTATTAGAAAAATCATGCAATGGAACAAACGTACATTCGCTGAGCAGTGAACACATCACGCTCTTCGTTCGGTTTAATTTACATTACATTTTCATTTGCCAAGTTTCTGTGCCTATAAAATTATCTGTGTATATAAATAAAGATAGGCAACAGTTAAGCCAGTAATGCTCTGGACCTAGATAACTATCTACTGTGTTTATTCACGTCGTCACTGCCGTGTGCCTTTGCATGAAGTGATTTGTTATTTAACTAATTGAAGCCTTTTCACTAGCTGTTTTGAATTAGAATACTGAGAATGTCTGATAGTGGAGAGAGCGATTTTGCCTGGGTGCTGTATAAAGATCGACCAGAGTGGAGAGATGTGATTTCAGTGCCTGAAGATGATGGTCCTTCACCCGTAGTGGTTATTGCTCATTCCGATAAATGTAAGTACCTGAATCATTCGTAAATTTGTCCGTAGAGCCTACATAAACAAAGAAAAAGTTAAAATGTATTGTCAGTAGGCAAGTACTTTTAATTAACACAATAATTCATAATAATATATTGTGGACAGCAAGATTATTCAATAATTTAGTCGTTTACTTTTCATTATCTATCATTTCATCTCTATGCAGATTCATAGAATATATTCTAAAATAACCCATTTTATAACCTCAGACCAAATAAGAAGATTTGGTCTGAGTATAAAACAAAAAAAAAACGAAAATAAATTATGTCATTATTCATCCAAAGATCTTGGCAACCTCGATTTTGTTACTTTCAAAACCTTGAACCTTGTCTAACTGTAAAACATTTCTTCATTTATAGTTTTTAATGATTTTGTTCGACTTATCTTAATATCTAGTTTTAATTATATTATGGTCCTAATGTATATTGTAATGGCAAAATTTAAATAAACAGTTGCAATAACAAATTAAACATTATTGCAGGTGTAACCTAGATGTCTTATGAATGTCATGTAATGCCACCCATTGTTTGAAATGAAATGGAGTTAATATCATTATCAGAATGAATTTGTTTCGTTTTGCTTATTAAAAAAAGTCTTTACATTCAACTATGCATATAACAATCGTTTTTAAAGACTATTGTAATTACACCTAGGCCATGCATGACCCTTTGACCCGTTGGTGTCATTTTTGCACACACAGATTTCAGATTTACTTTATTGTTATCATGTCTTTACACAAAGAAGGGTTACAGTGTGTCCGGTGGCAGATATTGGATTTAAATAACTACAAAACAAAATCAGATGCAGATTTTGTTTTCTAAATGTTATTTTGGAAATCTGACCTCAATATTCCATGCCATGCTTCTCTGGATGTCATGTGCTTGAATGTGGTTTGCACACATTATACCCATAGTGGTTATATTAATTAAAATATCCACATATTACATTTCAGTTGAAGATGTGCACAATTATTTCCGAGCTGTGCTACAGAACAATGAAAAGTCAGAGCGAGTACTACAACTGACGAAAGATGCTGTAGAATTAAATCCAGCAAATTACACAGTGTGGCAATACAGGTAAGTAATTATAACATTGCAGTACAGATTTTCTATTTCACAAAGAGAGTTCGGCCATGATTGTTGTAAGGTGTCCACATGCACATTGTTTTAGTGTGTGTGACCGATTTTACAAGTATTGCCGTTACAACACTTATAGTCGAACGTTTTTCATGATATGGAATATCTGTATCAGTTTCAAAAATAAATATCAATCATTTAAACTGTCTCATTTTCCGCTCCTAGTCAAATAAAGTACAATTTCAGCAGCTGAAAACAGCTGCTGCAGACTCGAGGAGACACTACTGATTTCTATGTAGATCTATCAATTTTAATTTCTGTCTAAAACAGTATACATCGATATGTCGGATAGCCTAGCGGTTATTCGATTTGCAATTCAACATCACAAAGGCGTATCGAGGGTAGTCATGATATGAGAGAAACAACAGTTTTAGTTCTACTTAAAGAATGTTTATTGAATTTACTAGCACTTCGGAATGACCACTGATGGAAAAGAAATGCCGCAAGAAAAACCTCAGTCTAGGTCTTTTTTTTCAACCGCTGTTTCAACACAAATTTTATTAGGTACAGTTTCTTAATATAACTCAATACAAAATAGACACTAGGTAAAACGCGACAGTTCCGTGACTACGAGTACTACTCTCGGTAGCGCTTGTTATCGAAGTGTTCAGTCGAGCCCGCCTTCCGTATCACGACTCGCGCCAAAGTAACGTTTTCTCAACACGCTGTTACGCGGTGTTCACACTCGCGCTCTCGCTTAATTCGAGTTTAAACCTTGTGCCGCGTTAAAAAAGTCTATGTTGCCGCTAACACTTCGACGCCCTCAATTCTGGCTAGCTCGAACACAACACGAGAGTGTGAACAGACAACTCAAAAACCATCGATCACGCGAGGCGCGAGACGAAGCACGAGACGAGGTACGAGGCGAGAGTGTAAATGTAGTATTAGATGGCGCACCCTCGTTTTGCTTACTGTTCATATCCATACTCATGACCGTATGCGACATATCTATATATATAAAAGGAGAAGCTGACTGACTGACTATCAACGCAGGGCTAAGGGTTAGAAACTTGAAAGTTTGCACAGGGGTTCCTTTTATAACGTAGGGGAGCACTAAGAAATAATTTTTTAAAATTCCCACGGGAAAGCGAGATATACACAAACTAAGTTGCGCGGATTTCGCTAGTATAGGTATATATAAAAGAAGAAGCTGACTTACTGACTGACATATCAATGCAGGGCCTAAACTATAAGGGTTAGAAACTTGTTTGCACAGGGGTTCCTTTTAAAACGTAGGGGAGCACTAAAAAAGGATTTTTCAAAATTCCCACGGGAAAGCGAGATATACGCAAACGAAGTTGCGAGGGATTAACTAGTATAAAATAAATGGTCTTCAATCACTGATAGTGTTCAATACCGTTTATGTACCGGTGTTTTTTACAACACCCATATCTGCAGTGATGAACAATAAAAAACTTTTAGAAAGACTGTATACAGCCCTGAAGCAGCCGGTCTAATAACCTGGTTTCTCCTTTGAAATACCAATTTATTATCTAGAATTATTATCTTACTTTTAAATATCTTTACAGAAGAGAAGTATTGCAAGAATTGGGCACAGATTTGAGACCAGAATTAGATTATGTTGAATCAGTTATAAAACAATCTCCAAAAAATTATCAGGTAATTACAGTTATCTTTGTACTTGAAAATAATGTAAACACTTAACATCTATGATACTGTATTCATACATCATAAAAACAAATTGTGTTTGTTTGTAAGATTATTTATAAAAAATCTCCTTCAAATAGTAGCGGAGAAAAGTACCAATCCGAAACACCTTGTCATAATTTATATGTGGGGACCACCAGATGGCGTGACGACCTCAGATGTTGTTCAGAAGGTTGATGTATGCTGGTGGCTCTGTATTGTGACAATGGTCTCTATATTTGTACTTGAAAATAATGTAAACATCTATGATACTGTATTCATACATTATTAAAACAAATTGAGTTGGTTTCTAGGATTATTTATAAAAAATCTTGTTCATATGGTAGTGGGGAAAAGTACCAATTCAAAACACCTTGTCATAATTTATATGTGCACCACCAGATGGCGTGACGACCTCAGATGTTGTTCAGAGGGTTGATAAATGCTGGTGGTTTTGTATTGAGACAACGGTGTCTTTTTAATAGAGGGGACGTCTATATTCAGCAGTCAAAATCAAAATAAAAAAATTATTACGTTCACAAAATAAAAGAAAAGAAAATGTGAATTGTGACGAAATTGTAGTTAGTACTTACATCACATTATAATTACAATTAAATCTGCTTATAAGACAGTTGGTATGGTTGGTTGGTTGGTATTACAACCGTCTATAGGCTACGGTGATGCTTACCATCAGGCGGGCCGTGTGCTTGTTTGCCACCTTAGTGGTATAAAAAATAAAAATAAAAAAGTATCGGCTGGAATGATTATAATTTTTTTACCTTAATGTTGCTTGCAGGTATGGCATCATAGAAGAGTACTTGTGGAGTGGTTACAAGATCCAACCATGGAATTGGAACTTACCGGAGATGCTTTGCTCCAAGACCCAAAGAATTATCACGCATGGCAACACAGACAGTGGGCTATAAAAACGTTTGGGTATGTATTGTTGATACATTTTTTGTAAAATTTAGTTTTCCTCATAAGTTCCGTAGTTTGTTGTATGTTGTTTGTCTGTAATATTATTAAATGTTAACAATAATAATTTATTATGATTATAATACTTACCGCCGGCTTCAACACTAGCTAATAAAGTTCCAAATAGGCAGTTTGGCAAATAAGAAGCATATATCTATCTCAAGAACTGTCAAAGTAACTGCCAGTTTATTCCATGAATATGCTATTCACACACGGGGGAATAATAAGTAAAAATTATGTATCATAACCAAGTATAATATTATATTGACAGTCGAGTCACAATGAAAAACGAACTTTTTCTGATTGGCTTGGGTCTTGGATGTTTATCTAATTCATGACACAAGTCTCGATTTTTTATTTATTATTTATTTATGTACAAAATATAGAAAGAAAAAGGTAATGCATACTTTTTGCTTGTTTGTAAATAATTTATATGCCCTTTCTAATCACTCATATTCAATGTTACAGGCTCTTTGAAAAGGAAATGGATTTTGTTGATAATTTGATTATTGATGATGTCCGAAACAACTCGGCTTGGAATCAACGTTACTTTGTTGTGAACAACTACCTCGGATGGTCCGATTTGAATGTTCAAAAAGAAATATGTTATGTATTGGAAAAAATTAAATTCGCCAAAAATAACGAGAGCGCATGGAACTACCTTCGAGGGGTGACATTGCACGACAAGAGGGGCATCAATGGAAATGCTGTTGTAACTTCGTTTTGCGAGGAACTGTACAAAAACAAATGTCGGTCACCATATTTATTAGCATTCATCATCGATGTTTGCGATGAAGCTATTAAGAAACAAGAAACCAACACTTTTCATAATGCCGATAGAGCTATTTTACTTTGCCACGCACTAGCTACTAAATATGATAAAATTAGAAGTAAATATTGGAATTACACTAGTGATAAATTCAAGAAAATACAAAAAGAACAGAGTGAAGTGCAGAACCATGAAAACAACATCGACGATTGAATATTTAAGTGTTTTCCAAGATGATAGAGGGATATCTATGTTACATGCGCATGATTGGTTATTGCGTCACTATTATTGAAGTTTTTATAAGGATAGACGATAAAGATAGCAATATTATTAAATATGATCTTAATTTCGATATTAATCTTTGAAACACGGTTAGGCTTTATTACTAAATACGCAGTTAATACGTTTTTTGCAAGCATTTTGCTATTTTGAATGTATTTCAAATATTTTACAAAAAAATAAAACGTGATGTGAAATTTTGTCTTTTCATATTAAAATATTTTAGTTATCTAAAACTAAACTACTACTTTTAATAGGACTTAATTTATGATTTTACTATCAGCAGGCAATAGCTCATTATCGTCGTACCTACCTGCCTTCATTATACCTGTGGATACCTACAGAATAAGGCTCGGGCTCCACTAAAGCAGAGAATGACGTCTTTTAAACCAAAACAACTGTGTTATTCTCATCTCTGTTCAGTAGACAATATCGAGTAAAGATGTCATAATTGTTATGATGCGATGGTAACAGAGATCTGAGGGGCAACCATGAAAGTGTCCATCCGAAACGACGACCACGTAGTTTTGTCAAAAAAGACATTACTTCGTTGCATGGTAGGGGGCTGAGTTGGGCAAGACAACGTGGAGGTGTGAGCAAGCTATGATAAAAAACAACTTTTCTTACCGTGCCGCTCAAGACATTTCTTATCTCGGCTTTAGCGGAGTCCGCCAAAGTGTCAACATTGCCCTATACTATAACCATTCAGTTCCGGTGCCGGTCTGTAGAAATCTATGGTACTCGTGCCACACAGTGCCGTCCGGCGTGGTAGAGCATGGTAGCCAGATTTGGAATTGATTAAAAAAATTCGAGTAAGGCCTTGAACACACGGTGAAACGCAAATGCAATGAAACTGCAACTTCTAGTAGGTAGTGTTGCATTTCAGTTTTTGTCATAGACTCCTTTGACGGACGGATTGGGTATCATCGGTTTGGCGTTTTGAGTTTTTTTTATGACTACATCACGTTTTATACGTTAATATGTACAATTTAGGTTGCGTCGTGTAGCAAACGATTGAAACTGGTTTCAAAGTAACAATTTCAAAGGGGTTTCGTTGCAGTTGCGTTTCACCGTCTGTTCTGGGCCTAAATCCAATAAATACCTTCATGTAGTATTTTTTTTCTTTCGTTTGGCAATCGGACTTCATTCGAAGATTCCATTATGCCATCTTCAAGTTATTATTATAAGCTTGTGTACGTAATTGAAAGCAACGTCTTCATGCTATCTTGACTCAATATACATTCTCTGAGTCAAGACACCCCGAAGAAAGATGATAGCATAATTTCTTCAGTAAAGGCGGATTTTGAAGTCAACACTATAATGCACTTTTAATAGTTCCTGATCCTGTGATCAGGAACTGATGGAAGTCTGTACTTCAATCACTATGCACTTTAACCAATGTTTGCTTCATATTACGCTATCAATACTATGAATCAAACGCTGAAACACACAGAAATTAAATTTCTAATCACGAGCCCAAGTGGACGCTATCGTAGTTGGCGCCAAAATCCTTCATGTAATCATGTAGTAGGTATTAAAAAGCTTGCATCATATATTACGGCCTTGGATACCTCTTTTATTTGTTGACGTAAAATAGGTACCTATTTTATAATACAATGTGGATAATAAACCAAAAATTCAATAAGTAATTTACGTCATAACTACTTATATAATGAACGATTTACTGGATTTTACTGGTTATAAAAAATTACAGGTTACGTGAAATGCGTGAATGTCTTTGAAATTGTAACAAACACCGAAAGTGAACAAATATATGCATAATGACAGATGTTCTATCAAAGCCCATGACGTCGGTCAAAGCAAATATATGAAATAATAATGTAATATGCAAATAAAGTAACGTTTGTGTATATCAAAATGTACCTAATAAATTCTAAAAATATGTAGTTTCCAGGCTTACTACCTATGTGTTTCTAACAACGGTAAATTCAACATTTTGATTTCTAGAGATTTTCTAAACAATGAGGAATAAGAACGAGCAGGAACCACTAGAGATTCAAATGTTGAAATGCCAACTGGCCAATCTGTCTTGCCGGTGTGCAGTGTGTAAACGACAAAATTCCAAACTTGCAGAGGTACCTGAAATACGAGAACAAAGTGTCCAAGTGAACGGTCCTAAGGACGCCTTCACTGAGGTCTTGCCTGACATCTTATACGAGATAATAAAACAAAATCGTAGTTCATTTTGCGCCACGTGTTACGCTTACAGAGTAATGAATAAAAGAGAGAGATGTTTTAAAGATGAAGAATTGGAACCATTCCCATTCTCATACCGATGCGATAAATCCACTACTAAAAAGCCTGAATGCTTCACAAGAACAACCTCTTTCACCGACCCCAATGAAAATAATAGTAATTGTTCTCATTCAACAAATAACGATGTCACCAGCGATAGCTCTGGATCGGACACATCGGATAATTCGGAGGCTAGCATCAAAAAATGTAGTAAAAATGCTAGAGTATTTCTAGATGACTATCTGTACTTACCCGGGCAAAATCCTAAACAAGACGATGATCATTTCTGTTTAGAAATGTATATAAATTCCATTAGACCTCCATTGAACTGACTCTGAACTTTGGAAAAGGTGTTACTTACATAAATATTTCTACTTTCCCGAAGAAATTGTTAAGTACCTACCTATTATTATGCAATAAACGTTTAATGTTGTCAGTCTATCAATATTTATTTAGATATTTTAAAATAGGTAGCATAGTGCTTTATTTCTTTTCGACTGATAACTTACTACACTGGGCAAACATTTGTGTTTTCTGGAGTCTGGTTGTTTCCTATGTAATGGAAGTACCCATTATATCATTAACAATTTTATAAATTAATATTTCTAGTCATAATGTGCTTTAATTTTTTTTTATAGTTTTGTAGATCGTTCTGCAAGGTAGAGGTAGTGTATTGGTACTTATTTAAATTCTCACGATATTTGGATATAGGCTAAAATGATGATAACTTTAATGAACAATTAACAACACTCGCTGCTGACCTTCAAATTAATAGTAATACATAAATAAAGGTAATTATGAATAGCTAAGGAAATAAGTCTTTCATATGGAAATGTTCCAGGCATTTTGAGGAAGTAGATCAAGTGGTTTGGTGTGGTGGTCAAAGTAAAACGAGGAACATAAGTAATTGATTTCAACGTTATGCTTGATAGGTTGCATCTTGCATGCATACCAGTCACCGCGCGGAATTTTTTTAGACTTTTATTAATAAGTATCTATCTACTATAGTACTAGGTACCTATAAGTACATAGGTAATTTAAAAATCTAGAAACAGGTGGCTTTCCCGAAGACCATAAAATTTCTAAGCTATAACCTTTATTTAAAAAAGGTTCCAAGAGCAATATAAATGACTACAGACCTATTTCATTACTACCGTCATTTTCAAAAATTTTCGAAAAAGTAATACATACCAGATTAATTGATTATTTAAAATCACACAAACTCCTTAGTGAAGAGCAGTTCGGTTTTCAGGAAAAAAGTCTACAGGTTCGGCAATATTTAAATTCTTAAAACAAACGTGGGACGCTATAAATATGAAAACTGCTTGTGTTGGACTCTTTTTGGATATGTCCAAAGCTTTTGACAGTGTTAATCATACTGTACTATTGACGCAGTTACATAATCTGGGCATTAGAGGTGTTGCACTGAAACTAATAGAATCTTATTTAATAAATAGGGAACAGTTCACAGTCATTAGTAAATATAATAAAAATAACAAAACAGTGGAAGATATATACTCTAGACGCGAAAAGGTAAAAACTGGTGTACCGCAAGGAAGCCTCCTTGGTCCACTTCTTTTCCTAGTCTACATTAATGAGCTGCCAAAAATAACCCATCATCCTTGTGTCATGTTTGCGGATGATGCGACTGTTCTTTTCATTGACAAAGAAAAAAATTCTATAAAATTGGAATCAGAAATTAATAAAACATTAGAAACTCTCGTTGCTTGGCTTAAAACTATAAACCTAAAAGTAAATTTAGCTAAAACAAAATTTATTCAATTTCGCAATTATAAAAATCAAACATATAATTTGAATATTTCTGAATCTGGAAATAAAATTGAGGAAGTAAATGACACAAATTTTCTTGGAGTCTCCATTGATTGTCACCTAAATTGGAAAACGCAATAATTTATTTATTTATTATTGCACAAATTGCACTTAAATAAAATTTATAATAAAATTTCAAGCTACTGTTTCGCATTATCGATTTTAACTGAAAATTCTTCAGAAGAAATAGCGCGTACAGCTTATTTTGTTAATGTCTATCCTCTTCTAACATATGGTATCATCTATTGGGGAAACTCTGTTAATGTAGAATCAACTTTCTTGCTACAGAAGAAGTGTCTCCGTATAATTTATAATATGTACACTGAGAATATTTAAGGAGAAAGGTTATCTGACTCTGACAAATATTTACATATTAGAGATATGTGTCTTTGTTAAAAACCATCTTGAATATTTTAAAAACAAATTAGACAACCGAGGCAATTGCAGAAACCAATATAAATACGATTTGAGTTTCCCATCCGTAAATAACCAGTTGTATTTTATGAGTGCTTTTGTCACTGGTATAAGAATTTTTAATAAATTACCACATGAAATTAAATGTATAAATGGGAAAATATTCAAGGGCAGATGCAAAGCCTGGCTACTTACAAATGTTTTGTATAGTATAAAAGAATATTTTGAAAATAAATTATAATAAATTGGTAAAATATAATACTCTTAATAATGTCAAATAAAATACTTAGGTACTCATAATAATGTAATGTAAATAATAATACTCATATTACTTAATAAAATTATTATAAAATTGTAATGTTGCATGCCTGATAGGGTAAACTGTTGAAACCATTCACCTTTATGTAAACAACTTCTATGTACACACAGTTGGCAATAAATAAAATTCTATTCTATTCTATTCTAAATCAAAATTTTATTTGTCCCCCCATGCCGTGCTACTTAAATTACGTTATCAAAGTGTACGCACAGCTGCTACCTCTATGTGGGCCTTGGCCTGGCTATCTGGTATTAACATAAGTAGGGTTGCCACTAGTTGCCAGGCGTCCGGATAAAGCCGGACATAGTTAGGTTAGGCTTTTTGATTGCGTGTCCGGCTAAAATAAACGGTGTCCGGCTTGGCTTTTGTTAAGCCAGAAACACACTACCGTGTCGGGGCGTGTCGTGTCGCGCCAGAAGCAGCGAAGATTGCGTTCATACATTTTATATGGTTACGAGCACATTTGTAGGGCGTGTCGTGTCGTGACTCGCTCTATCGTGGCGCGGACTGCTGGCCGTCGATTGCGCCACGGCGGTGGTGGGGGTTATGAGGCGACACGACACGCCCTGCAAATGCGTTTCTATACCCGCGGCCCGCGCGCGGCTCGTGGCGAGAACAAGTGGGCGCTTTTTTTAAAATTTGTTTTTGCAGCGTGATAATGAGTTACTAGGTACTAGATTCCTGATAAATATACTTATATACTTTTTTTTGTAAATAAATACCATTAGACATTATAGAAAACACCCAGACAAAGGCAAACACAGCGAGCTTCTGTTCAGAAATGAAAGAAATAAACGTCTGGCGTTTATTTCGTTCATTTCTGAATAGAAGCGCGCCCCGACACGACATGTAAGTGTGCACACCCACCGTCACGACACGACAGAGCGCGACACGACACGCCCCGACACGGTAGTGTGTTTCCGCCATTAGGCTTTTTACATTTCGCAAACGAACGAGAGCCGACTTTAAGAAGAATTTAAAAATGTTTAACTAGAATCGAATTTTGACTGATGACTTGAATTCACGATTAATATTAAAGTACTTAGACTGATTTGTAATTCGATTTTATTTATATTCATTACAATTTAACAAAATTTCGGAACAAGCCCACCTTACATTTCCACCGATGTGTATCCTGGCTATGTGCACGACAGTAGCGCCACCTAGAATGCGCAACTTTCCGGGATTATGCCAAATAATGACATCAGTATTTTATTGCTTTCTAGTAAATTAAAGATAAATAAAAAGACGACAAGTGGTATTTTTAAAGGAATTTGTTAAAACAGTGCATAAAATAATGAACATTATAAAAACTGGTTTTGAAAGTGTAAAACACAATATTCGTTTCCAACCTCAAACCGTGTTGGTAGGAGAAAAATTAGTTTTAGCACAACATGTAAGAAATGTTGAAGAGCTACGAAAGAACGGCAACAGTTATTTATTACGAGCCCACATAAGACTTCGTAAATATCACATAAAATATAGCGCAAATAAAATTGACCATAATTTTAGGTTTTACTTATTTCTTCTTATGGCATCTAACCATTTATTTCTTTGATTTAAGTTTAGGTAATGTATAGAATTTACACCGACTATTTGTGCCGTTATTTTTGCAGTTCACAACACAACATCTCTATATTATTAGGCATTTATTTATTACGAACTCCGTGCAAATTGACTATTGCGTATTTCTGCCACGACAAGCGCTGCGATCGCTTTACTATACCCCCACCATGTATTTGCACATAGCGAATAGCCAGGATTAACAACGGCGACCTCAGATTGACATTATGCGGTATTCGATTTTATTTATATCCATTAGAATTTAACTAAATTTATTGGTAATAATCAAAAAAAGCTTAATTTTTCTTCAAATTTTTCGTCGTACCTACCTATTAATAGTGCGACACAAAATCCTCAATAATGTCCGGCCTTTTTACCCAAATGTCCGGCCAAACTGGCTGGTCTGTCCGGCTATTAGGTTTGGCGACCTGGCAACCCCAAACATAAGAATACCTACTATCGTACCTATACAAAATTTTATCACATCGTAGGTGTATTGAGTTTGTGCCACAGCGACTGAGCGCCAGTTGTACAAACAGTAAGCATGTACGTCTATACGTTATCTACAAATTCAATACAACTATCAACTTAACAACAAAAAGCATCAGACCATCAGTGTCTTCCTCTCACTCAGAAAAATCTGAGCCCTCACCAATGGAAGGATGGATGGACTATTGTTAGCATTGGCAACACTGTCCTATCTCAAAAAAAAGGAAAATATAAAAAGCAATGAGATTTTATATAATTTATGACAAGAGAAGTAACGTCATACAAAGCATTCGTAAAAAGCCGCAACCACTTTAGAGTGTTAAAGACGTAGCTTTGAAACCGATACATATTCCGAGCATATGCCAAAGTAAAATATGTTTGTCTCTTTTTTTCTAGAGTCAAACTAATTATGTCAAAATGAGACAAAAGCATTACTCCCAGAAAAATGGTCAGAGTTGCCAGCTCATGAATAATTTTCCCATTGAATGAATGTTATGAGTCTTTTTTTTTTTTTTAAAGTTTTTATACCATATTATTGTTTCTTAGGTGACAGAAGAATTAAAGATAGGAAGAAATAAATATATAGATGCGTAAATATTGGTACATACATATTATATTTCAAGAATGAATCATGGCGGAATGGAGAAGTTTCCATTTTTTTGTCATTGCTGAATCTAACCGATGCAGACCTACTACTATTATCTATTCTGTGCTACTACTAACTTTTAGCAGAGATTTTTTTTTGTTTTCTTCACCCATTCTGGGTAGGCAAAGGGAACTATGCCCATACAGCCAAGTCTTCAGTAGATTTTTTTTATTGTTAAGAAATGAAAATGAAATTTAAATAAAATAAAATAATAAATTTAAATAATTTGAATAAAATACAACATAAAACAAAAAAAACTATTGTACTCAATCGAACATTTGATAATTGCAGAAACAATTTAAATTAAACACCGTTACCACAATGAAAAAGATGAAATTGTTACTTCACTGTCATAGTAATAATATCATTATGTCAAATGTCAGTTAAAAGCCATATCAAAAAGAGGAAAATGATTTGTTTTCTCTTGTCTTGACGTGCGTAGCACTAGCGATTGATTTTAGTATCAATCAATTCTAAGTAAATAATTAATTCTAGTTTGAGCCTGGTTGTAGGTTTACTTCTACTGTGTTACTAATAATGATACATAAAGGCGTATGAGTTCGTCATTGACTAAACTCCTAACATTTGGGAAACTTAAAATCGTTTTTACTGGCAACACTGTTGGCAAAAACAATGCGTAATATATTAATTTCGATTTTAATACTATTTTGGTATAATTTTAACATAATTAAGCATTCTTATTTGTGAAAAGTGATACCACTTGCTTTGTTATTAGTTTGGGATCACGACATACATGTTTTAACAGTGCATTTAACCATTTTTGTGATATTATTGTGAGATACGCATTCACTGAACGTCAAACTACGACTAAGTCGGAAGAAATTCAACTAAGGCTGTGGCCTCAGTCGACGTGGCAGCGGGTATGTGTCAAACATTACGAATCTATAGTAAATAACAGATCACTGATAAAAAGAATAAATTTGGATAAATACCCCTGTTGCATGGAAGTGGCAGGGAAAAAGTTTGCTTCGTTTAAAAGAAGAGACCTTTACTACTTACTAGGTACCTACCTAACTATTTAACCTTCGAATCAAAATAAAATTGTTCGGAGGAATCTAAAGAACTTGGTCGTATATTCGTATTACATGAAATAGGGATGTCAGAGTTAGAAAAATGTGTCGATGTATTATCGCCAAATAATTCGATAAAAGGAGAAAATGCATTAGTACCTACCTACATTTTTTTAATTCTTATAAGATTACTGAAATACTTATAAGTATCAAATTAGAAAGTTAAAATTAGTAGGTACCTACTTACTTTTAAGTAAGTGTTAAGCGCGAAATCGCACTTAATGTCTACATACCGGCAAAATTAGGGGAACACAAAAAAAGTTTTTTTTTTTTCAATTTTGTTGGGTATCTTGGCAATAGGCTATTTGACACTATTAAAAATATGCTACGAAATGTGGTCATCCTATTAGGTAATAACATAAAAAAACATATTTATCTCTGTTATATCCAAAAATATTTATAGATTTTTCAAAATAAACAAAATAAATCCAAATTATTTTTTAAATTTCTTCAGCCACAAGAACGCTCTGTGATTGGCTATGCCTCGCGTGACGTCACACGCAAGTCAACATTGTTCATTGTTACGACATTTTGTGTGATTTTATAATTTTATCTATTACTATTCGAATCAAATATTACTGGCATACTTACATCAAAGTGATCTTCACACATAAAAACATTTGTATGAGATAAAATGCTGTTTGGGTCTCTTCGAGCTAACACAGAAACAAACAGTTTTTATGGAGTTTTTATAGAAGTATTTGTACATTGTGGCACAATTACACCATTTATAAACCATTTTTTCCAGTAAAATAACAGAAAAAATATTCTAAACACGCTGAATGTACACTTTGGTACAAGTTTACTTGCCTGTGACGTCACGGCGTCCGCCATTACAGAAAAAGCGTTTTTAGCGCGAATATTGTAATTGAAATTTTAAACCGATATTTTACGGAAAATACTGCAAATTTCGCAGAAATATACATGTGGTGTATTAATCAAATACCAACGAATAATTTAAAACAGTTTTTCAAAATCAGTCAAATAGCCTATTGGCAATTGGTTTATGCTCAAGTGTTTAATACCCTCACAATGAAGTACCTATTTAAAGTGCACCCAACCCATTTTTAGGGTTCCGTAGTAAACTACAAGGAACCCTTATAGTTTCGCCATGTCCGTTTGTCTGTCTGTCTGTCTGTCTGTCCGCGGTCTAGCGCCTGGACGTTTAAAGCTAGACAGCTGTAATTTGGTATGTATACACATATTAATAATGCTAACAAAGTGCTGGAACAAAATTTTGAAAAATAATTTTTTTTTGGGTTGCCTCCCCTACGTGTAAAGTTGAAATGAATATTTTTTTTGCGCCCATCCCATGTTGTGTGGTATCGTTAGATAGGTCTCTTCAAAACATTGAGTGAGGATAATAAAGTGTTATTATAGGATATTACTATTAACCAACAAAATTGGAAAAAATAGAACGTTTTTTTGGGTTCCCATAATGGGGAAGAAAACTGCCAAGTTTAGCCGCTAGTAGCGCTGATATCGCTTGACTCAAAACAACGTTCAAGTTGCGTTGCGTCAAATATCATACAAAATACGTCGAATGTGAAAAATATGTTTTATTACAAAAATGCCTCGTGCTGTAATTGGGTGCAACAATAATGATAACCATTCTTTTCCTAAGAATGTGCGAATGAGAAGACTTTGGGAGTAGGCTGCTATGAACAATTTGAGGTTATGTTCAGAACTTTTTCTTGCATCTGATTATAAAGGCGACAGTTCTGCTATGAATAGACCATGTTGAATATATTATAGTTATCTTTGATCAAGAAAAGAAATATTATAAACGCGGTAATGTGGTAATTTATGCGAAGAACTAAACAAACTGACAGGTGACAGATATTTACTTTGAGTCAAGCGAGCGCAGGAATATTCTGCTATTAGCTTTGCGTTTTCTTTCGCATTTTGCAAGAATTTTAACCGTGAAATACAAGGTATTTCATGGTTATTTTAGTAATTCCTTGAATTCTATCCATGAAATACCTTGTACTTTATGGTTATTTTAGTAGTTCATTGAATTATAATCATGAAATAACTTGTATTTCACGGTTAAAATTCTTCCGATACTTCGGCCGAAATATCGGATTAACGTTTCGTAGTAGCCCTCCTGGTCCTTTCGGAGAGTGTGGCTAATTACCTACCTATATGAATTACACTAAGGGCGGATTCGACCAAACACAAAGTTACACGAGTGTTACTATTCCGGGAATAATTTTACTCCTTGAATTTACCCTTGGGTATCTTCGTTCACGTTTTTCCAATGTACTCGAGGAGTACGTTAAACTCGGTATTGTTATTCTGCGGAGTAAAAAGAATGATGAATGAATGTATAAACCGACAAAAAATCATTGTATTTGTTTCATCTAGCTTGCCTTGGAATGCCGCAACAATTCAATTTTGGAGGATAATACAGCGAAATTTCAAATGTTGACAGCTTATTTTCACAAGTGACATCTCTGCTCTGACAATTGTTATTCTCAGATTAAACCTTTACTCCGCCAAAATTGCCCGTGTAAATATTTACTCGCGTATAGTTATCTTATTCTTTGGTTAGAAGTTGGTAGAATGCAAAATCTGCTTACTCTTAGATTAAGCAGTAGTTACACTCGAGTAAAGACTTACTCAAGTTTGGTCGAATCCGGCCTAAATTAAACTATTCTATTATAAATTATGTGTAATCAAAAACATCGATAATATTTTACAATTTTCTAGTCTTGCCGCGCCTTGCTTATGACAAACAAGGAAGGCACAGTTTGTTTTGTAGTCGCGCTCTTTCTGCCAGGCGGAGCACATTGGCTGTTGACGATACGTCAGGGACCGTCGTGTCAAATTGGAAGTCCGCTTCGCTTGCGCACGCAGATAATTTGAATAGCTGTGATTACTAGGTTATAATATTACGAATATTTATTCGGTGAGTGAATTGTATTGTATTTATGTACATAAGTATTAATTTCCTACATTAGTAAAACAAATTGAAAATTGCTGTATCTTTTAATTTACTGTTTGATCTAATTTTGAACTGCAAACTTAGGTTTTCACCTTCACACTGTGGCTAATAGCCATTGGCTATAAAAATAAGTATTTTTTGTAGGTGGATAATCTCATCGGATTTTATATATCTTTCCAAGAAATTAAATTAATGCTAGATTGATAATACATAATAAAGTGTTATTATTTTATTTATTTATTTATTTAACTTTATTGACCACAATACAAAGTAATGATACAATTGGCGGACTTAATGCTAATTGCATTCTCTACCAGTCAACCATTGGGAAGTGCGAAAATACACGAAAGCGGCTATGGTTTTTAAAACATGACTACTGTATAAGTAGTCATGTTTTAAAAACCATAGCATACAAAACATACGTACAAACTAAAATTATTATAATAAATACATATATAAATATATATAATACATACAAATATATAATATAACTGATGATTATCTGAGACAATAAAATAATGTTGATGATGATTAGTCACTTTGGCAAGCTATCAAATAAATGGGATCGTACTCTTTTTTTAAAAATGAAATTGTTATGCGTGTCTCTTATATGGTACGGCAGCGCATTCCAATTATTGTTGTTGTCTTAGAATATTCGAACAGACAGAGCAATAAAATTTTAGGAACTTAGGGTCTCTCTCAGTCTCACTCAAGATCATACACTTTAATATTATTTTATTTGACTAATACATAAGTGAGGCTGTGTAAGTGTAACCTATACCTACTTGTACCTATCTGTATTTTTAATTTTTTCAAATAAATTATTAAAAAAAAGTGTTCAGATCGTATAGCTTTTTGAATTGGATACATAATGGAAAAATAATTAAGGCATTTTTGAAACACAATGGGTAAACTAATAATAAAATAATGGGTAAACTAGCCCAAAATAAATAAAAAAAACAATTTATCAAAAAATGCAATATACTCAAGTACAATCTCCTTTTTACATCATAGATTTAAGTAATAACAAAATGCTTGTATCAAAGGGCAGATGGGGAAATTTTTTATATCAATAATGTTATGTCTATGATGTAATTAACAATATTATGTTAAGGTGGGCACTAATATAATTTTAAATGATCTAAAGAAAGGTAGGTATTTCTGGTCATGCGTGGCATGATGCAATCCTGCAATATAATTACAAACAGCGCGCCGCGCCGGCCGGGCCGCGGGAAACACCCGTTGCGGATTTGCTTGAATGAAACTTAGTACACGGGACACGGATAGCTTAAACATATACCTGGGTTAATATACAGGATATTTTTTATCCCAGAAATCAGACCGGGAACCCGGGAGTGCTCTAGTATTTAGTTTAGTTTATGTTTAGTTTTATTTGAGTTTAGGATTGTGATTTCTAGAACGGTACAAACTTATTAACATAGGTACCTAAAAATCATAAGCGTATCTTTGATAGTTTAGATTTTATCATTTTCGAATGTTTTTTCATATTGCCCGTCCTACTGTGCGGCGGACTGCGGCACCGGCGGCGGCGGCGCGCTGTGGCGCGGCGGCGCGGCGGGCGGCTGCGCACGGCGCGGCGCACGGTGGATCCTCTACTAAGTGAGGGAACGCACGAGCAATTTTGTCTCTACGACTTATTTGTCTCTTACATCAAGTCTATGGGTTAGTATGAAAGTGCGCGCACGAGCGACGCGACACCCGGGAGATTTTTTTTGTCCGCGGGAGACAAAATAAATTTCCAGAGTTGCCAACTTATAACGTAAAATTTTATAGAAAATGCAGTGTCACCTTGGTTTTTGAAAAAGGGCAGTAGGACGAGCTAAAAAGAGCTATTTTTTTATTAGAGCAAATTTTGCTAAAATAAGGGCTAGATTGCTCTTTTCGGGCTAAAGCATGAAAAAACGAGTGCACATACTATAAAAAGATCTAGCCCGAAAAGGGCTAAGGTGGATTTTGGCGCCATCTACTATAGCGTCCACTTGGGCTCGTGATTAATAATTTAATTTCTGTGTGTTTCATCGTTTGATTCATAGTATTGATTGACACAAGCATAACTTGAAGAATTTTCTGATTGCCAAAACAAAAAAAATAAAAAAATAAAATAAGGGCTAAAGGTGGCAACACTGAGAAAAAGTTGTGTCGCTGTCGCTCTCGTGCGCGCACCTGAACAAATTGCGGCAAGGAGACGGCGCCATAGACAAAAAAGTCGTAGAGACAAAGTTGCTCGTGCGTTCCCTCTCTTAGAAGAGCTTGGCCAATAAGGCTTTTTTTTAAATGTAGGTAGATGATTTTCTTTTTCAATTTCATAAATTGAAGGTAGGTATACTACATTAGTTTAAAGTGAACTAAGTAGAATCAGTCGTCTAGTATTATGGCGGAAACACACTACCGTGTCGGGGCCTGTCGTGTCGCGCCAGAAGCATATCGCGTTCATACATTTTATATGGTTAGGAGCACATTTGTAGGGCGTGTCGTGTCGTGACTCGCTCTGTCGTGGCGCGGACTGCTGGCCGCCGATTGCGCCACGGCGGTGGTGGGGGTTATGACGCGACACGACACGCCCTGCAAATGTGTTTCTATACCCGCGCGCGGCTCGTGGCGCGAACAAGTGGACGCTTTTTTTTTAAATTTATTTTTGCAGCGTGATAATGAGTTACTAGGTACTAGATTCCTGATAAATATACTTAAATACTTTTTTTTGTAAATAAATACCATTATACATTATAGAAAACACCCAGACAAAGGCAAACACTGCGAGCTTCTGTTCAGAAATGAAAGAAATAAACGTCTGGCGTTTATTTCGTTCATTTCTGAACAGAAGCGCGCCCCGACACGACACGTAAGTGTGCACACCCACCGTCACGACAGAGCGCGACACGACAGGCCCCGACACGGTAGTGTGTTTCCGCCATTACTTTAAGACACGTCAAACGTTACCTATTTTCTGTTTTCCTTGTTGTTCATTTGTAAATAATAAAGATTAGTTCAGACTTTAAACTAATATTTCTGTAAAAGTAAGAACATATAATTTATAAAAAAAATCATGAGTGGTGATGAAGGTAGGTATGTAGTATTTAAAACATATAAATTTATCCCGTTTTGATAATTAGTTATTTGGCAAAAAAATATATGTAAATGTCACTTTGTTTCGAAAATGCAATTTCTCTTTTATTTTATACTAGCTGACCCGGCAAACTTTGTTCTGCCTTAGAGGCACTACCCTACCCTACCCCTACCCTACCCTACCCCTACCCTACCCCTACCTATTAACGTAAATAAACACTGGTCTCACTATTCAACCTTTAATCACGGTACATTAGTTATAACAAACTAGGAAATGCAAGAGCTCATCATTCATACACAAGAAAATCTCTGCCGCCAACAAGAAAGTCCCAGTGACCCACAAAAGCGCGGGCCGGTCAGTTTCCTGTCATTCTCTTTTTTTTTTTTAAAGTCGTCGCGTCGCGGTAGTCGTGGAATTTTAGCCACACAGTCGCTCGGTGGCGCCTCGTGTTGCTAACACGGCCATGCTGCATCGTGCCTGCCCTCAGACACGAACATAATCTGTAACATAACAAATAATTCGATGTAAGTAATGGTTTATTTGTAAACAAGTAAATAAATCCCTTTATCAATCGCCTCGGTCATCATGCCAAGAAGTTTTTTTATAATTTTACTCGCTTATAACCTCACTCGCCTTTAGTCTTAGGTTAGTGTGAGTATGCGAGGGAAACCCTCTAGTTATTTCAGACCAAGGTTCACCTTTAGACTTAGGAAAAACCACACTAACTTTTAGCTCCGTCCCTTTAGTCTTAGGCGACGTCTAGTAGTCAGTTTATTTTAGGTTTAAAATAACAAACTATCTAAACTTCAGCATAATGACAGCCAGCCTTTGAAAGTTTAACTCAAGACATTACTGACACTTTACTTATAGTCAAACATACAGATCTACCAACATCTTTATAAATGTGGCCGAAATTGGAACTACAACTCCCGTTCATATCGTATGCCACTTTTTGAGACAGTTCGCCTTTAATAAAATGTGTGAAAATATGCCATAGTAACGCCCTCCTACAAACGTCTCTCACGTTCATAAAGATGTCGGTAGCACTATAAAGTCATACACAACTTGTTTGTACATACCCAATTACTATATGTTGCTAACATGGTCCGTCGTTTTCGCGGTTCGTGTTATGTTGTGATGTGACAACTTTTGTAGATTTCGCACGATACGTGCGACTATGCAAAAATCCTGCTAAGCTATCACACGATCGAAAGTTGCCCGCTTCTACTGATGCGCTGATATTTCTGTCTCCAATATTTCCGATAATAATTGAAATAATGTCACCATCTGAGAAATTAAGTCGTAAATTGTCTATTTTTGCCTTTTGTTCGAAGAAAAACGCGTACAAAGATTCGTTCTCTACCAGTTTGCGATCAACAATATCTTTAAGTAAATCATACATATTTCTTTTGACTGAAAAAGTGGACCTTATTTTTTCTTTCCAGTCTATCCACAACCACGTAGTCCAACTATGATCGTTACGTAACAGCGAATCGTACCAGGTTTTTGACGAGCCTTTCAACTTGTTAAGGGCTTGATAACGGATCATACTATCAGTCCACGAGAATGTACTCGCATAAGATTCTATCACGTTTAGCCAGGCGGTCACATTATCGTGCAGGGGGTCGAATTCCGGTATCATATTATGCAGTGTAATGGAAGTCGTACTCACAGTTTCCGTGCCAGTGTTACGTGGTACCTTTGCCTTTGCCTTCCTGTGCCTTTTCCGTGGGGGAGGCGAGGGCGTGCGCGCCTCACTGCTCGAACTGCTCGAGCTGCGGCTCCGCCGCGACCGAGCCCGTTTTTCTTTCCCCATTGTTTGTGGGCCAATTTAACGTTCACTACACACTTCTGTACACACTTCTGATATTAACGTAAATAAACACTGGTCTCACTATTCAACCTTTAATCACGGTACATTAGTTATAACAAACTAGGAAATGCAAGAGCTCATCATTCATACACAAGAAAATCTCTGCCGCCAACAAGAAAGTCCCAGTGACCCACAAAAGCGCGGGCCGGTCAGTTTCCTGTCATTCTCTTTTTTTTTTTTAAAGTCGTCGCGTCGTCGTGGTAGTCGTGGAATTTTAGCCACACAGTCGCTCGGTGGCGCCTCGTGTTGCTAACATACCCTACCCCTACCCTACCCCTACCCTACCCCTACCCTACCCTACCCCTACCCTCATTGTTTTTAAGATGTATTCTGCTATTCGGGACGGAAACAAATCCAACAAATCAAAAACCATGGCAATCGGTCCAGCCGTTCTCGAGTTATAAGTGTTGTAACAAACACGACTTTCTTTTATATATATAGATTTTCAATTGGGGGATTTTGTCCGAACAATTATTTGTTTCTGGTGACTCTTGTAGAAATGTAGTATACAGGAGGGCTACTACGAAACGTAAATGCGATGCTTCGGCCGAAGTATCGGATGAATTTTAACCGTGAAATACAAGTTATTTCATGATTATAATTCAATGAACTACTAAAATAACCATAAAGTACAAGGTATTTCATGGATAGAATTCAAGGAATTACTAAAATAACCATGAAATACCTTGTATTTCACGGTTAAAATTCTTCCGATACTTCGGCCGAAATATCGGATTTACGTTTCGTAGTAGCCTCCCAGATATAACTTAAATAGTTCGGTTAAATACTACATACCCTCATTACCACTCATGATTTTTTTCATAAATTAAATGTTCTTACTTACAGAAATATTAGTTGAAAAGTCTGAACTAAACTTTATTATTTACTAATGAACAACAAGGAAAACCGAAAATAGGTAACGTTTGACGTGTCATATAAGTAATACTGGACGACTGATTCTACTTAGTTCACTATAAACTAATGTAATAAACCTTCTATTTATAAAATCGAAAAAAAGAAATCATCTATCCACATTATCAAAAAGTCTTTTTGGCCAAGCTCTCCTTAGTAGAGGATCCACCGTGCGGCGGCGTGAAAAGCGCCCTCTACGTGTATTTTGCATTCGATGTCAGATCAGATTGAACAGTTTCAGTTTTTTATACATCATCAGTAGGTCTAGGGATGTTACGGATGCGTTTTTTTTGACATCAGCGGATGCGGTTTTTTTGAGACAAATATCCGCCGACCGCGGATGCGGATACGGATCTTAAGAATTTTTTCATAAGGTCATTTCAGGTATAAAATAAAACAAAAAACTTTTAACATTGAGAGATCTGTAGAGGAGAGACCTACAGGTCTTGACAATTGAATTGAAATTAATAAATTGAAATGTTATTAAAAAAAATTTACTCATTTTTTATTTTTATATTTCAGATCTCGGGTTCATCTGCAGTAATGTGTGGTATTTGGGCTACTTTTGGAGTTGAAGGGGGGCTGACTCCGACGTGCAACAAATGTTTTGGTGCCATTGAGCACCGAGGACCCGACGCTTGGCGCATTGAACAAGATGCCCGCGAGCCAAAAGCACTCCTCGGCTTTCGGCGGCTTGCCATCGTCGACAGCCTGTACGGAATGCAACCAGTACGTCTACATCGGTACCCTCGTACTACCCTTATTTGCAACGGCGAAATATACAACTGCAAACGTCTACAGGAACAGTACGAATTCCCTTATGAAACTAAATGCGATATCGAATCTATAATACACATGTATCATACCTTTGGCATTGCTGACACTGTTAAGCAGTTAGATGGCGTTTTTGCTTTCTGCTTACTCGACGGAGAGAAGAAAAAGGTTTATTTGGCCCGTGACCCGTATGGAGTGCGTCCATTATTCAAACTTCATGATGCTGATAAGGGTGTAATGGCAGTTTCTTCGGAAGGCAAGGGGCTCATGGGAATCAAACTGAAAACGAGCGAAAACTGCACATTGGCTCAGTTCCCGCCTGGACATTTTGAAGTTTGGAGTATTTTGGAAGACGGGACTGTCAAGCTTGATTATTCTGAACAATATTTTACACCAGGAACGCCTCCTAGGTTTAAACCTCTAATATCTGGAGATGTATTAAAAGATATGGATATTAAAGAGAAAATATCATGTTTGCTGGAAGCGGCTTGTAGAAAGAGGTTGATGTCAGACAGACGAATTGGTTGTCTTCTAAGCGGCGGATTAGATTCTTCGTTAATTACAGCCTTAGTCACTAAGCTGGCAAAGGAAGAAAAAATACCTTATAAAATTCAAACATTTGCGATAGGAATGGGGGATTCACCAGACCTTGCCGCAGCACGTACCGTAGCCGAATATCTTAAAACTGAACATCATGAAGTTAGATTTACGGAAGATGATATTCAAAAAGAATTAGATAATGTAATATACCATTTGGAGTCTTACGATATTACAACAGTACGTGCTAGCTTGCCTATGTATCTTTTGGCGAAGTATATTAAAAACAACACGGACACAACAGTAGTATTCAGTGGCGAAGGTGCCGATGAACTTGCCCAGGGTTACATTTATTTCAGAGAAGCTCCATCAGCGGCTGCTGGCAACGTTGAGAGTAAACGACTACTATCTGATATTTACATGTATGATGGTCTTCGAGCTGATCGGACAACGAGCGCGTTTAGCCTGGAACTTCGTGTACCATTTTTGGACATCCAATTTACCTCTAACTATCTAAGTTTGGATCCTGAACTGCGTCAACCACAAAATGGAGTAGAGAAATATTTATTGAGAAGTAGTTTTGAGAAGAGTGGTCTCTTGCCAGATGCCATTTTATGGCGACACAAGGAGGCTTTCAGCGACGGCGTCGCTTCCATAAAAAAATCCTTATTTACGGTGCTATCAGAGATTATCGCTGAGCGATTACCTGAAGAAGATGCGATATACGACGGTCTACAACCAACCACAAAGGAATCGAAATATTATAGATATATTTTTGAGAAATCATATCCTGGCCGCCATTGTTTTACGCCTTACTATTGGATGCCTAAATGGGTGCAAGTTTCAGATCCATCTGCTAGATTTATCAAACATTACGCTGCTTCATCCTCAATTGACAATTAGTATGACATATTCATGAACCATCTAAACAAGGACGGGAAGGCGCTGTTTAATTACATTGCGTGAAACTAAATTGAACCTATATTTATATCTTTGTGTAAAATAGTTTCAGATTACAGTCCGCGTTCTATTTTAACTATTATGAACACCGAAAATAGATGATGTGACGTGAAGTTCAGGAGGTATTTATTGTTTTCGTGCAACATAATTAATATCCACTCAACTGTTATCGAAAAATCTCATTTAAAAAGAATCTTTTATAAAATACTGTTGATTATTTTAATTGATTTCCGAAAATGTTATAGCAGTGCTAAGCTATTTGTGTTTATATGTGTAAAATAACTAATGGTTATATAAATATTTATTTCTTGAATGAGCGTTTAATTGAACGATTTTATGTATCAGTAATGATATAAATTTAAGTGACCATAATATTATTATTATTAGCTATAAGTTCAATGGGCTATACAAAGACAGTACAAAATTGAATTAATTTATATGATGTAATTTTATTAATGTGTTTTTAATAGATATTACTCAAAGGCTAGGTACTGTTTTTGAAAGTATTGAAGTATGGTTGGCGGTCAAGAGTCAAGAGGTCCTTATGAAACCGATGGCCGCGTTTAGCAACATGTAAATGTAAACTACATTTTAGGTAATTTTAAAGAGCTTTAATACGTAAACGCACTTCCTTGATAAGTGGCGGTTATCTGTATTGATGATGATTTTCTTTATCTGACAGATTAGTTACTTGGAGTTTAGTAATACTCGAGGTTTAATAAATTAAAAGGAAATTTGGATTTAATGAAGGTAGGTTTTACATTAGGTAAGTAATATTATGTAAAGTAAGTATCTCGATCCATTATTATCCATTAGTATGTCTGTCAATTAAACCTTTTCCTGCAATTCCGATACCGACTGCTTCAAGACCGCTGGCCTGAAAGTAATAGAAAAATACCCATATTAAGTTCACTCTTTTTCGCGTCAGTTTTCTTGTGCACGTTCACACATCAATCTGTTGCGTTTCGTTTTACAGACTTATTTTATCGCATAATCTGCGCACTGAGCGATGAGACTTGGCGTATCACGTGATACGACCTGCGCAGTAGCCGATTTCTATACCATTTTACTAGAAATCGTCTACTGCGCAAGTCATCGCATGCGCATCAATCAGATGGTCTCATCTCTCGTGGCGCGTATTGTAGGCGTTTTTATTCGGCGCTGGCCCTATGTGTCAACGAGCTCGCACATATCACAGTATCTACAACTTTTTTTTACTGAATCTGAAATTATGTCGAATTTATATCAACTGTACGAGACCGACTCGCACTTGATCGGTTTTTAAAACTTTATCCTCACTTTATCGTTTGAATAAGATTCGACTTAGGGTGGCAAATATTTGTCCATTGCTATATTATACAGGTTTGAACCGAAACCACAGAATAATAAATAGTTAGTGAGTTACATAATTATAATGATCTATCTTTAGTCTATGGAATAATTTAGAGGCCAATATTTTAAAAAATAAACTCACAACATATCCTGCGATTTTCTTAGCTAGGCCCCATTTTCCAGGCTGTGGTTCAGGGTCAGGGTAAGGCGCGGCCAGGGCTGTGCCCAGGAATAGCGCCAACATCGCGACAACGAATAGACCGGAGAACTTCATCCTAAGTTGTGCAGATAACTAAATGTGACTAAATTATGAGAACTAAGTCTTTATAAAAGAAAAGAAAACCATAATGAGTTTCGTAATAATGAATATCGATATTTAATTATAGGTACATAGTTAACCACACTTCAGTTAAGCATCTATTTTATCGCATTAAATATTGGTACCTATTGACACTTTCTCAATTAGGTACCTATTCAGTTGCACACCGATTACAAACACTTTATTGTTTTTAAAATTTGTCCAAAATTATGCACAGTTAATTTAATATAAAATACGGATTTTTATCATTAGCTCCGATACTTAAATTTACTATATCGATAGTCTATTCAAACTGATTCAAACTACCAAAATCTTCTGTTAGTTTTGACGAAGTTGCATAAGGTTTTATTACGCCCATAACTTCATAAACGTCATTCCATTTGTGTTGTTTTGATTGAAGCAATTATTTGACAAAAATGTTTTGTTTAATTTACCTACAATAATTAAGAAAAGATATTAGACTGTTTTATTACATAAGTTAAAATACCTATATTTCATTTTGAAGTTTTTGACACCATTTCCTGTTGGACCAACTGCTACGCACAACTAATTTTGGCACAACTAAAATTGTTTCTGTTGGACCAACTAGTTGGTCCAACAGGAACAATTTGAAAAAATAATTCCTGTTGGACCAACTATGGCACAACCAGATATTTTGTCATTTTTTAGTTCCCATAGGCACAACTAAGTACATTCGAGTGCGACATTGTTTAAGAGGCATGTTTTGGGGTGACTCAGAAATAGTTTTGTGGTAAGTTAGGAATGCTTTTAGGGTGAGTTAGGAATGGTTTTGGAGTGAGTTAGGAATGCTTTTGGGGTGAGTCATGCATGGTTTTGGGATGAGTTAGGAATGGTTTTGGGGTGAGTTTGGAATGGTTTAACTAACTTCATCATCTCAGCCACAAGAAGTCCACTGCTGGACATAGGCCTCCCCCAAACGCCTCCAATGAAACCTGCTGGCAGCGGGCTGCATCCAGCGGCTCCCCGCGACTTTCCTTAGGTCGACTGTCTGACCACCTTATAGGCGGGCGTCCTACGTTGCGCTTTCCGGTACGACCACGTCTTGGATCCATAGGTCATCTGGTAACACACATTGTTCGAAAAATCTTCGTTTCAAGCACTGAGGAATTTTGGACGAGACGATTTTCTGTAATTAATTTCCCGAAAGCTGCCCAGCTGAGTCGGATTCGTCAATTGACCTATTTCTCGAAGTTGGACCTACCACATTGGATTGTTTGTCCAAGGTATGCGTATTCGTCAACAACTACGAGGATCGATTAACTAACTATATTTTTCTCAGCTTGTCCAGTGCATTTGACGACCTCCGTGGCGTAATGGTTACCACGCCAGACCGCCACACAGGAGGTGTCGGGTTCGATACCCGGTCGGGTCATGATGAAAAACGAACTTTTTCTGATTGGCCTCGGGTCTTGGATGTTTATCTATAAATGTATTTGTTATAAAATATAATATCGTTGAGTTAGTATCCCATAACACAAGTCTCGCACTTACTTTGGGGCTAGCTCAATCTGTATGAATTGTCCCTATATATTTATTTACATATTTATTTATTTTATTTATGCCCTAGTGAGATAGCTCCTCTTATGTACTGCTGTTGCACGTTGCGTATAAAGTTATCTTTGATAATGTATTCTTGAAAACTATCTGAAAACCATTCGAAAACCGTCCAAAAACTAGTATAAAATTCAAAACAAGAACAACCAGACATGTTTTAAGAAATCCTAATAAACTTCAGCTAATTAAACCACGTACTAACTATGGCAGAAAAACAATACTATTCGAAGGAGCACTGCTGTACAACAAGCTGCCACACAACATAAAGGAATGCCATAGTTTATATGCATACAAAAGGATACTCAGGAAGCATGTGCAAAAGTGGTAAACCGTATGATTTTATAGTATTACCAGAGGAAGAATAATGGCGTCGATGTAATAATTTTCTGTTTTATAATATCTCATTGTAAATGAACTGGTATAAGTTTGTATGAGAAATAAATTTCTTTAACCTTAAAAACCACTTGAAAACCATCTGAAAATCATTCGGAAACCATCCCGAAACCATCTGAAAACCATCCAAAAACCATCTGAAAACCTTTCGAAAATCATCCAAAAACCATCTGAAAACCATCCAAAAACCATCTGAAAACCATCCAAAAACCATCTGAAAATCATCCGGAAACCATCTGAAAACCATTCGAAAACCATCCAAAAACCATCTGAAAACCATCTGAAAATCATTCGGAAACCATCCCGAAACCATCTGAAAACCATTCAAAAACCATCTGAAAACCATTAGAAAACCATCCAAAAACCATCTGAAAATCATCTAAAAACCATCCAAAAACCATCCGAAAACCATCTCAAAAATATCTGAAAACCTTCCAAAAACCATCTGAAACCATTCGAAAATCATCCAAAAACCATCTGAAAACTATCTGAAAACCAATAGAAAACCGTCTGAAAACCATACAAAAACCATCTGAAAATCATCTGAAAGCCATCTCAAAACCATCCAAAAACCATCTGAAAACCATCCAAAAACCATCTGAAAATCATCCGGAAACCATCCCGAAATCATCTAAAAACCATCCAAAAATCATCTGAAAACCATCCAAAAACCATCCCGAAACCATCTGAAATCCATTACGAACAGCGAAAAAAAAAAGTTGGTCCAACAGGAATACTTATTTTGGATAGCACAACTAAGCACTACTTAGTTGTGCGAACAGGATTTTTTTTTGCGAATTGTTCCTGTCGGACCAACTAGTTGTGCGTAATAGTTGGTCCAACAGGAAATGGTGGTTTTTGAGACAAAAAAATTTTGTTAATACATACACTCGGCGTCCAAAAAATCGCACCTCCGCGAAAAGTACTTTCAAGTGTTATTAACATTTAAAACACCCCTGGTCTCCCACCAACATTACTGTCATTTGAAACCCCAATTAATAAAGAATAAGAAAACAGCATACCATTACATTTAAAAAAAAACCTGACACTACAGAGATAAACAAAAAAAAAATACAAATTTTCTATTCAAAAGATCGCAGTTAGTTGCGCTATCGGTGATGTGGGTATAAAAGGTTCAATACAGGTTAAATTGGGGGTTGTTTACTAACCAACCGTTGAAGAGTACACAGGAGAAGATTTGTCACAACAAAATTACCCTTAAAGATGTATATCACTGCCATATCACGTATTATACAAAGTACTCTGTGCATATCACTGCTGCAATCAGGCATGCGGCAGTGTCATGTCGCTAGAACGTTTTTTTTTTATAACTTATAATTGGTAAAGGCCTGTATTCACTTTTACAACAAGCTTTTATTCAATTGCGCTAAAAAGAATAAAATAAACTTTTCTTTTAAAACTTTAACTATCAACTTATAACGTCATTACAGAATTTATATGACTTATAAGCTTGTCGCGAGATTTAATTACTAACATTTATTCGTAGTACGAGTAAATGTTAGTTCGATAACTATGTTTTCTTATACAGGTAAATCTCGCGACAAGCTTTTATGTCATATAAATTGTGTAATGACGTTATAAGTTGATAGTTAAAGTTTTAAAAGAAAAGTTTATTTTATTCTTTTTAGCGCAATTAAATAAAAGCTTGTTTTTAAATATATTTTTTTTACTTTTAATTTATTTTTTACTTTTTAGTTATCACTGGTCAGGTTTCGCAGTGCCATCTATTGTCGAAAGGCGGTACTAGTCTAATGAATTTATTTGTTATAACTAGCACCAGCAATTAGAATACCTATATAATTTCCTGATTTTACTACAGTCACCCTGCGACAAACTAAACGGGTGTATGTACCCATCAAAAATAAAATACCGACCAAGGGCAAGTAGAACTCGCGCATGAGGGTTCCTTCCCATAATCATACTAGTCATACTATCATACTAATATTATAAATAAGAAAGTGAGTTTGTTTGTTATTCCTTCACGGCTTGACTAATCAGTTGATCATTATGAAAATTTGTATATATATTGTCAGGGGTACAGAGCCCAACATACCTTTTTACCCGTGAAAGTATGTCAATCCAAAGGGAAAGTATTTTTTCTACTATAGAGGGCGCTGTATGGGATGCTATCGGCCAACAGATGGCGCCACAAGTCGCGCTATGGATTGTTTTGTTGTCAAACGAGATCTATGTCATAAAATTAACACGAGCGAAGCCGCGAGGAAAAGCTAGTAGTAGCTAAAATACATTTTAATTCAAAACCGGTATAAAAAGAGCCATATACCAATGTAAAATGTACCAAGGGTAGGATCACATTATATTGGTTGTTTAAAGAAGAAGAAGTAACTACAAATTTACAATTTTCAGATTTATTCCTGTACTTGTGCTACATTATCTTGCTTCTTGCCAAATTTCATGATTCTAGGACAACCGGAAGTACCCTATAGGTTTTTGGTCGGAACGGTTTTGTACGAAAAACGGAACACAAACGGCTGTATCGTAATTTTGTTATCATAATATTGTATTGTCATCTGATCTACAGTTTTAAGCAAAATTTCAGCTCAATCGGTCTTCGGGAAGTGGTTCAAATTTTCGTTCCAAGATTCCGCCCTTACATACATTCATACATACATACATACAAGTCAAGTTAAATAAAAGCTTTTAAAAACGGTTAAACTCCATTTTAGTTACTAAAGCAAAGTCCTTTCTGAAAATTAAAATTGTGAAAAACGGTTACACTTTAATTTGATCTTAATTAACAAACCACATTATACATGAGAGTTTGTGTAAAGAAATAAAAGTATACTTTGATTATTTTACACCAACGAATATTTTTGTAAAAACGGTGAAAGTTACATTTTAACCGTTTTTTACAATTTAAAATAAGTGTGAAAATTCGTGTAAAGTGATAAAATTTTACTTAGATCGCTTTACTTCTTTAATTATTTCAAACTCCATTACATGTAAAAAGATTAATAATAATTTTAATCGTTATTCCTAAGACAGTTTTACCTGACATATTTAGTGCAAGTTTACTTAGCTCTGTAATCACAAAAGTTTAAAATTTCTTTTTCTAATAATTTAGGACAAAGTAGAATTAAGTAGGATTTTTTTCGTGCAAAACGGTGTAGTGGTGGCCATAACGGCTATATTTGGATAGCGCGCTACGTGGAATATGCTATATTTTTATAGCGCGCTATTTTTGACGCTATGTTATAACGATAATTTTTAAAATTTTCGACGTTATAATAAAACGATAAAATTTTCGTTACAACGTTCAGAACGCGTTGTAAACTTTTCGAAGTTATATTAAAACGATAAAATTTTCGTTACAACGTTCAGAACGCGTTGTAAAATTTTCGACATTTTATTAAAACGATATTTTTTTTTGTTAAAACGTACAGAACGCGTTGTATAATTTTCGACGATAAATTAAAACGATAATTTATTTTTAAAACGTGCAGAACTTTTTTTTTTATACCACAAAGTTGGCAAACAAGCATACGGTCGGCCTGATGGTAAGCCAATATCAATACCAATTATCAATATTTCAGATTAGTTAAAATAAAGTAATCGTTCATCTCTATCTGTTTACTTAGTTATAAAATGAAGTTCATCATTAAAAAATGTCAATACGAATTACGAATACGAGTCAACGGTTTTCGAATAAAGCGCGCGAAAGCTCCGAACATCTGAAACGACCTAAACGGCTGCGAGCTACCGGTCGACTATTTTTTATAACGCTATTTTCTGTAGCGCGCTATATAGCGCGCGACAACGGGCGGGACGCGATCGCGCGGACTCGGGCGGACTCGGGCGCTATCGGATATCGCGGCGTTCGCATCGTTGGAAAAAATAGCGTTATAATATAGCTTTACCCGATAGGATTTATAACGTGCGCTATACGTTATAACGTTATAATTTATCAGCTATACGTTATATTAACCACCACTGAAACGGTGACACTAAATAGGAAGCGCGGGGGTGAGGTAATTGAGAGACGGCGGCGCATAGCGCATACGCGCCTCGGCGAGCGGCCGGTCAGCCAGTCGGTTCGAGTACTCGGAGAGAGAGAGGTTGTGTGTTCGTTTGGCGCCTGGACAGCAAAATTACGTGACTAACTAGTTTAACCCTTTAACACAAAATTGGTTTTTTGTAATCTTGATTTGTTTTTAGTATCTAAACGGGGTATATCTCGATAATTGGACTAACAGATGGCCTATGACAATGTTTTATGCCATTTTGTACATAGCTTGTGTCAACTCGTTTATAATTTGCACCCTCAATGTTTTATCTAAAGGAGAAGAACCATTGAACCGTATAGAGTACATACATGAAGTAACTAAGCACTGAACTGTCAACACCGTAGTTGAGATCTAGGTTGGAAATCCCTATTTTATCAAGACGTTTACGAGAAAATATCCTGCTACAAACCCATGACAGAAGATTCTAAAGAAGTTGATGAGGAACCCCCAGCTAAAATTCGGAGTTATTATTGTTGCTTATGTACCACAAAAAATAAAAGAATGTCATGACGTGTTAAAAGGCGAAAATAAAAAAGATATTTGCAACAATTGTCTTTAACTAGTGATTTTAATTATTGGTTTTTGAGACTAATTATAATATGTCAGTAAATAATTATAATTATTTACTGACATATTATAAAATATAAAAAAATGTAAGAATTAAATTTAAAGTGTTGCAAAGAAAATCATTCGGTACTTGAGCTCTAAGCTTCCAGTTGTCTCTCTTCGAGATCAGGATCGACAGTGACACTGGAATCAGATTTAAGACTAGAATAAAACTCTTGAGCCTCTTTGTTGTTAAAATTAATCTTAAAGATGAATATCACTGCTCATGAAGCCGCCCAAGTGATTGCACTACTGCTGTAATCAGGCATGGGGCAGTGACATGTCGCTCGGCAACAAAACTTGAGCCGTTTTTTGGGACGAAGAGTTTACCAGCGGTTCCTGGATACCTGTGGTTACATCCGGAGACATGGATCTGGTAGAGGTTGCTGCACCTCGGAGAGAGACAAATGATTCATCGTATCGACGTCTTTTGAAAATCGGTTCTCACATGCTGTTGAGCAGCAACAACAGCCCCAGGCGACTCGCAGAAGAACCATAAGTGTGTCTACAGTTAGACGAAGACAGGGAGAAAAGAAGATAGTGGCGCAAAGAGCTGCAGCAGGTCCAATATTGATCGTAGCGCATCTGAGAGATCGGACTGCCCGTTGACCGATATGTCGCCCCAGAATATACAAGATCCGCCCTCATATTCTACTGTCTCCTGTATGCAAACTTGGCTAAAACACTCACCTGTCTTCTGTAGACTCTCTTGAGTCTATCAATGTAAAAATGGCACGCCCTCTTGTCTGAGAAGAAAATAGCACTTTACTGGTCAAGGGTCCAATTTACGTGTTCGTAAGCGAATTGTGAGCGATCTTTCAGATGTGCTGTGGTTTTGGACCTGATGCAGCTCTTTGCACCATTATCTTCTTCTCTTCCAGTCTCGTCTAACTGTAGACACACTTATGGCTCTTCTGCGAGTCGCCTGGGGCTGTTGTTGCAGCTCAACAGCATTTGAGAACCTATTTTCCAAAGACGTCGATATCAACACAAATTTAAATTTAATTCTTACATTTTTAATTCGTCTATACCCCAGGAAGAACTCTCTGACTTCGTTTTCTGAAAAAAAGTCTTATAAAACATATTTTTTTACATAATGCAAAAGGGTTAATTTTGAAATATTCAGCTTTATCGTAAAGCGGCCCATGTGCCATATATTCTAAACTAGAATGGTTATAAAAAAATATTTTGTTAGTCACTTAAATCTAGACCTACACATTCTACAGTTTTTGTGCGGATTATCATTGTCAGTAGGTATCTTCTGGTATTGCTTAAGATATAATTAATGAAATGATGAAAATTACAACGGACAATAGTAATAATTTAAACCAGGTATTCATTTCTGGGGGCACGGTAGTGCCCCCGCCAAGACGAGCCAAGCGGAGCGCAAGGGCACTACCTACCTTTTCTCGAAACGTTTCGTAAATTTTTTTGAACTCTCATAACTTTGGTTTGGATGATGCTAAATGGTTAAAAAGATATAATGACACCAGTACAATCATTTAACATACAAAGTTTGAATGTCGTAGCTATTATTTAGCTAGTATTTATATATAAAAGTCTGAACCACTTTTTCATAGATTTTGATTAAGGTGTAATGTAGAGCTTGTACGTTTAGAGCGTGTAGTCTTTAGAGCTTGGCTTTATACGAGATCTGATAACTTTTTCACAGGGTAAGTATTGTAACATTTTTACATGAAAATGTTTTTGGTGGTATTAAGATTTTTATTTATAGTTGTTAGGCAACAGCCATTTTCGTTCATGTGCATTGTTAATATGTGTAGGTATACACACCAAATTACAGCTTTGGCGCCATAGGTACAGCGAGCCAGGCGCGAAGTTGATACCGCCGCTCCGGGCCGCGCCCCGCGTCACGTTGCGACGACCGAGCGTCTTTTCTTATCATTGCGCACATAGTGTAAAAATATGCAGTACCGAAACTTTAAGTTTTCTAATTTGTAATAAAATAATAATTACCTACAATTATTTTTTAATAAATATAAATGAATATAAAATGAAGAATATGAACAACTTTTATTAGGAACCAAATATGAAAAATGAAATAGACATGGTTTTCAGATGGTTTCGGGATGGTTTTCAGATAATTTTCTGATGGTTTTCAGATAGTTTTGAGATGGTTTTCTGATGTCTTTCGGATGGTTTTTCAATAGTTTTTGGATGGTTTCTCAATGGTTTTGTGATGGTCTCAAGTTGGTTTTGGGATTATTTTCGAATGTTTTTGGGTATGAAACTATCTGAAAATCGTAACTAAATAATGGGATTGTTTAGTTATGATTTTAGTTATGGTTATTTATTTAGATTATTTAAAATCATTATTTCCTGTTGGACCCTCTGCTGCGCACAACTAATTTTGGCACAACTAAAAGTATTCCTGTTGGCACAACTATGGCACAACCAGCTAATTGCCATTAAATAGTTCCCATTGGCACCACAATTAAGTACACTGGGTATGGGTGACTCAGGAATGATTTTGGGGTGTGTTAGGAATGGTTTTGGGGTGACTTTGGAATGGTTTTGGGGTGAGTTCGGAATGGTTTTGGGGTGAGTTTGGAATAGGTTTGGGGTGAGTTTGGAACGCTTTTGGGGTGAGTTTGGAATAGTTTTGGGGTGAGTTAAGAATGCTCTCGCACCAAATGGAACTGATATAGTCGTCACATAGTGCAATCTTCCCACCTTTATTATAAATAATTTCAAAGACATGATGAGCTTAGTAAAATAACAACTTTTTGTCTGTCAAATAATAAATCCGTTTGACATACACAATATCCGCAGTCATCATTATACTCATCTCTTATTACAAGTATACAGTGATATCAAAGAAGATTTTAGTATACAATTTTAAATTGTTGCAAACGTAAGTCGTCTTTGTAGAAAGTAAATCGTTTAATTCGCCACTTTCCTAAAATGTTATTTCGCCTAAAATATACATTATGTAGTTCAAAACCTTAAAGAAACCATCGGATAATAGAAAACTACCCCAAAACTGTAAATACTATCCAAAAAACATTGTAAAGCTATACCTATAAACCGAACCTTTAAACCAAAAACATTCTAAAATAATCCTAAAAGAATACCCAATTCATTCTAAAAACATTAGAAAATAATGTTAAAAGAATTCCTAATTCATCCTAAAACATTCGAAAATAATCCTAAAAGATTTTCTAATTCATACAATAAACCATCCCGAAACAATCCCAAAAATTTCTGACTACCATCACAAAACTATTGAAAACCATCCGAAAACCATTGGAAAAACATCAGAAAACCATCTGAAAGCCATTCAAAAACCATCCCAAAACCATCCAAAAATCATCTGAAGAGTTGAAGACCATCCCAAAACCATCCAAAAACCATCTGAAAACTATCTGAAAACCATTCGAAAACCATCCTAAAAACCATCTGAAAACCATCCGAAAACCATTACGAAACAGCAAAAAAAGTAGTTGTGCCAACAGGAATACTTATTTTGTGCATAATAGTTGGTCCAACAAGAAATGGTTCCATACTGTTTTTCCTTTTTTTTATTGCGTTTGTTAGCCATTTTCACCAACAATTATTCTACGTAATCGTATTGCGAGCGCGGCGGTGATGGCGGAAAATTTGATACACGTCCGACGTCGATAAGGTCTGCGACCGGACTTTCTATATGTCTTATTTTTCTCTTTGGACCGGACTGAGTAACGCGAATTCACGCTTTGACTCCGTATTTTCGTGTATAAAATATGATATAAAAATGCCATGTAATCTTTCTAAAGTTATTTTTAATGAATTCACTAGTTCAATTAATAACTAAAAGGTTAATTAAGTTTCAAATCTTAAAACGTGTCAGAAGTAGTTTAAAATTACTTATTTGTTTTAAAAAAGTGGAATTTTAGATTTTTTTTATCGAGTGAAGTAATTCTAATTGTGTATTGAAGATATGATTTCACTAGACAAGGTACTCAAGAATACCTATTATTTTTTTGATTCGATAATTTGAAGAACTTCATTTAAAAAAAATGATTTTCCTAGACCTCTTCATAGGTATTTTACGAACCGGTAGCGTCTTACGCGTCTAGGCGCTAGACCGCGGATATACAGACCGACAGACAGACAGACGGACATGGCGAAACTTTAAGGGTTCCTTGTAGTTTACTACGAAACCCTAAAAAGCAGAAAGGTGTAGAAAGATTAATTGGAACTTATCAATAACCCGGGGTTAAGTCAATTAAAAGGCAATTTGAATAGATACTAATTTAGTTTTTTTATAGATATTGGTAAGTTGTGAAGCCTCTCGATCATCCAATGTATCTGTCATATAAACCTTTTCCGGCAATTCCGACACCAACTGCTTCAAGACCGTTCGCCTGAAAATATATAGAAAAATATGTTAGTTCACTCTTACTTTTTGCGTCAGTTTTCTTGCAGTTCCTAAGTATACGTTGCGTTTTACTGGTTTCTTTTAACGTATAAGTTTATACGTTTTTATTCTGTGCTGGCATTATGTATGAATGAGTTCATAGTTTTCATACAAATGACTTTTTTTTACTGAATCTGAAACTATGTCGAACTTATAACTAGATACTACAACAAATGTACGAGACGGACTTTGCAGTTGTCACTTGTCCGGTTTAAAAAAAAAAACAATTCGCCAATTACTTAGGGTGGCAAGGCAAGTATTTGTCCATCGCTTTATTAAGGTTTGAACCGATACGTCGAAATAATTCTGAATACGTCGAAATAATGATGATGGTATCTATTGTGGAATGTGTTTAAAGAGCGGAGGCACAAGCAATTACTATTGCTTATAAGGAGACTCTAGCATTACTATTTGTAATTTTTGCTTTGATTTTTGTTCAATAAATATATAATTATTTTATTATTTAATTTTATGTATTATCAATGAGTAGATTAAAAAAATTATTGAAACGTCCATTGGCTACGGTGACTGCTTACCAAAGTGCTTGTTTGTCGCCTAAGTGGTAAAAAAAAGGGTTGCATTGCACTCCGGGAGTGCCGGCAGAAGTGAAAACTTAAACATCAACGTTGTGCATTTTTGAATATTTTGGAATGGTTAGGGAATCTTACGCTTATTTGATCAGGCTACGGATCTGACACGAGTTTAACATTTTTTAGCCATCTAAAAAAAGTGCCAAGTGCCGCTAAATAATTTTCACTTCAAAAAAACTTACAATATATCCTGCGCCTGTCTTGATTATTTTTCCCCAATTTCTGGGATCTGGCTGTGGTTCAGGTTCAGGGTGAGGCGCGGCCAGGGCTGTGCCCAGTAACAGCGCCAACATCGCGACTACGAACAGACCGGAGAACTTCATCCTAAGTTGTGCAAGTAACTAAATGTGACTAAATTATGAGAATGCAGTCTTTATAAAGGAAAACAAAGAAAATCATAATGAGTTTCGTAATAATGAATATCGATATTTAATTATACATAATTAACCACACTTCAGTTAAGCATTCTATTTTATCGCATTAAATATTGGTACCTATTGACACTATCTCAATTACTCTATTTTACGAAAAAAAATATAATTATATAGATTAATATTATAAGCAAAATACATCACATTATGGTGCACATTTTATCAAAGCGGGTTTTGCAGTTCTTCGAGCACGTCCTTCGAGCGCGTCATACAAGTCATTGGGGATTTCTGGTATCCTGTTAAGTATCAACCATACCATGTTTTCAACTCTTCAAATATGGGTTCTTGTAGGGCACCGTCAGAATAGTAAAAACAATCGAAAACTTGAAATACTCAAGTGCGTCAGATTAAGGGCTCATACACATATACACGATGCGACATCGCATCTCGCTCGATCGTTCGCTCCGCGTCGTCCGTCGTACGTCATGCGGAATGCCGAACAGTGGACTGTTCGGCATTCCGCCTGACGTCATCGGCAGCAGCGGCATTTCCCTTGGCACATAATAAATAATCCCTTGGGTAGATTCATGCGATTCGTACGAAGCGGATCAGTGGACGCAGTTCTATGGCTTGCTATATGTATAAAAAGGTTTGCCAGGTCGCCAAACCTAATAGCCGGACAGACCAGGAAGTTTGACCAGACATTTGGGTGAAAAGGCCGGACATTATTGAGGATTTTGTGTCTCAGTAAAAAATTGTATGTAAAATCAAGCTTTTTTGATTATTCCCAATAAATTTTGTTAAATTCTTTGAAGTCCATTCAATACATCCTACTCTGACTATCTTCTTTCTGATTAAATTCGTTGTGAGTTCCAAGACAGCTGTAGTTTCTCCCCCGGGACGTCAATAAGCTTCACCGCTTATTGTCAATCTGAGGTCGCCGTTGTTGATCCTGGCTATACAGGAGACACATCGGTGGTAATGTGTGGTGGGCTTGTTCCGAAATTTTGTTAAATTGTGATGAATATAAATAAAATCGAATCACAAATTAGTCTAAAGTACTTTATTATTAATCAGTCAAAAAAGTCGATCAGTTAAAATTCGATTCTTGGTAATCATTTATCAACATTTTTAAATTTGCGAAATGTAAAAAGCCTAACAAAAGCCGGACAAGCCGTTTATTTTGGCCGGACACGCAATCAAAAAGCCTAATTATGTCCGGCTTTATCCGGACGGGTGGCAACCCTATGTATAAAGAATAAGTACTACGCTTAGAGAAAGGATGAATAGAGTTGTCATCAGGCGTATACCCGTAAGGGAGAGAAACAAAGTACATTGATTACGTAGTGTTACCAGAAAAGAGAATATTACCCCATGATTTACCCCATGTTTTTTTTATATTTTTATATACGATAAACTAATAGGACTATTGATGATTTGCGATGTATTTTTTCTTATAATCATCAATATATTGAGACTTCGATTTATACTTGTATAAATAAATCAAAGTCGCTGTCCACGCCTGTTTTACTGTATCTTTGCTAACTCCTATTGTCTACTATAGTAGTATGGGAAGGTTGGTGTGACTACAGATCTCTCTCCATACAACCGATCCGTATCGGTTGGGTAAAATAAAAAAATAAAAATTGTAAGCTCTTTCACTCCACTGTCATTCCACTGTCTTCTTTTGTTAAAGAAGACAGTGGAATGGCTTGCATGTTTGTTTTAAACTTTACTGATTGTTTTCAAATATATTTTTTTATCGTGATGAGACCAGAACCTCTGAGATTGTGAGATGTCTACGAACCCGTACTAGACTCCAGAGTGGCTGGTGAACTATGGTATATACATATAAATTAAAGTCTGTTCGCTGAGCGTTGATAAATATTATGAAATGTCTTGGAATAGCGACTGTCGCTTAATTATCGCATACTGTATACCTAATGATAATATACAAACAAAAACATTGTTATTCCATTTAACTTCTTTATTATATATCGACAAGAATAACTAGCGGGCCGCATTTTATAATGAGTTTAGAACCCCTGATTATATTTTATTTTTTATTTAAGTTGTCACTATTTACCTCAATTGTGGGTAATATTGCATGGGTAAATTCAAGTAAATTGCTGGTATCCCCAATACGCGTGGTACCCGACTAAATTTAGGAGACACAGGAAAGTGGCCGCCTGGCTTCATTTTACTTACCTACTTAATTTGGGTGTATAATACTACAAAATACGATTATTTTCTTGAACATTTACGTTTTATTTCGTTATTTCTGTACATTGAAGCCTTAATAAATATAATCTGTATTCATTTTTATCAATTAGGGCCGAAATAAAGTCTAAATAGTGTACTTACGAATGAAAGGTTATGTTGTCGATTTTACGTTCACTGCGGCTATTGCAGCCTAAAACACTACAAAGCACCATAGTCTATGAACGCAAAAACACATAAAGTCAATCACAGAACACAGTTTTCACCTTGTTTTCACCCTGAAAATTCAGATTTTGAGAATTATAGAAAACCGCTCTCGTTAGCTGGGCACAGTAGCGACTGTGCCCAGCAAAAAAATAGTATACGTCGATAAGGACAAAAAATGTTTCTCTAGCTCTTTTTGGCCTTGGAAATATTGTATTTACTCATCTCGCTCACTCCTACCGTGTCGCCTCTATTTATCCTTTCTCTAAGGTACTACGTGAAAATGTTCCTGATGGACTGTTTTATTTAAGTGCTACACTCAGAAAAATAATTTACATAATCAACCCAGTTTTTGTATAGTCTGACTGATTATTTAATAAAATTTAAATTCTTTGTGATACTTTTAAACAAGTACTTACTCTTTTCCTATTTACTGGTGGTAGTTAGAGCCCTATACGTAGTTTCTCAATTTCTATGATTGAGCATTTTATTTCTGGGATTAGTTGGTTTGATTTTTTGAGATGATTCCGATTCTGTCTGACTTACACAATATTCTGTGTTTTGAGTGCTGAATACACGTCAAACTAATTTCTGCGAAATAATGTTTCTGCCATCAGCTGTAATATCTAATGTATTAATATTCTATCATAAAAAAAATCGTCCATAAAGGGTATACGCACACAGAATATAGGTGTGAACTTAGATTAATAACTTTCTAGATGGAGTGCGGTCAAACAAGCGCTCTGTCAAAAGTGAATCGCTAAACGCTCGATGACATGTCGGTGACATGCACTTGACACTTGCGGAATGTTGCCAATGGAGGTGTAGTTTCCAAAAAGAGGGGAAATAAATAGAATTTGTTTAAATTTCTCAACTTTCAAGTAACAAAATTTTAGATATATGATATCGTAAATTCACAAGTACTTCCATTAGAGAACGTGTCACATACCTACGTAAATATCAGTAGCAGCAGCAACTGTTTTAAAATTAATCAGTCGCAGCAATAAAAATAGTTAAAATGGGAAACTATTTTCACAATCGGGCAACACCGAGCATTAAAAATTAAAATAATACGCTAAAATCGTATTATTTCTTTTTCATAATTAACTACAAAATACTATGAAATATTTAAA
The DNA here is from genome assembly GCA_905163395.2 of Endotricha flammealis. Lineage (NCBI taxonomy): Eukaryota > Metazoa > Arthropoda > Insecta > Lepidoptera > Pyralidae > Endotricha > Endotricha flammealis. Next base: position 8,248,609 of record LR990863.1, on the reverse strand, counting down.
ACTATTCTGTGAAATGTGATATCATTACATTTCTTTTGTTTTTAACCCCCGACGCAATAAAAGAGGGGTGTTATAAGTTTGACGTGTGTATCTGTGTATCTGTCTGTGGCATCGTAGCAACCAAACGGATGGTCCGATTTTGATGCAGTTTTTTTTGTTTGAAAGGTGACCTGTGCGGGAGTGTTCTTAGCTATGATTCATGAAAATCTGTTCAGCCGTTTGAAGATCACCAGCTCTTTTCTATTTGATGAAGGGAAATGAGCAACTTCCACTAGTTAGATCGATTTGAAATTTGGTATGCTGTTACTGTCTTAATATTGCAAGAATATGGTAAACTTGATCTGATGCTGCAGCATAATCTGGAACCTGCAGTATACTCAACTCCTCGTCAAATTACAGCAGATGTATCGTGTTTGGGTTCATTGGAATGGTCTCATTGAATAGTTCATTTATAGGTATAATTCACTAGCTGGGCTCGCGGCTTCGCTCGTCATACTTAATGTTTATTGCTATCGCGCTGTTTTTATCACCAACCCAAAAGGAGGGGTGTTTTATGTTTGACATGTGTATCTGTATACTTTGGTGCTAGATGGTAACCAGGGTCTGATGATGGAGCTAGGAGGTGGCCATAGGAACTCAGTAATTAAACGACATAACCCCATCGAGTTTGGGCTCATTTGATCCGTCTTGATGAGTACTTTGGTGCTACATGGTAACCAGGATCTGATGATGGAGCTGGAAGGTGGCCATAGGAACTTAGTAATTACACGACATAACATAACCCCATCGAGTTTGGGCTCGTTTGATCCGTAATGACGAGTACTTTGATGCAGGATGGTAACCAGGGTTTGATGATGAAGCTGGATGACATTCATACATATTTGGCAATACCTCTCATACATATTTCGCAATATCATTCATACATATTTCACAATACCCTCATACATATTTCGCAATACCTCTCATACATATCTAAAATACAAATGAAACGGATAGGGATTAGAATAAAATAGGAACGAAACTATAAAAAACGCCAAATAAAACTTAAATTAAAAATTTAAAAAACCCCCGACTTAAAACCTCAAAAAAGCAAATAAATAATAATTATGTACCTTTCGACCTTTTAATTTTATGATATAATATTTATATTAGTTAATAGTAGTTAGTCATAATACTTCCAAAGCGTCATCAAGTCGGGGGACCGCTATAGACATTTAAACATAACTGTGTAGCTAATAGACAGTAGATATCAAATTGTCAGCTAGTAATAAATATTTACTTAGCGGTCCCCCGACGGGACGACGCTTTGGAAGTATTATGACTAACTACTATTAACTAATATAAATATTATATCATAAAATTAAAAGGTCGAAAGGTACATAATTATTATTTATTTGCTTTTTTGAGGTTTTAAGTCGGGGGTTTTTTAAATTTTTAATTTAAGTTTTATTCAGAAGTGTTGTGACACGATTTAATAGCACAAACCGCCATAATTTTTTTTCCGGGAGACACGTTTGGCGCGCTTTGACATCGACAACTACGAAGCGGTTCGGCAAATTTCGGCGTTTGGTGCCAAACTGGCACCAGTTGAGGTGTCTCAAAACGGGTGCAGTGACACTCCCTCTATAATATTGTTATTACTATAACGGTGTGAAGCAGAACAGCGTTTCTGGAAACCCAACTTTCTTCTCTTCCTCCTTCTTTCAATCCTTTTTAGGGTTCCCTTATAAGATCACTTTGTTGTCCGTCTGTCTGTCTGTCAGTCTGTCAAGAGTCAAGACCCTTTTTTCCGGGAATGCGTGGGAGGTATCAAGTTGAAATTTGAACCGTATTCTCAGGTGTAGACCTGAGAATACGGTCCCATGAAGTTGTGAAAAAATCAAATTTCTAAGTTTACGTAAAAAAAAGATATGGCGGTTTATTTAGCAAAGAAACATATTTCAAAGTTCTGAAGGAAATCAAAACGGGGCTATTATGAAATCGAAATTCCGAAAATACGAACTGACGTTTCGCTGAATTCTTACCAGTTTTGAACCTTAATCTAAACTAGTAATGTCTTTTTTGACAGCACTACGTGTTTCGTTCGTTTCGGATGGAGACTTTCTTAAAGCCCTCGCTTGTTTTTACTTTTCAATGACTTGACGTTTGATGTGTCAAATTATGACAGTAAATGGTCATATTCAAGTCATATTTTTTATCTTTAGCAACGTCATGTTACATTTTGTATTATCTTTGTGACTATCAAGTATAAACTGTGCACACCATTCTTGAAAAAAAATATTTAACGCTACAAATTGATATAGTGCCCATTTGTATATGTTACCGTTAGAATGCAGAATACGTTAATATGTCCATTAATTTAAGATTACCTAAATCTGCAGATTTTCTGTTAAATAATAAAATTTTAATTAAAAAATTTAATATTGCACTTTACCTTTTATAGTTTGCGTAATAACAAATTCAATTGCGGAAGACAGTGACACTTTTGAAAACATTTTTATAATTTACGCTAGGTCGACAGAGCTCCGCCTCCTATTTCCGGGTGTAGGGTCACAAGGTAAACCTAACGAATGTTCTGTTACACATTCCGTTTTGTCGCAGTTTGTTAATTCTAGTTCTAACTAGGAAAACGCGTTTCTCCGAAGTACGTTTAAACTACTACGCACTAGAGAACAAAGAAACTACGCCAAAACGGAATGTGTGACTGTAGGTTCGTTAGGTTTTCTTGTGACATCACGCCCAAAAATAGGATTATTAGAATGTTTTATTCAAACTAGAACCTGTTTTATGGAATTTACCGTATGCCTGGTCGTTAGTCTATAGATTACCTAGGAAGTCTGTAAATTATCTAGTTGATGTAAGAAGTGAATAATTTTTTTCCAACCTCATACGCTAGAACCGAAATTGTCGCGTACTGCGTGGTTCCCGCGAACGCTGAAGTGCTGAAGATGTGGAATGAGATCCCCGCCGAGGTCTTTCCTTTAGACTATATTATGGAGTGATATATGCGCGAGTGATAATCCCGATGTTGCAAGCGTCCATAGGCTACGGTGACTGCTTTCCATCAGGCGGGCCGTAAGCTTGTTTGCCACCTTAGTGGTATAAAAAAAAATGATTTCTACGTACGGAACCCTCGGCGAGTCCGACTCGCACTTGTCCGGTTTTATTTTTCTCTTTTCCCAGTCGCTTGTAGCAAGCAACGCGTTGGTAGCGACACTGGTATGGTATTATAGGGCGCCGGCGGCGGCGAAGCGATAATCATTTTCTTCAACCCGCTTGCTTGTTTGTCAGCCGTAGTTTGTATATTTATTACTCTCTTCTTCATACTCTTCCCGTTTCTTCATTTAGCATTTAGATATAAAAGTCATTTCGATTGACCGTCAAGAAAATCGTACGATCCAAACATTCATACGAAATTGGATGCGATATTGCCACACATGTATGTAAAATGCGTCATTCGATTTATTTTTATACGATACAAACATTATACATTTTAACATCGAACAATGAATCGTTTTGATAATTGCGTCGTGTTCTGAGGTGACGACGATTGACGTCGACGCTAGAAACCTTGTTTGTCCTTTTTTTCAGTACACCATAAAATAGTTGAGGTATTTAAATAAACAAGTCATTTTAAAATTATTACCTAGTTATTTTATTTTATTAAAATTAAGATCCACGTCGTAATTATCCAGTAACTCTGTCGTATATATCTTGTCCTATGGCAGCAAGGCCGACTCCTCTCATGGTGTTTTTCTGTAAATAGCCATATAAATATAAATTTTCACAATAAAATCATTTTTTTATATTTTTATACCACACAGGTGGCATACAAGCATACGGTCGGCCTAATGGTAAGCCGTCACCGTAGCCTATAGACGTAAGCAACACCGGGGGTATCACTCACGCGTTGCCAACCCTCCCAACCCCCCCAAGTGGAGCTCTGGAGACCTTACTCACCGTAGGAACACAACATGGCCGAGACCAATGCTATTTGGCTACGATCTTCTGTAAGGTGGAGGTCCTTCCCCAGACGGGCTGCTCCGATTTGAGCGGATTATCCGATGTGCCCTACCTCTCGTAATAATTATTGTACTTTTTGGGTCTGCTCGTGTTATTATTAGAGCCACTAGGCACACTAGGTAGGTACTAATAATGAAGATCAAATTATTGACATCTAATTACAAATTGAGTTTAAAAATATTTAGAAAACACGTGTTACGTACTAGCCGTCAGGTTTAAATTTTTTTGTTATATTATTTATTATTCTTTTTATATTTTTTGATAGCTGTCATACGAGTACCTACTCGTATTGTCCTTTTCTGTTGTTGTGTTGTTGTTTGTCTCTTGTAATAATTTTCAGTTTTCCCGCTGAATTTCCATTTTATTATAATACTGTTTACACTGACTAAGTAGTACACAGTTTTTCTCTTGCTCTCCGTTCTCCTCTTTTATAAATTTGTTTATGTTATTTTCCATTAAACATGTGGTCAAATTCCTTTTTATTAACTGTAATGCTTACTTCACTTTTAAAATATTTTTTTACTTACAACAAAGTTTGTTCCGAATTTAGCAATGTTGCCCCAGCCTGGTTGAGGTTGAGGCTCGGGGTTGGGGTCGGCCCGTCCCGCGCCGGCGAACAGTGCCAACACCGCCATCACGACTGCCAATAGACTGAAGAATTTCATTGTGTTACTAAATGGTACCTAATGCGGTTGACAACAAAAGTTCTGCCTATTTATATTTTCTAGAAAAACAAATTAAAGAGAATACTGATGGCGCTTGTCATTTGTGTAATTGATTTATTAATTATTAAAAAATGTCGTTGTTTAACTTGATCATTCCGTTTCTAGACACATAACGACGATATCGAGCTCTTGGTGGCGACGAAAATCGAAACCTTCAGTATCACGTGGTCCACTCTATCATAATGTCCACCGTAGCGTTACGTCCACAGTATCATAATGTCCACCCTTCATAACGTCAACTTTTTATTATGACCACCGTATCATCAAAAATGTCGTAAATTTATGTAAATTTTTTGTATGTATGTGTAAGTATGATGATGTTATTACAAGGTTTTTCGAATCACTTTTTTTCTCTAATCTCTCCAGAGAGATTTTCTATCGTTTATTATAAAAATATTAATCTCTGTGATCTTTCTCTCATAAATTCATAATGCGATGATGCGATGTTCATTTGTTTCTTTAACAACAGCAGAGTAGAGAGCAGTAATAAAATAAATTAATAATTAATCAATAAATAAATATAGGGACAAATCACACAGATTGAGTTAGGCAGACGGATACTAACTCAACGATACTATATTTTATAACAAATACATATCTACATCTACACTATATTTTAAAGGGGCAAGATTTGTATTTTTTGATGTGTGTGTGTGTGTGTGTGTGTGTATGTATGTTTGTAATGAATAAACTCAAAAACTACTGAACCGATTTCAATCATTCTTTCACCGTTGAGAAGGTGCATTACTCCCGGGTCACATAGGCTATATATATTTAATTTAGGGTTCTTTAATAAAACCCGTGCGAAGCCGGCGGTCTGCTAGTATTAGATAAACATCCAAGACCAATCAGAAAAAGTTCGTTTTTAATCATGACCCGACCGGGATTCCAACCCAGGACCTCCTGGGTGGCGGTCTGCAGTGGTAACCATTACACCACGGAGGTCATAATAAAGTTGTTTCCGAGAAGGAGTACCTAATACATTTTAAATTTTAAATGAAGTTTCCGACTACTCCCGCCAAGACGGCCGTTTTGCTACCGTTACGAAGATTTCATAGGCATTCGTTCATCGTGTGTAAAATAAAACGGCCAAGCCACACGTTTAGAGTATGTGAAGTTAGGCCTGGTAAAGTAAGGGCGCATAGATCAAGAATCTTGGCTCTACATGAGATCTGACCACTTTTTCATTGGTTTTGATTAAGGTAGACTCGTCTTGGCAACATTTTTACATGAAAATGTTTTTGGTGGGATACAATTCTTATGATTACATATATGGTGTGTAGTAAGCTGATTTCGAAATAAAATATTGTACTGATCGTAATGGTCATGCGTAGCTTAGCCAAATCCGTCAAGATCCTTTTTATAAGCTTTTAGTTAACTTGCACTGTATGAAAGGGTGAAATCTTGGAACGAAAATCTGAACCACTTCCCAAAGACCGATTGAGCTGAAATTTTGCATGAATATGTAAATCAGATGACAATACAATATTATGATTACAAAATTATGATTAAAGCCGTTTGTGTTCCGACCGAAAACCTATAGGGTACTTCTGGTTGTCCTAGAATCATGAAATTTGGCAAGAAGCAAGATGATTTAGCACAAGTACAGGAATAAATTTGTAGTTACATAACAAACAAAAAATAACAACTTCTATTCATTAGACTAGAACCGCCTCACGACGACGAATAGATGGCGCTGTACGAAATCAGAATCGCGCTATGGTTTGCTTTCTCGTATACAGGGTTACTGGAAATTATCCATCCATACTAATATTATAAATGGGAAAGTGTGTGTGTCTGTTTGTTTGTCCGTCTTTCACGGCAAAACAGAGCGACGAATTAACGGGATTTTTTAAATGGAGATAGTTGAAGGGACGGAGAGTGACATAGGCTACTTTTTGTCTCTTTTTAACCCCCCCACTTCCCTAAAATGGGGGGTGGGAGTTTGTATGGAGCATTCCGCAATTTTCAAGGTAGAATTCCGCCATTATCAAGGTAGAAAGCTAAAAATTAGTATGAGGACTATTTGTGACTAACAAAAAAATCGTGCATTTTTTTTTGTAGGTGAAATTTTATATGGGACTTTTCGCAGTTTTCAAGGTAGGAAGCTAAAAATCGGTACACAGACTCTTTGTTACCAATGAAAAAAACAAGCGAAAGGGGAACCGTGTTACCCCGAATTTAACACTAGTGAAGACGCGGGCAAAAGCTAGTAATAAAATAAAACCGTAACCGCAATTTCTCGAGGAAAAATTCGCGATCTTGCGTAAGATTATATTACATATATTAATAATAAAAATATTAAAATTGTCACATACTAGCTGTTACCCGCAGCTCCGCCCGCGTGGTCAAGGGAAAATGTCAACAATTTTTCCCATTGGAATTTATCCGCGTGGGGAAAAAAGTAGCCTATGTCACTCTCCAGACCTTAAACTATCCCCAATAAAAAATCATATCAATCCGTTCATTACTTTCAACGTGAAGAGAGTACAAACAAACAATCAAACAAACAAACACACTTTCACATTTATAATATTAGTATGGATTTGGTATAAATTCTTGAAATTACTATCGTGCGAGAGACTTGCACTTTCTAACGTATCCGCAATTAGCAGCACGACGGTCTTACTGCTGATAAGAATCTTTTCAAGTAACTTTCGGGCTAAAAATTTAAATATGGACTGGGTAGGGCTGGCGCGATATGAAACGGAATATTAATTCTTGAAGCAAGATAGGGGCATTTTAATAAACACGTTAATGAAGGTATAAAAAAACGTAAATTTATAGCATATTTTATTAAAATTTACATTCAATGTTTTCGGTGTTTATGAGAAAGCTTTTTCAATTTGGCCGTAATTATCCAACAACTCTGTCATATATATCATGTCCTATGGCAGCAAGGCCGACTCCCCTCATGGTATTTTTCTGTAAATATACATTCAAAATATATTTTTATGGATTTAACGAGATCAGTAAGTACTTATTGGATCCCATATAATAATGGACATGATCTATATAACCACTCCAAAAATTAGGTAATTATATAATCATATTATTTATTGTTTTATATTGTTTTTTTAATCATTAAGGCTTGGTTTCTATCAAAGCGGCGAAGAGTATAGAATGTTATGCAGTATAAGCTGGGGCGGCAGAGCGGAGATGTGTGTAGGGCGGCATATCTCCTCTCCGATTTGACGGAAACCGGGACTACCTGTCCTTTTCAATTACACCATTTTTTTAACTTACAACAAAGCCTGATCCAAATTTCGCAAGGCTGCCTAAGGCCTTCCCCACGCCCGGTTCAGGGTTAGGCTCAGGGTTGGGGTCGGCCCGTCCCTCACCGACGAACAGCGCCAACACCGCCAAAACTACCGCCAATAGACTGAAGAATTTCATTGTGTTTGTTGTGTGAGTCTGTGAGAAAGACTGTGATAAAACAATAGAATTCTGCCTATTTATATTTTTTGATAACACATTTTAATGGGAATAAAATCGTTTTTGTCGTTTTGTAAGTAAATATTAAAGGAAAACTACACAACCTATTCATCGGAATCTCTTTTTCATGTACATACAGAAATCTGTAGAAAAACCCTGATGCCCTAAACATATAGAAGTAGGTATTAGGTTTTCTCATGTTATTCTCAATGTATTCAAACTAAAATTAAAAAAAAATCACACAGTGCCACCTGGTCCCAAATTAAACTAGGCTTAAACTGCTTGTGTTATGGGTAAAAGACAGCCGATTACTATTGTAAATATATATATATATATACTTTAATACAAAAAAAAACACAAATAGTGCGTCAAACCACTGGTGACCCAAAGGCTGGCAGTTACTTCGCTCAACGGATATCTATCGCCGTTCAGCGAGGTAACGCTGCTAGCATTTGGGCACCCTGCCACAGGGACCATGTCTTTTTAACGCTTAGTTTTAGTTTTTATTGTTAGTTTAGTTTTAATTAATTTTATTTAATTTCATGTTATTTCGTTATGTATTTTACCAATAAAATAATTTACGTAATCTTTACTTACATAGAAAACAACAAACTCGAGAACAAACACAAATGCATTCATATCAAATGTTTGTATATTTTGATTAAGTACATCTAGTATTTGATGCAATTTCGTTGAAATCTGCAGATTTGTGTCAAAATCAAAATATACAACTTAATATACAAACATATTAAGTTTTTTAGGTAACTCTAATCAATCGATTAGAGTTACCTAAAAAACTTAATATCTACTTACTTCGTTTGGGGGGTTAGATTTCTCTGCAGCTAACTGTACAGCTGCGGAAGACGCCGGCGGCGGCGCCGCGTATGTGGAATCCCTTCCAGTATTCAGAACCTCGATAGTTTTGAGCCACGGAAGCCTTTAAGGCCGTACCAACAAATTTCGCTAAAATTTTGCTGTTTTTCAAGTTGTCTCTACTCCTAGCTACCATAACGAATAACCACCAAAAAAATATATGTTGTGCTATAATCATTGTACTACATTTATGCTGCTCGAAATTTGAAATTACTGAATATTTATGGAGTAATAAAATATTTAAGGAACCTAGTAATCAAAGAAAGAATGCGATTCAACTTGGGTATTTATGCATCGATTCGTGTAAAATTTACATAAATACATAGGCAACAGTGGCGAAGGGTGAAATTTTACTCAGGGGAAGCCGGAGCAAAAAAAACAACAGTGTTATCTTACCACAGGGATGGAGAATTCCCAATACCATATCAAGTCTTGAATCTAAGTTGCAAATTATCCATTACCATACATTAAAAGCACTGATATAATATGGAAAACCAAAACAGCGTTTTAAGTTTACAACTACCTGTGAGCCACGAATACTTTTCGTACAAATTACAATGAAAATGTTTTGTAAAGCCATCTTTCCGTCTATAATCTATTTTCATAGAAGGGCAAGCACGGCCGCGCTGTATAATATCTTTTTTATTTTCAAAACTGTGTGTTTGAAAGTTATTATCTAATAAAAAGTCTGTGAGACAACAACCCACGTCTAAAATTGCAGCCATTACGAATGTAAACAAAACAGACTAAACCAAAATAAATAACTAACTACTTACACCTGAATCCGATAAATTCTATAACTATAACACAATTCACACCGACCCCTGTCCAATTCACTCTAATCTATTCAAATTTACTAAATTAACAACAAACAAATTAAAAAAACTAACAACAATACAAGCAAAAGCACCGGCGAAAGTGAATTGAAAAAAAAAAGTCATATGTTTGACAATTACAACGCGACAAAATTATAGTTGTTTTATTATTCAAGCACTAAACACATAATTAACTATATTTTTTACTTCTCAGGTTAATACCTCTGTTTATCTTTGTCGCACTAACGTAATCTGATATATGCCATCCTTGTCGTAACTCGGCGACTACCGGCTTTAATATGTTCATATGATCGGCGTGAGAAAGAGACCGCGCTAGGAACAAAATATACGCGTAAAAAAGAGACAGCCGCTCCTAAAACTGTATGCGGCTACAACTCGAGAATTACCGGCTTTCGACGAACGCCTGTTCGTCGAAAGCCGGTAATTACAGCTACGCGTGTGATATTGCTATTTATTATTGTATAGGCGTTTGGATATCATTATTATGTATGAATCGAAATCATGTTATTAACAGAGTCGATGCTGTTAGATAATTCACTATTTTTAAAGGGAAGCCGACAGGAATCGTGTTATTAGGACCCCTCGCCACTGGTATTAATATTATCTACTTATTTGTAGCTTGGTTTTTGAATTTGAGTGTATTTCCACCAAGTCACAAGCAATTTTCCGTCAATTACGTAATTTCTGGATAGCGGGTGACTGGACACAAGGTAATCAGTGCGCTCCCACGCTTTCGGATGGATGGACGTGTGCCAAATTTTCGCTGCACCATGCATGCTCTCGATTTTTTATTATTATGACGAAAATATCCAAATTTAAAAAATAACAACTAAAAAAATACAATAAATGCATGAAAGTAATTTATCTTTATAAAATAAATATTTTATTTTATTTTTAAAAAGATAAATAACTTTCATGCATTTATTGTATTTTTTTTAGTTGACATTTTTTTAATTTGGATATTTTCGTCATACTGATTCATTCAGATTGAGCTAGCCCCAAAGTAAGTTCGAAACTTGTGTTATGGGATACTAACTCAACGATATTATGTTTTATAACAAATACATATATAGAATAAACATCCCTGACGCCAATCAGAAAAAGTTCGTTTTTCATCATGACCCGACCGGGGATCGAACCCGGGACCTCCTGGGTGGCGGTCTGGCGTGGTAACCATTACGCCACGGAGGTCGTCAAACCAAATACGTTGAATTATATATTATGACGTATATTATTTTATCCACGATAATGATTGTGGCTCATTACAGCGCCACATAAAATACATAAATTTCGCCACTTCTCCTATTGTTTACATGGATTTGTGGTAGATTCAACAAATCGCTAGTTTTAGTCCCGTGTCTCCTGGTTCGATCCTTAGGTTGGTGCTCATACTTTTTTTTAAATACTTTTTTTAACAATATAATTTTATGATTTACTTTTTACCTAACAATTACGAACAATATAAAACTATTATAAAAATATGTAATAGAATGCCCTCAAAATTTTAAATAGGAATCTGATATTTCATTAGTAAATAATATTTTTCGTTCTCTTTTTTTTTAAACATTATTAAAAAAAAGAAAGAAACATGAAATTAATCATATGAATAAAAAAATAAATAAAATCAAATAATAAAAGTTCGAAACTGGAGACCGCACATTTTTTATTTACTAATGATTTCTTCTACCATAAAGCCACCGTAAACAATAAGAGATGTGACGAAATTTAGCTATGTATTGTATGTCGCAAATAAAATTATGATATATATTACGTCATTTATTTGACTAATAGCAAATACTATAGAAGACTAATACGCACAGCTTCGGAAGAATTCGGGCAAGACGCGACACTAGCGCCCCTACGGCATGAGGGCGGCATGAGGTGAACGATTTCAAAACTTTTGTATGCAAAATGTTATAGCGCCCCTAGCGGCATGAGGTGAACTGTGCGTTTTGTATGCAAAATGTTATAGCGCCCTTAGCGGCATGAGGTGAACGGAGGTTGCCAAGTCATTGTATGAGAAACGTCAAGAGCTGTGGGTATTACTCGTCTATAGTATTTGCTAATAGTGCCTTTCATACCATACTAGTGGGTGCCTGCGGCTTCGCCTGCGTGGAGTTTGGTTTTTCTAGTTTTACGCATTTCTGGGATAAAAAGCACAACTCTAAATGTTGACTCGAGATCTCCGTGTAAAATTTCATCAAAATTCATTCTTTAAATTCAGTGATTTTTGCGTGATACGGTATAACACGCAGACGTACAGTTTTTTTTGTTGAAAATGACTATTTTGGTACTGTATCGATAGTAAAATCCAGCCGATCAATATTTCAAAAAAATCTGTGAAAACCGGTACAACACGAGTTGCAGCAAAATGACCTTTTTCATTGAATGTGAATCAGAGAAAAATACCCAATTTTTCTGTCTAATCCATATTTTGATAGGGCTTATAGTTCCTGAGATAGTATGGTACAACTAGAACAAGAAAACGGGTTTTGTTAAATAATTTTGTGTAACCAACCAAATACGACATAACATACATCGCCTGCAAAATTTCATTCAAGGTTTTTATCAAAACTTAGTACTACAAAATGATCAATAGATGTCAAGTTTTTGGCATTTTACGTAATATTAAAGCGGGGTGAAGGGGTGAAATAACGTTACTTAGAGGTCAAATCCTCAAGGTCATCGGCTCCTTGGAGCCCCTTAAGGGACTGAATTCGCAGTTTCATAGATAAAATGATACCCTGCTTTTAGTTCTGTAATGGGGGAGGCTTTACAAACACGATATTAGCTTTATGTTTATGAATTCCTCCATCCGCTACTCAGGTTAGCCTTCCCTGCTTTAAGTTCTGTGATGTGGGAAGCATTACAAACGCAATACTAGCGTGTCTAATACCTATCCTCCCTCTACTCGGACTAAAATTTAGCTTTAATATAGGTTTTAAGGTATGGGTTCTATGTAAACGAGCGAAGTTCAAAGAAAACATGAATGTATTATATTCATGTTAGGAAATTAAAATGATTTTATTTATGACATTAACATAACTATATTTATAAAACTTTGAAACTAAACTAAATGAAAACAAAATTATCGGACGTTGGGCACATTCATGCCTATGTTTTTAGACAATGAATGCACCTTTTTAGGCGGTTTCCTTGCAGAAATCCGGTTGTTGGACTTTCTGCTCACGCCTTTATCTTTGCGCCTGCTCACCGAAGTAGGTTGCACTATTATTTTTCTGGTGACACGACGCGGAAATTTATTTAAGACCAACTCATGAGCAAGTTCTGCGATCTGAGATCGGGGAGCATTAGCGCAGAAATCCCTACCGCGTGTCAGCTCGTACCTATAATACTTTCTAGGGATCTGAATGGAGGAAGCTTTTTTTATTATATACTATTGAATACTGAACAGGAAATAATACCGAATCCAGATCGTTTGCAGCTCTGAATAGTGGACTGGTTTCAGACAGTTTTCTGTGAATTCATGCTAGTAAACAAGTAGTAAACCCTCCCGTTCCTCAGAACTACTAGGGTTCTGAATACTGGAAGGGATTCCATATACGCGGCGGCGCCGGAACATATATATTTTTTTATTTTGCTATATTATCTTGGCGAAATCAAATTATAATATACATGCAAATGCATCAATGCACATTGTTTATTAATACAATAATAGACTGCAGTGGCGAAGGGTGAAATTTTACTCAGGGGAAGCCGGAGCAAAAAAAAAAATACAGTGTTATCTTACCACAGGGATGGAGAATTCCGAATACCATATTACCATTACCATACATAAAAGCACTGATAGGTATAATATGGAAAACCAAAACAGTGTTTTAAGTTTACAACTACCTACCTGTGAGCCACGAATACTTTTCGTACAAATTACAATGAAAATGTTTAGTAAAGCCATCTTTCCGTTTATAATCTATTTTCATAGAAGGAAAAGCACAGGCGCGCTGTATAATATGGTTTTTATTTTCAAAACTGTATGTTTGAAAATTATTATCTAATAAAAAGTCTGTGAGACAACAACCCACGTCTAAAATTGCAGCCATTACGAATGTAAACAAAACAGACTAAACCAAAATAAACAATTAACTACTTACAACTGAAACTGATAAATTCTATAACTATAACACAATTCACACCGAGCCCTGTCCAACATTTAACCACGAAGTCACTCTAATCTATTCAAATTTACTAAATTAACAACAAACAAATAAAAAAAAACTAACAACAGTACGAGCGAAAGCACAGGCGAAAGTGAATTGAAAAAATGTCATAATTTTGACAATTACAACGCGACAAAATTATAGTTGTTTTATTATTCAAGCACTAAACACATAATTAACTATATTTTTTACTTCTCAGGTTAATACCTCTGTTTATCTTTGTCGCACTAACGTAATCTGATACATGCCATCCTTGTCGTAACTCGGCGACTACCGGCTTAATATGTTCGTATGATCGGCGTGAGAAAGAGACCGCGCTAGGAACAAAATGTACGCGTAAGAAAGAGACAGCCGCTCCTAAAACTGTATGCAGCTACAACTCGGGAATTACCGGCTTTCGACGCACAGGCTAAGCGACGAATAAATAGCAATATCACAATATTGCTATTTATTATTGTATAGGCGTTTGGCGACGTGTGATATTGCTATTTATTATTGTATAGGCGTTTGGGTATCATTATTATGTATGAAGCGAAATCATGTTATTAGCAGAGTCGATGCTGTTAGATAATTCACTATTTTTAAAAGGGAAGCCGACAGGAATCGTGTTATTAGGACCCCTCGCCACTGATAGACTGCTTGCCGTTTTAACAGGACTGCCACCGCAATCGCTCTACCTCCAGCACCAGTACGTATGCTAAAGGGGAGATTTGTCCGCATCCCACGTACACACAGCATAGGAAACGCCAGTGATGCCAGGCCAACCACTTCATATGCCGTGTGTACTTAAAGGAGCAGACTAGAGCTAATTCCAGAGTACTGATAATAAGGAGTTACTCGCCGATCTAGGTGGACCACGCAGAGGTATCCCGACTGACCCTAACATAGGTAAAACCTGGTCGATCAATACTCTGAAATAAAGCAACATTTTTTAAATATTGTTCTATACTGCTGTCTTTTTTATATCATAAGGTACACAGGTAGCGAATTAAACATGAAACAGTGGTTATTTATTTTCCCGATCGAGCTGGTCTATTTAATAAAACGCTTTTCTTAGTCATTAGGACCATTTCACTCTTTTACTCATTCTGCTGTGTGTATCTTTGTTGTCATAATAAAGTGTATCTAGTTTCCGGTGGAACCATTGAGGCTAAATCACGATGTAGCCTCGATGGTAGAAGGAAGTTCACGAATTTCCTTCTCCAAAAAGTCGGCCAGCCTCTGTTCCCTTTGGTTTTGCCAAATACGGGGGTAAAACTACCACGTAAACCACGCAGATTATGACCACGAAAAGGAAATTAAATCCTTTTTTAATTTATCACAATAAAACAATTTGAACAAAATATTTGAATAGTTACGTTACCTATTCTGTTCGCTACAATATTTTATTCAATAAATGAACTCACAGGTTCCGATGAAAACTGTACCTACCCTGAAAATGAAAGTTTTGAAAAACCATATCCAGGTAACGAGGTTCTTACTATTATAGGTATTTCGGAAACTCGACGCATCATCATACAAGCACACTGCCCGACCTTATGTGCGCGGCTAGGTAGTAGTAACATAGGATGACGGAACGTAATTTCCAATGATCCACGGAAATGAGTGGCTACTCCGTCCGAGACAGATTTTTTGTTAGAAAATGTACTTCTATTTTTTATCGCATTGTCAACTTCTAAGGACTCAGTGTATTTTTTTGATAAGTATGTAGCGTATAGTTTTAAAAATACATAATAAACTACTTACTAAGTTACCAAATCCCTACTTATAATGACCGATTTGGTCACTTATAATAAGTAGTTTGTTATGTATTTTTTAATGATAAAATATTAAATGTAAAGATAGGTTAATTGAATAATTATTATGGACCCGTTTTTGAAGCAGCTTCCCGTTTCCCGTTTTCTTCAGGAAGAATGACCTTATAAGAGTCTTGGATACGTTGCCTGATGAAGAATGAAAAAGGAAGGAAGGGGAATAGGAAGCAGGACGAGTATCAGGCTTCCAGCTCCCTCACTCATCGTATTAAACACAGCAGCATATCAACGCTAATAATTCACGTCGATATTCTGTGAGAGGGTGGTACTAACTACCCTGGTCGAGCCCGCTCCATTTCCTACTACCGCTACCAGTTCATAGTAGCTCCGCTCTATCACTCTAAAAATATTTTATTAATATAATTAATATTTGGTTAATGATAATGCAATAAATTTTTTAGCTATGAACTAAAAAATATTTTTAGAGCGTTGATATGCTGCTCATAATTAGGTGTATTTAAAATGAAAGGAATTTGGTGTACATTTTTATACGGTTATTATATTTTACTAAAACTTGGATTATATTGTCATCCAATGACTCTATCATATAGATCTTGCCCGATTGCCGCAAGGCCGACTCCTCTCATGACGTTTGACTGTAAACAAAAAAAATATACATATAGGGACGAATCATAAATATGTTCTTTTTATTAAAACAGACATTAGCTTAATAAACTTCTTTAATAATAAAATATAGGTAATAGTTATGTTTTAACTTACAGTCATTTTGCCAACCTTGCCTAAGGCACTGCCCCAGCCTGGTTCGGGTTGAGGTTCAGGGTTGGGGTTGGGGTCGGCCCGTCCCACACCGGTGAAAAGCCCCAGCACCGCCAACACTACTGCCAACAGACTAAAGAACTTCATTGTCTGTGAGAGTCTTTACCTAGACTGTGGTAAACAATAGAAGTTCTGTCTATTAATATTATTTAAAAACACGCGTTAATGGGAATATAATAGTTTTTGTCATAAGTAATTATATTAATTTTAAATGTCGTTGTCGATTCTGGTTTTAATATTGCAAGCGCGGTGGTAGAGTTCTGCACAAGACATAATAGGTATTTTGTCCTCCCTTCACATCGAAAGTAATGAACGGATAGTTAAATGATTTTTTATTGGGGATAGATTATGGACTGGCGAGTGACATAGGCTACTTTTTTTATTTTTTGTCGGGTGGTGTGAAGGAAACCACGATTCCAAGTAATTTATAAACATACTAGCTTTTGCCCGCGGCTTCACTCGCGTTAAATTATGAATTGTTTTATGACTTACAACAACACCTGCGCCTTTCTTAAGTAATTTTTCCTATTTTTCCCCAATTCCTTGGCTGTGGTTCTGGTTCTGGGTTGGGGTCGGCCAGAGCAGTGCCCAAGAATAGTGCCAACATCGCGAAAACGAACAAACCGAAGAACTTCATTTTTAATTGTCATACAAGTCACTAAACGTGATAAATGTAAACACAGGCCAGACTATATAAAAGAAAATATACAAATCATAATGTATTTGGAAATCATTGACATTTAATTGACCTTATCTAGTCAGACAAATGACACGACAGGTCATCATAATTACTTAAATGATTTTTGTATTTCTTTATGTGTTTGTCACCTTTTCTTTTATGTATCTTTTTGTATGAAATTAGGGAAAACCACTTAATATTCTAAGCACTTATCATTAGAATTTCTAACTGACACGGATTAATAATAAAGATTCGAAATTGTGTGATACTTTCTTTTAAATTAAATAATCATTACGAATAGGTATAATATGTTTCAACCAATCATATTTATTACTAGATTTTTCTTCTCAATCGCATTCAAAGACACTAACTGGTATAATGCAGTTCTTCAGTCTGTTAGCAGTAGTGTTAGTGGTGTTGGGGCTGTTTGCCGGTGCGGGACAGGCCGACCCTAACCCCGAACCTCAACCAGGATACGGCAGCTTACTTAGAACCGGTGGAAAAATCCTTGTTAGTAAATAATAGTTATTTGTTATGCAAAGCTGCAAAGTGGCGCGAGTACTTATATAGAATCCTGAGCGTAGCGAGGGTTTCAAAGGTACGAGACGCAGAATAACTTTGCTGCCGAGCGAAACACACAACTTTTCACCTCACTACAGCGAGGAAAATGCTAGGTGCTAGAAAAACGCAAATCATATATTAAATAAGTGTTTATTTTTTTTCATGCGGTGTCGTGCTGGCCAGTTCGATTATTCTAAAAATAAGATTGGCGCAATGGCATGAATATTAATGCATTTTCAGAGGACTGGCGGTATAAAAAATTATCTAATTTCTAATTTTAAAAATTCTTTCCGCGCTAGGGCACAAAATGCTCTTTTGCGCTCAGATTTCGAATGACAAACAGATTCTTTCCGAGCTTGTGAGGTAAAAAAATAATTGCTTGTAGATTTAAAAAAAAATACGTGGGCGAAGCTGCGGTAGTTTGTTAGATAAATTAGCCTACAACATAATTATAACATTGCCTAAATTATGAATGTGTAATTCGACCTATTATTATTTTTAAATACATACTTAACTATCAATTGCTTCAAAAGTTAGATGTCTCTAGTTTCGTCCGCGCTTAATTTCACTCGGTTTTTTTTAATGAATCACAGCGTGGTATTGAATTCATCTTCCGGATTTTTTTTCTTTGAATCAAACTACCTATGTAATTTTCTTATAAAATCAGTTCAATACATTCGACCAAGGTTTCTTTGTTAAATTTTTAGATAGATTAATTATTTGATTGATACCAAGATGTGGTATCTCCAAGATGTCTTTCTCTCCTCTCTTTTCATTCTTCATTTCATCTCCATTAATAAGTAAACAAACTTTAATTCATAAGTATTTTCAATTTTCAGAAAAATGGTTGGAGGGGCTTAGGTGTGGCAGCCATAACCCAGGACGTCTACGACAGAATTAAGAAGGGTTGATCTGAAACAGATATTTATAAAATCATAGTCGCAACTTTTTCGTTCGACGTCTACGACAAATATTCTAAAATAAACCTAATTATGTAATTAAATCGTTGTTATTATAAAATTATGTTCCTTTATCCCCTATACGAAAACTAATAAGCGACGTGTTAAAGATCTTAAAATATTATTCAACTTTACCCATCCTTTTTATGTTTTTCTAAAAGGTTTCATTCCCAGTTTCACAATTAAGGCGTAACCAAAGATATAAAACATTAATAAAGAGTGTTTTTTCATAACACGATGGTGGCAAACAAGCTCACGGTCCGCCTGATGGTAAACGGTAAATTTTTGGAGTAGGTACCATATATTGTACTTCCTTGGGATAATATATACCTCAACAACTATATACCTCACAACGGGAGTCGGGTCGCTGAGTTCCCTCTAATATGGTTGAGCACAGCGATGGCTGACTCTCGCGTCAACTCGTGAACGGGTGCTGCCTGGGGGGACTGGTCTGCTCACTCTTGTCAGTACTGACTTTTTTATTTTATTTTATTGTAGATCTATGACTTGTTCATTCCACACCATTGTGTATAACATTCCGCGTATTCTTCTTATAAATTTTTATGTACTTATACCTACATTGTAACTAATGACCACTCATTTGACTTTTTCCACAAAAAAAAAGGAAAAAAAAAAAAGTACAAAATGACAAAAAAGGCCGTAACCGGTTTTCTTTCGCCATTTCTTTTTACCGGTTGCCATTTTGCTTGTGTCCGAAATGGTGGTAGTATATAACGTAGTTTATTTTTTTTATTTAAACAAGTTGTAAATGACAAGAAAAAGTGCCTGTGAAGGTCTAATTTCTGAAATAAATGATTTCATTTCATTTCAACACAACACCTTAAGAATAGCTCAGCATACAGCTCCACATTCCACATTCAAAGGGTCCACACGTCACATTTATACAATAGCAGTCTTTGTGCCACTGTGAAGTACCTACTGCTGAGCTCTAGTCAGCTTGAAAATTTGAATAGTCCCATATAAAACTTCACCCCCTCTTTACCCCTTAAAAGAGGGGGTGAAATTTTATATGGGGCAGATAAAAAAAAAATATGCTTGATTTTTTTATTAGTAATAAATAAATTTTTAGGTTTCTACCTTGAAAATTGCGAAGTCCCATATAAAATTTCACCTCATCTTATAAGGGGTTGGGGGCAGATTTAAAACCAAAAAAATGATGCAAGATTTTTTTATTAGTCACAAATAGTCCGCAGATCAATTTTTAGCTTCCTACCTTGAAAACTACGAAATTTCACCCCCTCTTTTAAGAGGTTGGGAGCAGATTTCAAAAAAAAAAAATAATGTACGTTTTTTTTATGAGTCACAAATTGTCCACATACAAATTTTTAGCTTTCTACCTTGAAAATTGCGGAATGCTTTACACAAACTTCCACCCTCCATTTCAGGGAAGTGGGGGGTTAGAAAGAGACAAAAAGTAGCCTATGTCACTCTCCATCTCTTCAACTATCTCCACTTAAAAAATCACATCAAATCAATTCGTCTCTCCGTTTTGCCGTGAAGGACGGACAAACAACTGACACACACACTTTCACATTTATAATATTAGTATGGATTAGTATGGATGTAGGTAGCTGATACCTTGGATTAATTAACACATAGGGTACTTTTATCCTGAAAAATATGCGATTACCGTAGGATTTGATCAAAAGTCTGATATAGATAGCACTGCTCTGCATAAATAAATACACGCAAACGAAGTTGCGCGAGTTTCAGTAGTGTATTATAAAACCTTCGTCTTGAAGAATTCTATCTATTTAAAAACCGGACAAGTACGTGCCGGGCCACGCCTTTCCTTGTAGGTTCACTATATGGACTACTACCATGAATTTTTTTTAGATTTCTAAACTCAAGACTTTCGGAGATAAAGAGGGGGGGGCCACCATCCACCGTGCAGAGCGATAATTGACACGTTAAAAGTATTTTTTTATTTTTTTTATTTTTTATACCACAAAGGTGGCAAACAAGCTTACGGTCCGCCTGATGGTGAGCGGTCACCGCAGCCTATGGACGCTTGCAACACCGGGAGCATCACTCGCGCGTTGCCGACCCTGTAAAAATCTTTTAATGCCCTTTTTGAAGAACCCCATTTTATAGTCTAAAGGAAAGAATTCGCAAACGGATCATTGTATCGGAAAATGATCTTTCCACACCCTCGATGTTTTTAAGAGACCTATCTAACGAAACCCTACAAGGGAGGGCGCGGAAAAAAAAATATTTTTCACTTTACATGTAGGGAAGGCAACCCAAAACATTTTTTTTTCAAAATTTTGTTCTAGCACTTTGTTACCATTGTTAATATGTGTTTACATATCAAATTACAGCTTTCTAGCATTAAGCGTCTAGGCGCTAGACCGCGGACAAACGGACAGACAGACGGACACGGCGAAACTATTAGGGTTCCTTGTACTTCTACGGAACCCTAAAAAACGGCATCAAAATCCGTTGCGTAGTTTTAAAGATCTAAGCATACATAGGGACCTCATATTGACAGACAGACAGACAGTGGGACTTAATTTTAAAGGTACTATGTAATGATGAAGTAACGTCACTGGATATGTCGATACCTATCAAGAATTCCAACTCATCGGTATGTTAAGGCTGTATCATGAAATTGTCCAGCCACAGTAAATTACGTTTTTATAGTCGTGACCGTACAAACTTGTGTCTAGATAGGGTTAAATCGAACTAGATTCCCGATCCTTACTCTCGACCTCAATCGAATAGTAAACTCTCGATAAAGTAATTCAGATACAAGGTCAAGGACTTTTTTCCACAAGACACGAGAGATATTTTGTGTTGTCGTCTACCGGGCCATCTGACTTCAGAGTATGAGATTACATTTTCAAGTTTCAAAATATTTACATACATTAAAAGTCTTTGATAAATTATTGAATTTGGGAGCTACATCTAAATTGAATATTATAAAAAATACATTTTAGACAGTGCCTATCTGATCTTTTAAATAGGTTTCTTATTTTGTGTAAGTGCCTACTTCAAAATAATAAACATTATTTTATTGGTGTGTTGTAGATTGTAGGTACACATTTTAAAGTTAATTAGACACATTAAATCTCATGTTATGTTATCACTGACTAATTAAGGAAGACAAAAATAGATACCTAGAGACTTATTGTGATATTTAAGTAATTTAAAAATGTTTTTGTACAATTCGCTATTAGAGGGATAGGGGCTAAGTTTAACCGAACGTTATTTCCAAATAAATAAGACTGTGTAACTATATGATACCTTTATTTCTTTTATTTCTTTTCTGTATTATTCTGTATTTTCTTCTTAAAAATACTGAAACACCATCATTAACCAATGCTGCTGAGCACGTCGGCTACTTTGCCACCAGCGCCAATGGCTCTCAAACCTGCACCCTGTAACAAAAAAATGAAAATAATTGTAAAATGTAAACGAAAACTGATTATTTAATGGATTACCTATACCTTTTTTTTGTTTAAAGTCATAAAAATGCATTACTGCATGTCCCGCCACTTGGGGGAAGCGACGGGGGTCTGTCGGGCTCGCCTCTCTAGCCAATGAGGGATACCGACTAAAAACCTGACTGTCTGCCACCTTCTCCGCCTTCACGTGGCGGGGTCGCGGGCACTGGTGATACTTCCGCAACCCCGCCGGCGGGTGTCCGTGGACCCATCTTGGATTACCTATACCTAGCTATAATATACTACATATTTTACGTGTATGTATATTCAATGGTAGGTAAAATACCTCGTTTACATTCAGCCGAAGTGAGCAGGGAAGTGGGCAGCGCAATGGGCAGGGCATGTGTGTAAACACGATACTGCTCATGCCACTGCCATTGCCACTTGCGCTGCCCGGCGCTGCTCAAAAGAGCTTTTTTTTTGTGCGGCAGTCAAAGGACTGGCAGGGCAAACGGCATTGCGCGTTTACATTCTGCTTTCTGCTCCGTCACTCAGTTCTCGCCGAGTGCTTGGAGGACACACGTGTCTTTTTTTGTTTGTTTTGAGTTAGGCGACTATTTAAGAAATGCCGTCCGAATGGAGCAATGAGAATACAATAAAATTCTGGAAACGGATTCTATTACGATTCATCCACCATCTTCTACGACGAATTTTCCTTTTTTGAAAAAAAAAAAAAGAAAACATAGGAACAAATCACACAGATTAAGCTAGCCCCAAAGTAAGATCGAGACTGTGTTATTGGATACTAACTCAACTAAACTATATAACAAATACATTATAGAGAAACGTCCAAGACCTAGGCCAATCAGAAAAGGTTTCTTTTTTCATCATGACCCAACCGGGATTCGAACCCGGGACTTCCTGGGCAGTCCTGGGTGGTGATCTGGCATAGTAACCATTACGCCACGGAGGTCGTTAAATTTTGTATTTGATATCTTTTTATAAACAATGTGTGCATTGCAAAAAGACGTGTATTTTTTATTTTTACGATAAATTACGATGGCTATCCATCGTAAAAATAAATATCTATATTATGTCATCCACCATCTTCTACGACGAAGTTTATTTTTTTGTATTTGATATCTTTTTAAACATCGAACTTAATTGTGCATTGCAAAAAGACACAGCGCGGACGCTGTAATTATTTCGACGTCTGCCATTGTCGAAACTCTAACGCGAAATGAGTGGTAGGGCAGTATGTAAACACACACTGCTCTCGATCATGCTGCGGGCAGTGGCGTGGCCTGAATGTAGATGAGGCAAAAGAAATTCATGCTAAATGAAATAAGTTAACTGTCAGTTACCGTCAAATAGAAAGAAATTGGTGACACCAGCTTTTCGTTGATACCAATTGCGTGAATCATAATAATATGTAAAGAATGATATATATGTATTTTTTTCCTAGCATGGAGGTGTTGCCCACTGCTGGACAAAGGCCTACCCTGTTTCCACTTTTCACGGTCCAACGCAAAAGCCAAATATAATTTTTGTACTTACAGCAAGTGAGGCGATACCAGTAGCAGCGCCAATAGCAGCCAGGGGCCCGAATGGTTCGGGTTCAGGTTCAGGTTCGGGTGCGGCTTGTCCATTACTGACGAATAGGGCAAAAACTGCCAACGCTACGACGAAAAGGTTGCTGAATTTCATTGTAGAGTTGTTTACTTGTGCGCTGCTGCAAGTGATGTGATTGACAGAGAATGTTTGTTGGTATTTAAAGAACGGTAATGATGACTATAAATTATACTTTAAATTAAGTATCATTATTTTAATGTGTCTGCGATGAGATTCAATATGTTTATCTGTAGTACTTTTCGTTCTGATGTTATAAAAAATGCGCCGCCAAAACTAATGAAATTTTATGCAGTTTTCAGATTGGATACACTGATTCAAGAATAATGTTTATGTGTATAATTGATAACCATTTTCTGTTAATTTTAATGTATACTTTATTGTTGTGTTTATTTACAGACTTAAAACTAATATTTAATTCTAAACAGTTTAGTGTCACCTCAGATACATTAGATTATAATACTTAAGTCATTTAAAGTCTAATTAATTGTCATTACCGTTCTTTAAATACCAACAAACACTCTCTTTCAATCAGATCACTTGCAGCAGCGGTCAAGTAAACAACTTTACAATGAAATTCAGCAACCTTTTCGTCGTGGTGTTGGCAGTTTTTGCCCTCTTCGTCAGCAATGGACAAGCCGCACCCGAACCCGAACCTGAACCCGAACCATTCGGGCCCCTGGCTGCCATAGGCGCTGTCACTGGAGTCGCCTCACTTGCTGTAAGTACAAAAAATAATATTTGGCAAATACATACATAATTATTATTCTTTACATAATACTTCGCACAATTGTTATCAGCGAAATAAAAAAAAAATGCTTGGTTAATTCAATTTAATAAAATTTCGTCTTTCATGATATAAAAAAAAGATAAAATTTTTATTTTTAAGTTAAGTTTAAGTGATTTCGATTCAATTATTTATATTAAGTACCTACTTAGATAATAATAATTTTATTTGTATTCGTACATATTTCATTTTTTTTGTTACAGGGTGCTGGTTTGAGAGCCATTGGCGCCGGTGGCAAAGTAGCAGACGTACTTAGCAGCATTGGCTAGTGATGTGTTTTTAAAGATAATAGAAGAATATTGCGAATGAAATTAATAAAAAGAATTTAATCAAACAGTAATCTCATTTGGAAATAAATACTAATATTTTAAATGGTGATCACACCGGAGCTGGTGCTTGGCCTAAATTGAGGGTGTAGAAATAAAACTACACCTTGATCTAATGAGCTGAGGACTGTATAATAAACTGAACTGATGAACTGAACATTGAGAACTAAAAAATATTGTAATAGAAGAATTGACATTTCAAAAAAGACTGACATAACAAAAAATAGACAAAATTATAAAGAAAGTGAAAACTATATCAAAAAGGATGTATTGATATGCGTCTTGAACAAATGGGAAAGTGTGTGTGTCTGTTTGTTTGTCTCGCTTTCACGGCAACACGGATCGTAGAATTGACTTGATTTTTTAAGTCGAGATAGTTGAAGGGATGGTGAGTGACATAGGCTACTTTTTGTCTCTTTCTAACCCCCCATTTCCCTAAAATGGGAGGTGGAAGTTTGTATGGAGCATTCTGCAATTTTCAAGGTAGAAAGAAATCTAAAAATTGGTTTGCGGACTATTTGTGTTGTGACTAAGAAAAAATATTGTGCTTCATTTTTTTTTTTTAATCTGCCCCCCAACCCCTTAAAAGAGGGGGTGACAATTTACATGGGACTTTTCGCAGTTTTTAAGGTAGGAAGCAAGGGGAACCGTGTTACCCCGAATTTAACGCGAGCGAAGCCGCGAGCAAAAGCTAGTAATTTATAATCCTTACTAGATTTACTATTATCGCAAAAAAATATACTAGAGATTCTTCGCATCCATCTTCGCATCCCGGTGGTGTGTTGGTAGTGGCTCCAGTGGGCGCGATTTCGATCCTCTCACAGGACGCACATTTATGGAATAGTACTTATTTATTTGCGTTTATATCGACTGGGAGTTTTCTATGTATGATAAGTATATTTTACAATAATATAACCTTTGTCAGGAACCCTTAACACGAGCAGGTTCAGGCTAGCTTACCCTAGGAATAGGAATACCATATTCTTTCCATAGAGATCGTCAGGAGACCGCGATGTGGTTTTGATGGTGAAAAAAAAATGAACTAAGTTGGTTATTCATATCCATAAATAAAAGCGTTTTCTAGGTATTGAGAAACCATCGGATTATAATAATATGCATTTGGATTGCTTATGTATAAATAATTATCCTACTAATATTATAAAGGCGAAAGTTATGTGTATGTTTGTTACTCCTTCACGCTCAAATGGCTGGGCCAATATTTATGATATTTAGACGCTACCGGTTCGTAAAATACCTATGAAGAGGTCTAGGAAAATCAATTTTTTTAAATAAAGTTCTTCAAATTATCGAATCAAAAAAATAATAGGTATTCTTGAGTACCTTGTCTAGTTAAATCATATCTTCAATACACAATTAGAATTACTTCACTCGATAAAAAAAAATATTTAAAATTCCACTTTTTTAAAACAAATAACTTGTTTTAAACTTACTTCTGACACGTTTTAAGATTTGAAACTTAATTAACCTTTTAGTTATTAATTGAACTAGTCAATTCATTCAAAATAACTTTAGAAAGATTACATGGCATTTTTATATCATATTATAAACACGAAAATACGGAGTCAAAGCGTGATTTCGCGTTACTCAGTCCGGTCGCAGACCGTATCGACGTCGGACGTGTGTCAAATTTTCCGCCATCACCGCCGCGCTCGCAATACGATTACGTAGAATAATTGTTGGTGAAAATGGGTAACAAACGCAATAAAAAAAGGAAAAACAGTGTGGAACCATTTCTTGTTGGACCAACTATTATGCACAAAATAAGTATTCCTGTTGGCACAACTACTTTTTTTGCTGTTTCGTAATGGTTTTCGGATGTTTTTCAGATGGTTTTTGGATGGTTTTCGAATGGTTTTCAGATGGTTTTTGGAAGGTTTTCGAATGGTTTTCAGATGGTTTTTGGAAGGTTTTCGAATGGTTTTCAGATGGTTTTTGGATGGTTTTCGGATAGTTTTCAGATGTTTTTGGATGGTTTTCGAATGTTTTTTAAAAAGTTTTCAGATTGTTTTTGGATGGTTTTGGGATGGTCTTCAGATGATTTTTGGATGGTTTTGGGATGGTCTTCAGATGATTTTTGGATGGTTTTGGGATGGTTTTTGAATGGCTTTCAGATGGTTTTCAGATGTTTTTCCAATGGTTTTCGGATGGTTTTTCAATGGTTTTGTGATGGTATCAAGATGTTTTTGGGATTGTTTCGGGATGGTTTATGGTATGAATGAGAAAATCTTTTAGGATTATTTTCGAATGTTTCAGGATGAATTAGGAATTCTTTTAACATTATTTTCTAATGTTTTTAGAATGAATTATATATTCTTTTAGGATTATTTTCGAATGTTTTTGGTTTATAGGTTCGATTTATAGGTATAGCTTTACAATTGTTTTTGGATAGTATTCACAGTTTTGGGGTAGTTTTTTATTATCCGATGGTTTCTTTAAGGGTTTGAACTACATAATGTATATTTTAGGCGAAATAACATTTTAGGGAAGTGGCGAATTAGACGATATACTATATCTACAAAGACGACTTACGTTTGCAACGTTTTAAAAATAGTACTTATACTAAAATATTCTTTGATATCACTGTATACTTGTAATAAGAGATGAGTATAATGACGACTGCGGATATTGTGTATGTCAAACGGATTTATGATTTGACAGACAAGAAGTTGTTATTTTACTAAGCTCATCATGTCTTTGAAATTATTTATAATAAAGGTGGGAAGATTGCACTATGTGATGACTATATCAGTGCCATTTGGTGCGAAAGCGTTCCGAACTCACTCCAAAACTATCCCAAAAGCATTCCGAACTCACCCCAAAACCATTCCGAACTCACCCCAAAACCATTCCTAACTCACCCCAAAACCATTCCTGAGTCACCCCATAACATGCCTCTTATACAGTGTTGCACACGAATGTACTTAATTGTAGTACCAAAGGGAACTATTTAATGACAATTATCTGGTTGTGCCATAGTTGTGCCAACAGGAATACTTTTAGTTGTGCCAAAATTAGTTGTGCGTCGCAGTGGGTCCAACAAGAAATAATGATTTTTCAATCATTATTTCCTGTTAGACCTAAATAAATAACCATAACTAAAATCATAAGTAAACAATCCCATTATTTAGTTACAATTTTCAGATAGTTTCATACCAAAAACATTCGAAAATAATCCCAAAACCATCTTGAGACCATCACAAAACCATTGAAAAACCATCCGAAAACTATTGAAAAACCATCCCAAAGACATCAGAAAACCATCTCAAAACCATCTGAAAACCATCCAAAAATTATCTGAAAATTATCTGAAAATCATCCCGAAACCATCTGAAAACCATCCAAAAATTATCTGAAAATCATCCCGAAACCATCCAAAAACCATCTGAAAACCATTCAAAAATAATCTGAAAATTATCTGAAAATCATCCCGAAACCATCCCAAAACCATCTGAAAACCATGTCTATTTCATTTTTCATATTTGGTTCCTAATAAAAGTTGTTCATAATCTTCATTTTATATTCATTCATATTTATTAAAAAATAATTGTAGGCAATTATTATTTTATTACAAATTAGAAAACTTAAAGTTTCGGTACTGCATATTTTTACACTATGTGCGCAATGATAAGAAAAGACGCTCGGTTGTCGCAACGTGACGCGAGGCGCGGCCCGGGGCGGCGGGGTCGACTTCGCGCTTGGGTCGCTGGACCTATGGCGCCTTAACACATAGGGTACTTTTTATCCCGAAAGGTACGCGATTTAATATGGCGCTGCTGTGCATAAATAAATACACGCAAACGAAGTTGCGCGGGTTTCAGTAGTACATTTCTATAGATAGAAATTAATATGTAGTGAGTCCAATCTCCACACTCGCAAAGCATTTGACGGGATGCAAGCTATCTTGTATAGGTTTCAACAGGAATTCCGATACTGAGATATCTCCTTTATCAAGATTACAATATATTTTAATGAAACATTTTTTCATTAGCTATCCTTTTTTTCATTAAGATGTCTATGAAGATCCTATTATTTTTAATGAAAAAAGATAAATGTTAGATATCTTCATAGATATATTTTCTTTAAAATAAACAGAAAATACGATCATGTAAATCCGATAATCTCTAACTGATCTCGATATCTGACTGTATCTGACGGACAAATAAGGCTGCTACTGGTGGGGTTATTTTACTGGTGGTAGTTTATAGAGTAGTTTATGTATAAGTACCTAATGTATTTTATATAATAAGAATTTATTATGTAAACATTGTAATGTCCCTGAGAAAGCCTAAGCCGTTTCAACTGCTTTTGTATAGAAATGTTTACCAGCAGCTGTGTCTACACGGCTAAACGCACACACGTTTTCTTTATTAAAAACTAGCGAAACCAGCGCAACTTCGATTGTGTGTATCTCGCTTTCCCGTGGGAATTTTTATTTTTTTCTCTCTGTGAGAACCATTCTCGTACTTCAAGGAATATTCTAAAAAAAGAATAAGCGAAATCGGTTCAGCTGTTGTCGAGATTTGCGCTCAACAACACATTCAGCGATTCATTTCTATATTATAGATCATGGGTCTCCAAACTACGGCCCGCGGGCCAGCTGCGGCCCGCGAGCACCAACGATCCGGCCCGTGTACGGCGCCGTTGGAGTAGACCCTACCTCCGGCGCCAGAGAGCGTGGGTTCGATTCCCGCACGAGGCATACATTTATGTGATGAACATTTTGTGTTTGTCTCAAGTTTGGGTGTTTTCTATGTATATACATATGTCGCAGGCATCTGGTTTAATCCGCCATTTGATTGAATGACTAACCCGTTCGGAATTCAATGGAATGGCAAAAGGACAACTCGTCAAGTCGTTGCATGTATCGTTCAACGTCTTGACTCTTGACTAAAAGTCATTTAGCGAAGTCGTTGAATGGAATACCTATAGCAGACTTGAATAACCTATAAAATACAAAAAAATCGTTTATTGTGGTCGCGAAATAAAATAACCCTGACCTAACCGACCAATGTCTGTCTGAACACCTACCAACCAAACTAAATTTGAATCACCGGACCGATTTACGTCCGCCCTGTTGAATGTGAATGGGCTGTTACAATCAGCTAACTAGTTGGACGTTGAGTGACGTTTGTTCAATCAACGTTTGGTCTAGTCATTCAACATTCAATTCGTCATTCAATCAAATGGCGGATTCAACCACATGCCTGCGACATATATATGACGTCGCGAGAGCGTCGCGCCAAACGCAAGTAAGATGATAACGCCTAAAATACTTTCCTCACACTAGCGTCTAACTCTAGCAGACCTAAAAGCGTATGGGGATCTGGACGAAGACAATTCGTAAAATTCTTCATAGGAGCACAGCACGGGGGTCGATTCTCCTACACGGCTATAGCTATACCGTATGGCGAATATTTACCAGCTAAATGGCAATTTGGCTAAGCCCCTAAGCCCCAAAATGCAAGAGCATCCGATTTGGAAGTTGGCTTTGCGACATGTAACATAGTAATGTAAATTTATGATAAAATAATGATGTAAATGCCCCATTACGGGGACCATTATAAATTTCAAACGAGATGTATCTTTTATGTATTTATTTGTTAACTTCATTCACGATATCTTTTACGCATTTGTATCATAACTATTTAATCTTCATATAAATACACATAAAAGCTTTAGCCAATTGAGCTGAGTGTGTCTGCTACCCTGCCACCAGCACCAATGGCATTCAAACCTGCACCCTGTAACAAAATTGAAAACAATTAAAAATATAATATTAGTACCTACACATTTTGTCAATTAAAATTTGAAGGAATTAAAATTTAATTAAAACTTGCATTGAAATTTTAACAATGATAAGTGTTGAATGTCTCAATTAATTTAAACACAAGCAAATTCTCTCCATTTAAAAAACCTTATGTCCTTTTGTAAAAATATGACTGTAGATTTGACAGAATTTTCGAAACTTTTTTAGGAATCAGGAGTAAGAGAGTTCTACGGGCTGCTATGTACTAATTGTCGTAAACAAGATTGTGTAAAAACATTTAATGTATACTTACAACAAGTGAGGCGACTCCAGTGACAGCGCCAATGGCTGCCAGCGGCCCGAAAGGCTCTGGCTCCGGCTTAGGTTCGGGTGCGGCTTGTCCATTGCTGATGAAGACGGCAAGAACTGCCAACACCACGACGAAAAGGCTGCTGAATTTCATTGTAGAGTTGTTGTTTGTGCGCAGTTGCAAGTGATGTGATTGCAAGAGAATGTGTACTGGTATTTAAAGAACGGTAATGACAATTAATTAGAATTTAAATTACTTAAGTATCATTATTGTAATGTGTCTGAGGTGAGACTAAACTGTTTAGAATTAAATATTAGTTTAGTTTTACATGTCAATAAATAAACCCGATAAAAGTAATTTTGTAAATGAACAGTGATAACTGAATTCTTACGTGTAATTGTATTTTTAAATTAGGTACATAAAATTAAATCGGAATCAAATGTATGTACACCATTATTGAGGTTTTATTATACTAGCCGTTGTTCGCGATTTAGTTCGCGTGAAATTTTAAATGAAGATTAAACCGTATATAATGTAGTATAATTTATATCTTGTAAATTGTTTTCTCAGGGAGTGAATTTATCAATGTATGACTCTTATGAGAAAATAAAGTGATCTTAAACTGAAAACCGTGTTTGTGTTTTTTCAGTTCAGAGATAGTTCTGCAATCTGAGTAGGTAAGGATCTAAGGACATGTATCGCTATTCCCGATGTTATTTCTGTGAATAAAAGAAACATACATTTCGAATATCTAATATTATATTTATCAAAACTAATATGTTTATGTAGAATAACAATTTTGACTATTTTTATAAATAAATATATTTTAGACAAAACTGAAAATAATTTACATATTTTTTATAACAACAAAAATAGCTG
The DNA here is from genome assembly GCA_905163395.2 of Endotricha flammealis. Lineage (NCBI taxonomy): Eukaryota > Metazoa > Arthropoda > Insecta > Lepidoptera > Pyralidae > Endotricha > Endotricha flammealis. Next base: position 8,216,644 of record LR990863.1, on the reverse strand, counting down.
TTTGTAATAGCTCGCTACCGTTGCGTACATATCGGTTACATATTGCAAGGTGCTACTAAAGGAAAATGTAAATATCGAATAATTGAACTAACTATCTTCAGTTTAGTTTCATCTTCAATACTCCTAGCCTTGCCGGTACTGCTTGTAATAGTCATGTACAGTTGACGCCGCATTTATAGCGTTTACACCCTTATTCTGAAACAAATAAGTATTTTTGTTAGATCTTAAACTACATATTTTATTAAAATCTTACTTGCATGTTGTTGAATGTTCCTTTAATACATTCTAACCGTTGTTGCCCTATTTCAATGACTACAAATTGACAAAGAGCAATTAATGCCAATGTAGCTCATTGACATTCTAGTGTCTTGCTACATTGGGTCTCAGAATTAATCTAATCTGAAAGGAAATAACGTGATCACAGAAGATAACTCTTTCGAACAGGAGATCTAGCTAGGATCTAGCTATTATTTTCAATTGTCAGTGCCATCTACTGACAATTGAAAATAATAACTAGAGGTAGCTCTAAACCACTTCTAATAATAAATAAATAAATACAATATCCGCACCACGAGAGATGAGACCCGACGAGTACGTGATTTGACATGCGCAGTAGATGACTTCTATAACATTTTAGTGGAAATCGTCTTCTGCACAAGTCAAATCACGTACTCGTCGGGTCTCATCTCTCGTGGTGCGGATCTTTTCGCGTCGAAGTCACATATAAAATAAATAATAAGTAAACAATTACGTACCACTCTTTTAGCGCCTTTCTTGAAATTGACAGGTGAAGCATCTGCTCCGAAGAACATCGCGAATATTGCCAGCACCACGAAGAAAAGTCCAGTCAGTTTCATTTTTATAGAATTGGTTTAGTTACAGTGGGAAAAGTTAACTTTGAGTAGTCTTAACTACGATAGTGTTCCTTCTAAGTGCACAGTATATATTTATACTTGTCTATATCAACACATTTTAATGATCGTATTACCTTCAAAATGTGCAGTATGCTGGGTTTCTTCTAAGTCGTGACAAGTATATAATGTATAATTATTGGAGCTGCACATGCAGTATAGTTATCAGCTTAATCTTGTTGTTTTCGAACAAATATTTGTATGGTAATTATGTGGGTACGTTTTTCATACCACCACTGAGGCAAACAAGCATATGTACCTGATTGTACCGCGTCTTATGAACGTTGTCAATATCAGTACGTTTTACACAACAGCTGTAAAAGTAGGTCACATGGTGGGTACGCCGAAGGATAGGTTGCCATTACAAACGCCTGGGGTCTATAAAATCGATCGATCGAACGATGCAGTTGTAGGAGCTCATACATAGGCTAGACAAAACGCACTATGGCTGAGAGGGTGAAGGAACACAAGAACCTGCTGACCACCAAATCGGTAATGGCAGAACATTCTGCTTGAACCTGGCACAAACCCCTGGTTGGAATTTCACCAGATGCGATAGTTTTAATTTATCATCTGCGTGGTCCGTGGAATCCAGTAGTGGCAAAGACAAAACCTCCCATACCGTTGTAGTCGGTTAGGTATCGAAATGTGGACACTGTCAGTATTGTGTGCAAAAGTGGGTTACTATTAAAAATATGAGGGTGTAATTCTCTGCTTCGCATATGACGCCGGCTGGTGCAACCTGGTCGAAACGTCAGGCAATATCAAGGTATGATCGCGTTATTTTCTGGTAATTAATTAGCAAATGTTTACAGATTCTTAATTGAAATGACAAATTCCCAGATCTTGTAAATTTAAAAATAACTTATACCTACTTAGAAATAAATATTGCCTTTCAATTATCCTTCCAGGTGATTGAGCATGAGCACCGTCAGTGACCAGCTTTTTTGTCCACTTCGTATATACTTATTAAAAAAGTTATTTATTGGGTATGACGTGACAGGAAATTACGGGAGTTTATGTCCATTGTAAAAAAAATTTGAAGTTTAGGTTTATAACACACAAGGAAATAATATCGGTACATATTATCTTAATGCTAATTTTCGACAGATGGAAATTCACACTTGAACAATAATCACAATCACAGGAAAACTTAAGAAATATTTTTTAAGGAAAACCGATTATTAGAAGAGAGAAACTGAAAAGTTGAAAATTAAGAAACTGTCTTGAAACTTTGCACAAAAAAAAACAACACTAAATATTATACAAAAACTTATCGATTTCATTTGATATGACAATCTAGGGTGGCAAGTGGTGAAACAGACTCTCAAGCTATTTCGCGTGACTTGAGTTACAAAATATTTAGACTTTTTTGTTTCATATTAATTTAAGACGGTATGTCTACCTGAATGTTTGGTTTTTGATCATTTTTGATTAGATATACCTATAGTAAAATAAATAATTTCAACGGAATAAATATTGTAGGTGCTAGTACTATTTAATAAACTGTGTTGTAGGCAAGAATTTACTTTGTTCATCTTTCACCTTTTAAAAATATGATTCATAATTTGTAAAAGTACTTAATAAATTTTTAATTATTGAATAAAATTTTAAAAGTTGTTCATTATTTTTTGTCACGTGAATAACAAACTTTCCGGCTAGGATCCTTTTCATAATAAATTTATTATGCTCTAATTATGAGGGATAGAAAAACCGCACTCCGTCTTAAAATTACAAGATAGAAAATGTTGAGTGACGCAAAGATAATGGGTAATTTTCACTACAAAATGATTTTTAAAATAAGCTTAGTTGCTTAGTTTGGGTCTAGATGGCGTTGTGTGATTCGTCCAAGAATATTTATTTATTATTATTATATTTTTATTTATACTTATCTAAATAATCCAAAGTTATGACGATATTCTTTAAGCTGGCCGGATTAGATTACCTACAAATTTATTAAGTTTGAGCCTCTTCAAACTATGTTCATTGAATTAGGCTTCTTACCCTTAAAACCCGACCTCACCTTTTAACATTAAAGTTACTTAAATAATAAACTCCATTAACCTCTTAATTTAAGGTTTAGGATAAACTATTTGTATGTTAATAACAAAAAGCTACTGAACAGATTAAAATTTGATATAGGAATAGTTTGAAACGAGCAAGAATATAGGACACTTTTTATTCCGGTAATCACCTAGAGGGGTGAAAAGCAGGGTGGAAGTTAATTTTTGGTTAACAAATGATGAAACAGCGAATGATGAAACTAGTCCTCGGTGACTTCAAGATTTAATATTAGTTCGGATTAACACATTTATTTTAACATTAATCTTTATTTAACAGGAAAACAAAATTCATATGACTGATAAGTCGAGAATACTAATTGACATGTTCATAATATCTGAAATAATATCCACAAGGAAAAAAAGATCAATGAATTCTTCAACGTTGTTAATTCTACTCTACAAACATGGCCGCATCGAAATAATATTACTACGTATAGAACGGACACCGCGAACAAAATTTTTGTCCCCGTACGTTGAGGCCAATAGACATCAACTCGTTTAGTGACGTTTAGTCACTTGTCTACGCTCATCGCGATCGGTCCTCGGACTTATGACAAAAAAAAACATTGAAAAATGCCGTCATGTTCGATAAAAACGTGTAAAAACCGTTCAACAGAAGGAAGAAAGATAGCGGCGTGACTTATCATCGCTAAGTATACAAAAAATTAAGTAAAACCAAGCAAAACAATTTTTTTTTCATTATTTTCTATTGCATCATGATTGCATCCGCCATTTCTATGTGAAAATCATAGATTATCAAAAATTAATCGTACAGATGGGATACGTAGGTACTAAGCGGCAGTCAATTTTATAATAATATATAATAGGCTTGTGTCAACTAACAATGAAATCAATGGATGAATGTTTCTAGACGTAAATTGTAATATTTAAACAGGGAAAACCGAAATAATTCCACATAAAAATTAATGATTATTGTTATTTTTACAAATTAAAATCAAATAAATACCCCCCCTGGCTCCTCCGCTGTGAACGACAATCAGAACGTATTACGTTACATAGTGGTATGCCGCCATTGACCGGAACACGTATGAATAATTTATTCGGAGTTTTTATACTTGTATTTATACACTGGGACACTATACAGTTTTTAAAATACGAGATTTCCATTTTTATTTCAACAAAACAAACTTTTGCCGTAAGTGAACACAATCGTTTTTCACTATGTGACGTCATTCACGACGCCATGACACTTTCTTGTGTTTTTACGCCAGATTAAAAATATTTTCTTAAAACTTAAAATATGTGTTTTTTAATATAATTTTTATCATGAAATATTATTTTTTTGGGGTAATACAGGTACTAAACTAACGAAATAAGCCATTTTTGAAATTTACGACACAGGCCTATTTAGGTATTTCTGAATTTTTTGTAGCCTTTTTTTTTAACCGACTTCAAAAAAAGAGGAGGTTCTATGTTTCATTGTTTTTTTTTGGAGGTCCGCCGATTACTCCTTCAATTTTGGACCGATTTTCATAATTCTTTTTTAAAAATAATATGTAATTTAAATATTGATTTTTTAAACTATATTTCCAAAATTTTTTTATATAGTAGGTAAAAAATACGTAAATGTGGATAAAGTTACTAAGTAAAAAAAATTGTTTCTAGAAAACAAAAAGATGGAAAACGAAACAGCATTTTAAATTTCGACCAACCATTTTTGAACAAATGAAATTCGGGCAAACAAGTTTCGGAGTAAAGATACCATTCAACACAACTCCTCTTGTCTGGCAGGCGACCGTCTCCTACTTAGTTATTGCATATATTACAAAATACTTCAATATATAAATAGCTTCATTATAAAGTTTTGATTTAATCTCAGTTTATTTTTGAATAATATTAAGTTAAGAACAAAAATGTAATGTAGCTTCCTACCTATAAAGCTAATATTATACCTATTTTCTATTAAGTTTATTCTATTAAGTAAAATAAAATATTGTAATAAAATAAAATAATCAGATGTCCAATAGGCAGAATATAAACAAAGTGTCACCCCTGCGTAGTAATGTCATGCATGTTCTATGACTCGGTTGGGGGCGGGGCCAGGGAGGAGCGCGCCCCGCACGGCCGAACGCGGCGCCAAAATTTGAAGGCGCTGTCATTTCTATACGTAGTAATATTATTTCGATGCATGGCCGTGATTATTTCTGTGCATTTTTTTATATAAGCTTTTAATTATCTCGCAATATTTGTTTATTCATGTTAATACATTTGTTTCTTTCGTTGTACAAAAACAAATTAACTTTCAAGTTCATAATATTAGTATACATAGATAAATGTGTTAAGGACCATTGACCTTATTTAGAAGTAGGTATCTACGTCCCTCTAATATTATAAAGTCAAAAATTTGTGATTATGTTAGTTACTTCTTCACGCTCAAATGGCTGGCCAATTATTAAGATATTTGGTATGTAGGTAGCTGATACTTTGGGACTTACCGAAAAGTACGCGATTCCCATAGGTTTTGGTCAAAAGTCTGATAATGGCGCTTTATAAATTAGGTGGCGCTTCTGTGTAAATAATAAATACGCAAACAACGTTGCGCGGGTTTTGCTAGGGTAATGTATTGCAAAAGAAAATCAATGTTTCAAATATCACATTACCTATTTAATCTTTGGAACATATAATTAAATTTTTTAAATAACAAATGTTAAATTTCGTATTTGTACATTAAATTCACTTTATTATATTCTATTGTCTTCCCCTGGCTTGTTTGTATACGTCGTGAGCTGTGCTTGCTGCGCCGATCACAGAAAGGCCTTTACCCTGTAAATGAAATAGGTAAAATATTAATGTCATATCCGAAACTAAGTTCGTCACTATACTTCAAGAAAAAGGTTAGATTTTTCTTTTCATCCTATCCTATTTCCATTTAAAACGTGCACGGTGCAACGCTCTCTAGATTAATATGAGGCCTAGCACCACAGACTCGTCTAGTGCAACTATAAATAAAAGAAACTAATTAGTTAAGCAATGTAGGTGTGATCTCTCTGGTCATAACGACGAAACTATACATATAATGTGCTAAATAAAACGTCTAATTTGAAAACTTTCACACTGACTTCGCGTAAAATCCATTTTTTTTACGTTTGCATATAATTTCTGCACTTCCCTACGGTTGACTGGTAGACAATGCCACTTAGCATTAAGCCCGCCTATTTTATCAGTAATTTTGTATTGTGGTCAATAAAATTAAATGAATAAATAATTTGTAGCGAACCACATTTCTATTGGGGAGTGAAAATCCTGTTCTGTGAGTACAACGCATCGTAAACTCATCGGATGCACATGTAATGTGATCTCTAACAAAAAAATCGTGCATAATTTTTTTTTGAAATCTGCCCCCAACCTCTTAAAAGAGGGGGTGAAATTTTATATGGGACTTTTTGCAGTTTTTAAGGTAGGAAGCAAGGGGAACCGTGTTACACCGAATTTAACGCGAGCGAAGCCGTGGGCAAAAGCCAGTAAAAAATAAATAAGTAAACGATTACTTACAATCGCTTTGGCGCCTTTCTTGATGGCGTTTACGTTGACCTTGGGTGCGGCTTCTGCTCCGAAGAACATAGCGAACATCGCCAGCACCATGAAAAAAAGACCAGTCAGTTTCATGTTGTTATATTCTATTTTGTAAGACCTCCGAACTGGTAAGACTATGTAGCGTTTAAGCTAAGTTGTAAATGTCTCCCCAGAACTAAAATGCTCGTATTTAAACCATTAAGCCTTCCATATTTCCCGATATAATTTCACGTCACCCATTCATATGGGTTTTTACTTACTACGTTACTATAAAATACATTTGGCATAACTTAGTGTAACGCGTGAGGAAACAATGCGTATTATGAATCATTTTCCTTAGTCTGAGGTTGCGTTGAACGTAATGCTTTACTTTTTAGGGTTCCGTAGTAAACTACAAGGAACCCTTATAGTTTCGCCATGTCCGTCTGTCCGTCCTCGGTCTAGTGCCTAGACGTTTGATGCTAGAAAGCTGTAATTTGGTACGTATACGCATATTAACGATGCTAGATGCTAACAAAGTGGTAGAATTTTGGGGTACATGAATAAAAAGTAGGAATGATTTTTTTTTCGCGCGTTGGGGGCTATTGTTAGATAGGTCTCTTAAAGACATCGAGGGTGTGGGAAGATCATTTGCCGATACAATGATCTGTTTGCGAATTATTTACATTTAACAGAAATTTAAAAAATCCATGGTAGTAGTCCATATAGTGAACCTACAAGGAAAATTATAACGGTTATATTAGGCTTTACTAGTTACCGAGTAATAGTCGGTGAACTTATGAAAAATTTTTTTTTGTCTGACATGTTTTTTTCTTCTAATTTTAAAGCTCACGATGTCTTCACTTCCACGCAAATAATGTTTTCCTTTTGTATTTTTATAAGGAAAAAAGATTTGAATGGTTAAAAGATACATGTAAGATATTTTATTCCTCTTTAGCTTTAATACTGAGGAAAAAAGTATCAAATAACTTCTACCCCAAAATAAGATTCCATAGCGAAGTTTCGATTCTATCAGAGCATGATATTCCATCTTAAGGTGGTCTAGATCTACTTCATCCCTCAGACTACGTAATACATAGCAGGCGGAACTGATTTTACTTTCTACATCAGATAGTTCGTTTCTCCAATTTAATAAACTATCAATGTGAACACCCAAAAACTTTACGGCTTCAACTACCGAGATTTCCTGATTACTTAATACGATATCTTGTTTCTCTCTAGCGTTAGTTCGGAATATCATAATATTATATTTCGATGCATTTAGCTATTCCATTTGCCTCGAACCATTCATTAAATAATTTTAATGCTTTATTGATATGCATGTCTAGATTTTCAGGATTATCTGCTGTTAATATTGCGTTAGTGTCATCGGCATATATACCTACTACTAATTTTATTAAAGGAAGATTATCACTCATATACATTTTACAATATTGACACATAGCCCATAGTTAAAAATTTGCGTTCAATGAAAATGACTTAAATTTAAAACTTGAAATTAAAGGTCTACACTACATTGTCAAACAAATGACGTGATTGTTTTTTTAAGTAGGGTTAAAAATTCGCCAGACTCAGTTTGTCGTCATATTTTTTTTTTGATAGAATTGGCCACTTTGGCTATAGTCGGCCTTCGAAGACTGTAAGGTGAAAAAATTCTTAAAATTTAGCTTAGATAAAAAAAAAATGTTTTCTCATTGACAAATATAATTAATATGTATTTTTATTGAAAAAAAAAATGCTGTCTCCGGGCATACTGAAATGTAGAGGAAACAAGTAAAGCAGTGGGCTTCTTGTGGCAGAGATGACACAAACTTAATGATGAATAAAATTTGACAGATATTTTTTATAAAATATAATTTCCTAAATACTATGGGTTCAAATACAGTTCAAGTCAGAAGTTAACGGTAATCAGTTGTGAACAATATAATACATGGGTTGCCTCGAAGATGATACCCCAGTTTGATAACAATGACCGCCTTGAAAATGATTAATGTTTATTCAAAACATGGTGAGTTTCTCAAACGTTACGCAATAGTTAATTACACATTAATTTATGGCTGATTGACAAACTTAGAACAAGAAATTGTTTGAGACTTAATTAATTAATTACTTAATTTATTCTTTATTACACGATTGAAAAGTTACAATCGGCGGACTTAATGCCAAAAGGCATTCTTTATCAGTTAACCATCGGGTAATGTAGAAATATTGTTAGGCGGTACAAAATTGACCGTTTAAAAAATGTGTTCGTGCAATTCACAGACAAATTCAATCGTTGTTAACGGGAGAGTGAAATTCAGAAAGTAATTTTAAAATAATACTGATCTTAATTAATATTAAATTAAAATGAAAATTTTCAATTAAAACATCCTATTGTGTCGCTTGGTTGTATAGCTCGTGCGCGGTAATTTTAAGCCCTGTTCCCTGAAAGAAGAATGAGTTCAATTTATATACACTGGGCGTCAAAAATAAGTAGTACAGTTTTAAAATTGCAATATCTCCTAAACTACAGAAGCTAGACCTTTGAAATAAAAAAAATCTAAAAGACAATTTAATTTCATTTAATAAAAACTTCATGCATAAGTATTATCATTTTTTAAAGATTGACTGAAAAAAAAACTTAATAAACAAAAACACTCATTTTTTTAAACTGTTGACTTTTGTTTTTTATTGTTTTCTTTATTGCTGATAAATCAATTGCAATTCAAAAGCAAATGTGTCTTCAGCGAGTAAACTTTACTAATCATGCCTCTTTCACAAGAAGAATGTGCAAGAATCATAACTTATGCGTCGTACTGCAAGAACGGTGGGTGTAACTCTAAGAACGATCCAGCAAGTAAAGCGAAGGGAAGATGGGGCGAAGAAGAATGGACAAGAGTTTTGTTCACAGATGAGTCTCGGTTTTCTTTATTCACTTCCGATGGAAGGCGGAGAGTATACAGGCGACCTGGTGAGCGATACATTCAAGGTTGCATCTCGGAAAGAGTTCAATACGGCGGGGGCTCTGTATGGGCTGGCATCTCTTCAGAGGGTCGCACAGAGCTAGTGGTTATAGAAAATGGCACTGTGACTGGTGAAAGATATGCATTAGAGATCCTTAACGAGTATGCAGGGCCGTATTTAGTCAATATGGGTGATGGAGCGATACTATTGCATGATAACGCCCGGCCACACACCGCTCACCTCTTACAAGAGTACGTTCAGGAGGTTGGCATCAGCTTGATGGCTTGGCCATCAAGAAGCCCAGATCTTAACCCGATTGAACACGCCTGGGATAAGCTTGGGAGGCTAGTCAAAAGACGCAGACCACCCCCCGCCACACTCAGGGCTCTAAAACAGGCCCTGATAGAAGAATGGGTGAATATTCCCCAACACCGCCTCCAAAACTTAGTGTTCAGCATGCCAATCCGGCTCCAAGCTGCCATCAGAGCCCGAGGCGGCAACACAAGTTACTAAAGTGGGAACAAGGCCCAAAACGTAAAAATTAAGTTCTTGATAGTTCCTTCAAAACGGTTAGCTTTTTAGTTTTTTCTTAATTTTCAGTGTAAAACTTTACTAATGCCAAATAAAATATTATTTTTAGAAATTGTAATTGTATGCAATGCTTCGTGTTCTTCAATACGGCTAGCCGTAATGTAGTACGGCAACTCGATAGCTGCCTCTTTGGCAGTTTTTAGTACCAATTCAACACACGTTTTACCTGCCATAACAAAAACAATGGCGTCGATTATAAAGAACTTGTGTTGCAAAAAAATGCGTTATCGCATATATTATTAAGAGCGAAGCAAGTGAGGTAAAACGTGAGTTAAATCTTAAAACTATTGAGTTTTAAGATGGCTACAACGTGGAATCGTAAGAAAAATTCACGACATTAACCAGTCGAGGATTTTGCCATTAGTTTTATCATAAAACTAACCCAGTCTAGGTTTTTGATGAAAAAACTGGATATTTTCAGGTTTATGGTAAAACAAAGAAATGATTTTGTCTTTTTACGGATCTTGATCAAAAGCCTAGGTTTTTGCCCAAAAACCTGATTTCATCATAAACCTACGACAGATAGATTAATATGGGAATGAAATTGAATAGCATTTGTTGCTACAGTGTTAGAATGGATTTATCTAACAAAGTCTACGCGATTTCAGTCAATTTCTGTAGTGTAATTAAAAGGTTAGGGTTTCGTCGGGATCGCGGATGAATCCGAGTTCCCGTGGCTCCGCCACACAGAGCAAGAGGCATCTCGTCAGTTTTAGTGGTAAGTTCCACAGTCCCCACCGCGTGCTCCCCGGGCGGTGGGGCTGCCACAAAGCATTTTTCTGACGTAAAAAAAAGGTAGGTTTATGTAGATTATAAAATCTTAGCCAATTAAGATTAACAGAGAAAGTCTTTGAATAAACGATTTGACTTTGACATTGTTCAAGAGAATAAACGATTTGACTTTGACATTGTTCAAGAGAGATTTTAGAAGGCAATACATAAAAATAAATACAGGATTTCCAAAGTAACTCCGCCTTTATTTAATCATATCATATTAAAATATATAAAATTTTCAATAAAAGCAACTATGTCTAGTTTGATAGAAGCTCGTGTGCGGTTCCTGCAGCGCCGATTACGGAAAGGCCTTTTCCTTTCCCTGAAAGAAAAATGAGTATTTAAGAGCGCGCACACGGGCGTTAGCTACTTGATTCGAAAACTGAACTTTTCGAAGCTCTTAAAATCTATAAAAAACTTTTCTAACAGACTTATGAATTACACAAAATGTTAGGCAAATTTCACCCTTCGCCACTGCTAGGTTTCTATATTGTTAGATATCTTATCTCATGATTGCTCATAAATCTACGTATATCAGTAACATGCGGTTTGGCTCAAAGGCAACAAAATAAACTACCCCAATGTATGGGCGAATTACAAGCAACCTGCATCGTCAGCCGAACGTGACAAGAAGTCAAACACCTACAAAATCACGAACGTCTGCAGGTGATGCCTGAAATATTCTAGAATTTAACCTGTTTTTTAATAATGCCAGGAAGATTTCTAGAAAAATATTTTTAAATATCAGCTATCTTCCACTTGTAGAGTGGTAGATCATTTAGGAAATGGACTAGCTTGACCGGGGAAGTACCACCCTCTCACAGAATATTGGTGAACAAGAGATCTGGAAGCCAACTCCTTTACCTTCTTATTTCCTTATCCCTTTTCTTTCTTTACCTTACCTTAAAGCAGGTAGCGCCTTTGGTATTTCTGATGTTTATAGGTGGCGGTAACTACTTTCCATCACGTGGCCCGCTTGGTTACAATTTACAGGATACATATATATAATAAACGTTTGTTTGCGGTATGATAAAAAAATTGTTTCCTGTTACGTTACGACGATTTTTAAATGAAGAAATCCTGTGCCAGTACGAAAATCGTGGAATCGATATAATGCAATATTTTGTTTGACTTCACTAGATAGATAGATTCTCCTAAAATAATACTTACACGTTACGTGGCCTTCACTTTCTCAGGTCAATGAATTGACATTTCCAAATAAAACTTAAGTATAAATTTTTGATAACGTAAATACCTAACCTTTTTCCATTTTTAGGGTTCCGTAAAATGGCACCCATTGTGTACTTATCTACTAAACCTTCGTTGTGCGTATGTTCATAATTATAAAAAAAATATATAATGTTTAGTAATATTATCACTGCTTGGAGTTGATTAAGGCACAGCAAAATTTCGAGTAATCCGTTATGAGCTGATCATTATTGGAAGTTGGGTCACCATACTTCTGCTTCCTGCAACCATGTGGTAGGCCGTCCGATTTTAAACAATGCCATTCATGCCACAATTCTAAACAGTGTCGAGCCTCACTGGGTGGGGTTGTTCAAAACATTCTTCTTTAAAAAACCTTATTTTTCATTTCTTTATTACAAATTTCCATGACAGAGTTTGGCTGGTTATCCCCTGAACCTTGAGAAAATTATTTTATTTGGTAATAAATAATAATAAAAAAACTTTTTTAAATAAATCTTTTATTTAAATGCGCTAAAACGATTCTTTTACAATTGATCATTAACACGATGTAAAAGCCTGTCGCGATATTTTTGTAGCTACTCGTATTTATTTTCCCTTATTTATTTAGTTTGATTTTTAAAAATTAAAATCATTTACTTGTTTATCTGGACAGGTAATTATCGCGACATGCTTTTATAACACATAAATTGTGTAATGACGTCATAAGTTGATAGTAAAATATTTAAAGGAAAAGGTATCTATTTCATTCTTTGTCAGTCACTTGTCAATACAAATCGCCAAACTACTGAAAGTACTTTTTTTCTATCTTTAACTGAAATTAAGAATAATCTTAACAGTTTAAAACAGCCCTTAGCCGATCGTTGTTAAAGTAGGAGTGATTTAAGAAAGAATAAAATAAAGTATTTGCAAAATAATACAGATTTTTATTAATGTTAAATTATTTTACATTTTTTAAAACATCTATGTATTTTCTAGCTTGTTATAAGTTCGTGTGCGGTCCCTGCAGCGCCGATGAACGAAAGGCCTTTTCCCTGAAAGAAGGAGTCAAATTAAAATATTTGTCAGTTTAAAAATGCATTAAGTATAATTATGTTTCTAAGCGCACTTTAACTCCACATTAAATCTCAAGACATCATTTTTTCTTCTTCTTTACTGTGCATCCACACAGCAGTTAATTTTTGTAAGGCACAAGCACAATATAGTGCAACACGAAAAACTTTGGGTTACATTTTTAAACTTTTGCGACTTTCTAATAACTTTTTGTTATCGGATGTTGCCCATTAACACTTGGAATCATTTCTCTAGACAAAGTAACTGCGGTGTGGATGCAATGTGACTATGACCCCATAGTTAGTTTGAAACTGACGTCTTGGAAGTAATTTTAAAAATGCTTTTAGAAACACTTACAATAGCCTTGGCACCCTTTTTGATGGCGTTGACGTTGACCTTGGGGTCGGCTTGACCCGCACCGACGAACAGCGCGAGCACCGCCACTACCAGGAAGAAAAGACCCGACAGCTTCATGTTTAGAGAGATTGAGGAGTTTAACGAAGTACTAAGAACTTCACGGCTTCACTGTAAAACTGTGAATGCCCTGTATTTCACCCGATCTTCTATTTAAATGTAATAATATCCATTCAACTCATACGCAATGATGATCGGGTTTTCTCGTAATTGTGTGTAATGACGTATAGCGCAAAATAATGGATGATTCGTTATTTTTCCCTAAGGCTGGAAGAATCTTGGCAAGTAGGTTTTATGACTAAAGGAAAATAAATAATGGTTTTAAAAACGTAATGGGAGTCAACGATTAGCAAATTCGGTTCACACTTATTGTAGGAGAATCCTAGTTCTGTGAGCAAACTTGTTGGGTTTTTGTATGTGTATCAGTGTTTTTGTATAAATAGGATGGACTGTGGTACAGAAACATCATTCCCAGATTTATTGCTTAGACTTGAAGTCACCTTACCTCTACCCTACCTCTAAACATGAAGCTGTCGGGTCTTTTCTTCCTGGTGGTGGCGATGCTCGCGCTGTTCGTCGGTGGGGGTCAAGCCGACCCCAAGGTCAACGTCAACGCCATCAAAAAGGGAGCCAAGGCTATTGTAAGTCTTCTATAATTTAATTTTCTTTGATATCAAAATGTTGTCATAAATACTGACTGAATACATGTTTAACAACTTCGACTGTATACTAAATATTTGTCTTATTCTTCTTTCAGGGAAAAGGCCTTTCATTCATCGGCGCAGCAGGGACCGCGCACGAGCTTATAACAAGCTAGACAATCGTTGCTTTTCTTGAAAATTTTACATATTTTAATACAATATCATAAATTACTGAAGAATCGGCGCGGCTTCCCGCACACGCCTGGTAGGTTGAGATGATGATGAGTTTCCCGCGGCTTTCCCCAAGCCGGCGAGAATGAAATGGGCCACCAGATAGCAATAAGCTATCGAAAATGATGATGATGATGCACGAGCAGAACCTCCGCTCAGTGCCTGTTGCAGTCCGTCGCCCGCCCTAGGCGCGGAGCAGCTGACGTGGTGATGAAGTGATGAATAAATCAAAGCCTCTATTCTGCTTGATATGTGTAATTTCTGATTACAGCAATGTGATGGTTACATCCGCGCAACTCACTGATTACACTACTTTATGAACTATAATGACCATGTGGTTTTCTTACATACTATATGCCCTTGCGCAGCAGAAAAAACGTGTCGCCCTGACCGTGTCTCGAACACAAGAGAAAGACCATGAGTGAATGCTGAATGATCAGAACAAAGGACTGATTATTCTATGAATCGATGCATTATTGCCAGTATAAAAATGGTATGACGATATCAACATTCACTTCGGTCGACTTCGAATGACATCCAGCTAGTTAGACGCATGATTATGATTATTTCTACCGTTATCAAGAAAACATGTTCATTTTGCGTAAACACCAATATTTATGATATTTGGTATGTTCTTAATTACCTTTTCTTTAACAAAGATTAGCTACCTATTTTATAAAGTTAGTATTTGTTTTTTTTATTGAAAATGTAATTAAATTTATTTTAATACCAATAAAGATCGGAATATGTAAATACTCTATTTAATTGACTTTATTAATTACCTTTTCGTTAACAACTAGGTATCTATGTTGTTAGATATCTTATCTCATGATTGCTCATAAATCTACGTATATCAGTAACATGCGGTTTGGCTCAAAGGCAACAAAATAAACTACCCCCATGTATGGGCGAATTACAAGCAACCTGCATCGTCAATCAATCTGCAAGTGACAAGAAGTCAAACACCTACAAAATCACGAACGTCTGCAGGTGATGCCTGAAATATTCTAGAATTTAACCTGTTTTTTAATAATGCCAGGAAGATTTCTAGAAAAATATTTTTAAATATCAGCTATCTTCCACTTGTAGAGTGGTAGATCATTTAGGAAATGGACTAGCTTGACCGGGGAAGTACCACCCTCTCACAGAATATTGGTGAACAAGAGATCTGGAAGCCAACTCCTTTACCTTCTTATTTCCTTATCCCTTTTCTTTCTTTACCTTACCTTAAAGCAGGTAGCGCCTTTGGTATTTCTGATGTTTATAGGTGGCGGTAACTACTTTCCATCACGTGGCCCGCTTGGTTGTTTGTTTGCGGTATGTTAAAAAAATTGTTTCCTGTTACGACGATTTTTAAATGAAGAAATCTTGTGCCAGTACGAAAATCGTGGAATCGATATAATGCAATATTTTGTTTGACTTCACTAGATAGATAGATTCTCCTAAAATAATACTTACACGTTACGTGGTCTTCACTTTCTCAGGTCAATGAATTGACATTTCCAAATAAAAATTAAGTATAAATTTTTGATAACGTAAATACCTAACCTTTTTCCATTTTTAGGGTTCCGAAAAAAGGCACCCATTGCGTACTTATCCACTAAACCTTCGTTGTGCGTATGTTCACAATTATAAAAAAAATATATAATGTTTAGTAATATTATCACTGCTTGGAGTTGATTAAGGCACAGCAAAATTTCGAGTAATCCGTTATGAGCTGATCATTATTGGAAGTTGGGTCACCATACTTCTGCTTCCTGCAACCATGTGGTAGGCCGTCCGATTTTAAACAATGCCATTCATGCTACAATTCTAAACAGTGTCAAGCCTCAGTGGGTGTGGTTGTTCAAAACATTATTCTTTAATAAACCTTATTTTTCATTTCTTTATAAATTTCCATGACAGAGTTTGGCTGGTTATTCCCTGAACCTTGAGAAAATAATTTTATTTGGTAATAAATAATAGAAAAAAAACTTTTTTAAATAAATCTTTTATTTAAATGCGCTAAAACGATTCTTTTACAATTTATCATTAACACGATATAAAAGCTTGTCGCGATATTTTTGTAGCTACTCGTATTTATTTTCCCTTATTTATTTAGTTTGATTTTTTTAAATTAAAATCATTTACTTGTTGACCTAGGCAGGTAATTCTCGCGACATGCTTTTATAACACATAAATTGTGTAATGACGTCATAAGTTGATAGTAAAATATTTAAAGGAAAAGGTAGGT
This sequence comes from Endotricha flammealis, assembly GCA_905163395.2. Taxonomy (NCBI): domain Eukaryota; kingdom Metazoa; phylum Arthropoda; class Insecta; order Lepidoptera; family Pyralidae; genus Endotricha; species Endotricha flammealis. The sequence goes on along the minus strand of LR990863.1, from coordinate 8,200,050 downwards.
CTAAATCTATTTCATTCTTTGTCAGTCACTTGTCAGTACAAATCGCCAAACTACTGAAAGTACTTTTTTTCTATCTTTCACTGAAATTAAAAATAATCTTAACAGTTTAAAACAGCCCTTAGCCGATCGTTGTTAAAGTAGGAGTGATTTAAGAAAAAATAAAATAAAGTATTTGCAAAATAATACAGATTTTTATTAATGTTAAATTATTTTACATTTTTAAAAACATCTATGTATTTTCTAGCTTGTTATAAGTTCGTGTGCGGTCCCTGCAGCGCCGATGAACGAAAGGCCTTTTCCCTGAAAGAAGGAGTCAAATTAAAATATTTGTCAGTTTAAAAATGCATTAAGTATAATTATGTTTCTAAGCGCACTTTAACTCCACATTAAGTCTCAAGACATCATTTTTTTTTCTTCTTTACTGTTAATCCACACAGCAGTTAATTTTTGTAAGGCACAAGCACAATATAGTGCAAAACGAAAAACTTTGGGTTACATTTTTCAACTTTTGCGACTTTCTAATAACTTTTTGTTATCGGATGTTGCCCATTATTAACACTTGGAATCATTTCTCTAGACAAAGTAACTGCGGTGTGGATGCACTGTGACTATGACCCCATAGTTAGTTTGAAACTGACGTCTTGGAAGTAATTTAAAAAATGCTATTCAGAAACACTTACAATAGCCTTGGCACCCTTTTTGATGGCGTTGACGTTGACCTTGGGGTCGGCTTGACCCCCACCGATGAACAGAGCGAGCATCGCCACCACTAGGAAGATAAGACCCGACAGCTTCATGTTTAGAAAGATTGAGGAGTTTGACGAAGTAAAACTTCACGTCTTCACTGTAAAACTGTGAATGCCCTGTATTTCACCCGATCTTCTATTTAAATGTAATAACATCCATTCAACTCATACGCAATGATGATCGGGTTTTCTCGTAATTGTGTGTAATGACGTATAGCGCAAAATAATGGATGATTCGTTATTTTTCCCTAAGGCTGGAAGAATCTTGGCAAGTAGGTTGTATGACTAAAGGAAAATAAATAATGGTTTTAAAAACGTAATGGGAGTCAACGATTAGCAAATTCGGTTCACACTTATTGTAGGAGAATCCTAGTTCTGTGAGCAAACTTGTTGGGTTTTTGTATGTGTATCAGTGTTTTTGTATAAATAGGATGGACTGTGGTACAGAAACATCATTCCCAGATTTATTGCTTAGACTTGAAGTCACCTTACCTCTACCCTACCTCTAAACATGAAGCTGTCGGGTCTTTTCTTCCTGGTGGTGGCGATGCTCGCGCTGTTCGTCGGTGGGGGTCAAGCCGACCCCAAGGTCAACGTCAACGCCATCAAAAAGGGAGCCAAGGCTATTGTAAGTGTTCTATAATTTAATTTTCGTTGATATCAAAATGTTGTCATAAATACTGACTGAATACATGTTTAACAACTTCGACTGTATACTAAATATTTGTCTTATTCTTCTTTCAGGGAAAAGGCCTTTCATTCATCGGCGCAGCAGGGACCGCGCACGAGCTTATAACAAGCTAGACAATCGTTGCTTTTCTTGAAAATTTTACATATTTTAATACAATATCCTAAATTACTTTATAAATCCTTACTAATATTAAAAATGAGAAAGTGAGTTTGTTTGTTATTCCTTCACGGCTTGACTAAGCAGCCGATCATTATGAAAATTTGCATACACAACACAAGTCGCGCTATGGGTTGTTTTGTTGTCAAACGAGATCTATGTCATAAAATTAACGCGAGCGAAGCCGCGGGGAAAAGCTACTATTATTTAAAGTTATGTGTATGTTTGTTACTTCTTCACGCTCAAATGGCTGGGCCAATATTTATGATATTTGGTATGTTCTTAATTACCTTTTCTTTAACAAAGATTAGCTACCTATTTTATAAAGTTAGTATTTGTTTTTTTATTTAAAATGTAATTAAATTTATTTTAATACCAATAAAGAGCGGAATATGTAAATACTCTATTTAATTGACTTTATTAATTACCTTTTCGTTAACAAGGATTAGATTATTTAACTAGGTATCTATATTGTTAGATATCTTATCTCATGATTGATCCACTAAAATACAGAGTTACATGTAAATCGACGTATGGTAACATGCGGTTTGGCTCAAAGGCAACAAAATAAACTACCCCAATGTATGGGCGAATTACAAGCAACCTGCATCGTCAGCCGAACGTGACAAGAAGTCAAACACCTACAAAATCACGAACGTCTGCAGGTGATGCCTGAAATATTCTAGAATTTAACCTGTTTTTTAATAATGCCAGGAAGATTTCTAGAAAAATATTTTTAAATATCAGCTATCTTCCACTTGTAGAGTGGTAGATCATTTAGGAAATGGACTAGCTTGACCGGGGAAGTACCACCCTCTCACAGAATATTGGTGAACAAGAGATCTGGAAGCCAACTCCTTTACCTTCTTATTTCCTTATCCCTTTTCTTTCTTTACCTTACCTTAAAGCAGGTAGCGCCTTTGGTATTTCTGATGTTTATAGGTGGCGGTAACTACTTTCCATCACGTGGCCCGCTTGGTTACAATTTACAGGATACATATATATAATAAACGTTTGTTTGCGGTATGATAAAAAAATTGTTTCCTGTTACGTTACGACGATTTTTAAATGAAGAAATCCTGTGCCAGTACGAAAATCGTGGAATCGATATAATGCAATATTTTGTTTGACTTCACTAGATAGATAGATTCTCCTAAAATAATACTTACACGTTACGTGGTCTTCACTTTCTCAGGTCAATGAATTGACATTTCCAAATAAAAATTAAGTATAATATTATGATAACGTAAATACCTAACCCTTTTACCTTCTTAGGGTTCCGTAAAATGGCACCCATTACGTACTTATCCACTAAACCTTCGTTGTGTATATATGTTCATAATTATAAAAAAAATATATAATGTAAAATAGTAATATTATCACTGCTTGGAGTTGATTCAGCAAAATTTCCAGTAATCCGTTATGAGCTGATCATTATTGGAAGTTGGGTCATCATACTTCTGCTTCCTGCAACCATGTGGTAGGCCGTCCGATTTTAAACAATGCCATTCATGCTACAATTCTAAACAGTGTCAAGCCTCAGTGGGTGGGGTTGTTCAAAACATTATTCTTTAAAAAACCTTATTTTTCATTTCTTTATTACAAATTTCCATGACAGAGTTTGGCTGGTTATCCCCTGAACCTTGAGAAAATTATTTTATTTGGTAATAAATAATTTAAAAAAAACTTTTTTAAATAAATCTTTTATTTAATTGCGCTAAAACGATTCTTTTACAATTTATCATTAACACGATATAAAAGCTTGTCGCGATATTTTTGTAGCTACTCGTATTTATTTTCCCTTATTTATTTAGTTTGATTTTTTTAAATTAAAATCATTTACTTGTTGATCTAGACAGGTAATTTTCTCGACATGCTTTTATAACACATAAATTGTGTAATGACGTCATAAGTTGATAGTAAAATATTTAAAGGAAAAGGTAGGTATCTATTTCATTCTTTGTCAGTCACTTGTCAGTACAAATCGCCAACCAAACTACTGAAAGTACTTTTTTTCTATTTTTCACTGAAATTAAAAATAAACTTAACAGTTTAAAACAGCCCTTAGCCGATCGTTGTTAAAGTAGGAGTGATTTAAGGAAGAATAAAATAAAGTATTTGCAAAAAAATACAGATTTTTATTAATGTTAAATTATTTTACATTTTTAAAAACATCTATGTACTTTCTAGCTTGTTATAAGTTCGTGCGCGGTCCCTGCAGCGCCGATGAACGAAAGGCCTTTTCCCTGAAAGAAGGAGTCAAATTAAAATATTTGTCAGTTTAAAAATGCATTAAGTATAATTATGTTTCTAAGCGCACTATAACTCCACATTAAGTCTCAAGACATCATTTTTTTTTCTTCTTTACTGTGCATCCACGCAGCAGTTAATTTTTGTAAGGCACAAGCACAATATAGTGCAACACGAAAAACTTTGGGTTACATTTTTCAACTTTTGCGACTTTCTAATAACTTTTTGTTATAATCGGATGTTGCCCATTAACACTTGAAATCGTTTCTCTAGACAAAGTAACAGCGGTGTGGATGCACTATGACTATGACCCCATAGTTAGTTTGAAACTGACGTCTTGGAAGTAATTTTAAAAATGCTATTCAGAAACTGGCAATAAAACACTTACAATAGCCTTGGCACCCTTTTTGATGGCGTTGACGTTGACCTTGGGGTCGGCTTGACCCGCACCGACGAACAGCGCGAGCACCGCCACTACCAGGAAGAAAAGACCGGACAGCTTCATGTTTAGAGAGATTGAGGAGTTTAACGAAGTAGTAAGAACTTCACGTCTTCGCTGTAAAACTGTGAATGTTCTGTATTTCACAAATGATCTTCTATTTAAATGTAATAAATAACATCCATTCAATTTACACGCAATGAGGATCGGGGTTTCTCCTAATTAATTGTGTGTATTGACGTAGAGTAAAAGTACGGATGATTCGTTGTTCTCGGGATAGCTGGAAAAATCTTGGCAAATAGGCAGCGTGATTTAATTAAAGGAAAATAAATAATGTAGTTATAAAAACCTAATGTGTTAATGATAAGAAAATCCTGTTTTCTCTTTTTGTAAGAGGATTCCAAGGTCTGTGAGCATAAGTATTGGTTGGGTTTTTAAATGTGTCAATAGTTTTATATAAATAGGGTAAATAATGTAACGAAACATCATTCAGCTCTTTACCTTAGACTTGAAATCACCTTACCTCTCTAAACATGAAGCTGTCGGGTCTTTTCTTCCTGGTGGTGGCGGTGCTCGCTCTGTTCGTCGGTGCAGGTCAAGCCGCTCCTAAGGTCAATGTCAACGCTATCAAAAAGGGAGCCAAAGCTATTGTAAGTGTTCTACAATTTCATATCATTTTACTTTCAAATCAATGAAATAGTTGACACCTAAACTTTTTTTTATACCACAAAGGTGGCAAATACGGCCGGCCTGATGGTAAGCCGTCACCGTAGCCTATAGATGCTTGCAATACTAGGGTTATCACTCACGCGTTGCCAACCCTCCCAATCCCAACCACGAAGTGGAGCTCTGGAGACCTTACTCATCGTGAGAACACAACGTTTTTGGCTACGATCTTCTGTAAGGTGGAGGTCCTTCCTCAGACGGGCTGCTTTGATTCGAGCGAATTATCCGCTGTGCCCTACCTCTCTTAAACTTTACATTTTAAATATTTTACTTTGTTTTCTTCTTCTTTCAGGGAAAAGGACTTTCAGTCATCGGTGCAGCAGGGACCGCGCACGAGGTGTATAAACAAGCCAGACAATAGTTTATTTAATTAAAGATGTATGTCATTTAAATATCAATAAAAATCAGTATTATTTGCAAACACTCTATTTAATCTTGTCTGTCTATTACCCTTTTAGCTATATACTTCACTACATAGTATAAAACAAAGTCGCTTTCTCTGTCCCTATGTCCCTATGTCCCTTTGTATGCTTAAATCTTTAAAACTACGCAACGGATTTTGAGGCGGTTTTTTTTAATTGATAGAGTGATTCAAGGGGAAGGTTTTAAAGTATCATACATTCCAAAATTCCCACGGGAAAGCGGGATACACGCAAACGAAGTTGCGCGGGTTTCGCTATTACTACATATATCTAATAGTTTTTTTTTTCTAAAATTCAATACAAATACCATTTTTATCATTGGAGGAATGTCAACTTACAAACAAATTGTGCTAGTGGCTTTTCTTGCACACAGCCCGTTTCTGAAACGCATTTTAAAAGTTAATGACACATTAAATTATAGCTGTCATTGGTGCTAATTCTGTTGTTCATTTAACTAGACCAAACTAATTTTGACAGGACAAGAAGTGTTGCTATCCTTGTCACTAATTGTAAACCAAGGAAGGACAACAACACCTTAGGTCCTGTCAAAATTAGTTTAGTCTAGATAAATGTACAGAATTAGCACCACTGTCAAACTAAAGAAGAAAAAAAAAGAGATAGATTGAGACTTATAATGTGGAATTTAATTACGTTTCAGAAATATTCCTCCTTCAATTCAGCAGCAACAACATTGGCGCAGCTGCGTTAATTCAAAATTGATTCAAAGCGCTATCGAACAATTTAAAAAGTGCATAAATGAAGGCGACCGCGCTGAATGAATATCGAGTGCGCTAAATGAACCAATAAGCTCTAAATGATTTTTTCGAAAAAAGAGAAAATGTTGTCGTTTTCACAGTCCTTCCTTAATAATTTACTGGACCTTGTAGTGTTAGAGAATCCATACAAATATTATTAATGGGAAAGTGTGTGTATCTGTTTGTAAACCGGGCAAGTACGTGTCGAGCCACGCACAATGTAGGGTTCCGCATTTGCTATGCTTTGTTTGCTTTTAGATGAGTACAATGCCATATTCTATGACATTTGTACGTTTTCGTCAGAGAAATTTTACTTCATGAGTTCGTCGGCTATAACTCGGTTTTCCTTGTAGGTTCAGTATATGGACTATAAGTTTTTAAGAGGTTATATACCCTTACAGATGCAGTGGGAATAATAAAAGTACGAATTATCACCAACTGTTTATTGATATACTAATACACACCAGGGTTAACTTTCTGACAAACTGTCCTCACAATCACTACAGCCTTCTGATCCAATATTTGGACCTACGCGGACGGGGTATAGGGGACGACTGGCTCGGATTGTACATGGCAGCGTGGCCTGCGGCTAAATCGCTGCGCATGCACAATCCGCCCGTGACTTCAATGTGTCGCTACACCACACCCCTTCCTTTTTGAAAAAAAATCTTAAATTACATTATACAATTTCAAACTCCAAAAAAAATTTATGATTACAAGTTACAATAAGTTTCCCACAGGAAATGATTACTACAGCTACAATAACATACGTGGTAAATAAAACGATCACATTTCATTACGGCTACCATTCCGATAACTAAAAGTACTTGGTCGACATTTTGCCGCTGGTCATAACACGCTCAACTAAATGACGACCTAGTTAAACAATGTGAACTGAATGAAAATAATTGCAAAATACCACGTTTACATTTAATTATTATTTTACTATACTTTTAAACATTTTGATTACGTTACTTGAACTCAAAAGGACACAAATTAAAATAAAATAAATGTTATTGCCATTGGTATAACTCCCAATACAATTATTACACTAACTAACCAGTCTATTGTTGTACCTAGCCCTACGACGGATCTTGGGATCGGTCATGCTACGGAAACTAGACATGCCACTAGACACAACAATAGCGACTTTGCCAACAAAAAAAGTTGTTAGTTACTTATATAAAAATACAAAAAAAAAATACTAATATAATACGCAACATTTTATGATACTGACAGTACCAGTACAGTCAACATGCTATATTCCTACCGGAAAGCAATGGTGACGCGTAACTATGTTTTACGTTATATTTATTATCTTACATAACACTGATGAACTATAATTCGATCGAAAATATAACCAATTAACATTTACTTGTTCCGTCAAAATGTTTATTAAAACAAAAAATTCGTACAAAATGTAAAAATGATCTTCCCTGGTCGGTTATCTTTTACCCTACAGAGAATCCCAAAAGAATGTGTGAATGATCTAGCCAACCTGTCGTCCGTACGATCACAGTACTGCCATACCCATATGCAACCGTCTGTGTCGAAGGTATAGGCAAAAGACATACTATAGCGGCGTCAATGTGCTCTAAACTACCCAATTACAAAATCATAATAATTTCCATTGACCTTAGGCTTTTGGCAGGTGATACAGGTTTTGGTCTACTAATTTGTGAATATGTTTACAAAATAGTTTAATCCTACGTCTGTTCACATTACGTCCAACAATATGTCCCTATATGTCATTTTTCTGGTAGAACACCGGGTATGTGCTATGTCGTGCACCACCAAATAAATACCAACAACAAACGCCGTACGCCAAAAATTTTAAGGCAAAATTCACACGCTCTGTTAATACAATACAAACTTTTGACGAGTCAGCGGCGACAACCGGGCGCCGCTGTGCCGGGCACCGAAACATAACACCACGGCATTATGCGAACCGTACATTTCGATAACGCTACATTAATGCTAAATTATTACAACACCATTATTGATTAAAAACACAAAAAGAAAATAATTACGCAATTAATATTTGACTGAATCACTTAAACTTCACGAATGTTGGAATGTTCACTATAACCAAATAAAGCACGCCATCGCAGCTGTAGCAATGGAAACCGCAGCCAGTAGATCCTCTGGTCGCTTCCTCGCACCTCTATATCAGCTCTGCGATGCTCCCTCTGTCAAATGGTCGTCGTGTTGCTCGTTCCATGATGTTCAATCAAACGCATTATAATTTTCGTCATTTCCGTTCCAAAACTGTTCGATGGTCCGCTGACTTCACCAATCTAGCTGATGCAAATCCAAAGATCAGGAATTTGTGCATCAAGCGATCACCGTTGACTCGGCTGACTCCATAATCAATGTTAAATTATCTCAGCTTATACTGAGCCGTCCGCGTAGGTGCACTTAAAATGAGCCGTCCCCGAAACGGACTCACACGTTCCACACTGCCCAAAGTCTAGGGTCACCACTTTAAGAGGTTATATACCCTTACAGATGCAGTGGGAATAATAAAAGTACGAATTATCACCAACTGTTTATTGATATACTAATACACACCAGGGTTAACTTTCTGACAAACTGTCCTCACAATCACTACAGCCTTCTGATCCAATATTTGGACCTACGCGGACGGGGTATAGGGGACGACTGGCTCGGATTGTACATGGCAGCGTGGCCTGCGGCTAAATCGCTGCGCATGCACAATCCGCCCGTGACTTCAATGTGTCGCTACAAGTTATTCGAATGAAATTCAGCATGAAGGTTCTTTATTGAAAGGCATGAAACACGAGTAAAATATTTTTTTCAAGAAACATCCCCTATGGGGTTAAACGGGGGCGCAAAGTTAGTATGAAACTTTGCCGTTTTTAAAGTTATTCAAATGAAATTCAGCATAAAGGTTCTTTATTGAAAGGCATAAAACACGAGTAAAATATTTTTCTCAAAAATCATCCCTTAGGGGGTTAAACGGGGGTGCAAATTTAGTATGAAACGTTGCCGTTTTTGTAGTTATTCGAAAGAAATTCAGCATGAAAACATGACTAAAATATTATTTTCAGAAATCATCCCAAAAACTGACTGATTGGTGACTGTAATATCAACGCACAGCCCAAACCGCTGGGTCTAGAGACTCCAAATTTGGCACAGAGGTTCTCCATGAAGTCTAGGGGTGCACTAAGAAAGGATTTTTCAAAACTCACATCCTAAGGGGGTGAAACGGGGGTCCAAAGTTTGTATGAAGAAACTAGATTAGTTAGACCATTTTATTTGAAACTTCGCAGGAATTCTCCTGGCGGTAAATGAGTAACTACGTGTTTCAGGATTTTTCAAAATTCAACCCCTAGACTAGAGGGATGAAATTGGGGTGAAATCTACACGTGTATTATTATCGAGAGCGCTCGACCTAGAAAGCTGAAATTTGTATAGAGGTTCCCTTTATGATGTTTACAAGGATAAAGATGGGGTTTTACGACATTCCCACGGGAACGAAAAAATAGGACTGCACGTGTATTAACCTAGAACTTCTAGATTTTGTATTAAGTAAGCTTCCCTTTCTATAAAGTAGACAATAAAGATGGGATTTTTTTTTAATTCCCACAGGATTCGGAGTAATTAGACTACGCGTGTATTATCGGATGCGCTTAACCTGAAAAGCTAATTTTTTTTATAGAGATTCCCTTTATGATGTTGACAAGGATAAAGTCGTTTTTTTTTTAAATTCCCACGGGAACGAAGGCATTTTCGCTTGACCACGCGGGCGGAGCCGCGGGTAACAGCTATTGAAATAATAAAACAACAGGATTTTGTACACAGTAGGTAGCCAAGATTAACAGCGGCGAGCAAATAAACAATAAGCAATGAAGAACACTGACGTCTCGGGGAAAACTACAGTAATAGGAGACTGTTAAATCCGTCTATACTACTTAATTTGTCACAAGTCCAATTCCACGCGGGCGAAGCCGCGGGCACAGCTAGTATGTGTATATGTTACGGTAAATCTGATTAATTGAAAATTATTAAAAATTTTACAACATTATTAATAATAACCTCGTGTTTTGGTAAATGTTAATAAACAATGGAAATTAATTACTTTTGGTAGTAATTATTAATAATTCACTACACACATTGGTAAAAGTAATAATAAATAAATAAAAACCCAAAGTTTTTTTCCAGCGGGTATTTATTTATAATACTTATAAGTATACACAGTTTTACAATTATTATTTGTCTGAGACTCTGAGATCACACGAACAAGGTTATTTGTACTTGCTTTGAAAGAATAGGACAACAAATTCACTTATTCTGAACTAGAATACTAAATAAAACAAACTAAAATGGCACATTTATCACAAAATCTTTACATAGTACAAAATGAATTCGCTTTTGCTGTCTGTCTGTGCGTCTGTTATGTATGCTTAAATCTTTAAAACTACGCAACGGATTTTGATGCGTTTTTTTAAATAGATAGAGTGATTCAAGACGAAGGTTTTTAAGTATTGTACATTCCAAAATTCCCACGGGAAAGCGAGATGATTATATAAAATATCAAAACTGTCGGAACAAAATGTATCTCCACGGGTCTATTTAACTGGTCAGTGATCGTCGCTTAGGAACATCCGTCCACTTAAGTCTGACCTCTATATGATTAGCGCAGGCCCTCAACCTAGACAGCTGAAATTTTATATTTATGATGTGGACAAGGATAAAGATGGGGTTTTATAGAATTCCCATGGGAAAGGGAGTAATAGGACACAACTCTGCACATTGTATTATCGCATACCAAATTACAGCTTTCTAGCATTAAGCGTCTAGGCGCTAGACCGCGGACGGACAGACAGACAGACAGAAGACGGACATGACGAAACTATAAGGGTTCCTTGTAGTTTACTACTACTACTAAATTCGAGTTGAGTACATTTAAATTTTTAAGTACTCACATGGTTTTAACCACGTACTCAGTTACAAATTACAATACAATGATAAGAACTGGGAAATTATTTAGCTGCCGTTGTTGGATGGAAACCCGATTGGAATGAAAATCCTAATAAAATATAAATTCGGAGTACGAAAAACCAAGCAACCATTCTTAAAATATTTAGGAGGTGGGCATCAGGAAAATAGTAAATTATACCTACACAAATTAATCACGATATGTAGGTATGTTTAATAAGTACTTTAAAAAAGCGTTATTTGTTAACGACGTTATTGGATAATCCCAATTATGGTTTCTCCATTTTCTTAGGTGTTCAAGGAAATTTCGTCATATATGTTTTGCTATTTAAATAGTGGTATTGTCATGATTCCAACACTCGGTAAAAACGTCTTGAACAGCCAACACAATCCGCTACAGTCATGAAACTAACTTCTTTATTTTTTTTAATAATGGCAACTATTGCTATTTTCTTTGGCTCTAGCGATGCAGCTCCAAAAGTAAACGTGAACGCTCTTAAGAAAACCGGTAAAGTTATTGTGAGTATGCAATTTATATGATACTAGCGCTCTGTCCCAGCTTCACACGAGTTTTACTAAAGATTCCTAATATTTTTGAAAATATTATAAGCCTATGTTACACGGGGGTAATGTTATACCAACGATTCAATAATTTTGAAATAGGCCCAGTAATTTTTGTGTTTATTCATTACATACAAAAACACAAAAAATACAAATCTTTCGTCTTTACGAGTAGGTATAATAATTTAGTAAAAAGATTTTAGTAATAACTTAATAAGTATTTAAGATTATAGTTAGTGTATAGAATTGTGGCAGATATTGATTTTTTTTATTGTTTTTTACAGGTAGGAGGTATAAAAGCCATCGGTGCAGCGAGTACTGCACACGATGCCTACAATCAATGGAAAAACAAACAAGGTTAAGACTGGAACCTTATTAAAAATATGTATTAATGTTAGGTATGAATGTTAATGTAAAAAAAAAAAAAAAAAATTATGCACAGTGAAGAACGAACGATAACAGTAAATGGAGTGAACATTGAATATGTCACAGAATATATTTATTTAGGCCAATCTATCTCATTTTTAGACCAAACAGAAAAAGAAATAAATAGGCGAATTGCAACTGCTTGGAGGAAATATTGGAACATGAAGGAAATTATGAAAAATAGAGACTTAAACATAAAAGTGAAAAGCAAACTGTACAACACTGTAATTCTACCCTGTTTAACATATGGCTGCCAAACATGGTCTTTACGTAAAAAGGACGAAATTAAATTAGCTACACACCAAAAGAGAATGGAGAGAAGTATGCTTGGCATTAGAATAGCAGACAGAATTAAAAATGAAAAAATAAGAAAAATAACAGGAGTAATGGACATCCTCGAAAAGGTGCGAAGTACCAAATGGAAATGGGCAGGACATGTGTGTAGAATGACAGACAACAGATGGACCATGAAATTAACAGAATGGATTCCGAGAGAAGCAAAAAGATGTAGAGGTCGACCGAACAAACGATGGGAAGACATATTTAAAGAAAGATGCGGACCAGACTGGATTAGACAAGCCAGAGATAGAGACAAATGGAGGCTGCTGGGGGAGGCCTACGCCAAAGAGGCGACTTCCACAAATATAGAATGATAATTGTAATAAAAATAATAAGGAGAAATACAATTAATTAATTAAAATTTAATATATCATGGAATTTTTTATATAAATTTTTAATAGAAACAATATTGTAATTATTATAACGACATTTAATTTAATTTATTTTTGTATTGAAGTTTGTGGTAGAATAAAGGCTAATTTTATTTTTATTTATTTATTTTTTATGAATGTTAATTAATCTGTAATATTAAATCTGTGATGCAACTGTCATAAGTATATTTTTTTATTTATTTCATATGAATATACTTAATAAATAAATTTCTTGCAATTAAACGATGATATTATCTCAATGCATAAGGAGTTGGTAAAATCCTAATGGTGGTATGTAACATATCATATTTGTGTTTTCGATGAGATAATGAGGAAATAAATGAAAAGTAAAAAAATATATAAAAGTTTTTATTTAATTGCGCTAAAAAAAATAAAATAAACTTTTTGTCGTTTTTTTTATTTTTTTTATTTTTTTTATACCACAAAGGTGGCAAACAATACATGCTCTCTCCGGTCTATGTAATAGTAGCTATTGTAATTTTATCACGTGTTTCGTCCTTATTTAACTGTCCTAAAAGTTGACTGATCGACAATGTTTAGCACTTTGTAGTTTTATTAGGTGACAAAGGCTGAAGAAGAAAATGAAACCAATATTTATAAGTCAAAATATAGTCATACTCACCAATATCAAATTATCTAAACTATCTATACTAATATTATAAAGAGGTAAAGTTTGTGTATTTGTTAAATTGTAAGGGGTAATCTCGGGATCTACTGAACCGATTTTAAAAATTCTTTCACCAATAGAAAGCCACATTATTGCTGAGTGTCATAGGTTATATAAAAAACCAAAAAATAAAAAGGCTTTTAACATTATGCCCAACGAAGTGGGCACGGGTCAGCTAGTACACGATATATAGAATGATAACATAAATAGACTATTGACATCGGCTAACTAAAATGTTAGTTACTTATATGTATTGATTGATACTATCGATTCTTATTACAATTACAAGATTTGAATAATATACCGCGGCGCGTCTCGAGAACGATAACAAAGTGACACTTTGACACTAATTAAGCCGATAATTGAACCGAAATAAAACTTCATCATACGTTTATATAGGACCTACCTACCTACCTATTTGATAGAAAATATTTAAATTAGAAAAAAATTGCACATACATAGCTGTTCTAACAAAGTCCTTATCACAACCGCACACAAGTAAAAAAGCAGTGTAAGAAGTGTTTTTTTTTTCAATTGCACAAGGTTTAAAGACAGACTCGTTCAAATACTTACTGCAAAGTGGAAAAATTTTAGCACATTCTATACTAGTTAAGACTTAGGTACTTTACCGTCGGCATACGTTATCATCATACAGTTCGGATCGTGTTCTGTTAGGTTGACACATATAAAACGTAAACAAAACCTTTATATTGAAATTGTGACAAATATTCCCCATTTCCCAAAGGAAAAGGGGAAGGACCGAACGAGATTATCGATTTACTATAAAATCCTAAGCTACATTTGCTAACCGTCATTCAAAGGAGAACATTTCTTATTACATTGTTAATTTTTTTTTAAGAAAAGAAAAATCACGGAAAATGAAAGTGACTTTGTTCTTTACTATAGTGATGGTTGTGCTATCGACATTTTTAGCACCATGTGAATCAGCACCGGGGAAAATACCATTGAAAGCTATAAAAAAGGGAGGTGAGGTTATTGTAAGTATCCATATACTTTACTGTTGTTAGTGAATTTAATTTAAAAAAGTTCAATAAAAAAAAAAGACGCCGTATTATGGCTCCTAAAATAGATAAAACCTCTAAGTATATTTAAAAGTAAAATGATTATGTCTTTCCTGTCCTAATGGCAGAAAAATAAGTCAAGAAATAAAATATTTATAACTTTTAATTGTAGCTCAAAAAGTTTTTTCTTTTATATTTCTTTAATGAGCGTATACTTACAAGCTTGAAATAGTTATTTTTTAAGCAAGGCTGCAAAGTTGTTTTTTGGCGCGAGTACTTATATTGAAACCTGAGCTAGCTAGAGAATAATCGAACTAGCCAGCACGACACCGCAAAAAAAAAACACTCATTTAAGTATTATATTATTTGCGTTTTTCTTGCACCTGGCATTTTCCTCGCTGTAGTAAGGTGAAAAGTTGTGTGTTTCGCTCGGCAGCAAAGTTATTCTGTGTCTCGTTACTTTTGAAACCCTCGCTACGCTCAGGATTCAATATAAACTCGCGCCAAAAAACAACTTTGCAGCCTTGCATAACAAATAACTATTTGTGAAACCAAGTTGTTTTAGTTATTTTAAATACCTATCTAAATAGATGGAACATTTTTTAAAGTAAATACACTTACGATGGTAGTCTGTACATTGCACATATTTGGCAATTAAATGGATAGGGAACAATAAAAGAAACGTTTTTTTTTCTATCTGTCTGTTTGTGCGCGCACATCTTCGTAGTTTTTGAATGGATTTTAATGCTGTTTACACAGGAGCTTACTTGCAGCAAAAGGCGTATAGGCGTATAGGCGTTATTTCATTTAAATCGGGTATCAGGAAAAAAGTTATCTTTATTTACGTGGACAGAGTGGCCCGACGTATTGAAAATTAAGTTCCTCAAAACTTCACTAGATGTCACTGACTCTCCGTCGATACTCCTTTAACCAAATCCAATTCAACGCGGGCGAAGCCGTGGGTAATAAAACGGATAGGTACATACTCGATGGTAATAACGGACACTTTTTGCGATTACACTTAAATAGATTAATAATTATGGTACTAACCTATAAAGAAAACGCCTATTTTTCGAACTTATTTAAGGAATTACAATATTCCCTTATTAGTTCCCTTTGAAATCCTTAGGTACCTACCTAAGGTAAGGATTTCAAAGGGAACAAATATTTTTTCTTTTTTTCAGGGCAAAGCTCTTCGCGGAATTAACATTGCGAGCACAGCGCATGATATTTACAGTCATTTTCACCACAAGAAGAAGAAGAAGCATTGAGTAAATAAACGTAATGTCAATAAGGAAATCAACTTAGAATAATGAAATCAAATCATTTTTATACTTGTGTTGTATTGATATTCACAACAGATATTATTGTAGCCTACCTACTACTACTACTGATTATATTAATACTACAGATTAAAATATGTTCCAAGGTCATGGCTTATGGGTTATATTATATTTATATACCTACCTGCTCTACTTAGATGTTATACATATTAAACTACCTACTATAAACTGTGTTTTAAAAAAAAATATGTTTCCCTTTAATATTATTTTAATTTGAAATACCTATATCTATTCAAAAAAATTATAACGATTTAGCCGCTTTTAGAAGCCAAATGCAACGATATTACAATGAAAATCGTTATAAAAGAAACTAGCTAGCTAGTCTGAATATAAAAACAGGAATTGAATAAAATATAGAAATGACTAATAGAAATAATATTGTAACATTGATCACGAATATGAATTCTTATTAAATACACGACACACGTGGAAAACCTTAAACGCATTTTGTTGGTAAACAAACAAAAAATAAATGTAGGTAGGGTAAAACGTCGCAAAGTCGGCCGTTTGGATGATTTCCGTTTTTCGATCTGCTGCTGTTCCAAAAATATGTCACACAGTGCAATAACATTGGTATTATATTCTTATGACGTCATTCAATGCGTACCTAGTCTAAGCATGAAATATGCTAAATGAACTTTTGTTTACGAACCATGAAGGTTTTAATGAAAAGAGATGGCTTTTGCCTAATGTCGAAGGTCGGTCCTAAATTCGTAAAAAAAATTCCTAAAGTCGGCATATCTTTTTGGATGAGTTGGGCTTACAAGGGATGTTCAAAAGGCATTTCAAAATAAAATTGAAAATAAACAATAGTAAGTAAGTAATTATATTTATTTTTCTAATCAATTATTTTTATGAAATTTGCGTACTTAGTCAGGTTTCAGTTTTTTAAACTTTTCACTTCATTTTGTCCTGACAACCCATACACGGTCAATAGACCGTACGGTCAATACAATCATTAATCAATTATAATTTTAATGAATGGAATTATAATACAATCTGATATTTTTTTCTAAATTATTGAATTGTTATGTAAATTTAGAATCTCAATGATGTATTTGTCTAATCCAATTTAATTTTATACTTATTTGCATGTATACCTATACCATGTCACCAATGCCTTCAACAGGTCATTTGTATTTACCCCCAATTTAACAAATGGAAGTGATTAAAAATAGCAATAACAAATAGGAACACCCTGTATGAGCTCTACTGTCTGCAAGGATCAAGCGGCCGTGTTTAAGAATTTATTTCAACGATGTCTGTCCTATGGTCGGCCGTGTATGCGCATTAGGTTTTTAACGTATCTTAAACCCTATACCCGGGCCCCCTCTTATTTCATAAACAAATAAGAAAACAGACTGAATAAACACACGGAATTATTCTTTGTCACTTACTTTAACTGTAACATACGATAACAACCACCATAATACACTAGAAATTACAGAAATCACTTGCCCCGAAATTCACTAGAAATGTGCTTTTGCTAATAATTCGGCAAAACATGCGAAATTTGTGATCTCAGTGTACGTCTGAGCTTGAATGAGCCATTAAATAGCTGCCGACTGTCGCCATTTTGTAAACCCTTTTATATAGTGAAGAGTATGAGATGTTTTCGTTCAAAAATAACAGAAAACGGTTAGACAAAAAGTCTTTAGGCCATGGTCGTCTTTAGGACAGTTTACCCTACGCGGTTACAGTGACACATTGTAAATACCATACTTCAATTAGTCACTTTCCTCAACGCCCATTGTGCTCTTGATAAGTTTTCCTGTTAGAGTAATATAAAACCGCGCGTCTCGGTGTCTGTACTCTGTACCCTGTAGCCAGTAACTAGTATAGTTGCCACAATGAAACCAGTTTTATTTTTTGTGTTCATAGTACTTTGCTCACAGATGAGCTGGGTAGTATGCGACACTGTTGTAATCAACGGATTATCAACAACAACGACAACAACAAAAAAGCCTTGGTCAACAAAAATTAAAAATGGTTTGGTATGTAATAATATTTTGTAGAAAATAAAACTGTAATATTATTCTATCGTGACCATAATAAAGTGTACCAACCTACTTTTTTTTTACAAAAAAACTCCTTTTTACAGTTTTATTAAATAAAAAAAAGAAAATGAATTGAAATGTGAGAGGTTTTCTTAATAAATGAATGTTATTTTCAGGATAATTTCTTTAGAGGTGCAGCGGTATTATCAACGGTGCAAGGCGCTATCCATAACAGACGTGCACACAATGCGGCAGCAGCCGCAAAACACTGATATTAAAAACAATGTTTATTATAATAAGTAATTATCGCCAAATATCATTAATTTTTATACGTAAACATCAGAAAAATATGCCAATTTTTTTTTATATTTTTTTTTTCTTTCGTTTGGCAATCGGACTTCAGACGAAGATTCCATTGTGCCATCTTCAAGTAGGTGTTTGTGTGGGTAATTCAAAGTAGCCTATTTATTGTATGCTATTTCGACTCAGTATACAGTCTCTGAGCCAAGACGCCCCGAAGAAAGATTATAGCATCAGTGAATCTTGAAGTCAACACGATAATGCACTTTTAATACTAGTTCCTGATCATAAATTCATCACTATGTACTATAACCAATGTTTGCTTGACATTACACTATCAATGCTATCAATAATAAGAATCAAACTTTGAAACACACTGAAATTAAATTTCTAATCACGAGTCACGAGCCCAAAGGGACGCTATCGTAGTTTTACTATACCACCCACTTTGTGCAGTAAAGTTGAATTCATCATTGACTTTTTTGGTAAGATTAAAAGAAGTGATACTTCTATAAGACATGTTATTTTACCTTGTTTTATTTCGATTCCGTTTAATAGTAGATTTTACAACAAGTGCACAAAACGAATCATTTCTATCCGAGACTTTTAGCAGCCCGAGCCGAAGGCGAGTGCTGATAGTAATGTCGAGGATAGAAATGGTTTTGTGGACGAGTTATAAACTAAAAACTCAGCTTTGAGTTTCATCCTTTCATAAAAAAGTTACGGCAAGCGTCTATTGTAATAAAATATCTTACAATAGGTATTGTAAGTGAATAATGTCGTTGCAAACATAGATATTGTATCCAGTTCGCAAATGACATATTTCATGTTAGATGGCGTGTCGAGTTGCTGACTGGAAGACCGCACTGGGCGACAGCCAACAAAGGAAGTGCTGTCATGAATCATACGCCGCGGCCGCAGAGAATCTACCTATTTGAAATGACGTGAAAAGAACAAAAATAGACATAGCCAAATTGGGCTATTTCGACTACATTTTCTACATAATAACAGCGTTTTACCCTGAAATAAAACGCTTATTAACCTCCCGTATGGCCGCACTGGTGGAGTAGAGGGAGTAGTGTGGGAGCGAGAGGGAGCTATAGGGTAGAAAGAGAGGAAAGATGTGCGGAAAACAGATAAGGCCTATCTCATTATGTATATAATTTATACATAAGCTTCAAATAACGGTCTAGTGTTTAATACAATGCTAAGTGATCTATAAAAAAATATTATTTAGAAGCATGAATTATCAAATTTTCTGTACCTACCTTTATTTAATTGATCGTATCTACTTAAGGTCGCTGTATACGTAACGGGATAATACCTCGGACGGGACGGGGACGTGACTTTTTGTTCGACACGGCCACGTTCCCGTCCCGTCCGTGTATCCGCGTCGTATGCATATTCACATACATTTAATATTTAACGTCCCGTCCCGTCCGGGAAAAAACACGTTACGTATACAGCGACCTTTATCTAATACTAGCTGATCTATCAGACCTTGTCTTTACTATAAATAAAGTATTTGGGCAAGGGCAAAATAAGTCTCCTCCTCTCCTTACCATCAAACCATTTTTTTACCCACAAAACACTACATAAATCCAGTGTATGTCTAAATCATAGTATGTACATCCATACTAGCCAAATTGAAGCGTAATTTATTTTCACTCACAGCTATGTCGTGAATTCACTTGTGATGTGAGTAATGATCGAAGATTCTATTGTGGTAGGTACGTCTTATTGTCAAACTTTTGTGATACATGGATTTACCTTTGAGAAATATTCATGAAATATCAATACCTACTAAAACATAAATGTGCGTGTGTTTCCATGACTACCTTCTTTCACGTCGATGATGTACCTACTAGAGTGCCTCCTCGTACCTCTTACTTTTTGCGTTCAGGAGGGCTACTACGAAACGTTAATCCGATATTTCGGCCGAAGTATCGGAAGAATTTTAACCGTGAAATACAAGGTATTTCATGGTTATTTTAGTAATTCCTTGAAATCTATCCATGAAATACCTTGTACTTTATGGTTATTTTAGTAGTTCATTGAATTATAATCATGAAATAACTTGTATTTCACGGTTAAAATTCTTCCGATACTTCGGCCGAAGTATCGGATTTACGTTTCGTAGTAGCCCTGCAGGTTCGGCGTGTGGTACGCTTTGGTTCATGAAATTATAAAAGTTTAAACTAGTTTAAAGAAATAAAACCAAAAAGAGATCTTGACATTTCTTTAAAATAAACAAATCTATTATTCTTCTAATTAGAGCTTATTGGTCGTGGACCACCTGCGTGGTACACCTGGGTGGACCACGGGCATTTTTTCTTGCCCGTGGTCCACCTAAATGATTTGTAATAAGAAATTCAAATATTCAATGGGCCATGGTCCACCTCCATCCGAGTTAGTGTTTATTTCTAGGATTATTTTCGAATGTTTTTGGTGTAGTTTAGGAATGCTTTTGGATGGATTAGGAATTCTATTAGGATTATTTTGCAATGTTTTAGGATGGATTAGAAATGGTTTTAAGATTATTTTGCAATGTTTTTAGGATAGATTAGGAATGCTTTTAGGATTATTTAGCAATGTTTTAGGATGGATTAGGAATGCCTTTAGGATTATTAAGAAATCTTTTTAGGATGGATTAGGAATGCTTTTAGGATTATTGAGCAATGTTTTTGGGATGGAGTAGGAATGCCTTTAGGATTATTAAGAAATGTTTTTAGGATGGATTAGGAATGCTTTTAGGATTATTTAGCAATGTTTTTGGGATGGATTAGGAATGCCTTTAGGATTATTAAGAAATGTTTTTAGTTTTTATGGATTAGGAATGCTTTTAGGATTATTTAGCAATGTTTTTAGGATGGATTAGAAATGCTTTTAGAATTATTTAGCAATGCTTTTAGGATAGACTAGGAATGCTTTTAGGATTATTTGGCAATGTTTTTAGGATGGATTAGGAATGATTATTTTCGTTTTTTTTTGATATACTTTAGGATTATTATAGGTAATTTTGACGATATTAGATGATTTTGAAATTTAAAATCATACGCAAACCGTAAAATTATAGTACCACAACCATAATTATCATCATACCACATTTTTTCTAAGTGACCATAAAATGGAGTCGACGCGAAAAAAAAAAATTCCCACTTTACATATCGCACTGCTATTACAAGAGTGTATCAACTCAAAAAATGATGAATTTGAGTTAACTCATTTTTCAAAAGCAAAATTCAATTCTCTATGTGCCAATAAAATCGTCGTATAAATAGGTCAAGAAACAATTAAGAGATGGCGTTATAAGTCACTTTTCATGGTTGACTGACTGTTGTAACCCCCCCTGCAACATTGCATTATTTTAAGTTAAGGTTCAAATTTCAAAGAGTGAGGACGTGTCGCCGTTCGTTTAGACTGCAATATTTTGAATTGTGACATAATAATAATAAATAATAAAAATAAAAATAATTTATTTCACCAACAAGATTTAAAACTACAGCTAGATGCCGAGACCTCCTTTTAGGCAATATTAATGCCTGTGCCAGGAGATCCCGCTCTTCCGAACCTTATTTAATTTAGTGCTACAAAAAAAAAATAATTAAAATGTGAATTTGGGTTTGTGTAGGTGAAGAGTACATACAATACAATATGGTATATTAACATAGATAATTATATGATGTAATATAATAGATATAGGAGTGCTAATTAATGTATATAGCATTAGCATAAGCTCGCACATATATAAATCATATACATTTGTGACATTGTTACTGAAACAGGTATGTAATTTTTTATTATTATTTCCAATTAATACATTATTGTTGATTTATACCTAAATATGAACTTTGTGTATTTTGAGTTGTTGATTAATACATAATCGATTTCAAGTAACATTTTGACTAACAACATTTTTGTTGGTTCAGTAAGTAATTTTAGACTTATTACAGTCTTGTTGAAGAATTTTTGCTTACTGGTTTTTTCTGGTAGTTATAAGTTTAAATTGAAAAGTCACTGTTACTCATAATTGAATTAAAGTCACATATGCAAACAGTCTTATTGAATTCGAATTAAAAATATTTGTCTATGATTTATAACATAATTTTTAGTTACTACATTATTGGTGACCAAAAAAAGGTTTTTGTTTTTACCTTATAAAACATACTTTTTGTTTATTTGTAGCATGAACCGTGGTGGGCGACTAGTAGATATGACGACCGGAACTACACCCATCGATGAGTGGCACAGTGATCAAAGTTATTTTAACGATTCGGATTCTGTCTGACCCTCATTTCAATCCAACGTCAACAAGTAATGTTCCCGCTTTACTTCAGCCTGCAGCCACGAGACAGCGAAGTAATTCTGCAGCAAGTAGCTCCACTAGTAGTAGTAGTTCCACTTCATGAAGATTAAGTAACTCAGCAGCAGAAAGCACATTCAATCCCGTAGTTTCTACTAGTTGGTCAGCAGCAGGTCAAATAACTACGAAGGCATCAAAAGTGTAGGAAATTGTAAGAGGCAAGATAAGGGTGAGAAACGAAGCGAATTGGAAAAGTCTTAAAAGGTCATCTAACCACCTTGTAGGCGGGTGTCCTACGCTGCGCTTTCCGGTGCGTGGTCGTAGTCCAAAACCCTTTTGCCCCACCGGCCATCGGTTCTGCGCGATATGTGCCCTGCCCACTGCCACTTCAGCTTGCGATCCGTTTGACTATATCGGTTACTTTGGTTCTGCTACGGATCTCCTCATTTCTGATTCGATCTCGTAGAGAAACCCTGAGCATAGCTCTCTCCATTGGCTCGCTGAGTGACCGTGAGCCTTTATGAGGCCCATAGTGAGGGCCCTCGTCTCGGATCCATAGGTCATCACTGGTAACACACATTGCTCGAAGGTTCTTCGTTTCAAACACTGAGGAATTTCGAGCTAATCCACAATAAAATTAGAGTCTGCAAAGTATTTTTTTAAAATACTTTCGCAATAAAATATAAAATAATGTTGATTTTTTCTTATGTTATTTCTATAACTTTATGAAAGTGTCATAATGTTTGTGAAACTTAGTATTTAGGTATTACTTTTGGTAAATACATTATTTTTCTTAAATATTATGACTTTATTTGCGTTCTAACCTTAGTCTAAATGATTATTGCTATATCCTATAATTATTATTAACGCATTAAATCAAAAAAGTGACCGAAAATCACACAAAAAATAACCTAATAAACCGTAATAAGTTTAAATTATTTCACCTATAAGTACACAACTAAAAATAAAACATTTTTTATTTTTATTTGCTCATATAATATAGTATCAACTTAAAAATTGGAAATATTTTGATAACCAGCAATCTTAGAAACAATTTATAAATACATAAATCCTTTAATTTAATCAATAATCATAATACCATGTTTAACTTTTTTATAATGTAAAAAGAAACAGTGTAATTAGTTTTTCGTTGTTTCTGAAAAAAACTTGATTTTGAGTTGATACACTCTTGTAATAGCAGTGCGATATAGGGTAGGCAATCCCAAAAAAATTATTTTCAAATTTTTTTTCTACTTTTTAGCATTGATAATATTATGTGTATCAGTATATGTTACCGGAAATGTATGTGTCTGTAAATAAAATAATTGGAACATGTTGTTCATCAGACAAAGCTGGGTTAGGTTAGGGTTAGCTTGTGATTGTGACCATTGCATTGCGCTTTATAATAACACATTTCCTAGAAATTGTATATGTTACGCTTTGATTGCTCACAACGCGTTGATTGAACCGCTCGCTCGGCGGTGTTATGATCACAAGATAATCTTAACCTAACCCACCAATGTCTGTTGGTATTCTAACAAACATTGGTGGGTTAGGTTAGTATTTATTTATTTATTTAACTTTATTGACCACAATACATAAGTACTGATACAATAGGCGGACTTAATGCTAAATTGCATTCTCTACCAGTCAACCATTGGGAAGTGCAGAGATTCACGAATGCGGTTTACTTGTTACTACTTATAACATTACTCAATATAGTATTCAGACAGACATTGGTGGGTTAGGTTAGGGTTATCTTGTGACCATAACACCTTTTCCTTTAAATATTTTACTATCAACTTATGACGTCATTACACAATTTATGTGTTATAAAAGCATGTCGCGAGAATTACCTGCCTAGGTCAATAAGTAAATGATTTTAATTTTTAAAAATCAAACTAAATAAAT
The DNA here is from genome assembly GCA_905163395.2 of Endotricha flammealis. Lineage (NCBI taxonomy): Eukaryota > Metazoa > Arthropoda > Insecta > Lepidoptera > Pyralidae > Endotricha > Endotricha flammealis. The sequence goes on along the minus strand of LR990863.1, from coordinate 8,175,642 downwards.
AAGGGAAAATAAATACGAGTAGCTACAAAAATATCGCGACAAGCTTTTATATCGTGTTAATGATAAATTGTAAAAGAATCGTTTTAGCGCATTTAAATAAAAGATTTATTTAAAAAAGTTTTTTTTCTATTATTTAATACCAAATAAAATAATTTTCTCAAGGTTCAGGGAATAACCAGCCAAACTCTGTCATGGAAATTTATAAAGAAATGAAAAATAAGGTTTATTAAAGAATAATGTTTTGAACAACCACACAATTGTAGCATGAATGGCATTGTTCAAAATCGGACGGCCTACCACATGGTTGCAGGAAGCAGAAGTATGGTGACCCAACTTCCAATAATGATCAGCTCATAACGGGTTACTGGAAATTTTGCTGTGCCTTAATCAACTCCAAGCAGTGATAATATTACTAAACATTATATATTTTTTTTATAATTATGAACATATATACACAACGAAGGTTTAGTGGATAGTACGTAATGGGTGCCATTTTACGGAACCCTAAAAATGGAAAAAGGTTAGGTATTTACGTTATCAAAAATTTATACTTAATTTTTATTTGGAAATGTCAATTCATTGACCTGAGAAAGTGAAGACCACGTAACGTGTAAGTATTATTTTAGGAGAATCTATCTATCTAGTGAAGTCAAACAAAATATTGCATTATATCGATTCCACGATTTTCGTACTGGCACAGGATTTCTTCATTTAAAAATCGTCGGAACAGGAAACAATTTTTTTATCATACCGCAAACAAACAACCAAGCGGGCCACGTGATGGAAAGTAGTTACCGCCACCTATAAACATCAGAAATACCAAAGGCGCTACCAATGCGAAGGTAACCTGCTTTAAGGTAAGGTAAAGAAAGAAAAGGGATAAGGAAATAAGAAGGTAAAGGAGTTGGCTTCCAGATCTCTTGTTCACCAATATTCTGTGAGAGGGTGGTACTTCCCCGGTCAAGCTAGTCCATTTCCTAAATGATCTACCACTCTACAAGTGGAAGATAGCTGATATTTAAAAATATTTTTCTAGAAATCTTCCTGGCATTATTAAAAAACAGGTTAAATTCTAGAATATTTCAGGCATCACCTGCAGACGTTCGTGATTTTGTAGGTGTTTGACTTCTTGTCACTTGCAGATTGATTGACGATGCAGGTTGCTTGTAATTCGCCCATACATGGGGGTAGTTTATTTTGTTGCCTTTGAGCCAAACCGCATGTTACTGATATACGTAGATTTATGAGCAATCATGAGATAAGATATCTAACAACATAGATACCTAGTTGTTAACGAAAAGGTAATTAATAAAGTCAATTAAATAGAGTATTTACATATTCCGATCTTTATTGGTATTAAAATAAATTACATTTTCAATAAAAAAACAAATACTAACTTTTTAAGATAGGTAGGTAATCTTTGTTAAAGAAAAGGTAATTAAGAACATACCAAATATCATAAATATTGGCCCAGCCATTTGAGCGTGAAGAAGTAACAAACATACACATAACTTTAAATAATAGTAGCTTTTCCCCGCGGCTTCGCTCGCGTTAATTTTATGACATAGATCTCGTTTGACAACAAAACAACCCATAGCGCGACTTGTGTTGTGTATGCAAATTTTCATAATGATCGGCTGCTTAGTCAAGCAGTGAAGGAATAACAAACAAACAAACTCAATTTCTCATTTTTAATATTAGTAAGGATTCGTATAGTAATAGGATATTGTATTAAAATATGTAAAATTTTCAAGAAAAGCAACGATTGTCTAGCTTGTTATAAGCTCGTGCGCGGTCCCTGCTGCGCCGATGAATGAAAGGCCTTTTCCCTGAAAGAAGAATAAGACAAATATTTAGTATACAGTCGAAGTTGTTAAACATGTATTCAGTCAGTATTTATGACAACATTTTGATATCAACGAAAATTAAATTATAGAACACTTACAATAGCCTTGGCTCCCTTTTTGATGGCGTTGACGTTGACCTTGGGGTCGGCTTGACCCCCACCGACGAACAGCGCGAGCATCGCCACCACCAGGAAGAAAAGACCCGACAGCTTCATGTTTAGAGGTAGGGTAGAGGTAAGGTGACTTCAAGTCTAAGCAATAAATCTGGGAATGATGTTTCTGTACCACAGTCCATCCTATTTATACAAAAACACTGATACACATACAAAAACCCAACAAGTTTGCTCACAGAACTAGGATTCTCCTACAATAAGTGTAATTGTAACAATTTGCTAATCGTTGACTCCCATTACGTTTTTAAAACCATTATTTATTTTCCTTTAGTCATAAAACCTACTTGCCAAGATTCTTCCAGCCTTAGGGAAAAATAACGAATCATCCATTATTTTGCGCTACGTCAATACACACAATTAATTAGGAGAAACCCCGATCCTCATTGCGTGTAAATGAATGGATGTTATTTATTACATTTAAATAGAAGATCATTTGTGAAATACAGAACATTCACAGTTTTACAGTGAAGACGTGAAGTTCTTACTACTTCGTTAAACTCCTCAATCTCTCTAAACATGAAGCTGTCCGGTCTTTTCTTCCTGGTAGTGGCGGTGCTCGCGCTGTTCGTCGGTGCGGGTCAAGCCGACCCCAAGGTCAACGTCAACGCCATCAAAAAGGGTGCCAAGGCTATTGTAAGTGTTTCTGAATAGCATTTTTAAAATTACTTCCAAGACGTCAGTTTTAAACTAACTATGGGGTCATAGTCACAGTGCATCCACACCGCAGTTACTTTGTCTAGAGAAATGATTCCAAGTGTTAATGGGCAACATCCGATAACAAAAAGTTATTAGAAAGTCGCAAAAGTTGAAAAATGTAACCCAAAGTTTTTCGTGTAATATTGTGCTTGTGCCTTACAAAAATTAACTGCTGTGTGGATGCACAGTAAAGAAGAAAAAAAAGATGTCTTGAGACTTAATGTGGAGTTAAAGTGCGCTTATAAACATAATTATACTTAATGCATTTTTAAACTGACAAATATTTTAATTTGACTCCTTCTTTCAGGGAAAAGGCCTTTCGTTCATCGGCGCTGCAGGAACCGCACACGAACTTATAACAAGCTAGAAAATACATAGATGTTTTTAAAAATGTAAAATATTAACATTAATAAAAATCTGTATTATTTTGCAAATACTTTATTTTATTCTTTCTTAAATCACTCCTACTTTTTAACAACGATCGGCTAAGGGCTGTTTTAAACTGTTAAGATTATTCTTAATTTTAGTGAAAGATAGAAAAAAGTACTTTCAGTAGTTTGGCGATTTGTACTGACAAGTGACTGACAAAGAATGAAATAGATACCTACCTTTTCCTTTAAATATTTTACTATCAACTTATGACGTCATTACACAATTTATGTGTTTTAAAAGCATGTCGCGAGAATTACCTGTCTAGATCAACAAGTAAATGATTTTAACTTTTAAAAATCAAACTAAATAAATAAGGGAAAATAAATACGAGTAGCTACAAAAATATCGCGACAAGCTTTTATATCGTGTTAATGATAAATTGTAAAAGAATCGTTTTAGCGCATTTAAATAAAAGATTTATTTAAAAAAGTTTTTTTTCTATTATTTATTACCAAATAAAATAATTTTCTCAAGGTTCAGGGGATAACCAGCCAAACTCTGTCATGGAAATTTATACAGAAATAAAAAATAAGGTTTATTAAAGAAGAATGTTTTGAACAACCCCACCCAGTGAGGCTTGACACTGTTTAGAATTGTGGCATGAATGGCATTGTTTAAAATCGGACGGCCTACCACATGGTTGCAGGAAGCAGAAGTATGGTGACCCAACTTCCAATAATGATCAGCTCATAACGGATTACTGGAAATTTTGCTGTGCCTTAATCAACTCCAAGCAGTGATAATATTACTAAACATTATATTTTTTTTTTATAATTATGAACATACGCACAACGAAGGTTTAGTAGATAAGTACATAATGGGTGCCATTTTACGGAACCCTAAAAATGGAAAAAGGTTAGGTATTTACGTTATCAAAAATTTATACTTAATTTTTATTTGGAAATGTCAAATCATTGACCTGAGAAAGTGAAGACCACGTAACGTGTAAGTATTATTTTAGGAGAATCTATCTATCTAGTGAAGTCAAACAAAATATTGCCTTATATCGATTCCACGATTTTCGTACTGGCACAGGATTTCTTCATTTAAAAATCGTCGTAACAGGAAACAATTTTTTTATCATACCGCAAACAAACAACCAAGCGGGCCACGTGATGGAAAGTAGTTACCGCCACCTATAAACATCAGAAATACCAAAGGCGCTACCTGCTTTAAGGTAAGGTAAAGAAAGAAAAGGGATAAGGAAATAAGAAGGTAAAGGAGTTGGCTTCCAGATCTCTTGTTCACCAATATTCTGTGAGAGGGTGGTACTTCCCCGGTCAAGCTAGTCCATTTCCTAAATGATCTACCACTCTACAAGTGGAAGATAGCTGATATTTAAAAATATTTTTCTAGAAATCTTCCTGGCATTATTAAAAAACAGGTTACATTCTAGAATATTTCAGCCATCACCTGCAGACGTTCTTGATTTTGTAGGTGTTTGACTTCTTGTCACGTTCGGCTGACGATGCAGGTTGCTTGTAATTCGCCCATACATTGGGGTAGTTTATTTTGTTGCCTTTGAGCCAAACCGCATGTTACCATACGTCGATTTACATGTAACTCTGTATTTTAGTGGATCAATCATGAGATAAGATGTCTAACAATATAGATATCTAGTTAAACAATCCTTGTTAACGAAAAGGTAATTAATAAAGTCAATTAAATAGAGTATTAACATATTCCGATCTTTATTGGTATTAAAATAAATTTAATTATAATTATATATAAATTATAAAATAGGTAGCTAATCTTTGTTAAAGAAAAGGTAATTAAGAACATACCAAATATCATAAATATTGGCCCAGCCATTTGAGCGTGAAGAAGTAACAAACATACACATAACTTTAAATAATAGTAGCTTTTCCCCGCGGCTTCGCTCGCGTTAATTTTATGACATAGATCTCGTTTGACAACAAAACAACCCATAGCGCGACTTGTGTTGTGTATGCAAATTTTCATAATGATCGGCTGCTTAGTCAAGCAGTGAAGGAATAACAAACAAACAAACTCAATTTCTCATTTTTAATATTAGTAAGGATTCGTATAGTAATAGGATATTGTATTAAAATATGTAAAATTTTCAAGAAAAGCAACGATTATCTAGCTTGTTATAAGCTCGTGCGCGGTCCCTGCTGCGCCGATGAATGAAAGGCCTTTTCCCTGAAAGAAGAATAAGACAAATATTTAGTATACAGTCGAAGTTGTTAAACATGTATTCAGTCAGTATTTATGACAACATTTTGATATCAACGAAAATTAAATTATAGAACACTTACAATAGCCTTGGCTCCCTTTTTGATGGCGTTGACGTTGACCTTGGGGTCGGCTTGACCCCCACCGACGAACAGCGCGAGCATCGCCACCACCAGGAAGAAAAGACCCGACAGCTTCATGTTTAGAGGTAGGGTAGAGGTAAGGTGACTTCAAGTCTAAGCAATAAATCTGGGAATGATGTTTCTGTACCACAGTCCATCCTATTTATACAAAAACACTGATACACATACAAAAACCCAACAAGTTTGCTCACAGAACTAGGATTCTCCTACAATAAGTGTGAACCGAATTTGCTAATCGTTGACTCCCATTACGTTTTTAAAACCATTATTTATTTTCCTTTAGTCATACAACCTATTTGCCAAGATTCTTCCAGCCTTAGGGAAAAATAACGAATCATCCATTATTTTGCGCTATACGTCATTACACACAATTACGAGAAAACCCGATCATCATTGCGTATAAGTTGAATGGATGTTATTACATTTAAATAGAAGATCGGGTGAAATACAGGGCATTCACAGTTTTACAGTGAAGCCGTGAAGTTCTTAGTACTTCGTTAAACTCCTCAATCTCTCTAAACATGAAGCTGTCGGGTCTTTTCTTCCTGGTAGTGGCGGTGCTCGCGCTGTTCGTCGGTGCGGGTCAAGCCGACCCCAAGGTCAACGTCAACGCCATCAAAAAGGGTGCGAAGGCTATTGTAAGTGTTATATTGCCAGTTTCTGAATAGCATTTTTTAAATTACTTCCAAGACGTCAGTTTCAAACTAACTATGGGGTCATAGTCACAGTGCATCCACACCGCAGTTACTTTGTCTAGAGAAATGATTCCAAGTGTTAATGGGCAACATCCGATAACAAAAAGTTATTAGAAAGTCGCAAAAGTTGAAAAATGTAACCCAAAGTTTTTCGTGTTGCACTATATTGTGCTTGTGCCTTACAAAAATTAACTGCTGTGTGGATGCACAGTAAAGAAGAAAAAAAAATGATGTCTTGAGATTTAATGTGGAGTTAAAGTGCGCTTAGAAACATAATTATACTTAATGCATTTTTAAACTGACAAATATTTTAATTTGACTCCTTCTTTCAGGGAAAAGGCCTTTCGTTCATCGGCGCTGCAGGGACCGCACACGAACTTATAACAAGCTAGAAAATACATAGATGTTTTTAAAAATGTAAAATAATTTAACATTAATAAAAATCAGTATTATTTTGCAAATACTTTATTTTATTTTTTCTTAAATCACTCCTACTTTAACAACGATCGGCTAAGGACTGTTTTAAACTGTTAAGATTATTTTTAATTTCAGTGAAAGATAGAAAAAAAGTACTTTCAGTAGTTTGGCGATTTGTACTGACAAGTGACTGACAAAGAATGAAATAGATTTAGACCTACCTTTTCCTTTAAATATTTTACTATCAACTTATGACGTCATTACACAATTTATGTGTTTTAAAAGCATGTCGCGAGAATTACCTGTCTAGATCAACAAGTAAATGATTTTAACTTTTAAAAATCAAACTAAATAAATAAGGGAAAATAAATACGAGTAGCTACAAAAATATCGCGACAAGCTTTTATATCGTGTTAATGATAAATTGTAAAAGAATCGTTTTAGCGCATTTAAATAAATAAAAAATTTATTTAAAAAAGTTTTTTTTCTATTATTTATTACCAAATAAAATAATTTTCTCAAGGTTCAGGGAATAACCAGCCAAACTCTGTCATGGAAATTTATAAAGAAATGAAAAATAAGGTTTATTAAAGAAGAATGTTTTGAACAATCACACCCACTGAGGCTTGACACTGTTTAGAATTGTAGCATGAATGGCATTGTTTAAAATCGGACGGCCTACCACATGGTTGCAGGAAGCAGAAGTATGGTGACCCAACTTCCAATAATGATCAGCTCATAACGGATTACTGGAAATTTTGCTGTGCCTTAATCAACTCCAAGCAGTGATAATATTACTAAACATTATATATTTTTTTTATAATTATGAACATACGCACAACGAAGGTTTAGTGGATAAGTACGTAATGGGTGCCATTTTACGGAACCCTAAAAATGGAAAAAGGTTAGGTATTTACGTTATAAAAAATTTATACTTAATTTTTATTTGGAAATGTCAATTCATTGACCTGAGAAAGTGAAGACCACGTAACCTGTAAGTATTATTTTAGGAGAATCTATCTAGTGAAGTCAAACAAAATATTGCATTATATCGATTCCACGATTTTCGGACTGGCACAGGATTTCTTCATTTAAAAATCGTCGTAACAGGAAACAATTTTTTTATCATACCGCAAACAAACAACCAAGCGGGCCACGTGATGGAAAGTAGTTACCGCCACCTATAAACATCAGAAATACCAAAGGCGCTACCAATGCGAAGGTAACCTGCTTTAAGGTAAGGTAAAGAAAGAAAAGGGATAAGGAAATAAGAAGGTAAAGGAGTTGGCTTCCAGATCTCTTGTTCACCAATATTCTGTGTGAGGGTGGTACTTCCCCGGTCAAGCTAGTCCATTTCCTAAATGATCTACCACTCTACAAGTGGAAGATAGCTGATATTTAAAAATATTTTTCTAGAAATCTTCCTGGCATTATTAAAAAACAGGTTAAATTCTAGAATATTTCAGGCATCACCTGCAGACGTTCGTGATTTTGTAGGTGTTTGACTTCTTGTCCCGTTCGGCTGACGATGCAGGTTGCTTGTAATTCGCCCATACATTGGGGTAGTTTATTTTGTTGCCTTTGAGCCAAACCGCATGTTACTGATATACGTAGATTTATGAGCAATCATGAGATAAGATATCTAACAATATAGATACCTAGTTAAACAATCTTTGTTAACGAAAAGGTAATTAAGAAAGTCAATTAAATAGAGTATTTACATATTCCGATCTTTATTGGTATTAAAATAAATTACATAAAAAAAAACAAATACCTACTAACTTTATAAGACAGGTAGCTAATCTTTGTTAAAGAAAAGGTAATTATGAACGTCAATTAAATAGAGTGTTTGCAAATGATTCTGATCTAGATTTCTTTTAAAGTAAAACTGATTTTTATTTAATCACTGTGTATTTATTTATGCACAGCAGCGCCATCTATATCAGACTTTTGATGAAATCCTACGGGAATCGCGCGTACTTTTCGGATAAGAAGTAGCTTATTGTAGTAGCCAAGGTATCAGCTACCTACATAGTACATACCAAATATCATAAATATTGGCCCAGCCATTTGAGCGTGAAGAAGTAACAAACATACACATAACTTTCGCCTTTATATAATACTAGCTTTTCCCCACGGCTTCGCTCGCGTTAATTTTATGACATAGATCTCGTTTGACAACAAAACAACCCATAGCGCGACTTGTGGTGCCATCTGTTGGCCGATACAGCGCCCTCTATAGTACAAAAATTATTTTCCCAAAAGTAGCCTATGTTGGGCTCTGTACCCCTAACAATATGTCATACAACATACTTGCCAAGATTCTTCCAGCTTTAGGGAAAAATAACGAATCATCCATTCGAGAAAACCCGATCCTTATTGCGTGTAAATGGAATGGATTTTATTTCATTTAAATAGAAGATCGGGTGGAATACAGGACATTCACAGTTTTACAGTGAAGACGTCAAGTTCTTACTACTTCGTTAAACTCCTCAATCTCTCTAAACATGAAGCTGTCGGGTCTTTTCTTCCTGGTGGTGGCGGTGCTCGCGCTGTTCATTGGTGGGGGTCAAGCCGACCCGAAGGTCAACGTCAACGCCATCAAAAAGGGAGCCAAAGTTATTGTAAGTGTATCGTGATTACTCCGATTTATTATACAACTAGCTGCTGCCAGCAGCGGGGTTACCCGCGTTTAATTTAATGCACAGTAGCGCCATCTATATCCGACTTTTGACCAAATTGCGTTTTCGGGATAATGAAGTACCCTATGTGTTATTCCAAGATATCAGCTACCTACTTACCAAATATCATAAAAATTGTCCCAGCCATTTGAGCGTGAAGAAGTAACAAACATACACACAACTTTCGCCTTTATATATTAGTAGGATTAATGTACATATTTTCAATGAATGAAGCACTCATACAATTATATTAGACAGAAAACATCCAGACCAAATCCAACACCTACCTATCATGTTCACGCACACAAGTGTTTATTTCGGGATATTGTAATGAATTGCTTGGGATTCGAACTGGTCACCCTTGGGATAAAGTAGCCGTTCAAACGCCAGTCTTAAAATGTGATATCTTCAGACAAATATTTAAATACTCATTTTTCTTTCAGGGAAAAGGCCTTTCCGTAATTGGCGCTGCAGGAACCGCACACGAGCTTCTATCAAACTAGACATAGTTGCTTTCATTGAAAATTTTATATATTTTAATATGATATGATTAAATAAAAGCGGAGTTACTTTGAAAATCCTGTATTTATTTTTATGTATTGCCTTCTAAAATCTCTCTTGAACAATGTCAAAGTCAAATCGTTTATTCAAAGACTTTCTCTGTTAATCTTAATTGGCTAAGATTTTATAATCTACATAAAATATACTGAAAGATAGAACTTAAATACCTTCAGCAGTTCTGAGATTTGTACACAGGGGAGCATTATTCGTAAGTAGGTATGTAATAATACAGTCCTCATTTTTGGTTTCGAACCCCTCAGTCTGCGGAGAGTTTTCTTCTCTGTCTATGCCATGTTCTACCCATTGTATAATGGGGTTAGTTCCGACGAATCGTTTGACTTGATGCCTACATCCACTTTCTACTATCGATCTGCTCGTCACCGGCGGGGAATCCAACCTTTTTTTTTACGTCAGAAAAATGCTTTGTGGCAGCCCCACCGCCCGGGGAGCACGCGGTGGGGACTGTAGAACTCACCACTAAAACTGACGAGATGCCTCTTGCCCCGTGTGGCGGAGCCACGGGAACCCGGATTCATCCGCGATCCCGCCAGGGCTGTCCGGCCAGCGAATTACAAAACCTATACCATTAGAGAGAAAGTGTAAACTAAACTGGCTTAGCTTTGGTTTGCCAAAAACTTGACGAAACCCTAATCTATTACAATACAGAAATTGACAGAAATAGACTTTGTTAGATAAATCCATTCTAACATTGTAGCAACAAATGCTATTCAATTTCATTCCGTTATTAATCTATCTGTCGTAGGTTTATGATGAAATCAGGTTTTTGATCAAAAACCTAGGCTTTTGATCAAGATCCGTAAGAAGACAAAATCATTGCTTTGTTTTACCATAAACCTGAAAATATCCAGTTTTTTCATCAAAAACCTAGACTGGGTTAGTTTTATGATAAAACTAATGGCAAAATCCTCGACTGGTTTAGTTTTAAGATGGCCACAACGTGGAATCGTAAGAAAAATTCGCGCCTCACTCGCTTCGCTCTTAATAATATAAGCGATAACGCATTTTTTTGTAACACAAGTTCTTTATAATCGACGCCATTGTTGTTGTTATGGCAGGTAAAACCTGTGTTGAATTGGTACTAAAAACTGCCAAAGAGGCGGCTATCGAGTTGCCGTACTACATTACGGCTAGCCGTGTAGCCGTATTAACACGTTCGCGGACGCACCGGCTATTGCAGTCGATAGTAACTTTCGCAGAATGACGCGCCGGTTATAGCATTCGATGTTCTTCTTCGCAATAAAGACGCAACTGCATTAGCAGATGAATTTTCACACTACTACAGTAAAATTCAGTATTCAGTGCCCCCATTTGGAATTCTTCAAATTTCCTGGTGTCACATAACATGTATTTTTATACCTTTGAACAAGTGACTACACTCCGGCCAATCCCTTGATATAAGTGCGCACTCACACTGACGCACCTGCAATAGCAGCGCTGATTGTATGGCGATTTGTTCAGTCGCGCAGCAAGTGCGCCGCTGAGTAGAAACGTAGTAAGAGTCTTGCGTGTGCGACTTGTGATCAACGTAAATAGAAAAAAAAATACATTTTCCTGAGTAAATATGATGTAAATTTTATTAATTTAAAGATCAAAGTAAAACATAGTGCTTTTGAATCGATTTGTGTACATAATAACGTCTATAATTACCTTATAATTTCGTTTTTATGTCGGTTTTCACGTATTTTTCTCGTAGGATATATCTAATATTATGCTACATAGTAATGTTCTAGTAAAGTCTAGTTAAATTATGGTCACTTACAGGTAGAGACGCATTTATTACGATACCACGATTACCAAAGAAGCACGTAGAGGTCTTGACATTACGGGTATTGACATTGCACAGAGGCGTCAGACAGGGAGATGTCATATCTCCGAAACTGTTCACGACCGCTCTGGAAGATGTCTTCAAGCTTCTGGATTGGAAAGTATTCGGCATCAACGTCCACGGCGAGTATATCACTCACCTTCGATTTGCCGACGATTTCGTGGTCATGGCGGAGTCGCTGGAGGATCTTAGATGCTCGAAGGCCTCAATCGAGTTTCCCAACAGGTGGGTCTAGAAATGAACATGGATAAGACGAAAATCATGTCCAATGTCCATGTCGCACCCGCCCCGGTCTCAGTTGGGAGCTCGATCCTCGAAGTTGTTGACGAGTACGTATACCTTGGACAAACCATCCAATTAGGTAGGAAAACTTCGAGAAAGAGGTCAATCGACGAATCCGACTCGTCTGGGCAGCTTTCGGAAAATTACGGCATATCTTCTCGTCCAAAATTCCTCAGTGCTTGAAACGAAGAAATTTCGAGCAATATGTGTTACCAGTGTTGACCTATGGATCCGAGACGCGGTCTCTCACTATGGGTCTCATAAGAAGGCTGACGGTCACTCAGCGAGCCATGGAGAGAGCTATGCTCGGTCGGGGCTTCTCTACGAGATCGAATCAGAAATGAGGAGATCCGTAGCAGAACCAAAGTAACCGACATAGCCAAACGGATCAGCAAGCTGAAGTGGCAGTGGGCAGGGCACATAGCGCGCAGAACTGATGGCCGATGGGGCAAAAGCGTAACGTAGGACGCCCGCCTGCAAGTTGCTCAGACGATCTAAGAAAAGTTGCAGGAAGCGGCTGGATGCAGGCCGCTGCCAGCAGGTCACATTGGAGGCGTTTGGGGGAGGCCTATGTCCAGCAGTGGACTTCTTGTGGCTGAAATGATGCTGATGATGATAGACGTTAACATTACTAATATGTAACTTCTGCTGTGGTTCAAAGAACAAAAAAAATTATTTACTAGATTTATGGATCCAACTGTTTTAGAGTTTTAGTATTAGTAGTTTTAAAAGTGCAATTTTTTTTTTTTTTTTTTTTTTTTTTTATTTAATTTAGGGACTTTGATCCATAAAAGACATGTCAGTCCCATCGTAACTTAATCTAAATTTTACACACACAAACATAGACATATAAAAAAAAAAGTATCATATACTAATTACTCAGACATACATTATGAATATTAACTAGGTACTTCTAAACCTACTTATTACTAAATTGTACAGTCTTTTTGCCTCAGAGGACCCTGGCTGGGCAAGAATGCCATGGAAAGCACCCACGTCACGAACATTTATACTAAGACTGGCCAATACAATTTTCCTCTCTGATTCATTCTTGACACATTCCATCAAAATGTGTTGAACATCATCGATAACGCCACACTCAGCGCAGTTAGCAGAGTCCACTTTTTTCATGAGGAATGCAAACTTTCCTGATGGAATGTGCCCTGAACGAAGTCTGTGGGCCAAAACTATGTCGTTTCTACCGAGATTACTATTGGCACACCATGGGAATTGAGGAGGTTGACCTTGTATAGTCTTATACCATATTCCTTTAGTTTGTGAAATGTCATTAAACTGTGCCGTCCAAAGATTATATATAGAAGTTTTAAATGTATTTAAGAATTCTGAAAAGTATGGTTTTATTAGTATTTCGGTACCTAAAGAGCTGGCTGCTTTAGCTAATTGATCAACCTCTTCATTTCCGCTGACTCCAACATGTGACGGTATCCACTGCATAATTACGTCCATGCCTTTATTCTGGAGTGCATGTATCTGGCGCAAGACAACGTAGGCTATCGATACCCCTCTGCTACCAGAGGCTGTTCGAGCCAGATGCTGAAGAGCGCTCTTGCTATCAGAAAATATTACAATTCTTTGCTGTCCACAAACCGTAACATACTCTAGAGCTTTCGATATGGCCAGAAGTTCTAAAGACATAATAGAAATATTTGCGTTAACTTGAAACATACAACTGTGCATTCGAGAAGTGTCATAGAAAGCAGCTCCTCTCCCATAGTTACTCCTCGACCCATCTGTATAAATCTTTTGCCAATTATTATTATATTTTATGTCCATTTCTCTTATGATATTATATTTTAACGTACTCAAATTCAAATATTTTTTAGCACCCATGACGCTGTCTAAATTTAAATTAATTACTTTTTTAATATTTATATATGACATCCATATGTCTAATGTAAACATTTCCAGTGGTTTACTTGAACTAACTTCATGTAGTCTTGTCTCTTGAAAGGTCAGTGCAAGAAGGGGTTTATTTTTTTTCCGCCAGTAACTATTACTACAATGAACACTTAAATTTTCTAAAAGTTCTATAGTAAAATTGTTAGTCCACGATTGAGCCTTGAGACAGATTTTATATGCAAGATACCTCCTTCTCAGATGCAGCGGTGGAATGCACAACTCACTTTCCATAACGTGGATTGGCGAGCTCTTAATAAATCCTCCTACTATCCTCAACGCCTGGTTTTGAACTTTGTCCAGCTTAGCTGTATGAGTTTTTGATGCATTGTCATACAAGTAACTAGCGTAATCTAGCCTACTTCTTATAAGAGAGATATACAGTGTGCGTAGATATTTTGGGTGTATTCCCCAACTCGAACCTGTTAATATTTTTAATAGATTTAAATATTTTGTTGTTTGAATCATAGTTTCATTTATATGTTTTCGCCACAAAAGAGATCTATCCATCCAGAGGCCTAGGTATTTAATACAGTCTGTTGAATTTATATTGTGATTATTTATTTGAAGATTAATTTGTTGCTTTCTAAAACCTCTACTAAAAATGCAGTATTTCGTTTTACTAGAAGACAAATTCAAACCCAGGTCATGAAGAATGGATACTATGGAATTTAGAGCACCTTGCATATTGTATTCACAATAAGATAAATCTTTGTGACTTATAAAAAGAACATAGTCGTCAGCATATTGACATATATTAACATTATGGACTTGATGACATATGCTATATGTTGCAATATTAAATAGCAGAGGAGAGATAGGGTCACCTTGCGCCAGGCCTTGGTTAGTCCACCTCGATGCAGTAGTTGTACCATTTTTAATTATAAGTTCCCTATCATTCAAAAAGTTCCAAACATACGTACATATAATTTTTCCTACACTTAGTTCGTCCAAAGTAGATACGAGTTTTGCAATTGCTACATTATTATATGCGTTTTCTATATCCAGAAAGCAGCCCAGAGTTGGGATGTTCTTGGATAGCGCAATTTGGATGTATGATGTAAGTCTTCTTAAGCAGTCCAAACTTGATTGGCCTCTACGAAAACCAGAGGTGCTAGAGGATAAAATTTGATTCTTTTCAATGTGCCACTCTAATCGTTTCCCTATCATTGAGTGAAGAATTTTACACAAGCACGATATAAGAGCTATAGGTCTAAGTTTGGAATCATGACCTGTTTCAGTAGTAGCTTTAGGAATAGGGACAATTAGTGTACTGCGCCATTGTTTAGGGATACAGCCGGTTTGAAATATTTTATTGTATAGATTTAATAGATAAAATTTTCCCATATCAGGGAGATTGTGAATCATTGAGTATGTTACACCATCGTAACCTGGGGCCGTGTCTTTACTTTTGATGCTATTATTTAATTCGCATAATGTAAAAGGCGTTTCTAATAAACTATTTTCAGAGTTACAGTTCGGAGGTTTATTACGAACTGTGTCTGGAGTTAACGACCGTAATAATTGTTCTACCTTATCGCTAGGCGGATTAAACTTAGGTTTCTGAATACCTTTAACCCAGCACATTCGAGACCACATTTCTGAAACTGATGATGTCTCATCGAGACTGTTACAGAACTTGCGCCAATTGTCAGATTTTGCTTGACAAATAAGAATTTTGGTTTCCCTAATTTGTTTATCAAGAATTTGTAAACTACTTGGGGTAGGGTTTCTTCTAAATTTACTCAAAGCTAATCTCCGCTTTGCAACAGCTTCTGACAATGTTGCGTTCCAATAATCTTTGGGTTTAAACTTGGCTTCAGGATTGGTACATATCCTTGATATGGGAATGTTTTCATCCACTGCTATTCTAATTTTTTCCAGAAAATAGTCGTACTGATTTTGTATACAATTATTATTATCTATGCTATTGTTACTAAAAGACTCCTCAAGACATTTACGATACTTTGCCCAATCTGCTTTCTTGAAATTTCTTTTTTCTCTATAATGTAAATCAGAATCTAATTTCATTTTAATTTGAATGATAAGGTGGTCACTACCTAAATTTTCGTTACATACTCTCCAGTCAAAATATATAGCTATGTCAGTAGAAACAAACGTAATATCGGGGGAAGTCTTTTGCAGTATACCATCAACTAATTTAATTCTAGTATGTTCGCCGGAGTTAAGAGAGCTAAAACCATTATTTATAGAAGCATCAAATAATTGAGTTCCTCTACTATCATTTTTATAAGACCAATTCGTGTGGTGGCCATTGAAATCACCCGCTATAAGAGATTTTTTTGGATATAATGAAAATACAGCATCCCAATCAGTATCAGTAGTTCTAACAGAGGATGGACAGTAGACTGAAATAATATTTTCAAGATACTTACAGTTTAAGACTCGGATGTGGATAAGTTCAATACCTGGGCTGATAGAAGTATTAGTGGTACATATTTGAGTTTCTATAGATTTGTGGGTTATAATCGCAACACCACCATATGAATCAGCCCTATCTCTCCTGTATATGTTATATCCCGATAACCTGAGTGAACTGTCCGGCTCCAGCCACGTTTCACTAATAATCGCAATATGGATGTTCTCTTGATTAAGAAGCTCGCCAAATAACAATAACTTCGGACGCCAACTTTGTGCATTCCACTGAAGTATGTTCAAATAGCAATGCTTTAAGGACCTATCCATAATTATTAGTGAAAAGGCAAAGTAACTTATCAACTACTTTTTGACTACTCCATAGCTTCATAAAGAATATTTTACACTCGTCGATTATAACTTTAAGAACTTCCATGACTTTTTCTTCAAAATTTTCTCTAGATGATATTATTTTTTTAAACTTTAATACAATTCTTTTTAAACTGGTCATTTCTGTGTCATCATTTTCCTTGTTTTCATTAAATTCCATTGCACTTTCTGAGCTCATATCCTCTGAATCCTCTCCAAATAATTCATTTTCTTCATGATTGTAATTCTTCGTACGCTTCTTTTTACGTTTCTTTTCTGCTACATTCGATTGCTGTTTTTCTGTTGTTTCTTGTTGAGTTTTTTTCCCGTTATTAACTGGAGCATCAGGGGTTGGTGCTACTGTTGTTAGTACCTCGTAATATGACCTACCAGTCAGCATTTTAGTGTGCTGCACAGAAGACATTTTTTTACCCAGGGGAGGAAAGGATAAATCTTTTTTTATTTTTTGTTCTTTTAGTACGACTTCAAGAGCATTGCGGTAGGGTATATTGTCCTTACTCATTACGTACCGAATCTGTTTTTCCTTTATAAACAGCGGACAGCTCTTATCCATCGCCATGTGATTCCCCTTACAATTTAAGCAGCGGTATTCTTTGGTCTCACAATTAGCATGACCGCCTCCACATTTCGGGCACATAATCTTGTTACGTGGGCAAAATTTTTTGTGGTGACCAAATTTCCAGCATGTGGCGCACTGTGTCACTGGGAATGCATATGAGTCTACTTTCAGTCTACAACCGTATGCACATACATATTCTGGTAATACACTACTTTTAAACCCAATTCGAATCGATTCACTATCCACCCATTTTGCATTATCATCTATGCGTTTCAATCTTCTGGTAGACAGAATCGGCACCGTTGTTTCCAAAATTGACAAGATATCCTCATCTTTTAAGTCCAGGTCAATACCTTTGATAACTCTGTAAGTTATCATTAACTCTGATGTTAGTTGACTTCTATATCCTAAGTCAGCGATTTTTTGGCATTCTAAAAGTTTATTTGCTGAGATTTTGTCAGTAAACTGTATAATCACTTTATAAGGGCTTTTATATTTAATTTTAGATATATTTTCAATATTTTCTGCGTTCATTAATTTAGCTAAAGCGATTTGCTTGGGTAGAATTTCCAATGAGGTTATACATACTTCGTGTTTATCTATAGTTTCTTCTATATGCATCATTTGGGAGTTTTGATTGCATGAGTCACTTCTCAGTAAGCGTTTAGGCTTCCTCCTTGTAACTACAGTATAGCCTTCTTCACTTTCGTCACTATGTTCACGCACTCTTTTCTCGACCTGTCTATCGCATTCCATATTTAGACTGTTTGAATTTAAAACTTGAAGTTCTCGCTCACACTCATTAATGATTTCCGAATCGCTTTTACCACTCGTATTTAATAAATCATCCTCATCGCTCATGATTCACACACGGCGGCCGGCTGGCCAGGGTGGCGGTCGCACGGCGCGAGCGCACAAACCGGTTCTTGTGCAGATAACAAACAATACGCGATAAAAACTAAGACACGACCTATTCGCACGATTGGCAAATGGACACTGAAGTGCAATTTTGATAGAGAGAATTATTAATAGAAGAAAATGTTAAAGCTGTGATTAGAATGGCTTTTTTGTTAAGTAATTAATATAGGAAAACAATTTATTTTCATGTCATTCATTAAAATTAATAAAACTTATAATGTTTGCGAATTATTATTAGTAGTCACCCGAATTAGCGAACATAAGTCCTTGTTATTGTTCTCGTATGTTCAGATTTTGATAAGCTCTTATGGGACGTCTTCAGTAAGGCGAAACCTAAATAACGATTTTCGAAGGTTAGCCATCAGACATTCGTTATTTAGATTATTATTTGAGTACCTGATACCTGCCACAAGTAATATACCGACTAAAAACATGATAGTTATAGCCGGCGTGTCCTATTTATAAAGATTAATCACTGTTATCGGCGACAGAACGTCTACAGCCGGCGAAGGCTGTAGCCGGTGCATCCTTTTTATGTAATAAATGTCTATTATCAGCGACGGAACGTCTATAGAAGGCGAAGGGTATAGACGGCGCGTTCTATTTATGTACAAAAATTACTATTATCAGCGACGGAACGTCTATAGCAGGCGAAGGCTATAGACGGCGCGTCTAATTTATGTACAAAATTGATTATTATCAGCGACGGACCGTCTATAGCAGGCGAATGCTATAGACGGCGCGTCCTATTTATGTACATCAATTACTATTGTCTGTTGGGCTATTTCAGTAATACACAGTGGAATATTCTCATTTAATACTTTTATTTTTACTTTTAACATAGAGAGGCACACTTACACATTTTGCGACCATTACGAGAGAGAGCGCTTTCTTCCTCTTCTCTTACAATTTGACAACTTACAATCTATATTCTTAAATCGATATTCAATACCTCCCCTCAATTTAAAGAACATGAAATTTTAAAGTTAACATGTTATTGAAATTGGTACACACTTAAATATAATTATTACTAAATACAATCAAACTTTATGCTTATTGTTTCAAACTTAAACAAACAGTGTTTCTCTTATTTTTCTAATTAACAATTTTACCTTATTTTAAATCTGCACTAGATTTTATTTCTAACCTATATTTTAACAATTATTATTTCAAGTTGTTCAAAAACTAATTTGTTATTAAACAAATTATCCTTAAGTTTACATAATACCTAGTTTCTCTACAAAATACAAATGTTTACTATACTGCAATGACTTAGTAAATATATCAGAAATATTTTCTTTAGTTGAAACATATTTTACACTTATTAGCTTTTTATTTATTATATCTTTAATGAAATGAACTTTTATATCTATATGTTTACATCTTCTACTATTTTCATAATTATTTATCATATTTATTGCACTCTGATTATCTATCAACAAATGAGCAGTTGCATCAATACAAAAATCTGACAGTAGTCCCTTTACATACATTAACTCACAAACTGACTGAGCACCAGCTACATATTCAGCCTCGGCTGTAGATAATGCTACGGTTACCTGTTTCTTAGTGAACCACGTTATTAAATTTCCACAATAGTAGATGGCACAGCCGCTTGTGCTTTTCCGATCTGTCCTGTCAGCTGCCCAATCTGCATCTGAGTACGCTACTATGTCCTTTATTTCCTGTTTTCTGTAAATAAGTCCTTTATCCTTGGTACTTTGTAGATATCTCAAAATTCTCTTTCCCGCATTCCAAAGATCAATCGTTGGTTTATCTAAAAATCTGCTTAAATATGATACTGCAAATGTTATATCTGGTCTACTAACAGTTGATATATACAACAATGATCCGACTAATTCCCTGAATGGTACTTGTATTATTTTTCCTTTTTCATCAGCATTAAAGTTATTTTCCATAGGTGTATTAATACCTCGACAATCCTGCATATAAAATTTCAATAAAATTTTATTTATCAATTCTGTCTGTTTTATTTTTATCTCACCATTTTCTCTTGTTATTTCCATTCCTAAGTAATGCTTCATGTTACCTAGATCTTTTGCTTTAAATTCATTCTTTAATTCTTGTATAATACTCTGATCATTTCCTAACACTAAGATATCATCCACGAATATCAATAACCATGTTTTATTTCTTTTGTATAAACACACATCATGGTTTGATTGTTTGAAATCTTTTTCTATTACAAAATTATGTATTCTTTGATACCAGCATTTAGGAGCTTCTCGCAATCCATATAATGCCTTCTTTAATTTCAATACTTTTCCTTCTTCTATTTCTAATCCTTCTGGACATTTTATGTATATATCTATATCAAGATTTCCATTTAAGAATGCTGTTGGTACATCCATTTGTTTTATATTTTCTTGTACAGATTGATTTATCATTAATCTCACAGTTGACAATCTTGCTACTGGTGAATAGCAATTATATGACATTCATCTGTTTGGTTGTGAAAATCCATTTGGTGTCTATAGCTTTCTTATCTTTAGGTAGTTCTGCGATTTCCCATGTGTTCAATTCTTTATGTGCTTCTAACTCTTTATTTATTGCATCTTGCCATTCTTTTCCCTCTTTAATAGCTTCCTCATAGTTCGTTGGATCTCCTGCGCATAAACAGTACGCTATATTTAAATCATAATCTTCTAATCTTTTAGGTTGTCTTATTTTTCTTCCTGATCTTCCTGTTGTTTCTGTATTTTCTACATTTTCTTCTGGAATTATCTCTCTGATATTCTCTTCGTTTTCTCTAGTATCTTCTTCTTCTGTCACAATTTCTATATAAATTTGTTCCTCTTCATTTTTCTGTTTTAATTCAGTACTCTCTTCTTTTCCTATGTATTTAATTTGTGATTCGTCAAATCTTACATCTCGTGATATTACTATTTCATTTTCAATTGGATCCCATAGTCTATATCCATTTCCTGCATATCCTACCATCCGCATCTCTTTTGCTCTTTTATCTAATTTATTTCCTTTTGGTACTATTACCATCCATGCCTTTGAACCAAAGACTCTCAGTCTGTTCAAGTTAGTTTCACCATAATATATGTTAGTAGGTATTTCAAAATTCAATGCTTTAGTTGGTGAACGGTTTAACTGATGAGCAGCACAACTCATTGCTTCTCCCCATAAATATTTTGGTAGGTTTGTTTCTGCTAACAACGTTCTGGCTTTATTTAACAAAGTTAAATTCATTCGCTCAGTGACGCCATTTTGTTTTGGTGTATATGCCCGAGTGTATTCTATTGTTGTTCCATTATTTCTACAAAACCATTGTAGCTTATTTGCTCTAAATTCTTTTCCATTATCACATCTAACTCTACTTACCTTTTGTCCTGTTTTATTCTGAATTCTATTTATGTAGTCTATTACGTTATCCGTTGCTTCACTTTTATTTTTCAATAAGTATACCACAGTAAAATGTGAATAATCATCAATAATAGTTTGACAGTACCGATGACCATCAATTGAAATTGGATGAACTGGTCCTGCTATGTCCGTATGCAGCAACTCGGCTATCCTTCTTGATCTTGGTTTCATAATCATTTGAAAAGGTGGTCTTGTTGCTTTACCTTCCATACAAGGTCCACATACCTCATCACTTCTTGGTAACTTCATAATACCTAAGCATTTTCTATTAAGGTGTCCCAGCCGTTTGTGCCATAAATCATTATCTACTTTATTTAACATACATTGCTCTCTGCTCAAATGTTGAAGTGTTAAAGTATACAATTTCCCAGTTAACTCCCCTTTTATAGAATCATTTTTATTACTAATAACAACCCCATTATTACAAAATTTAATTTCTGAACCTTTTTCTGACAATTTCTTTACTGATAATATATTATGAGATAACTTATCAAGAATTAACGCTTCAAACTGTATTCTATGTTTACCATCTGTTAAAAACAATTTACCTTTTTTATTTGACATTATAAACTCACCATTGGCTATACAAATCTTTACTTCATTGTCCAGTACTTCCACTTCCTCCATATATGGCTCATATTCTGACTGTATTAAGTGTTCAGTTGCGCCAGAGTCCAGTCCAGACAAATTTAATGTCATGTCCTTGTTTCATCATACTTGAACCTGTAAACGCTGAATAGAAATATTGTTTATCTTCTTCATCTATATTTTCTGCTATCATTGCTTTTGACTGTCCTCGTCCTCTATAATATGTATTTCTTCCTCTTGGCCTTCTCTGTCCTGATATATTTCCTCTTATATGATTATTGTCTTGTCCTTGTTTGTTTTTGCACTCATATGATTTGTGTCCTCTTTTTCCGCACCCATAACAGGTTATAAACGCTTGCTCTTGTTTTTCCTCTATCCTTTCCTTCGTGCTCACTTTTAATTCCTCATCCAGCAATCTTGCTTTTACAAAATCCATTTTTAGTTCGTTGTCCGTTCCTATTGTTTCAATTGTTGTTATGACAGTGTCATATTTATCCGGTAAGCCTATCATTAGATAGCATACTTTATCTACTTCCTGTATTCCTTCTCCCAGACCATCCAATTCTACAATCAAGTTTTCAAACCTTTGAAAATAGTCTTCCAATTTTTCACCTTCTGCACATTTCATCATTAATAGTTTTCTTCGTAGATTCAGTTTTGACAGAACACTTTGTCTTTTAAATACTTTTGTTAACTCCTCTATCATAGCTCTGCTCGTTTTACATTCTCTTATATAATTCAGGTGTTTATCGCTCACACAATTAATTATAATTGTTTTGGCTTTGGCATCTTTATTTTTGAATTCAATTTTTTCTTCTGCACATAAATTTTCCTCATTTATTTTTAGCATTTCTCCCACTTGTCTTTCTTCTAATATGCTTTTCACTCTGAAGAGCCAATTGTTGAAGTTTTCCGCTCTTAATTGTGGATATAATGTAGTTTGCTGTTGTGACGCCATTTTGTTGCATCACCCAAACCACGCCACAAATAAAATTAACACACGATTGTGTTTTACTTACGATAATTTCCGTCTCTTTATTGTATTCTGGGCCCATAACCTTTGTTGGGCTATTTCAGTAATACACAGTGGAATATTCTCATTTAATACTTTTATTTTTACTTTTAACATAGAGAGGCACACTTACACATTTTGCGACCATTACGAGAGAGAGCGCTTTCTTCCTCTTCTCTTACAATTTGACAACTTACAATCTATATTCTTAAATCGATATTCAATATTGTCAGCAACAGAACGTCTATAGCAGGCGAAGGCTATAGACGGTGCGTTCATTTTTAAATACATAATAACTATTAAAAATCGACGGAACGGCTCAAGCATTCCATCCAAAAATGTGGTGTCAAAGTAAGGTTACAAAATCAGACCAAGCGTCCGCGAACGTGTTAAAGAACACGAAGCATTGTATTTTCGGCGGATTCGGCGGATTATCATTCAGCCGTAATGCAATCCGGCTTGTCGTTGCACGCCGTAATACAAAACGTCCCTGCTCTTGAAAACGGCTAGCTGTTTTGTATTACGGCGTATTACGCAGAGGCGGAAAAAAAAAGGGGTTGATTCTATACTGGGGAAAATCCATACAGCCTTTTCTCGGAGCTTAAATTATCCCCATATCAATCACCTCATAGATTCGGCGGTTATAACGCGAAGGAGTCACAGACAAACAATAAGTTGCAGAAACTCATTTATATATATTAATTCATTTATGTTATTAGTTTGACAGTGACAGTCATATATGTTTTTGTACAACTCCTCAATACTTGGTTACTTTCACTATCATAATATAAATAAGGATCATTGTGTATGTAATAAGTAAAGATAAATAAACTAAAAAATTACGTTCTCAAAAATTCACAGATTTCGTGCCTCACACGACTATCGTGCACATTGGAAATGAATCTACGGAATTCGAAAAAATATTGTCGCTGAGCGACGAGGAGCTCGATGGCGTCGGAGGAGCTCGATGGCGTCGCTGTGTGGTGTGTCGCACTCTAATATGAACACGCAAGTTAAGCGACATCGACCCTAGTTAGCGTTTGGATGGGTTTTGTTATCTTGAGCTTCTCCGTGCTTCGGAGGGCACGACCCGTGGGCACGACCCTTTCTTTATAAGGCAGCGGGAATATATTTCCCACCATATTTTTTTTTATTTTTTTTGAAAACGAAACTAGTGATCGAAAATATTCCTATGGCAACAAATTGTGGATTTCATATTAAATTAGATGCCATTTCATATTAGATGCCAAAATACTGCTCAAACACAGGTTACCTACGGCATAGTCAAAAACATAGACCTAAACATAGAGGAGAAAGAGTTATTGGAATCATTTGAAAGTAACTTTGAGATAAGCACCGCGCGCCGATTAAAACGGTTAGACTCAGACGGACAATGGGTAGATAGTAACGCAGTACGTTTGTGTTTTAAAAGCACCACTTTGCCTCCATACGTTACAGGGTATGGATGTCGGTTTAAAGTGGAAGCATATATATTTCCAGTGTCCCAATGTTCGGCCAACAAATAAAGTAAAATGCCCAAAGTGTTCCGAGAACCATGAAACCTGCGATACGACCAACTTTGTATGTGCTAACTGTAAAGGCCGTCACTTAGCTATTGATAAGAGATGCCCTGTTTATCTAAAAGAGAAGGAGATTAGACAAATTATGAGCGAAAATAATTGGACCTACAAAAACGCATTAGCCTACTGCCTCCAGGAGCGAGCAAATAATCAAATTCTTACACAGTTGCAAAAACCGAATAATAGCTTATAATCGCCCTTCACCAGGCGGCAGTTCGATAGTACCCATTCAAAACGTTTAACTTACAGTGATGCCGTGCAGAACAAACAAAATAATGAACACACAACTGGTAGTACACTGGATAAAAATGATGAGACAACTTCATTGATATTAAATATTGAACCTAAAAAACAAAGAGCCAAAAAAGTAAAAAAGAAAACCCCTATAAGAAAACAAACAGAAGGAGAAGAAGTAAAGGAAATGTACTCAATTTCGGAAAATTCTTGCGAAGAAAGCGATCAAGATGACAGATCCGAAAAATATAAAAGTTTCTCAATATTTAATAAGATATATTATAAAATTAAGGAGATTATTTTGTCCGAAAAATCGTTCAAAGAAAAAATTAGTTCGTGTGTGGGGATCGTTATAGAAGAGTTTATGTTTTGCTGCATAGGATATGTAAAAGAAGGAATAATATTAGAAAAACTTTTGAATATTTTTAAAAATGCTCCCTTCTAAGCATCTTAGTATCAATATACTGCAATGGAACGCTAGAAGTATTAGACCCAAGCTTTCAGACTTTGAACTATTACTGAATAGAGAGAATATACATATAGCCGTTTTAAGTGAGACCTGGTTGGAACCAGACTCCTCTCTTTATATTAGTGGATATAATATATATAGACGAGATAGATCAGACTCATATGGGGGTGTAGCCATCATCTGTCATAAATCTATAATGTCATTCGCTTGCACCATTAACGTAAGTAATCCAAATATAGAAATTTTACATGTTAAGATCTTAAATTGTAAACAATATTATATCTGTGTATTGTCCGCCTTCAGTTCGTACAACGCAGAACGACTGGGAAGATCTGTTTTCAAAATTTTCATCACTTACTATGATACTTGGTGATTTTATTGGTCACCATACTAATTGGTCGACTAAAACAGATATTAGGGGTAGTCAATTATATGATAGTTCTCTTGAAAGTGGATATATTTCACTCAACAATGATAACCACACTCGTGTTAAGATTGTGGACGGGATTGCTCAGAAAAGTTCACCTGATATTTCATTCTGTTCTACAGATATATCTATGAATATTGATTGGAAAGTTAGCAACGAAAGTCTAGGGAGCGATCATACCGTCATTAAAATAATTCTAAAATATCAGGACATTCTTCACTTTCAAAACGACGATCTCACGTCAATTTTCACGGATAATAAACCCTCCACGAGCAATGTACAAGAATTGTATGATTTTATGTTGCATCAGATATGTACGGTCGCTGACACCAATATTCCACTTATTAAAATTTGTACTAATCCTACATCAAAATTTCAAGCTAAGTCATACTGGAATCAAGATCTTTCAAAAATAGTGGCTGAACGACGCCTAGCTCTTAAGACATTTCGACGAAACCCCAATGAAGTAAACTACAGTCATTTAAAAGGTAAAATTTCACAGGCACAGCGTCTTATTCGTAAGGCTAAGTCAAATAGTTGGTATAGTTTCTGTGACAGTATTGACGAATCTACTACAGCGCATGAGATGTGGAGACGAATGAAATGGATTAAAGGAAATAGGCAGGCTCGTTCATATTGCCCTGATGATAAAAAGATAGATCTTATAGATTCTCTGACTCCAGATTATGCCCCCCCTATGTGTCCAAATATTAATTCAATTAATTTACAGTTAGAGGAATATTTTACACGGTACGAAATGGACGTATGTTTAAAAAAGAAAGATACAGCGCCAGGCAGTGACGGAGTAACTTATTCTATGATATATAATTTACCTAGTATAGCCAAAGAATATTTGTTAAAATTATATAATCTTATTTATGACACCGGTTGCATACCTACTCAATGGCGGAATGTAGTGATTATCCCTATTCCAAAACCTAGTGATCCTAACTCTAAACTAAGGCCTATAGCACTCTTGTCTTGTTTATGTAAACTATTCCACTCCATGATCGCGAAACGTCTTGAATGGTACTTTGAAAGTAAAATGATTTTTTCATTAAGTACATTTGGTTTTAGAAGAGCTCAGTCTTCTTTAGATGCTTTAGTTCGAATTGTTACTGGAGTATACATCGTATTTTCAAAAAAACAAAAAACTGTAGCATGTTTTTTAGACATACAGGGCGCTTATAATAATGTTTTGGTAGATAAAATTATATCCAAATTAGATAGCTATAATTTAGGGAAAAAAATATGTTTTTATTTTTGGGAGTACTTAAAAGAGAGGCATTTACATATAAAGCTTGATGAAGTGGAAGGGATGTATTCTAGACATGCTTACACGGGGATTCCACAAGGTGACCCTATTTCCCCTCTTATTTTTAATATTGTGACTGCTGAAATATGCCATAAAATAAATGATGTATTTATTTGTCAATATGCCGACGATTTTGTTCTGTATAGTACTAATAAAATGATTAGTGAAAGTGTGGATAAGATCCAGACATCTCTTGATCTTTGTATAAAATTACTTGAGCATTTGGGATTACAGTTATCTATTCATAAGACAAAAGTATGTGTATTTTCAAGAGGCCGACAGAAAGATTACATAAATATAAGTGTAAATGGTATGCAACTAGAAATAGTGAATAGTATTAAATATTTAGGTATGTGGTTGGATGAGAGCTTACGGTGGGGTAAACACACTAACGAAGTACCTAGTAGAAAAATCACAAAAATTTCTATGTTTATTAAAAGTACTAGCTGGATCAGGTTGGGGCTTACACCCTTTACATTTACGAAAATTATATATTTCTATTGTTCGAAGTAGATATGATTATGGTAGTTTTATTTACGATAATGCAGCTTCTTGTCACACGTACAAATTAGATAAATTGCAAAACCAGGCCATGAGAGTGATTGGAAGTTTTATAAGAACTACTCCTATTCATGTTATGGAAAGTGAACTGTCAATTCCACCTTTATTTATTAGACGACAATATTTGGCTTATAAATGCTCATTAAAAGTTAAATCATGTTCTGCAAATCCCACAAATACCTTCCTTCGAGAATTGCAAAATTTAAGTAATGAAACATATTGGAGTAAGAAAAAAAAGTTCTTATTAACATCGACACTTAGTGACATCCAGGACGATAATATACATACATCATATCCATTAGATATGTTCAAGTTAAATGTCTGGGTTTCTTATATAAATCTATCAAATGTAATTAAAATAAATTTAGATGCAATTTCAAAAGCCAAAGTTCCTTATGAATGTAATAATCTTAGACTAAATGTTAACCAAGAATTATACCAAAAGTATTTCTTATCTTATTGTCTATACACTGATGGTTCAAAGTCTGAAAGCGGATTAGGTGCAGCGTTTTGGGACCCACATTTAAAACACTATGAAATGTATAAAATGAATTCTCGGATGACTATTATGACAGCGGAACTTTTTGCAATGTCGAAAGCCCTAGTATACGCATGTAACTTACAACAGGAAAGGATTGTTATATTCACGGACAGCAAGAGTGCCCTACAACATTTATTAAAGTGTTCATCAGGTAAAAGAGGCCTTTCTGTTGCGTACTATATTCTAAATCTAATTCATGAATTATTCAAAAAGAAAATTTTAGTGACGTTGCAGTGGGTTCCGGCTCATATAGGTCTAACAGGCAATGAGGAGGCTGACTACTATGCTAAAAAAGCAATTAAAGAAGGACGCGAATCCAGTATGGTACCAAATTACTTTGAGTATCTTCATAAATATAAAGTCATAATTAGAAATAGATGGAAAACGTATTTCGATGAAAGATCTACAACTAAAGGAATTTGGTATAAAAGCATACAATGTGAGCCTCTTCATATACCATGGTTTTCATTAGTGAAATACAATAGACGAATAATTGTTACGGCTTTTCGAATGCGTTCTGGACACTATCCACTTAACTCGTTCGCATATTTAATGCGCAAGATTAACTCCCCTAATTGCGAAAGTTGTAATAGGGTCGAAGATCTACATCACATTCTGATGGAGTGCGTCCGGGACGCATCCAAAAGAGATGCACTGATGAAGAAGTACGGTCTTAACCGTTATAACATTGGCATGTATCATCATATGCTAGGTAATCCGATGTCGTCCGGTGCCAAAACACTTTTTTATTTATATAGTAAAAGGGAGTAAATTGTATGTAATAGATACGATGGGACTGACATTATCAATTCGTGATAAAAGTCCATAAATAATGTAAGATTAAAAAAAAAAAAAAAATATATTAACATTTTTTATCTAGGAGTTAAGAACGGACGTCATAATATTTTTTTACCTGTGACAGTTACAAGTTTAAAAACAACTGAATTTCGACACCTGCTGTTAAATCTTTAAGCATCTTCAAATTTTGCGACTTTCGAAAGATAAGTTGTTATTAAACTTAATGTCTAATGTATATTGCATTTGGAATAAGTTTAATTTTTCATTATATATTTACGAGGCTTTTCTTACACGCTTTTTTTGTGGTGGTAAAAATATTCCCTTTGCCCGTGGGGTGACCAAATTCAAATTAATTTAGAGAATAAGCTTTCACAAACAGGTTCTTTTGTCAGAGTATACAGTTGTAATAAATGATTTGTATAAATCTCGCACGAGACGAGCCAAGCGGAGCGCAAGGGCACTACCTACCTTTTCTCAAAACGTTTCGTCGTTTTTTTGAACTCTCATACCTTTGTTGTGGATGATGCTAAATAGTTAAAAATTTCAAGATATAATGACACCAGTACAATCATTAAACATAAATTTGAATGTCGTAGCTATTATACTTTAGATTTTATTAATGTCTTAAAACCCCCGATTTCGTCACTTGAAGGTGTAGAGTTTGTGAAGTTAGGCCTTGTAGAGGTAGGGAGTGTAGAGTTAGAAGCTTGGCTCTACACGAGATCTGATAACTTTTTGACAATGCGAGTCATTATGGTCTCGTCTTGGCAACATTTTACATGAAAATGTTTTTGGTGGGATTAATATACTCTATATACTACTAATACTATTTCGGAAACAAAAGCAAAATGAGCAAAATGTAAAAGAAATGGCGAAAGAAAGGTTTTTTTTACCATAAAATTTAAAACTAGGTACATACAACATTACGTCAATAAATAGTGCCATTAATTTGTCTTAACATAAAATTAAATCTAAAATATAAAATGCAAAATCGGTGTTAAAGATAGGAGCAGACCAGGCCCGCAAGGCAGCAACCGTTCTCGTGTATTTTCGAGTTGACGTGAGAGTCAGCCTGCCAGCCCCCATTACTGGGCAATATTGAAAGGAACAACAGTAACCCGACCCACGCCCACAACGCCACCGCCAGTTTGGACAATTTGCGAGTATGACGTGCCCGTATACATTAACATCCTTGTCACCCTTGTTGTTGTGTTTAATCGAAATTAAATAAAAATGTAAATAATATAAAAAATGTCGCGAGATTTAATTACTAACATTTACTCGTAGTACGAATAAATGTTAGTTCGATAATTATGTTTTCTTATACAGGGAAATCTCGCGACAAGCTTTTATGTATATAAATTGTGTAATGACGTTATAAGTTGATAGTTAAAGTTTTAAAAGAAAAGTTTATTTTATTCTTTTTAGCGCAATTAAATAAAAGCTTGATTTTAAATATATTTTTTTTAATTTATTTTTTACTTTTTAGTTATCACTGGACAGGTTTCGCAGTGCCATTTATTGTCGAGAGGCGGTACTAGTGTAATGAATTTATTTGTTATAACTAGCACCAGCAATTTGAATACCCATATAATTTCCTGATTTTACTACAGTCACCCTGCGACAAACTAAACGGGTTTATGTACCCATCAAAAATAAAATACCGACCAAGGGCAAGTAGAACTCGCGCATGAGGGTTCCTTCCCATACTCATACTAGTCATTACTAATATTATAAATGAGATAGTGAATTTGTTTGTTTGTTATTCCTTCACGGCTTGACTAATCAGTTGATCATTATGAAAATTTGTATATGTCAGGGGTACAGAGCCCAACATAGGCTACCTTTTTACCCGTGAAAGTATGTCAATCCAAAGGGAAAATATTTTTTCTACTATATGCTGTATAGGATGCTATCGGCCAACAGATGGCGCCACAAGTCGCGCTATGGATTGTTTTGTTGTCAAAACAGATCTATGTCATAAAATTAACGCGAGCGAAGCCGCGAGGAAAAGCTAGTAATAGATAAAATACATTTTCATTCAAAACCGGTATAAAAAGAGCCATGTACCAATGTAAAATGTACCAAGGGTAGGGTCACATTATATTGGTTGTTTAAAGAAGAAGAAGTAACTACAAATTTACGATTTTCAGATTTATTCCTATACTTGTACTACATCATCTTGCTTCTTGCCAAATTTCATGATTATAGGACAACCGGAAGTACCCTATAGGTTTTTGGTCGGAACTGTTTTGTACGAAAAACGGAACACAAACGGCTGTATCGTAATTTTGTTATCATAATATTGTATTGTCATCTGATCTACAGTTTTAAGCAAAATTTCAGCTCAATCGGTATTCGGGAAGTGGTTCAAATTTACGTTCCAAGATTCCACCCTTACATACATACATACATACAGGTCAAGTTAAATAAAAGCTTTTAATAAAAACAGCCCCATTTGGATGACACTACGACGCGTTTACATAATACAATATTGAACACAATTTTTTATTTATGTAATTTATTGAACATTGACTGGCTTTTCACGACAAGTTTTAGCATTTCACCTTCGCAAGGGGGGGGGGGGGGGGGGCAGGGAGACCTTTCATTTAGATACACGTTGATAGTGTAGTACGCTTTACTGGTTAAGAATTTTTTGTCATTTAATTTAAATCGATTATTGGGCAATTTTTATATATATTTTCTGGAATTTTATTATACACTAGCTTCTGCCCGCGGCTTCGCCCGCGTGGCCTAGTAACAATTAGCATATTTTTCTTCAGAAACAAATTCCGGTCCTGCACGGCCCAGTACGGTACGGTTCCATCCGATCCGGTCGGTCCGGTCCGGTCGGTCCGGTCCTGATATGGAACCTACATGCCAATTAGCATATTTTTCTACAGAAAAAAAACCGGTCCGGTCCGGCACGGCCCGGTACGGTGCGGTTCCTTCCGGACCGATCAGGTCTGATCCGTTCCGGTCCGGTCCGGTCCTTATAAGGACCCTACATGACAAATTTGGCATCTCTAGACCTAGCGGTTTGGGCTGTGCGTCCTCTCGCAACTACGTTTGCGCATATCTCGCTTTCCCGTGGGATTTTGAAAAATCCTTTCTTAGTAGGTACATCCCTAGTCGTCGTAAGGAACCTACATGCCAAATTTGATATAGCCTCGCAACCTCGTTTGCGTATATCGCGGTTTCCCGTGGGAATTTTGAAAAATCATTTCTTTGTACACCCCTAGACGTCGCCGTCGTAAGGAACCTACAGTCCAAATTTGGAATCTCTAGACCCACCGGTTTGGGCTGTGCGTTGATATATGTATAGTTAAGTCAATCAGGACTTTGAATTTTATATTTATAGTCCGGTCTGATCTGGTAAAGTCGGCCCGGTCCTGATAAGGTACCTACATACCAATTAACATATATTTCTTCAGAAAAAAAACCGGTCCGGTCCGGTTGTGCCAATAATTTCGTTCCCGTGGGAATTAAAAAAAAACCCCGACTTTATCCTTGTCAACATCATAAAGGGAATCTCTATAAAAAATTTAGCTTTTCAGGTTAAGCGCATCCGATAATACACGCGTAGTCTAATTACTCCGAATCCTGTGGGAATTTAAAAAAATCCCATCTTTATTGTCTACTTTATAAAGGAAGGCTTACTTAATACAAAATCTAGGAGTTCTAGGTTGAGCGCCCACGATAATACACGTGCAGTCCTATTTTTTCGTTCCCGTGGGAATGTCGTAAAACCCCATCTTTATCCTTGTAAACATCATAAAAGGCACCTCTATACAAATTTCAGCTTTCTAGGTCGAGCGCCCTCGATAATACACGTGTAGAGTTCACCCCAATTTCATCCCTCTAGTCTAGGGGTTGAATTTTGAAAAATCCTGAAACACGTAGTTACTCATTTACCGCCAGGAGAATTCCTGCGAAGTTTCAAATAAAATGGTCTAACTAATCTAGTTTCTTCATACAAACTTTGGACCCCCGTTTCACCCCCTTAGGATGTTAGTTTTGAAAAATCCTTTCTTAGTGCACCCCTAGACTTCATGGGGAACCTATGTGCCAAATTTGGAGTCTCTAGACCCAGCGGTTTGGGCTGTGCGTTGATATGTCAGTCACCAATCAGTCAGTTTTTGGGATGATTTCTGAAAAAAATATTTTAGTCATGTTTTCATGCTGAATTTCATTCGAATAACTACAAAAACGACAACGTTTCATACTAAATTTGCACCCCCGTTTAACCCCCTAAGGGATGTTTTTTGAGAAAAATATTTTACTCGTGTTTCATGCCTTTCATTAAAGAACCTTCATGCTGAATTTCATTCGAATAACTTATAGTCCATATATTGAACCTACAAGGAAAACCGAGTTATAGCCGACGAACTCATGAAGTAAAATTTCTCTGACGAAAACGTACAAATGTCATAGAATATTGTGTCAAAGGCATTGTACTCATCTAAAAGCAAACAAAGCATAGCAAATGCGGAACCCTACATTGTG
This sequence comes from Endotricha flammealis, assembly GCA_905163395.2. NCBI lineage: Eukaryota > Metazoa > Arthropoda > Insecta > Lepidoptera > Pyralidae > Endotricha > Endotricha flammealis. Next base: position 8,142,089 of record LR990863.1, on the reverse strand, counting down.
CGTGGCTCGACACGTACTTGCCCGGTTTACAAACAGATACACACACTTTCCCATTAATAATATTTGTATGGATTCTCTAACACTACAAGGTCCAGTAAATTATTAAGGAAGGACTGTGAAAACGACAACATTTTCTCTTTTTTCGAAAAATCATTTAGAACTTATTGGTTCATTTAGCGCACTCGATATTCATTCAGCGCGGTCGCCTTCATTTATGCACTTTTTAAATTGTTCGATAGCGCTTTGAATCAATTTTGAATTAACGCAGCTGCGCCAATGTTGTTGCTGCTGAATTGAAGGAGGAATATTTCTGAAACGTAATTTGATTCCACATTATAAGTCTCAATCTATCTCTTTTTTTTCTTCTTTAGTTTGACAGTAGTGCTAATTCTGTTGTACATTTAACTAGACTAAACTAATTTTGACAGAACCTAAGGTGTTGTTGTCCTTCCTTGGTTTAATAGCAACAGTTCTTGTCCTGTCAAAATTAGTTAGGTCTAGTTAAATGAACAACAGAATTAGCACCAATGATAGATATAATTTAATGTGTCATTAACTTTTAAAATGCGTTTCAGAAACTGGCTTTGTGCAAGAAAAGCCACCAGCACAATTTGTTTGTAAGTTAACTTTTGACATTCCTCCAATGATTAAAATGGTATTTGTATTAAATTTTAAAGAAAAAAACTATTAGATATAATAATTATGTAGTAAGTATATAGCTATATCCTTATTAACAAAAGGGTAATAGACAGACAAAATTAAATAGAGTGTTTGCAAATAATACTGATTTTTATTGATATTTAAATAACATACATCTTTAATTAAATAAACTATTGTCTGGCTTGTTTATACACCTCGTGCGCGGTCCCTGCTGCACCGATGACTGAAATTCCTTTTCCCTGAAAGAAGAAGAAAACAAAGTAAAATATTTAATATGTAAAGTTTAAGAGAGGCCTACCTCTGTGCCCTATCCTATAGCACAGCGGATAATCCGCTCGAATCGGAGCAGCCCGTCTGCGGAAGGACCTCAACCTTACAGAAGATCGTAGTCAAAAACGTTGTGTTCCTACGGTGAGTAAGGTCTCCAGAGCTCCACTTCGTGGTTGGGATTGGGAGGGTTGGCAACGCGTGAGTGATAACCCTGGTATTGCAAGCATCTATAGGCTACGGTGACGGCTTACCATCAGGCCGGCCGTATTTGCCACCTTTGTGGCATAAAAAAAAGTTTAGGTGTCAACTATTTCATTAATTTGAAAGTAAAATTATATGAAATTGTAGAACACTTACAATAGCTTTGGCTCCCTTTTTGATAGCGTTGACATTGACCTTAGGAGCGGCTTGACCTGCACCGACGAACAGAGCGAGCACCGCCACCACCAGGAAGAAAAGACCCGACAGCTTCATGTTAAGAGAGGTAAGGTGATTTCAAGTCTAAGGTAAAGAGCTGAATGATGTTTCGTTACATTATTTACCCTATTTATATAAAACTATTGACACATTTAAAAACCCAACCAATACTTATGCTCACAGACCTTGGAATCCTCTTACAAAAAGTGAAACAGGATTTTCTTATCATTAACACATTAGGTTTTTATAACTACATTATTTATTTTCCCTTAATTAAATCACGCTGCCTATTTGCCAAGATTTTTCCAGCTATCCCGAGAACAACGAATCATCCGTACTTTTACTCTACGTCAATACACACAATTAATTAGGAGAAACCCCGATCCTCATTGCGTGTAAATGAATGGATGTTATTTATTACATTTAAATAGAAGATCATTTGTGAAATACAGAACATTCACAGTTTTACAGTGAAGACGTGAAGTTCTTACTACTTCGTTAAACTCCTCAATCTCTCTAAACATGAAGCTGTCGGGTCTTTTCTTCCTGGTAGTGGCGGTGCTCGCGCTGTTCGTCGGTGCGGGTCAAGCCGACCCCAAGGTCAACGTCAACGCCATCAAAAAGGGTGCCAAGGCTATTGTAAGTTTTTTCTGAATAGCATTTTTTTAATTACTTCCAAGACGTCAGTTTCAAACTAACTATGGGGTCATAGTCACATTGCATCCACACCGCAGTTACTTTGTCTAGAGAAATGATTCCAAGTGTTAATGGGCAACATCCGATAACAAAAAGTTATTAGAAAGTCGCAAAAGTTGAAAAATGTAACCCAAAGTTTTTCGTGTTGCACTATATTGTGCTTGTGCCTTACAAAAATTAACTGCTGTGTGGATGCACAGTAAAGAAGAAAAAAAAATGATGTCTTGAGACTTAATGTGGCGTTAAAGTGCGCTTAGAAACATAATCATACTTAATGCATTTTTAAACTGACAAATATTTTAATTTGACTCCTTCTTTCAGGGAAAAGGCCTTTCGTTCATCGGCGCTGCAGGGACCGCACACGAACTTATTACAAGCTAGAAAATACATAGATGTTTTAAAAAATGTAAAATAATTTAACATTAATAAAAATCTGTATTATTTTGCAAATACTTTATTTTATTCTTTCTTAAATCACTCCTACTTTAACAACGATCGGCTAAGGGCTGTTTTAAACCGTTAAGATTATTTTTAATTTCAGTGAAAGATAGAAAAAAAGTACTTTCAGTAGTTTGGCGATTTGTATTGACAAGTGACTGACAAAGAATGAAATAGATGTCATACTTGTCTTATTTAATGAATCATTTACCATTTTATCAATGCTTATTATAATAATCATCATATCATTTTAGACAACCAACGAACTAAAATTTATAAGTAAGAAAATATGAAAATAGAATTGAATTAATTAAGGTTAGTTATTTTTAGTTAAATTGAGCTTCTTATGTTGTTCATACTTCTCCTCAAGTTTGTCCATAACTTTTGCCAGGTTTTCATCTAATTTCGCTTTTCCTCTGTAATAGAATTGTTTTTTGTGAATTTTTGTGACACAAAAGTATACTTATTTCTAAGTAAATATGAATCACTATTAGTTAACAAAATATATCCCATACAGCAAATATTTTTGCGTGTATTACGGTGGTAATACCACAATGTCTAAGTAGATAGTTTTATAAATAGCCCTTTGTTATTACTATTATGTAGGTAATATATTGGTGAACAATCCATAACACAGAAAAGGTGTTTATTTTGAAAGACGAAAAATAATCGATTATATTGAAGGAAGATTTTTCATCCCAAAACCAGCGGGCGACTACAGCTAGTCTTTGCAATTTCAACTTCCGTAAAAAAATGGTGAACTCTATCAATCTTAACAGTTTAAATTGAGATAGACTTGGCTTGAAAATGATTACAGAAAATATTAACAACAATATACCTGTAATTTCACTATTTCTGGACATGAGCAGCGCGTTTGATTTTGTTAATCATGAAATACTGTTAAGCAAACTAGAGACGTATGGTATAAGAGGCAAGGCATATGAGTGGATAGACAGCTATTTAAGGAACAGAACAACGCAATGTACATAAATAAATAGAATATGTAAAAAATACAAAAACCTTATAAAGGTAAAATATAGATCCCTCCCCTTAACAAAAACTACAGGTGTTCCTCAGGGGAGTATTCTTGGGCCACTACTTTTCCTAATATACATCAATGACCTGTCGAATGTAACTCCACATAAATGCATACTATTCGCTGATGATGTCACTCTTGCAATAAAATGCAAAGATAAAAGGAAAATTGTGGAAACAGCAAATGAAGCATTAGCAGATGTGGTAAACTGGTTAAACATAAATAACCTGAACATAAATCTCTGTAAAAGTGAAGCCATGCAGTTTACTTCCTATTTTGCTAAACTGATACTACTCAATATTAAGTATAAAGACATAGAGATAGATGAGGTCGACAATTTAAAATTTTTGGGCATTAATACAGACACACAACACAACTAAACTGGAAAAAACATGTCGATATTCAGAGTAAAAAATTTTACCAATACATGTTTGCTCTAAGAAGACTGAGACAAATACGAGTTTCACGAGAAGCTGCATTAACTGCGTATCATGCCTATGTTGCTTCAGTATTGAATTACGGATTACTGCTATGGGGCAACTCTGTTGAAGGAGAAAAGTTATTCAAGGTGCAGAAGAGATGTATTCGTGCTATGGAGATTGCAGATCGGAGTCTGAAAATTGCACGCCTTTATTCAAAAAGTTTAATATACTTCCATTGCCATCCATGTATATAAAGGAAGCATGTCTGTTTGTAAATACAAATTACTCCAGATATTACACAAATCGTGGTAGAGGTACTTCAACGTTAATTTACACTTGTGTATAGAAGAAACGCATTTAACATGAGCATAGTCCTGTATAATAAATTGCCTGATGAATTAAAATCGTTCAAAGGAAATGCTTTCAAGTCAACATTGACAAAATAGTTATTGGACAAATGTTTTTACAGTGTCAATAAATTTTTAAATTGCAATAAATTATCTGTCCTTTAATTACTTTAAATATTTTTTTTTCAATAATGTAAATAATGTTTAAAAGCAGGAATATCTTGTTAAGGATCTGCGTGTTTTTTTATTGGACGATAAACTTACACATTCGGAACATTATGTGCAAAAATCTCGGTTTCATCCTACGCGTATGCAAGCCCTTCTCTGACGTTAAATTGTATCATCAAGCTACTCTATACGTCTTGAGTATTGTACCTATTGTTGTCTGGAATCCTAGCTATGTAACACATGTAAATAAAATTGATAACATCCAACGTAAATTTATAAAACACCTCAATTATAGAGAAAAAAAGATATGATCTAAATTATGAAGAAGCGTGCGCATCCCATCAGCTTACTAGTCTCATAAATAGTCGTATTTTGTTAAAAATGACCTTTCTTCATGGATAGTCATTGACTGTCCGGATGTGCAAGATGTCATTAATGACGATGAACTTGCACCCACTTCGGGAGAGTCGCGCACTCGAAAGGGATAGACACCTGAAATGAACAAGTTCATTGTGCGCACTTACCTTATATTAAACGGATTAGACACAGACACAAAATCTTATCTAGATATTATAATACTCGCAGCATCTATATGCTAGTAGTATGTAGTAATAGTAATTAAGTTAACTTTGTTAATAGTATATAAGTTAATTATTAATGTTGCAATGCCCTTGCAGGGCTCATGTCAAGGAGCTACTTTTAGATATAAGACCAAATTGTATTTACCACATGAAGCAATAAATAAATGAATATGAATATCTTGAGCCACTCCACCTGAAATTTGTACAAAAGTTCCCAGAGATGCTAGTTAGCCGTCAAAGAGTAGGAGACCAAAGGAGGGCAAAAGTTCGAAGAAAGTTATTACCATAGACATAAATAGATCAGATGTATGAAGAAGTTTAAGAAACACTACGCATTCAATACCCAACAAACATACAAGTAGACCTTCACCGTACATTCAAACTCGTCTATCTCAGAAACGCAACCACACAATACAACAAATTCAAGCACACAATACTTGAGCAAACACCCTAACGCTACAAAATAAAACGCGTATGAAATGGACAAATGAACACAATGAAACAATAATTCGTATTTATTACAAAATTACACAACTAGAAACAAATAAAACAGCGAGTTTAGTTTATAAACGTATTCCCTACACTTAACCATCTGAGCGTACAAAGAATTGCAGATCAGAGAAGAGTAATTCTCAACAACAAATACATAACTGATAGTAGATTAAATACGATTAAACAAGAGGTATCAGACTTACTTGGATTAGATGCAAAAACAGTAATATAGATAATAATAGCAGCATCAACAACTTAGGGAATAACCAAACCCACTTACTAAACAATATAAACCTGCAGGAACATACAACAACCCAAACCCCAATTCAAACAGAATGGCAGTCATAAATAACTGAATTGTTTCATCAAGCATTTAATTACTACAACAATTTCTGGGACTTATATTCCTAAACAGAAATCATCTAAGAAACTAGCCCAGATTGTAGAGTATATTGATAGCTGTGTGCTGCCAAATTATGATAATAAAGATACAAACTTTCATATCTTACAAATCGCCATATATCGTGCTGCATGGACTGCAGCTAAAGCCAATGGAGCAAAAGTGACGCTTAATACTACAGTCACAACTCGACCGCCTCGACAAGAGTATAAACCAAATGGGCAAAAAAGACTAGAACGGAGACTAAAAGAATTACGAAAACACATAGCACGACTCACTCAGTTCATTAACGGCAACAGAAGTAGAAAACAAACTAAACACATACATGAAATCATGCAACACATACAACACACGAAGAATCAAACACAAAACTGACACACACACTAGATACACTCAAACAATTATCTAATAATAAAACTAGATATGCACAATCAGGATCAGAAAAAAACAAAATACACAATTCATTAACAACGAAAAACTCGAGGCTTGTTTCATATTACGATAGAACTATCGTAATATGAAACAATAATGTACAGAATCAAAGTAGTGAAAGTAGGCACACACAAACAACTTTTGGGTGGACATATTATGGGAGAAACCTACAGATCATAATATAAACGCAGAGTGGATTCAGACAGAAATCAAAAACAGCAACACTACTACACAACGCCACTGACGTTTGAACACGTGACACCTGACATTTTTGCAAAAGTACTTCAAAGCCTATACAACTGGAAAGCACCAGGATCAGACTATATACATATCTACTGGTATAAGAAATTTACAACAACTCACATTTATATACTAAAATAAATGATTTCATTAATGACCCTAACTTAATGGCACTTTATATTACAGCAGGTACCACAGTCATGATACCAAATGACAACAATGATCCCAGTAACCCGGCTTAATACAGACCAATCACATGCTTACAGACCCTGTACAAAATTGTGACATCTTGTGTTATGTGGATGGATACCAATAATATTCTAGCCGAACAACAGAAAGGATGTCGCAAACTTTGTCAAGAGCTTAAAGAACAATTGATTATAGATTCTGTAGTTCTCAATAACGTTAAAAAGAATAAAGGAAATCTTGCGACTTAAAAGGCGAAATTACGAGGCTTTGGAAGCTTCTGAAAGTTATAATTCCTATCGTTCTCTCAACTACCGGGGTGATACCCAAACAATTACACCAATCTCTGCAAACCTTAAATATGCCGCAACACTTTCAAGATTGCACAAAAAGCTGTCATTTTACATATAATAATATGCCGAATAGTACGCAAATTTCTACAGGTCCAGCCCGATTCATCTGCATCACCAACGCACATGTAACCCGTATACCATACTGACTAGTCTATCAGGACAGTATCGAACCAACAATCCTGGTATACACTTGGCTCAGGCCCGTGTATACCAGTAACCCGGTTCGAAAGACCAAGAAAAAAAAAAAAAAAATGTAATAATAATTTTGAAACAAATCATATTGTACACGTACATAATGTCTAGTAAAATTTCTGGGACATCGGGCTCCAATGCATTGAAATGTCGTTTAAACTCCTCCACTGTGTATTGACAGCGTTTCATTTCCTCCTCTAGCTGCAGAACAATCTTGCTGATATTTTCTATCTCTATTTTCGTTTCATCCTCGTTCTAATGTAAATAAAATGATTTATTAAAGGGCTATTTATTTTGGATTTATGAATAACTAGTGAAACCCGCGCAACTTCGTTTGCGTGTATTTATTTATGCACAGTAGCACCATCTATATCAGACTTTTGATGAAATCCTACGGGAATCGCGTACTTTTCGGGACAAAAAGTACCCTATGTGTTAATCCAAGGTATCACCTACCTAACATGTACATAACTATCGCCTTTATAATATTAGTTGGATACAATGGTGGCTGAAGTTCCAGTTAGCCTATTTCTCAGATCTTGTTCCTACCCTTGTCCCACTTTACATGGATTCGATATGTCATATAAATTGATGAAATAAAATAAACTAATAGGGTAGTTAGCTAGTTAGTTAGTGGCTGGTCTCGTGGGAGTCAAAGCGGAACGATCACCTATAATAAGTTAACACGTTCGCGGACGCACCGGCTATTGCAGTCGATAGTAACTTTCGCAGAATGACGCGCCGGTTATAGCATTCGATGTTCTTCTTCGCATTAGAGACGCAACTGCATTAGCAGATGAATTTTCACACTACTACAGTAAAATTCAGTATTCAGTGCCCCCATTTGGAATTCTTCAAATTTCCTGGTGTCACATAACATGTATTTTTATACCTTTGAACAAGTGACTACACTCCGGCCAATCCCTTGATATAAGTGCGCACTCACACTGACGCACCTGCAATAGCAGCGCTGATTGTATGGCGATTTGTTCAGTCGCGCAGCAAGTGCGCCGCTGAGTGGAAACGTAGTAAGAGTCTTGCGTGTACGACTTGTGATCAACGTAAGTAGAAAAAAAAATACATTTTCCTGAGTAAATATGATGTAAATTTTATTAATTTTAAGATCAAAGTAAAACATAGTGCTTTTGGATCGATTTGTGAACATAATAACGTCTATAATTATCTTATAATTTCGTTTTTATGTTGGTTTTCACGTATTTTTCTCGTAGGATATATCTAATATTATGCTACATAGTAATGTTCTAGTAAAGTCTAGTTAAATTATGGTCACTTACAGGAAGAGACGCATTTATTACGATACCACGATTACCAAAGAAGCACGTAGAGGTCTTGACATTACGGGTATTGACATTGCACAGAGGCGTCAGACAGGGAGATGTCATATCTCCGAAACTGTTCACGACCGCTCTGGAAGATGCCTTCAAGCTTCTGGATTGGAAAGTATTTGGCATCAACGTCAACGGCGAGTATATCACTCACCGTTGATTTGCCGACGATATCGTGGTCATGGCGGAGTCGCTGGAGGATCTTATATGCTCGAAGGCATCATCGAGTTTCCCAACAGGTGGGTCTAGAAATGAACATGGACAAGACGAAAGTCATGTCCAATGTCCATGTCGCACCCGCCCCGGTCTCAGTTGGGAGCTCGATCCTCGAAGTTGTTGACGAGTACGTATACCTTGGACAAACCATCCAATTAGGTAGGTCCAACTTCGAGAAAGAGGTCAATCGACGAATCCGACTCGTCTGGGCAGCTTTCGGAAAATTACGGCATATCTTCTCGTCCAAAATTCCTCAGTGCTTGAAACGAAGAAATTTCGAGCAATATGTGTTACCAGTAATGACCTATAGATCCGAGACGTGGTCCCTCACTATGGGCCTCATTAGAAGGTCTACGTCTAGGTATGACGGTCACTCAGCGAGCCATGGAGAGAGCTATGCTTCTCTTCGAGATCGAATCAGAAATGAGGGGGATCCGTAGCAGAACCAAAGTAACCGACATAGCCAAACGGATCAGCAAGCTGAAATGGCAGTGGGCAGGGCACATAGCGCGCAGAACTGATGGCCGATGGGGCAAAAGAGTTCTGGAATGGCGACCACGTACCGGAAAGCGCAGCGTAGGACGCCCGCCTGCAAGTTGGTCAGACGACCTAAGAAAAGTTGCAGAAAGCCGCTGGATGCAGGCCGCTGCCATCAGGTCGCATTGGAGGCGTTTGGGGGAGGCCTATGTCCAGCAGTGGACTTCTTGTGGCTGAGATGATGCTGATGATGATAGACGTAAACATTACTAATTTGTAACTTCTGCTGTGGTTCAAAGAACAAAAAATTTTCTTTACTAGATGTAAGGATCTAACTGTTTTAGTCACAGAGTTTTAGTATTAGTAGTTTTAAAAGTGCAATTTTGATTGAGAGAATTATTAATAGAAGAAAATGTATGTTAAAGCTGTGATTAGACTGGCTTTTTTGTTGAGTAATTAATATAGGAAAACAATTTATTTTCATGCCATTCATTAAAATTAATAAAACTTATAATGTTTGCGTATTATTATTAGTAGTCACCCGAATAAGCGAACATAAGTCCTTGTTATTGTTCTCGTTTGTTCAGATTTTGATAAGCTCTTATGGGACGTCTTCAGTAAGGCGAAACCTAAATAACGAATTTCGAAGGTTAGCCATCAGACATTCGTTATTTAGATTATTATTTGAGTACCTGATACCGACTAAAAACATGATAGTTATAGCCGGCGTGTCCTATTTATAAAGATTAATCACTGTTATCGGCGACAGAACGTCTACAGCCGGCGAAGGCTGTAGTCGGTGCATCCTTTTTATGTAATAAATGTCTATTATCAGCGACGGAACGTCTATAGAAGGCGAAGGATATAGACGGCGCGTTCTATTTATGTACAAAAATTACTATTATCAGCGACGGAACGTCTATAGAAGGCGAAGGATATAGACGGCGCGTTCTATTTATGTACAAAAATTACTATTATCAGCGACGGAACGTCTATAGAAGGCGAAGGATATAGACGGCGCGTTCTATTTATGTACAAAAATTACTATTATCAGCGACGGAACGTCTATAGCAGGCGAAGGCTATAGACGGCGCGTCTAATTTATGTACAAAATTGATTATTATCAGCGACAGACCGTCTATAGCAGGCGAATGCTATAGACGGCGCGTCCTATTTATGTACATCAATTACTATTGTTAGCAACAGAACGTCTATAGCAGGCGAAGGCTATAGACGGTGCGTTCATTTTTAAATACATAATAACTATTAAAAATCTACGGAACGGCTCAAGCATTTCATACAAAAATGAGGTGTCAAAGTAAGGTTACAAAATCAGACCAAGCGTCCGCGAACGTGTTAACACGTTCGCGGACGCACCGGCTATTGCAGTCGATAGTAACTTTCGCAGAATGACGCGCCGGTTATAGCATTCGATGTTCTTCTTCGCAATAGAGACGCAACTGCATTAGCAGATGAATTTTCACACTACTACAGTAAAATTCAGTATTCAGTGCCCCCATTTGGAATTCTTCAAATTTCCTGGTGTCACATAACATGTATTTTTATACCTTTGAACAAGTGACTACACTCTGGCCAATCCCTTGATATAAGTGCGCACTCATACTGACGCACCTGCAATAGCAGCGCTGATTGTATGGCGATTTGTTCAGTCGCGCAGCAAGTGCGCCGCTGAGTGGAAACGTAGTAACAGTCTTGCGTGTGCGACTTGTGATCAACGTAAGTAGAAAAAAAAAATACATTTTCCTGAGTAAATATGATGTAAATTTTATTAATTTTAAGATCAAAGTAGAACATAGTGCTTTTGAATCGATTTGTGAACATAATAACGTCTATTATAACCTTATAATTTCGTTTTTATGTCGGTTTTCACGTAGGATATATCTAATATTATGCTACATAGTAATGTTCTAGTAAAGTCTAGTTAAATTATGGTCACTTACAGGAAGAGACGCATTTATTACGATACCACGATTACCAAAGACGCACGTAGAGGTCTTGACATTACGGGTATTGACATTGCACATAGGCGTCAGACAGGGAGATGTCATATCTCCGAAACTGTTCACGACCGCTCTGGAAGATGCCTTCAAGCTTCTGGATTGGAAAGTATTTGGCATCAACGTCAACGGCGAGTATATCACTCACCGTTGATTTGCCGACGATATCGTGGTCATGGCGGAGTCGCTGGAGGATCTTAGATGCTCGAAGGCCTCAATCGAGTTTCCCAACAGGTGGGTCTAGAAATGAACATGGACAAGACGAAAATCATGTCCAATGTCCATGTCGCACCCGCCCCGGTCTCAGATGGGAGCTCGATCCTCGAAGTTGTTGACGAGTACGTATACCTTGGACAAACCATCCAATTAGGTAGGTCCAACTTCGAGAAAGAGGTCAATCGACGAATCCGACTCGTCTGGGCAGCTTTCGGAAAATTACGGCATATCTTCTCGTCCAAAATTCCTCAGTGCTTGAAACGCAGAAATTTCGAGCAATATGTGTTGACCTATGGATCCGAGACGTGGTCCCTTACTATGGGCCTCATAAGAAGGCTGACGGTCACTCAGCGAGCCATGGAGAGAGCTATGCTTCTCTACGAGATCGAATCAGAAATGAGGAGATCCGTAGCAGAACCAAAGTAACCGACATAGCCAAACGGATCAGCAAGCTGAAATGGCAGTGGGCAGGGCACATAGCGCGCAGAACTGATGGCCGATGGGGCAAAAGGGTTCTGGAATGGCGACCACGTACCGGAAAGCGCAGCGTAGGACGCCCGCCTGCAAGTTGGTCAGACGACCTAAGAAAAGTTGCAGAAAGCCGCTGGATGCAGGCCGCAGTCAGCAGGTCGCATTGGAGGCGTTTGGGGGAGGCCTATGTCCAGCAGTGGACTTCTTGTGGCTGAGATGATGCTGATGATGATAGACGTAAACATTACTAATATGTAACTTCTGCTGTGGTTCAAAGAACAAAAAATTTTCTTTACTAGATGTAAGGATCTAACTGTTTTAGTCACAGAGTTTTAGTATTAGTAGTTTTATAAGTGCAATTTTGATTGAGAGAATTATTAATAGAAGAAAATGTTAAAGCTGTGATTAGAATGGCTTTTTTGTTGAATAATTAATATAGGAAAACAATTTATTTTCATGTCATTCATTAAAATTAATAAAACTTATAATGTTTGCGTATTATTATTAGTAGTCACCCGAATAAGCGAACATAAGTCCTTGTTATTGTTCTCGTTTGTTCAGATTTTGATAAGCTCTTATGGGACGTCTTCCGTAAGGCGAAACCTAAATAACGAATTTCGAAGGTTAGCCATCAGACATTCGTTATTTAGATTATTATTTGAGTACCTGATACCTGCCACAAGTAAAATACCGACTAAAAACATGATAGTTAGCCGGCGTGTCCTATTTATAAAGATTAATCACTGTTATCGGCGACAGAACGTCTACAGCCGGCGAAGGCTGTAGCCGGTGCATCCTTTTTATGTAATAAATGTCTATTATCAGCGACGGGACGTCTATAGAAGGCGAAGGGTATAGACGGCGCGTTCTATTTATGTACAAAAATTACTATTATCAGCGACGGAACGTCTATAGCAGGCGAAGGCGATAGACGGCGCGTCTAATTTATGTACAAAATTGATTATTATCAGCGACGGACCGTCTATAGCAGGCGAATGCTATAGACGGCGCATCCTATTTATGTACATCAATTACTATTGTCAGCAACAGAACGTCTATAGCAGGCGAAGGCTATAGACGGTGCGTTCATTTTTAAATACATAATAACTATTAAAAATCGACGGAACGGCTCAAGCATTTCATACAAAAATGAGGTGTCAAAGTAGGGTTACAAAATCAGACCAAGCGTCCGCGAACGTGTTAAGCACTAATAACTCCAGTCAATACTTGGAAAATCTCTCCTCCGTACCTCGGAGTCGATGGGCCAAGAAAAGCATACCAAAAGCAATAATGATAGATTGGTGAGGTGAAAATTGATTGCATTTCTTTTGAATCTTTTTTAATTACTCGCGTAGATAACTGTGCTATGAAATAAACTTATAAATACTTACATAATAGTTTCTTGTTTTTCTAAATCTATCTGCTTTTTCGCGCAATGAGTCCTCATATTTGCGACTGTAAATAGAAGGTTGTTTTACTTAAAATATTTACTTAAATCTTTGACAATTTCAGGACATTATAGACAGGGCATTCATAAATTACAGTATGAGTTGCAATTTACAAAAATTATACTTAAACCTAAAATATGTACTTAGGTATAAAAATAGTGTCACTATTTTTACTACACTTTGTGTCATAAATAAAAAAAGGGAATTCGAGGTAATACAGTTTCCGAATAAAACCGTTCAGTTTAATCTTTGTGAACGTATCCATTAAAAGCTGAATGCAATCTGCACTGTGCAGTTGCAAAAAACAAATTTTATTTACGTACATCTGCAATTCTATTTCTTGTTCTTCCCGTTTCAGCAAATTTGCGAGTTCGCCGCGATTACAACGAGCTCTCTCCACTGAAGAGGTTATATCGTCGCATTGCCGCTTCAGTTGCATGCGTTTTGCTGATAAACGTACTAGAACAGTTTAATTAAGTTTTTGAATTAATTTATTTTATAATTTGTAAAATGTCTACCCAATGTAGGTACACATGGTACACGGTTGATGACTCTAAATTGTTCCCGCCTTTATTTAGAGTGCTCGCAATAGACGACGACGCGAGCCCACGCGACCGACCGACGCGAAAACCACGTAATGTGTTTGATACTTCTGCACGCTCAAATTGCTCAAATGGCTGGGCCAATATTTATGATATTTGTTATGTAGGTAGCTGATACCTTGGATTAACACATAGGGTAATTTTTATCCCGAAAAGTACGCGATTCCCGTAGGATTTTATCAGTATCAAAAGTCTGGTATAGATGGCGCCACTGTGCATAAATAAATACACACAAACGAAATTGCGCGGGATTCACTAGTTTTAATATAGGGAACAAAATAAACGTTTTCCTTATTACATATATTATGACAAAGTAGATTAGTAAACATAAAAAAACACGTTACTTTAATTTAATATTTACACCAATATCAAATTTCATGTTATAAAGAAGAAGTGTGTTATAACGAAAGGTGACAAAAAATAAATGGTTTTCTTTGCCATTCCACAGAATACTTAATTTGACGACCTCCGTGGCGTAATGGTTACCATGCCAGACCGCCACCCAGAAGGTCCGAATCCCGGTCGGGTCATGATGAAAAACGAACTTTTTCTGATTGGCCTGGATCTTGGATGTTTATCTATAGTTTATATTGTATTTGTTATAAAATATAGTATCGTTGAGTTAGTATCCCATAACACAAGTTTTGAGCTTACTTTGGGGCTAGCTCAATCTGTGTGATTTGTCCGATGAAATAAAAAGTTATCCCATACCAGCCCTGACATAAATTTGTGCTTCCTATTTTCTACGGCATTGAGTTCTTGCCGTTTACGGTGATATAGACGGCCACAAACGATCATACTAACTAGATGACCGCGTACCATGTAGAGAACAAAATTGGCTTTCACGTAAACTCCTTTAGCAACAAAACACTTTTTTATAACCTTGATATTATTTACTCTCCAAAATTCTTTAAGAAACTAAGTAAAAACATTTTAACGCTTTTTTTTGCTTTTTAAACTATGTGAAAAAAAGACGGGTCCTAAAAAATCAAATATCTTCTAAACAACTAAAATTTAGACTTAGATTTTTGGATATGTAGTAATTCATCATTACTTAATCGAAATTTTGGAAAGAGCCAAAACATGACTGTGACACATTTCCTCGATAGAAAAAAAATCCGAAGTAACCTCTGTTTTTTTTTTGAGAACTCTTGTAACTTCTAAACGTTAAATAATAGAAATTTTAAACTTCACATAAAAAAAGACATTAATGTTTTCTAGATATTGTAAAAACAAATATTAAAAAACTCAATTAATTTATTTTAAATAAGCCTAAATATTTTACGATGCAGGCCCTTAATTTACTTACTTGTCTTGTTTTGTTAACTCTCAAAAATAGATGACTTTTACTATATGTCTTTATGAGAAATAAACTTCTATAGACCGAACTTTTATGAGAGTCGTAAGCTATAATTAAATTATAATTATTTTGAATACCATAGAGTTTCAGTTGATATCCCTAACTATCTCCCACGACAAACGTTTATATTGAGACGTACGTACTAGCACTACAAGCATTTAATTGGGTTTCAATACTTTCAATCGTATCAATATCATTGAATCAAACTTGCTACAATTAGAAAACTTCGGCGCCCGTCGTATGTAAGCAGAGTAACTTCATATCTTTGTGGCAACATAAGCTGGTTCGATATGTGAAGACCTTAAGCCGTGCCTCAAAGTTCATAGCAATTTATACGAGGAAATATTATCGCAGTCATACATAATGGGCTTATGCTTGTCTATTCATAACTTCTTCTTAAGAAAATAAAGCAAACCCAAAATCTTATTCATTGTCACGTTGAGTTACTTTTTATTCAATGTATTGAGCATTTCATATAAACCACATATAAGAGGTGATCAAAAATCCCTTATTAAAAAAACCCCACAATAAGCGGGGCAACCATGATAGAAAATTCCGAAAAGACGGACCACGACGTTTCGTTGAATTCTAACCAGTTTTGAACCTTATTCTAACTTGTCTTTTTTGACAGGACAGGTTTCGTTGTTTCGGATGGACAATTTCATGGTAGCCAGTAGTGAAATGAAATGAAATGAAATCGTTTATTTCAGAAATTAGACCTTCACAGGCACTTTTTCTTGTCATTTACAACTTGTATATTTATGTGTAAAGAAAATAAACTACGTTATAAACTACCACCCTTTCGGATACAAGCAAAATGGCCACTGGTAAAAGAAACGGCGAAAGAAACCCGGTTACGGCCTTTTTTGTCATTTAGAAGCTCCAGCCCCGAAGATTTTAATATGAACGCCTACAAACTTTTATGAGCAAGAAAAAGTGTTAGCCAGACACCCGATAGAGAGATAGTGGTAGTTTAGAATAGTATTTATAAATATCCTCTAAAATCTGGAAGACAATTTTTTTTCGTCGGAGCCTGTTCTTTTGTATGAATAATCTAAATCTAAATATTTTGTTTTTATTTCTTTCAAAATCTTTCTTTCTATAAATTTTTTACAAGATCAAAATCCTATCGATAATTCGTACAGTCGCTATAAAATTCCAACAAATTTTGGATTAAATATACAATACATTGATCAAATTTTCTCAATAGAAAATTATTGAAAATAATCGATGTAGTGTATATTGTGTATTCGATAACAGGACTCACCGTTTTCTTGATTGAGACGTTCCCTCTCGGCATTCAAGGAGCGTGCGATTCGCAAGGCAGTCATCGTCTCCCTGTATTTTTGTTCATTCTCAGCATCTAGAGCCGGCAGCGCAGAATTCTTGAATATAATAAATTATTTTTATTAGAATTCAGGGTAGAGAGAGACCAATGATGTACCTACATAAATACTACTCAGAGTTGAAAGAAAATGTCGAGCGTTGTACCGCACGGCGCACGTCAAACTAAATAAACCGACAAGTTAAACAACGTCGACCCTCGACCTCGACAATATAGCTTTTAATATAACCAACAGAAATCGCTTGATTTTAATAATTAATACAGATTTTCATACCTGGACTACGAGATCATCTCCAATAGTTTCTAAATCGGATTTAAGTAAGCATATTTTTATTTGTTGTTCTTCTGGTGAAAACATTTTGCAATCGATAATCAATAACGAATTCTAACAACAAAAAAAGAGACGCAAAAATGGGCGCCAAATTTTATTAATATATTTTTTTTTTTACATAAATCGTATAAAGACAAGCAATGAAATTATTATTCATTCAGCCTTTCGATTATATTTTCTGAAGAGAATAAAATTAAATTTCGAACGGAAGTTGACCAGAATTTCAAAAGAAGTAAATTTAAATTTCGAAGTCATTTAGTCACCTTTTCTTTTGTCTACGGATAATACGTATTCTGAGTGCACAGTGTGTGGGTGGGGTTTTCCCCGTCCGATTAATGACATTAATTAACAAATTGACTTAACATCTACTTACTTATCTATAATTTCAAAATTAGCTTCTTTATTCAAAACACAAACAGATAGAAAATAAAATGATTGAGTTTTATAGAAGTGGGGAAAAGTAGTTGCCACTATGAAAATAAATATTAATTGAAAAAAGTTATGCTAGCTTTGAGAAGAGTTTTAATAGGTAAAATTTTTATTTGATTCCAAATTCAAATTGTAGCATTTGAAAACGCTAGTTACCTACCGATTAATTGAAAGATTATTAAGATTTTCCTCTAGAGTCTAGCAACATGGATATTGCAAAAAATACTTTTTATTGTAGGACCAGTTATGTAAAGTTAAGTAGAAGTGGATTGAAACGTGCTTCATTTTCATCTGCTCAGTTATTAACATTGAATTTTTTTTATCTATCGCATCCTAGTAATGGTCGGGTAATGATGAAAAACTAACTTTTTCTGATGGGCCTCGGGTCTTGGATGTTTATCTAAATATATATTTGTTATCTATAATCTATTTATCTATAATATAATAAAAGTGTAAAAAAAGTTTGTCTGTACATTGAATATATTTCCGAAAAAATTGTTTAGGACGATGAAGAATAAGCAATAGAACAAGAATTTCGAAAAATATTATCCGTCTGTTTGTATGTTTGTATGTATGTTTGCACATGCTAATCTCAGAAACGGCTGAACCGATTTGGATGCGGTTTTCACTAATACATAGCGATTGGCTCAACTATATATTTAGTGTATGTTTCTTTTCAAAATTCCTACGGGAACGGGAATAATGGAACTGAACGTATAAATCACTGACTACTGTAGGTATTATAATGAAATTTGGTTCACGTGTAGAATTTAATCTGGAGTAACACATAGGGTATTTTTATTCCGAAATTCCCACAGGAACGGGAATAATGGGACTGAACGTGTAAATCACCGATAATCATTACGTGTTCTGAAACTGCAAGTGCTAGAAGTTTCAAATGTTTCATGGAGGTCCCTTTCTATATTTTGCGAAATTCCCATGGGAACGGGAATAATGGCACTGCACGCGTATTACCCGGGACGCTCAATCTAGCTGAAAGATTCTATCATCTATATACATAAAAGGAGAAGCTGACTGACAGACTGACATATCAACGCAGGGCCTAAACTATGAGTGTTAGAAACTTTTAAAATTCCCATGGGAAAGGGAGTAATTGTACTGTAAGTGTATTATCGCAGGCGCTCAACCTAGAAAGCTGAAATTTTGTATAGAGGTTCCCTTTATGATGTTGACAAGGACAAAGATGGAGTTTTATATAATTCCCACGTGAAAGGGAGTAATAGGACTGTAAGTATATTATCGCAGGTGCTCAACATAGAAAGCAGAGATTTTGTATAGAGGTTCCTTTTATGATGTAAACAAGGATAAAGACGGGATGTTTTAATTCCCACGGGAATGGGATAAATAGGATTGCACGTGTGTTATTGTGGGCGCTCAACCTAGAACGCCTAGATTTTGTATTAAGCTTCCCTTTATAAAGTAGACAAGGATAAACGAGATTTCTTAAAATTCCAACAGGATTCGGAATATTAAGGATGAAGTAGTTTTTTTTAAATTCCCACGGGAACGAACATATTGTCATTTTCGCTCGAGCACGCGGGCGGAGCCGCGGGTAACAGCTAGTAAAATATAATATCGTTGAGTTAGTATCCCATAACACAAGTTTCGAACTTACTTTGGGGCTAGCTCAATCTGTATGAATTGTGAATTGTCCCTATATATATAAATCTATACTAATATTATAAAGAGGTAAAGTTTGTGTGTTTGTTAAATTGTAACGGGTAATCTCGGGATCTACTGAACCGATTTTAAAAATTCTTTCACCAATAGAAAGCCAAATTATTGCTGAGTGTCATAGATTATATAAAAAAACAAAAATTCAAAAGGCTTTTATGTGGTAGTCGGTTTTGCAAAGTAAATCGGAGAAAAAACGGTCGAATGAAAGCGTTTCTTACGAACGCCTGTACTAAAAAAGGATTATTAACATTATGCCCAACGAAGTGGGCACGGGTCAGCTAGTATATAATATAAGTGGGATATTCTCGAACGGATCACATAATGGTGATAAAAAAAATATATCAACACTGACACCCATAGTCTGTCTGTACACGATCACTTTGTGCTCATTAGAATAACGAATATTCTAAAGTAAACTACGTATGAATACAGACCAATCTGTATTTCTAAAGCAAAATATGATCATGTATTAAAGGTAGCTAGGTTGCATAAATGCCTAATATTTTAATTGATTGCTTTCATTTCATTGATAAATATAAATTACTATGATGTACCAGAGATCGGATATTCTAGTGCATATTGTATTTACCTAAACTTCGACGAAGTAGTAACACACAGTGGATAGTACCACCTCTAAATATAAAAGAATATTTTTTTATACCGAGATTTAATTCGATTTAGAAATTATAAATAGTTAATAGAAAAATATTATTACTTTTTTGAGTTTCCTATACTAAGATACTCCAGAGCTCCTCTTGGGGGGGTTGGGAGGGTTGGCAATGCGTGACTGATACCCCCGGTATTGCAAGCGTCTGTAGGCTACGGTGATGCTTACCATCAGGCGGTTGTTTGCCAACTTTGTAGTATTAAAAAAAAGAAAATGTTTTATTTTAATTAGGTACCTAATATAAACTAAGTTAGCATTGTTTAAGTGAATATGTTAGATAATTGTCTGTACTCGTATGTTTTTTGCTTTTAGAGATTAGAGCAAATAGTAGATTTTACAACAAGTGCACAAAACGAATCAATGTCGAGGATAGAAATGGTTTTGTGGACGAGTTATAAACTCTGCATTTCACTTCGATTGCGAGGAAATAAATAAATAAACGCACGAAAAACAAGACCTGTTTCCCCTTTCCCGCCGCTTTTTTTTTTATCTTACGACATTGAAATTAGGCTTGGGCTGCAGAGACCTATACAGCCTACTATTAAATTAATTGTGTAATAAAATAATTTTCTTAAATTAATTAAATAACCTACTATAGCCCCTTGTAACAGCGCGCTAGCACGAAGCGGCAACGTTGCCTTTCAACCGTCCCGAACGCCGCTCGCGCACTCGTCGAACAGTTCGCGTTCAGACGCCATGTTGTTAATACGTCCCACCACTATAACTGGCAGCCCAACGTGCGGTGCGGATCGGTGTTTTATTAAAGTATTTTGTGGCAAAAGTGCAGTATAACGGCGTGCATACGGTTGCATTGCGTTGAATACGTTTTGGAGACTTTTTACGTATTTTTAGTGGAACGCTTTCGTAATTGTACTCGTAAATGACCATATTATAGTGTTCGTTTTCATATTCTGGACTTGTTGTGGACTCGTTTAAGTTTTCGGTGCATTTTGTGTTATAAACAGATTTAATATCACGTTAAATACGTTTTAGTAACTTTACGTATTTTGAGTAGAACGTTTTCGTAATCTGTTTGTGTGTGCGCGCGGAAACATGCGACGCTGACCAGATGACCATATATGGTGTGTTTGTCGTCGTGAACTGCATATCGCGAACTCGCTCTTTCACCTCGTAAGGTACAGGCGTCGGTGCCCCCGTGTTACGAAGCTCGACCCGTTGTACGTTGTTGTTGGTTCGGGAAGTATATCTGTTGATAGTCTCGTGTTGCGACCTTTGAGAACTGTGCGTGTTTGTTACCACCCGAGTGTGGTATGAGTTTTGCGTACGGGGTAGGCAGTGACTATTAACTTTTACGATATTTTGGAATTATAGGCCGTGTGCCGTGTTTAGTGTCTATTTGTTTGGACCTGTGCGTTATCACCGGAGCGTGATATGAGTTTTACGTACCGGATAGGCAGTGACTATTAAGTTTTAGAATATTTTAGTGTTAGGGGCCTGTGTGCCGTGTTTTTAGTGCTAATTTAGAACTGTGCGTTATCACTAGAACGTGATAAGAGTTTCACGTACAGAGTAGACAGTGATTGTTAACTATTAGTGACTTTTATTATAAAAAACTTCTTGTGCAGTGTAGTGTGTGTAGCTTGGTGACATCAGACCTGGTGCCTACTGCTCCGCGATCTGAGGAGCATGTCAGTGGTTCACGCTGCGGCGTGCGTTCGTGCTACACTCTACTACTTCAAGGGACGATAAGTAGCCTTTTGTTTTGCTGTTTATGTACTATTCGTGTTGGACCTTATAGGCAATAGTACATAAACTAATTTGATTTACTATGGACAATTGTTTTAAAATTATTTTGTGGACATTTTCGTTTCGTTGTTTGTTTAAGTAGGTACTGTTCGTGTTGGACCTTAAAGGCAATAGTACCTACTAGAACGTTTTAAATTGTGGACAATTGTTAATTTATTGTGGACATATTTTGAATTTATTTTGTGGACGTTACGTATTAGTATTTTCTCGTGTGGACATTTTATAATTTTGAGAACTATTTATAGGTATTCGCGGAATTTCGTACCTGTGTGGACACTTTTAAAGTGACATTATCTTTGTTTCGCAAGTGTATCGAACACTTTAGTGTTAGCGACGTCGTATTCACATGGACTTTGTGTAAATAAGGAATAGCGTAGTCATGAAAACCAGATCCGGTGCGAATAGGGATTTGAGCACTATGGAGTCTCCGGAGACTACTCATGTAGATCAGGCGATGGCTCTAGGCAATGAGTTTGGCTTGCCGCCCGCCAACATCGCGCCGCCCGCGACTCCATCGACATCGTCGCAGTTTGCTACCACTGCGCCAGCGTCGCCCGCTGTGGGGGCTGCGCAGCCTGCGCAGGTGGTGATGACGGATCTTCAGCTAGCGCAACTTCTTCAGTGTTTGCGGAACCAGCCCAGTACTAGTACCTCACATGGAGGGAATTTTGCAAAATGTACTTCACAGTTCGATGGCGGGAAAAATAGTGATGTTACCGCGTTTGTTGACGCTATTCAAATCTACAAAGAATGTGTCGGGATGGATGATGACATAGCGTTGCGAGGTTTACCGATATTATTAACTGACCTTGCCGCTACATGGTGGCAGGGCATCAAGCATTCGGTACATACATGGGAAGACGCAATTAATTTGATCAAACAAACTTACGGCCCGCGTCTACCACCGCATAAGCTATATCGAGAAATTTTTAAAAGGGAGCAGAACGTCGGAGAGCCAACAGATATTTTTGTGTGCCAAGTAAGAGCGCTTATGGCACAACTACCAGCGGGAAGCCTATCTGAGAGTGTGCAAATAGATATGGTTTATGGACTCCTCAGCAAGCAGATACGAGAGAGGATTCCTAGGCCTGCGGTGACGACATTCACCGAACTGGTGCAGAAGGCTAGAGTCGTAGAGGACTTATGCGACGAAGGTCGTCAGCAGGATACTGTGCGCAGACCTGCTCAGTACTCCAGCGCGCCGCCCCTTGTTCGGCGAGAGTCTACTTCACCTGCTGCAGCGCCGACTTCTAACCGTAGCTGTAATCTCCGTTGTTTCTACTGTAAGAAGGTTGGACACACCCGGGAGTCGTGCCAGAGGTTATTAAAGCGAGGCCCTGTTTCGAAAACCGACCCCGGGGAAGGAGACCCTAAACAGATCACGTGTTTCGGATGTGGAGCGCCAGGCGTGATTCGATCTAACTGTCCCGCGTGTAGGTCGACGAAACCCGGCGAGAATTCGTTTCAGTCTGTATCCGCGAGTAGCGATAATTTAGACACGCGTGTGCGACCGGTAGTGCCCATAGAAGTGTACGGAGCTTCCGGAAATGTTATTGTGGACACTGGTGCTAAACATTGTATAGGCAGTGTTAGTTTTAGAGCGCATTTAGTTAAGTTTAATCATAAGTTTGAAAGTGTGTATACGGAACTTAAATATGCGGACGGGCGAGTATGTGCGCAAAATGTAGAAATGGCGCAAGTTAATGTAACGCTGCGAGGGGTAACGTTGCCGGTAAATTTTATTATGTTGCCGGATGCAACAGAAAGTCTGTTAGGAATGAATTTCATTCAGGACATTGGCATGGTGCTTGACTTTGTTCGCGGTATTTGGTATATTAGACACGATAGGACGCCTCAACGGATGACTTTTGAAAATAGGTCTCGGACTCCGTTGTGTTGTTCGGCTGTGGGGCTCCGCGAGGATGAGGGTTCCCATTTAGGTTTAGACGAACGACGGCGACTGTCTGATCTGATAGATGCTCATGAGGACATCTTTGGTACAGGGGGAGGACCGACTCCCTTTGCAATCCACCGCATAGATACTGGCGACGCCGTGCCTATCGCCAGCCCGCCATATAGAGTAACCCCTGTGAAAAGGGACATCATTAAGAGGGAACTTGACAAGATGTTGGAAGATGAGGTCATCGAGGACGCAGAGTCCGAGTGGGCGTCCCCGGTGGTGCTGATTCCTAAGAAAAACGGTGAGACGCGTTTCTGTGTGGATTATAGGAAATTAAACAGCGTCACGCGTACGGACCGGTATCCCATTCCGGTGATCGACGAATTGCTGCAGAGTGCTGGAATGGGGTGCGTGATGTCGACCATTGATTTGAAGGCCGGCTATTGGCAGACGGTTGTAGCGCCAGAGGATCGTCACAAGACGGCTTTTACGACCCCGTTTGGCACGTTCCAGTTTCGCCGGATGCCGTTTGGCCTTAAGAATGCGCCCGCGACATTCCAGCGTTTGATGGATCGTATGAGATCTGGCCTTAAAGATATCTGTGTCTTAGCATATCTTGATGATATTCTCGTCATTTCGCCGAACCTAGATTCCCATCTTCAGGATCTTCAGCAGGTGTTCGAGCGACTCCGTCTCTTTAACCTAAAGGCGAATAGGGATAAATGTGTTTTTGCTAGACAGCAGGTTGTTTACCTTGGTCATGTT
Organism: Endotricha flammealis; assembly: GCA_905163395.2. NCBI lineage: Eukaryota > Metazoa > Arthropoda > Insecta > Lepidoptera > Pyralidae > Endotricha > Endotricha flammealis. The sequence goes on along the minus strand of LR990863.1, from coordinate 8,117,703 downwards.
GTGTCATCCCGTGGTATTGAACCAGATCCAACCAAGGTTGAAGCCGTTATGGATATGAAGCCGCCGACAAACGTCAAAGAATTAAAAACGTTTCTTCAAACTTGCAGTTGGTTTCGCAAGTTTATTCCGCAGTTCTCGGATATTGCCCGTTCTCTTACAGACCTCACTAAGAAGAACCGACGTTGGCACTGGGGGGAGCCTGAGCAGCGAGCTTTTGAGGAACTGAAGTCGCGACTCTCTTCCAGTTCAGTTTTGCGCCAACCTGATTTTAATGAGCCATTTGTTCTGCGCACGGATGCGAGCGCCTACGCCCTGGGTGCGGTCTTAATGCAAGGTGAAACTCCCAAGGAGGAAAGGCCAGTCGAGTATGCTAGTAGGTTGTTGTCACCCGCGGAGCGGAACTATCACACCACCGAGCGAGAGGCCCTTGCGGTTGTATGGGCTCTAGACAAGTTTAGACCGTATTTGGAGGGCATGCGTGTGCGTGTAGTCACGGATCACCAGCCATTGAAGTGGCTCTTGTCTTTAAAAACGCCGAGTGGACGTTTAGCCCGCTGGGCTATGACAATTCAGTCTTTTGACCTGGTGGTAGAATATACCCCGGGTAAGGTAAACGTCGTCGCAGACACTCTCAGTCGTCCAGCAGATCCAGCTGTGGATTCTAGCTCTAACATCTGCGACATTTGTCCAGTGGTTGTTGACCTGCCTCAGCGAAGGGCAGAGGACCTTAGGGATGCCCAGTACAAGGATCCTGATATTAGTAAAATCCTGGCGGATTTTGAGAACGCAGATAATCCAAACGCTGCGATGCGTTGGACAGATAGGGGATATTATCTTGCAGGAGGAATTTTGTATCGTTGCGATCCGGAGGGAGAGTCTGAGGAGCCTCAGTTAGTGGTTCCCCAGACCCTGCAGGCGGAGCTCCTGCAGGAACTTCACGACGCTCCTACCGCTGGTCACTTGGGTTTGGAGCGGACGTTGAAGAAGATCAAGGAGCGCTACTATTTCAAGAATATGAGGGCTTATGTGGCTCAGTATCTCAAGTCCTGTGACTTATGTCAGAAATATAAAGCCACCAATCTAAAACCCGCGGGTCTTCTCCAAACTCCGGTGCCTCAGCAGCGTTTCGAGGTGCTGGCCATGGATTTGTTCGGACCTTTGCCTGAGGGACCTAATGGTGAGAAGTGGGTTTTTCTTATCGAGGACACCGCTAGTCGTTGGACGGAGCTGTTTGCACTCCCGGACGCCACAGCAGACACTTGTGCTAAAGTTCTCATCGAGGAAGTTTTTATGAGGTATGGGTTGCCTCGCCGGATTATCTCCGACAACGGCACCCAGTTCGTGTCTACTGTCATGCAGAAGGCGATGTTTGTTTTAGGAGTTCATCAGTCCCTGATCCCGGTGTACCATCCAGAGGCTAACCCGGCGGAACGAAAGAATCGAGAACTGAAGCAACTTTTGGGCATTTTAGTTGGGGCCGAACATAGGCGCTGGCCCACCGTCCTGCCCATGGTACGTTTTGCGCTCAATACAGCTCACAATCAAGGTACGGGGCAGACGGCAGCGTATTTGACATTTGCTCGTGAGCTACGCTCGCCGATTACCGTTCAAACTGATCTTAGGACAGTGGTGGCACAACAGAATTTCGTGCCACAGGTTACGCCGTACCTGAAGGATTTCAGCCGTATTTTATACGACGTTAAGAACAGGATTGAGCACCAACAGGACGTGAGAAAGACTGCTGGAGATAAAGATCGCAGGGATGCTGAGCGATTTGAGGAGGGGGACCTCGTTCTAGTGGAGGCCCATTTGCCGAGTAATGCATCTAAGGGGTTTACAAGTAAATTTGCACCGCGGCGTGAGGGTCCTTATCGTGTTTCGAAATGTGGTTCTTCTTCCTATGTAGTTGTTGATGGTAACGGAGCTACCAAAGGCAAGTACCATGTCAGTGCCCTTACTCGGTACGTTGGTTCATCAGAGGTGGTCCATCAGCGCCGTCGAGGCAGACCACCCAAGTCTCGGTCGGGTCGCCCTACCGACTTGGAGGGGGAGGTTATAGCCCCTTGTAACAGCGCGCGGGAGCACGAAGCGGCAACGTTGCCTTTCAACCGTCCCGAACGCCGCTCGCGCACTCGTCGAACAGTTCGCGTTCAGACGCCATGTTGTTAATACGTCCCACCACTATACTACCGTACTTTAATTTAAATTTTAATATCTTTTATGACTTATAAAACACTTAAGGCAAATAAATTAAAGTAAATTTATATTATAAAATAACAACTTTTTGTTGTGTTTGGCTGTATGGCTTATTTCCTTTGCCTTAATATAGATACATTTATGAGTAGATACGTTTTTGCCTTTGTGCACAAAATTCGATTTTGTGCAGTCTATATCCTGCGCAAATAAGCATTTTCTGAGCATGAAAAGTGAAATAGTAGATTTTACAACAAGTGCACAAAATGAATCATTTCTATCCGAGACTTTTAGAATGTCAAGGATAAAAATGGTTTTGTGGACGAGTTATAAACTCTGCTTTTCACTTCGATTGCGAGGAAATAAATAAATAAACGCACGAAAAACAGGACCTGTTTCCCGCCGCTTTTTTTTTTAAATCTTACGACATTGATATTAGGCTTGGGCTGCAGACCTATACAGCCTACTATTAAATTAATTTTGTAATAAAATAATTTTCTTAAATTAATTAAATAACCTACCGTACTTTAATTTAAATTTAAATATCTTTTATGACTTAAGAAACACATAAGGCAAATAAATTAAAGTAAATATTATAAAATAACAAATTCTATCTCTGAACTTTTTATTGTGATTGGCTGTATGGCTCATTTCCTTTGCCTTAATATAGATATACATTTATGAGTAGATACGTTTTTGCCCTTGTGCACAAAATTCAATTTTGTGCAGCCTATATCCTGCGCAAATAAGCATTTTCTGAGCATGAGAAGTGAAAATGTATTTTATTTCATTCTCTGTCTGTACTGATATGCACTTTGCTTGACAGCGACAAGAGCATATTGTGTGCAATTTCAGAGAAACTCCTGTCTGTAGCAGTACACATTTTGGCAATACGCGTAGCGGCTGTTGTCAATGGATGGCAGTCGTTAAGCCAAGTCCGTGGCTTGAAAACACCGGCCTCTGCATCTGTATTGGAGCAGCGTGGCGAGCCTCTAATCCCCTTCGATTGAAGCGAGAATCGTATCACTGCAGTATTGGGATGATTTTTGGATAATTATGATGATAATAGCTTTTATTATGTAATAGGAAATTCACTTTGATGTATGTTTAACATTCAAGAATATTGAACGTTATTATTAAGTCTTGGAAAACGCCCAATAATATTAGATGTCTTGAAATTCTGTATTACGGCTATGATCACGATGTGACATTTCATGAGATAGGTACTTAACACGTTTCCAAGATACACAAACTCATATTTTTACTTAGAAAAGGCAACTCACGATCTCAGTGTTAATCTTGGATTTACACATTTTTTATAAGTTAGAGTTCCAAAGTATTTTTTATTGTAAGTACATTACATTACAAAATGTACGACGAGGGTCAAACTGAAAGTTCTTAGAAAATCAAAAACTGGGCAAAAATAAAAGTTTTTTTTTCTGGCTTCTGTGTGTGTGTGTGTGTATGTGTATACACAATTTAAATTCCGCCAATGTCGAGTGGTTAAAGCAAATACTATAGACGAGTAATGGCGGAAACACACTACCGTGTCGGGGCCTGTCGTGTCCGCTCTGTCGTGACGGTGGGTGTGCACACTTACGTGTCGTGTCGGGGCGCAATTCTGTTCAGAAATGAACGAAATAAACGCCAGACGTTTATTTCTTTCATTTCTGAACAGAAGCTCGCAGTGTTTGCCTTTGTCTGGGTGTTTTCTATAATGTTTAATGGTATTTATTTACAAAAAAATGTATTTAAGTATATTTATCAGGAATCTACTACCTAGTAACTCATTATCACGCTGCAAAAACAAATTTAAAAAAAAAGCGTCCACTTGTTCGCGACACGAGCCGCGCGCGGGTATAGAAACACATTTGCAGGGCGTGTCGTGTCGCGTCATAACCCCCACCACCGCCGTGGCGCAATTGGCGGCCAGCAGTCCGCGCCACGACAGAGCGAGTCACGACACGACACGCCCTACAAATGTGCTCCTAACCATATAAAATGTATGAACGCGATATGCTTCTGGCGCGACACGACACGCCCCGACACGGTAGTGTGTTTCCGCCATAATACCCACAGCTTCGGAAGAATTCGGGCATGACGCGACACTAGCGCCCCTACGGCATGAGGGCGGCATGAGGTGAACGATTTCAAAACTTTTGTATGCAAAATGTTATAGCGCCCCTAGCGGCATGAGGTGAACTGTGCGTTTTGTATGCAAAATGTTATAGCGCCCCTAGCGGCATGATATGAACGGAGGTTGCCAAGTCATTGTATGAGAAACGTCAAGAGCTGTGGGTATTAGTCTTCTATAGTATTTGGTTAAAGAGACACGTCAAATTTTAAAGATTGACCGGTGAAATATTATGAATTTTGAAATAAGTAAGTCTTTGTATTTAAGTTTTTTTTTTTTTCTACTCCATACACCACCTAAAACTAAAACAGACAAACAAAACACAGGACGGCACAATGTTAGTAGGGAGATTCATGTTTATAATTTAATCTTATAGAAATGAATTTAATTACATAAATATTTTATAATAGAAGAAAGAGGAAAACTCAGAAGATATTGGAAGTTAATAGGACGGGGAATTTCGGAGGGTAGAATGTCATACGACGAGGCGGGGTACTTTTGACAATTAAAAAATATGTGGTCTGGTGTACCTTCGTCTAGCCCACATTCGCATAATGACGTGTCTTTCACGCGTATTTTGTGGAGAAATATCGGGGTGCAAGCGTGGCCAATACGTTGTCTACAAATCGTGGAAATAGTGCCTTTGTCCGTGGTTTTTTGTTCGAAAAACCATGGTCTCCGTGGGATTTCTGGTTGAATGCTTGCGTAATGGCGCCCCTTAGTCTGCGAAGATTCGTCGAAGATCTATCTTGCTAATCAGTAAAGAGCGTTTTTGTGGATTGAGGGAGAATATCAAGCGCAAGATTATACTGACGTTCAATACCAAATTGTATGGCATCTCTAGCCCATGCATGTTCTCATTATGACGAAGATATAATTGTTTTTAACCCTTATAAGATCACTTTGTTGTTCTGTCTGTCTGTCTGTCAAGACCCTTTTTCTCGGGAATGCGTGGAGGTCTCAAGTTGAAATTTGAATCTTATACTCAGGTCTACGGTCCCATGAAGTTGTGAAAAAATCAAATTTCAAAGTTTACGTAAAAAAAGATACGGCGGTTTATTTAGCAAAAAAACGAAAAACTCTGAAGGAAATCAAAACGGCGCTACTATGAAATCGAAATTCCGAAAATACGAACTGACGTTTCGCTGAATTCTTACCAGTTTTGAACCTTATTCTAAACTAGTAATGTCTTTTTTGACAGCACTACGTGTTTCGTTTGTTTTGGATGGAGACTTTCATAGTAGCCCTCGCTTGTTTTTACTTTTCAATGACTTGACGTTTGATGTGTCAAATTATGACAGTAAAAAGATACATTCAATAAGACGTGAATATGACCATTCACGTCTTATTGAATGTATCTTTTTCTCTTTAGCAACGTCATGTTACATTTTGTATTTAACTCTGTGACTATCAAGTTAAAATACACATTCCGTTTTGTCGCAGTTTGTTAATTCTAGTTCTAACTAGGAAAACGCGTTTCTCCGAAGTACGTTTAAACTAGCACTAGAGAACAACGAAACTACGCCAAAACGGAATGTGTGACAGTAGGTTTGTTAGGTTTATCTTGTGACCCCATGCCCAAAAATAGGATTATTAGAATGTTTTATTCAAACTAGAACTTGTTTTATGGAATTTACCGTATGCCTGGACGAAGTAACTTCTGCCTGAGCACCGGAAGCTGGACGTTATCATAGGCAGATGCAATATCTAGGAAAACACCCACCAAGTATTCGCCTTTGCTGAAGGCTATCCTAATATCCGAAGTCAGAATTTTTATTTTTATTTATTTATTTATTCTCTCCACAATTACATTAGAGCACTTACAGTCTATCAAAAATGACATGCAATAGTAATAACAAAAAAATATATTTGTTACTTTTGAATAACAGCACTGACGCCGACCAAGCACGACTCAGAGCTGTGTCAAGGAAGGAGGCCGGTCACTGGTTGCATGCCTACCCATGTGCCAATGTGGGCACCCTCCTTGACTCCGAGACCCTCCGAGTCGCGATAGGCCTTCGTCTTGGTGCCCAGGTTTGTATTCCACATAGATGTCCTTGTGGCACAATGGTGAACGCATTGGGACACCACGGGCTTTCTTGTACCAGAAGCGCCGGCCGCCTGTCGCGTCACGCTTCTATCAACGACATAATCCGTCGGTCTCTCGTCACTGTCAACGTGCCTGCTATTCTTGAGCCGAACGGCATCGCACGTGACGATGGTAAGAGGCCAGACGGAATGTCCCTCGTACCGTGGAGTATGGGACGGGCCTTGGTGTGGGACGCGACATGCGTTGACACACTTGCCCCGTCACATCTTCACGGTACGAGTAGGAGTGCGGGAGCGGCGGCGGAGTCCGCCGAGAAACTAAAAGCCACAAAATATCAGCAACTGACTGGTTCCTACGATTTTGTGGCTTTTGGTGTAGAAACATTAGGCCCGTGGGGTACCAGTGCGTTGTCCTTTTTTAGGGACATCGCAAAAAGGCTGCGACAAACCACTGGTGACCCAAAGGCTGGCAGTTACTTCGCTCAACGGATATCTATCGCCGTTCAGCGAGGTAACGCTGCTAGCATTTTGGGCACCCTGCCACAGGGACCATGTCTTTTTAATGCTTAGTTTTAGTTTTTATTGTTAGTTTAGTTTTTAATTTTTATTGTTAGTTTAGTTTTAATTAATTTTATTGAATTTCATATTATTTAATTATGTATTTTACCAATAAATTACATGTAGAGGGCGATAAAGAACAAAAAAATACATAATAAATATTAAAATTAAACAAGTAGTAGGTACTGTTAGACTGGTGATAGCAAAGAAAATTATATATAAATGAAACATTTGAAATTGTGGGGAACTGGCGCCTGAACTAGGTATTCGAAGAACCTGTATCACAGGTCACCAGGTCCCCACCCGGTTTGTTAACATAAAGAAAAATCCAAGAAATCTCGAGTAGAATTTTGAGAGAATTGACAAATTATATTACAAAAGTCATTAATAAAATGTAAAAGAGTTTTAGTAGGTATATGAACTAAAAAAAGAACTCTGAAGAAACAGTATCCGTGATTTAATCTTTAAGACGGTAGGTATTTAAAATGAATTTTATAAATATATATACATACATACACACACATACATATTTATATATATCTAAAACGCGGCACAATTATAATCTAATAAAATAATACCTACATAATATACATACATATATAGACACATATATACATATACACAAAGATATGATATACGTAAACTAAAAAATTAACCCACGAAAAACATTACACAGAAAATCATCACGCATCGGGATGGAGCAGAGATTCTGTTTCCTCATAACAAAGTTCAAGAAGCCACTCAGTGACCAATTTCTTGCATATATGTTTGGAATAAAAATAAATGAATAGCTTAAAATTAATGGTTTTATAAAGAACGAAATTGAATTCTGTTATTGCGGATATTTGGGTTTGGTTTGAAATCTAAATTGGAATGTTGCTTTATGATAGTGAGCAAGATAAACAGTTGACGAACAGTTAGTACTCTACAGTTCCTATACAACTCTACAGTAGGGAAGCGATAAGGTTTAAAAGTACACACCTTTAGAACAGTTCTTTGGGCTCTTTCTAGGGAAATAATATGGGTCTTTGCTGCACCGCCCCACGATGTAATGCTGTAGCTTATAATTGATTGACATATTGCCATTGACATTTTAAGTATTTGTGGCTCAGCAATGTGTCGTAATTGTTTAAATACAAATAACAGCTTTCTGACTCGGGCAGTAATATGTGATATGTGATGATTGAAACTCAAGGGAGAGTCCATAAAAATACCAAGATATTTAATTACATTTGTTGTATTCAGTTTGGGACAGTCGCAAGAGTTGATATCACAAAGTACCGTTGCAAATGAGTGTGCAGTTACATGAAAGACGTGAAGGTCTGGTAGACTCGATTTACGAATACTATAGGTCATGTATTTGGTCTTATCTACATTCAAAGTAAGCACATTATTCAGCAACCATTCTCTAACCATGTTAAAACCATTTTGAGCGGATACGAATGTTTCAGACCAATTATTACCCGTAAAAATTAGTGCTGTATCATCAGCAAAGGAAACAACCTTGCCATTGACTAAAGACAGGTCGCATAGGTCGTTAATATAAGTTAGAAATAGACTAGGCCCCAAAATGCTACCCTGGGGGACACCAAAATTCAACACCCGTTCCGAACTCAAATGTGGTCCAATTTTTACTCTCTGTTTACGGCCTAAGAGATATGATTGAAATAGTTTTAACTGAGTGCCTCTGACGCCCAGCGATTCCAATTTACTCAATAGTCTAGGAATAGAGAGAGAATAGAATGGCAAAACTAGTGCCCTTAGACTTGCGAAAACCGAATTGACTATTGGCCAACAATCCCTTATTTTCGACGATCCATTCGAGACGATTCTTGATCATATGTTCCAGAACTTTAGCTAGGGTGGACGATAGAGCAATAGGGTGGTAGGAACAGGCGTCAGAAGGATTCTTGCCCGGTTTCAATATGGGAATAATCACTTGTGATCTCCAGGACTGAGGGACATAATATAATGCATCGTTGCATCCGATGAAACCACTGAGCGAAGCAGTTTTCTTGCAGTGTCTTTTTCGGGTTTCTTCGACGCTCGGTCAAATTATGAGGTATCCACCGGGCACAAAGCTTCCTAACCGCTAACTGTTCATGGAGGATTCAGTGCACTTGACGCATACCGATGCCTAAGCTTGTCCGAATTTGCTGATAGGTCACTCGCTTGTCATTCTCTATCATACGCCGCACAACACTGATGTTAACTTCAGTCGTCGCCGTAGAAAGCCGTCCTTCACGCAGATCATCGGTAAGAATAGTGCGACCACGTTTGAACTCATTATACCAGTTTTAAATTGTGGCACGGAATGGGGCTTCATCATGAAAGGCAATTCGAAGTCATGGCACGAAAAATTTATTCGCGTTCATCGAAATAATATTACTACGTATAGAAATGACAGCGCCTTCAAATTTTGGCGCCGCGTTCGGCCGTGCGGGGCGCGCCCCTCCCTGGCCCCGCCCCCAACCGAGTCATAGAATATGACATTTGTTTATATTTTGCCTATTGGACATCTAACTGATTATTTTATTTTATTACAATATTTTATTTTACTTAATAGAAAATAGGTATAATATTAGCTTTATAGGTAGGAAGCTACATTACATTTTTGTTCTTAACTTAATATTAGTCAAAAATAAACTGAGATTAAATCAAAACTTTATAATGAAGCTATTTATATATTGAAGTATTTTGTAATATATGCAATAACTAGGAGACGGTCGCCTGCCAGACAAGAGGAGTTGTGTTGAATGGTAACGTATCTTTACTCCGAAACTTGTTTGCCCGAATTTCATTTGTTCGAAAATAGTTGGTCGAAATTTAAAATGCTGTTTCGTTTTCCATCTTTTTGTTTTCTAGAAACTATTTTTTTTACTTAGTAACTTTATCCACATTTACGTATTTTTTACCTTCTATATATAAATATTTTGGAAATATAGTTTAAAAATCAATATTTAAATTACATATTATATAAAAAAAAGAATTATGAAAATCGGTCCAAAATTGAAGGAGTAATCGGCGGACCTCCAAACAAAAACAATGAAACATAGAACCTCCTCCTTTTTTGAAGTCGGTTAAAAAAAAGTAAAAAAAAATAATCAGATATACCTAAATTATATTATAAAATTGACTCACGCTTAGTACCTACGTATCCCATCTGTACGATTAATTTTTGATAATCTATGATTTTCACATAGAAATGGCGGATGCAATCATGATGCAATAGAAAATAATGAAAAAAAAATTGTTTTGGTTGGTTTTACTTAATTTTTTGTATACTTAGCGATGATAAGTCACGCCGCTATCTTTCTTCCTTACTGTTGAACGGTTTTTACACGTTTTTATCGAACATGACGGCATTTTTCAATGTTTTTTTTTTGTCATAAGTCCGAAGACCGATCGCGATGAGCGTAGACAAGTGACTAAACGAGTTGATGTCTATTGGCCTCAACGTATGGGGACAAAAATTTTGTTCGCGGTGTCCGTTCTATACGTAGTAATATTATTTCGATGTTCGCGTTAAATCCATGCTGACGTGATTCGGGAAATTTTCAATTTGCCCCCAAAACGTAAAACAAAATAAAAATAAAAAACATACTCGTTAATATTGAGAAAGAGTTCCATTTTCAAAATTTAAACTTATTTTTTAATTATATTGTTTACAAGTGGCCAGCTCTAAAAACTTTCAGTGTCGCCCTCGTATTTGTTAATATAAAATGCGTTCAATAACATTCTAACGGAACATTAAATTTTGTCCTTACAAAAGAAAACAATTTTTTGTGTATTATAATTTAATTGAATGTAAGATTTTTTTTTCGCTAAGGCTCGGAAGCCAAATTCTGAATTATTATTTTTTTCTTTAAGACGAGATTCAGTGAGATATCACTGAATTTGTGATTAATGGCGCCTACTCGTAATGCTCGTCCGAATCCTCTTAAGAACGCGAGTCATGCCGCTGAATAGCACACCGAGTGATTGCACTGAACATTTATCATAAAAGCAATAAATTAAGGATTATAAATTTACCGATGCTAATATACTCGTTACTATAATAATGAATAAATTTTAAACATTGTATCATTAATTTGAAGTAGGAATATGAAATCCCTGTTTGTAGTGCCTTATAGCATTTCAAATATCGAAAATTCCTCGTTGCCATGACAGCTAATCGTTTCAATCCGGTCGCTTTCGTATGCGCTCGTGCCTGTGGTTATTATTTTATTCTGTGCTCAGGGTCGACAACTTGGATTAGAAAATTCATTGTGTGAAAATCTGTGAATTTGGCGTCATATTGGCGTAGGTACCTTTAAGAAACGAATCGAGCGTACAGTGAGGGTGAATGCTTACTATCGCTAAATGTTTGTCCATAAAATAATGATCCCACCAAAATCATTTTCATGTAAAAATGTTGCCAAGACGAGTCTACATAGCTCATAGATCTCTTACCTTAATCAAAATCTATGAAAAAGTCTTTCCCATAGACCACTTTTTTATAGATTTTGATTAAGGTGTAGTGTAGAGCTTGTACGTTTAGAGCGTGTAGTCTTTTGAGCTTGGCTTTATGCGAGATCTGATAACTTTTTCACAGGGTAAGCTATGTAGACTCGTCTTGGCAACATTTTTACATGAAAATGTTTTTGGTGGGATTTCTTTTTGTGGGATTTCATTTCTTTTTGTAAGTTGCTTATAAAAAATTTCATACAAACTTTCATCCCCTAAGTTAAAGGGTTGGGGGATGAAAGTTTTGTTGTCTTTGTAGTAATATTAGCTTACATACCAAATTTCAGCGTTCTAGGACATCAGGAAGTACCTTAAGAATTATGATGATCAGTGAGTGAGTGAGTGAGTGAGTGACGAAATCGGGGGTTTTTAGACATTAATAAAATCTAAAGTATAATAGCTACGACATTCAAACTTTGTATGTTTAATTATTGTACGGTGTCATTATATCTTGAAATTTTTAACTATTTAGCATCATCCAAACCAAAGTTATGAGAGTTCAAAAAAACGACGTAACGTTTCGAGAAAAGGTAGGTAGTGCCCTTGCGCTCCGCTTGGCTCGTGTTGGCGGGGGCACTACCGTGCCCCCAGATATAATATCTAATAGGTATACTAGGTTAGGTAAGGAGCTCGATGCAGTCGCTGTGTGTCACACTCTTATATGAACACGCAAGTTAAGCGACGTCTACCCTAGCCAGCGTTTGGATGGGTTTCGTAATCTCGAACTTCTTCGTGCTTCGGAGGGCACGTTAAGCCGTCGGTCCTGGCTGTTGTCGGTGGATGACAGTCGTTAAGCCAAGTCGGTGGCCTTAGGGCGGTTTGAAAACCCCGGCCTCTGTCAATCCGCATTGGAGCAGCGTGGCAGAGTACGCTCTAATCACCTTTGATTGAAGGGAGACCCGTATCCCAGCAGTGGGATGGTTATGGGTTGATATGATGAATAGGTACTTAAACTAAATAAATTATGGACCTTCCATTGTTTACGCAGTACCAAAACGTAACTAAATAGGTATATTTTAATAAAACCGTACGATCGTAGATAGGTACGCATTACGTGTACCAAAACGTACCAAAACAGTAATACTTACGTCAAGTTCATAAGTTTTGTTGCACCTTGCCTTGTCGGGTAATATTCATGCCGTTTGAAGACACTTAAATTAATGTTTACAGAGTTGGTTTTCAGCACTTCTGTTGCGGGTTTCTAACTCGATTTATTACCCAGTCCCCTTTCATGTCCTTTATTTAATTGATATTCCAATTTAAACGACAAGAATGAAAATTTATGATTGTAAGACCAAGGCTCTTAGGACCGAGGTTAAATGGATACAATAATAATTGTATCTTCAAAATTGAACTGCTCTATTCAAATTTTTCAAAATTACTTAGAGTTCCGTAGTAAACTACAAGGAACCGTCCGTCTGTCTGTCTGTCCGTCCGCGGTCTAGCGCCTAGACGCTTACTTCTAGAGAGCTGTAATTTGGTATTGGTCACATTATCAATGCTAACAAAGTGCTGGAACAATTTTTTTTTAAATATTTTTTTAGAAATGAAATTTTTTTATGCGCCCACCCCATGTTGTGAGTTATCATTAGATAGGTCTCTTCAAAACATTGAATTGATGTGGGAAGATCATTTTTCGATACAATGATCCGTTTCGGAATTATTCACATTTATCGTGTCAATTTTGGTGGTCCCCCTCCTCTAAATCCGAAAGTCTTGTGTTTGGAAATTTGAAAAAAAATCATAGTACCTAGTAGTCCATATGCAGAACCTTCAATGAAAACTATAACGGTTAAGTATGCTCTACCAGTTACCGAGTAGGTGATAGCCGACGAGCTTATAAATTAAAATTTCTTTGATGAAAACTTACAAATGTCATAGAATATGGCATTGTACTCATCTGCAAGCAAGCAAAGCGTAGCAAATACGGAACCCTACATTGTGCGTGGCCCGACACGTACTTGCCCGGTTTTTCTTAATATTTATGTACTTACCTAAAGCATACTCACGTTTTTCTTTTTTCTTATGATCCCAGGTTTTTCAAACAGGGCGTGATTTTTTTTTTCAGACCGACAAGGTGAGACTGACCATCGACTCCTGTCGGCGGTGCTGATAGGTCCCACTTCTGGACTCCACCATTAACCATCATCGGGGAAAAAGAGTCAACTTGTTTGGTTAAAATTAAATAATAAAAAACCTTAGTTTTAGGTAACTATGTCCGTAAAAAACATTTAAAAAATATTGGACTAATATTCTATAATATTCTATAGGTACCTATATAAGATAATAGCACGTTTTAATCATCAATAAACGTTATCATTATCTAATAGAAAACCAGCGTCAAAGGTTGTATCTACACTACACATGCTAAAAGCAGGCCCTTTGATATCTTTATAAGATGTAAACTTTACATCGTATCTTTACATTGTAAAGAATATAATATAATAAAAGTGTAAAAAAAGTTGTCTGTACATTGAATATATTTCCAAAAAAATTGTTTAGGGCGATGAAGAATAAGCAATAGAATAAGAATTTCAAGAAATTTTGTCCGTCTGTTTGTATGTTTGTATGTATGTTTGCACACGCTAATCTCAGAAACGGCTGAACCGATTTTGATGCGGTTTTCACTAATATGTAGCGATTTGCTCAACTTAACATTTAGTGTATGTTTCTTTTCGAAATTCCTACGGGAACGGGAATAACGGGACTGAACGTGTACATCACTGACTACTGAAGGGATTATAATGAAATTTTGTTCACGAGTACAATTTAATCTGGAGTAACACAGGGTATTTTTATCCCGAAATTCCCAGAGGAACGGGAATAATGAGACTGAACGTGTAAATCACTGAATCATTACGTGTTCTGAAACTGCAAGTGCTAGAAGTTTCCCAAACCGCTGGGTCTAGAGATTTGGCATGTAGGATCCTTATAAGGTCCGGACCGACCGGACCGGACCGGACCGGAATGGACCGGACCGGAACGGATCAGACCTGATCGGTCCGGAAGGAACCGCACCGTACCGAGTCCGTGCCGGACCAGAACGAATCGGACCGGAACGGGTTTTTTTTCTGAAGAAATATAATATGCTAATTGGTACCGGCCTGACCCGACCGGACCTGATCGGACCGGATGGAACCGTACCGTACCGAAGCCGCGGGCAAAAGCTAGTAATAAATAAAAATACTTAGATTTAGGTTTATTATATTATACAGTAGATTTATTTATACAAATCAATAATTACTATTTTTACAATTCGACAACAAAAAGTGCCTGTGAGTGCCTAGTCTCTGAATAAGTAACTTTATCTTATCTTTATCATCTTAATATTTTTACTTCTTTCTATAAGCAACATGTAACCTAAAGCTGGGCCCACATTTGTATCATTTTAGTGTATCAGATCTCCGGCGACGCGTGGCATCGACGTGTATCATTTTCGCTAGTGTGGACGCAAATGATACGCGATCATGCTACACGCCGTAGCATGATACACCCGATCCGCAGGTTTATAACCGCGAATCCGATACGGGTCGTATCGATATCCGTATCATGATCGGCCAAATGATCGTAGTATGGACGCATTTTGATACTGTATTATGATACGTCTTGACTATTTGATACGTGATACACCGCGATCCATTAAGAGGCGGTTTTTACCCGATCATCAAAGGGGACACGCAACGCCGTGACACGAACAGAACAAGTTTGGACGTGTTTTCGCCATCATTGCACGAGCACGCATCTCTGGCTCCCCGCATCATTCGTATCATTTTTGGATACGAGGATCGTAGAAAATCTTGAGCGTCCACACAAACATGACGACACGCGTTTGGCGACACGCTGATAAGATACAGTCATCGAAATAATATTACTACGTATAGAAATGACAGCGCCTTCAAATTTTGGCGCCGCGTTCGGCCGTGCGGGGCGCGCCCCTCCCTGGCCCCGCCCCCAACCGAGTCATAGAATATGCACTACGCAGGGGCGACATTTTGTTTATATTCTGCCTATTGGACATCTAACTGATTATTTTATTTTATTACAATATTTTATTTTACTTAATAGAATAAACTTAATAGAAAATAGGTATAATATTAGCTTTTAGGTAGGAAGCTACATTACATTTTTGTTCTTAACTTATTATTAGTCAAAAATAAACTCGGATTAAATCAAAAATGTATAATGAAGCCATTTATATATTGAAGTATTTTGTAATATATGCAATAACTAGGAGACGGTCGCCTGCCAGACAAGAGGAGTTGTGTTGAATGGTAACGTATCTTTACTCCGAAACTTGTTTGCCTGAATTTCATTTGTTCGAAAATGGTTGGTCGAAATTTAAAATGCTGTTTCGTTTTCCATCTTTTTGTTTTCTAGAAACTATTTTTTTTACTTAGTAACTTTATCCACATTTACGTATTTTTACCTAGTTACTATATAAAAATATTTTGGAAATATAGTTTAAAAAATCAATATTTCAATTACATATTATTTAAAAAAAAGAATTATGAAAATCGGTCCAAAATTGAAGGAGTAATCGGCGGATCTCCAAAAAAAACAATGATAGAACCTCCTCCTTTTTTGAAGTCGGTTAAAAAAAAAGGTAAAAAAAATCAGAAATAGGTACCTAAATTATATTATAAAATTGACTCACGCTTAGTACCTACGTATCCCATCTGTACGATAAATTTTTGATAATCTATGATTTTCACATAGAAATGGCGGATGCAATAATGATGCAATAGAAAATAATGAAAAAAAAATGTTTTGGTTGGTTTTACTTAATTTTTTGTATACTTAGCGATGATAAGTCACGCTGCTATCTTTCTTCCTTACTGATGAACGGTTTTTACACGTTTTTATCGAACATGACGGCATTTTTCTATGTTTTTTTTTGTCATAAGTCCGAGGACCGATCGCGATGAGCATAGACAAGTGACTAAACGAGTTGATGTCTATTGGCCTCAACGTATGGGGACAAAAATGTTGTTCGCGGTGTCCGTTCTATACGTAGTAATATTATTTCGATGGATACAGTATTTTAAGTGTGGACGTGGTTTTTAGTATGACAAGTTGAGAGATTCGACATGGTCGAAATGGGCGTCCACACTTATGATACGGATACGCGTTACGATACGCCTGATTAGATGATACAAATGTGGACCAAGCTTAATGCAGCGAATATTAACTTTCACAGTAGGAGCTAAACGTATCTCATGAGGAAGTTTAATTAAATCGCCTATGAAATATCGTTACACCAACCGAATAAAGCAGTAATAGCATTTTTATTGCTTATTTAAAATCTACGGACTTTAATACATATATTATCCTGAATTTTTTCAGTTTTTTTAGAGCATAAGGAATTTAAAGCGTTTGACTTTCTTTTTCTACCAAAAAGTATTTAAAAATCCTAGGCGAACAGAATCATTATTTTACCATACGCCCCGGAAGAAAGTCATTGATTGGAGGAATAACTGAGTTACATTATAATACGTCTTTATTCGGCCCCAATCCCACGCAAAACTAGTTTGTATTAATTTAAAACTGTTTTATTCTGATGAAATTACAACCATCATTTTAATGTATTGTAATTAAACAATTTCCTTTTATTCTGATTCTTGTACTGGGCAAAACCAAATAGGTATAGGTGTTTTCGCTATGTTTCACTTTCAATATGCAACTTTGTTAAGTTTATGCAATACAGGAGCTTCTTTTTTTTAAGCCCATCGCCACCCTATGCTGAGTGTAGGCCTCTAGCAATACACGCCATTATCATCGGTCTTGTGCTTTCCTCATCCACCCCCTTGTAACCCCACCCAGCGCGTAAGTGGTTTGCTAACATTTCGGCGACCAGTTCTGGGTCTCCATTCCAGTACCAATTTGCCCCAACGTTTGTCTCTGGTGCGCCCATCTTCACTTTCTATGTACTATTACCTTGTTAATGTGGGCGAATCTCGTCCGCCTTCGAATTTCCGTGTTTCTGATCCGGTCTCGGAGAGAAACACCGAACATAGTCCGATGGCTCTCTGGGTGACTTGGAGTTTGTGAATAAGTTGCTGAGTGAGCGTGCAAGTTTCAGAGCCGTACACCACACCGCCACACCACACACCACAGCGCCGTACACAGGGACACATTGATCGAAGGCTCTGCGTTTTAAGTTCAATGATATACATCTGTCTTTGAGCACATCAGATAGTTTACCCAACGCTTCCTATCCCAAACGAATTCGGCGCTTAATTTCGGCTTCCTGTTTTCAGTAATAAAAATCAAAAGTCTTCAGTAATTAAATGATAATCAAAAATGATAAAGTACTAAAGTGAAAACATATATAGAGTGCTAACTGTAGACAATTTATATAATGTTTGCTAAGTATATGGAATAAACCACTATGCTGGCAGCATACCTTATACATCACTGCAAACTAAAATATATCCTGACCTGACGATACGGGACGGCTTCCATTCCATCATGGATCACTAAAAAAGTGAACAAGTCAGACATAAAATATTTTTCAGAATGATATCCTAGTCAGATACAGGTACGTTTAGATTTTAATTTTAGATAGAGCTCCACATTTTTCCGTGTCTCCCAAACAGTTTTTAAAGAGACTTACCTATATGAAAATAGTAAATTTTAGTCAATTTTACCTTTCTACGTAGTCTTAGATTGATATTGAATATTTTGTTAAAAAAAATGTGTAAACATGCCAAATAACAGTTGAGTGTGTCGGTACTAGACCGCGGATAGACTTGTGTCCGCGGTCTAGTTCCGGTTTGGCTCCGAGACTTGACGAACGGCGAAATTATAAGGGCATTGTTTACTATATTGAACCTTTTTTTATATAAAATGAAAGATAAAATTATTAGATAAAATATAAAATGACGAGGTATAAATTAAATGTCGTATGCAAACTAACCTAGGCCTTCGAGCTTCCTTTTAGTATTCTAGATACTGACTCCGTGCATTTGTCAGTTTAGTATTCAGATAGTGCGCCGGCTTAAAGGCCCGCAGTGAACATTTCACTCTAGTTTCAGCGATTTATAATCGTTTCCCTTCCTGAATGTTCAGTTGCATTCGTTGTTTTATTCAAGTTCACTTAAATTCACGAACTCACAATGAATACTAGTCGGATAATCCTTTTTTATCGAACTTTAATATTTTTTGTTACTGTGATAGATTGTATTGTCCACCACACATTCCCACCGCTGTGTCTCCTGTATAACCAGGATCAACAACGGCGACCTCAGATTGACAATAAGCGATGAAGCTTATTGACGTCCCGGGGGAGAAAATGCAGCTGTCTTGGAACTCACTCACTTGTACTGTACTTTTTAAGCATTAAAAGTCACGCCTAACTCTTTTCCTGCTTATTCCTTATTCTCTATTCCTACCTCTCTTGTTTTGGAAACACCTCTGGTGTTACAGATGTTCATAGCCAACAGCTGCCTACAGTAGTTGGTTATACAGTACCGTGGGCAAACCGGTTGGTTTGACAGGTATGGAGATGCAAAACTTGTCACCGGCGACAAAAGCTGCCCATGGGAACAGTACACAACGCGAAAGTGAAAAACATTTTTTGCGTCGGCGACAAATGTTGCCAGTGGGTCTCAAACAACACTATTTTACCTAAATTCAAATTGTACTTAGATAAACTGAGAATATTTCACTAGCTCTTGTAAAATAAAAAAATAATATTTTCGAAGACTTTCTTATTTTATAGATAGGTGGGAAAAAGGAAAAGTTTCGAAGAGCACACCTTTAATAGGGCCCTCTGTGCTCGTTCTAATTTTATGAGGGTAGATTTGGCACAACCTGCCCAGGAAGTTATGCAGGAGATAAGTCACTTATATTGTATTTATGAGATTACTTAATTAACATCTTTTAATAAAGTAACCTTACTGAATCCGCTCGCTCGTAACTGACATATAAAAAAGTACTCTGTGTATCTGACTGAAGTGTGGTGGTGTGCATGTGCACCATCGCAATGCCGCAAAATCTCAGTACCGGATAGCTACTTTTATGTCGATGGCGCGGAATGCAGACAACAATTTCATTGACGCTGTCGTCTAGATGTGTCATAGTTATGTGATTGTACATAAATATTTCAAATAAAACCTCCAGTTAACTTTAAACGACACAACTCCTATAAATTTTCTATGTACAATATTGTGGAACTTTAAAGATGTTTCCAATCTGCACCTGTGTCGAACTTCATACATAAGTTAGCCAAATTCGGCCAGGCACATGTTGCAACTAAACTTGTTAGATGTTAATAACTTAAAGATTAACTAAATATTAATAGATAATTTATATAGAGCATGAGTGTTCGTGACAAAATGTGTGTTAGTTAATCACATGCGGCATACAGATACGTTTATCGTGTAATTGTGTAATGTATAACACATTTACATACAACATTTAGTACATTTTAATTAAAAGGTTTTATTTAACTTGACCTGTATGTATGTATGTATGTATGTAAGGGTGGAATCTTGGAACGAAAATTTGAACCACTTTCCGAAGACCGATTCAGCTGAAATTTTGCTTAAAACTGTAGATCAGATGACAATACAACATTATGATAACAAAATTACGATACAGCCGTTTGTGTTCCGTTTTTCGTACAAAACCGTTCCAACCAAAAACCTATAGGGTACTTTCGGTTGTCCTAGAATCATGAAATTTGGCAAGAAGCAAGATGATGTAGCACAAGTACAGGAATAAATCTGAAAATCGTAAATTTGTAGTTACTTCTTCTTCTTTAAATAACCAATATAATGTGACCCCACCCTTGGTACATTTTACATTGGTACATACAAAGAATAAAATAAACCTTTCTTTTAAAACTTTAACTATCAAACTTATAACGTCAATACACAATTTATATGACATAAAAGCTTGTCGCGAGATTTACCTGTATAAGAAAACATTATTATCGAACTAACATTTACTCGTACTACGAGTAAATGTTAGAAATTAAATCTCGCGACAAGCTTTATGTCATATAAATTGTGTAATGCGCGAGATTTACCTGTATAAGAAATCATAATTATCGAACTAACATTTACTCGCGCTACGAGTATATGTTAGTAATTAAATCTCGCGACAAGCTTTTATGTCATATAAATTGTGTAATGACGTTATAAGTTGATAGTTAAAGTTTTAAAAGAAAAGTTTATTTTATTCTTTTTAGCGCAATTAAATAAAAGCTTGTTTTTAAATATATATTTTTTATTTTAATACTAACCATCGTGACGCAGCGTACGGCGCGGTGTGACATTCTATGCATTTATAGGAGAACACTACTTAAGATGTTATAGATACGTATATATTATTCCGAGCAAATAGAAGACTACAAAATAAAAGAATCGGGCGACTCAACTTATGCCTTGTACACGCCTTAATATTGTTTCAAATTAGGTATATTTCTGAAGCTACATGAAAATGATTGTCGCCGCATTAAACGGCAGCCCCGGCCTTTCGGGATCATCCTCAGTAATCAGCCTAACCCTCTTTCAGTCCGTAATACTGTAACAATAGCCTTAAATCGTTTTTGTGATTTTGAAATAAATGTATATTGTAGGTACATTCTTTGAATTATTTCTAAATGTTTACAAAATTTAAGAGTATTAAGTGTGAAACAGAGGTCAAACGTATGTGAATATTTTTTTTTCTAAGTTCCTTTATAAAAAAGCCAAAGAGGACAAGAGCAACTTTAAAATTTCGTTTGAAAGAACTTCGAATAAAACTTACAAAGTTTAAAAGTGTTGGAATCTGAAACAGCAGTCTTCATTACTAATTGAATGTAAAAAAATTTTTTTTTAGTTTCTACATAAATAAGCCGGAGTAAACTTAAAACTTCGTGTGAACATTCAATGTAAAAAATTTCCTTTATGCATGTTAAAATAAAAGTACTTAAGTACCTAATAAACGTAAGATTTCCTAACTGAAATAAAAAAAAAATGATTTCTTTTCAAGAATAGATTCTGAACAGATAGAAAAGTTACTGTTTACACGTAAGTGCCTTTTCAGAATCTTTGCAAATAAAGAAGGAGAAATCTTTGTAAATATTTCATTGTATGTATTGTATTATTCATTCATTATTTCCAGAATCGATTATGAAGGTCTCTCACTAACACTAAAAAGTTCTGACTTCTCTGACATATACACAGCTACTGACACTGAATCTGCCGCTGATAATTTAATCACTATGCTTCAAACTGCAATCTCTTTGAACTCCAAGCAGTTTTCTCCTTCTCGTCGCCGCAAAATTTCTAGACCTTGGATCACCCCTGGACTTTTAAGATGTATACACAACAGAGACAAGATGCATAAGAGATTAAAAAACAACCCCGAAAACGATATGCTCCGTACAACCTATTTTAGATATAGGAACTTTTGTAATTCTCTGTTAAAAAAGATAAAAAAACAATACTGTACCAATATGCTTTCTCTGGCTGGCACCAACTCAAAAAGGATATGGGACGCTATTAAGGATATTGGCAACCTAAACAAAAATGCTTCGTCTAATAAGGACCTTTTAATATCTAAGGATACGCCCCAGAAATCGGTTGAGCATGTTAACTCTTTCTTTGCTACAATAGGGAAGTCCTATGCAGAAGTCCTACGTGCTAATACACCCTCCCCAAACCCTTCCTCTACTACTACTCCTACTAACATAAACTCCTCTCCTCCCAATGCAGTTCCGTACTCATTTGTCCTCTTCGAGACTACCGTCGACGAGGTCGAGTCAATAATTGCTTCATTAAGAGATGATTGTGCGGTGGGTTGGGACAATATCCCCTCCTCTCTTCTCAAACGAAATTTAAAGATCCTAAGTGGTCCCATCACTCACGTCTGCAATATGAGCATGGCTAGCGGCTGCTTTCCGTCCTCCTTTAAAAAGGCTCTAGTGCACCCGGTATTCAAGGCTGGGGACCGTGCCTGTGCAAACGACTACCGCCCTATTTCTGTCCTCTCCTCCCTGTCCAAGATCCTTGAACGTCTTATAAATATTGTCAATATCTTGAGGATAAGTCCATACTGTCCCCTGGTCAGTATGGATTTAGATCCCGTCGCTCTACGGCCGATGCTGTACATGAACTGACTGATCATGTGGTCAGGGGTTTGGACGGGGGGAGCAAATGTCTATCGATCTTTCTGGACCTAGCGAAAGCGTTCGACACGGTCTCCATTCCCATCCTTTTGGCCAAGCTGGAGACCATAGGAGTGCGTGGAAATCAGTTATCTTTATTTCGTAGTTACCTGACTGAGCGTAGTCAATGTGTGGTGGTTGACGGCATACGTAGTTCCTTCCTTAGGCTCGAATACGGAGTTCCCCAGGGAAGTATTCTGGGACCCTCTCTCTTCCTGGTGTACATTAATGACCTTTGCTCCCTAAAACTTCCCAGTTGTAAAATAATATCGTACGCGGACGATACCTCCCTTACCTTTTCCGCTAATACATGGGAAAAGACATTTTCCCTCGCGCAATCTGGTCTCGATACAGTCTCTGGCTGGCTACGACAAAACCTCCTGACGTTTAATCCTATAAAAATATATGGTATTTTCCATCTACAATCTCCCCCTAAATTTATCACCCGCACAGTCACTTATTGCTCACAACCATGGTAGTATCAATTCTACTTCTTGTTCCTGCCCTACCCTATCTTCTTCCTCTTCCTATCAGTATTTGGGAGTGACTATTGATAACCGGTTGAACTTTCAGCAGCATATCAGCAATACTGCCGTAAGGATCAGAAAGCTCATGTTTGTGTTCAGAAAACTGCGTCCCGTTGCTTCACCTCACATAATTAAGATGTTATATGTAGCTTTGTGTCAGTCTATCCTAATCTACTGCATAACTTCCTGGGCAGGTTGTGCCAAATCTACCCTCATAAAATTAGAACGAGCACAGAGGGCCCTATTAAAGGTGTGCTCTTCGAAACCTTTCCTTTTTCCCACCTTTGACCTTTACCAGTACTGCCAAGTTCTATCTGTTCGCCAACTGTTCATTCTTTATACCATTATTAAACAACATTCCTCAACAAAATACATCCCCTCCTTAGCCGTCACTCGACGCAATCACCTTGTTATCCCTACTACCCCACTCAAAACCAAATTCTCTCATCGTTTTTTCTGTTTCATCGGTCCGTTTACTTACAATAAATTACATAAAACCCTTGATCTATTCCCATTCACCAAGTATGTCTGTAAACGAAAGGTCAGTGCATATCTTCAGAACCTAAACTATATTGATACCGAAAACCTAATCCTGCCAATAACATAGTATTGATATTGATATTGATATTATATCTTCTCCCAATAGAACAATTATTCATGCTAATGCATTACTATCACTCAATTTTGTATTCACACACACACACACACTCGTACACTCACACATACACACACACACACACACACACACAAACACACACACACACACTCACAAACCCATAGAAGGAAACATCCCTATTAAGAATGTTTGACTTTTTATTTTTATTTTATTTTTTATTTTTTATTTCTTTGGTTTTGTTTATTAGTTTAATTTATTGTTTATCAAAATTAAAATTAAAATTAAAACTCTCTAAGTAGTGTTAATATAAACGTACTTGGTTATGTACTTGCCATCTAACAATAAGTACTACTATTTATGTATTATCCTTTTTCGAGGAGGGGGGTCCTGGTGCCCTGAGATACAGGCCTCGGCTTAGTTCAGGCTCCAGTCTCTCCCTGTCTAATAACTGTTTTATATGTCTTGTTAAATTACCACCTAAGCCTATGATTGTGGAGAGAAAATAAACGTTTTTTTTTTATTTATTTTTTTATTATCTTATAATAATTATTATATTAATATAATATAGAACTATTCTAACAATGCCGCAATCGTGAATTTCTGCACTCCCAATGGTTGACTGGTAGAGAATGCAATTATCATTAAGTCCGCATATTGTATCAGGGACTTTGTGTATTGTGGTCAATAAAGTTATATAAATAAATAAATAAATAAATAAAGAAGGATAAAATGTAAGCTAATGAAATTAAAATAATCGATTCAAAGCTTGCTTGCAGCTTGTGGATATACGTAGAGGCGGCACGAGCAGATACCAAACTCGAATAAGTCATTTATCGACCTAATGCAGGTCGTATAAAGCACGATATTTTTAAGGAGAGTTTACTAAGAGCATTAAGTAGACAGTCGGTCTACTACAAGAACTAATGTATGACAGAAAATTATGATGAATATAAGATTTATCTGGGTGCACGGTAGTGCCCCCGCCAAGACGAGCCAAGCGGAGCGCAAGGGCACTACCTACCTTTTCTCGAAACGTTTCGTCGTTTTTTTGAACTCTCATAACTTAGGTTTGGATGATGCTAAATAGTTAAAAATGTCAAGATATAATGACACCAGTACAATCATTAAACATACAAAGTTTGAATGTCGTAGCTATTATACTTTAGATTTTATTAATGTCTAAAAACCCCCGATTTGGTCACTGATTCACTCACTCACTGATCATCATAATTCTTAAGATACTTCCTGAAGTCCTAGAACGCTGAAATTTGGTATGTAAGCTAATATTACTACAAAGACAACAAAAAAATCATAAAACTTGGAACTCTCATCCCCCAACCCTTTAACTTAGGGGATGAAAGTTAGTATGAAAAAGTCTGAACCACTTTTTCATAGATTTTGATTAAGGTGTAGTGTACAGCTTGTACGTTTAGAGCGTGTAGTCTTTAGAGCTTGGCTTTCTACGAGATCTGATAACTTTTTCACAGGGTAAGCTATGTAGACTCGTCTTGGCAACATTTTTACATGAAAATGTTTTTGGTGGGATAAATTATTCACCTTACGCCAATGTGAATGTAGCGAAATGGCCAAGCCACATATTTTGATTAAGGTGTAGAGTTTGTGAAGTTAGCCCTTGTAGAGGTAGGACAGGACGTGTCGTGTAAAGTTAGTGCCAAATTTGAAATCTCTAGACCCAGCGGTTTGGGCTGTGCATCCCCTCGCAACTTCGTTTGCGTATATCTCGCTTTCCCGTGGGAATTTTGAAAAATCCTTTCTTAGTACATCCTTAGACGTCGTAAGGAACCTACATACCAAATTTGGAATCTCTAGACTCAGCGGTTTGGGCTGTGCGTTGATATACCCTCGCAACTTTGTTTGCGTATATAGAACTAGCTGACCCGGCGAACTTCGTATCGCCTAAAGAACCTTCATGCTGAATTTCATTCGAATAACTTCAAAACGGCAAAGTTTCATACTAACTTTGCACCCCCGTTTATTTATTTATTTATTTATTTACTTATTACAAAAATCCACAGCCCTTAAGAATTAAAACCTAAGTTTAATCCCCTAAGGGATAATTTTTGAGAAAAATATTTTACTCGTGTTTCATGCCTTTCAATAAAGAACCTTAATGCTGAATTTCATTTAAATAACTTCAAAAACGGCAAAGTTTCATACGAAATTTGCGCCCTCGTTTAACCCCCTAAGGGATGATTTTTGAGAAAAATATTTTACTCGTGTTTCATGCCTTTTAATATAGAACCTTAATTCATTCGAATAACTTCAAAAACGGCAAAGTTTCATACTAACTTTGCACTCCCGTTTATTTATTTATTTATTTATTACAAAAATCCACAGCCCTTAAGAATTAAAACCTAAGTTTAACCCCCAGGGATAATTTTTGAGAAAAATATTTTACTCGTGTTTCATGCCTTTCAATAAAGAACCTTCATGCTGAATTTCATTCGAATAACTTCAAAAACGGAAAAGTTTAATACGAAATTTGCACCCCCGTTTTACCCCCTAAGGGATGAATTTTGAAAAAAAATATTTTACTCATGTTTCATGCTTTTCAGTAAAGAGCCTTAATGCTGAATTTCATTTGAATAACTTTAAAAACGGCAAAGTTTCATACTAACTTTGCGCCCCCGTTTAACCCCATAGGGGATGTTTTTTGAGAAAAATATTTTACTCGTGTTTCATGCCTTTCAATAAAGAACCTTCATGCTGAATTTCATTCAAATAACTTTAAAAAACGGCAAAGTTTCATACTATCTTTGCACCCCCGTTTAACCCCCTAAGGGATGAATTAAAAAAAAAAAAATTTACTCATGCTTCATGCTTTTCAGTAAAGAACCTTCATGCTGAATTTCATTCGGATAACTTCAAAAACGGCAAAGTTTCATACTAACTTTGCACCCCCGTTTTACCCCCTTAGGGGATGAATTTCCAAAAATCCTTTCTTAGTGAGCACCTACGCCCCAAAAGAAACCCCCATGCAAAATTTGAGACTCCTGGCACTTGTGGTTTCGGAGATTTCGTGATGAATCAGTCAGTGATTTTCTCTTTTATATTTATAGATAGAATAGAATAGAATAGAATAATCATTTATTTGTCCTATTGTAGCACACAAAACAATATTACATGAAACCTTAAATTAAATTATATGTATAATAAACTAAAATTTAATAGTACAAACTAAAACTAAAACATGCTGTGTGAAATTGTGTGCCGCAGTAATACAAAATGGTCTTAGCTCAGCTGAAAATGTTTTACTCATAGGAGCAAAACGCTGATAATTCTGCTATGACCAACCGCTGAGACTAACCGCGGAAATAAACGAACATTGAAGATATTGCTAATGCGCAGACAAACAAGAAACAAAAAGAAACAACTAATTAAACATACACAGGTACCTACTCGGATAATATATTAAAAAAATAAATAAATAAATAAAATAAAAATAAAAACTGTATTAGTTGGTAATACAGCGGAAAAAAAATAATTATAATATCATACCTACGACTAACTATAGCACAGAACAATAAATATTACTACGTATATAGTAAGAAACCGCACCAAATTCACAAAAGAGGACAGCTATGACACAAACAAATTTATCGTATAAATGGCAGGTATTCCTATAAGTTGATTTGATAATATATATTTTTTAAAACCTTTTTAAAAGTAACTTTCGACCTTAATAAACGCAAAGGTGGGGGTACATTATTCCAACACTTTGTTGCCTGATATCGAAAGCTACCCTCAAATGCCGTTGTTCTGTGCAAGTTTCCTTTAAGTAGTTGTCGGGTAGACCTAGTGCTGTGTCTATCATGAAATGGACCGTAGTGAAGCTTATCGAACAAATACTCAGGTCTGCGATGTTTTAAAATATCAAATACTAAACATGGACAAGGTGCAAGTGCCTTCGAGACGCCATATTTAGTGTGCAGGTGTTATTTAAATAAGGTGTTATATGAGTTCTTGGTGGAATATTAAAGCAAAATCGGCAACAAGCATTTTGCACACGCTGAATTAAGCGACTTGTTCTGGAATACAAACGGGGACCGTAAACCAAATCGCCATAGTTTAGTTTCGAGAGAACGAGCGACTCACAAAGAGTTTTACGTACCTCTTCTAATAGAAGGTGTCTAATTTTATAAAAAACTTTAAGACGATAAAAACAGCTACGTACTAGATTAGCAATATGAGACTCAAACCGCAGTTCATCGTCCAAAACTATACCAAGGTTTGTTGCTTCATTTACTCGATTTATCGCTTGTCCGGCAATAATGAGAGATGGATTATAACTAGAGATGTATGAAATTTGGTGTTTTGAGCCGAGTACAAGAAACTTCGATTTAGAGGGATTAAGCACCAAAGCATTTCTTGCGGACCAGGAGACAATATTATCTAAATCAGCATTAAAGCGAGAGATACTTAAGGCTACCCCATTACGTGTTACTGGTGCGTAGATCTGAACATCATCTGCATATAGATGATAATTGCAGTACTGAATATGCTTACTAAGATCAGCCGTGTAGATGATAAAGAGCAAAGGGCCAAGGATCGTTCCCTGAGGGACTCCACGAGTGAGCGCTGCTTGACTGGAATATAAAGGTGTACCGTCATCTTTAACAAGTTTGACAGCTTGTCTCCGTCTACACAGATAACTGTCAAACCAAGAGACAGCCTTCTCATCCAGTCCGTAATATGCTAACTTTGCTAGAAGTAGTGGAACACTGATACAGTCAAAAGCACGAGAAAAGTCCAATAAGGACAAAATCGTACCAGATCTCGCATCTTGAGCAGTGAGAATATTATCCACGACATCCAACAAAGCAGTGCCTGTGCTCCTGCCCTGACGAAATCCAGATTGCTTTGCAGGTAAAACACAGTTATCCTCCACGTATTTCCGTAACTGAACGTAAACTACTTTTTCAAGTATCTTAGACAGATAAGAAAGGATACTGATCGGCCGCAAATCCCTTAGCTCCACAGGGTTATCTACTTTTGGTAAAGGCGTGACTTATGCGGACTCCCACAACGCGGGTACCTCACATGTAACTATAGATTTGTTAATGATTGCTGTTATAACTGCCAAGACCCGTGGCATTGTGAGCAATATCATGTCCCGCCCAATACCATCCACTTCAAGAGCATTAGACTTGATTGATATCAAATGCTTGGCTATTTCATTTTCATCCACAGTGTTTATCTTGAAATTACACTCATTAAATTTGTGGAATTCGAAATAAGTGATCGTAGAAATAGGAACAGTTTCTTCTCCAGGAACACGAAGAAAAAAACTATTAATTACTTCCGGATCATTAAATTGAGACGGCAAGTGGTGTCTCTTAGTACTTGGTAAAAAAAATTATATCTCGGTTTCCCGTGGGAATTTTGAAAAATCCTTCCTTAGTACACCCCTAGACGTCGTAAGGAACCTACAGTCCAAATTTGGAATCTCTAGACCTACCGGTTTGGGCTGTGCGTTGATATATAGTTAAGTCAGTCAGTCAGTCAGTCAGGACTTTGAATTTTATATATGAGGAAAGCGGAGCAGTTGTATGATTTTAGGTCATTTGGATTTTTGTGTTTCAATTGATGAGGTATAAAACCGCACGACTGGTCCCATCCTCCGCGGACTGCCACCCAATCAATAAATGTAATATGTAAAATAGGCAGAAGATCAAATAAGAAACTATTTTTTTATTATTTGATTAAACGAACTTACCTGTACGTGAAGTTCAATCATAATTACTCGAGGATCTTCGTTCGAAGATATTAGCAATAAACACAATGTAGTTTCACACATCGCCATCTCGCACTATAGTTTGGATATAATAAATAAAATTAAAAATATGGAGGGTAGGTAACGCTGGCTGGCTACCCAACTGACCCCATTCTTCATTCACATTGGAAAGTATCTGAGCTGTTTATTATTTCACGATGATGGGACCAGCTATCTGGGGAGGGAGGGTTGCTAATATCTTCGAACGAAGATCCTCGAGTAATTATGATTGAACTTCACGTACAGGTAAGTTCGTTTAATCATAAATTACTCTCGATCTTCGTTCTCTATATTAGCAATAAACACAATGTAGACGTTGAGAGCAAAACATCGTGAAATAAAAGGAAAAATAATTCAAAAAATAATTTAATGCATTAGTCCTGTCCCAAGACAATTGATAACATAAACTATAATATTAGGTATACGTTCCAACCTATAAATCATTTAATATGTTTCTAGCGAAATCAAACTGATTTACAGTTTCACTATTAATCATCCTATTATAATATTTGGCAAAAATTGTTGATTGTGCACTCCAACCTGCAGTGTTTCTTATAACACTTAAACTAACACCCGACCTATACGCTTTGGAGGCGGATGCGTGTCTGGTGCTGTGGCTAGTAAACAGGGTCGTATCTATGCCACTGCTATTCAGTACGCTTTTCACCCACCTGCTTAAGGTTTGGGACGTTACCTCACGGTGAGGTTTTCTTATGGCTATGAAGAGCAATTTGTGATTACGTAATTCTTTTGTCCTATCAAGATAAACTCTTAATGTACTTGCTGGGCAAATTTGTGGTTTGTCCGGATAAAATGGTAATGAAAGTAATGGCTGATGTGACCCTGTACGTGAAGTTTTAATTAGATCCGGAATCTTTATTACAAACCCTGAATCAGAATATATAATATTGTCGATATCGATCTTAGAAAAAGTTTGCATTCTATGGGCCGTGATCAGTGCAAGTAAGGTAATCATCTTTTTATTTAATTGTTCTATTGTTATGTCTTGATTAGGATACCAATTAGATAAATAATTTAACACTACATTTGTGTCCCACGTCCAATCATACTTGGGCAATGATGGGCGTAAACGATAAACTCCTTTAAAAAATCTTTTAACTGAATCATTAACCATCTTCTGTTGTCCTAGCAATAATGATAGTGCTGAGCGACAACTGTTTAGAGTACCATACCGCGCACCTGCGTTATATAGATGAGTTAAAAAATCAAGGACATCACACTGAGAAGCGTCATATGGATTTAGATTGTAGTCTCGACAATAAATGAACCATTTTTTGAGACACGTATCGTACTGTCTAACTGTGCTATCTGAGAGTGAGGCTACCATGATGGGTATTGTTGTTCCCGAAACTCCTCTTCGGAGTAGTGCAGTCCGGACAGCATCCCGACAACCAACGTAATCTGCTGATGTATCGCTCGTTCGCTACAACGAGATAGGATCAAATCACTAGAAGAATATAATGTTAAAGGTTTAAATATAAGGAGACGTTTAAAAAGAGGGTACCAAGGTTGAGTAGGCCACTTTGGGACCACAACAATTCCAATTGCTCTGTCGTATATAATTTTACGAAGGGTTTTTAGAATAATAGATACAGGGGGAAATGCATAAAAGAAAAAACTAGTCCATGAAATAGTAAATGCGTTAATTGTAAACGCATCGGGATCCCTGTGCCACGATACGTACATGTCACACTTATGATTTAATCTACTTGCAAAAAGGTCTATGCATGGTGTGCCGAATCGGAGTGTAATTTGTTTGTAGGCTTCATGAGAAAGTTCCCACTCGATGTCAGGGTGGGATCTTCTGGACTCCGCATCGGCAATCGAATTTTCTAAAGAACTAATGTAATCAGCATGTACTATAATATGACGTGCCTCACACCATTTCCATAATTCTTGTGTGATGCTTGTCAAATGAGGGAATTGGACTCCACCCATTCTGTTAATTTATGATATTGCCGTTGTATTGTCAATACGTAAAAGTATCTGACAATTTTTATAATCCTTCGCAAATGTTTTAAGTCCAAAGAATGCTGCCAGTATTTCTAAATAATTAATATGCCGTGTACTTTCATATTCGGCCCACGGACCACTGGCCGTATTATCCCCACAAGCAGCACCCCAGCCCGTTGTTGAGGCGTCTGTAAATATCTCGAGGGAATATTCGTCGTTTTTTATTTTACAAGATGAACTATTAATGGCAGATAGCCACCAATCAAATATATGAGATAAATTGTTAGGTATAGACATTATATTGTCATAGTTCTCGTCATTTTTAAGATTTAAAATTTTTTCTCGTTCTAAGTCTTTCGTATAAAGATAGCCGTACTCGACGGCTTGGCAAGCCGACGTGAGCAGTCCTAAAAACCGAGCAAAATCTCGAATTTTACATCGTTTTAACTTCCTCATTTTTAAAATTGCATTCTTGATTTTAACTTTCTTTTCTTCTGGTAAACTAATTTCTAATCTATTTGAATCTATTATATTTCCTAAAAACTTACATTTTTTACTAGGTTCATAAGTAGTTTTTTCTGTATTAATAATAAAACCTAAGGACTGTAATAATTGATCTGTATCGTAAATGTTGTTTAGGCAATCGCTATAAGATTGACCTATTAATAAAATGTCGTCTAGGTAAAAAGTTGATAAATGTCCCCTAGACCTCAGAAGTTTAGCTACTGGTTTAAGAATTTTTGTAAACACTTGTGGCGCCGTACATAAGCCGAACGGTAAAACATTAAATTCATATAGGTTACCCTCAAATATAAAACGTAAGTATTTTCTTGATTCGATGTGAATATTAATTAAAAAATATGCATCTTTTATGTCCATTGTAGACATAAAACAACCTTTTGAAATAAGTTTAACCTGTTCTTAGATCTTCTAATTTAAAATGTTGCGTTTTAATAAATTTATTCAATTGTTTCAGATTCAGTATGAACCGCTTTTTACCGTTCGGCTTAGAAATAAGAAAAGTACTAGATATGTACTGGTTATTACATGGTTGACATAACGAGATTGCTCCCATAGCCAAAAGGTCTTTTATACTGTCTTTATAAGCTACATATTCCTCTTTTGAATATTTAGGTTCATTTGGAATAAAAGTCTGAACGACTTGTGACTCGAATACAATTTTGTAACCTGATATATATGAAAGTATAACAGGATTGTCTGTGATCATTGACCATTGTTTGTAAAAATAAGGAAGTCGCCCGGCAGGCTTTACCGTGGTTAGCGTCTCTGACGTGTGTACGGCTGACGTGATGATGTCCTCGAAGCACCGGGATGAATAGTTGACGTCGTCGTCTGTCTCGGAGGAGGCGCCGCCCGTGAAATCTTCGCACCCCCCGGCGGCGGTTGCGGCCTTCGATTCACTGGGGGTGCCCTGTAGTTTAAAGGTCTGTTGGGCGCCTTTCCTTGTTTATTAGCGACCTGCTTGGTCACTACTGGTACCGATCTCAACTCCGCTCCGGACTTGCTAATATTTTTAGCGGATTTTAATGTTTCTGAAAGACCACTACCGAATAACGTTTCGTCGATCTTTGTTTTTTCCAATTGATCTTTCAGTTCCTTTCTAACTGTCGACAGAATGAAGTATCGTCGTGAATTCTAATCTGCGTGTTGTATATCACTTAGTATACGTGCTGTGTCCATTAACAGTTTTAGGAGCTCTGAATTTTTATTCTTTGACGCAAGTAAAAATGTAATAGCTTCACTAAGGGATGACAAGGCGCAAGCAGTGAGCGTCTGTTTATTCTCAATTCCTTTATCCCGCTTGGCTTGGCCTTCATTGAGCGATGCTCTAATTTCCGGGTTTAGTGCCGGTGCTTTTATAAGTTTACAATTTGCAGGAACCAAATATTTTTCTTTGAGATCCTTACGAATCTCCTTGGTTAGTCCAGAAGTAGAAATATGATTTAGTCTGATTGCCAGATCCTTCTGTATATCTTTGCCGTACTCCTTAGTGGAACTAGGGTCTTCTCCTAGAATCTCCAGTAGTTCTGGATCTAGCTCTGCAATGACTTCCTGAGCCACAGGGTCATTATTTCCATTAACTGAAACCTCTTGTGTAATTTCACAATCAGGGTTTAGTGGCAGCGGATTCTTTATAACGGAATCTACTGGCTGATTACCCGTGGTCGGTAATGCAGACAACGGGCGGTTGACAGTGGAGCTAAGAGTAGTGAGTAACGGCGAAGATGGAGTGGCCGGACGCATAGCCGTGGCGCACTGCTGCGATGGTAATCTCTCAGGTGACCAAAAGGAACATCCAGGAGCATAGCTTCCTTCTATCTCTTCCAGATCATTACCGGATGCAATTAAGGCGCTCTCTGTAAGAGAGTTTAAAATATTGCATAATATTTAATAAAAAATACTATATCGGGAAGTGAGACTCCTATTGAGAAACACGAATCCGAAATATACTCGTATAATAATATAGACGCAGCGGTCATATCAATATACATAGCTATGGAAGTACCCCATAGGTAAATCCGAGCAGCTTGTATTTTAGATCGGAATTGGAAAGCCCCCTTTGGACAGTCCGAGTTTCCATTCACAAACTATATAGTTGTGTTTTAATTAGCTAAATAGCCTTACGAATAGTATTGTTCTTCATACTACCAGTTTATGACGAAGTTAAGTAGATAAAAATAATAAAAACCATTGAACTAGATAAAAAAACTAACCTGTTTGACCTTGAGCTGAAGCAAGATCGCAATCCGATAACGACGAATCACTTATTTCATTATGACCTTTATGTTTCCTTAATTTTCGTTCTAATTTCTTAATTTTCTTCGCTAAAGATCTATAATCGTCACTATCACTCTTATTTTCGTTTTCGTTTAGGCATGATAAACACGAAATAAATTACAAAATCTATAAAAAAACAATAATAGTTAACTTTAAACTAAGAAAAAACGTGCGAAACAGCGAAGCACTAAAATGTGAATGAAGAATGGGGTCAGTTGGGTAGCCAGCCAGCGTTACCTACCCTCCATATTTTTAATTTTATTTATTATATCCAAACTATAGTGCGAGATGGCGAGTCTATGTGTGAAACTACATTGTGTTTATTGCTAATATAGAGAACGAAGATCGAGAGTAATTTACCTTGACTTTGCACATAAATGATTTGAGTCTGATAATATTGATATACTAGCTGTGCCCGCGGCTTCGCCCGCGTGGAATTGGACTTGTGACTTTGTGACTAATTAAATCGTATAGACGGATTTAACAGTCTCCTATTACTGTAGTCTTCCCCGAGACGTCAGTGTTCTTCATTACTCATTGTCTATTTGCTCGCCGCTGTTTGGCTACCTACTGTGTACAAAATCCTGTTGTTTTATTATTTTAATAGCTGTTACCCGCGGCTCCGCCCGCGTGGTCAAGCGAAAATGCCAATAATTTCGTTCCCGTGGGAATTAAAAAAAAACCCAACTTTATCCTTGTCAACATCATAAAGGGAACCTCTATACAAAATTTCAGCTTTCTAGGTCGAGCGCCTGAGAAAATACACTTGCAGTCCTATTTCTCCCTTTCCCGTAAGAATTTAAAAAAATCCTTTCTTAGTGAGCACCTACGCCCGAAAAGGAACCCCCATGCAAAATTTGAGACTCCTGGCACGTAGTTTTTGAGATGTCGTGATGAATCAGTCAGTGATTTTCTCTTTTATATACTAACTTTGCATCCTCGTTTTACCGCCCTTACTGGATGATTTTTGGGAAAAATATTTTACTCATGTTTCATGCCTTTCAGCAAAGAACCTTCATGCTGAATTTCATTCGAATAACTTCAAAAACGGCTAGTTTCATACTAACTTTGCGCCCCGTTTAACCCCCTAAGGGATGAATTATGAAAAAAAAAATTTACTCGTGTTTCATGCCTTTCAGCAAAGAACCTTCATGCTAAATTTCATTCGAATAACTTCAAAAACGGCTAAGTTTCATACCAACTTTGCACCCCCGTTTAACCCCCTAACCTAAGGGATGATTTTTGAGAAAAATATTTTACTCGTGTTTCATGTCTTTCAATAAAGAACCTTCATGCTGAATTTCATTCGAATAACTTCAAAAACGGCTAAGTTTCATACTAACTTTGCGCCCCCGTTTAACCCCCTAAGGGATGATTTTTGAGAAAATATTTTACTCGTGTTTCATATCTTTCAATAAAGAACCTTCATGCTGAATTTCATTCGAATAACTAAAAAAACGGCAAAGTTTCATACTAACTTTGCACCCCCGTTTAACCCCTTAAGGGATGATTTTTGAGAAAAATATTTTACTCGTGTTTCATGCCTTTCAATAAAGAACCTTGATGCTGAATTTCATATAAATAACTTTTTAAAAACGGCAAAGTTTCATACTAACTTTGCGCCCCCGTTTAACCCGTGTGAGCACCTACGCCCCAAAAGGAACCCCCATGCAAAATTTGAGACTCCTGGCACTTGTAGTTTCGCAGATTTCGTGATGAATCACTCAGTGATTTTCTCTTTTATATATATAGATAGACTATACAGGTAAATCAAAATATAAATTTAAATTATAACTAAGAAAATCAAAACTTAACGAATAATAATCAAAATATACACCTATACCTACGAAAGAACACCAAAACTATCAGTCTAATCTACATGAAAATAAAAATAAAAAAATACTAATAATAATGAAATGAAATGAAATGAAATGAAATCGTTTATTTCAGAAATTAGACCTTCACAGGCACTTTTTCTTGTCATTTACAATTTGTATATTTGTATAAAGAGAATATACTACGTTATATACTACCACCATTTCGGACACAAGCAAAATGGCCACCGGTAAAAGAAATGGCGAAAGAAACCCGGTTACGGCCTTTTTTGTCATTTAGCAATTTTTTTTTTCCTTTCACTCTTTTGTTACAATGTATAAGTACATTTATAAGAATAAATAAAATACAGATCCAGGTACATACAGAAATCAAGCTAAAAACGCGGGATGTCGATCCAAATAGCGCTATGGTCAAATCCTAAATATGTCGAATATGTAGATGTTAATAAAGCGAGCAGACCAGTCCCCCAAGATGACAACCACAACTGAGAGTCGGCCCGCCAGCCTCCATCACTGAGCTCACCATCAACAATATTATGAACAATATTGGAGGGAACACAGCGACCCGACTCCCGATGCGACCGTAATCCCGGAAGAGCCCATTCACAAAAACAACCCCGTCAAAAAGAATTAAAAGTAGTATAATGAAAATGCAGCACTATTTAGATGACACCACGACGTGTGTCCATTGATATTATGAGAAAAAATATGATAACGAACATTTATTATTTATGGAGTTTATCGAACATTGACTGGCTTTTAATGACAAGTTTGAGCATTTCATTTTCGCATAGGGGCCATGGAGACTTTTCATTTAAATACTCATTAATAGTGTAATAGGCTTTACTGATTAGGAATTTTTTAACATTTAATTTGAAGCTATTATTGGAGAGGTTTTTAATGTAATCGGGAATTTTATTATACATACGCAAGCCTTGAATAATAAAAGACTTTCCCGCTTTTCTCAGCCTAAATTTAGGAACAGCTAATTTGTTCTTATTACGCGTATTAAAACTATGAACATCGCACACCTGGTTATAATCATGAATGTTTTTACGAACAAACATGATGCTGTCAAAAATGCACTGTGATGCGACCGTGAGGATATTGGTGGCTTTAAAAAACTCGCGTAGAGACACCCGGTAACCAAGTTTATAAATAGAACGCACTGCACGTTTCTGCAGCACGAAAATCGAATCGATTTCCGCTGCTTTACCCCAGAGTAGAATGCCGTACGACAGCAAACTATGAAAATAACTAAAATAAACTAGTCGTGCCGTGTCGACATTGGTGAACAGTCGAATTTTCCTAACAGCGAAAGCAGCCGCACTAAGTTTACCTGCTAGGGTTTTTATATGATGATGCCATTGTAGTTTACTGTCAAGTACAATGCCCAGAAAAGTAGTCGTTTCAACCATTTCTAACTTTTCATCGTTAATAACGACTGATGACTGACTAATAGATTGGGTTGCATTCGGGAGTGTAAAGGCTATGCATTTGGTTTTATTGGCGTTCAGTACCAGATTATTTACAGTGAACCATTGTAGTAGAAGAGACAGCGTCTTGTTAATGTTATCGACATTAGAATTTTTTCTGTCTACTTTAAAAATCAAAGAAGTGTCGTCTGCAAATAAAATAGTGTCGCATAAATTATGAGTTACATAAGGCAAGTCATTAATATAGACTAAAAAGAGAAAAGGGCCCAGAATTGAGCCCTGGGGAACGCCTATACTAGTAGGACAGCCTGCAGAGGTCGCTTCATTTACTCTCACTTTCTGAATTCTGGCGTTAAGGTAGGAGGACATGACACTGATTGAATAACTGTCCAAGCCATAGAATTTTAACTTCTTAACTAAGGTCTTGTGATCAACGCAGTCAAAAGCCTTGGAAAGATCGCAGAAAACACCAACAGCGTTCATGCTTTCCTCCCAAGCTTCCACGATAACTTTAAATAACATGGCAGCTGCATCCGTTGTGGTGGTGTAATCAAAATACTAATCTAATCTACCTAACTACCTAGGTACCTACTTACTAATACTAACGAAAACTCAAAATTCAAAAATGAAAATACAACTAATAACTTTAAAAAAACTAATAATAATAAAAATCAAAATTAACTTATACTTAATGACTATCTAATCTAGAACACGAAAAAAATCTAAATGAAAAAGTGAATATAATAATTAACTATCGAAAACCAACATGAAATATTATTTTCACTTCTCATGCTCAGAAAATGCTTATTTGCGCAGGATATAGGCTGCACAAAATTGAATTTTGTGCACAAGGGCAAAAACGTATCTACTCATAAATGTATCTATATTAAGGCAAAGGAAATAAGCCATACAGCCAAACACAACAAAAAGTTCAGAGATAGAATTTGTTATTTTATAACATTTACTTTAATTTATTTGCCTTATGTGTTTTTTAAGTCATAAAAGATATTAAAATTTAAATTAAAGTACGGTAGGTTATTTAATTAATTTAAGAAAATTATTTTTTTACAAAATTAATTTAATAGTAGGCTGTATAGGTCTGCAGCCAAAGCTTAATTTCAATGTCGTAAGATTTAAAAAAAAAAGCGGCGGGAAAGGGGAACCAGGTCTTGTTTTTCGTGCGTTTATTTATTTATTTCCTCGCAATCGAAGTGAAAAGCAGAGTTTATAACTCGTCCACAAAACCATTTCTATCCTCGACATTACTATCAGCCCTCGCCTTCGGCTCGAGCTGCTAAAAGTCTCGGATAGAAATGATTCGTTTTGTGCACTTGTTGTAAAATCTACTATTTTACGTAGCAGCAGTAAGATATACGCAAAAATGTAGTTTTCCATTATGTCGGGCGCGTCGCAATCAGGTCTCAGGTAAACTATTAAAAAACTTTCATAGCGCGATTCAGAATCTGCACAGTGCCATCTAGTGAATTTTTGAGGAACTAAATTTCAAAATGGTCAGCTCAAGTAAATAAAAAACTTTCATACACAGTGCTATTGAATATTAAAATGGTCGTAATCAGGGGTCGGGCGTTTCCGACTCTGCACAGTGACAATTTTAAAATTCTTTGGTTGTTGAAAATTTAAATGAGTGTAACTTCTTCTTTTTCTTCTCCTGATATCCGGTCCGGTCCGGTTCGGTCCGGTCCGGTCCGGTACAGTCTGTTGTCGGTAGGTATGGTGTACCAAGTCTCAAGTTTGTAAGTGCGAGAATTTTTTTTTCTTACATTGACAGGGAAGAGACTTTTAAATGAACTTCCTGACATCCGATTTAAATGAAACAAAGCCTATATTCTGCTCCAAGCCGAGCTCTATCTTCCTGTGAAAACTGCATTAAAATCCGTTCAGTAACTTAGAAGATGTGCGCGTTCAAACAGACAGACAGACAGACAGACAGACAGATAGACAGACAGACAAAAAAATCCAAAAAAAATTTTTTCGCTTTTATTACCTTTCTCTAACTGTTCTCTCTCCATTTTTGCCAAATATGTTCAATGTACAGACATATCGGGGTCTACTGTTTTATTATATGTATAGATGGTTCCGACTAAAAAAGTGCACTCTATTTTAAGAGATGACGGTGAAAATCTGTTTTTTTTTTCACGATTTCAGGGTTGACCACATAAAAAGTTGGTGAGAAACATGGGTCCATGTTTCTCCAGTCACCTCTTGGACTATTTTAGTATGACCCTATATTTTGACGACTTAATTATAACATTTTCAAATTCAAATATCTCAGCTCCGATATTTTTAGGGCAAAACCCATTAATGACGCCACTGATCAAACAAAATTACCCAAACCCCTTTGATTTATACTTAAATTTGCTTTGGAGTTAATGCCTCATTTGATGCCGGTGTCCAGCAAATACTGTCTTTTTCAATTCGGCTCTGTCGACATTACAGTCCACATTAATTATGTCCATTATGCTTTGCGTCACCAGTAAGATCGAAATGGAAATCAGACAGTATTTTAACCGCTAGCAAAATATCAATAGGTGCGAAATTACTTACTATTATTTACTTCATTCTTTTAGATCCCAAATTAAATCATTTTATGTATAATTAACAAACTTTACATGGCACTTAAGTGACAGCAAGCAGTTTAAAATAAAAATGATATTGAGAATTGGAGAAACGTAGCCGGTTAATTAGATGTTTTTACGAGCATTCTTAGCGTTCCGTTGGATTCTTTTATACAAAACTAACCATTGCCCACGGCTGGCTTTGCCCGAGTCTATCAAGTAAGTAGAATTAATTTATAAGTAATAAATAAAAAAATCTGATTGCTAGTTCCAAAGATAAGCTTTTTCTATTCCAACTTCAGCTTTATTATATTTAAATAACTGAACGATATTAGAAATTTTAATTTGTTTGATATGAAAATAACGATATAAGTACCTACATTTATATGGTTATTTTTAATCCATCATTATACAGCGCTTGGATCTATCATACATTATGAAAAGTTTACAAACTGTCAAAGTATGAAAAGATACCGAGCGAAGCTAAACAAACTTAGTTGTGTGTGTATCACTTTACTCCCGGTGCAGCCAGTTGGAAGCCGTGTGTTGACTGCTGGCTACTGTCATGTGCTACTACTGTTTCAAATATTTATCAAAGTTCCTTTGACGGCTACGAATTTTGACTTTGACGGCAAGGGGCCGTCTTCGCCATTCACGGAGTACCTACGTAGCCTCGATCTCGCCGTTCTATGTAGTGGCAATCGTGGCATTGCATTTGGGTGACATGGCGCCCTCAGTGATGCACGCCCTTTGCAAAGCCGTCGTGCCACCGAGTACGACGTATCATGGCATCATTCAAATTTTTTGTAGGTACCTCTAAGTTTTGTTTTTCACCGCTCACCGCCTAGTTGTGCAGTTGGTCCAACAGGAAACGGTGCCCGGCAATAAGCAGCCGCCGATAGCGGTAAAGTCGCGGCATGGTTGTTATGATCTTAGTTTCACTTTGGTCAATATTTATGTAAACATTGATGTATAATGTACATAAATGGATTACTTGATACCTTAAAGATAGGAAACAATTTGTAGAAAGTAGAATATCACGAATTTGACAAAAAAGAATTAAAAACATAAGATCATCGGGTCAATTAATTCATCAATACCGCAAGGCAATGTCCTGGGATGTTTGTTATTACTAATTGTTCACGCATCTCAGCGCCATCTATCGGCGACACAGAGAACATCGGCCGCAGCGTGAAGAGTAAGGGAGGGAACGCACGAGCAACTTTGTCTCTACGACTTAAGGCCTATCCGAAGAATTCTTATACTTGGTCCTAGGTGCCGGCACTGTTGTGTGCGGATAGGCCTTAAGTCGTAGAGACAAAGTTGCTCGTGCGTTCCCTCACTTAAGTATACGACGAACTATTCATTCGAATTTTAAGACACGTCATGATAAAGCGAAATCGAAAGCATATTTTTTTTTGTAATACTTTTATTCGAAATAAATAAGTTTAATTTGCTATAAATAAAATTACTCATTGAAGAAGACCTGCTCCCGTTTTACCGTATATAAGCCCAAAGGCTACGTCACGCAACACTAATCTACTTAAAGGAACTCCCGGGAATGTTGAGTGAGTTTTGTATTTTATTCGTGGATGACATCTCAGTAGTTTGTATCAGCCAGCGACGAAGCTACTTTATCTGAATAAGTTAAAAGTAAAAAATATATATTTAAAAACAAGTTTTTATTTAATTGCGCTAAAAACAACAAAATAAACTTTTCTTTTAAAACTTTTACTATCAACGTATATACGTCGTAGATTTAATTACTAACATTTACTCGTACTAAGTTCGATAATTATGTTTTCTAATACAGGTAAATCTCGCGACAAGCTTTTATGTCATATAAATTGTGTAATGTTATAAGTTGATAGTAAAAGCACAGGTAAAAGTAAGTATCCCATACAAACTTGGCCCAGTTTTTTATCCCGTTAGAGAATTTCGAAAAATCCTTTCTTAACGGACGCCTACGTCATATAAAGAATCCACCCTCCAAGTTTCAGATCTCTCGTTCAGCGGTTTGAGCTGTGCGTTGATTCTCAGTCAGTCAGTCAGGACAAAGCATTTTATAAGTAAGTATATAGATATTACTGTATAGTGTAATATTATGTAATCTGCATGTAATTTGAGGAGCAATAAAGAATTGAATTTGAATTAGTCATTTATTCATTTATTTCGTGGACTTTCTTTCGGCAATTGGTGTCCATTGTGGGTTAGCTGGTGTGTTGCTTGCTAACTGCTGACATAATAAATATACTTACCTGGTAAATTCCTTTTTTAAAGTATTCGTTAGATTCAGTTTTCCGTTACGATTGTACAAACCAAGTTACTTTTTATAACAACGAGATTCTTTCGTGTTCT
This sequence comes from Endotricha flammealis, assembly GCA_905163395.2. Taxonomy (NCBI): domain Eukaryota; kingdom Metazoa; phylum Arthropoda; class Insecta; order Lepidoptera; family Pyralidae; genus Endotricha; species Endotricha flammealis. Next base: position 8,075,193 of record LR990863.1, on the reverse strand, counting down.
TCTATTCATATTCTGATTGAATTGGTAATTTACCCACGCATTAATATTGTGTGTTCGGATTGTAAAATAGCTATGCATAGTACGTGCTTTTATTATTGTTATGTATAGTGCAGTACTTTTAAGCGGATTATCTACATAAGCATTCTTATTTGTGCATAACTAAGGGAGTTTGAAAGCTTTAAACATTATTGATTAAAATGAAGGACTTTACGTAGTTGCCTTTAAGTCTACTGTTACGGGTAATGCTAGAAACTTAAAAAAACCTAGGTTTACTTAGCTTAAGCTAACTTAAGCTTAAGTCCATTACTCACGTGATCTTTTTTAAAAAAAATTTTACCTCTCCTGTAAGCGGTTTTAAGCGTGTTTAGAAACTCAAGATAAAAAAAATGAAATTCTTACCTAATTTAAAATTTCTTCCATGTTCTGTTGGGGATACAGTAAGAGTCCAAATACCAAATGTTGATAGAGGAAGAGGAGACTTTCGGAACTTACTTATGGCTGTTGTAGATATTACTGATTATCTTTATAGGCTTGGAAACGAACGTGGAACTGTTGTAGAAATGTTATCAAGGAACCAGTTTTCTGTGTGTGAGAATAAACTGATTCATATAGAGAATATCTTACCAGAACAAAAAGATTACGGCAACTTGCAAATGTCAGCAAACAGTCGCTTTCAGGAGGTCAAGGCTATAAAAAGTGTAATTTCAAAACAAAATGTGCCACAAAGACGTGTAAGTGCAAGGCAGCAAAAAAGTTGTGCAATTCAAAGTTTCACAGCAGTTTGTCTTGCTCAAATAAATAATGGATATTTTAATGGTAATTTTTGATATGCCTTTTGTAAACTAATGTCGTAAACAGTTTCTATATTCATTACTTAACTATATTCATTCATTACTAAGCCAAAACTACTTTAAGTACCTATTTGTGGTGTGTTTAGAAAAGCTCTTATGTTTTTCTTTGGTATGTTTTCTATTAGGTAAATAAAAGATATGAATGCACTTGATTTTTAATTTTACGAATTATTCTAACATTACCCAGCCAGTGTTGGGTAGACCAAGGGTGTGTACGGGTAGATGTCGAATATAAATTAATTTCGATTGACCATTTGCACTTTAGGTACCAAAAAGCTTGGGTAATACTAAGTAAACCCGGGTAGACCTAGGTACCCGTAACATCGCTCTGGTCGCATCAACGTCGCTCTGGTCTACTTCTGTCCATGTATTTATATTTATGAAAGTCCGCTCAGCTCTTTTCCAGTTAGTATCAACTAACGTGTAGTTTTCTATATTACTTAAAGCAGGAATTATTTCTACAATGCATAAAATAATGTTTTACAAATTGACAGAAATGTTCGAGAAAACAATTCGGTACGGACTTAAATTATGTGTAAAGTAGTCGTCCTTGGAAATTTCAAAAGCGGATGTAGACATCTCTCGTTTTGGGTAATTTGTCTCTTCATTCTAATTTTATTAGAGGAAGGGACTGTCGGGATGGCTTCCGCAAACTGAACAATAGGTACTCAACCACTTTATAACATTTGAAATCAAGACGGAATTTATATTCCATTTATTTTACACTAGCTGATCCGCGCAACTTCGTCTACGTACCTAGCGTAATGTTATATAGCCTACTAGCACTGCCCGCGACTTCGACCGCGTGAATTTTTGGAAAATAGTAAGCCGTCCCCTCAACTCTTCCCTCTATCACGTTCCCCTAACTTCCTCGTCTCATCCTTTCCCTATCCCCTACAATCTACAATATTGCGTTAACTTTTTACACTTATCAATTAGGTACCATTAATTCAAGGTCCTAATATAAGGTTTCTTTAGAAAATTAGTATTGTGGAGATTCTGCTACCTAAGAATTTCGCGAAGATACTAATTCGACATAGAGCGATCTTCAGACCTTTATAATTAACTAGAGAGGAAAAAATATACGAAAATGGAGGAGTCACAGTTAGAACAAGTACCATCAATTTAAGTCCATTTTTTTCTTTATTTATTTACCTTTTTTGTAATTCGATATAATCTCAGAAACATGCAATCAATATTTACGGTATACGGTGAGATCGAAATGCGAAATTGAGGAATTTTAACCATATTAGCGTAAGGCTATGTAATAAAGTTAATTTTAATAACACATTGCTGGCTAGAGATTGCAAAATCCGGATTTTTTTAAAATCCGAATTTTAAATTTTTCCTTTGATAAAAATCCGGATTTTTCGAAGTTTCAGATTTTTCGAGATAAAACAGCATAAATCATTTAAAATCTGCATTTATTCAAACACGACAGAATCATCTTCAATATCATCATCATCATCAGCCTACATTCGTCCACTGCTGGACATAGGCCTCCCCAACTGCACGCCACCGCGCACGATCCTCAGCCACTCTCATCCAGCTCTTGCCAGCCACCTTGCGAAGATCATCGCTCCACCTAAACCTAAATATCTCTCGTTAAATTAAAATGCTATGACTTTTAGCAATATAGACGGATTTCAAGTGTTCTTAAAATTAAATTGCTGGTTTTATTAAAAGTCATTAAGCTGGATTAATCTTTTAGTAATAATTTTATATCACCTTTTAATTTGACGAAGGCGCAGTCGGTAAAGTAATCCTCGATTTGCGCATAATAGTTACAATTATTTCTATACTCTGCTTTAGGTAGGTTTATTTAGTTAAATTCAAACAAATATAACTGCATCTTAATCTTTATTCAGTAAATATTAACCTTTTGACATTCAACATCAAATTTCTACAAAGGAAAACCACATTGATTTTTTGACACCAAGTTTGTATTGTATAAGTATAGGTAGGTACTATAGTTTCTAACTACATGTAAATTGAAATCTAGAGATCTATGATCATCTAGAGACACTATGAGTATAAATAATAAATATATAGGGACAATTCATACAGATTGAGCTAGCCCCAAAGTAAGTTGGAAACTTGTGTTAAGGGATACTAACTCATCGATATTATATTTTATAACAAATACATAATAATATATACCTAGATAAACATCCAAGACCCGAGGCCAATCAGAAAAAGTTCGTTTTTCATCATGACCCGACCGGGGATCGAACCCGGGACCTCCTGGGTGTCGGTCTGGCGTGGTAACCATTCCGCCACGGAGGTCGTCAAAAAAAAAAATTTGTCACGTAAAGTAAAGTATATCTTTATAATTTTGCGAGAACGACATTACGGGTTCAGAGTTTAGATAGTTTAGTTTATACCAAAAGAAAACACGCACTACGCACTCGACCATCGACTTAGTAATTGTTTAAAAAAATCGCTCTTAGAGTCTTTGTAAATTAAAAAAAAACGCGTTTGACACAGTCAGCCAATACAAAAAGAGGTGATCCAATACAAACCCAGGCTCCGGCGCAAAAATGTTGTATTCCGGATTTTAGAGAATATTTATAAATACCTGAACAATCACTATATCTCTATATCGAGTGGCTAACACTTTTTTGGCTCATAAAGATTTGTAGACGTACATATTAAAATCTTCGGGACTACTCTGAAAGTGTCCATCCGAAACAACGAAACACGTAGTCCGGTCAAAAAAGACTTTACTAGTTAGAATTAGGTTCAAAACGTAAGTCCGTTTTTTCGGAATTTCTTTTCATGGTTGGTGTTTGGGGGCCGCTTATTGTGGGTTTTTCTCTAAGGGAATTGTATCACCTTCTTTATTACATAATTTTGTGAAAAATTATTTTACATATATACATTTACTATTACACAAACGATTGGAATCGAATTGGACGGACGAATAATCTGTCTCTTTCAAATAAGTATATTAATTTCGAATATATTCCATTGTATTTTAACACGATATTAAATATTACACTTTTATAAATAAATTAGAACTAACGTATGTCTTACATGTAAAGTTTCCTAACTATAAATTATAATTCAACGAAGACATTAATTTAGTGTCTTCATTTAAATAATTATTTTTTACTTTATCAAAATGACTCCTTGTAAAATATCGCCTGACAATTTTATGTCTCCTTTCCTTAACCCTTACAAAAGCACCCATCAATTTTCCCCACTTATATTAATGTCTACAGGATCGGCAACGCGAGATACTTTCGGTGTTGCATTGCAAGCGTCCATAGCTACCGTGACCGACCGCTCACCATCAGGCGGGCCGTAAGCTTGTTTGCCACCTTAGTGGTATAAAAAAAAGGTAGAGTAAAACAGCAATATTATTTCTCTTTAGGCCGGCTTCATATTAAGTCCTCGTAATTCCGATTCGGATATACAGTAATCGAAGAAATCGAGTAATCTAAGTCTTGATTCTATAGTCGAACCGCTAGTAATTTTTCGAGACTCTTGCATACTTCGACTAAAGCGAATTCCTTCCTTTTCACAATTTTAACCAAAGAGAGATGTTATACTATGTACAAATTGCCAAAAAAAGTTGCTGAAACAAATATATTATATTCCTAGAATTGGTTCAAACAATCAAAATTATCTAATCAAAGCGCAGATGAAAATCAGCGCTCCGAGATTGGCTCAGAATAATTGAAGCGCACAACTTTACTGCGCTATTCCTGTTTTTATTAATATTTAAAAGACTAGAAAAAACTATTCACAAACTGTCTTTGAAAATATCTGACTGGTTGTGCACGTGCACATTGCATTCAAACTCGTTAAGTTAAACCACCATGTATCCACCGAGCGTAAGCGTGCTACATTGAGATTGAGCTACATGGCGCTACATAATAAAATATTGTCGTGTGATTGAAACTCCGTAATGGATGTACAGCTGCCTAATGATGAAAACGCCTTCTGGATACATCTGAACAGATCATAGGAGAAGTAAACAGATAAAAAGATAGACCGACAGTAGGTACGATAAGACGTGAAAAGCTATTTTGTTTTTTTAACATGTAAGTAGTATATATTTGTATTGATAAGATAAGTAAATACATTCTTATTGACGGATTTAAAATGTTAATCTATACGGTATACATAGCCAGTGTTTCTTGTTACTCCGTTGCTCGAAATGAAGATTGATTATTATTAAAATCATCACCACTCCCTGCCACCGCGTCAACGTTTGAAGGTTAAAACAATATTGGGCTATTTTACAGGCGAAGTGGGTATACTAATCCATACAAGGCAGTAAGGACGACGGCCGGCGCTGCTAAAGGTGCTGCTGGTGCAGAGCAGCGAACTCTCAGATTATCGCAGGCGACTAAATCTTGAGCTAAAACCCATGCTATTCGTTTCAATAAACTGCTGGCAGCATTTGTACAGGGACTTGCTGCGTCTGACACGCACGTCATGTATACGTCTCTTGCGCTGTAAAGAAATATTTTTCAAATTATTTATCAGGAAAAGCGACGCGGTGGGAATTGCAGTAAGTATTGTAATTCAATTTATACAGAACACCCAAGATGATCATTATCATCAAATATCTTAGTATTAGACAAAGATAACAACAAAATCCAATGTATTTTGATTGAATTCGAAAGTTTCAGGCATAATTTGCCTGATCATATTTCATAATAAAAGGGCTTTCCAACAAAATAAAGAAATGAAAGTTTACCCAATAACACGATTCAATGAGTTTGCGAGCGAATATGACATTACGTCAATACTCGTATGAAATTTTATCGTTTATTTTTACGCGTCATGATAGTAACCTCTGTTTCATTCTATTTTATTAAAGTTTAATAAAAAGGGCGGTACTATAAGAAAATGGATTAAGAAACGTCAACCAAATCTTAAACACATTCTCGTTAAGATGATATCGAAAAAAAAAATTAGGAAATTGTTAAGTTGTACACTGCTTACAGGCCCGAAGATACACGCTACTTTTAGCAGAGGCGATCGGCGTTTGAACAATTCATGTTTGGTCACTGCATTTAGCTTCTAAAAGCAGCGAAAATTGCTAAGCGCCGTGATTCAATGTAGCGTGTCTGTCTGTTGGGTCAGACTTAGTTTCATTATCGAAGATGTAAATTTTGGAGTTATTAATTTGAATACAACATTTATTTACTTGTAAAATAATTAAATAAAGAAGATCCACTAGTGAGTCGAAAGCGATCTAAAGTTTGAGAAATATTGAGGTCACCTAATGTTAAAGTTTTTTTTGTGAACGCTAGTTGTGAAAGCCGTGGATGTGTTGCCATTTTTTAAAAGATAGAACAGTTGTACCCATCATTTCTTTGAACACTTATAAAGAATCCTTTTACATTTAGAATCCTATAAAATCAAAAAGAATTTCTCTGATTCAGCAAAATAGCAGACAAACCATACATTCGAATAAAGTAATGTATTTAAATTATTTAATTAAATAGTCGTTTATTTCAGGTATAACCCATAAAAAATGCAAAAATACAATAGAATTAAATAAAACGCAAAATTAAAATTAAATTATATTAGATACCATACATTGTAGAATACAATTATTACACAGTGTTACTTCCTGTTGCTGTCACGCTGCACGGAGAGCCTGTACCTAATAATGGGACTATCCAGATACTGGGCCAGCGTGCAGAGGATCTCGATTTTGGACTTGCTCGCGTCCAGAACCCTGCAACGCGAGACCTAATAATGGCAAAATAGTCAGATACTCCGGCCTGCGCAAACATGACAGATGCATAGCAGTATAACGGGTGTCTCATCAGGATACGATATACATTATTATACTGGACTACTAATGCTACTCCGAGTACGCCTCAAGCAGTTGACCCAAAGCTGAGCCATGTAGAAGCATTGGCAATTTACTCTAAACAGATTTTGCTTCACACCGTCTGTGCAACGCATGAATCTACGTGCTAGCATGTTACAGCGCACGGCCAGAGCACTGCGCGGCGTCCATGTCGACGTGGTCCCAGATCCTCAGTAAAAAAGTGGCCTAAGTATCTGAATGATCCCACATTGTCCACTAAACCGCCATTCGAAAACACTGGCAACAGCCTCTCCGGATCCTTTCCCTCGCGGAAAACCATCAGTTTGGTCTTTTAAATATTATGCTTAAGCCTGTGCTTACTAACATAATTTTTCACAGATGGCTAGCAACTTACGCAGACCACTGATCGAAGGGCAAAGAAGCACCATATCGTCAGCGTGTAATGATCTGTGAAGATGGGATACCAGTGATAGGCTCGGGTTATGTGTAAATACTTTATATTTCATAATTGATACATAATGTTTTATAGTTACTCTACATACACACTACAAGCGTAACTGAAATTGTTTAAACGTCATCAGATGAGATGTTTTATCAGTCACAGAATCATTATCGAAGACACACTATTCTTGCCAAGCGTGGGTAATATAGGCGGGTTGGTAAACTAGCAATAAAATATCGTAAAGCTGTATCGATATAAGAATTTGTAGAAGGGATTTAACAAAAACCTTTCCTTACGAGTTGAGGAAAATTAAAACGTTTTTCTTCGAATAAAATGTGTACGCTCTGCATATGATTGTGCAGTAAATAATGGGAAAATATGACACAAGAATAAAACACCATAGAAAAGGAAATATTTCATTCAACTTCCAACAAAATTTTAAGTATTTCTGTTGATACAAAATGAAAATGATTGCAACTGCTTGAATTGGAAACTCAGCATGATGCCTATTAAATAGTATTTCAGAATCGTCATCTCAGCTACAAGTTCACTGCTGGACATAGGCCTCCCTTAATAGCTTTTAGTATAACCAGTTGGACTAGTTAACATCTTAATTTGAGAGAGTTTAGCGAATACTCGCCACACTTGGCAGGCGGGTTGACGAGGACAGTTGGTAAAAATACCTATACATTGCTATCAAAAATTAAAATATATTGCATGAGATAGGTTTTTTAAACTGATGTAAATATTTCACTCATTTATTGGTAAATAACCGTATATTGCAACACCAAGGGAAATCATCTTGATCGAACTATAACTTCACTATTTACTCAACTTTAATTAGTTATGTTTGTACGTACCAACACAATTTCGCATCCTTTTTGTAGCTTCTCAGAGCCTGATCTTTGTCGTTGATATCGTCGACTGCCTCTTGGATATCGTAGATGCACTGCGTCCAGGCAGGAGATATGCGGCTCCAACACGTCGAATGTTTGAGGTAATCTGTATGCAAAAATATGATATTAAGGTTATCTACTAGGTATTGTAGACAGTGTCGCTGATCTGAATCAGCGACACGGTGTCTTCAATTAAGTTAGCATTAACGCAATCAATACCTCATATTTCATAATTTCCTATGTTAGTATATTATTATGTACATACATAGTATAAACTTACATATATTTGAAATGATGAAATAAATAACGAATATATGTAATTATTCTTGCACGCCACGCGTCATCTCGATTTATTTCGTTTAAGTGATTGCTGAAAATCAGTGATTTGCTTTCCGACCAAATAATGCACCAAGGAGCTGCTTATCCCTGCGCTGCGGTACACATTTCAAGCAACTACTTATCTACTTAAACTACTACTAATCGACGAGGAGCTCGATGGCGTCGCTATGTACTCTCTCGGCGACACTCTAATATGAACACGCAAGTTAAGCGACGCCATCCCTAGCCCGCGTTTGGATGGGTTTCGTTATCTCGAGCTTATCCGTGCTTCGGAGTCCCGGCTGTTATCGGTAGATGGCAGTCGTTAAGCCAAGTCGGTGGCTTTCGGGCGGCTTGAAAACACCGGTCTCTGCCAATTCGCATTGGAGCAGCGTGGCAGAGTACGCTGTAATCACTTTCGATTGAAGGAGACCCGTATCCCAACAGTGGGATGATTATGCGTTGATATGATGACTTATCTACTTACGGTTTCAAAATATTTATTTCTCAAAAGATTATAACTAATCACTTACAGAGAAACATAAAAATTATTTAAATACATTTATATAGGTGAGCGTACAATTATTAAAATTATTTATTATACTACTTTTAAATATATTCTAAGCTTATCTATTATCATCTCATCAACCTGTTTACTACCTATTCTGTGTGTCTTGCTTGAAGATATAAACAAATTATGTATGTATCTAACTAATTTAGTACATAGGTATGCAATGAGATTTTAGAGAGAAATAATATCGTCGCCATTTTCGAAATTGGCTCATTTAATTTGTATATAGGTCACGTCTATTAATATCCACTTTGACGGATACCTAAACTTAATCCATCAGATCTGCCATCATTTCTCAAAACCCTCATTAAAGATAACGTCGCAATTTTAGGCCAGCGCCGCCGCCGCCATACGGTTTCGCGTACGTATATAGCGTCAAAACCAGACAAATCTTAATTGTAATTTTCAGTTGAAATATTTATTGTGTACTAGCTAGTCCAATTTACGAGTGGAAGATTGGGTTTTTTAATAACTAATTAAAATAAAATAAAAGTGAGAATGTCTGAACAGAAGGAGATGCTCGTATATTCTGAATTAATATTACAATAAAATGTTCTTAGTCTAAAGGCTTATCTCTATCTTAAAACTATGGGTCAGCATATGCCACCCAGTTGCATCCCGAGAAGCTGTTATGCGTTGTCAGCGACTCTACAGCTCTATGTTCTAACGGTTTTAATTCTAGGGGGTAGGGGGTGCATAACTCCTCCCTCCTCAAGAACGAAATTATCCGAATTAGGATTTACAGGGTTCGGATCATTTCGTCCAAAAGCAAACAATTTTAATCTTTATGTATATAGTTCACTGCACTAAACTTTTCACTTTCCACACTTTCCTTACTTAAACTGTTAACTCTTAATGCGTAGGCAAGTTCCTTAAGTTCGTCCAGGTTAATATCCTTGATATCTATGGTGTCATTGAGGGTTAAACTTATAGCGTTGAAATTGGGCAGATCTATAACTGGGGGTAATCTCTCGTTGTTGTTTCTGCTATAGAAGCGTCGATGGTGAAGTAGAACATTTCCCATGGAAACCATGCAATTTTCATCAACGTGTAACACATAAGAGCCTTGTAGAGACCTTTAAGACTCACTATTTCCACACGTTTCTTTAAGGACAAGGTCAACGGCTATGTAAACTATCCAGTCGTTATTGCGTATGCGTTGGACCTTAACATTTTCCACTTTTACTGGAACAGCGATGCATGCAGCCAGCCTGAACTGCATTAACTGCTCTACACAAGTCTCTCCCTGATAGAGTATGACGTTATCCTCGGTACATAGGTATTGAGCTTTTTTTTTTTTTTTACGTCAGAAAAATAATGCTTTGTGTCAGCCCCACCGCCCGGGGAGCACACGGTGGGGACTGTGGAACTTACCGCTTACTTAATTATCGCAGGTGCTCAACCAAGAAAGCTGAAATTTTGTATAGAGGTTCTCTTTATGATGTTGACAAGGACAAAGATGGGGTTTTATGAAATTCCCACGGGAAAGGTAGTCATGGGACTGTAAGTGTTTTATCGCAGGCGCTCAACCTTGAAAGCTGAAATTTCGTTTGGAGGTTCTCTTTATGATGTTGACAAGGACAAAGACGGGATGTTATAGAATTCCCGCGGGAACGGGAGTAATAGCACTGTACGTGTCGTGTATTATTGCAGGCGCCAGTGTACGCATGAATACGCCACAGTACGTAAGAGTAAGCTAGAATACGCAAGTGTACGCCAGTGTACGCAACAGTACGCTACAATACGCAAAAATACGCATGAATACGCCACAGTACGTACGCAAGAGTACACCACAGTATGCAACAGTACGCCAGAGTAGGCAAGAGTATGCCAGAGTAGGCCAGTGTAAGTCAACCCCTAAAAGGGGGAAATGGGAGGACAAAACGAGCAAAAAGAAATGAAGTGAAATAAAATGTAAAAAATATGGTATAAAGTTGGTTGAGAGTTTGTATGCAATAAAGCAGACCAGACTGACCGTACCGGATCGGACTAGATATCAAACTAATATTATAAATGAGAAAGTGAGTTTGTGTTTGTTACTTGCTCCTTCATGGCTTGACTAAGCAGCCGATCATTATGAAAATTTGCATACATATTGTAGAGTACAGAGCCTAACATAGGCTAATTTTACGCGGGCGAAGCCGCGAGCAACAGCTATTATTTCATAAATTCATTGTACTGCTGCTATAGAATCACCTAAAAAAATTGGCGGGGGGTCCAAAAGTAATCCTGTATATACAAATTTACATAATGATCGGCTGATTAGTCAAGCCGTGAAGGATTAACAAACAAACAAACTCACTTTCTCATTTATAATATTAGTATGATTATTACATTGGCTGGCTACTTGTGACATGTATACCTTTTTATTGTATTTACCATTATTACCAGTGTATGTTATACAGATGTACACATTGGTGATTGACCTTAAATAAATAAATAAATTGTGTATGTAGAGGTCATAAATCGTCACTAGTTGACCGGGTCTTATCGCTAGTCACACGTTGCAACTTAGTTTGCCTTAAAGCTTCGAGTCAATACACTGCTAACAGTTGATTTGCTGCCTTAATAGCTTATACCAAGCGGTCGATACCATGCATTCAAAGTGTGAGCCTTCTCCACATTTCCGTACTGGGAGGCGTAAATAGCCTGTCCCGCACTCACATTCACACACATCACATTGTTCGGGACGAAATGTTGAGACTACACACGATAAAAAACTCTTTTGTATTTCAAATATGTAACAGGTAATGAGCTGGTTTAGCCGGGGCCTGGCCAGTACCATTCTCACAAAATATCCACGTGAATGTTTCTAGAAAAATAATGTACTTATGTAATTGGCTCGTAAAATAATCAAAGAAGCGCTTTCTGGTACGTGAGGTACAGAAAAAATATTTGAATCATACCAAATAAACGAGTGAAACTAGCTACATAATGAGTAATCTCAAATCAACACTGGTTGATTTGAGAATATTTATTTAGTTAGATGATTTTGAAAGATCAAAATTTTCATTTCAAATGGAACTTGGCCCCCTGTTTAACAGGCATTTCTCATTTTTTGGTGGGATTTCAATACTTTTTTCAAGAAATCGTACCTATTTTTTTCTTTTCGTGCCACGCCCTCGTCCTTTGTTATCCTTTAATTTAAATTAAAAATTAGATATTCGATTAAGCCAACTCACGATTGACCGATTTCTTAAATTTCTTAAGATATATTTTATACTCCCCTTCCCTCTCCTCCGCCCTCCTCTTCGTATTCTTATTGTATCACTGGTTCATAAATCTTTTTATAAAAAATTCGATATTAGATTGAGAGAACTCACGCTTGACCGATTTCTTAAATTTCTTAATTTTTTGTTAATCTACATGTAACACACGACCTGTGTGCCCAATTTTATAAAGCTAGGACAATTGGAAGTGGCCTAAAGGTTTTGATGACCGGTCCGTGAGTGAGTGCCAAATTTAGCCATTTTCACAGGGTCATATTTCAGGATCTATGATTACGTAGGTACAATTTTATCTCTGTACTTGCAATAGGCACTGAGGTACAGGGGGGTCGAAAGTGGGTCGAAACAGTTCGTGTAAATAGTGCACGGCATGCGCGCGACCTGTTGCTGGAACTTGGCCTGTGCACTACCGTGCGCTTAGATTAGAAAACTTTATATAAATTATATTTTGTTCCTTGATTTTGTTCACGACATGCCAAAAGCTAATACATCACGGATGGTGTCCTTTCAGTGTTTGGCTGGAATTTTAAAAAATTAACACCCACACTATAAAAGCAGATTAGTTGTGAATATTTACCTTTTCTGAGAGAAGTTTGGTTGTTGCAAAGGAACCTCATGACAGCTCGCCCACTCCCTATTTGCCGTTCTACTAACTTCTGCGCATCAGTAGGCAAACATCGTTTCATCCAAGTGTCTACGCATGCCATGCCAATGTAGTATGCCCTGTGAGAAAAAAAAAGCAATTAAAAACTCTTTAGCTGCTTTTTTCATAACTTGCACAATGTTGACAAATAACGAGAAAAAAACAAGACTAATACTGGTATATATAAATAAGAATCTGAGTGCAATAACATAACATTAGCTGTTACCGGCGACTTCATCCGCGTGGGTTGTGAGTCGTTTTGTTTTTCGGAAAACTGTTTCTCCCTCAAGTTAAAAAGTAGGCTTTGTCACCCTCCAGACCGTAAACTATGAAAATCTTGTCAAACCAATAATTCCTTGGATGTGAAAGAAGGACAACGAAACAAACAAACTTACACAATTTTATGGATATGATAGCTTATGATGATGTTGGAGTGGTAGAGCAATTATTATGAAATGGGCTAGCTCGACCGGGGAAGTACCACCCTCTCACAAAATATCGACGTGAAGCAACAATGCGTTTCGTTCGGTGAGTGAGAGATCCGGAAGCCAAACTCCTTCCCTATCCCCTCTTCCCCCCTCCTTCTTTCCCTTCGCTTCCTCCTTCCTTTCCTACAACCTCCTTGGTGGACAACGCATTAGTAGCGCCCCTGGTGTTACTGATGTCCATAGGCGGCGGTGACCGCTTTCCATCAGGTGGCCCGCTTGCTTGATTGTCTACTGTATGACATAAAAATAAAAAATATCGTGTTTACGTTGTTGTACTATAATATTAGGTACATATTGTTTGTTACTTATTGATGCTCTGATGTTCTTAAGTGCCAAAATGATTTCTGTATCTAGATGATACTCAAACTTTATGAAAAGTGTTATGTTATTTCGAATATATGTAGGTAATCTCTGAAACTTTTCTGAAAATTGGAATGGAACATTATTCTTAACTTATATAACGTAGGAATAAAATAAATTGTTTGTAACTGTATAATGTATAGTAGGAGACGGTAGCGCGATGATTGTGCACTTTGGTATAGAAGCATAAAATTTCTACCATGGATAGAGTGTCCCACGATTATCGTTTTAAGATGTGGAGGGAAGTCAGATTCTTCCTCTGTGAGTGGGGAGAGGGGGGCAAAGGGGGTGAATTCCGCGTCTTGATGATTATTTTTTTACTGATCCGTAAATGTCACTAGGGCTTGTATGGTGTCGTTTTCATATAAACCGAATACAAGGAATTCATTTTTAACAATAAAAATGTATGGTCCCATACAAAAAAAATTAAAATACTGCCAAAAAGTGAAAAGTGCCGCTACGTTTTTTTGTTAGCACGTTATTTTTACTTTCAAATCTGAATTATTATGATATTAAAAAATACTGTAATAAAGCTTATTTAATGTAGTTTACAAATATATATAATTGTAGTATACTTGTCATACAAAAACTATTAAAAAAAAAAAGAAGAACGCGTTGCAACAAATTTTCATAATGTACTATGGTCATTTGTTATAAATATTTATAGCAATGCTACTAGCCATTATGCGACGTATGTAATCAAATGTAAGAAATGCGTTTTTATTGCTTCCACGAAAAAAAAACAAAAATAAAATGATGTTTAACCAGCAGTCACTAGTACAAAAGCAAAGTGGTGTACATTTGAGTGCAGCTTTGTTACATTTGCATCTTCCAGTACACCCTTTTTTAACGCTGCACCTAATTAACTCAGCACATAAAGTTGGTACTTCAAGTAGCGTTGTCCAGACTGGCTGCCATTCGTTCGAATCTTTAATCCAACCCCAGTTAGATGGTTCAGGAATATCTTGAACTTTTGTTAAAGATTGCATCCAAATGTAAGCCTGGTAAGAACCGCGTTTTATATATTGCTGGAGTGCCGTTTTTGTGGGGGGTATGTTCTCTATGGCTCGGGATTTTTGGGTAAAGAGTTTTTTTTTCTGGCTTCATTTATAATCAGCATTTCACTAATGCGGTCATACATTAAAACCACAAATCTGCAATGAGTCGTCGCTTATTTGTTGTGGCATTGTTGTCATTTCTTCAAAGGCGCTGTTTACTTCTGGAAAAGATCGCCATGTTTCCCATGCTGTTTTGCATTAAAACTATGTCGCATAATAGCTAGTAGCATTGCTATAAAATATTAATAACAAAAGACTACAGTACATTATGAAAATTTGTCGCTACGCGTACCTACATCTCACCGAATCACCGCGCGCATCTTCTGGAATTTGCACGTTCTTTTTTTTAATATAGTTTTTGTATGACAAGTATACTACAATTATATATATTTGTAAACTACATTAAATAAGCTTTATCACAGTATTTTTTAATATCATAATAATTAAGATTTGAATGTAAAAATAAAGTGCTAACTAAAAAAACGTAGCGGCACTTTTTACTTTTTGGCAGTATTTTTAATTTTTTTGTATGGGACCATACATTTTTATTGTTAAAAATGAATTCCTTGTATTCGGTTTATATAAAAACGAGCTCCTAGATTTCTATGTCAGGAATTACTTTTACATTAGACAGTACATGGTTTGGATAGCTCGGTTCTTTTCGTCGACATTTAATGAAGTACATTTTGAAATATTTATTTATAATAATGTATATTAATAATCTCCCAAGTCAAGTTTGCGAAAAGCTGCTCGGAGCAAGATTTTTGGATCCCTTAATCTTCCATTAAAATTAAAAATATATATAATATCAAAAAAATATGTGTGTACCAGATATACTTTTATCGACAGTTAATGAACTACTTTTTTGATAGAGTATCTGAAATAATTTTAAAATAAATAAAGATTTTACTTAAGATCAAATTCAACATTTGATTTTTTTATTTTTTGTCATACAGTAGACAAACAAGCAAGCGGGCCCCCTGATGGAAAGGGGTCACCGCCGCCTATGGACATCAGTAACACCAATGCGTTGTCTACCAAGGAAGTTGGAGGAAAGGAGGACGGCAAGGGAAAGAAGGAGGGGGAAAGACGGGATAGGGAAGGAGTTGGGCTTCCGGATCTCTCATTCACGGAACGAAACGCATTGCTGCTTCACGTCGATATTCTGTGAGAGGGTGGTACTTCGCCGGTCGAGCTAGCCCATTTCATAATAATTGCTCTACCACTCCAAAATAAAGATATTTCCGAAAGAAATTTACATTTTATTAAACGTTATTCGTTATTGAAAGTAATTTCTTAAATATTTCCATAATATTTATTTATTTAAATTAAAAATAAAACAACATACATTTACTAAATTCTTTATGTATTCGCGTCGTCCTAACTTTGTCCATTTCTAATAGATATTATATATTAATATTTATTATAATTTTTATATTTTTTCATGTTCTCAGTACACTGTGAACTGTGAGTGTATCGACAATCTGAATTCAGTTGAATAGCTGCGCAATCAAATTTTTATATTTTTTTTGCGAAATGGCTCTTATGTTACTGTATGTAAAATAAAGATTTATTTATTTATTGACTGTAGACCACAGGATTTTATATTACGACTAGAAAAACCCGCGCAACTTCGTGTGCGTTTATCCTTTCCCATGGGAATTTCAAAAAATCCTTTCATATCGGTTGCCTACATCATACACCACACTTTTCAGAACACACCCAAAAAATTGTCATATGTATAGATTTTTTTTTTCGATTTTTATACTTCTCATTACAATCTTTGGAGTGGGCGTTTACGAAATAGGCTAGCCCGACCGGTGAAGAGCCACCCTTTTACAGAATATTGACGTGAAGCATTTCGTTCGGAGTGAAATATCCGAAATTCTTGTTTGTCACCTTTGTGGTATTAAAAAAATCGAACGCATTCCTTATATTCTGTGCGGCTGTGAGGCACATAAAGACTTTTTCATTGGCTAGGTACTTGTATTTTGTTTTAATGTGTAACTGTTTTGTGTGAATGTTTCTGTCTGTTTGTATGTGTAAAATGCTGTTGTTGTCTTGTGTCTCATGTGCTGTACAGAATAAATGTATTTTCTTTCTTTCTTTCTTTCTTTCTTTCTTTCTTTCTTTCTTTCTTATACTATTTCTCGCTATATCCTGTTTTTTCCTGTTATAGGTCGGCAACGGGTTAGAATCTATGTGCTCCATAGTCGACGGTAATCACCTAATATCAAATGATCCATATTCCTGAGCTTGTTTTCCAACCACTTCCGTAAAAAAAAATTATAAGTATATCGGTAATTCCTACAACCTCAGCTTACAACAACACTACGAAATAATAGAGCGAGTCGACGTAATGAGATTTTCAATAAGTGAGAAAGAGACAATATCAAAATGTATGCCATTTAACCATTGACCAATTTAACTTGAACCCTGTCAAATATTATAAAATTTAATATTTAATTACTTTCTATTTATTATCGATGAATATGATTCGGTCCGCTTTATACATAGTTAGAATTTTAGTTGTTTTTCCGATATCACAAACAGAATAAATAGACGACATTATGATTAAATATTCACAATTTCTTCTTCTTCTTCTTATTCTTCCTTAATTAATGGCGTTTCTGTCGTGTCTTAACGACACATAGACAATTTCGCCAATGTCAAGTATTTTAAATGAACACTTTTTGACTAAAAAGTACACTTTAAAAAGGCAACGTGGTACGGTGAGGATCCGGGTCGCCATCTTGACGACCTTCGTTGACAAGGCGGCGATCTCGAATCATCTATTCACAATTTATAATTACATGACAGATGATACACTTCACGGATGTGTCAAAATGAAATGTAATTGAAATCAAAAGCATTAAGGAGTATTGATATCAACTCGAAGAAAATTACCCACAAAATACATTTTTTTCAAGAATTTCTCTGTACATTTCATTAAAAAAGACAGAGATGGCTTAGTGGTAGGGGGATAAAGGATCAGCTTATTATCCGACTAGTCTCTGGTTCAAATCACTCCATCAGGTTTCACTAAGTCCGGATTTACAGATTTAAGTACTTATTTCCAATTATATCTTGCTTATAGATAAAGGAAAATATCATGAAAAACTCAAGCCATTATTAAATTACTTAAAACAATGTAATTATTTTCATTGATTACTAATAAAGAAAACGCAAAAATATGTTCAAATAAATCTTAATAAGACCTTCAGAATTCAATTCAACATTGTTATGTAGAATAACGAACGTCGTCCGTCCTTTCATTTCAGGTCCTATTATAGGTAGTTGTTCGCCTGTTTGCAGTAATTATTTCACTTGTCCCCAAAATGATTTGCTGCCTTTGTGACAATTTCCTTACTTAGCGAAGCGAATATTATTTTTCACTTCTCATGCTCAGAAAATGCTTATTTGCGCAGGATATAGACTGCACAAAATCGAATTTTGTGCACAAGGGCAAAAACGTATCTACTCATAAATGTATCTATATTAAGGCAAAGGAAATAAGCCATACAGCCCAACACAACAGAAAGTTCAGAGATAGAATTTGTTATTTTATAATATTTACTTTAATTTATTTGCCTTATGTGTTTTTTAAGTCATAAAAGAGATTAAAATTTGAATTACAGTACGGTAGGTTATTTAATTAATTTAAGAAAATTATTTTATTACACAATTAATTTAATAGTAGGCTGTATAGGTCTGCAGCCCAAGCCTAATTTCAATGTCGTAAGATTTTAAAAAAACCGGCGGGAAAGGGGAAACAGGTCTTGTTTCTCGTGCGTTTATTTATTTATTTCCTCGCAATCGAAGTGAAAAGCAGAGTTTATAACTCGTCCACAAAACCATTTCTATCCTCGACATTACTATCAGCTAAAAGTCTCGGATAGAAATGATTCGTTTTGTGCACTTGTTGTAAAATCTACTATTTTTTATTCAAAGGAAAATATGACTTAGTCGTCACACCACCTATACATTTACTACTTTTGACATTACTAGTACAATTAGGTCCGGTGGTCGAGCGGCTAGGCATATATTCTCCTAAGGGTCACGGGTTCAAATTTAAATCGCGCACAAGACGCTTTGCTTACTTTGGAATTAGATAGCATTCAATTACCTCCGTGGCGTAATATTTACCATGCCGGTCCGCCACCCAGGGGTCTCGGGTTCGAATCCCGGTCGGGACATGATGAAAAACGTACTTGTTTGTCCATTTTATTTTATACATGACCCAGGCCAAATGGCCTGGGTCTTGTATAAAATACTAGCACCCGCCCCAGTTTCACACGGGTTTTGTTAACTATTAGTAACTATTTTATGTAGTTACCTATTTGTGGTGTGCTCTGGAAAGCTGTTATATTTTTCTTTGGTATGTTTTCTATTAAATAAAAGCTATGAATGCACTTGGTTTTTTTACGAATTATTCTAACACTAGCTTCTGCCTGCGGCTTCGTCAGCGTGGCCTAGTAACAATTAGCATATTTTTCTTCAGAACAAATTCCGGTCCTGCACGGCCCGGTACGGTACGGTTCCATCCGGTCCGGTCGGTCCGGTCCGGTCCGGTCGGTCTGGTCCTGATATGGAGCCTACATGCCAATTAGCATATTTTTCTACAGAAAAAAAACCGGTCCGGTCCGGCACGGCCCGGTACGGTGCGGTTCCTTCCGGACCGATCAGGTCTGATCCGTTCCGGTCCGGTCGGTTCCGGTCCGGTCCTTATAAGGACCCTACATGACAAATTTGGCATCTCTAGACCCAGCGGTTTGGGCTGTGCGTCCTCTCGCAACTACGTTGGCGCATATCTTGCTTTCCCGTGGGATTTTGAAAAATCCTTTCTTAGTACATCCCTAGACGTCGTAAGGAACCTACATGCCAAATTTGATATAGCCTCGCAACCTCGTTTGCGTATATCTCGGTTTCCCGTGGGAATTTTGAAAATCCTTTCTTTGTACCCTAGACGTTGCCGTCGTAAGGAACTTACAGTCCAAATTTGGAATCTCTAGACCCACCGGTTTGGGCTGTGCGTTAATATAAGTATGTATAGTTAAGTCAGTCAGGACTTTGAATTTTATATATTATATAGTCCGGTCCGATCAGGTCCAGTCGGTCCGGTCCGGTCCGGTCGGTCCGGTCCTGATAAGGTACCTACATACCAATTAACATATATTTCTCCAGAAAAAAAAAAAAACGGTCCGGTCCGGTTCGGTCCGGTCCGGCACGGACTCGGAACGGTGCGGTTCCTTCCGGACCGATCAGGTCTGATCCGTTCCGGTCCGGTCCGGTCCAGTCCGTTCCGGTCCGGTCCGGTTCGGTCCGGTCTGTCCGGACCGTATAAGGACCCTACATGCCAAATTTGCCACCTCTAGACCCAACGGTTTGGGCTGTGCGTCCCCTCGCAACTTCGTTTGCGTATATCTCGCTTTCCCGTGAAAATTTTGAAAAATCCTTTCTTAGTACATCCCTAGACGTGGTAAGGAACCTACATGCCAAATTTGGAATCTCTAGACCCAGCGGTTTGGGCTGCGCGTTGATATACCCTCGCAACTTCGTTTGCGTATATCTCGGATTCCCGTGGGAATTTTGAAAAGAAACATACACTAAATGTTAAGTTGAGCAAATCGCCACATATTAGTGAAAACCGCATCCAAATCGGTTCAGCCGTTTCTGAGATTAGCGTGTACAAACATACATACATACAAACATACATACATACAAACATACATACATACAAACATACAAACAGACGGACAAAATTTTACGAAATTCTTGTTCTATTGCTTATTCTTCATCGCCCTAAACAATTTTTTTGGAAATATATTCAATGTACAGACAAACTTTTTTTACACTTTTATTATATTATATAGATATAGATTACCCAGCCAGTGTTGGGTAGATCTAGGTGTGTACGGGTAAACGCCGAATATAAATAAAATCGATTGAACATTCGTACTTTACCCATAAAGCTTGGGTAATACTAAGTAAACCCGGGTAAACCTAGGTTTACTTTAGCTTCTAGCATTACCCGTAACTCAGATATTATATGCGCAATATATTATGTACCTCGCAGTAGGTAGACTTATGTTTGGTGTCTGTGCCGAATTGATGATTCCAGCTATGCTTATCATTAAGATAATCTTCAATTCTATGATAAGCCTTTTTGCTGAGTGAATGTCTAATGAAGGATTTAAACCTTTTTTTCTAGCAAATTCGCACGATTTCAGGCAGTTAATTATAAAATCAAACACCATTTGCGACAAAAGAGTTTGAGGTCTTGGTGAGCCGATGCCTAGGTACGCGTAGAATTAATTACCTACTTATTATTTCTAAGATTTACATCAGAGTAGTGTAGTCTCTAAACTTTAAAAATGGGTTTATATTTCTACGTAAATACCTACATTATATTTTCATAAAGAAATTGAGATGCAACGGTCAAAACATTTTTGGCGTTGAAAAATTATGTTTTCCTCAATTACTATTTTTGTTTCAAATATATCAGAAAACATTACTGCTGGTCTACCATGAAGATGTCCATTCGAAACAACGGACCCGAACGAAACACGTCCGCAATACGAAACAAGAAGCTACCATGAACATTTTTCGTATTCAACAATTTGGTTCGGAACCATAGAGCACTTTCGTGAGTGAATGAAAGATGAGAGGTCTTTTATAGTCACGCGATTTTTTTTTGTGATAAATGAAGTAGTATATACCAGACAATTTAAAAAGTATGTTCGTTATTGTTTAATTCACACAAGATAGGGACATTTTAAATAAGGCGCGTTGTGTTATTTATATTCGTCTCCATAGCGATATTGTTGATATGAGAATTGAGAATCTTACATAGTAGGTATAAAACTAGCTGTTGTCCGGGACTTCGCCCGTCGTCATTACGTATGCTTAGATCTTCAAAACTACGCAACGGATTTTAATGCGTTATTTTAATAGAAACACAAACTATTATGAGAAACAAAATATACGCAAACGAAGTTGCGCGGATTTCTTTAATGACAAATGAAACATCTTATTTTATTGAAAATACTAGTATTTATTAATTGGCGACGAAATGCCCAACAATGAAAAAGAGAAACGTATGAGAATACCTACGTGCCAGCTTACGCGGCACTATTACATAGAACTGCATAATACAAATTATCTGAAGAAGAAATTGAATCACGGCTATAAATTGGTATCCAATATGGTTTCCAATACAATCAGGAAACCCAGCAGCATTGCATTTCGTTCGGAGGGTGAGAGATCCACACACAGTCCATTATGTAATCTGAAAGACAAGAAAAGATGACCTAGTGAATTTTTTATAAACTTTATTTCGTGCAATTAAGATTTTATCATGTTTTAAATTATATAATTCTCTATTTATCCATTTTTATGTTAACATTGAATAAAAGAATTTGATTTACTGTGATTAATCTCTTTTTATTAGTAAGTACTTGAAACTTCCCTGTCATAAAACACCATTAAAAATATTGTCAAATCATAAAATATAATTATTCAAAATTTGTTTACCTAGTTTGCTCAAGAAGTTGAATGAGAGCAGTTCCATGATCTAAATGCTCTTCGACCTTGGTTAAGAACTCCTCGATAGGCATAGCTCTTTCGTGGAACCTTGCCGACGGCCCGCCGTCGCCGGCGCCGTTCCGTCCTCTCTTCCTCCATCACCTCAAAATTGCGTACATCGTCATTTTCACTAAAATATTAAAACATACTTATGCAGTATATGTCGTATGAATAAAATTATAAACACTAAGGGCTGAAACTGTGTAAAAGCAGACGTTTCAGTGCAAACTGCAAAATAAATTCACTACATCAACAAAATAATTTGTGGCGGGTGCCCGTAGCGCACAACATCCTACCAATTAGAGTTTAATAAATGGGAAAAGTCAGTATGTAAATGTAGGTAGTAATAAACTCACATAAACTGAGGTAATACTGAAAGTCACAAAACTGAACAGCTAAAAAATAAATTTGATGTAAATATTATAAAATTAAAGAATATTAGAATGCGCGGGAAGAGCTGTGCGTGCGCGAACCAGTTGAATTTCGGCGGCTAACGCGCAGACTGAGACAGCGCTATCCGGCCGTGCGGGACGGCGACAACTTTGTCACGCGTATGGCGCGTATGGGTATGGCCCAAACAAATGGTCGGTCGACGCCACAAATTAGTAAAAAAAACCACTGCACTGTACGCTGATTGCAGCACTTATTACTTTAAAATTAAGTATAAGTGACTTATATGTATAATGTCTTATGAGAAATAAATTTTAAACAAAATTTTACTTGAAAATTTATACTTACGAAAGTAAAACGTTAGCCCTTGAGCTTTCGTGTAATTTGACATTAAGACCCGATATAAGTCCTGTCAAAAATGACATTCCGTCTTTCGGATTGCAACTTCATGGTAGGTAATACTGAGGAAAAACGAAGGCATATCGTTTTCGTACGTATTTCGTAACGAAATGTACTTCATGGTTAGAATTCAACGAAACGAACGTCCGAAGTTTCGGAATTACGTTTCATGGTAGACCAGCTGAGGTACTTTATTAGTCCCTAAAATACGCGCCAAAATTTGGGCTCACAGTTTATAAAACAATTAAATTAAATTAAAATTCGTCGTGTATTAAGTAATAAGTATGAATTTCGAACTTCGTTATACGTCTGCGAGAGCCAACCGTGTTGGCGACTAGTAAAGTAGCTGTTATCAGCGGTTTCGGCCGCGTGTTGAAGGTCGGGTCATGATGAAAAACGAAGTTTTTCTGATTGGCCTCGGGTCTTGGATGTTTATCTATATATGTATTTGTCATAAAATATAATATCGTTGAGTTAGTATCCCATAACACAAGTTTCGAACTTACTTTGGGGCTAGCTCAATCTGTATGAATTGTCCCTATATATTTATTTATTATTTTATTATTTATTTTAGTTTTTAGAGGTAGCGCCTAATATCTATTGTGGACAACAATTTTATTGTTCTTGATTTTCCTTCAGTTTAGTAAAGTTGAGAAAAGAAGTAAGTAAGTAAGTAGTTACAGAGATTACCTACATTTAAACTAGTTTTCGGGTGGACGACATGTTGAAAATTGATAAATAATAATGTGCTAACGAGCAATGAAGGTCGAGATCCTCTTTGTTCTTGGGCAGGCCGATGGGAGTCTCTGGTATTTGAGCGACGCAAGCTCTTAGTTGGTTTGTTTCGCAGTATTCTTCTTCGACTTGAGCTCTCCCACCTGTGGCAAAATATACATTTGTTAATATCAATCGAGTTTTTCTATACACTTAGGGGCATTAACTTAATGGAGCAAAAAACAAAATAAAGCAAAATTAAAGAAACAATTACAAAGATCATTAAGTAAATATTTTAAAAAATATATGGATTTAGCGATTTAACAATAAGAAATTAAAATTTAGATGATTTATTTTTTTCCTACTAATATTATAAAGGCGAAAGTTGTGTGTTTGTTTGTTACTTCACGCTCAAATGGCTGGGCCAATATTAATGATATGTATATGTAGGGAGCTAAATACCTTAGATTAATTTGATTTTGACGACCTCCGTGGCGTAATGGTTACCACGCCAGACCGCCACCCAGGAGGTGCCGGGTTCGATCCCCGGTCGGGTCATGATGAAAAACTAACTTTTTCTGATTGGCCTCGGGTCTTGGATGTTTATCTAAATATGTATTTGTTATAAAATATAATAACGTTGAGTATCCCATAACACAAGTTTCGAACTTACTTTGGGGCTAGCTCAATCTGTATGAATTGTCCCTATATATTTATTTATTTATTTATTCTACTATAAAATACTGTATTTTTTTTATTTATTTTTTTTAATATTAACATATAGGGTACTTTTTATCCCGAAAAGTACGCGATACGCGATTCCCGTAGGTGTGCATAAATAAATACACGCTGGGTTTCACTAGTTTCTGATATTTCTTCATTATTATTGTATAATAAGAGCTTTTTAATATAGAATAAAGTCAGAAATGTTAAATAATTTAGTGTAATTATTTTTCTAATATTTGAAATCTATTAAAAAACGCTGCGCGCACATCAATATACCAATACGTAGACGCTCCATATAAAAACGTGCGCAAGGCGTAAACGCTCTTAACGCCTTCTGGCTAAATGCTGCCAAACTAAGCTTATAAAATAGGTTCACTTAAATCTATCTACTATCTACAATCTAGTATCTACAAGTATATAAAAAAAAGAAAAATACTTTTGACACCCATCATTAATCTAAATAAAATAAAGTAAGTAAGTATATAGAAATGTGGTAAAGTACAGTATGGTATAGCTTCATTTGGATAACTGAGGCACAAACTTACAAATAAGTACACATTTACATTAACAACAGAGCATTGTTATACCACCGCATTGACACAAAAAGGCAATAACTCAGCGTTAAAGATTGCACAGAAAGCAAACGCTGATTTTCAGTCATTACCCTCAAATTAAGAGTATGTCAGCCATGGGCTACTCGATAATGTCAGCCGAACAAAGACATAAGAAACAAAAGATTATGATAATTTTTAGAATTTTAGATAGAGTGAGAATCAACAAGAGTAACCTAGACAACAGAACTACATAGAACCAACATTTAAATCATACATGGAATGTAGATGGCCAGCGTTATACTTCCAACACCCTCCTATAACGTCGGCATCATGGCTTCGTGCTACACCAAGTTGCCTAGTGAACAACTCGTGCTTGGCACAGCCCAGGGGCTTAGTGAAAACACATCCGCATATCATAGCATCCGTAGGAATGTATACAATTTCTACTTTAAATCTTTCTATCACATCTCTAACATAATGGAATCTTATTTCTATATGCTTGCTCCGTCTGTGAATAGTGTGGTAGCAAGTTGAATAGCAGATTGATTATCACAAAACATCACTAGTTTGCAACTAGTTATTATCAATTCCCTAATTAAAGCTTGCAGGAAGACCTCTTCTCTGCTCGCTTCACTCAAGCTGCAATACTCCGCCTCGGTCGACGAAAGCGTTATGCACGACTGTTTATAGCTACCCCAGGAAATCGAATTACCAGAGTATTTAAGCACATACCCTGTGTATGATTTTCTATCAGGGTCCGCCGCCCAATCTGCATCCTAGTATCATTCTAATTTGGGTTCTACATTTTCTTAGTACCTTTAAGATATCGCAGTATTCGCTTAGCTTGATTCCAATGGAATTCCGTATAACAACTGTTAAATTTGCTAAGATATGACACAGCAAACGAAATATCAGGTTGCGTAGTAACACATAAATACATAAGACTACCAATCAACTCTTGGTACGGAAACTTCGTTACAATATTATTCGTAGCATTATTATAATTCTCACTGACAGAACATATATTAGTTATAATGGAAGACTTTACAGGCTTACAGTCTGTCATTCCAAAACGATCTAACAAATTGTCGATCCGATTTTCCTGACTTAGTCCAATGGAAGTTGCATCACGTTCTACTTTTATTCCTAACATGTTTCGTACCGGTCCTGAGTCCTTGAGTTTAAAAAACTTTGACATAGAACTTTTTAACATCTCAGCTAGACGTTTGTCATTGTAGAAAACGAAAAAATCGTCAACATACAAAGCAATGAAAATAATAAAGTCACCTGATTTCTTAATGAAGATGCAGTCCTCTTGTTTGCATTGTCGGTATCCCAAAGAAAATAAAACCTCTTTTACCTTTTGGTATCAGGATCGCGATGCTTGCTTTAACCCATAAACCGCTTTTCGTAATCTATAAACTTTGTTCTCACTCCCAGGGCATATGAAACCTTCCGGTTGTTGCATAAATATCTCTTCTTGCAAATTTCAATTTAGGAAAGCTGTCTGTACATCTAAATGATCAATCGTAAGGTTCATTTCCACAGCTAGAGATAGTAACAATCTAATAGAACAGTGACGAACTACCGGCGAAAAAATTTCATGAAAATCTTCTCTATATCTTTGGGTAAAGCCTTTCGCTACCAACCGTGCCTTGTAACGTGTAATGTTCCCGTCAGAGTCTCAGGGTAAAAATCCACTTATTTTTGACGATATTCTTGTCAACTGGTTTTTCAGTAAGTTCCCAAGCTCCGTGCAAGACAAAAGAATCGATTTCTTCCTTCATAGCCTTCTGCAATAACTCCTTATCTTCACAATTCAAAGCTTCTTTCACAGTATGTGGCTCTATGGGCTCTGTCACATTACTTACGTTGGTTATATTACAAGTTTTCTTCACGGATTAAAAGATTAAAGGATATTCACTCGGCTCGCGTTCACACTCCAACTCAGCAGGATTATTTGATGAATCTGGGACTGTAACAGGCTCCGCCTCAAGTTGATAATCTGATGATTCAGCCGAACCTTGCTCTGGCTCCGCCTCAACTGGCGTATTCAGCGTCTCCTCCATCATCACATCACCTCCTGTAAGATAAATAGGTTCAAACACAGGTTTTGGTCCTATTTTAGAATGCCTACCTGGAAACACAGATTCGTTGAATACCACATCACGTGATCTTATTATCATTAGGATTGAACAAACGATATCCTTTTACGTTATCACAGTATCCTAAAAAGATTAGCCTTTTACTTTTGGGGTCTAACTTTTTACGTTTACAGTCATCTACATGTGCAAATGCCTCGCAACCAAAGACACGCAGAGTCTTAAGACTCACTTTTCTACCACTCCATACCTCTTCTGGTGATTGTCCAGAAAGTCTCGAGCTTGGTGACCTATTAATAAGAAATGCAGCTGTGTTTACAGATTCTGCCCACATCTTGTTATCGAGATTTGCGTTATACAGTAGACATCTCGCCTTGTCAAGTAAAGAGCGATTCAATCTTTCCGCAGAACCTTTCTTTTGAGACTGTATGGCACCGTCAACTGATGAACAATTCTTTCTTTCTTAAGAAATTCGTCAACTCAGTATTAACGTACTCACAGCCGTTATCTGTCACTGATTCTCAACTAGTCTAATAAAATCAGTAGTGTACTTACACACATCACTCTTCTTCGTTATGGGATAAACAAACAACTTTCTGGAATAGTCATCTAGGAACGTGAGGACGTAGCGCTTGCCTCCGAGAGAAGTAGTCGGCATCGGACCCATGACGTCACTGTGAATGAGCGCCAGCCACGCGTCAGCCACGTGTTTATTATGATTAGTCTCAAAGGGAGTGCGAGATTGCTTACTATAAGACATATATCACAAACGTTATTCCGAGATGTTATCTGAAAATCAATGTCATTAGCAACCTTCCTAAGTGATGCCAAGCTGTCAAAATTTAGGTGTCCTAATCTTTGATGCCATAACATCATGTCCTTAGACGTAGATGTTGTCGTTGTCAGATTTACTCGACCGACAGAATTAAGTCTGTAAACTCTCCCAACTTTCCTAGCGTGTAGAACTACTTTTCCATTTTTTTAACCCCCGACGCAAAAAGAGGGGTGTTATAAGTTTGACGTGTGTATCTGTGTATCTGTGGATCTGTCTGTGGCATCGTAGCAACCAAACGGTTGGTCCGATTTTGATACAGTTTTTTTTGTTTGAAAGGTGACCTATGCGGGAGTGTTCTTAGCTATGATTCATAAAAATCTGTTCAGCCGTTTGAAGATCACCAGCTCTTTTATATTTGATGAAGGGAAATGAACAACTTCTACTGGTTAGAACAATTTGAAATTTGGTATACTGTAACTGTCATGATATTGCAAGAATATGGTAAACTGATCTGATGCTGCAGCATCACCTGGAACCTGCAGTATACTCAACTCCTTGTCAAATTACAGCAGATGTATCGTGTTTGGGCTCATTGGAATGGTCTCATTGAATAGTTCATTTATAGGTATAATTCACTAGCTGGGTTCGCGGCTTTGCTCGTCATACTTAATGTTTATTGCCAGCGCGCTATTTTTTTTTCCGACCCAAAAAGAGGAGTGTTATAAGTTTGACGTGTATATCTGTGTACTTTGGTGCTAGATGGTAACCAGGGTCTGATGATGAAGCTGGAAGGTGGCCATAGGAACTCAGTAATTAAACGACATAACAGCATCGAGTTTGGGCTCGTTTGATCGTTCTTGATGAGTACCTTGGTGCTAGATGGTAACCAAGGAGTCTGATGATGGAGCTGGAAGGTGGCCATAGGAACTCGGTAATTAAAACGGATAGATATTAGAGTAAAATAGGAACAAAACTATAAAAAACGCCAAATAAAACTTAAATTTAAAATTTAAAAAACCCCCGACTCAAAACCTCTAAAAAGTAAATAAATAATAATTATGTACCCCCCTAGTTGACCTTTTAATTTTATGATATAATATTTATATTAATTAATAGTAGTTAGTCATAATACTTCCAAAGCATCATCACGTCGGGGGACCGCTATTATAGACATTTAAACATAACTGTGTAGGTACTATTAACTAATAGACAGTAGATATCAAATTGTCAGCTAGTAATAAATTTTTACTTAGCGGTCCCCCGACGGGATGACGCTTTGGAAGTATTATGACTAACTACTATTAATTAATATAAATATTATATCATAAAATTAAAAGGTCAACTAGGGGGGGTACATAATTATTATTTATTTACTTTTTAGAGGTTTTGAGTCGGGGGTTTTTTAAATTTTAAGGCTCGAGTTCGCCAACTACAACATAACCAACGTTTACGTAACCGCACGGTTATATTTTAATCGTTGTATAAACAAGCTGCGTTTTTTTAATGTTCACCGTTCAATTTTATCTGGCGGTTAACTAACCAAACGTTTTTGAATGAATGAGCCGAAAAAGAATGAATAGTTTAATACTACTTTGTAAAGATGGCAGTGTACCTCCATACTTTTGTCTTTACCCGAACGGCATCTATAAATGGTATGGTTTTGTTATTATACTACAAAATTCAAAATCTGTTAAGGTAATGCCATGTCCGTAATGGGAACGTCTTTCTTATTAAACATCCTTTTTCTATTGTCAAAGTCTAATCAGTCAGCACTGTCAGCAGTCAATAGTCAAAATGTGGCCCATAGATTTAGTTTCGCTTGATGTGGCCAGATGTTTATATTTTTATTTTACCACATTTTTCACCTCGAAGTTATTTTTGTAATATTGTAATACATAATTTAATATCAATAATTCAAATAATTTAAAGTATCAGTTATGGAGATGGGTTTTAAAGTACCAAGATTTAGTAGATAATAAAAAGTCTACGCTGCACTGCGTATATATGTATAAACGAATGTAAATAAATATTTTAAATATAAATAAAACTAAAATGTATTTTAGTTTTATTTAAATTTTAAATCACTACGTAAATAATATGAATACTTACTTACATTATATGCAAATATATTATACTATCATATCATTACATAAATATCATAATTATCAAAATTATAATAACAGCTCAACGATGCATGATGCCACATCCAGTTTCTAAATATTTACCTACATGTTACTTTATATCCGTGTTTGTTGATCGTTTTTATGTTTGAAATACTTTGAATATGCCTATCCTACTGTTGTGACTTTGTTAATAGTGATTAAATGGTGTTATCTAGGCTGTGCACTCAATAAATTTAGTGATATAGTGATATACAACTTACGTCAGGTCACGTCACTCAAATAACCGACGTTTAAACTACGTCTATCCGTCCATTAAATTAAACAGACGGTTACGACACTTAACCAATGTTTAGTGCACGGTGAACAGCAAAATTTGGTTAAACAGCCGGTTAGGGTCTAAACATCTGTTTAAAATTTAAACATCAGTTGGTGAACTCCGGTCTAAATTTAAGTTTTATTGTATGTTACATCCAGTACTATCAAAAATAAACTTAAATCCCTTTTCAGCAAGAGTAGAAACAGATAACAAATTTACAGAAACATCTGGTATAAACATTACATCTTAAAAAGTTGTATCTATCGTATTTTTACGAAAATTAACACTAAAATGTACATCGCCTTTACCGCTCACAGGTAACTTCTTGCCATTGGCAAGATCGTCGATGACTCACCAAGAGATTTGAACAACTCTTGACATCCCGACATATTGTCCGTCGCACCCGAATCAATTATCCAGGAATTGTCAGTGTTAAGTGCAGAAAACACCATAAAAGTCGACGTCGCTCCATTGCGTTCCAATTGAGGACAATCCTTCTTAATGTGGCCTTTTGAACAACACTTCCAACACCATAACTTCTTCGCATTCGACGAGGTATTAGCATGTTTTGATGTAATTGAAGCATTCTTCTTCTCGCTTCGGCAACTGGTCTTTTTACTGTCACGATTCCGTGTGAACAAACATTCTTCAGTACTACCAGCGCTCTCTTTCCATCTCTTATCCTGAAGTAACTTAGTTTTCACCATATCTGTGGTTAAGTCTATGCTGGAGTGTTCCAGAGCCTGCAGCCAACCCTTGTAGCATAATAGCAGCTAGGAATTCGTCGTCTAGGGGTTTCTGCATGTTCCTCAACTGATCGGCAATTGTCAAGATCTGATTGACGTAAAGTTCCATGCTATTTAAACTTTCGAGCTTAATAGAACAAAGTTCGCAGACATGTTAATCTCTTATGTAACCCGGTGTCATCGTATGCCTTCCTCAAGGCATCCCATACATCCTTTGCAGTTTTCGCCTGCACAATGTGTGGATATCACGATTTATCTACACTCAAACATAGTCTCGCACGAGCCATTTCCTCCTTACGAGCTAATTTGTCAGCGTTCTCACTTGTTGTGGTTTGCATTTCTCCTGTAATACATTGCCAAATTTTGTTTAAGAATCTATTTATAAAAGGCCGGCTTTACACTCTGTCAACTCAAGTGAGCAAGAATGAGAGCATGGACTCTCCGTCCTACTTCGACTTCACTTTCCCATTGTCTTCTAACTCTGTTCCTAATTTCACTTCCATTTACTTCGCTCAATATATCGAGCGAGAGTGTAGATCTGGCAGAGCAGTTGAAATTATTTTAAATCTAATTTAAAATAATTTTAACGCAACGGTCGATTCTTAAACAAGCTTTATTCTCTTTACTATCAGGTTACTACTCAAAGGAGTAAAAGATATAAGCCAATTCAAAATTAGGGGGTTGCCAAAAACAATACAAAGATCTGTCATAAGTAGTAATGTTCGATACAATGGGCAATGGTCTTTTCAAGTAACACTTAAGGCCCATTTAGACGACGCCAGTTTCTTGTACATTCAAGAGCAATAATTGCATGCAATCTATGACGATGCATATCAATTATTGCCATATCATTATGGTATGCCACAGGCAATAAACTGGCATCGTCCAACTAAATGGACCTTTAATGTAAAATTTTCGTAACCTCAAAGTTTTGGGACACAAGAGGGAAACGGTGGTTGTATGTTGCCCTTGGGAGGTATAAGTACTTTATATATACTTTACAAAAGAACAAATTTCTGTTTCTAAAGACTCTCTTTATGAGTTCCCTTTTCTAAGGACAAATGTGAAATTCTTCGTTGATTACCATAATCTATATATATAAAAGAGAAAATCACTGACTGATTCATCACGAAATCTCCGAAACTACAAGTGCCAGGAGTCTCAAATTTTGCATGGGGGTTCCTTTTGGGGCGTAGGTGCTCACTAAGAAAGGATTTTTGGAAATTCATCCCCTAAGGGGGTAAAACGGGGGTGCAAAGTTAGTATGAAATTTTACCGTTTTTGAAGTTATTCGAATGAAATTCAGCATGAAGGTTCTTTACTGAAAAGCATGAAATATGAGTAAAATATTTTTTTCAAAAGCCATCCCTTAGGGGGTTAAACGGGGGTGCAAAGATAGTATGAAACTTTGCCGTTTTTGAAGTTATTCGAATGAAATTCAGCATGAAGGTTCTTTATTGAAAGGCATGAAACACGAGTAAAATATTTTTCTCAAAAAACATCCCCTATGGGGTTAAACGGGGGCGCAAAGTTAGTATGAAACTTAGCCGTTTTTAAAGTTATTCAAATGAAATTCAGCATTAAGGTTCTTTACTGAAAAGCATGAAACATGAGTAAAATATTTTTTTCAAAATTCATCCCTTAGGGGGTTAAACGGGGGTGCTAAGTTAGTATGAAACTTTGCCGTTTTTGAAGTTATTCGAATAAAATTCCAACATAAAAGTACTTTATTGAAATGCATGAAACACGAGTAAAATATTTTTCTCAAAAATCATCCCTTAGGGGGTTAAACGGGGGTGCAAATTTAGTATGAAACTTTGTCGTTTTTGTAGTTATTCGAATGAAATTCAGCATGAAGGTTCTTTATTGAAAGGTATGAAACACGAGTAAAATATTTTTCTCAAAAATCATCCCTTAGGGGGTTAAACGGGGGCGCATAGTTAGTTAGAAACTTTGCCGTTTTTGAAGTTATTTTAATGAAATTCAGCATGAAGGTTCTTTATTGAAAGACATGAAACACGAGTAAAATATTTTTCTCAAAAATCATCCCTAAGGGGTTAAACGGGGGTGCAAAGTTAGTATGTAACTTTGCCGTTTTTGAAGTTATTCGAATGAAATTCAGCATTAAGATTCTTTATTGAAAGGCATAAAACACAAGTAAAATATTTTTCTCAAAAATCATCCCTTAGGGGGTTAAACGGGGGTGCAAAGTTAGTTTGAAACTTTGCCGTTTTGTAGTTATTCGAATGAAATTCAGCATGAAGGTTCTTTACTGAAATAATCCCAGAAACTGACTGATTGGTGACTGACATATCAACGCACAGCCCAAACCGCTGGGTCTAAAGATTCCAAATTTGGCACATAGGTTCCCCATGAAGTCTAGGGGTGCACTAAGAAAGGATTTTTCAAAACTCACATCCTAAGGGGGTGAAACGGGGGTCCAAAGTTTGTATGAAGAAACTAGATTAGTTAGACCATTTTATTTGAAACTTCGCAGGAATTCTCCTTCAAAATTCAACCCCTAGACTAGAGAGATGAAATGGGGTAAACTCTACACGTGTATTATAGAGGGCGCTCGACCTAGAAAGCTGAAATTTTGTATAGAGGTTCCCTTTATGATGTTGATAAGGATAAAGATGGGGTTTTACGACATTCCCACGGGAAAGGGAGTAATAGGACTGCAAGTGTATTATCGCAGGCGCTCACCCTAGAAAGCTGAAATTTTGTATAGAGGTTCCTTTTATGATGTTGACAAGGATGATAACGGGATTTTTTAATTCCCACGGGAACGGGACAAATAGGACTGCACGTGTGTTATTGTAGGCGCTCAACCAAGAACGCCTACATTTTGTATTAAGCTTCCCTATAAAAAGTAGACAATAAAGATGGGATTTTTTTAAATTCCCACAGGATTCGGAATAATTAGACTACGCGTGTATTATCAGAAGCGTTTAACCTGAAAAGCTGAATTTTTTAATAGAGATTCCCTTTATGATGTTGAAAAGGATAAAGTTGGGGTTTTTTTTAATTCCCACGGGAACGAAATTATTGGCATTTTCGCTTGACCACGCGGGCGGAGCCGCGGGTAATAAAATAATGGTACAACAGGATTTTGTACACAGTAGGTAGCCAAGATTAACAGCGGCGAGCAAATAAACAATGAGCAATGAAGAACACTGACGTCTCGGGGAAAACTCCAGTAATAGGAGACTGTTAAATCCGTCTATACTACTTCATTAGTCACAAGTCCAATTCCACGCGGGCGAAGCCGCGGGGACAGCTAGTATTATTATAACCCCTGAACGTGAAAGAGAACTAAAACTGCATCATTAGCATTACATTAAAAATAAATGTTTATTTGTGTATTACCTGTTTCATAATAAAGCCTACTAATTACATTGACTTATTTGTATACTAATTAAAAAATATTATTTCAACTAGGAAAGGAAGCAAAATCGAAAAAAGACACCATGTTTATCAATCAATAGATACATGTAAGTCAAAACTTATAAAGAACCTTCTTTTAAAAGTTTTTTTTACTCATTCCTCGCCGAGCAAAAGAATATGTTTTTGTTTTATGTACATACTAGAGAAACCCGCGCAACTTCGTGTGCGTTTATCCTTTCCCGTGGGAATTTCAAAAAATCCTTTCATATCGGTTGGTAACACCCAAAAAATTGTCATATGTATAGATTTTTTTTTCTATTTTTATACTTCTCATTACAATCTTTGGAGTGGGCGTTTATGAAATAGGCTAGCCCGACCAGTGAAGAGCCACCCTTTTACAGAATATTGACGTGAAGCAGCAATGCGTTTCGTTCGGGGAGTGAAATATCCGAAATTCTTGTTTGTCACCTTTGTGATATAGAAAAAAATCTAACTCATTCCTTATACTATTTCTCGCTATATCCTGTTTTTTCCTGTTATAGGTCGGCAACGGGTTAGGGACCCTAGAATCTATGTGCTCCATAGTCGACGGTAATCACCTAATATCAAATGATCCATATTCCTGAGCTTGTTTTCCAACCACTTCCGTGAAAAAAAATGTATAAGTATATCGGTAATTCAATACCTACAACCTCAGCCTACAACAACACTACGAAATAATAGAGCGAGTCGACGTAATGAAATTTCCTATAAGTGAGAAAGAGACAATATCAAAATGTATGCCATTTAACCATTGACCAATTTAACTTGAACCCTGTCAAATATTATAAAATTTAATATTTAATTACTTACTATTTATTTTCGATGAATATGATTCAGTCCGCTTTATACATAGTTAGAATTTTAGCTGTTTTTCCGATTTCACAAACAGAATAAATAAGGAAATAGACGACATTATGATTGAATATTTACAATTTATAATTACATGACATACACTTCATTTCACGGATGTGTCAAAATGAAATGTAATTGAAATCAAAAGGACTAAGGAGTATGAGTATTGATATCAACTCGAAGAAAATTACCCACAAAATACATTTTTTTCAAGAATTTCAATAAAATAAGAATCACATCTTCCATCAATTCTCTTAAACAATTTTTATGCAAAATTTGAAGTAGATTGGACCAAGGAATCAAGTTGTCCCATAGTAACTTTACCTCCCTTTTTTACCCCCTTAGAGTTCGAATTTCGAAAAATCCTTTCTTATCGGACGCCTACGTCTTATAATAGTTCTACCTGCCAAATTTCAGATTTTTACGATGAGCGGTTTAGGCTGTGCGTTGATTCTCAGTCAGTCAGTCAGTCAGTCAGTCAGGACAAAGCATTTTATATATATAGACTAGAGAAACCCGCGCAACTTCGTTTGCGTTTATCCCGCTTTCCCGTGGGAATTTCAAAAAATCCTTTCTTATCGGTTGCCTACATCACACACCCAAATTTCAGGTCTCTACGGTCAAGACAAAACATTTTCATAATGTATACATGATTATTTTTCTATTTAAATACTTCTCATTACAATCTTTGGAGTGGGCGTTTATGAAATAGGCTAGCCCGACCGGTGAAGTACCACCATTTTACAGAATATGTGAAATATACGTGAAGCAGCAATGCGTTTCGTTCGGAGAGTGAAATATCCGAAATTCTTGTTTGCCACCTTTGTGGTATAAAAAAAATCTAACTACTTCCATATACTATTTCTCGCTATATATCCTGTCTTTTCCTATTATAGGTCGGCAACGGGTCAGGGACCCTAGAATCTATGTGCTACATAGTCGACGGTAATCACCTAATATCAAATGATCCATATTCCTGAGCTTGTTTTCCAACCACTTCCATAAAAAAAAATGTAAAAGATTATGGGTATTTCAATACCTACAACCTCAGCCTACAACCATCTCTACAACAACACTACGAAATAATAGCGCTCTATGTGAGAAAGAGACAATATCAATATGCCATTTAACCATTGACCAATTTAACTTGACTCCTGTCAAATATTATAAAATTTAATATATAATTACTTACTGTTTATTATCAATGAATATGATTCAGTCCGCTTTATACATAGTTAAAATTTTAGCTGTTTTTCCAAGATCACAAACAGAACAAATAGTATGACGACATTATGAAATAATTTTGTTTGAATATTCACAATTTATAAAAAATATTACATGACAGATGACATTCGAACGAATGTGTCAAAATGAAATGTAATTGAAATCAAAAGCACTAAAGAGTATGAGTATTGATATCAATTCGAAGAAAATTACCCACAAAATACATATTTTTCAAGAATTTCAATAAAATAAGAATCACGTCTTCCATCAATTCTCTTAAACAATTTTTATGCAAAATTTGAAGTGGATTGGACCAAGGAATCAAGTTGTCCCATAGTAACTTTACCCCCCTTTTTTACCCCCTTAGAGTTCGAATTTCGAAAAATCCTTTCTTATCGGACGCCTACGTCATATAATAGGTCCACCTGCCAAATTTCAGATTTTTACGATGAGCGGTTTAGGCTGTGCGTTGATTCTCAGTCAGTCAGTCAGTCAGTCAGTCAGTCAGTCAGTCAGTCAGGACAAAGCATTTTATATATATAGATTATGGTAGCAGGTAAAAAAAAAATATCGCGGCTCCCAAATACGATAAAACTGTTAAGTTGTTTGTTGACTTATCTGAGGGCATTAAGCAGGTTATTTCGGCAATTTTCTCCTAAATAGCACTGAGAAACGATGATGAGTCGTTATTGTGTTGGCAGTTATTCTTATCTTTCAAAGATTTCCGGAAGTTTAAGGCCTGTTAATATTCGTTAATGTAAAAAAATATAAATAAAGGTATAAACTAAATCGTTTTTTTTTTTATACGACGAGGAGTAGGTAATATTTTATTAACGATAGAGATGAGTTAACGATCATAATGGGCCTTTATGATGTGGTTTACCTCATAAGTGGTTGAATACAGAATAAAATGACCGGGATAATTTTAATAGTGTACCTACATTTAAAAACATTATGGTCCGTTTCACCCTCCCGAATACTTACCCTATTCGTCAAATAAACTGACGGCGTTCTACTCCGTAAGTCGGCAATATTTTATATGGTCCGTTTCACCCTCCCGAATACTTACCCTATTCGTCAAATAAACTGACGGCGTTCTACTCCGTAAGTCGGCAATATTTTAATTCGACCAGTTGACACAGAGAGAAGCCCACTATTAATTGGTAACAGTTATACGGAACAAATTGAACTGTCGTTGTCGTCCCATTATAAGAATAAACAACCGAACTCTCTCGAACTCAACTCACTCAAAATGAAAATGTGATTATTTTCATTCAAATGAACTTATTTTTTATTTTTTAATCTTTACAAGTTTATTTTTCTAAGAAGTTTTCTCTGAGTTGATATTCGTATTTTGTTAATAAAGTCTTTCGCGAGAATAATCCTTTTGTGTTGTTTTTTCTACATTATCCTTATTTCCTGGCGTAGTCGTTAGCAAAATTATTAGTAAATACAAGACTGTCACTTTAGTAGGGAACTCTCCTTTATCCAGGATTAACAATGGCAAACACAAATTCATAATACACATAGGGAGCTCATTAACATCCCGGGGGAAATACTACTGACGACACTCACAACGAATTTATTATGAAAGGCTAGTGAAATCCGCGCAATTTCGTTTACGTGTATTTATTTAGGCACAGTCAGCGCAGTATAGCGCCATCTATATCAGACTTTTGATGAAATCCTACAGGAATCTCGCACTTTTCGGCATAAAAAGTACCCTATGTGTTAATCCAAAGTATCAGCTACCTACATACCAAATACCATAAATAATGGCCCAGCCATTTGAGCGTGAAGAAGTAACAAACATAAACATAACTTTCGCCTTTATAATATTAGTAGGATTATTAGGCGGCATAGGGAGGATAACTAAATATTACCAAAATATGAACTCTCTGAGCATATTTCCATATTCCGTATGAAAACACCTTGGACTCTGGAAATAATAAACTTTTTATCAGTCTGTGTGAGGAGGGTAACATTTTTCTGGATAAACGACTTCCACACGGATGAACTTCACTGTACAAATCAAGTAAAGAATAAATTAAAACGAATTGGGTACTTTTAAAACTAACTTTTCTAAAATATCAGTGTATACATCGGCAATGATAAATCTAAAATGCAAGTTACAGAAAACTGTACACTTATAAATACTACTGTAAGTTGTTATTTTACGATAGGATACGGTTGTAGACAGCAGCTTTAAACTTTATACGTATTTGGTACATAGGGTATAGTTTAAGTAACACTCCACAATGTAATGTAAGATCTATCCTTTTATGAACAAGTGTTGTAACATGTAGGTATGCACTAATAATAAAGAAAACAAAATTTATTTTCTTCCTATTTATAATTTTCATGTCAAAAATATTGTTTGTAAAAAAATTACAAACCTATGGACATAGATATTATAATACTTAACAGGTTACATATTCTTGGTAAGCTTTATTAAAAAAGTTGGGATGAGGCGTACTAAAGAAAGCTGTAATCTCGCACATGTGTTGGTTATAAATGTTCTGGGTTAACGTAACCCGTGTTACTCCTGTTATGGAATGCTATTGTTGTTTTTTTATTATAAGACTTTTACAAAATAAAATGAAAGTACAAAACATTACTTTGAAAAAGAAGGAATAAACAAATAAAAATAATTATTTATTAAAAGTTTGCATTTCAACTCAAATAATCGATTTCGCGAACAGTCGAGTCAGAAAATGGAAAAATGGACAACCCGCGCGGCGATTCGCATTTAATTTTATTGAGAAAAGTACTTTTTTTTTTTTTTTTAATGGCCTAATCAGTATGGGTGTACTGACACCTTTTACTGAGACACCGGACTGTTGCGGGAGCGTAGGGCCTCACCGCCAGAGAAAAGTACTGTATGACATATTTAGAAATATTCGTAAAATGATTAAAGAGTAGTTTAATTTAATAAAAGGAGAACATATGATTTAGTTATTTGGTAGTAACTAAAAAGACAAACTTATTATGACCCATGAATTATAGTATTTCTAAATTTTCAGCCTTTTTTATCAGAGTTTGAGAAAAGAGTCTATAAATCTAAGGAGATGGTTAAAATAAAATCGGAAACGGGCAGTAATTCAACCGTTACTAAAACCTTTATCAAAGCCCAAATCACTCAAAGGTTGTCATCAAAAAAGGGTAGCGTGCGTGATACTTTTTGTCGTATTATACGTGTAGTAAAAACTTGCCTTACCAGCGAGGTGAGACTGACAATGACGCTTTCTTGTTTTTTGAAGAACAGAAAATAAATAAAAGCATGTCTGTTATGTATTTTCAAATATTAGGTTTTTAAAGTTATGGGCATCCGTTTTGCATCCACATTTCAGACGCAATTATAGTCTTACTTATTAAACACTTGACCGTTATTTGAAGCTTATGTGTATATTATATACACAATGAGATAGGCCCTATCTGTTTTCCGCACATCTTTCCTCTCTTTCTACCCTGTAGCCCTCTCTCGCTCGCACACTATCCCCTCTACTCCACCAGGGCGGCCATACGGTTGGCGGCCGCGTTCTCGTCATTGGCGTCCTGTTTTCCGCTGCGCACGGTCGTGCCCAGGATTCGGTGAAATAATTATTTTTCTTTTTTTTTTGCATTTCTTTATGCAATTTATTTAAATTTCTTTTTATTAATAATTTTTTACTTTTTTTTTTTGCATTTCTTTTTGCAATTTATTTAATATTTCTTTTTATTATCTTTCCTGTTTCAATTATTAGATTAACGGTGTTACCGTTCGGTACTTTTACGTACGTAGGCTTTTAGTTCCTACCTACATATTTTTTCAGTTTTGCTTAATTACATGTTTTATGAATAATTTGTGTGATTTTCTACCCTAGGTTTCTTTTCAGCACGTATTAAGATGGAAAGTGACGATATTGTTTTAATTCCATGCTCGCAAACACCATGTGCTAGTGCTAGTGCTCCCGCTAAAAGTGACGATAATCACGACTACGATCAACGATCGCGTGAATCAATTGAACTCGAGTCCTCAGAAAATCTAGACCGCGTCACCGTAACAAAAAACGCCGGTATCGACGTCGCGAGTCCTGTAAATTGACCTTCGAAATCAATCATTCATTTTATTCAATTTGCAATAATAATTTTATTCTGTATCTTGTTCCGCGGTACACATTAATGGGAGTGTCGAGCTATACGCAGATCTATTGTAAATTCTGTCGAAGTACCGCCACCGGTTGCTCAATCAGGTTTTATGTTTAAAATTGAGACGAAATTGAAAAACCTAGTATACTTAAGACTCCTCAGGGGTTTCTTCAGACGTTAAAGGATTTGCAACATTTAGATAGTAGTGATTGGTGCGTGGTTCTATTTTTATAATGCTACCCCTGGTTTTGTCGATTTAAAAATAAATGACGAAATTAAGATATGATTCGTAACTCCCTTTTGCTCACGCTCACAAGTCATTTGGTGCCTTATCATTCTGCGTACATAAGCAACGCGAAGCCTTACAAACTTCTGTCAGAAGTTTATTACAGTGGGCGCGCGATTCGAATTTGACATACTAATAGGCGAGAAAGTTAACGAGCTGTTTTTGAAAGACGAAATTTTTAAAGTTTGCTCTGATCATTGCAATTAACTTGAATCGTCGTGCGGAGGTTATCAAAATGAGAAGTTGTTGTTACGATGTTACGAACCACGTGAGCGTTTCCCCATTTCAAGGTCGCACTACGTAAGATTCCCCGTCATGTCAGCACGTGTTTAATGCGGAGTCACTAGCCGCAGCACAGGAGAAGGGTGTTCGAAAAGCTTTCTTGCCTTTACCAAACCCGGCCATCTCTGCTTCCGTTGCGCAAACGGGTCAAAGCAAGGCCGCACGCCACCTTTCGAAGGGGCAGGCTTTACATAACGTACCTCTGCAGGGTACTACTCATGGATGTTGTGCACCTACGCATATTTTCCATGCCTATTATCAACCCTCGCAGGGTTGCTGTAACGCTCGACCCTCGCAGGGTCATTGATAGATAGATAGAATAAGCTTTATTTGCAACACAGAAACAAGTGATACAATAAACACTAAAAGTCACAAATATTAGTCATTGGTCTGATCACGAGCCAAAGCAAGTCCGCACGCCACCCCTTGCAGGGGCAGGCTTTACATATCGTACCTCCGCAGGGTACTACTCATGGATGTTGTGCACCTACGCATATTTCCCATGCCTATTATTTATTTATTTTATTTATTTATTTATTTTTACACACTTACAACTATCTTACAGGTAGACCTACCTAATACAATAGCGTAACTAACAATAACAAATCACTGCCAATGCTACTTTTGTGAATTCACTCAAAGGACAACAAAACGGATCGATTTTGCCCGCGATTTTATTGAGAGTGCACAGCGCGCGGGTCAGCGGTGCCTCGCTCAGTAAGTTGGTACGCCCGCGCGGCACCGCCAGCAGGCGCGGTCGGCGACGGCGCCACACGTATCTGTCAGGCACGTATAACCCTATTATGCTCAACACCTGGCTGTTACTCTCTTTACCTCTAAGTACTTTAAGTATGTAGGTGACTAGATAAAGACTCCTACGCACCTTCAGCTCGTTATATCCGACCATACCCAGCACGAACAAGTTGGGATACATCAAGGGATAAAACGGATACACCCCGTAGTACCGCCAGTACAAGTGCCTTGTAAATTTATTCTGGATTCTCTCCAGCATTATTATCAACCCTCGCAGGGTTGCTGTAACGCTCGACTCTCGCAGGGTCATTGATTGATAGATAGAATAAGCTTTGTTTGCAACACACAAACAAGTGATACATTAAGCCGGCCATCTTTGCTTCCGTTGCGCTAACGGGTCAAAGCAAGGCCGCACGCCACCCCTCGCAGGGGCAGGCTTTACGTAACTTACCTCTGCATGCAGGGTACTACTCATGGATGTTGTGCGCTTACGCATATTTCCCATGCCTACAATCAACCCGAGCAGGGTTGCTTGCTGTAATGCTAAACCCTCGCAGGGTCATGTTATGGTTCTGATTACTACCGTAACAAAAGATGTATAGTTTGACTATCAGCCCGCAACATTCAGAGCGTCGCGTCTGGCTCGTTGGGTGGGTGCCCCAACTGGGTGCCCCAAGTTATGTATTAAAGATAATAATAGGGTATCGTATCTCCTTTTCACATCGACCGCCACTTGTAGTACCTACTACTGTTAAACGAGACTCGTTTCAATGCAATCGACGGATGCAATGTCGTCCATTATCACCCAGATGCAACACCGGTGTGTAGGTATTAGATGTTGTCAAAGCCTCGCCAAGTTTGTGTACACACTGTTCCTTGGGTCAAAGGGCGACGAGTCGCACCGACCCATGTTCAACCTAGCGGCCTTGAACAGATATGTAATCACCGACAGTGTCAGATTAATAAATGTCTCTCGAGCTCCGGAGTACTTTCAAACAAATGATTGGATGTGGAAAATAGTCCTGTCACAGACCTATTTTCACTAGCTCCATCTCACAGACTAGACGGTTCTTTCCGTAGCTCCATCTCACAGATTAGACGGTTCCTGCGTCTAATCTACAAAGGAAGGTTAGTGAAAATGAAGTGCCTCCCATTCGGTCTGAGAACGGCCCCCAAGGTGTTTGCTTCTATCTAATTAGGTAGCACAGTCAATGAGGAATCAAGAGATTCAAATATTTGTCTATTTGGACTTGCTGCCTTGCCGGCGGTCTGCTCCTATCTTTAACACCGATTTAGCATTTTATATTTAAGATTTATTTTTATGTTGGGACAAATTAATGGCACTTTTTATTGACATTCCGCGTACGTAATGTTGTATGTATGTACCTAGTTTTAAATTTTATGTTGAAAAAGAAAAGTACGATATATTTTTAAACGACAAAAAAGGCCGTAACTGGTTTTCTTTCGCCATTTCTTTTTACCAGTGGTCATTTTGCTTTTGTTTCCGAAATGGTAGTAGTTATAGAGTTATAAATAAAATAAATAAATATATAGGGACAATTCATACAGATTGAGCTAGCCCCAAAGTAAGTTCGAAACTTGTGTTATGGGGTACTAACTCAACGATATTATATTTTATAACAAATACATTTATAGATAAACATCCAAGACCCGATGCCAATCAGAAAAAGTTCGTTTTTCATCATGACCCGACCGGGGATCGAACCCGGGACCTCCTGAGACCGGGACCTCGGGAGAGTTGATTAATTTATGCAAATCATTTATTACTGTATACTCTGACAAGAGAACGTGTTTGTGAAAACCTATTCTCTGAATAAAAGTTTTGAATTTTGAATTTGAATTTGGACTATTTTCGAAGTGTGAGTTGTGCATCAAAGTACACAGATATTACAAGTCCAAATCACGGTAGAGAAGTTGCAATATCTAAGTTTTTTATTGACAAGAGCAGGCTTCACTTTCGAGTACTCCTCTCTTTCCTGAACGCAGTCGCCACAATACCAGATGTCAAACAGTTCATGTTTCCGGTTCATTGACTGAAGGAACTAACATGGTAGTTGCAGAAACACCATTGTCTTTCAGATTCACTTCGTATTTCCTAGTGACTGACGTGACAGACCTTGCTTGGGGAGAGCAAATAGTCGACCGTTCGTTCATGAGACCATAGAACTAATAAGAACCACTGGTACACTGCAACCAAAAGGAACTTTTGGCCTTACTCAATGTATTACAAGACCAGGGTCAGTCCTTGAGTCGTTCCACGGTTCTATTGCAGTGCGACAACAGAACAGCCTTATATTTCAATCGCAAGAAAGGCAGCACGAAATCAATAGTTCTCTTGAACTTGATGAGCGGTCTTATAATCTAAGCTAATCTGGAACAGTTCGCAACTGGACCTACTTTCATCGTTCTAGCGTCCATCTACGCGTAGTACATACAAAGCCGCATGGTATAGACGGCTAGGATTCGATTTTTTAGTCATTATTATTTTAGGAATCACACAGTATTTATACTATTGCACAAATCAGTGGTGTCTACGCTCTGTAATACCGAATTTTTGGGAGTCCTAAGTGCTCACGTACTGGTTAAGCATGATATAAAAAACCTGCAACTCATAAGAAAACTATTTGAGATGTCAATTCTCTTAATTTTTGTCTTCATATGAAATTAACGAAAATAACTGTTTTGCTACCAGACACACTGTTATGTTGCTGCTTTGTTTTCTGGTAGACGTATCCATGACCTGACCCTTCTGGCAGTCAATAAAAAGCATTATATT
This sequence comes from Endotricha flammealis, assembly GCA_905163395.2. Taxonomy (NCBI): domain Eukaryota; kingdom Metazoa; phylum Arthropoda; class Insecta; order Lepidoptera; family Pyralidae; genus Endotricha; species Endotricha flammealis. Next base: position 8,030,359 of record LR990863.1, on the reverse strand, counting down.
GACAATACTAATCATTTGATTCTATGGCCCAGACTTGGTTCTAAAACTGACCGTTTGGATTTTAGGCAATCGGCCTGGAAATTGCTAAGAAATGACAATTCAATAATTGTTTTGGGTAAAGCAATGTGTTAAATTGTTAAATGAAAAACATAATTCCATTTTTATTTGTTATTTTAAAGAGGGACCACAAGCCAGTAGCGCGTATTGTGAGCGCGTAACAGAGGCTAGTATTGTCGCAACTCCCGGTAGCGTTCGCTCAGCGGTCGCCTCCAGAAACTGGCCCGATAACGTGTCCGTTGACAAATTTTGTCACGAGGTAACTAGAGGTCTGATGACACATTCCGTTGCTTCTTTAGGCGTGAGGTCGTCCAGGCTCCTGTTAGCTCTGGGATGTCAGACTGTTTCGGCACAAATTAATCAAAATTGTGAAGAAGTTTACTATTTTATTATGTTGCTTGCATATTATTTCGTATATGTTTTTGTGTACATTTCCAGATACTATGATTGTAATTATACTATGTACATCAGAGTATTATTTGATTAAACAAATTTATTTAGTCTCGCACACTTGCAATTTAATTTATATTTTCCTAAATATAAAATGAACAGTGTAACCTTCATAGTTACCGTTTACGCCTTCGGCTTGTTCATGTGCATAACTTCACATTGGCGTCCTCCTCCACCAGGCGATAACAAACAGGTCTCATTGTGTATATAATATACACATAAGCTTCAAATAACGGTCAAGTGTTTAATAACAGCGTTTTACCCTGAAATAAAACGCTTATTAAATACTTACCTTATTTGAAGCTTAGTTTTTAAATCTGCCTGGTTTAATTCGACACAATGACGAGAACGCGGCCGCCAACCGTATGGCCGCCCTGGTGGAGTAGAGGGGATAGTGTGCGAGCGAGAGAGGGCTACAGGGTAGAAAGAGAGGAAAGATGTGCGGAAAACAGATAGGGCCTATCTCATTGTGTATATAATATACACATAAGCTTCAAATAAGGTAAGTATTTAATAAGCGTTTTATTTCAGGGTAAAACGCTGTTACTTAACCCACTTTTTGGATTTTGTTTTTTCAACTAATGTAATAAAATATTACAGAAATTCCTTTGTATGTGCAACGTTTAAAAAACTTAAATTAAAAATTAAAAAAACCCCCGACTCGAAACCTTTAAAAAGTAAATAAATAATAATTATGTACCCTATTCGACCTTTTAATTTTATGATATAATATTTATATTAGTTAATAGTAGTTAGTTAGTCATAATACTTCCAAAGCGTCATCCCGTCGGGGGACCGCTAAGTAAAAATTGATTACTAGCTGACAATTTGATATCAACTGTCTATTAGTTAATAGTATCTAAACAGTTATGTTTAATGAAATGTCTATACATACATAATTATTATTTATTTACTTTTTACGGTACATAATTATTATTTATTTACTTTTTAGAGGTTTCGAGTCGGGGGTTTTTTTAATTTTTAATTTAAGTTTTATTTGACGTTTTTTATAGTTTCGTTCCTATTTTATTCTAATCTCTATCCGTTTCATTTGTATTTTAGATATGTATGAGAGGTATTGCGAAATATGAATGAGTGTATTGCGAAATATGTATGAGAGTTATTGCGGAGTATGTATGAGGGTATTGCGATATATGTATGAGAGATATTGCGAAATATGTATGAGAGCGAAATATGTACGAGAGGTATTGCGAACTATGTATTAGGGTATTGCGAATTATGTATGAGAGGTATTGTGAAATATGTGTGAATGGTATTGCGAAATATGTATGAGAACTCGATGGTGTTATGTCGTTTAATTACTGACTTCCTATGGCCACCTTCCAGCTCCATCATCAGACCCTGGTTACCATCTAGCACCAAAGTACACAGATACACACGTCAAACTTATAACACCCCTCTTTTGGGTCTGGAAAAAAATATAGCGCGATACCAATAAACATTAAGTATAACGAGCGAAGCCGCGAATCCAGCTAGTGAATTATACCTATAAATGAACTATTCAATGAGACCATTCCAATGAGCCCAAACACGATACATCTGCTGTAATTTGACGAGGAGTTGAGTACACTGCAGGTTCCAGATGATGCTGCAGCATCAGATCAAGTTTACCATATTCTTGCAATATCATGACAGTTACAGTATACCAAATTTCAAATCGTTCTAACCAGTGGAAGTTGTTCATTTCCCTACATCAAAAAGAAAAGAGCTGGTGATCTTCAAACGGCTGAACAGATTTTCATGAATCATAGCTAAGGACACTCCCGCACAGGTCACCTTTCAAACAAAAAAAACTGCATCAAAATCGGACCTACCGTTTGGTTGCTACGATGCCACAGACAGATCCACAGATACACACGTCAAACTTATAACACCCCTCTTTTTGCGTCGGGGGTTAACAAGTATAATCATTTTAAAGCTTATATTATTATGATGCTTACAAAGACGTTTATACCCACAGCCTATACATGGAATCTAAATTATTATGTTACAGTCAGGCGCACGTCGAGCTTTACACTTGCAGTACAATTTTGGCTCTTAAGACATAGATCTTAAGAACGGTACAAAGTCCAATATGTAAAGGTCGACCTGCCCTTGACTGTACAAGAATGTGTGGGTGGATTAACCTCTCAGATTAGCCTTGTCTTGTTAAATTACTCGCTAATAGACATATGTCTTGTCTTACACAGAACTTTGAAACTCTCGCCCATTACATTTCTCAAGTATAAGATCGAATCAGAAACATCTTAATTAAATTATTCTTACTTACATTCGCGCGGGAATCGCTGTTTTTTAATGTTATACGACAGATAACCAGGTACGCGGGCCACCTGATGGAAAGTGGTAGTTACCAATGCGTTGCCCACCTTTTGTTCAAGATAAAAGATTATAAACTATTCATTTGCCAAAGAATCAATAGGAGGTTTACGCGTATTAGACTAATACTACAACATTACACGTTATTACGTTTATTATAATTACAACATTCGTGGGATTGTGGAATGGCAGTGCAATTTTATTGTGAAATAGGCTTGTCTCGGCCGTGAAGAACTGTCTCATGGAATAGCAGTAAAGTTTCGCACGGCGAGTCAGAGATCTATGTTCAAATCCTGGACTATCATTTGTCTCTGTTACATTCCTATTTCCTATGACCAGTATAGTGGAAATAGAAAAGTAGGTATCAAAACGTTTGTTAATGCTTGAATCCACAATAAAATTAGGAAAGTACTTAAGTTTGCCATCAAGTTGTAAGAATAAGGTGTAGGTAGGTAAGAATACATGAGAATTTTGTTATTCCAAGATTCATAATAATATGTGAAGGAATTCAATTAAGTACCTAAATACATTTTTATTTTAAAACTTCTTGTCGTTATTTCGATTTAAAAAAACATTATTACACGGCGTGATTTTCGCTGACATACATTTTCATACTAAGTAAACCGGACGAAAATTAATTCGGTAATTTAAATGACTTCAACTTAATATTTAGTCTATTTACAAACCACGTTTTCTAATTAGGTACATTTTTAGTGTTCCGCAGTAAACTAACAAGGGACTCTTCAGTTTCGCTGAGGTTTCCGGCGACCAGCACCGTCATTTACTGAGACCGCGGTGACTTTTATATGTAATAATAAATAAATAATAAAATAAAGTTCGCGGTCTAGCGCCTAGACGTTTAATGTTAGAAAGCTGTATTTTGGTATGTTTATTACATACGTCATATTGACAATGCCAACAGGTGGTAGAAAAATCTTGAAAAATATTTTTTGAGGCCTCCCCTAGTTACAACATGTAAAGGAGAATGAAATTTTTTTTTCTTAAAGTCTTGTGTTTACAAATTTGAAAAAAAAATCATGGTAGTAGTCCTTAAGCTGTTCCTTCAATGAAAACTACCTATTATGGTTAAGTAGGCTCTACACGGAAACTATTCGCATCATTCACGGAACTTCGCATTTAAAACTATTAATTTACGTGCTCAATAAAGGTTAACAAGCTATGTAGATAGTTTCTCAGATAGTTATTCAAAGGTATCATTTCTAGAAAGAAAGAAAAATATTTATTGGTGCCATCGAAATAATATTACTACGTATAGAAATGACACCGCGAACAAAATTTTTGTCCCCATACGTTGAGGCCAATAGACATCAACTCGTTTATGACTCGTTTAGAAACTTGCCGACGCTCATCGTGATTGGTCCTCTGATTTATGTTAAAAAAAATAATTAAAAAATGCCGTCATGTTCAATAAAATCTTGCAAAAACCGTTCAACAGTAAGAAAGAAAGATAGCGGCGTCACTTATCATCGGTAAGTATACAAAAAATTAAGTAAAACCAACCAAAACAATTTTTTTTCATTATTTTCTATTGCATCATGATTGCATCCGCCATTTCTATGTGAAAATCATAGATTATCAAAAAGTAATCGTACAGATGGGATACGTAGGTACTAAGCGTAGGTCAATTTTATAATATAATTTAGGTACTTATTTCTGAAAAATTTTTTGCTTTTTTTTTAACCGACTTCAAAAAAGGAGGTTCTATGTTTCATTGTTTTTTTTTGGAGGTCCGCCGAACACTCCAATTGTGGACCGATTTTCAAAATTCTTTTTTTATTCATAAGTGCATACTCCCAAGTTGTCACCAATTCAGGATCTGATGATGGGAATTCCAGGAAAATCGAGGGCAACCCTCAAATTTCATGGGCACGTATAACGCGTTACTTATGTTGTCGTAATTATTATAATTAGATTTTTTCAACTATATTTACAAAATATTTTTATATAGTAGGTATAAAATATGTAAATGTGGATAAAGTTACTAACTAAGTAAAAAAAATAGTTTCTAGAAAATAAAAAGAAGGAAAACGAAACAGCATTTTAAATTTCGACCAACCGTTTTCGAACAAATAAAATTTCATTATAAAGTTAGTTTTGATTTAATCTCAGTTTATTTTTGACTAATATTTAGTTAATAACAAAAATTTAATGTAGTTTCCTACCTATAAAGCTAATATTATACCTATTTTCTATTAAGTTTATTCTATTAAGTAAAATAAAATATTGTAATAAAATAAAATAATCAATTAGATGTCCAATAGGCAGAATATAAACAAAGTGTCGCCCCTGCGTAGTAATGTCATATTCTATGACTCGGTTGGGGGCGGGGCCAGGGAGGGGCACGCCCCTCACGGCCGAACGCGGCGCCAAAATTTGAAGGCGCTGTCATTTCTATACGTAGTAATATTATTTCGATGATTGGTGCTTTAAGTACATCAGAATCTTTCTGTAATCAGCATCGACATAATATAATATCTCGATGGTAGTCATATTGTAAAAAAACGTCTCTGAGTGCCCGAGGGACTTCAGAATAAAGCAATTTTATTTTGATTGACTGACTTAATTAATTACTTACTAGTACCAAAGTAGTTATCTAAAAGATAAATGCAAAAAAGACTGTTTGTATAATTTAATTATGATATTTTTTAGTTAAAATATTATTTAAGTAGGTATAAGTTATTTTTAGTTTGCTAGACCTGCAAAAGTGTGATTATGTTAAAAGTGTATATTTAATTTAAGACCTTTATTGTACACAATCTTGCTAATAAATAAACGATTGAATTGAATCAAAATTAAAAATCAAGATATTTTTATTCAAAAGCACTTTCGAATCGTCACTTTTTTTCCTTCTTAATCGTTATATTAATTACATAATATAAAATACTGTAGCTTTGCTGACTGTCTGTCCCTATTTTTTGCGAAGCGAATTTGCACGGGTTTCGCTAGTCTATATATATAAAATTCAAAGTCCTGACTGACTTAACTATATATCAACGCACAGCCCAAACCAGTGGGTCTAGAGACTCCAAATTTGGCACGTAGGTTCCTTACGACGTCTAGGGATGCCACTAAGAAAGGATTTTTCAAAATTCCCACGGGAAAGCGAGATATACGCATACGAAATTGCGAGGGGACGCACAGCCCAAACCGCTGGGTCTAGAGAAGCCAAATTTGACATGTAAGTTCCTTATAAGGTCCAGACCGACCGGACCGGACTGGACCGGAACGTATCAGACCTGATCGGTCTGGAAGGAACCGCACCGTACCGGGCCGTGCCGGACCGGATCGAACCGGACCGGACCGTTTTTTTTCCATCTATATATATAAAACTTATTGACTTAACTATATATCAACGCACAGCCCAAACCGGTGGGTCTAGAGACTCCAAATTTGGACTGTAGGTTCCTTACGACGTCTAGGGGCGTACTAAGAAAGGTTTTTTCAAAATTCCTACGGGAAACCGAGATATACGCAAACGAAGTTGCGAGGGTATATCAACGCACAGCCCAAACCGGTGGGTCTAGAGATTCCACATTTTGCATGTAGGTTCCTTACGACGTCTAGGGATGTACTAAGAGAGGATTTTTCAAAATTCCCACGGGAAAGCGAGATATACGCATACGTAGTTGCGAGGGGACGCACAGCCCAAACCGCTGGGTCTAGAGATGCCAAATTTGACATGTAGGTTCCTTATAAGGTCCAGACCGACCGGACCGGAACGGACAGGACCGGAACGGAACGGATCAGACCTGATCGGTCTGGAAGGAACCTCACCGTACCGGGCCGTGCCAGACCGGATCGAACCGGGTCGGTTGGGGTTTTTTTTTATAGATAAAATTCAAAGTCCCGACTGATTGACTGACTGGCTTAACTATATATCAACGCACAGCCCAAACCAATGGGTCTAGAGATTCCAAATTTGGACTTTAGGTTCCTTACGACGTCTAGGGGTGTACTGAGAAAGGATTTTACAAAATTCCTACGGGAAACCGAGATATACGCAAACGATTGCGAGGGTATATCAACGCACAGCCCAAACCGTGGGTCTAGAGTTTCCAAATTTGACATGTAGGTTCCTTACGACGTCTAGGGATGTACTAAGAAAGGATTTTTCAAAATTCCCACGGGGAAGCGAGATATACGCATACGAAATTGCGAGGGGGCGGACCGCTGGGTCTAGAGATGCCAAATTTGACATGTAGGGTCCTTATAAGGTCCAGACAGACCGGACCGGACCGGACCGAAACGGACCGGACCGGACTGGACCGGAACGGATCAGACCTGATCGGTCTGGAAGGAACCGCACCGTACCGGGCCGTGCCGGACCGGATCGAACCGGACCGGACCGGATTTTTTTTCATAGATAAAATTCAAAGTCCTGACTGACTGACTGACTAACTTAACTATATATCAACGCACAGCCCAAACCAATGGGTCTAGAGATTCCAAATTTGAACTGTAGGTTCCTTACGACGTCTAGGGGCGTACTAAGAAAGGATTTTTCAAAATTACCACGGGAAACCGAGATATAAGCAAACGAAGTTGCGAGGGTATATCAAATTTGGCATGTAGGTTCCTTACGACGTCTAGGGATGTACTAAGAAAGGATTTTTCAAAATTCCCAAGCGAAAAGAAAGCGAGATATACGCAAACCAAGTTGCGAGGGGACGCACAGCCCAAACCGCTGGGTCTAGAGATTCCAAATTTGACATGTAGGGTCCTTATAAGGTCCGGACCGACCGGACCGGACCGGACCTGATCGGACCGGATGGAACCGTACCGTACCGAGCCGTGCCGGACCGGAATTTGTTTCTGAAGAAAGATATGCTAATTGTTACTAGGCCACGCGGGCGAAGCCGCGGGCGGAAGCTAGTTAAAAATAAAATGAAGATAGGTATATTACACCATTTTCCCCTAATTCATCAATCGCCAGGAATTAAAACATGGAATCCTCATATTGGTTTTATTCTGCACCACCGCCACCAAGCAAAACAAAATTTAATTATATAAATAATTCCAAAACGGATCATTGTATGGAAAAATGATCTTTCCACACCCACAATGTTTTTAAGAGAGCTATCTAACGACAACCCACAAAATGGGATCGACCCCAAAAAAAATATTTTTTAAATTTTGTTTTACCACTTTGTTAACATTGATAATATTGTGTATACATACCAAATTACAACTTTCTAGCATTTACATAACATACTTACATACATACTTGAGTCTAGGCGCTAGACCGCGGACAGACAAACGGCCAAGGCGAAAATATAAGGGTTCCTTGTATTACTATGGAACCCTAAAACAAAAATTATAGAAAGGAATTTAAAATGTCCCCCTTTTTGAAATTATTTTTTACCATAAACTTTCACTAACACTGAAAAACTTTGTTTGCTGACAGACAACTAAATGAAAACAATTTTCGAAATAATGAAAACGAATAAGGTAGTTGGTTATAATAAGTATTTATCTACTACTACTGTTCACTTCGTGGGAACATTGCCAAACTGGTATTATTGCCAAGTTCCTGGAGACTATCTTTTTCTTTACCAAACCTGATAAATGAGGAAAGTTACAACGACACATGCGGAAATTCATTATGGGAATTTTTCTCCTAATTTTCATATTAATGGAAACATGTTGTTATGAAATACACCCAGCCAGCACACGAGTGCAGTTTTGATCTGGATAAATGTTGTGCTGCCGTCTGATATTTTTGAAAGTATTTTTTTTATTATTAGCCTACATTCACCCACTGCTGGGCTTCTCTTTTCTCATGCTCCTTTACTCGGTCTTGTGCCAGTCTCAGTAAAATTATAGTTATACGCCTAAATATCTGATTTAAATTAAAATGAGTAGGTAATTCATTAAAATATTGAATCATAATAACAAAATATATATTTTGCAGTTCTAAAAATATCGCCACCAACTTTCATAAACTCGTAAAGAGTAATTATAATGTAATTATAAACGGTTTAAGTAAGTTAGTACGAAAGTCTAAAATTAAAACGCAAATTCTATAATTAAAACTTTCTAATCTTTTCTGTCACTCTACATAAAAATAGGATCTTGTCAGATACAGTCCATTTAAATCTATTCAATATACTTAGATTCAACTGAAAAAAGAATATTTCTATTTTAAATAATTTTATTCACAGACTAAATCTATATTTTCTCTGAAAAAAGAATATTTCTATTTTAAATAATTTTATTCACAGACCAAATCTATATTTTCTGTAAGTCTAATCGCTTCAATTCAATTATTGTTATTCTACATACTTGTATAGTTAACAAAACTAGAGTAAGTAGTAATTAGACATAATTGTGTAGAAGACAGAAGCGCTTAACTTAGGTGGACCCTGTATTATGGGATCCTGGTTCCTCCACCTCTAGAGAAAAGTGCACTCAATAACATTTTTATTGGGTAATTACAATACAAGAATTTAGCTACATTTACTTTTTAAGTGTGTAGTATGTGTGGTGTAAAATGGATTGGTTTAGGAATGCATAAAGGACAAGCAATTATTTTATAATTGTTTAAATAAAAAATATTTATTAGTAGCTAATTAATAGTTGTAATTTCGATCTGAATTAATTTAATAAGTATTTATTATTATATGTTTCGGGAATCAATCTCGTGACAGTGTCATCACAGTGACCTACATAACGACTCGATCATCGAGGTCGTCAATAAAACAAATATATAAATCTGTCACGTGAGACAGATCGACATAATCATATGTATTTTCTAGTTACAACCTTTCCTGAATGGTGGCAAAGCAATAATCGACAACATTATTGCTTTTCGGCTTGTGTCTGTATTGGTTAGGGGAGATGTGGGTCACATTTAGTTAAGTTTATTACGCAGACCGATCCCACACGATACGTGATGAGTCAACGGCTTTCTTTTGATGAGACGTGAGAACGGTGAATTGCGAAAATGTTTCGTACCTTTGTCGACTTCTGTTACTGTTCGAAAATACAATACTACAATTATTCTAAACGCCAAAAATGTTACTAAATTTGTTATAATACTAACTGCTGCCCGCGGTGTTACCCGCGTTTAAGTTTATACACAGTAGCGACATCTACTTTATAAAGCGCCATTACCTATCAGACTTTTGAGTAAATCTTACGGGAATTGCATACTTTTCGGGATAAAAACTACCCTATGTGTTAATCCAAGGTATCAGCTGCTAACTACGTACCAAATACCATGATAATACGAGGGTTAAACTGAAAGTTCTTAGAAAATCAAAAACTGGGCAAAAATAAAAGCTATTAGTTTTATTATCTCTTTCAAAATAGTGTCCTTTCACACAATGCATCGTTGCATCCGATGAAACCACTGAGCAAAGTAGTTTTCCCACTCGTCTTTAGGGGTTTCTTCGACGGAGTTTTTGGGCATCGGTCAAATTATGAGGTATCCACCGGGCACAAAGCTTCCTAACCGCTAACTGTTCATGAAGGATTCTGTGCACTTGACTAATACCGATGCCTAAGCTTGTCCGAATTTGCTGATAGGTCACTCGTTTGTCATTCTCTATCATACGCCGCACAACACTGATGTTAACTTCAGTCGTCGCGGTAGAAAGCCGTCCCTCACGCAGATCATCGGTAAGAATAGTGCGACCACGTTTCAACTCATTATACCAGTTGTAAATTGTGGCACGGGATGGGGCTTCATCATGAAAGGCCATTTGAAGTCTATTGTTACATTCTTGTTAACTTAAATGATATCGAAAGTCATAAAAAAAATGGCATGAAAATTTACTCGCGTTAAATTCATGCTGACTTGATTCGGGAAATTTTCAATTTGCCGCCAAAACGTAAAACAATAGAAAAATAAAAAAACTCGTTAATATTGACAAAGAGTTCCATTTTCAAAATTAAAACTATTAATTTCGCTACCGGTTCGTAAAATACCTATGAAGAGGTCTAGGAAAAACAATTTTTTTTAATGAAGTTCTTCAAATTATCGAACCAAAAAAATAATAGGTATTCTTGAGTACCTTATCTAGTTAAGTCATATCTTCAATACACAATTAGAATTACTTCACTCGATAAAAAAAATTATTTAAAATTCCACTTTTTTAAAACAAATAACTTATTTTAAACTTACTTCTGACACGTTTTAAGATTTGAAACTTAATTAACCTTTTAGTTATTAATTGAACTAGTCAATTCATTCAAAATAACTTTAGAAAGATTACATGGCATTTTTATATCATATTTTATACACGAAAATACGGAGTCAAAGCGTGAGTTCGCGTTACTCAGTCCGGTCGCAGACCTTATCAACGTCGGACGTGTGTCAAATTTTCCGCCATCACCGCCGCGCTCGCAATTCGATTACGTAGAATAATTGTTGGTGAAAATGGGTAACAAACGCAATAAAAAAAGGAAAAACAGTGTGGAACCATTTCTTGTTGGACCAACTATTATGCACAAAATAAGTATTCCTGTTGGCACAACTACTTTTTTTGCTGTTTCGTAATGGTTTTCGGATGGTTTTCGGATGGTTTTCGAATGGTTTTCAGATGGTTTTCGAAAGGTTTTCAGATGGTTTTTGGATGGTTTTCGGATAGTTTTCAGATGTTTTTGGAAGGTTTTCGAATGATTTTTAGATAGTTTTCAGATTGTTTTTGGATGGTTTTGGGATGGTCTTCAGATGATTTTTAAATGGTTTTGGGATGGTTTTTGAATGTATTTCAGATGGTTTTCTGATGTTTTTCCAATGGTTTTTCAATGGTTTTGTGATGGTATCAAGATGTTTTTGGGATTGTTTCGGGATGGTTTATGGTATGAATGAGAAAATCTTTTAGGATTATTTTCGAATGTTTTAGGATGAATTAGGAATTCTTTTAACATTATTTTCTAATGTTTTTAGAATGAATTAGATATTCTTTTAGGATTATTTTCGAATGTTTTTGGTTTATAGGTTCGATTTATAGGTATAGCTTTACAATTGTTTTTGGATAGTATTTACAGTTTTGGGGTAGTTTTCTATTATCCGATGGTTTCTTTAAGGGTTTGAACTACATAATGTATATTTTAGGCGAAATAACATTTTAGGGAAGTGGCGAATTAGACGATATACTATATCTACAAAGACGACTTACGTTTGCAACGTTTTAAAAATAGTACTTATACTAAAATATTCTTTGATATCACTGTATACTTGTAATAAGAGATGAGTATAATGACGACTGCGGATATTGTGTATGTCAAACGGATTTATTATTTGACAGACAAGAAGTTGTTATTTTACTAAGCTCATCATGTCTTTGACATTATTTATAACTAGCTGTACCCACGGCTTCGCCCGCGTGGATACTGCCTTTCCCGTGGGAATTCTATAAATTGCCGTCTTTATTCTTGTCAGCATCATAAAGGGAACCCATAAACAAAATTCCAGCTTTCTAGGTTGAGCGCCTGCGATAATACTCTTACAGTCCTATTTACTCCCTTTCCGTAGGAATTCTATAAATTGCTGTCTTTATATTTGTCAACATCATAAAGGGAACCTCTATACAAAATTCCAACTTTCTAGGTTGAGCGCCTGCGTTAATACACTTACAGTCCTATTACTCCCTTTCCCGTGGGAATTCTATAAATTGCCGTCTTTATCCTTGTTAACATCATAAAGGGAACCTCTAAACAAAATTTCCAGCTTTTTAGGTTGAGCGCCTGCGATAATACACTTACAGTCCTATTACCCCCTTTCCCGTGGGAATTCTATAAATTGCCGTCTTTATCCTAGTCAACATCATAAAAAGGGAACCTCTATACAAAATTTCAGCTTTCTAGGTTGTGCGCCTGCGATAATACTCTTACAGTCCTATTACTCCCTTTCCCGTAGGAATTCTATAAATTGCCGTCTTTCTCTTTATCAACATCTTTTAGGGAATCTCTATACAAAATTCCAGCTTTTTAGGTTGTGCGCCTGCGATAATACACTTATAGTCCTATTACTCCCTTTCCCGTGGGAATTCTATAAAACCCCATCTTTATTCTTGTCAAAAGAACCTCTATACAAAATTCCAGCTTTCTAGGTTGAGCGCCATACATATTTTTTGGGTAACTTGAACCGTTTATGCAGCGCACGCAACGAAAGCCCTAATAATTTTCCTCGTTTTTGAAACATTTCTCACTGATGCTTCGCTTCTATTGGTCGCAGCGTAATGTTATATAGTCTAAAGCCTTCCTCGATAAATGGAGTATCCAACACAAAAATAATTTTTCAATTCGAACCAGTAGTTCCTGAGATTAGCGTGTTCAAATAAACAAACAAACAAATTCTTCAGCTTTATATATTAGTTTTGATTTTTAAACAGCGACACCTAGCGTAATAGATTTAAAGTGCTTTAATTTTCGCGTGATATCGATATTTAGGTATAATTTAATGAAAACGTAACCATAGCGGCGCGATGTATCTTTTGAATAGCGCCATCTAGCGTAGAATAGAAAGAACTTGATTTAATTTCGGCAAGCGCGTAAATTTTTTCCTATAACTTCTAAAGTATCTATTTAAATTATATGGTGTAAAGATTATAATAATGTACATGAAATGCTTAAGGTAACTAACGTAGTTAACAGGATAAGGATTAATACTGTATACGTCAAAATCGGTTTCCAATTTCCGCATTACTCGAAATCGCTTTTTATTTTATAGTAAGTTATCCGTAAACGATAAATATATGCTATCGCTGACTTTTTTGGAGGCCTAAATAAGAGGAATGTCCTATAATTTTTGTATTGTTATATCTCAAAGGGTTTAGACAGCGTTTTCGTCGACAGCTCCCAAGCGGGTAGATTTTTTCAGACACTCCCAACAATAATCTTTATATTTCAGCCAATTTACACAAAATATTGACAAATTTTATACATAAACCTTCCTCATGAACCAGGCTATCCGTTGGTAAAAACCGCAAGAAAATCCGTTGGGTAGTTTTTGAGTTTATCGCGAACAGACAGACAGACAGACAGACAGACGCGCGGGAGGACTTTGTTTTATAATATGTAAGGATAAAGGTGGGAAGATTGCACTATGTGACGACTATATCAGTGCCATTTGGTGCGAAAGCATTCCGAACTCACTCCAAAACTATACCAAACTCACCCCAAAAGCATTCCAAACTCACCCCAAAACCATTCCTAACTCACCCCAAAACCATTTCTGAGTCACCCCATAACATGCCTCTTATACAGTGTTGCACACGAATGTACTTAATTGTGGTACCAAAGGGAACTATTTAATGACAATTATCTGGTTGTGCCATAGTTGTGCCAATAGGAATACTTTTAGTTGTGCCAAAATTAGTTGTGCGTAGCAGTGGGTCCAACAGGAAATAATGACTTTTCAATCATTATTTCCTGTTAGACCTAAATAAATAACCATAGCTAAAACCATAAGTAAAGAATCCCATTATTTAGTTACAATTTTCAGATAGTTTCATACCAAAAACATTCGAAAATAATCCCAAAACCATTGAAAAACCATCCGAAAACTATTGAAAAACCATCCCAAAGACATCAGAAAACCATCTCAAAACCATCTGAAAACCATCCAAAAATTATCTGAAAATTATCTGAAAATCATCCCGAAACCATCCCAAAACCATCTGAAAACCATGTCTATTTCATTTTTCATATTTGGTTCCTAATAAAAGTTGTTCATAATCTTCATTTTATATTCATTCATATTTATTAAAAAATAATTGTAGGCAATTATTATTTTATTACAAATTAGAAAACTTAAAGTTTCGGTACTGCATATTTTTACACTATGTGCGCAATGATAAGAAAAGACGCTCGGTTGTCGCAACGTGACGCGAGGCGCGGCCCGGGGCGCGGGGTCGACTTCGCGCTTGGGTCGCTGGACCTATGGCGCCTTAACTATCTAGCATCATCCAAACCAAAGTTATGAGAGTTCAAAAAAACGACGAACGTTTTGAGAAAGTGCCCCCAGATGTAAACCCGCTCAATAGGTCTACTCATGCTGCGAGACGCCCCGAATTGTAGAAGAGACTGACTAGGGTCGACGTCGCTTAACTTGCGTGTGCATATTAGAGTGCGACACACAGCCACGCCATCGAGCTCCTCAGAATCTAAAATACTTGATTACATGTATTAATTTTAGAATAAAATTATGTTTTAGGCGGTTTCCCGCTATCTAGCAGAATTTCATTTCGTAAAACACGCTTGGCCTGAAATCTTCTATAGACGACTACTCTTAGGGGACAAAAATAATTAAAAATAATCATCAGTTGGCAGAATTTGTATAAGTCATGTAGGTCAGCATGTTACCGACTACATTCTTGATTAATACTTGTCTTATATTATGTAATTAAAAGGCCTTACAGTTCGTCACTGTGTGAGATTTATTTGGTATTTCAATATTCTATGTGGGTACCGTAAGAGTACTTACGGTACCCACATAGAATATCGAATTCCGCAAGAATATTTTATGGTTTGCATTCAAGTCTGTACGTCTACTTGAATGGTTTTCAACTTACATTTACGTAACGATAATAGTCATTCAATGTATATTAAAATGAATAGTCACATAAAATTTATAAGTGACTTTAAGTGAGTTGCACAAAAACATTTTTATAGTTATAGACCAATGAATAACATACTAAGCGTGGCATCTCAATACACTTTTAGGGTTCCGAATCCAAATGACAAAAAACGGAACCCTTATAGTTCATCATGTCTGTCTGTCCGTCCGAATGTCACAGCCACTTTTTTCCGAAACTATAAGAACTATACTGTTGAAACTTAAGTAGATATATCCTGTTTAATCGTTACAAACAAAAAATAATATTAGTACTTAAAGATTTGTAGATTATGTACGCAAACACTGTTATATACAGTGTTTTCCAGCCTACCGTAGCTTCAACACCAGAGACGTTCCGAGCCTCAGACTTCATAAGACTAGTAACAGTTTTAGAGGAATGAGCATAAAAACGTACAACAAGGTGCGATAAAGTTTTATTGACTTGCCTCTGCATCAATTTAAGTCGCCTATATAAAGTAGGTAGAAGATTATAAATTTTTGATCACTGTAATTTGCTCCTCTGCACTTTTACTTATTTTGCAATGTATAAAAACTTTTAAATACTTGTTATATGATAAAGGCTTTCAAAAAATGCTATATTATTATGCTGAGATTCTGCATATCTTCTCAACATGTTCACGACAAAGTGCTAGTACAGTTAAAAAAAAGTGCCAAGCGCCGCTAAAGAAGATTTCACTTCAAAAATTGACGTGCAAAAGTTTTTGATGTATCAACTTGCAAAATTTATGACATATCTGAGTACAGCTTAAAATAATTAATATCGTTTTGAAAAATAAGAGCCGTGGCACGGCTCTTATTCATAGGAAAAAATAACGGAATTACAAAAATGTTTCTTTGTTTATCTTTCATATAAAATGCGATCAAGATAATCGCAGTGTGAAAATCCTGTAACCTCTGTTAAGTCAAAATAATAATTATTGTTCACTGTTAAAAACAATTCACGTGAAAATCGAAGCGTTCTTGGTATTGATGAGAGTATTCCGCGTACGTAATGTTGTATGTACGTACCTATACTTGAGGCGTTTGCAAGATAGAATGTTTAATGACAAACCGTTGCCTAGCAACCAGTGACAGACAGGTTTTACCAACATTTTTTGAGCGTGCATTTTTCCCGTTGTCCTAAATAGACCTACTGATTATGCACAACTAGTTTGTATGACTTAAAACAACTAGGTATATATTAAATATATTAATAAGTTAATCAATAGATTTTATTTATTTACTTATCAAAAACAACATTATATCTAATCTATCTAAAAGTGAAAGTTATTATGTGTCTCTGTGTGTCTGCCATTTTATGTATGCACTAATAAAAACAGTAATTACCTGGTTAACCCACCCACCCAGGAAAATTATTGTCAATCGTCCGGGTTTTGTAAATAGACAACGGCGGCCGCTCAACAACTTACTAAGAGGCATATTGTCATTTTTGGAAATGTATGAAGGTAGGGTATATAAAAAAAACATAAACATTATGTACATTTGTTTTATTTGCATATGTAACAAGGTAGGAAGACAATGACGAGTTTTAAGCCAATCACAATTGTTATCTTCACCTCAATCACACAACTCATTATGATACGGTTTTTACTATCGTTTAGAATTTTGTCCAGTAGACATAGATATACCAACATTTTCTATATCGTCTCAATAAAAAGTATGAAGGACGTGTGCTACAGCTGTTCAATACTTACATAAATTTCAGTTCAATAAATACAACAGCAATATGTTACTCTGATTAGACCATCACAGTAACATCAACAAACATAGACATGAATAGTACACAGCATAGTCATAGTTGAAGTAAATTCCTACAATACAAGGGACAAAAAAGATATACAGAGTTAACTGACATCTACAATCCAAGAGGCAATGAGGAAGTATTGGATTTAATGAAACCTAACAAAATATCTGAATGCTATGGATACATTGGCAAAACATTAAATATACATTTTGTGATGGCTATATTACTAAAACTGAATATAAAAGAAAGAAATATAAGTTACAAGTAAAAAAGAAAAAATAATATGTATTACTGATCGTTATCATGGTTATTATAAAGTCAAAGTCAAAAATACATTATTCTTTGGGCCCTTACGGGCACTTACACACATCATTTACAATGAGAGTTTAAAGTACATATTATATTTGTGTATTAAATATTACATAAATAAGCTACTCTATAATTATGGAATAACTGATCATTCATTGATTAGTTCAACCATCACTGCATGATGATGATGATCAGCTTGTTTCACTAGTGACCTTCAGGTCATGGTAGGTTGAGGTGTTATTCATAACAAATTCATCCATGACTGCATCAGTAATTCCATCCAGCGTTGCCATTTTATTCTCTTCTTTTTTACTTGTTCTATACATTTGTTCTCAAACCATTCTTCGAAGACTTTTGAGTTCATTTCCTTGTGGAAATCTCCATCACCCTTTTTGCTCTCAAAAATTAGATTACTCCATCTAAGAAACCATCCTGTGATCCTGAAATAATTATTGTTGCAACTACTACTGTGAACTTCAAAATGAAATGAGCACTAAGTAAAAATTAAAGATTATCAAACACAGAATATTTTAAGATATAATACTAGTAAAAAACAATAAATTTGAATACTTACGGCATTTTAAAAACACTCACAGTTATTCGAGCACTCAGTTTTCGCGCACTTTACAAAGTAATATAGATAAAAAATATTTCTGTTGCGTCTATCCAACTGAAACTTTTTTAAAATGTTGTCAGGTTGGTACTCTGTAGTGTGAATACAGATTAAAACAGGGGCCCTACCCTGGAGTTAATAGCGATTTTAAACCCATTTCAATACCGTTCCAATGATCGCAAATATCAATTTTTATTTCGTACCCTTGAAACACATTGGATAGATGTTGGATGGAAATTAGTATCGCCTAAGGATTGGCAATGTCCACCTTGAAGTTAGCTCCCAAATAGTGATGGCCACGTGTCTATGCTAGTTTACGCCCCATCAATTATGTTAATATATATAAAAACTCCGATAAAAACTACGCTAATTCATTAATTTATTAATTTCTTAGAAGATAAAACTCAAAAATACACTAAACAATATTTTTCTTAATATTTTAAACATGTTTTATTTAATTTTCCTCGGAAGATTTAAGTATGGTAGTTGCCAAAACAGAAAATGAAGAAGTAGGTATTTATGAAGATTTTTTATTGTCAGTGTCAGCTAGGCTACTCTTGACACCAATACGCAGTGATCGGTATTGACAATTTGTCATTTCGTACTCTGCAGTTGCTATACTAGCGCCTATTGATATGAAATTGCGTGGTCATTATATGAACTAAATGGCATCTAGCTAGACAACATCGACGTACAATAATCGGTAATTCGGTACCCTCGACATTATTTTGACAGCTAATTATTGGTTTGATATTGGCCAATAGCGGAGATTTTTCCAATAGCTAAATAGTAACTTTTTAAGTAAAGCTTCAAGACAATTCTTCATAATTATCGAAAACTATTATTGATAATAGTGTGCCTAGCACTCCCAACCTATTGTTTTATGCTCACAATACCGTAGAGCGCACCATAGGAGTATAAAAAATAGAAAATGAAGATGGGACTGCTTTATGTGAAACCCTGAGGAAAGCGAACGGAAGGAGCCATAGCTAACTAATGAAGAAGCAAACAGCGACTTCTTTATACGGCGACGAGACGGCGCCACGCTGTAGAAAACCAGCGCCCTAATATTTCATATATGGTGATAAGTGCTAAATGTGAAATGTTGTTGCATTAAATTGTTATCTATCGAATGAGTAAACATGATAAAATGCAGTTGTTAATAAATGTACAGGTAGATAATATTATTGTGTGTAGGAAGGAATGTTTTATAAATAGGGAAACAAGGAATTTATTGTTAAGTCAAGACAAGTCAAAGCGGTTTTTACAGAAAATATATTACAAAAGGTCTTAAAATATTACAATTGTTTCACTACCTATTTTATTAGATAAAAATATTATGCAAACTTGTGATTATAAAACTCCTGAAGACTATAGAAATATTGGCAGATCAACCATATAAGTTACTTTTTCATTAAGTATAAATTCAAGTATATTGATTAGTTTTGTTTTTGTAGAAGTGATAGAAGGATATAATTAGCTACTGATACATCATTAGGTATTCCTCTTGTTTTACAATGTCATAAAAATGGTGTGAAATAAATGTTATTGAATAAAACCATATTTTTCTCTACCAGTCCATCATCATCCCATTTTGCTGCATTATCATCCAAATAAAGCGGCAAAAATTATAAATGTATGTGGTGAGTTTACATTACATTTAAATGAAAGTGATGTTTACTGAGATTGACATGAATAATGTTTCTACTGCTGAAGCTCAACAGGCCCTTACCGCTGGCTCGTCAGTTGCTGAGATAAGGAGGCATTTAAAAAAGGTCCCTTTTAGTTATAACTATGGTTAGCCCACACCACAGGTAAATATTGAGCGGGCCTGAGTAAGAATGTAAATAAAAAAAAACTAATACATTTTTTTATTGATTTTTTTTATATTTTTAAAATACTTATTTTAATTATCAAATCACAGTCAAAAGTTCAAATTAAAAATAAATAGTTTTATATAAAAAAAAATGTATTTAATCATTGCTGACGATATCCATATAAATAACAATAATTGTTTCGGCAAATTACAGTCAAGTTTACATTACAATAACTTTATTACAATTATTATTTTCTAATCATTGCTCACGGTAACTGTGTAAATAACAGTAAATGTTATTGCATAATTTATCAATCTAATTTACAGTTGAAAACGACAAATTAAATTCCTTTTTTATAACAATATTATTAGTTTCTGATTCTGATCTAATAGTTTATATAGATCCAGCACTGACAAATGCATCTGCTCATCATAACTCCCACCAGTTTTCCTTATGGAAGCTGCATAAGAGGCACACCACTTCAATGGCTGCTTCTTTTGTACCCAGTAGTCCCAGTACTTACTGAAAAATAACATAAGAAATTAATCATTACAAACAACAGTCAGACGCAGCAGAGGACTTTGTTTTATAATTTGTAAGGATGGCTACTTACATGTACATAGATAATTGTATTAAAAGTGACAGGAAACAAGTATAGAAGATTTGATTTTGTTAATTTAAAGAACTTATTATAACTAGGTACATATATAACAATAATCGAAATTTAATTACCTTTGCGATTGAAAAGAGCACACTTTCTGTCCGTCTGCTGTTTGGTCTGCGATAAGTTCATAGCAAGGAAACTTGGCGATGCCAGGAGTTCAACTCCAAAAGTTCTCATCTCATCTTAGCTGCGAATATGCCATTTTTATCTGCAAAAGAGAACAAATTAATGTAGTAACGTACCGTAGTTCTAAATTTACAAGTATAAAATGTAAATAATTATCATTTTTATATCACTCACCGTCGTGCGCTCGTACCATTGACACGCGTCGTCGTTGCTTTTTTCTGCCAACTAATATACTAATCATGTCAAGCAAATGCGATCAATGTAATCGAAATATAACGAAAACTAAACCCGGGTTAGAGTGTAATCGTTGTGAAAGGATTGTGCATCTAAATAATCAATGTAGCGGCCTCACCAACAAACAGCTCGCTGCTTTGCGAGCCACGGAGAGTTTAGAGTGGACATGTCAGGAGTGCCAAAACAGTTCACCGAGACGCCGTTCAATTATCATCCCGGACGACGAGGAAGTTGACGAGGACGAAAAGATTGCTGGTTCTACCGAGGTACGATTAGATGTTAAAAAATTACTTGGCGATATTTCGAAAGAAATGGAAAAAACCATTAAGAGAGAGTTGAAAGATGTCACTCAGTCGCTTCAGTTTTACACAGAGAAGATGGATGAACTCATAAAAACTGTTGATGACATGAAAGGCAATGTAAATCTATTAAAAAAATCGAAACAATTATCTTGAAACGAGGGTAGGAGCCCTTGAACAACGTATTCAAGAAATGGAGCAGCAGAAATTAAGCAAATATGTTGAAATACACAATATCCCTTTGAAGGAAGACGAAAACTTACTTGAGATTACTAGTAGTATAGCCAAAGAAATCCAACAAAATGTAGAAAATATAAAATATGCAAAACGCCTACCGGCAAAAAGCGATCGGCCAGGACCATTGCTAATAAAATTGAAAAATGAGCAAACGCAGGAGGCATGGATAACTGCGATTAAATCAAGAAGCCACCAGATTACCATCTCTAAGATCTTCCCTAACGCCACATTACCAAAAGCAGATGATGCAATATTTATATGCGAAGCTCTAACACCCTACAATAAAAAAATATTGTGGTGTGCTAAACAGGAACTCAAAGACACCTATAAATACATATGGATGAAGAAAGGAATACTACGGGTGCGAAAAGAAGGAAATAATCAAAAAACGCATGTTATTCGTTCACTAGAAGACATTAAAAAGCACAAGTGCTCCCCTAAGCTGTGAGTGTAAATAGTGATCGCGTTAAGAACATTTAATATTTCCTACCTACTTCATTATGGACGATATTCAAGACGATATCTTAGAGGTAAATAACTGTTTAAATCTCAAAACTTTCTTAAATAATGTCATCGAAGACATTTCATTGTTGTGTGTACATATGAACATTCGATCAATTATAAAAAACTTTGCTTCACTAGAACAATTTGTCCATTCATCTTCAAAAAGTATTGATATTATTATGCTAACTGAAGTCAATATCACAGATCGCCTATGTAGTCTTTATCAGTTAAGCGGGTACAAAATGTACGTAGAACTGCGGGGGAATCGGCGAGGCGGAGGTATAATTATATACATAAAAAACGAACACAAATTCCACGTAAATAACCACAAAACACAGCACTGTGAAAGTTTAATTGGATATATCACTACGCCTTCCAATTATTCAGCACTTCTATGTTGCATATATCGCCCACCAAGTAATAGTAAACACTTATTTATCAGTGAGTTAGACACATTGTTAAGTAAAATAAATAATCAAAATGATTTGTACATACTAGGAGACATAAACATTGATCTGAAAACGGACTGTCCTGTAAAACATAAATATAATACCACTATGTACAGTCATGGTTTAGCTTGCGGGATCTCAGAATATACGCGAATAGAACTAGTTAACAGCAGACTCAGTCAAACTTGCATAGACCATATTTACGCACGATCCCGCTCACTAAACCTGTACACGGCGGCACTCGGAACTGCACTGGCCGACCATCGCGTCGTTGCACTCGCATTGGCTAGACGGCCGACCCGGGTCACACGGGCGGATTCTGATTACATTACGCGATTTGATCGGAAGATACTTACTAAAGAATTAAATAATATAGATTGGGAACCTATTAAACAAATAATTTGTCCTTTTAAAATATACCAAATCATAGTAAATAATATGCATAGTTGTTACGAAAAAGCTAAAATCAAAACTAAAATAAATTTAAACAAACACAGATTAAAAAACAATTGGATAAATGGAAAAATTTTAAGAGCGTGCCAATATAGAGATAAATTATTTATGAAATGGCTATCGGATCCAACTAATAACATAATAAAACAAAAATACAATTCATCCAGAAATTATGCCAATAAATTAATTAATAGTAATAAAAATAAAAAGCTACATGAAGATATAAATACATTTAAAAACAACCCTAGACGCCTATGGGAAATTCTAAACAAAATTACTGGTAGGGCAAAAGGCGTAGCAGATACTATTATCCTTAATGCACTCCAGAGTAACAATTGCAGGACTGAGGACATAGCTAATAACTTTGCTGATAGTTTCGCTAACAACGTAAAAAATATTATTCCAAAATGTAATATAACACTCCTTAATAATAAATCTTACGCGCATTCAAATAATATGTCTTGTAGATTTCAAAAAGCCACTGAGAAGACAGTTCTCAAAGAATTAAGATCATTAAACAATTATAAAGCACCAGGTGTTGATAAAATTAGAACTCAGGACTTAAAAAGCATAGAAACCAAAATAGCAGGAGCAATAGCTCACTTTATCAATACAACGGTAAAAATAGGTAAATATCCAAATCAACTTAAAACGGGAATAGTCAAGCCCATACATAAGAAAGGAAGTACCAATAACTATGATAACTACCGTCCAATCACAATACTTTCCACTCTAGATAAGATAGTAGAAAAAGTTATATCTAAACAAATACACTTATTTTATAGAAACCACAATATAATAACTAACAAACAATTTGGATTTCAATCTAACAAAAGTACAACACAATTACTTACAAAATTCACTGATAGCATCTATAAACATCTTAACGACAAGAAACAAGTATTAGTTCTCTTCATTGATTATAGTAAAGCGTTCGACACCTTAAGGCACAATGTTTTGATTGAAAAGCTCAACGACTGTGGTATTCGCGGACCGTTGAACAATTGGTGTGCGGATTATCTTAACGACAGATCATACGTTGTCAAGGTGGGTGACGCAATAAGCAAAAAGATAGCGGTAACAGAGGGCACAGCGCAGGGTTCTGTGCTCGGACCATTGCACTACATAACCTATGTAAATGACTCTGTGAATCTAGTCTCCAAGTGTGAAATCTACCAGTTTGCCGATGATACCTGTCTCATAGCAGCGGATAATAATTTAGAAAAAGCATTAGAACATTTGCAAGCGGAGTTCACACTACTATCTAAGTGGTCTCATGACGTGGGCCTTGTTCTGAATACCGAAAAAACAAAATTAATGTACGTCAGTTCAAGCCATAATAGAAAAACACATAAAATAAAACTTAAAGCACACAGTCATAACTGCCTGCATGCCAATTTCGATAACTGTTCATGTGAACCGGTTGAAGTAGTTAAAAAACAAAAATACTTAGGCCTATTCATTGACGACAGGCTTAAATGGACAGAACATATCAAATACATATGCGACAAACTACGAGCGATACTGGCCAAATTCATAATTATAAAAAGACAAATTCCCTATAGCATATTACTGAACTTATACAAAGCATTAGGTGAATCAATTATTTCATATGGATTAAGCAGCTATGGTAGAACATGCAAATCACATCTTGATCCAATATATGGACTCCAGACGCGAATAATAAAAGCTATTGTACCAACTAAACTTAAGAACGAAAACAGAAATAATTATGAAAAACTATTCTATCATTGTAAGATACTTCCCATTCACTACCAAGTAAAGTATATGCTGCTTGTTGAACAATTTTATAATGAAGAATATCAGATAGTCGTTAACAATAATTACCCCACACGAAGTGTAAATCATAATAAACTGAAGATTCCAACTTACAATAACCTTTATGGAAAACAGTTACTACAGTATCAAATACCGAGACTAATAAACGACCTACCTGTAACCTTAAAATCCCAAATAAATAAATCAAATTTAAAAAATAAATTAAAAAATTTCCTATTATCGTTAATTTAAATAAACAATAACTTGTTCACCCCGTGTAGTTTCACAATACTGAGTGCACAGTGTACTTGCGCGTGCGGCGAAGAGCGACGGCAGCGACGACGCGGTGTTTGCGGCGGGCGAGCGAAAATGAGTGCCGGTGTGCGGACAAACCAGCAGTGGTTTTTGACACACTGATGTAAACGAATCAACTATTGTATAAAACTGTGTAAATTCTTAATAAATAAATAAATAATAAAATATAAAATACTTACCAAACAAAACGTAACACGTATTATTGTTATTTATTTATTTGTATTGTATGTACTGACACTGACAATAAAAATCTTCATAAATACTTCTTCTTTTTCCGTTTTGGCAACTATAAAACTTAAATTATCCGTAAGAAATTAAATAAAACATGTTTATAATCTTCAGCAAAATATTTTTTGCGGTATTTTAGTCTATTTTTGGGTTTTATGTTCTAAGAAATTAATAAATAAATCAAATAACGAAGTTTTTAATTTAATTATAACATAATCGATTTGGCATATCTAGCATAATCACCGTGGCCATCACTATTTGGGAGCTAACTTCAAGGTGGACTTTACCAATACTTAGGCGATACTAATTTCCATCCAACATCTACCCAATGTGTTTCAAGGGTACGAAATAAAAATTGACATTTGCGATCATTGGATAAAAATTGAAATGGGCCCCAGGGGCCGGTGATTATGCTAGATATGCCAAATCGATTATGTTATAATTAAATTAAAAACTTCGTTATTTGATTTATTTATTAATTTCTTAGAACATAAAACCCAAAAATAGAATGAAATACCGCTAAAAATATTTTTCTGAAGATTATAAACATGTTTTATTTAATTTCTTACGGATAATTTAAGTTTTATAGTTGCCAAAACGGAAAAAGAAGAAGTATTTATGAAGATTTTTATTGACAGTGTCAGTACATACAATACAAATAAATAAATAACAATAATACGTGTTAGTGTTACGTTTTGTTTGGTAAGTATTTTATATAAAAATGATAATTATTTACATTTTATACTTGTAAATTTAGAACTTAGAACTACGGTACGTTACTACATTAATTTGTTCTCTTTTGCAGATAAAAATGGCATATCCGCAGCTAAGATGAGATGAGAACTTTTGGAGTTGAACTCCTGGCATCGCCAAGTTTCCTTGCTATGAACTTATCGCAGACCAAACAGCAGACGGACAGAAAGTGTGCTCTTTTCAATCGCAAAGGTAATTAAATTTCGATTATTGTTATATATGTACCTAGTTATAATAAGTTCTTTAAAATAACAAAATCAAATCTTCTATACTTGTTTACTATCACTTTTAATACAATTATCTATGTACATGTAAGTAGCCATCCTTACAAATTATAAAACAAAGTCCTCTGCTGCGTCTGACTGTTGTTTGTAATGATTAATTTCTTATGTTATTTTTCAGTAAGTACTGGGACTACTGGGTACAAAAGAAGCAGCTATTGAAGAGGTGTGCCTCTTATGCAGCTTCCATAAGGAAAACTGGTGGGAGTTATGATGAGCAGATGCATTTGTCAGTGCTGGATCTATATAAACTATTAGATCAGAATCAGAAACTAATAATATTGTTATAAAAAAGGAATTTAATTTGTCGTTTTCAACTGTAAATTAGATTGATAAATTATGCAATAACATTTACTGTTATTTACACAGTTACCGTGAGCAATGATTAGAAAATAATAATTGTAATAAAGTTATTGTAATGTAAACTTGACTGTAATTTGCCGAAACAATTATTGTTATTTATATGGATATCGTCAGCAATGATTAAATACATTTTTTTTTATATAAAACTATTTATTTTTAATTTGAACTTTTGACTGTGATTTGATAATTAAAATAAGTGATTTGATAATTAAAATAACTATTTTAAAAATATAAAAAAAATCAATAAAAAAATGTATTAGTTTTTTTTTATTTACATTCTTACTCAGGCCCGCTCAATATTTACCTGTGGTGTGGGCTAACCATAGTTATAACTAAAAGGGACCTTTTTTAAATGCCTCCTTATCTCAGCAACTGACGAGCCAGCGGTAAGGGCCTGTTGAGCTTCAGCAGTAGAAACATTATTCATGTCAATCTCAGTAAACATCACTTTCATTTAAATGTAATGTAAACTCACCACATACATTTATAATTTTTGCCGCTTTATTTGGATGATAATGCAGCAAAATGGGATGATGATGGACTGGTAGAGAAAAATATGGTTTTATTCAATAACATTTATTTCACACCATTTTTATGACATTGTAAAACAAGAGGAATACCTAATGATGTATCAGTAGCTAATTATATCCTTCTATCACTTCTACAAAAACAAAACTAATCAATATACTTGAATTTATACTTAATGAAAAAGTAACTTATATGGTTGATCTGCCAATATTTCTATAGTCTTCAGGAGTTTTATAATCACAAGTTTGCATAATATTTTTATCTAATAAAATAGGTAGTGAAACAATTGTAATATTTTAAGACCTTTTGTAATATATTTTCTGTAAAAACCGCTTTGACTTGTCTTGACTAAATTCCTTGTTTCCCTATTTATAAAACATTCCTTCCTACACACAATAATATTATCTATGGCTCCTTCCGTTCGCTTTCCTCAGGGTTTCACATAAAGCAGTCCCATCTTCATTTTCTATTTTTTATACACCTATGGTGCGCTCTACGGTATTGTGAGCATAAAACAATAGGTTGGGAGTGCTAGGCACACTATTATCAATAATAGTTTTCGATAATTATGAAGAATTGTCTTGAAGCTTCACATAAAAAGTTATACTATATAGCTATTGGAAAAATCTCCGCTATTGGCCAATATCAAACCAATAATTAGCTGTCAAAATAGTGTCGAGGGTACCGATTGTACGTCGATGTTGTCTAGCTAGATGCCATTTAGTTCATATAATGACCACGCAATTTCATATCAATAGGCGCTAGTATAGCAACTGCAGAGTACGAAATGACAAATTGTCAATACCGATCGCTGCGTATTGGTGTCAAGAGTAGCCTAGCAGATCCGTGCGACCATTCACAAAATAAAACATTGCATAGACTCCGATTGGTAACCACAGTTACCACAAGCAAAATTGAGTTCGCGAGGTTGGTAGCTCTAGTTACCAGAAGCAATTTAATGGGTGTACGGAGATGCTAAAGATTGTTGAATCGAAGTAAAGAGACAGCCTTGTGTTATTTTTGCGGAACTTGTGAGTTCAAAATGTAGAAATCTTCATCACATAGTAATATAAATATCGACAATAAATAAATACAAAACACTTGAATACTTTGTTTATGATAGGTTTAAATTTAATTTTGAATTCATAATTGATAAACTTACCTTCATCATGGACTTTCCGGTGAATCCTATTTCTCGGTTTATTTCGTCCAAAAAATTGTGAGAATAGTCGTAGTTTCTTCCGAGACTTTACTCGTGTTTCATTTCTGTCCTTTATAACGTTGAATACGGTGGCCAAACTGACGACGAAAGTTTCGGCGGTTTTTTGTGCCACTTTTTACTAATATATCAACAAGCAATATTTATTGCAAATATTATAATTGCAATTTGCAACGAGAAAATAATAACTTGTAAACAAGACAAGATAGGTATGGTATGTAATGGCGCCAATATCGGCGGCCTGTCATTGGTCAGTGTCATAACGCGACCGATTCAAATTGAATCACAGTTTCGTTCCAATGGACACAGACACAGTAGAAAAATAAATATAATTAGTAGAAAAATAAACTGTTTATTTAAATTAATAAATACGCGTTACGTAATATTTTTATTGTACACAATATTAGTAGTAATTATTTTTATTGATTTGAAATTATATTTTTTTATGACAAATTATCACATTTAGTTTCCATAATGGAGAACACAAAAGGGTCAAAATATTAGTATCAAATACACCTAAAATCAGAGCGTAGAACATGTATATTACATTAGTTTTTATTTTAATTCAATACATGCAGTATTTCCGAAGTTATAACGACGAGAAGTTTAAGTAATTTTTTGAATTTCCGAGATTACGCGCGCTCATACTAATACGTCACACCCCGACTGCCCCGTTCAGCCCGCGACCGCGACAGGCGCGGCGCTTAGTAGGGTGCATTTCATTTTGTTTCGATTGTCTTCGTTTTCCTATTAAGTACTTATAGTAGTATTCTGTGCTTATAGTGTGCTTGTATTTCAAAGTAATAATATTATCCTTTATATCCGATTACACTCAAGTGAAACGTGTAAGTATTGTGTAGAATGGAAGGTTTTCTAAAAGGTCTGTCGGAAAACTAAGTTTACTATTTACCACGAAAACTAAGGATAAATGCGGGCCGCGAGTTTGATACTTCTGACAAAACATTGACTTATTAAATATTTTCTTCATACTCTAAATAGTAGGAAGAAAGTATTTCCATATGTATTTTTTGCGGACCGCCAATACAGTCGTTGAGAAGCACTGCACTGCGCTGCTTTGTAAAAAAAAGTAGTGGTATTTATTAGGTAGGTACTGTTTCTAGTTTTCAGAATAACAAAAATGCACGTGTGGCACTAACGGATCAAATCATAAAAGTGCACAGATGGTCAAATTCCTTTTTTAACACAATGAACAAAAACGTTTGCCAATCACGCCGTGTCCGCGCCCGGGCACTTTACGAGTTGAAATATAGGTTCAGTTAGTTCAGTGAAAACATACCTACCCAATAATACCTACATAATCAAAATAATTGAGCCTTTCAGTATGCGAGCACTTTATTTATTTTTTAATAAGTTGATATTTCGTCAGAGCTATTTACATAGGTACTAGGTAAGATACCTATTTAAACAATCAAAAGTACCTAGACAAGTACCTACGTACGTTAAGAAGGTCAAATGTGGCGAGGATAAGTAGATAAGAAGAACTCATCGAAATGGTCTTCACAGCAGCAGTGCGCTTTAGTTTTAAGGCCTATTGAATCAACTCTTTTTACGGCTTTCATCCACTTTTTCCTCATTTTTGGGTCCTCAGGCACATAAAAAAAGAGTTTGTCAGGAGTTTTAACAGCCAAATTGAAGCACCGAGGCACAATACAGTATTTTTGTTCATTTTTACCACAAAAAACTTTATATTTTTGATTTTTGCTGCGCACCGGCATGCGAACGAGAGCGCGATTGTCGAATGACGCGGGGTGTGACGTCATCGCATAGTAAGAGCCCGCGGGCGTTTTTAAAAACTTTCGTACTTTGATCTTATATAATAATATCTCAGCCATTATTTAAGATATGAAAAAAGTAAATACACAGTTTTTCTCGTAATTTTTTGTAGATTTATTTGGCATATAAAGTAAAAAACGTTTGTCAGGTCCATTATGGAACGCCAGTTGAATGGAACGAAACGTCCTGTTAAATACATAACGTTTTAAATAGGTCGGGGTTTTAATGCGTGGTAACCCGCCAAATTAAATATCACATTTAGAACATGAATTGTTAGGTAATTGAATTACTACTTTTATTGGGTGCTTATAAAAAAAACTCCCAAATGTTTGTGCTAATGAGAAAAATATTTTTTAATTAGTTTTAAGGGTTGATGAGTCAACAGAAACATTTCGATTTTTTACAAAACCAGTTTCCGTGTCCATATGAAAAGTTTTTTGCAATGTAGTGGTTTCAGTCGTTCTAAAATATATTTTATTACGACGCATTATTATATAGATGAATATTAACGACATTAACAATGACTTTACAAAAAAAAGTTCTACTAATGCTGTGATAACCCTAAATATGGTTTGTTTACATCAATTCTACGGACATCTTGAACAAAGTATAGTTTTAAATTATATGTTATAAAAGAAAAGAAAAAAGAAAAGTACTTTATATTTTTAAATGACAAAAAAGGCCGTATTAGGGATAGAAAAAAGAAACCACGTGTTTTATCGAAAACTGAAGCGCGTACGATTAGCCGCTGGTGCATCACGGAAGCTACTGCCCGTGGAGGGGCGATGCATTTGCTATTATACTTAAGTTAGCGACGCATTATAAAAATGGTCGGATAATCGTATTCGCTATTGATATTTATTTATAAAAAACCAAAATTTACCTTAGTTTAAGAAATGACTTAGTAGTAAATAATACAAAATTTTATAATATTAATTTAATCTATTGTGCATTACATCGCTTACACTCTGCCTCCTTAGTGCTAACTAGTTAGCACTATCAATCCGTGGAGAGAGCAAGGCAACACGCGTGACTGGTCTACGCAACAAACCCGTGCGCGTACGCACGTCTACAGTACGAACTCGTCCGTCCGCGCCTACATGGGCCGCGCTTACAACTCCATGACGCCAGTTACTACGGTCTAAATTAGGATCGGCGATTAACACATAGTCTCCCACCTGTAACGACCTCGTCTCCTGTGTCCACTTGTGACGAGGCAATAAAGTTGGCAAATATTCTTTTACCCAGCGGCCCCAGAACATGTCTGCCAACCGCTGTGCAATACGCCAACGTTTTCTTAAACATAAGTCGTTGTCACTAAACTTACCTAACAGTGGGCTATTTGAAGAAGAGCCAATCAAAAAATGATTAGGAGTTAACGCTTCTGGGTAACGATGATCCGTGGAAACGTGTGTGATTGGGCGGCTATTCACTAGGGCTTCAACTTCGGCTAATAAAGTTGCCAAAGTGTCAGGATGTGGAGCGCGCTCTTTCAGTGCTACTTTCAAGGCAGTCTTTACTGTGCGGATCATGCGTTCCCACGCACCTCCCATTTCAGGAGCTCCGGGTGGTATAAATTTCCATTCGACTCCGCGAATGGCCCCGTCCTCACAAATAGCAGAAGTATTTAACTCCTGTAAGCTGCGCTTCAACTCGCTTTCCGCGCCTCGTAAATTGGTGCCATTATCAGAGATAATGACAGACGGCATACCTCGACGTGAAGCCATGCGAGTCAGCGCCATAATGGTTGAGTCGGTGGATATATCTTCAGTCAACTCAATATGTATTGCTCTAATTGTAAGGCATGTGAAGAGCATGCCATATCGTTTCTGCTGTCGACGTCCGACAGTAACATACAAAGGTCCAAAAAAATCTACTCCACAATGACTAAAGGGTCGCCTATTGTGTTGCAATCTAGAAGCTGGCAAGTCAGCCATCCGCTGCGGTTGTGGCCTCGCGCGTCTATAGCGACAAAACAAACAGTGAAACGCGACTGAACGGACAGTGGGTCGCAATCCTAGAATCCAAAATCGTTGACGCAATTCGTTCACGACAAGCTCATGAGCCCCGTGGAGTGCTTGTCTGTGATAGTGTTCAACTAATAGAATCGTTATTCTGTGTTTACCGCATAAAATAACAGGCCGTATTGTTGCAAAGTCAACCCCCACTACTTTATCTATTCGACCTCCGACGCGTAGAATACTAGACTCGTCGAGGTAAGGCGACATCTGTAGGAGACGACTAGTAGAAGGCAAAGGTAAGTTTTGTCGTAAATAATTCAGTTCGGTAGCAAAAGTATCTTGCTGACATTTTTTTATAAGCAGATCTTCTGCCTCCTTCATTAAAAAAATATCTAATTGAATTTGCTTACGTTGACATTTTCTAATGAACAGCAAAATCCTAGCCGTGGCGCGCACCAGAGTGATCCATGTCGAGATATTATCTTCATTAGGTAAAGATAAATCTGAGCTGTCTACGATCGTTGTTAATACGGACCGCGCCTCGCACATTGCGTCTTCAGACTGTTTTTTGAATTGGCGGTCCTTGGGCCACTCATCTTCAGGGCGGCTCAAAAATGAAGGACCATGAAACCATGCGTCTGAAAATGCAAGTGTTGGAGCGTCCTCTCTGGTCGCTATATCGGCCACGTTAAGATTAGATGGTACGTAACGCCACTCGCAGGCCTTCGTCAACTCGTCGATCTCACCTAGGCGGTGAGCGACATAAGGCTTATAGTTACGAGGGTCGCTCCGTATCCATTGCAAAACTGTGCTCGAGTCCGTCCAAAAATAACGCTTTGTGGGCTGTATATCTTTGTGCTCACTCTGTATAGTTGCGGCGAGACGTGCACCTAAAAGAGCACCTTGTAATTCGAGTCTCGGGATCGACACGGGTCGTAGAGGACTCACCCTACTTTTACTGCTAACAAAACATACAAGTGTCTTACCGTCTGAACGAATAAAACGTAAATAAACAACAGTCGCGAACGCCTTTAATGACGCATCACAAAAAATGTGTAATTCCGTTCGCATAATATTATTATCACAATCGCTTACGTTTCGTTCATTTGTGTAGCACGGTAACCATTCACTAGCATTCTCGTAGCAGCGAGGAATGCGTAGCGAGTGTAGTTGTTGCAAGCCATCTAACCAATTAAGAAATCTAATGTGTTCGTCGGGTTGGATGCGGCAATTCCATTCAATACTACTACGATGTACGTTTTGAAATATAATTTTACCTTTTATAATAAAAGGTGAGAGAAAACCGTGTAAGTCGTATACTGACATAATTATTCCTAACATTTGAGCTTTAGTAGGCGGCTCCGAACCTTCTAAAATATTTTTCGGTATGCGATCGAGTGATACATGAAAACCGAATGAGTCATCGCTCGGATGCCACATCAAACCGAGAGTGCGCTCACTCGTGTTCGTAGCTCCGAGTTTGAACTCCACCGCGGTAGGCGCGAGCGCATCTGACGGGATCGACTGCAATACATTTTTACTATTACTCGACCACCGCGTTATCTCAAATCCCGCTTTACTATGAACGTTTGTTATGTCGCGTACTAATTGAATCGCTTGACTTTCGGTGCTACACGAATGCAAACAATCGTCCATGTAATGATTATTAATTATGACGTCACAAGCCTCGGGATATTGATCTTGATATTTTAACGCATTTTTATTACGAATATATTGCGCAATAAATGGAGAACAAGTCGCGCCAAAAATTAAACTTTGCATTACGCAAATTTGTAAGGGTGCGTCCACATTAGGTTGCCACAAAAAACGCAACATATGTTGGTCTTCAGGGCGTATTCTTATTTGGAGAAACATATCTTTTATGTCTCCAATCAACACGAATTTATTTTCACGGAAACGAAACATAATTCCTAGTAATGAATTATACAAATTTGGGCCGGTCAATAAAAAATCGTTTAAACAAACACCGTTAGTTTTACCCGCGCCGTCGAATACTAGTCTTAACTTGCCGGGTTTGTTCGGGTTCTGAACCCCAAAATGTGACAAATACCATACGTGATCAGCTGTGAGGTCATGATTACTTAGTTCTCGAGCATAACCGTGCTGAATAAGTTTGTCTATTTCTTTACTATATTTCTCTGAATATACGGTGTCAGTTTGAAACTTTTTAAGCAAGCCGCGTAGCCTACTACGCGCGTACTCATAACTATCCGGCAAATTGAAATGGTCATTTACGAAAGGCAGGCCAACTTCCCATCGATTACCTATATTACGTGCTGTTTCATCTAACATACGTACAGCTCTCAAATGTGCCGTATTCTCACGACGTAAGGTTGAAATTCCTATAGAATCTAATTCGAATGAAGTTTTAACTAAATTATTTAATTCACGCATTTCATTCATTTGTATGTCTGTGTGACGAATGTGAAATGTATGGCCGTTCACGGGAGAATGTAAGGGGCCCAAGCAGCCATGAACGGACCATCCCAGGCGGCACTTGGTGGCGTAAGGTTCACGCCTGTTGCCATGCAATATTTCCAAAGGAGCTATTAAAGAATAATTATCTTCGCCTATGAGTAAGCGAGGCAATACACATTGTTTACAAACGTAATCTTTAATAGATAGCAAATGTTCACAATTAATGTCGTTTATAATTGAAAGATTCTGCATAGGTAAATTTAACTTATTTACTTGACGTAAAATTATATCATGACTGACATTATCAAAACCTGATATTTTTATACATAATTTAGGAGCATCAGATTGATACACCTCGATACCGAAAGCGTCAACAAATTTAATTGAACTAGATATAGAACTCTTAAGACCTAATTCTTGTACCAAGCTCTTGTCTATCATAGATATAGATGCACCGTCGTCTAATAAAGCAAATGTACTCACGCTACCGTTGGGTCCACTAAGATTAACTTTTACCACTTTGAGTAACACATCACTGCACGGTTGCGTTGCGCGCTTGTGGAGACGGGCGGGCCCGGGTCGCGCTGTTGCACGATGTGCGCGACGGTTGAGGTCGCCTCGTCGCTGTCGGTCGGCGCGGGCGGCGGAGGCCGCGGCGGCGGCGACGGAGGCAGCGGCGGCGGCGGCTGCGCCTCGCCAGCTGGCCCGTGTGACGTAACAGGCTTCTTATAATGAAGTAACGGATGATGGGCGAGCCCGCAGTTATCAATATAGCACACAGCTGCCGCGCATGCATTTTTATCGTGTTTTAGTAAACAACAATAACATAATCCTTGCGTCTTTGCATATCTCCATCTGTCTTTCCTCATAGCTCTCTTGAACACTCGACAATCAGGTAGTGAGTGTGCAGATTTTTTACAAAAGTTGCATAATCGACTATCATCAGTAGTTACAGTTGTAAGCACGGGCCGATTATAGTTGTTATTATTATAACGTGATTTGTCGTCCGTTTTCTTATTGTAAGACGTAGAATCGAGTTTTTTTTGTTCTCGCAGCTGGGCTACTCCGACAGCAGTAATCATGTCAGCTTCGTGCTTTAAAAATGTGGCTAGCAATTGCAATTTAGGTCCACCACTAGCCATTCGCGTGTAAGCATAATCTGTCCATTTACTCAATAGTACACATGGTAACTTAGAAATCACTGCCGATACCAACTCCGGACTGCGTAAATAATCTTGTTGATTCAGTGCATCCAAAGTAGCAACACAGTTGTTTACTTTTATAGAAAAGTTGCACAAGTCGTTGTGGTAGAATGTAGGCAACGGACTTAAGGGGATATGTGAAAAAAAGAAGGGTCCTTAGAAACCAAATATCTTCTAAACTACTAAAATTTAGACCTAGATTTTTGGATATGTATTAATTCATCATATAATCGAAATTTTGGAAAGAGCCAAAACACGATTGTGACACATTTCCTCGATAGAAAAAAAATCCGAAGTAACCTCTGTTTTTTCTTCAGAACTCTTGTAACTTCTAAACGGTAAATAGTAGAAATTTTAAACTTCATACACTGAAAAAAGTATTTTACCGAACTAGTTCGACTATTTCAAATTTTAGCTAGTACTTGACAAAGTAAGCTTAAAATAACTGACCTAGCTTGATTGTGACAATAAAACTAGATATGTTAAATTTAGTTTGATTTTAAATAAACATTTTTTTATTTGTCATTAACTAAACTAAGTTAACCTAACCTATTAAGTTATATATAACAATACTCATCATTATATCTTAAACAAAGTACTTGATAATTTCTCATCAAACTACTTTTATTGTGATGACAAAACTGGTGTGTTGTTTTCGGTTTGTTTTTTAGAAAACAATTTTTTGGTGAAATTCTAACAAACTTAGCTTGACGAACAATAACAAAATGTGTAACATATTTTATCCAAACTGTTTCATAATATCTTATCCAATAATCGATGGCATGTGACTAAATATATAGGTAGCATGTACATTTTTTATTTGACATACAGTAACAAAAGCACGTAATTTTTCGAATCAGCAAAACTTCGACTTTTGTTAAACAAGGTATTCTTTTTACCCATTACATAGTGTTAAACACTGAGTAATCAAACCAGTGCTGCCAACTTATGTAAGCGAAAACGGGCTGTCAGCCCTTTAAAAAAGCGCCATTTTGTTCGCACTTCGGTCGGCCGGCAGGCCGGCACTTGTTGCCTTGCGTAGTCGTTTGCGCGCGCGCGTAATCACAGAGTGAGTGAGTAGGTATACTAAACGTTTTTGTTGCCTTGCCCCGTTTTGTTATTATAAATTAATAGTGGCGAATGTTAGTAAGCTATTTAAAAAGGCTTACCGGACATGGAAGTCCCAGAACAGGAAGACACTCCAGACTCCATGGCGGATTATCTCCGCTCCTGGGGTCTTCAAATTTATATTCCACAGTTTAAAGGTAAGCATGATTGTTATTGATTAATGTTCATCAAGAAGCCATGCTCCAGTGATATTTAAATCTATTTACAGCATGATTCACAATAAAGTGTGTTAAATTTAATTAAATAATCGGCTAGCTATATGTAGGGTAGGTAGGTACCTACCTAACCGACGTAAAAGTTAATTAGGTAGGTACCTTACTTACGGCCAGTTGCACGCTTATTCTGGTAAATGTGGAGCTGCTGCAGTGTTTACTAGAAAAAACGTGTCGAAATCGGAACTGAATCCCATACTACGGGACCGGTCATATTATTGGTGAGAAACGTAACGTACTTAGAGGTGTATAGCACATGCAGGTTTCCTCACCACGTTTTTCTTCACGTTTTTAAGCAAGTGATAAGATCAGAGTCGCGTTACTTAGAAACATTGATAAGTCCGTACATAGGTTAGAAAGTTACTCATTGGTACAGGCCCAGACCGTGACGCGAACCAGGTCCCTCTTGACATAATATGGAAATAAGTAAGTTTAGGTATTTCATTTTTTTTTCAGAACATCAAATAGATTTAGACACACTACAAATGTTGCCGGAAGACAACTTAAAAGAACTATTAGTACCTGTAATTGGCCATCGCGCTAAATTGAATATGCAAATTAAGATGTTGCGAAGTCTAACGGACACAAAGTGTATTGAAATTGCAGTAAGTAATATTTTTTGTTTCATCTATTTGAGGCTTGGTGCAACAGGCTTCTCAACCATCCTTCTCTCAATGTATTTTAATGTATGTCGGTTTCCTCATGAATTTGCTTGTGACAACTTTTTAAAGTCTGTACATAGAGAAGTCAAAAGAACCTCATTGCTGCAGGCCCTAATCGGGAATCGAACCCACTAACAAGTAACAATAAAAACCAGGAACCGACTTTAATTATAGACTGAGTGACTTCTGACTAGTTCATGGTTTTCATTTAACCTTTTTCAGATTCCAGATGAACAACCCTGTTTGAACATAATGATTTTTTTTAACCCAACAGAAACAGATTCATTCATGATTTTAGATCCAACTCCAACGCCACTTAATATAATAGACGATATGGAACGAAATGAACCAATGGAACCAATACAGAGCCTCAATATTTCCTGTGTGAGTATATTACAGTTTTTTGTCTGATGTCGGACTCATAATATGCCGAGGCAGGACTTTAATATTCATCTATAGTATCCCTTGATATGACCTATAGAGATACTTTTTAAATTGAATTCTATTTAGAACATTTTACTGAAAGACTACATCATTTCGCTTTGAAAAATAAGGAGTACCTACTGCTTTCATAGATTATTAAAAATCTACTGTCTCCACTGGGATTCAGTTCAATAGGGTTTACCTGTGGTATGGTGCCATATAAATTTGGTTTAGATTTGATGATTTGACTCTATTTAACAAGTATTTATTATTATTTGTTTAGTTAGCAGAAGCTATTTAATAGTATAAAATTATTATTTATTATTACAGCTATCAAGTTTCATTTGCCATTTGAAGACGGCTGCTGAAATAGATGAAACAATTTCAAGAAGACTGGTGAAACTTGAAGAATTCGGGTTGACTATGCAACCATTTATAATAGTAGTAGGTCCCACAATAAATCAAATCTTAGCAAGGTATGTAATTCTTAACAGTTACCTACTCACTCACTCTGTGAGCGCGCCGAC
The DNA here is from genome assembly GCA_905163395.2 of Endotricha flammealis. Lineage (NCBI taxonomy): Eukaryota > Metazoa > Arthropoda > Insecta > Lepidoptera > Pyralidae > Endotricha > Endotricha flammealis. Next base: position 7,991,645 of record LR990863.1, on the reverse strand, counting down.
GACTACTGCAAGGCAACAAGTGCAAGTGCGAGTTAGGTATGGATAATGAAAAATTCTGTGATTATTATTTCAATTGACAGCATATCTCTATCCCTGTCGATTTTTCTCAGTTCCGTCTTTAATGGTCAGTTAGCTTTGATATCGACTGTACCTACTTAAAATAAGGCAATTTTGTATGATTTTTTAAATAAAGAATCTTCTAGACATCATTTGCTGTATTATTTATTGTATATCTACTACACTACTTAAAAATTACTGATCATACCGTAAAATGTAACAAAAGCTGTATGATTTAGAAATTTATAAGCTTATAGGACTATTCCATAATCCAAGTAATATTTGGCTGTTACAGGTTCCTCTAATAAAATAAAGTACACCAGCCAACAGGGGTAATTGTACTTATGAAACTGATCAGAGTTATTTTGTTGTATGAGTGCGGTCTTTTATGATGTAGCCAAAGCATTTTTTAAAATTCAAAATATTGAAAAACTAAAGTTTTCAGTTCCATGACTCCAATTCTTTGAGCTTGAGCCACTAGAACCAACGTGCCATTCGTTATAGAGCGAATCGATTAGACAGAAATAAAAAAATATCCAATGTATGGGTACATTTTCTTTCTATTCTATCGAATCGCTCCGTAGCGAATGGCATATTGGCTCGAGCCGCTGGTGTATTTTATTTTAAGGTGATTCGGTTCGCACGACCCGCGGAATTCAAATTTTCTTCGGTTTTTAACAAATTGCAGCCCAATCTTTCATTGCACATTCATAAGAATGCGATTCCCGACTATAAACACAATTTATCTACTGAATAATCATCGTATAAATTAGAAATAGTAGCGCTTCTCTTTGTATTTGTGACAAATACAAGTTTGTAAAAAATGCATTTGTCACAAATACAAAGAGAAGCGCTACTATTTCTAATTTATACGATGATTATTCAGTAGATAAATTGTGTTTATAGTCGGGAATCGCATTCTTATGAATGTGCAATGAAAGATTGGGCTGCAATTTGTTAAAAACCGAAGAAAATTTGAATTCCGCGGGTCGTGCGAACCGAATCACCTTAAACTATCCATTTAGCCAAACCATTAGGCTATCTGCAACAAAATTAATTTGGCTATAATTTGTAAAACTGTTTTGTTAGATGTAGCCATACTCTTATACTACATTTAGCCAAACCATTAGGCTATCTACAACAGAATTATGGCTATAATAATTTTGTTGTAGATAGCCTAATGCTTTGGCTAAATGTAGTATAACAGTATGGCTACATCTAACAAAACAGTTTTACAAATTTTGTAAAACTGTTTTGTTAGATGTAGCCATACTGTTATACTACAAGTAACAGCAGAACAAAATTTATGATAACAAAATATTTGTTATGAAAAGCTGTGACATTGGATATGATAACAAAACTATATTGTTAGTATTCATTAAATATACATCAATTTTAACTTAACCTTTTTGCATAAAGTAACATAATAGATAGTTTATAGGCCGACAAACACTTTGAGTGTAGATAACCGAAGCATAATTGGTGACACATTACAAGAAACAGTTTGTTTGCAAACTAAACAACATAAATAACAAAACTAGGATTTGTAATATACTACCATAGTTCGAGTGTCACTATTTTTGTGTAATGCGTAGTCAATTTTTTTTGTTATATATATCGAAAAACTTTTTTCAGTGTATAAAGAAAGACATTAATGTTTTCTAGAGACTGTAAAGACAAATTTTTAAAAACTCAATTAATGAATTTTAAATAAGCCTAAATGTGTTTTGGCGCTTACGACGTTAAAAATTCGCCGTGTTCACGGTGTCCCATCTCTGTCTCTCGCAAGAGGGATTGATATATGCGTCGCACGGGTGGGGCGGGCTCAGTCGGCCGCTTACTCTTGTCTGGGACGGATCTACGTTCGTCGAGATCTCGCACGCAACCCATCGAAATAATATTATTACGTATAGAAATGACAGCGCCTTCAAATTTTGGCGCCGCGTTCGGCCGTGCGGGGCGCGCCCCTCCCTGGCCCCGCCCCCAACCGAGTCATAGAATATGACATTACTACGCAGGGGCGACACTTTGTTTATATTCTGCCTATTGGACATCTAACTGATTATTTTATTTTATTACAATATTTTATTTTACTTAATAGAATAAACTTAATAGAAAATAGGTATAATATTAGCTTTATAGGTAGGAAGCTACATTACATTTTTGTTCTTAACTTAATATTAGTCAAAAATAAACTGAGATTAAATCAAAACTTTATAATGAAGCTATTTATATATTGAAGTATTTTGTAATATATGCAATAACTAGGAGACGGTCGCCTGCCAGACAAGACAACTCCTCTTGTTGAATGGTAACGTATCTTTACTCCGAAACTTGTTTGCCCGAATTTCATTTGTTCGAAAATGGTTGGTCGAAATTTAAAATGCTGTTTCGTTTTCCATCTTTTTGTTTTCTAGAAACTATTTTTTTTACTTAGTAACTTTATCCACATTTACGTATTTTTTACCTACTATATAAAAATATTTTGGAAATATCGTTTAAAAAATCAATATTTAAATTACATATTATTTTAAAAAAAGAATTATGAAAATCGGTCCAAAATTGAAGGAGTAATCGGCGGACCTCCAAAAAAAAACAATGAAACATAGAACCTCCTCCTTTTTTGAAGTCGGTTAAAAAAAAAGCAAAAAATGAATATAGACATTAAGCAATGTGGTTTGTTTATAGACGAACAATATCCGTTTTTAGGGGCCACGCCTGATGGAATAGTTTTAACGCATAATATGCTTGTAGAAATTAAGTGCCCCATAGCACCGTTCAAGATTGGGATTGATAGGGCTATATATAGCACTAAACAAAATGCATTTTTGGAAAGAAGACAAAAATACTGGAAAAATATACATTAATAAAAAATCTGATTGGTTCTTTCAAGCACAGGGGCAAATGCATATTAGTAAATTTCCAAAATGTTTATTAGCTGTGTGGTATGGGGAAAATAAACTAAAAACAGAAATACTCCATAAAGATGATCAGTTTTAGAAGACGAAAATGGAACCAAAATTATTATCTTTTTATTATGATTGCTTGCTACCAGAGCTTGTAGATCCTCGGCATACAAGAAATATGGCAATTCGTGAGCATAGTTATGTCATTCGTAAAGGTAAAGAAAATAAAAATGTTGACACAAATGAGACAAATGCGGGTTGTAATAATGAGAAGATTATTGCCTTAGAGAAATTTTAAAACTATAACTTTTAAAATTTCTCTAATGCTTTATTATTAGTTCTTTTATAAATAAAACGATTTGAAAAGTACGTGATTTGCATCTAATTAGAATTTATTATTAATTAATTATATTCTAGACAACATTTTCGTATATTTCAAAATTGGCTCAGCCTGTAGTGTGGTACTGCATATGCACAGTCTTCAGAAGAAGCCACAGAAAATTTTCATAACATAACTTTGAATAAGTATTTGAATGAAACGATGAACATTCCTTATTATAACAGCTTTAGTATGTAATCCCATTGTTTTATCATTTTACTAAAATATTCCTTACAATGACATTAGCTCTTAGACTATAAAGTAAAACGCAGTGTGTGTAATGTTTTATTCGATTGCAAAAAGTATTTTGTTTGTCTGTAAAACTATTTAAAATTTAATATGTACTTATGTAAGTAATTATTTTGCTTATTTATCAATATATTTAGTTATAGACCAAATATCGACTGTCTTGTATTTCATAACTAATATTAAAATAAATAGACACAGGTATTCATTTACTTTATTAGTTAAGATAAACTTAAATAGCTACTAAACAAACAATAACAAGTGAACAGCGAAACGTATCGTATTTCCGACGAAAGTATTTTCAAAACTTCGCGGGAAAACGGCGGTCCGGCCGGCACGCGCGCGAGTGCAGCGCCGCCGCGGCGGCACTCGCGCAACTTTTGGCTAGGCCCCGCCCCTTTCGTTTCAATTATTTTACGGCATAGCGTCTTAACTTTCTTATTTGCGAAGTGAGGTGCTGTATTATAATATCTGAGCGACCAAACTTCCTGTCCAATGATTCGACCACGAAGTCAGGTGATGTGTTGCCGATGAGGAGGTCGGTAACTGCCTCCTTAGCCTCACCTCTCAAGGCCCGACGAAGTCTCCACAAGTTTTCGGACTCACTGAACTGGCATATGCGAGTAGATTCTTCATAGGCACTTTTAAAGTGTAACCATTCTATGCAGTCACCACTAAACACAGGCAGATCTCGCGGTGTTGACAGGCGTGTAAGTAGGCGCTTCTCGTGCAGATTGGAAGAAGTGTCCATCATGTCCTTGAGTGCATGAGCAAGCTGCATAATACTATCGGCGGGTATATGAGAGGCCGATGCGCGGCTAGTTTCTAGAACATTAGCTGCCAGCGCCGCCTCGGTTACCTCGCGATCCATTGTTGCCGTCTTCGGAACCTTATTCTGTGACGGCTGTCCGTTGCTTTGCTCAAGCCACTTCTCGACATTAGATTGTGCCTTTTTTTGGCTACTAGTTCTGCTTACGGTAGAAGTGCTACTGCTGGTTGCGTCGAGTTTAGCTAAATCGACTTCCAGTTTTTTATCAATTAAATCCATTTGGATTTTCGCTTTAGCTTGAGCAGCTTCCCACTCCAACAGCTTCCGTCGCCGAGCAGATGAACTCGACACTTTTGAGACGACGGACTCATTTTTAATTGAAATTTGTGTTGAAGTCTGTTTAAATTCACATAACGCGTTATCACTACGAGCCACAGACATCCGCGGGGCTTTGGTCGCGTCGAGGTGATGCGATTCTGCGAGCACATTGTCACTTGCACTTTCCAGTCTTTGCGATAATTTAGCGCGGTTTTTTAGGTTTAATTTATCACGAGGGGGTGTGGTGAACATTATTTACCGCACTGATTCAGATTTGGGTCGAAGGCCAGATTATTAGGGATAGAAAAAAGAAACCACGTGTTTTATCGAAAACTGAAGCGCGTACGATTAGCCGCTGGTGCATCACGGAAGCTACTGCCCGTGGAGGGGCGATGCATTTGCTATTATACTTAAGTTAGCGACGCATTATAAAAATGGTCGGATAATCGTATTCGCTATTGATATTTATTTATAAAAAACCAAAATTTACCTTAGTTTAAGAAATGACTTAGTAGTAAATAATACAAAATTTTATAATATTAATTTAATCTATTGTGCATTACATCGCTTACAGGCTGTAACTGGTTTTCTTTCGCCATTTCTTGGTGGTCATTTTGCTTTTGTTTCCGAAATGGTAGTAGTATAAAGAGTGATTAATTTATACAAATCATTTTTTATTGTATACTCTGACAAGAGAACGTGTTTGTTTCTCTGAATACAAGTTTTGAATTTTGAATTTGAATTTTATTAAAAGTGCACTGTAAACAAACAAAGAGTTCCACAAACAATATAATATTATGTTCAATAATCTATTTTGACGTGCGAAAGTATTTCCTGTAAATCTACTTGCAAAATAAATGATTTCATTTTATTTTATTTTAATTCTATTTGTTCAGGAAAAAGGCTGTTTTCACCTTTTTTTATAACTCAAAGGTGGCAAACAACCATACGTTCGGTCTGATGGTAAGCCGAAGTAGCCTATAGACGCTTCGCTTGCAATACCATTACACTTGCAGTATCACTCACGCGTTGCCAACCCCCCCAAGTGGGGCTCTGGAGACCTGACTCAGACGGGCTGCTCCGATTTGATCGGATTATCCGCTGTGCCCTACCTCTCTATATCCACTATTTTTCGTTATACGATACATATTCAATAGGTACACATAAATATTTTTGCTTCTGATGAGTGTGTGCTTCGTACAACTACATTTTGAATAGTGCAGCAGGTCGCAGTGGCGCATTTACCTTTGTGCTAGGGTCAAAAGAGCCATGGGCGGTGTTGTGACGCGATCAAGCACTAGCATTGCGCTCAATTTCGAGAGCCTTTCATAAAAATCATTCGTTTTTACTTCTACTTTATTTTTTCTTTTTTCTTATTTTCGTCTTATCCTATGCGGGCTCTTCCTACTCTCGCAAAGTTGATCGAAGTAACGTGGAGTTAGGCACGAACGTAGAAGACAAAGGAAAATTACCTACAGACAAACCTTAAGTTCGTCTAACGAAGAGCTCAACACGATCATTTTCACTCAACTTCGCGAGAGTATTGAGCCGGCATTATATGAATACCTATCTATTCTCATACAGCACTGACGGATACACACAATTCCCCTAAGAATATTGAAAAAGCGTTTGTTATCGGATGCCTACGCCTACCTTATTCATCATAGTATCTCCGCGTCACCCATTAAGGATTTTTGTAATTTTGTTTTTAATTCGTTTCGCTTAAGCGGCTACTTAGATTACTTATTTAGTTTCTGATGTAACTGGAAGAGGACACTAACCTCCTGTAACACAGGTATTATATACCTAGCACAGAGGTTAGGGACTTCATTATGAAAGTGTAAACCTTTGTTGTGGAAATAAATAAATTGAAATTGAAATTGAAATTATGTTAATGTTTAAGCTTGTGCTAAATTAAGATTTGATGTGTTATTCTGGCGAATTTTGGCATAAATTATGTAGATTGCCACTCATTTGCAAGAACACCTCATGGACTTATATATTTGGCAAAAACCAGGGTTAAAGGCTATTAGTAGTAACTTTCCTTAGGTCTACGAGACTTCACTGCTCATTAACGTTTGATATTTTCCATTCCAATGTTAATTAAATTACTATTGTGTTCCTTATGTAAATTAGATAAGATAAATTAGAGAGAAAAACAGAGTATGTAGTGTCAATACATAGCTTGAACTCACATGCTAGCTCTGCACTCTCGTAAACGTGTGTGAACATGCCTCGTCTTACTTCCTCTTCACTTTTCCGTTAAAGGGGATCGGGAGGACGAAACGTAAATCCGATACTTCGGCCGAAGAATTTTAATCATGGTTATCAAGAGTACTAAAATAACCATAAAGTACAAAGTGTTTCATGGATGGAATTATACGTAACAGAATTTTGGATTTACGTTCGTAGTAGCCCTTCTGTTTAAGATGCTAACAAGCGGAGATGGCATTCCTCGAAATTCCTACGGTATAAAAATACACTTAAAAGAAAGGTTTCGTTACTTTTCCATAGTGCAGAAAATTTCAAATTTACTCACATTTAAAAAAATATTATGCATCTTACTAATAACCATGAAAAATCTTGTAATTCATGGTTGAAATTCTTCCGATACTTCGGCCGAAGTATCGTATTAACGTTTCGTAGTAGCCCTCCTGTATCCAAAAACACCAATTACTCTCTACTATCTTCTACAAAGTATTAAAAAGCATCATAATTAATTTTCGTCTGGTTAATGTGATTTGAACTTTATTGTAATGTAGAAAATTAAATTGTAATAGGAGCGTGAAGAGGCCTCGTAAATGCTGATTATCTTTGCGGAGAGCCTAGCCATTAGATGTTTTACTCATGGGAGACGTAAATAGTTCTCATTAAAACGTAACAGCGCTACTTACGCAAACGTGTACCATATTTATAAAATACCTGGAAATCACCTCAGTAGTCGTATAACATTCCGTATTTTATTCCCTCGCCTCAATTTTATTCATCATATACATACTATTCGTACTAATTTGCCATAAGTAGGTGGACACTTCATACTATTACACGTTTCGTAATATAAAAACGTTATTTTACCATAATATAATTTCTAAATGATAGACATGATTTATTATTTACTAGCTCAACCCGCGCAACTTTGTTTGCATGTATCCCGTTTTCCCATGGGAATTTCGGAATGTATAACACCTAAAAACCTTCCCCTTGAATCTCTCTATTTATTAAAAAAAACGCATCAAAATCCGTTGTGTAGTTATAAATATTTAAGCATACAAAGGCACAGACAGACATCAGGAAGGGACTTCATTTTTTACTATGTAAACATTGCGAATATAAAGTATTAAGCACAGGTAATAACTATCAAAGGCTTGAAATGTGAAATTATTATAATCACGTATGAATTAATAATTTGTTTGTGTTAATCCTATATTTAATACTATTCAAGAAGCAGTTATAGGAAGCTATACGTAGACCACTTTTTGTACCTTTTTCTGCGCAAATACATTATTATTATTATAAATGTAAAAGTGTGTTTGTTCTACTTTTATCTCGAAAGGAATCAATAAAATTGATAGATGATTATTTTCATGTGGATAATTAATTTAATGTACGGAAAGTGAGATAGGCTGTATTTAATTCCACAGGATAAACAATATCCCATGGGTTACGAGCATGTAAGTCGCCTGAGGGTACCGTAGTTCATGGAGCACAGAAATACAAAGTAAGTCCCTGAGACTTTTCCGACATTCAACAGGGAAAAGGAGAAAATATTTAGGCGGACAGTTGGCTTTGATGCCATTATGACAGTAGCAAAAAAACAACAAGTAGTAGACAAAAATCATATTTTCGCCAACCCTCTAAGCTTAGGTAGAAGGACTTACCAAACCCCAATTAATTAGGAAAAGGGATAATAATTATAAGATTACGGGTTCGTGCCATAGAGTTTGCTAAGCCTCACTATCCGTACTTGTCTGTCAGGTAATGACATTTCATGTACAGTCCGTTACAAAGTAACCTGACCACTCAAACGAAGTAAGGTGAAATTTCGTCGAATACTAGAAGAAATCAAAATTTTCATTTTTATCAATTTGAACACATTGAGAATTACATGAGTCAGGAGTCAGGTATCTCTACAGCTGTGTACCATGGCGGCATATTTGACAGGTCCGGTGGTCGAGTGGCTAGCAATGGTCACTTTATCCCAAGGGCCGCGGGTTCGAATCCTGCGCAAGGCAAACATTTTTGTGTGCATGAACATGTCTGTTTGCCTTGGTCTGGGTGTTTTCTATGTATACTAAGTATTTTTATACAAAAAAAAGTATTTAAGTATATTTATCAGCAATCTAGTACCCATAGTACAAGCTTAGTTGCTTAGTTTGGGACTAGATGGCGTTGTGTAATTCGTCCAATAAAATTTATTTATTATTATTTATATGGGTAATTCAGCGACTGACACCACGAAGGATTGGAACCATGGTGTCAATCGCGGAAGGACTCTTTTTGAATTGACTGATTGACACCATGGTGTCAATCGAGTAACATATAATTTTGACGTGGTCGATTGACACTATGGTGTCAATCACGGCAGGCGTTTATTGACTTTCTTGATTGGAACCACGACTTTTTATTTTTTTTAATAATGGGTTTTTTGTACAGTCGGATAGAAAATACTTATTGAAATGAAACAAATTACTGGTACTCAATATTGGTATAATTAAATTATGTACAATTGAATGAGATTTATATTTACCAAAATGATTAAATATTATTCAAACAAATTAAGTCATATACAGTCAATCAGGGGAAATAATTCGTGTAGTTTTTACACAGTTATACCTATGTGATCTGTAGGCCGGTTTTCCAACCTTTTCCATAAAAAAAATTGTAATATCGGAATTTCAGTACGAAAAAATAGATTGAGATGAAAGATATAATGAGGTTGCCCTTAAGTGAATAAGAAACAATATCAATATTGCCATTTCCACTAATTTTTTTATTTATTTATTCGGCCAACAAAACAAATTACAACCAAAAAATTATTAAATTACAATTATACAAGATTAATTCGAGATTGCAATTCTAAATTATGTTGACACTTAATTATAACAATTTGTGAACTATTAATAAAAAGATGCAAAAAATGAAATCAAAGTAAATACAATATTACAAGTGAATAGATTGATTGACTGAATTTAACTTGACAAATAATAATATTTAATTAAAATCAAATTTCAGCTTAGTTTTTCCGAGATCACGAACAGAATAAAACGATATTATGAAATCCTTCGTTTGAATATTCTCAATTTTTTTTTTATATTTGACATGACAGATGTCAAAATAAAATTTAAATCAAAAGCAGTGTTTATATCAACTTTGAAGAAAATTACCCACACGATACCTTACTTTCGAGAATTTTAATAAAATACGACGTCTTTCATCAATCTTCTTAAAGAATTTTATGCAAATAAGAAATCACGTTGTCATACGAACTTTATCCCCCTTTTTACTCCCGAGCGGTAGAATTTTGGAAAATCCTTTCTTATCGGACGCCTACATCATAGAAAAGAACACACCTTCCAAGTTTCCATTTTTACGATCAGCGATTTGGGCTGTGCGTTGATTCTTAGTCAGTCAGTCGTTCAGGACCAAAAAATGTATAGGTTTAAAAACGTAAGTACACTCCTTTCAACGTAGGAACCGTCGTATGACAGGTCGGTAGAACGTAACTTGCAAGGATGTTAAATTTGACAAAAAAAGTGATTGTGAGAATTAATGTGTAAATCGTCCTCTAATATTTTTTTATATAATGATTCTTATTTGTGAATGTTATAAAATGATCTTTCAGTCCAAAACAATCTTTTGATTCACTTATTTCACAGTGAAAAACATAAAACTTTAATTTATTTCACTTGCACAACTTGTTACCTACTACGTCTACGTTCAGCCATTTTGTACTAGAGATGCGAAGGAATAATCAAAACATTAACACTTTATGTCTCGAATATTCAGTCATAGTATTTTTAATCGTTCTATTTTTCTTAACGAGTCATTATGATGACAATTTATTATGATGATGAATTGACTTATGTGTATATTATTTTATACACAAGTGAATGTGACGATGTGTGAAAATTTAAATAATAATATGTTATGTTAATTATTCAATGGTTCCCAACCTAAATTATTGTCCGAGCGATAATAATAACTACGTAATTCCTATTTATTACTTTTTTATTTACCCATAATGAACTTTTTTTATATTTAGAATTATTTTTATTCGTTTAATCGATAGAACATACTAGGCTTGTAGAATGGATAAGCGAAATTTACTCATTCATTTAAAAGTTGTCTTGTACGACGTCTGATACGACGGTTCCTACGTTGAAAGGAGTGTAGGATGTACATAATTTGTTTAAAAGTTAAAACTATAAAAAAAATTGCGTGCATTTTGACACTAACCGATTATTCAAAGTATGTCGCTACGGTATTGATGCACAATAAGGCTCAAATATGGCGCTACCGTCTTCTACTATAAACTAAAATGTTATAAGATCCAAAATAAATATACAGACGTCAGAATAATTTTACGTTTTGTTATATAATCTTTTTGATAGCGAAAATGGCTAAATGGTCACCAAATATTGTTTTATGAAATCAGTATCAGTAATACCAAAAACTACAGTCTAATTTGCTATAATGTAATCAAATTATCGTACCTAAATCCAAAATACATTATTGTCAAAATGCTTTAAAAGATATATTTAGCTTCATTTCCACAATACTTTAAAAAACACAATTTGGTGACCATTTATCCGTTTTGGCAGCCATTTTGAATTTATTGGTAGTAATATGAGTGCACTTCTGGTAGCCATTTAAACATAAGCCTTTATATTATTTCAGTGTAATATGCTATACTTTGCCGTTCTCATGGGCTATGTAGAGATTTGCCCTCGTTTCAGTTTATGCAAGCATTCAGTATTAAATCTCGCAAATTAATAATGCTCCACCATATTGTTCATATAACCTGACTGATGTTTGTCGTCGTAATAAAGACTGATTAAATGTGCTTCATTGAGATAGGGTGTTAAAATAATACCTACCTAAAGATTTTTTGCCTTTTCTTTCAACTTTATTGTATCGAAGCTATAGTATCGTAGGTACCTAACGAGTCAAAATACAATCAGAATAGCCCAAAAATGAGTTTACCTATTTGTTTGTCGGTTTTGACTCACTTCACTTGGCGTGGCAAAAAAATATTTGGTGTTCGTTGTTTTTTGACAATATTTTGGCAACATTTTGGCTAATGCGTGTCTGTATTAGGGTTCCGTAGTAAACTACAAGGAACCCGGTTCCGTAGTAAACTACAAGGAACCCTTATAGTTTCGTCATGTCTGTCTGTCCGTCTGTTCGTCCTCGGTCTAGCGAAGCTGTAATTTGGTATGTATACGCATATTAACAATGATAACAAAGTGGTAGAATAAAATTAAAATAAAAATTTTTTTTTGGTTGCCTCGGGCCCCTCATGTAATGTGGGAATGAAATTTTTGTTGTGGGGTATTGTTAACTATTGTTAGATAGGTCTCTTAAAAACATTGAGGGTGCGAGAAGATCATTTTCCGATACAATGATCCGTTTTCGAATTATTTACATTTAACGTGCCAATTTTTGTTTTGCACGGTGGTCCCCCCCCCCCCTTCTATCTCCGAAAGTCTTATGTTAAGAAATTCGAAAATTCATGGTAGGAGTTAATATAGTGAACCTACAAGGAAAACTATAACGGTTATGTAGGCTCTACTAGTTACCGAGTAATAGCCGACGACCTTATAAAATAAAATTTCTTTGATGAAATCTTACAAATGTGATAGAATTTGATATTGGACTCAACTGAAGGCAAGCAAAGCACAGCATATACGGAACCCTACATACTTGCACGGTTTTTTTTTGTTAAGGACGATTTTAACTTCACTTGCATACAGGTTATATCGTTGGAGTATCCCATAACACAAGTTTCGAACTTACTTTGGGGCTAGCTTAATCAGTGTGTCCCTGTATATTTATTTATTTGGTGTGCATTGTTTTTGCCAAACTATTTGATGCTTAATGCAAATATGGGCGTATATATATATTTTTTGTAAGGGCGCTTGAAGTGAGTACAACTGTGGACTTCTACTATTACACCCTTATTACACGGACAATATGAACATCTATACATGGTGCAAAATAGTAAATAACTTACACATGTAGAGTTTCCAGCTTCACCTCAAACATACAGTAGAATAAAGTAGGTAAATAATACTATATCGTGTTATACATACTTGAATTTTAAAAATTTTGGATAAATATGTTTCTGACATTCACAGTTACAACTTGATGATATCTCAAACAAAATCGAAGTATAGAAAATAAAGTAAAATAGTAAATCGGTTAATTAATAGTTTGTTTGTAAAACTGATAGGTACTTACTTGCAATAAACACTACACTTGCAATAAAGACGAACAAGAACATCGTTGCAACTATTCAATTACAGCGAAAAAAATATTTTTAAATCTAATTACACTTGTATTTAAAACTCAATAATAGGCCAAATATACACTGATTGTATTCACAATCTTTACAATTGATTGTTTTCAAAACTTTTTAATTTGTGCAATGTTATATCAATGTTTGAAACTCCTGAAACTTTTTCAGTGGTATCGAAATTTGGTATTCGCATCGGTATCGAGAGGATGACGCGTACGATCCCGTTGGGCTCTCGCGTTGAACTGGAGAGCTCCCGAAAATTTTCCTAAGGGAATCCTTTTCGTAGTTCCAGTAAATGATGCAACCTTTTACTCTTCATGTTCTCGACCATGCTGTACAATGGAGGCCTTTGATGTTAATTAGATTCCTATGATGAAATATACGTTACTTTGTGATAAGACCGCCTTTTGTACTTCATTACTTTGTCTATTTTACTGTATGTTTGTATTTTAATGGTGCAATAAAGAGTATTGTATTGTATTGTATTGTATTGTATGAAATATACGTTTGTCATTTTCATTTATTGCTATTAGAAGGGAAGGTTGAAGAAATCTATACTAATATTACTAATAACGAAGAAAGATTTGTATTTTAGTTTGATCGAATAAATTTAAAAACTACAGGACAGATTTTAAAAAGTCTTTCACCGTTGGGTGGGACATTAGGTACCCCGGTAACTATAGGCATATCTAATTATATATTTTTTAAATTAGTGGTTCTTAGTAAAACCCGTGCAAAGCCGCGGCGGTCCGCTAGTAAATTATGAAGACGATATTGTAATGGCATTTATTAAATGATTAACGGGAATTTATAATAAACAACATTAATTAAGACGGAAATATTAAGTAAGGTTAGCTTTATAATTCACTTGGTGTTCTTATGAAAGACAGTAAGTGGACAGGGAGTTATTGGCGCTTGGTGAAGAGAATACACAAAAGACATCTCTTATCTGTTGCGGCACTTCAGCTATGAGTACCTACACACAGACAACTGCAGAGAAAGCTGACCCCCCAAAGGAAGTAACAATAATTTTTTTTAAGGTAAGTAACTCTAATAAGATTTAGTACGAGACGTAGGTAATAAAAATTAATTAAGAATTACATGCAAAACTCAATTCTTACTTCGTTTGGGGGGTCAGCATTCTCTGCAGCTGTCTGTGCATAATTTTGATTCAAAATATAACGGCGTGCAAGGCTATTTAATATTAATGCCACTTCATGTATGAAGCCTAGACGCGTGCCCTGTCCGCTTACTACATGATGCATTCCCTACATTCTCTAACGCTCCGAACAAACGAGCAAGACAATTAGCGGTAATATTATTGTAATGCGGTAGGTAATATTAGTGTATTATATTAAATGTTATAGATACCTATAACCTTTTTATGTCTAGCGAGTCAAAAAATGATGAAAGATCGAAAATGAAATGTCTTTAATTTTATTGACGTTCAACGGAGTTTACCTTCGCGATGAAAGCTACCGGCTCCCGGAATTGTGGGCGAGTTTAAAGGGGAAATTGGACGGTTCCTCACAAATGATTCATTTTTAATGAACGGCAATGAATGGTGACCAGTGAACGACTTTTTGTATTTCCGGTGAAAACGAACGGGCGTCACATCAGTGATGAAAGATGAAACGTCATAATTAGACACTTCATTTTCGATGTGCCATTGATGAAGCATCGAAAATGAAAGCAAAAATGAACCGTCAAAGTTTGTCCCCTTAGGACACAGTTTTATTAACTATTTCTTTATACCACTAAGGTGGCAAATTATACGGCCCGCCTGGTGGTAAGCAGTCACCGTAGCCTATGGACGCTTGCAATACCGGGGGTATCGACCGCGCGTTGCCGACCCTGTAAAAAGTGGAGCTCCAGAGACCTTACTCACCTTAGGAACACAACATAGCCGAGACCAATGCTATTTGGCTACTAAAATGGACCACACAAAATCAACAAGGTTATTTTACTGAATAAAGGTTTAAAATTTTAATGTTATAGCACTTATGGAAGAATTAAATCGGGAAAAATAAACGGACCTTTAGAAAGTCACGTATTTGCGAACTGTGGAATTATGAAAGGGATTATCGAATCTGTTTGTAAGAACTTTTGAAACACCACCAGAGGGTTGCTTTTAATTAATAAAAGGTAAAATAATTTTGTTACTATAAATTCCTAATAAGGTCAAGATTGTAACTTAAGTTGAAATGAAAAGCAGAGCGATAATCTAACCAAACTATGCAAGAAAGAAAAAAAATAATAAAAACTATGGGCTGATCTTATACTTTTTCACTTATTATCTGTCATTATCGTATGTTCAACCCTCTACCAAACACCCAGTGGATTGTGCTTAGCTTACAAATTAATTATGATGTCGTTTTGATGTTAACTTGCATTAGACTAATTCGTATTATGCTTTCGATCTAAGCAATATCAAAATAATATTCACTTGACATCAACTTAAACGCGTATTATACTCCACTTTTTGACATAAAACAGTATCACATAAATGTCAAAAATGAGATACAGAATTGATTGTAGTTTATTACCATATAAAAACCATGTCATCTTGGGATGAATTTCATATTGGCAACAAAACGACATCATCTTTTGTACGCGTAATTGCGCCACAGTATTTGTGTTTTCCACTATATTTATGTAAAACTAGCGAAACCCGCGCAACTTCGTTTGCGTGTATTTATGCACAGTAGCGCCACCTACTTTATAAAACGCCATTGACTATCAGGCTATTGACCAAATCCTACGGGAATTGCGTACTTTTCGGGATAAAAAGTACCCTATGTGTTAATCCAAAGTATCAGCTACCTACATACCAAATATCATGCCATTCGGATAGGGGAATGGTCGGTAGTACAGCCTAGCTACACTAACCGGCTAAGTCCGATGGACTCGCTGACCAACGACGGGTGTGGTCCTCCAGCATTTCGGGGGTTGTGCGGCGGGTTGACACCTCGCCCACGTAAAACCAATGTTGCTGGTGAAGCGTATCCCGTTAGCGCTTCACTAGCTTGCACAACATCGTCAAAAAAAAAAAATCATGCCATTTGAGTGTAAAGAAGTCACAAAACTCACAAACATACACACCAACTTTCGCCTTTATAATATTAGTAGGATAGGATAAACGTGTTCCGCGTTTATTCTTTAATTAGTGTTATTATCATAAAACTTAATTCTTGAATTTTCATGTACGTAGGTAGGTATCTATATTTTAAGAGACACCATAGTTACAGAATACTGTGGGTCGCAGAACGATATGTCGCTCCGAAACAACACTAAATTATGTTACAAATTTTGTAGAAATGCACTGCAAACAGAAAGTGAAATGCCAGAACCAGCTACAAAAGTAAGATATATTTTACCTTTACTCAGTCGTCGTCGGTGTGACGTTCGATAAATGCAAATTTCTACTCTACCGGACTAAAAGAAAGGCAATAATTTACACAGCAAAGAACTACTTATCAGACATTAAAGAAATAGCTCCAAGAAAATCAGACTGCATTTATGGAGATATCCTTGGCACAGACGTAATTGGAGAACGAATGGCGCATAGGTAATAGCTTTGTTGGGATTTTTGTGTCCAAAATATAAAAATGTTTCGGTATTTTCGTACGCAACACTGGTATTTTTATATAACAGCTTATGTCAGGTGTAACAAAAATGTACATTTTTTTTTAACAAAAATTAATCTTTTTCTTAATACGCAAGGTTGCAGCCCGGTGGCTTAGTTGGCAGTGCCTACCTCGGCCTCCAAAGGGTGCGAGTCCGACCCTCGCAGAGGTTCAGCGGTTGGTTAGTTAACAATTTTAGTTCAAAATAGACATTTGAAGAAAAAATTAGGTTTCTTTTCGACTAATGATGTGCGGAAGGGAAAGATAAGCCTGTGGCTGATCCTGTGAGCGAACGAGAGAAAAAATCCAGGAATAACATCGTCATTACAAATTTTCCTTGTAACTCTCATATGGCTAGAAATTGGCACATACACGTGTTTAATTAAGTGGATATATATTTTTTCTCTCTTTCTCTCTGGGGTCGGATTCTCATGTCTGAGGATCGTGGTGTCTCATTCAGGGTTGCATAGATATGATCTGTCTGCACTCTGCAGCGGTTGCTTTCCATGTAGGTAATAATAATGTGTGATTGATGACTGTTACATGAAATCACAAAAGTCGCCGTTGATCATTTCACAAGAACACTACGAAATTATCATAAAAATATGTTAAAATAGACAAAAATATAGAAATAGAAATTTATTTGCCAGAAACATGTAGTACAAAAAAGGTGTTACATTCAAAAAGTTTCAATCTTCCGCCATAAAACATGACATGCAAATTAACAATTAATAAAATATAATAATAATAATATAATTAACATTAATCATAAATCCAATAAAGTATCCATATTATTAATCCAGGAAATCATTCAGCTTGTAAAAACACCTCTCAAGCAACCAGAGTTTTAATTTAATTTTGAAATAGTTTAATGGCAATTCTCTAATTTCTTTTGGAATTCTGTTAAATACCTTGATGGTCATAACATTACAGTTACGATGTTGAAAAGTGCTTCGGCAAACAGGATATCTCAATCTAGTAGCGTCCCTTGGCAAGTATTTACTATGTTCATAGAGTTTAGTGAACAGATGAGGGTGCTTTTTGACAAAAACTCCAACTTCATAAATATATAAAGATGTCAAAGTCATGATTTTAAGCTTTTTAAACAATGGTTTACATGAATCTATAGGACTTACATCACATATAGCTCGTATGCACTTTTTTTGAACGACAAATACGTTTTGACTCAATGTCGATGTAGGCGGTGGGGACGTAGGAGGATAAAATAAAGCTAAACTTTCGTGAAAAAATGGCGCGGGCGCGGCGGACGGAGCAAACAAGCGCGCATGGGACCCGGCTCGCTCCCTGGACGTAACTGCGCGGGCGGCTGGCCGCTTGCGTTCAAATTTCAAATCCCCGCGCGGGGTGTATGCCGCCCCTGCTGGCTCCGCCCACACGCTCCCGCGTTTCGTTTATTTTACCAAAAAGCAAATACAATACGCATTAATGCGCGTCGCCAACATCCCCTCCCCAGTGCTGGCACAGCACTATTAGTTAATAGCTATTCGAGCGACGCGTGCTGCCGACCTACGAAGCATTCCCGTTTTCGTAGCTACATCTACGACCCTAACTCGACTGTCTCGACCAGGCAAAACCGCATGAACCAAACCTTTAGGCCAAGTGTTCCTAGGTGAGTTGGGGTCCACAACCAGCACAAGGTCGCCCACTTGCAAGGGTCGCTGTTCTTCGCGCCATTTTGTTCTGGGCAACAAATCGGGTAGCACTTCTCGCACCCAGCGCCTCCAGAACGAATCAGCCAGTTGCTGAGCCACACGCCATTGTCTGCGAAGGCAAGTGTCGGCTGGATCAAATACTCCGAGTGTCGGCAATGTCATATTCGAAGATGCACCAAGAAGAAAGTGATTAGGCGTTAAGGTCTCCTCGGTGTTTGGGTCAACGCTTACGTGGGTAAGGGGGCGCCCATTTACCATTTGCTCCACTTCTGTCATC
Source organism: Endotricha flammealis (assembly GCA_905163395.2). Lineage (NCBI taxonomy): Eukaryota > Metazoa > Arthropoda > Insecta > Lepidoptera > Pyralidae > Endotricha > Endotricha flammealis. The sequence continues at coordinate 7,972,876 of LR990863.1, read as the reverse complement.
AAAGTGTGGAGCGTTTCATCCCGTGGTGCGCGTTCTTTAAGTACCACACGTAGAGCACTCTTAATATTCCTTATGAGCCGCTCCCATGCCCCTCCCCAGTGTGGGCTAGCAGGCGGGTTAAATTTCCAAGTTGTTGCGGAACTATAACTTGCAACTTCTTCTCCAAGTCCCATCCGATTTAGTTCAAGAGCGCACTTCTTGAGCTCCGTGTCGGCTCCTCTCAAATTTGTACCATTATCTGAGTATATATAACGCGGCCATCCTCTCCTCGCAGCCATCCTGCGCAGAGCCATTATGAGAGCATCCGTCGTCAATTGGCTCACAATTTCAATATGAATGGCTCGCACACTAAGGCAAGTAAATATGACACCATATCTCTTTTCACGTCGTCTTCCCACTGTCACCTCAAGCGGTCCAAAAAGATCAACTCCGGTAAAGGTAAATGGACGCTGATGATGAGCCATACGTGCTTCGGGAAGGTCACCCATTCTTGGTGGCTGAGGCTGAGCTTTTCGGATGCGGCAGTACATACACTGTGAGCCAATAGACTTCACAGTGGGTCGCATGCGGATGATCCAATACCGTTGCTTGAGCTCATTGACTACCATCTCCTGGTTCCCATGGCACGCCTTCATGTGGTAGTGCTTCACTATAAGGCGAGTGATGTGACAGCGACCGTCGAGAATTACGGGCCGCTTCACATCCGATGAAATTCCAGAAGCAGCATCAATGCGGCCTCCCACACGGATAAGTCCGTTGTCATCGAGCACCGGAGTCAAGGTAAGTAATTTGCTTTTCCTCTCTAATCGTTTATTCTGTTGCAGGTGGTGCAGGTCATCGGGAAAGCTCTTCATCTGCGAGTACTTCAGCAAGAGGATTTCAGCGCGCTCCAGTAACGTACGGTCAGCAGCAGAGGTACGTTTTCTACATTTATTTACGAAAGTAAATACAGCAGATGTAGATTTCAACAGGCGGAGCCATGAAGAAAACCGTTCCGGGTCAGGCACAGCAGGTAAACACATAGGAGTGAAGTGGAGAGTATTCACATATTCCAGGTCCACATCATTAACTTCAGTCTGCTGTGACTCCAACTCTTGGGGCCACCGGTCTTCATTTTCAAATAAAAATTTCGGTCCATACAACCAATCGTCTTGCAGTGTTTGTATGTTACAGTTCTCTCGAGTGGCGATATCAGCAACATTCAACTTCGTAGGTATGTATCTCCACTCCTCAATTTTTGACAGCTCATCGATCTCACCTAAGCGATGAGCAATATATGCTTTATAATTACGCGCGTCATTACGTATCCAAAACAAAACAGTACTTGAATCACACCAAAGGTACCTTTTAATCGGTTTAATTCTGTGTTCATTAATAATAGTGTCCATTAATCTAGCGCCCATCACAGCGGCCTGTAATTCTAGGCGGGGCATCGATATGTATTTTACCGGTACAACTTTACATTTACTTGCAATAAACGCGACATGAACCTGAGAGTCCACATCCGTCCATCTCCAAAATCCAACGGCGCACATACCTTTAGTAGACGCGTCAGTAAATAAATGAAGTTGTAGATTATTATAGCACACGGCGTTTGAGAGTTTATTATTCTTATCACAAATGATGCGCGGCGGCGCGGACAACTCGCACGGCGATTCCCTATCCAGTACACGCGCACTCGAATCGTTCGTCTCGCTCGCGCTCGAAGCCTCCGCGGTGGTCGCGGCGGCGACGCCGGCGGCGGCGGGCGGCTCGGTACGCGGCGAACAGCTGACCACGGTCCGTCTTGCGGCCGCTGCGTAGTATCGCGGCAAGCGCAACGTACTAATTTCTTTTATTAAATTAATCCAATCTTTCCATTTAATAAACAATGCTTCCGGTATTAATGCATCCCAATTTATACCTGTTTTCCATGTATCTTGTAATATAATTTTTCCTGTGAGTGTAATAGGCGATAAGAAACCATAAACATCGAATATAGACATAAGTACTCGTAATATCTCTCGCTTCGTGGGTATTTTCTCTCCGCTTATTACATTCGCAGGTATTTTCTTAAACGAGACATCGTAACCTAACATATCGTCTGTGGGGAACCAAAACAAACCAAGCGTGCGTTCTCCGTCGTAAGGTTGATGCTCTTTCAATGGAACAGCTGATTGCAAATTATTATTATTTAAACTATTTTTTAATACATTCTGATTATTGGAAGTCCAGTCTCTAATTTCAAATCCTCCTTGTTTATGTATGTATGTCACGTCATTAACTAATTTTGAAGCCGTTTGTTCATCATTAAAACTATCTAAATAATCATCCATAAAATGTTGTTTGTGAATAGCTTGTACCGCACCTGACATAGTTGACTCGTACCTATCCGCGTTTTTGTTCCTAATAAACTGGGCAACAAAAGGAGAACAATTCGCGCCAAATATGAGTGAACTCATAGCATATGTTTTAACAGGTTCATTTAGTGAGGGTTTCCATAGAAATCGTAGTGCGTCGCGATCTTCTTCTCGTATTTTAATTCTCAAAAACATGTCGCGTATATCTGCCGACACAGCGATTTTTCCCTCTCGGAATCGAAACATAATTCCATATAATGAGTTGAGCATGTCCGGGCCCTTTTGTATGTAATCATTCAAACACATGCCCTCACTTACAGCAGCAGCGTCGAATACCAATCGCAACTTTTTCTTATTAGGATTGTCGACACCAAAGTGGGGAAGATACCACATACGTTCAGGTTCGTCCTGGTCATTGACCTCGGACGCGTAATCGTTATCAAACAGGTGATTTATTCTTTCGATGTACCTCTCCGCGTATCCCGGGTTCACTTTCATTTTTCTTTCAACACCTTTCAGTCTAGCCATAGCGTTCGGATAAGAATCGGGCATTTTACAATTCGTGTCCTTCCAAGGTAATCCGACGTACCACCTACCGTCAACTAATTTAGCCGTTCGTTCCAGATGTTCACGCGCACATACTTCGTCTTTATTCTCTCTAGGCTTGGCGGAAATACCTAAAGAATCGATACTAAAATATCTACGCATTTCGTCCCGTATGTCGGAATCGAACTCTGCACTCGCGCTCGTGATGTGTAGCGCGGACTCAACCTGTGGCGCCTCGGCGTTGTGAGACGACCGCATACAGCCGTGGACACACCAACCCAACGGTGTACGAGTGAGGTAAGGTTCATTTGGCTTGCATTTAATTATTTGTAAAGGTAACATTAAATCATAATTGTCCTGACCTATTAATAACTCTGGTTTACACTGTATTCTGTTTCTATTACTAATATCATTTTTAATTTCAGGTTGTAACAATTCAAAATCAGAAAATGCGTCGGCGGGCATGTTTTGTATGGGCAGATTTAAATTATTGACACTACGGACCCGTATTGAAAACGAGGTCCCTTTTTCATTACATAGATTTAAATCGACAATTTTACTTTCACAAATAACTTCACTATTATCCCATGCACCGCGCACACGCATTGACTGTGTGCTCCCGCGCAATCCTAATTGCGACGCGAGCTTATTACTAATCATCGAAACAGTCGAGCCGTCGTCTAGTAATGCAAAGGTACTCACCGATCCGCCGGGGCCATGCAGACAAACTGGCACGGTCTTCAATAGCACTTTGCACTTATTATTATTATTTATACTCACATTGTTAACTACTTCTACACGCTCGCAATTACTATCAGTGGATGCTTCGGAAATCGGCAACTCCGCGGGTTTTTTAGTATAGTGTAGCAACCGGTGATGGTTTAGGCCACAGTTGTCTATATCACATTTTGGTGCAGCACAGCTGTCCTGCCTGTGGCTTGGCTTCAGGCATTTGAAGCAATAGCCGTGCCTTTTAACGAACTGCCACCGGTTCCTACACAAACTTTTTCCGAAACGTTTACATTCATATAACGCGTGTATTGATGCGCGACAAAATACGCATTTGTTATTATTATTTTCACTAAAATTATTAACTAGCAACGACGTATGATGCATTTTACGATTTTCAACACTATGCATTTTATTAAAACCCGTGTGTACACTCACACTCACTAATGTTTTTGTCACTTTTATAGCTTCTTCACTGAGGAACTCCGACAAGATCACCAGCTGCGGCGTGGTTCCCTGACGCATCAAGGGATAACTATAGTCAGTCCACTTGGAAAGAAGTACAGTCGGCATCTTGGAAAGTACAGTCGACACAATGTTCGTTCCTTGTAGGTACTGTTGGCATCCTATGGCGTTCACTGCTGCGACACAATTTTTTATTTTGATGGAGAATGGTATTATGTCTCTGTGGTAATCGTATGGTAATGGTCTCAACCTATGCAGGTCCTGAACGATTCTAGCTATGATGCTGTCTGGGTTTCCAAATTGCAATTCCAAAGTTGACATAACTTCGCTCGGCGAAGTGCCGCCGATGAGCAGCGCTGTGACGGCGTCCTTGGCGGGTCCTTGTAAGCTCCTCCGCAGCCGCCAGAGGTTCTCCGCGTCGGAGAAATTACATACTGCGGAAGATTCATCATATGCTCTCTTATACTCCAGCCACTGTAGTGGATCACCACTGTATGTTGGTAGTTCCTTGGGAGTACATAGCCGATTTAACATATTGCTGTTGCCAGCAGCAGAGACAGCAGCCAGATCCTTAACCGCACTCGCCAATGCGTGCACGGTCGGGTCAACGGTGCCACCAGGTAGAACAGTGGGTGGCGGCGGCCGTGCAGTATCAAGTGCGGCAGCTTGTGGCGGGTCGGCAGGCAGTTGCAGGCCCCCCAGGTGCTTCTGGCTGGTGTCTAACCAGTCGTTTATATATTCTTCACGATCGTCTGGTTCACTAAGTTCCTTCGATAGCGTACCCTGGTTTTCCAGGTCTTCCAGGTCAGCGGCAAGCCGTTTATCAATTAATTCCATTTCAATACGCGCCTTTTCTTCGGCTGCTTTGAGCTCAAGACTTCTTTTTCGTCGTGTAATCGATGTCGACGACTGTTTTCTCGATTTCTGTTCAATGCAGCCATCTTTTTTAACCTCCGCAATGGCGTCGTCCGCGTGGCGTTGTGCCTCCCTTTTGAAGGCGCTACGCGTCACCACCATACTTTTTGCTGGTGTACGGTACATGATGCGGCTCGAGGACCACGCAATGTAGGCGGTGGGGACGTAGGAGGATAAAATAAAGCTAAACTTTCGTGAAAAAATGGCGCGGGCGCGGCGGACGGAGCAAACAAGCGCGCATGGGACCCGGCTCGCTCCCTGGACGTAACTGCGCGGGCGGCTGGCCGCTTGCGTTCAAATTTCAAATCCCCGCGCGGGGTGTATGCCGCCCCTGCTGGCTCCGCCCACACGCTCCCGCGTTTCGTTTATTTTACCAAAAAGCAAATACAATACGCATTAATGCGCGTCGCCAACAGTCGAGTTACCCCATAGTACAATTCCATATCTCAGTAGAGATCCGACGTAGCCGTGGTACGCCATAAGGGCAGCGGGCTCACCAGTCTCCCTTTTAAGTCGTCTTAGACAAAACTATTTAACTTTTTTCGTAAATTCTCAGTGTGAGACTTCCAGTTACAATTTTGGTCAATTGTAATGCCTACAAATTTTACTTCCTTCGAGTCAGAGATAGGTTCGCCATTGCATTTCAAGGATAGCCTGTTGGGCTTAGTAGAATAGTTGCAAAACTGCAAATATTTGGTTTTTGCTGTATTGACACTTAAATCGTTTAATTCCAACCAGTTTCTTATGCTTTCTATAGTCATATTCAACGTCGTTTCATAGAATTTGCCTTTTTCTTTATATTAAAAGAACATTTCGTTTATTCAGAATTTTCCTTTGCCTTACCACGATGATTCTCTAATAAACATGTGATATGTTTAAACATATAGAATACTTTAACTGAAAATACAGCGATATATAAAGGAGAATGCCTGGTTGCCATAGTAATTTAGGCCCTTAGTGCACACATATGAAACTATATGGAAATAAAAGTATGCCATGCCAGTTATTAATTGGTAAAAGAGAGGGTTTAAAAAAAACTTGGGGTTTTCAAACTAGAGCCAAGTGAATGCTGGGGTCGTCAGTCGTCAAATCCGTGTTATTGCCGGGGTCGTCGTGAGAAATAAGAGCGAAATCCATGTTCAGGTCGTGGTCGTCAAGTACAGAAGGATCGTCGGAGTTAGTATTCGTAAGGTTAGTCGTTTTTAAACCGAAATAAACGCAATCAAATCAATTTGTTGTAAATGCAAACAAAACAGCAATGTTCTTCTTCTTCTTCTTTCTTAATTAATGGCGTTTCTGTCGTGTCTTAACGACACATAGACAATTTCGCCAATGTCGAGTATTTTAAATGAACACTTTTTAACAAAAAAGTACACTTTAAAAGGGCAACGTGGTACGGTGAGGATCCGAGGTCGCCATCTTGACGACCTTCGTTGACAAGGCGGCGATCTCGAATCAACAGCAATGTTACATTTCAATTGTCACATTTGAGAGTTCATTTTGATGTTGCCAGTACGTACACAAAAATAGACAGAAAAATCGTTTTTTTTTTTTTTTTTTAATATAATTAAACTCACTTTATTTTATTATTTTCTATTCTTTAATAAAATAAACAGCTTGTGGTTTATTTTTTGTTTAAATTTTTTGTATGGTAAGTCTGTAAGTTAGTAATATTAAAAATTCTCTAAGATAATAGGTAATTAGTCGTTTAATTACTTTCAAAATATGAAAACATTACCAACTTCTCATGATTAATAATTAGTGCGAAAAATTAATTAAATTTATTTTATATTTTTTACTAAAAACGAATTTCTTGTGCACTCTGGGCCTAAATTCCCCTTTGCGAAATGTTGGCTCTCCATGATCATCACAATTTTTGTATTTACACAAATTTTGCGTTGTGGATGTTTTACAATAAATTACCGCTTAGCGTGATATTTTTACGTTTAATGATTAAAAACATCGAAAAATAAGTCCAGCTCTTTCAATTTAAATGTTTCTTTTCTCGATGCCCTTCTGCGTTGCCGTAGAGGTGGGATCCGTTTAGTTTTTTTTTTCAAATAAAAACGATGACATGCGTGTGCGATTTCGGAGCAGCACTGCGCACTTTTATGAAAAAAAAAATCGTTTGACTAGGTATACGCGTCTTCCATCATCCGAAGGGGTTCCAGAGAATCAAAACAAAAAAGATCAGAGAATACGTCGCCCGATGTGTATATTTTGTTACGCACACACGGACCAATCCAATCAATAATTGTTACATCATTATGTGAGAAGCTAAAAGTCGCTAAACAGCGAACATTTCCTTTCACTATGTTGAATTCATGTTGTGTTAGTAAATAGAAACCGCTTTACAAACTAATATGTTGAAAATCTTTCCGCTTCCGGTGGTCCAACTGTCAACACATACGTCAGTGATCTCCGAGCAAAATAATTATTAAAAAGTGCAAAACAGTGTCAATCAGTGTAAATTTCGTGCCGTGGATTGCATAATCACCAAAGAAATCGCGAAGGGATATCAGTCCAAGAATAAAATCCGCTATCAGTGTTAAAATATCACGAAAATACACCACGTTAATTTACTCTCAACTACCTACAAATTTAAACGTGAAATTAACAATACCATAGACAATCCAACGTCAACACGCTTCAATTGTGACATCTCCGTGACAGTGACAGCGATACGGAAAAGTCGTAAACGTCAAAGTGTTACCAGTATAAAATCAAAATCTCCCACTAATTACACACAATAATAAAAACAAATAAAATTCAACTCAAAACAATCAAAGAATAAATTAAAATGGAAAAAACTTTAGAACTACTACTGCTCAAACTTGACGAGAAACTGGAGAAACAAACGGAAACTATAACGCAAGCCATTACCAGCAATGTTATGGAAGTGTTAGACAAAAAGTTAAGTTCAGTGATAGAGGAAAACAATATCCTCAAATCCAAAATATCAGTACTCGAACAAAAGCTCAAGGCAGCAGACAGGGAGAAACGTAAGAGTAACTTGGTGTTCTTCGGAGTAGAAGAAAAGATAAAATTAGAAGGAGAACTAGTTGATTACATCAAGGACGTAATTATAGACATGGGTGTACACATAGATAGCCAAGAAATTAGCAACGTATATAGAATCGGAAGGAAAGCAGATAACAGAAGTAGACCAGTCGTAGTCACCATCACGACTCAATGGAAAAAACACCTTATACTCAGAAACAAGTCAAACCACCCAACAGGAATTTATGCGAAAGAAGACTACTCAAAGGAAATTCTAGAAAAACGGAAGGAATTGCAACCTCAAGTAGAAGAAGAGAGAAAGAAAGGAAATGTTGCCTACATAAAATATGATAAACTGATAGTGAGAAACCCTCACGACAACCACAGAGAAAAAAGAAAGAGGGAAACTTCAAGCTCCCCTAACTCCCTGAAGCCAACATCACAGAAGAAAATAAATTCATCGAAACCAGCCCTCAGTTCTAATTATTCACAATCACTGCCCAAAACAAATACAAAAGAGGTCATTAGACCTAATATACTAAATTTTGTGGAACGAACAAGCTATAATTCACAACAGTCTACTCCAAAAAACTAATAAGGGCCCCGGCAAACCGGAAAAAAGAAAAACTATCAAACAGATCTAACAATATCAAGCAAACAACTCAAAAAACCAACTCCCCAAGCCGGCCAGTCACCGTGGGGTTTAATGACTACAACCCTCCAGAGAATCACAATACTAAATTGTCGAAGTCAACACTTAAAACATTATACATCTGCACATACAATGTCAATTCACTAAGCACCAACGAAAAACTTATAGAGCTGAAAGAAACAATAAAAAACATAAAATACGATATCATAGGATTATCTGAAGTACGACGTTTAGGAACATTAATTACAGAAGATGCAGACCACATCTTATGTTTTACAGGTCAAACTCCAGGCCAATATGGCGTTGGATTCTTAATAAAAACAGCGTTAAAGCACAACATTGAAAACTACACAGGAATATCAGAGAGAGTATGCATACTAAAATTAAAATTTGATGACTATAACCTTTCCCTTATTCAAGTCTATGCTCCAACAACAAAAGCCAGCGACGAAGATGTCGAAAAATTTTACCATGATGTCCAACTAGCCCACGACCTAGCAGGAAAAAATGTGATAAGCATGGGAGACTATAATGCTAAAATTGGCGAACCAAAAAAAGAAGATTCTCTGATCACTGGAAATTATGGCTATGGAGCCAGAAACAAGCGAGGAGAAAGACTACTACACTACGCATATGAGCAAAAATTAACAGTAATCAACACCCTGTTTAAGAAAAATAAAAATAAGAAATGGACATGGCTTTCCCCCGACAAGAAAACAAAAAATGAGATTGATTTTATCCTATCAAATTTCCCACGTTCATTTACCAACTTCGAAACAATATCTACAGGTTTTCCAACACCCCACAAGATGCTAAGAAGTTCAGTAAATTTAAGAACCGCTAAGCTAAGCAGGAGAAACTTCAGCAATCCAAGTAACCAACTAAAAACAGTAGAAGACCGTTCAACATACATCACCAACTTGAAAAATGCAAAACATGAACTTTCTGGAAAAGGCAACGAAATTCTAGACGTCAATTCATACTACAAAAAGATCGAAAACACAATCAAAACTTGTCTAAGCAAACAAAAAGTCAATAAACAACACAAAAAATCAAAAATACTTACGGATTACACTTTAAGCTTAATGAAAGAGAGAAGGCAACTACTCCACAAACAACACCTAAGTCATGAAGAAAAATCCAGACTCTCCTACTTATTCAAAGCAACTAATAAAGAGATTAAAAAGAACTATAAAAACCACAGAGAATCTATATTTACGCGACACTTAAAATCTTCTGGAAGTTTAAAAAAGGCTATAAAAGAACTAAATACTGCCAAGCAGTGGATACCATCATTGAACGCGAACGCTCCACAACAACAAACTCGAGCAGATGTCATAAACTCCGCTACAGAATTCTACCGAAGGCTATATAGCGCCTCTAAATACTCGCACAATGATTTTATAGAAAATCTAATTGCACAAAATCAAAATATTGAGACACCATACTTCAATGAAATCGACTTATTAAATAAATTAGAGAAGTTAAAAGATGACAAAAGTCCCGGCTCCGACGGAATATCAAACGAAGCCATAAAATTAGCTAGAACAGTGATTCTTAACCCCCTGACATTATTATTTAACAAGATCCTAGATGAAGAAACAGTCCCAAAGACATGGACAGTGTCTGAAATAATACTGTTATACAAGAAAGGAGACCCAACAGACGTAGGGAATTACAGACCTATAAGTATAATGCCCTGTTTATACAAACTCTTTGCTAACTGCCTACTGGGCAGAATTAACAGCGACATCGAAAAACACCAACCGAGAGAACAAGCTGGATTTAGAAAATCGTTTAGCACCACTGACCACATACAAGTACTCGAACAAGTAATAGAAAAATACTACGAATTTCGCAGGCCACTCTACCTAGCATTTATCGACTATAAGAAGGCATTTGACTCTATATCACATCAAAACATCTGGCAAGCCCTTCACGACCAAAATGTAAACAACAAATACATTAGAATAATTAAACACATCTACGAAAACAGCACTAGTAAAATCAAGCTAGAAAGTTCAGGTCAAAAAATTGAAATAAACAGAGGAGTTAGACAAGGTGATCCACTATCGCCGAAATTATTCATATCAGTTCTCCAAAACACTATGAAAAACCTACCATGGGACAGCAAAGGGTTAAAAATCGGCAAGGAACGGCTCCACCACCTATGCTTCGCAGACGACATTGTGCTTTTTTCCGAGAGCCCTACAGAGCTCCAATCCATGATGTCAGAACTTGATAACGCAAGCACAAGCATCGGCCTAGAAATGAACATCTCGAAAACAAAGGTCATGTCTAACCGCCACAAAACTCCAATTCTGGTAAATAATAATGTGATAGATTATGTTGAAGAATACATCTACCTAGGTAAGCAAGTATCTTTTCGCAAAAATAACAACATAGAAGAAATAGACAGGCGGATATCAATCACATGGAGAAAATTCTGGGCCTACAAAGAAGTGATGAAATGAAACTTGGACCTAAAATTAAAAAAGAAAGTAATGGACTCATGCCTTCTACCCTGTCTCACATATGGATGTCAAACGTGGATATTTGATTCAACAACTAACAGAAAACTAACATCATGTCAAAGAGCCTTAGAACGCAGCTCACTAAACATAAAATTGAGGGACAGAGTCCGTCACCGGACAATTAGAGATCAGACCAACGTGATTGATGTCCTGCCCTTTGCTCGTGGTCTTAAATGGAGGTGGGCGGGCCACGTTGCGCGCTACACGGACAATAGGTGGACGAAAAGCGCGACTTTTTGGAGTGGTCCCCATGGGTTCAGAAGCAGAGGTCGACCAAAGGCCAGGTGGAAAGACGAAGTAGAGACTGTCGGAACAAGAAACTGGCCAGACCTGGCATTGAACCGCGAAGAGTGGCAATCTTTGGAGGAGGCCTTCACCCGTTTAGGGGTCCAGTCGTCTTGCACATGAAACCACATTTTAATTAACTATTTTGCACAAATTAATTATGCATGATATCTTGGAAAATTAAAGGCTTTTTTATTTTATTTTTTTATTTTTTATTTTTATTTTTTATTTATTTTTATTTTATTTATGTTGAAAATGTCTGAAGTGTTGTAATGGTTTTCTTATGTCGAATAAGAGGTTCGTATTACGAAACCCATTGTGGGTATCTGTCTTTGATAGAGTAGAATACACGGTATATGTATCCCCATTTATTATTACATAAGGTTCTTAAAAACCTTTTTGTATAATACGTTTACATTGAAAATCATTAAGCCGGTTTTTCACTATGTGATATAATAATAATATATTACATCTTGAGATATAATATTTTATCGCTCGTTATGCATTTTGTACGAGACCATTCACACTGTGCTATAATATATATTAATATTATATTACCTCACGTCCCGGACACCACGCCCCTGCATCGCCTCAGTTTGCATTCATACCTTTTGCATAGGTTTAATTTAAAAAATGCACTGACCTGTTAATTTCCTTCAACCTTAATTTCACGCGGCAATAATGCATTCGATAAAGATACATAACAGACGGAAATTTTCGGAAAAAAAAACTAAAAAATACTTAATACAATGAAAATGAAAAATGAAAAATGAAAAAATATTTATTCATTAACTTAATTACTAGTTACATTTCAAGTGACAGGAGCCTCCATTTAAGCAAAGAAATGCTTGTGATTGGACGCTCCGCTCTTTCTGAGTTTTCTTACAATATAATTTATTTATTTAGACTAGGTTACAAAATGGTTACAAAACGATTATAAAATGTGACAAAAATTATAGAATTTAATTTAATTTTTGAGATTTAATTTATAGTGTATGTGTAGTGTATAGTGTTGGTTTGTGTGTGTTATGCTTGGTCGTGTTATGAATGAGTGTTAAACGTGTGTGTGTTATGCATGTAAGGGTAATGCGTGTGTGTCAGGTGTGTTAGTAAAGATCATTATTGGAATTTGTCCTGTATGATAGCTTCGATTTCATCATAATTTTTGGAATGTAGCCATTGAGTCAGGGCTTTTTTACACTTGATGTGCGTTAAGGGGTAAATCTCCAACTTTCTATTTATAAGGTTGTACAATCGAGATGAACAACTGTCATATTGCCTTCTGGCAAAGGTAGATTTTACTCTGACTGTAGATGAAACTTTGTATTTTCTTCTACCAGAGGGTTTGTTTTTACAGAATATGATAGATTTGTGTTTTTTGAGTATAGTGTAGAGAATATACAGCTTTCTCACAGTCAGTAATTTGGATTCTAAATATAAGCTTTCTGTGGAATATCTAAAATGCTTAAAGTACATCACTTTTAGGAGTGATCGCTGTGCTCTTTCTAGTTCTAAGAATTTTATTTTTGTTGCACCACCCCAGATAGTGAGGCAATATGTTATAACGGATTGAGCCAGAGATAAATAAGTTTGTGATAGTAGGCATTTGGTTGCTACTTCGCGTAAATTTTTAAAGGTCCATATTAATTTGCGAACTCTGTTCATGGTTTGTTCTATATGGAAATGCCACGACAAACGCTGGTCTACGACTAAACCTAAGTATTTAGTGTGATGAACCTTACTGATTGCTTCGCATGAACAATTACTCTGATTGGGATAGCTACATTTATGGATTTTAACTTGAAAATTGCCTGGAGGTTGTGTGCGCTCGTCTTTCGAAAAGCAGATGTAATTTGTTTTTGTTGGATTCAGAGTTAAGAGATTACAATCGAGCCAGTTTGCGATTCTCGTTAGAGATTGCTCAGCAGTTTTACATACGGTGTCCCATGTTCTACCCGTAAATACAATTGCAGTGTCATCCGCGTAAGAGGTGATATTTCCTCCTTCAATCTGCATATTACAGAGGCAGTTGATATATACGAGGAATAGTGTTGGACCTAGAACACTGCCCTGTGGCACACCGTAAGTGACATTTTCCTGATGACTAATGAACTCACCAATTTTCACTTGTTGCATGCGGTTGTTTAAGTAATCCGTGAACAAACTAAGGGCTATACCCCTTATACCGATGTCTTCAAGTCGCTTCAAAAGGATGGGGACAGAAACTGTGTCAAATGCTTTTTTGAGATCGAGAAAGACCGCTAGGCACTTAACTCCCCTGTCAACATTTTCGACCACAAGAGAGGTCAGCGCCAAAGCTGCGTCTTCTGTAGATAAATTTTGCCTAAATCCATACTGTGACGGTGATAGAAACTTTAGTTTGTTCAGGTAATTGACAAGGCGATGGTTTATCAGTTTTTCTAAGATTTTGGAGATAGCCGGAAGTACAGATATTGGTCGGTAGTTGGAAACGTCAGACTTATCTCCACTTTTAAATACAGGGGTTATAAGTGCACGCTTTAAAGCCGACGGAAAGACTCCTTGTTCAAAACATAGGTTTGCAAGGTGACATAAAATAGGTACTACAAGATTTGAGGATAATTTGAGAAAACTTACAGGTATTTTATCCCATCCGGGGGCACTATCTGGTTTCATATTCATTAAAATAGAAAGCACTTCGGCGTAGTCAGTATTAAACAGCGCAAAGGACGAAGAAGGAGAATCTGTAATGTAACTAACTGAATTATGTGTCACCGAACTATTATGTTTGATCTTGTCCGCTAAATGTTTGCCTATGTTACAAAAATATTGGTTGATTTTGTTCACTGAATCCAGAGGAGTGGCGTCAGAATCCAGCAGTTCTAAATTATTTGTCTTAGGTGGTTTCCGTTGAGAAATTTCATTAATTTTTTTCCAAAGTTTTTTAGGGTTCTTAAGTGCTGCGGAAATTTGATCTTGGTCATATTTGCGCTTCTGCTTTTTTATTATGCTATTACAGTGGTTACGATATCTCCTGTAAGTGATTTTTAAGATTTCATTATGGGGCTCAAGTTTTAATTTTCTTTGCATTTCGTTGCGGTTTCTTATGCATCGCAGTAGACCAACGGTCATCCAGGGTTTGATTAAGCGGTTTTTACCTGTTACTACCTTCGTGATTGTATTTACAGATATGCATTGACTAATTTTGGCTACAAATTGTTCCGTAAGTATGTTAGGATTAGATAAATACAACAACTCTGTTAGGTTACAGTTTTCAAGATCATTTAGTGCACTGTCCAAGTTTATTAATGTTTTCACTCTGCTTTCTGTGTGATTATTTGTATTATTTTTTAGTTTAAGGATAATCATAAAATGGTCGGTAATAGTTGTATTTAATATGAATACCTCAGCAGTTGATTTATAAGACTGAATTTTTACCATGAAGTGGTCTAGACATCTATCACCTCTCGTGGGAAGTGTATGTGCTGGGAGTAGGCCGTTCATAGCTAGCATATTTAAATAATGTAATCTATTTGTACGTTCATGGGATTGTTCATTTTGGTGTAGCGATAAGTTAATGTTGATATCACCAGTTATGATAATATTTTTAAAGCGAGAAATAGTGTTTAAGTGATCATTGAGTGACGCTATAAAATCGTCCGCATTTGTTTTAGAGGGAGATCTGTATATACCAAGTACAAGTATACTTGGTGAAATTTTTATTTCTAAACAAGAAGCGTGAGTTAAAATGATTTCTCTTGCTCTTATGTCATATTTGCCATTTACATAAGCTACTACTCCATCCGCTTTATTCAAGTGGCTTGTAGTTTGGTATGAATTATAGTTAATTAATTTTGGCAGATTTTTGTTAGGGTTCAATCTACATTCTGTTAGAATGATCAAGTCTACGTCAGATTTAAGGGCTGCTAAATTTAGTTGAAGGTCAGCAAAATTTGTATAAACGCTTCGAATATTCTGAGATACTATCAATAAATCAGTGTGTTTTGTTTGAGTTAGCTTACTGAATTCACTAAGTGTACATTCCACCGATACAGCCGTTCGCATGTTGTCTATTTCTTCTACACTTAAAATATGTCTATCCATAAGTAGAGTTTAAGTAATATAATGTCGTTTCCAGAATAAATTCGTGTGTTACTAATTTAGACTTGTGTATATGTATATAAATGAAGATGCTATTATGTAAGTAATATGTGTATATGTGTATTTCTGTAAATTTTGTAGATAATAAGGTGTGTGTATTGATGTGTAACATAAGTTTACAATGTGAAGATATGGTGTAACCGATTAGTAAAAATTGTTTTTTAATATAAAATTGAGAACCGAGGGCATAATGATTGACCAAAATCAACCATGGTAGAAATAGTCACGAAGTCTGCATAAGATGATGAATTTGTTCCTCGCTCTTCAAAACTATAATTGGGGCATCCTTGTTCTTTCTTACATACACCCTCCCATATGAAGTCCAACAAAATGTGTAGTTCTTTGACTTGGCTAAGTCTCGGGCTAAGAAGAAGAGTCGAGCTCCCTTAGCAGTCAGTTGTTCAACCACATAGATCGGGCTGTCACCATCTTTTTTAATATTTAAGTGCTTGTTGCAGAGCTTCTGACTGTGTTTTGTATTAAAAACCTTACAGAGTTTTAGAAATTGGGTTTTCTGGATTGCAGATGTCATTTCTACAATTATGGGCATGTCTCCACGTTTTTCCTTTTTGCCACTAGCTCTATATATATCGTAGATGTCGCTGTCCTTCAGCGAGAAATCTACGCTTTTGGATAGTTCGGAAACCATTTCAATCAAGTCTTCCTTGGTTTCTCCAGCTCGTTTTGGGACATTCCTGATTTCGAGGTTCGCTTTTCGGGTTGTACGCTGCATATCCTCTAGTCGAGACTCCAGCATTGTAATGTGTTCTTTAGCCTCTCTTTTATCTATCTCCAATTGTTCTATTTTCTTTTTGAATTCCTCATTCTGGGATACGAGGAAAGCCATAGAGGTCTCAATATTGGCATTAGTGTTTTTAATATCATTTAGCGTCGGATTGATTTTCTTTATTTCATCTGCCTGGGCCTCAAACATTGACTTTATTATAGTTTTGATTTCTTCCTTGAAACAGTCAAATTTGTCTAACTCTGCGATTTCCTCACCGCGTCTTTTTTTGCTGCGTTGTGAGACATATTCCGGTGTGGAAGCGGATGTGGATCCAGCCATATTAATATTTGTGTCGGAAAGCGATTTATTTAAATTCGTGCTCATTTTCACCGGGGATCGTAACATCACCGTGAGTGCCAGCCGGTTCCCCAAATTAGTTAGATTTTAATTAATCTGTTATTTTTACAAATTTAAATATTTAATTTCAACAGTGCGTAAGATCACCGGAACAACAAAATAAATTCAAATTAACTCACTGTAGTACAGCATAATCGCACCCACAATGCCCGGAGTTCGTAGCACACAACTATTGCAGTCAAGATCACGTGACACCGTAGCGCTTCGTAGCTCCTATTGCTGTATGACGTCACTTGTAGCACGCTCCGGCGCACTGCGCGGCGTAGCGGTGATGGAGTGAGAGCAAAAATGGAATCGCTCTTTGTCACTCTTGAGGGGTATGAGACGTAGGCGGGACGGCTTGATTCCGCGTTTGCGGCGACCGGTTTGCTTCAAACGGAATATTTCTACACTGATGTTATTATTTTACACAAATAAGGGCATTAGTTGCATTGCCGTACGGGTTACTTTTGTATAATTAGATTATATTATATTTTTAATTTTAATGAATAAATGTGCAGCACGTCTATTCACGATACGTTCCGAGACGAAAGAGGATGGAGGAGAGGACAATAGACAACACATTTTAGAAAACGTCCTGCACGGCAGATTGTTAGGGATGAAAACACAACAAATGTTTGATGTTAAATTACTTCGTAACTATTAGACATAAAACTCTTTCACCAGCATAAATTTCTGCGATGTCGGTCGTTTTGTTCCACCCAGGTGTTTTTTATATAACCAGTTTATGTCCTGAAGTTCCAAGCGAAATCACCCCTGCCCAGGAGATAAAAAAAGGCAGGGGCGGAACTTTCTATGGGGTAGGGTAGGGGTAGGGTAGGGGTAGGGTAGGGGTAGGGTAGGGGTAGGGTAGGGGTAGGGTAGGGGTAGGGTAGGGGTAGGGTAGGGGTAGGGTAGGGGTAGGGTAGGGGTAGGGTAGGGGTAGGGTAGGGGTAGGGTAGGGGTAGGGTAGGGGTAGGGTAGGGGTAGGGTAGGGGTAGGGTAGGGGTAGGGTAGGGGTAGGGTAGGGGTAGGGTAGGGTAGAGGTAGGGTAGGGGTAGGGTAGGGGTTGGGTAGGGGTAGGGTAGGGGTAGGGTAGCGGTTGGGTAGGGTAGGGTAGGGGTGGGGTAGGGGTACGGTAGGGTAGGGTAGGGGTAGGGTAGGGTAGGGTAGGGGTGGGGTGGGGTAGGGTAGGGTAGGGGTAGGGGTAGGGGTAGGGGTAGGGTAGGGGTAGGGTAGGGTAGTGCCTCTAAGGCGGAACAAAGTTTGCCGGGTCAGCTAGTTTTTAATAAAGAGAGTAAAATGGAAAGAAAGAATAGCATGCGATATATTTTTTTTGGCGTAATCATTTGAAATTAGCTTTCTTTGATATATTTTTTTACCAAAAGAACGGTACCTATTAGTATTTTTGTAAAGTCAAACCCTATTATCTTGATGACCTCCGTGGCGTAATGGTTACCACGCCACACCGTGCGTCACCCAGGGCCTCGGGTTCGAATCCCGGTCGGGTCATGAGGAAAACCGAACGTTTCTGATTGGCATCGGCTCTTGGATGTTTATCTTTATGTGAATCTTTACATAGTAAGAAATCGCTTTTGCTGTCTGTCTGTGCGTCTGTTATGTATGCTTAAATCTTTAAAACTACGCAACGTATTTTGATGCGTTTTTTAAAATAGATAGAGTGATTCAAGAGGAAGGTTTTTATGTATTATACATTCCAAAACTCCCACGGGAAAGCGGGATGATTATATAAAATATCAAAACTGTCGGAACAAAATGTATCTCCACGGGTCTATTTAAATCGGCCAGAATCGACGCTACACATCCGTCCACTTAAGTCTGATCTTTAATGGTCGAGTGTCGATGTTTTCATAAATTAGTTGGTCGTCCAGTTAACATAGAACTGGCCGTAAGTGTATTATCGCAGTCGCTCAACCTAGAAAGCTGGAATTTTGTATAGAGGTAGGTTCCCTTTATGATAGAATTCCCACGGGAAAGGGAGTAATGGGACTATTAGTGTATTATCGCAGGCGCTCAACCTAGAAAGCTAATATTTTGTAAGAGGTAGCCTTTGACTAGGATAAAGATAGGGTTTTCATAATCACTACATAGTACTATGTCCCTGTGTCCCTTTGTATGCTTAAATCTTTAAAATTACGCAACGGATTTTGATGCGGTTTTCACCAACGGATAGCCTGGTTCATGAGGAAGGTTTATGTATAAAATTTGTCAGGATTTTATGTAAATTGGCTGAAATATAAAGATTATTGTTGGGCGTGTCGGAAAAAATCAACCGCTTGGGAGCTGTCGACGAAAACGCTGGCTAAACCCTTTGAGATATAACAAAACAAAAATTATAGGATATTCCTCTTATTTAGGTCTCCAAAAAAGTCGGCGATAGCATATATTTATCGTATACGGATAACTTACTATAAAATAAAAAGCGATTTCCGAGTAATAATGCGGAAGTAGCGCCATCTAGCGTAGAATAGAAAGAACTTGAATTGGAAACCGATTTTGACGTATACAATATTAATCCTTATCCAGTTAACTACGTTAGTTACCTTAAGTATTTCATGTACATTATTATAATCTTTACATCATATTATTTAAATAGATACTTTAGAAGTTATAGCAAAAAATTTACGCGCTTGCCGAAATTAGTTCAAGTTCTTTCTATTCTACGCTATGGATGGCGCTATTCAAAAGCATCGCGCTATGGTTACGTTTTCATTAAATTATAAATATCGCGCGAAAATTAAAGCACTTTAAATCTATTACGCTAGGTGGCGCTGTTTAAAAATAAAATTATAGATACTTACATACTTTTAATTTGTTTATGCTTCACAATTTGAATTATTTAAAGTTAATATTAAGGGTGCATTTTATTTGTTTCGTGTTAAAATTTTTGATACAATTGATTGTAAATAGATAGATATAGATAGACACTTACATACTCGCTTCAATTTAGTCCTTTGTTTGGGCTTATTTTAACATCTGTCGCATTTTTTATTGGTTTCGTGTTGATTTATGTTATCTTTGAGTTTTTTTTTTATTGACAGATTATAACAATTATTTAAGTTTAATTAGCAATATAAAGTACCTATTTCATGACAATTTAATCATGCCTCGACGAAAGTCTAATATGGGACGCAGTACATCTTCTGCCAAAAGAATTCGTTTGAGTCGAAGCAACGAAAATGATCAAGAGAGGGATGTTCGTTTATCGTTGGACCGTGAAAGGCATGTTTCCCAAAGAGCGCGAGAATCGTCGGTGGATCGCACAGTTCGTTTATCGTTGGACCGTGACAGTCATGTTTCCCAAAGAGCACGAGAATCGTCGGTGGATCGCAGAGTTCGTTTATCGTTGGATTGTGAAAGGCATGTTTCCCAAAGAGCCCGAGAATCGTCGGTGGATCGCACAGTTCGTTTATCGTTGGACTGTGAAAGGCATGTTTCCCAAAGAGCGCGAGAATCGTCGGTGGATCGCACAGTTCGTTTATCGTTGGACTGTGAAAGGCATGTTTCCCAAAGAGCGCGAGAATCGTCGGTGGATCGCAGAGTTCGTTTATCGTTGGATTGTGAAAGGCATGTTTCCCAAAGAGCCCGAGAATCGTCGGTGGATCGCACAGTTCGTTTATCGTTGGACTGTGAAAGGCATGTTTCCCAAAGAGCGCGAGAATCGTCGGTGGATCGCACAGTTCGTTTAGCGTTGGACAATGAAAGACATAACATAGCTCAAAGAGACAGAAACGCCCGAAGATAGACAACTCCGCTTACGTAACGACCGTATTCGTTGCTGGAATCGACTTAACTACTCAATGTTTTTCACATGGACAATTGTATGTTGCCCTGTCACGTGTAACATCAAAAAAAAAATATGTTTGTTTTTACACGAAATGACGCAGAAGTTGTCAATGTGGTATATAAAGAAATATTTTAGTATGTTAAAAAACAAACTAAAATATTTATTTATATATGTAAGTATACGACTGTTTAACACAGGCAGATAGTTATAACCCGTGCGAAGCCGGGCCGGGCCGCTAGTAATATTATAAATGAGAAAGTGAGTTTGTGTTTGTTATTCCTGCATGGCAGCCGATCATTATGAAAAATTATTTACGTTTGTAGAGTACAGAGCCCAACATAGGCCAATTTTTACGCGGGCGAAGCCGCGGGCAAAGCTAGTTTATTATAAAATATAGTATCATTGAGCTTACAATGGTTTTCAGATAGCATGGGTACGGTGACATTTGGGATTTGAAGGGAATTTACAGGGAAATAAAAATAAATGTATCATTAATAATGCAAATTTTAATTTACTACTTTTTGTAGTCGCTTATTCTTCACTCTTTTTCTATTTCTTTTTGTACTTCATAATTTTTTGTTTCGAATAAAACATGCGTGTAATGGAATAACTCAAACGTCACCGTACCCATGCTATCTGAAAAACACTTTAGTATCCTATAACACAAGTCTCGAACTTACTTTGGGGCTAGCTCAAAATATATATTTATTTATTATTTATATTATGAAACTGGTAATTTTAATGTTAAAACTGGCATACCAAATCGTTTTGTTCAAGCCAGGACCAGTAAAGACCAGACCAATAAACGTTGCTCAGTGAACAACGTAGTACTACTACGTAACGTAAACCTAGCGTCCCGTTAAACTAAATTTAGTCTATCATATTTGACAACTTGGCCCTTGTATCGAGTTGCGATCGTGAATATTGTGATCTTACATGATAGTTGGTTTGCTGTGCAAAAACTCTATGGCTGTAGATGTACAGTGTTGGATAGTTGACAATTATAATAGTCGACCGTCCAACACTACCCTTTTTCCACTTTCACAACCCAAGATTCGTAACCATTTATGAAAGAAGATTCTTTTCTCTGTTTCGTAACTAGCTGTGAAAGTGTACGTCTTCAGCCATCTGTACTGTATTTGGCAAATCGACAAAGCTCGTTACTTGGCAATTATTGCACGTCTAGCTGCGGCTTTAGAGTGATTGTACAAAGGTACTTATCTGTCTGATATAATGGGGTACTTAATTGTATTTTTAGAAGCAAATTCAAAAGCGACTGAAGCCTCGGACAATGTTTCAAATAATAATATAGCAGGGAAAGTTTCATAGAAACAGGGATAATGGAAAGGCAGCTTATGCACTTTGCGTGGCAGGAGACGAAATTGGATCGGTGAACGGAAAAATGGACAGTTTTTACTAGTTTATTTTAAAATTTTCATTAATTTTAAAATATATTATATTTCTGGCAACAGTGTAAAGAAAAATTCTGCAGTATAGATAAAAACTTAATCTGTTTAGATATAGGTAAATATCTCAGTTTAATAAAAAAAATCTAGGTACGCAATTTGCCCGACAACTTACTGTAGATAAGGGACATGATAAAACGGCAGAGAAAAATATTCTGTAAGTATGTAAATGTTTTCATAACGTTAAGCTTACCGCGGTAACGGGGCGTGACTGCAACGATGTTCCGATAATACCAGTTCACTTAATAATAACGAGCAGATTTGTTGTCATAATTTCTGTTTCACTATTCTTGGCACAAATCAGTGAAATTCAGCGATGGTGTTTGATCTACTTTGTCATCCTTACTTCCTTACTCCTTACTAATATTATAAATGAGAAAGTGAGTTTGTTTGTTTGTTTGTTATACCTTCACGGCTTGACTAAGCAGCCGATCATTAAGAAAATTTGCATACATATTGTTAGGGGTACCGAGCCCAACATAGGCTACTTTTTATCCCGTGAAAGTATGTCGTTCCAATGGGAAAATAATTTATCTACTATAGAGGGCGCTGTATCGGCCAACAGGTAGCGCCACAAGTTGCGCTATGGGTTGTTTTGTTATAATAAAATTAAAAGCTAGTAACTTATAGTAGTAACAATGTTTATCACAGTAAAGTAATCGAGCTTCACTTGATTTGCCCTCTGCCTAGGCTCTTTGGTATGTTGCTCTAGATTCTAGGCTATAATGATTTATATCTCAAATTGTTGTCTCTCACATGCTCTCACGTAGTTGTTAGGGATTCCATCTTAAGGTCGAAACGCTCTAGGCGTAACTACGCGACGCGACACAGCAGCGACAAATTGTACGAGCTAAACCCGCACGCGTCGCGCCGCTGCGCTGTAGTGCCGTTTAGCTCATACAATTTCAAAAAGAATATTTTGGAGCGCCGCGCCGCTGCTGTGTCGCTTCGCCTAGTGCGGTCTTACCTTTATTCAATACTTCCTACTTCATCTAATATCTTTTTGATTAAATTCGTTATGAGTTCAAAGACAGCAGTAATTCCTCCCCCGGGACTGTCATCTGTGGTAGCCGTTGTTGATCCTGGCTGACAGGAGGCACAGCGGTGGGGTGTGTCATGGCCTCAACCTTGTATTATGCCTGTTTTCACGAACGCCTCCTAGCGTAGGAATAACCATATGTCATACAAATTTCAAACAATTTGGTCCAGTTAGGTTTTTCTTACCGCTGCTAGGAGGCGTTGGTATAAAACACCGTGAAAACATGCCAGCGTACCATGCTAGTATGTCAGTAATTCCCAAAAATGGTAAGGTGCAAAATACATTGCTCTACAAGAATTTAAAAGGAAAATTATCACAGCTTTTGCATAGACGAAACCTGTAAAGAGTAAAAATAAATGATTTTTATTATTATTGTTATTTATAGGCATTTATTGACATTTTACAACCCGTTGAGCTATGATTTAATAATTCATTGTTTGCTTTTCTCCGGCTAGTGCTAAAAAGAATTAATAAAAAGCTAGATTTCAACTGCACTATATTATTCGGCCCCAATTTTCTTGCGTTGAAATATGTAAGCCGACCAAAACTGGCAGTTAAGGGTAAAACGAGAAAACTTTTTGCAGTGTAAATTGAGAACGGTGGCATAAACATAAAATTGTTTGTTTTGAATGGCGCAAACAAACACGGAGTGAAAATTTGTAAACGTACTATGGTTATTGGTTGGCCGAACCCGTGAATTGGTTCTCTCACATTCCCATTAGAATTCCTAAAATCAGTTTTTACCTAACGCGTTCATAAAAACGTTTTTCAGCTTTATTATATTCATCTAAATAGATAATAGCTCTTGCCTAAAGCTTTCTTTACTCAACTGAAGCCGCTCAAACTCATTCCGCAGGGTTAGTTAGTATAAAAAAAATACTGAAAACAAGAATTCATTTGTTTGGTTCTAACTTACTATGCGTAGGGCAAGTGTAATGAAATCGTTTATTTCAGGATTAGACCTTCACAGGCACTTTTTCTTCGCCTAAAAAGGGTTGAAATCCAATCCAATGCCAAGTTAAAAATATCAAAAATTATAATACTTCTAAATTTGAACTTGGCAGGTTTACGTACTATTAATTGTATAATTAAATTTATTATTTATTTAATTAAATTAACTTTTTATATAATTAAATTAACCTGCCAATGTGAATTGGATTGGATGGATTTCAACCCTTTTTTAGGCGAACAATTAGCCGATGGGAACTTGGCCCCCCTTTTAAAGGGTGTTTTTGGTGGGATTTCGATACTTTTTTTTCAAGAAATCTTACCAATTTTTTAGGTAAGCAGTATTTAATAAGCTATACAGTGTGCATTATGTATGCCTGACAATATTTTATACCCCCTCCCCCCCCCCCCTCCTCATAGTATTCTCATTGTATCACTGGTTCATAAATATTTTGACCGATTTCTTCGATTTCTAATGACATATTTTATACCCCCTCCCCCTTTTATACTCCTTAAAAATATTGAATGATTTCTGTAGTATTTTAACCGACTCGAGAGTAGAAGAGTGGTGATTGGATTGTCTCGTCATTGCGATCAGTGAATAAATAACTAGCTCGATCGAAGTACGGTCGTTTCCTTGCCGCTGTCGGTAACTCCCGATAATACAATTTCCATAAATGTAGCATTCAATCAGTTTTTCGCTGCGACTTGAAAACATTTGAAAATTCTTCAAATTGTGCGTTATTGTTTCGTAGTCTGTTCAAAGTACAAAATGTTTATTTGCTGATTCTCCTCTCACTTGGATCCATTGCTCGATCACCCCAATGGATCCTAGGCGATTTTCCATTTCAATCCAAAATTCATTAGGGTTTTCAGATAGTTTTCAGACGGTTTTGTGATGGTTTTAAACCAGCCCTGTACACAAGGGTTTAAAACATGCATAATTACAACTTAATCACCCTTTTAGGTGGATATTGTAAAATGTTCTATACTTTTGTATTTCAGTAATATTTCATTTCTTTTTTCAATGAATGCGCAAGCACTGATTCTGGTGTGATATAAGTGGGCTTGAAATTTTTTTGTATCTTTGTTATTTTGCTTCACACCACAGTATATCATGAGAAACCCCTTTGAAGTCGACTACAAATCGTCATGTTCCTTCCTAGTACCCAGCAATAAATTTACATGATTTTGTAATTTACGCAAACTGTTCGCCCTAATTGTCATTCTGTTCAAGAGCTCAGCCCGCAAACGCCAGAGGTTAGTAATAGATATTTGAGGTAGGTACCTGGAATAAGCCGCGAATGTGTAACCAAATGGAGTAGACACGCGTACAAAGTCTGTCAGTTTCAGCGATAGGCAGGCACAAAAATAAATCGACTGTGACGCATGCAGGAAGTCTCAGGAAGCCGCTTCCAGGCGGTCACAATGGAAGCGTTTGGAGGAGGTATTGTGTAGCAGAGCTGTGGTTGAGATGAAAGTGATGGGTTACGTATTTTATTTTAAAAGCTTCTTACGAGGTATTAAGCTCCTTAAAAGTATTTAAATAATAACATAACTACCTATAGCATAGACAGTAACTAGGTACCTATTGTCTAAACAAATTGGTTGGATACAATTAAATACTTACAATAACAATAGGTAGAATTGTACTGTGCCAAAAACGGAATTTATTTATGCAAAAGCCGCATCGCACATTCAGATAAAATTTATCGGAAATTTCTCTTTTATAACTTTTGGACCTGTTTTTAGGGTTCCGTACCCAAATGGCAAAAACCGGAACCCTTATAGATTCGTCATGTCTGTCTGTCTGTCCGTCCGTACCTATGTCACAGCCACTTTTTTTTAAGGGTTCCGTAGTAAACTCAAAGGAACCCTTATAGTTTCGCCATGTCCGTCTGTCTGTCTGTCTATTAACAATGCTAACAAAGTGGTAGAATAAAATTTTGAAAAATATTTTTTTTGGCGTGCTCATCTGCAAGCAATAAATGCATAGCCAATATGGAACCCTACATTGTGTGTGGCCCGACACGTACTTGCCCGGTTTTTTTTATTTTACCTGACGTATCAAACACAGCCGCATATACCGCTTATCGAAAGATCTAAAACTTGAACTGGTGTACTCGTATTAATTGTATGACGTAGGTAGTAGGCATCCGATAAGAATGGATCTTTTGAAATTCATGGATGGAGGAAATTAAAACAATGTCTTTTTATTTCCCCCGAACAAATTACGCTCATACATTGGAGATGTTTCTCTAATGTGATATCTACGCAAATATAATAGAATACGCGAAATTGAAAAGTTCACGGTACAGAATTTTACCTTGCAAATGGCATAATTTAATGTTATGTTGTCAAAGTCTCGTAAGTTACAAACTTTGTTCAATCTTGAAATGTATTTACTCGTAAGATTGATCTATCTGTAGCTTATGTAGTCCTTAGCAACTAGGATATCTTGTATCGAGTATTGAGTACTCAGTAAATCACAAATTATCAAAAGCCTAGAATATTCTTTTTTTAAACCGATGCGGAAACTTTAGTGAGAGTAACCTCCGCCCATGACCGGAATTTTGTACAAGATAATACGCGTTTGTAACAATTTTATTTAATGGAAATAAATGTCCTCACTGCTTATTTTTATTTTCGTCATGCTATCCAGTTACAATAAAAATGTCCATCATAATAAAACATTACGAAAATATCTCGTTTTATTTAGGCCCTCTGTAAAAATTAAATTGTTAGATCAACAAAATAACACGTTATTTCATCATGATTGTGTAACGAACGTTGTAAATTAACTGAATAACGAATATTAAAAAATACCGCGGCCATTTTTATGCTAACAACTGAACTGTTTTAGGAGGGAAGCGGCACGTGCCTTTGAAACAATTTTATAAGCTACAAACACGACCACAAATCATTTTCTTTTTTATGTTTTCAACACAAAACGACGATCGCATCTGTACAATACATACAACCCAACCCACCGCACTGTGAAAAGGAAATTCTGCAAATTTTTTTTTATTATCAAGCGAGTATAAGAAGGACTTTTGACCGATACCAAAATATTAAGACATAGAAACATGGATATTTACTGTACAAGTTACTTTGGTGCAATAATGTATTGAGTATTGAGTATCAATATTTATTTCGGCCGTACTTATTTACCAACCAAGATTACAAAATAAAGCTAATTTATACGTTGGTATAACGAAAAGACAACGATTGAATCCTAATTGTTTGATTAATATTCGCACCTTGAAAACCATACCGTCACTAAATTAGAAAGGTTTTTCATGTATTACAGCTTCTTTGCTTATCCTACTTTTAGATGTTAGTTGACTTTTTATAAAGTCTCTAGAACAAATTTACAGATTTAAAAAAAAACAGGAATATGTCACTATTCCACTTAAAATTGTGTGATTATTGAGTTGTTTGTATGTGTAAGCATTTAATTTTGTTAAAATCAAAACAAAACTAGTTGTCATCTGTTATTAGCGATTAACCCTCACGAGACTTTCCTGAATGCGGTATCGTAACTCATAAAATTATGTAATTTTAATTTGATATAATTTTTATAATTCCTGATATATTAAACGTATGTATGTATGACGACGGACATGGCGAAACTATAAGAGTTCCTTATAGTTTACTGTGGAACCCTAAAAAAGAGATGGCTTGAGACTTAATGTGGAATTAAAAGTAAAATGCGTTTCAGAAACTGGCTGTGAATTCTTCAAAAGAACAATCAATTTAATCAGCAACATTAAGCTTCACGAAATTTTGTTTCTAACGAACTTCAATGTTCAGATTTTCCTTAATTAATTTCATCCATCCATCTAATTTATATCATCGATTCTGTCCACTATGATGATATTAATGTAAATTGTAATATGAACATAAATAAATAAAATTATGCATTATGTCCATCTGTGAAGACATTTTTCTCAGGAACGCGTTTAATAAAATTATTAAGCTGAAGAAAATATTATTTGTCTATATGTTTGTTTTAGCTTGTCCTGATCATTCAAAAGTACGCGATTCCTGTAGGATATAGTCAAAAATCTGATATAGATGGCGCTGCTGTGCATAAATAAATACACGCAAACGAAGTTGCACGGGTTTCACTAGTATATTATGTTTCGTGAGGTTATATACAGCGGTTGTTACATATTCTTCGAGTAAATTTGACATATATTATTATTATAGCACTCTACTCTACTTCGTGTTGAATTGTTTCTGTACAAAATTTATGGGATACTGGAGCACAATGATACTATGTCACCTACGCGTCTTCAAGATCTTGAATTGAAACTACTTCCATTGTGAACGTTTCATTGGCCTAACTGTGGTCTGTGTGAATTTTATATCTATTTAACGAAACCCGTGCAACTTCGTTTGCGCGTAAACCGCTTTTCCTGTGGGAATTACAGAAAATCCTTGTATGGATTAAAACCTTTACTTGAATCATTTTAACTATTGCTGAAAACTGTATTAAAATACATTGAGTAGTTTAAAATTCTAATCGTGTCTGTTGACAGGGGAAGCCACTTCCTTTATACTTTTTTATTTTATACCACTAAGGTGGCAAAGTGGCAAACAAGCAAACGGCCGCCTGATGGTAAGCAGTCACCGCAGCCTATGCACGTTTGCAATACCAGGAGCATTACTAACGCGTTGCCGACCTTGTGAGAACCTCTTCACACCCTTTTTGAAGTACCCCGTGCTGTAATCTTTTTATGTAAAGATTTTAAAGAAGTGCTATGTAAAATATTTTGTCCTGAATGACTGAGAATCAACGCACAGCCTAAACAGCTGATCGTGGAGACCTGAAACTTAGAAGACACTTGGAAGGTGTGTTCTTTCTATGATGTAGGCATCCAAAAATAAAGGATTTTCCGAAACCACGGGAAAGCGGGGAACACGCATACGAAGTTTAGCGGATTTCTTTAGTTTTTAATAAGATTGGATGGCCATATCGCACAGGTTATAAGGCACACAATGTGTGAAGCTTGACGTACGAAGCTTGACGTACAATAATAACGTACAATATTTTTTCTTGCGTCACAAGTAATAATTGACGAGGACAAAAGCTTCCCCATATGTGTCATAGTGATTGAGTGGTGTTTGGGACTTGTTCCAATTCCAGTATCGGAATAAAAATGTGTACGATGTGCCGGATGCTTTTAGTTCTGGTGAAAATTTCAGGCATATGTCAGCGGTCCTAACTTTATATTTTCAAAATACAAGTAAAATCAAGGGTGAAGACGATTGGAACAACTCCTTAAGTTGAGTGAGTGAGTTGGAAAAAGGCATTTTCAAGTTATTGGCACATTAAATGTGACGCTTTCATTTTAAAGAAGGAAAAAAAAATTGGTGTCATTTTCTCCGTGGTGTAATGGTTACTACGCCAGACCACCACCCAGGAGGTCTCGGGTTCGAATCCCGGTCGGGTCATGATAAAAACGGTTTTTTTTCTGATTTCTTGGATGTTTATCTATATTTTATATGTATTTGTTATAAAATATAGTATTGTTGAGTTAGTATCACTTAACACAAGTTTCGAACTTACTTTGGGGCTCAAATTTGTCCCTATATATTTATTTATTATTTTCTTTATTTTATTTTTTTGACATTTTATACTTTTATTTGGTAAAAATATTTTTTTAATAATGATGACGATGGTTAAAATAAATTGTACAATTAAGTAGGTTGTCAGAATAAATAAATTTAATTAATTTCAATAGTATTGTTACTTTAAAAAGTTTTGGGATGGCTTTGAAACAGCAAGGTACGTTTCGTAAACCGTAACGATCATCTGTGTTATTGAACTACAGTTTACAACTTTTCTCACAGTAGGTTTTATAACTACACCACTACACTTTACATAGTAGTAACTTTCGTTAAAACTTTATTTCTTGGACGCCATTGTGAGGATTTAGGAGGAATTTGGTTTTGTTTCGTCTGCCTGAAACATTACGATAGATGCAGCAATCGAAATTAAAGTTTTAACAACCAACTTGTATTATAATCTCAATACAATCCATATTCATACTTCCATACTTAATATTATAAATGTGAAAGTGTGTTTGTTTGTCCTACCGTCACTTCGAAAGTAATGAACGGATTGATATGATTTTTTTATTGGGGATAGTAGAGTGACATACTTACTTACTTTTTATCCCGGACAAACATCTTATTCCCACGGGAAAAATAAAGTATATATTTTTTTGTTCTTCTTTCACGTCAAAAGGAACCTATGTACCAACCTGATTTTTTTAACAGAGATGATTTAAGATCTGCAGAGTGACAGGCTACTTTTATCCCGGAAAAAAAATCTTATTCCCACGGGAAAAAGAGATTCCAATGGGAGAAATTATTGACATTCTCCCTTGACCACGCGGGCGGGGCTAAAATCTAAACATTTAAAAGAAAATTGAGACCTTTAAAAAAACTTAATGGAAAACCATTCCTTATAAATGCGATAAAAAGATATCATAATGTGATTTTTGAGTGCGTAATGTAGCAAAACAAGCCTCCCCCCGAGGCCTATGTTCTTTCCATTACACTTTCCTTCATAACATATAACCAAGTAAAGAGAATCTCTTCTGAAAGTTCAAATATTTATCTGCAAGTGCAGTTGTATGTAATTTTACGGTACAATTTAACAGAAAAGATACCAGACCTTCTTGTTAAATGTTTTTTCATTTCCATACTGTATCCCTTATGTTCAATCTTCTATGTATTTAACTTTATCTACTTATCACTGCTAAATCAAAGAGATCATAACATCCAAGGTACGTTATTATCTCCAATTTGATTATGCATGAGATTCTGTAGGTAGCACCACTACAATCACCCCTAACATAATATTGTTATATCTATCGATAGGTACCTAATACTGATTGACTTGGTTGGTTGGTTTGGTCGTTGGTAGTAAGGTATACATAGCAGCCTCAAATATTTCACCATGTTTTTTCACCCCACGTCTCAAAATATTGGGGTAGGTGGTTTTGAACTTTTGACGTGTGCATGTTGAGTTGGGCACTATGGCTTATCCACGCTCTACGAGATGATAGGATATAATTTTTATGTTCAGACGCCTCACTTGTACTAATGTTCTTGTTACCACGATTCAATAGTATTCAACACAAACAGCTGTAATCAGTAATTAAATAAACATGTACATGGTCTAATATGGTCTAAATTTTTTAATGCAAAATAAGCGTATTTAATTTGCATTTTAAGATGATTACCATTATATATTATTATCATTAAGTAGGTAGGTAATTTAACTTTATTGATCACAACCTAAAGATTTAGCAAAGATGTTAGTTTTTATATAGAGGGGCTGCCACCTTTTTATACTCTGGACGTTTTCCCGTAAACGGTAAAATATAGCAGTTCCCGTGGGTTAATTAAAAAAAACAACATTAATTCACTCGATTTATCTACTAATAAAACATACAATGCACTCATTTATTGTATATGTAAATATATTTTATGACGAGTAAAGGCTAAGTCACACGAAGAGCTACAAATTATTGACTAGTACCTAGTACCATCTGGTACTAGTTGAAACAGTTTTCCATGCTGATCTACTGCGGATTGGACGGTTAGTTTTTGGAGCGAATCTGTAGAGTACGTGAGTTATCGACATGTTTATATCAATATACCCTGGACAATCTTCACGTACCCTACACTATTTATGCTACCATCTAAGCTTCTGTGCGAGTGAATATCTACTAGGTATATCATTAGTGAAATCTATACACGTGCTCAGACCATGAAAACACTATTATGCACCTATTTACTAGTTTACGCTCGTCGATATGACCACGCACTTATAAATTATGTTAACTACAGTATAATAAACACATCGGATAAAATACTTTAGTGTACTAAAAGCAAGGCCAAGCAAACGACAAGCAAAAAGTGTCTATTATGTTACGAATGAATTTCATTAAAATTTTATTCTACATAAATTGTTTGATAGATGTTGAAGGAGCGAAGATATTATCAATATACCCAACTCCAGCATATAGTCATCAAAGTGTGTTTAGTTCTATAACAAAAGAATTGCTTAAACATGGACATGAAGTAATAGTGATCAAACCTGGAATTGCTGTAGAGGAGGCAGAAAATATTACTGTTATAGAAATAATGCCTTATCCGTCTTGGAAGAAAGTTTTATTGATTGAATTTAAGAAGCATGAATACCACAATTTGAGAATGAGAGCTTTGATGAAATCACATAAAGAAATGTTAGAAACGATACTTCAAAATAATCTAGTCAAAAAACTCATTAAAAGTGACGTGAAATTTGATTTAATTCTAGTAGAAGGTTGGGTAAAATTTTCACTTGCATTTAGTCATGTCTTCAAGGCTCCGGTCATAACTGTCGGTTCTTTAATGGAGTATTTACATGAACATCACGTTATTGGTTCTACAGTTCATCCAGTTCTGTATCCATCTGGTTACCAGCAGAGAATACAGTGTAACACTATGTTAGAGCAAGTAAATGAAGTCTGGACAAGAATGTTAGTATATAATATGCAAAGTGAAATTGAGAATGACCAGAACAAAATTCTAAAAGAAAAATTTCGTGATATTGAACCTTTGAGTAAATTAAATCATAATGTAGATATGTTATTTTTAAATGTCTATCCTATTTGGGATTTAAATCGTCCAGTACCAATATCTATGGTCTACGGTGGTGCTTTGAACTTGAAACCTGCAAAGGAATTGCCAGAGGTGAAGTTTATTCCCTTACAGATTACGTATCTAAATACCATCATGTTTCCCCGTTGTACCGTATGCACCATTGACCTGCGCCATCTATTATCATTATCGTCAACATTTCAACTTATATTCATCCACTGTTGACCATAAACTTCCTCCCAAAAAAGTCGTTTGCCTCGATTCAGCTACAGCCACCTGAATCAATGTTTCAATATTCTTTTTAAGTTTTAGTTTCAGGATCTATAATTAATCAAAAATTTGGCTGTGTGAAGTAAGCAATAATAATAAAAAAACTCCGTTTATTTTATACATACTATTGTATTTATTTACTTTATTTATTTACTTAAATTATTTATTTTAAAAATCATAAAAACGTATGTGTGTTATTTATCTTGTAAACTTTGGTTCATCTTTATCAAAATATGTATCTTGTAGTAATATTATTTATGACAATGTATAAATATTATATTGTTTGTTAATTAAACAAACAAATAGCATGGCATTGTACTACAAAGTTAAATAGAAATCACCTTGTCCTCATGTTTACAATCATATTTATTTATTTGTTTGTTTGTTTATTTATTTATTTATTTATTTATTTATTTATTTATTTATATGGTCTACCAACAGTTGTTCACAAAGATACATTGCATGATTAATTATAAACTAGGTTCTTATAGCTAATTGTGACAACTAATTATGCAATGACAACCGCATGCACAAAAGATATGAACTAGGTATAGGTATTTGAAATAAGTGTACTAAGTGGTACACATTGCAACAAAAAAAGACGAAGGAAGTTCAC
This sequence comes from Endotricha flammealis, assembly GCA_905163395.2. NCBI lineage: Eukaryota > Metazoa > Arthropoda > Insecta > Lepidoptera > Pyralidae > Endotricha > Endotricha flammealis. Next base: position 7,939,337 of record LR990863.1, on the reverse strand, counting down.
TAAATTACACAGTATGCATATAAGCTAAAACAGACAAGTGAATAGAAACAAAAACCAGCATTTATTATTTTTTATGGTCAAACAAATATTTAATGATTGCTACGGAAAGCAACCAGGGTATCACAGTGCAAATCAGTCAGATCGCAGAGGCAATTTATGAGTCGACTTAATCTTGGCACAGGAGAGCTGAAACCAAAAACTGTTCTTCTGAATGGAGGGCACAAAGGAGCAATGCCATTATACTGCGATTATCCTTATGTATCTTTTTCTTGTCTTCAATAACCTGCAATTCTACTGCAAAAAGTTTTTTATATGTCCAATAAGTATAAACAATGAATATATACGTTATCCGTTACAGAATTTAGAAGCATATTTGAATTCTTCAATACATGGTGTTATCTACGTGAGCTTCGGGACAAATCTGGCATTATCCTCGTTGCCCTCCGAAGGCATAAAGACAATGGTACGCGTGCTGTCTTCTTTACCCTTTGATGTGCTTGGGAAATGGGATTTGAAGGAGTATCCTGGACAATCAAAGAACATTAAATTTACGGAATGGGTGCCACAAGGTGATCTGCTTCGTAAGTATCTGAAAAGTCTGAAAAGGTATTTTTCACAGACTATTTTACCTCACCCCTATCTTCAACTGATCTACTGACCTTTATTAGGGCTAGTCACAATGTCTGAGTAGGTGCCAGGTAACCTATCTTGTTAGATTTTGTAGAATAATTAAAAAATATATTTATTTTGGATATTGTTTTAGAATTTTGAAGCTGGCTTTTATTTATATTTTAGGACACCCAAAAGTAAAACTCTTCGTTACTCAATGTGGATTACAATCAACTGATGAAGCTATAGCGGCAGGGGTACCTATGGTAGCTTTGCCCCTTGTAGGAGACCAGTGGTATAATGCTGAAAACTGTGTCAAACATAAACTAGGGGTTAAAGTTGAAATGGAAACTATTACGGATGATGAATTCAGAAATGCTATTGAGAAAGTTATTGGTGATGATAGGTAAGTAAAGACAGAAGCACAGGTTTAGGAAGGATTAGGCTATTACTACAAAGAGATTAGCCAAGGGGGCGTAATCAGTGTCTCTGCAAGATTATCCAATTATCCAAAAAAGTATGTAAATTTTTGCAAAACAAACATATTTGCAATTAAATTTATTATCTTTTCGAAATGTTCATTCCTGTTCAACTATTACGCAGGCGTTACTAAAGCGACAGTGATATTGCTCCCTCACGTATAAAATACCGTACTTGCCACTTCTACTTTGTTTGGCTTTTCAATGGGTAGACGCATCGAATATGTATCAGAATAATTTACTCTATAAATACGAGAAGAGAGGATCGAGTAAAATATTCTGATTGTGAATAATAAATCGGATCACCTTATACTATACGGCACTCTATCTCGCTCGTAAAAATTAAAGAAATGACCGAGATAGCATGCCATTATAAGCATTAAATTGAAGCTTGACCGGAACTGTATTTTTAACCTTAACAATTTAGCTGGGTTTTTTGCAATACGTTAATACGTTTTTTTATTATTTAATCATTTTTTCAGTTACCGTCAAAATACTCTAAAATTCGGAGCTTTACTCCGTGATATGCCACAGACAGCCTCGGAGCGGATAACATGGTGGATTAAATATATATTACGTCACGGAGCGAAGCATATCCGTGCACCAGCCCACAACATGAGTTTACCTGAATATCTAGAGATAGAATTATTAATAATAGTATCTATATGTTTTATATTATTAGGTATTATTATTATATTATCAATTTATTGTACAATGAAATATTTTTTAAGTTACTTTAGAGTTATGTAACTGAGAAATGATAGTTGTATGTAAAAAAATAAGTGAAAGTACACCTTGAAATTGGTGATTTTTAAATTATATTGGAAAGTAATGCAAATAGTAAAAAAAATGAGAGCCACAAAATGATTTTATTAATTTATTAGAAAATTTTAATCTTCTAATATAACGTCATTTTATTTAATTAAGCCGATTACGGATTACTACTGCATGCAATCACATTCAAAGGCGTTAATTACTAAGTACAAATGAGATTTCACCCCAGCCTCATACATACAATGAAATAAAACATTAGTATTTAGTAGAATATTATCTGGTAATTGACGATATAGCTATTTTTCTACAGAAAAGGCATGAGGAGATTTCGCTAGACTATGAAGATTTTTGACTTAAGTATTTTTAGAGAAGATTACATGTTGAGGTAGAGAAATGTGTAGTGCCACAATTCACTGACACACAATATTGACGTAACGTAATATATTATCAATGAAAGAGGTGAGCAAGGTAAAGAACCATGAAGAAGATACTAAGTATACAATACAATACAATACAAAACACTTTATTGCACCAAAAACAAAAAAGAATAATAAAAATAAAACTTAGTAATACACGGTACCTACAATAGGCGGTCTTATCGCTAGGCGATTTTTTCGTTTTGATTTTGATTTAAGTATCTTCTTCATGTAAAGAACGAATAACTAAGATTTTTATGTTACATTACAAGAAAATTAATAAAAATTTAGGAAAATACCTTCACGCAATATTTAGATACCTTGAATCATATATGACCCTCATCTCTTACGATTGGTTTGATTTTACTACTTACTACGTGAATTTTCTTTTAATGAAAGCCAGATCAGTTCTCCCTAACCTAAGGGAACGGTGCAATGGGCATACCCAAAAATGCTGTTTTGTTGTTTCTTCTCTACAGCCAAAAATCAAAATGGAAATACCACATATTCACTAATAGAATCAAATTAGGTAAATACTTGCGATGGCAATAATAATATTAAATTTATTTGTCACGTCCAGGGAGAAAATAAATATTGTCCTAAAAGTACTTTCAGTATTATTTGCATTTTTATTGAATCACGATATTTATACACCTTTTAATAAAATTGTCACGTAGACAACGGCAATTGGATAGGTACGCAATAAAATATATTTACTTTTCCGATATTTTATTTCTTCCCTCTAAAAATTTGGGAGTCACCAGATTTTATTTATTTGCGTCGTTATAAAAATGATGTATAATACCTAACGTTAACTTACTTATTAATTATCCACGATATTGTATAAGATGTGTACATGATATGATGCTCATGTCAGCACGAAATCACGCCATTGGTATTGCTAGATACAATTTGGAATGGATTGCGATGTTAAACAATGTGTGGAATCAAAGTTGAAGAAAATATTATAAATTTTTTTGTAGGACGCGGACGTAGCAAAAAATCCTAATAAAAATTGGTCTCAATCTACGTTACTATTGCTCGGCGTTCAAATTTTGATTACCTTACCTACAATATTTTTTCTTCATCGGAGTATTTACAAGAGAAAATAAATAAGAATTCAAGGTAACAACACCAACAACTCTAGACGCTTTGATGTAAGTTTTCAACCAATCAATCGTTTTTATTTCGTATTTTATTCGGCATTTTCCACTTTTAGAAGAAACTGAAATCCATCTACACGGTTTTGGGTCACATAATTTGCATTTCAGAAGATTAAAATTAATGAAAACAGTTCACATTCCCCGCCCTAGGTAGGATTCGAGTGGACATGGGTTTGTCCTCTCGAAATCCTCTTCCAACGTTGACTTTTAAAAATAAGAATGGTTAGTTGATTAAAAAATGAAATCCATCTACATGCATTCTGGGTCACATAAAGTCACATCATATCGCACTTTTAGAAGTACATAAACCTATATTTTAAGAATTGACCACCTTTGCTTCCATTAATCAAATTCTGAAAATTTATTACGGCAAGATACGCTTTCTGATATTTATTGTAACAAAAACTAGCGGGGTTTTGCTGAAAACGAGGTCGGAAAAGCAGTTACTAGTACAATGGTAAATGCTAGATCCAGGCTCTTCTGGCAATTGTCCAAATTACAAGTTACAGCTTTCAACTTTTTGCTAAAGAACATCATTATTTATTAGAAGTTTACTTACCACTTAGAATAGTCAACATAATAGACGATCATGGTGCAAACATTTGCACGAAAAGTTATTACACCCTGAAGTCAATGAGTTTTCATTGTAATATTTATATTTTCTTTTCTTTTATCATCTTTTACATCTAAAGAATAAATTGAAAACTCATCGCCGCAAGGAGTGGTAATGACCGTCATAATTTACACTATCCTGAAGTGTCGCGTTCAATAATTTTGGATTCAGATCTGTTTTAGTAATTATAGGAGTAGAAAAAATCCACTTAAAGTTGTGATTAAAATTGATTAATGGTGAGTTGTACAAAGACGTTTTATAGCAATAACACATCAAATAAAGACAGTCACTGTCAAGATGAAGAATAATGAAAATTACAATCCGTTTCTAAAACTGGCTTTCAACCCTCAAACACGAATAGAGTACCTATCTTATTTGCAGGCATCCGGAGTACTCCGGAGTGAGAGAATTAGAAACTAGTCTGTTAATAATCTAGATATTGTATAATTACAATATTATTACTCATTACTAATGTTACAGGATTTTAGGATTCGAATTATTTATAGATTTCTCGTTAATTATGTAATTGAACTGGCAATGTACCGTACCTATCTAAACCTAATTACCAATTCTGGTAGACGTTCATATGAGTAAGTAATATCTACATGACGTCACTGTAATATTGAGCGTCGTAGGACTCGTAGTAGGCCTCTCATGCTAAGTGTAACGTAATCTACGTTGTACTTTAAATCTAAAACATACTTAATTACCTAATTAATACTAAGTCCTACAATTGCTTATAATAAACTGTTAAATAATTTAAATAAGTACTTAACTACATTTCAAAATATTTGCCTTATCACTAATATTCAATATTTATAAGTAATTAAAACTATTTATAATAACGTTTTGTTAATAATTTCTAATGTATCTATTGCGCGCGCGAGCGTCGAGCAACCGGTTTGTGGCGCGGGGCGAGGGGTGCTCGCTGTGCCGGCTCGGGCTGCGAGCGCGCACTCGGTTGAGCATCACGTGATAACGCACCCAGAGGTCTCATAAGCTGGTCCGCGTCACTTGTTTTAAAAATTTCCGTTACGTCGCTAGTGTCTACGTATACGACCTACTTTTTAATTCTCAATTTAAAATTAAACTCAGTGATAGTGTCTATTCCCTTACTGGGAACACCGTTGGGAGTTCAAAGCTGGACCATTATCGAGCGACGACGTCTCCTGTTCGTCGTTTGTGCGCACGTCACTACGCGCGCCGCGCCTAGTCTGCCCGCTGTGCTGCGCTACGCTACTTCTGCTCGACCGCTTCCCGCCTTCTGTAACAGTTCGCTACCTACCTACCGTGCGCGACCGTTGAGGAGAGTGCGGTATTTTTTGAATCTTAGTGCGCATAACTTTCGACCTACTAAAATACGTTCCTACGACCCTGAATCTAAATTACTCAATACTTGTTATTTACTGATTATTGACTCACCACTACGTGACAGATGGCGCCCAATTTTGAATTTTAGTGGTCGAGGTTTTGTGCACTTTGAGTATTTTTTTTCTTTTTCCTGGTGATGGTCTGTGTGTATTTAGTTTTTTGTACAACGATGGTAGAAAATTGTTAATTGTTAACTTCTGTAAAACAATATTGTATACGTTGTATGATCAATTTATTTGAATTTAGATTTTTTTTTTTCTCTTTTGAAGGTACTGCACTGTAACGAACATTCTAGAATTGTTCGTTATTTAAACATATTTTTTTTAAACTACCATCGTTAACGTTCTTATACAAGCGCTAATTATTGTAAGAGAACGTTACCTGTATTTAGCTGCTTTTGGCTTATTGTTTTTTATTTTCGTGCCGCATTTTTATTTTTATTTCTGTGCTGTTTTTTTCTTCCTGTTTTTATTTCTGCTGTATTTTATCGTGCACAACATACCTAGATTAGGAATCATTCAAATTTTTTTTTGTTTTTTTTTTAAACTTAATATTGTAAATTATAATGGCTTATTTAGTAAAATTTTTACACTTGAGAAAATCGGAGCTTCAATACGAGGTAGCTATTAGAGGTGAAGTACCTGCTAAAACCGTTAAGGATTTGAGATGCCAGGTCTGCAGGCTAACTCAGCTTTATTCGTCGAAAGACATAGCGGATTCGGTATTTCGGTATTTAACTCGCTCCTAAATTTATGAAAGCGCGGGTAAAGGAGAAGAGGTCACCTCTCGTTTATGTTCTGGAGGATATGTCCGGACGGGATCTAGGAGTCTGGCATATCAAAGACCTGAAGTTAAAAAAGTATTAGGTTCTTAATTCTTAATCTCTGCGTATGCTTAATGTTATTAGGTTTCTATTAGGTATTTTATTTTGAATGTAATTCTACCCCGATTCTAAAATCTTTTGTGTATGACAATTATTTATCTGATACAATTTTGATTCGTATTCTAATAATTAATGAAACTTAAACTTAAATACTAATGTGCAAATTCTTTTTTGTATTTACACCGTCTAAAGATGTCTTAAATACTCTTGTTACAATAGCACCACTCTTAACGTGTTATTTGTAATTATTATTGCTGTCTATCACTCTAGAATTTGATATGCGGCGCTTTGCTTTGTCATTCACTATTAATGATGAAGTTTCCCTTGTTTTTGCACATTATTATACTAAAACAACTTCTGTTACGATGAATTTGTCATATTCAAAATACTACACACTTAAGCAGTTGCACTGAGTCCTGGTATACATATGACCACGTACTCTGGTATGTCTGTTTGCAAGTACACTATAGTTAAAGTGTTACTCTGTTTTTGAATGGTTGAGTGTTAGTTCGAATGTTAGGTGTATGAAAGAAAGTATGAATGTTGAGTGTTTCTATATGTAGTGTGTATAGTTCTAGTTCGAATTTTGCATAGGCAAAATCCTCGTCTCACGGGGGGGAAGTGTAACGTAATCTACGTTGTACTTTAAATCTAAAACATACTTAATTACCTAATTAATACTAAGTCCTACAATTGCTTATAATAAACTGTTAAATAATTTAAATAAGTACTTAACTCCATTTCAAAATATTTGCCTTATCACTAATATTCAATATTTATAAGTAATTAAAACTATTTATAATAACGTTTTGTTAATAATTTCTAATGTATCTATTGCGCGCGCGAGCGTCGAGCAACCGGTTTGTGGCGCGGGGCGAGGGGTGCTCGCTGTGCCGGCTCGGGCTGCGAGCGCGCACTCGGTTGAGCATCACGTGATAACGCACCCAGAGGTCTCATAAGCTGGTCCGCGTCACTTGTTTTAAAAATTTCCGTTACGTCGCTAGTGTCTACGTATACGACCTACTTTTTAATTCTCAATTTAAAATTAAACTCAGTGATAGTGTCTATTCCCTTACTGGGAACACCGTTGGGAGTTCAAAGCTGGACCATTATCGAGCGACGACGTCTCCTGTTCGTCGTTTGTGCGCACGTCACTACGCGCGCCGCGCCTAGTCTGCCCGCTGTGCTGCGCTACGCTACTTCTGCTCGACCGCTTCCCGCCTTCTGTAACAGTTCGCTACCTACCTACCGTGCGCGACCGTTGAGGAGAGTGCGGTATTTTTTGAATCTTAGTGCGCATAACTTTCGACCTACTAAAATACGTTCCTACGACCCTGAATCTAAATTACTCAATACTTGTTATTTACTGATTATTGACTCATAATAAACCTTGTTATTATAATCCTTCTTTTATTTTCACCACTACGTGACATAAGTGAATAAATTAAAATAAAATTATTCGAGTATTAAACATTAAACTAAACGACGAGGCCAATTTTAGTCTTGCCCCTTCGTATTAAATTAAAAAAAACGAAAAATACAAACACACATGGTTGGTTGAAGTATGAATGAAGTAAGAACATAAGTAAGTAAAAAAAATTAACGTCAATTCACATAGGTAGTTATGTTATTATTTAAATACTTTTAAGGATGGGAGCTTAATACCTCGTAAGAAGCTTTTAAAATAAAATACGTAACCCATCACTTTCATCTCAACCACAGCTCTGCTACACAATACCTCCTCCAAACGCTTCCATTGTGACCGCCTGGAAGCGGCCTGCATCCAGCGGCTTCCTGAGACTTCCTGCATGCGTCGCAGTTGATTTATTTTTATGCCTGCCTATCGCTGAAACTGACAGACTTTGTACGCGTGTCTACTCCATTTGGTTACACACTCGCGGCTTATTCCAAGTACCTACCTCAAATATCTATTACTAACCTCTGGAATTTGCGGGCTGAGCTCTTGAACAGAATGACAATTAGGGCGAACAGTTTGCGTAAATTACAAAATCATGTAAATTTATTGCTGGGTACTAGGAAGGAACATGACGATTTGTAGTCGACTTCAAAGGGGTTTCTCATGATATACTGTGGTGTGAAGCAAAATAACAAAGATACAAAAAAATTTCAAGCCCACTTATATCACACCAGAATCAGTGCTTGCGCATTCATTGAAAAAAGAAATGAAATATTACTGAAATACAAAAGTATAGAACATTTTACAATATCCACCTAAAAGGGTGATTAAGTTGTAATTGTGCATGTTTTAAACCCTTGTGTACAGGGCTGGTTTAAAACCATCACAAAACCGTCTGAAAACTATCTGAACACCCTAATGAATTTTGGATTGAAATGGAAAATCGCCTAGGATCCATTGGGGTGATCGAGCAATGGATCCAAGTGAGAGGAGAATCAGCAAATAAACATTTTGTACTTTGAACAGACTACGAAACAATAACGCACAATTTGAAGAATTTTCAAATGTTTTCAAGTCGCAGCGAAAAACTGATTGAATGCTACATTTATGGAAATTGTATTATCGGGAGTTACCGACAGCGGCAAGGAAACGACCGTACTTCGATCGAGCTAGTTATTTATTCACTGATCGCAATGACGAGACAATCCAATCACCACTCTTCTACTCTCGAGTCGGTTAAAATACTACAGAAATCATTCAATATTTTCAAGGAGTAAATACTCCTTGAAAATATTGAATTATTTCTATCTCTCAGTGCTTTGATTTCATCTTATTCAAATTTTTGAATAAGAGAAAGATAGCAAAAGCACTTTTGAACAAAATTATTAATTTGCGCAGTCCTCACGGCACGAACGTCAATTATTCAAATTTTACTTACCGTAGAACCAAAGTAGACGGAGAAAAACAACATTTCTGAACTGCATTTCACGATCTCAATAATTTTATTAGTATGTGCTAGATTTATCTTTTAAGTATTATTCACACAGTAACATGAAATTGGCTAGCTCGTCCGGGGGAAATACCACATTCTCACAGAATATGGATATGAAAACTGTGTTAAGTTATAATTTTAGGCAAACAAACATTGTCATTGTTATACATTTTTAAACACGTAGGTATATTTATAGCTTGGAAGAAAATCGTGCGAGAGACCGAGAGGGAACGACGGGAAATGGGAAGTGAAAAACAACAATTAACATTAAAAAAAGACGTATATTCATAGCTTAAGGCCCTTGGTACACGCGTCTACTACTCGACTTTGATAAAGTTATCGTAAATGTCGGTCGGAAGATTCCGCCATCATTTTCGGAAAAGTTCGTGGGTGTACGGAGTACGGACTGTACTTTAAATGATGAAGAGATGATGTAGAGCATATTAGAAGTCGAATTTCAGTCAACTCAACCCTGGGATAAATGGCTTAGCTATAAAAAGCTAAAAATAAACACAACTTACCGTTACACGTCTCAAAAGTTATAACAATGAAATGTTTGTAACATTACTGAAGTTATAACAAGCGAATCTCATAAGTATTCGTACGTAGGTTACAAGTACAAGTACAAGTAGGGAACAAGTTTGGAATTTACTTTATAATTTATGTACATACAACATTTACGAATGTATTTTAAAATATACCTACTTATGTATTTTTATAGTTTTAAATTTGAGATCAGTTGAAAAGAATTTTGACTGTTTTTCCCTTCCCATTTCCCGTTGTTCCCCCTCTCTCGCACGATTTTCTTTCAAGCTATTATTAATATAAATATAGGTACCTACGTTTTTTTAAATGTATAACAATGACAATGTTTGTCTGTCTAAAATTATAACTTAACAAAGTTTTCATATCCAAATTCTGTGAGAATGTGGTATTTCCCTCGGACGAGCTATATATCTATCTATATCATCGAATTAAAAACTGTATGATGAATTATGATTTGTTTTTAAGACCTTATTTGACCTTAAGATAATTTATGATCCGAGTATTAATTTAGGATGAGATATGTAATTAACTACGCCAAAACATCTATCTCTCCCTCTACTTTCAAATTGCTATGGCTCAGTTTTTATGCTATGATAATGAAAAAGATTAATTATATTAAAACATGTAAGTAGTGTTTCATTAAATGTTTGATTTACTAACTAAACAACTGTAATACCCACAACCTACGCCAGTAACGTGTGGCCATGTGTGGCACAATCCATATAAATCCTTTGAATCATAATATTTACATAATAACATAACATAACATAACATACATAACAAACATCATACTAATATTATAAACGAGAAAGTGAGTTTGTTTGTTTGTTATTCCTTCACGAGGGCTTGACTAAGCAGCCGATCATTATGAAAATTTGTATACATAATTGTCAGGGGTACCCCTGACAATTATGCACTACAGAGCCCAACATAGCCTAATTTTTACGCGGGCGAAGCCGCAGGTAAAAGCTAGTACAATACATAATACAGCCTGCATTCTGAATTCTCACAGCAACAAGATGAGGCCTGACATAAATTTCATAAAGTCTAAACGGATAGAAATAGGGTTAAATCAACATCAAAATGTTTACTGAAGACCGGTCAGCACTAAAGGGATAGTCCCCGAAATGTCAGTCCATGATCCATGTTTAAACAGACAAACATTTAATTTCAAAAATAATAAGATTACTGCTACCGCTTAAATAATTATTCTAAAATTTTATTTAATTTAAGTTTAATCCTGTTAATAGGGTCAGCATTTTGATGAATAATATTAGAATCGTTCGTAAAATAAATAAATTATACTTTGCTTAACTACTTCTGTTTATTAAATGTGAATGTTTAAATTTGAATGTTTGGTTTACATCCAAACGGTACAAATCCATTTGGGATCCTCTTGTGTTATTCTAACTATATTTTCACTATTTTTCACTGACACGTCTCTGTAAACTTAAAAGGACATAAACAAAATACCTATACAGGAAGTGCATTACGATTCACACTTTCTAAATACTGCATAAAATGATTTACATGAATTTGTATTAAGTAATTATTTATATACTGTAATTGGAAAGAGTTTTATAATGATAGGTACTTAAATTATAAAGTAAAATTATTTATTTTGCAAATAGATTTGTAGGATATAGGTACTTTTGCATTTCGACGTGACGCCTGTTGAGAAGAAGTGACACAGGAAAGTAATAATCATCATCACCTCAGCCACGAATAAAGTAAATTAGCAACAAAACCTTTTTTGCCTATCCTGTATACTTTTTATGTCCTTGACTAAAATAAATCTCAAATAAAAATAACGAAAGTACTTTTTAGAGTTTTTAGTGTTTTAAAACGTTTCCGTTTTTACCAGACGGTGTCGCGGTGACCAACTACCCGCCTAGATGGAAAAAATAATGTAGGAAAAGTACATTCAATAAAAGAATGATTTTTAGGGTTCCGTAGTAGTTTACTAAGGAACCCTTATAGTTTCGCCATGTCCGTCTGTCCGTCTGCCCGTCCGTCCGCGGTCTAGCCCTATACGCTTGATGCTAGAAAGCTGTAATTTGGTATGTACTCATATTAACAATGCTAACAAAGTGGTAGAACAAAATATTGAAAAATATTTTTTTTGGGGAAGCAGGAATTAATTTTTTTTTTCGCATCGACCCCTTTCTTGTGTGGTATCGTTAGATAGGTCTCTTAAAATCATTGAGGGTGTGGAACGATCATTTTGCGATACATTGATCCGTTTGTAAATTATTTACATTTAACAGCTCAATTTTCGTTTTGTACGGTGGTCCCCCAAAATCCTATCTCCGAAAGTCTTGAGTTTAGAAATTCGAAAAAATTCATGGTAGTAGTCCATATAGTGAACCTACAAGGAAAACTATAACGGTTAAGTTGGCACTACTAGTTACCGAGTAATAGCCAACGAACGGACAAAAACGTACAAATGTCATAGAATATGGAAGTGTACTCATCTGCAAGCAAGAAATGCGTAGCCAATACGGAACCCTACATTGTGCGTGTCACGACACGTACTTGCCCGGTTTTTATTATTTTTATAGTTGCTACGTTACGGCTCAACTAACCATTAATATTTTCCCTCGAAAATTGATAAAGTTGCCATTATCTTGATATATCTATATATATAAAAGAGAAAATAACTGACTGATTCATCACGAAATATCCGAAACTAAAAGTGCCAGGAGTCTCAAATTTTGCATGGGGGTTTCTTTTGGGGCGTAAGTGCTCACTAAGAAAGGATTTTTGAAAATTCATCCCCTAAGGGGGTAAAACGGGGGTGCAAAGATAGTATGAAACTTTGCCGTTTTTGATGTTATTCGAATGAAATTTAGCATGAAGGTTCTTTACTAAAAAGCATAAAACATTAGTAAAATATTTTTTTCAAAATTCATCCCCTATGGGGTTAAACGGGGGCGCACAGTTAGTATGAAACTTTGCCGTTTTTAAAGTTATTCAAATGAAATTCAGCATTAAGGTTCTTTACTGAAAAGTATGAAACATGAGTAAAATATTTATTTAAAAATTCATCCCTAGGGGGGTTAAACGGGGGTGCAAAGATATTATGAAACTTTGCCGTTTTTGAAGTTATTCGAATGAAATTCAGCTTGAAGGTTCTTTATTGAAAGGCAAACACGAGTAAAATATTTTTCTCAAAAAACATCCCCTATGGGGTTAAACGGGGGCGCAAAGTTAGTATGAAACTTTGCTGTTTTTAAAGTTATTCAAATGAAATTCAGCATTAAGGTTCTTTACTGAAAAGCATGAAACATGAGTAAAATATTTATTTAAAAATTCATCCCTTAGGGGGTTAAACGGGGGTGCAAAGATAGTATAAAACTTTGCCGTTTTTGAAGTTATTCGAATGAAATTCAGCATGAATGTTCTTTATTGAAAGGCATGAAACACGAGTAAAATATTTTTCTCAAAAATTATCCCTTAGGGGGTTAAGCGGGGGTGCAAAGTTAGTATGAAACTTTGCCGTTTTTGAAGTTATTCGAATGAAATTCCAGCATAAAGGTTCTTTATTAAAAGGCATGAAACACGAGTTAAATATTTTTCTCAAAAATCATCCCTTAGGGAGTTAAACGGGGGTGCAAAGTTAGTATGAAACTTTGCCGTTTTCGAAGTTATTCGAATGAAATTCCAGCATGAAGGTTCTTTATTGAAAGGCATGAAACACGAGTAAAATATTTTTCTCAAAAATCATCCCTTAGGGGGTTAAACGGGGGTGCAAAGTTAGTATGAAACTTTGCCGTTTTCGAAGTTATTTGAATGAAATTCCAGCATGAAGGTTCTTTATTGAAAGGCATGAAACACGACTAAAATATTTTTCTCAAAAATCATCCCTTAGGGGGTTAAACGGGGGTGCAAAATTTAATATGAAACTTTGCCGTTTTTGTAGTTATTCGAATGAAATTCAGCATGAAGGTTCTTTACTGAAATCATCCCAGAAATTGACTGATTGGTGACTGACATATCAACGCACAGCCCAAACCGCTGGGTCTAGAGACTCCAAATTTGGCACATAGGTTCCCCATGAAGTCTAGGGGTGCACTAAGAAAGGATTTTTCAAAACTCCTAAAGGGGTGAAACGGGGGTCCAAAGTTTGTATGAAGAAACTAGATTAGTTAGACCATTTTATTTGAAACTTCGCAGGAATTTTCCTGGCGGTAAATGAGTAAGTACGTGTTTCAGGATTTTTCAAAATTCAATCCCTAGACTAGAGGGATGAATTGTGGTAAACTCTACACGTGTATTATCGCAGGCGCTCAACCTAGAATGCTGAAATTTCGTATAGAGGTTCCTTTTATGATGTTGACAAGGATGACAACGGAATTTTTTTAATTCCCACGGGAACGGGACAAATAGGACTGCACGTGTGTTATTGTGGGCGCTCAACCTAGAACGCCTAGATTTTGTATTAAGCTTCCCTTTATAAAGTAGACAATAAACATGGGTTTTTTTTTAAATTCCCTCAGGATTCGGAATAATTAGACTACGCGTGTATTATCGGAAGCGCTTAACCTGAAAAGCTGAAATTTTTATAGAGAGTCCCTTTATGATGTTGACAAGGATAAAGTCGGGTTTTTTTCCCACGGGAACGAAATTATTGGCATTTTCGCTTGACCACGCGGGCGAAGCCGCGGGCACAGCTAGTTAGTTTAATAAATTAATCTATATATATAAAAGAGAAAATCACTGACTGATTCATCACGAAATCTCCGAAACCACAAGTGCCAGGAGTCTCAAATTTTGCATGGGGGTTTCTTTTGGGGCGTAGGTGCTCACTAAGACTGGATTTTGCGAAATTCAACTCCTAAGGGGGTGAAACGGGGGTGCAAAGTTAGTATGAAACTTTGCCGTTTTTGAAGTTATTCGAATAAAATTCAGCATGAAGGTTCTTTATTGAAAGGTATGAAACACGAGTAAAATATTTTACTCAAAAATCATCCCTTAGGGGGATAAACGGTGATGCAAAGTTAGTATAAAACTTTGCTGTTTTTGGAGTTATTCGAATGAATTTCAGTATGAAGGTTCTTTATTGAAAGGCATGAAATACGAGTCAAATATTTTTCTTAAAAATCATCCCCTAGGAGGTTAAACGGGGGTGCACAGTTAATATGAAACTTTGCCGTTTTTGAAGTTATTCGAATGAAATTCAGCATGAAGGGTCTTTACTGAATGGCATGAAACATTAGTAAAATATTTGTTTCAAAATTCATCCCTTAAGGGGTTTAACGGGGGTGCAAAGTTAGTATGAAACTTTGCCGTTTTTGAAGTTATTCGAATGAAATTCAGCATAAAGGTTTTTTATTTAAAGGCATGAAACACGAGTAAAATATTTTTCTCAAAAATCATCCCCTATGGGGTAAAACGGGGGCGCAAAGTAGTATGAATCTTTGCCGTTTCTAAAGTTATTCAAATTAAATTCAGCATTAAGGTTCTTTACTGAAAAGCATGAAACATGAGTAAAATTTTTTTTTTCCAAATTCATCCCTTGGGGGGTTAAACGGGGGTGCAAAGATAGTATGAAACTTTGTCGTTTTTGAAGTTATTTGAATGAAATTCAGCATGAAGGTTCTTTATTGAAAGGCATGAAACATGAGTAAAATATTTTTTTCAGAAATCATCCCAGAAACTGACTGATTGGTGACTGACATATCAACGCACAGCCCAAGCCGCTGGGTCCAGAGACTCCAAATTTGGCACATAGATTCCCCATGAAGTCTAGGGGTGCACTAAGAAAGGATTTTTCAAAACTCACATCTTATGGGGGTGAAACGCGGGTCCAAAGTTTGTATGAAGAAACTAGATTAGTTAGACCATTTTATTTGAAACTTCGCAGAAATTCTCCTGGCGTTAAATGAGTAAGTACATGTTTCAGGATTTTTCAAAATTCAACCCCTAGACTAGAGGGATGAAATGGGGTGACCTACTACCTAAGCGTCTACACGTGTATTATCGAGGGCGCTCGACCTAGAAAGCTGAAATTTTGTATAGAGGTTCCCTTTATGATGTTGACAAGGATAAAGATGGGGTTTTACGACATTCCCACGGGAAAGGGAGTAATAGGACTGAAAGTGTATTATCGCAGGCGCTCAACCTAGAAACTGAAATTTTGTATAGAGGTTCTCTTTATGATGTTGACAAGGATAAAGATGGGATTTTATGAAATTCCCACGGGAAAGGGAGTAATAGGACTGTAAGTGTATTATCGCAGGCGCTCAACCAAGAAAGCTGAAATTTTGTATGGAGGTTCCCTTTATGATGTTGACAAGGATAAAGATGGGATTTTATGAAATTCCCACGGGAAAGGGAGTAATAGGACTGTAAGTGTATTATCGCAGGCGCTCAACCTAGAAAGCTGAAATTTTGTATAGAAGTTCCTTTTATGATGTTGACAAGGATGAAGACGGGATTTTTGTATTCCCACGGGAACGGGGCAAATAGGACTGCACGTGTGTTATTGTGGGCGCTTAACCTAGAACGCCTAGATTTTGTATTAAGCTTCCCTTTATAAAGTACTTAGACAAGAATAAAGACGGGATTTTTAAAATTCCCACAGGATTCGGAATAATAAGACTACACGTGTATTATCGGGAGCGCTCAACCTAGAAAGTTGACATTTTTTATAGAGATTCCCTTTATGATGTTGACAAGGATAAAGTCGTTTTTTTTTAATTCCTACGGGAACGAAAAAATAGGACTGCACGTGTATTACCGTGAGCGCTCAACCTAGAACTCCTAGATTTTGTATAGCGCTTCCCTTTATAAAGTAGACAAGGATAAAGATGGGATTTTTTTTAAATTCCCACAGGATTCGGAATAATTAGACTACGCGTGAATTATCGGAAGCGCTTAACCTGAAAAACTGTTTTTTTTTATAGAGATTCCCTTTATGATGTTGACAAGGATAAAGTCGTTTTTTTTTTTTAAATTCCCACGGGAACGAAATTATTGGCATTTTCGCTTGACCACGCGGGTGGAGTCGCGGGTAACAGCTACCTATTGAAACAATAAAACAACAGGATTTTGTACACAGGTAGGTAGCCAAGATTAACAGCGGCGAGCAAATAGACAATGAGCAATGAAGAACACTGACGTCTCGGGAAAACTACAGTAATAGGAGACTGTTAAATCCGTCTATACTACTTAATTAGTCACAAGTCCAATTCCACGCGGGCGAAGCCGCGGGCACAGCTAGTTTCTCAATAAAAGACGTAAGTGCGTTTTCTCGCATACAACAATTTAATTCCAAACTATAGCCTCCTCTACTTTCATCGTTTTAAAAATTAAAAACCGGTCAAATGCGTGTCGGGCCACGCACAGTTTAGGGTTCCGTATTTGCTGTGTTTTGCTTGCTTACAAATGAGTTCAATATCATACGCGTTGGCTTAAAATTAAGTTGACGTTGACGATCATTTTTTCTCTTAATTCTAATAATTATTAAAAAGCGTAGTTGGTCTATGGATTTCCTACAAGAGCTTTTCATCTATTTGAACTTCTAAACTATGTGCGGTTGTGGTTGAGTGAACAGTGAAGTTGTTCAGTCTGGTTCAGAATTAATCGTTTGCTAGTTTAGAAACTAGAGTCAAATAAGTGAGGTTATCCTCATCAGGATTTGAACCAAGAATCAGTTGATTATAAGCTGTTAAATTTATTATTTACTAGGCTATCATCGCCCCTACCTACTGGTATCTGGAATACCTAAACCCTGTTTCTTTTGACTTGACCAATGTAGTAAACAATCTTAGCATGTCTTTTTATTCAAATATCCATGTGTAAAATCGTTAAATCGCCAGAATAATAAGAGTGTTGTGTTAAATGCCATTTCTAACTACATTATTATTATTTGGATGTGAATGATAATTTTAATTGCCTATTTTCGTTAAAAAGACGTGCTAAGATTGTTTACTACACTGGTCAAGTTAAAAGAAACAGGGTTTACCTAGTGACATCTGATTTATTTGGTATTTTTTAAACTAAGATTTTCCAATTAAAACAACGAAACCCTATAGTTTCGCCATGTCCGTCTGTCCTTCTGTCTGCCCGTCTGTCTGTCCGTCTGTCTGTCTATGCTAGGAAGCTGTAAATTGGTATGTATACACATATTATCAATGCTAACAAAATGGTAGAACAAAATTTTGAAAAATATTTTTTTTGGGGTAAAAAATTCATTCACACTTTCATGTAAAGTGTGAATGAATTTGTTTTTTCGCGCCGACCCCATGTTGTGGTCTTGTTAAATAGGTCTCTTCGAATGTTCTCTTCTTTATGGTTTTGTGATAATCTTGAATGTGATTGTGATTTCTCAATAATCACAAAGAATAATAATTAATTTGGTCGAAAAAAAGATTTTAATTTCTTCAAAACTTTCTGAGCAAAAAAAAGTGTTAGCCACCGGATAGAGAGATAGTGATAGTTTAGAATAGTTTTTATAAAATGTCCTCTAAAATCTGGGATATAATTTTTTATAAGAAAATGTTGAAGTAAATTAGATATTATTTAACGTAATTTATGAGAAAATAAATAAATTTATTTTATTTAATGTAAAAAGTAATGATTCATGAAGTGATGATCATTCAATTCATACCTCGACCACCTCGACAGCTAGCATTATTAGCGAAATATAATAATTGAGCGCTTATACTCTTGAGTACATTCAAGAATTCAGTGTTTCGAGGAACAGATAATATTTATCCATTCAAGAAGATAATTTATATAGAATAGACGTGTACAAAAATTTAAAACGTAGGTACCTAAATGTAAAGTATGAACATAAGTTCATAAACTAGCAACTTCGAACTCCATTCTTTATGTTTAAAGTTGTTTAAACCTCAAAGAATATTAACAAAAACAAAAGATTTATTGTTTAGCACGAAAACTGTTTATCTATACTAATCATACTAATATTATAAAGAGGAAAGATTTGATTGTTTGTATGTTTGTTTGCATTGAATAGGCTCCGAAACTACTGGACCGATTTCAAAAATTCTTTCACCAGTAGAAAGCTACATTTTTAGGGAGTAACATAGGCTATAGTTTTTCCCGAAATTCAATGTGGTTCCCACGGGAACGGGTCCGGAACATCACGCGGACGAAGTCGCAGGCAAAAAAGCTAGTCAGGTATAAATTCAATCCGAGGTAAAAAGTTCTAGTTTACTACTTAAGTTTTGAAACAATACATTGTTCACAGGAAGCCGAGTAGTTCTACCTAATTAGAATTTATAAGTTTATTTTCGCCTCAATAGGGAATATGAACGCATTCTTTTATTTTTTTATACTTACGACATTTTTTAAAACTAAATGAAATCATAATTTTTCCCGTAATCTAATGTAGATTTTGTGATGTGGCTTCTCATCAGACAAAGGTACAAGGAGCGCCACGAGAGATGAGACCTGATTGATTGCTGATTTGGCTTGCACAGTAGACGATTTCTAGTAAAATGATAAAGAAAACGTCTACTACAACAAATTACCAAATCAGCTGAAACAGTGAAACTACATACTTAATGGAATTTTTTGATATGAATTATGTGACTGGTTAATGAAAAATTGTTTCTATAGTATAGGTAGTGTAAAGAAATTTGTAAATTGAGACAAAATTGTTAATATTTGCGCCTGCATGCAGGCTGAATACTAACACTTAATGTACCATCAAGACTTTCAAGAACTTATACATTCTAACGTGTATACTAGCAAATAAATGATGATTTGATTTGATATTTTTAGTTTCACCTGAAAATTCTGTTT
Organism: Endotricha flammealis; assembly: GCA_905163395.2. Lineage (NCBI taxonomy): Eukaryota > Metazoa > Arthropoda > Insecta > Lepidoptera > Pyralidae > Endotricha > Endotricha flammealis. The sequence goes on along the minus strand of LR990863.1, from coordinate 7,919,800 downwards.
TGTTCCTATGTTAGCTCCACCGTGATTTCATTCATTCATAACTAAAAAGGTTCATCATAATATTTGGGAAGATGATTCCGAGTGATACTTTGATCCGATTTGACGAGGGTTTCAGAGAAAATGCCATCTTGATTATTATTTATAGAAGTTTATGACAGATCGACCAACCATTATTACGAGCACATTTTAGATATTCATTTAGTTTATTAAATTGACATCGAGACCTCCTAATCCTGTAGATCTCGATCTGACTTCTAAATAAATTTTGTCAAAGTGATATTTTATTCTTATCTTGTTTAAATATGTAATAAGTAATCTGGAAACCTTTTCTCGTTGCCTCAAAGGTCATCTTTGACAATAACTACATACATAGGTAGGTATATTATTTTTAAAAAAGTTCGGGACCAAAGTTACTAAAATTAACCTTTTTAGGGTTCCGTTAGTAAACTACAAGGAACCCTTATAGTTTCGCCATGTCCGTCTGTCCGTCTGTCCGTCCGCGGTCTAACCTAGACACTTGATGCTAGAAAGCTGTAATTTGGTATGTATACTCATATTAACAATGCCAACAATAACAACAATTTTTGGGGTGCCTCCCCTACATGTAAAATGGAAATGATTTTCTTTTTTCGCACCGACCCCATGTTGTGGGGTATCGTTAGATAGGTCTCTGGAAAACATGTGTGGGTGTGAAAAGACCACTTTCCGATACAATGGTCCGTTTGCGAATTATTTACATTTAACGTGTCAAATTTCGTTTTGCACGGTGGTCCCCCTCTATCTCCGAAAGTCTTGTGTTTAGAAATTTGAAAAAGTCATGGTAGTAGTCCATATAGTGAACCTACAAGGAAAACTACACTGGGCGTCAAAAATAAGTAGTACAGTTTTAAAATTGCAATTACTCTTAAACTATAGAAGTTAGAGTTTTGAAATAAACTTCATTTTATAGCAAATTTAACAAAGTTTTCTAAAAATAATACTTTATTTAGCATTAGTAAAGTTTTACACTGAAAATTAGGAAAAAACTAAAAAGCTAACCATTTTGAAGGAACTATCAAGAACTTATTTTTTACGTTTTGGGCCTTGTTCCCACTTTAGTAACTTGTGTTGCCGCCTCGGGCTCTGATGACAGCTTGGAGCCGGTTTGGCATGCTGAACACTAAGTTTCGGAGGCGGTGTTGGGGAATATTCACCCATTCTTCTATCAGGGCCTGTTTTAGAGCCCTGAGGGTGGCGGGGGGTGGTCTGAGTCTTCTGACTAGCCTCCCAAGCTCATCCCAGGTGTGTTCAATCAGGTTAAGATCTGGGCTTCTTGATGGCCAAGCCATCAAGCTGATGCCAACCTCCTGAATGTACTCTTGTACGAGATGAGCGGTGTGTGGCCGGGCGTTATCATGCATTAGTATAGCTCCATCACCCATATTTGCTAAATATGGCCCTGCATACTCGTTAAGGATCTCTAATGCATATCTTTCACCAGTCAGAGTGCCATTTTCTATGACCACTAGCTCTGTGCGACCCTCTGAAGAGATGCCAGCCCATACGTGTACAGAGCCCCCGCCGTATTGAACTCTTTCCGTGATGCAACCTTGAATAGTTCTAGTTTACTACTTAAGTTTTGAAACAATACATTGTTCACAGGAAGCCGAGTAGTTCTACCTAATTAGAATTTATAAGTTTATTTTCGCCTCAATAGGGAATATGAACGCATTCTTTTATTTTTTTATACTTACGACATTTTTTAAAACTAAATGAAATCATAATTTTTCCCGTAATCTAATGTAGATTTTGTGATGTGGCTTCTCATCAGACAAAGGTACAAGGAGCGCCACGAGAGATGAGACCTGATTGATTGCTGATTTGGCTTGCACAGTAGACGATTTCTAGTAAAATGATAAAGAAAACGTCTACTACAACAAATTACCAAATCAGCTGAAACAGTGAAACTACATACTTAATGGAATTTTTTGATATGAATTATGTGACTGGTTAATGAAAAATTGTTTCTATAGTATAGGTAGTGTAAAGAAATTTGTAAATTGAGACAAAATTGTTAATATTTGCGCCTGCATGCAGGCTGAATACTAACACTTAATGTACCATCAAGACTTTCAAGAACTTATACATTCTAACGTGTATACTAGCAAATAAATGATGATTTGATTTGATATTTTTAGTTTCACCTGAAAATTCTGTTTTGTTCCTATGTTAGCTCCACCGTGATTTCATTCATTCATAACTAAAAAGGTTCATCATAATATTTGGGAAGATGATTCCGAGTGATACTTTGATCCGATTTGACGAGGGTTTCAGAGAAAATGCCATCTTGATTATTATTTATAGAAGTTTATGACAGATCGACCAACCATTATTACGAGCACATTTTAGATATTCATTTAGTTTATTAAATTGACATCGAGACCTCCTAATCCTGTAGATCTCGATCTGACTTCTAAATAAATTTTGTCAAAGTGATATTTTATTCTTATCTTGTTTAAATATGTAATAAGTAATCTGGAAACCTTTTCTCGTTGCCTCAAAGGTCATCTTTGACAATAACTACATACATAGGTAGGTATATTATTTTTAAAAAAGTTCGGGACCAAAGTTACTAAAATTAACCTTTTTAGGGTTCCGTTAGTAAACTACAAGGAACCCTTATAGTTTCGCCATGTCCGTCTGTCCGTCTGTCCGTCCGCGGTCTAACCTAGACACTTGATGCTAGAAAGCTGTAATTTGGTATGTATACTCATATTAACAATGCCAACAATAACAACAATTTTTGGGGTGCCTCCCCTACATGTAAAATGGAAATGATTTTCTTTTTTCGCACCGACCCCATGTTGTGGGGTATCGTTAGATAGGTCTCTGGAAAACATGTGTGGGTGTGAAAAGACCACTTTCCGATACAATGGTCCGTTTGCGAATTATTTACATTTAACGTGTCAAATTTCGTTTTGCACGGTGGTCCCCCTCTATCTCCGAAAGTCTTGTGTTTAGAAATTTGAAAAAGTCATGGTAGTAGTCCATATAGTGAACCTACAAGGAAAACTACACTGGGCGTCAAAAATAAGTAGTACAGTTTTAAAATTGCAATTACTCTTAAACTATAGAAGTTAGAGTTTTGAAATAAACTTCATTTTATAGCAAATTTAACAAAGTTTTCTAAAAATAATACTTTATTTAGCATTAGTAAAGTTTTACACTGAAAATTAGGAAAAAACTAAAAAGCTAACCATTTTGAAGGAACTATCAAGAACTTATTTTTTACGTTTTGGGCCTTGTTCCCACTTTAGTAACTTGTGTTGCCGCCTCGGGCTCTGATGACAGCTTGGAGCCGGTTTGGCATGCTGAACACTAAGTTTCGGAGGCGGTGTTGGGGAATATTCACCCATTCTTCTATCAGGGCCTGTTTTAGAGCCCTGAGGGTGGCGGGGGGTGGTCTGAGTCTTCTGACTAGCCTCCCAAGCTCATCCCAGGTGTGTTCAATCAGGTTAAGATCTGGGCTTCTTGATGGCCAAGCCATCAAGCTGATGCCAACCTCCTGAATGTACTCTTGTACGAGATGAGCGGTGTGTGGCCGGGCGTTATCATGCATTAGTATAGCTCCATCACCCATATTTGCTAAATATGGCCCTGCATACTCGTTAAGGATCTCTAATGCATATCTTTCACCAGTCAGAGTGCCATTTTCTATGACCACTAGCTCTGTGCGACCCTCTGAAGAGATGCCAGCCCATACGTGTACAGAGCCCCCGCCGTATTGAACTCTTTCCGTGATGCAACCTTGAATGTATCGCTCACCAGGTCGCCTGTATACTCTCCGCCTTCCATCGGAAGTGAATAAAGAAAACCGAGACTCATCTGTGAACAAAACTCTTGTCCATTCTTCTTCGCTCCATTGTACGTGTTGACGCGCGTAGCGTAGTCTTACTACTCGATGCCCTGTCTCAAGTTTGGGGCCATTTGCTGGCCTGTACGACTTCAGGTTGGCTTCAGCAAGTCTTCTCCTCACTGTACTCTCACTAACGTAGTCTCTTCGGGTCTGAAGAAGCTGTTGCTGGACCTCAACTGCATTAAGGTGAAGACCGCTTAATTGTCTCTAGTGTGTTAAGAACGATTTCTTAACACACTAGAGACAATTAAGCGGTCTTCTCGGGTACTAGTGCACCTGGGTCTGCCATTACTTGGTCTCCTTAGATGGTTTCCAGTCTCTTCGTATCTTCGCTTTACTTGCTGGATCGTTCTTAGAGTTACACCCACCGTTCTTGCAGTACGACGCATACTGATCCCTACTTCGAGAAAAGTTATGATTCTTGCACATTCTTCTGGTGAAAGAGGCATGATTAGTAAAGTTTACTCGCTGAAGACACATTTGCTTTTGAATTGCAATTGATTTATCAGCAATAAAGAAAAGCAAAAGTACAAGCCAACAGTTTAAAAAAATAGTGTTTTTATTTATTAAGTTTTTTTTCAGTCAATCTTTAAAAAATGATATTATGCATGAAATTTTTATTAAATGAAATTAAATTGTCTTTTAACTTTTTTTTATTTCAAAGGTCTAGCTTCTGCAGTTTAGGAGATATTGCAATTTTAAAACTGTACTACTTATTTTTGACGCCCAGTGTATAACGGTTAAGTAGGCTCTACTAGTTACCGAGTAATAGCCGACGATCTTATGAAGTCAAATTTTTTTGATGAAAACGTAAAAATGACATAGAATGTGGCGTAGCCAATACGGAACCCTACATTGTGCGTGGCCCGACACGTACTTGCCCGGTTTTTTATTCCTTTTTATACAATGAGGGTTTAAAGAAAATAGTTGGGTGCCTCTTTAATACAAAGCTTCTTCTAAGTATGAATATTGAAGTTAATTTTATAGATAAATTGAATCTTTTGTCCAAAAATCTTTATTCACAGCTGAAAAAACCTTGACATGGACCATTCTTCTGGCTACCTACTTATTCATCGGACTTATACATAAAACATACTCGTCAGACAATTACGAACCATCTACAATGTTCATGAATTTTCATATCTCAAGAGATCCATTTGTATTTTTCGTTTGGAATACTTTTTCACTGTCTGCGAGTTTTTCGGAAAAGATTAACAATATAATTTTGACGAGAACCTTAGTAAAATGGTATTGTCTGTGGTTTACCATACCATTTACCATTAGTGGGCACTAAATTCAAAACAAAACAGTCATAATGAGTGTGTTTGTGATCGAACAATCGCAATAATAATAGTTTCCAAATTACGTGTCAGCTACACCTGTCAGCCGAGCTCTATTTATACTTGCCAATACAAACGCTTCAAAGTAAACATCATTTTGTGTATTTGTCTGAACATTCAACAATTCTGTGATTCCGATTAGTGTTATTGTGCTTTTACTATTTATGCATCCATTTTTTATACAAGGTAGGTATTGATTTAGTCAGTTGCAATATTTGAATAGAAAATTGTAAGAGGCGAAAATAATTTGTCGGTTCTATTTTAAGAGCCGTAAACCGATTCCTGTAATTTTTTTTATTTATAAAGATTTGTGAGGTTTTTGAATAATTCTCTACCAGTGCGCAGAATGGCCTTGACTATTTATGAGCAAAGAGTTTGTTATGTTGCTGCCACTTTTATGAAACTGTTTGACGGCTTGACGCGAATCTGCTGTCAGCAGTTTTTATGGAAAATTACAATTTACCCACAGAATAACAAAATATAGAAGGAGCGTCCGTGCACCCGTTTTGAAATACCTTAACTGGTGCCAGAAATGGCATCAAATGCCGAACCTTGCTGAACCGCTCCGTAGTTGTCAATGTCAAAGTGCGCCTAATGTATCTCCCGAAAAAAAAATATATGGCGGTTTGTGCTGTTAAATCGTGTGAACACGTCTGAAAAACAAAAGAAATGTAATGATATCACTTTTCACAGGAAAGTTTCCAATATTTCACAGTATTTTGTAGCTAATTATGAAAAAGAAACAATACCACAGATTACTTAATAGCTACTTCGTACAATACGATTTTAGCGTATTGTTTTATTGCTCGGTGTTGCCCGATTGTGAAAATAGTTTCCCATTTTAACTATTTTTATTGCTTCGACTGATTAATTTTAAAACAGTAGTTGCTGCTACTGATATTTACGTAGGTATGTGACACGTTCTCTAATGGAAATCCTTGTGAATTTACGATATCATATACCTAAAATTTTGTTACTTCAAAGTTGAGAAATTTAAACAAACTCTATTTATTTTCCCGATTTCGGGAAACTACACCTCTATTGGCAACATTACACAAGTGTCAAGTGCATGTCACCGAGCGTTATAACGCTTCACTTTTGACTGAGCGCTTGTATGAAGGAAGACACTCCTTCTATACCTTGTTATTCTATAAATTTACCATGACATGTGATCGAAGAATTTTCCTAATTTTTCAGCTGCGTTTCTTTGGAGCGGCAGTGACCACCGCATACTGAGACTCGAGAGGCAGATGTCGGCGCTCTCTCACTTAACTTAACATAAAATGTATGGTGTGGCATGCGGATTTGGATTTTCGTCAAAAACATTAAATTTAAATGTAAGTTTATTATAATGTTTTTTTCAATTTTTCGTTTTCAGTATCAGCACATACACCTCCATAAATATATATCAACTGTACAAAACAACATATCGTACATAAATTAAACACTTATTTGTTATATAAATTAACAGAAATTATTTTTGTTCTGTTGTTTTGTCCGCATTAAAATTTGACACGCGAGTTAATATCCATGCAAATCTAGCTACAATGTTAATGCAATGACTCGATACAATATTGTACGATAATGTTTTATTTAAATATTATAGTCTTACCTATTATAGTTAGATAAAGTCGTCACATTATAGGTATATTCCTATTTTCAGAATTAACTTGAGATAATATCCGACTCGTTTACGACGATGTACGCAGTCATCCCCGAAAACACGGTGGTCGCGGATGTATCAGAGTTCCCGTGGCCCCGTCACTTAGAGGGCGAGTGGCATACCCGTCAGTTTTTTTAGTGGTAAGTCCCACTCTCCCGCTGTGCCCACCGCATATTCCGCGGGCGGTGGAGCTGCTGCAAATCATTTTCTGAGAAAAAAAAAGCCACATTGTAACTTGGAATCACTACAAAACTACATAATATATATACTATTTGAAGGCGAGTCTTCATATAGGTGAAGTTTATTCAGTCCATACAAACAATTACTATAGTTAGTGTAAGTATTTATTTAGTTACAAAATGTAACATGTTGTATTAACGGCAGAATCGTTCTTTTTTATTTTCTATTTAATGAGTTAGGAGTTACCAAGTCGTAAATAAGTACATGATGTTAATATTATAGGTTTTTTTTCAAAACAGAGAAGCACATAAAATGTAGGCAATAAATAAAACTTCGAAAGTCAGGCAAACAAAATGTTGAATGTTGCGATTCGAAAATAAATGGTTCTAATAGAGACCTCCTTAGGAGTCTTCCTAAGGAAATACATAAATACAAAAATATATTGTGAATTTATGTCTATAAATTCACAATATATTTTTGGCATCGGATACCAGACTGCGTTATTAAATCCTTTTTCGGTCACACATTTTCAGCTCAAAAGCTCAATAAGTTAAGGTTCAGCATTTATGTTGGGATATTTAGTAAGTACATAGTACAAGTTCTTCTGTTAAGCCGCTATTCCATAAAATGTTTTCTTTCGAGGGAGCTGAATGGTGAGCGAAAAAGATGGATTACCACTTTTCTTTTAGTAATTTTTTCTATGTTCAAAAAGATTCAAAACATCGTTAATAACGTGTAATAAACTTACATGTTACATAGTTAACTGTAAGTAATCTGAAATACGATAAATTTTAGGTCAATTATACAGAAATAGTTTCTCGCTGTGCTGCAATTACTGTACTTTTATTAATATTTTTACTGAATTATTAACTTGTTGAAAGTGCACTCGGAACGTACGGCTGAGTTTTGAAGTTGAAAACCTGCCCTACCTCCAGCGCCAAAGGGCAGGGGTTCGATTCCCGCACATGACAAACATTTATATGGGAAACAGTGTTTATGTATACTTATCACAAGCATTTCAAAAAGTATCAGTTTTCGGTAGCCACAATAACACCTCAGCGCAGTAGAATCACAAACCTTTATGCTAGGAAAAAAAAAACAAAATAATCGAATATTGACTCTCACCTTAGTGACGATACTTATAGCGGGATCTGTCCGTCGACGGGGTTGCAGATGGTGATTACCGTTCAGACAGACCCGCTACGAGTAGGGCGAAGAAGATCTTTACATAAGTTTCATTCTTTTGTTATAATGAGAAAAACTAAAGCCTAAATCATAATATTGATTGTATTTGTTTTCATTTTCATTTCTTCCTTTAAAGGCGGACAATGCAGTTATTGCTTCTGCTATCTCTATCTAGCAAATCAGCCTCTAGCTCGTTTTCCTTCCTCTTAAAGAGCACCATAACTATACAATGAAATAGATTTTCTAAAGGCTTGATGAATGATATTGACATTTTATGAGTCACTGGCCCAAGTAGTTTGTTTGCTCGCATCATTTACTGATTAATAAAGCTTAACAAAATGTACATCATCTACCATTGTCTAATTCTATACGTCGTTAATTGCTTCTAAATTACTCGCGTCCTGGATCATATAAAATTATTTTGTGTAATCAAAATTGTTTATCTATGTGGTGTTAACACAATTTTACATACAAAGTGTAATTATTTTCTATCTCTGTGTCTAACACACAGTTCATTAAATTTAATCAAATGATCTTTTATTTAAGAACGAAAATCATTTGATTAAGCTAAGAGAGGTAGAACATTGAAAAGGGCTATCTCGACCGGGAAAGTACCACACAGAATATTGGTGTAAAGTACGTAGAACAGGCAGAACTAGGTGTACCACGAGACGATCGATACTTGGTGGACATCATGCTTCGTAATCGCTTTCTCACAGGAACTGAACTTTCAAATCAGTTTCGACGCCTCGGAGTAAGTAACCCAAGCGCATGGACAGTAAGACGACGAGTTGCTGAAGCTTACTTGAAACCACTCAGACCTGCAAATGGCCCTAAACTGGAGCGTGGTCATCGTATTTCAAGAGTAATATGCCCAGAACCATTTAAATTGGACTATTGAAGATTGGTCGAAAGTTATGTTCTCCGACGAATCAAATTTTATGCTCTACAAGCACGATGGAAGACAGAGTATATATAAGACTAGGAGAAAGATTCAAGCAAGCATGCATAGAAGAAAAAGTAGCCTACGGTGGTGGGTCTGTACTTGTTTGGGCCGGAATTTCTACTGAGAGTCGCATAGAACTGGTGTTCATAGAAAACGGCTCTATATATAACTAGCGTAAAATATGTGGAAGAAATCCCTAATGAACACGTAGGGCCATTTATGGTCAATTCAGGTGAGGATGCTATTTTTTTTATGCATGACAATGCCTAAACTGTATGAGGTCGGCCTCATACAGGTTTGATTGTGAATGATTGTGAATGACTACCTACAAAAGAAGAACATTACTCGTTCGACGTAAAAAAATCATATCGATCCGTTTATTACTTTCGATGTGAAGGGAGGACAAAACAAACAAGCACACTTTCACATTTATAATATTAGTATGGATGATATATATTATATATTATATTATAGATATAGATTATAGAATTAAAGATATAGAAATATAGAAGACTAGCTTCTCCCCACGGCTTCGCTCGCGTAATTAAAAATTAATTTTATGACATAGATCTCGTTTGACAACAAAACAACCCATAGCGCGACTTGTGGCGCCGTCTGTTGGCCGATACAGCGCCCTCTATAGTAGAAAAATTATTTTCTCAGTGGAACGACATACTTTCACGGGATAAAAAGTAGCCTATGTTGAACTCTGTACCCCTAACAATATGTATGCAAATTTTCATAATGATTGGCTGCTTAGTCAAGCCGTGAAGGAATAACAAACAAACAAACTCACTTTCTCATTTATAATATTAGTATGAGTTTGAAGTATGATTATATTATTATAGATTATAGATTTTATAGATATAGATTATAGAATTATAGATATAGAAGATAGATGTAGATAGATTAAACACTGTTTATTTTATTGAGCTAGCATTCTTTCCGAGATTTATAGGTTTCTTTAGGTGACCTGCATTCATTGCTCTCGAGTGTACATTAAATCACTAAGACTTAATTAAAGTCATCCATCATTATTTGTCGACACATCGCTTGCTGTGGACACCCCCGTGATGAATTACCATGGACTCCGGCCATCATTGAATTAATATTCTACAATATATGGAGTATACAAGGGAATTTAAATGGATTGTAGCAACTGAATAAGTTGTGAAGAAATCATGTTTTTCGGCCATGAGAAATATTACGACTCGGGTTAAAGTATATTTTTTGCGCCAAAAAATATTAGTTTTTTAAATTATTGTACAGTCAAGAGCACGAAGACCAAGCACTTCCAATTTAAGCTGGCCCCTGGCCCTGTGTAGTATGCGGCGGCGTAGCGGCTACGCGGAACCAGCTTATATTGGAAATGTGAAGGTTTACGTGCTCTTGACTGTACTACTAGCACAGGATAATTAATAATAATATCCCTCGTTAATACTGTGCTACTAGGCTCTCTTGAAATTTTAGAGGCAAAGTATTTTTCTGCTTCACGCCTTGCGATTATATTATACTATAAATGCGGAAGTATCCCATCTCCATACGTCATCTCTTAGTCTTTACGACTAAAGTGCTTTTATTTAGACGTAGACGTAGACGTTTTTGAAAGAACCACCTTAGAGTAACAAAGGTTTTTAAATTGAGATTCTATAAATTGCAATTATAAGCGTGTAATAAAAGATACATATAATGTAAAATATTATACAAAGTATTAAGTCCCAGTTATGACTTGTTATCTAAAACCTTGTTATCTTTTTTCTATTTGATAGAATAGGGTTTATTTATTTATTGGTTCGCCAACAGCTGATTAAATTAATACAATCTAGTAGTAACAAATAAAACTTATCTAAATGCACAGCTACCTAAAGATGCACACTTCATGAAAATTTACATTATAAGCACACATAAAAACAAAACAGAAAAATTTATGAAGGTTCAAGTATATTAAGTGTACCTAAAGGTATAAAAACATATTTATAACCAACAGTCAAACATGTATGTTTCTGACTCTACTGCCAACAGTGCCAACAATTCGTGCCAATGGGGTTGGCAACAACTGTCATAGTGGCGCTAGCATAGCTTGATCCGATGGTACTACTATGTTTTGTAAAATTTGTATGGAGAATTTTATGTTTGAATTAATTAAAAAAAAAACTAAAACTAATTTTGCAATGCCAATGACCTGTAAAGGTGCCTTTTTGAAAAGTAATTGAAGTGCACAAATTTCCAAAAGATCATGTATTTTTGAAATTTATAGCATTATATTCTTTAAATAATAAGTGATTTAAAAAAATATTTGCAAAGCTTTTCGCTTTTACCGGCCGGCCCCATTACGATAAAAAACGTCACTTTTCTGAATTCAAATAAAGTTCAAATATTTTTTTATAAAGTTTAGTGCTTCGGAATGATTGGACGTCATTTTGCTGTAATATTTTTAATTATATTACAAAGGTTTAAACTCGGTACCCACCCCAGTGGTCTAACCTCGTTGACGATATACTTAGAAAACATTGTTTCATCCTGGAGGGCTACCTTGAAATACAAAGTATTTCATGGTTATAATTCAACGAACTACTAAAATAACCATAAAGTAGAAGGTATTTCATGGATAGAATTCAAGGAATAACTAAAATAAATTCTGCCAATACTTCGGCTGAAGTATCGGATTTACGTTTCGTAGTAGCCCTCGTGGCACCACCCCTGTTCTATGCCACCCCTTCCTATAACAGGGTGAATAACACAGATCAAGTATTATGTGTTTACCTACATAATCAATTTACGGATTATGCACTGTACAAACAGCTGCAGAGACACCTGACAGACAAAGTAAGAATTAGGTCCTTTTAAAATAACCCTATCTAATAAGATTTCAACAAAACATCGAATAGGTACAAAATATAAATTATTATTAATTTACTTTGAGAAATTCATGAGAAAACTTAATGTAAGTATACTTCGTTTGGGCGTCATGTTTCTATGTCTGCTGTTTATCTGTACATAACTAGATTAACTAGTATATCATGGAAAATTCGCGTTTGTCTGACAAGCGCGAATTTATCTGAAAAGTAATCGAAAAGTTACTAGGGTTATTGGTAAAGTTAAAATGACAAACAAAACAACTTCAACAATTTTACACGTATACCTTATCTCGGTCTTTTTTAAATCAAGTGAATAAATAGCAGTTCGAGGTGTTCGAGTCTAAGTCAGTTTAAATTAAAAAGTATAAAAATTTGTGAAAAATACGTTTGTATAATTAGTGACATGCATGTGAGCGTTATTGGCGGATTTACAGCAGGCCATACATACATCTCTGCCAATGATAGAGTTCGGACGAATCGCCATTTCATATTTATGAAGAAAGTGGAAATTGGTTCATATAAAAATAAAGATATAGAAGGCGTATCGCTAAAATCATAATTATTTATTTATTTTATGCCACAAAGGTGGCAAACAAGCATACGGTCCGCCTGATGGTAAGCACACAGTAGTAGCCTATAGACGCTTGCAATACCGGGGCGTATCACTCACGCGTTGCCAACCCTCCCAAACCCCCCAAGTAGAGTTCTGGAGACCTTACTCACCATAGGAACACAACATGGCCGAGACCAATGCCATGGTGGAGATCCTTCCCCAGACGGGCTACTCCGATTTGAGCGGACCATCCGCTGTGTCCTACCCCTCTAAAATCAAATTTATTTAATCTATATAAAATGCTTTGTCCTGTCCCAAACCGCTAAACTTAGAGACCTGAAACTTGGAAAATGGATTCTTTGTATGACGTAGGCGTCCGATAAGAAAGGATTTTTCGAAATTCTTACTTTAAGGGAATGAAAAAGGAGAGCAAAGTTTGTATGAGACACATATGGGACTACCATTCCTTGGTCCGTGATTTTGACCTATTCGTCATGTGTGTCATCTGTCATGTAATATTTTTATAAATTGTAAGTAGGTATCCAAACAATTGATTTCATAATGTCGTCGTACAATTCTGTTCGTGATTTGGAAAAATCTGCTAAAATTCTAACTATAAAGCGGACTGAATTATATTATTTAGTCATATAAACCAGATAAAAGCTGAGACAAAAGTAAATACAAGAAAAATAATAATAATTTTTCTATATTATAAAAAATGTTTTGCCTTGACCGTAGAGACCTGAAACATGGATGTGTTCTGAAAAGTGTTGTGTATGACGTAGGCAACCGTTAGGAAAGGAAACGCAAACGAAGTTATGTAAAATTTAAAATTGTTTATTTATTTACTACTATAACCTGTTTGATGCATGGAATTTTCAATACAATGTATATTGTTTATTCAAATAAATTGAATTGAAAAAAGCGATGCTCGAGCCGGCAACGCAGGCAGGCATAACGCAGGCAAAACGACGGGAATTTGCGACGCAAAAAATTTCGGCTCCTTAATTTATTTTTTACTTTTTAGTTATCACTGGACAGGTTTCGCAGTGCCATCTATTGTCGAGAGGCGGTACTAGTCTAATGAATTTATTTGTTATAACTAGCACCAGCAATTTGAATACCTATATAATTTCCTGATTTTACTACAGTCACCCTGCGACAAACTAAACGGGTTTATGTACCCATCAAAAATAAATACTAGTCATACTATCATACTAATATTATAAATGAGAAACTGAGTTTGTTTTTTATTATTCCTTCACGGCTTGACTAATCAGTTGATCATTATGAAAATTTGTATATATATTGTCAGGGGTACAGAGCCCAAGCTACCTTTTTACCCGTGAAAGTATGTCAATCCAAAGGGAAAATATTTTTTCTACTATAGAGGGCGCTGTATGGGATGCTATTGGCCAACAGATGGCGCCACAAGTCGCGCTATGGGTTGTTTTGTTGTCAAACGAGATCTATGTCATAAAATTAACACGAGCGAAGCCGCGAGGAAAAGCTAGTAATAGATAAAATACATTTTAATTCAAAACCGGTATAAAAAGAGCCATGTACCAATGTAAAATGTACCAAGGGTAGGACACATTATATTGGTTGTTTAAAGAAGAAGAAGTAACTACAAATTTACAATTTTCAGATTTATTCCTGTACTTGTGCTACATCATCTTACTTCTTGCCAAATTTCATGATTCTAGGACAACCGGAAGTACCCTATTTTTTTTACGGTTTTTGGTCGGAACGGTTTTGTACGAAAAACGGAACACAAACGGCTGTATCGTAATTTTGTTATCATAATATTGTATTGTCATCTGATCTACAGTTTTAAGCAAAATTTCAGCTCAATCGGTCTTCGGGAAGTGGTTCAAATTTTCGTTCCATGATTCCGTCCTTACATACATTAATACATACATACAGGTCAAGTTAAATAAAAGCTTTTAATATTTATAAATGAGAAAGTGAGTTTGTTTGTTTGTTTGTTATTCCTTCACGGCTTGACTAAGCAGCCGATCATTATGAAAATTTGCATACATATTGTTAGGGGTACAGAGCCCAACATAGGCTACTTTTTATCCCGTGAAAGTATGTCATTCCGATGGGAAAATATTTTTTCTACTATAGAGGGCGCTGTATCGCCCAACAGATGGCGCCACAAGTCGCGCTATGGGTTATTTTGTTGTCAAACGAGATCTTTGTTATAAAATTAACGCGATCGAAGTCGCGCGGAAAAGCTAGTCTTTTATATTTCTGACTGGAAGAGATTGCTCTAGTGATAAGATCGCCTGTTGTACTTTTCTTGCCACTATGTACTATTTTATTGTTATTTATTGTGGTGCAATAAAGATTATTGCATTAAAATTAAAAGTTACAATTTTCAAGGCCAAAAGCTAAAATGAATTATTAAAAGTAAAAAATGTTGCCCACTCATTCAACTAACTTGATGATAAATCATAATGAATATTATTGTATTTCCTTTTCTATTTGTTGTCGAAAATCCCTTTATTTAATTCCTACTTTATTACTTATTTATCCCAGACATCTTACGTTTCATAAAATTTCATGGCTTCTCTATACGATGACCTATCTCGATGGCCGATTATATCGGGCGGGTCGTTGTCGCTTCGTGTCGAGGGCCAAGTCGCCTATAGACTACTCGCATGACATTATGCTGAGCAACCATAGTGCAATCGCGTCAATCGCAACGGGCTATCATAAAGGGGAGCCATCTGAAAGATCTAGAAATTGAAGATCATACTATAAAAATATATTGTTTAGATTGCTCCTTGGATCGTTAGTGGTTTGTAGAAATTGAAGGTCATAATAATGTTATAAAAAAAATATTTCTTTCAAGCCTATGAGTAGTACCTACATATATTCATTTTCGCACATTGGCAAAATCGTGTATCGTAGTGTAGTGACAATAAAAGAATCATAAAAGCATGTGCATGTCAAAGCCATTTATACTATTTAATCAGTGAAGAGCAATTAATTTATACGCCGTAATAAATTGTCGAGTAGTAATAAATCTTCGTCAACGTCGTCTGATAAATAAGGCAGGCAAATACTACTTGGTTTTAATAAATTATCTATAATACTTAAGTAATATAGCTGTGATAAAGCCGAACAACATTTTGTTGACCGCGATAATCCCGTTAAATCAGCTGCTAATGTTAAAAGGATGCACAAAAACTTTTAAAAGTTAATTAGGCATTATATCTTACTAGCGAAACCCGCGCAACTTCGTTTGCGTGTATCCCGCTTTCCCGTGGGAATTTTGGAATGTATGATACTTTAAAACCTTCCCCTTGAATCACTCTATCAATTAAAAAAAAACGCATCAAAATCCGTTGCGTAGTTTTAAAGATTTAGGCATACAAAGGGACATAGGGACATAAGACAAAGTACTCTGTGGACATAAGGACAGAAAAAGCGACTTTGTTTTATACTATGTAGTGATAATGTCATTGTATCATTATTCAATTGTGTCGTGCAAATCGTGTGAGTATCATTTTTATGTAAATGGATTGATCAATAGAAATTTCATCTTCATCTTGTGAAATTCTTAAGCCAATGCAATGTTTGGCTGTTCCTAAATCCTTCATACAGAATGTTTCTTTTATTATTTGTGTGGTTTCCTCATTATTAAAGAAACAGAGCAAATCATCGACATACACTGATATAAAAGTATTTCATTCGTATTCAAAATACGATAATAGACACATGGATCTATGTTTGAACGCGTCATTCCAATTTCTAACAGTACAGTATTAATTTTTTTGTTCCATTGTCTGCTCGCTGTTTAAGTCCATATATTGACTTGTTTAATCTGCATACTTTATTTTCCGCTTCATAGCCAGGTGGTAAGGAC
This sequence comes from Endotricha flammealis, assembly GCA_905163395.2. Taxonomy (NCBI): domain Eukaryota; kingdom Metazoa; phylum Arthropoda; class Insecta; order Lepidoptera; family Pyralidae; genus Endotricha; species Endotricha flammealis. Next base: position 7,903,303 of record LR990863.1, on the reverse strand, counting down.
ATGTAAATTTCTTCTTCAATTTCACCTTGTAAGAACGCCGTGACTGAGTCCATATTTGGCAGCAAGCCCAATTAGATATCTTACGGAAGTATAACGTACCACTGGAGCATATACCTCATTGTGTCTATGTCCTTAATTACGGATATAAGCATCCTTTGATCACTAGTCTAGCTTTAACACGTGAATAGCGTGAAACAGATCCATTGCTATCCAACTTAGTTTTATAAGTGTGATGCGCGCTCGGAAACGGACGCGCCCCGCAAATTGCATTGTTACGAATTTATAATTCGCGAACAGCGCGGCTTGTCCGCTGCACGCTACCGCTGCTATGGGTTCCGCGCAACTCATAGCCAACGAACTGTTGGCGTTCATCAACCACGCCATCGATACTATGGACGAGATCAGCATCGTGCAGATCTGTAAATCGAACTTCAATGAAGAAGAGATTTGCAGAAGCAAGGTGATGCTCTACGAGGTGCTCGGCAAGATCGACCGTATGCCGTCCCGGCGAAGGGATGAGAAAGGAGAAAGAAGTCTTCAAGACATCATTTCGTTGTTGAAGACAACCGATCCAGACGACGTGCCCACTTTCGTGGCCAAGGAGCTGCATAGACTGCCCCCCGTCACTTTTGACCACGTCGACGTCACCAGGCTGCTCAAGGATATTACTACCCTGAAAGCCAGTCAGGCCGAGATGGTGCTTAGGTTAGAGGCTTCTGAATCTACCATCAACGAACTGCGTGCCGAATTATTGTCATTGAAAAATAATAATGATTCGGTAAGTAGGTCAAACGAGGCCGCTAACGTAAACACTCGTCGCGGAGCGCGAAACATGGACATTGGCAGTTTTGAGTCAGCGAAATCGGACGACTCACCGCCGGCTGCCGTCGCTAGGTGCGATGCCCTTTGCCCCGCCGCCCGCTCCACACCTCAGGAGCAGATTTCACGCGTGTGTACGTCGACCCCTCGTGCATACGCTGCAGTTGCTGCTGCCATACCACCTCAGCAAAGCAAAGGGGAAAAGAAGAAGAGCAAGATGGCTCAACGTAAGGCTGTGCCACCTACACAACCACCTAGTCGACATTGCGACGAGGAAGGCTTCGTCAAGGTGGAAAGGAAGAAGAGGAAGCCAACCAGCCGCAACCATCGCGGCACAGCACCGACCGGAGCGAATCACCTTTTGCGTCCAGAGACACCATCGACGCAGGTGTACGTCTCCCGACTTCATTGGTCTACAACGGTCGAGGAGGTTGTAGACTACATCAGGAAGAAGACCAACTTCACGCTGAGGGTCGAGAGGTTGGAATCCCGCCACAGAACGAACTTCAATTCTTTTGTGGTGAGGGTCCCGACCCACCATCTGGAGACCTTCATGAAGGAGGACTTCTGGCCGCAGAGAGTCGTATTCCGGAGATTCCGAGGACGACTGCCAGCGGAGACCGCGCGCTACACGTCGCCGACACTACGTGTTAATAGTTAATTTTATTAAAATTATAATATGTATGTTAGTCTGTAAGGTATTTATAATATGAGCCCGTGTAATCTTTTACCTGTTGCTTGAAATAAAGATATATTATTATTATTATTATTATTATTATTATAAACCCATCTGCTAGGGATTACTGATTTTCTTTCCGGGAAGTCAACAAATGTCCACGTATTATTATTTATCAATGACTGAAATTCTTCATTCATGGCTTTCTTCCATTCATCAGCATATTCACTGTTGAGAGCCTCCTCAAGAGTTTGTGGATCATTGTTTAATAAATTAATTGATGACTTTGATGAACATCATTAATTCGGTGATTCCTTGGTCTCAAAGTCATTTTAGGTATCTGTGTAGAGTCAAGAGTCGTATCAGGCACATATGTCTCATCATTAACATCTTCAAATTGATCAGAATCATCTGAAAAAGATGATTGAGATACTTCCTGCATTTCTCTTTCAATGTTTGTTTCCACAACCCCGGGTTTATCAAACAGAGGTGAGTAAGCAATCTTTTTATCTTTTTCTTTACTACAACCGTCCTTTACATTTACTTTTTTAATTTCCTATCTGTGAGTCACTTTTAATAATTTCTTTTTCTTTTTCAGGTACATTTTCCACTTTGTTTCTTTTAATTGAAGCTTCTAGGAATACAACATCTCTACTTATAACTCCTTTTTTGTTACAGGATCTATGAACCGGAAGCCTTTTGTGCTGTCGCTATAGCCAACAAATATTAACTTACGTAACTTTGCATCAAGTTTTGTTCTATTTTCCTTAGGAATAAGCATCATTGCAGGACATCCAAATATTCTCAAGTGTTTCAGATTCGGCTTCTTCCCAGTCCAGACTTCATGAGGTGTCACATCAGATAAGGTGCGGGTTGGAGATCGGTTCACAATATATGGAGCTGCAGCAACCGCTTCTGCCCAGAATGTGACCTGTAATTCCGCATTTAAAATCATACATTTAGCACGCTCAATCAAAGTTCTATTCATTCGTTCACTGATACCATTCTGCTCAGGGGTATACGGATTGGATGTTTGGTGAAAAATTCCATGTTTTTTTAAGTAGAAATCAAAAAATAATAATTTGTATTCAGTTCCGTTATCACTTCTTAATATTTTTATTTTTGTACCCAATTCATTTTCTACTCGTTCCTTAAATTCAATAAATTTTTATAATACTTCACTTTTGTTTTTAATAAAATATACATGTACTCGCCAAGAAAAGTCATCGATAAATGTTACAAAATACCTTGCCCCTCCATAGACATATGCTTCATCGGTCCATGTGGACCGATGAAGCATATGTCTATAGGTACCGGTTTGCTAGAGCTGATCCACAGTGATGTACATGCATCACTGTGGATCAGCTCTAGCAAACCGGTTGCTCGGGAGCCTTCATTGGGGAACGGTTTCCTCGTTTGTTTTCCTTCGAGACATGTTATACAAGTGGACTGCTCCGTACTTGATGAGAAGTTTACACCTTCTGCACATTTTGGCAATTTATTGAGTTCTGTGAAATTTAAATGACCCATCCTTTGATGCCACAGATAAGTATCATCATCAGCCTTCGCCATCAGGACTTGCATTTCATTATTCTTACTGGTGTTCAATTGATATGTTCATTAATTAATTCAGCATTTGCCACTAATTTATTTTCTGAGTTATAGATTTGACAGCCATGATCATTGAATGAGACTTTGTTTCTACCTTTAATTATTTTACTAACCGACAGTAAATTTGTTTTCAATTTTGGTATAATATATAAAACATTCCTCACCTGTATTGAGTTGGTGCTGCCATCTTTTGAATAGACATTGATGCATACATTACCACAGCATTCAACCTTTAACACTTTGTTATTAGCAATTCTTATACGTACGGTACAGATGAAGGAGTGATATTAGTGAGTAAGTCCCGGTGTATGGTCATGTGCATGGATGCCCCTGAATCAACATGCCAGAATTTGGAATCATTTTTTGTGGATCCTGAAAGAGCTGAAAAAGCAGCGACATATCCAGTGTTTTTATCATTTTTATTATCTGTGTTTTTATAATTACTTGTTTTCTTATTCCTGCAATATTTGCCGAGATGTCCATACTTATTACAATTAAAGCATCTTGGGCCTTTCATATAGTTTTTGAACTCTTGTATCCCTTTTGTGTTTGTATAAAGTGCGGTAGTGTCCGAGGTCTTTACCTCCTGCAGTAATTTATTTTTTACTAAATCAGCACTAATCTTCATACCGGAACTTTCAAGACCCATAATTATAGGCATGTATACTTCTGGCAAACCTGCCAACATTAATGTGCCTAACCACTCGTCGTCCACATTGAATTTTATATTCCTTAATTTATGCGCCGCTGTCATGATTTTGTTAACATAATCTTCCACCGATGAACTGTTTTCCAAATTAGTGTTTATTAGTTCCTTCAATAAACCAACTTTCCGTGTTAGACCACTGTCCTCAAATGCCTTTGATAAATTGTCCCACACCTGTTTGGGTACAGCAGGGCAAAGGGCAGTTTGGGCTTCGTGAATGTGTACGTACATATAAAATCGGGTCAACTAATAATATTAATTTTGACTTAGTTTTTATATCTTGTTTTACTAAGATAGGGTCACTAGCATTTGGTTCTTTCAATATGTGAGTATACAAATCTTCGTGTTGGAGGTATGTCACGACAGCGAAACTCCACGTTGCCCAATTTTCACAACCCGTTAACTTCTCAATTGACATCATTGAATTATGTACTTTTAGCTTTGTAATTAGACTGAAATTAAGCTGAAAAATAAAACACACGCAAGCCAGTAACTTAATTTGAGGTTATACTCACAATTTTTTTACTTTTACTGTAACTTTCTAATTACTGTACAAAATGCAAAACTAATAATATACGACAGGCATAGGACGGCCCATAACCTGATGAAATAAAAGCATGGACAGTTTAGAGTTCATTACTATTTTATTTTATTAAGATTACAACTTTTTTCAAATTCAAATTCAAAATATTTTTAATTCAAATAGGCCTAAAATAAGCTCTTTCGAATCGTCACAATTTTTTCCTACCACCAGTTCAGACGGCAGATTTGTGCTAAGAAGAAACTAGCAAGAAACTTAGCACTTGCTCTTTTAAAATGGTATTAATAAGATACAAATTACAATGACAGAAAATATAAAATTAACACAAAATATCTGTAATTTCTGATGACGAAAAAATAATAATATAAATAATTAAAGATTAATAACACTATAAATGAAGGGGAAAAAAAAGCGTATTAATATACTGGTATACATATAAAAAATAAAGGTGGAAAGTGTATATACAATATATGCATATATTTATATGCGCAATATATTAAGTACCTAGCAGTAGGTAGGCTTGTGTTTGGTGTCTGTGCCGAGTTTATCATTCCAGCTATTTTTATCATTTAGATAATCTTCAATTTTATAATAAGCCTTTCTGCTGAGTGAATATTTAATGTAGGATTTAAACCTTTTTCCTGGTAAATTCAGCACGTTTTCAGGCAGTTTATTATGAAATCGAATACTATTAACAACAAAACTATTTGAGGTCTTGGCGAGCCGGTGCTTAGGTTTAACAAATTTATGTTTATTTCTAAGATTTAAATCCGAGTAGTCACTAAACTTTACAAATGTGCTTATATTTTTAAGTACTAGTGTTACATACATTATATTTTCATAAATATGAGATGCAACGCAACAACCGATATGACAGTGCGCAATGGCGACGAACGAAGGGAAGCGCCACACAGTTTAGGCGGACAAAGTGTGTAGCACAGGCGTTCATACTTCTCAACAATTATCATACTAAAAAATCGAAAAGTAGGAAAGTTGGGAGAGTTTACAGACTTAATTCTGTCGGTCTAGTAAATCTGACAACGTCATCTACGTCTAAGGACATGATGTTATGACATCAAAGATTAGGACATCTTAATTTTGACAGCTTGGCATTGCTAATGACATTGATTTTCAGAATACATCTCGCGCACTCCCTTTGAGACTAGTCATAATAAACACGTGGCTGATGCGCGGCTGGCGCTCATTCACAGTGACGTCATGAGTCCGATGCCGACTACTTCTCTCGGAGGCAAGCGCTACGTCCTCACGTTCCTAGATGACTATTCCAGAAAGGTGTTTGTTTATCCCATAGCGAAGAAGAGTGATGTGTGTAAGTACACTACTGATTTTATTAGACTAGTTGAGAATCAGTGTAATACTAAAGTCAAGGTATTAAGGACAGATAACGGCTGTGAGTACGTTAATACTGAGTTGACGAATTTCTTTAGAAAGAAAGGAATTGTTCATCAGTTGACGGTGCCACACAGTCCTCAACAGAACGGTTCTGCGGAAAGATTGAATCTCTCTTTACTTGACAAGGTGTGATGTCTACTGTATAACGCAAATCTCGATGACAAGATGTGGGCAGAAGCTGTAAACACAGCTGCATTTCTTATTAACAGTTCACCAAGCTCGAGACTTTCTGGACAATTACCAGAAGAGGTATGGAGTGGTAGAAAAGTGAGTCTTAAGAATCTGCGTGTCTTTGGTTGCGAGGCATTTGCACATGTAGATGACTGTAAACGTAAAAAGTTAGACCCCTAAAAGTAAGAGGCTAATCTTTTTAGGATACTGTAATAATAACGTAAAAGGATATCGTTTGTTCAATCCTAATGATAATAAGATCACTGTATCACGTGATGTGGTATTCAACGAATCTGTGTTTCCAGGTAGACATTCTAAAATAGGACCAAAACCTGTGTTTGAACCTATTTATCTTACAGGAGGTGATGTGATGATGGAGGAGACGCTGAATACGCCGGTTAAGGAGGAGCCAGAGCAAGGTTTGGCTGAATCATCAGATTATCAACTTGAGGCGGAGCCTGTTACAATCCCAGATTCATCAAATAATCTTGCTGAATTGGAGTGTGAACGCGAGCCAAGTGAATATCCTGGTCAACGATATAACCTACGTCCACGTATACCGAAAACTTGTAATATAACAAACGTATGTAATGTGACAGAGATCATAGAGCCACATACTGTGAAAGAAGCTTTGTTGATAGATACAGATATTGAAAAATTGTGAAGATAAGGAGTTATGGCAGAAGGCTATGAAGAAAGAAATATATTCTTTTGTCTTGCACGGAGCTTGGGAACTTACTAAAAACCAGTTGACAAGAATATCGCCAAAAATAAGTGGATTTTTACCCTTAAACGAGACTCTGACGGAAACATTACACGTTACAAGGCACGGTTGGTAGCGAAAGGCTTTACCCAAAGATATAGAGAAGATTTTCATGAAACTTTTTCGCCGGTGGTTCGTTACTGTTCTATTAGATTGTTACTATCTCTAGCTATGAAAATGAACATTACGATTGATCATTTAGATGTGCAGACAGCTTTCCTAAATGGAAATTTGCAAGAAGAGATATTTATGCAACAACCAGAAGGTTGCATATGCCCTGGGAGTGAGAACAAAGTTTATAGATTTCGAAAAGCGGTTTATGGGTTAAAGGAAGCATCGCGATCCTGGTACCAAAAGGTAAAAGAGGTTTTATTTTCTTTGGGATACCGACAATGCAAACAAGAGGACTGCATCTTCATTAAGAAATCAGGTGCCTCTATTATTTTCATTGCTTTGTATGTTGACGATTTTTTCGATTTCTACAATGACAAAGGTCTAGCTGAAATGTTAAAAAGTTCTATGTCAAAGTTTTTTAAACTCAAGGACTCAGGCACATGAGTAAATAAAACCACGGAACAGAGACTTCACTGCATACAATGTCGCTGCGATGAGTACACGCACACAAGCATGAGGCGCGTGTGTGCGTGACCTCAGAGCGCTCGTCACGTACGAGCGGCAAACCAGTCTAAACCGGTTGATCGAGGACAAACATCAGGGCCTTCGATAAACTAGAAAATTATGACATTTCCTTTATTAAATATTTATTATTATTTATTAAATATTATATTTGATTTGACATTATGCACACCTATGAAGTTCTGTCACGGCCACCACAGACAAAAAACTCAATACTAGTAGTGAAGGGAGGTGTACGTGTTATTTGCCGTACATATTAAAACCAAGTTTAAATAATAAAACATATATTTCCCAAGAATTTTATACCAAAACAGATTAAACCAAAACCAAGAGACAGATTGACAAAACCAAGTTTTACTTATAAATAAATCATAAACAAAAGTAGTTTTAAACTAAAGAGTTTAAACAGGAGGGACATGTTTTTTAACCACGATCGACTATATTATCAAATCGATTTTTCAATTAATAAAGTGTATATTAAATATATTTATTTAATTTACTTATTTTGACATAATATACATATTTTATGTGTAGACTAGAGAAACCCGCGCAACTTCGTTTGCGTTTATCCCGCTTTCCTGTGGGAATTTCAAAAAATTCTTTCTTATCGGTTGCCTACATCACACACTACACACACACTACACACCAAATTTCAGGTCTCTACGGTCAAGACAAAACATTTTCATATGTATACAATGATTATTTTTCTATTTAAATACTTCTCATTACAATCTTTGGAGTGGGCGTTTATGAAATAGGCTAGCCCGACCGCGAATTTACAAAGGCTATACTATTTGAGTCACGAGTCAGACTCTAATAGATGAGGTTTTGTTTATGCATATTCCTCGACAATACCTAATCTATCTCAATAAAAAAAAATACTCAAATAGATTATCTTTTTGTTTTGATATTTTAAAAGAAAATGCACGTACAAAATCTAGTACTATTCACTCAAATAGATAAGCGGAAAATAGGCGACAACGCGTTGATTGAACCTTCTCGCTTCGCTCGCTCGGCAGTGTTATGATCACAAGATAACCCTAACCTAACCCACCAATGTCTGTTTGAATTTTTGTTGCGATTCCACGTTGTGGCCATCTTAAAACAAACCAGTCGAGGATTTTGCCATTAGTTTTATCATAAAACTAACCCAGTCTATGTTTTTGATGAAAAATTGATATCGGTTTAAATATATCTTTATTTCTTACTAAAAACACTACAGTGTCACTTACATAAGAAACAATAGTTACAATAATGTATAAAAGTTTGTAAACTTCCGTTACCAATGCACACTTACACTATTACACTATACTTGCAGTATTAAAAACAAAATTTATGTGAAAAAAGACTCATCGCTTATTATAATAATATGTTCAAGTATTTTTTTCTTAAAGATGTTTATTGAGCTTGAGTTCCTAATATCTATTGGAATCCTGTTATATAACTGTGCTCCCGCGAAAGTTATTCTATTTTTACCGTAGTTTGTTCTTGCACCTGTCAATATAAGTTGATCAGCATGGCGTGATGAAAATTTATGTGTTGTGCTATTACCTTTCGTTGTGAATGTGATGTGGGAGTGTATCTTTTTGTGTATTATTTTATATATTAAAATGCATGTGTGGAGTGTGTATAATTGTTTTATGTTTAAGAGTTTTCTTTCTTTATAGATTTTTATAGAAGGGGTTAAATATTCATAGTGATATAAGATTTTTATTATTTTGTTTTGTAATGTCTGAATGTGTTTGAGGTTTGTGTCTGCCGCTGTTCCCCATATTTCTATGATATAAAGAAGATAGGGTTTTACCAACGAGTTATAGATTAATAGACGGATTTTGTTTGGTATGCAACGTGCTATTTCATGCAACGAACCTATTAGAGATGAGAGTTTTTTTTGTATGTGTTGTAGATGTGCGTTCCATGTAAGGTGTTTATCGAGTATTAGCCCTAAATATTTCTCATGATTAGCCTCTTCCAGTAATTCGCCATCAATGCTAAGCTTATTTTTTGTTTGTGTTTGTTTATTCTTAGCATTAAATATGATGTATGAAGTTTTTGATGCGTTGATTGTCAAAAGATTGTACCTGAACCAGTGTTTAAGCAAATCTAGGTCTTGTTGTGCAGTTTGGAGTGTTATATCGACGGTTTGACCATAGTAAAATAGACAGGTGTCATCGGCATATAGAGTGAGTTGCCCTTGTAATCCTGCTTGGTGGATATTGTTAACATAAATTAGGAATAACAAAGGGCCAAGTATTGAGCCTTGTGGGACGCCGCATTTGATAAATTGGGGACCACTATGGTACTCTCCTATCTTAACCACTTGCTGCCTATTCGTAAGGAATGATGTAATCATCTTATGTGCCGTTCCCGTTACGCCTATGCTACTAAGTTTTTTTAATAACAGAGGGTGACTTACAGTGTCGAACGCCTTCTTTAAGTCAATAAACACACCAAGTGCCACTTGTTTATTATCAATTTGTGCTTTTATGTTAGATGTTAAGTCTAAGGTCGCACTAAGTGTATTTGACCTCGCACGGAATCCATATTGGTGTTCGTATAAAAAGTCAATTGTTGTTAAGTAGTCGTTTAGCCGCTGGTGTATAATTTTTTCAAGCAGTTTAGAAAGTATAGGCAACACTGAGACAGGACGATAATTACCAGGATCAGTTTTAGCACCGGATTTGAATATTGGTGAAACTTTAGCGACCTTAAGCGACTCCGGAAATATGCCATCATGCAGTAAATTATTTAAGCAATTTGTTAAGTTGTGGATAATCAAGTCTTTTATACACAAAAGAGCTTTTGTACTAATATTATCTATTCCAGAACTTGTGTTTGTGTCGAGATTATTTATAATGGTTGATACTTCGTGTGTATCACAGGGAAGAAAATCGGATAACTCAATGTGGTTGTGGTGTGGTGTTAATTTTGGTAGTGTATAAGTGTCGTTGCTGTGGTAATTTAGCGGAATTTTGTCAGCTAATTCGGCACCTATATTAGCAAAGTATTCATTAAACAAATTACAAATTTCTACAGGTTTAGTAACTAATAGACCACAATCAGTAATCAAATTCGGTGGAGCACAGTTAGCTTTAGGCGTGTCGCTAGCGAGAGTGTTGATCAATGTCCACATCTTTTTTGGTTTTCTTGAGCATTTTGCAAATTCTTCGTAGTAATACTTCCTCTTAGCTTTTTTAATGGTCTCTTTCACGCTTGTCTTTTTGTCGTTGTATTCTGTTTCTAGGAGTTTATTTTCAGGATCTTCTTTCATTTTGCTCCAAATTTGGTTTCTCTCGTTAATCTTAGTTATTATATCGTTATTAACCCATTCTTTCTGTGGCGAATTAATTATTCTTTCCTTTCTTATTTTGCTATCTATGATTTTCTTTTTTATGAAATTTTCCAGTTCAATGAAATCCAAAGTTGCTATTTCTTTTTTTTTCTCTTCTGTGCTTTTAAACAGTTTCTTATAGTTAATTACTTCGTATTGTATTGTTCGATTCTTCGGCGATTTATATTTTTTAATTTCACAGTAAATATTTTTGTGGTCTGATAAAGATGATTCAATTATGGCTAAGTTATACTTATCATTCTTTAGGTTAGAAATAACATGATCTATTATTGTTTTAGTATTTCCTGTTTGTCGTGTGCAGTACTTTGCTTCCTTTTTGTTAATAATCTTGTATGCAGATTCTTCCAGTACATCTTTATAACGATTTGTTTTATTGTTAGATACTAATAGATCAATATTGGTATCTCCGAACACTATAGCTCTATTCCTTTGTGTTAACTGTTGCTGGTATTGATCAAGGAAGTCGCTGAAGTTAGTGTTTCCGGGATTGTACACGATTCCAACCTCAAGCGAATATTTTTCAAGCTTAACCCATAGGTAGTTGTTGCCTCCAGTATACGTTTCATATGATTTTGTATGCTTTAGGTTGTCATGCACATAGATGGACACTCCCCCTCCAATGTTGTCTGTACGTATGTTGTAGTAGTGGGAATAGGCAGGTATGCTGAATCTCTGTGCTTGATCTACCGACTGTATCCATGTCTCAGTTAGTAGTATGACATGTATTAATTTGCCAAAAGACTGAAGTATACATTTCAACTCATCAAACTTTCCTGGTTTGCAAATACTTCTGACGTTTGCGTAAAAGAAATTTAATGTTGATTTGCTGGTGATTATGTCTTTATAATTGTCTGAAACTTGATAAGTTGATTTATTAAGATGATTGTTACTGCCTAAACATGTTTGGTAGGGTTGATGTAGTTTTTTGATTGTTTTATAATTTTTGGTGTTCCCCTTATGTATTTGATTGTGATATCGCTCTCTCCATTCCCTATTCTTTTAGCCAATTTATCTTTTATTTGTTTAAAATATTCTTGCTGAGATGGAGTTTGGTCGGAAAAAATTCGAACACCTTGTTGCAGTTTCTCTCTATTGCGTAGTAATTCTTTAGTAGTCTGTGGTGATTCAAAGCATACTTTAATTTTCCAATCCTTTGTTGAGCTTGGTTTCCCGAGGCGAAAAACCTTAATAGGTTTAGGGCAATTTGGGATTAAACTGCTAATAATAGTCATGACTTTGTTAAAGTCGTCGACTTTGGTGTTATTTATATTAGTAGCGTCTTTGCATTCTTCTACTCCCATTACTATTATATTTTTTTCTCTATCCGTGCGGTCTTTTACTTCTTGAATAATTGTTTCGTTGCTTTGGGTGTTCACCTGACCATGGCTCATTTCTTTAATTTCTACTATATCAGATTCCAGCGTTTTTATTCTCGCTTCACAGTCACGAGATTTATTGGCTAAATCTGACAGTTGATTTTTTATGATCGTTTGTTCGACGCTAAGGTTATCTGTTGTAGTTTTTATGTCATTGAGTTTGGCATTTATTTCCACCATATTATTTCGCATGTAATTCAAGGTTTCTGTTTGACTGTTTGTAAATTTATCCAGTAGAGATGTTATTTCCTTTCGAAAATCATGAATCTCTTGGGCGCAGTCGCAGCTTTGTTCTGGTTGTTTACGCTTTCGAAACGTTATTTGTTGTTCTTCAGGCTCCTTACTTGCTATAGGCAAGTCCGATAATGAACCGCTTCGGCCCGGTGGCGAACGTCTTACGCTCATGGTTAGTGCCAAAACTCAATTAACAAAAATAAAAATAAAAAATGTTTTTTTTTTAGTCGTTGTGCTGGTCACACTTATAAAATTAGCACTTTGTATACTTTTGTTATGGCAGCACTATAATGTCTAAATTTAGCACTTCTTAAACTTTACTTATGGCAACACTATACGTCAAAATTGTCTTTGATTGACTTTGATTGGTTTTGAGGTTATATTTTTCGGTAAACAATTTCTAATGATGCACTGATTTAGGAACTTCCCGGAGCTACTCCAATATAGAACGTTTTTCAGAGTCTGGAATTGAGGTAATGTTGACCCTTCTCACTGTATGCACTTGAGTAAAACTTAGGTAAAAGTTAATATTTTTGAGGAGCAATTAGCTATACGTCAAGTCACTTTAATACCGGAAACGGAAGGGGGGGATATTTTCAGGTTCATATTCATATTAATTTATTTATTGCTTCATGTGGTAAATACAATTTGGTCTTATATCTAAAAGTAGCTCCTTGACATGAGCCTGCAAGGATTATATTATGGTAAAACAAAGCAATGATTTTGTCTTCTTACGGATCTTGATCAAAAGCCTGATTTCATCATAAACCTACGACAGATAGATTAATATCGGAATGAAATTGAATAGCATTTGTTGCTACAATGTTAGAATGGATTTATCTAACAAACTCTACGCGATTTCGGTCAATTTCTGTAGTGTAATAGATTAGGGTTTCGTCAAGTTTTTGGCAAACAAAAGCTAAGCCAGTTCAGTTTACACTTTCACTCTAATGGTATTAGGTTTTGTAAATTCGCAGCCTGACCGGTGAAGTACCACCCTTATACAGAATATTGATGTGAAGCAACAATGCGTTTCGTTCGGAGAGTGAAATATCCGAAATTGTTGTTTGCCACCTTTGTGGTATAAAAAACATCTAAAATCGTCTCTCTAACTCCTTCCTTATACTATTTCTCGCTATATATCCTGTCTTTTCCTGTCATAGGTCGGCAACGGGTCAGGGACCCTAGAATCTATGTGCTCCATAGTCGACGGTAATCACCTAATATCAAATGATCCATATTCCTGAGCTTGTTTTCCAACCACTTCCGTAAAAAAAATGTACAAGTATATGGGTATTGCAATACCTACAACCTAAGCCTACAACCATCCCTACAACGGCTACAACAACACTACGAAATATTAGGGCAAGTCGACGTAATGAGATTTCCTATAAGTGAGAAAGAGACAATATCAATATGCCATTTAACCATTGACCAATTTAACTTGAACCTTGTCAAATATTATAAATTTAATATTTAATTACTTACTGTTTATTATCGATGAATATGATTCAGTCCGCTTTATACATAGTTAGAATTTTAGCTGTTTTCCGAGATCACAAACAGAATAAATAGTACGACGACATTATGAAATCATTTTGTTTGAATATTCACAATCTATAAAAATATTACATGACAGATGACACTTCACTTCACGGATGTGTCAAAATGAAATGTAATTGAAATCAAAAGCAATAAGGAGTATGAGTATTGATATCAACTCGAAGAAAATTACCCACAAAATACATTTTTTTCAAGAATTTCAATAAAATAAGAATCACATCTTCCATCAATTCTCTTAAACAATTTTTATGCAAAATTTGAAGTAGATTGGATCAAGGAATCAAGTTGTCCCATAGTAACTTTACCCCCCTTTTTTACCCCCTTAGAGTTCGAATTTCGAAAAATCCTTTCTTATCGGACGCCTACGTCTTATAATAGTTCCACCTGCCAAGTTTCAGATTTTTACGATGAGCGGTTTAGGCTGTGCGTTGATTCTCAGTCAGTCAGTCAGTCAGGACAAAGCATTTTATATATATAGACTAGAGAAACCCGCGCAACTTCGTGTGCGTTTATCCTTTCCCGTGGGAATTTCAAAAAATTCTTTCATATCGGTTGCCTACATCATACACCACACTTTTCAGAACACACCCAAAAATTTGTCATTTGTATAGTTAAGTATATTTTTTTCTATTTTTATACTTCTCATTACAATCTTTGGAGTGGGCGTTTATAAAATAGGCTAGCCCGACCGGTGAAGTGCCACCCTTTTACAGAATATTGACGTGAAGCAGCAATGCGTAGCGTTCGGAGAGTAAAATATCCGAAATTCTTGTTTGCCACCTTTGTGGTATAACAAAAATCTAACTCCTTCCTTATACTATTTCTCGCTATATCCTGTTTTTTCTGTTATAGGTCGGCAACGGGTCAGGCACCCTAGAATCTATGTGCTCCAATAGTCGACGGTAATCACCTTATAGCAAATGATCCATATTCCTGAACTTGTTTTCCAACCACTTCCGTAATAAAATGTTTAAGAATGTAACGGTATTTCAACAACCTACCTACAACCTCAGCCTACAACCATCCATCCCTACAACAACACTACGAAATAATAGAGCGAGTCGACATAATGAAATTTCGTTTATGTGAGAAAGAGACAATATCAATATGCCATTTAACCATTGACCAATTTAACTTGAACCCTGTCAAATATTATAAAATTTAATATATTTAATTACTGCCTGTTATTATCGATGAATCGATGAATATGATTCAGTCCGCTATAAACATATTTAGAATTTTAGCTGTTTTTCCGAGATCACAAACAGAATAAATAGCACGACGACATTAAGAAATCATTTTGTTTGATTATTCACAATTTATAAAAATATGACAGATGACACACTTCACTTCACATGTGTCAAAATGAAATGTAATTGAATCAAAAGCACTAAGGAGTATGAGTATTGATATCAAATCGAAGAAAATTACCCACAAAATACATATTGTTCAAGAATTTCAATAAAATAAGAATCACGTCTTCCTTCAATTCTCTTAAACAATTTTTATGCAAAATTTGAAGTAGATTGGACCAAGGAATCAAGTTGTCCCATAGTAACTTTACCCCCCTTTTTCACCCCCTTAGAGTTCGAATTTCGAAAAATCCTTTCTTATCGGACGCCTACGTCATATAATAGGTCCACCTGCCAAGTTTCAGATTTTTACGATGAGCGGTTTAGGCTGTGCGTTGATTCTCAGTCAGTCAGTCAGTCAGTCAGTCAGGACAAAGCATTTTATATATATAGATTATTATTGAAATAAGTAATTAAAGTTAAATGTTTTAAAAAGGTAAAAATGTATACAAAAATGGTTTAATAAAATACAAAAAAAAAAAACAATTAAACGCTTGTGTATTTCAATCAAGATTGTCTTGAAAATTTCTTTGACAAAGTCAGACAGGCTGGTGGCAACTGCCAGGAACCCACATGTCGGCAAGTTAATTCGATTTCCTGGGGTAGCTATAAACAGTCGTGCGTGCATAACGATTTCGTCCACCGAGGCGGAGTATTGCAGCTTGAGTGAAGCGAGCAGAGAAGCGGTCATCCTGCAAGCTTTAATTAGGGAATTGTTAATAACTAGTTGCAAACTAGTGATGTTTTGTGATAATCAATCTGCTATTCAACTTGCTACCACACTATTCACAGACGGAGCAAGCATATAGAAATAAGATTCCATTATGTTAGAGATGTGATAGAAAGATTTAAGGTATAAATTGTATACATTCCTACGGATGCTATGATAGCGGATGTGTTCACTAAGCCCCTAGGCTGTGCCAAGCACGAGTTGTTCACTAAGCAACTTGGTGTAGCATGAAGCCATGATGCCGACGACGTTATGGGAGGGTGTTGGAAGTATAACGCTGGGCATCTACATTCCATGTATGATTTAAATATTGGTTCTATGTAGTTGTCTAGGTTACTAAAATTCTTCGATCACACACATGGTAATAAATTTTAATTTTCCACAAAAACATAACATAGGTCGAGATTCCATTTACAAACTAACACTAGGTACTGACTGCAGATTCGCGTCAAGCCTTCAAGCAGTTTCATAAAAGTGGCCCAGCGACTTTTTAAGAAACTCTTTGTGCAAACGTCTCGCATACATGTACATTATCGAGGGGTCTATTCTGCGCACTGTAGACCGATAGCGCTGGGCTAAAATGAGGTCATAAGTTTCAAAAACTCTAAAGTTGTTGATTTCTCGCCTGTGGACACGGACGTACCTAAGAACCTTATTATTGCGTTTTGTGTCAGATCTGTCACTTGCATTTTCCGCAATTCGATGGTTTGTGGTTGATTTTACATAATTAAATCAAAACTGACAAAATTAATTTAAAGTTTAAAATAATTATGGTATCATATCTAGGATAGCCTGCGGAGTGTACAAACCCAGTTTGTGTCATCTTCGGCCAGAGCAAAACTGAAATAGGGTCAATATGTAATAACAGTACAAAAAAAAAATTACAATTGGTTGCATAACTATTTCCTATCTCAGATCACTTACTTAAGGCCAATAAATAAATTTGTGCCAAATTAAGACATGCAATGTTAATATTTTCAATTATTTTCCTATTTAAAGCTAGTAACGCTGCAAAAAAATATTACAGTCATTAGAGTTCACATATTTAATATCATAAATGCATGAAAAATCTACATTGTAAATTTGTGTCAATTTCATGCACGTTATAAATGAATAAAACACCAAAACAATAATTTCGGTCGAAACGGGCGTACGCGCGCAGGCGGCGATGTGCGGGGGTATACGCTACGCACGCACACAAGTTCGTTCGGTACCTACGATATCATGATGATGAACAAATCGCACCCTCATTCAATTCGAAAAGGACGTAACCCGAAAAAGTAGATTTTTCAGTAAAAGCTTTATTTTTAATCGTAGAAGAATGATTTTAACATCAAAAAAAGGAGAAAAAATATTGCATTGGTGGTTGTTTTCAAGTCAGTTCAATAGTTTATGGTTATTTAGAAATAAGAAAATTAAAATATTACACTAGTTATCAAAATGGACTTTAAATATAAAATACTAAGTTTTCGAGTTTGAGCCAAATTTATTTACAAAATAATGTATATTACAAAAAGTATGTTTTATAGTACCAAACAGTTTTGCGAGAATAACTAAACTTACTCCATTTTTCCCCTGTGTCAAATTTGTTATTTAGCGCCATATCAGTTACTTTTTACTCCTTTTTTCAATTTAAATATTTGTCAAAAGCACTTATGTAATAGGTAATGATATTGATGTTTTCCATTAAATAGGTAATTAAAAATGTGACATCCATATCTCTTATTAATACCAAGGAATTAGTTAAATGTCAAAAGTAAATAAGGAGCAACGAAATGTTCACATGAACTATTTGTTTTTAAACAATAATAATTAATGTCTGTATGGTTACAAATATACTATTTAATAATAACAATACTGAAAAAACAATGTACTTTTGGTAAATATTAACTTTATCTACCTAAAGTTTCCTATATTCATTCAAATCTAGAAAAAAATAATCAGAATAGGTACAAACTTGGTTTGATTCATAAAAATAACATAATTATATATTTTTTGTCTTATTTACAAGACTTATTATTTTTTTATTAATAAAAAAACAAAACACTTAATGTAATACAATCACAGAGTACGACAATAACGTACTTTAATAAATAAAAAAACAAAAAAAATACGTTTGTTTTTTTATATTATAAGACTTTTTTTTATTAATAAATAAATCGTGTTCATGTACAACTTTTAATTTATTGAAATATTTTATATTAAATTCAACTAAAAATCTATTGTTATCGTTAAACCTATCGGCAGTTTTAAAATAAACATTTATTAATTTTATTTTATTTAAAATGAAATGTAATTAATCTTCTACAGATGAATCAAATAAGCATGGTATCGACAAATGAACCTTCAAAGGAGGTAAAATGTTTGGTAATGCATAGGAATAGCATTCGTATCACATAGACTAAATTAAATCTTTTAATAAGGCATTAATAGGTAATAATAAATTGATGATAAGCATATAGGGAGTTCATCTCAATCAATACCCAATCAGGAAACCACTATAATCCTTGGTGACTGGAACGCAAAGTTGGGAAATAGTAAGACCGACGATCACTCAAAATCTGTTGTAGGAAGGTATGGTCTCGGCATTAGAAATTAACATAGAGGAAGACTTCTTGACTTTTGCATTGGAAGAAAATTAAGCATTATAAACACCTGCTTCTAATACCATGCAAAACACCTCTACACATGTAGTCCCCGGCAATATTTGCTCAAACCAAATTGACTAAATTATAATAAACACACGGTGGAGATCCAAAAAAATGTAAAGACCTTTCCCGGTGCTGGGCGCGGCTCAGATTACAACCTACTTGTGGCCACTTTCACTGCTCGTCTAAAGGCTCCCAAAAGGAAAACACCACCTAAGCCCAGACCTTGGAGCCCCCGGAACAGTCGATCTTTCAGAGCACGTTGGAAGAGACGATAAAAGAATGCCCACCGCCTGACGTCACAGTCAGTACATTGGCCCTTAAACTTCACTCGAGAGACCTCTTTAAGAAAGTTCGCCCGCTCTCCAAAAACTTCCTGGGTGATTGAAGATGCTCGCGGTAACCCAATATACGACCTTGAACCCATAGCCGAAAGATGGTGTAGCTACTGCGAAGACCTTTATAAAGAACCTGCTATCAACAATGATACGCCTTTGAATTGGAATCTTCCGAATCAGCAACCAAACCACCCATACTACGTTCTGAAATCAAAGCGGCAATAAACAAATTAAAAAGAGGAAAGCACAAGATCACATTACGTCAGAAATACTGAAGGCTTTAGGCGACGCGTTCATCGACTTATTGCACAAAATCTGCACCTACACTTGGCGACATGGCGACTGGTCAGGCCGACCAAAAAATGCGACAACTATTGCACTCTTGCTCTGATCTCTCATGGCAGCAAAATCTTCCTTGCGCCACATACTGAACAATCGCAACCTTACGTTTTGTGGATTGGCAAATGCAGCGAGAACAAGCCGGATTTGTGAAAGAAAAGGATACACGCGAACAAATCCTGAACCTCCAACAACTTATTGACGACCTCCGTGGCGTAATGGTTATCACGCCAGACGGCCACCCAGAAGGTCCCGGGTTTGAATCCCGGTCGGGTCATGATGAAAAACGAACTTTTTCTGATTGGCCTCGGGTCTTGTGTTTATCTAATAAATGTATTTGTTATAAAATATAATATCGTTGAGTTAGTATCCCATAACACGAAAAGCATCATAATCTTCAGTATGTCCTATTGGTCAATTTATTCTTTGCGTTTTATCACAAATTCCTTTTTCTCGAAAATCACACATTCAGTTTTTTTTTTAAAACAAAGTTTTGCATATAATAATTCATTTAACAAGAAAAATATGAAAACAAAAAATTTATTTTCAGATATGGTAAAATCGGGATTTCGACGTAATACCACTTATGTCTTTATTACCCTGGGGGTGCGAAATATGTGCCTCTTCTACCTATAGAGATAAAAATAATCACCGTTTCCTGTTGGAACAACTGCTACGCACAACTAAAGTAGCAGCACGCTATGATGGCCGTTTTGACGTATTACAAAAGTGATGTGAAATGTCAATTTATTCTCGAAGAAAATATAATCTAATCGATAAGTTTTTGTTGCAAGTAGTATGTACATGATTAAAAAGGTTTAATAAAACAAAAATATAAATGTTTACTTAATATATTTGAACGAACTGAATATTGGAATGAAAATGAATATACATACTTTATATGCACACTTTAAATTTCAAAAAACTTATGCCGAGTTGTGTGGTAAATAAGTACACCATATAAAAATAAAGGATAAATGTTCGCGGGACTCTAATAACATAGCTTAGAAATCAATGTAATAAATAAATGTGTCCTAAAATCATACATTCGATAAATTGTATGACTAACTGAACGTCACTATTGACAATAAAGAACAGCAATTTGCTCCTTCAAATAATTTGTTAATTAATACGAAACTTCATGAGTGGACAAACGTCAAAACGGTCATCATAAGCGTGCCGCTACTATAATTTGCGAATTTTGTTTGCCCCCCCCCCCCCCCCCCCCCCGCGCGTCTGCTTTCTTCGTTTGGTAATTTTTAATGAAATAATAAGATTTCGTGCATAAAAACAGCACAAATTATGAATAGTGTTTTGTTACGCTACAATAATCTTATAGACGTAACTTTAGTAACTTGCATTTTCTTTTGTGGCTTTTACAGAGTGTTGTAATAAAAAATTAAATAATCAATAAATATCGTGGATGAATTCGACACAAAATATTTTGAATAATAGATATAAGTAATTTGAAACGCTTAACATATATTTAACTTATTGTAATATTTTTTAGAGCTAGTTGGGTGACGTGTTAGGTACTGATTAAATATCAGGATTTTCGTGGACAGAGATGACACAAAATGCTTATGTATATTAGTTAGTACTTCGTTATTATCATGAAAGTAAATTTTTTATCTCTAATTATCTTTTCGTCCAAAACGGATCGAAAAGACAAATACCTAAATTTCTACCTATGCAAGTACCTAGGATGACACAAACTAATGTATTAGGTTGGGTAAATGGCCCGAAAACTATATGCGAAATACAAGCAACTTTAATGTTTTTGAAACATCAGAACCTAGCGCTACAGGTCTACTGATAGATGTTTTTCAGATACCCTCTCAAATCTTTGTAAGTAAATGAAAATTATAGGACTCTGTTTACGGCTTTTAAAATAGAACCAACGAATTATTTATGCCTCTTACGATTTTGTATTCAAATATTGCAACTGTACAAATCAACACATTGTATAGACAACAACATAATAATAATGATGATGATGAGAAAGTAGCTTACAAAAATCAACCTTGAACGGAAACCGAGGCTACAGAATTTGTGAGTTATTTATTATGTGAGGCTTTCCTGACAAATTGAAGATTTTTTTACTCCATCCTTGACTTCCATAAATCTGGACACGCTAAGAATATTTTATGGTAATAGTACAACCTCAAATTCAAATTCAAATTCTTTATTGTGGAGCATAGGTTACATCATAAGAGATAGGTGTTACATTTTAAAAATAGTTGCAATATGTCCTACCACTACCCTTTACAATGTTGATATAATTATACTAAAAAATTATGCACTGTTTTATTTGTTTACCAAAAAGTCAGACTTTCCAACTTATCACTAAAATATTCTTCTAGTGTGTAATAACACTTACTGACAAGAAGCTTATGGAGGTGTCTTTTAAAAGATTTTGTATCTTCTACTAGCCGGAGTTGTTTTGGCAATTTATTAAATATATGTGGAGCTTTACCAAAAAAGCTCTCTTTATGTAATGTGGTCTTACATGTTATCGAGTACAGCTTGTCAGAATTTCGGGCACGGGCATGACGTGTGAACTTATTCATATTATTTCTGATAAATAACGCGCATTCGAGGATGTAAATACAAGGCAATGTTAGTAAATATTTTTTGAAATAGGGTGTATGCATGAGTCTTTTTGTCTCAATCTACATATTGCTCGGATGCATCTTTTTTGGGACAACTGCAAGTTCTTTGTTGGCGGAGTTTCCCTAAAATATTACTCCATACCGCAAGGTGGAGTTTACGTGTGCATGGTAGGCAATTAATAAAGCTTCCCGATTTGCAACTTTTTGAAGTTTGTTTAGCGCGTAAGAATATTGATTAAATTTTTTGCACACATGGTCAATGTGCGATTTCCATTTCATTTTATCATCAATAACCAGGCCTAGAAATTTAGTTATGTGAGTTTCTTCAATAGAATTACCTAGATAATTAATATTCATTTTATTTATTTCAGTATTATTTTGCTTGAATGTCATTATTTTAGTTTTATCAATGTTCAATGTCAGATTATGTAGTTTTAACCAGGATCTCCCACAGGATTAACCAAAAGTTTAGGGTACTTTTTAAATTATACAACTCAACAGACTAAATCTATACTTACTAATATTATAAATGTGAAAGTGTGTCTGTCTGTCTGTCTGTTTGTTTGTCCGTCCTTCACGGCAAAACGGAGGGTCGACCTGACGTGATTTTTTAAGTGAAGATAGTTGAAGGGATGGAGAGTGACATAGGCTAAATGGGGGGTAGGAGTTTGTAAGGAGCATTCCGCAATTTTCAAGGTAGTAAGCTAAAAATTGGTATGCGGACTATTTGTGACTAAAAAAAAAATCGTGCATGGAAATCAACTCCCAACCCCTTAAAAGAGGGGGTGAAATTTTATATGGGACTTTTCGCAGTTTTCAAACTCAACCAACTCAAACAAACTCTTTGTTATCAACGAAAAATACCTGCCTTATTTTTTTTTTAAATCTCCCAGCCCCTAATATAGGGGATGGAAATTTGTGTGATACCTACTCTCCGCAAAATTAGTACAGGTTCTATGATACAAACGAATCTATACTTAATATATAAAGCTGAAGAGTTTGTTTGTTTGTTTGTGTGTTTGAACGCGCTAATCTCAGGAACTACTGGTTCAAATTGAAAAATTATTTTTATATAATTCCCACGGGAAAGCGAGTAAAAGGACCACACATTGTATTATCGCAGGCGCTCAACCTAGAAAGCTGGAATTTTGTATAGAGGTTCCCTGTTGACAAGGATAGAGACAGCAATTTATAGAATTCCCACGGTAAAGGGAGTAATAAGATTGTAAGTGTATTATCGCAGGTGATAGAGTACGCAAGAATACGCCACAGTAAGTCAGAGTACGCAAGTGTACGCCAGAGTACGCAACAGTACGCAAGAGACGTCTGCCCTCACGCGTCGACCCGAACGCGGGCAGACGCGTGAGGGTAGACGTCATTGATGGTTATGTCCGTTTTGCGAATTTTCAAGGCACTAGCGATCTGTTCAAAATGCACTGTTACCTATGTAATGTAATAGATAGGTAGGTATCAATGGCGGTTTGTGGTTAGGAGTTACACGTATAAGATACTTAATTTTTTACATCAATCAACATTATGATATACATCCGTACATCTATCCTCACAAACTGTAGCGTTTATAATACCTATTAGTGAGGTCATTATCAAAAATACTTAGTTTCAATTTACATACATTACACAATATAGAACAAGGATCTCTTCTGTCTGTTACTATTGATGAATTTCTGTTGGAGTAACTTCTGTCTGTTACTACTGATGAATTTCTAATTTTTATTTATTTTGAATTTTTATTTATTTATTTAATCCTGAGCAGCCGAAGTCGCGGGTACCAGCTATCCACGCGGGCGAAGCCGCGGCTAGTTTAATATAAAAGCAAATCATTTACTGCTACGTTTACAGTTTAAACGCTTTACAAATCTCGACAAGTGTCCTCAAACACAAGCGTGGGAACGGGTGTTTCGCTTGGCTTGTCTGTCACCCACATGGGCTAGTGGGCTAGTATCCGTTTTTTTCCAACACCTACCTCTCGAATGCTTGTTGCCTGTAATACACGTTTGTAAAGGCCAACGTTTCCCAAAACTCGGAAAGCGTGTCAATGTAGCATAATAAAAGCGTTGCCTTATCTATGTACGTTGCAATAGTAATAATTAAAATAAATGTTCCACTAAACCAACATCGGGATTGCGCACCTAAATCCCCTACTCACATTAAAATGATTAATAAACTTTATGGTACATATCGACTAGTATTGCAGTCTGCGTTTCCGAGTATAGTATTATCAAATACCTACGACAGGGAAATGAAACAATGTTTTTAATTAAATTTGTTTGAAACCATTTGGGTGTACAATTTTATTTGTACTTACACAAAAAGTGTAAATACTTTTTAAGAAACAGGTTGATGAGACGTCGTTATCGGAATCTGAAATAAACCGAGACATGGGTTTCATTTAGACTTTTAGAGTTAGACGTACCCTTCACTTTGAACAAAATTGGTTCTCAGATGATGAAAATAAGAGCGTATTTAATAAGCGTCATACAGAACAAAATAAGCATAATTTGTTATAACATTATATTGTACAGAATTAAATTTAGATTTTATTGCGTCTCTGTTATTCATGTTCGGTTATTTATGTTCGACGACGACATCCCAAACCATGTGAAAATATCATATTTCTTCATTATGTTCTGACATGAAAGGTTTGGGAAATACAATACATACACAATATGTAAATAAAAGTTTTTTGACACTAACGTTCAACATATCAACCCATAATCATCCCACTGCAGGGATACGGGTCTCCCTTGAAGGAGATAAGAGCGTACTCTGCCACGCTGCTCCAATGCGGATTGGCAGAGGCCGGTGTTTTCAAGCCGCCTGAGGGCCACCGCACCGACTTGGCTTAACGACTGTCATCTACCGATGACAGCCGGGACCGACGGCTAACGTGCCCTCCGAAGCACGGAGAAGCTCGAGATAACGAAACCGAAACTTATCCAAGCACTGGTCAGCCAGTGCTTGGATAAGTTTCGGTTTCTCGACCTCAGGGTCGACGTCGCTTGACTTGCGTGGTCATATTAGAGTGCGACACACCACACAGCGACGCCATCGAGCTCCTCAAATTTTGTTTTGTTTAACGTTAAAACTGGTCAAATGCTTGTCGGGCCACGCACAGTGTAGGGTTCCGTATTTGCTGTGCTTTGCTTGCTTACAAATGAGCTCAATATCATATTCTATCACATTTGTAAGTTTTCATCAAAGTTTGTAACCAGTAGAACCTACTTAACTGTAATAGTTTTCATTGAAGGTTTAGCAAATGGATTACTACCATGATTTTTTTAATTTCTAAACGCAAAGACTTTCGGAGATAGAGGGGGGTGGGACCGCCGCACCGTGCAAAACGAAAATTGACACGATAAATGTAAATAATTCCAAAACGGATCATTTTATCGAAAAATTATCTTCCCACACCCTCGATGTTTTAGACAGACCTATCTACCGATATTTACACCCCACAAACTGGGGTGGCCGCGAAAAAAAAATCATTTCCACTACTTTATTTTTGTAGCCCAAAACCCCCAAAAAAAATATTTTTAAAAATTTTGTTCCAGCATATATGTGTATAACATACCAAATTACAGCTTTCTAGAATTAAACGTCTGGCTAGACGCTAGACCGCCGAGAGATAGATGATGGTAAGCGGTCACCACAGCCTATATATGGACGCTTGTAACACCGAGACTTGTATCACACGCGCGTTGCCGACCCTGTAAAAAAAAAATTAATACCCCTTTGGAAGAACCCCATATTATAGTCTAAAGAAAAGATCTCGGCGGTGATCTCATTCCACAGCTTCAGCGTTAGCGGGACGAAACTTCTCTGAAACCGCGCAGTACGCACCATTTTGGTTCTAGCGTGCGAGGTTGGATTCCCCGCCGGTGACGAGCAGATCGATGGTAGAAAGTGGCCGTAGGCATCAAGTCAAACAATCGGAACAAACCCCAATATACAAGCACAAGCGATCACAAAAATATGAATTGATCACATACACAAGCGATCAATTTACAGATTCAATCAATGGAGCTTAAATATTGTAATGAAAATTTATTAGCTTTAAAATTATCATCAATTTTTACTGCAAACCGCAATAGCCAAAATTATATTTTAAAATGGGTTCTATACATGTATGCTGTTGCATTGCATATACTACTACCCGGAACTGCTTCGAAATAGGTACCTCAACGTTTCAGTGTAATTTGAATGCATCGTTATAACATCAAACTCGTAGCTGTTCTAATTTGGGCGGAAACTGTAAACTGAGCATGAATATTAACTGACATTGTATTAGGTACTGAACAAAGAGACTATTAATTTACATACACAATATAATCATTATTACATCTGTGAAGTTTTATTGCTACTATCACAGGGCAGTGAAAAATCAAAGAATTAAGTCATACCTTTAATGATCATGATAATTCAAGAGCGAGTGGTCCTCCAGACCCAAAGACCTATGTTCAGCAGTGAACAAATACCTAAAAGCTTAAATGATGATGATGACCATTTCGAATAGAAATCATAGTACTTTAGTTAACAGTTCATTTCATGCATTTCTACCAGAGATGTCAGTAGTATGTGTAGATAAAGATGGTGTATAATATTTTGTATTTTCAAAATCTAAACAAAATGTGACATTACGATTGTTTAACTGTTTATGTAAGTTAAAGATGTGATGACGTCCACAAAAATAGGGTTCAATTATTTTTGTAACTCCCTAAAAAAGAAGAATGAGTGATCATTCTAGTAAAAATGTAATATTAAGAAGGGTTCTTTGTTAGTTTACTACGGAACCCTAAAAAGGTGTGCGTCCAACCTACCCACTGTCGAGGGCAGTACACGGGCGGCTAACAAGACTCGAGAGCCCTCAACAAAAACTCGAGTCAGCTTCTCCAAGTTATTGTTGCGGCACAATTAGACGAACACCACACTTCAACGTCCACTTACGAGGAAACAGCACTAGGCCCAATTATCAACAAAATACAGTTTATTCGATAGCAGTTATATTTTGTAAACTATCACTCACTTACATTGTCACAATAATATATTATGAAATAATACAATTTCATAAAAAGTTCGCTAATTGCTAAATTATTTACATTTAAATTATTGTTCTACTCTCCCGTTTTCGATTCAGCCCTCATTAATTTAATTGTACTTACATTAAATTGCGCATCTCACTAATCTATGGTTTCTCGCTTGATGTATAAAATCAATTTATATATCGTTACGTATTTTGTCAAGTTAATTTCAACTAAAATTTTCGATTATCTGTTTAATCCTAATATCTTCTTAAAAGCTTTTCTAAAATCTATGTTGAATATTGTATAAATCAGAGGATTTACTGTAGAATTCACGTAACCCAACCATGTTATGAAATTAATTATGCGATTACTGGGACAACACCAGGAACAGAAAGGTAAGACCATATACATCAAGAAGAATGGCAACCAGCAAATGACGAATACTCCCATAATGACGCCTAATGTTCGCGCCGCACGCCTCTCTTTCGACAATGAAATCTTCTGTTTCTGCTCCACAAACTGATGCACAACGTTACCACTCTTATTAACGTTAGCCAATAAAGGCCTTTCGTGTTTCTTTTTCCTATGGCTTAATTTCTTTATGGATCCAACAACTTTTGTTGTGTAATTATTACTACTTCCAGTTGACACCTCCGATTGTAATTGCTGCATATTGGTCTCAATTCTCTGTCTGGAAATAGGGTCGTTAAGAAGCAGTAATGGCACAAAAAAGTTTTTCTTTATATCTAAAAAAGCTTTCCTCTGTCGTTTAATACTTTCTCCGCTGTCAGAATCATTGTCTGTCTCTTCCTTGTCTTGACTATCTACCTGATTTTCCACATTGATAATAGGTTCATGAATACGTGATGCTAAATTACGACGCCTTAATCTTTCTTTAGCGGCTATGTATATTTTGATGTACACGATTGTCATTATAACAAGCGGTATGAAGAACGACCCAGACGATGAATACACAACATAACCCGGTTCTGATGTAAGCTGGCAAGGAGTTGCCGTTGTAAACTCGTCTGGCCAATCATTCCATCCTAAAAGTGGCGGAGAGCTTATTATCAAAGATAATATCCATACGCCTGCTATCTGCAACATAACTCTTTTCAATGTTCTCTTGCAAGCGTAATTTATCGGGTCAGTAATAGCCCAGTAGCGGTCGAGTGCTATAGCGCATAAGTTTAAAATTGAGGACGTACAACTCATAATGTCACAGGTGAGCCACATCTTGCACAAATGTTTGCCCCAAAGCCACCGCCCCAACGTCGAATATGCAACATTAAGCGGCATTACTAATATGGCGACCGCCAAATCGGCTGCAGCTAGAGACACAATAAAAAAGTTCTGCACTATTCTCAATGGTTTATACGTGAAAACTCCGAGTATGACTAGAATATTACCAAATATAGTGCCTAATATAACGATTGTTAACACTATTAACGTAGTCACAGCTTCCCATTCAGGCACAGCAATCTCAATTCCAAAACTTGAATTGTAAATATTTGTGGAAATTTCGCATGTCTGCTCTATAAGCGTTGAATTGAAGTTTTCAATTATTTCACTCCGATATACTGATAGGTTATACACGTATTCCAAATCAGTTATATTGTCCGTCATAACTGATTTACGATAGAACAGCAACTTTGAGAACATCAAATGTTTTTTAAAATTATCATTATGATCTGTAACAAGAAAACAAAGTTAGCTAATGTACTTATTAAGTTAGATAATAACTGTAATTTATGTAGCCAGTAATCTAGTTTTGGCGGTAACATAGGTTGTTCTCGTTTCCTTAACTAGTGATGCGGGACTCGAATTCGTGATAAGGTAAGGAGTGGCTACAAGCAACCATGGAAGGCGTCTGTTATAAAAAATCTAGACTATACTAACCGTGGACAAAAAAAATATATATCATTTCGAAAATACTAATCTACTTCTTTGATCACAAATAAAAGCCAATTTAAAACAAAATAACAAGTTTAAATAAAATGTACTTACAAGTTTAATTGTAATGCAACTGGGCATAACGTCACCTCCCATCTTCTTTGATTTTAATATAATTACACGAATATTGTTAAAATTAATTAATTATTATGCAAGGAATTATTTTGCATAGCAAACTTTTAATAAAGACGGCAGAATGCAAAAATTCGTTCCGCTTAGACGGCCTGTCGGAGACTGTGTTAGAAAGATATTTTTGTGACTTCTCCCCTGCATCTGTATGCAACTGGTATGGTCTATGCATATGTTGCATTTTGTCGCCGCAAACACTCATGTTTTTGTACGATTCAAGAACCGAAAGTACGACGTACTTTCATAATATTTGTTGGATATATCTCTATTTTATGTAAGTAATATCAATACATATACATCATCAGTAAGGGAACTGGTTTAGACGACTTACGCTCTGTGACTTACGTTTACATTATTTCCTTTGAAGAATGACATTTTCTCCAGAACTTCACGTTAATTACTATCACGCTGAAAACTGCTGTATAGTACCTATTCAGTATGTATGCGTATATACTACCTTCATATCTAGGTAGATATGAAGGTAGTTTATACTCATTACTACTCAGTTTTCAGCGTGATAGTAATTAACGTGAAGTTCTTATGAGGAAGTACCTACAGGTGTAGGTACTTATACAAGTCCTTTCTGGTACTCATTACTTTTTTTACATACCATTAAACTCTAATCTATAATTAACTGTTGCAAAATTTATAAAATAGCCGTCCGTTCTGACAATCATCTAAACTTTCACATTTTTAATTCTTTCTTTTCAAGCTTTGAGTGGCGACGAAATAACTCTATACTAATTTACTTTAAAGGATAGAGAATAACCGTATAAAAGTAAATATGCTAAAAACAATTTATTAATTAATTTTATTATATCAATTAATAGTACCGTGAAATATGCAAAAATTGCCAACAAGTAAAACTTTGCCCGAAACACAATTTGTAAGCATATCGTTGATGTACAAAAATATTTTAATGTAATGGCCACATTGATTTACTTAGGTAGAAAATAGGTTAAATGTATGTCAACACTGACTATCGTGTTTATTGCTAACCTTGCTTAGTAACTTGTCAGAAGTAACTACTTCACTCACCATATTCAACTGAATATGGTGCATAATTTTACGGGCAAATTTTAGTGCAAATTGTAATTTTCTGCGAAATGGCGAGAACACACAAATTTACTTTATAACATGTGATAGATAATTATTTATTGACTTTATTAATATTAGTATCATTTCTCAAAAGCCTTTGAAACCAAAGTTAAATTGATAGGCAAAGTTATGTAGTAATGTTTCGACCTACGATTTACAACATTGCCCGCCATCAAAAAAGGCTTACAGGGTTGACACTTATTGATTTACGATATTAATTCTTTTTTTTATTTATGGCTTTTTTAAATTTAAACATGTAATAACACAATTTAATTAGGTTAATTAACGTTAACAAACGCTTAATAATAACGTTAAATCACATTTTTATCGATTTCCAGGGCATATAAAAATTATACTGAAGAAATCTTAAAACTTGCATGCGAATCAGTAACATCGGGCCAAATTTCTACACGTGATGCTTAACGACGAATTTTGTTAAAAGTGTATGTGTTTAAATTTAGAATAAAAGATAGACATGACATGACTGATCTCTATTAGTAGTAGAAAAAAGTGATAAATTGTAAATTAAAAAATGATTACATAATAATAAGCAATGTTCTTTGTTTTCCTTTTTATTATCTAAAAACTTAAATTAAAAATTTAAAAAACCCCCGACTCAAAACCTCTGAAAAGTAAATAAATAATAATTATGTACCCCCTTATTCGACCTTTTAATTTTATGATATTATATTTATATTAGTTAATAGTAGTTAGTCATAATACTTCCAAAGCGTCATCCCGTCGGAGGACCGCTAAGTAAAAATTTATTACTAGCTGACAATTTGATATCTACTGTCTATTAGTTAATAGTACCTACACAGTTATGTTTAAATGTCTATAGCGGTCCCCCGACGTGATGACGCTTTGGAAGTATTATGACTAACTACTATTAACTAATATAAATATAATATCATAAAATTAAAAGGTCGAATAGGGGGTACATAATTATTACATAATTATTACAGATATGAAACTGAAGGGATGGAGCGTGACATATCACGCTCCATCCCTTCAGTTATTTCAACTTAAAAAATCACGTCAATTCGTCGCTCCGTTTTGCCGTGAAAGACGGACTAACGACGACACCTATCCTATGTGTTAATTCAGGTTACTAAACTACCCGTGTACCAAATTTCAAGCAAATCCTTCAAACTGTTTATGCGTGAAGGTAACAAACATCTATAAATCATCACAAAGTTTAAGGAGATCGTAAACCTACTAGTAGAGGAGCCGACGATGCTAAATTAAATGTGTAGTCAAGTCACTCGAGCGCTCGTCAACAATATAGGTATAATTTCGAAAATTAGGTAAAGGAGAACAAAATATTTACCGTTTACCCGTCTATTGGTAGGGGGAGCGTCGACCCGCGGCGTCGACAGACATAAATGTTACTTGCAAAATAAATGTTTTTTTATTTTT
This sequence comes from Endotricha flammealis, assembly GCA_905163395.2. Lineage (NCBI taxonomy): Eukaryota > Metazoa > Arthropoda > Insecta > Lepidoptera > Pyralidae > Endotricha > Endotricha flammealis. The sequence continues at coordinate 7,871,782 of LR990863.1, read as the reverse complement.
ATTTTATTTATGCTTATGTTTCCATAAAACCTCAGCTTCTCTTTTATTTAGTACACCACACAGTGTTTTATGAGAAACTATAACTTGATCTAATTATTATTTTAATTGTATATATTTTTTTATTGTGCTCTTCAAACACATTACCGTCCTTTGCGTTGCGCAGTCGGGTAATAAAATGCCGAGGTGACAGCCCTAACGTCAGCTCTTCTTGCTACGCGCTTCGTAGTCTTAGAGACGAATTAACCGTGGAGCAGCTTAGGACAGTGTATCATGCTTTAATTGAATCGAAATTAAGGTATAGTATTGCTTTTTGGGGAAATGGCTACAAATATAATTCATATAAAGCTTTTGTGGCCCAAAAAAGAGCAATACGTGCTATTGTAAGAATACCACCTTGGGAGTCATGTGCTCCACATTTCAAAAATATGAAGATCCTAACGGTACCCAGTTTATACGTCTTGGTGCTCTTAAATAATTTCCATAAGCAAGGTATCTTTATGAAACTGAAGAAGAAATGCTAAAAAGGGAATCAACTAGACGGAAAGACATAAAAGTATTCACCCAACCTAAACTGACGGTGACGAAGCAATGCGTGCGCCACCAAACTCTGACTTTATTTAATAGGCTGCCTATAGAATTAAAAACCATTCGTTGTTGCAAAACTTTTAATGGAAAATTGAGAGCTCTTCTTGTGGAAAAATGTTGTTATTCTCTGGAGGAATTTTGAATTGAGTGCTGAATTTATTGTTTTTTGTTATGTCTTAATTAAATTTAAATTATTTATTTTTGTTAATGGATGCATATTTATAATTAATGAATGTAATTGTTTTGTATTTTATTTTTATTGACAAATGTATATTTAAAATTAATGAATACCTACATATAAATGATTTCAAACACAAATTTAATTTGTAAATGAATAAAATAAATAAATATTTTGGTGGGCAAAGTCGCCAATCGCGTACTATAAACCTCGGGTGACATTGCCCACCGCCATATTTTTGGTCAGGAGAGAGATTTTTCGTTGTATTTTGAACCTATTATATCCATTCACTATAAACAAACACTGGTTAGAACAATACGTACCTGCTGCGACGGGAACTACGAGTTGTAGGGAAAGCTTTTACGACGATTTTTGCCCGCGATATACAAGGCTATCTTTGACTGCGTCTGACAAGCAACTGAAGTGAAGTAGGAGACAATGCGTTACTCAGTATTGCCATGAAGTTAGTCAATTTGCTACCATAGACTAAAATAAAGCACTAACGTAACAACTTTTTTTAAAATATTGTGTTTATTGAAAAATGGTGGCCAGGGCAAAGCCAGACCCAGACGGCAAAGCTGCCACGTTTTACGGTACTTACTTCTCGTCGAAATTTGCACATTATATATTTCCCGTTTTATCGTTTCTTGAACTTTTTTTATTTACCTACGTGAATATAAAAAAAATGACCGCGCTCGAGACTGCCAAGGTGTTTGTTTTTGCAGATTCAAAACTCCACCACACCCTTACATCGCATTAAAATCGGCAAATTTTTACACATACCCATTTGTCAGCATATAATAAACTTACATTAAGGTGTTGAGTATTGATTTGATACTTAACAGGGTCTCAGTATCCCCTGTATCTTAGCCTCGGGCCTAATTCTATGATCTTAGTCTGACGCGCTCGAGTAACTGCAAAAATCATCCCTCTTCGGCTCCCCTACTATATTGTATTGTACAAGTTCGATTTATATGTATGGGAAGGTATAGTACATTTTTCAAAAATCTAATGGTAGCAAATTTTGTTATGTTGGTAGATAATCACCTTTTTATGGGTCCCGGAGACGGTCAAGTACGCTTGACTAGGTCTCACGTCATGCGGATGCGTCATTGACAAGTCACTTGATCGGTACATTTCGGTCCGCGCAGGAAATTCAAATTTTTGGAGGTTTTTTACAAATTGCATCTCAATCATTGTAAGAATTTTCGTGAAAATTGATTTGATGACAACAAAATATACAATACTATAGGTATTACAACGTTGTACGTTCCTAACAGGTGTTAGGAACGTACAACTGTATGCAGTTAAATATATCGACCGCGCGCGGTCGCTGCGATGCAGTCCGTCTGATGTCTTGACTTGAAGCTCCCATCCCATCATGCCAATCTACGTGCTGTTACGTTGTGAACTAGACTCACACGTAATATATCAATTATATCAATTATATTAGAATACTAAAAACTTATAAAAAATTAATAAATAAACGCTAACGGATTTCGGGAGTGACTGCATAGAATTCTCGACCGTATTTCTTGAGGCATTAAGATCATTATGGCTAATCAATGCCTCGACATGCCGGTGCATCGCTCGAGGTCCATATTTGGCGATTGTGCGGAGGGGGCGTTACAATATTTGATTAAATCAGTATTGATTGGCTCCCGCGGTCAACGGTCGTAGTCTGCCGCTAGGAAGTTTCGAGAAAGAACGTAGTCTATAAATTGGTGTGGCCCGAACTGCTCGTGACATTCTGTTGTTGCTGTGTCGTGAATTACATTAAGTAGTGAGTACCGAGAATTTATACGTGTGAGTGTAATTTCGCTGTCCGATTGGGACAACTACCCTAGGGATACAACCTAGTCTCAACACACCTACGGGAGAACCTACTCTTCCTCTGCACCATTCCTACGTGGCACCTACGGGAGAGTCTACTCTTCCCCTGCACCACTTCTACGTGGCACCTTCGGGAGTCTACTTGCTGCGCAACTCTACGCTGCGTGAGAGGCAGTCGTGCGCCCTACCGCGCCCTGCCGCTGTCTGCTGAGCCAGCCTTCCCGGGAGGATCTACCCTTCCCGATCTCTACGCCCGTCGTCGGAACACCCGAAGAAGCCCATAGCTAAGTGTCCCCCAAGGAATTGCAAGTGAATTCTCATAGCCCACACCCTGAGTCTACGAATAAACTTAATATTCTGTGTCTCTTGTTTTTCTTCTCACTCTCTACTCTCTACCCTATCTTGCTTGCGTCGACCGGCCTCCCCGGCGACGTAACAAGTGGCGCCCACACTTTTGGTGAGAGTTAGGGATTTCACTTGCAAATTTCTTTTGTCTTTAATTGTATTAGGTGTGCTAACATTTTTTTCTAGCTGTGTACGAGTTTCTCCGTTCTTCAGCTAGGGAGTACACCCTTATAATTTGTTTCTCTGTCCCCATTTGTGTACTCACTAGCTGGAGCAATTTTTTAAGTCCAGTTAATTTTTTAATTTTTTTTAATTTTTAAACTACCCTACAAAATTTTTCTATTCTAATTTCAAATATATAACGGAGTCGCTCATTAGGGACGAATTGTTAAAGGTAAGCTCATTTTTGCTATTTCTTTCACTATTAGGGGTTACTCAGTGCTAATCACAAGTACGGATAGTGAACTTACCTTCCCCCCATACTGGGTTGGGGGCGAAAGAAAAACATAGAGTATCCCAGTTGCCGTCTCTCCTAGGCAGGTGGTAAAAGTCCACCAGAGGCTATAACGCATTCATTTGCGACCTAATCTCGTCACAGCAGCAAACGACGTGTTTTTTTTTTTTTTTTCTCTTTCTTTTGTCCTAACGGTTATTTTGTCCCAGCTTTTTTTTTTTTACAATCTTCAAACACATACGTAGGTTTCAATATTTATCAAATAGTTCTCAATTGCGCTAAACATTAAATTTGTTTCTAAACATAGTATCATCATATATAGGTTTAAACATGGACCGTTCCATATTTTTGTATAAGAGAAGGTTACGCATACCCTACATATGCTGCCTATCTACTAGTTAAAAATTGTGGCGACGCAACATCTAAAATGTTGCGCGCTAAGATAGTAACATGTCTACCCATGTTACTCATCTATCTATATTTGGTGACGACATCTAAAATGTTGTTCACTTATCTAGTCTAAATTCTATTAAATTCCATAAGAATCTCATCTAAGTGATGATTCGTGGGTTCGATTCCTATGTGGAGACCTATATAATAAAATTAAAATTTGATAATCATAATCTATAATATACTTAAATCTGTAATTTTTAAATAATAAAATTTTGCGACTCATAATACATATACTACTTAAATCTATAATAAACTAAATCTGTATTTGTAATAAAATTAAAAATTTTTGCTAATCTAAATACACTTACTACTTGAATCTATACTTTAAAAACCTACATATTTTTTAACTAACTTCTAAACGTAATATAATAAATTTTACTATTCATAATAAACCACTTAAATCTCAAATAAACTAAAATCTGTAATTATAATATAATAATTTGTTTTCTATTAGTAATCATAATATACTTACTACTCAAATCTGTAATAACAAAAATAAAACTCGTCACATAAAACGTTCTATCATAATGCATTAACATTAATAAAACAGGGTAAATGCGGTTAATTCAATTATTTTCGAAGCGGGTACATTTGCATTCTTTAATAACTCGTAGTGGCGTCAAACCGCTGTCTCGAGTTGTTTCGTATATCTTCGTTCGGGGTCCCTCGGCAGTCGTCGGATCTATTCGTGACCTTGCACTCGAACGATTGGAATGTGCATCATTTGCTAATTCGTTTTGTTGATAACGCTCGCACAGGTGCATGCGCTCGCAGTTCTCACGCTGTTTTCACTAAGTCTGTTGCGTAACTGATCATTAAAGTCAATGACCCATTAACATTTAATGACACATTAAATATTTTTAATTTTTTTTTTTTTTTCTCGCTTATCATCCTAATGCCATATTAAATTATTTCTATAAAATTTTCACTAGAACTACATTATAAAGGTGTAATCACACTTAATAATTAAAACTATAAAGTCATACAACATTTTTGTTCCTGTTCTTTGGATTGCATAGATGAGAACTTCTGATCACAACCTAAACGTGACAAAGTTCATATCTTTTGAAAGTTCTGTCAGTTTATTGCCTAAAGCCTATTTAATCGTGAGGAAAAAGTTATGTCAATGCCTACTCATTGACAAACTATTTAATCTTGATAAGCTATTGTCAAGGTTCGGGCTAGCCCGGATAAAGGTACATGTTAGTTCTGTTGCTGTTCGGATGCTAAACATCTGGATACGTCAACTTAGGGAGCTAGCATTTTAGGAATTGTAATGGCGAACTTTCGGTAAAAATTTAGTCTAATCTGGCGAACGTACTTATTAGATAGCTAAGTCTAGTAGGTCTTTTTTTTAAAAAAAAAAAAAAATGCTAAGGATTTTTTTTTTTCCCTAAGAGGGGGGGTACTGTTACGTTGTGAACTAGACTCACACGTAATATATCAATTATATCAATTATATTAGAATACTAAAAACTTATAAAAAATTAATAAATAAACGCTAACGGATTTCGGGAGTGACTGCATAGAATTCTCGACCGTATTTCTTGAGGCATTAAGATCATTATGGCTAATCAATGCCTCGACATGCCGGTGCATCGCTCGAGGTCCATATTTGGCGATTGTGCGGAGGGGGCGTTACAATATTTGATTAAATCAGTATTGATTGGCTCCCGCGGTCAACGGTCGTAGTCTGCCGCTAGGAAGTTTCGAGAAAGAACGTAGTCTATAAATTGGTGTGGCCCGAACTGCTCGTGACATTCTGTTGTTGCTGTGTCGTGAATTACATTAAGTAGTGAGTACCGAGAATTTATACGTGTGAGTGTAATTTCGCTGTCCGATTGGGACAACTACCCTAGGGATACAACCTAGTCTCAACACACCTACGGGAGAACCTACTCTTCCTCTGCACCATTCCTACGTGGCACCTACGGGAGAGTCTACTCTTCCCCTGCACCACTTCTACGTGGCACCTTCGGGAGTCTACTTGCTGCGCAACTCTACGCTGCGTGAGAGGCAGTCGTGCGCCCTACCGCGCCCTGCCGCTGTCTGCTGAGCCAGCCTTCCCGGGAGGATCTACCCTTCCCGATCTCTACGCCCGTCGTCGGAACACCCGAAGAAGCCCATAGCTAAGTGTCCCCCAAGGAATTGCAAGTGAATTCTCATAGCCCACACCCTGAGTCTACGAATAAACTTAATATTCTGTGTCTCTTGTTTTTCTTCTCACTCTCTACTCTCTACCCTATCTTGCTTGCGTCGACCGGCCTCCCCGGCGACGTAACAGTGCTTGACCGTACATTGATGTTCCTTTACAAGACAAGACTTGAAACGCCATAGTCTAGAAAATATTATATTAATACATAAAATTAAAAATATATATTTTTTCTATTTTGGCAACGCAACACGAAGATGGCGGACGATTATTAAAAAATCATTTTCATATTTTATACTTCAATATTTTTAGTGTTATATTTAATTGAAAAAGAAAATAATTATAAGTATACACTTATAATTATTTTCTTCACAGAAAATGAGACTTTTTTCCTAAACGAATGAAAAAGGCAACAACGTTCAAATTTAACAAAATGGCTAATTGATTCATCCTTGATTTTACTTTTTTAAAAAGTACAATACATAGATCTCTATTAAAATACAAAAGATCTACGAATTTTTCATGCAAATTTTATTAATTCTACGTAATTTTCTCATCAGGCCTACCTACGCCTTTTTCAAAAGGCTTATGTTTAAATGGCTACCAGAAAAGCACTCATATTACTTCCAATAATTCAAAATGGCTGCCAAAACGGATAAATGGTCACCAAATTGTGTTTATATAGTATTGTAGAAATGAAGCTAATTTATCTTTTATTGCATGCCATAAAAAAATGTAAACACCATTTAAGTTAATTTCAGACCAAATATTTTATATTATTGCTAAACAGATCTGCCCTGCGATGACAACACACTATAGGTGTATGCTCAGATACAGTGTTTCATGGTAACATTCAAAATTGGGATCGCAGACTATGAATACATAGTCCGGCATATTAACATTTCCAAAAAAGCTTAAGATAACTGAAATAAGACAAAGAAAATTCGACTGTAACTCATAACACCTTAAGTTTAATTATGACAAAAAACTGCAATTTTAGATACAGTATTTTGTCGAAACAACTCCTCGCTTTTTGTATCTATTTACAGATAGAGTATTTTGCCGTAACAAGCATCGATTTGTGGATTATTTTCCAATGTATTTAGTACAACTTTAGGATTGTTTTTATGATTAGGTACTTTGCAATATTTTTAGGATAAATTAGGAATTCTCTTCATTCCTAAACCATACCAAAATTATTATAATAAAGCTCTTTATATATACGTATAGTGTGGTTTTGTCGCAACAAGGTTATTAAAATATAAAAGTATCTATGTTGAAATAACAAGTTTTAGGCTTTACAATAGTGAAACAAATAAAAAATAAGTTTTTTTTACTTTGGCCATAAAGGTTATTGTATAATTAAAACATAATTATTATTCCAAATTCAATTCAATCCCATTATTTAATTAGGTTTTCCAAAAATATATAAAACTTCGATTTCCCAAAAAGTTACTTTTTTCACATACAGTGTATTGTCATCACAGGGCAGCAGATGTTACCAATAATTTATTTTATGGCTTTCGTTAAAGTCATCTCTAATAAGACAAAAAACTAAACGGTCGATCGTATATTTTTTTAAATACTAAACATAATATTGCTTACCCCAAATACAAGTTACTTGTTTATTGCTTTATGAATTTAATTAAATATTCCATTCTTAATTACTGCAACACTATAATGACTATGTATGTTAGGTAATAAAACGAATCATTTGTGGGAAAATAATAAATCAAAAGTAAAATGAAGTTTTATAATGTAGGTACATAAAAGATTAATTTGTACATAAGAATAATTAATGGCACTTTATAGAACACAGAAGTTACAAACGGTCAAACTGAGTTAACAACGCTTTTTTGGATTTTGCTGGCCTCCGGATCTCTCATTTTGCTAGCGTAAAATAAAAAAGGTAAACGATTATAATAATATCTTGACAATAACATATTTTTATAGGTAGGTACGTTAATTTGATTACATTATAGCAAATTAGACTGTAGTTTTTGGTACTAATGATACTGTTTTATGAAAACAATATTTGGTGACCATTTACCCATTTTGGCAAAAAAAAAAACATATACAAAACGTAAAATTATTCTATGTTATATTATACTAGCCCCCTACCCTACCCTACCCCTACCCTACCCCTACCCTACCCCTACCCTACCCCTACCCTACCCTACCCCTACCCTACCCCTACCCTACCCCTAATTTTTTTCCGTAAGAACCTTGTACAGAGTATTAGAAAACTACAAAAAAAAATCAGCCAAATCGGTCAAGCCGTTTTCATGTTATGTCGTGACAACGGAAAACGGGTTTCATTTTTATATATAATATATATAAAAATGAAATATAAATGAAATAATATTATGTATAGATTAGACGTGTGTACCTATATTTATTTTGGATCTTATAACATATTACTTTAATGCGCTCGATTTGGGTTGAGTTTAATTTAAATAGAGTTAATTATTTTATTTGGTGCTTAGTCTTAAGGTATAAAAATCACAAACATAACAGACTAAACATAATTTTACATAGGTACACATAGACACGAGCTGAAAATATTGCTGTCACTTTTCAGCTAATTAAATTCGGTATAACCTTGTCCCTTTCTGTCATTAATAGCAACACTAACGCACACTTACTCTATTTGACAGCTGTGCCTTGTTTTGGTAAACGGAATTTGTATCATACGTAAAAGTAAACGGAAGATGGCGATTTGTTCTCGTTTAAAAGTGACTTTTAAAGTTAAAATTTACTGAATATAATTTCAAATAGACAAAAATATGGGTGTAAAGTGCTGTGTAATACATTTTAAAAACTCTTCGTACAAAAGCAGCCAAACAAGCAGTACAAAAGTACCCATTTGTGTCTGTGTGACTGACATTTGATAGTGTGCGTTTTTGCCACGATTTCTGATATGGAATGTTCTGTCTGTTATGTCTGTGATAAAAATTTATTTTGGTGATCATTATAATTGTATCCTTTTCAAAATCAGAGTTAGGAACACTGCGTGCGCTCTGAAGGCACATTTGAACTTGAAGGCTCCTTCAATGGGCTGCCTTCAAGTATTCCCATCAAGTTCAATCAAACATACTTATTGTACTTGACCGTCTCCGTGACCCATTTCTTGATACTGGCTGGCTAAATTAAAAAGAAGAATTTATTGTACCATTCTTCATTAAGATTTAGATAATTTAAAAAAAACTTCATTGCCAGTATAAAAATAAGAAGAAATAAAAGTAATGACAAAAGGTTTAGAGGTAATCGTCGGCTTTGTCGTGGCGCTAGTGGGATACCAATTACGTACAAGGGTAAACGAGAGGTGACAATGTTGCAATTATACCTCGCAATTTAATGTTGATTTTTAAATTATGCGGTTTATATTAAATCTTTGCTTGCTTTTGTGATTTTGTGACTTCTGTCTGTCAGTGTCAGTCAAGTTTTGTCAGTGGTGTCAAATTAAATGTTCCAAAGTTCCAAGTGAGCGTAATAAATAATAATTGTACTTAAAATTACGCGATTAAAATCGTCATAACACTTTCCAATATATTTCAAAATACTTATTGTTTACACCTTTTTATTTCTTTAGTGTTTTTTAAATGATTGAAGCAACATAATGGGTTGTTTGACTTGGATTAGAGGTATGACGTTCAACCTTGTTCATAGATTTACCATAGCACGAATACAGAATTTTCTACATTGTATTATTTGTTTTTATCCTCGTATTGTTTTGAATCGTACGTAATCTATTCATGTAGAAGCGTTTATTTGATCTAATTAGACCTCACTGCAATCAAGTTTGAATTTTTCTTTTCCCTAAAGGTATATAAAACAAGAAATCTGTAATGTCATATTCTATTAGTAAATTATCGACTAGGTACATGTAATTACGATTTTTGGTAAAATATTTAGTTGCGTAGAGCAACTAAATATTTTACCAAAATGGCGTAATTTACTTGCAGTAATCCTAAGTTACACCCCCAAGTTCCACCTCCTGTGAGATGTTACTAAAAATAGAATTGAAACAACATACTCTTAAATTGCCTTAGGTTAGGTGGACATGCTAATTTCCATATAACACCTATAAATTATATACCAGTTGAATTTTGTTAGACTGATTTTTATATACTCGACTTTTTAGACACAAATATCTATGTGTAGTTGGTATGTTATAATCCACTGAAAAAATTTATGAATGCACTTAATATTTTAAGTAATAAAAGTATTTCTCTCTACCTTTGAATACATGCTGCTTGTTATCCTACTCAATATAATAAAGGTGAAGGTTTGTGTGTATGTTTGTTACTTCTTCACGCTCAAATTACTGCCAATTTTTATAATAATATTTGGTGTGTAGGTAGTTGATACCTTGGATTAACACATAGGATACTCTTTATCCCGAAAAATATCCATAGGATTTGGTCAAGTCTGATATAGATGGTGCTGCTGTGCATAAAGTTAAATGCGGGTAACACCGCAGGCAGCATCTAGTAAATAATATTTAGGATTAAATAAACTTTATAAATGTATACTCTGTTAAAATTATGTTGTTAACTTTTGTTGTTCACCAATCAATATTTTAGACCAGGTTAGGCTCATTGAGCAAGAGCTCAAAACTTCATGACATGTTACTTAAACGTTTGCAAGTACTATTATAAAAATTATATTTATTTTTTAAAATTTCAGGCTTCAAAATGCCTTTTTCGTTCAAAGATAAAGAACTGAACAAAATAGCGGCATTTTTTAACATAACAACTTTCCTGCTGACATGTGCAGCCCTTGTTCAACCAAGCTGGTTCCGGATTAAGGGTCTGCATTGCACACACAGTTTGTCACTTGCCCAATTCTTTACCTTTGATGAAGATGACGATGAAGACAGCCAAATAAATATAGATTTTGATCCCATGAACAAATCTGATTTCAATGGTAAGCCATACAAAATTGTACTATTGAATTTTGAGAAGAGAATCTTTTTTTTTTACATTATATGTCTGGCATACAGCATGTGATGGAAATTGGTTCCTTGCACCTATGAACAAATGCTGGTACATGTTCTACCACTTATCTGTTTTACAATTTGTAAACAATATTTTAATAATACTAAACAAAAAGATTAAAAGTATTTAAAAATTTTAGATGTGATTTTGCAATTTAGTTAGTTCAAAGTATACTAATGGGAGATCATCATAACATCTGGCACATAAATTATTTGTTTGATTACAGGTTTGCCACCCTGCACTACACCAGAGATAATCACACTTATGAGGATACTAATATTGCTATGCTTTATGGTTCTACTCTGCTCGTGCATCGGAATCCTAATTAATCTAACAAGTCTGAACAGCAAAGCCATCAAGATGCTACGTCGAAATGCCATACCCAGCATCATGTGTGTTTTCTGGGTTATAGCTATTGTGGGTGTCTGTTATTATACAACAGTTGTTCTGGGCAACGAGAACAACAGTGATCCTAATACAATTCAAGTTGATTATGAGTATGGATTTTACACTATCACTGGAGCAGGTTTGTATTAACACAATAGGAATCAACATATACCAAGAGAGGGCTTAGGCTATTACACAATAGCATTTAGATTTATATTCTAGGCATACTTTTTATCATCTTTAAATTTCTTTAATTATATGAAACATATTGTCAAGGAGTCTAGAGTCGACTGAAACAAGTATTTTGTTAATTTAAGAAAAACCCAAACTATCAGATAGATCTTCAATTTTTATACGATTTTCGAAAATCTATTTGTTGGTTAACTTTGACCTATCATGAACACGTGAAACTAGCCTAGAGTAATTTCTCTATTAAAAATTTTGAGTAATTATTCTGTTTAATTGAACACCATAATAATGTAATTTTTATTATAATTTCAGGTGCTCTTGCCTTACTGGCCTCTGCTGCTAATTTGTGGGGAGCACCATTATCTGCTGAAGAAGATATACAAAGACGAAATCTAATGGAAGATTGGGAGGATAGATACGAAGCTCACAGCGTCGGACCTACTCCAGCTGTCCCTACGCTACCACCATATACACCAAGTATAAATTTTGTGCCTACTGTACATACAACTTATGCCCCACCAGTTCTAGGCGCGCAGCAGTACTTCCCTTTTGATGATCTCTCAATCCTTCCTCCTCCCCCCCCTTACACCCCCTGAAATTTTTATTTACCAAATCAACTCATACCCAAATAACAAATTTTGTTGGAATAATAGATGATTTTTAGCGATTATTAGATTACGACGCAAAGTAATTAATGTACTTTAAAGGCTTGTGAAGCAAAAATTACGGTAAATAATAATACTCTCAGAGTGAAATGTTATTGATATCAATCAATTATATTATTCATTCTCTGATTTGTATTAGTAAAGTGAATAACAAAATAATATTTTTTAATAAAATTGAATGTGTAGAGTTCATGGTAGCATAAGTTAATTGTATATTATTATGTTTTCTTATCTGTGTAATCTAGTAAAATCAAATGATAAAAGTAATAGCTAAATATTGTAAATCCAGAAAAAATTTAGATAGTAGAAATGCCTAATCAAAATTAATATTTGTTCTATGCGTATTGCGGTTGTGAGTTGATGATTGATTAACGACTTTACTGTTCACTTCAGTATGTGATTTGCCATTTTAGTGCCTATTCGTGTCGTATTTCTCAAGATGCTTTACGTCTATAATAATTAAAAAAATCTTTTGTTATGTATGTAATTTTAATGAGTCTAGGTTTAAGGACCAATTCCACAATTGAATGAATTGAATATTATCGATAAGTTCAGGCGGTCTTTTTAACTTTATTTATTTATTAAAATAATTATTTACATAAGCTTAAAATAAAATGGGCTTAAACCATGTTACTGAGTATCAAAGAAAGGATGATTATTAAATCGCCTCTCCTTTGAAAAATGTCTGGTCTTTGACGTGAAATTAGATTTAAGTCTTATAATAATTTATTTCCCAATAATAATGTTCTCGACATACTATTTTTCTACTTAAATAATAATTGACATTTTTTTTTTCATCATTTGATCTGATTATTATTTAATTAAAGTTTAATTTTGATTGTTTAAAAATCAAAACAAAATAAGGGCCAAAACAACCACAATGTATCCTTATGTAACAGGTTGATGTGTCTGTATCGTTTCTAGTGTGAAATTGATTCAAAATGATCCACCAAAAAAATGTACCTATCGTTTTTAGGACACTTAGTGACCCTTATTTTGTTTGACTATTATATTGTGTATATGATGGGATGTACCTCTAGTATTCGTTTTATGTCCGAACACTATTTTGAATCGGATTTTATTTTCGCATCGGAAACATCATGTTCACGTTTAAAAAGAGCTTTTAGATTTAGTAATAACAGCATATTTGATTTTGAAAACGAATTCGAATATTTATGAAATTTAAATGTAATAAATAGTTCAGGTACATAGCGTTTGATGTATAATATTCCATGTTACCAAAAATGTAAGAATGTTATTAGTTCTATTGTTCGTTATTGTATAGATTTCTTCTAGGCGTAAGAATAGTTATTCCTGGTTAAGCTGGGAAGTTTATTTTTACATTTAAAGAGTAAGATTTTATTTTGTGTAAGACCAATATGCAATACATATCTAAAAATAAGTACATATTGTTTTATTTCTTATTAATTGATGCAGTTGTAGATAATTACGATTTTTTTTATATACAACACCGCATGGCCAAGCAATCACGGCAGCGGGATTTTTATTATAATAAAGGAATGTAAACAAGGAATGTGTAAGCCTATCATAATGTCTTCATTTAAAAATAATTCAACAACAATAGAGGTATTTATTAAATTAAAGATTAATAATTTACAAACCAAACCAACACTAAAAACGTCTGTTGACTTGACACTTGTAAAACCATGACTATTACTAGCACAAGGAACAAACAGTACATTGTATTGTAACAACAAAGAAGTAGTAAGTTTAACATGCATAACAAATATTACCCAACTTTTGCTGCTTACCAATTTATAATACTTCACATAAAAAAATATACACATTATTACATAAATTTTAATACTACTGGAATCAACTTCTTGTTTACTAACTACATACTAATGAAGCTTGAGCAAATTATAATACATTCAGGGATAAATAATTTTTGGGACATTACCAGGGAAAGGTAGAACACACTAGACCGTGAGGAAGGTCAGTCAAGCGATGGACCAACCAAGTAAAATCTGCCATGGAAACCCATGCACGAGTGCAACCATTGCTGCCCCAATCCAGCTTTCGACATTAAGAACATGACCACTCTGTCAAGAGTATTACCACGAAGACAAAGACCAGTCTTAACATAATATGCTTCAAGCTGCTTTCTGAGAAATGCCTTACGCACAGAGGATATTTAGGTGGTTACTGTTGAAACATTGTTTTACAGAGAGCTACAAAACCCACTAAAACAGTTCATATTTGAAAATTTTAATCTGAAACACTGTAAAGGGTTAATAGATTCTTGGTATCTAGCTTATAATTAAATTATTCAAATCAAAATTTGTCTTCTGGTCCTGTTCATTAGACAGATTCAAGTTTGCATTTGTAACGGGGACTTTTTGTAAATCTGAAGAAACTGCATCCATTCCTGTTGCATTGTGAGTAGATATACTGAGATACTTATTTCTTTCTTTCTCTAAATAGTTTACTCTTTCTTTTAATGTCATATTTTCATCTTTCAAAACTTCCACTTGCAACACCAATTGCTCAACAAGTGAATGTAAGTTTTGACTTAATATTTGTAACTCCTCAATAACAGTTTGTTGTGATTTCTCTAAGCGTTTACCATCTGTTGTGTCCTTGGGCACATCATTTAGGTCTTTATTTTTACACAATGCTTGTAATAAAGTGTCTGTCTCATTGATTGCTCTGTAAATGGCTATTTGTAATTTTGCACAGTCATTCCCTTGCAGGTTCTGTAATGGATCTTTACCTAAACACTTAATGTTGTCCATTGCTTTCTTCAACCTTGAGTACTGTTCCTTTTTGATTTTAATGAAGTCTTTTTGTTTCAAATGATAGCTGTGTTGCAAAGTGATAGATTCTAGGGCAACAGAAGAAGTAGTTGTTTTCATGGCATCTAATAGAAGCTCGGCAGCATTGTGATGGCATTGCATAGCGTCGTCATATCTATTGTTGATCAAATGCGCCTCAGCACGGCGATGCTGTTGATGTGCCTAAAATAAAGGATTACAAATTATTTTTTATTTTATGATAGGTACTTTTTATTAAATTACAATATGCCCAAACGCAATAGTGTAAATGTACTTTACCAAATTTAAAGGATGAGACTCCATGTTTAGAGTTGAGAACTAAAAATTTTCGTTGTATTGTAATTCTTTTGTGGACAACGACACGAGACACGACACATGAAATGAAATTCACTTTATATTATGACTTTATTATAAATGAACGACACACGACAACAACAACAACGTCAACAATACAGCAATGCTCTAATGTCACTGTGTGTTGCCAAATACCAAATACTATAGACGAGTAAAGCCCACCATTCACACGCAGATTGGTCCGGCGGATTGGTCGGCCATCGGACTAATCCGCCTGTGTATGGAAGCGACGAACCGAACCGGTCCGCCAGACTGTCAAATGGGTTGGCGTCAGGCTCGCGGCGAGCCGCGAGCGCCAACCGAACCCTCGCCCGACCCGAATAATCCGCGCGTGTCGGTGCAAGGTCAGATTGGTCGGCCGACTCAGTCAGTGTCGAAACCACGTTTTTATTTGTTTTTTATTTATTATAATGTCTTTCGTCGATAACAAACCGTTTCTTTTTTCATTTCTCGGATAAAAACATTATTCCGACGACGATTAAAGCTACTTTTGCTTAGATAGTACAGGCGGCATATTAAATGAGTACACGTGCAGGGCTCACCAAAGTCACACTTCGAGTGGAGTGGAGGGTTGGCGGTGGGTTGGCGGAGGGTTCGTGCAGTGTATGGGTACGCCGGATTGGTCGCGGTCGGGTCCGGGTTGGGAGTCGGGTCCGGGCTCGTGTAGTGAATGGTGGGCTTAATACGCACAGCTTCGGAAGAATTCGGGCAAGACGCGACACTAGCGCCCCTACGGCATGTGGGCGGCATGAGGTGAACGATTTCAAAACTTTTGTATGCAAAATGTAATATTTAGCGCCCCTAGCGGCATGAGGTGAACGGAGGTTGCCAAGTCATTGTATGAGAAACGTCAAGAGCTGTGCGTATTATGGCGGAAACGGAAACACACTACCGTGTCGGGGCGTGTCGTGTCGCGCCAGAAGCAAATCGCGTTCATACATTTTATATGGTTAGGAGCACATTTGTAGGGCGTGTCGTGTCGTGACTCGCTCTGTCGTCGTGGCGCGGACTGCTGGCCGCCGATTGCGCCACGGCGGTGGGGGGGGTTATGACGCGACACGACACGCCCTGCAAATGTGTTTCTATACCCGCGCGCGGTTCGTGTCGCGAACAAGTGGACGCTTTTTTTTTTAATTTGTTTTTGCAGCGAGCGTGATAATGAGTTACTAGGTAGTAGATTCCTGATAAATATACTTAAATACATTTTTTTGTAAATAAATACCATTAATACATTATAGAAAACACCCAGACAAAGGCAAACACTGCGAGCTTCTGTTCAGAAATGAAAGAAATAAACGTCTGGCGTTTATTTCGTTCATTTCTGAACAGAAGCGCGCCCCGACACGACACGTAAGTGTGCACACCCACCGTCACGACAGAGCGCGACACGACACGCCCCGACACGGTAGTGTGTTTCCGCCATAATACGCACAGCTTCGGAAGAATTCGGGCAAGACGCGACACTAGCGCCCCTACGGCATGAGGGCGGCATGAGGTGAACGATTTCAAAACTTTTGTATGCAAAATGTTAATAGCGCCCCTAGCGGCATGAGGTGAACTGTGCGTTTTGTATGCAAAATGTTATAGCGCCCCTAGCGGCATGAGGTGAACGGAGGTTGCCAAGTCATTGTATGAGAAACGTCAAGAGCTGTGCGTATTACTCTTAGAGAAAGGATGAATAGAGGCGACACGGTAGGAGTGAGCGAGATGAGTAAATACAATATTCCCAAGGCCAAAAAGAGCTAGAGAAACATTTTTTGTCCTTATCGACGTATACTATTTTTTTGCTGGGCACAGTCGCTAACTGTGCCCAGCAAACGAAAGCAGTTTTCTTTATTTCTCAAAATCTGAACTTTCAGGGTGAAAACAAGGCGAAAACTGTGTTCTGTGGTTGAGTTGATGTGTTTTTGCGTTCATAGACTATAGTGCATTGTAGTGTTTTAGGCTGCAATAGCCGCAGTGAACGTAAAATCGACAACATAACCTTTCATTCGTAAGTACACTATTTAGACTTTATTTCGGCCATAATTGATAAAAATGAATACAGATTATATTTATTAAGACTCAAATGACGGCTTCAATGTACAGAAATAAAGAAATAAAACGTAAATGGTCAAGAAAATAATCGTATTTTGTAGTATTATGCACCTAAATTAAGTAGGTAAGTAAAATGAAGCCAGGCGGCCACTTTCCTGTGTCTCCTGAATTTAGTCGGGTACCACGCGTATTGGGGATACCAGCAATTTACTTGAATTTACCCATGCAATATTACCCACAATTGAGGTAAAAAAGTGACAACCTAAATTAAAAATAATATCTATTTAATACAAGCTGAGAGAGATCTGTAGTCACACCAACCTTCCCATACTAATAGGAGACAATAGGACTTAGCGGAGATACAGACAAACAGGCGCGGACAGCGACTTCGATTTATTTATACAAGTATAAATCGATCCCAATATATTGATGATTATATATTGATGATTAGGGAACTCCTACACATATGTGAGGACTACGCGGCTACGCACGGTTTAAAATATAATGAGACCAAAAGTGAATATCTGATCTTTAAGGCTACTCGAAAAAAAGTAGATTACGAGCCCGTTATTTCGCTCAATGGGAATGCGCTACAAAGAGTGACTCATTTTAAATATCTTGGGCACTACTTGTGCGAGAGCCTTAAGGATCAGATGGACATCGAGCGCGAGCGCAGAGCTCTGGCGACGCGAGGCAATATGTTGGCCCACAGATTTGCACACTGCAGTAATATGGCAAAAATTACGCTCTTTAAGGCATACTGTCAAAATTTTTATACGGCGGCTCTGTGGACCAACTATACCAAGAAGGCGTGGACGGATTTAAGGGTGCAGTATAATAACTGTTTCAGGGTTCTGATGGGACTCCCGCGGTGGCCGCTATGTGGCAGTGCGTCGGCGATGTTTGCGGAGGCGGGGACGGACGACTTTTACGCGATAATACGCAAAAAAACGTTCTCGCTCTTAAACAGAATGAGATTGAGTCCCAACAGAATCCTGAAAACGTTAGCAAACAAGTTTGACACACCAATGATTAGGCACTTTGTGTCAGTATTGGTGTGTCAAAAATCCGCGCCCTCTTAATTTATTTCTTTTTGTATTTTTATTTATTTTTGTATTTACTAACATCTTTTAGTTTTAAGATAAATGTTACTAACCATTGGACCTTTGATGTCAAATAAATAAATGAATTATTATTATATTATTATTATTTATAATATGAAAACTCATGCAATTTAAACCGCGACAAAAAAGACCTTTAGATAATATCATACATTACAACTCAAACATATTAAATTTTGAAAATTCTGCTACCCTATTAGGCGTAGAGTTAGATACAAACCTTACTTGGAAAGCACATATTGGGAAAATTGCTGGCAAATTGTCAAGATTTGTTTACGCGCTATATCAACTCAAAATATGTACAAATAGTAAGATAGCTTTGAATGCATATTACGCTTACGCACATGCTTGGCTAAGTTATGGTATAGTTATATGGGGCAATAGTGTAAATATGAATGAATTATTAATATTACAAAAGAAATGCATAAGAATAATTGTAAATATAGACGATACGGTAAGCTGTAAACCTCATTTTGCGAAACTTAAAGTTCTGACAGTAACATCACTATATATATTTGAAATTTGTAAATTCGTAAGGAGAAATCCTAATCATTACACACGGGTAGATGACACTCCATATGCTCGAGCAAGAAATCTACGAAGGAGAAATAGACTCGCACTGCCACGTTGCCACTAACAGACCTACATATTGTTGGTTCAGGTACCCATCATATGTCAATTAAAATTTATAATAAAGTCCCAGACAATATTAAAAAGATAGGAAAATATAATGAATTTTGTAAAGAGCTAAAAAAGTATTTAACCCAAAAAAGTTACTATACGAAAGAAGAATTCCTCACAGAAAACTAATATTTTTAACATCTTAAACGAGTGCATGAATTTAGTGATAAGGATGTTTCTTTTCTGTTTTTTTATACTTTGTAGTGACATTTGTTATATTATATTTTGTAATTTTGTAATCAGTTAGAAAAGGTTTATTTTATTTCAATTTTAAGTAATTTCATTTATACATTTTATATTTTGTAATTGATTTTTATTCATGTGTAAATTTTGACATTTATAGTACATATTATTAGAATTGGAATTGTAATTTAAATTAATTTTATTTTTATAAAAAAGTAAAGCAATTTACATTGCAGCGCCCTTGCAGGGCTCATTTGTGAACTTCTAAAAGTAATGACAACACCTAATGTACCAAATGAAGCAATAAAGAATATGAATATGAATATGAATATGAAAAAATACATCGCAAATCATCAATAGTCGTAAAAGTTTATCGTATTTAAAAATATAAAAAAAACATGGGGTAAATCATATTACCCCATGATGATTCTCTTTTCTGGTAACACTGCGTAATCAATGTACTTTGTTTCTCTCCCTTACGGGTATACGCCAAATGACAACTCTATTCATCCTTTCTCTAAGGTATTACTCGTCTATAGTATTTGGTGTTGCTGTGTGCAAATACTATAGACGAGTAATACGCACATCTTCGGAAGAATTCGGGCAAGACGCGACACTAGCGCCCCTACGGCATGAGGGCGGCATGAGGTGAACGATTTCAAAACTTTTGTATGCCAAATGTTATAGCGCCCTTAGCGGCATGAGGTGAACTGTGCGTTTTATATGCAAAATGTTATAGCGCCCCTAGCGGCATGAGGTGAACAGAGGTTGCCAAGTCATTGTATGAGAAACGTCAAGAGCTGTGCGTATTATGGCGGAAACACACTACAGTGTCGGGGCCTGTCGTGTCGCGCTCTGTCGTGACGGTGGGTGTGCACACTTACGTGTCGTGTCGGGGCGCGATTCTGTTCAGAAATGAACGAAATAAACGCCAGACGTTTATTTCTTTCATTTCTGAACAGAAGCTCGCAGTGTTTGCCTTTGTCTGGGTGTTTTCTTTATTGTATAATGGTATTTATTTACAAAAAAAATGTATTTAAGTATATTCATCAGGAATCTGCTACCTAGTAACTCATTATCACGCTGCAAAAACAAATTTAAAAAAAAGCGTCCACTTGTTCGCGACACGAACCGCGCGCGGGTATAGAAACACATTTGCAGGGCGTGTCGTGTCGCGTCATAACCCCCACCACCGCCGTGGCGCAATCGGCGGCCAGCAGTCCGCGCCACGACAGAGCGAGTCACGACACGACACGCCCTACAAATGTGCTCCTAACCATATAAAATGTATGAACGCGATATGCTTCTGGCGCGACACGACACGCCCCGACACGGTAGTGTGTTTCCGCCATTACTCGTCTATAGTCTTAGAGTAAGGATAAAATATAGAGATGTCACGGTAATAATAATACCGTGTGCGAATGAGATCACAAGATACAAAAACTGTAAGGAACGAAAAGGACGAAAACAATATCTTTTGTCCTTATCAGAGTTTTACTTTTTGGTTAGACTCAAACTGCTGTCAAACTGAGTTCGAGCCCAACAAAAATCAGCTGTTCGAATGTGTTCGAAATTGTTTTGTCAATTTTACGTAATTAACAATAATCCAAGTGGTGAAATTAAGTGTGGTAGTTAGTGTTGTTTATGACTAATTGTTTTTATGATGGTGATGTGTTGTATATTAGGCTGCAAAAGCCGTACGGAGGTGAAATCACCAAACATAACCTTTCACACGTAAGTACGATTTTTAGTTAAAATTATCTCCAGATTTGTAAAAATATTAACAGAATAAGAGCCGTAGTGTATAAATAAGTGATAATAGAACAGAAATAATGTGTTAAAATGTTATATAAAATCACCGTAAAAAGTGTATTAACCAACCAAATTAAGTAGTAAGTTCAAATTATTATCCTCAAACTGAAAGTCGGGCTTGTCCCAGCCATTTCAATTTGTCCAGGTTATAGAATTTGTAGGGATACCAGTTGAAAAATTGGTAAATTACCCTAAATATGGGATATTTTTTAATTAAAATTTTAAGCTTCACGTTAATAAATTTAATTATGCTGCTCTTATCGTCAACACTGATTTTTTATATTTTAGATTTAATTTTATGCTACCGCAAGTTAATAGCACCATTTAAATTTACATTCCGCGTATAGTACGTAATGTTTATATTATTATGTACCTAGTTTTATGTTTTATGTAAAAAATAATTTAAAATGTGCGGACGGATATGTTTTTGCCAAAGAGGCCGTAAGTTTTCTTTCGTCATTTCTTCTACCAGTGGTTTTGCTTTTGTTTCCGAAACAGAGTAGAATAATTACACAATTACACAATTTAAATGTACGCATCCACTATGCCACTAAATCATTAACCAATAAAGTGGACAATATCCGTAATATGTACACGAAATTAATTTTATTAGGTCAATAAAAACTGGAAGTAAGAGTAATTTGTTTCATTTTTTCATTCAATCAGGCGGAAAAAGTTTGGACTTTTCCCCGTCTTTTCACTTTATGGCCGATCTCTGTGTTAATCAGTGAACCAGGTAGTGACAAGTTGCTCAGTCAAGTCCATGTTATAAACTGTCTCTTAAGTGTAGAATACTGTAAACAGATAATCTTTAAAAAAATATATTGATGCCGCCTTTCGTACTAAGTTTAAGTAAAATATTTTGATTTGCCGTCAGTTTTATTTCTTGTGTATCTTGTAAAGGGTATATTTTGTAAAAGGAGGCAAATCCAGAAAACACTAATTCTATTAATAGATTCCAAAACGAATTTTATAAAAAATTTGGGGTAAAATTTGGTCGCTGGTAACACTGGTATCATAAGTACTATGAAGTTGTCCCTTTCGGGCTTAGAGAAAGGATAAATAGAGGCGACACGGTAGGAGTGAGCGAGATGAGTAAATACAATATTCCCAAGGCCAAAAAGAGCTAGAGAAACATTTTTTGTCCTTATCGACGTATACTATTTTTTTGCTGGGCACAGTCGCTAACTGTGCCCAGCTAACGAGAGCGGTTTTCTATAATTCTCAAAATCTGAATTTTCAGGGTGAAAACAAGGTGAAAACTGTGTTCTGTGATTGACTTTATGTGTTTTTGCGTTCATAGACTATGGTGCATTGTAGTGTTTTAGGCTGCAATAGCCGCAGTGAACGTAAAATCGACAACATAACCTTTCATTCGTAAGTACACTATTTAGACTTCATTTCGGCCCTAATTGATAAAAATGAATACAGATTATATTTATTAAGCCTCAAATGACGGCTTCAATGTACAGAAATAACGAAATAAAACGTAAATGTTCAAGAAAATAATCGTATTTTGTAGTATTATACACCCAAATTAAGTAGGTAAGTAAAATGAAGCCAGGCGGGCACTTTCCTGTGTCTCCTAAATTTAGTCGGGTACCACGCGTATTGGGGATACCAGCAATTTACTTGAATTTACCCATGCAATATTACCCACAATTGAGGTAAAATAGTGACAACTTAAATAAAAAATAAAATATAATCAGGGGTTCTAAACTCATTATAAAATGCGGCCCGCTAGTTATTCTTGTCGATATATAATAAAGAAGTTAAATGGAATAACAATGTTTTTGTTTGTATATTATCATTAGGTATACAGTATGCGATAATTAAGCGACAGTCGCTATTCCAAGACATTTCATAATATGTATCAACGCTTAGCGAACAGACTTTAATTTATATGTATATACCATAGTTCACCAGCCACTCTGGAGTCTAGTACGGGTTCGTAGACATCTCACAATCTCAGAGGTTCTGGTCTCATCACGATAAAAAAATATATTTGAAAACAATCAGTAAAGTTTAAAACAAACATGCAAGCCATTCCACTGTCTTCTTTAACAAAAAAGCTTACAATTTTTTTTTTTTTATTTTACCCAACCGATACGGATCGGTTGTATGGAGAGAGATCTGTAGTCACACCAACCCAAAGATCTTATATTATACAACAAGATTGTGCACTTCGATTTTTTTGTCAAAGTAAAATAAAGTCTGTGCCATTGTTATAAAGTCTAATGTCGTGTACCATCATGCTAAACGGATTAACGAGCCGAGCGAGATGGTTGTAATATGGACGGTGTCCTTGTCTAACGAGTTACCAGCATAAAATATTTTTTCCGGGTAGTAAAATTTATTGGTCTGTGGTAGAATTTCATAATGTCTTCTGTTCATGGTTTCGTGGTTATCTGCAAATAAACATTATCTAAAGTATAAATTTGAAAGCTTATTTTGATAACTTATATACTTTTGTGTGATTATAAACTGTGGCTAGTAAGTTTTTGTTTATAAGTCAGCGTTGTGGTAGTTTTTACAAGAAATATATGATAACACTGGGCGTCATTCGTTCAACCGGTTCAACCAATATGGCGATTGTTCTACTCTTCAAATTCCCTAATCTGTGAGAATTTTGATTTTCTGTAGTTTTGGTGACGTTCGTATAATAAACATGGTCCTCACTTGTTGTGTAAAAGGATGCAAAAGTGAATCATACAAAGGAAGCAATGTATCTTTCCATCGGTAAGTGTTTTAGTAAAATTTATATTTTTTTAAAGTAGGGTGTCCATAAAAATAATATCGATACTACTATCACACTACATCTATTAAAATTTACATTATAATACCGACCTTGGCAAAACATACATATTGCTTATTATTTTATTTTAATTCGTAAATTATTTATTAATTATTATCTAACTGATAATAAATAAAAAGAATTTTTTATTATATCTATCTATCTATCATATTTCGACTTTTTTATTTATATTTTAAAATTGAATTAATATTTTTGTTATTAAATTTAAATATTTTATATGGTGATATTATGATTATTGGTATGTTATATTATTTAGAATGTATATTTTTAGTCATTTTTTAAAGCCGAACATAGTTTGTTTATTTTTTATGTATTTGGGACCTTATTATATAAACTAGGATTCGTTTTGTACATGAAGTTGTGTTCCTTAAATACTTTACACATCACCTAGCTATCGATTAATTCATTTTAATCGATGTTTTAACCATTTCGGTCGCCATCGCAACTGCTAGTTCTTAACAAGTCACCTCATTTATACAGTATGAACAAATGTCAAATGTGATGTGGCCTTTTAAAGTGACTTTGCAGTTAGTTTACACACACATAATTAACCAGAATGTAACTAAAACTAAAATTATTTATGAAAAAAATCGTACTTTTTATATTATTGTTTGCATAGGTACGTACAGTACAGTTCACTAATGATAGCAAACTGACAGACGCCAACTTAGTTTAAATGGTAGTTTTGCCCACCCACACTTAGAATAATGCATTACATATGATCTGAATGATTACTGATTAGATTACATTAAATGTATGGAAACAGTTACAACGATAAATAGCCGAATTCTAAAAGAATAAATAAAACATAAATAATATATTTAAAATATAGTAGCCTAAAATATTAAGTTTTGGATTAAAAACGACTTGAAAATTATTAAAATTAAACTACAGTGCTAATCGAGCTTTGTTTTCTCCGTATTATGCCATGGCCGCTCATGATTTCCACCTTTCTTTTTTCAGGTAATACCTGAAGATAAAAAATTCAAGTACAAAGTTCTATTATCATCAGTCCAGCATTTCATGAAAATCCTGGAACATCATCGGAGCCAGCGTCAAAAAAAAAATTTGCAATACAATAGTATAGAAACGCAGACGACAATAACATCCAGTACGCCGAGAAAAATTAAACTACGTCGTCAAATTAAAACTTTATCTCAAAAGCTTAAAAGACGCAATGAAACAATAAATAATTTGAAAGCCACCATGCGTCAAAAACTTCGCAAGACAATTATATTTAGTAATGTATAACGTAACATTAATTATAATAATTTTTAAAATAAATTTACTTTTACTTTCTGTGGTCTTTTCGTTTTAACGAGGTATGGTATTGTATAAATGTTAATTATTCATTCAAAAAGTGCATACATAAGTATTAAGATATGCGATCGCGGAATTTAAGCTCTGAAACAAGCGTGTACCGAGTAGCCATCCATTAACTTGCAAGTCTTTATCACGAAAAAAGTTAGGCGAAAATATGTATTACACACATGATGGCCTGTGTATAATTATGTACATATTACAATATTTAGGTAGTTAATTTTTTCGTCGCGGGGATCCGGTGATCTTTTCGTGAAAAGGAGCTAATTTGTTGACTGTACTCGACTTGCTAGCCTTTGTCCGCGAAGTATCAAATCGTGTATTCACTCTAGTAGAGTAGGACGTATACCTTAAATGCACTCTCTCGCTCGGCTCGGTTTGTTATACGTAGTGCACAATCTTGTTATATTATAAGATCTTTGGATGTCACTCACTCACTCACTTGACTCACTCACTGTCCAGTCCAGGGGGAGCACACTAAGTATTGGTATTACCGTCAATTTTCATAAGCAACAGCGACATTTGGTGGCTGGTAGATGTACTAAAATAAAAAAATAAAAGCGGCGGTCATATTGTACTTCACATAACGTCTGACGAACTATTCGATAGCATTGAATTGACGTTATTTATTTTATCAGTTATTTATTTTTCGTGTCAGTGACTCAAACAAATAAAAATAATTGTTTGAGTCACTGACACGAAAAGAAGAAGAAGTTATTTATTTACTTAGAATGTAAATAAAATGCAAATTGGATACTTACATAAATAGGTACTCAAAATTTGATGTATTCCGTCGAATCGGGGACTTCTCTGGGGCGCTAACAAAGAAATACCTATATTCAGAAAATAAAAGGTAGGATATAACATACTATGCATTAGGACCTTATACTAAAATTTCAACTATAGCTACCTAATAGGTAGCTATAGTTGAAATTTTAGTAAAAACTATAGCTACCTATTAGGTAGCTATAGTTGAAATTTTAGTTCACCCACCAGTTACTGCGGCGGTAGCACCTTCCATAGATGCCGATTTTACCCCGAAGTTGCCACTCTATACGTACCAGTTTTACTAGGTATCCTCTTTGTCACTTTCAAATTTGTCAAAATGTAAATCAATCAGCTGATTGCATGGAAGTAATAAGTACCAGCGTACAACTGGAAGGCTCACTGCTTTCAAAACTAAATCAAAGGGTGTTCGACGAACATGATTGCTATGTATCCACACGCTTGTGAAGCAGTCAGTAGTAATTGCCAAACGAAGCTTTGTTTCCT
Organism: Endotricha flammealis; assembly: GCA_905163395.2. Classification (NCBI taxonomy): domain Eukaryota; kingdom Metazoa; phylum Arthropoda; class Insecta; order Lepidoptera; family Pyralidae; genus Endotricha; species Endotricha flammealis. Next base: position 7,845,151 of record LR990863.1, on the reverse strand, counting down.
TCTTTTCCTGATTATTATATAAAAGTAGTTGTCAAATTATTTAAATTTCAATAAATAAATTATAGGTACTATTTTTTATTTTTTTTATTTTATATATTAGAGTTATCTAATCCTAGTTTTTTATTAAATTGGGAATAACTTTATTTATTGTTTCAGATTTTTTTCTTTTTATCTTTTTTTTTTAGCTTTTTTCCACAGAAGCTTTTAGGCAACTAGCCGTTCATATTTTGATATCAAATTTATTTTGATTGATTTGATGAAAGAAAAATTTCACCCCCCAGGTTGGATTCGAACCCACGACCCCTCGATATCTGGCCGAGTGCTCTCCTTCTTTTTCGTTGATTTTAATTTCCTTTTTTTTTTATAAAAATAAGTCATGCCAAAAGTGATAGCTGCCACCACAAGTTCGTCGTCCGCCATGTTTGCTAAACCGGCATAGACCGGCACGTTCACCAAGCGTGTGGATACCGCGTTTGTGTTCGGTGATTGTGATCTGTGTTCGGTGTTTGGTGTTTGTGGCGAACAGCGAGCGTGTGGAGGCCCCATTACATAGCAGCGGTATCAATCAGCCATGGAAGTAATAAGTACTAGCGTACAACTGGAAGGCTCGCTGCTGCGAGAAACACGAGCCGAAAGAGAAAAGAAAAAAAGGAGTTTGTCCTTTTCTAATAGACCATACCACTGAGCAATTGAAGAATTTCATCAATGAATATTATCGACTATGGTATAGTACGTGACAACCCGTCCACACGACCTATTGTCCTGTCCTGTTTTTGGTGATATCTAAAGAAAAGGACAGGTATTCAAATTGGCCAATTAGATTGAGCCGTGTGGAAGGAGTGTGAAACTAATAATGGCGCGACTGAAGTTAGTTTCGGACCAATCTCGCGCATAGAACGGGATGCATGTATGACGAGAGCGAGAGCTACGATACCATTTTTGTTCGAGGTGCCGGGGACCTTCTCGCTCCTTCATCTTTATCACCTGGTTTTCGTCCAAAGAGTAAAACTGGCTCTACTGCGCAGTAAAGATTGCGAATTTCACACACGCCATTACTAGTTTTACGTACTGTACCGGCCATCGTGACTACAATCGGTCATGGATTGGTAAACACGTCTCAGAGAGTTAACTGCAGGGAGAGAATAAAAAAGCACCTTTTATTTTCATTATTTATTCATGAGAATAACAAGTCAGACACACGGATTTACAGTAAATCATCGTCGGTGAAATGCAAGCTACATATTACAGAATGTTTTTTTATGTCTCCCGGAATTTCGTCGTCCATTTCTTTTTAATTGTTCATTAGCTGGAAGTCTGGAAATAAGGAAAGTTACCTACTTATTACAAGGCAATTAATATTCAGTTGGGCGCTTCACTATCTCTATTTAGCTAAACAAAATGTAATTTTCACTATTACCTCTATAATAAATAAGTACAGAGTTTAAGCTTGTAATTTTTTTTTAGCTTTACTTATACATATATGTATAGATATGTAGGTACCTATGGACAAAGAGCATGATTCTGAACAGCAGCAGCTGTGCGTCTATAGTGGGAATCTGAAGTCAGCACCTGCTAAAGCAACGCGGCGCGCGGCGTCTCGGTGACGCTTTAGTTAGACACCGCTCTATGACGCTTTGTTTAGAAATCTACCTCCTTGCCTCTACCTATCGCGACTCTCTGACCACCTTTAGGTTTAAATTTAAGTTTCAAGAACAATATCTAAATCAACATCATAATCACTGTAAGAATTTAAGTAAATTTTCTACAAAACGATAAAGGATAGTCATACAGTACAAAATATGAAATTACTTACTTATGGAAGGAAATTCCACAACCTGCTCTACAAAACAACAGCTTACCATTTTTTTCAAAAATTCGAAGAAAATCGCATTCTGCAAAGCCACAACACTTTTTTTTACAAATCCGCCTTAATAATTTTATTTTGAGTGTTGCCAGAGGTTGGTATACAAAACTAACGTGTAACATGTCATCGTTAATATTATTATAAAAAGCAGCTAAAATAGATTATGTTTGAAATTAAGAAATCATGAAAACAGTTATGATAGTAATAGGAATCATTCAATTTATTTCCGTATTTTCTAAAATAAATAGATTCTCTAGAATTACAGTGTGAAGAATTTCTACAAATATTACAAATATATTTGCCATGGTAACTGTGTGACAAGGACACATTACCAAAATGTCTGTCTCACGTGGATCGTTTTTCCTTTTTTAGTAATGTCAAAGCAAAAACAACTTTCTATCTAAGATCTTAAGGTTTAATTTCGCTCTTAGTTTTGAAAGCAGTGAGCCTTCCAGTTGTACGCTGGTACTTATTACTTCCATGCAATCAGCTGATTGATTTACATTTTGACAAATTTGAAAGTGACAAAGAGGATACCTAGTAAAACTGGTACGTATAGAGTGGCAACTTCGGGGTAAAATCGGCATCTATGGAAGGTGCTACCGCCGCAGTAACTGGTGGGTGAACTAAAATTTCAACTATAGCTACCTAATAGGTAGCTATAGTTTTTACTAAAATTACATTACTAAAAAAGGAAAAACGATCCACGTGAGACAGACATTTTGGTAATGTGTCCTTGTCACACAGTTACCATGGCAAATATATTTGTAATATTTGTAGAAATTCTTCACACTGAAATTCTAGAGAATCTATTTATTTTAGAAAATACGGAAATAAATTGAATGATTCCTATTACTATCATAACTGTTTTCATGATTTCTTAATTTCAAACATAATCTATTTTAGCTGCTTTTTATAATAATATTAACGATGACATGTTACACGTTAGTTTTGTATACCAACCTCTGGCAACACTCAAAATAAAATTATTAAGGCGGATTTGTAAAAAAAAGTGTTGTGGCTTTGCAGAATGCGATTTTCTTCGAATTTTTGAAAAAAATGGTAAGCTGTTGTTTTGTAGAGCAGGTTGTGGAATTTCCTTCCATAAGTAAGTAATTTCATATTTTGTACTGTATGACTATCCTTTATCGTTTTGTAGAAAATTTACTTAAATTCTTACAGTGATTATGATGTTGATTTAGATATTGTTCTTGAAACTTAAATTTAAACCTAAAGGTGGTCAGAGAGTCGCGATAGGTAGAGGCAAGGAGGTAGATTTCTAAACAAAGCGTCATAGAGCGGTGTCTAACTAAAGCGTCACCGAGACGCCGCGCGCCGCGTTGCTTTAGCAGGTGCTGACTTCAGATTCCCACTATAGACGCACAGCTGCTGCTGTTCAGAATCATGCTCTTTGTCCATAGGTACCTACATATCTATACATATATGTATAAGTAAAGCTAAAAAAAAATTACAAGCTTAAACTCTGTACTTATTTATTATAGAGGTAATAGTGAAAATTACATTTTGTTTAGCTAAATAGAGATAGTGAAGCGCCCAACTGAATATTAATTGCCTTGTAATAAGTAGGTAACTTTCCTTATTTCCAGACTTCCAGCTAATGAACAATTAAAAAGAAATGGACGACGAAATTCCGGGAGACATAAAAAAACATTCTGTAATATGTAGCTTGCATTTCACCGACGATGATTTACTGTAAATCCGTGTGTCTGACTTGTTATTCTCATGAATAAATAATGAAAATAAAAGGTGCTTTTTTATTCTCTCCCTGCAGTTAACTCTCTGAGACGTGTTTACCAATCCATGACCGATTGTAGTCACGATGGCCGGTACAGTACGTAAAACTAGTAATGGCGTGTGTGAAATTCGCAATCTTTACTGCGCAGTAGAGCCAGTTTTACTCTTTGGACGAAAACCAGGTGATAAAGATGAAGGAGCGAGAAGGTCCCCGGCACCTCGAACAAAAATGGTATCGTAGCTCTCGCTCTCGTCATGCATGCATCCCGTTCTATGCGCGAGATTGGTCCGAAACTAACTTCAGTCGCGCCATTATTAGTTTCACACTCCTTCCACACGGCTCAATCTAATTGGCCAATTTGAATACCTGTCCTTTTCTTTAGATATCACCAAAAACAGGACAGGACAATAGGTCGTGTGGACGGGTTGTCACGTACTATACCATAGTCGATAATATTCATTGATGAAATTCTTCAATTGCTCAGTGGTATGGTCTATTAGAAAAGGACAAACTCCTTTTTTTCTTTTCTCTTTCGGCTCGTGTTTCTCGCAGCAGCGAGCCTTCCTGTTGTACGCTAGTACTTATTACTTCCATGGCTGATTGATACCGCTGCTATGTAATGGGGCCTCCACACGCTCGCTGTTCGCCACAAACACCAAACACCGAACACAGATCACAATCACCGAACACAAACGCGGTATCCACACGCTTGGTGAACGTGCCAGTCTATGCCGGTTTAGCAAACATGGCGGACGACGAACTTGTGGTGGCAGCTATCACTTTTGGCATGACTTATTTTTATAAAAAAAAAAGGAAATTAAAATCAACGAAAAAGAAGGAGAGCACTCGGCCAGATATCGAGGGGTCGTGGGTTCGAATACAACCTGGGGGGTGAAATTTTTCTTTCAAAAAATCAATTTGATATCAAAATATGAACGGCTAGTTGCCTAGAAGCTTCTGTGGAAAAAAGCTAAAAAAAAAATGATAAAACGAAAAAAAATCTGAAACAATAAATAAAGTTATTCCCAATTTAATAAAAAACTAGGATTATATAACTCTAATATATAAAATAAAAAAAAAAAAAAATAGTACCTATAATTTATTTATTGAAATTTAAATAATTTGACAACTACTTTTATATAATAATCAGGAAAAGAAGGAAACAAAGCTTCGTTTGGCAATTACTACTGACTGCTTCACAAGCGTGTGGATACATAGCAATCATGTTCGTCGAACACCCTTTGATTCGTGCACAAAAACCGACACCACAAACAAAAACAGACGAACAGGCTGTCCACACGTTCGTGTTTGCTGTTCGCAGTTGTTTGCCGAGCGTGTGGATACGCCTTATGAGAGAGTGTTTGTTTTGAGTTTTGTAAAGCAGCAGGGTAACGGTAAGGTAGGATAGCTTCATTGGGTTTGTGTTGGGTTGTTGTCGGTCGATTTGCTCCAAAATTAATTCGCCCCCTTTTTTTAAACTCCAGACATTGAAAGTTGATTCGTCCCATGCATTAAAAAATAAAACAGTGTATTGTGTAAATTCGTCACAATTTTTCAATTATAGCAAAATAAATACGTTTTTATTTTACTTATTGTTTGATTTATTTGGAAAGTGGGTCAACTTTAGGTACTTTATAAAAATAAATACCTACTACTGGGGCAAATTTTGCATAAACTTTTTTGTGGGATGAATTAATTTTGAGGCAAATCAACAACAACTCGCTTCATGGGTTACCCCAAAGAGTAACGGGTATGTATCTAATAGGTAACTTGGTAACTTACACGGGTAACATACCTACCTACCTTACCTACGAATACAAGTCTTACCCATAACCATTGTTCTCCGTGAGGTTGATGATAAAACAATACTATTGTAAGAACCCATGTTATGTTTATGGTAACGTAGGTACCTATAATGAGGTAACCCGTTGATTGCACATAGATTAAAATTGAGAGTAGAGAGACATTTTCTCCCTTTTTTTTTACACATTCGCGTTCATTTAATTCAAAAAGAAAAATCATAAAATACGCCAATAATAAAAATATTTTATTCGTCGTTCTGACCCGCATTCATTGTACGAGAAATTTCTGCAACGCATTACGAAAATAAGTTTCTAACGATCGATTTAGCCCGGATGCGAGAGATTTCCTTTAACACACACCTATTGCATAGCATATTTTTCCAGGGGCTATTGAATACCTAGTCAAAATGACTCACAACACCTATACCATGCTTTTGCTTTCAAATTGCTGACTCTCACGTAGTTGTTAAGGAGGGAAGTCCTTTCAATCTTCCTACTCCGACTAGGTATCTTCTTTCTGATTAAATTCGTTGTAAGTTCCAAGACAGCTGTAGTTTTCTCCCCCGGGACGTCAATAAGCTTCATTACTTATTGTTAAACTGAGGTCGCTGTTGTTGATCCTGGCTACACAGGAGACACATTACATCGGTGGTAATGTGTGGTGGGCTTGTCCCGAAAATATCTATACCAGCTCTATTTTACGATATGAGTTACAGAAATCCTCACTCCGAATAGAAACTAGATCAAGACACATGAATTATTGTGCCCTGCCCTTACACCCTTTGGGATTTCTGCAGAAGTTTTCATTTGATAGTTATTAAACTGTAGTTAGTTTGCATTTTCACATCTAACCCTAAACTCGATCTAATATTTAGCCGACTTCATTGCTTCGGCAGCAGTGCGCGAGGTAACAATGTTCAAAGTTAGCACGTTTCTTTTTTTATTCGTGTCTGTTTACGGCGTAACTTTGCAATGCTCTGTGACTGATGTTAAGAGCCTTTTGGAGGGATGTGACCGGTTGACGGGGCTTAACGTAACCAGTGTTGGAGGGACTATTGTCAATGACCACAATTGTGATGTGTTGTTGCCAAAACAGGTTTTCATGGAAGAACCTCTTTTTCAATATCCTATGGCGGACTCGGTAATTATCTGTCTTAAATCAATTCTAAATTTTGGTCCTGCCTGAATACAAAGTGGATAAATTAATTAAGAGAGAGAACAAATTTAAAAAATACGTTTCGTTTTATTGGTATCTAGATACCAATAAAACATACTAGGTACCTAGTAGGTAATAAATAAATTATCAAAAACTTTCAATTCAATGGACAAACCATGTATGTCTTTTTGTTGTTTTTTATGGAATAGGTTGACAAAAGAGCATACGGGTCACCCGATGATAAGTAATCACCGCTGCCCATGGAGCACAGAGCAGGGGAGTGTCTGACTGAGCCATTGATGACCTTTCTAAAGAAGAGAGTTGAAGAAGAAATGTTAAATATCACTTTGTATTATGACAAAGAATTATAAAATTATGTTACAGAAAAAGTTCTACACGATCATAGTTCTTGACCCTGACGCGCCACCCCAAGTGGAAGGAGAATTCTATTTACACATGCTGAAATCAAATATCCCTGTAAGTGACCTTATACACAAGTAGTTAGTTAACGTAAAACATTTATGTAACCAAAATAATAATAATATAAGTACTTATTCAAGGACTACTACTATAACTACTTATTAAGTTACTACTTATTTCAGGGACTCGCATTGAAAGCAAAGGAAAGCAGTAAAACAGTGGGAATTGACTACCGAGGTAATCACGTTCATGGTACTTACTTAAAGCCTAGCAAGGTCCGTAGACAACTTTTACAAGTATTCAAATTATGGTTTTTAATTTTATATTTAACTAGAGTAACCCGCGCAACTTCGTTTGCGTGTATCCCGCTTTCCCATGGGAATTTTGGGAAATCCTTTCTTATCGGATACCTACGTCGTAAAAGGACACACCCTCCAAATTTCCGGTCTCTAATCGTAGAGCATAAATTTGGAGACCGGAAATTGGAAACGGAAAGTATTGGAGGGTGTGATCGCAGCGGTTTACGCTGCTGCGATAATAACGCCGCAATGGAGGCAGGGCGCTGCATATTGCGTAAAAACGTTTTTTCACGTACGTTGAACGTAATTTCCACGCAGACGAAGTCGCGAGCAAAAGCTAGTCTGTAATATAGCTACAAACTAATGCACTTTATTTTTAGGCTACAAACCACCAACGCCACCTCGCGGCCACGGGCCACACCGCTACTTAAGCTTGCTGTTCGAACAATCAGATGGCAACAACTTCATGCCAACGGTGCCATCTACTCGGAATCGTTTCATGCTATCAAACTGGCTTCGTGGAAAAACTCTCTGCGGTCCAGTCGCTGGCACTCAGTTCCGATCGCAGTTCTAGATGGCGTTACTAATCTCGCAATGTTTAAGGGAATTATATTAAAGGCAGTCGTAACATTCGATTTTTTACTTTTAACCATAAATTTTTGGGATTGTCCCGTGTGCTGTCTTGCGTTTTATTATATTATAAATTTCAGGGAAAATTTTACATTGTACTATGACTAGCAACTCTTCATTTCATAACACAACATTCTCCAAACGAGTAGGTAAAACTGTAAAAAGCACTATGTCATTGAGTATTCAAATTTGTAAAACAATTTTGTGTTTAAAGGTAGGTAAGTGGTATGGTAAGGTACGTTCATAAACAACAATTCCATGGCTCCGCCGAATATAAACGTGCAAAGGAAAAAAAACCTTTAATATACAAAGAAAAAAATCCTAGTCTTTAACTAGTGCTGTCCGGTCCGGTGTGGGTCCGGTACTGAGATTTTGTGATGGTGCTCATGCACACCACCTCCACCACCCTTCAGCCAGTTGCGAGCGAGCGACAGAAGCAGTCCACCATCGCAATGCCGTAAAATCTCAGTACCTACCAGACAGCTTGTCTATACTTTTATGTCGATGTGAAAAAGTATAACTTGATACCTGTTTCTTGTAAGTAATTTATTATTTCAATCCTACAAAAAACCAGAACCAGAAGGATGGGCCATAGAAGCCAAAAACTCAACATTTCTTTGTGCAGAAGTATTCTATAAATCATCGATTCTACACCCTCAAACTAAAATCATATATTGACAACTCTGTATGTGTAATTAACAGTAATTAAAATAAAATGTAGTCTTTTGTTTCAACAGTCCCTTGAAAAATAAAAGCGCGCGAGCGGGGCGTAGGCAGCGCACGCGACAGAGTTCCTCTCACCTCAACCCACGCTCGTACCGCCTAATTTATATAAACAAATTATTTTCCCATCTCATGCTAACTACTGGTTTTATATCAAGTGATTTATGCTTGACGGACAGATAAAACACTACAGTTTTATGTTTGCCCGACTCGCTTTTGGCGCATAAATAATGGTAGTGGGTGACATTCCCTTCCGCGCGGCCGCAATCGCAAAGAACCGTTGCTTGCTGATAGCCGTAGCACTCAACTATTAGTACAACGTTATTCATCGGAGCAACATTTACATTGTAATATAATAGGGCTCAAGAGTGTTATAAGCAAGCACTATAGTAAAAACATAAATAAACTTTATTAATATTTTTTCAATGCATTTTGCTCGCTAGTCGTAAATTTGTACTTACTTACTGAAATTATACAAACTCCAACTCTACTGCCCCTAGACCAAAGGCGACTGACCCGTTCCAACCTATAGACTATTGTAAAACCCATAATGCAAATTCGTATATTGACACATCACATCAATTTTATGTTAATGGTACGTTTCCGTTCCCCTTAAAACATGGTAATGGTTCGTCTCGATCTGTGTCAACATGCTATGCTAATAATTTACGTTCGCACCTGTGTAAAAGAAAGTTTTTAAAAGGTGGAAAATGAGTCAGAAAATGCATGCAGTTGTAAATTAACTTATAAGTATCAGTAATTATAATAACCAACTCTATTAATCGATTTTGTATTAAGTTGTAAGGTGCAATATCAGAATAATATTACTTACGGTGAATATTAAGATAACTTTATTCGTATATTTTTTCAAAAAGTTTCAAAATGTAACCACATCTATATAATTTTATTCAGGCATTGACTCATATCCTATACAAAAAACTTTACAAGCAATATTAATTACAGGTTTAATAACACGGTTCCGAGAATCAAGTCTCAGTGTTTATTATTGACTTGTTGATGAATAATTCCTAAACCGCAACAGTTTTATTTATAAATATAAGCAGGCAAATAAATAATACAGGCGCCTAATTAATAATCAACAAAATAACTAATTTTAAATTACTATTGTTTATTCCAAGAATATATTTGTTACAATTCACAAATCAACATTTCTGCAGCTTGCGGTTTTCATTCAGACGAATGATCTAATCTAGACGACTCACGATTCAGTATTCGTGTTGGACTAATTATACCTGCGGCTAAATTTGACTAACTGCTAATACTAAAATTATCTCGTGAAACATGCGATACACGAATGTGACAGTCCCAGGTCGTTGATAGAAAAAATAACTGTCTTTACCAAGAAGACTTCACCATAATCATCCTTTACATTATTATTTTTAACTTACAAAGACTGTAACGTGGCGGTAATGTTTCAGTTTTCTTTAATAATCATTTTGGAGCCATAAAAAACTTTATTTTCATGATTTGGAGTGGTAGAGCAATTATTACAAAACGGGCTAGGTCGACCGGGGAAGTACCACCTTCTCACAGAATATCGACGTGAAGCAGCAATGCGTTCCGTTCGGTGAGTGAGAGATCCGGAAGCCTTCTTTCCCTTACCTTCCTTCCTTTCCTCCAACTTCCTTGGTAGACAACGCATTGGTAGCGCCCCTGGTGTTACTGATGTCCATAGGCGGCGGTGACCTCTTTCCATCAGCTGGCCCGCTTGCTTGCCTACTGTATGACATTAAAAAAATATATATAATAAGATTTAAGTTATTTTAAAATAGAAATTTATGTCCTTAGGTTTGATGATTCTTTTAAAAACTACGTAGTTATTGTTATTTGAATATTCCCTAAGGCGAATTTCTGTGGTTGTATTCTATAATACAGCCAAACCTGCATAAATATTATCGTCATCACGATGGTTTATACCAAATTAATACCTATTAAGAATTTTAAACATAGGATATTTTTTATTGACAGTCCGTTCGGATTACATCAGCCTTAATTGACGGAACTTTTATGATATTATTTCTTTAGCGAATATTAGTCTGTTGAACAGTAAAAAATATTTTTACAAAGCCTATAGGTAGGTACTGAATATATATACGCCGCTATACTGCGAAAACCAATTAAATCGAGTTTTTTCCGAAAATGACCTGACAATGCAGAAGTACTTAAAATTTTGCGGTCTTTCGTCTGCGAAAGCCCATTAAACTCTGTGACGTATACTTTTGCTTTTAGCTTATGGTATAACCGATTATTTCAGCCACTATTTACATTTACTGGCTAATACATACCAGTAATCTTATTTAACTTGACTTGAATAACACTTTACTAGTCTCCAATGATTACCATTTAAAGTGATATTATTTGTACCCCTAGGGAGATCTTGGATTTTTTTTATTTCTTTCTCAAGAATAATCATTTTTTTCAGATTAAAGTTCTAATATCACATTACAACTGTCTAATACAAGCTATTATCGCTGTTATTTGTTTTACTTGATGGATTCCTTACAACATTCAGTACAATCAAAATATCATCTATAAACAGATAATTGGTTTTCTCCTGGTTTTCTCTGACAATCTGTATATTGTAACATTCAAATCGCTTCAGCGAAAGCCATTTAACACAGTTTAGTTCTGCATGGTGGCGCTAGTACCTCTTTCACTTGCGCTTGCGAATAGGAAAGGACCTTTCTGGAGTGGTTACTTTCTTTAACATTAATTATGTTTTAGAGTTTAAAATTAAATTATTTCAATGGTTGAGTAAAACATTCTATAGTGTTGCTGAATACCTAAATCATAGTTGACACGCAGCTTCTCTGAGTATGTAATTAATTGTACAATATTCAAATAAGTTATGATTATTTTATGTTTAGAGTCCAAACCTACATTGCATCTCATGTTTTGACGAAGCATGCTTGTTCTTATTTTAATGTTAACAACCTATAGTTACACCGTGTTTTTGCAATGAATAAATGAATTATGAATTAAGGCCCTCGATGAAACGATCGAAAACAAAACCAAGTAACTGACGCCGTCACTTATATGTTTAATATGGAACAAAAAGACATATCAGTTATAAAACCATTACTTGATAGTGCTCAATTACTCTGTGACTTACAGTTTAGTAAGTCTATGAAGCGTAGAAGCCTTATATATGTATGTGCTTCTATTAAAAAAGATATTAAAAGTCAACTTTACGAAACCGAGGTCGATACTTACCTATTTCGTGAGAAAGTGACTGACACTTTAAAAAAAGCCATAAATAAATCTAGAGCAGAGATCAAAGCATCTAGACCCAAAAATACAGCTACGCAACCTCAAACCCGTAATTTAAACTAAGTTCCAGCAGACAAACAGCAGGCAGTCAGCAAAAAATACACAATCACCAAAATTATCAGCCTCCGAGGTTGTCGTTTAAAAGGAATCCATTGACGAACTTTTATCATCTGGCGCAATATCTGAGTGTGTACCCTGTGACCTGTGTCAGTTTTTGTCCAGTTATTTCTTAATAAAAAAGAAAAATGGTAAATCACCTTTCATATTAAATCTAAAATCTTTATATAAATTTATTAAAACAGAACACTTTAAGCTAGAGGATCTTAGAACAACTTTAAAGTTAGTTTCCAAAAACTATTTTATGGCTTCATTTTTTAATACCAATCGATAAGTAAATACAGAAAATATTTACGATTTAAATAGCAAACAAGTTGTTTGAATTTAATGTCTTACCATTTAATTTTGGTCTAAGCACTGCTGCCTCCTTTTGTTTTTACAAAATTATTTAAGCCAGTCATGTCTTTGTTAAGGTCAATGGGTTACTTATCAACGATTTATTTAGACGATGTTTGTTGCATTGCACCTACCTACAAAGAATGTTTGTACAACATTACTCAGGTGTTTATTCGAATCATTAGGATTTATAATTAATGAGGAAAAGAGTCACACGATTGAGACACCATTGACAGTCCATTGGTGCATTTGTTTAGTAGAATCGGGCCCCAGGCAGCGGGGCATGCTTACAGCAGTGAGCAAGCCCACGACGCGGGCAAAGTAACGGATTGAGCAACGCTCGAGTTTACTTATTTAGGAGTTCTGTGAGAATGATACAAATTTTCTTCTAGGAAGACCAATTATCTTTACACATTTTCACTTGTATCTCCACAAAAAGACATCTTTTAGGTATTTTTATGTAACTGATAATTTTGAATTAGTAAAATGAAAAACGAATTTCGTGGATTTTATTGTATTCTTATTAGTTTAGAAGAAATAACGAATTAACAGTCTTCAGGGAAAACCAATTAAATAGCAGACCTTGTGACGGTTACCATCAAATATACCACAAAGCGCTCAATTTTTTTTTTGTAAAACGACTCCCATTATAGTATATTAATCAATGTATGGATGAAATATATAAATAATCATGTAGCTATTTTGTACGGTTCATTTTCAACGTCTGAAACTTTGTATACCACTTATCTCTTTTTTACATTTTTATCAGATAATTGGTTTTCAAAGTTTATCGGCGCGTACCTAATTGGGAAGATATTCAAAAAATCTCTCAGATTTTTTACATATATTTTGTCGTTAATATATAAATAATCATGTAGCTATTTTGTATGGTTAATTTTCAACGTCTGAAACTTTGTATACCACTTATCTCTTTTTTACATTTTTATCAGATAAATGGTTTTCATTGTTTATCGGCGCGTACCTGATTGGGAAGATATTCAAAAAATCTCTCAGATTTTTTACATAATATATTTTGTTGTTAATACATAAATAATCATGTAGCTATTTTGTACCGTTCATTTTCAACGTCTGAAACTTTGTATACCACTTATCTCTTTTTTACAAGATAATTAGTTTTCAAAGTTTATCGGCGCGTACATATTGGGAAGGTATTCAAAAAATCTCTCAGATTTTTTAAATATATTTTGTCGTTCTAAGAAACCATTATTTTTTTTATTATAACAATTTCTAGGAAAACGCTTTTAACAGACACCAGGCGATTGTGTACTGTGTCATGATACATCTGAACATCGTAATTTATTGATACGACACTTTGCGGATATTTTCATACAAGTATTATATATTTTTTTTGTAAAACTTAAAAATATCTATAATATCAAGTATCTGATGGACAAAAAAACCGGGCAAGTACGTGTCGGGCCACGCACAATGTAGGGTTCCGTATCGGAGTACAATTGCCATTTTCTATGAGTCTGACATGACTGAAATTTTATTTCATAAGTTCGCCGCTAACTATTAGTGCCTACTTAACCGTTATAGTTTTCCTTGTAGGTTCACTATATGGACTACTACCATGATTTTTTTCGAATTTCTAAACGCAAGACTTTCGGAGATAGTTTGAGGGGGGGGGGGGGGGGGGGGGACCACCGTGCTAAACAAAAATTGGCACGTTAACTGTAAATAATTCTGAAACGAATCATTGCATCGGAAAATGATTTTCCCACACCCCCGATGTTTTGAGAGATCTACCCATCTAACGAAACACGACAACAAGGGCTCGGCGCAAAAAAAAAAACATTTTTCAAAATTTTGATCTACCACTTTGTTAGCATTGTTTATATGAGTATACATACCAAATTACAGCTTTCTAGCATTAAGCGTCTAGGCGCTAGACCGCGGACTGACAGACGGACCGGCGAAACGATAAGGGTTCCTTATAGTTTACTACGGAACCCTAAAAAGGCCATAACCGGTTTTCTATCGCCATTTCTTATACCGGTAGTCATTTTGCTTTGTTTCCGAAATGGTGGTAGTTTATAGAGTAGCATAATTTATGTAATCTATTCTTCTATCTTCTTCTTCTATACTTATAATAAATCTGTAGAGAGATCAATTCTGTACATGAAATATATTTCCAAAATAACTAACGGGGGGGTGATTACTGATCGATACTGATGCCAAAAATGCAATCAGTAAAATTTTTGTTTGTCTGTCTGTATGTTCGTTATAGAAACAAAAACTACTCGACAGATTTTAACGAAACTTAGTACAATTATTCTTCATACTCCTGGGCAGGTTATAGTATACTTTTCATCACGCTACGATCAATAGCAGCAGAGCAGTGAAGAGAAATGTTGGGAAAACGGGAGAAGTTACACTATTTTATAAGCTTCCGTTTCTTTTATATATAAAAATAGAAAAAAAATCACTGACTGATTCATCACAAGGAGTCTCAAATATTGCATGGGGGTTCCTTTTGGGGCGTAGGTGCTCACTAAGAAAGGATTTTTTTAAATTCCCACGGTAAAGGGAGTAATAGTACTGCAAGTGGTTTAAAGCAGGTGCTCAACCTAGAAAGCTGAAGTTTTGTATCGAGGTTCCCTTTATTATGTTGAAAAGGATAAAGATGGGGTTTTACGAAATTCCCACGGGAAAGGGAATAATAGGACTGTAAGTGTATTATCGCAAGCGCTCAACCTAGAAAGCTGAAATTTTATAGAGAGGTTCTCTTTATGATGTTGACAAGGACAAAGATAGGGTTTTATATAATTCCAACGGGAAAGGGAGTAATAGGACTGTAAGTGTTTTATCGCAGGCGCTCAATCTAGAAAGCTGAAATTTTGTATAGAGGTTCTCTTTATGATGTTGACAAGACTAAAGATGGGATTTTATGAAATTCCCTCGGGAAAGGGAGTAATAGGACTGTAAGTGTATTATTGCAGGCGCTCAACCTAAAAAGCTGGAATTTAGTATAGAGGTTCCTTTTATGATGTTGACAAGGATGAAGACGGGATTTTTTTAATTCCCACGGGAACGGGACAAATAGGACTGCACGTGTGTTATTGTGGGCGCTCAACTTAGAACACTAGAATTTTGTATTGAGGTTCCCTTTATAAAGTAGACAAGAACTAAGACGGGATTTTTTAAAATTCCTACAGTTTCAATTATCGGGGGCGCTCAACCTAGAAAGCTAAGATTTTGTATTGAGGATCCCTTTAAGAAGTAGACAATAACAAAGACAGGATTTTTAAAAAATCCTACGGGTACAGGAATAATAAGACTACACGTGTATTATCGGGGGCGCTCAACCTAGAAAGCTGAGATTTTGTATAGAGGTTCTTTTATGATGTAGACAAGGATAAAGACGGGATTTTTTTATTTCCTAGTAGAACGGGATAAAATAGGACTGCACGTGTGTTATTGTGGGCGCTCAACCTAGAACGCCTAGATTTTGTATTTACCTAGACAAGGATAAAGACGAGGTTTTTAAAATTCTTACAGGATTCGGAATAATAAGACTACACGTGTATTATCGGGAGCGCTCAACCTAGAAAGCTGAATTTTTTTTTAAAGATTCCCTTTAAGATGTTGACAAGGATAAAGTCGTTTTTTTTTTTAATTTCCACGGGAACGAAATTATTGACATGAATGAGTTTATTGTTCTCTCTTACAGTCTAAGGTTACAATTTTGTTCTTAAATTAGGGTTAAATAATTAGATTGTGAGAGACTAGCGCCTGTGGTAAGCAAAGCTTATGGTACAGTACACCAGACCTCTCCCCAACGGAAACATGAACATTCGTTTAATACCTAGAATGAAAACAATAAATTTTGAACAAATAGCTAATAAAGAAATAAATATAAACATAAAAGATGTGCATGATTAATGGTAGGTAATGAAACCAGTTGCTATGTGCGTGTAATGTAAGATACCTGTACTTTAGTGAAATTTATATACCGTATATATCAAAATATTCATCCACGTATTTAATACATACATTATATATATTTTAAAATAAATATTCACTCAGCAGAAAGGCTTATTATAAAATTATCTAAATGATAAAAATAGCTGGAATGATAAACTTGGCACAGACACCAAACACAAGCCTACCTACTGCTAGGTACTTAATATATTGCGCATATATATATGCATATATTGTATATACACTTTCTACCTTTATTTAATTTTTTACACCTTTAAATGTAGGTATATATATGTATACCAGTATATTAATACGCTTTTTTTCTCTCTTCATTTATAGTGTTATTAATCTTTAATTATTTGCATTATTTTTTTTTCTTCTTCGTCATCAGAAATTACAGATATTTTGTGTTAATTTTATATTTTCTGTCATTGTAATTTGAATCTTATTAATACCATTTTAAAAGAGCAAGTGCTAAGTTTCTTGCCAGCTTCTTCTTAGCACAAATCTGCCGTCTGAACTGGTGGTAGGAAAAAATTGTGACGATTCGAAAGAGCTTAAATTAGGCCTATTTGAATAAAAATATTTTGAATTTGAATTTGAATTTTCTGAAACAATACTAGCCAAATATATATTTAAAAATATAAAAAAACTCAAATGAATATGTATATATATCAATATCTAAAAAGAACTATGTGCTTATTCAACAATAGAAATGGAGGAACATCGAGTAAGTGTTATGATAGCGGGATCAGTAGCTTCTCGGTACTATCGTAGTTTTGCGATTTTAGGTAGGCAGTGACCCTTCCCTTACAGTCAAATTTGGTGCAATTCACAATATTTAATTCTTTATTTAGTCGGTTGTAAAGGAAAGGTCCCAGGAAGCAGAAGAAACTGTTGGAGAAGGCCGTCCTAAAGAGAAAAGAATGGGGAAGAAAACTGTCAAATAGTTCATTGTAGAGGGTGCCCCTTGCATGTTACAAGGAAGCTGTCAAACTTCATACAAAAAAGATAAATATTTCCGATTTCTTTATTTTAATGAAAAGTGGGTCGGTGTATGGCTTTTGGATGTGAAGAAATACGTTCACATAAGTTTGTATAATGCTATGTAATTTTAGGGAAGATATTGTAAATAAAATAAAAATATGATATATAAAAAAATGGTTTAATTCCATTTTAATTCATAATTTCTGTAAATATACTTATTCAAAATAGCTTCCTTGTAATATTTATTGGTAAATTCATCATCTCTATTAATAAAAATAACTTGTGTGTTCTTAAAAGTATAAATAATTAAATTACAAACAAATTTATCAGTAACAAATAATTGTCCCCGAATTTGGTAATGTTTCATTGGGTAACTCCATCTGTGGCTTCGAGCTATTTTGTCCACTAATAATGTTTTCAAAAATTTCTGTCGTAGGCCTCCAATCTGTAACAAATGATAAAATGTTCAATCTTTTGTTCAAAAAGTAAGGGGATTTTTTTCGTAACTCCCAAAGATATTTTGCTTGCTTATTTTATTTAATACAAGTGTGAAATAATCTATATGTTTAAATTAGAAGGTTACTGGAAGCTGGGGAAAGGCCAGAAATTAGTAGTTTAGCTTACCTTGCTACCAAGTCAACTTTCTTTTTCTGTTGCCCTTCTTTTCAATTCTCTTTTTAAATCTGCATTTTCTCCAGGTAGAATACATGTCGAATAACTAGTTATTACCAAAAAAAATGGGTATAATAGGAAAAAACGCTATAAAAACACAATGTAATCACACGAACGCTATTGACGTTTGTCTGAATAAAACAAACTCACAGCGACCTCTACCGGAATAGTTTCCAGTTTTCTTCCCCATTTGCGACCATGGGATTTCGTAATGAGCGGATCGTGTGAGTCGGGTCGGTGATGGCATGTTGTTTCAAGACTGTATGTAAAATAAAGAGCTATCTTATGGTTAGTACATCGCGGTATTGGTAGAGGTTGTGGGTGGGGAAAAGAATGGGCTTGAGGCAACTTACTTCAACTTTTACAAAGTAGTATTAAAATTGTTTCTTGTAAGTACTTTTGACCCGACTTACCCGCCTGAATTTTAAGAAATAACCTGTTACTTTATGTCAATAACAGGGAAATAAAATGCAAAAATTATCAAATACTTTTTGTAAACAGCTCCATCTAATCTCGTAACAAAAACGGATTCAATCTCGATTCAAAATCGATCGCTGTCTCACTCATACAAAATAGGAATTGAACGAGACAGAGCGTGAGTTTAAATCGAGATTGAATATATCTTGTTACGAGAATAGGGGGCATGTTGACTTCTGTAGTTACAACGCATTGAAGATATTCAATGAACGAATATGCGATGAAGTGTTATAATCAAAACATAAAAAATTCAAGGTGTGGACGAGAGTTCAACCGACAGGAAGCTCGTCTATCGTAAACGAATCGCAATGCAGCCTCAAGCCGAATTACTGGACCGGTTTGGCGTGTGCTGCGGCCGCTGACCGGAAACGAGCGCGCGATCGTTGTACAAAACTACGTTTTACTTACGAATTAAATTGATATAAATTACACTTCTCGTTTATTGAATTCTATATATCCATTAGTCTGTGGCCACGCCATTAATTTCCAACGTTTAATGAAATTGTAAATGGTTTATGGACTGTAATTTTGGTTATTTAACAAGTATATCTTTACAAATTAATACTAAAATTTCTTTTGATGGCGTGACGTATTTTCAACAACCACGGTGGTCTTATGGTTTGATTCCCGTGAAGAATAGTATACAAAAACAAATGCTGGTAGAGGTATGTTTAGGTAATAATATATGTTTCGAAACTAGGTGTGGCTTCGATTTGTTTAGCTACTTTTTTTGTTTTCAGCGACTGCGGTGCAGGTTACTCCAATGGAACTTTCAGTACATAAAAATGTCATACATTTTACTTGCGGTAATTTAACTTGGTTCGTAAAAACTCCTTAATTAGTTTTTACTCTTTGAACCTGCAATATTCGATACTGAATTGAATTGCCTACTAAAAGTCCACGACGGCGTCGCTTTCAAAGTCAGAAAATAATATCCAAGAAAATCTAAGCGGATTCGAAAGTACTGTGAAGTTAATAGTATGGTTTTAAGTTTCTACAGTAAAGTAATATCAAGTTGTTTGTTGCAAGTGCTATTTTTGCGACTCAATCCGCTTACTCTGCTACGCATTGTCGCAATATTGTTACGTTTGTATATACTGCATTGAATTTTATCCGACATATTATCTGTTCTACTTGAATTGCACTGACAGCATAAATACTTTGTTGGAAGAAATAAAATAATAGATTGTGTGACGTTATCTTAGAGGTTTTTTTTTTTTTGCTGTTTTTGTATCTGCGATCAGCGATTATTTGCGCTTTAATCAGATGTGATAAAAGCTCACAGTCACATTTAGAGTGTGCCCTCCAGTGAGGACATCTACTCATAATTTAGGGATAATGTCTTTCCTTTTAAGACGCTCATCATAAGCTTGTGTTGTCAGCTTAGAAGCCAGTTCATTAGGGTGAGCCTCTAGTTTTCCCCGATATCTCTTTGTAGCTATAAGGATCTCTTTTTTAACCGTGTTGATTTCTAGTTCCTTATGTATTTGGGCATTAGTAACAAACCATGGCACACTGCATATTGATCTGAGAATTATATTTTGCAATCTTTGTATGATTGAAATGTTGGAATTGCTGCAACTTCCCCATAGCTGTATGCCGTGTGTCCATATTGGCTTGAGAATTGTTTTATAGATCAAAAGCTTGTTGTCAATAGACAGTACACTGTTCCTTCCGATCAGCCAGTGCAAGTTCCTGGATCGTATGTTGAGTTCCTCTCTTGTGCTCTTTACGTGATTCTTCCAGGTAAGGCGTCTGTCAAGGTGAAGGCCCAGGTATTTGACGCTTTCTTTGTGCGGTAGGGTTGTGTCGTCGAGCTGTACTGGTGGGCAATCACCCCTGCGCAGGGCAAAGGTGACATGCACAGATTTATTCACATTGGCCTTAATTCTCCACTTTTTCAGCCAACTGGACACCCCATCAAGTCCATGTTGTAGCATACGTGAAGCGTCCACGGGGTTTGCATGGCTGGCCAGGATTGCAGTGTCATCAGCGTACGTAGCAGTAGTCACGCCTTTTTCCAATGGCAGATCGGCTGTGTAGATTGTATACAGGATTGGGCCAAGAACTGAGCCCTGCGGGACTCCAGCCAGAGGATAGAGGATTTTGTGGTAACATAGTGTATGTTAATGTATGTAACCTCTGATGTACACGGAGTCAAACAACTCCCAGACCAAAATAGGAATGATCTTTAAAAAAGGGTCTGATTTTGTGAATAGTAAGATAAAAACATTCGAAGCATACCGAGCCGCGGTAGGATTAGAAAAAGAATATTAATGGGGTTAGGATTTCAGATCTCTTACTCACCGAATTTCCAAGGTCTATCTATCACTTCATAAATAACTCAACTACTTCAAAACTCAACCACTTTCGAGTTATAAAGTTTTGTAGCATTGAAATAAAAATAAAAACAGAGATTGTCTATTTCACAATCATAAAAATATATTGGCGCTCAGTTAAAAGTGCGCTTGTCCTATTTTATTGCCAAGGGACTGGTCACGTTGTTTTCATAACATTGAGCATCTGCTTCCCGTCGTCTTTTAAGGCTTGAGTAAAAGAGTTTGGTTTACATGAACCATTCTAGTCTAGTTTAGTAGACAGTTGAAATATTTTACCTTCTTACTTAGAGACACATAATGCTCATCATATCACTAGAGAGACGGACACAGTTTTTTATGTTTCATTATTGTACCTATATATTTACAAAAAAAAAATGTTCTCAAAACAAAAAGCAGTTCAAAACCTCGCTTACTTGCGGACTAGATGGCGTTGTGTGTATTTCTACTGCCACTGTACTGAGATTAACAAAAAAAAAGGAGAGAGAAACAAAAATTAAAGGAGGTCGTTTAAATTTAGTGGATACGAAGTCTTTCAACTTGCCATGACTCTTACATTAATTATTAAAAATATAGGTTGAAATTGTTGTATATATCTTAATAACCAAACTGTTCTCTCCCACCTACTAAACTACTGAGCCAACTGAACCAGCACGAGATCGTGACAGATTGCCCGTAGATACGCTACCAATTAGTTAACGCACTAATTACAGCCATAGATACGATACAAATTGTGGCCAACTCTGTAATATCACGTGAAATTGATATGCTGTTGGCGGTCCGCAGGAAATAGCCTATTTTCTATTAACATGAATGATGACGTTGTATCTACTGCATTCAGTACTAGTTTAATTACAAGATACTACGACAAAGCATCTTCGTAATACAAGTTAGGTAAAATCGTTTCTGGATTAGTTAAATTTATTCATTAATTTGAGGAGCTCGATGGCGTCGAGGAGCTCGATGGCGTCGCTGTGTGTCGCACTCCAATATGAATACGCAAGTTAAGCGACGTCGACCCTAGCCAGCGTTTGGATGGGTTTCGTTATCTCGAGCTTCTCCGTGCTTCGGAGGGCACGTTAAGCCGTCGGTCCCGGCTGTTATGGATAGATGACTGTGGTTAAGCCAAGTCGGGGGCCTTCGGGCGGCTTGAAAACACTGGCCTTTGTCAATCCGCATTGGAGCAGCGTGGCAGAGTACGCTCTAATCACCTTCGATTGAAGGGAAACCCGTATCCCAGCAGTGGGATGATTATGGGTCTATATGATGATCCATTAATTTAATAGGTGAGGTAGTAAACACCTCGGTTGTCAGTTGTATCATACATAACGTATTTACAAAAAAAATACATTAAAAATCGGTATTCATAAGTGCATGTTCTATGTGAATTAAGAAGATTTGGCTTTAAATTTAAAACTCAATTGTTATAATTAATTGCCAACAACTCTTGACCATAATAACATAAAGTATGACCATAACAAAAAAACAGCCATTTAAAATTTATCAATACTTTGTTATATGCAATAACATCTACCAGGTATTGCAAAAACAGCTGTTTTTCCGACCATGGCCCTTAACCTAAGCCCTAAAACAGCGAACAGATGTGGAAAGCCAAGCTTCCTTCCGGTCGCCCACGCCCCCGCCTTCGCGGCCGCCTCCGCACTATCGTAATATCAATCATTCAATTCAACAGAGCTATTTCTATGATAATACCTTAAAACATTATAATACTTGTATAGCCTGTTTATTTAATGGTCTATTTTAGTTAATGTTGTTATAGGCTGTGGATCCAGATCATTAGCAGGCATAAATTTGATGTAGACAACAATTTTACCCTAGGCTTAAATAACTGCAAACCATTGCCTTATAACGTCCCATTATTTGCTACAACTAAACTAACCAAACCCGCGCAACTTAGTTTGCGTGTATCGCGCCTTCCCATGGGAATTTCGGAATGTATTACACATAATCCTTCATCTTGAATCAGCTATCTATTTATTTTTAAAACCACATCATAATCCGTTGCGTTGTTTTTTTGATGCGGTTTTTAAAACCCTTTTTAAAACCGTTTTTGTTAGATCTATGCATACTTATGGACAGACAGACAGACAGAAGCGACTTCATTTTGTGCTATGTAATAATTATGTATTTTTCCAAGAGTAAAATGTACAGTCAACAAAGGAGTTGACTGACCCCCCTCTGTATATATGATTACAGATTTCTAAATATTGCGTGAAGGAATTTACTTGAAATTTTATTTATCAATAGTATTCATATTGTACTATGTAATTACAAATTTTCAAGTACAGTCAACTCCTTTGTTGACTGTACGTACAAACTGAGCCTTGAGAATAATGACAGTGAATGAGAATTATACCATAAAGCGTTATTTTATGGGCGCATGTCCAGGGTGCGGCGGTCAATCTTCTCCATAAAAGAAAGATTCATAGTCTGTTTTAGATTTAAATTATTTAAATAATAAAGGTTTAATCCTGTTTATTACACAATTGAGGTGATATACAGTGAGACAATATGGTGTCATGATGTAAGCTTAGTTCACATCTACCAACGCCTTACCTGTCTAAAGTCCGTTACTACCACAAGTATGGCCACCACAAGCAATACTTTGATTTTACATCGAAAATATTTCAGATCAGTTGGGGTGAAACTACCCACCAGATACCAACCAGTCCTAACATAGGTAACTCCCATCGTGATTGTCATCTCATAAACTACAAAACAAAGACCTTTCCCATATCTATGCCTTTCCCCATAGATATCAGGCATAGATAATGCCTTTCCAATGCTTTCCACCAAATGTGATCTCCCGCGTTTTCCGTATCCAGCCATTATTTTTGAGTTTGTCGGTCCATCCTGGAGGGAGGTATGGCAAATGTGGTCAGCCACTATTGCTGTGCTACCGACAGCAGGTTGCTGACTTTAGTTCCTCGGCATCTTTTGTTCTCTATAGATTTTCTTCGTTTCGGATCTTGTCCCATAGAGAAACTTCCAGCATTAGCTCTCTCCAGCACCCGCTGTATCAATTTAGCATAGGTAAATCTAACTCTTAAATTAAATTATACTAGAAATTTGTCTGTCTGTAATGCTGTTATTTTTGTTAAGAAAAATAAACTATGACTGAAAATTAAAAAGGCCATTGATAATTTTATGAAAATGGAAAGTTTTATTTCTATGATGTCATGTAAGTTACACATAGATGTAAACAGCTTAACAATTTATTCCTTTTTTTGCAAGTGCATAAGGTCAAAGCAGATATAGTTACATTGGGAGTTTCTAATGCACACGCCAAATAAAGCGGTCGTGTTTCTCAATGGCCGAGATAACTGAATATCGTCATAGTTAAATCTGAACGAAGGCTAACTGGAGGCGTTAACAGTGCCAAAGCAATTAAATAAATTAATTATTTCCTTTCAAATTCGCTTGAATATATCAAACTATAGTTATTTATTGTCTATTGAATTTGACAAGATGATATGATGTATCGGAAATTTATCTTAATTTTTTAAGGTCTTCTTGTAAAAAACACATAGATGTAATTCTAACTACGTAGTGCTATTTATTATTCTGTGTTCTAACCAAAAAAACAGAATAAGTAGGTTTACCTTTAGTGCTTTCGTATGTAGATATACTTCAAGTCAATACTGATTCGAGAATAAGGGCTGATTTCATAATAATATACTGACTGGTCCAAATAATTTTCCTGTCTTAAAAACTAACAAAATATCTAACACATAGCAATCAATAGCTAATCAGCAACCTGTTGAACTTAAAATTCTTGTAATCCTTTCATGCAATATACATATACTTGAATGATATTTACGGCCATGGATTCTTGTTCCACTTCTATGGCAATCTTTCATTTTGTTGACTGTACAAACCTTAATATTTTAACAACATAACAGAAAAACAAGTAGCCGAGCGAAGCCTGTCAAACACTTAAAAGTCGTCTTTGTATGTCAGCGATCGTCATCCATTGACATTCTTCATTAGCAAGGTTGGCCGCGCCGGCAGCAGTGCTGGCAGGGCTTGGCCGTGCCGTAACACGCGGCGCTTCGTGCGTACGCCACAAATTCGCCGTTCATTGATAAAAACGTCGCCCACTCGCAGCTCGGAGGCTCCATTCACCGGCGCCAGTGGTTGCGCAACGCGCGAGCGTGGCTTTTCCATTACCCCTCGTCCCCGCACACACCCGCCGCGCCCTTCATTCAAATATTTCTTCGAATGAAATATTTTCACTCGTTACTAAGTTTTCATCGTAAACAATTCACATTATCATTCTTTCTTTTGTTAAACATTCGATTTAATACGATTGCATTCAAGTTCTTAGCTACTACAATATTTCATTAAGATAAATGATCTCAGTTTTATTTAGTCACTGGTGTAATAAGTTTCCCGGCATTAAAGTCACACCGATGAATAGAATTCCAAATCGCATCCGTGCAATCAATGCGTAGCAATTTATTCTTGACACTTGCGAATAACAAACAGTTGCCTGAGGACTTTCCAATAGCGACAATGCACAATGGGCGTGCTAATCTGCTCCCCTGGTAACAATACTTAACTAGTCTCGAGACTAAAACAGATCCAGCAAATATAGTGGCGTTGTTAACGACGCCTTAACATCGCGAACATTAAGTACCAATCCCATAAAAGATGGGGAGGAATCTCGATTGGATTATCGGTTTACACCGCGTAATATAATATCATTCGAACTCAGGTAGAAGTCAGTTCGCTATCACATTAATGTCTGCGAGAATTATGCTCAGATTAAATTAATTGATGTTACATTTATGAGGATTTATCGACTATTAGAATAAGCTAATCGCACCTATCCCAGCACCCATTTCACTCGTAGTCATGATTATATGCACTCACCTATTCGTATGATGAATAAATAAAATTATACTAGGTATGTAGGTCTACTAAGTTGGATTTTAATTTAGAATGAATATTTTTTTAAACTTATATCGAATGTAAATATTTTACGCCACAAAAACTATCAACGCAAAACATAATCTTGACTAATCTCTATGTAAACGAGACACAAGGTTTGTATAATACCTACGTACCTAACAAAAGCTTAGTATTTCATAGACTGCCCTAAACCTTTAGGTACTTACTACTATAATAAACTGCAGTTTATATAAATCGCTTAATCTAGCCCGATCAGACCGAAAATCAGACCTCAAAAAATTATTTTTGCATCGCATGTTACTGCCAGAATTATTAGGATTTTCTTAGCAAATAGAGTTATACCTACCACCGATTATACTATGGTTTCACTATTACCTAACATCACGGAAGGATTCTTAGAAGCCAAGTTAATCAAGGGTCTCGCACGGGCAACAAATAATTGTTAATATTTGGAATCAACTGACCCAATATGTAAGTCATAATAAGTTAGTACAGTCAGCGGCATGAATTTGTTGTCACTTTAGTGCCTTTTCACTTTTCTGTCATATAATTACAGAAGGCGTTTGAAAAAACATGTTATAGTGGCAAGATACTAAAGACAACATATACATATAAGGCGCTGACTGTACATAATAACATAAAATATATACCTAGACATAAAAAGATTGACAAAGTTTACAATATTTTTATACGTTCATTTAAGTATCTCAGTAATTTGTAATTAATTTTTCGATAAATCACATAACGGAAGAAATGTATTTAATTAATACGACGATAATGTTCAGTTAACAAGCACTGAGTCGGTTATTTAACGTGCAAACACGTATGGAGATGCGGGTTAACGCACCTGGACCAGTTCGTAATTAAGAAAACATTTAAATTCATTTAAAAACATTAAACTTTCTTTGGACATTGATACACTTTTATAAAACCGACACGGTTAAGTGGATACACTAGTATGTTAACAGGTTATATAAAAAAAGCTTAACAACTCATACTTTATTATGCAATATTATCTAAAACGAATGTAATAAATCCTGGTAGTAGAGATGAGGAATCAATGCAAGTTTGCTCACAAAAAACTTAACTTTACTGTGCAATGATTGATTCCTCATTCATATCCATTTGTTCACTGTACACACATTAGAAAGATAATAATATAAAAACAATTTATAGGTAGGTTGTTGTTTTGTACTTATTTCGGTTGTGTTAGGTACCAGAGAACAAGATGAACGATAGAGCTTGACAGTCCAATGGATCAGTAGATGACCCCGACCCCCTGTGTCAAAGTCCACGATTTCGATCACCGTATAAAGCAAGCATTTATAGGACGAATAAAATGTGTTCGTCGTGGAGCATGTGTCAATCATAGAGCAGCGTCATTCATGATAATAATAATCCTTACTAATATTATAAATGAGAAAGTGAGTTTGTTTGTTTGTTTGTTATTCCTTCACGGCCGCAGCCGATCATTATGAAAATTTGCATACATATTGTTAGAGGTACAGAGCCCAACATAGGCTACTTTTTATCACGTGAAAGTACGTCGTTCCAATGGGAAAATAATTTTTCTACTATAGAGGGCGCTGTATCGGCCAACAGATGGCACCACAAGTTGCGATATGGGTTGTTTTGTTGTCAAACGAGATCTATGTCATAAAATTAACGCGAGCGAAGCCGCGGGGAAAAGCTAGTAATAGGATAAGTTTTGAATGGCGAATAAATAAAAACTTTTTTAAAAATATTCACTGTGTTAAAAATAGTATAATAATAATATAAATAATAAATTTCTTTATTGTTTTCTCTTATAAACTAAACTAATTAATAATATATTATAAAATTAAACATGTTGTAAGAGACTGGTCTGGTGCCCGTGGTAGGCTGTTAGGCCTGTGTTACAGGTCACCAGACGCCCATCCCACTTACAGTACAAGGACAGATACAAGTTACAGATTTACTATTAAATATAATTAATATTATTTAAATGTTTAATTGAATAGTGTTATTGTAACATTCAACAATAAAGTGCTATTCTATTATTCTTTTCTATTTGTTGTAATAGTTTTGCTTTCAAGAGCACATCTCAAAAATAATCTTTGTACAATAAAAACCCAAGATATGAATTTAAAATACATTTTTGCCCAAAGTAACGTAATGATACGACCGCAGCCTCCTTTAAAAGCGTGATTAACATCTGACGGATGATTTATTAGGCACAGTTCCATTCAAGTGTCATGAGCTCATGTAGGGTTGCCATCTATAGGTGCACTATGCTAATAATATCATTAGTATGAAGACCTATTTTTGAAAACCGTGTTTTTTTTAGCCTAGACCCCGACATAGTCAGTCACGTTAATTGTTTTATGTAGGGTGTAAGTAAACATAGTTATTTAACCATCCAGACCAAAATAAACAGACATTTTCATGCACACAATTGTTTTTCTTCAGGATTCGAACCTGCGGCCCCTGAGATAAAGTGATATAAAGGTGAAGTACGAAATCATATGTACTTTAGACTCGTGCGATATCAAAGCCGATTTGTCAGAATTGACCCTTAAAAGGAATGCGGCGATTATATCATCATGTTTTAAATCAATGAATTCATTGAAAATTTTGCTTTTTTTACTACAAAAATATTAGAATAAATCCCGGGTAGCCCGGACGCGTGTCAACCCTATGCTCATGGCATCACATGTTCTCGTAAACTTGCATGATGCGGTCAAGGCGCCATTTTTGTTCGTATAATTTTCAATATAAAGTGATTGTCGCGAGGTCTCAAGTCAGGGTTAGAGCAATAACTGTCGATCGGTGGTCACTCTACACATTATTGACGTAAGGTTAGGTACAATACGATAGATTATTATTTAAAATTTCACGATTGAAACAGGAAACAATTATAGTTAATTCGATTTAATTCAACTGACGTTTATGTAATATTTGACATATTATGCACACTTATAAAGTTCTATAATTATTAACAGACAACCACAGACAAAAAACTCAACACTTCATAGACGTTTTTATTTTTTTGCTATAGTGAAGGGACATGTTTTTTAACCACGATCGACTATATATCAAATCCACAGGTTGTGTATGTTTTTCAATTAATAAGTGTATCCTACTCATATAAAGGCGAAAGTTATATGTATGTTTGTTACTACTTCACGCTCAAATGGCTGGGCCAATATTTATGATATTTGGTATGTAGGTAGCTGATTTCTTGGATTAACACATAGGGTACTTTTTATCTCGAAAAATACACGATTCCCGTAATATTTCTTCAAAAGTCTGATGGGGATACTGTGCATAAATACATACACGCGAACGAAGTTTCGCGGGTTTCACTAGTATTAAATATAATATTTATTAATTTACTTATTATGACATTGTATACATAATTATTTTATTAAAATAAGTCATCATCATCTCAGCCACAAGAAGTCCACTGCTGCGACCTGCTGGCAGCAACCTGCATCCAGCGGCTTCCTGCGACTTTCCTAGTCGTCTGTACAATAATTAAAATAAGTACTTAATTTAAGTTAAATATTTTAAAAAGGTAGAATCATAAATATTATAAATGAGAAAGTTGTGAGTTTGTTTGTTATTCCTTCACGACTTGACTAAGCAGCCGATCATTATGAAAATTTGTATAGGTACATATTGTCAGGAGGGGTAGGTACAGGCTAATTTTTACGCGAGCGAAGCCGCGGGTAACATCTAGTATGTATATAAAAATGGTTTACATATTTTAATACGAAAAAAATACATTTAAACGCTTGTATTACAGAAATCTATAAAACAAAAATGTTGAGGGAAAATAAAATACTTGTCAATATTTGGAATTGATTAAAACTTTTGCATAAAATCAAATTGTTTTAGGAAATAGAATCAGTAACGGTCCGTCATTATATTGAGCTGTAATCGAACTGTCAAATATTAAATAAACGTTTGGAAAGCGTAGGTATAGTCCGTTTGCCTGAACGCGTTAATCTATACATATAATAAAACAGTAGACATATTTGTCACATTGGACATATTGGACATATTTGTCAAAAACAGTTAAAGTAAGGTAATAAAAGCAAAAAAAAATTTTATTTTTTTGTCTGTCTGTCTGTCTGTTTGAACGCGCACATCTTCTAAGTTACTGAACGGATTTTAATGCTGTTTTCACAGGAAGATAGAGCTCGGGATGGAGCAGAATATAGGCATTTGTTTTATTTAAATCGCATGTCAGGAAAAGGAGTTATCCTTATTTTAACATTTCATGCAGACGAAGTCGCGGGTAACAGCTCGTATAAAATAGTTGATTTTAGATAAGTAAAATGTTTTAAGTCTCTAAAGGTTTGAGTTTGTGTTAAACTCGCGACACGTATTTGATTTGGTTTCACCAATGATTAGTGTAATTCATGAGAAAGGTTTATTTTTTTTAAATTCTCATGACAAAGAGAAAAAAGCCGTTTTAATATCCACTTTTTTTTAAAATAATAGCTTTAACTTTATAGAAATAAGTTTTCATAGTGCCATTGTGTTATATCCAAAATTTATTAATGATTACAAAAATGTTCAAG
This sequence comes from Endotricha flammealis, assembly GCA_905163395.2. NCBI lineage: Eukaryota > Metazoa > Arthropoda > Insecta > Lepidoptera > Pyralidae > Endotricha > Endotricha flammealis. The sequence goes on along the minus strand of LR990863.1, from coordinate 7,814,837 downwards.
TATATCCTGCGGGTATCAAACCCGCTATTCAGCAAGCGAGAGCTACAATCAACTGAGTCATCGGACACTTAATTCATTACATATCAACTTTATCTTAAGTGTCTATAAAATTAATGATGACAAGAAACAAACATTACCATCAAGTGCTAAGCTAAGCGCAAGACCTTAATGATGCTAACTTTAGTAAGGCAGGAAGTGAGAGGCATTTTGTGGGTAAGGCAGTAAGTAAAACAATACTGGGGTGTTGGCAAACGTTGCGTTAGTTAAACGCGTGCAGCCAGGGCGGGGGCGGATGCATGAATGGGAACCCGAATGATTCATTCATAAGCGCGCATCAACCGAGTTGTACTCTCAGCTTACACTATGCGACATGTCAAGGGATTATAGGAAATTAGGAAGATGGTAACGTGAACTTATGAACTTCGATGAAGTACGACGCAGTATACAACTGTACTTGTTATATCGAAGACCAATAATTGAATTTGCTATTGTCTTTTCATAGGTTTTCTATTTAAAGATAACCAGCGCCACCGACAACGTGGCTCACCACGGTACACGAGCGGAAACATTTTTGATACAAAAACAACTCCTAAGATTTATTTTTGCTATTCATTTTATTTTATTTTTTGTGTGTATAATTTAAAAAATCTATCTTTCTTTTAAAAATAAATAAGACAAAAAGTTTAATATATGTATTCACATAGAGCTCTCACGTATGGTCGTTTTCCTATTATAATGCTAGCTCTACACTATCGCGAAGTTGAGCAAAAACGAGTGTTTGTTGGACGGACTCTTCATCCTACTACTTCTTCACTTTTCCTTTGTCCTCTAACTTAGTGCCGAACTTCACTTCGCTCAACTTCCCGAGTGTAGAAGTAGCATAATAGTCAGATAATTTTATCACTTACCACAATTTACTTAATATAGAATCTCAAAATATGAACAATAACTATGAATGGCATTCAACCTTCGATCATAAAATATCGATATTCAACACAAAAAAAATATTATTTAATTAACCATTTCCTGGACATTACCGCTACGTATAAATAATCCCCGACGGTCAGTTCAGACTATACATACAGTTGATTTGACTCGAAGGCAAAAGGTTATGAGATTTCAACCCATAGATTTGCTGATAGCATTTAACTGGACGGTAATTGTTTGGTGAACGGGCTATTAATTTTATATAATGGCTTTAAGTCCACATTTAAATTACCTAACGAAAATTATGGTTACGGCTCCACGTGAGGCGCCATTGAATCCAAAGCTCGGCGAATAAAAATATGAACATATTTTTTTTATATTGAATTTCGGCTTTTGTTATGACGACATGTTTACTTAAAATCTTTTAAGTGTTTGTGGCGATTAAGGTTTATATGAACTTTTAATCATAAATTCGACAACATTTTGTTGGATCTTATGGGATCTTATTATAATCATAGTGTGTAACTACCTTTACTGGCAGACGTGCTAGGTTGACGGAAATTATATTGCCTAGTCAGCATAGCACGTTCAGGTATTTATCAGATAAGACATGCCTTGTTATTTAGTTCTATAAATACTATTGTAAGTTGTTAATCATTGTCAGATCGTATTAGTAAATCATGTGAAACAAAATACTGGTTTAACTGAATATTCCCACTATAGTGGCATATACCGCCACAGATCTGTTACCAAATATTTCATAGTTTTAATATATATGGTGTAATACAGGGTGTAAGTGTAAAGTAGTGTATAGAAGAAAGGTATTAAGGTTCTCTACCTTCTTTTTGGTAATTTTTGATTGAATGTAGCTCGTAAATTAAAGAATATATTTTAGCAAAGTAAAAATTCTACATTAAAATTACTTTATTTATCTAAGTTTTTGTTGTTTCAAAAACATAATTCGAATTCTTTCACATTTTATATAGTAAGATAAAGAAATTTAAAAAAAATGTGTAAGTAAAGTATAAGACCAAGGGATTTTTCGAAATCTCTGTGGGACCCAAAACAACAGCATTGCGGCTATAAACGCGGACGTCCGCGTTTTCATTAGTGTGAAATTCACACTTGACATTATTTTCTTCTATGAAAATTGGCACTTGTGTCAGGTCTGTGTCTGAAGATGTCTGCTTTTCTGATTTAACTCTCAAGAGTTGAACCGAGTAATAGGTCTCATCGCGGTTCCAACATATCGTTTGTAATTATTTGTCCGTCGCCGCCGGCACCGGACCATATCATTATAATAAACCTAAACGTTTTTTTTTTATCAGAGGCATTCGTGTTAATTCTGCAAAACAATATGTGCAAAAACAATATTTTATACCAAACACTACTATCCTTTCTAATTTATGCATTCATATGAATATTCATAAATATTACTGGCCAGATTTAAACACTTAACTCAAGATTCAGAGATTTGTGGTGATCACGGAACATTCATAATATAAAAATAAATATGTAGATGTTTTTAATAATATTTTTTTGTGATAACTCACTCTAGTTATGTTTTATGAAATGAAAAACTCCTTTTATTTATGGATGTCGTTTATTTATTGCACACCTAGGTCTAAACTTGGTAGTCATCTAAAAATCGTGAAACTTTTTTGAGATGTGTGCAGAAAAAAGAACTACATAGTGTGTTATATTAATGTAATATATATTATTATGTAAACCAATAATTATTATTATGTAAACTGACGGTAAGATCGAGAAGTTCTACAAATATTTCATTTAAATTTTACATAAAAGATTTTAGCTAAAAAGCAGTACTTGATCAACAACTATACAACTAATCAGTTCTGCTATACATTATAATCACATAAGACAATTTGATGCTGTACAAAGTATCATGTAAAATTAGGTATATTAAAATTAACTCCATGTTTGTCTTACAAGTTACAATGCACTAACAATAAATGGAAATTGTATCAGATATCTAATCAGACAGCCACCGATATATTTACAACAAGCCATTTGCATGCAAAAACAATCACACATTGCGCAAATGGAAAATATTCTGTTAGAATGAGCCTAACAAGGAACGCAGTATATAAAAGGCCAGGTTAGATAAGCGATAGATAAACAATAAATTGTGTAAGGCGCAGAACACACTGATGGCGTAGCTTTCTATGATATAAACTTTGGAATCTACACACATAATTACACGATTATCAAAGAGAAGAGAAACCTTGATTGCAGAATGCTAGACCGCCGCCGGTAGTGTATTTGACATCTAATAGGGACACCGCGGTGTCTCCTGTAAAGTCAGACTCAACAACGACGGCCGCAGGTGGGCAATAAGCACTGCAACTTATAGACGTCACAGAGTCACAGGGGACTACTGTCTTGGAGGAAGTAACAATGATTTTATCAGAAGATTAGATGGATTAGGACGGTTTGAAAAGAGTTATCTTCTTAGCAATGTAAGAGACAGTAATTTAAAAAAATTAGGCATACTAAAGCTTTGAAAGGTAGCAAAAAAAAAATTCAAGTAAGCGGTCACGTATCGATACGTGACCATCACTGTTTGTACTGTCTATTGGTAGAATATTATTAGGACCTAATGTTGTTAATACGAAGTCTGCATTTACGTTGTCAAAAATTTCATTTATCGTGCGCTAATATCTTAATTCACGAAATCATCTAACCGCATGACGAATGAATCCGTGGCACACAGCTACTGTACAACGAGGGCTTCAATTACGAAATAGTTCGCGTCAAATAAACGCACCTTAACAAGGTATTTCAATATGTAAACAGTTTAAATAGAGCAGACCGGGAGATAAAACAACTTCAGCCGCCGTCAGTGCGACTTGGACCACTTGGAAATCTTTCTCAATGTAAACAAGATCCGATTAGATCTGTCCGCGGATAATCTCGCTTATTTATTAACACCTGTTGTCGCACTAATACAATCTTTATACATCATCTCTGGAAATACACGCTCGCCAAAAAGTTTACATGTTAAATTTATGTTTCCAACCTATTTCTGTGAATGTCACCTCGATGTAGGTCGGTCGCAGCATAAAATGTTGTTGTATTCAGTAGACGTAACAAATCTTTACTAAAATTAGAAAAAAAACTGGAAAATGCAACTGTTGTCTTTATATTTCATTCTTTTTGATGTTGGCACTACTGGGCATAATTCTGAAAAAAACATTTGAATATAGTGTTGCCCTCTGACATACATAAACAATAATAAAAGTGTTGCACGCACATGCACATGCAAATAACGATTAACGAATAGATAGTGCAGTAACCAAAGAGGATAGTAATAATGGTAGGTATAGAGTGGCAACTCCGGGGTGAAATCGGCATCTATGGAAGGTGCTGCCACCTCAGGGATTGGTGGGTGAACTAAAATTTCAACTATAGCTATACATAGTATGTATATATACCCTTCCCTATAATTTCTGAATATATTTCTTTGTTAGCGCCTCAAAGAAGTCCCCCATCCGACGGAATACATCAAATTTTGAGTATTTAAGTATTCAACTTGTATTTTATTTACATTTTATGAAAATAAATAAATAAATAACTAATAAAATAAATAACGTCAATACTATCGAATGGTCCGTCAGACGATTAATGAAGTACAAAATGGCCGCCACTTTTTTTTTTAATTTTAGTTCTTCCACCAATCACCCAAATGTCGCTGTTGCCTATGAAAATTGACGGTTATACTAAGTGTACTTCCCCTGGCAGTAACTTAGCTTTATTAGTTCATGAAATCTGTGTTGGTGTACTTGACGTTGACGACTGATGTTACTAATATACGTAATAATTGATATGTGGGTGTCGCTTAAGTCGGAGGCGATAAAGATTTCATTGTGTCTAATGGTTTAATCGTGAGGCCGTGAGGCAAGTAAACTTGGCCATGTTCATTGAACTACTATTGCAGCATTGGGATTAGCATTTGCATCGCTGTGTCCCTAGTACTTTGACAGCAACACAATTGACCTGCTTGCTTGTTTGCCTGTTGAATGACATAAAAATAAAGAACCTAGTGTATTATATATACACCACTGTAAAAGTAGAGAAACATTTTTTTAATTTATTGCAACAGGATTATATTTTAATATTATTATGTGACTAGTACTTGCCCTACTAGATCCTTACATATCTTGGTATTCTAAGCTAAATTGGTTTAACATATTATAATCGTACATCTCTTGAAAGCGAGTAGCTCCATAAAGAAGTCACCAGATGTCCTACAAGATACTATCTTAACTAGCTGTAGCCATGTTTGCAACACTTCATTTTGAAATGGGCTACTGGTATTTTAATTTCCGCCTATTTGCGTGTATTGCCTACTATAATTAGTTGAAATAGAAATACTTAAGATGAACCATAAAAGTATACTACTGGCAGTTACATTAGCTACATAGGGATATTACTTATGTAGAAAATAAATAAATAAAATTAATGTATTATTATCTATAATAATTGAAATATACTGGTTTTCATCCGCCGGCCGTTCATTTTCAATTTCTGTCCGTTCTTAATACTCAGAATAAACCAATTCACATTTTATAAGGTACTAGAGAAACCCGCGCAACTTCGTTTGCGTTTATCCCGCTTTCCGGTGGGAATTCCAAAAAATCCTTACTTATCGGTTGTCTATTTATATAGTTACTTCTCATTACAATCTTTGGAGTGGGCGTTTATGAAAAATAGGCTAGCCCGACCGGTGAAGAGCCACACTTATACAGAATATTGACGTGAAGCAGCAATGCGTTTCGTTCGGGGAGTGAAATATCCGAAATTCTTGTTTGTCCCCTTTGTGGTATAAAAAAAATCTAACTCATTCCTTTTACTATTTCTCGCTATATCCTGTTTTTTCCTGTTATAGGTTGGCAACGGGTCAGGGACCCTAGAATCGATGTGCTCCATAGTCGACGGTAATCACCTAATCAAATGATCCATATTCCTGAGCTTGTTTTCCAACCACTTCCGTAAAAAAAATGTATAAGTATATCGGTCATTCAATACCTACAACCTCAGCCTACAACAACACTACGAATTAATAGAGCGAGTCGACGTAATGAGATTTCCTATAAGTGAGAAAGAGACAATATCGTATGCCATTTAACCATTGACCAATTTAACTTGAACCCTGTCAAATATTATAAAATTTAATATTTCATTACTTACTATTTATTATCGATGAATGTGATTCAGTCCGCTTTATACATAGTTAGAATTTTAGCTGTTTTTCCGATATCACAAACAGAATAAATAGACGACATTATGATTGAATATTCACAATTTATAAATTACATGACAGATGTTACACTTCACTTCACGAATGTGTCAAAATGAAATGTAATTGAAATCAAAAGCACTAAGGAGTATGAGTATTGATATCAACTCGAAGAAAATTACCCACAAAATATTTTTTTTTCAAGAATTTCAATAAAATAAGAATCACATCTTCCATCAATTCTCTTAAACAATTTTTATGCAAAATTTGAAGTAGATTGGACCAAGGAATCAAGTTGTCCCATAGTAACTTTACCCCCCTTTTTTACCCCCTTAGAGTTCGAATTTCGAAAAATCGTTTCTTATCGGACGCCTACGTCTTATAATAGTTCCACCTGCCAAGTTTCAGATTTTTACGATGAGCGGTTTAGGCTGTGCGTTGATTCTCAGTCAGTCAGTCAGTCAGTCAGTCAGTCAGTCAGGACAAAGCATTATAAATATATAGACAATGAGGTTTTATATATTCTTCTAAGACAAGAGAAGTAACGCCATACAAAGCATTCGTAAAAAGCCGCAACCACTTCAGAGTGTTAAAGACGTAGCTTTGACACCGATACAAAGCAAAATATGTTTGTCTCTTTTTTTCTAGAGTCAAACTAATTATGTCAAAATGAGACAAAAGCATTACTCCCAGAAAAATGGTCAGAGTTGCCAGCTCATGAATAATTTTCCCATTGAATGAATGAATGATTTTACCTTTTTTTTTCCAAAAATCATTAAATAATATTAATAGTTCGTTATTTCTGGTAAACAAATTAAAGATGAGTGAAATTACGTTAATTTACTAACACGTAGAAATAATATCAATAAGGAAGGAAACTAAGACATTTTATCGAAATGAATAGGTAGGTAGTACCTAAACTTACACATTTTTTTATGTTCGCGGATGAAAAAAATTTTTTAGGAAATTATAGACCATTCAAGACTGTAATACTGATGAAAGTTATTCACAGTAATTTAGAACAATATTTAAATTTGTCATCAGAAGCAAATTGTAATATAGAAGTTTTGTAAGTAAATTCTTTAATAAAGTCGGATACCGACTTCTACCCGCACGTACGCAACTATCGGCATAATCAGGGAAACCTGTTATTGGCCTTATTGTTAGTTTATAAATTGTACCTATGTATTTCATTAACTGTAAAGCCTCCTCTTCACAATGGGCCATGATGGGCGACTAAAGGCACACACGATAGTGTAGAGGGATTTTAATTCTATTTTGGTATAATTTGAACAAAATTAAGCATACTTACTTGTGAAAAGTGACACCACTTGCTTTGTTATTCGTTTGGGACCGCGCGCGACGTACATGCTTTAACAGCGCATTTACCCATTTTTGTGTTAATATTGTGAGATACGCATTCACTGAACGTATTTTTGGAAAATGGCGCCAACCGTAAAGCATATTCTTTTAGCAGAGATTTTTTTTTGTTTTCTTCACCCATTCTGGGTAGGCAAAGGGAACTATGCCCATACAGCCAAGTCTTCAGTAGATTTTTTTTATTGTTAAGAAATGAAAATGAAATTTAAATAAAATAAAATAATAAATTTAAATAATTTCACCGTTACCACAATGAAAAAGATGAAATTGTTACTTCACTGTCATAGTAATAATATCATTATGTCAAATGTCAGTTAAAAGCCATATCAAAAAGAGGAAAATGATTTGTTTTTTCTTGTCTTGACGTGCGTAGCACTAGCGATTGATTTTAGTATCAATCAATTTTAAGTAAATAATTAATTCTAGTTTGAGCCTGGTTGTAGGTTTACTTCTACTGTGTTACTAACGATACATAAAGGCGTATGAGTTCGTCATTGACTAAACTCCCAACATTTGGGAAACTTAAAATCGTTTTTACTGGCAACACTGTTGACAAAAACAATGCGTAATAAATTAATTTCGATTTTAATACTATTTTGGTATAATTTTAACATAATTAAGCATTCTTATTTGTGAAAAGTGATACCACTTGCTTTGTTATTAGTTTGGGATCACGACATACATGTTTTAACAGTGCATTTAACCATTTTTGTGATATTATTGTGAGATACGCATTCACTGAACGTCAAACTACGACTAAGTCGGAAGAAATTCAACTAAGACTGTGGCCTCAGTCGACGTGGCAGCGGGTATGTGTCAAACATTACGAATCTATAGTAATTAACAGATCACTGTATAAAGATGACAAAATTTTTCAAATGGTCATGCATGACCGTGTTCTGAAATATTATGTTCTAATTGCCACTAATTACGTACAGTATGCACACAAAAGTATGTTAGTAGTGTCATAGTTACATGAATTGTTATAAAACAACCATTCCTCACGCCCACAGGCAGAATTTGTGAATGGATAGTCTACCGGCTTGGCTCGTTTGAGCTCTGTGGGGCTTGCAACAGCGGTCGCCTACGTTCGTTGCCTGGAGGTCGTCAACTTTCATTCATAGATCTGACGTAGGCATCCGTCGGTCTATCTGAAAAATCTATGTGATTCTAAACATTTTTATGAATTTCAAAGAGTGTTTTTAAAGTTCATAGCAGATTATATTTATATGTTGCTGTAACTATGGACGGAGTGCAAATCTAATCTAGTCGATTGATTTCGAAAATCAAACCATCAAATTAGTCACTGTGACTGCTTTGACGCTGACCAAGAGTTTAAATCAGTGCTATCTTAAGGTAGTATTATTATAGTATAACTTTTTTCTGTTTGTACATTGCAATTTGCCTTTCGAGTTATGTAAAAATGAACAAACAAACAAAGTAACTGTCGCGAACTGACGAAAATTTGCATTTGAGATTTGAAAGTAAAAGTTGAACTATATTTCCATATACAATGTATGTATATGGAAATTTTGGAAGTTTGTGTAACCGAGAAAACTTTACTCGTACGTCGTAGGTCGTGTCAGTCGTGTCTCGTTAAAAAGAAAATAAATTATTATGGTTTATTAGACCCGTGTCACCCGTGGCTTCGCTCGCGTTGATGTCGTTATACAATTCAATTAAACAAATAGATGTCACGTAACTACTATACATACCTGCATTTATAGTAGATTTTTGACTTTTGATTTGAGGTTAGGTAGTATTGCGATTTCTAGGGATTTGACATGAAAATATTGATTAGAGCATTAGAGCTCACAAAATTATCTCTCTCCTTTATTCTTAAATAAGAATCGAATAGAAACATTAGATACCTTACCTAATATAATTTTGTTGTGCCCGTATTGTTTTTCGTGTGTGTATCGTTTTTTTTTTGTTTTAAAATTTTAATCCTTATTCTCTACAGTTTTTTATGTCCACGGCGGGTAAAAGGTTACATCTTTTTCTCCACTTTAGTAACAGTTAGGCATTGATTGCTATACCTGCAAAATCATTTTTTTACATTATAGTTGTATAATAAAATGAAGACTTAAATAAAAAGTACCTATCTGGAAAACGTCTTGCATGAATCCAAAACCTTGGGAGACAAAGCCCAAATATATAGGTAAGGTACCATAATTCATATGAAATAGAATTTACTTTAATTCATTCTGTTAACCCCGCATGCCGTCACGTCGTCATCCCAATTTGTCCCCTGTACCTTGACGGTAAACTTCAAAGGATAATGCCGCAGCGCAGCAATAAAGTGAATTATTTTGGTGTGCTGTCGGCACACACCATATTTGTATAGAGATGATCAGCAAAGTGTAGAGCTCGAAAATAATATTTGATGACGAGTACATATAAGGGATTTATGACTGAGCATTATTGTTTACTAGTTTCACAGTCGGTATCAAAATTACAGCTGTCACTGTCAAACTAAAGAAGAAAAAAAAGAGATAACTTGAGACTTCGTGTGGAGTTAAAATGCGTTTTAGAAACAGGTTGTAATTCGGATAATACTTAGATCCTTTAATAAAAATGGTTGGCTCTCTCACAGGATATGATTCGTTGAGTGCAGTGAAAGATCTAGAAGTCCAAGTCCTTCTCTATCCACTCCTTTCTCCCTTGACCATTTGACGTTTTTATTCGACCTTTATTATTATAATATCACATTTTGAAACTGATTCCTTATCAATATGTAGATCAAACATTAAAATACCAGGATAATGGTATAATGAGGAACTCCATAAACTATGATCATAAATCGAAACATAGGAGTCAAAACGTTATAATTGATGCATCTCATTTCAATAATAAAATAATAATTTAAAATAATAAATATACCGCTTGATTCGTTATCGTGGTATTCATTCGAGTTGTCACCTTTATTCAAAAATCGATTTTATGTATGACAAAAAACATCTGTCTTCGGACAAATTTTATATCTCCGGTATGTGGATATAAACATTATAGAAATAACACACGTCAGACTGTCGCTGACAATCATTAAATTATAATTGATAAAAACTAACTATTGAAATGATCGTCTATTAAACCGTTTAAATCATCTAACCCAACAACTTTGGCCCGAACGATGGCGTCCAAAATATTCCCATCGTTCATTGACACGTGCCAAACCTGTTTCTGGCAAGTTTTTCTCAATGGCCGCTTCCTTTGTGAGAGTAAACATATTCAAATGTTGCGATTAATTCATAGCTAGATAGTACCATGCTTTTATGAATGGAAGACGCGCGGCGGTGTGCGTGCGCGCACCGTGCACACACGCCCGCCTAGATTTGCATACCGGCCTAGGCCCGACTGGCCCGACACGTGCTGCGTTGCCTTCGTTTCGAGCACAGTTACCTCTTCAATATTCGAGAAGTTAATTTTAAATGTAAATTATATTTGAAAGTCAAAATTATTATAAATTATGATATATTGAGCCCCTTGCTCCTCTCGTGAGATATCTGTGTCGATTTTGACATTTTCATTCATGCAGACAGCGGGTATATGATCACATTTCGTTTCTTTACATTCCTCAACACTATGTTGATGTAGTGGCATTTGACATTAAGCTCCTTTATTAGTTCGTTAAAGCTCACAAGTCATTAGGTATCGCGAAGCGTGCGTCGCATTGTGCTCGTCCTAGCACAAAAGGATAAACGTTTGCCAGCGCAGTACAAGAACAGCTTGTTAGCATGATTTATAGTACCAGCACACGGACACATTCAATACACGCACATTCAATGTGCTTCGTGTTCATTGAATTTAGACAGAGAACCGCACTAACTTGGCTTATCCAATTTTGTATGTGCAAAACGATAGGCTTCGTCTTGTAACAGAATACGATTAAATTTATGCGTATACTATTGCGCCATTCCGTTTAATCATAGTAAGTAAATAAAAGTAAATATAAACATTCATTGTGGCATTGTAATAGTAAACAAAGAAATACGTGTATAGGTAGGCGGATACAGAGAATCTCAATAGATGATCGCGTGCCGTACCGTGCACAAGGGCCCTCGGATGATCAAGGCACGAGTCATTTCCGGCGCGACTGTCTACTCGCTGTTGTAACCGAGAAGAATCGCTGCTAATTTATAATCGTCACTTTCATAAACACTGACTCACGCATAAACAACAAGGCAGCTGCGTTGGCGCACCGTTGGTGGGTTTCAATCGACGTAATGCAGCTTTACGCAATTTTCGCCTCATCTCGGATAACTGATGAGTGATAATTAGATGGCGCCTACTTTTTGTAGTGTTTGCGCAAGTGTGAATAGCATAGATGTCCATTTTCGCGCGGAACCTTGGGAAATCGTTGCCACCGTTCAAGTTTCCTCATGTTTACAAAGCATTTACCAAATTTTATGAATGGATTCGTCAAATATTCACACGTGTCACGCAACACAAAATTTATTGATAAGATTGCATTCATTCAACTGTACATAGTGTTGTTGTAACGTGTACTTTGAGCGTTGCTGAAGTATTGTGTCAACAGGGTGTCAAGGAGGCACTAAACTTATTAGCCATGGACGACGCCGGGCGACCGTTGCGTTGCATGTAGTGGTACCTACTCGAGTGGCGCGAGACGCCGCGCTCTGGCGCCAGCCTCCATATGATAGAAACCATCCAATTTTTCCGTTTCCATCTCATTAGTGGTTTAAAACGTGACATAAAATTTATGTATACCGGTTTGTTCACGACTTTATGCAAACTATAGACAACAGTGTATCGCTCTTAATTGTGAACGACCAATAGTGAACTCGGTCGATACCATTTTAGAATCCACTTGAAAATAGGAAACACATTAAAAGTAAATTATAGTTATGGGAAGACATATAAAACTATTTTATTTTGTTCTTAAATATTGTAGTTTAAATATAATTAAATACGTTATCAGATAAGTAAATAAAATGGGCACTTGCGTTCTGAGTACGTTCTTCTTCACAGCTCATCTAGACTTTAATATGCAGTTTCAAAGGATTAAATCCAATAACGAATTCTAATCCTATTAGACCTAAGGATTAAAATTTAAATAAGTCAATTTTACAACATCGAGGCTTTTCTTGAGCTGCGTAATCTGCAATGTGTGCATATTACACGTGAGTGATTTAATGACAATAAGCAGCTTAACGTAAACAAAACAGATTTTTATTGAGAAGTAGGAAAGTGGAATGTCACAATAGCGTCGTAGTAGGCGTGTAACGGGATCTTCGGCGCCAGCAGTGTTTTGGTGCGATAGCGCTTTGCAACACTACATCGGTGATATGTGCGAAGATTCTCTGTATCTTGTTGTCTGTGAAGTTTTAACAAAATACATTGAGGGCAGAGAAGACCGAACCGTTATCAATCAATTCATAATCATAATGCCGTGTAGTAACATCTTCATAATATGATGGTAGTAGATTATCATACTAATATTATAAATGAGAAAGTCAGTTTGTTTGTTATTCCTTCACGGTTTGACTAATCAGCCGATCATTATGAAAATTTGTATACATATTTATATATTGTTAGGGGTACAGAGCCCAACATTGGCAAAATTTACGCGGGCGAAGCTACGGGTAACAGCCTAGTTTAATAATAAATATGAATTACTAGCTGTTACCCGCGGCTCAGCCCGCGTGGTCAAGGGAAAATGTCAATAATTTTTCCCATGGGAATCCCTTTATCCCGTGGGGAAAAAAGTAGCCTATGTCACTCTCCAGACCTTAAACTATCCCCAATCAATAAAAAAATCATGTCAATCCGTTCATTACTTTCGACGAGAAGGGAGGACAAACAAACACACTTTCACATTTATATTAGTATGGATATATACAACACTAGCTGTTGCCCGCGGCTTCGCCCGCTATGTTGGGCTCTGTACTCTCGTGTGTTGAAAAAAATAATTGAGCACAAAGTCCGGTCCGGTCCGGTACGGTCCGATCCGGTCCGGTCAAGTCGGTCCATACATCGTTACTTCATAAAGGGAACCTCAATACAAAACTCAGCTTTCTAGGTTGAGCACACACGATAATGCACCTATTTTTCCCGTTCCCATTGGAATTTAAAAAAACCCGTCTGTATCCTTTCCTACTTTATAAAGTACAAAATCTAAGCGTTCTAGGTTGAGCGCCCACAATAACACACGTGCAGTCCTATTTGACCCGTTCCCGTGGGAATTAAAAAATTCCGTCTTTATCCGTGTCTATATCATAAAAGGAAACTCTATACAAAATCTCAGCTTTCTAGATTGAGCGTCCACAATAACACACGTTGCAGTCCTATTTGTACCGTTCCCGTGGGACTTAAAAAAATCCCGTCTTCATCCTTGTCTACATCATAAAAGGAACCTCTATACAAAATCTCAGCGTTCTAGGTAGAGCGCACCGCACCCCATAAAACACGAGTAGTCTTATTATTCCTGTTCTCGTGGAACTTTAAAAAAAAGTCACGTCTCACGTCAGGTCACCCCATTTCATCCCTCTAGGGGTTGAATTTTGAAAAATCCTGAAACACGTACTTACTCATTTACCGCCATGCTGAATTTCATTCGAATAACTTCAAAAAAGGCAAAGTTTCATACTAACTTTGCACCCCCGTTTAACCCCCTAAGGCATGATTTTTGAGAAAAATATTTTGTTCGTGTTTAATGCCTTTCAATAAAGAACCTTCATGCTGAATTTCATTCGAATAACTTCAAAAACGGCAAAGTTTCATACTAACTTTGCACCCCCGTTTAACCCCCTAAGGAATAAATTTTGAGAAAATATTTTACTCGTGTTTCATGCCTTTCAATAAAGAATCTTAATGCTGAATTTCATTTGAATACCTTTAAAAACGGCAAAGTTTCATACTAACTTTGCACCCCCGTTTCACCCCCTTTGGAGTTGAATTTCGCAAAATCCAAAAGTCTTAGTGAGCACCTACGCCCCAAAAGGAAACCCCATGCAAAATTTGAGACTCCTGGGCACTTGTAGTTTCGGAGATTTCGTGATGAATCAGTCAGTGATTTTCTCGTTTATATAAGAGAACGTGCATGTGAGGGCCTAGTCTCTGAACAAAGATTTTAATTTCATAAGATTTTTTGTTGTGATCTTAAGCACAGCACAATTATACTTTTCCAAAGGGACTGCTTTGATTTCTCTTTTTTCAATTGTATATATTATTTATATGGGCATGACAATTTGGGACAACAGTCTTGCTGAAATATTGCCGGCGCGCCCACACTGCTCTTAGAAAACTCATCGTAGTACAACGTCTGCATACTAACAATAATGAGCGATTATGAATCTGGGACACGAGATTCGCGTTTATATTACACTTTGTAGATCGCGTTATTACTCCCGCAATATTGCCGTTCCCATGGGGATGTGTTACTAATGGTGAAAAAACAAAAAGTATAGTTTATACGCCTATATAGTCGTAAGCGGTTGACTTGCAATCGCAATAGAGACTAGAAAATCGACTTGTATGTATGTTTTTATATTTTTAACTGTCTTTTTATTCTGACTAATCTAGGAAACCGCCGCAGGAGTGATATTAACGGGAAGTCGATAGCTTCATCACTACATAGTATAAAACAAAGTCGCTTTTTCTGTCCCTATGTCCCTTTGTATGCTTAAATCTTTAAAACTACGCAACGGATTTTGATGCGGATTTTTTTAATTGATAGAGTGATTCAAGGGGAAGGTTTTAAAGTATCATACATTCCAAAATTCCCACGGGAAAGCGGGATACACGCAAACGAAGTTGCGCGGGTTTCGCTAGTACATTATAAAGAATATCATGAGTTTCTTTTAATACTTACTATAGAAACTAGCTTTTCCCCGCGGCTTCGCTCGCGTTTATTTTATGACATAGATCTCGTTTGACAACAAAACCCATAGCGCGACTTGTGGTGCCATCTGTTGGCCGATACAGCGCCCTCTATAGTAGAAATTTTTTTTTCCATTGAAACGACATACTTTCACGGGATTAAAAGTAGCCTATGTTGGGATCTGTACCCCTAACAATATGTATGCAAATTTTCTTAATGATCGGCTGCTTAGTCAAGCCGTGAAGGAATAACAAACAAACAAACTTACTTTCTCATTTATAATATTAGTAAGCCAGTAAGGATAGTAAGGATTTCCATAAGATGTTGATGTGCGTTACGTATATATGTATGTTCCGAATAGGTTTTAACTAATTAAACATCACTTTGGTAGATATTAAATTAGTCTATATTCATTTACTGGAGAGTCTTACATTTTGTCTTATTCATGTCAGATTCGAAAGTAATTTATGCAGATTACTTTCCAATGTAACAACAATCTATGACATTTATCGTTTATGTTAGTTCTAGTATGGTTATGAAAGAAAGAAATATTTACAGTTTGAGTATTTACATAGTCACAGTAAATAGGTAAGAATAGCTACGTATGTGGTTAAGGACTTTTATAAATGTAAGTACTTATTATATCAATGCAAAAAATCTCAAAGTTTCAACGCATAAATATCTGGAGATACAAATCAGATTTGAAAGACTGCAATAGCATTTGATTGCCCACTTATTAGGGAACGATTGCTTCAACATCAGCGGCTCTAGTCTCGTCAATCTCAATAGCTGTCTCACTCATACAAAATAGGAATTGAGAGAGAGAGAGAATATACTTTATTTGCAATATACAATACATCTTTAAATAATACAACGTACGGAAAGCTTATAGACTAGTATAAAAGCTATATCTTTTCAAGGCAACCTTAGGGTAACGAATTTCTTTGAGTCAATTGAGTGGGATAGCGAATGATATTGAGACGAGATTTGAACGATTTTTGTAACGAGAATAGGGGCTGTTTATGGCCTAACCATAGTGTTGTATTTCCAAGCAAATTAAAGTTAAGGGGGGGGAGATTTTGGTAATAGCCAATTTTATTGTAATTGCTCTAGGCGGAACATTGCGAGCGGAAACTAAAGATCAGTACGGAAAATTAGAAGAAGTTCAGAAATAGCTTACGTAGGTAGCAAAAATTACACTATTCATTTCTTAATAAAACAATGTGGCGTTTGAAAAATATAAACACTAAAGAATTACCTTGCAATTGTATGTACATATGTAATTACCTAATAACATGCAATTGCAAAACATCTGTTCGTGTTATAAGCGGGGGCGTTACGTAAACAAAGAGTTGGGCGGACCTGCTACTGGGCGCCTCCCCTCCCCCCCTCCCCCCACCCCCTTCGAGGTAATCCCCCGCCCCTCTAACCCTCGGCACCTGCACCTGCGCCTGATCATATTTTCGCAATCAAGGCAAAATTCGACAGCGTGGCCGACGCGTTACGATTGGCGCCACCCGTCACCGATTACTCATATTAATGTCGACAGTTGACTACTTAATAAAATAAATTGCGCAATATTTATTATGAAATGTAATCATTAACCTATATTTTATAATTCGGTGTAATGCTTATGTGTAACATGAAATGATAAATACTAATTTAAGTCAAGTAAAAAGCAGCACCGCAAAATCTCATTGTATGCCAGTTGTGGTGGCGAGGTGACAACTATTTACTTTAACAGTTTTCTTAGTTCTATAATTTCTGTCAGTCCTGTAATTATCAACCTACCTGTATCATATACCCATACGACGTAAAATACATAGACAGGTATAAAAATTTATAGTAAAAGCAATACCCAGAACTGTTATACTTAAACATAATTCCATAAAGCGATGCAGAAATCATGTAAAGGAAGTAAAGCTAAGCTTGTAACTTAGCTGAGATTTGAATAACACTTAGCACGGCCCTAAAATATATCGAGCCACAATCTGAGTGTACACAAAGCGAGGCAAGAGAGCTGCGGCGTCTCCTCGCGATCGGCTTAGCTACCTGAGTGTGAGCACCAAGCGAGCGCCATAAAAGGTTACCGAGGAGAATTGGACAGGCAAACATTAATGATTTTTGTTTCATTTACATTTTACATTAACAAAAAATATTCTTTAAAAGTCCATGCTAACTCGGCGACCACATATGGCGTCGATTCGCCGCCACCTACTAATTGTGAGCGACACTAGACAAATATATCGCCTTTTATGGTCGCGACCGGTATTAAGTATACTGATTGGTAAATAAACAGAATACAGGATCGTAGATGAATCAGCTCTCGATCGGGCCGTGATTAGGAGCGATTAGCATGCGCCCGCGCAGCGGCGTCTACCAGCGACCCACGTGGGAGGTGGGAGGACCCTGCTCAGCTATTGTCTTACAGCGCGTTATAGCATTATAATAGCACTGCCATTGCACACTATTTATGTAAATCCACTTGAGAATTCAATTTGTTCGTGGTAATGTATTCATGAACGGATATTAGTATCGAGATACAAAAGTGATTCTCGTCAACGACCTGTCAACGAGCGGCACATGTCGTTGTCGCCGACTCTGATGAGCTTTAAAATTGGGCAAAGTCGTAAATTACGTCGGCACTCGGCGATCGACACTCGGCACTATGCGTAAACGACGCATACGTTTTATTACAAATTGAGTTTCATCCAACACGTACCTGTTTCCACATCTTCCCGATGTAAATAAGCATCTTTATAGATTCTTCGTAAAGAAATAAATTTCGATTCGATCGATTATCGAATTGAATTAATCTTAACGATTCGAACCACTCATTCGAACTTGTCATCGGATAAAATATTGTGATTGGTTGAATGATTAGTACGAATGTTGATGATAAATTTTTCAAGGGTGGTCAACGTGACGTCGAGAGGTCAATAATTCTAGCTTCTTCCGTTTGTCGTACATAGCTCGGATGAGTCCGCTAACAGATACCTTGATTTATTGTTATCCTGTCAGGGTAATGTATAGCCAACGCGTACAGATAGCATCTCGCTACAACACCGGTCTCTCAGGATATAAACACGAACAGAATGATTACTGCCATGTGTCTGCGGTTGACTGACCATCAGGCGGGCTTATCGCGCCGGTCGCGCCTTCGCACTTCGGCTCGCGCGTGCCCTGCGCTGGCCGGCCGTTTTATTGGTGTCGGCGCCATCGACTACTTTCTCGTCTCACAGACAACAATAACGCTCAAATTGGAAACCAAAATGATTTTTACAACTCGCAGCTGTCGTAACATATAACAATCGACCGTCGGATAGCTCAATCGCGATCGCCTGTTACCTATACGTGAACTGTCGTAAATTCCGTGAGCGAACAGCCACTTAACGCGGGAGCGATACTCCGAGTTATTCGGATTGTTTGCTCGTTACCGCGTATAGTAGGTACTTCTAACGAAGGCACCCAAAACCGTTCCCACAGTCGTCGATCAACGCAGTAAAAAAACCAAGTATCTACGAATTAACACGTCCGAGCGTTGTGTGTATGAAAACACTCGGTGGCCGCGAGGAGGGCCCTCGTGCTGACGGAGAGCTGTCCGCCGCCGTGCAGCGGATCGGGCGCAGCGACCCGCGACGCCCTGACAACTGACGACGCGCGTAAGATGGTTATTCGATGTCTTTAATTTACCATAATTTTATACTAAAGATGAACACACGAGGTTGAAGACTCTTGAATGTTGATTGCTAGTCAATGATGCACGCAGTTGTTAATGGACCATAAGTTCTATAAATTGACATTCATTTATGAATAAACGGACCTACTCTATTCCCACTGAAAGTTAAAGTCAAGAATTTCAAACTTATTTGAGGAGCATCTCGGAAGTGAACGCAATGGCTCTCGCGACAGTTACGCTCAAGTACTAATATTTTGAGTAAACAAGAGACCCAGTATGTGTGTGAAACTCAGCCCAGTTCCGATCAGACGCACTCGTTAATGCACAATGTAAACTACACTTAATCTTTCACTTTGTGCCGCTTAGAGAGAAATTAACGAAGAAATGCTACGCAAACACTGACTATACTCGTCATATTAGCGCGTTCCTTTGCCGATTGCGGGAACTTTGCATTGAGCTTCTAAGTTTACACAGATAGGATTAATTTATGTCAGTATGTCATGAGATTCTACTTTTCGACGGATGTTCTTAATTCCTTAGTTAAAGAAGTAAACTAAAATAATGTTGACCGACGCTGCTGTTTCGTAGAGTTTCCTTATTTATGCTGAAAGAAAATTGATTGCAAATGTCAATAGGTAAAACTAATTTCTTTATTTTTCACACTGAATAAAAATATTCCTTCATCCCCGTCGCATTAAAGTTCGAAAATGAGTTAAGACATTTTAAGACGCATAATGTCGCCTAGTTACGTACCTATATTAATAACAAATTAATTGCCAGCGAATGATACGCAAATAATGCACGCAACCACCACATATATAATGTGAAATAATGTGAAAATTAAGCAGTGCAATTCTTGCAATGTGGTTTATACAGCGCAATCAGCAGTAGGTAATAAGTTTGTGCGCGACATTCAGGGCTGAGCGTGGCCAGCAGGCGCAAATAAATCAGCATTTG
This sequence comes from Endotricha flammealis, assembly GCA_905163395.2. Lineage (NCBI taxonomy): Eukaryota > Metazoa > Arthropoda > Insecta > Lepidoptera > Pyralidae > Endotricha > Endotricha flammealis. The sequence goes on along the minus strand of LR990863.1, from coordinate 7,794,791 downwards.
CCGGTAGATGGACGGTTTAATTATTGATTTATTGTGCGGTGCCCGAGCCGGGCGCCGGCTAATTGGTCCTGCGAGGCTCGCGTGACACCGGCCACGCGGGAATTATTGAGACAAAATCGTCCAATATTGAACACAACCGCGCCTCATGACTTCGTTACCTTTATCGCGCGAACAATTGTCCAACAAAGCTGCAATTGTAGCTCACTTTAATAAATTACGTGTAACCCCAACGCGTTTGAATAATGGCATTGAAATGTTGCATGCAAGGATGTTCGCCTGTCAAGTCGATGTCACTTGTGAAGGCAACGTTACGTCACAAGGCGGAAAGTCGTCGGGTCAGTGGCAGCGTTTCGCAGTGGACGAACTGAACTTTACTGGGCGATGTGTGGCGGTGAACCGTAGATGCCAGGCGAGAACAAACACCAGTGAGGCACTCGTCAAAAACAAGTCCGGTGCACACTACCGCCTATTGACAATAGCTTACCTACGCTGGAAATATTCACGAAAGTTAGACGCGGATTATTTATTATAAAACTATCGAATAGAGATCCCAAAGTTGAGATACTTTTTCTTTGTCACAGTAGTAAAGAATAATATTAATGACTAGATTTTTAAACAGATATTGAACTTGCTTTCGTTAAACTATTTGAGTATCGCGTAGCATTAAGTGGAGCGAGCATAAGTAAACTACAAGCATCGTCGCAGAGCCAAGCACGCACTCAGTTCTTGTTCAATATTTTAGTAGCGACTCAAGACAAACAGAACTCCTTTGTTGGAGGTCAAACGTGTGTGAAGAGAGTTTCCGTGTCACTCACGGGCTCGCTGGATACACATTAGCGCAGACTTCTCGGACAAATATTTTTTGTTCTCCCATGATCACCATTAGCTGGTAGGCTTGACATATTTTAGATGTTTGTAGTTATGACATCCCGTCGCCATGAGAGTTTTGTTTGTGCCGCGTTCATCGACACGTTCGGTTTGTTCCAAAATATTTTTATCTCCCTAGTACGGGGAATGGATCGCTGAGAATTCGAAATGCCCTGATCGCTGAGTACGTTTACTGCGCTTGTCAAATTTCTCGCGTTTTACGACTTTGATGTGAATGTCCAGAGTGGACTTTATCGAATTCTCGGCGCCCTTAGCGGTCAGAGAGAACCATCGGAGCTAACGCTAAAGTTACGAGTCGCACAACTCGTGAGATAAGCTATCGACCGACTCGAGTGACATTATGGCCATCGATAACATCGCAATCGAGTCGCTCGCCGATAAACAAATATTTTGATTGGTCCGTCTGCTACAAATTACGCTTGATAGCATCTACTTCGAGGTCGGTAATCTTCAATGACGGGGAACTCATAATAGTCATTACAGCTGTTGATTTATTTTTAAAAGTCAGATCACAGCTCTCCTATGTAAGTAAATATTGGTAATACCGATCCGATATCGTTTTAATACTAGATTATGGGTACTTTGTACTAGTTTTATGTCCTTCCGATAACTCGATATCTTCAGTTATAATGTTGATAAAAGATGTGAATGCATAAAGAAAACAATCGCATTAACCAAAGATTGCTGTATATTTTACAAAACTTTAAAAAAACCTTATCAAGTACACATATATTGTTATTAAAATGTCCTACATTTATTATACAGGAATATATTATCTGTTTTTGGATGTTACTTATGTTTAATCACAATATTTGTAATTGATTTTCTTTATGTTATTATGATATTACTGACCTGCGTTAACTTTTGCCATGGCCATGAATGGTAACATAAATAATTTAAAAAAATGCAAGGTAAACTAAAATTAGCAGATCTAATATTTCTTAACTTCTTGTACAATTTTGCATAGATAAGCCGTTGTAGGTAGAGTTGTCGCTATCTCTAAACGAAAACCATAAATAATTGATATTTTAATGTCACAAATAATATGTGTGCAACAACAAAATAGTTTAAAGTATACAGAGACTACATGACATATTTAGTTTTAATGAACAATGACTCTTATAGCCCTGTCTAGTACTAATAGTTTACTTTGTAGCATAGAAGAGGCTTTGCGTCGATTTTTGTATAGCTCTTACAAGATGTGCCGTGGCTAGCTTATAAGTTATCGCATGTAATAAAATTAAATGTAACACATTTCTCTTTTTCATGTAATCTTCATAATTTATACACATTTTTAGTTCGCGACGTGTATCGGCGCCCGCGGGTACATACGTGTGGACGTACCCTCACTTTGTACTCGTTTGGTACAAACATGTATTCATGTATCGCTTTTGGAATATCACAACACGGTTATAAATTGGGTCCCGACATTATTATAAGTTAATCCTTGTTTGTTTTCATGTTACTTTGTTTGTATTGCTGATTTTGATTTACAGAAAATAATAACGTTAATTGTAACAAAAAAAACCGGGCAAGTACGTGTCGGGCCACGCACAATGTAGGGTTCCGTATTGGCTACGCTTTGCTTGCTTGCAGATGAGTACAATGCCATATTCTATGACATTTGTAAGTTTTCATTAAAGAAATCTTAATTATAGTTATTTATTTACTACTATTACTTAAATATAAGTTCGTCGGCTATTACTCGGTAACTAGTAGAGCCTACTTAACCGTTATAGTTTTCATTGAAGGTTCAGCATATGGACTACTACTATGATTTTTTTTTAATTTCTAAACATAAGACTTCCGGAGATAGAGCCCCCCCCCCCCCGGACCACCGTGCAAAACGAAAATTGACACGATAAATGAAAATAATTCCGAAACGAATTATTGTATCGATAAATGGTCTTGCCACACCCTCAATGTTTTTTTTTTTTTTTTTTTTTAAGTAAAGTATTAATATGTAATTCCTACTTTAGAATATTACAATCTAGCTATTGGCTAATTAGTAATTTAACTTTAACCTAAACTTATAAAACGTATAGTCTAAGAATATTGTCCATCGACTTATCTTAGTGTCTGTTAATTGAAAACACTTTGTTCATGTGTTATAAATGTTATTGCACTATCACTAGTATTGTTTTCACTACACTACACTAACTCAAAGGGTTTAGTTCTTTTGAGCCAAGGCTCAATGTTTTGAAAAAAAAACTATTTTTCAAATTTGGTTGCACTTTGTTAGCATTGATAATATGTGTATACATACCAAATTATAGCTCTCTAGCATTAAGCGTCTAGGCGCTAGACCGCGGACAGACAGACAGACAGACGGACATGGCGAAAGTATAAGGGTTCCTTGTAGTTTACTACGGAACCCTCAAAAGCACTTAGTACTATTAAATTACCTAACTAGCAGAAACTAATTAGAAACAGGCTTTTTAACAATTAAATGTACCTCAATAATAAGAATTCTAATTTTAGCTCCACTTTTGCTTATCAGGGAAAATAATATAAGAAATCGTCTATTCTAAAAGTGCTTCGAAAATAAATGTTTATTTAGACCAAAATAAATAAACAAGCGCTGTCTTGCTCATAAAATATAAAATAAGCCAGATCGCGCCTGAAATTAAATGAGACTAGATTTTAACTGTTCTAATTACGAAAATAGACCCGCTACATTACATAACTGCATATTATGTATAAGTAACTGCAAAAGAATATATTTACATTAAAGTTATATTCTCTCACGCACACAAAGTTGGTTTTGTATTCAGCTTACTTATGAAGCGCATCATAATGATTGGTCAATAAAGTATCGTCGCCTAGGTGGCATTTAGTGCTGGCAGGTTGATTATAATTTAGGCTGCCATTAAATGCCACAGATTCAAGACCAGCGATGGCGTGTTTATCAATAGCTGTTTGCCCTAATTTGCAATCTCGCTCAGCATCGGGACCTAAATCAGGCAGCTATTTAGAAAAAATGGTCCGGTCAGGTTTTTTATTACGGCCATAAAAGCCTTAATTGGTCTTTGATAGTTAATACGATGATGTGAATGCAGATGGCGCTTTTTGTCACAGAACAGTAGCTCTATTCTTATCGTGATACACTTCGAAGTCTCTCTATCAAAAACGAACTTTATGTTAGAGTTAATTCGGTACCTGAAACGTGCTAATCGGGGGTACAAACTTAACATCACACCTTACACTTCAGCTAATCTAAACACGTTGGTAAATGGGTGCAAAATTGTATCATAAACAAAAAATATGCTATTATAATATTATCAATCCTTAAAAACCAAAATATCTCGAGAACCACTGGACCGCCCATACATTGGGGTGTTTAATGTTGTTGCTTTTGAGCCCCCCAATAAGCACGGTCTGGGTGTACGTCGAATTACAAATAACCCTGTAGTATTTTGACAGGTGAGATCGAGAATGTGAATTTTGATTAACCAGTATAGAATCAGAACCTAGTACATCGGAATCCATTAACAGTTAATGCTGTTATGTCGGGTGTGATGTGATTTATGTAAACTCAGTGCGCATTCCCATTGCTTGTTCCCGGAGGGATGCCGCGGTGCGGACGGCAATAGAGCGCCTCCTGGGGCGGCCGCTCGCTCGCTACTTGCCGCAATGGTTATCAACTCACTGAATAGATAATCTACAGAGAAACAGCATCATATGCTCAAATGACGGCAGGTTCTTTTTCTATCTCAAACTGCCTACATGTTTCATAAACATCAGCGTCAGCCACTAGCAGTCTACTGCTGGATATAGGCCTCCGACAAATGTGACCAGTATGACTGCAATTCAAATGGCTTGTATCTTGTAACACTTTCTCATGAACCTCCACCACTTTCTCATGAAACCAACATGTGAGCTCCAAGAAACGCTGCAATATCTTTCTCTCGGAACATCAATAATTTTCGCTGTTCATTGTCAATCAGTAGTTCGTCTCGTGATAATTCTGGCAATAAAGACGCAGCGGTGAAAATGAATTTTGGACTAGTTGATTAATGCTTACAATTTAAGAGCAGTAGTACGTAGTAGTTACAGAGCCTTAGTTCAGCATCAAGTATCAAGCAGACTATCTATTTGCAAGACGCGATTCTTAGTGAACACGTGCCAGGATGTAGCTGCAAGCTAATTAAAATGAACTCTTATCGCTGATATCTAGTGTATTACAAGGCTATAACCGATGATCTTATAGAGTTTCTGTAATTTACCTAATCCATGATCAGGTGGCGCGCACAAATAACGCAATAAATACCCGCTTATCGCAAATCAGCTCGTCTCACCGTGAGGCGATTTATTCATGAGCATCGCATATGCTTAACCCTGCTTACATTTATCATCGACACGTAGCTCAGTCAATTAAATTAAACCGAACCATCGGTGATAGCGCCCTCGCACCAGATACCAGATTTTCCCATACGAATGTTATTTATTACCATGTAATTTGTATTTGTATTATTGTCTACATTTATAGGGGATTTATGGACAAATAGCGCGATGTTTGTAGCGCCGCTACCGAGTCCTTGCCTCGGTGCAAGCGAATATGCATCTTGAGAAGCTTCGTACCGTTACAGTTGCATGCACCACAAACGACGCTACGGTTTAGTTGTGTGGAGTGGACGCACAGGATTTTTGCATAGGTATATTAACATTTGATTGTTTACATCGATCATCTGTCATCGTAGCACTTCCTTTTTGTGATCGTTTCACTCATTATGCTATACACATATTAGTATCTGATCTCAATATTTAATAAGTATAAACATTAACATGATTAGGATTTCTAAATACTTACGTTACATATAGTCATATAGCCGAGAATTAAAAAACAAACCCAATGGGACATTAATAGGGGAGTTTAATAACTTTTAAACTTTCGCGTTGCATTATTATAAATTAATAATATACCGGGAATTAACGCGATCATACCTTGATATTGCCTGACGTTTCGACCAGGTTGCACCGGCCGTGGTCACGAACTGTGTGAACAGTTACAGTACTGGTACAAGGTATGATCGCGTTAATTCCCGGTATATTATTAATTTTGAGTTTACCCTTCAGGGCTGATGTCCTCGTTGGTACTTTGTTATCTCCGCCGACAAGGCTCCGCTTTTAACGCGCTAAACGTTTTATACGTTCATCACAGCATTATCCTTTCGACACGGTAGCACTAATTGGATAAAACATCTGGACAAAAAAATCCTAAGAAACAAACACTTAATAACGGACGTTCAAAATTTCGAAGCGCAAAGGGAATTCCATTTAACATGTGAATTGGATGTGTCGGGTCGGCGCGAGCGCTGTCATTAGAGGGCGGTGCGGTTAGGAGCGCGGCCGGGAGAGCCAGCCTCACCTCACCGTCTCACCACGCTGCCACAGCCGACGGCGTCGCGTCAACAGCTCACTGATTGATGGGGAGGCGCGCCGCCACGGATCGAACGATTGTTGGTGTTTAAGTAACAGTTACGATTCAAAACAAAATTTGATCTTGATTGATGGACTAATGATATAAAGTAAACAAGAGGTCGCGTCGGTAGGTGCACACATATGCGTCGCCCCGAGCCAGCTCATTTCCATCACTCGAGATTCATTAAAGACAAGGCGGAATTGCTTCAGACGATACGTTACTTACGCCTCATATATCATACAGCAAATAGAGGCGTACGTTGTATCCAATATTTGACGATTACCTACCTCTATAATTATCAGTTCAAGGAGGGATGGATTTATTCAAGTATGTAAAACGATTTATTACTAAAGATAGAAAAATAAGGTGTTTCTAAGTTGTATCAAGTGTGAACAAAAAATTATCAGTGGATAATTTCCGTGCGGCAAATCAGCGCAGCCCTCCGCCTGGGTCTATCACGTACGTTTAATATTATAAGCTATTAGGCGCCTCGGCGGGCTCCATTCCTGTGTCCATATCATAATACGGAATTGTCTGTCGGCCGCTTAGATTTTGTACTTTTTACTTCCATTGAGTGTAAAACAAAAAGGCGGGACCGTCGGCGCCGGCCATTGTTCTCGTCGACCATTCGTCGCACTTCATGCTATTCACATTCAAATTAAATGCCTTGTGTACAAAATTAATTTGTCTTTTGTCTTAGCTCGGGTTGTGGCTGGGGCCAGCGCCGCTGACATGTCACTGCGCAGCGGGGCGCGGGTACATGCGCTGGTCCCGAGGCTACACACTGCGGTACACGACGTAGCATGCCAACAGTCAGCACCAACTAATATACGCCTATCCTAACTATGAAATACTGCAGGTATGCAGGTACCTCAAAATATATCTGACGGCAATAAAGTTAGCGCAGACTTTATGTACGTTACAATGAAAAATTGTATACATATCTATTATTAATTTACGTGGGTACCTATACATAATTACAAAACAAAATGAATTAGTACCGCCACAAAACGAAAATGTGATTTATTAATATTGTACGCAATATGAATACAAATACAGAAAATACGTTTATTATTCAGAAATTAATTTCCAAGTGATTACAAATGCAAGGGAGAAGTGAGTACAGCGAATAAAAGTGACACTTCAATTTGTTGAAACACCATGGATGCTGGGCAAGTGGGTTAAGAACGGTATTCATATCGGGACACGTACAATGATTGATGTGCCCTTCGTGTGTCAACAGTGAAATTTAATAACTCTCTCCTTTTTTATTGTTCATTACATTGTTTTTATGTCTCTTATACGGTAATACGTTGTAAATCCTGTCTGTTTGGAACAATAAATGTTTCACATCAGACTGTCAGAGATCGGGTGGTTTTCGATGAGGAAAAACGATCAAAACGAACACAAGCGATTGCGCAGCGTCCCGAGAGCCAAGATAGTGAGTGCCGTGACGAACGCGGGGCACACCGCCCCTCTAATAACCAAACGTTTAGTTACGTGTAATTAAAAACTCAAACATCGACAAGCAACAAATCACGTCCGCCTAGCGCCTCAATGAATCACAGTGCGTGTCAATTAAGCTGTTATTATGAATAGTTTGATTATTAAAAATCACAACATTGTTTTACATTCTAAGAAATTATATTTATAGTGAATCATTGCCCACACCCCTGACGACTCACTCCGAGATTTTAATCTGGATATCTCGCCGTGACGCAAAACAACCATGACAATCAACATTTACAAAGCACATAATGCTGGCAGGCTCGCATAACACTAAACAATGTTTATGATAAAGAAGAGAGTTCGGCCGGTGAGCACGATCGTGTGCTATCTGCGGCACTCGCAGCTCTTAATTAATATTCGGTGACTAGGCAGATACTTGAATTATTGTTCACTAATGAACTATGAATATCTAACACTAATTGTTTATAAATCTCATCGTAATGTTACTGCTAAATATAGATGTGAAAATAAACTTTAGCCGACTCAACAAGCTCATCGAAACATGTGATTTTAGAAGTAACATTATTACATTAAAACATGTTAAAGTTAAGTATTATGACATAGAAAACTAGGTCAAAACAACTGAAAACCCCTAAAAATGCAAACCCTCGATTGAATTGAAAGTGTGAATCAACTACCTATTCCATTTGCCAGATTTAAAGTTTATACTTTTCACCCCATTAGAGGTACGGGATAAAAATCGTATCCTATGCCTTTTCTCGGGTCAACATCACCATACCAAATTTCATATCAATAGGTTTAAACGCGAAGAGGTAACAAAACACCCATAGGAAGAATAGATTTTAATGAAAATCGCAAAGACCAACCACCGTGTACAGATATAATATAAAATAGCGGCTTTATGCTAATGTGTAGATGATAAATCAGTTGCGTGAGTAAGTGGTGAATTCGCGGGTAATTAAATTTTGATGCATACTGCTGCCGGCATGGCAGCGGCGCACGCAGCCGATAGCATCGGCCGTGTAATTGTGCCCGACGACAGCCGCGACCCGCCGAATTAATATTCCGAACACGACTTGCGTTTCGTGCTCAAATTATAGTGTTGATAGCAAATGACGGCAGTAAGTGAGCTTTTTGCTAAACCATTACTGGAGCTAAGGGAGCGTTCACAAACTGCGAGTAAACACGATGTACTATTACGAAAACAATATCCGTCCTCTATAAACCAGTCTATGTGATTTTGAAAACATATATTTTTCAGTTTTACATAAGTACGTGATTTTAAAAATACAAGTTTGATTTCCAAGAACTTGAGGTAAAATAAAAGGCAACAAGAGTAAAAAACAAAAGGAGTAACGTTTAAGTGTAGCCACCTGATTGTTGTAGTGGTGATACGTGAAGGGTTCGTAAGGACATTTCTCGGAATGCCGAGCGAGACAGTAAAGGACTCGGCGTTACCTGGCCATCGAACGGCACTTGAAACCTGTCTCGATCAATCCCGCTCTTGTTGCTCGTGTTAAATAAAAACGTCTTTTAAAATACCATCCGAATGAGCCCGTTGACACTTGTCATTCCGGTCCTCAATTCTTTATATTTGTCTTTGAAATGTGATGACAGTGGTACAAATTACGAGTACAAATCTGTGCGTCGTTCATAACGCGCTATCTAGGGCAGGTGATGGATGCGCGCGCGCCGCCGCGCTCGGATCATCGCCTGTAATTAATACCAGCCAGCCATGGGAATCACTGTCACTCGATGTCGTTTTCCACTTCGTAAAATAACACCGAACAGTGTTCTGTCAAAGACTAGTTATTTGTTAGTCGAACGGCTCGAATCCGGTTCGAGAAACAATTACGTACGTATTTCTAATTTATGACAGGAAATGTTCGTGCCAAAGTGTCGTACAAATCAGTTGCTGCACTAGATCGTTTTTTAAGCGCTCCAACAAAGCCGGTAAACATAATTTAAAGATAACGAGTGAATCGTAAAACTCTTGTAGTAAATAGGGTGCCGTGGCGGCGGGCGCGGCCGCAGACGCGGGCTATTGTTGTGCGCAATTTACCGCCGCTTCAATCGCTGAAATATTTCGTGCAACGGGCATGTCCAATTGCTAACGAGCCGACTGCGACGCACAAATGAATAAGCACTTCATGCATAGAATAAGTGTCTGCGCTTTTCCATTTCTGACACTAACGAGAAAGAAATAGCGGCGCATTTCAAAATAATTCACACTATTTATCAGTGTCTAAAATTATTTTTGTACCTATTTAAATCTTTAAAAAAATTCATAATGTCACATATCATTAAATTATCATCCGCACTGATTCCAAAATATATTTTAGAACCGAAATGCTACACATTTTGTCATCAATATTCTTCGATACTTGTCTACCTTCTGCTGAGTAAAAGTATAAATTTTGCGCTATGGCTCTTCTTTACAGTTCTTGCTCGCTGCTTTTGTTTTGTCGTCGGCCCATACAAGCTGTTGACAAACATTCCGTCTTCCGTTGTCGGTTTAATATCAAAGTGAAGGAGGCAACTCCTCTGGTGATACCACGGTGATACGCAGGGCAAATGGGACATTTTTATTTAAAAAATCCCAGTTGCCACCCAAGGGGGTGAAGGCCAGAGGGAACTACTGGGGTACACCGTCCGTTTTTTTTCATTCACACACTTTAATTCAAGAAACATAATAAGTAACAACAATGCTGTGAAATAATTGTTATGAAGAATAGATTCAATTTCTTGTATGTGAAATCATTATATCTAAGTATATCTTAGAAATATAGTGTGTAAGTACAATTATTATGAAGGATGGGATTTTATCGTGGTGCGTTTGAGTTCCCATACGAGCATTCCCACTAGCCCGGGGCATGAGCCGCCATTCCCTGTCATTTCATGTAGTTACGCTCTTTGTTTAGCATTTAACCCAACACAATTTAACATTACAGATTTAAAATTATGAAAAAAACAATTGTTTTCTACTTCAAGTTGTTGAGGTGCTTATTCATTATTGTAGCCCGCTCTGTTTATAATAGCGACTCTACGGTAAGGTATACAAAAAACAAGTAAGTCTTAGTGCGCGTTCAAGCCCCGTTTTAGTTAATAATAAAGCCTGTCAGTTAATTAAAAATAAAATATTTATAAGATTATGATGTCAGATGTGGTTTAAAAAAAATAAGTTAATGAAACAAGCTATGTTTTTGATCACACCTAATTTGGTAATGACAAACATAACTTAAAAAAGTATTCCTTCAACTCACCGTATCTCACATAAATGTATCTTTCCTATTAATCATAACTAATACTAACAATGTACGAGAGGTAGGCACAGACTTAAAAGGTGCCTGTTAGACTGACTACTTACCGTATCGTGACATTTAATGAGTTCTAAATAACACAGGAATATAATTTACTTTTACTGCTAAACACCTCTCTCATTTCTAAATATAATCAGCAAAGTAAACAAACGATTGCAAGAACTAAGAATCAATTAGTCGTGTAGGCGAAGAGTGCTAGTCTATTTTTAAAATGAAATCCTACCTTTTTCTTGTGATTCCATCTAGACAAATAAAACCTACGAGTATTTATTGAGCTCTAAATAATATAGTTTTAAGAGAGGTAGGGCACAGCGGATAATCCGCTCAAATCGGGGCAGCTCGTCTGGGGAAGGACCTTACCGTACAGAAGATCGTAGCCAAATAGCATTGGTCTCGGCCATAGATTTATTATAACTTACTTACGCTAGTATATACTAAATCTATGGTCTCGGCCATGTTGTGTTCCTATGGGGAGTAAGGTCTCCAGAGCTCCACTTGGGGTGGTTGGGAGGGTTGGCAACGCGTGAGTGATACCCCCGGTATTGCAAGCGTCTATAGGCAACGGTGATGCTTACCATCAGGCCGTATCCAAAACTTTGCGGTATTAAAAAATACAATTTAATTCTATTTTATCTATTTAGGTGAAGCTAATAAAAGCGTGTTATTAAAGGAGATGTACAGCACCCGAAAAATCGATAGAATCAACAAAGAAATAGACAGAGACGGTTATAAAATATTAAAAATTTATAAAATAAAATGATTAAGAATTATTTACTCCCCAGCCTGGCTAGTTCATTACAACAACTTTTTTACTAATGCAAAAATAAATCACAATCACAATTGTCTACCAAAATTGGTATACTTATACACAATCTTTTGTGGTCACTTCGGAGTCAAGTTAATAGTCTTTGCCTGAGCTTCATAAAAGATTACGAAGTTACGCGTATGCCGCCAACAAAGCTAGGCTTTCTAATTCAAGCGAGACTTGAGCACCAGACCATAGTTGCCATCGGCACTAAATACCATTAAAGTAGACGTTTCCTCTTTATGTGAGACTTAAGGAAAGCTAACCAACGGTTTAAACACAGTTTAACATTACATTCATTTTAATCTTCAGGTAAGTATACATATGCCAAAAGTTTTGTTTTATTGTATTAGCCATTCACTAGACTAGACCATAATGTCCTAGTTTGGGGGGATATTTTTTTTTTTGCTCAAAACTTTCTTATCTGTAGATGAAATTAGGTACAAGAGCGCCTTAAGTATTACATTATTAAAACTAAACAAAGACTTCTTTTCGTATGTTCGGATTATGTACCCACTAAAATTCCACTGCCATGCAAGAAGTATAGAAAAAAACTGTAATGGTTTGTGGCGCTATTAAACAGCTACATAATTTAATTACACATAAAAAAACGTCATATCATATCTTTTTTATACATCAATTTTGAAATAATGATCGATGAAGACTCTATATAACGGTACTGTATTGGATCATCGATTGTCTAGAAATGACCATATGCAGTTCAATACCCTTTCCTCTTAAGGCTCAGCGCAAACCGATCGAAAAATACCTTATTGAGATTCGCGCGAACATGCTTTAACCCGTGTTTACAACTGAGCCATTGAGATGTAGCCACCATGACGTACTTATCTGAAACTTTTGCACCCTATGTTATTAACATGCAAAGCGAAAATCATGACTGTTTTTGATAAGTGAGTCACAACAAGTGTCATTAAATAATGACGAAAATGGCATCTTTTTGGAGTGGGAGTGTTTATGAATTGGGCATTGGGCTAGTTTGACCAGGGACCAACTCCTCACAGAATATCGTTGCATTCATTTGCATGCATTTCGTTTGGTGAGTAAGTGATTCGGAAGTTCAACTCGTTTTCTCTTTCTAAATATTCTCTTCCTTACAGAGGAAAACGTATTGGTAGAGCCCCTGGTGCTACTGATGTTCATAGCTGGCGGTAACCACTTTCGTGAGGCCTGCTTGCCTGCCATGTGACATAAAAAAAGTCCAGATGCGATAGTTACGGTCGGATTGTCATTGTGACCTGTGATTGTCGAGTTTATTATTAGACCTTGGTCCTCGGCTCGGGTTAAGGCCATGCTTTTCCATTTGCTTATTTGTCGTTATGTATTATTAAAAAATCTATGTGAGTTCAACGCGAAATGTTCGCTCTAGTGTCCATTTCATGCCGTCCTAACGGGGTGACCCCTGACCCCTCTTATAGGCCGACTGGCTTGCGAGATCCCATTACGCTTGCCTGCTTTATTATTGTCTATAAAGCGTTAAGTGTCGATGATCCCTTGGCGACACCGCATCTTATATTCTGTAATCCGAAATAAAACCAAACAGGACAGTATACAAACAGGATAGAATATAGTATTCAGTTCTGGAGTGGTAGAGCATTCGTAAAAACTAGCTCAATTATAGAAGTGAAGCCAAAAGGAAAACAAACTGCAATGACGACGTATTGAACTTACATAAAAGTATGAGCTATAACCAGATAGTATCTAGGCTACATAATAAACTAGCGTAGGTAGGTACTGTTTGGCTTGGCACCGACTTAAACATCAATCTGTCTGTAGTTACCTGGCACATAAATTAATCGTTTATTTTAATTAATAGGCTTTGCATAGAACTGAAACATTGATTTTTACGCTTTGAGTAGAATTAAAAAAAACTTGACAACTAGGTGTCAATTTTAGCATTTTGCAACGTACCTAAGATCACTCTGGTCTGAATGAACAACAATCGATTTGGCATTGAAATTGTCAAGTTTGAATATAGCGCCATTCAATCACCTCATTTGATCGTAAGATGGTGTAACATACAAAATTGTGTTATGTATCATACGTGTTAAAATATTGTGACACTTCATTGTGTCAACACAATATAGTCTTGCATGTAATACTTAACACACCATCAAAATTTTCAATGTCTTCAAAAAATGAGATCCTATAAATTCAAACCAGAAACCATAGAATGGTTCATTTACGACATCGCAGTCCATTCATGGGCTAATAGGAAAATAATATATCCGACGAAACATATATAACTAACAAAGGCGTGTAAAATTTCTCAAACGTCAGATTTATACGGCAATCTTGGTGTAGAGCGTCCGTATTTCAGCTGATGTGAGAGGTTGGAACTATTCAGCCGGTGGGAACGGGGAACACGTGTGTAACCGAATCGCCTACAAAAGATTAAGAGGTGGTAATTTGACGTTGATTTAGGAAGAGCGACGTTGCTTTCATCGCACGGATTGTCTTACCCCGGCAAGAGAGCGTTTTGTCTTCTTGAAACTGGCCGCCCCAAAAAGCCCTTTATAATGTTCTAATTTATTACGTGTGACATTAATAAATTTTTGTTAATGGTAATGATCGTATTAGTTTTCGTTTAAGATAACTGTGACGTTAATCTCGATTTAGAGTGACTTTAAAAATAATCGAACATTCAGTTTTAAAAAGCAAACTACGTTTCCATTGAGGACTAATGACGTCCAGATTTCTTTAGTTAACGAACGAAATAAAAAAGAGAAACAATAAGAAACAAATTGTATTAAAACCATTTTTTTTGTCCATTGTTTCTCTCTGACAGTTGAAGTGTTTTTTATCTGTGCACTTTTTGCGAGCGCGTGCGGCGTGCTCGGTGCAACTCAGGTAGCGGGCGCGGCGCGCGCGCTGATGTCATCGGCTCGACTTAAATGTTATTTTCCGTCGCGTGGGTGTGGCAACCACTTTCGGCCGTGCTTACACTAAACACACTGTCTCGGTGAATTGGTATCAGTTTAATCTAAGCAAATAACATGGTATAATATCTCAAAGTGTATAACAAACACAAATTTACTGTTATATTAATAAGTTGTTCAATATATTAACAAACACAAAAACTCATATTATTATTATTTAATTTTAAAATATATTATTAACAGTATTTTGATTATAATGCTCAGTGTGCAAACAGCCTGACCGCTAAACTTATGAATGAAACAACGTTTTGCAAGAGCGGATGTTGCGACGTTGCGAGGTTGCTCGAGTCGAATTAGGTTTAGAGCCTTATGGAGTCTGATGAATGAACTCTCCCTCCCCGCGCCACTCCCCTCCCCCACGGACACCTGCAACGATCAAGACAGTGAGTTAAGTTAATTTGATTATTCATTCAACTTTATCTGTTACTTGTGTTTAAAAATAAAAAAATACTTTGACTTCGTCCATGCTTTTTCAAGCCCTTTATTAACTCAGCAAAAACAAGGAAATCTTTTTTTAACTTAAAAACAAAGCAGTTTGTAATGAGATGAGCATCATGTTATCATATCAAAACCATATTATCATGTTATCAACGTGGTGTTTGGTGATGAAGAGAGTGACATGGTAGAGACAGTAGATAGTGCATACATAAACAAGGATGATTAAAACGTCGTCGTGGAAGAGTAAACCAAAATAAAATACAATAAGTTGTAGGTACTGGAAGAGATTGCTTTAGCGATAAGACCGCCTGTTGTACTTTACCTACCTGTTTGTACTTTTTATTTGTTGTTTTTTTTTTGGTGCAATAAAGAATATTGTATTGTATTGTATTGTACTGTGTGTGTGTGTGTGTTGCTTATTATTCGACAATTGTCTTTACGTTTGTTTTAAAGATTGTTGTTTATTATGTTAGTTTATTGAATTGTAATTTTTATCAGGTACTAATATGAAAGTAAATAATATAAGGTCCTAATTTATTAATGAACTTCCTTTTAACACATGACTATATAGGTTACATGTGATCGTTTAAGCAAGGAAATAATGGTCTAGTATTCAATACTCGGTGAAATGCGCCTCTCTTGTAGCAGCCCTCAGTAGAAAAAAAAGATTTTAGGGGTGCGGCACGAAGGGCGCGTCAACGCGCCTTACATATCAAAATGGTTAAATTTAAATGGATGAATTTTTGTAGTAAGCAAATTTTTTTAACTACTTACAATACATAATCAAATTTTTTTTTACTGAATACTAGACATTTCCTTGCTTAAACGATAAAAGGAATAAACGTTAAAAGGAAGTTCATTAATAAATTAGGACCTTATTTACATAATGAAATGAACCTTAGATTAAATTTCCTTACATTTTTAAAGAAACAATACTAAAGTTAGATAACTCAAATGATAGTAACGAGCGCAATGCTAACTAGAAATGGTCACATATTCTGTGTTTGTACACGAAAATTATGCAACAGAAGCGTCAAAGTCAACATCCGTGGTCTAACCATTTCAAACACAGTATTGAACTTTTGTTGGTCAAGAATGTCCATAGTTAGTTGTTTTTTTATTTATAATGGTGGGTACTGAAATCCAATTTCATTCAAAAGTTATTTTAATGTGAATTCTTTTAGAAGTCGCATTTTATTATGGGCGTGAATTGAAGATATAATAATTAATGTAAGTATCCTAATTTCCCATATTTTATATTTTTTGTTACTAGTGTTTTACTCAAAAAATCGAAACGTTTCTTCAGTGTATCTTAACATTTTCTCTAGTCAAAAAATTGCCAGGTAAAATACTAAATTGATGACTTACATTATTGTTTGTTATTTTAGAAGTTACGATACTGATTTTATTATAATATACTTCCACAACTAGCTTCTTAATAATATAAGGTCGACAAGTAACCAGGGGCCCGTTCGTACATAAAATTATATTTGACACCTCGACGGCTATTACAAATTGAAAGGCCGACTCGCAGCTGATGCTGAGTTATGGGTAATTGCGTCCGCGAACAATCGCTGCTGGCTGATAGCCACTAATATCACAGAATACTTAAAATTTACTGCTCGCTACTTGGCACCATTGTATAATATTTTTAAATAAAACCTAAGTGACTTTAGTTACAGTGACACGACAAAATAATGAGTATTCGTGACTTCACATCTTGGTGTAAGAACTAGATGATCGTATCTAACATTTTCGGTGTTTGGTTCTTACACGAGGACTGTGACTGTGTGCTAACATTGTAAAAACTCGGTTTAAATAATTTATTTACTCATAAGAATTTTTTTTTTCATGGTTCACCTAAATGAGCAATTTCACCTGTTTTCGAAAAGTAGGTCCAAAGACCTAAAAATTGTTAATAGTTTAGGTTGTCTCTCCACAGGGGCGGAGAAAAGAATCAATCTATTGCATATAATCTCCTCTTTGGATAAAGTAGTGTTATAATGTAGTATGTACGTATTACTACGTATGTATGTAACGTAGTCGCAGATGTATGAATTCCTACAGCGACAGTTGTACTAAGTATGGACTTCTAACGCTTGAACATAGACGATTGGTCTTGGATATGTCACTCTTATATGATATCGTACGCGGGCGGTTAGACTGTCCGTATCTTGTCTCGCAAATATTATACCGAACACCATCAAAACGAACATGCCATACACCGTTGCTACAAATGCCATACCATTCCACGAACTACGCCAAAAATGCACTCACAACAGTTTATAGTATAGTTTGTGAATACAATAAGTGTTATCAAGATCTAGATATGTTTAGGAGCACGAAATATCAATTCAAAAATAAAGTGGTTTCTATACTAAAACTAAAACAAACAAAATCGAACTAACTACCTAACAAATCAATCTTGATCATACTGTAAAACGTTTAGAATTCGCTGTGTGTTAACAATATTATGTTAGGAATATGAATTCATATAAATTTTAATTTCTTATATTATGCGCATTTTTTCAGAACATTTTCACAGAACAACAATCCAGAAAAAATATTTTGTTATAAACTTGCCAAATGGTAATTTTTTAGTTTTTGTAAGTTTTTTTTTAAGTATATTCTTTATAAAGTCGGATTAACCGACTGCTCCTGCATGTATGCAACTATCTGCATAATCAGGGAAACCTGTCAGTGGTCTTATTGTTTGTCTAAAAATGTATGTATTTATTATTTGTAACGCTGATGGTTTTCTCAATCTCATTAAATAAATAATTCAAATTCATAATATAATGCAAGTATTTAAACGTGAAGTGAGGCCGAGGAGATGGGAAACGTCGAAGCCTAGCGCCTCGTTTGGAAAAATATATAAACCGTAACACGAATCTGCTCCGCTTCTATGGACAGAGTTTTCAGTACGTAACTCCGTCTGCATTGCTTACGCTCCGCACCCCTAAGTAGCTCCGCTCCTCTGAACAGCATAAAATTATATTCTGCCTTGAAACTGCGTATGCTTTTAAAATATAAATGTCAGCTTTAATACTGGCTACTTCGTAAGAAGTTGCACTAGTAAACTGGACATTTATGAGACTGGAGCAAATGTAAATACGTGTAATTTCTACAAGAGTTAGGTAATGCATAAATACGAATCGAGTCGACCCTTCACACGGCCGCGGAGCCGCCAGCCGGTCGTGCAGTATTAACATTCAGTGCTAATCTGCAATAAAATATCACTGAGTCTGCGTATACACATAATAATATTTACATTATTACCTTGGTGTTTGCCCATTCAGAATTTCTTGTTTATCAATGAGATGACATCACTGCTATGAGCGGTAATGAGCGTGTTTAATGATGCTAAACATGGTCAGTGGTAGTGCTGCGTTAGTGCAGTCGCGACATTGCTTGAGTGAAACGTCGCCTCGCTCCACCCTGCTCAACTTAACATAAAACTTCAATTTGCATAATGCATACGGAATATGTAAACTTATCTGCGACACGCCCTTGCGGGTGACACGGCCTGAGGTGTGTCTGGATAACATTATTCTCGTTGCGACGATATCCAAGTCTAAATAGATCGCATTTGCAAAGCCGTCCCAGCGCGTGTTTTATTGGCTTGGGACAGATAACACTTTTGATTTCGACTTCTACTTTTAACACTAGAACTTACTATAGAATAGTGAATAAGCATGAAATTCAAATAAGGTTAATTTAGGTTCGCCGTCATGTAGCGATATAAAATATCGTTTAAAGATATAAAAAATGCATTCATATTCCCTATTGTAATCAAATTACAAATAAATTAGTCTGTATCGTTTATTAATAAATTAAACAGAAATGAATGACATTAAATTAACATACTTATTTATAAAAAAATCATGAATTCATTCATGTTAATCCGCGCCCGTTCATATCACCTACATTGTATGATGTGAGTAAGTAGTGACCGGTCGTTTCGCGACATTTTTGGTAAAGACATATGAAATTCAATAAACCGTGATTTCGTTTACCACACGAGCGCAAAATCGCAAATGTCGTATAAGATCGTTATGTGCGGTCATCGTGCCTTATTAGCCTAACACGCGCCACGGGCCCTATTCCGCATGCAAATAAAATTACAAGGCTACCATAAAAAGTGTTTATTAAGACTTTATTCGCGTTTAAAAATTCGTAAAGTCTTATTCAACGTCAGGTTGTGGCCCACTCGATCGAGATTCGAACTTTTAAAATGATAAAATTACTGTCGTCCCCAGCTCGGAAATGAGACGTAAATGGGAATGCCTGTAAAAAGTAAACATGCCAGGACATATCTTCTGTCATGACAGAATCCGATCATTGTTGCATAAAATGTGGTATTAAGGGCCGACTGGGGCGCGCACTCTATAAGGAAAAGTCGGGACACCCACAACACGCGGCACGAGTCATATATAGCTGCACTAACTCACTTGATAATCGATTCGCCCTTTATTGCATTGCACATCGATAATAACTTTATATATCGCAGCACCACTTGGATTATTCAATGACCGGTGACTGTTGCTTGATGTGTAGTCACGTATGTAAGTTTAGTTTAATAATACAACGTTCTATATCATTTTTTTTTATTTTAGGTTTAGTAAGAACACGTTCTATAATTTGCAAAATACATTAAGTAGGATATGTAAAATTTTTTTGGAATTTTGTGTGTAGGTACAGCAGCCATATTTTTTCAATAGTACACGAGAAGAGCCACGGACGACACCTGTTAGTTTAAAATAAAACGAGGAAATGTTTTGTCAATTCATTCCGAAGATATAGCATAAAGTGAGTCGAGTTTATGTCCGAAGTATCAATTACAAAGGGTCACATTACTTTGCAATGTACAGTTTATACAACAGCGTCACTTTTCTCGTCTTTACTTTGTCCATAAAATCTAATAAAATGTCTTAGGAGGTCCATAATTTGTTTCGAGTCAATTGAAAGGTCACTCGCACGTGCATTCATATCTGTTATCCGAGCGCCCTCTCCAAGAGTTTCCAATTAAGCAATTTAGATACGGAGCCAGCTCTGACACGATGTTATACGAATGTAAAACAAATGCTATCGGAATGATAATTCAGCGGTGTAAATAACAATAAAGTTATCAGGGAAGGCAGCGTGGTATAGGTTTTGACAATAAAAAGCGTCGTGGAGTGCGCGGAGCGGGCGCGACCCGCCGCGCGACTATTAGGACGAATTTATGATCGCTCTCAACATTGTCTCAAGATACGTGGCTTGCGACACTCGGCTATCTCGAGTGATAGGCCGAAGCCGAACCCTCACAGATGGTGTGACGCGCTCACTCCCATAAGTCGACCTGAGTTCAGAAAGGTCACGCGCTGTGCATTACATTATTTACAATCATTGGAGAAAACAATCTAACTGTCTAAACGACCATTATACTTAGATTTAATGTGGGTTTTAATGCGCACCATTTTCCTAAAATAGCATAAATAACGGTAATCAGGTGTAAAAATGCTTAAAATAATCAAAATTAATGACCTGACTCAGAATAGCAAATGAGTTTCTCTAGGTACGTAACAAAAACTCTACTTATAAATTACCTATGCATTTAAACTTTGAAACGTTTTTCCATATTCATAGCACAGGGATTGGCATTCAATTAAAACAGTCCAACAAATCAATACCAGAATTAACATACAGTGTTAATTATGTTCAATTGTGTAAGTAAGATCGGAGCGGCCGTAATCTATTGCCATTTAAATAACAGAACAATAATAGTGCAACAAGAAGGCTCGGTGTATTCCCGAGAGGCACGGGCTGCTCTCGGTTTATTCCTCTTGCCTCTTATGTTTTGCTCCTACTGGCACCGTATAAAACAAGTTTTAGAGACTACGCACACAGTACATTTTTCAAAACAAATGACGCGCGATGATACCTCTTGCAGCTGTAGTTGGCCATTGTAGGCGCTGGATGCAGGTTGTGTTCATGCCATGAAATCTATGGAAACTGATGAGATGATGATTGGAATTACAATGAAAGCAATTATAATTCTTTCTTGAAGTTCCATACGAAAATGATGAAAACATTATAAGACTAATATTTTTTTTATTCTCGGTTCAAGCGAAAGATAGGGCGCATGTAGGAACAAGCCGCACTCTCAAACCTGTTTGTGTTGCTCTAATTAACAATACACAAATCGTAGCTTGTATGCAAATAAGGCGGGATAGAGCGGAGACACCACAGTCTTGAATTCCATTCGTGATAAGAGAAAAGCCGATTTTATTGAGCGGGGTCAATTTCGACTGTCATATGAAGTCGTGCGTTTTTTACATTCTTCATCAATTAATAATCTTGATATTTTATTATTATTCCCATTTCCCAAATCATCGGTTTTTTAACCGCTACTTTTGTTTAATTTATATTCTGTGGAAGACATAATTGGTTAAAATAGTTAAAATATAGCATGTTGTGTTGGGAATCCCGCGGGGACTGCGTGTTTTAATAAAAGTTAACAAGCCGGCAGCATACTGTGAAAGGTACCGGAACAGAAATATGCTAACAGAGGTAGCATAAATAGATTGTATGTGTACAAACATAAACAGAAGATTTATCAGTGAAGTTGTACAGATTAGGAACTACAAAGCAGCCGCACGGAAAGTTACTACTTAATATTTGCGTATCTTGTAAAATTAATAGAATACTGACGACATTTGGTTAAGTGTATCTATCATCTAAATATTTTTACCAAACCATTTGCTGTCAATACTTGTCAGATCTTTATCAAGCATAACGAAACTCCATGCTTTGTACTAACAATCATGCTAGTGAAAGCTATATCAAAGTTGCTTTAGTAATTTAAAATATTAAATGGGATTTAAACAGAGATAGCCGAAATATTTACTTACTTAAATTGGTATATGTGAGATTTGATAATTATAATTTTAAATTTTTTGTTTAATTATAAATGAAATTAGTTTATTTTTATTATCCTTAAGTTTATTACATAATAACAATATAATTTTAATTTATTTACTGCTAGTATAACTGCTATTAATTCCAATTGCTAATATAAAATAATATTGTAAGCGGAAACTAATAGAAATATAAATAATCATTCGCGTTAATTAACAGATGTTATTATGCTATTAGAGACTTCAGTTTTATGTGTATCTAAATAAGAACATAACCCCGTTCACAGTTATTTTACCTCTGACAGATGTAAAAACAGGTTTAAAACACTCAAAATAAGAACGGTCCGTGTATGTAGATCAATGGCTAACTGCTCGTGCAGTCCGTCTATGGCGGCTCACACATTATTTCTGCTACAGAAATTATTCCTGTGACACTGATTTTGAGTGTTTTAAACCATAAGTAAAATAACTGTGATAGATACAGACTCAAGACTGCCCAGGCGTGGTATACGCAGCGTTATCGTAAAATTGAATTAAAAAAGAGAGATAATAAAAGAGGATCGCGTCGTAATTCTGGCGCGCCGCGCGCGACAACACAGCACTTTTATTTTGAGGGCGCGCGTGTGGCGGTCCTCCGGTCTCGGAGTGCCATGGACCAACTAACAATGAATTAAGTGAAAAGGATCATGTCTGTTTTCACCAACAATTTTTTTTTTTAAGTCTCTTCACAGCTTTCTCTTTGTCCAAATCCTTGTTTTTGGTAAGTATGTGTACTGATGTGTACCTATGACATATATAATTATCGATTTTTTAAAACCGTATTTTAATCGATAATATTATATGCCATTACGTACCAAAAACAAGGATTTGGACATAGAAAAAGTTTTTAGGAGACTTAAATTTTAGGAATTGTTTGTGAAAACGGGCATTAGTAAGTATAACATACACTGGGCGTCAAAAATAAGTAGTACAGTTTTAAAATTGCAATTACTCTTAAACTATAGAAGTTAGAGTTTTGAAATAAAAGTCATTTTATAGCAAATTTAACAAAGTTTTCTAAAAATAATAGTTTATTTAGTATTAGTAAAGTTTTACACTGAAAATTAAGAAAAAACTAAAAAGCTAACCATTTTGAAGTAACTTTCAAGAACTTAATTTTTACGTTTTGGGCCTTGTTCCCACTTTAGCAACTTGTGTTGCCGCCTCGGGCTCTGATGACATCTTGGAACCGGTTTGGCATGCTGAACACTAAGTTACGGAGGCGGTGTTGGGGAATATTCACCCATTCTTCTATCAGGGCCTGTTTTAGAGCCCTGAGGGTGGCGGGGGGTGGTCTGCGTCTTCTGACTAGCCTCCCAAGCTCATCCCAAGTGTGTTCAATAGGGTTAAGATCTGGGCTTCTTGATGGCCAAGCCATCAAGCTGATGCCAACCTCCTGAATGTACTCTTGTACGAGGTGAGCGGTGTGTGGCCGGGCGTTATTATGCATTAGAATCGCTCTATCACCCATATTTACTAAATATGGCCCTGCATACTCGATAAGGATCTCTAATGCATATCTTTCACCAGTCAGAGTGCCATTTTCTATGACCACTAGCTCTGTGCGACCCTCTGAAGAGGTGCCAGCCCATACGTGTACAGAGCCCCCGCCGTATTGAACTCTTTCCGAGATGCAACCTTGAATGTATCGGTCACCAGGTCGCCTGTATACTCTCCGCGTTCCATCGGAAGTGAATAAAGAAAACCGAGACTCATCTGTGAACAAAACTCTTGTCCATTCTTCTTCGCCCCATTGTACGTGTTGACGGGCGTAGCGTAGTCTTGCTACTCGATGCCCTGTCTCAAGTTTGGGGCCATTTGCTGGCCTGTACGACTTCAGGTTGGCTTCAGCAAGTCTTCTCCTCACTGTACTCTCACTAACGTAGTCTCTTCGGGTCTGAAGAAGCTGTTGCTGGACCTTAACTGCATTAAGGTGACGATTTCTTAACACAGTAGAGACAATTATGCGGTCTTTCAGGTACTAGTGCACCTGGGTCTGCCATTACTTGGTCTCCTTAGATGGTTTCCAGTCTCTTAGTACCTTCGCTTTACTTGCTGCATCGTTCTTAGAGTTACACCCACCGTTCTTGCAGTATGACGCGTACTGATGCCTACTTCGAGAAAAGTTATGATTCTTGCACATTCTTCTGGTGAAAGAGGTATGATTAGTGAAGTTTACTCGCTGAAGACACATTTGCTTTTGAATTGCAATTGATTTATCAGCAATAAAGAAAACAATAAAAAACAAAAGTACAAGCCAACAGTTTAAAAAAGAGTGTTTTTGTTTATTAAGTTTTTTTTTCAGTCAATCTTAAAAAATGATATTATGCATAACGATTTTATTAAATGAAATGAAATTGTCTTTTAACTTTTTTTTATTTCAAAGGTCTAGCTTCTGTAGTTTAGGAGATATTGCAATTTTAAAACTGTACTACTTACTTTTGACGCCCAGTGTACTATTATGAAAACTGTAAAAAACATTGCACAGATCAATAACGTCGTGTAAGAAAAAATAACAATCTCTTGACGTTCTATGAAAGTTATCATCTTAAGTAAATAAATAAGTTTTAGTATTTTGCCTGTTCGTTTTGTGTTTACTAATTTCAGAAACAATTTAAATGATTTGGATGTAATTTTCGCTGATAGAGATTGTTACAAACTTTCTGTAATGTTTAGTATTTGTTTCATTGTAAGTATTTGTATTTAACGAATTTACTACCGTTAAGTAACTTAATAAGTATAGATAGGCTATATTAAACCGAGGTGACATTACTACTATTTCTTTTGCGTACAAAAAGGAAGTTGACTTCTCACATTTGTTTAAATACATCTGAGAACTCAATACAACAATAGAATCTACTGAGTAAATTATGTACCAAAGATCTGTTTTGCCACTTACTGAAAACTGTACATATAAACACATATTTTTAGAGATAGTTGGTCCATGTACGTACAGACTCGCACTTCGCTACTCATGTGCGTCGCCTGGCACAATACCTAATCTTGCAACCTTTGGTTCATATTTTTATTATTTTCGTATTTTATTTTCAATTTTGTTTCGCAGTTTCTTATAAATCGTGCTGCGCCTACGAGTCGATTCGCTTTATAGGCGAAATAAGTTTCATCAGAAATATGTTCATTAAATAAACTGATACGTTTCTATAATTGTGTCATTTTAAATAAATTTTTGTGTTTCTACATAAATTACAGACAAACAATCTTCTCTTCTGGGTCGCACAGAATCGCCATATTATTTACTAGATGCAAACATGAATTAGTAAAAATAATCAGGTTTTGAGTAGGTACAGTGATGTTAGAGTAAACTACCTTTATAAACAAAATTCAAAGATGAAACGACTCTTGGATGGGCGATGATAAAACTTCTTAAAATGTATTGATACCTCAATTTTTTTTTAAGTTATGCTTTTTTTCACGCAATATTTTTTTAAGGTATATGTTCGTATAAAACATTTTACAGTACCCTTCCTTTTATGACCATTCGAAAAATATTACACTACTGCGAAGGTGTCGCAAATCTTTAAATGTTTTATTTTTTATGTCTTTAAAGAATTGAATTAAAATTTATTTGATTTTATTGAATCTTTACATAGTATAAAATGAAGTCGCTTCCCGCTGTCTGTCTGTCCCAATGTATGCTATCTTTTAAACTACGCCATGGATTTTGATGCGATTTGTATTTTTAATAGACTTTTTAAGAGTGATTCAAGAGGTAGGGTATTATAGGTGTTTCCGAAATTCCCACGGGAAAGCCCCTATATATTTATTTATTTATCAAATCTAGATAATTTTGCTATATATTTATTTATTTAAAAAAAATTTGCATACACATTGTCATCGATAAGAACAATAATTTAAGGAGTACGTGTAAAAAGCGTATTACCATGAAACACAGTTTGCTGGTTACTTGTCAATGATTTAATGTGCCTATTTAAATGACACAGCTGACAATAATCTATTATAATATGTTCATTTCAGTTTATGAAATGAGCGGTTAACGAACGTGTCTGACCAGCCTGAATACTCGTTACCGGCAAGAAACAATATATTTATTTTCGTCGAGCGTAATATTGGAAGCGCATTTTTCCGGGTAATAGGCGCAGGGGACAGGGGACTGTCCGAACTGACTTGTAATTTCAAGTGTTTACTCGGAGTGCGCGCAGCAGGGTGTCTCACAACAATGCCCATATCCTTTTCATATAAATATATGAAAAGTCCGGCTACCAGCAAGCCACGGATCGACAGTCCGATACAACGGGCGTATTATAACTGCTAGCTACCTACTGGGAACTTTTTATGAGGGATCAAATTGATTGGTTTGGTGATAATATCTGAGTTGCGGGTATTGTGTGTGTCGTATGCGGCGCGGGCGCAGCACGGAAGCGAGCCAAACTGGCTCCCGTACGATTATGCGTCTCTACTTCTCACACCTTTTAAAAGATGTAATTTAGAGATTTCGGTAACAGTCCACCGTAATAGATATGCACATTTTAATGCAGCTGTGAAAGTTTAAACGATTATCTTCGTTTAACTTAAGATTTTCTGGCTAAGGTTGTTACGCAGCTTAAATCTACTTACAACGCGATACTATCATTGTATGAACTGTTACGTCACTATTGACTTCAATTACTGACTAGTTTATGTGATAAGTAGATTTGTAACAAGTACTTTTGCGGTATAAAATGTAATGTCTTATTTTGTAAGCAACGTTAGATATCAGAGCCGAAATTGAATCGAACATGCCAATGCATTGCCCGTAAGCGGAGCCATGCTCGACCCAGGACGTGCTCCACGAAACACAAAACCACGAAGATAAAAATATATTACAAAATGAGACCCACTTTGTGTTTTGAAATTACAATCAAATAAATTACTTTTTATTGCTCAATCTTGTTGGGTTTTATTAAGGTATCGGCGATGAATACGAGAATAAAACATGGTGGGTTTACGCGAGGGCACGATGTTTCTGGGCACCTCGTATGGACGGACAGATTACGATGGTGCTTTACATGACCCGTGAGTTTGGAGATAAGCCGTCATACTGTGGCCATGTCGACAAGCCAGCGTCATGCTAACACACGCTCACTAACATGTGCCCGCTTTCTCCCGACGACGTCACTATAGATTAACCACAATTCATGAAAAAAAAACCTATCTCAACTAATAGGTAGTACGCATTATAGAAATAAATATTATTGGACGAGTGACAAACTAAGCGTAGCTTGAACCATGGCGACTATGTATATATAGATACATTAAGTACCTCAGTAAAATATACGATTAAAATTAAATAATAGTAGTAATATTTAGTACTATTAAGAAACTTTAAGATCTCAGAACTACTTACAAACTATTTGTTAGTGTTTCACCACAGACGTTTCGTAGGACTGATTATTATGTGTGTTATTTACACCTTACAATTTACTCGTCAATTAGTGTTGCTTGTACTTCACGCGAGCCATTTAACCTGTCTACTCATCCCTGATTAACGACACACACAATTTCAACAAGGGCCCCGAGCTAGGACTAAATGTCAAACCGTATTTTCAGTGTGAAAATAAACAAATCAATGTGGCTCGGACAGGGGAGACACAAGGGCATATCGTGTTGATTAATGCTGATTGCTAAAGTGCGTCGACGCATGTATAAGTAATGTAGCACCCACCGCCGCGTTTCCGCCACGACCGGTCCTAGAACAATATACCCAAACATTTACTCGTGCACGAGCACCGCTGGTACAGAATCGCCCCCATGACTCTGGAGTACTCTGGACGTTTACAACGGACCATTTATATTAATCTCCTAAGTGTGAATTTACTCTTACGACAAATAACCCTAATACAATTAAGGGTCGTTTGTCACAGCACGTTGAAGAGATAATTGCCAACGATAAAGTTAAAACAATTTTGTATTCGTAAGTTTAACCAGCTATATGAGACCTATCTACATGCACCGCCTAATACTACATAATAGTGACTCAAAGTTTAAAGTGAGGCCAAGTATGTTGGTTATGAAGATGCAAGGAAATCAGCTAGCACAACACCGCGTATGTCCCTCGAGTAAGGAAAACTATTTGTCATCGTCACCTATGCCGGCGACTAGTAATTGTACCTGTATTGTTACCACTTACCATGAATGAATTATTGGCTATGTGTGCAAATCAATATTATATATTTTTTTTTACATCACAGCTTTGAAACCAGTTTGTAAGTGGTAATAGCTCGTTGCTGCCTGCCTATTAAATGAACTAATATGAACCTTAAATTCGAGCTAATTCATTTTGAGAACAAATTATTTGTTATAAAATAAAGGTACCTAAACTTCAAGAAAAACTTAGATCTCATCCGCGATCCGATTTCGTGCCTTAAGGTACAACACTATATTTCACTGGAAGCGTACCCCACGCAGCGCCACTAGACAAAAATCGCATCGTCTCTCCATATATTTCCGTTGTCAGTGTTCGCGAGACAATACGGTAAAGAATTGTAGAAAAGTAAGCATAAAACATGGTGCACGCGCTTCGGGTAGCGTCGATCGAACATGAAGCATCAGCATTGTGACGAGGAGTGCGACTCGCTGATCGAGGTGCGATTTGGCTGCGGGCGCGCAGTGCTGAACTTACGACTATGACGCCCGTACCACAGTATAAATACAGTAGAACATCTTCATACAACTGCTTCATTTTGCACACACGAGCAGACCTTAACTGTAATCGCTAACACAGTTGATACAAACCGGCATCTGGTTAAACTAGTGTGATGTTTTAGAAGTAGTTGCACACAGTTTGTGGGTCAAAATGTGCTTGAATGGAGATGGTCTACTGTATCTGTAGTATGGTATGTCCAGTCCAAGCCTGTTATCCCCCATCGGGATCCCGGACCTGCCGAACAGTCTCTGCCGTTGACAGAACGTCTCGCAGGAACAATGAGCTCTTAAAGTTTATTATGATAATAGGTAAGGAACACTATACAAATGTAAATGTTGTAATATGAACACCGTAATGCAGTTATGAAATTTATAATTATAATATAAAATTATATTTGTTTTGAAGTTGATTTTACTCTTTAATATTTCCCTTAAATCATTATTCAATTAGACCAGACCTTGAAATTTACAATTATTTATCGCAATAATAACAATATTTTACAATGTTGACGAGTGGTTATTTATTCGTTCGTTACCAGTCCCAACACCATTTAAAGGATGCCTTTAAAGCTGCCATTGAAAATGAATATTGTTTAAAATAATTCAGAAAATCGAGATGGTGGTCCGACTGTCGCGATTTATGTCGCTGAGGCGCGGCGCGGTGGCGACTGCGCGGCCTTTGTTACGATGCTATCTCTTACCCATTATTTGTACATCATTACTTCAGATATGCACATATATGCATATTTACATCAGACACTAGAAAAATTACAGTTTTTTATAACTTAGAAAAATCTCTCGTTGACACACTTCAGTTGGGTCTGAAAATTGTAGTAAGGTACTAAATGTTCTAAAATATAATAAAATTATAAGTTTCCAAAATGACTTGATAAATAGACATTTAAGCTAAATTACTAATTAAATCATAACTATCTGATAAAAATAACACAACCTTTCTTAGTTTGAAACTAGACGCTGTATAACTTACGTTTGTATAACTGTAATGCTCCTAAAATATTCAATCACCACTTAACACCTCACATAATTAGTAATTAACACCACATCAATGGTACATTAACTTCACTGACATAAATCAATCAATGGTATGTGTGAAATAAATTAGTTTCGAAAGCGTATGCCACTAAAGCGTCATATTATAGCGCACCTTCACTGTTTCGCTTTCAATCATAGCCGAACTAAAATGATTTGAACACGAAAAATAATGGATTCTAAACTAGGTACTGTTTTGTTGCAATAAAACAAACCACAGATTAATTTTTTTAATTAATTAATAATATATTTTAGTTATTTTATTATATTTTTTAAGGTTTTTAGTTTTAGGTTCATTATAATTTGTTTATAATAATATGTTTAGTTTAGTTTTATATTTAACAGATTAATTTTTGCACAATAGTACCCATTTTTTTTTTGTTACGTTCATATTCGGGTGTACTAACACCCTCTTCTGATACACCGGACAGTTGCGGGAGCTCTCACCACCACACATTATTACCCGTGAACCAATATTTTTGATATGATGCTAAAACAATCTAAACTTAAATTCGGTATTCGTGGATTTTGGCGTCAACTACATCGTCAACTTGAGCTCTTGATTTGAAATTTTTGTTTGTTTCGAAGTTCGATTCATACATAACATTAATAGTGTAATGTGAAGCTAACATTGATTAAAGTGCGTAGTGATTCATGTTCAGCTACTATTGAAAACAGTAAAGTGTTAATTTCAAAATTCACAATTTGAAGAAATTTTGATTTGAATCTTACTTTATCATAGTATCCTTACTATTTTATCCTTGTTTTTATCATTGAATGATACCGTTACATTTTTATTATATAGAGATCAGTGTTTTCTACATTGTTCCTTGCCCGGAGCGTCCTAAACACAGCCCATAATAATACGTTCGACAACGCTATCACGAAGGCGATCACAGCCGAAATCAATTTTAAACAAACTCTAGCCACCAACACCACCTACAATTATCATTGTAAGAACAATGCCTAGCTAATAAAACCTGCAACAGAACAGACGCGAAACCGCGCAAAAAACGCAGACAGAGGCAGTAATTTTTAAACATGAAAATACCTATATAATGGAATGTAATCAAGAACATCACACCAACTTCTCTTACTATCTCTCTGTTACTCCATTAATATAACATAATAAATATACGACACAAAATTGCAAACTAAAAAAAGTATTACAATTTATACAAGGACGTACTAACAATGATTTTAAACCAATTTTATTTAATATATATCACTTTGAAATTAAATCTAATCTCTATTTTAAAAGTCTTGTTTGTATACTGAAAATTAACTGCAAGATTGTCAAGTATTCTTCTGCAGTAGCACATGCCTACAACTATACTTTGATTGATGTCGTTCTAAACTTACTTCTCCCCAGAACCACCAGCAACGGATGATTGTCCGCAGTTCCGTGCCTTGCTGTTTAGCGCGCTGTGTAACGCAGGCTTATCTGAGTCCAGTGTTAGAGGTCACTGGGATCCCTCGGTAATGGACGGTTCTTTTCGGATCGCACGAGATATGATCTCGATGATTTGTTGACCACACATATATTAAAATTAACGCTCTATGCTGATTAAATCTCATTGTTCTGTACAGTGATGTATTTACTGATATAAAGTATTTCAATGGTATGTTATAGTATTTCTATACTTAAAGTATTCCTCTTATATCACACAATCTTCGCACAAATAGAACCTACAGACTAAGAAAAGGATATAATCATTACTCTTATTGGAATTTCCAACTGCTTGTCTTACGGCAGAATTCAATAGATGATAAGTGGCGACAGGTTTATGTTATCCGTATTGACATGGTACTCAGAAAAACAGATCAAATCATTTTAACCGTTATGTTTTAATAATATTTTAATTTCTCAGTTTTATTCTTCTGCGAATCTGATTTTTTTATTATAGGTATAGATTACACGATATCGAATAAAATGAAGTTTGTAATATAAAAATGTTTTTAACGACAGGATATTTTATAATATTAATATAATTATGAGAGCGTTGGCTATTCGATTGACGAGCGAGATATCATATGGTAATAGAATATTTGAATAATCAATTTCTCGTCTGAAATTAGCGAGAGACATGTATAAATTGGTATAAAATGCGAATAGCAAATATAAGTTGATTTATAGCAGATAGAGTCCACGGCAGCCGGGGTCTACGTCGCGGATAGTAAAATTAAAATTGATGATCATATAAATTTTATTAGAAGAAGCATAAAAATGTTAAGTAAATCAAACAGTGCCTATACGCGACACCCGTGATCTAGTATCGAGGCACCGTTAACACTTTACTGCCTTCATACTTGCATCATTCCGAGAAAGTAAAATACTCCCCGCGATCGTAAAATTAATGCCCTATACGGTAATACAAGTACTTCGGCATGTCACTGTCAATTTTTATGACGCTCTTACTTGATACCGTGCCATAATGAAAGGGTGGATTGCATCAGTTTTATCTAAACGCATAATCGGCGTGTTGTAGATTATAGCGGGCTCTTTTAATAAAACAATTTACTCCAGTTTTATTGGTACCGACTAAATTAAACGAAACGTCAAAGTAACTGATAAATGATATGAAATAAATTATGTCAAAAAGGACTCGAATGTTTTAAACTTGGATAGAGTTAAACGACTTACAATCAGTCAATGTAAATATCGTTCATTAATTAGTAAAATTTGTTAGTTTTAGTTATTCAACATCGCAATTATACAGCGTTAGCGTCAGGTTAAGATCCTATTATATAGATATCTGCCAAAAAAATATTATCAACTAGCTGTTACCCGCGGATCCGCCCGCGTCCGCGTGGTCAAGGGAAAATGTCAATATTTTTTCCCATGCGAATCTCTTTATCCCGTGGGAAAAAGTAGCCTTATATATGTAGCTATCCAGACCTTAAATTATCCCCGTTAAAAAAATCATGTCGGTACTTAGGTTCCTTTCCTTACGACGTGAAAGAAGAACAAACAATTATATACTTTATTTTTTCCCGTGGGAATAAGATGTTTTTCCGGAATAAAAAGTAGCTTATGTCACCTACCAAACTTTAAACTATCCCGAATTAAAAAAAAACATATCGATCCGTTTATTACTTTCGACGTGATGGGGGACAAACAAACACACTTTTACATTTATAATATTAGTATGTATATTATGCCACACTCACATTCAGACATAAAACAATTATTAATTGCAAACCTGTTGCACTGCACTAGAGCATTTTGGACTTATGGTACCTGTTTCTCAAGCTAAGACTTTTCCTGGTTTGATTTTTAACAGAATATAGTTTTCAATTATTGAATTTCTCTATTATAGAGAGGTAGCCTTGTGGAATATAGGCACTAATGTCTAATCTAACTCATAATTACATGTTTAATTCAGTGTATTGTGCAAATAAAACCAATCTCATATCTATCATTTTATCGCAGTCCAAGGACTAGTACTAAATCGTGATAGTAATCACAAAATTAATATTTATGTACATAAATTACATTTTATGTTCTCAAAATAAAACTTGTGAAAAGTTTCTCGTTGGAAATATGTGTGTATTATTAAATTAAATTGCATTTCAACAAAATATTTACGAGAGTTGTAATTTTTCATGTCCGACATGCCCCGAAGCGTCGGTGCCTACTTTTGCCAGGCCCGGCTGAGCACAGAAACCACTAGCCTTCTAGTAATAACTAACTTAGTATCTCTAGTAATTATATTCTAATTGTACGGTATAAATATTTTTTAATATAGTAGTGGTTTGTTTTAGAGTAAACAGGTGGAGCAGCAAGTTTGTAGCAAAAGATAAATAGGTCATGATTATATTCTGGATCTTTAAAATCACTCGAACGATAGTAGAATGTATCAGTCGACCGGCATAGCAGTTCATTCTGAAAGAAAATGTATCGATTAAAATGCTAAACTAGCAGATACCGAGACAATACTCATTCAACATTTATAAAATTAAAATTTTATTTTAAAAAAACGCTGTTGTTAAATTACTTTTATGATAGGTACATTGTACATATATATTGTAGGTACATTGTACATACCATTGTACCAAACAATTTCTGTAGAAATCCCCTGTAAAATAGCAAAATACAAATTACAAACGCTTAAACCATTAAGGGGTAATTCAAATCTCTCTCAAACCTCGGTACAGGAAAATAAGAGAATGTATAGGATAAAATAATGATTGTTTGCACTTGTTAAGTAAGAGCAATATGGCGCGAGCGGGCAGGCGAACTAACTAGTATAAACTTGACGAATGTGTACCATTGCGCATATACTGCCTGGGGCCTCCACAGTCTCCACACACGCCATTATAACTATTAGAGGCTTTATACATGAAAGCATTGTGATATTATGAAATAGATATTAACACTTAATAAAGAAAATATTATTTATTTTTAAAAGGAGACAACTTTGTTTTATATAAAGAGTAAAAGGATTAATATAAGTACTAAATAAAAATATTTAAATTTTAAATAAACATTGCTTGATCTTATCGAAATTCCTAATAATTGGAATGTAAAGTCGAAAGGATTCTGTTTGCATGAGACAATACAATTGCAATAGACTCTCACCATTATTGCATTTATTCGCACTGTCTGTAACACCTTTAGCACTAAGGACTACAGATATGATAAACCTTTGTGCGGGTATCGCTCAAATGCGAGAGGTTGAATTTATTTCATGAAAGCTCAGAAGAATCATTAGCGCGGCACCCGCCATCCATCGTTCCAAGATAATTAAGACACTGAACGCGAAACGTGTTTTAATCTCTTACACCCTTTTAAAGATACTTTCATTTGTAATTTAGATGTTACGTAACGTGTCCCGAAAATCGCACGAACAAAATTGACCACTACAATGTTAAAATTAAAATTGAACTGGAATAATTATGTTAAGCATGATACCGAGGACTATGTTGGAGTGGTTATACCGATATATAGATACAATGAAATACATAATTCGCCAATTTAAAACATTGAGTTATAATAAAACATAAAACCATAACATTACCTCATCATAGTTACACAATATCTTGGTAAGCTTTTATCGAATATATTGATCTGGTCGATTAAATAAATGTGGAACGGTAGTATCAAGAACATTTTATGCATGTTATTGAAAAGTCAATGCTACAAATATGCAACCAAGGTTAGTTTTATTGATTCGTAATTTTAATAGAAGATATAAATATGTTCAGTTATTATTGCCAACTAGTATGATATAACCGTAGGTACTTTAATATTCAAAGCAATTTATTTACAAACTAAATACCAGCACAAATAATATACGAGCAAAAGTTACAAGTAATATTTCAATTATATTGTATTAAGCAACATCTCAATATTCGTCGCGATCGTGTAACCGCGATGTAAATAAGCACGTAAGTACACGATTTACATTGATAAATGTCTCAGGCGCGGCTACCCCCGGGCTCATGCAAAATAATTAAAACTACTTAACATTCAAGCAGAAAGTACGTAGATCGGTAGCCAGTTTGCGGCTCATTTAGCGAGCGAGGGCCGGTCCAGCAGGCACCGCCGACCATTACTCTGCCGGCCGATTGATATATTCCCGCTGGACATGCGATCGGCGACACGTCACTGGCCCGTCCCGGCTCTCGCTACCACTGCCGTATAAATAAACAAACAGACGGCTGGCAGCAATAAATACAGCGTACGCCCCTAACACCGCACGTGACCATAAATCGGTTGCCTTATATTGCCGTGTATCTAGCAGAGCTCAAATTGACTCGTAATTGCCGATGAACCCTCAATAAAATTATCCGCTGATTAAGCCGCGCTGATAATGTACCTTGGGTTACTTAATTGATTTACGAATCCGTTCCCTTTCACTTTGCAATTTTGATCTACTGCAAATTGCTTAATGGGAGCTGTCATAACTGCAATCAGTCAAACTTTTATGATCACAGATGTCAGTCGCTAGAGGCGTTCTTACATTTTGAAATATATTAATCAAAGAAACTTCGTTTACAAAGACAACTATACCACAAATACTTACCTTTGTTCCCAAAAACAGGATTAAAAGGAAAGAAATCACCTTTTACAATTTGAGATTATTTATCATGTCGATCGAGAGGACCGGCAGGCAGCGGCGCAGGCGCACACCCGTTTAGATTTTGGTGTAGCTTCTTTATACAGAAGCCATTATAAGTATCAGTTTCAGATCATAGATCATAAATGCATTTATTTATTCGAGAGCGAAGCCCGGGTTATGGGGGGTCCCGCGCATGAATCCTGCGCCCATTGTCGCCTTTTTATTGTGGCGCGTCTGTCACAGTTTTCGTGGAGACCAAAGATCTTCGGACATAAAATATCTAACACTACACAAGAATGTTTCGGATCTATGTGTATTTATGTGATTACCGGAATGTATTTAAATCATGGACACGTACGTCGAAGTAGCCTAATCTTTACTTTATGATTATCGTAAATTTCAATTTGATTTTAATAACTTATTTACCTTTTTTGTTGTGTCAGTTATATTTAGAAATTAATCTTAATAATCTTTTTATGGATTTAAAAATAATTTTCTGCCTTCAAAATATTTCTTTGTTGTGATATAATTTAAACACAAAATTTAAAAATATTACCCTGTTGATTGGAAACCTGTTTCTTATTCGTTTGACTATTCATTTGAAAAAGTTGTAAGTGCAGAAGAACGAAATAAACTTCTTTGTTTCTCTAGAAATATGAGGAATGATTAATATTTCTTATTAATATTACAAATATTACAGTTAAATCTAATGATAAAGTAGGTACTTTAGTTTACTTATCTCATAGTATTAACTAAGAAAGATTAAAATCGAATATCAAAAGTATTGCAACATGGGTTGCAAAACCTGACAAATAGGCTAATTTAATGTAAATATTACACTATTTATGAAGTTGTGAACGCTAAACACGATAAACAAACGTATTCAATAACAAAGCATTTTTATTGCTTTCGTTCGTTTTGTCAGTCTTTGACAAAATTTTTGCTCAACGTGCTCTTCTTCTCTGATAGCATTACGAAATACGATGAATCGTACAATAAAATGTTAATAAAGAGTGTAAATCAAGATAACGTCGATAGTTAAGAGTTCGACGCAACAAAAATAGTCTCAGCCGAGGTGAAGAAATTACCTCACGTATGCCTCGAACATAACTCTTTACTGTTGGGTCTCTGACACGCGCCTGCCATACGAAACCAGCGCTTATGTCTTCGCCACAGACTCAATTATTTTACAATATCAATATCACATAAACATCTATCATTTTTATACCTTACCATAGTCAACTTTCGATAAAACTCTATCAAATCATACTTTGTTAATGTTTTTTCGGCTTAAGTTTAAACTATTACTTTCCTATTATTAAAACACTCTGATACCCACGGTTTTACTCTAGAAATTCCGGGATATCTGGGATAAAACAATCCTATGTGTTAACGCAGGTTATAAACTACCCCCTGTACTAGACTTTGTCAAGCCTTTTTGTGTAAAAGACTAACAAACACTTGTTTAATTCAACATCCATCCATACTTACAAATTATTATTTAACGGCAAATCACCATTTGCTTTTGAATGAATAAATGAATGGATCATTTAATTCAGCCAGCGATTAATGATCTTATATGAGCAAAAATTGAATAGGTTTCTAAAATAATAATGGAAACATATGAATTTAGCAATGTTTTCATTAAATTTACATCTCCCGTATGTATATATTACATTTATGTACCGAAAACAGAGCTGAAACAAGTTGAACGTCGTCGATACGGCGCAGGAGCAGGATTAGGAAAAGGACGAAGAAGCAGGACAATAGTGGAATAGTTCCAACTATTTAAATATCACTTGTCACCAGCAAACACTATTGTATTAAACTTTCTCGTTCTCGGGGTTACATTGTATATTTATGTACTGTTACAACATTACCCTGTTATTGAATGAATGGGGCGTGTGA
This sequence comes from Endotricha flammealis, assembly GCA_905163395.2. NCBI lineage: Eukaryota > Metazoa > Arthropoda > Insecta > Lepidoptera > Pyralidae > Endotricha > Endotricha flammealis. Next base: position 7,756,867 of record LR990863.1, on the reverse strand, counting down.
CAGAGACTGCGACACGAGTGGTCGTGTCCAGGCGTAAGTGTGCACATCGCTCAAGTTTGCGGCGACACTGCTATTTGAATAACACTCCAATAAGTCCGCGGTACACCTCCACCGACTGCTCATATGAATAAAAACAATAGCACAGTATTCATTACAAAGTATAATCTACAGTTTATGACATCGCCTCGTCTGTAAGCTCGTTTGCTAGAAACACTAGTTTTAATCATAAATCTTATTTTATGAAACGATAAAACTTTCATGTTATGACAATATCATTATGGGACTAAATCAAAATGATAATCACAATACAAGCTGCCCACTTCTCCAATCCTATCAATATCTTATTTCAGTGTTCAAAATGAAGACGTAACTAAATCGTAAAACAATTATTTATATTTGACACAAACACATAAAATATTACGAAGCAAATAAGGCAGTTCCATGACATTTTATCCCTTATATTTAATATAATTATATCTATGTGTATTCCGCTTGCCAAAACTATTCAATGTATTTAGAATCCTTGGGAATAACATATTTATGCTACGACTGCCACAAAAGAATATATCTTTGACCTATATTTTACTAAACCTAGTTAATTACGCCACAAAATCTTTTAAAATAATTCATTCAGTTTATTGTAAAAAACAAAGAAATTACAAAGTTACAAAAATAAGCCTAACAAGGTATGTCTTATTTCTGTAACATTGTATTATGAGTAGTAAAAAATATATATTTTTGTTTATGTCGACATAATCAGAATCAATAATTTTAACGATCCACTTTATTGAAGTCAATCTCGACTATCAATATAAGAAAGATCTAACAATAAAACTGTGGGCACCATTAAAACCCCCGATCGTCGATATCATTTCAAAGTTCAAGCCTCACGTGGAAAAATCCAAACTCTTTTATTTTGGTGCTTTATTTCGATGTACACATTAAATCACTCATGAATTTAAAGCATTTTATTGTCATTTCTAAGTGAAAACAATATAAATGTATTTTATGTCACATTTGATTTATACTTTATAGGTGAGTTGTGATTTATAATGTTTGGAATTTATACAATGTTCGGCCAAGTATTGTTCAGCTTATTCGTTCGGCGGAGTCGTTCACTCGCTATAGCACGCAACCCTTATAATGTTAATGAATACGCTAACCAAAACCATAAAATCTTTCTAAAATGCGCTATAAATTGACAGTTTTTATGTATTCTAACATCTAAATTGTGGAAATAAAATATGAATACCTACATACAATAAATAATTTATCGAAATCGATGGCAATATATTATTTCCGTGTGGAGCATAAGGTAAATTATAAGAAAATGAATTGGAAAGATATAATATCTATTGCATACTTTAAATGCAGGTATTTAGTGATATAAGCAATGAGCCACACAGGTTTCTGTAATAGGATTCCGTATCCGTACAAATGAGAAACCCTTAAAACTGAGCCCAAGTTCAAATGTGCACGTCTCAATTTTTTCTTTGTCATAGACTTTTTGTTATTTAGCATAGTTAATAAAGCTGTAGAAGTCGTAAGTTATAAATAGTTTATTTATAACTTACGACTTCTACTCCGACGATAAAAGACACAAGAGAGGAACGATAAAATTCTGACTTGAGTATCACATTGAGGTAATATTTCTCGTTACATAAGAATTTCAATGCAATGATACAGAACCATTACTGCGCAAGTTGAAGTCACGTCACAAAGTCACATTTTGTTGGGGTACAAAAATCTTTTATCAACGACCTCATGCCGTTAAAATGCCACGGGCGCCATCATACATAATGTTAATATGACACAGTTCTATGATAATATTCCTTTCATTCTTCATTCTCTATTGTGCACAGATAATATATACAGATGCATTCAAATAAATGCTCGATGGAACTATAAATAGTTTTGTAACGATGTAATTTTCAATTCCATTGGAAACAAATGGGCTCCACTACTAATATGCCGGTAGAGGCTATTCCTCTAACATTACTTTTAGGAGGATTCGTTTTAAATTCCAACAGAGTTTTCTGGCTTTTCAATAATGTGAGTTGTACGCGAATTAATGGATTTCTTCATGTAATAAAATCTGAGAGCGTCCAGCGGCACGATGTGATATCGTGAGCAGTTGGGTGGCCGCTACTTGTCTTACGATAAACTTATCTTTACAATCGATCCCTACGATAAAAATAAAAGAAACTGCCAAGCACGCGCGCGCGCACACAAAGTTCCGTATATTTAAATGCTTTTAACAACAATTTATGTGTCGTTTTTATTTTTAATACAATTTTATTTTAAAAATGACTATAAAAGTTTATTTTAATATGACTGATGTATTTCATAAATTAATCTACTGTTTTAACGTTAAAGTGATCTACTCCTTAATTTGAATAACAGAAATAGAAACGAGTATGTACTATTCTATTAGTAGGGTTAGTACGATTTTTTGACCAATGTCATTTGATGACAATGGCACCGGCACCGGCGACGGCTGCCGGTGCCGGGGAAGCAAAAATATATGGAAATGCTCGTTTTTCCATTTACCGGTGCCGGCGACGACGGCCCGGCGATGGCAATGCCGGTGCCGGGCCGGTAAGTGGAAAAACGCCCAATGTATATAATGAGTGACAATCTAAAATAATTAAAAATGTGAAACAAAATATATAGGAGTTGATTTGACAGTTGCCTGCCTGTAATGTTTGAAGGACCACAAAATTGTTGATTTAATTCACAAAGTGAACCCTAAACGGACGATACTTTAGATGTCGATGCTGACGCGCTGCAAAGCAATAACGTTTCGAATTTTATAGAAGTAGCTATCCGCATTTGCATGTGTATGGGACCCAATACATTTTGTTACCATATTATTAGCATTCCAGCGCCACTTGTCTTATACTTATATAAATGTGTACATAATTTTATGGAAATAGTTTTTTTACACCTTTATAATAATAGACTGCGAGTCTGATAGTAAGCAAATAACGTTTCCTATATGTACTGGTATCTCCATAGGAATCGAAGACAGAGATACATTTTTTTTATTAAATAGTAAAAAATTACGGTATAGGAGGAAATTATTTGGAGGTATTGGAGGCTTTGGGGGAGGCCTATGTCCAGCAGTGGACTTCTTGTAGCTAAGATGATGACGATGATAAGAGGAAATGATAAGATGGGAAGATAGACTTCAAGATCTCTCTTTTTCATCAAATTACATCAAATTATGAGTATTTAAGTTTTCAACTTGTATTTTATTTACATTTTATGTAAATAAATAACTCAAATAAATAAATAACTAATAAAATAAATAACGTCAATGCTATCGAATGGTCCGTCAGACGATAAGTGAAGTACAAAATGGCCGCCGCTTTTTTTTTAATTTTAGTTCTTCCACCAATCCCCCAAATGTCGCTGTTGCCTATGAAAATTTGATGGTTATACTAAGTGTGCTCCCCCTGGTTCTTCTTCTTCTTTCTTAATTAATGGCGTTTCTGTGGTGTCATAACATAGACAATTTCGCTAATGTCGAGTATTATAAATGTGTACTTTTTTGTTAAGAGGGCGCACACAGGCGTTAGCTCAGTTTAGCGAAAACTGAACTTTTCGAAGCTCTTAATATCTATAAAAAACTTTTCTAACAGACTTATGAATTACACAAAATGTTAGACAATATTGTTGCCTAAATAGTTAGTAGAAAACATTTTGTCATGTAATGGAATATTTATGAATGCTATCGTGATAACCGAATAGTGTTTTCTCGATTTCACGTTCAGTGCCAACTTCGGATGTCAAAATATCCCCGTAATGCTGCCAATTGTAAGAAATAAATTATAAAATCTAACGGCAAATATACTTAAGCATATAGTTAGTAGAACATTTTTGTAATTTTTTGTTACATAAATAAGATATTAACATCCAAACTAAGTGAAATTACGAAGAAAGTCAAGTCGTTGTTATGTTTGTTTTCACCATTAAATCTTAGTTATTTTGTGTCAATATTATCATCATCTAAGAGATAAACGTATTCCCTAAAATCTAGGCGCCAAAATTTATGTAAAATGTTTACCATTATTTTTCTACCAATTTTTGAATATAGCCATAAAACCACTATAAAACCGCGCGCGTCTTTTGTTACGACTCACTCATTCGTGCTCGCGACGCCGTCCGAGTCACACGTCCGGTGCCCGGTGCCTCCGCGCTACGCTGCTCCCGCGTGCTACGCACGCCCCCCGCCGCCGCGCTACGCTACCGCCGCTCCGACACACGTGTCTCCTTGCCTTTTTTAAGACAAGGACGCATTATCGTGATTTTTAGAGTTTCTTCGGTTTTTCGCGCGTTTTTTGCCGATTAAAACCACAGTTTCGTGGTCTGGCTGTGTGATACCTCACGGTGCCAACTTTGCACAGCCAGGAGTGCGACCCGGGCACTCGCCGATCCCCTTCAGGGTGAAGCAGTTACCCGGACGGGGCTAGAACCACCGGCCTAGGGGGCTCCCCTGACCGACACTAGCTATCGCCCCCTCCCGCCCACCCCTTCCTCCTTCCTATCCTTAGGGAACGGCTTGGGCGCCTAGGGCTCCGGCTCGAAGCTACCCTCCGAACCCTAAGCAGTTAGGGACCCTCTGACACATTAAGATTGGTCAGAGGCATACAAGCTTAGGGCACACCATAGAAGCACCCCCCTCGCCTCACCCGGCGCGGGGGACTAGGACTACACACCTCGGGTTCTCCCCCCGAGCGCTCCCAAATTAGGCACGACTGCCGCAAGGTTTCTTCGCAGCTCTTCCTTGCGGAACGTGACGCGACGAACTGCGATCATCTCGTTGTAGCATTGTAGGTTCCCTTATTAGGCCGGTCGCCATGGCGACCGACCCGCGCGATGCCATAATCAACGACCTAGTCGCTCTAATACTAGAGCAAAACCCCCAATTGCTGTCTCGCATTGAGCAAATAAAGAGGAAAGCTCCTCTCCCCCCGGCCCCTCAGGCCTCCACCGCCCCGGCCCCTCAGGCCACCAAGCCCTCGGCCCCTCAAGCCGCAGCCCGCCCGGCCCCTCAGGCCACCAAACCCTCGGCCACCAAGCCCTCCGCCGCCGCGACTTCCATCGCCGCGCCCTCCGCCACCGTTGCGCCCGCCGTCGCGTCCCCCGTTGCCGCGCCCCCCGCCACCGTGCACCCCGCCGTAGCGACTTCCGCCGCCGCGCCCTCCACCACCGCACACTCCTCCTCGATCTCCGATGACGAGATGGAGATCATCCCGGAATCTTCAGATTCCAGTTCCGCCCCCACGTCCGACTCGGACGATTTCATTGTGGCCTCAGGCCGCAAGCGCACAAGGCGCAACAAGGGCGTTGCCAACAAGGCCGCCAAATTAGCCGCCGAATCCATTCCGGCCGCCCCTCTCTCAGACTCGCCCGCTTCACCACCCGCGGCTGAACAGGGTGCCGAGGAAGCTTCTCTCCCCACCCCTCCCAAGCGCTCCCAGCGCCCACCGGCGGTCGTTATCACGAACCGCCATAGGTGGATGGCCATCAAGGCCCGTTGTGATGCCAATGGCATCTTCTTCATTGCGGAGACCCGAACTGAGGGTATCCGCCTAAAAACGGAGTCCATCACGGACTACCGAAACCTCACCCGCCTTCTCGACGCCATGTCGATCACATTCCACACGTGGAGTCTAGAGGAGGACCGGCGCCTTCGCGCAGTCATCCGCGGAATCCCGAAAGAACTCGAGTGCAATGACGTACTCGAGGACCTTCGCGCCCAAAAACTGCCCATCCTCGAAGTGCACCGCATGCACCGTGGGCCTTCCGCCCCCTTCAACATGGTCCTTGTCATTTTGGACAGGACTAACCTTAAAGAGGCGAAAGCCATCTTTAATATCAATAAAGTCTGCGGACTGTCCGGGGTCGTCGTCGAGACCCCTCACCATAAAAGCACTGTGGGTCAATGCCACAGATGCCAATTGTACGGGCACTCCGCCCGAAATTGCCACAACACACCCAGGTGTGTCAAATGCCTCGGGGCCCACTCAACACCGGAGTGTCCACGCCCCAAAGACCGCGCGCTATGCTTGGAACCTCCGAGCTGCGTAAATTGCGGGGAGGTGGGGCACCCGGCTAATTACAGAGGGTGCTCAAAAGCGCCCAAAGGAAAGAGCCGGAGGCCTACTCCCTCCTCATCCAGAGTCCTCGCTCCTCCTCAGTCCCAAACTGCCGAGGCCGCCCCGGCAACAGCTAAGGCACCGGTGCCACCACTCAATCTGTCGCCCTCGTGGCGCTACAAGACCAACAAGGTCCCACCCCCACAGGCCAGCCCCTCAGGCACGCCTGCACCCGCGGCGGTGGAAGTCGCAACACCTCCACCCCCCCCAGTAAAGGCATCGCTGCCACCTTCCAACGGGACCGAAGGGCTCTACAAGCTCGCAGCCGTCCTAGACATAGATAGGGTTCTTGCCATGGCCGCGTTGGTCAATGAACACGCGAACAGTCCCAACGCTCTCCTAATGGCCGTCTGTCAATTCACAGACGTGTTCGTTGCCCTTAAAAATTTCAATAAATAATTATGGACTTACACCATACGAGTAGAGTCAAACCGACCTCCCTTAAAATCGGCTACTTCAACGCAAATGGGCTTCGCACCCAGAGGTCTGAGGTAGCCGACTTCCTCTACACCCATCAGTTGGACGTCCTCCTCATCCAGGAGACGTTCCTTAAACCATCAATTTGCGATCCCAAAATCGCGAATTATAAAATCATACGTAATGATCGCACAGTCTCTGCCCTCGGTGGCACTCTCATCTACTACAAAGCGACATTACACTGCACGCCTGTGGATACACCCAATCTCGTGCACATTGAGGCCTCTGTCTGTAGATTAGGAATGACAGGTCACCAATCCATATTTTTAGTGTCAGCTTATCTAGCTCCCACTAACTCCAACTCCTCAAACCCCAGATCACTACTCGATAGTGACATACAAAACCTTCTAGATCTTGGCCCGTCTGTTATCATAGCGGGTGATCTAAACGCCAAGCACCCTGCCTGGTGTAGCCTAACCACAAACCAACGTGGTAGACAGCTCGAGCGACTCTCAGAGAGTCTAAATTTCGACATTGTAGCACCCATGTCCCCTACTCATTACCCGGACAATGTTGATCATCGTCCGGACGTCCTAGACGTAGCCCTCCTAAAGAACATCAATCTTAGATTGAGTTCAATAGAAGTGCACTCCGAACTCACCTCAGACCATAGGCCTGTCATCATTTCTCTCTCTCCCAGAGTGAGTATTCCCAATGTGGCAGCCACAGATCCCACTATGATCAAGACCGACTGGGTCAGGTTAGGCGAAAGCCTCAAATCCATTTCGTCCCCCATGTTAGATCCAATTCCAGACGAAATTGTCTCAATTCCCGATGCAGTAGGTGCTATTGACTCGTTAACAGCGCACGTGCAGAAAGTCGTTAGCGACTGCTCGCGGCGTGTCCCAGTGAACGCTCATCGTCGCTGGACACTTCCGCCGGATGCGCGCGCTCTGTTAACAGAGAAAAACCGAGCCCAAAGGGCCTACTTCTCCGCTCCCACTGAGCCTAACCGCGTCCGCATGCGCGCTGCTCAATCAGCGGTTAAGCGTCGTATCAGACAGCTTAGAAACGACCAGTGGGACGAGACTCTCTCCAATTTGGTCCCATCTCACCAAGCCTTCTGGAAACTTGCCAGAGCCCTTAAGGCAGATACAGTGGCTGCCACCCCTCCGTTAGCACAGTCAGATCCCTCCCTCCCCCTCGCCTTCGAGGACGAGGAAAAAGCTGAATGCTTAGCATCCAGTCTTGAGGCACAATGTGCACCTAGCACACTCCCCGTTGATCCAGATCACCTACTCGAGGTCGATACTGTGGTAGCAAATAGACTCGCGAGCCCACTTACAGATGCCGACCCCCCGTTAGAGCCGGTAACCCCTGATGAGGTAGAGTCCCTTATCAAAGACCTACATAATAGGAAGGCCCCGGGGCCTGACGGGATTTATAACAGAGTCATCAAGCTCTTTCCCGCCCATCTTATACTACTCCTGACTGCTATCTTTAACGCAGCCCTCAAAAATAGCATTTTCCCCCAAACTTGGAAGGAAGCCACCGTCATCGGCATTCCAAAACCCGGCAAGCCCAAGGATCAGCCCTCGAGCTATCGCCCTATCAGTCTTCTCAGTTCAATAGGAAAAATCTATGAGCGCATAGTTCTCGCACGTCTCAAAGATTTTTCCCTTGCCAACAATCTCTTACCTAACGCGCAGTTTGGTTTTAGAGCCAAACACTCTTGTGTCCAACAAGTGCATCGCATAGTCGAACACGTGTTGGACCGGAGAGCGAACAGATCCCGCCCGCATAAAACGGGCGCTCTCTTCTTTGACGTGGCAAAGGCGTTCGACAAAGTTTGGCACAACGGGCTTATTTATAAGCTCTACAAACTCAATACGCCAAATCGTCTTGTGCTCATCATTCAAGACTACTTGTCGAACCGCTCTTTCCGCTATAGGGTGGATGGGGCACTATCCCCCCCTCACACCATTAGAGCCGGAGTACCACAAGGGTCCGTGCTCTCGCCTCTCCTTTACACGCTTTACACAAGCGACTTCCCCGAATTCAGACCCAGTCCACTAGCGACCTATACCGCTCTCTTCGCAGATGATACTGCCATCTACTGTTCAGCCCGTAGTATTCCCCCAATTATAGACTCACTCCAAACTGCCGCCAATACTCTTGGCGACTGGTTTAGGAAATGGCGCATCGAAGTCAATCCTCAAAAAAGCGCCGCTATCCTCTTCGCTAGAGGTAGCACCCCAAATCCCTCCTCCAGAGTCGAAATGTTCGGACAACCGATCCCTTGGGAAAGGAAAGTCCGCTACCTAGGCGTCACACTCGATAGGGGACTCACCTTCCGCGATCATATTAAGATTGTCCGCAACCGCGCCGCTTTCGCGCTAGGCCGACTATATTATCTGCTCAATGGGCGTAGTAAACTCTCTCTTAGAAATAAGGTGAGAATTTACACAACGTGCATTAGGCCGATAATGACTTACGCGAGTCCAGTTTTCGCCCACGCCGCGCCCTCTCATATCCACAGGCTGCAAACCATCCAGAATAGGTTTTTGCGCAAAGCCATCGGTGGGCTTTGGTTCATTCGGAACAAAAACCTCCACATTGACTTAGGTGTGCCGACCATCTCGCACCACCTAAAGCAATGCTCACTCAGATTTTTCGACTCTCTCGACCATCACCCCAATCCATTGGTGAAAGCCGCAGGGGATTATCCCGCTCCGGCTGACACCATTAGGTCCAAACGTCGTCCGCGGCACGTCCTCAACGACCCGGACGACGCCATTACAGTCGCCATCGAGGCGTACAAACAATTAGATTCCGCGACACAAAGTAGACACACACGTCCGTCATATCGGCCCCGCCGGCGGGGCCGCGCGTCGTGCCACCCTGTAGGGACTCGGTTTTCGCGGTACCGGCACGTGCCCGGCCGCTTCTCTCCAATCCGTTCGCCTTCCCCCAGTGTCGCCATAGGCCGAGGTTCGAGCCCCCCTCTGGGGCGCCCCTAGGCAGACACTGTCAATTTTGGCGGTGAGAGCCCTACGCTCCCGCAACAGTCCGGTGTCTCAGTAAAGGGTGTCAGTACACCCGAACTGATTAGTCCATTCAAAAAAAAAAAAAAAAAAAAAAAAAAAAAAGTTACGACTCACTCGAGCCGCCGGCTCTGCGGAGAGTGGTCACGTCGCTCCGGCGCAGGACCTGACCGCACGTAACCTTTGTGCCCATACGCAGTGCAAACCGTGTAGCGCGACCGACAATCTAGATACTTTGGTAAGTAAAATATGACTTTTTGTTGATAATGACGACGAACTATTTACTTTTTTAGTGACAACAACATAATATGTTTCAGAGTATGGGGAACAAAAAAAAGCAGTTTTTATCGAAAAAAAGAAAAAGACGAAATGTTGAAAATTTAAATAAAGCAAGGCCTAAAAGGCTGGTGGTACCTATAATTAATATAATGGTTAAAAATTATAATATATGACAAGTTCTACTAAGGAGGTCGATTATTGCGAAATCGTAAAAAAAAATTGCTGTTTCATATGTTTCAGTCCGTATGATGAAGGAGGACACGAAGAGGAAGAAAAACAAGAGTCCGTACTTTTTCATCTTCTTCAAAATGAAAACCATCCTGGTGATGGAATTGAATCCCAATCCCAACCAAAGAATCATTTCTCTTTATAACCCATTTCATTTTTCGTCTTTTTGAGATTGTGGGTGAACCGCTAGTCTCACAAACTTGGCTATGAGGTCTAATAAAAGCTAGTTAAATCTACTACAAAGTATTTTCAGTATAAATGTACTACAGAATATTTAGTGACCTTTCTTCATAGGGCAAATAGTTTTGCAAATATTTTGCGAAATACGTAAGTAAAACCTAAAAATTGCAGTTTTCGAGATTAATGGGTCACATTCGAAGTTCTATAGCTTGGCTTCTATAAGGTCAATACAGTTGCAATTACACCAGCAATACAGCGGAAATTGGGTTCAAATTGTAGGTAATCTAGGAAACATCATTCGCAAAAAACGCATAGTTTTGGCTTTGGAGAGCAAATAACGAAAAAAGTCCCAAAATTACGAAGTTTTCTCGGTTTTCTCAATTTCCAGAAGTTTTTCGAAGTTGCAAATTGGAATTCACACTACTACTCTTACAGACCCATACAACTTTCCAAAAATGGAGAACTACATCACGTTTTGTTAATTAAATATCTAATTCTACTAAGTTATTCGGCTTGTAACCCCCTTTCTGTAACATCCTGTTTAATTACTAATTATGTTTCAGTGATAAGCAACTGTGTCTATTTGCGGTATGGACTGGGCCCCAATTTCGTCTGAAGACTGCCAGAATTAAAAGAGATGACGAATTTTGGTCATCAAAGATGGAATCGAAATTGGTGAAATTTTACAAGAAATGTATTTTACCAGAATTGGTAGATAGATGGTAGAGTCTATGTGTCAGCACTGCACTATGGGACTCACTAATTACTTAAAAAAAAACACCACTTTATTATAACTCAAAACTCAATTTATTAATCAACGTTACCAGTATATATGGCTATTTGAAAACGAAACCATAGCGCGTTTTATCTTGCATGGTGGCGCCATCTGTTAGATTTTTATGAAACTACATATATGGAAAAGGCAAAATTAAATCTACTAAGTTTAACAAATGTATGCAATTTGGACATTCCGCCCACCAAGAACTTGTTCTTATTACTCTCTAAGAAACGAAACGTTATACAAAAAAAAAATGGCCGCCCACCATGGCGAAGTAAATTGATACACTATTAATCAACAAAAATATATTACTAAAAAAAAAACACTATGATTTCTAGGATTCTTGTTTTGGCAAGAAACATAACTTATTGCATGCTCGCTTAAAAATACCATTTTTAGTCTTTAACGTAACTACACGCGTGATATTGTCCTTTCCAGGATGTTTCTCTATGATAGTTGCAAGCAACCACTTTGCTGGTGGTAGGTTGAAGTCCTGGATAATGACAACATCGCCAATCTCCGGCTCAGTTCTCTTGGTCGTCCACTTAAATCTCTGATTCAGCGTAACCAAATATTCATCAGACCATCGCTTCCAAAAATCGTTCATCATCTTCTGAATTAATTTCCAACGCTGCAAACTTGTGATGTTTTTGTTTGAATAATTTTCTTCAGGGATAAGGACCAATGGTTCCCCGACAAGAAAATGACCGGGAGTGAGAGGCATAGGATCTTCTGGGTTATCGCTCAATTGACATATCGGCCGAGAATTTAAGCACGCCTCTATTTGGGTCAATACAGTTGAAAGCTCTTCGAATGTCAAAGTGCTGTCACCTATAACTCTCTTTAGGTGAGTTTTTGTACTTCGGACGCCGGCCTCCCAAAGTCCTCCAAAATTTGGTGCTTGAGGTGGTATATAATGCCATGTTGTGCCTTCATTAGCTAGTAAAGCACTGATCTCTCTTGGAAACTCAGACACCGCTCTATTAAACATCTCCCGTAATTCCTTGTTGGCACCAACAAAATTGGTGCCATTATCGCTATACAAATCCTTACAGTGTCCCCTTCTGGAGACGAATCTTCTGAAAGCTGCTATAAACCCATCTGACGACAAATCGGAAACCGCTTCCAGATGAATAGCACGTGTAACCATGCATATAAATATACAAATGTAGCCCTTATAACTTTTTGAACCTCGTCCAGGTGAAAATCTAATCTTAATAAACCCCGTAAAATCTACCCCTGTAGATTTAAATGCTCTCTCAAATCTGAGTCGCACTGATGGAAGTTGTCCCATGAATACATTATGCTTTTGTTGTGAATATCGAATACATACAACGCAGTCGCGGAAGCATTTTTTAACAAGATCTCTCATTCTCAGTATCCAAAATTTCGATCGCAAGTAATTTAGCATTGCTTGTGGTCCGCCGTGCAATGTTTTCCAATGGGCATCTAATACTATCAATTTTGCAAGATGACATTCGCCAGGTAGGATCATCGGATGTTTCTTATCAAAATTTTCTTGCGACAACTCGATTCGACCTCCAACTCTCAACACACCGTTGTCATCAAACTTAGGGCAAAGTGTATATAGTTTGCTCGATTTGGGCACAGACTTGTTTGACTTTACCAGCTTGGTCTCTTCCTTAAAATACAATTTCTGAGTTTCTCTAACAGTTATCTCTAAAATCTTCTCTCTTTCTTCTACTGATATGACTACTGGAACTTCTCTCTTCTCTTTTGGTATCTTCCAAAGCAAAACCCTTCTGCAGTATGATAGAACCCGCAATAATTTCTGGAGCTCTGAAAATCTCGTCCATATAAAATCTTCCTTCAGTTGAACTACTGCAGACAAACTCTTAACAGGTTTCTGTTCCTCATTAGTTACAAAATCTACTGGCGCATTAACCTTATACTCTTCAAGTTCACTCAGCCAGCTAGGACCATACCACCATAGCTTGTGATCTTTTAGCTCTTTAGCTGAAATCCCCCGTGAAGCACAATCAGCTGGATTATGCTTTGTTTTAACGTGATTCCATTGATCTCGATCTAGTATAGTCAATATCTCAGAGACTCTATTACTGACGAAAGTGGTCCATCGACTTGGTTCACCGCGAAGCCATGCCAGAACTACAGTGGAGTCCGACCACGCATATAAATTTTCTTTGGGAACATTAAGAACTTGCGAGACTTCTGAGATTAATTGGGCTGCTAGCAACGCCGCACACAACTCTAATCGAGGAATCGAAACTTCTTTCTCGACGGGTGCAACTCTCGTTCTAGCAGTGATCAAATGAACTCTGGCACAATTTTCCTTCTTCTTGACTTTAATATAAACCGCTGCACCGTAGGCGGCTTGCGACGCATCGGCGAAAGCATGCACCTCTATATGATCACCACGATTAACTTCCATCCATCTAGGGATTATTATGCTTCCGACGTTAGCCAGGTCATTTCGAAAATTGAGCCATTCCTTCAACAACTCTTCAGTCAGATTTTCATCCCACGTCAAGCCAGACTTCCATAACTTCTGCATGTATACCTTAGCTACGACAATAACGGGCGCGATCCACCCCAAGGGATCGTATAATCTTGCAATGTCGGAGAGTACCGACCTTTTCGTGATAGGCATAATTGTTTCAGGCAACCGATACATGTACTCAAATTGATCTGTATTCTTATTCCACGATATACCCAAAACCTTGATCATATCATTCTCCTTGAAAACTACGGATTGGGTTGATGCATTCGAATCCTTAACTTTGTCTAATTTTATATGATTTCGTAATCGTTCACTGTTCGTACACCATTTTTGGAGTTTAAGTCCTCCAGCGCTCATTAACTTATTTAATTGGTCATACATTTCAATTATTTCTTCATCTGATTCACCACCAGTTAACAAATCGTCCATGTAAAAGTCACTCAGTGTTATATTGGCTGCTATTGGGTATTTTGACGTTTCATCATTGGCTAATTGTTGAAGACATTTCACAGCCAAGCATGGAGCACATGAGGTTCCAAACGTGAGTCTAACCAATTTGTAGGATTCTATTGGTCCATTTGGGTCAAATCTCCACAGAATTCTTTGACAGTCCGTATCATCATCATGCACACGAATTTGTCTGTACATTTGGACAATGTCAGCCACAACACAATAAGGGTGAAGTCTCCATCTCATCAATATATGTCTTAAGTCCTGTTGTAGTTTAGGACCTATGATAAAACAATCATTCAGTGAGACGTTGTTGGATCCTTTGCACGACGCATCAAACACACAGCGCAGCTTCGTAGTCTCTTTGTCTTCTCGCACTACAGCATGGTGAGGAAGATAAATTGCTGGAGTGTTATCAATTGATTGCGAGACTTTAACCATATGTCCTTGTTGAATATAATCTTCTATAACTTTCTTGTAATTTTCGTACAGTGTTGGATTCTTTCTCAGTTTCTTCTCTAATAATTTAAATCTTCGCAATGCTATCTCCTTAGTTTGTCCTTTAAAACATTCTGGTTCTACCTCCTTAAACGGCAATCTTACAACATACCGTCCTTCATTATCTCCAGTTGTCGTCTTCTCAAAAAACTCTTCACACTTTCTCTCATCTGATGTCATTCTTTTTTCTATACTCTCTGGTCCTCTCTCTATCTCCCAAAATTTTGTCAGTTGTTGATCTTCCTTTACTTGTAGATGAAGATTGATAATTCTAGGGTTCGATTGATTGATCTTTTGAACGCGTCCTGATAATATCCAGCCCAGTTGCGTGTTTTGTGCAATGGGTCCGCTCTCTGTTGGATGCTTCTTAAGACCTTCTAAAATGATCTCACTCAAAATGTCGACACCCAAAATAACGTCAACTCTGTTAGGTACTCCAAAATGCGGATCTGCCAGTGATAGGTTCTCGATGTCTGGCCAGTCCGTGATAAAAGTTGAATTATTTGGTATAAAGGACGTCAGTGTACTCAATACGAAGGCATTTACTGGTATAGAAAATGAGTTGTAACGTGATTGAATCGTAAATGACACCGTGCTTTGTGTACGTGTCTTTCCATCGCCCACTCCAGATACAAGACCATTAACTTTAGTCTTTTTGAGGCCCAAAGCTTGCACTGTCGACTCGTTCACAAATGATGCCTCGGACCCCTGATCAATCAGCGCACGTACCATACGCGAACAGCCATTACTCGATCTGATATTCACTATGGCTGTTGCCAATAAGACTTCCGACTGTATTTCTTGTGCAAAATGAGCTGATATGTGAGTTTCTCTCTCAGCGCTAGTTGACTCGTTATTCTCCTTCGACTCGTTAGGAGTTGATTCTGATTTTCGCTCAAGATGCAACAGGGTATGATGTTTTCTGCCACAACGTCGACAGCATGTATGTTGGCGGCAAAAACGAACAGAATGATTAGATGCAAGACAATTAAAACAAAGTCTCTTTGATTGCACAAATTCACTTCTTTCTTCAGGAGACTTGGAACTAAATTGCTTGCATTGATATAATAAATGTGGTCCGGAACACATAGTGCAGGCAATATTACGTGAGGGTACAACATTTTTTTCAACATTGGAATGAAAAGACTTCTTCTTGATTACTGGCTTAGGCGGGTTAGATATCTCTAAAGTTCTGAAGCGGGACTCTATAAAATTCGATAACTCTGTCCAGGTAGGTAACCGCTCTGTTTCATATTCAGCTTCTGCACGGGTCACGTATGCTTCCCAGTTTTTACGCAACTCTGGATCAAATTTTGACACAACTAAATAGTTGATTATAATGTCGTTCTCAATTTTTATGCCTAAATTATTTAAAGATTTCAGGCAAGCTGTGCTTGTATCTAAAAGTTGTTTCAATGCGATAGGTGAGTCAGCCACCAGATTCTTTTGAGAAAACAGCTTTGACACAATCTCATTTGTGTTGTATCTTAAATTGTTAAATCTTTTAGTCAGATGATTCCACGCATCTGCATAATTCTTTTGCGTCGTAGGGAAAGTTTTGAGAAGGTCAGAAGCCTCTCCCGATAGACTACTCTTCAGATAGTGAAGCTTTTGCACATCGCTCAAATTTTTATTATCATGGATGAGAGACACGAACATATCATAGAAGGTTTGCCATTCATCATAACCAGTAGAAAAAACAGGCAAATTGATTTGAGGAAGTCTCAGTTCACCAGATGATGCGCTTGGATTAGCGGGTGCACTATTCGCTATTTGAACCTTCGCTGGGCCAATGTTTTTAAAATCATCCTTAAGCTTTACTTTGTAGCCTATATAAGTATCTTCAAATTGATCGTACAAGTCGTTCTTGAAATAAGTTAATTTAGATTTTTCTTCGCCGGTTACGTTCGCCACAATTTTCGAATGATTATCAAAAAATGCTGTACTTAATTTCTCTAACTGCTCTTGTCTCGTTTCTATATATGATTCTGTTATTCTATCTTTCGGTGACTTTTTATAGTTTCGAAAAGCTTTCTCTAACTGTTCTATTAGATCTTCTTGTTCCTTACATTTTGACTCCATTTTAAACTTTTAATGTAACAAATATCAAATTTATGTAAACGCCAGTCAGTCCAATATTGTTAAAACACTAAACTCTAAGTCAATTATCACTTCCAGAAACTATTTGTTATCACTGTTCAAAGTCAATTAAAATTTATGCACAAATTTTCTAAGTTCATATTTGACCAAAATTTTTCTAAGTCTATAGAATAAAATCTCAAATTTTTACAAGTCCATAGAATAAACTTTTAAAATTTTACAAGTCCAAACACACGCGAAATTTTCTAAGTTCCAATTATTTCCGACACTTTGATTATTTCACTGATTGTTCACTTTACTCACGATTTTTCTAAGTCCTGTAAACTTTCCTTCCCGGGTTTCGGCACCAGATGTCAGCACTGCACTATGGGACTCACTAATTACTTTAAAAAAAACACCACTTTATTATAACTCAAAACTCAATTTATTAATCAACGTTACCAGTATATATGGCTATTTGAAAACGAAACCATAGCGCGTTTTATCTTGCATGGTGGCGCCATCTGTTAGATTTTTATGAAACTACATATATGGAAAAGGCAAAATTAAATCTACTAAGTTTAACAAATGTATGCAATTTGGACACTATGTATGCCAATTAGAAACACATGTTTCAAATACAAATAATTATATGTACCTATATCTATTACGAGTACTTTATTGTTATACTTCTCCATAATCCATAGGTATTAATACACGAGTAAAGATACATTATTTGTATTTATTTCCAAACGAGACATGAAGAATGCCGAAAAAAATTTTTAATTACATAATAACAATACTTATGTTCTACATAGAAATAGGTCTGTAGCTAAAATCACATGAACTTCGAGTCTACTATTATATTAAATAGTGAATCATAAAAGTATCAAAATCATTTGTCTTCGCCGGCGCACGCTCATGTTCGTGGCTCAGTAGTTTCGTAAAATAACACGCTTCGATTTTGAGTTGCGTTGATTTGGGTGCGCGCTCTTAAAACACTTTTTAACAAAAAAGTACACTTTAAAAAGGGCAACGTGGTCCGAGGCCGCCATCTTGACGACCTTCGTTGACAAGGCGGCGATCTCGAATCTCTCCCCCTGGTTCTCTGACAGAACAGCACAGACACAGCACGTCACTACTAAGCATGGACTTAATATAATAACAGGACTGAGCTCTGTTAAAATCTAAATTTACAAATGACAACTTTAATAGTTCTCATTAAGGTTCAATTTGTTATAACCATGAAAACAGAGAAAAACCGAGCCGAGCGAGATAGTTACATACAAGCCATGCACTGTGTCTCGTTCTCCATTGTGGCCAACAAGAAAAAAACAAGTTATTTCTTTCTGAAGTTAACGAAGTTATTTGTTCTGTTGTGTTGGTAGCCCTTCCAAAAGTGACATGGCGGCTAATTCAATTTATCAATTCACTCCACGAGTTGTAAAATCTGGCTATTTTGGAAACTTTTAATTAAAAGTGGATCGAAAATGGTTAAAAAATGTTGTGTTAATGCTTGTCCAAGTCAGTCATATGGTGGTTGTGATATCCAGGGCAAGCAAAATATATAGTCACCTAGTTAAAAAGAGACACAGAGCTTGTCTTATCTGCATCTCGCTCGGCTCGTTTTTTTGCTTACAGAGCTCAGTCCTGTTTATTATATTAAGTCCATGCTACTAAGTTATATACAAACAAATAAAAAAAAACAAAATGAGTTAGTATAAAAAAAAAACACTAATGGAAAATTTAAACAATATGTACTTGAAAGGTGGTTGCCAAAAAAAAAAGAAGAAGATAATAGTTGACTGACAGTGACATTACAATTACATTAATTAAGTAAAGTGAGGGATTTTGGCGCCAACTACGATAGCGGCCACTTGGACTCGTGATTAGAAATTTAATTTCTGTGTGTTTTAGCGTTTGATTCATAGTATTGATATAGTGTAATGTGAAGCAAACATTGGTTAAAGTGCATAGTGATTGAAGTTTGTGATCAGGAACTATTAAAAGTGCGTATCTATCGTGTTGACTTCGAAATCTGCCTTTAGTTCCGTTTAGAAATTTTGCTATCATCTTTCTTCAGGGCGTCTTGACACTGTATGTATACTGAGTCAAGATAACATGAACACGTTGTTGCTTTGAATTACGTACACAAGCATAACTTGAAGATGGCACAATAGAATCTTCGTCTGAAGTCTGATTACCAAAGCAAAAAAAACAAAAAGTGAGTATTATTTTATTTTTATATTTTAATACTAGCAGTTACCCACGGCTTCGCCCGCGTAAAATTAGTCTAAATTGGACTCTGTACCCCTGACAATATGAATACAAATTTTCATAATGATCACTGCTTAGTCAAGCCGTGAAGGAATAACAAACAAACTCACTTTCTCATCTAAAATATTAGTATGTTATGATATGAAATGACAAAAAAGGCCGTCACCATTTCTTTCGCCATTTCTTTTACCGGTGGCCATTTTGCTTGTGTCCGAAATGGTGGTAGTTGATAACGTAGTTTCGTATTTTTTTTACTTATACCTACATTATACAAGTTGTAAATGACAAGAAAAAGTGCCTGTGAAGGTCTAATTTCTAAAATAAACGATTTCATTTAATTTCATGTAAAATTTTATGTGCAAATATAAGTATATATTTTAATTTAGTGTTTTTTATTTTTATTTTACATGGTAATTATATTAGGTATGTTGTTAGTATTCTCTTCTATCTCTTGTTTTGCAAGCTCTGCCCTCTCCATAGCGTATTTATTTTTACCGTAAGGTTGCCTTGAAAAGATTGCTGTCAGCTATAAGGCCGCCTTGTTGCAAAAACACTAGTCTGTAAGTTGTATTTTTTTCTCTGAATGTGTTTTACAAGCATATTCTATCTATCGATGAACGAGATAGCATATGAAACTATTTTTATTTATTAATGTAATTATTAGAAAACTATTTTTATTTAATAATAAATTTACTGCGACTCTATTCTTAGAGCCGTTCTTTGGTTTTAAAAAAAGAACGGAAGTTTTGACCAATGACAAGAAGTGTCACGTCTGAGCGATCCATGGCATTTGCAGGTCGTGCAGCCGTTGACCTGTACAGCTGGCATATATGGGGCGGAGCGTATACGCACATTACCGTCCATTCATGTATCAGATCAATGCACACGACTAACGAAACAACCGATGCAACCTTCATTCTAACTTTGATACTTAACTGTTGTAATTGATAAATTTATGTCATAGAAAATCACTTTGAATCGTCTCTAATGATTCACTTTGGATCATTAGAGAAAATCAAAGTGATTTTCTCTAACGATGACTGTTATTATAATAACAGACATCATTAGAGAAAATCACTTTGATAAAATATACAAGCATCTAACGAAGCCGATTTCAGCCAACATACAATGAATTTGGTTTCTTTGATCTGTGATTTATTCCATCTAATCAGTTTGCCTTCACTCGTCGTGGCATAATGCGGCCCTAATAATGTAAGTTCCGTGTCTAAATTCTGTATAAATTGCGCACTTTTTAATAGACTTTTAGTCGATATTGGATAGGCAAAGGGCTCGAAAATTAAGTTATAAATGTACAAGTCTCATAATATAAATGCACTAAATATGATTGTATTTTTTTAAATAAGAAAGACTCCATTTCATCTGAAATTTAATAATCACTAAAATAAGCGTTACATTAAAATAAAATTGTAAAACTATAATTACATAGTCATCCCAATTAATAGAAAAAAATGTACATGACATAAATTTATCAAGTAAGTAACAGTTAAGTATCAAAGTTAGAATGAAGGTTGCATCGGTTGTTTCGTTAGTCGTGTGCATTGATCTGATACATGAATGGACGGTAATGTGCGTATACGCCCCGCCCCACATATGCCAGCTGTACAGGTCAACGGCTGCACGACCTGCAAATGCCAAGGCTTTTGCAGATCGCTCAGACGTGACACTTCTTGTCATTGGACAAAACTTCCGTTCTTTTTTTAAAACCAAAGAACGGCTCTAAGAATAGAGCCGCAGTAAATTGATTATTAAATAAAAATAGTTTTCTAATAATTTTATTAATAAATAAAAATAGTTTCATATGCTATCTCGTTCATTTTGTATGAGCGAGATGGCATGTCAGATCGAAACCTAATTTTGTCAATATTATAATTGGTTTTTACAGTAAAATTTACCCAATTTTACATATATTTTTTTTTACCGAAGTTTTTTAATAAATCTGTTCCTCTATTTATAACGTTTCTGGGAAAAGTTGTTTTCTTATAGGTACAACTTTTGCAATATACTAAGCGGTAAATAGAATAAATTATGTTTATTATTAAATTTATTAAATGTATTTTTATATGCATATGCTTTTATTTGGTGTACTGCTTTATTGCACGCATTCACATTATTCACATGAGACATTATTAATCTACCCTTACATATGTATAACAAAAACTCCAAATATATATTTTTTTAATAGTGGTTCGTTTAAGTCTTTTGTATGCAACAGGGATCGGCATACGTAGCACTTCTACGAGCGCTGGTATTTTAGCTCGTATTTGAACAAAAGTTAAGACTAGACCTTAAACCCTACATTATTGGGTTTAGAAAATTAAGTGTCAATAGTACTACCATATACCTTACTGAACAGACACATACCATTGTCAGCAATTCGCGCCGCGTGCACCGCTGCCTTGCTCAATGAGCCCGACAAGAATGAATGAAGCAATCTCAACAGCAGTAAACGTTATTTATATCGTTTCTCTACCATAAACGACGTGGCTATTGAAGCGGTCGTTAAGGGGCAGGCTAAGCTTCTGTTCAACAATTAGGCAAAGTCCGCGAGAGCACGAAACGAGCCTGTCCTTATCGCGACTGGTAGTCGACTATCGCTGCACAATCTCACGAAAACGCCATTCCGGGCTGCACCTGTCATAACCGCAGTTCGATGACCTCACAAAGTTTCAATTAGCCACAAAATGGTACATTTTAACAAACGTTAGATAAGTAAACAAACGTGATCCCCGGGCTATTTGGTTATGCCTGGCTCTCATCAATAACGCTTCGGCCGATAGTATCGCGGACGCGTGTCCCGTAGGTATCCCGAACAGTTCCAACACTGTTATTAACCTCGCGATAATCATCGCGAGCGAGAGATCATTATGATACGCTTTATATTAAATTACTCGGTCGTGCGTTGATAAAATATTCCCGGTATTCTATTACCGAAAACGAGATAAACGCGGCCGGAGGTATTAAGAGTTATTATTGAGCTCACGGGAAGTGGGAAATGCAATAAAGGCGATCGTAGGAAAAAGCTTCATATTCAAATTAGAAATGCATGCAATATTTACTAATTACTTAGGTACTTTATGTTAAAAAAAAACAGAAGAAGAACAAGCTTCAATAATAACACAATAATAAAATAATTTGTAGAGAAATTAAAAATTTTTTTGCAAAGATTTATTTTTGCAAAAAAAAACTTTTAAATTTTATTCTAGAGTTAACAAATTAATTCCTACGTTTTAAATTATAATTACAATAATGTTTGTGCCGATAATAGAGCAAATCAATCGATGTAATGAAGTGGTCTCTTTATGTAGCGTAAATGGGCAGCGACGGGTGGAATGTTAATGGAGACATTAAGAAGGAGTCCGTACGTCAAGTCGCGTGTCGATCCGGCATCAGCTCTCGCGGCATTTAATCCTGCACGTCACACTTTTTGCGTTAACTCGAGACATACGTATTTGTTTAAATGTATCCTTATTTGCGACGTCCATGTATTATGTAAGTGTATTATGTAGGACCGCTTTATTTTTTTACTAGTAATACTCGCAACTTCGTTTGCGTATATCTCGCGTTCCTGTGGGAATTTTGAAATATCCTTTCTTAGTACACCCCTAGACGTTGTAAGGAACCTACATTCCAAAGGAATCTCTAGACCCAGCGGTTTGGGCTGTACGTTAATATATTATTATAGTTAAGTCAGTCAGGACTATGAATTTTATATGTATAGATTACAAAAACAGTAGGTACTCTTACTGTTACAGAAACTCCTCATTCAGCTGTAGAGAAACCTGACATCCGAAACGAAGTAAGAATTAAGTTTTCTCGTGTAATTCTCAATGTATATAAACGAAATTTTATAAAAATGTACATTTAGATTATGTACGTCTAAAAAAATATATAAATAAATAAATTATGAGAGTTCCAAAAAAAAATAAAAAAATAAATTGAGGAGCTCGATGGCGTCGCTGTGTGTCGCCTAATATGAACACGTAAGTCAAGCGACGTCAACCCTAGCCAGCGTTTGGATGGGTTTCGTTATCTCGAGCTTCGGAGGGCACGTTAAGCCGTCGGTCCCGGCTGTTATCGGTAGATGACAGTCGTTAAGCCAAGTCGGTGGCCTTCGAGCGCACACAACACTGGCCTCTGCCAATCCGCATTGAAGCAGCGTGGCAGAGTACACTCTAGTCCCCTTAGATTGAAGAGAGGCCCGTATCCCTGCAGTGGGATGATTAAGTATGGGTTGATATGATATGATACAAAAAAAAACTTATTAATAAAAAAGAAACAAAAAAAAATTTCCTCCGCAGCTGACTGTACTAGTCCTATTAGAAACTCTTCGGTCGTAACCTTTTTGTTTACGAAAATTTCGCCAATGGCATACTACTACATATTATTTTGTCTTGTGTCTTGAATTGTAAAACCAATTATTCGTTTTGAATATTTTATGCAACAAAGAAACAAGTAGTTCGTTCTATTTCAAGTAATGTTGGTGTTATGTTAATTGGGTTTATTTTTCCAGTAAACGCGCGTTTATCGACTAATACGAGCTTTGTCAGTATGCGCCGGAGTCCGCCTCACGCCATTTAGTCATTTAACTCAGTAATGGTCATTTCGTTGTATCTGTAAAGCAATTTCCTTATACTATAAACCTAAATAATTAAACACCTAGGTGCCCGTTACAAATACCTTTCCAATACATTGTTAAGTAGACGATTTCTGAGGAGCTAAGTCAAATTGAAACTGGCAGGAAATGGCGACGATCGATAGCCAATTTGTAGGAATAAAACATAATCAAAACGCAAATTTATAGTCTATGTCATTTTTAATCTGTGCTGTATCTGTCCATTTGCCCGCCAAAACTCACCGCGTCCTTTTTTAACTGAAATCACTCAAATAAGTTTTAATTATAAATTGCTTTTATTACATCACAAGTGTTTGATTCAATTTGTAATCCACCCCCATCAGTCTTGCTAGTTCTTAGTGACCTTCAGGTGGCTAAAAAACTTGTTCCCAGTGTGACAGAGTATACTCGAAAGTCTGAAGCATTCAAAGGAATTCACATATCAACAGTGGGATGAATGGGATTTGATGACACTATAATGTACTTATAATGTACTTATATTAAAACTAAACTAACCAAATTATTACATAACTCTGAAACTAAAATAAGACTTACTATTTGGTTAAACAGAAATTACAATTTTTTTGATGACACTGATGCCCGTTCTCGGAATGATATATAGAATAAAGATATTGGACTATGTGTTAACCCATGTTAACCATATTTCAAGCAAATCTATCCAACAAACAGCATGAATTAAAAGTGTAACAAACATACAAACTTTTTCAATACTCTCTCGTTTATAATAGGTATTAGGCAGGATTACACAAAACGTTAATAAATTCATAGTGAAGCCATAAACAAACAATTAAAAAACCATATAAATATTCCAACATATAATAAACACCATATAGAAAGTCATTTGTAATGCGGCATCCATAATAACAGATGACCATTAAATCAAGTACAGTTAACTGTGTTTTTATTGCTTTTGCGCATTAAAATATTCATGTAATCACTATCGGGCATAAACGCCATTAAAATTACTTCTATTAAGTACTCATTAATTTCCTAATCTACGCTTGGGGGCATGGTACAGACGCGTTCGTATTTGATTTACAGTGGAGCTAGGAGGAGGTATAAGCAGCGGTGTCTACAACAAAAGCCTCATCGGGCATAACTTACAGATATTTCTACTTACAATACTTCTAATTAAGATCATTCGTGGACCCAATGAAGCAAGGACTATGTACTCACTCACTGCACAAACTGGATGTTATAAATAACTTAAATCATAACTCATGCTCTCTGTATTAGTTCCGGGAATCCGTTGTAATATGAACTCTTTTACATTGTATTAAGATCGGTAGTTTTACCTCTGAGTATCAACACGAGATCACGCCGCGGCTGTTATTGTTACACGAGTTAAATAAACCAAAAGAAACTACATTTATTTGTTCCTCCGGGGTAAGCAGACATAACTAAATCCCCGGTAAGAGGCATTCAGCGCTCACTTATTATCTGGATCTTTAGAGTGGAACCGCAGACATAAATCTAAATAGATCACGAAAGTCCTACTACTGGAGTAATAATTAACATCGAGATATTGTAGAAATAAGATGAATAATAAATTCGAGGTATGTTTGAATATCGAGCACTGAACAATGAGAACAATTTATTGTCTATATTTTAACAGACAAAACACTTTGAAATGTACTTTTTGTTTAACATTTAACAGTCATGTTGGATAGTTCTTATACCGTGCAACAGAGTTTTAAAATAGCACGGCAAGTGAAATTTTTTACTTCTAGTGTCATCTATACAGACTGATTTATGTCTGCTAAACCGCCACTATAAGATGGAAGTTTCAAGTGTCGTGTATTTATTTTACTGTTTCAACTCATTCTAAATGTGAAGTGATTACCGCTTTAAAGCCTTCTAACAGCCTTAACGGTTACAAAGAGATATAAGCGTGTATGCATGACTTTATTTATTGCTAGACGAGAAACTGACAGTGCCAACATTGCTAATAAAGTTTAAATTATTTTATCATAATTACATACAATCATGAGTTGATCCTAAAGCCGTGTCTTCACCAAAGGAAAATACAACAGTAATGAAACAAAAATTTATACTTATTATTAAAAGAAACCTAATTTTCTGTAAGTTAGTTGCGATTGTTGTGATGGGTCCGAAAATTAATACTGTTCGTTCGCGTCCTATAACCTGTGACAATTATATTTGACTGACTACATAGTCACCTACAGATGTTCGAGTAACAATGTGTTTCCTGAGGCCACTAACAGAAACATCAAACCTGCTGCGTCATCATGAGACAGCAGATTAAGTCTCCACATTCTGTATCGAACACATTCTTGGACTAAGGTTTTTTTTTATTTAAATTTGAAATAATTTACTACTTTTTGACGTGGTAGAGCATTTACGAAATAGGTTATCTTGACCACACAGAATATTGACGTGATACAGCAATGCGTTTTTTTCGGTGCGTTCTCCTATCGATTTCCTCCTTTCTTCCTGTGAAAAGTCGGCAGTTTCAGGATATTATAATAAGAAACCTGGATCAGTGATCACATAGCATTCACGTTTTGTAATACAATATGATACAAATATCTAA
Organism: Endotricha flammealis; assembly: GCA_905163395.2. Taxonomy (NCBI): domain Eukaryota; kingdom Metazoa; phylum Arthropoda; class Insecta; order Lepidoptera; family Pyralidae; genus Endotricha; species Endotricha flammealis. The sequence goes on along the minus strand of LR990863.1, from coordinate 7,730,786 downwards.
TACTAATGTCCGTTTTCGCCAACAATTCCTTGTACTAAAATAAAATAATCGATAAAAATACAGTTTTTAATAATCGATAATTTTATATTTCATACATGTACCAAATCAATTATTTGAAAATAGAGAAAGCTGTTAGGAGACATTTAAATTTTAGGAATTGTTGGTGAAAACTTGCTTAAGATTTTTTGCATCGAACTCTTGATACAATAGCACAATATAATTAAAGTAATTCAAATATAATACTATTTGCATAATCTGGATAAAGTCCATGTTATTTCCATTAAACGGTAGAGAAATCACTAGATGCGTTACCAGTGGACTATAATGCCTGTTGCCACGCAAGCCTTTCGTGTGTCCGGCTCATTACTCAAAGCTCATTTAGACCTAACTACGTTGCATTGAAAGGAGCAATTTTATTGTACTCTATTGATTCTATTGACAGCTGGAAAGGTATGTGCGGCTACAACTGGTTTGTTTATTCTGTTACTCATTAACAAATAGGATGTGTTAAAGTACATAAAATGTCATACTCCTCATTGAGGATTATGAGGATTAAGGAAAAGCATTGAAGAAGAAATGGATATCCATTTCTTCTTCAATGCAAATTCAAAACTCTCACCTATTCTAAGTTATATAACTTAGAATAGGTGAGAGTTTTACAGAAGGAAAAAAGTGATGACAATGAAAAATAGACACATAAAACCATGGTATGGAAAAGGTATTATAAAAATAAAAATATTTATAAGAGTTCAGTTATCTGCACTCCTTTCAAAGTCAAATATTTTAATTCACATAGGCATATTACAAGTACTTTCGAATGGTCATATTTTTTCCTACTACCAGTACAGACGGCAGATTTGTGCTAAGAAGAACTAGCAAGAAACTTAGCACTTATATAAAAGTAAACATTTTAAATAAATCTACATCAGGATTAAATATAATTCGTTCTATATAAGGAACTAGCTGTTTTCTTTGTCTGTGTAGCGTGATGTTATAATAAGCTAAAATAGCTTTTCTCGATAATGGACTATCCAGCTTTAAAATATTTTTTCAATTTTAAACAGTACCTAGTATTAAGCACATTCTTGATAATTAAGAATTGTATGATTAAACAATAAAATTAATTTCGATACTTATGTACTGATAAATTTCAGATAGACTAATATCTTAAACAAACGAAAAATCATACAAAACTGTAATTTCATTTCACATCAACCATTCTTTAAATATTTTTAGTTTCGTATTACTTTTATTTATAATAATACTAGCTGCTGCCCGCGGTGTAACCCGCGTTTAATTTTATGCACAGCAACACCATCATATGATATCAGATTTTTGACCAAATCCTACGGGAATCGCGTACTTGTCTAGGATATCAGCTACCAAATTGATCCAGCCATTTAAACGTGAAGAGGTAACAAACATACACACAAATTTTCGCCTTTATAATATTAGTAGGATAGTAGGATAAACCAATAAGGTAAACAGGTATTGATTACATTATTTGTTTCACAAATGTATCACAGCCATTCTATTATAAATCTGCGCAATTGCTCCTCGAACTAGCTAACTTTGTTACTAAGAATGTTAGATTAGCATTTATTTTTGCAACGCGCAAACCGTCGCATACCAATCTATTCACATTTCATTTACAATCACAGTAGTAAATGTACATAGATGCCGCAAATGTTACTTCACGTGGAAACGTTATGCCAAAATAATACAATGAACTTTTCGACTCCTTCTTTAGTCCATCCCCCGATCAGTTTGTTGTACAAACGGCAACATACTTAATGATACACATTTTCTCCTGTCATATATGCAGGAATGAGACTCGCATTGGACGTTGACAGTTATGAATCCTAGCCAGTGGCTAAGTAATTTAACTTAATTTCGTCGGGTTTTCGAATCGGGAAAATTCGGTTAAACCAATGCGTTTAGCTCGTGTCCGCGGTGGCGATCAGCAATACGCCCTCTGATTGGCCGCGGCGCGGCGTCCACTCACGTCCAATCAGAGTATGTATCGTTTTATATTTTACGACCTCCGTGGCGTAATGGTTACCACGCCGGACTACCACCCAGGAGGTCCCGGGTTCGAATCCCGGTCGGGTCATGATGAAAAACGAACTTTTTCTGATTAGCCTCGGGTCTTGGATATTTATCTATATATGTATTTGTTATAAAATACAGTAGGTATCGTTGAGTTAGTATTCCATAACACAAGTTTCGAACTTACTTTGGGGCTAGCTCAATCTGTGTGATTTGTCCCTATATATTTATTTATTTATATATCAGATATCTTCTTTGTTACCGTTTTATCGACTATCATAACATATTCTAAATAAAAACAATCATTTATCATTATTATTTTATTTACATTATTTTTATTTTATGTGCAACATTGTGTTCAATTATTTTACAATATTTTAAGTCAATACGCCCCATTCGGTAAAGCAGCCAATCTGCTAATTTGTCTTCGAATAATTCAACAACGTGGAACTCGCTGCCAGCTCACGTGTTTCCATCCTCTAATGATCCCGGGTTTTTCAAACGGAGGGTGAAAAATCTTTTACATAGCGTTCGTTTCTCCGCCTGTATAATATTTTCCGACCATCATTATCCGACTTGAAAGTCTTTTCGTCTACAAATATGACTATATTATTGATCCAGTCAAAATTGAATGCGCTTGGGTGAGTAATATTTTTCGGGCCGGTATGTGTCGCTGCATGCTTCATTTAAGCGACGACGCTCTGTCTGCATTGAAATCTGTAACAAGCATTATGACTCAGTAGGTATAATCTCAATTGAAAAAAGAAACTACAAGATACACAAAGATGTCATAAGGGCATGGCAGCATCTTCAGCCTCCGTTGTAACACGCCTTCCTCATGCCGTCGTAGCCACGTGTATACCGACTGTCTCTAATCAGTGCTGTTAAAAACCAGAACCAGGTGTGTCATCATCTAAACATATACTTACTTAGACAAACACGAAAATACACTAGAAGTAAAATTTGATAAACTTACGTGCAAATTTAGTTCCCGGGATATCTCGGCAACTCTCATTTCCATTTCTTTAAGAACAACAATGCGTATTCTTTCAGCAAGGATGAGACGTGCGGGCATTTTGTTGTGCAATATTTTTTATTAAATTTGTATTAAAATTATCCTCCGGTGTCAGTTAGACAGGAAAAAGGACAGAAGTCTTATTTTTCTCTCTGGGACAGAATATAGATTTTTGACTTTTTACGAGAAAATATACTTTTTCTGTTTTTTTGTCTGAGATAACCATGAAGTATTTATTTAAGTAAGAATTCAAATAAAAGTCAAGATTGTATCGAACCATAGTTATATGGTTCTGTTTGAGTTTTCTTGTCGAGTGCATATAATTTTGTAGTGGAGAGTTTAAAGTCAGACGACAGTTAAAGATATACGGTTTGATATAAATTAAGTATAAGTAGTGGAAAACTTTTTATAGTGAAGAGTTTTTAGGAACCAATAATGTTGTTATAGCCATTAAATACTTAATTAAACAAAAAAATCGTTAATGGTGTCCGTTGCTAATTTGAATCTAGTAAACATGGTTTTTAAAATTTATTGTTGAACCCTAAAAAGGCTAAATAGAATAAATTGTTGCTTCGGCAATTCATGAATTTTTGAGGGTTTTCTGAAATGACACCCCTTAGAGACACCCACTAGGCGGCAGCACTGAGACGTCAGGTCCAGAAACCTGTCAAGTGTCATAGCGCCTATAACCTATATCGACATTGACATTTTGACTTTTACTTTTGGATAGGACCTCTTGTCAAAGTGGCGCCAACTAGGGGCGTTTTCATGAAAACCCTATCCCTATTATACGACCGAATTAAGAATCATTACTTTGGATAACTTGACACTACATTGAAATTGACAGAAATATCTCTATCCCTTTCGAACAGTAATATTTTCTCTCAGTTGCGTCTTCAATGGATACACAGCTGTGTCCGCGTTTGTACAAATTGACAACCATAAACTATAAAAAATTGTACTTAATACAAATAAATAAGTGTTATGTATTTGAAAAAAAAATGCCTTCCTATCGCTAAAACGCTTAAAAAACCAGGGCAAGTACGTGTCGGGCCACGCACAATGCAGGGTTCCTTATTTCTTGCTTGCAGATGAGTAAAATGCCATATTCTATGTATGACATTTGTACGTTTTCGTCAAAGAAATTTTACTTCATAAATTCTATTACTCGATAACTAGTAGAGCTTACAGAACCCTTATAGTTTTCTTTGTAGGTTCACTATATGGACTACTACCATTTTTTTTTTCAAATTTCCATCCATCGAGCAAAACGAAACTTGGCACGTTAATTGTAATACCCCACAACATGGGGGCGCGAAAAAAAATTCATTACATCAAGGGGAGGCACTCCAAAAAAAATTTTTATTCTATCAATTTGTTAGCATTATTAATAATACATATACATACCAAATTACAGCTTTCTAGCATGAAGCGTCTAGGCGCTTGACCGAGGACATGGCGAAACTATAGGGGTTCCCGGTAGTTTACTACGGGACCCTAAAAACGAAAGGTCTCTTGGTGCTATGGATGGATTTTTGTCTGTGTTTTCAACCCTCATTGAAATGACATCATTAGGCAATCCAGCCTGGAATGTTGCCTCTGGTAATAGCCACCAAGCGTTTAGTGGAACGTTATATCGCAACAACGTCGAAACATTTGTTGATCCATTTCTAAATATAAACATGATATGAAAATATCACCATGAGAGAGAGGGAATTGGAGAAGTGCGTTGCTTTTGCTCTTTCCTGCTGTTCAAGACGTAAACCTTTTTGTTAAAATAGTTTATTCTTATTTCTTTATAATTTTGTCTATTTTTTTATGTCAGTCCTTTTTGATATGTCAATTTTATTATTACAATATTTTAGTTCACAACAGTTCAACAGTTTAGATCAATATACAGTCCTCAGTTCACCAGCTCAACAGTTCAAAGGTGTGTAGTTTTACTTTAAACCTTACTACACACCCAATAAGGTCCCCTGCATCTCACAATAAGCTAAAAAAGAATAAAAAAGATTAGTTATTTACTATCTTCACAAAGAAGTTAATATAATTATTTAGCATTGTTAATGGTTAACAATAATGTCTCTAAAAATATTTGTTTTGAAACAAAATTAATAATAATAAGTCCTATCAGGTCGTTTACAGAGATACAAGACATGTACAGTCAGGAAACAACAAAATACACAATTTATTAATAACGAGAAACTGTTCTATCGTAATTTAAAACAAGCCTCAAGTAATAATGGTCACAATCGAAATACCGAAAATGGGCCCATATATCCCGCTCCGGAAGAGTTACACAGCTTCTGGGCGGGCATTTGGGAGAAACCCGTAGAACACAATTCGGACGCTGAGTGGATACAGACAGAAGCTAATAACAACAACATTGCTACACAACCAATGTTATTTGAATACGTGACACCCGATATATTTGCGAAAGTACTACAAAAGTTACATAACTGGAAAGCACCAGGATCGGATTATATACACAGCTACTGGTACAAGAAATTCACAACCACACATGTACACATACTAAATTTTATAAATGACTTCATCCATGACCCTAATTTAATGCCACTTTATATAACAGCAGGTACCACAGTCATGATTCCAAAAGATAGTAATGATTCTAGTAACCCAGCCAAATACAGACCAATTACTTGTTTACAGACCCTGTACAAAATTATGACATCCTGTATTGCTGAACTGATTTATAAACATATTAATGACAATAACATTCTAGCCGAACAACAGAAAGGATGCCGCAAATTTTGTCAAGGGTGCAAAGAACAATTAATTATAGACTCCGTAGTTCTAAATAAAGTTAAGAAAGCTAAAGCAGATCTCCATACCATGTATATTGATTACAAAAAAGCATATGACTCCGTCCCTCACTCCTGGTTGATACAGATATTACAAATATACAAAGTTCATCCGCAAATCGTAACATTCCTAAAGACCTCAATGACAAACTGGACAACACGACTTAAACTTACATCCTCAACAGGCACAATAGAAACATCTGATATAAAAATACAACGCGGTATTTTCCAGGGTGACGCGCTGAGCCCTTTATGGTTCTGTCTCGCACTAAACCCACTCTCCAACATATTGAACTCCACCTCGCATGGTTACCATACTGACGGACCAACTAATGGACAAGTTATCTTAAACCATCTACTTTACATGGATGACATCAAATTGTATGCAGAAAGCGAAGACCAACTGGAGCAATTAACCATCTTGGTAGAGCAATTTACGAAGGATGTAAAAATGGAATTTGGACTGGATAAATGCAGGATTAACTCAATCAAAGCCGGAAAGTATCATCAGGAACACTACATGTTAGAAACTGGAGAATATATACAACTACTGGGTGAGGAGGAAACATATAAATACCTAGGTTACAGACAAGCACGGAACATCCAACAAAAAGACACAAAACAGAAATTGACACAACAATTCCGACACAGACTGAATATAATTTTACGTTCTCAGCTATGTTCTAGAAACACAATAAAAGCAATAAACACCTTTGCTATTCCCGTACTCACCTATTCCTTTGGCATAATAAACTGGACCAAATCAGAACTGAAAAACTTGCAGCGGACAATCAATACAAGCATGACAAAACAGAGGAAGCATCACCCTAGAGCCTGCATTCAAAGACAAACGCTGCCTCGAAAGGAAGGAGGAAGAGGACTTATTGACATCACAAACCTACATAATAGTCAAATTACAAACCTCAGACAATATTTTTTCGGTAAAACAGAATACTCCACACTCCATAAATCTATAGTACGAAATGACCACAAGTTGACACCTTTAAATTTACATGACAATACTCTGCAGAAGAACGAAACGATCATAGATAAGAAAACTAAACACGATGAGTGGGCTAGAAAGTCTCTGCATGGAAGACATCACCAAGATTTGTGCCATCAAAATGTCGACAAAGAGGCGTCGAACGCGTGGCTCAATCGAGGTGAACTTTTTCCAGAGACTGAAGGCTTTATGATAGCTATTCAAGATCAGGTTATTGAAACTCGAAACTACCAAAAGTTCATCATGAAAAATACAACAGCAGATGTATGTAGAAAATGTAATAGCTCAGCAGAAACGATACAGCACATTACAGGTGCATGCAAATCCATAGCTCAAACTGATTACAAACACCGACACGACCAAGTAGCTAATATCATACACCAAAGACTTGCACTACAACATAATTTCATAACATCAACACAGCCTTATTATAAGTACCAACCAGACACTGTATTAGAAGACGACTCAACAAAACTTTATTTTGACAGAGCCATACTCACCGACAGAACAGTCCACTATAACAGACCCGACATAACTATAATAAATAAAACTGATAAAACCGGATTTCTAATAGATATTGCCATTCCAAACACACACAACTTACAGTCCACAATAGCAGAAAAACTCACGAAATACATAGACCTAAAAGACGAAATTATGAGGCTTTGGAAGCTTCAGAAAGTTACTATAGTTCCAATAGTTCTTTCAACCACCGGGGTGATACCTAAACAATTGCAACAATCTCTGGAAACCCTAAACATTCCACAACACATTTTCAAAATTGCACAAAAAGCTGTCATTTTAAATACATGCCGTTTAGTTCGAAAATTTTTACAAGTCCAGCCCGATTCATCTGCATAACCAACTCACATATAACCCTCATACTACCCCTGACCAGTCTATTAGGACATTAGAGAACCACCCAAAATCCTGGTATATACTTGGCTTAGGCCCGTATGTACCAGTAACCCGGTTTTAAAAGACCGAGAAAAAAAAAATATATAAAAATAATAATAATAATAATTTCTTTATTGTTCTCTCTTATAAACTAAACTGATTAATTACAAATAATATTTTAGTCTTAGGTATAGTATACATTTAATATGTTGTTTATAAGAGACTGGTGCCCGTGGTAGGCTGTTAGGCCTGTGTTACAGGTCACCAGGCTCCCATCATACTTACAGTACAAGGACGGATACCTACAAGTTAACAGATTTACTATTTATTGTAATTAATATTATTTAAATGTTTTATTTAATTTAATCCTATAATGTAACAGAACTTGTTTCGTTTATGAACTAAATATCAATATTATTTCAATCTTTAAAAAAACGGGAAAGTACGTGTCGGGCCACGCACAATGTAGGGTTCCGTATTTACTACGCTTTGCTTGCTTGCAGATGAGTATAATGCCATATTTTATGAAATTTGTACGTTTTTGTCAAAGAAATTTTACTTCATAAGTTCGTCGGCTGTTACTCGGTAACTAGTAGAGCCTACTTAACCGTTATAATTTTTCTTGTAGGTTCACTATATGGACTACTACCATAATTTTTTTCAAATTTCTAAACACTAGAATTTCGGAGATAAAGGGATTTTAGTTCACAATCCACAGGGGGGGGACCACCGTGCAAAACGAAATTTGACACGTTAAATGTAAATAATTCGCAAACGGATCATTGTATCGGAAAATAATCTTCCCACACACTCAATGCTTTTAAGACTTATCAAACGACACCCCACAACATGGGGTCGGCGCAAAAAAAAAATTCATTCCCACTTTACATGTAGGGGAGACACCCCGAAAAAAATATTTTTCAAAATTTTATTCTACTTACCACTTTGTTAGCATTGTTAATATGCGTATACATACCAAATTACAGCTTTCTTGCATTAAGCGTCTAGGCGCTAGACCGCGGACAGACAGACAGACAGACGCGGACATGGCGAAAGTATTAGGGTTCCTTGTAGTTTACTACGGAACCCTAAAAAGGCATATAGGACTACAGAATAAAATGCCACTAATAAAACTTACTTGTCTATTACGTATGTAGTTCCAAATATACCTACGGTGCGTGCGAGTGATAATGATCCACAAGTTAATATATTTTAGTTAATATATTTAAAATACCTGTTAGAAAACAAAAGTTTACAATGGTGTAATTAAGTTTTCATCTTATTACACCTAATAGTAGATGTCAGAGGGTTATTATTGATATCTCAAACATTCCCTAATGAATTCTAAACTAATAATGATGGCCAGGCTTGAAAAAGTCACAATGTGTTAAGTCACAAACAAAGGGAAAAATCCCTTTATTTTCCTGAGCGTAATAATGAAAATATTTTCTTCTTTGTTTTTATTGATGTTCACTATAATTATTTAGAGTTTCCATTTGTGCTCTGTTTTTCACGGAAAATCTCCAGTTTAAAAGGCGAGTGGGCGGAGTTGAGTTTCTTGTTTTTTTGTTTAAAATCCAATTGGCAAAGCTAATAATAACCATTTTGCTAATAAATAAGATTTAATAAAATAAAGTAAAAACAGTTTTATCACTGTGATTCTTGAAGAAATCTAAATTTTCATTTTTTCTCTAAAATTACTACGAAATTAAGGGTTTTTTAAGTTTAACATGTGTGTATGGATATCTGTGTTCCTGCTGTCTGTGGTTTAAATAATATAATAATATTAAATGAGCGCGATTTTTTAACATAATTATTAATTTGTTTTGATATAGGTAATAGGAAGTCTTTCGGTCAATATAATTTATAGCTAAGATTGGTAAACTCTTGCGTATTTTTAAACTTTTTATGTTGTTTTATTAGAATAATAATTTTTAAATTCATTTTTATGAAAATGAAAAAAAAAGTTAATTTACCTACCTATACATAACCTGAGCTTTCCAAAAAGGTAAATATATTGATAATCATCTTGCAGAAATTTGCTATGTAGGTACTAACTAGACATTCATTCAGACTTGTGTCAGCATTTGAAATTCAGCACAATAAAACTGTTTCACTTCGCCTATGGGACCTTAATTAGTCATCGATAGTACCATAACAATACCCTATCAAGTTCTCTCTTTACAAACGTGTATTGGAAACGTATAAATCAACTACTGGAAACTGACACCGGTTTGTTCACAGGATCAATTTTAAGCATTTTTTAGTTTGTGTATAAGTGAATAATGACATCAATATTAATGTTCCGGAGGCAATAAACGGGCTTATACCTAATACAATTATATTAAGTCATTCAACGAGTGCATCGATTATGTTATCCCTTAAGCAGTAGACTAATTACAGATACCTATTTAAATTAAAGTAATCATTATTTTCGGATATAAATTCTGTAGTCATTCGTTACAATGCCGACAAAGGGCGCGCACTGATCGCTTAGTCAATTTATAATGCGATTAACAGAAAGAACGGCGACCCGACTGATTGCGATCCTTATGAGAATTTTACCAAAAAATCCCCCCGACAAAATAATGACGGTCGCTTCTTAACCGGCTATTGCTACAGTTTATTTATTTAAAACTATTTGTTTCGCTGCATCGGTTATAGCTTGACAGAAGTTCCAAATGTCTCAATTATTATTTTGCCTAAAGAAAGGTTGTAATGAGGCCCTCAATCTAGGAGCGCGTAAGCCGAGTGAGTTGGGGAAGGTGATTAATATGATGAAGTGAAGTCATCCATCGGCGGGCGCGCCCGCCGCCACACCCGGACCACCGCAGAGGCGCTCTCTATTCGTCTCCATTGGCTCGTAAGCACTAATAATCGCATTAATTACTACGTGCCTATTCATCAAATTTCACGTGAGAAGGGATTAGCGTTTGCTCGTTTGGTTAATCCAAACCAAAGAAATCTTATGAGAACTGCGCCGTGATCGAAATCCGATGGTGTTACAATATCGTGATGACGTAACGATTCTCGTCTCCCGATATAAACATGTCAAACCTTAAGTGAATATCCGTAAAGAGCCATAATACCTCGAAACGGATGTAATTTAAATTCTTTTTATGTCATCTGCGTATGTACTTAATAAGTTTGTGTAAAGGTAAACACAAAATCCAATGCACGACATCACCTGCGACATTACGGTCTAACAATGGTAATAATGCTGTAACGAAACGTTGGAAAATAAGCTTATTTTGGGATAATCATAAGAATTGTCGGTGAGTGCGGCAGGGGTCCCGTTACGGCAATGGGACCGAGTCAACAATAAGTGATGGAGTTCAAGAGTCAAGAGAGATATTATCGAATCGATTCACCGGCCATCGAGCCGATTACGAGCGTTAGCTTTTCTCACTTCACTAATTTAGTCGTTACCAAAGTAGCTCCGCGTTAAATGGAAGATGAGCGGGCACACAGTAAATACGGTCAGTTTATATGGCGGACAAACATCGCGACGTGAACTGTACACATGGTGTTTTTTTTTATTTGTGTAGTTGCTAGTTCTGGTTCAAATACCCGTGAGAAAATGTGTGCCTCCGAAGCGACGTGGCTGCGTGACCGAGGGGCTAGATCACGCCAACATAATCTTGAATGACACCGTACACACCATCTAGATCAATCGGCACGTTGCTTACAGATTATAACCAATTAATAAGTACCTAACTCATGTTGTGATGGCCTGCCACAGGAAATGCAATCATATTGTTTGACACTCTGTGAAGTGACTGAACTGTGTATTGTAACACCTAGAATCATATCGTAGATCTCAATTATGTGTATAGATAAACAAGTCAGTAGTAAACCAGCGTTGTGGAATTAATACATGAAATACTATAACCGATTGTAATGATATGCCGTTAGATTGATCTTTATTGATTCTTTATTAACGCGAGTGTCAACCACATTATAATCAAAATAAATGTAAAAAGCGCTCAAATGTTTTTTTTACCAATTCTATGAAGAGATGTAAAAATTAATGTTAAAAAACATACGAAATTGTTTAAAATACATATTGTGAACAACGTGTCTTTGAAGGGTAACTTCAAAGATACATCACGTCCACATCACGTCAGTCAAAATAAAAACCTTTGTACAATGTTTCAACATGGACAGCAATAGTATGATTTTGACTAGCTCTATGTTATCATTCATTTTACTTTGTTGTTGAAATAACCCTTTGTTTAGATCATAGTCACAACAGTCGACAACAAGCGTAGGTTGGCATTGATTTATTAAAGTTACAATGGCTACCTCGTTACTTCATCGACCGACACTTATTAAATGGTTTAATCACATCACCGCGGGCTTGACCTATCAACTCAAGCTTACCTGAAAATCCGACAACTGAGAAATTTCCTCAGGCCGTAAGCGAATGATATTTGAATATAAATTGTATCAGAGACCGGCGTCGAGGCCCGTGTATCTCTTATTGTGCGTATAACAAGATCAGTATCGACTTAATGACAATATATTGGTAATAAAATTAGATAGTCCGTACCGTCATCGCAGCGAACATCACCGACCGAGGCTGGACCGACTCTCATATTTATTGCAAACTAACTAGAGACATTATCGGATGACGGCCCGGTATGGTCTGGATAGCGGAGAGCATCTCAAAACGTATGCTTTCCGACTATAAACCTTAAATATTAAAGTTTTGATTCCTATTTGCGCTAAGACACTACGCCTAGAAAGCACGCTTAACTTTATGACACTGGGTCATAAGAAAGCTAAATTATGGTATAAATATTATGACACTTTTATCTGATAGGGCGGTTGAAAAGTAAATACAAGCGGTTTAAGGAGGCTGGAGATGCGATTTGCACAGAAGTTGCGAAAACTTCACCGAGTCCAGCATAAGTTATTGTTATTTGATTGTAGCTTAAAGGACATATAACCTTAAACACTGCGCATATTATCAGTTGTTGGGATTAATATTTGGTACCTCTGTTTATATGCTAAAACTATTGGATACGTTTCCGTGGATATTCCACTATAATAAAAAATACTTTTACCAAAATTGTATAAATTTTAATAACTTGAATTGTGATTTATTCTATTATTTATTAATATAAATTAATCGTGTGTTATTTCGTAAAGCACATACATGAGAAATGCATTAATGATGTGACAATATCCATGGAACAATAAGGGACAGTATGTACAATTAGTCAACTTCATATTGAAAAATGATCTGGAACTGTGCCATCTCTTAGTTTATTCTTATAGTGAATCAAATGCATATTTTATTATTATAACTCAAGTAAGAATTCGCCTGCTATGCTCAGGCATGTTACAAGCTCTTTCAAATTATCTTTTTTCAACCACTCCAGACTGCATGGGCGACACGGGCAAAACAAATATTTTATTTATGGTTGTTTTTTACACCTTTTTTTTTTTTTTTTTTATATTATCGTCAGAAAAATGCTTTGCAGCAGCCCCACCGCCCGGGGAATATGAGGTGGGGACTGTGGGACTTACCACTAAAAAACTGACGGGATGCCACTCGCCCCCTAAGTGACGGGGCCACGGGTACTGTGATACATCCGCGACCCCGCCAGGGCCGTCCGGCCAAAGTTAAACTGGCCGGACCCGCTCTCCCCGGAACGCCCCGTCAGCAGCACACCGCATACAGGTGCACTGCCGACACCGAGGACCATTGCCCCCTCAAGACGACGGGCCTTCCCCGGCTCGCCGTCTCGGCTGGGCAAGGGTCCCCTCCATCTCTGCGGTCGCAACAACGTGCGACCGCTGGCCGGGCTCAGCGAGCCGCCGGCCCCTCTTCTTCAATTTTTTAACGAGGTTTTCTTCCTCCACCGCGCCTCCTGCGCCACTCCAAGTGCCACAGCGTCCACTACATACTTAGTGGACTCTGTGACACTTTGCGCCACCGCGCACTCCCTCTTCCAGGGTGGTCTCATTCGCCCATGTGACCCAACCCTTAACGCCCCCCGCAGTGTCTGGGTTGGCGAGACCCAGTGTCTGCAGGGCCTCCGCGTTCCACCATACGGAGGTCGCCCCCGGTATCAACGGGTGGAGTAGGCCCGGACACCAGTCGGGGCGAAGACGCTTTTGGGGAGGATCAGCGAGCGAACGAGTCCACCACCGCTTATCATACAGCCGGCCGAACCAAGCGCGGCCGGCTCCACCTCTTGTTTTTTAACGAGGTTGTCTCCTCAGTCGCTCCACCCCCAGCACCAGTACGGATGCAAGGGGGAGCGGATTTGTCCGCATCCCACGTACTCCATCCAAGGTAGGAGCACGGGGAGCAGACCCACAGCGTCGGGAATTTGGCCGTCGGCAAGTAATTCCACGCCGACGTTACCAGGGTGGACCGCGTGGAGGTATCCCAACTCCCCACCCCTGTTTTTTACACCTAGGGCGGGAGTAAAATCATCTAAATCTAAATCGAGAAACATCTAAATCGAGAAGAAAATACTAAAGTAGCGATGGTAGATAGATCAAAACTAATATTACGTCAGATAATTTTTTTTGCGTTGCCTCCCCTAGGTACATGTAAAATGGAAATGATTTTTTATAGGTACAGGTATACTAGAATTTGAAACAAGTAAACCTCGAAGGGATGGTAGGTGTACTTCAGTAAGTCAGTCGACAAGCTTTTATGTCAATAAATTGTGTAATGACGTTATAAGTTGATAGTTAAAGTTTTAAAAGAAAATTTATTTTATTATTTTTAGCGCAATTAAATAAAAGCTTGTTTTTAAATATATTTTTTTACTTTTAATTTATTTTTTACTTTTTAGTTATCACTGGACAGGTTTCGCAGTGCCATCTATTGTCGAGAGGCGTTACTAGTCTAATGAATTTATTTGTTATAACTAGCACCAGCAAAATTTGAATACCTATATAATTTCCAGATTTTACTACAGTCACCCTGCGACTAACTAAACGGGTTTATGTACCCATCAAAAATAAAATACCGACCAAGGGCAAGTTGAACTCGCGCATGAGGGTAATCCCATAATCATACTAGTCATACTATCATCATACTAATTATAAATGAGAAAGTGAGTTTGTTTGTTTGTTATTCCTTCACGGCTTGACTAATCAGTTGATCATTATGAAAATTTGTATATATATTGTCAGGGGTACAGAGCCCAACATAGGCTACCTTTTTACCCGTGAAAGTATGTCAGTCCAAAGGGAAAATATTTTTTCTACTATAAAGGGCGCTGTATGGGATGCTATCGGCCAACAGATGGCGCTACAAGTCGCGCTATGGGTTGTTTTGTTATCAAACGAGATCTATGTCATAAAATTAACGCGAGCGAAGCCGCGAGGAAAAGCTAGTAATAGATAAAATACATTTTAATTCAAAACCGGTATAAAAAGAGCCATGTACCAATGTAAAATGTACCAAGGGTAGGGTCACATTATATTGGTTGTTTAAAGAAGAAGAAGTAACTACAAATTTACGGTTTTCATATTTATTCCTATACTTGTGCTAAACGATCTTGCTTATTGCCATATTTCATGATTCTAGGACAACCGGAAGTACCCTATAGGTTTTTGGTCGGAACGGTTTTGTACGAAAAACGGAACACAAACGGTTATATCATAATTTTGTTATCATAATATTGTATTGTCATCTGATCTACAGTTTTATGCAAAATTTCAGCTCAATCGGTCTTCGGGAAGTGGTTCAAATTTTCGTTCCAAGATTCCGCCCTTACATACAGGTCAAGTTAAATAAAAGCTTTTAATAAAAGCTTTTAAAAATAACTAAAATCTATCGCACATTATTATTAAACTTCAAAATTACCTTACCTATTGAAAATAATTCAAACAGTCTTTTTAAGTTCTGGTTAATTCTAGGCTTATGTACGTATGTATCTTTCCAGTTTCATTATTATTATTTTTTTTTACATACAATAGATCCTCAGGGTCTGTTAGAGCTTGCGCGTGAAGTACGGGTGTATGTGCGGTACAATCATTGGTCCATTACTCTCTCACCGCTGATTATCAAGCCGGGGTTGCACGCGATCATCTTTGATACTCGATAGCGATCTAAGATTAACGGTCAGTATTGTGACAGTGCCTTAATTACACACAAGGCTCTCTATAACGATTTTCATAAATTATTCAATATCTTTATTGCAGCTTTTTATCGATAGTCTTGCATTATGAGACTTTGATTTCTATAATGGGGCTTCTTAGTTTTAAAATCGTAGAAAACCGTATTCAAATGCACACGGTAATTATTTATTTGGTCTGCTACTCAAACTGACAACCTATCAAATAATAGATAAGTGTTTTTTACGTTACTAAGCGAAATAACAATTAACGTTAAGCAAGACATAGCTGCAGGCTAGTGTATTAAAATAATATTTAAAATCCATATCCATACGAATAGATCGCTGTTATTAATGTAAAGGAAAGCGCCATCACATCGTGTAACTAAAGTGCCCTAAATAAAATAAATTGATCGCCAGTAAAACAATTAACGTTCCCGTCAATATACTCGTATATAAACATCAGTTGTTTTTCAATTGAAACAATTGAGGTTACTCGAACGATTAACGCCGATAGTTAATCAACAGTTCCACATGTTGATCAACGAGCCTAACAACAAAACAACACTAGAAAATGAATTAATTGTACGATTTCATTTGCAAAATGGAAAAGATCCCCGTCAAATAAGTGTGCCTTTAAAGTCTTGACTATACAAAAAAAAATAACTATACGATTCCAATTCGTACACAATGGGTTTCACCACCAAGTTTCTAGTAAGACTAATACTAGAACTAGAAGACTAAGACTAGAATATGAATGAATTGTACGTTTTTATTTAACTTTTATTTTTGTAAGCGGGTAAGGCTTATAAGAAAAAAAAAATATGACACATGATGAATAAGTTTATTCAATTACTTCTTCTTATAAAGATGGTTTAAAAAAACTTAAAACCGCTTATTTTATACGAAATACATTTACTTAAGTTTAGTTTGGTTAAGTAACCGATAGAATTAAATTATAAATCCTATGCCAATTAAGTGGAAAAGTTCACATTCCTTACATGAATTCTCTACTTCTGGCTACCTGATACCTTTCACATCGCTAAGTATGTAAATTTAACCAAGAGTTATCACTCGTCGTGTCGATAACAATCTACTTATCATGGTACCCGCTAATTTACTTCTGTCACTAATGGAAACGCCTTATCAGATCTGTGAATACATAAAGAAGCATCATTTCGTTGCACCAGTAATATATGCTCACTTTGTAACTACATATTTCAAGATATCATCAGCGGAGTGTATTGATAAATCACCATAACTGTGAATATAAATAGGTACATAAGACGCAAACGGTTTTCTCATTATACATTTACGTGACAAAATTTGATTTTAAGGCGAGAGGCGGCTGTAAACAAATGAATACTAATGTAATGTCGCGGTATACTCGTAAGTCAGGAAATTGACGACGACGGGCTGGTGATGAGGGCTCTCTAACGAGCCGGGGAACATTAACCACCCAACAACTGCTACTTAACGTGGATTCCAGTGCAGCAATCAATTTCAACCATAGTCTTCAACCATTCATTCTAATTATCGAGCCTGTATCGGCCGCTGCGCCGATGGACCGTTATCATTAACATTATAAAAGCGTCGAATCCGTTTAATTCATCAATTATTGTGTGAGAGGTATACAGTTCGCTCGGCTGCTGTTAGAGGAGCAGACATCTGTAGTCGTATTTAAGGTTTATCTGGTTCATTAATCTGGTAGCGAGCGCGTGCTGATGTAGATTAATGGGGTGGCGCGGGCGCCGGCGATACCATCGTTGGATAGCGTTTATTCCGGGACTGATGCCGATCTCATGTCGGGTGCTTCGCCACGACGACGTGGCTGCGTGCACGCGACCGGCGCGGCGACGCCAACTCCGGAGCTCCCGGTCCAACTAGCGGCTACACAATACGCAAACCGCTCACAATATTAACATTGCAAAAATAATTTAAAAGCAAAAGCTATATTCTTTTTTTGTCTCTTAGGCTTATAATCTCTCTACCAGAGTAAAGCAAAAGCATGTAAGAGCAAAAGTAAGTTGAATATATGTTACTTATTACGTCATTATCTGACATCTTCGCAACGCAATCACATTTCCTTGAGCCATGCCTATCGCATCTACACCAGTTCTACGAGAACAAGAATTCAACATATTTAAGAAAGCACCATTAATTATCCAAATAATCGATCGCAGTCGTTAGGTGATTTATCTAGCGTCGATAAGATTTTAATGAAGTACTTTGATTGGGCGCGCATGGACAGCACGGACGAGGTTATCTTGGGCGATAGCATGCGCACCATTGGCTTCCTATACCTATCGCCGTATTAAGTTATTAAATTAAAAATAAATTTCGTAACATGCGCGATCGATATTGAACCTTAAATGGCTGCCGTTTAGACCCGTTTCTCGGCGCAAGACCTAATTAACAAGGTGGATCATTCAGATTAGAAATTGGTAGATATCAGCACGTCGTTCATTGTGGAAACTACTCACGATACTACCGAGCGATAAGATAAATTGAGTTGGAAACTTTTTGTTGATAACGCAGACGGCGCGCGGGTGGCGTGCGAGAGCGCTACGAAAATGAGGACTCTGGAGCTCGTTATGCTGGAAATCAACAAGTGAGAGCATTCTACAAACTAGGCACTGTAGGTACACACAACATCAATACTAGGAAGGGCTAAGCAAGAAAGTAAAGTGAATAAGTAAACGACAAAGGAAACACCATCCAAGCGCTCGTCAGAATCAATTTCTATCAAACGCGATGTGTTGTAAAGTGTTAAGTTAACGTCGGCTCTAACGCCTGAACAACACCGCGATGTAAATTGGTGAAATTTACGGCCTCTGGCGAACATAATAACCTGGATTTGTGCAAATTGCACTAAAACAATCCTCTATCTACGCACAATTGCTGTTTTGCGCCTTGTACACAACAAAATGTTTCATTTCAAAACAAATGTAGGATAATGTGGAAACTATAAAAGTCGTCGCAGCACTTTCATCAATAGAAATGATGATAATCATCTACCGATTAAAATAATTCACTCGCATGAAAACATCTATAAGTAGATATTATCTATCATCATTTATAGAAGCGTCGATAATTATTATAAAACAATACATAAAGATATTTTTATTCAAAATAATTAAAATTTATACAAATTAAAATAATAAAACGTTTGACTAATTATAATTATAGACAACGAAACGGCGAGGCTAATTGTGAGATTTCCTAACATCGGCCGGTTCGAATTCAGTAAAAGTTGGACTGGCGCGATAACAGGCGACAAGAGATAAAAAAGAAACATTTAAACATAATGCATTTTATTCGAGTTGTTGCGTGTGAATAGTAATGAGCCGCGCCAGTGTTAGATCGGAGTAATTAACGAAAAGTAACGTTAGTAGAACGTGTATGGACTAATGATCGGGAATAGGTTCATTTACATTAAACAGACGACGCTGCTCTTAATTACTGGGAAAATTACAAATTAAAGAAAAATGAATGGACACTGGGTCCGAGTGACCCCACGACACGACACTAAAGATGCATATCCACCAGATCCAAGCTAAACTAAACTACGAACATTTATACAGTAGGTACATAATATGTATATAAACAGATACATTTCCTCTTCTTAGCTATACTTTTAATTGTACTTTAGAAGTGGATGTTAAAAATGTAAACAGAAAATAAAAATTGTGCGTGAATGTGCATGATTTTCCTAATATTTTCTCGTCTTTCTCATACCATTAAGTTTTGGTAGAAATACAGTTTCGTAGCATACTCAACACATTCGGTGGAAAGCCAACTTAAAACTCTCAAGCGATAACGAACGTACCTTATGGTTAAATTAAAAATTCCGAAGCTCTGTATACCTCCTCAAAATAACGATTCATGGTTATTGTCGTGTCATCGGCATGTATAAACACTTTCGCCGTGTAATTTCATAAGCTTGCATGACTTTTTAAGTATGCAATTCGAGAAATTATTGCAATATTTAATTATCTGAATATCACATAACTGTATCGTTTTATGCAGACTTTACATAAAGTTTCGTTGTTTGTGATGAGCTCTATGCGTAATACCTACTAAAGATGAGTTATAAAAATAGTTTCTAAATTCCCAATAACAAAATGGTGTTGCAGTAAACTGCAGCGCGGCAGGCCTAGAAAATGGCAGGACATGTCTATCTAAAAGATTGGCAAGGTATCGCTTTGATAGAGAAGAGTGGAGAGACAGAAGGGACGCCTTTATCCTGTAAAATATCTCTTTAATAACTCTTAACAAAATAATGTAATAATCATTAATTCAAATGCCAGTTTGCCAGTTCGATTACTTAGTAATTATTATGTAAAATTATTTGGACCTAAAGTATTTAGATGTGCAAAGTATCTTAACTTAACCCATCATTGATGCGAAACAACACTACGTACAAATCTATCAATCAATACCTCTGAACATAGTTATGATACTTTTAGACTAAATACATATAGGTAGGTACATTAGTCTACCCGTTATCATATGTAAGTTACACAAAAGTAATGATTACAACTCAGATTAATATCTGGAACGTATACTAAACAAAATAACGAGGAAATGAATCGCTCATAGGCGCTGGCCTGCGCTGTGGTGGCGAACATTTTGCGGAAGTACACCCACATGCGGTTTTGCTTTGTTTTCTTCCGCCTTTGTGGATTGAACCATCGCCTGAGGATGCCCATCGCCTCAACGAAGGCTAGTACTGATCTTTATGACCTTTTATAAATAACTAGGGAATCAACCTTAGCACCTTTGAAAATTCCATAAATTTACACTTTCACAATAATTTAAAGACGTTAAATAAACTTAATGTATGTCTTAATTAATACCAAACATACGAAATGGGGCGTCAGTCTAGATGCTACTTACAACATTACGAAAAAATGTTAACATAAAACTTGAAGTATGCCTCATTTGTATTCCAAGTTGAAATTCTCAGGTTGCCTGTTTGTGAGAAAATAAAAAAAATGTATTTTCCCAATCCAGCAATGTTAATAAAAAAACACCAATCTAACCGCAACACCGCTAAAATAAAAATCAAAATTCATTTGAATTTATTGCTTTACATGTATAAATAATAAAAATACAAATATCTCCTCAATAATTAAAAGACGTCAACATTCTTAGTTTATATCATTTCCATTTTAATCGAACTTGACAAATCAATATTGATAAATATAAGAATTTAATTAACCGCAAACTGGGCTCAGCATGAAAATGGCGTGCAATCAAATACTTACATCTTTAACTAATATTACCGCAGTAAAATATACTTGGGCTACATATTGGCAACATTAATCTCAGGGGGGAGTCTGCCGACCCGGCCGGTTGCTTCTGAGGACCAACGCAAATGGCTCCTGACACTAAAGTATTCCTATTATCACAATATACACACAGTAGGACATCTTTAAACCACCCCATCATTTTTTCGCAGGATATGCGAAGAAAAGTGTATGAAAAATAAAATTATACATAATTTATTATTATTTATTAATTATACATAATTCTTGGTTTATTATTAGTTTTTAATAACGAAACTCAGGTTATGTCTGACCGGTATTTCGGTCTTATCCGTCATTTACTGATAGCACTAGTTCTTTGCGTTGTTGCGTCCATAAGAGCCATCCAGATACCACTTCTGTTCAAAAGCCTGGACTCTTTCTTTCAAATAAGTTTCAAACATCTTTCTAGACAACTTTCCAATCCTTTTCAAATTCTCTAATTTCGTCTTCCCATCTCTCTTAAAGTCGTCCACTTTTTCTTTGCCCATCAGATGGTACTCTGCTAGTTTTAATTCTAATATAAAACTTGTATGAAGATAACTTACTGTATTTATACTATGCTTCTACTTTAGTTTACTTAAATCTAAACCGGAATCTTATAAATAGTGCAGCAGTAAAATCTAGTTTGACGATAAATACGCTTCTTTACAGGACGGCCTGTTGTAATTTTTATTCAATAAAATAGCAATGTTTGTGTAAGGTAGTCATATAAAATAGTAAAGGGTTCTGTAGCTTCATTTAAAACAAATCGTACTTATATCATTTGTTATCTAAACGTATATTATACCTAATACGAACGAAATTATTTTTATATCTTTTGAAATGCACATCTCACAGACCATACCCATGTATGCATATAAGCTAATAAACTTCAGCCTCGAATCTATTTCTGCTCAGCAAAAATGAGAGATAACCAAACCATAAGTGTATATCGATATCACGATCGCTATCCTATAAATCATCTTATCTCCACATTAAATCGGATTTAACTCTGCTTTTCGTAGTGGAATATTGTTTCGAAGCTATAAATTAATCATGTAGGCTGTCGCTAAAATATCGCTTTTCTAAAGTGTGCTCAGTGGTGGCGCGGGCGCATCGCATCGGCGATAGAACACGGCTCACAGGCGCGCGGCGGCCGACACAATAAAACCACGCCGGGCATCGCGCGCCGCGCCTGCCCGCGATCATTTCCTGGCGACAAAATCTCCGATACCATCAACCCTCCGCCATCTCGGCATTCACCAGCGCACACGCATAAATCACGCGCAAAGTATCACAACGCCGACTTAAACCCTTTAAGTTCATTTAAATGAGCTATCAACACCACGCCCGCCTTTAATGAACACGAAACTCCAATAAAGCACAACAAAATAATAATAGCACACAACTAAAGCCACTTTACCGACATGTCTCATTTGAATAAAGTAAATTACGTTTGAATTCTAAAAAGTTGCCTACAATTAATTAAACGAGCTTTTCTTAATTATCTATTAGAATAATAGTAAGATTTAATTGGAAACTTTTAAACGGACACGCAAAATAATTAAGTGATCAATTAACCGTACACGACGATGTATACCCAGCCAGTGGTAGCCTTATCTACTTGCATCTACATCTACAACATTGTTTCAACAAAGATTATATAACCATAAAATAAATCGGTATTACATAAATACCTAAATTTACGAAATTTGTATTAAATGAATACTTAGACGTTAAAATATGCGATACTCTGAAACATTTGTATATTGGTGATAATTTTTTTTTGTTTTTCTATTTCACTAAACCAATATTACATACAGCATTCTCTAAGAAAAGGGTGCAGTAGGAATCCAAATAGTCCGTAAACCCAGGTTTAGTACAACTCATGTAAGGTTTGTTTAGTCATTTCTATAGATATCTATTCTTTGGTCATATCGGATCATGTGCTGTGCGTGGCTCGGGCTTGCGTGCCAGGCTGCCAGCCCAATTCATACGTAAAGCGAGATGATTGACGACTTATTCCAACTAATTTACTGGTACCCCATGGGTTCAATTAACACTTAATATAATAAAGAATTATCCATAAAATAAAGTCATATTAATTAATGTCCAGTAAAATAAACATTTATACATTAGCTATCATTATATCTATGGTTACGTCAATGACGACCACCATGACATAATAATGAACACATCATGAGTCAAAAGGTCCTATGCCACCCATGGTCACGATAAAAATTGCTGAAATTATATGGTGTACATAATATATGTATACGTGAGTAAATTATCATGTCGATTAGTTTAATCGCCGAGCATCGATTCGGAGGTTAGCAGCGGCGGGCTCGGTGTCGCCAGATAGACCATACTTGTAGCTATTAGGCATATCGCTTTCTTTTGTCGTCATTTATCATCGACAGTACACGGCGAGGTCAACCGCTTCATTAAGGATACTCTCAAACCATACGAATACATTTATCCTCGTTTCCTATTACCTTTTACGTTACGTTTCGAAACATGCATTCATTAATGAGTTCTCAAAATACAGAAACGATGAATATAACCTTTCGAATAGTTATAACCGTGATTATGAACCAACGTTTAGATCTCAACCATTAATTCATACTGTTCAGACACGACTCGACCAAACATCTACAGTTGCAGATAATTGCTTATCAAAAAACAAATAACAATATTCAAGTTAACAACATTACGAAAAAATGTTAGCCATAAAACTGAAGCAATGCCTCATTTAATAACAAAAACATAGTACACTCCGCGAACTAATTATGTCAATAATAGAGTTGTTTATCGTTCCCCATTATTACTTACATCATTCATAATTGCTTTATGATATTTTCTCATGCGGTCGCTTATTGAAGTTGATTTAAATTACGCCTCCCAAAATGATTGTATCCTAATACGTACAACAAACTTTACTCAGGCCTTATATAGTTACATTATGAGTTCCTACTTTTCTAACTAGAGGGTGTTAAAAGCCTATTGAACGCGCAGGGATCACGGACTATTCAATTAAATTGAAGCGAGGTTCGTTAGTGTTTCTGTATAAAATCGACCCACTATGCAGACGGACAAGGCGGCGGTCCGCAGCGCCGCTCCGCCTGTCACCCTGCGACACTAAATGCATATAAACGTTGTATCCACTGAAATCAATGCCGATTTGATTTTGCGGCCTTCATTAGGGATCCGGTTCTTCATTTCAATAAGCCTTCGGACCTTAATGATTCCGCAGTAACAACGCTTTTATTCTGTTTAATGCCGTATTTAGGAAGCGGGCCTTTTGAGCCGGCTCGATGTTAGCAGTCGTTTAGGTTGTCCGCGTTTTGTTTCCTTTGTTGGAGTCGTTTAAAGCATAATTAAACTTTATGGACTGCATATTTAAACAAAAGAATTTGCGGTATTTAATCTTGCGTAATTAAATCCTTCTGTGGAAACGCGGAAACGTCATCGTGATATATGAAAGTATTTTTATTCGTGTTATACCTCTAAACGATCCAGCGAAATATTCGAGGAGGTATCGAAATCGTCCGCTGTGGCGTGCGCGGTTGCCCGTCGTGGTGAGATAGCGCCTATCCAGCCAATTAATATGCCTAATGCTAACATCATTATTACTAGGCACGGCGCACTTAACATACTATATCCATTTACATTTTGATTTGTGTAGAGCTACGCTGCGATTAATCGGCGGGCGGCGTGCGCGCCGCGCTGCTGATTTATAGGAACGCGCGAGGACTGCGCGCACGCCATTCCTACACGCTGCAGTTTCCTTTAGTGCTTACTGCGCACCACGTTCGCACAACTGACTGCTAAAAAGCGCATGATAATCCTAATCTTTAGGTGAATATTTTAGTAGTCGTAGAACCTAACTAACACTATAACTGTAGTGACTGGCAAAGTTTGGAAGCAAGTGTCTAGAAAATCATAAATAGTCGTAGACCATTAATAGATCAATTAAAAGTTATGGTACCAAATGCAGTCATTATTTAAATAAGCCAAGGAAGATATTAAAAGTACCTACGTAATTGATCGTAAAGAATTCCACTATATTAGCTTACCTTAAATTTTGCTAATTTAGTTATTTAACGTATCGAAGCGATGATTAGCTTGGCTTCTAGTTTTAGAAAATATATTTAACGCGGAGGAATAACGACTTTGCCACTTGAGTGCATACCCAAATGATTACTTAATAATTACGTTATACTTCCTAATAACTATAATAAATGCGTATAAAATTAACTTTACACCGTAGGTACTAGAAAGGACGTTTGAAACAAATATTTACCCAGATTACCTTAGAAATTATAAGTACGTAAAATAGTATTCATATTATAAAATATCCTGCCTGAACAAAATTCGCCTCATGAGTAAAGAACGTGCTAAAGAATACAAAAAAAATATCATTTAGACAGTTTTGTAGTAAAAATAATTATGAATAAAGAATTGTAGTAGGTAAAACATTAGTATGAAACTACATACAATTAACCCGTCGCGCGCGCGTACGAAGCGCCAGTTACGAACAAAATGCGTTCTACGGTAAATCACTTCGCGCGCAAAGGACTTAATACACTTTACAATAGAAAAGCTCTATTGTTTTTATTAACTTTTATTATCTTTTAATTACATTATCAAGATTACAAAGTATCTGATAATCACAAACTATCTAATCGGGACAAGCCCACTACACATTCCCACCGATGTGCCTCCTGTGTAGCCAGGATCAACAACAGCGACATCAGATTGACAATAAGTAATGAAGATTATTGACGTCCCGGGGGAGAAAACTACAGCTGTCTTGGAACTCACAACGAATTTAATCAGAAAGAAGATAGTCGGAGTAGGAAGTATTGAAAGGACTATCTTTGTGGAAATTTTGAAATTCTGATAAGAACTGGGAAAGCGCGATGCATAATACAATAAGCGCATATCACAAAACGATAAATTGAAACTAAAGCAAAAATAGGCATAGTAAATTCACTTTCGGTATCAGTTTTAACGTCCACTCAACGCTATATTAAATCAAGTATCAGATGATCAGCGCAGGTAAACGGTAGCAGTTATTTAGCGGTACAGTGCCAAGCGTTGCCTTGCCGCCCACCTCGTGATTTATCCGTCCGTCTGTCCGCAAGGATTTACTGGCCCGTTGAAATATCAGCCGATCCATGACGAAATATGCCTCCGTTATGTCGCGTAATCCAATGATATTGCTGGTGAAACCCACCGCTGATTTGTCGTACAACGAGTGATATACTGAAAAGCCTTCAATATAGAATTTGTGTTATTTCTTTCTACTATATTTTGTTAAATTCTAACATTATTTGTATAGGTGTCCAAAAACAACGACAATATAAAATAAAAATATATAATCGTCGATATGTATGAAATATTAACAATCGTCTAATAGGTACAGTCAGGTGCACGTTGAGCCTTAAGGGTTCCTTGTACTACGGAACCCTAAAAAAAGAGGAAATAAGAAAAAACAGGGATATGCGAAGAGCATCTATATTTTCTCACTGACCGAACGAAACGCATTGGGGCTTCACATCAATATTCTGTAAGATTTTAATATAAAGAAGGTGCGAGAAATTATATTAAAGTACGTCGTACGTTAAAGTATCTCCAGACAAAACAATACGTGATCTAATTTATTTATTCGAATAATTATTACCAACCAGTCTTATCTATTGTTTATTCTCTGTTAAAAAATTCTCCATCATCTTTCCAGGCAGCTCATTGTCATATAATCAGTTCGGCTTAAGAAATAACGCAAGCAGTCTAGTGCAACTCAACATTAGCATACCCGTCGTGCGTCGACTTATGATGCCTTGTCACAGATCAACTACTCAGATAAATCAACTTAAGATTTCATAAAAATATTTTCTGAAATCAGAAAAAGTTAAATGTATTCATTAAAGCCTTCAAGACTACGATTACAAGATAAAGTTATTTTTTTTTTTTCTTAATATTCGTTTTACTGGATAATATGACTGTGATCTTATGATCTTAGTTACCAGCTAGGTAGTAGCATCAGCGCTAACACAAAAAACTTTATCTAGTAATGAGAAAGTTCTTCGAACACTATTTTATTAAACTCTAAATATTTTTTACAATAGTTTTTTAGTGTTTTTTCAACAGGAATAATCGGAATAGCGGTAATTTTAAATAATATGATAAAAAAATCTTTTAAATAAATCGATTTCGGGCCTGTGCCTCGGGCAGACACGATTTTGCATATTTAATTAGACACTCAAATCAAAGTGTACTCTTGTAGATAGTTTGTCAGTGTTCCTCGCACTGTTTAGGCGCCCACGAGCTCCGCTGGATAACCATTTATATTTATCACTCGTGTGGATTATTGCTTATTGGAACAACAGCTGTCTAGATATGCGAAGATAACGCTGGTTGAGTTGTCCGATTCTACGCATAGCATCTATTCGTTACTTACTTGCAGATAAATTTTAATATTTTGTATAATATTCTATACTAGTGGACACTCGTGGATTCGTCCGTGCAATTGTTTTTTCTACCATGGGAATAAAAAAAAGAGTACTCCGAACAACATAAGCTATTTATTGGCAATGGCAAGTAATACTGACAATATCGAATCATAGTCGGAACAAACAGACAAAAACTTTTAAAAATTTATGTTTTTGATCGATCAGATATTTGTTCTATTTTTCTAGGCTGTCTTTGAAAATGCCTTCATCCAAGACTCCTTTGGAGTTTCTGGAGTTTACCCTCTGTTGCTTGTTTATCTCCTTCTGAAACAAAAAAAAACTGTTTTAAACATATATTTCTAAAACAAATACAAAATTTAATTCAACGTCCAGTACCAGTAGTTGTACGTTTCGTTTTTTCACTGCGGACGAGGATCATTCGAATATTGAATGTGCGTTGTAATCTCAAATCTCAAATAAACTACATAACATCTTAAGCCATTATCTTTCAATAGTGTTGCGCGAGAGGTGGACTTATCTGGCAATTAAATCGACATTCAGAAGCCGATGTGGCTTTAATTCTGTGCATGCCACCGCCAAACACTTTACAATGACTCGGATGCATGACAAATAACGTTTTGATTGGGCACTCGACTAGCAAAGCTATACGGTGCACGTGTCCACAACACTATTTACATATAATTTTAAAATGCTTATTACGATGACGGGAATTCTAAAAGTAATGTTGACTAAATCAAAGTTCTGTTTTTTGATCTTAATTTTTTTATGTTATACAGTAGACAAACAAGCTGAACACTTATGGAAAATACTAAATGGAAAGTGTGTTACTGTTTAACATCAACAAATCGGTTAGTAAACTGCTACCAATGCCTTGTCTATCTCAAGAGAGGTTTCAACATAGATAAACAAGGGATGGGAATAAATAATAAAATAATAATATATAGGGACAATTCATACCGTTTGAGCTAGCCTCAAAGTAAATAAATTTGAATTTCTGGATATCTCACTTACCGAAGATATTTGCTCGGTGCGATAAAAAAAATTCATTCTCACTTTACATGTAGGGGAGGCAGACCAAAAAAATACTTTTCTAAATTTTGTTCAAGCACTTTGTTCAAATTGTTAATTTGTATATATGTTACAGTTATTGTGATTAAATTGCTATTATACACAATGACTGGTCATTATATATAATAACCAAATTCTCTAGACAATGTGATAAATTAATCACTTTTCCGGACATTATTCATAACAGCGGGTCAAAGTTAGCCAAAGTAATAAAAATATATTTTCATCTTTCAGTTTTTTCATCTACAATAAATTGGTAGGTATGTCATATCATCATGATCTTCTCGAGTTTTGTTAAAACAAATAAGGCCCGGACAATGTATATGTTACGCTCAAAGACCGAAAACGTTCAGTGACCGGAAAAATAGCTCACAACGCAGAATCGTAAGAAAATTCAAAAACTGTCTGAAATTCTATAAGATATCGCATGGTGTTGCCTAAGTTTTAGCGAATGCCCATTGCCCTCATACAATGGATACCTACCAGCGAGAATGATATAGTCATCTGCGTAGTTATTATATGCCATAATGAACACGGTGTGATGAACTTTCATATCGGGACAGAGGTGGGCCCTGACATTTTAAGTCGTATCGAGTGGTCCATCGATTATAACAACATTAATGTTCTAATTCGGTTAGGTGAAGTCGCATTTAATATGCTACATGATTATTTGAAATTTAAGAGTGGTAGAGCATTTTATGCATTCCTAGTTCCTTGTAGCGGGCAACACGATGTTCATAGGCTGCGGTGATCACTTTCTATCAGATGGCCCAATTGCTTGTTTATCTGCCGTATGTCATAAAAAAATACTGGTACCTATAATTAACATTCTGAAATAAAAATGCTATCATTTTACTGAGTATTAGATATCGCAGTCTTACTCTTATAATACACACATATATTAACAAGGTTTTATTCCTGTAATGAACGTTTTTCGCTCTACTGATAGTAGTAACTGAACTACCAGTTTTTAAGTTAGCATCTAAGAAAATCAAACAATGCTATATATTGCAGCAGATTGCAAACAAAGCGGTTATATGCAATAATTATTCAGTAATTGTCAGACTAGAATTGAAAACAATTGAAAAGTCGTGATTTATGCGATGTTTTTTGAAATTGTCTCAACGTGTAAATAGCATTGTAACCTGGATGTATAATTTGGGATTGCGTCTGGCCCGGACGGGGCGTATTCCTGGGCAGGACTCGTAAATATTCATGATGGCTATTGACGACAAAATGCTTTTCATCGCGCTCTGTGGCGGCCACCCGAGGCGCAAGTTATTACCAACAGTGGTAAATCTGACTCGCTTCAATATATCTCAGTGTTACCGTCACGGTTACTGTTGATGTTTTCAATGAATTACCATTAGATGTTAGTAAATCACCGTAAAGGAAATTGGCAGGTAAACAAAAAATTTTGAAGGTTTTAATTTAAAAATGTTTCTTATGTTAGTGGAGCAGCCACTAGTAGCTCTGACTGCCTCTGACCACATAAAGGCTTTTCAAATCTTTATGTAGTATTTGACAGTTCGATTACAGCTCAATTAGTGATGTGCCGTTACTCGTTACTGATTCTATTTCTTAAAACAATTTATTTTATGAACAAGTTTTTATCAATTCCACACATTGAAAAGTATTTTATTTTCCCTCAACATTTTTGTTTTATAGTAATACACAAGCGTTCAAATGTATTTTTTTTTTGTATTAAAATAAACCATTTTTAAATACATATTCTACTTTTTTTAAATATTTGACTTTAATTACTTATTTTAATAATAATTATGTGTACAATGTCATAATAAGTAAATTAAATGAATACAGGTATTTAATAAAAGTATACTTTATTAATTTGAAAAATGAATTTGATATATACCTAGTAGGGTATAGAACCGGGAAATCCCGGTACCGAAAATCCCGGGAATTCCCGGTTCTTTTATAGCTGTAAAAGAACCGGGAATTGAAATACAAGAACCGGGATTTTCGGTACTTTCGGGATTTTTTTATTTATTCAATTATATGGCAATTGGCAACACTGACGCTAGTGACGCTACATGCGATCGAATATATTTTGATGGTCAACAAACGATCAAGTATGTTTTCAAGAAAAAGTAAAAAAAATATCTAAACTATGCCTTCTTTGCAATTTTGCCAAAGAAAATGTTGTCTTTAAAAACACCTATGTTTACAATGGTTTTGAAACGGTTTTTATGCTTCGAATCAAGATCACAAAGTCTCAATTTTCCCAAGAATTGTCTCAAGTCCTGTTAAGCTGCAAAAAAATTGCTCTTCAGTCTCCATGTTTGTCGAGGAAGCATGTTCTATGCGTTCTTTTTGGGATTTTGGTCTGGTGATTGCGCAGGCCAGTCTAAGATCGAAATGTCGTGCGTGCTCCTGAAACCAGCTGCTCACCACTCGCGCTGTCTGCTTACGGACATTAACACCACAACCCTTAACACAAACAACTGGTGCTCTGACAAGAACATTTGAAGAAACAGCATTGCCGTAACACTTAGCTGTTTTTTCGCATCAGTTAGAAAAAATCGGCCTTCGTGCGTATGGTCCTTGCGCTTCTGGCTATGGCATTCTTTCACTTACTTCTCCAGTAGCATGATAACATTACTTTAACCTTGATTGCCGCAAGCCTTGCGACAAGAGCAACTTTTTAGCATCATACCAGGACTTGGGTTATGTAGCCCAAAAAGATTTGATTTATGACATGAAAAATCGATGCAGAACCATTGTATGAATCATGGGTAGTGATGGGCGATTTCCGGAAATGTTCTCTTAGTGGAAACATTGCGGAAACGTTCTCGGAAAGGAGAGAATTTACGGAAATTTAAGAGAATCTAATCCACTTATGTAGACTTTTTAATTTTGACATAAAAATAGATGACTATGCATGTAATTTCAGTAGCTATGAATGCCATAGTGAAGATACATGTCAGGTAGGTAGTTATAATGACGTTACATTTGATTTTCTATTTGCGGTTTTACTGATCCGCTGGGTCTAGAGATTCCAAATTCGGAATGTAGGTTCCTTACGACATCTAGGAGTGTACCAAGAAAGGATTTTTCAAAATTACTCGGGAAAGCAAGATATACACAAACGAAGTTGCGAGGGTATATCAACACACAGCCCAAACCGCTGGGTCTAGAGATTCTAATTTGGAATGTAGGTTCCCTACGACATGTAGGGGTGTACCAAGAAAGGATTTTTAAAAATTCCCACGGGAAAGCGAGATATACGCAGACGAAGTTGCGAGGGTATATCAACGCACAGCCCAAACCGCTGGGTCCAGAGATTCCAAATTTGGAATGTAGGTTCCTTACGACATCTAGGAGTGTACCAAAAAAGGATTTTTTTAAATTCCTAAGGGAAAACGAGAACGCAAATAAAGATGCAACGGTTTTACTGATCCGCTGGGTCTATTGATTCCAAATTTGGAACTTTAGGTTCCTTACGACATCTAGCAAACGAAGTTGCGAGGGTATATCAACGCACAGCCCAAACCGCTGTGTCTAGAGTACTCTATTGATTCCAACTACCTACCTGACATGTATTTGACTACTGGCATTCATAGCTACTGAAATTACATGCATAGTCATCTATTTCTATGTCAAAATTAAAAAGACTACATACTTGTTTAGATTCTCTTAAATTTCCGTAAATTCTCTTAAATTCTCCGTTCAAGAGAATGTTTCAGAATGTTCTCGTAACGGAAATGTTCTCCTGCCCATCACTAATCATGGGATATTTTATTGATAACTGATTTTTCGCATAATTGCAAAAAACTGCATATTTGTTTAATTTTTGTATCTATTTTCACTTTTTAAAAATATTTACGCAATAAATATAATATTATTTTACTTTTACATGTACCAATAGATGAGCTTTCTAAAAATAAGTATGTCTAACAAAAAATGTGTAAATTAAGCAAAATCAAAACATCCCTAGGCGGTGTTGATGTATTGAAAAAAAATCCCGAAAGTACCGAAATTCCCGGGAAATCCCGGTTCCAGCATAGACCGGTACCGAAAATCCCGGTTCCTTGAGATAGTACCGGTTCTCTATACCCTAATACCTAGTCGATCGTGGTTAAAAAACCCTTCACTTCAAAAACGTCTATGAAGCGTTGAGTTTTTTTGTCTGTGGTTGCTGGTTGCCTGTTAATAATTATAGAACTTCATAGGTATCCAGATGTCAAATATTAAATAAAGGTCTCGAGTTCAAAAATAGTAAATAAGATACAGTCATGTGTAAGGCTTGAGTAGGTACTTAGTTGTTACTATTTTACCTGTCACTGTCTATTAAAGTTCACTGGTTAAAAATGGATATAATTTTCCTTCCCAATAGTTTTCTATATTTAAACTGAATAAATGCTTCCTACTCGCACCTTCTAATAACTCCCCAAGACGACTTGCAAGAGACACTTCGGTGGGAATGTGTGTTGGGATTGTCATTGACCTCTACGACAAATATAATAAATCTAGATTACAAAACTAGGCACATGAGATTTTACAGAAGGCATTATCGGTCGTTGGCTCACGCCTCGGGGTTCCAATTTCGCCGTTCCCACACCAAATCGTAAAGTCAAAGTTCACCGCCTAATTGCGCGACGTTATCGACAGATCCAACCGCTTCGGGAGAGAATATGTATCAATAACATATAATTAAAATTATTTAGTCGGAGCCAGTCGGTGTCCCGAGGCGAATTATTACACATTCGCCGCTAGAGGTCCGCGCCCGTCATTAGTCGGGACATTTTTATTCCTTTCTCTTTAATTTCCGTCAGTGGACATAAATGATGGCGTTAGTACCGCTGCAACGCCGCGGGGACGCCGCGGCAGCCGCAACCATCGACCGCTCGCCACAGACTACGCACAACAATCACGTTTATTAATCAACACTCAGCACTTGAACCTTTTTTCATCATCATCATCATCAGCCAGGCCTGTGTCTACCCACTGCTTTCCCAATGGCTTCCACCAAAAGCGATCCTCCGCTTTTCGCATCCATCCGCCTCCAGCTGCCTTCTTGAGGTCGTCTGTCACTTATAAATTTCTGAACACAATCTGGCGGTATTAAAATTAAATTGCGCTATAAAATATCATCGTCATCTCAGTCGTAAGAAGCCCACTGTTGGACATAGTACAAAATATAAATTTAAGGAATATAATACAATAGAGTTTTTATAAATTCCATGTAAAGTAAGTAATATGGATTTGGTGTGAAAATGTTTTACATTGCTCACACTGTATTGTTTACACTGTGGCAATTGGTAAGTACTCTACCGCGGGTCAGGCAGACTGTGTGTTTTATTAATAATGCTGTTGACCGTCTTTTCGATTGGCGGACCGTTCTTAAAGACCCAGGGGACGCATTAAATGATTATTATAATTCAACAACCAAAGTACCAGCTTTCGAATCCCATAAAATATGAATAATAACAGTCTCTAGACGTATCGCTAGTAATTTATAGGTACCTACATATGCTCTTACATTTTGTAATCGAAGCTAAACTATTCTTATGAACAATACTCTTTCGTAACGAACTTCTACATT
Organism: Endotricha flammealis; assembly: GCA_905163395.2. Lineage (NCBI taxonomy): Eukaryota > Metazoa > Arthropoda > Insecta > Lepidoptera > Pyralidae > Endotricha > Endotricha flammealis. The sequence continues at coordinate 7,696,515 of LR990863.1, read as the reverse complement.
TAATGAACACGAAACACGATGCATTTCTAACCATTGGAGCTATTTGAACATTCATTACTGATTTGAATATTACCATAGATCTACTCTTGATCTGATCTCCCTACTTATTTACAGATCAATTGAGATGACAAAACTGTTTTGACAATGAACGCTGACCACTGCCGGTATCCGAGCCAGTAGACGGGCAACACAAATGCCCTCAACATATCAGCGTGACCAGATAAATGGTCTAAAGGCCTCGTACAATAGCGAAGTGCATTTACAACTCCATTGTGGAGTATAGTTCGGTTTATCTGATAGCGCGGTTACTAAGTGGGCATGCGCTCACGACGTCCATCTCTTGATGAATTATACAAACACCAATCAGTTAATTATTTTATTCACGTCGCTCAAGTTCTTATCTACCTTTGTGTTCGACATAATTGATATGTTAAGTCCATGGAACAATCGGGCCGTCAGAGATAGGCCTGCGCCTGAGCGGCCTTCGCCCAAAATCAAAGACGCGACCACTGACGAGCCGACCAATATCACGAGTCACCGACACAAAGAATTTTAACATAATATGACGGAGTCCCATTCTTCACACATCTGTTATGGCATAAACCAAATTATTGTCAGTGATGTGAGCCTGTTGACACTTAGCTGAAACGAGCGATTACAAGGGTAATCCCGTGTCTACTTATGAACGCTTCTGTCAATTTGCCAAATAAATCATTTATGGAAAATAAACCCACACATACTATAGATACGATACATATCTACCTAGAAAGAAGTTTCGATGGAATCTAATTAGCTATTTATCTACATTATTCTAAACCACGTACATATAAACGTACACTGATGCGATTTCCAGGGTCACTTACAATATTTTTTCAAGTTTATTATGGTGCCTATTTTTATTTTTCCAATTTCCGATGAAGATTGATTCCCACAAGATTGTGTAAGTATTAATGCTAATAATTAATTTATGTTATGTACATTTGTCTGTTTATGACTGTCAAATTCCACAACCGCATCAAATTGAAATTGAAGAATGATAATGTGTGTCGAATGCATACGCGCCATCGCTAATAATTAATTAGTCGAGCACGCGCTAGAACCGTTTACAACCAACCTTATAGATTTATTCTCTTTAAAGAGCGGCAATCAACTCGCTCCCTTTCAAAGCATTTCCAAGCGACTTACCTTATCTGAAATGCATAGGATTGAATTATTAGTGGCAATTAAAGACATCACAAAATATGGCGTTATCAATATTTTAATACAGTAGCTACTTATATATTTAAATTTTATGTACGCGTGACTGAGTTCATTATATAAATATTCTTAGCATGATGCTAATGAACAAACTATGAGTTTACCGCCTTGATAAACGCCCGGTATATTTCGAGTGTAATAAAAAAGCTTTTCACGCCATAAAACAACTTATTATTTATCTCTTCTTTAAAAGAGAATATAAAGGTATTACGGAACATATACGTTGGCTTGCTTAATGTTTTTAAAACGACGTACGTATGTAATACGTATACGAAATAAACGTCTTGCACAAAATTTGAAAATTGTATGTTATTGTTTTTTCGTGGGGTTTCGTTCGGAAGATTTCGATTTTTAGTTGCAATCAAGCGCAAAATATGAATATAATAATAGAAAACACTATTGGTTGGAAACAGAAAATAGATTTTATATAACGTCTTATTAAACTTTTGAAAACTATGGATTGTAATTTTTTTCTTTATTTAAAACAAGTTATTGTCGGTACAAAATACTTCTTAAAATTGTTTTATTAAGTCTTAACTCTTAATCCACCGGCCCGCAATTAAACCAATATCTAGTTCAAAATAAATAGACACGACAAAGTATAACGTTACCATATATGTATCAGGGAGGGCACTCTATTTTCTAATCTTCATAAAGCCTTCAAAGTTTGTGACGGCAGCGATATCGGGACGATATAATACGGTCGCGAGCGGCCGGACCGCGCCGGGCGAGTGCCCTATCTGGAGGAATGCGTCGCGGCACAACACCGGACAACTTGGATTAATAATTTGTAAATATTAAATATTCATGAACCCAGAGCACGGGTCAAAGATTCATTTTCATAAGAGCCAAAGAACTGTGGCCGCACTCATATTTATTAAGGAGATGCACGTAATTATCATAACCGACTTAACGGAACAACTTTCGGCCTAATGGACGTAGGACAGAAATGTCGGTGGAGACCAAATTTATTGTTATTGGTGAGTATGTCATCACCGGTATAGGAATATGTTTACACTCTGTATCGTGTGTTGTTAATATGATCTCTATGATTATATTAATACCAGTGATAAATAGGCTCCATTACATTAAAACATATAAATTATTATCGTCGCCTACTAGTAGAAAATACCATTGATGAACATTAACCAAAATAAGCTTACATTAATTTTGTAAACATTAAAATATTTGAGACTGAGATAAAAATTACATGAACACGTGATGAAAGTGACATGAAAAATTTTAATTCCACATATATTTTTAATAAACTAGGTGTCGTTAAACGACGTATTAAAACGAATTATTGTGATTGCATCACATAAATTATAATATTTTAGAAAAGCCTACTCCATTGGTGACGTAACCCGTACTTTGAAGGTAATTGTGGTACAGCAATAATTAACATTTTAATTGCATATTCATTTCTGCAAATTAAGCATGCAGTGTATGAAGTAAAATGATGAGAACTTTTTAGGATATTGTGGTCGATGGATATTGTAACCAAAATGTGTCATTTATTATGGATCCAATAACTGATACAAAATCGTTATAATACCTAGTCACAATTAGGGAATCCAATACCGCTTTGAGCAGAGCTGAGCTCTCGCACGATTGCGGGATTGAAAAAAATACACACCGGACTGTTGCGGGAGCGTAGGGCTCTCACCGCCAAAAATTTACAGTGTCTGCCTAGGGGCGCCCCAGAGGGGGGCTCGAACCTCGGCCTATGGCGACACTGGGGGGAGGCGAACGGATTGGAGAGAAGCGGCCGGGCACGTGCCGGTACCGCGAAAACCGAGTCCCTACAGGGTGGCGCGACGCGCGGCCCCGCCGGCGGGGCCGATATGACGGACGTGTGTGTCTACTTTGTGTCGCGGAATCTAATTGTTTGTACGCCTCGATGGCGACTGTAATGGCGTCGTCCGGGTCGTTGAGGACGTGCCGCGGACGACGCGTTTGGACCTAATGGTGTCAGCCGGAGCGGGATAATCCCCTGCGGCTTTCACCAATGGATTGGGGTGATGGTCGAGAGAGTCGAAAAATCTGACTGAGCATTGCTTTAGGTGGTGCGAGATGGTCGGCACACCTAAGTCAATGTGGAGGTTTTTGTTCCGAATGAACCAAAGCCCACCGATGGCTTTGCGCAAAAACCTATTCTGGATGGTTTGCAGCCTGTGGATATGAGAGGGCGCGGCGTGGGCGAAAACTGGACTCGCGTAAGTCATTATCGGCCTAATGCACGTTGTGTAAATTCTCACCTTATTTCTAAGAGAGAGTTTACTACGCCCATTGAGCAGATAATATAGTCGGCCTAGCGCGAAAGCGGCGCGGTTGCGGACAATCTTAATATGATCGCGGAAGATGAGTCCCCTATCGAGTGTGACGCCTAGGTAGCGGACTTTCCTTTCCCAAGGGATCGGTTGTCCGAACATTTCGACTCTGGAGGAGGGATTTGGGGTGCTACCTCTAGCGAAGAGGATAGCGGCGCTTTTTTGAGGATTGACTTCAATGCGCCATTTCCTAAACCAGTCGCCAAGAGTATTGGCGGCAGTTTGGAGCGAGTCTATAATTGGGGGAATACTACGGGCTGAACAGTAGATGGCAGTATCATCTGCGAAGAGAGCGGTGTGGGTCACTAGTGGACTGGGTCTGAATTCGGGGAAGTCGCTTGTGTAAAGCGTGTATAAGAGAGGCGAGAGCACGGACCCTTGTGGTACTCCGGCTCTGATGGTGTGAGGGGGGGATAGTGCCCCATCCACCCTATAGCGGAAAGAGCGGTTCGACAAGTAGTCTTGTATGATGAGCACAAGACGATTTGGCGTATTGAGTTTGTAGAGCTTATAAATAAGCCCGTTGTGCCAAACTTTGTCGAACGCCTTTGCCACGTCAAAGAAGAGAGCGCCCGTTTTATGCGGGCGGGATCTGTTCGCTCTCCGGTCCAACACGTGTTCGACTATGCGATGCACTTGTTGGACACAAGAGTGTTTGGCTCTAAAACCAAACTGCGCGTTAGGCAAGAGATTGTTGGCAAGGGAAAAATCTTTGAGACGTGCGAGAACTATGCGCTCATAGATTTTTCCTATTGAACTAAGAAGACTGATAGGGCGATAGCTCGAGGGCTGATCCTTGGGCTTGCCGGGTTTTGGAATGCCGATGACGGTGGCTTCCTTCCAAGTTTGGGGGAAAATGCTATTTTTGAGGGCTGCGTTAAAGATAGCAGTCAGGAGTAGTATAAGATGGGCGGGAAAGAGCTTGATGACTCTGTTAGAAATCCCGTCAGGCCCCGGGGCCTTCCTATTATGTAGGTCTTTGATAAGGGACTCTACCTCATCAGGGGTTACCGGCTCTAACGGGGGGTCGGCATCTGTAAGTGGGCTCGCGAGTCTATTTGCTACCACAGTATCGACCTCGAGTAGGTGATCTGGATCAACGGGGAGTGTGCTAGGTGCACATTGTGCCTCAAGACTGGATGCTAAGCATTCAGCTTTTTCCTCGTCCTCGAAGGCGAGGGGGAGGGAGGGATCTGACTGTACTAACGGAGGGGTGGCAGCCACTGTATCTGCCTTAAGGGCTCTGGCAAGTTTCCAGAAGGCTTGGTGAGATGGGACCAAATTGGAGAGAGTCTCGTCCCACTGGTCGTTTCTAAGCTGTCTGATACGACGCTTAACCGCTGATTGAGCAGCGCGCATGCGGACGCGGTTAGGCTCAGTGGGAGCGGAGAAGTAGGCCCTTTGGGCTCGGTTTTTCTCTGTTAACAGAGCGCGCGCATCCGGCGGAAGTGTCCAGCGACGATGAGCGTTCACTGGGACACGCCGCGAGCAGTCGCTAACGACTTTCTGCACGTGCGCTGTTAACGAGTCAATAGCACCTACTGCATCGGGAATTGAGACAATTTCGTCTGGAATTGGATCTAACAAGGGGGACGAAATGGATTTGAGGCTTTCGCCTAACCTGACCCAGTCGGTCTTGATCATAGTGGGATCTGTGGCTGCCACATTGGGAATACTCACTCTGGGAGAGAGAGAAATGATGACAGGCATAGGCCTGAATAGAAGTGCACTCCGAACTCACCTCAGACCATAGGGTCTGAGGTGAGTTCGGAGTGCACTTCTATTGAACTCAATCTAAGATTGATGTTCTTTAGGAGGGCTACGTCTAGGACGTCCGGACGATGATCAACATTGTCCGGGTAATGAGTAGGGGACATGGGTGCTACAATGTCGAAATTGAGACTCTCTGAGAGTCGCTCGAGCTGTCTACCACGTTGGTTTGTGGTTAGGCTACACCAGGCAGGGTGCTTGGCGTTTAGATCACCCGCTATGATAACAGACGGGCCAAGATCTAGAAGGTTTTGTATGTCACTATCGAGTAGTGATCTGGGGTTTGAGGAGTTGGAGTTAGTGGGAGCTAGATAAGCTGACACTAAAAATATGGATTGGTGACCTGTCATTCCTAATCTACAGACAGAGGCCTCAATGTGCACGAGATTGGGTGTATCCACAGGCGTGCAGTGTAATGTCGCTTTGTAGTAGATGAGAGTGCCACCGAGGGCAGAGACTGTGCGATCATTACGTATGATTTTATAATTCGCGATTTTGGGATCGCGAATTGATGGTTTAAGGAACGTCTCCTAGATGAGGAGGACGTCCAACTGATGAGTGTAGAGGAAGTCGGCTACCTCAGACCTCTGGGTGCGAAGCCCATTTGCGTTGAAGTAGCCGATTTTAAGGGAGGTCGGTTTGACTCTGCTCGTATGGGGTAAATCCATAATTAATTCCTAAATTTGTCGAGGGCAACGAACACATCCGCGTATTGGCAGATGGCCATTATGAGGGAGTTGGTATCACCCGTGTGATTATTTACTATGGCGGCCATAGCAAGGAACCTATCTATTTTGAGCACACCGGCGAGCTTGAAGAGTCCTTCGGTCCCGTTGTTCGGTAGAGGTTGTGGCAGCGGTGCCTTTACTGGGGGGGGGTGGAGGTGTTGCTACTACTTCCACCGCCGCGGGTGCAGGCGTGCCTGAGGGGCTGGCCTGTGGGGGTGGGACCTTGTTGGTCCTGTAGCGCCACGAGGGCGACAGATTGACTGGAGGCACCGGTGCCTTAACTGTTGCCGGGGCGGCCTCGGCAGTTTGGGACTGAGGGGGAGAAGCGCGGACTTGGGTCCTAGATGAGGAGGGAGTAGGCCTCCGACTCTTTACTTTGGGCGCTTTTGAGCACCCTCTGTAGTTCGCCGGGTGCCCCACCTCCCCGCAGTTTACGCAGCTCGGAGGTTCCGAGCATAGCGCGCGGTCTTTGGGTCGCTGACATTCCGGTGTCGCGTGGGACTCTAAGCATTTGACACAACGAGGTGTGTTGTGGCAGTTGCGGGAGGAATGCCCGTATAGTTGGCATCTGTGGCATTGACCCACAGTGCCTTTTTTGTGTGGGGGCTCTACTACGACCCCGGACAGTCCGCAGACTTTTTTGATATTAAAGATGGCTTTCGCCTCTTTAAGGTTAGTCCTGTCCAAAATGACAAGGACCATGTTGAAGGGGGCGGAAGGCCCACGGTGCATGCGGTGCACTTCGAGGATGGGCAGTTTTTGAGCCCGAAGGTCCTCGAGTACGTCATTGCACTCGAGTTCTTTCGGGATTCCGCGGATGACCGCGCGAAGGCGCCGGTCCTCCTCTAGACTCCAAGTATGAAAAGTTATCGACATAGCGTTGAGAAGGCGGGTGAGGTTACGGTAGTCCGTGATGGACTCCGTTTTTAGGCGGATACCCTCAGTTCGGGTCTCCGCAATGAAGAAGATGCCATTGGCATCACATCGGGCCTTGATGGCCATCCACCTATGGCGGTTCATGATAACGACCGCCGGTGGGCGCTGGGAGCGCTTGGGAGGGGTGGGGAGAGAAGCTCCCTCGGCACCCTGTTCAGCCGCGGGGGGCGAAGCGGGCGAGTCGGAGAGAGGGGCGGCCGGATTTGACTCGGCGGCCTTGTTGGCAGCGCCCTTGTTGCGCCTTGTGCGCTTGCGGCCTGAGGCCACAATGAAATCGTCCGAGTCGGACGAGGGGGCGGAACTCGAATCCGAAGATTCGGAGATGACCTCCATCTCGTCATCGGAGATCGAGGAGGAGGGTGCGGTGGCGGAGGGCGCGGCGGCGGAAGTCGCTACGGCGGGGTGCACGGTGGCGGGGGGCGCGGCAACGGGGGACGCGACGGCGGGCGCAACGGTGGCGGAGGGCGCGGCGATGGAAGTCGCGGCGGCGGAGGGCTTGGTGGCCTGAGGGGCCGGGCCGGAGGTGGCCAGAGGGGCCGAGGGGGCTGCGGCCTGAGGGGCCGATGAGGCTGCGGCCTGAGGGGCCGTGGGGAAGAAAATTGCCTTCAGGTGAAGGCCAATTGCGGGCACGAGGTCCGGATTTTCCCTAGCAAAGTTGACTAGGGGCGACAAGACCTCTTCGAGGGCGCGATTTTTCGGGTCGGTCGCCATGGCGACCGGCCTAGTAAGGGAACCTACAGCTAAAACAAAATTATCGCAGTTCGTCGCGTCACGTTCCGCAAGGAAGAGCTGCGAAGAAACCTTGCGGCAGTCGTGCCTAATTTGGGAGCGCTCGGGGGGAGAACCCGAGGTGTGTAGTCCTAGTCCCCCGCGCCGGGTGAGGCGAGGGGGGTGCTTCTAGGGTGTGCCCTAAGCTTGTATGCCTCTGACCAATCTTAATGTGTCAGAGGGTCCCTAACTGCTTAAGGTTCGGAGGGTAGCTTCGGGCCGGAGCCCTAGGCGCCCAAGCCGTTCCCTAAGGATAGGAAGGAGGAAGGGGTGGGCGGGAGGGGGCGATAGCTAGTGTCGGTCAGGGGAGCCCCCTAGGCCGGTGGTTCTAGCCCCGTCCGGGTAACTGCTTCACCCTGAAGGGGATCGGCGAGTGCCCGGGTCGCACTCCTGGCTGTGCAAAGTTGGCACCGTGAGGTATCACACAGCCAGACCACGAAACTGTGGTTTTATTCGGCAAAAACGCGCGAAAAGTCGAGAAACTCTAAAAATCACGATAATGCCTCCTTGTCTTAAAAAAGGCAAGGAGACACGTGTGTCGGAGCGGCGGTAGCGTAGCGCGGGCGGCGGGGGGCGTGCGTAGCACGCGGGAGCAGCGTAGCGCGGAGGCACCGGGCACCGGACGTGTGACTCGGACGGCGTCGCGAGCACGAATCGATGACTCATCAAAATTTTACGAACATAAATTTAAATTATGGTCACCGCGCGTGCGGCCGTCTCGCAGCATAGTACTACGCGCATGCGTAGCTGATATCATCCTTTCAACCAATGACAATGCGCCGTCGTTGACCGGCGCGAGAAATGTAAGATTTAAAAAAGTGACTGTAAAATGCGGATTTTAAAACTTTTTAAATTTTTTTTTTCGCCAAAATTTTTTTATCACTTTCCTTCTCATATAATCATATCTATTTTTGGCGGGGGGTCCAAAAATAACCCTGTATTAATAAAGGCGAAAGTATGTGACTATGTTAGTTACTTCTTCACGCTCAAATGGCTGGGCCAATTTTTATGATATTTGGTATGTAGGTAGCTCATACCTTAGATTAACACATAGGGTACTTTTTATCCCGAAAAGTATTCCGATTCAGGTAGTCAAAAGTCAGATATAGATGGCGCTGTTGTGCATAAAATTAAACGCGGGTAACACCGCGAGCAGCAGTGTAAAATATATATTTACTGACTATCCTCCGAATTCTAGGAACACCATAAAATTTTATTGTACTCATTAAAATCTAATGAAACGTGACACTTATTTTAAAGAGTTTTAATTTAACACTGATAAAATATATCCCCTAGCTCGTATGTTAACTGTAATGGAAAAAATTATAAGAGAATTTTTATCTGTAGTGATGTAGTCCATTCATCTATGTTTTCATATTATTATCATTTGTTTGGCAACGGCAACATAGCTTGTTTGTATAAAATAACTAGAGAAACCCGCGCAACTTCGTTGGCGTTTATCCCGCTTTCCCGTGGGAATTTCAAAAAATTCTTTCTTATCGGTTGCCTACATCACACACCTAAATTTCAGTCTCTACGGTCAAGACAAAACATTTTCATATGTATACATGATTATTTTTCTATTTAAATACTTCTCATTACAATCTTTGGAGTGGGCGTTTATGAAATAGGCTAGCCCGACCGGTGAAGTACCACCCTTATACAGAATATTGACGTGAAGCAGCAATGTGTTTCGTTCGGAGAGTGAAATATCCGAAATTCTTGTTTCTTGTGGTATAAAAAAAATCTCCTTCCTTATACTATTTCTCGCTATAATATCCTGTCTTTTAATATTATAGGTCGGCAACGGGTCAGGGACCCTAGAATCTATGTGTTCCATAGTCGACGGTAATCACCTAATATCAAATGATCCATATTCCTGAGCTTGTTTTCCAACCAAAAACCTTCCGTAAAAAAAATGTATAAGTATTTGGGTATATCAATGCCTACAACCTCAACCTACAACCATCCCTACAACAACACTACGAAATAATAGAGCGAGTCGACGTAATGATATTTCCTATAAGTGAGAAAGAGACAAAATCAATATGCCATTTAACCATTGACCAATTTAACTTGACCCCTGTCAAATATTATAAAATTTAATATTTAATTACTTACTGTTTATTATCGATGAATATGATTCAGTCCGCTTTAAACATAGTTAGAATTTTAGCTGTTTTCCTGAGATCACAAACAGAATAAATAGTACGACGACCTACGACGACATTATGAAATCATTTTGTTTGAATATTCACAATTTATAAAAATATTACATGACAGATGACATACTTCACTTCACGAATGTGTCAAAATGAAATGTAATTGAAATCAAAAGCACTAAGGAGTATTAGTATTGATATCAAATCGAAGAAAATTACCCACAAAATACATATTTTTCAAGAATTTCAATAAAATAAGAATCACGTCTTCCATCAATTCTTTTAAACAATTTTTATGCAAAATTTGAAGTAGATTGGACCAAGGAATCAAGTTGTCCCATAGTAACATTACCCCCCTTTTTCACCCCCTTAGAGTTCGTATTTCGAAAAATCCTTTCTTATCGGACGCCTACGTCATATTATTATAATAGGTCCACCTGCCAAGTTTCAGATTTTTACGAAGAGCGGTTTAGGCTGTGCGTTGATTCTCAGTCAGTCAGTCAGTCAGTCAGGACAAAGCATTTTATATATATAGATTATATAGATGTAAGTATTTACTTACATTATTTTATACAAACAAGCTACGTTACATCCCATCACATACAGGCTGAAACAAAAACAAATTCACGTGTACGTTAAGAGTTTGGCTTATACTCGTGACGTGAGCAGAAAAAATCATACCTACTGATAAATGACAAAGCAACTGTGTGCTATTTTTTATTTTGATTATTTTTTTTGCCGACATGTTTATTTATCATATTTAATCATTAATGTAGTATTTTGTTATTTACAACGTAAACGATTTTCCGTGTAAGCACGGTAATCAGGGAATATTACAGGAGCGTGGGCGGCGCACGTGCCGTGTGAAGGAGGCGCCACGTGGGCCGCTACCGCACCGCGGAGCCCTCGCCCTAACACCAATAATTAAATCCCTCACCACATCTCATCAATGATAACTCACACGTTTTAGTTTCCTCAAAGCTTTTAATATAAACAACCTATTAAAAATAATAGATACTTTACCTGTTAACGCACGAATTAATATTTTCATGGTTACGACAGTTAAATTACATGTATGGAGTGTAAATGTTTAAAAGTTTATACTGAGATATCATAAAAATATAAAATCTGACTGTGTGGACATGTTGCTAGACGAAGAACATACGTGAATGATATACGGAAGGTGCCGAGAGCCGGACGGCGCCGCGGCGCCAGCACAGAGCCGTGCGGCGTTTCGTTGACTTATGGCCCTTGTAATGTATCGCAATGCCTCTATCACTCATGAATATTTATCGAAAAAATATATATTTTAAGTACACATGTCGCCCGAGCTCCGCTTGTGCACGTGCTTGAAAACAATAAATATATCAGATCAAAACATTAAATTGAACATTACAGTGTAATTATTTTAGTTTCGGTAAATAAAATGAGACGGGCGGTCTAATAAGCGCATTAGCGACGCTGTTAACTGCATTGAAAAGTATTTAATGCGGCCGGCTCTCTGCAGGCGAGGAATAACTTGTCAGGTGGTATTGCTAAGAAGGTTCTACATATTTCATAAAGCCTAGCGGTTTTATGAAATATGTAGAAATAAAACGAGCTGCACATGACATGTTAAGCTGCCTAATGTCGCCTCTGGAGTATCTTTAGGTTTTACATTTGAATGGATGAATGAATTACTGAAATTATAGCATTATACATAATACCTTTGATAAACAATTGGAGCGATGAAATTTCTTCAAAATTTCTTTTTGGAAAAATTTATCATCATCATCATCTCAGCCACAAGAAGTCCACTGCTGGACATAGGCCTCCCCCAAACGCTTCCAATGCGACCTGCTGGCAGCGGCCTGTATCCAGCGGCTTCCTGCTACTTTCCTTAGGTCGTCTGACCACCTTGTAGGCGGGCATACTACGCTGCGCTTTCCGATACGTGGTCACCATTCCAGAACCCTTTTGCCATATCGACCATAGGTTCTGGGCGCTATGTGCCCTGCCCACTGCCACTTCATCTTGCAGTTTGACTATGTCGGTTACTTTGGTTCTGCTACGGAACTCCTCATTTCTGATTCAAACTCGTAGAGAAACCCCGAAACCCCGAGCATAGCTGTCTCCATGGCTCGCTGAGTGACCGTGAGCCTTCTCATGAGACCCATAGTGAGGAACCACGTCTCGAATCCATAGGTCAACACTGGTACACACATTCCTCGAAAGTTCTTCGTTTCAAGCACTGAGGAATTTTGGACGAGAAGATATGCCGTAATTTCCCGAAAGCTGCCCAGCCGATTCGGATTCGTCGATAGACCTCTTTCTCGAAGTTGGACCTACCTAATTGGATTACATGAGAAAAATTACGTCAAGGATTTAGGTTGCACTCAATTATAGCTTTTCGTTGTGAGAATTATACATTTTATAATTTTATAGGCATGACAAATAAGAATTTACAGGTTAACAAATATAAAACATGAATTTTTATACATGTAATAAAAAAAACATATTCTCTGAAATCTTATTTAACATCATAATTTTACGAGGTGTAATAAAATTTATAAAAAATAGCACCCAGTGTATTTATCCAAATTATGCTAAAACTACCAATAATAATTCCCATTACCGTTTAAATTTAAAACGTTACAGGCACATCATATTTTTGGGTCATAAACTACGTCTTGTTGGCCCAATTAATTTAAATCTGAAATAAAAATGTAATAAAAGAAAATACACTTACGTAATTTTCCTAATCTGTATCCAACCGGAACGTATCCGAGCTCCATTCGTGCCCAATAAAGTACACCGAGGGTAGTCATTAAAAGTTTATTTTATCGCATTTTAAATATTTAGATACTCATCTGGTGAAAGTTATCTTAAATTTGGTTCATTACTAGCATGTAGGTAAGCCGTGAAACCGAACCCGGCGGGGTTAAATAGTGCCCAGGCACGTTGATAACCCGGACAAAGAACGGTGTCACATTATGCCCTAATGAAAACTTCACTTAATAATTCAACCTCAGTTGACCATCTTAATGACCATGGACAAGCTATAAAACATATGTACAGCTATCAAAGATGTTCTGCAATTCTATTACAACATGGCTTCATTAATGAATAAAAGTCACTAAAAATGTTTATTTTGAGACCAACCAACCTATAAAACTTTCTGGGACACTTTAATAAAGTCATAAAATATGATTTAAAATAGTAAATAAAACTGTGATAAAACACCTCTATTTCGCTAATTGGCCATTACTTAAAATATAAACGACGAATTAAAACCACTTAAAACTTAAAACTAAAGCAATCACGAATATTTTTTACGATTACTTTTGAAGATCTACGATTATGCTAAATATTTCAGTTAGATCAACATATTATTTTAATAAAATACCTACTCTAACTGGCACCTAATGATAAATATTTTTGACTTTGCAATACATAACAAAATATTTTGAATCTGGTACTTTTTTTTTTTTTTTTGTATGGACTAATCAGTTCGGGTGTACTGACACCCTTTACTGAGACACCGGACTGTTGCGGGAGCGTAGGGCTCTCACCGCCAAAAATTTACAGTGTCTGCCTAGGGGCGCCCCAGAGGGGGGCTCGAACCTCGGCCTATGGCGACACTGGGGGAAGGCGAACGGATTGGAGAGAAGCGGCCGGGCACGTGCCGGTACCGCGAAAACCGAGTCCCTACAGGGTGGCGCGACGCGCGGCCCCGCCGGCGGGGCCGATATGACGGACGTGTGTGTCTACTTTGTGTCGCGGAATCTAATTGTTTGTACGCCTCGATGGCGACTGTAATGGCGTCGTCCGGGTCGTTGAGGACGTGCCGCGGACGACGTTTGGACCTAATGGTGTCAGCCGGAGCGGGATAATCCCCTGCGGCTTTCACCAATGGATTGGGGTGATGGTCGAGAGAGTCGAAAAATCTGACTGAGCATTGCTTTAGGTGGTGCGAGATGGTCGGCACACCTAAGTCAATGTGGAGGTTTTTGTTCCGAATGAACCAAAGCCCACCGATGGCTTTGCGCAAAAACCTATTCTGGATGGTTTGCAGCCTGTGGATATGAGAGGGCGCGGCGTGGGCGAAAACTGGACTCGCGTAAGTCATTATCGGCCTAATGCACGTTGTGTAAATTCTCACCTTATTTCTAAGAGAGAGTTTACTACGCCCATTGAGCAGATAATATAGTCGGCCTAGCGCGAAAGCGGCGCGGTTGCGGACGATCTTAATATGATCGCGGAAGGTGAGTCCCCTATCGAGTGTGACGCCTAGGTAGCGGACTTTCCTTTCCCAAGGGATCGGTTGTCCGAACATTTCGACTCTGGAGGAGGGATTTGGGGTGCTACCTCTAGCGAAGAGGATAGCGGCGCTTTTTTGAGGATTGACTTCAATGCGCCATTTCCTAAACCAGTCGCCAAGAGTATTGGCGGCAGTTTGGAGCGAGTCTATAATTGGGGGAATACTACGGGCTGAACAGTAGATGGCAGTATCATCTGCGAAGAGAGCGGTGTGGGTCACTAGTGGACTGGGTCTGAATTCGGGGAAGTCGCTTGTGTAAAGCGTGTATAAGAGAGGCGAGAGCACGGACCCTTGTGGTACTCCGGCTCTAATGGTGTGAGGGGGGGATAGTGCCCCATCCACCCTATAGCGGAAAGAGGTACTTATGTACTAAATGGCATTAATGTCATATACAATGAGACAGCCATTATCTAGGCTTTATCGACTCCAACCATAAAACCTATATGTATTATGTAATGGTATGTATCATTAATAAAATACTGAAGAAATACCTAACGAAAAAAACCTAATATATTATTTTTTGTACATTTATCTATAAAAATGATACTGTTCAGTAAAATCTGGAACCAACTTCCGCCAACAGCGGTGTTTCCGAATGACTATGACTTGGGAACCTTCAAGAGGGGAGCATACATGCACTTAAAAGGCCGGCAGCGGCATAGGGACTCCCACCGCCCCGGTGACTCTGTGCTCCATGGGTGGCGGCACAGATATCAGAATACAAGAGATATGGTTTGTGTGCGGGGCGCATGTCGCCATTTTCTACACAATTTTCTGCACAAATGTGCAGGAACTTGATTGTTCTAAGTCGCTTGTCGCCCTATTTCGTTAGGTGCCCGCCACTATAATAAACTTCTTACTCCGTGTTTGTAATCGAACTGCAAATTACGGGCTTACGATTTGTGTGAGAGTGACTGTCGAGATTATTCTATGAATGTGTTAAAATGTAATTGTGTGTGTAAGTGGCTCTGGGTGGCGATGATCACTTAAGATCAGGTGACTGGCATGCCCGTGCCTCGTCTGCCAACCCTCTTACATAAAAAAAGGAAAGAGGCATGAAAATTAAGAACGATTATGTATGAAAGATATTCTGTTTATTTCTAGTCATCTACGAGCATGTGCTACGAGTACATATCTGTAGGTACTTTAATGCGATTAAAAAAAGTTTATAAAAACTAATGTCGATTAAGGAACGTGGTTCGCATCTTAATGAAGGTAATATGTCTTCCCGTGTAACATTATAAGATCAAAGTGAGGTCGGACAGACCCACTGAATATTAATTGAAATACAAGCATCGCCAATTAAACATTGTTTTCAAATTCACATTACAAATACCTTGCATTACATAATGACTGAGTGACTGAGTGGCTAGTGTACTGTACTATTCAAAGGGCCACGACACGGGTTCGAATTCCGCGCAAGGCAAACATTTACGTGCATGAACATTGTGTATTTGTTTGTATGTTTTCAACATACACATTGAATTTAAAAAAAGTATTTATGTATATTGATCTAGTACCTACCTACCCATAGTACACAACTTAGTACTAGATGGCGTTGTGTGGTTCATCCAAGATTATTTATTTACAGAATAAATGAATCTAACGGATTAAAAAAAATATATATTACAAGAAGGTAATTTTTGTACCGTTGACGCATGTTTTAGTAAAAGTGTATCTGTTATGTCCCAACGTAGTTAAAGCCCAGGCCAAAAATGCAAGTAGTATTTATTTGTTACTCCATGAATCCGTTTTGTATACATACATAATATTAGAAACCCATAATCGCATTTTTTTGAGATACGACAATATTGCTTTCCAGCGTCAAATATAACAATTTACCATTTCAAGCCACAATTAGTTTCTGAAGTGGTAGAGCCACACAGAATATCGTCATAAAGCTACGTTTAGTCCGGTAACATCTACATATTAATCGGTAAGTATCTATGATAATAATATTTATTATTTAAGGTCAGGTGGGGTAAGATAGACTTACTTTATTGTGAATTTACTAAATCGGGTTCTAAGCAGAAATTGTTGGGGGTGTGGGTTTGACCTAGAGTTAAATTAAATATACAGGGATCTAAAATATATTAAGCTTTAAAATACTATGAAGTTTTTGCCACAAAATTCATTAAAAACAGTAATAATAAGGGAAATGTAAAACCTGTAAACTGGTAGTCTTGCCCTGCCAATCGGGGTATGACTACCAGTTAGTTTTTTTTTGGTTTAAATATTTACTTTACACTTTTTTTCAAAAATAGGCACCCTCATAAAAGTAAAACAATATTTTGAATTTAAGTAAATAAAAAAACAGGGCAAGTCCAACATATGATTTACAAAACCCAGTCCGGGAACCAGACAAGGTATTTTATACTAACCTTAATAAAAATTGTGTACAACACTTCTCAGTAGTATTCATTCGAAAAATGTTTATTACTCCTGATATACAGCAAATTTAGCATGTTTTATACTTATTCCGGGCTCACTGGTAGTTTTACCCCACTTGATCTTTTCGGGTTATGTTTTTTCAAAGTAAAATATTACTGAAACCTCTTTATTTTACGTTTAACGAGTTACATTATTTTTAAGCCCATATCTTTATGATGCTACTTGTGTCCGTGACAACTCGATAGGAACGTTCTTTTTCACAAAAATATACACAAAAAAACTATCTTACACCTAGCATTCATAACTTTTCAAATGTCCGTTTTTATTTTCGATGCGGTGGTCATATTTGTGGCAGTGGCGACTTCTGTGTTTTAAATGGAGATATTAACCGTGTCCGCTTTATAACTAGTTTATCAAAATAGAATAGGAAGGTGTACTTCTCGAGTTATCAGGCAATGGTAGTCTTGCCTTGGTAGCGGCCTTACCCCAACTGACCTTATATCAAATTCTTAATAAAGCTTCGCAAATAATATATTGACCTTTTAAATTCAATTGTAACAATGTAAAAGTACTTAGAATTAGCATCTAACTCCCGTATTAGTTTTAGTTGAGTAGCTGAACCACAGCAGTATGAAAGCACGAGTATCGCGAGGTTCACGTTCCACTGGCTGTACTAATTGCGGATCAGAAGATGTTCACATAAATATAATCCGTTGTGAGCGGAGCGCTCATTTGTAGCCCGGTCGACGGTTGTCATGTAGTCGTATTAATATCGATGAATAAGAAATTCGTTATGGATGGCATACAAGCCTGGCCATTACACCGGCGATCTAACTGCGCTGGCTACCATCTTCAACGTCGTTTCTTGTTTTTATCTTCCTGTATTTATGTTCCAGCTTGTATCGCCCATTATTCATTTCGCTCCTATCAACTACACGTAATGTACTACGTACTACTAAAGTGTCGATTTATTACCTCAGACTCGATGCAAGGAAATGTGTTGATATTAATCAAACGACTATCGACTTCTGTGTGTGTGTGTAAATTGGGAAAACTTCGCGATTTTGCAATAACGTTTGAATAAGATGGCTCACTGCCAAAATTGGGGAAAATAAATACTCATAAATAACATGAACGAACATTAATACAATTTGGGTTTTTAAAAATATGACATACACACAATATTTTTAAAGGTTTTATCATATAAAATTATTTGTAGAAATATATATTATGTGCTAATAAAATTACTAAACCGTAATTTGTCATTTTATTTAATATTGTAGAGCGGTAGGCGGTAGAGTCGTTACAAAGAATGGGCTAGGTTGACGGCTGACAGCTTGTACTGCACTCCTCCTCCTGAATCGTGACTCAGTAGGGACATATTATGTATGGGTTAGCTGTATTGCTCTTCTCTATGTAAAAAAATTATCGATTAAATAGTTAAGTAACCGTTGTGCAGTATGAGGATCGTGTTTGCGAGCAAGCGACGGCGCGGGGGGTCCCGGCCGCCGATCCATCACGGGCCGCCGAAACGCCGCCGAACTATACGATTATTATATTCAATAATCGATGAGCATTAAGTGAAATTAATTTTATTGGGTAATGGTGCGGGTCGTGACGGCGCGCGCGCAAACGAGCCGTATTAGTAGCGGGTCGCTGCGGCCCGCCGCCGCCGCCCGCTCGTGACCACCGCGCGCTGCTGCGAAATACTGCTCCAATAATAAACCAATTATTATTAGATAATCTCATGATTAATTACACTTTCCATATACTCGATAGTATTTTTAATGTATGACCAATTTTCTTGTTTACAACAACCTTTGTTTATAGTCCAGACGCATCATCAGTCATCTATGGATCATTACTTAAAATGTCCTTAAGAGGCTTCCCACTGTTCGATGAAGTAATGGTGTTGAACACCATTTACCTTTGACTTACGTCATTTTCTTGCAGTGGCGATAATGGTGCTTCCATATTGGTCCACGATTGGCCTAGATCACCTATGGGCTTGGCGATCACGAAACTAATTTTATCCATAACAATGTGCACGAAATACGGGTATGATAAATAAAAACGCGACCAAAGAAAACAATTGAATCTTTTAACTAGTGGAGGCGTCGCGTCGAGTGCACAAAAGAAACAAATGATATGTTCCAATTCATACATTTGATAGTTGCTTGAAGTAGCTCTTATCAAAGCAAACAAATTCAAAAGAGAGAACAATGAAACGGTGTAGGTATCGTCGTTACCGCAACTCCAAAATTCGAGATCCACTTTACACGATACGATATTGTTTTATTCGATTTTTGTTAAGAAAATATTGAGCATAGTAAATTTAACATTTTGCTTGGATTCAGATTATAGAGATCATTACAAGTTTTACGAAATTATTTTATAATAATACTTAGGTAACAATCAACAAATAAAAATATAAAAAAAGGTTCTCTCCTAGCGACCACGACGAGCGAATACGACTCGCGGCACTGCAACCCAAAACCTATGTATCCATATTGGTTTGAGGTTTTGGATATGCCAGCCTTTAATAAAAATCAAAACATTTTGTTTTCACGACATTTTGTTTCATCAAAACATCGTGGCTTGTAAAACACAGCGTTTAACGCACGCTGTAAAGTGTCGATGGCGCATTGGCGCGTGTGTGGCCGTTGTTACCGTCACAACAATGCCATACTGATATAAAGAAAATATTTTTCTTTAAATTCCTCTATAAAACCGAATGTCATTATGAAACTCACAATGTAATGTAGGTTACCTTTTGTGGCTTCGAGTTACAAGAGGCACGAAACGTCGCCTCTTCACATTATTGTAATTTATAGTTGTTACCGTTGGTGCATCCAACGGAAAGTTGACGATCATTTTTATTGTGAAGGCGATTTTTTATTTTTATATATGAATATTTCCTTCACTAAAATGGCAATGCATTCTCTAAACTCTTTTGCATATCAATAGTTTGAAACTTTTAGCTATTATAGGTAGGTAAGTATGTATAAAGACTAGAAAGTAAATTGTGTAATAATTACGTGTTTCTAGAGTCATAGCCCGGTGTTAGCGTAAGCTCAATAAGTCTTGTACAGAGTCAATATAACGTTTTGTTTTCATGATCTTACAAAATTAAAAAAAAAATATTAAAAATTTATTAATTTCTGCCAAGTTACTTGAATTGGGGCCAACTTAGTAGGCGATGCAAAAAAAGCCTGTGGCAGGAGGCGTTTGTATCATATTACAGCCAGTAAGAAACTTCTAAATAACAATCACAAAAACAAACAAAAAAAAAATAGTGAGGTATACTTCAACATATAGTTTAAATAGGTAATAACATTAAGAGATAGGTAAATAAAAAAAACTAATAGATAGGTACAATTATAAATTGATAGAGTAAATCATAACGCATTTTTCCTTACACCCCATCGAAAGATTTACGCAAAAGAAACTACAGTTGATTACATAACAAGACTATTTTACAATCGTTAAACTAGTAAATCTCTAAGCTAAAGTCATGTAGCTTACGCTTAATTAAATATCTTAAACGATTTAGGTTTCGGTCGTCCCTCGAGACTCGTCCTCCATAAAAAATATCCCAGATCGTCCCCCATAATTAAATTTTATAGGCCTAAGTCGTCCCAAAATTTATTTTTTAATATTTTATTCCCGGCTCGTCCCTTTTCATAAGCCTTATACGTCCCTCGTTTTTTTTGTATAAGAAATCTTGAAATTTTGTACAGTCAGAAAAAAAACTATTACCTAGCTATTTAATGTTAATAACTTAAAAAACTATTTAAAGCAATATAAAATGTATATTGTAAAAAAAAAATTACAGACTCAGTCAGTTATTACGTACACGTGGATGCTCTGAATAATAAAGTGGCAAAGTTGTTTTTGTAGCGTCCCCGTGAATAATTATACTAAACTTACTGGATTGCCGTTCCCGGGATGATTTACGAAATGCAAATGTTTTTTTAAGATCCATACAGTATTTTTTATGATTGCTTTTATTATTTTATAGTTGTTACAGTTCAAGTAACCATTCTGATTTTAAAAAAATTGTCACCTTGATCTTTTGAATATTTGTTTTATAACTTATTTGTTTTTAAAGAAAAAAAAATCACGTTGATTTTTTTTCTTTTTTTCAAAATAGCAATGAAATCTTTATACCACATTTCACGTAAATCGATGCAATGGTTTAAACTGGAAAAGGTAACAAATTACTACTTTTATAATATTCGTATGGATTAATGAGAACCACAACTCCACAACCATTTGGATGGGCATAAATCAGGCCGATATGCTGACACGAGCAGACTGCTCTCGATTAATTAGGAACATCAATGGAGCCGGGTCGATCACGAGTCAATATTCGAATGTCTTACTACCGGTACGTCGTGGTTTATTAAACACTAGCTAACCGCCCCCGGGTTTTACTAATAATCCCTATTTTTTATTTATTATAATACCGCCTATGTTACCCAGGGGTAATGTACCATCCCAACGGGGTAAGAATTTTTGAAGTCGGCCCAATAGTTTTTGAGTTTAATCGTCACAAACAAACATACAAATCTTTTCTCTTTATAATATTAGTATGGAGTAATGTTAGCCTACCTACACTCTGACGAAGTTGATCTAAAACAGAGTGTGAAAGGCCACTTCGGCCTACTTTGTCTTCACTTTTTTTTTTGTCTACTAACTTCGTGTCTAACTTCACTTCGCTTCGACACAGATATTTTAATGGCTATTGGCTTCGATCAACTTTGTGAGAGTGTAGAGCTAGCATTACGGTCCCGAATCCGTATCGTCATAACTTTAGTGAACTTAAATATCCGTACGAGATGTATGTCTGTCAAGAATAATTTTATGTGTGTACCATACAATTGTACAAGTAATTCTTTTAATACATTTACCGATAGACTCAAATTAATATTCTTACAAAAAAATAAGGAACAGCTTACATGAAATCAGCCCACATACCTACTTAGGTGACTCATAAGCTCAGTATTGGGTTTATTAATTCAATGTCAGAGTAAAGTTAATTAGGTATGGTATAAATAAAATGCTTCTTGGCGGAACTAAAGCAAATTAATTGATTAATAAATTTTACTACGCGTCACTAATAAAACGCTATATCTAGTTTATTGTCAATCATAACATTAATTATGAGAAATGCTATTTTATCGTTTTACTATCGATTATAACGCCGATAACTTGTTCAATGCTGTTCGTTACGAGAAATTGAAGGTAGGTAAATATAGAATATATCGTTAGGAGGGGTAATTTACTATAGGACGTTTTATGCATATTATATGAACGTAATTATGAAGCGGTAAATATTTACTTTATAATTAAAGCGGAATTAACGCCGTATTACATTACATGGTGTATTTTTAATTATTAATTAATTTAACATGAATTAATTATGGCGAGTATTTAAATTATGAGGTGACTCGCGAACGTGATCGGAACTATGAATCGTTAAAATGTATTTTGACAGGAATGGATTTTATGATTAATTTCCTACTATTTTGACATTTAATTAAATTAATTTGATCTGCAAATGAATAAAATTTAATGTGCCTAAGCTGTTTTTAGAAATGGCAACTTATTAAACTAAGGCCAACTCTATTACTTTCAAATTAAGGCTTATAATTTTGGTGATCACTTTAATTTCCTGAACATCAACTCGTCGGACAAGTGGCCTGTATGGCTGTATTTATCATTCGCAATTAAGCCATATCGGAGAAGCGTTGATTATGCGCTACGGCACATCCCAAGACCAAAACTTTGTCTGTTACGAGTTTTCTCGTAACAAAAAAAGTTTCAATCTCTTCTCAAACTCACGCACGAAAAGAGGTAGGGCACAGCGGATAATCCGCTCAAATCGAAGCAGCCCGTCTGGGGAAGGACCTCCACCTTACAGAAGATCGTAGCCAAATAGCACTGGTCTCGACCATGTTGTGTTCCTACGGTGAGTAAGGTCTCCAGAGCACCACTTGGGGGGGTTGGAAGGGTTGGCAACGCGTGAGTTATACCCCCGGTATTGCAAACGTCTATAGGTTATGGTGAAGGCTTACCATCAAGCCGACCGTATGCTTGTTTGCCACCTGTGTAGTATTTTTAAAAAAACGCACTAACTCGCTCAATTCCTATTTTGTATGAGTGAGAGAGCGCTTGATATTGGCATGAGATTGTAGCTATTTTTCTTACGAGAATAGGGGGCTGCAGGTATAGAAATCTAATTCTGATTTAATGGCTGTTACAGACTGCCAGAAAATCTGCAAAATATGCAGGTCCTGTTGTTTATTATAGCTCCCTTTTTGTCCTAACCTGCTTATAGATGCTTCGGCCTGTAGAAAAAAAAATATCACCATTGACACAGTTTTACATTCAAACCCAATTAATATCATTAAATAATTTCAAGATATAATTTGTGTTATTTCTAGTACCTACTTACTCCTGTCATAAAATCTATTTGTTAAACTTTTCACATCTCACAGTTTTTATAGTTACAAAAAATAAATTTTAACTTTAAATCCACACAAATTCTGCAAATATTTGGATAGTTTTCAAATATGAATTTCGGTGAAACACGTTTTCATTATAAAAGAAAAACAATAGCTTGCCTACTACAAAAGGATTATGATATTTCTATAGAACTGTGTCATAATTGTAAAAAGGATTGAAATGTTGACTGATGCGCGTCTCAGTGATCCGTCATCAGCGCTCGCCCCTTGTAACGACATACTTAAACTTGAAACCTCGCATCATGCTTTACGTTTATTACAGATTAATTTACATATAAATAACCGGTTACACCTGGTATAATGTATTATCACTGATCAATCAACGTTTGACATCTTGTGTAATTATCATCGGTCAGTTTCTTGGTAGACATCGAAGACACAGTATTCAAAATGGATAGTAAGTCTTCTTTGTACGAACGCACTGAAATTACTTTTAACAAGCTTGTATAACACTGGTAATAATTGTTTTTTTTATACCACAAACAAGCATACAACCCGCCTGATGGTAAGCAGTCACCGTAGCCAATGGACGCTTGCAACACCAGGGGTATCACTCGCGCGTTGCCGACCCTGTAAAAAGTGGAGCTCTGGAGACATTACTCGCTGTAGGAACACAACATGGCCGAGACCAATGCTATTTAGCTACGATCTTCTGTAAGGTGGAGGTCCTTCCCCAGAAGCTGCTCTGATTTGAGCGGATTATACGCTGTGCCCTACCTCTCTTAAGTTGTATATTTAGGAATGTTCGTAAATATACATACAACAATGATTTAGTCACAAATTGTAACAATAGTTAAATATCAAACTGTATTTTTGACGATTATTAACACTGATTCAACGACACGAAAATGCTTAAATCTATTGTCCTCATTCTATTGATATATGAGATTGACAAGGAGTTCTAAATGATATACCTACTTCTCTTTCTTTGCTATGGCAGAGTGGATTATAACGAGATATGTAATAACAACATCACGTCGCACCTGCAATTAAACGGTTGTCGCGATTGCATTAATAGTGTCGCGAGATGTTATCTGATGCTGCGAGTACCAGACAGTGGTACGACCGAACACTGCGCCGCTGCGGCGCGACACGGCATTTCTTGGTATAGCTTATCACAAACCTTACCGTTCGTAATAAAATGTAATTAATAAATACTAAAATTATACATAATTACTTGCATAATCTTGATAGTGATTGGACCAGAACTGTAAGGTTTCGATAACGAATGAGGGCGACTAATATACAGATTAGACGCCCTCATCAATATTCCGACCAAAATTTTATTTTCCAGTTTCATATACCTACTTACGTATATAAAAAGAAATACCTATTTAGTTCAAAAAAAAACAGTTCACTATACTACAATGTATAAAATTTATGTTAAAACCATAATAGAATGAGGCTGGCTGCACCCTGCCTGACCATAGTATACTGAAAATTATTTCATAAAAAAACCGGGCAAGTGCGTGTCGGGCCACGCACAATGTAGGGTTCCGTATTGGCTACGCATTTCTTGCTTGCAGATGAGTACAATTCCACATTCTATGACATTTGTACGTTTTATTTTATAAGATCGTCGGCTATTACTCGGTAACTAGTTTTCCTTGTATGTTTACTATATGGACTACTATCATGATTTTTTTTCAAATTTCTAAACACAAGACTTTCGGAGATAGAGGCGGGGGGACCACCATGCAAAACGAAATTTGACACGTTAAATGTCAATAATTCACAAACGGACCACTGTATCGGAAAATATCCGTCTTCCCACACCCTCAATGTTTTTAAGAGACCTATCTAACAACACCTCACAACATGGGGTCGGTGCGCAAAAAAATTCATTTCCTCTTTACATGTAGGGGAGGCACAACAAAAAAATTTCTAAATTTTGTTCCAACACTTTGTTAGCATTGTTAATATGAGTATACATACCAAATTACAGCTTTCTAGCATCAAGCGTCTAGGCGCTAGACCGCGGACGGACAGACGGACATGGCGAAACTATAAGGGTTCCTTGTAGTTTACTACGGAACCCTAAAAAGGCATTGGTTAAAAAAACAGTTCGATTGATTTAATTTTAACTGAAATATTTTATTTAACTGACAGTTTATAACAATTACAAATTTATTAAGCTTGAAATAATGATTCTATTTAATTAGAAATTGCGCGGCTGGTCCTTACAAAATTTACAGCTAAATCGAACTCATTTGATCTGGCGACCCTTCACGCTAAAGGAAACCTATAATTACCGTTGAAGCTTTTATAATAGCGTGCCCGGCGTCGAATAAGAATGAGAGATATTTCAGACTATCACAAATTGTCCTTTAATTGCACGTTGCTGTTGTCGACTGTTAATAGAATTTGATTGTGGTTTCGCGAACAGGCTGCGGCGATTACGAAACTTGTTTTAGTATAGGCTCAAGTAACAATTATAATGAAGAAAATATGCATCCTGAACAAGTTATTCATTTACACAGTTCTAACGACAGCTTTTTGTATCAATACATATTAACGTTTTTTTTTCCGATGTTACTGTAAAAATCTACCTATAAAGGTATATATCATATAGGATTCTACCTACCTGGTGAATTCAAATAAAATTTTGCGCTGATAAATAGCTTATAAATATTATGCATTACCTATATTAGATATTGTGATATAATATTACTTATATCTTTATCCGCACCATCCACAATATTAATAAATCTGTTAGTAGATCATTTCATGAACCAAAATGTTGTCTATTTTTGAATCATACAATCTCATATAAGATACGTAATGGTTCCATTCCAACACGATCTCTATCGCTTGTATCGATGCTACTGCACTTAAATTCAGATCAAAAACTGCTGAGCTAGAACATCGATCAATGTGAATAATAAGTCGAAAGTAGTAACTTGTCTTATAAAAAACTGTGAACATACTTAAAGCTATACAAAATAACAAAATATTTATTTTATTAATTATATGACATGTATTTATTAATAAAAAGCCACTTTGAGAAAGAATGTATTCTGCGAGGAGGTTGGGAGGATATTACTTATTTGAAATTTTCAGATTCAAAGGAGCGTGGAGCGTGAGCGGTGTGGTCCACACCGCCCAGCATATGTCATGAGTTAAATTCAACTTCAATCTTCTTTTCAGCATCAATATAACGTCTCCTTCATCACTTCCATTTATTGCTATAACTGTTAAGATGTAGCAATATAGCCTAGCTTTCATTGGTCGTAAACCACGTCGGTCTTCAGTTTCCGCAGAGAGTCGTCCCGTTAATGCAGCACACGGCGTGAGCTTGTTACTCGTATTGTGCGGCGGCCGATGATACATTATTTTTATAACAATAAATCGTTGCCGGTAAAGCACCGCTTGGCTCGCTGCCCCGGTGGTCCGCCATACCATCGCGCCACTCCGCGGATCCGGCTCTGCGCTCCGCTCGTGTAAGCCTGCCCTTAAAATCCACAATCTATGTTGATGCTTTTTTGTTTTTTAAATACTGGCAACTATGTAGTCTGACTGATGGGAATGGATTGTGATCTAACCGGCCTCTATGTGGTCACATGTCTGATTTCAGTCATTGTCAATTTTTCTGATCTGC
The DNA here is from genome assembly GCA_905163395.2 of Endotricha flammealis. NCBI lineage: Eukaryota > Metazoa > Arthropoda > Insecta > Lepidoptera > Pyralidae > Endotricha > Endotricha flammealis. The sequence goes on along the minus strand of LR990863.1, from coordinate 7,669,745 downwards.
CGTTAATATATTATGTAGAGTGAAATGTATTTCATACTCTACATATAGTTCATTAGCGGCAGAAATAGACGAAACCAAACACAATGGTGGCAATGTATTAATGGCATTTGGTTATTTTGTATAATTTTTTTTTTGCTGAAACTGTAAATCTTTATCTTTCTTTATGACCTACAGACTTGAAATTTTTTATTTTAAGTATGTGATTATAGTTTACTCGATGACGAAAATTTCTGCGTTCTGGTCTTATCGAGAGGTTCCCAAATAGGGGCCTGAAAATGCTGCGAAATAGTTCCAGTAAAGGATGGTACGGCAGTGTTTGCTTCGCGCTCGGCTTGGCGGGGGCACTGCCGTGCCCCCCGATCTGTATGGTAGAGCTGGTAGAGTTACAATACCAAAATCCTAATTAGCATTTTCACCCTATTCGTCTATTCAAATGTCACTTTATCTCACAAGTTACTGGCTGTTTTTACGAGCAATGTTTAAAAGAAACATCCTCTATATTTCTATCACAGCGGCGCGATAAGAGACGGATAGCTATACAATAATTTATTTATTACTTATCCAAAGGCGATACGATCTATTGATTGAATATAAATAAAGATAAACTTGGTAGACACGTAATGAGGCTAAGTCGTGATAGCAGTCGTAAAAATTAATAGTACTTGACATTGGAGGATCCTATTAGCCTTTAATTAGGCTGTGCCAGTAATATGAGGAGTATGCCCAAGCGTCTCATGCACTGTCTTATTCTTATCTACACTAATATTATAAAGAGGTATGTTTGTGAGGCTGTAGGGAGTAATCTCAGGATCTACTGAACAGATTTTTTAAATTATTTTACCAATAAAAAACCGCGTTATTTGTTCAAGTGTGAGTGGCTAGGTTGTAGTAGTAGTATTGGCATTAACCGAAACAGGCCCACGTGTGTTAAAAAAATGTGTGGTTAGAAATGTTCAAAATTTTGTCAATTATCATAAATCATTTTATTTATAATAAATATAAATATTTTTTATCGCAAGTTAGCATAAACATGCAATTTATTCGTCAATGTATTTTGATTTGATACATAATTTAAATTTATTAACATTAATAAAATTCACTCTAAATAAAACAAAACATTAGAAGGCGTCACACAGTTTAATGATTTATAAATAAAGTAAATTAATATTATTGTAAATAATTTAGAGGCTGCTTAATGACAATATGATGCTGATCAGTACTATTATGCATATTACATTATGTATGTAAGGCATATCTAAAATTCAATATCTTCTTTAATTCTGGAATCATGAATTCACTCTGAATGGATATCATGGCGAGAACAAATTGGTTTTAATAGGCTCTATTTAAATATGCGCATATTAACGGCCTTCCAATGGGAACGCGTTAATACCTACATGAACGTCTACTTATACGAAAAGCGAAGATCTAAATTAATTTAAACTCCCCCATTACTATACCACCGTCAGTCGACTTTAGTTTTAGTGGCGTCTCGAATTAAGTAAACTTTTTTTTTTTTTTTTTTTTTTTTAATCTATTTTTTTTTTTATTATTTTTAGGGGCTTTTATCTTGATGATACGCCAGCCCCATCATACCCTAATGAAGGATCTCACTTATGAGGGAATAAAAAGTTCTAAGAACATTTTGGTGAGAACAGAGCTTGGCTTCGCCAGAATCGTCTGAGCTAGACCCACATCATTAAAATTTAGTTTCAATTCTCTCACAAGCAAGTCCCTTTTACATTTATATTTGACACATTCCATAAGAACATGTTGGACATCTTCGATAACTCCACAGTCCTCACAGTTAGGTGAGTCGGTTTTTTTCATTAGATATCCAAATTTCCTAGATGGGATGTGCCCTGAACGCAACCTAAACGCTAACTTTATTAACGTTCTATTGAGTTTTACCTCAACAAACCAAGGAACCTGAAAAGGCTGATTCTGTAAGGTTTTGTACCAAATACCCTTCTCTAGCGACCTACGATCAAAATATTCTTTCCAAGAAGTGTATACAATAATTTTGAATTTGGAAAGCTTTTCTAAATAATGTGGAAGGAAGAAAGTTTCTATTCCTGATAGACCAGCTTCTTTTGCGAGTGAATCAACCTTTTCATTGCCGCTTAAGCCTATGTGTCCAGGAATCCATTGCAGTTTCAAATCACTACCGCACTGACTTAGTTCCGATAGCTTGGCTAGTATGTTGTAGGCAATCGATACTCCTCTGCTACTTCCAGAGGTACAACGAGCCAAATGTTGCAGCGCACTTCGACTATCAGTGAAGATTACGCATTTGCTCAAGCCACAACTTTTTACGTAGGATATTGCTTTTGAAACTGCAACAAGTTCAATTGACATGATAGACAGACCAGGATCAATCTTGAAACATTTGGAAAAGTTTCGATTTGAGTCGTAAAAAGCAGCACCAGCAGTCTCAGCGCTCTTTGAGCCATCAGTATAAATCATGTGCCAACCACTGTATTTTTCTTGAATTTCATTCAAGACATTAAATTTGAGAACACTCACATCATATACTCTCTTCGCTTGTTGAACAGATTTTAACCACAACTCAATATTGTATTGAATATTGACGGAAGAAACCCAAGAACTTAAAGAAAACATGTCTAGTGGGGCAGATGTATGAATATTCTCAAGTTTCGTAACTTCATAACAAGATACCAGTAGTGGCTTTCTTTTTTTGCTCCAGTATCTATGGCGACAGCAAGCACTAAGTTCATCAAGGAGCTCGACACTAAGATTTCCTGCTATTGACTGACATTTGCAACAAAATTTGTAGGCCAAGTGAAGTCTTCTAACATGGAGAGGAGGTATACTGAGCTCACTCTCCATTACATGTATAGGTGTGCTCCTGATGAAACCTCCTATAATTCTTAGGGCTTGGTTTTGAACCTTTTCTAGTTTATACAGATGTGTCTTTGCACTGTTGTCAAAAAGGAAACATCCATATTCGAGCCTACTTCTAATTAGGGATATATATAATTTCCTGACATGCTTGGGATGGACTCCCCAAGTTGGTCCTACCAGTATTTTTAATATATTTAAATATTTTAAACATTTTTCTTTAATTTCATTGATATGTTTACTCCATAGCAGTTTTTTGTCCAACCATAGACCTAAATATTTAACACAATCGGCATTAGATAGAAAACAATTGTTAATCATAACTTTAGCAGTAAATTGTTTATTACTCCTGTTAAAGACACACAGATTGGATTTGCTAGGGGATAAGTCTAGTCCTAAATTATTTAAGTGAGGCACTATTAAGTCCAACGCTTTCTGGATTTCATTTTCACAATCTTGCATTTTTTTGTGGCTGAAGTATAATACGAAATCATCTGCATACTGCCCAATAGAGATATTTCGTGTATCCTGACATATTTTAAAGGTAGCTATATTAAACAGAAGAGGAGACATAGGATCACCTTGCGCTAAACCTCTATTCGTCCATCGGGTTAACGTGTTATCGCCATTTTCATTTTGGATATATAGGTGCCTTTCAGTTAGAAATGACCATAAATATGTACAAATATTGTTGCCGACTTTAAGTTCGTCAAGTGTATTTATGAGGTTGGGTATCAATATGTTATTATAAGCGTTTTCTACATCGAGAAAACAAGCTAACGTTTGGTTGTTCTTTGAAAATCCTATTTGAATGGAAGTAACCAACCGTGTCAAACAATCTAAACATGACTGACCCCTCCTAAATCCAACCGTTCTCGCAGATAGTACTGATCGACTCTCAACATACCACTCCAATCTTCTTGCTATCATGGAATGAAAAATCTTACATAAACAAGACATCAATGCAATGGGTCTCAACTTTTGTTCAGAAGTCCTTGTGTTGCCCTGTTTGGGAATAGGAATAATCTGAACATCACGCCACTGATGTGGGATATAACCAGTAGAGAAAACTAAATTATAAATTTCTAGGATAAATGATTTTACCTCATCAGGGGTATGAAAAATCATAGTGTAGCTTATCCCATCTCCACCTGGCGCTGTATCTTTCTTTTTTAAACAGCTTTTCAATTCATTAAGCTTAAATTTTGAATCCAATTGTGTGTTTTCGTTAATAAAAATAGGTTTATTTGCAGTTTCAATATTAGATACAGAGTCAGGAGCAAGAGTACAAAGTAATTGCTCTTTTTTATCTTGAGAAGTATGAAATCTACGTGTTCGGTGTCCTTTAACCCAACGCATTTGGCTCCACATGTCGTGAGGAGATATTTGTTCATCTAAATTATTGCAAAATTCTTGAAATTTGTTAGACTTAGCTGCTTTGATTAATGTATTAGCTTCGGATATTCTATTTTCTAACGTTGTAAGATTGGTTGGGGTAGGGTTACGTCGAAATATTTTCAGCGCTAATCTACGTTTTGCAACAGCTTTGGAGAGGTCAGGTGTCCAATATTTTTTTGGTTTAAATTTAGAAGATGGGTTAGTACACATTTTTATAAAGGGGATATATTTATTTGCAGCTTCATTAATATTTTCCAGTAAGAAATCATATTTTTTCTGAACATCGTCAAAATTCAAGTTGGAAGTAGAATAAATATGTTTAAGGTGATTTCCATAAGCCTCCCAGTCAGCCCTTTTGAAATTTCGTTTTTTAATAAATGTTAACTGATCGTTATAATTTAAAATAAGTTTTATAATCATGTGATCACTGCCTAGATTCTCCCTAGTTACCTGCCAATTGATGCTAACAGCTAAGTCCGAGGATGAGAATGTTATATCTGGTGAAGACTTCTGCAAGTTGGTATTTACTAGTTTAATTCTAGTTGGCTTGCCATCATTCATTGAAATAAAGCCATTTTCTAACGATGAATCTAACAGTTGACTTCCCCTTGCATCATTTTTGTATGACCAGTTTGTGTGATGGCCGTTAAAATCGCCGGCAATTAAAGTTTTCCTAGAAAACAGTGAAAATATACTATCCCAATCTGAGATATTTGTGGAGACTGATGGTGGACAATAAATTGAAAAAATATTTTCCAAGCTACTGCAGTTTAGAATTTTAGTATGTAAAATTTCTATGTCAGTGTTACTTATGTTTATAGGACATACCTGTACCGATATCGATTTGTGAGTTATAATGGCGACTCCTCCGTATGAATCAGATCGATCCTGTCTGTATATATTATATTCACTGATATTCAAAGAGTCTTCAGGGTCCAACCAAGTTTCACTTACTATGGCTATGTGGATCTTTTCTTGATGTAACAGTGATTCGAAACTTGTCAATTTAGGCCTCAGACTCTGTGAATTCCACTGTAATACATTCACCGTAAATTCTTTGCTGTTGCTATCCATAAATCAATTTAAATATATTAGTTAAAATCTCTTCACCTGAAAATAGTTCTCTTATAAATATTTTGCACTGTTCAAAAATCACCTGTACTATTAACATAATTTTTTCCACAGAAGGGGCATCCGACATTATTATATCTTTACTCCGACAAATTATTTTTCTAAGCTTACTAGTTCTTTCTTCTTGATTTGGACTTGACGTGGGTGGTTCTTTGCTTTGTTCGTCATCTTCTTCATACTCCATCGTGCTGCCCTCCAGTTCATCACGTTCACATTCATTTTTATTTTCTTGTTTCTTCTTCTTTCTTTTGTCAGTCTTCTTTTGAGCAGATTTTTTATTGATACGAACGTCTGACTCTGGACGCTGGACTTCTACTTCTTTCGCTAGGACGCTGCTGTACGTTTTATCATTATTGATCGGTTTTATTGAGTACTCTTCACCTTCATTGTTAGTTAATTGCTGCTCTTCGTCTTTTTTATTCGACATCTCATCTCTATAGAGTTCTAGGGCCTTTCTATATGTCGTGTTATTTTTACTCATAATTGAACGGATAGTTTTTTCTTTCTTAAATATAGGGCAGTTTTTATCTAAAGCCATGTGGCGTCCTTTGCAGTTTGCGCATAAGTACTGCTTTGTCTCACAATTTTCATGATTTTGCCCGCATTTTGGACATATTATTTTCTTATTAGGGCAAAACTTTACGACATGACCAAACTTCCAACACCCAGAGCATTGCGTAACTGGAAATATGTATGAGTCGACTCTAAATCTACATCCATATGCATATATATATGGAGGCAACCTGGTTCCCTTGAAACAAACTCTAATAGTTTCACTTGCCACCCACTTTCCGTCAAAGTCAATGCGATTCAACCTTTTAATAGAGATAATTTCAGCTGAGGATTCTACTACTTCCATAATTTCTTTTTCCGCCATGTCCAAATCCACTCCTCTAACAATACCATAGCAAAGATTTGTTTTTGACGTCATCTGACATCTGTAACCCATATCCAAAAGTTTTTGGCAATTAATTAGATTTTCAGCGCTTTCTTCATTTTCTAATAAAATAAGGACTTTATACGGGCTCTTATATTTAATTCTCAGCATATTTGCGAAACTTTCTCCTCGTAATAATTTAGCCATGGCCATTTGTTTAGGTAAAATTTCCAAGGAAGTAATGCAAACTTCAAATCCTTCTGGTATTTGTACCTGGCTTTGTGCTGCCTCCATCGGTGTAGAAGTGTAAGAGTTACTTCTTAATACTCGTTTCGGTTTTCTTCTTGTAACCGTAATAAATCCTTCCTCATTATTGCTTTCGTCATCACTACATTTCCTCTTCTCAGCACTCCTAGATCTTAAGACACTTCCATCTGTCACCGTTAATTCTTTTTCAGACCTCCTAGCAACTTCCATGTCCTCAATAGAACAGTTATTTTTTTCGCCGTCACTGTTATTCTCCATAGTTGACGATATGTGGGTAAATTAATATTACGCCGCGGCGATAACGATAACGAATACTGCGCACGTGCACTCTCAACGCAGCGCCGAGCGCGTATGAAGTAAACTTTATGTCGGAATATTTAACTCTATTAATCGTTTACCGTTATAATACCATTCATTCGATCCCCCTTTAGTTCAATCCAATCAAATCTATACAACCGAGGTATAATTTGTAGGTAGGTATTTATAAAAATACACAATCACGAAACCCAATAACATGGAGTGTTCTCTTAATCAAATGTCAGATTTGGTCAGTTTTTACTTTAATGATAGCGTTGGTTGAGTTAAGCCCATGTGATTAATCGCAGTAGCTAGATATGAGATTCGGAATTAAGGAAAAAGCGTGTAAGTGGTTAGAAGCGAGTGTGTGCGTGAGTTTATGGCTACCGAGTGTGTGGATGCGGCGAGCGACGCGAGCGCAGTGCACGGGAGCGCTATCGCCCGCCCATCGACACTTGATTTATGGCAACCCATATCACAATCACACACAACACTCACATAAATTGCCGTAAACTTAAATATATTTTATTTATTAACTTATGATAACTTTTGGACATAAATACCTTAACAACTGTTCAGTGTTCCTATAGATTGAGCTAAAGATTAAACCAAACCTAATTTTTGTAAAGTTAAAATTAAGTTTAATTTAGTTATGTAACAAAAACTACTCCGGCAATGACGATTAAAATAAACTGTTTACAATCTAACCGCAGCATCCGTACATCATAAATCTCAACTTTGAAATGATACCAGTCAGTCTTAAAAACGAAAATCACCCAGGAAGTGTTTAAATCGAAATCATAATTCATTAGTGGGTCACTGCGCGCGCGCAAGTACTGCCGGACCCTGACGGACCATTACTCGGGATGACGGCGCGTGCCCGCTGATACACAACCACCTGCGTAGCCAGAGCCGCCGCGCCCCCCGCCACACACCAGCGCTGGGAGGACCGAGGGACCCCGACGCTACCAACAGAGCTCTTACAAAAATGGAAATGTAACACTCGCCGTCGCCTTTAAATAGGAAACGACACGTTTATCCAATTAGAAATTCACCATATCTTTGTAATAGTTGAAAAGGAAATTTGAGCAATCAACTTGCAGAGCGCCTCGGCGTTCCTATGACAGTTTATTCAATTGAGCACGTAATGAAGTTATGTGAACTATGGGTTTCAAAGAAGCGGTCCATGTTCAGTCCAGCCGAATTTGACTACCGTTTATTATATTTCCATACCATTAAAATTGATTTGGATCTGTCATAAATCAAATCAGTCTATATTTCTTGTTCGACGTCTTGATCGTTTTATTATAGTTGCTTTACAATTCGGTCCGCTTTTAAAGTTGTAGAAAGTTGAAAGATTCGTTAGTTCATCAAAGTAACATTTTATTTGCTTTTAAAAGTGAATGTTTATTGTAATATTTGTTGTTTAGAGAAAACCATTAGAAGTAATAACATAAGTAATATGATAAGTATATAACCACCAAGTAATAAGATAAGTACGACCTCAATTCAGAATTAACTGTCCAGTTTGAAACACAGCCGGTATTCTAAATAACTGACAAAATATATATTAGCGAACTGCACAATAGAGCGAACCGGGAACAAGTTGTTATTACAAGGTGTTGAACCTGGTTTTCTAATTTATTATTGTATGGCATTAGTAATGATCAATGTTGCTACGAGGTGTCCCTGTATTTCACGCATATTGTCAGCGTTTAATAAGTATCGCGGCGAGCGCAGGAGCGCACGCTTGTTGCAATTTCATTGTAAAATAATGCCACTTAACCTGACATTGTTTAGATAATGCAGAAAATGCGGTTCACAATTCCAAATGCGTCAAGGCAACACGCTCTGCAAATCACACTAATAAAACGAATAAGTGCTATCATAAATCTCACCCAAATTGCTAACATTTTGTCATCAGGAACGTAGCCAACTTGGTTAGAAAATAAATCATGGCTGATGGTTTGACGGTTTACTACCTAGATCCAGTAGCTATATGTGAAACCATGCATATTAAAGATGGTGCTAAGCAACTAAAGCAGGAAACGGTTGAAACTGAAGTGTCGTTTAAGTAAAGACAGACGGCAAGTGTCATGTCCCGTCGGGCGTGTGGCGGGCGCGTGGCGCGGGCCGCTCCGCCGCCGATTGATACACCGAGTTAGCCGACCCCACTCACCACACTGACCTCATTCATAAATCGTCATTTAAACTTATTTTCAAAGAGCAAGAGTCCACAGCTGACAATAAATTTTAGCTCATATCAAATTATTGGGTCCATTTATTTATAAACGTCAAGAGTAAATGAGTCTTATACAACGTTTGAGGTTTGCATTGAAATAATACGGACTGACTGTGTGACTCTAATTACAGTCACGTTTATTGTATACGACTATATAAATACATATGATATACAAGAGAAGATTGTCACTAACTGGTGACGGATGAAGACCAGCACGGAGTAGAAACGGCGCATGCCTGAACTCCGTCATGTAACAACCACTCCAAATTAATATATCCTGGCTCGCGCCGTGATTCCTAATATTATATTTAGACATGACACGCGCTCGTTTGTATCAATTGGTCCCGTCTGCCCTGCTGATATACGGCCGACGCTACTTTAGAACAATGATGGCACAAATTGCGCGATTACGCGCTTTATCACCGCCCCGCGACCCCGCACGACTCCTGACACTCTAATTGACAAATTAGCCTGCACTGATACGCTTGCATGCACAACCGACCGAGCAATCACGGAATTCCTTGCAGTCATCAAGTGACTTTAATCATTCAATAAATCTCGTAGCACATAATAATATGAACATCTGAAGAATACCTTGGTACTGTCCTTCTCAAAGTATTAAAACATATAGGGCAACCAGATATTGTCAAACCGACGGGAAGTGGCTCGATAAATGAGCACACAAACGAATCTCATGTCAGGGACAAGCGATTACAATGCTCATTAATAACTTCTTGTGCGGCGCCGCTAGCTTCACTACTACAAATCAGTCTAATGAGCAGATCCCATGAAAGCCTTTTAATTTCCCATTTGGTGCGGCCACCTCCGATATCGTCTGACTGTTATTAATATAGGTCCGAGCCGGTCGCCGGTGGCGGCGCTCCCGACAACCTTGATTACGTCGAGCCGTACAGAGGTATCGCAGACGCTCTCCGCGACTTATCTCTCGCTATTAATTACGCCCTGATATACTCCGGACAAGTTTTAATGCAACCGCTTCATTTGTTGCTGCGCTAAGAGTGCCATATCGAGGACGTTATAGGCGTGATAACTTTGAATCGGTGACAGCTGGTCGCCGCGGGCGCCGGGAACAAGGAATCGCGCTCGGACACTTAAGTTATTACCTATCGCACTTCCAGTAGATGACTGATAGCTTCCCGGCTTGCGTAAAATGCGGCTCCTTAACTTAACGCCGATAGTCATCTAGCAGTAAATCGGTTAAACATTTTGCAAGCGGCGGGCGGCAGACGGCTGATGCAATTATGGCTACCATTCTTAAAAGAAGTCGGAATCAGATCGGACGACGCCGCAGGCAATGACTGCGAGTAGCTAATAACACCCCACTAGGAAAATTGACTGCTGTTACAAATTGAACGGAAATATGTGGCTATACCATAGTGATCTATTTCAATTGCTATTTGTTTCATAATTGCTCGCGTACTGGGTATTTAATTAATAAAATACTACCAAGGATTCTATGCAGAGTTTATTATACTAGTAAGTAGACTGCACACTACCTGATAGTCCCGTTTGATTAGAAAAACAGACACAATTTTAAAATAAATTTGCTGTATATGGAGGAGAAAGGAGATCTCTCACTCGCGGAACGAATGTAATCAAAACCAATACGAAACTAGTAATAATTGTATATTTACTTATACAATGAAATTAGATCTGACTAAATCCGACATAATTATGAAAGTGTATAAGTGTAATATTTATATTATCACTGTTCATACCTGTCGCAATAAATTACATTGATTTCAATAATAACAAGTCCCAATCTGTCCCAAGTCGAACAATGAACGCATACTTATCTAGCCCGAAATGATTTATTACTTGACACTGGAACTATATTTCACACTGGGTTATAAACAAAACACCACCTCCTTGTACCTAAAGCAGGAGACTTAATTATTCCATCATTGGTGTATTAAAATCAAGTTGAATAAATTTATTGACAGCTGAATCTTAAATATAATAATTATTGTTCAACTTTTACAGCATTTTAATGAATTCCTTTACTGTTCTAATTAACCCAAATCTAAAATAAGAAAACTTTTAAAATTGGGAGAATAATGGCCTATTTTAATACAGGCTCATATATTCTAGATTTCCCTCTAGCGTTTTCCGTTCTAGTTATCTAGTTCCTTTTATGCCTTCTTCTTATTCTTCATATTTAAGAGCATAGCTCTTGTCGCGTACCTTCCATGCCTACACTAATAATTATGCTTTTCCAAACGTTTATGTCTCATACTATCCCTCCGAACTTAGCAACTCTTGTTAAAATCACGAAATAGGTACTTAATAGTTAGTAAATTTAAGGACAAAACTGTAGATTTACCGTATTCCCATGTCTTGATTAAATGGATAAAGCTGTTTTACAGACGCTCAGACTACCGGACGTCTGATGGTGCATTAGAAGACAAGTACAAGTTACAAAGATACGTGTAAAACGTAAAGTAGTGGAATCTGTTAATAAGGAAACAACCTGCAATTCAAATAGGCTTAATGTACCCGATAAAGTGCCACAGATAGAACTATCTCAGCAATCATTATCAATGTCATTTATTGCACGTAGCGCACAGAAACTTGTAATAACTTCGACTCATAGACTAACAGAATAAGTGTCAATGTTAAAATGACCTCATAAGACATACTTACCGACTATACCTATAACAATTTAAAATCAGTTTCGAATGCATCAATGGAATATTATCTGACTTTAAACAATACAAATCGCTATCGATAAAATAAAAATCTTTCAACGGAGCCTTATTTAGCAACATGATGAGTGAATGCCGTGAATGCTTGTTTTTCCACGCTTTTTATTTACTTTTATTTATATAATCATGCTTCCTACGTAAATGGTAGTTTATTCATACAATTTGTAAATGATGAATAGAGAAAAGTTTATTTTATTTCATTTTATATTACACCAAAGGAACTATCAGATCAGCGAGTCTTGAATTATTTGACTGCTATTAAAGGGAATGGAGTAAACGAAGTTTTCACTTCAAAAATTATCAATATTGTATTATATATAGCTTAGATAATTTACCAAACGGCAACCTTAAACATACTCCATTGCTACAGAAATTTAAACCTGTTGCACTTGGCTACGTAAAATTGGAAAAAAAGATATCTGACGATCAACAATACTTCTTAGTCGCTGACAATATTTATTACAGACATCAAAAGATTTCTGTATATCAATGTACATGATGATATCGTGTACGAATGATCAGACCAGCTATCTCTGGTGCTGGACCGGTAGACTTGAAACCAGAGACCGCCGTGCCATCTCAACAACCTCGAGTGCAATAACTCAACACGATAACGCCACAGTCCTCTGCAACTGTTAACGACAAATAACAGAGATAAGTTAACGGCCACCTAAACGACCCTATCTACCGTTCGATAATATTTAATAATTATTTACATACACTTATCAGATGGATAGACGCGTGCGCCGGCCACCGACTGCATCTCGTCCCCCGAATGATTCCAAGGTAATGTGTTTTGGTTTGGCATCTGGTTACGGCGTAACATTTATGTAGAAACCGACATTTCAACAGTAATGAATGACACTGGTGTCCAGCTGTCTGATTTAAAAAGTTATCCGAATAGGTGTATGTAATGTAGTACGGGAAACTATATAAGAAAGTATTTTTAGTGGGCTGTTTGTGGTGGTTTTTTAGAAAAGTAAATTCATATTATATTTTTAACATTGCAATTAAATTATTGCATTTGATACCGGAAATGTACGCAGTTCGTCATAGTATACAATTCCTAGGAAATGTGTAAAGATAAAGAGGGCCTCGCCTCGCTCCCTTCGGTCGGTCGGCTTTTAATGGTCACAAGCTAACCCTAACCAAACCCAGCTTTGTCTGATGAATAACGTGTTTCAATTATTATATTTACAGATATTTTTGATTCTCTGGGTTAGTTAGTAGCTTGTGATCATCAAAAGCCGAGCGACAGAAGGGAGCGAGGCCCTCTTTATAATAACTTATTGAGACAATAACACAAATAACTTTACAGTTACTTACAATAAAATAAATCGAACATCGCCATCTAGATACCATTTAAAACTGGATGGTTTGTTAAAAAAAATGTCAAATTAATTCCCATCGATTATATCAGATACACCCGAACACAACTTTTAAATGATACTGTATAACTTACACCAAAAGTCGCGAGTTTTATTTAAAAAATTTTGATCGTTTTAATTTAGAAGAGAAATGTATCCGGCTTTACCGTTCCTTATCTTGGCAGCACCTTATAAGCGGTAACTTGTTTCAAATGTGTCATATTAAATACTTGACTTAATATCAAAACATTTCTTAAGGGGAATAAGGTTTAGTTTTAAAAAATGTTATTGAACTTCATGAAACAGTTACGGCTCAAAACCCCAGTGTCATGTCAACAGTGAGATGTCAATGTTTTCAGATCACCTGAAAGTCACTAAATTAACTTAACAACGATCTATCTATAATCATAAACTTAATTCATTACAGGCTACTTTTGCAAAGCTCTGATAACTTTTGCAATTATTTAAACCACTTAGTGTTCATATTACAAAATTACTACATCTGAATATAAAGCAAACTGTGTAATATGAGTAACAACAATATATCACTTGCACGCAATCAAAGCCCCGGGCCAGAGTCAGTAACAAATAAAGCAATCTATAAATTATTGACCGCAGTAGCCACCTTGGGAATGTTACGAACAGATGAATCGACATATTGAACTCGGAAAAATATCAGCCGAAGCGAGACATTCATTCGGTTTATGCCGATCCATCAATACGGGACCGAAAATGTTAAATCCACAAAAACTTTTTTTTCCCATAATATCCCATATTTGAATATTAAAAAATTGGATTACGTAAAGGTATTTGGAAAGCACTTCGCCTTAACCAGACGCCACTTGTGCGGGTAAATTAGGCAATATGAAACTCAATACTCCATCTATGATTGACCTTATCAAGACAGAGCCATTTCTCTCGCCTTGTTAACGTCGGCCAGCCAGCTAATGCTTTCTAATTCATGATACCTTTTATGATGCAGCATCAATTTCATTCCTATATGATTAAACGTCCCTATTGAATATAAAATATTGTTTTAATGTGAAATTCATATGCGATATAAGCGTTTAAAGTAAATTTAATTTTCAAAACTTATGTGTTTTCTATTCATAAGTTCAAGGATTACGAAGACTAATTTTTTATCTTCTACGGAGAACTAATTAATTTCATTTAATTCTTTTTTCTGATGAACTTATCTGTGTGTATTTTCTATTTCTGTACCGCTTTACTGCCAGTACTTTCATAAATTTATGAGTAATTTATGAATTTATGTCATTTTTCATTCGATCTCTCCTACGACCCACCCTCTATTTCACAAATTAATCTCGTCATTTTCATAAATAAATAAACAAGAAAGATTGTAATACAAATAACACAGCCAAATAAACTTTTCATATGCGTACAATTTATAAAATAAAGTTATCAATAACAGTCAACATGGCGCGACTCAAAACCGTGTCTAAAAACATTCCCTAGGGCCCTCCTCCACATGTTACAAATTAAAGTCGCCACCCAATTTTCAAATATTGCTTTTTAAGCTTTAACAAGTAGTGCCACGTAGGTACTTATGTGCGAAATCAAGTCCTTAATGAAGAAAATTAAGTCATGAATAAAAATGAATACATGTAATCATTAACACTGATGTCGTGGTGCGAGCGATAAGAAACTTGCAGAGTCAGATTCTTCTTTGACGGCACGCTCTATCAATATCAATCAATCGAATGTAGCATATTTATGATGTATACCGTGATATAATATTCATTGCGGCACTGCGACATCTTAGTTACCCACTGCCTGCCGTCTTATGACTGTCCAAGTCAAGAAAGATGATACATTACTTACATATTGGAGTGGTAGAGTGTTTATTAAATGGACTAACTCAAGTGAAGTACCATCCTCTAACAGAATATCTTCATAAAGTAGCAATGCGTTTCGTTCGGTGAGTGAGCAATCCAGAAGCTCATCTTCTTTTCTCTCTCTTATTTCTTTCCTTGTAGCAGGCCACATTGGTAATGCCTCTGATATTACTGTCCATAGGCGGTAATCACTTTCCATCAGGTGGCTTGCTTGTTTACCTGTGGTATGACATAAAAACAATGCGTATATTCTTACATATTATAAAACAAAGTCCTCCCGCGCGTCTGTCTGTCTATCTGTCTGTCTGTCTGTCTGTTCGCGATAAACTCAAAAACTACCAAACGGATTTTCTTGCAGTTTTCACCAACGGATAGCCTGGTTCATGAGGAAGGTTTATGTATAATATTTGTCAGGATTTTGTGTAAATTGGCTGAAATATAAAGATTATTGTTGGGAGTGTCGGAAAAAATCAACCCGCTTGGGAGCTGTCGACGAAAACGCTGGCTAAACCCTTTGAGATAATATAACAAAACAAAAATTATAGGATATTCCTCTTATTTAGGTTTCCAAAAAAGTCCGCGATAGCATATATTTATCGTTTACGGATACTTACTATTAAATAAAAAGCGATTTACGAGTATTAATGCGGAAATTGGAAACCGATTTTGACGTATACAGTATTAATCTTTATCCAGTTACCTTAAGCATTTCATGTACATTATTATAATCTTTATAATTTACACCGTATAATTTAAATAGATACTTTAGAAGTTATAGCAAAAAATTTACGCGCTTGCCGAAATTAATTCAAGTTCTATCTATTCCGCGCTAGATGGCGCTATTCAAAAGTTACATGATTACGTTTTCATTAAATTATAAATATCGCGCGAAAATTAAAGCACTTTAAATCTATTACGCTAGGTGGCGCTGTTTAAAAATCTATACTAATATATAAAGCTGAAGAATTTGTTTGTTTGGTAAGGATAAAGACGGCAATTTATAGAATTCCCACGGGAAAGGGAGTAATAGGACTGTAAGAGTATTATCGCAGGCGCTCAACCTAGAAAGCTGGAATTCTGTTTATGGGTTCCCTTTATGATGTTGACAATGATAAAGACGGCAATTTATAGAATTCCCACGGGAAAGGCAGTGTCCACGCGGGCGAAGCCGCGGATACAGCTAGTATGACAATAAATTCGTACACAATTTACACAACGCCCTCTGGTCTCAATTTACCCGTTTGTGTCACGGGATTTGTCCAGACAACGGATACCAATATTTAGTACATTTGTATTTACGAGACAAGAAGCTTGTTAAGTTCGTGTACTTTAAAACACCAACACATATTGATGGACAATCACAAATCGGGAATAGAGTAATGTTTGCGCCACGAACCCCAGCAAGCGGTCACCCACCACTTAGCTCGCTCTCACTTAATGTCATAAATAACTTTGTCAATCTGCTAACTTAATAGCATAATTTATCCCTCGCAGGACAACATAACGAGCAATGCCGATAATAAACCAGAAAAGCCAAGAGGTGATAATAGCTGTCCGTAAATAATGATTCCTGATTACCGGTCCACACTTCACCGGGTCGTGGCAACGGAACAGTCATATTCGGTACACGGACAATGCTTAGAAACTATAAGGTAGATAGATGAGCTAGTAAACACATGAACTTTGTCAATCAAATATCAGTTTAAATATTTCGATTTTTTTACCGCCAATTTTTACGGCTACTTCCATAAGATGCGTTTTTCGTTTATTCACTACTCCGGCATCCGATTTTTATCGGTCCGGTAATTGCCGGTCCGATATAGAAATTTATACTTTAGACATAAAACCGGATGCCGGAGTAGTGGAGAAGCGCCCTTAATGTGTTACAGAATTACGATAAAATCCACGTGGGGAAAGCTGTGCGGACAATCACATACGTTAGGAAATTGGGTTAGTCAAACCACATGATCTAAAAGTTATTAGCACATGGCACAATCTTCTTACTAATAATTATACAAGATAGCGTACAGTGAGCTTCAGATATATCTAAGCTTTCTTGAATATTAATTTGTTACGTAAGTACTCAAAAACGGCTTTGGTTCTAATTTTGCAATAGTATAACATAATAATCTATACTTATAATAATAGGTAATAAACCTAGATACCGATTAAAATAGAAAAGAAAATGTTTCAGAAAAACGACATCAACGCGTGAAAGACGCTTGTATCGTTGTTTTGTTATGATTCTCAAATCTATAGGAGAAGCTCCTAACAAGCCTAGATACCAAACTATCGTTTGAATAAATAGATTGTCTACCAGCATGTTGTTCGCATGAGCAAGATCTGACCTCGTAGACTCAAGTCTCGTAGAATGCAATCTGGGGCTAATTAACGCAGGCACTCGGTCCCGGCGGCGTATTGAGGATGTACCGATTAGAACCGTTCTCCCGTTAAGGAGAAACAATCACATTTCCAACAAGGAATATCCAAGATTAGCTACGTGCTCAGTCTGTTCTATTTAAAGGCACATTTTGTACATACAATGAGATGATGACATCTTACAAAAGATTACAAAAAAATTGCTACAAAATAAATTATCGTTTTCTCTATTTAATTAACATATCAAATGAAATATTGCGTGGACCAGAAAAAAATTAACTCAGTCTGGATACTTTACGAATAGTTATGATTTTGAATAGTGAGAGGCAATCAAAGACGACTCTGGTATTAATAAAATGTCTTGTTTTAGTTTTTAGTTGATGTCTTATTTATATAATAATGGAATGTTTACACTGATACGTGTAAAAAATCAGTGATGCAGGAACTAACAGGCTAATTTAGTGTTGGACATAGGGCAGGTGGCTCGGTCGGTCGCACTGTCGAGCGACTACACGGCTGCGGCGTCGATGTGTTGCCCGATAGCCTCCACAAGCTGCACCATTTATTCATGGTGCAATAAATTCAAATTACCGGATTAACAATAGTACGGATAGCATCGCCCAGGCGATATTCCCCGACCGATACTGATGTCCGACCCTGCGTTTCACTAAGCACTGCCTAGCACTTTAAACAACAGTTCCCATTCGAGTTTACATCTCGAAATATAAGTTGAGAATAACTTATCACAGTAAACTTATAATCTAGAGTTTATTAGAGTACCGTTAAAACATTACGATACCTATATACCCTGTCTAAATAACAGTTACCTATAAATATCTGTGATTGGCCTTAAAACGATCGAGTGAAATTGAATCCAATTTTAATAAAGTGCATTTACAAAAACATTGCTATCAATAAACGTGTCGGTGTGTAAAAGCGTGTCGCGGGTCGCGGGCACATGAGTGTCGCAGTGTTCGCCGAGTGGACGCGATATAGCGCAATGAAATCCTACACCGGGACGAATCGAACGCTGTCCTGTCGCGTTTGAAATTTCTGCAATATTTCGCCCTTTTCACGCAGATATCCTCGGCCCGTGTCTAAACCGCCGGACATGAAACACAATATCGTGGAGTGCGCTCCATAATTTATACGCACAGCGCAAACGCACTGCAGATTAACCCGTGTGTAATCTTAAATTATTATTTATCAGCTTGTAAAAATATTCACAGCTTAGTGTTGAGCGGCCGCTTTTCGCTGTGTAATTATTCTTTTTAGCAATAAGACGAAAATACGACGGCGATCGCGTAATTACCGTCTCGTCACATTCCTGCGAGTTGGTAGCGACTAGCGGCGCGTCCGTTTACCTAAATAGATTCAAATGAATGCGTGCGATTAGCCCGGCCGGGCGCTCTCCTCGCCGGCGCATCTGCACATCAGCGCCAGCCGGAACGGGTTTAATGTGTTACTACGTTTTAATTGGGATCAGACGACAGCGAGTGACTTGGCGCCACAACTAAAGCAAACAAACCGCAGCATCTCGTAAATAGTGATTGCACATGCCAAACATTTCGGAATTTCTTCTGGTATAATTCTCTTGCATAAGATACAGTTAACTCTCACGGGTTCGTGCGAAATGTATTCATTTCTTGATCACTATAAATTGGCCTGTTTTCATTGGCCCTTGTTTATGAAAACTATGTAACATTATGAACTTTTATAAATATTCAGTAAAGAAGGGAACTTAGGAACTGACAAGTATGTAAAGACATGTATCATACATAATAGTTTGGTAAACAGAAACTAATTTCGTATAGTTTCGCTTCACGACATTTCATACTTTAGTATGAAATTTTTTTAGACAGTAATTTAATTCACGATGTATATATATCAACGCCAGTGGTTCCAACTGCGTCTGGTATCTGCGAGAGCACAAGCACGTAGGTAATCAATCTAAGATCCGGTCACATTGTGACCAGACAGACAGCGAGCGCGCCGCGACAATCCCGCCCCACGCCACCATCTATCAAATGACCTTTGATTT
Organism: Endotricha flammealis; assembly: GCA_905163395.2. Lineage (NCBI taxonomy): Eukaryota > Metazoa > Arthropoda > Insecta > Lepidoptera > Pyralidae > Endotricha > Endotricha flammealis. The sequence goes on along the minus strand of LR990863.1, from coordinate 7,650,302 downwards.
TAATACAAGTTCTTGTAAAAAAAAAGGACGGGTTGCACTCCGGGAGTGCCGGCAGAAGTGAAAACTTAAACATCAACGTTGTGCATTTTTGACTATTTTGGAATGGTTAGGGAATCTTACGCCATTTCAATCAGGCTACTGATCTGACGCGAGTTTAACATTTTTTACCTATCTAAAAAAGTGCCAAGCGCCGCAAAAGAAGTTTTCACTTCAAAAATTTCTTCTATTCGTATAAAATACTGGCGCTACGCCCCGACTTCGGACTTGATTATAAAGAATCAGTTTTTTTATATATATATATATATATAAAGCTTATGTCACCCGGGTATAGTGTAGCATCCGAACGGTCAAAGATTTTTTTAAACCAGTCCATTAATTTCGAAGCCTATTCAATGCAAACAAACAAATCTTTCCTGTTTATAATATTAGTACGAGTATAGATACTAGTGTTTGTCCACATCAACGCTCAGTTGATGTTTGATGAACATGACTGTTTCAAATTGTCTGGCAAACATACGAACAACCTATTCTCTAAATATTGTTACAATTTACGAGGTGATTATTAACTAAAAATATATGAATAGAAATAGAACTGGCGACAATCCAGACTGAAATGTTTGACAATAGTTTCGTACTTGCTATTGTTCTTACATTGTGATTATTAGTGATAATAACTTGGGTAAGTAAATATCTTGTAGCTCAAGTTGTAACCATTATGCCATTATGCACTATTTCATAAATTTTTGATTTGAAACAATTATATTTGATTTCGTCGATTTTGTGTGTAATACTAACATTACTAACCCATACTAATGAAGACACGTCTTGTTCTATTTTAGAAGTAAACTGATAAATGTAATCAGCACGGAAAAGCACTTTTATATTATATAACGATATTGAAGATGCTAAGGAAGCAATACAACTCTACAGAGCGCTTTTTAATATGAATAAGTGTACCTATTAATATCTTGACGAGTACTTGCAGGTAAAATTTTAATAACCCGATTAATTTGGAAAATTTGATCGCCCACGTAAAATCAACATTTTGCGTTATAATTAATTTATAACTTATTATTGGCTTCCTTCTTTCATACAATTATATTCAAACCATTCAATAAGCTCTTTAGACGCTTACCTGCGACGTTTATTATTTAATATCCTACTGATATTGATCCTACTGATATTAAACGCGAAAATACGGACATCTGGAATATAGATGTTTGTTACTATTTCACTTAAAATCGGGTTTGTTTGAAATTTAATACACAAGTAAGTTTAATACACACATGGAGCGGTCTTTATCCGGGATGTCAGTTTTAAGGTGGTACGTTTCATTCCGGGCGGGAAATACAATTTTTTGGGGGTTTTTTTACAAATTGCATCTCAATCATTGATAGAATTTTCGTGAAAATTGCTTTGGCGACAACAAATACAATATATCTACTGAATAATTATCAAATAAATTATAAATATTAGCTCTTCTTATTATGAATGTCCACGATGCATCTTTTTACCTATAAACGTGCATTATGCACATTCATAATGAGAACAATCAATATATATAATGTACGAAAGAGCGGTTCCTCCTAATACAAGTTTTGATTAACTTAAAAGGAGGACCCAGAAACTTGTAAATTATGGTTTTGTCAAATAAAGAATTTGAATTTGAATTTGAATATAATTTGCATGATGATTATTCAGTAGATATATTGTATTTGTTGTCGCCAAACCAATTTTCACGAAAATTCTATCAATGATTGAGATGCAATTTGTAAAAACCCCCAAAAAATTAAATTAAAACGAAAGTGCCGATCTGGATTTTTTTTTTTTTTTTGATTGGACTAATCAGTTTGGGTGTACTGACACCCTTTACTGAGACACCGGACTGTTGCTCCCGCAACAGTCGGCGTAGGGCTCTCACCGCCAAAAATTTACAGTGTCACCGATCTGGAGACTGTTCCTCACTTGCTTTTATATTGTGCTGTCTAACTGGACAAATTATGTAATTACCCTCACATATTTCTCATGTAAGTGACTGTATGGTTTTTATGAGAAAAATGGTATTTCGCAGGTAAAGTAAAAACCGCGTCTTAGGAAAAACTCATAAATGGGAGAATTTAACTTAGAACGACACTTTTGCCCGCAGCTTCTATAGATCTCGTTTGATCGAGTTAATTTGAAAAAAAAAAAAACATGGCGCGATTTATGAATTTTTAAGATTTGTACAAATGCAGTAGAAAGATATGCTTTTTTGGATTTCCCCTTGAAATAAGACAATTTCATAAGGAAAAAAGTATCCTATGTCTTTCTCTGTACCCCTGATAGTAATATGAATACGAATTTCCATAATACACAGTCAAGACGTGAAGGATAAGAAACAAAAATACTCACTTTTACATTTATAATAAGTAATAGGATTAATAGGTTACTAGCTTTTGCCCGCGGCTTCGCTCGCGTTAATTTCGGGGTAACACGGTTCCCCTTAAAAACTGCGAAACGTCTCATATAAAATTTCACCTCCTCTTTTAAGGGGTTGGGGGCAGATTTCCAAAAAAACAATGATGCACGATTTTTTTGTTAGTCACAGATAGTCCGCATACCAATTTTTAGCTTTGTACCTTTGCGGAATGCTCCATACAAACTTCCAACCCCCATTTTTGGAAAGTGGGGGGTTAGAAAGAGACAAAAAGTAGCCTTGTCACTCTCCATCCCTTCAACTATCTCCACTTAAAAAATCACGTCAATTCGTCGCTCCGTTTTGCCGTGAAGTGAAAGACGGACAAACAAACAGACACACACACACACTTCCCATTTATAATATTAGTTAATATTAGTATGGATACCTAGATATCTCTTTTTTTATGTTATACGACAGACAAACAGGCAAGCGGGTACCTGATGGAAAGTGGTCACCGCCGCCTATGGATATCAGCAACACCAGGGGCACTACCAATGCGTGGTCCACCTCTAACGAGATCTCTAATGTACCTCTTAACTTGTTAAATTCTAAATAGTTTTCAAAGTTTAATTTATGTTAGTGATAGTGGAGCGCAGAGTTGGGACGTCAAGTGTCGGTTATGCGAAGTACCCAGCCGGTGGTCGCGGCCGCGAGCGATTTATGCACCGGCCACTATAATGGCCGTATTAATGGAAATTGACACCGATCCCAGCCTCACACTCATGCGAGACACTTTACCGACACATCGCCGCCTAAGGAAATATAATATTAATTTTATTAATACACCAATCACGATAATAATCTTGTCTTCACACTTCGAAAGAACTGTCTTTCGACAACGGTCACTAACAATTAATTAATTCGTCGAACACAACGGATCTCAATTACACATTATATTTTATACTATCATGTCATATTATACTTTCATAATTTTATTTCATATTTACAGTTTTAATATCAAATGTTGTGACATGTACCGGGAGATTATCTGCCGATGCATCGTCATGCTTAATATCAGAAAATTATCGTAAAAAGACTTTTCGAGTCGTATCAGTTTAATGTGTTTCACAATTATTTCTCTACAAGCTACATTTTACAAAGATACCGCTTGCTTTCCCAGCAAAACTATCCGCTGTTATGTTATTTCTATTACAGGGATCATTACCTTGATGTGAGTTACGGCACTATCTCGAACAACGGATGGATGGCCCGACTGTCTCCCTAGTATTATTTATCGACGCATAATGGCTTCTAATGGGAGGCTATTGAATCTGCCACCTGGACTTCTTTTATTTTCCGCGAGTCTCATCGGAGCGGGATGCGTCCCGGCCGCGGCGAGGCCAGCGCATGTGAATATTCACGACGTGAGTTCTCGATACGATTCGTGATTTAATTGATACTCGACCTGCAACGCAGACAACCACATGTATGGATAAAAGGTAATTGCTCGTTAAGTCTCGATTCTCGATTGTTTCTTGATTATGAAAATAAAAAACTTCAGCGCCGCTGTGAGAACTTTAAAAGATCCTTGACAAACGATTGCAGCTTGCAAATGTTATTTGCAACAAATGAACGCACATCACTCACAATGCAATGCATATTCATAACTTGTAGCAAAATAATAAATACTTTACCTACTATATTTACATTTACTGAATTTATTCCACACTATAGTAAACAATGAACTTTATATCTCAGGCGTCAAACAAACCAAATGATGATATCAACCAGGGCAGGCTACAAATAAGTACATATTCGAATTTATTTAGACCTTTCGTCGATAACACGGAGCACTCGTTTTCTTTTATTTGCGAGACACGACGGACGCAAGTGGAATTTATTGATACTGTATTCGATAACCAGTAGATGCATCCCACGCGGCGCGCGCTCCCTGCACAATGATCGCAGGCACGCGCCTCGTGCAATATTACAAGCATTGCGCCCTTCGGGAGGAAATAGTAGGTAAGGTTCAAGCAAAATACGGTTTCCATAAAGAATAGTCGCTCTGGTGGCGCGAAAAGAAAGTCCAGCTGCGCCGACAGGCCTCGCCTGTAAACCACACGCGTCATCGCTCCGGCCGCAGCTCTCGCATTTTGGATAGTTTCTACACCGATTGCACTCAGTTAATAAAATAATCTATAGTTTGTTTCCAATAGTAAAGTAATTCCGATATTAACATATGTATTAGTTATAAATTGAGCGTAATTTAATGTATGAAGTACCTATTAAACGCGAACAAATTGTGGGAAAGTTTGTATTTACAAATTATATCGAAGTTTGGAAATGAAGGTCAATTTAATCGTTTATATTACGAGAAAATGATTTTATAACACACTGTTTACATTATATTAAACTCTCATAATCAAGATGGAATAAATTACCTACAATAAGTTGGTAAAGTTTAGATATGAAACTGATTTGAAAAAACAAATAAGAAAGACGTTTCCATCGGCATCACGCGACAGTGCGACCGCGGAGCGTGTAATTGACATCGCCTACAGTGAGCCAACACAATTAGAAGACACCTTATAGGTAACTGCCTTACAATATTATTACACGTCTGTTCTGACGCCTATAAAATCATAATGTAACGGGAAGTAATCTATACGACAGTCGACTATATAGCCTTGTTATTCATATGGACTGTAAACACTACCACGGAATGAGACCGGACATAGCAATTTAAACTGCTGCCAGATTTTGTCTTTTAAGAAATAGTAAAATAATGAATTTGTTATAGTGAGCTGTAAGCCATGGCGTATAAATTAGATTGTACATAGCATGAACAATATAAACATAGAATAAAAACAAACTAGTTAAAATAAAGAAAACACACGAATCCTCTACAGTGTAAGGTTATTAATTAGTAAGAGAGGAAAGGGAAAGACCTCTACCTTACAGAAGGTCGTAGCCAAATAACATTTGGTCTCGGCCATGTTGTGCTCTTACGATGAGTAAGGTCTCCAGAGCTCCACTTTTGAGACAGGGTCGGCAACGCGCGAGTGATACCCCCGGTATTGCAAGCGTCCATAGGCTACGGTGACTGCTTACCATCAGGCGTGCCGTATGCTTGTTTGCCATCTTAGTGGTACGGGAAATTATTAGGAACCAGGTAAGCCGATTATATAGTTTAATATTTTCTCACGTGTATTGCAGAAACTGTGACGATGGCAAACTGCAAACTGTACGCAGGTTGTATAATTAATGGTGTGAACCCCAGTACTGCTTTCGAGCACAATTATAACGCGCCCGGCGGCGATACGCGTTCGTTACGCGTCCCAGCCCCAGCGCCGGCGCCGCCTCACTCCACGCTGACCTGTGACTCCTAATCTACAGTAAAATACTACGTAATGCACAAAATATATTGTTATTTATGTCAGATAATGTATTCGTTGGCTCAAACAGATATTATAATACGTACAGCTCAAAGCCATAACAAACGAAAATATATAACCACTAGCTTTTCCCCGCGGCTTTGCTCGCGTTAATTTTATGACACAGATCTCGTTTGACAACAAAACCTATAGCGCGACTTGTGGCGCCATCTGTTGGCCGATAGCCCATCCCATGCAGCGCCCTTTATAGTAGAAAAAATATTTTCCCATTGGAATGACATACTTTGACGGGATGAAAAGTAGCCTATGTTGGGCTCTGTACCCCTGTCAATATGTGTACAAATTTTCATAATGATCGGCTGATTAGTCAAGCCGTGAAGGAATAACAAACAAATAAACAAACAAACAAATCAGTAAACAAACAAACTCACTTTCTCAATTATAATATTAAATAGTATGAGTATGATTATATATTAGTAAGTTTGAAGTGTGATTTAAGTTTTATGTTTTACCAGCTAATGCCCACGGGTTCACCTGGAAATCCTGTTGTTACCGTTCCCAGAATGACACCAAGTACAAAAACTATTCTACTTATAAATCCAGGATATAAACCATCCGTGTAACAAATTACATGTAAGTAAATCTATGAAGCCATTTTTGCGTAAAAGAGTAACAAAAATTCAGATATACATCCTACTTCCAAACTTTTGCATTTCTAATATTAGTAAGGATTACAATACGCAAATGTTAACAATTTTCTAAATAGCAAAATTTTTATTGATGAAAAGAATTATTAAAGAAAATTATGTGTTTAGAAACAGGTAACTAAATTAATCCCTATGAAGACAGAAGAGCGCGTTGATGGGAAGCTAACCGACTGATATTATTACACCATAAACTCCAATTTCGGACTAATTGAAAAGGAAAAAGCGGAACCCAGCCACAAATTACCGACACTATATCAAGTGTTAAACGGCACTTATCTGGCGCGGCCGAAACGGAGAGGTCGCCGGTGAAAAGCACACAATTTGAGGCAATAAATCAATGTCACCCTCATCTCACCGGCTCGAGCGGTAGCCCCACCAAATCTTTTAAATAATTTATTACTCGCCTATTACCTACAATGTAATTTTTACAAGGAAGCTCTTAATAACAGTGGTGTGATGTTAACTACGCCGTGAGTGATTTCATTATACCTATGATTTAAATATACCAAGGCAACAATAACGTAACGTAACGTTAAAAATAACACACAGCATTAATCAATATAATAAAATAATGTGTAACGGTTTTGATAAATATGAAAACAAATATTTAAGTTGTTGTGTACAAATGTTTCGAGTGTCGCTAGTCGCTATACATCAGGATTACCACAATTACAGTGACGATGGTAATACAATGTAAAAAAATACTATGTAATATATTTATTTGCGAGCATGAGTAGAGTATACATGGTTGGAATTAGACAAATTACAGAGTTCTTCGCCATTTTCCACCTGCAATAAGTTAAACAATATATACAAATCAATGTGCAGAACATTGCGCTTTTATTAGATGTAACAAACCTCCATGGTGATTGTTTTATAACTATTATATAAATGTCTAAATCTAATGTCACTTGCCAATAAATTGTTTTAACATGAACATGGTTATTTAGTATTTTTTGATTCAATTCAGATATAACCACTTTCCTAACAAAGGTGGCGAAAGATGCGAAAGCTAAGGCTGATTTGATCCTCGCGATCAGTCCAAGCGAGTTACGGCACGTAAGAGGCACGGTAACATCCAGAGATTGCTGGCTTAAATTGCAATCGATATTTGCATCGACGGGTCCTGCCAAGAAGGCAACCCTTTTGAAACAATTAATCCTACATAGGATGAATGAGGACGATGATATGTCCGAACATTTAAAAAAATTCTTCAACGCGACAAATGTGTTATCCGATATGGGCGTGAATATCCATGAGGATCTTACAGCTATTATATTGTTATATAGTTTACCAGCTAGCTATGAGAATTTCAGATGCGCGATGGAGACGAGGGACTCCTTACCCGATCCTGAGGCCCTAAAAATCAAAATAATGGAAGAGGACGCCTCAAGACGTCATCAGACCAAAGAGTTGGATAGAGTAATGTTTGTTAAGAACAAAAAAGTCATTAGGACTCAGAAAAATCCAATGAATTTAGAACAAAAATTTAAATATAAATGTTATAGATGTCATAAAGTTGGACACAAGGCTTCTGAATGTCCAAAAAGGCAAGAATCGAAACTTATTAATGAGTCTTGTTCTAAAAAGGAAGAATATAATGCATCTATTTTATCAGTTTCAGATCCTAATTGTAACGGAGTGTTTGGTCCGGAGCATGGAGACTGGCTCATCGATAGTGGGTGTACTTCGCATCTTTGTAAGTCTAAAGATAGATTCGAGTCTCTAACACGTTCGAGTGGTAAGCTCAATCTAGCCACTAATGCGAGTACAAAGGTAAAAGGTAAGGGAACGGTAAGATTATCTGCATATGGTGAACAGAATTTAGATGTTCCACTGAAGTTGCAAGATGCTTTGTATGTTCCAAATTTACGATGTAATTTGATTTCCGTCTCAAAAATGACAAGTAGAGGTCATACTGTCATCTTTGAGAAAGATGTAGTTTATGTAACCGATCCTGAAGGAAATATCAAAATGACGGGAGATCGTAAGAATAACCTTTATTACGTAAGGGAGAGCCATGATTCTGCTTCTGTGATTTCAAATAATAAGAACTTAAATTTGTTAACCTGGCATGAACGTTTAGGACATCTTAACGCGAAAGATTTATTGAAATTATTAAATCGTGTAGGTATGAAGTTTGATACGTCAAACATTAATGAAATCTACGATTGTAAGATTTGTGCCCGTGGGAAAATGAGTTCTGTTCCTTTTAAGAAATCAAGTGGACCATGTGACGAAAGACTCAAAATAGTATATTCTGATGTTGTAGGGCCAATGCAAAAAGAGGCTATAGGTGGCGCGAAGTATTTTGTCACGTTTATTGACGATAGTACGAGGTGGTGTGAGGTATATTTACTGAATAAAAAAAGTGATGTTTTTGAATCTTTTAAAGAATACAAAAGTCACGTTGAGAATCTTACAGGTAAAAGTATAAAATATCTTCAGAGTGATAATGGTGGCGAATACTGTAATAAGCAGTTTGAGCAGTATTTGAAACAAGAAGGTATAGTGAGGCGATTGACCATACCACATACTCCCCAACAAAATGGTGTGGCAGAGCGCATGAATCGAACATTAATAGAGATGGCGAGATGCATGCTGCTCTCATCCGATCTGTCAACAGGTTTTTGGGGAGATGCTGTATTGGCAGCATGTCACGTTAGAAATCGCTGTCCCACAAGTAGTTTAGAAGGTTTGACTCCGTATGAAAAATGGTACGATACTCCGGTCAAGGTAGAGTATCTTCAGGGGTTCGGTTCAAAAGTTCAAATTCTGGACAAAAACCAAAATAAAGACAAATTTGCACCCAGGAGTGTGGCAGGAGTCTTTATTGGTTACCCTAAAAACCAGAAAGGTTACAAAGTCTGGATACCTTCAACAAAAAAGACTATAATGGCTAGAGATGTAAAGTTCTATACATCAAAGGAACAAGAAAAGGCAAATATTTTAGATAACAAGAAAAGTATTTTGGATGATCCTTTTCAAGTACATGATGAACGTAGTGTCGATAAAGAGACACCAAAGTACGTAGAGATAGATCTTTTACCAATTCCTTCGACAATTTGTGAAACACCCATGGTGTCCACTGATCTTCCAGTTTTGACAGAAAGTGAACCTACACAACATATCCAGGAAACGGTACTGAGAAGAGCAGCGGGTAGACCGAGAATCCAAAGAGGTCCAGTTGGACGACCGAAGAAAATTTATAGAATGGTAGAGACGAATGTCGAGGAATCTCAGCGCGAAAGGGACAATGATGATACTGATATAAATGTAGGAACTCAAGATATTTTTGAAGATGCCGAGAACACCTTAAGACTGCACGATGATATAGAGAATGTACATCAAGATGGATTTGTAGGTACTGCACAAATTACATTAAAGGATGCTTTAAATTGTCCTGAGAAAGATTTGTGGGAAGAGGCTATGTTGTCTGAAATAAGAAGTCTTCTACAGAAGGAAACTTGGGAGATTACTAAGAAACCGAAAGATCGACAAGCCGTAGGATGCCGTTATGTTCTAACTACAAAATTAAACATAGATAAGACTGAGAAGAAGAAAGCACGACTCGTAGCCAAAGGTTACAGTCAACGATACGGCATTGATTACTTAAATACTTTTTCACCTGTGGTCCGTTTGGACACTATAAGATTGTTAACAGCTCTCGCCGTGGAATTAGATATGGAGATTCATCAATTAGACATAAATACAGCTTATTTGAATGGTTATCTAGATGAAGAAATTTATATGGAAATTCCAGAACTATTGACTAAGTTTTTATGCAAAATAGTAAAGCGGGAAAGTAACCAGATGATAAAAGAAAAAGCTTTGAAAATGCTGAGTGACTTAAAAGCAGGTGGAGACGTATGTCGATTAAAGAGATCATTATATGGTTTGAAACAAGCCGGAAGACAATGGAATATAAGATTAGATGAGAAGTTGAAGAGGATGAATTTCAAACAATCTTTGAAAGAACCATGTCTTTATTATAAAGATGTTGATGGAGCAAACCTTTTTGTAACTATATATGTGGATGATATTTTAATAGCGTCACAGAAAAAAGGTTACATTGAATCTTTAAAACACGAACTGGCCAAAGAGTTCGATTTGAAAGATTATGGTTTGGCAAGTTATATTCTTGGCATTGACATTGTCAGAAATAAAAACACAATTAAATTAATTCAAAAGAAGTATATTTGTGATTTGCTGAATAAATATAACATGGATGATGCCAAAGAAATTGGTACTCCGATGGAGGTAGGTTGTAAGTTTAACAGTACGGGGATTCCGTTAGAGAAGGAATATCCTTATAGGGAATTGATCGGAAGTTTGATTTACCTTTCAGCGGGAACGAGACCCGATATTACACATACAGTGGCAAGGCTTGCAGCGTTTACTGATAAGGCCACAAAAGAACACTGGGTTGCAGCTAAACGTTTACTACGTTATCTAAAGAAGACCATTGACTATGGGTTGATATATAAGAAAACAGGTAATAGTTTAATTGGTTATTCTGACGCTGATTGGGGTAATTGCCCTATAGATAGAAAGTCTTACTCTGGATACGTATTCTTGTTAGGCGGAGCCGCCATCTCTTGGAAATCACAGAAACAGAGTTGTGTTGCTACCTCAACTTGCGAAGCCGAATATGTTAGTTTGACTTTGTCAATAAAAGAAGCTATTTATTTAAATAGCCTCTTAAAGGAAATTGGGATAAATGAGTTTTCTAAAGTGCGAATATATGCAGATAATCAAGGGGCAATCAGTCTGTCCAATGACCCAGTATTCCATGCACGGTCCAAACATTTTGATATTAAGTATCATTTTATCAGGTGTGTATTAAAGGACAATAATAATATTAACTTAGAGTATGTATCTACTGAGAACATGCTGGCTGATATACTAACCAAGTCGTTAGGTAAAGTTAAACATTTTTATTGTGCCTTACGTTTAGGACTTTGTAAGACGTAGAAACTGGAGGTTTATATAATGTATAAATCAAGGGAGGGTATTAGATGTAACAAACCTCCATGGTGATTGTTTTATAACTATTATATAAATGTCTAAATCTAATGTCACTTGCCAATAAATTGTTTTAACATGAACATGGTTATTTAGTATTTTTTGATTCAATTCAGATATAACCACTTTCCTAACAGCTTTTACATAAACAAGTAAACAATAAACGAATGTATCAATTGTTTGTCGCGCGTGTCGTAGCCGCCATTTGTATTCAAAACACATACTGTAATAGGCGCGCGGCGATCTATCCTCGGCAATGCAATTTATCTCGCACAAGAATCGAACCCCAACCTTGCACAGCAATTGCAGTCCAATACTTCCTGTTGCCTTGCTTGACACCAAATTGCTTCTGCAAACGGTAGGGAATGTAATTGTTCTATTATTGTTTCGTAACCAATGTTTACATTGAATATGTACAAACAGGCCTTTGTATCAGCCTCCTTATAAGTAAAAGTGGAATATAGGTGATCAATGTGATCAGATAGGTCCGATTCCGATGGCTGAGTGGCAGCAATGGCTACTTTATCCCAAGGGCCACGGTTCGAATCCTGCTCAATGTAAACATTTGTAGCCATGAACATGTTTGTCTTCGTTTCGATGTTTTCTATGTATAATAAGAATTTATTTACAAAAAAAGTATTCTAGTACCCATAGTAAAGCTTTGCTTAGTTTAGGACTAGATGGCGTTGTGTGATTCGTTCAAGAATATTTCTGTGCGTCCTGTGAAAACCGGTACAACTTGACTTGTATTAAAAATGACTTTCTTCGTTGCACCTGAATCAGAAAAAAATACTCAATTTTTCTGTCTAACCCATATCTTTATAGGACTCATAGTTCCTGAGATAGTAGGTACAAGTAGAGAACGGGTTTTGTTAAATAATTTTGTACTTTGTATTTTGTACTTGTTAATACATCAATAATTACAAATTACAATACAATACAATTATTTATTTATTTCTTCTTCTCCCACATTGTTACAAACATCAATGTTTCATGAAACTATTTTAATGTTTATTTATACAATATAATTAGAATTATTACAAAAAATTGGATAGTGTGGGAAGCTGGTGTCTGAGAGTGGGCTTCGAGAAGCCTGTGTATTGGTCGCCAGGTTCTCACCTCTCATTTATGACAATCGCCTGCAAAATTTCATTTTCAATATTAAGACTTGTTTTTAATAATATATCTTAAGTTCTATCATAATTCACATAACATTTTAAAAGTGTCAACTGATATTTGTTTAGTTGTATTTATTTACGCGAAGTAAATGTTGTGCAAACGTAGATACAAAATCTGTTATACCAATATTCACACAATTTGGGTACAAAAAAATGAATAGTGATATGATACGTATTCTGAAAGCAGGGGTACCAGAGGGACCGGGAGCATTACCACACCACAGGGACTGCGTGCGGTGTTGTGCGAACTGCGAAGTCAGTGGCGCAGGAGCTGCAGGAGCTGTCAGACCAGATGTTCGCGCGCGCTGTCACTCGCTGCATCCCATCATAGCTTACAGCGTACATACGTATTTAGACATATTATTTTACACCAAGTTAATATGTTTCAGTAGTTGTCGTGTAACATAATTGACGACCTCCGTAGCGTAATGGTTACCATGCCTGACCGCCATCCAGGAGGTCCCGGGTTCGATCCCCGGTCGGGTCATGATGAAAATGAAACTTTTTCTGATTGGCCTCGGGTCTTGGATGTTTATCTATATATGTATTTGTTATAAAATATAATATCGTTGAGTTAGTATCCCATAACACAAGTTTCGAACTTACTTTGGGGCTAACTCAATCTGTGTGAATTGTCCCTATACATTTATTTATTTATTTTATTTATAACTAGCTTCTGCCCGCGGCTTCGCCCGCGTGGCCTAGTAACAATTAGCATATTTTTCTTCAGAAACAAATTCCGGTCCTGCACGGCCCGGTACAGTACGGTTCCATCCGATCCGGTCGGTCCGGTCCTGATATGGAACCTACATGCCAATTAGCATATTTTTCTACAGAAAAAAAACCGGTCCAGTCCGGCACGGCCCGGTACGGTGCGGTTCCTTCCGGACCGATCAGGTCTGATCCGTTCCGGTCCGGTCCGGTCGGTTCCGGTCAGGTCCTTATAAGGACCCTACGTGACATATTTGGCATCTCTAGACCCAGCGGTTTGGGCTGTGCGTCCTCTCGCAACTACGTTTGCGCATATCTCGCTTTCCCGTGGGATTTTGAAAAATCCTTTCTTAGTACATCCCTAGACGTCGTATGGAACCTACATGCCAAATTTGGAATCTCTAGTTCCAGCGGTTTGGGCTGTGCGTTGATATACCCTCGCAACTTCGTTTAATCTCGGATTCCCGTGGGAATTTTGAAAAGAAACATACACTAAATGTTAAGTTGAGCAAATCGCCACATATTAGTGAAAACCGCATCCAAATCGGTTTAGCCGTTTCTGAGATTAGCGTGTGCAAACATACATACAAACATACAAACAGACGGACAAAATTTTACGAAATACTTGTTCTATTGCTTATTCTTCATCGCCCTAAACAATTTTTTTGGAAATATATTCAATGTACAGACAAACTTTTTTTACACTTTTATTATATTATATAGATATAGATAACATTTCTCACTAAAAATTGCTTGAAATATTGAAATTCAAAAAGTTTACATATTTTTTTGTGTAAATAAAACACTTTTCGGCATTATTACTTATCGATCACTATTAAAAAAAGAATATAAGATTTCGGCCGTTATAATGTAGGGGGACTATTTTTACGTGCCCACAAATACTACACATGTCACTAAACGTCAGAAAGCTAGAAATATCTAAAAATCAAATACAAACTCATTTAAACCGCAATACTTAAATTATAATAATCACATAGTAATTCTAGTGTTTCATTTCAATAAATAGTATGCACAAAAATATTCGAATGTAAGTAAATATTTTACCTCAATACGAAAAAATACATATCTAAAATAATTATGTATCACCTCTGACTATGAACTGAATACTTTTTTTGATTAATTATTCAGCTTGCTAATCCTTTGATCTATGTCGGTATTTTCATTTTCATTCTGCTGTTATGGTCCTCTAAGGATTCCGCTATGACCACGATGTTATCGGCTTAACCGAAGGTGAGTGATATACTCGCTGTTGACGTCATTGCCGTGCCGAATCCTTTCCATTCTAGAAACTTGAAGGCATCTTAGTGGCTGTGAACAGTTTCAGCGATTTGACGCCTCCCTGTCTCACATCTCTATGCAGTGAGATTTCCTGTACTGAACTTACACGGTGGGGTTTCTGTATAAGCACGTCAACACTTCGATATAATGTAGTGTAGCCTAGACGACACCGCTGGAGAAACTGGCACTACATATCCGCTACAAAGAACAAATAGGAAGAAAACAGATAGGAAAGAAGGTAGAAAAATGGAAATAAACACAACAAAACGCATTGTTGCTTCACATTGATATTCTATGATGGTGTTACTACCCCGGTCGAACTAATCTACCTCATAAATGCTCTACTAGCCCAAAATACCCGACCAATCCAAAATGCTTTACCACTTCCTCAAAGTAACATCTAAATTCAATGAATGTTGAAATCAGACATCAACATGAATTAATAAACAATAATTCAGTTCTTTTACACATCAAATAGAAAAATCTTTGAATTTTCCTCGAAACATTTTCCTGAAAAAGGGCTTTCTATAACAGGAAAAGCTCAATTAGGCATCATGCATGGAATTTTAAATACATTCAACATTTTTTTTATTTGTATAAACATCAAGACAATTCGTTTTAAATACTTATCCAAAACCACTGATATCCAGCTCTAAATTTCGGGGGGTGTCAATATAGACACAAGTTGGACCACTTTAAGGTCCCAAATCCTTATCCTAATCCTAAACTTTGATACCATACTATGCATTACAAGTAGGTCTCTCTTACATACATATTTTTAAACTCTGGAGTTTCCATTATCTTCAGTTTCATTTCACATTCAAAGAGTATAGCATTATTTATTCAATAAATATGATGTAAAGGTCTACCCGACATTTGTATGCCGAGATAGAATATCATCCTTCCTCCCACAGACGTCAAATGTTTATAGGTCACCTCGCCTACTTAACTTTCATAAATGCCGAATGATTTTAAAATAATAAAAGAAATGTACGGATAATTTTATTGTTTTATCAAGTATCTGTGGTATATTAAAAAAATAGAGTAGTAACAAATTAACACTTTATAAGAAATAAAACTCAACTACTATTTACAAATAAAAAACTTGACCCAGATCCCTCGAAAACGGGAGCGTTCCCAGAAGGCTGGCAGAGTTACCCCGCTGTATTGCGAGGCTAATTCTTTGCGCGAAATACAGGCCAGCCTTCCGATCATAGGACGCATTGACCAAGCGCTCAGAAATCTCCTTAAAGAGATAGTGAGCACCTGGTCCCCAAGGCCCGAGAGTTTCAACACCAAACGGCGCAAAAATGAGGTCACTGCTCAAACCGGCATATTTGCGCCGCTTGGCGCTCTCAGCGGTCGCGGCAGCGGAGCCAGCTTTGGTTTCTGTTCCTGGAAGATGCGACGGAGCAAAAGTATCAACGCAAGTAGCGTCCCATACCAAACACTGACCCATCTTCCAGGGCACGAGCGTCATTCCGTCAGGTCTTTTTCCGTCATCTCTCGACAGGCCATTGGGTTCCAGAACTGCCGGAGAACCAGCAGTAGCAAAGGACCGACGGATAACATAGTTTAACTCCGCGTGCCTTGAAAAGCGCCCGGCGCTCCTGCAACACGATAAACCGTGACGACCAAGATAATTGACGACATGGCCACATCCACATTGGTGTGGTGCAATGCAGGGTGCGCCCAGGCGAAGGGCCGTGGCGATCCTGAAAGTGGAACTATCTAGCAGCGTGCCGATGTTCGCCGATGGAAGAGCTTGCAGCCAAAGGCCCGATTCCCACTCGCCTGCAGCTAAGAGACGAGCTCGCTCTGCTGAGTCAGTTGACGTATTCAGAAGACTGTTCCGTACTAACTTGCAAAGCGGCTCGTCCCACAGCTTTTGCGATAAACGATTTTCTGGGTAATCAGTATTTGGGCAAGCTTGTCTCCAAGCATTTTCGGCTTCGCCAGCGAAAGAAATTTCAGAACCGTTAGGACAAGAAGCCAAAATTTTACTAACTAAATTTTGTGTACTATGAGCCGAAGATAGGAAAGCCGGTAGTGATACACTTGAAATTTTGCGGATGCCCAAGCCCCCAAACCTTATAGGTAAGGATGCCTGAGTCCAAGCCGTATCGTCCATGTTTATATTTAAAACCGAAATTAAAGTTTGCTTGATGATGCTGTCGAGGCGATCCAAAATATCTTGGTGTTTCCAGAACTGACTGCATCTCAAAACATAAGTGAATTTAGGGACAAACAAGCAATATCTAAGAATATAATAGGCCATGTGTGTGCTGATATGTTGCAGACGGTCCGAAACTGCTGCAAAATTTTGAATTTTTTCTTCAATAAAAGAGGAAAATGATTCCTCAAAAATAGGAGACCCTAGGAGAAGAAGATTAGATTTGTCAACAACTTTAATATTCTGTGCCAAGGAATTAAAGTCATTGATGACATTGGCTACATTTTGACATGTTTCGGATATATACAGCTCACATTTTGAGAAATTAAACTCCAGGCCAATGACGCCAAATTCTCGAATCATGAGCCGCATATCATCCAGCACGGTATTTACATCACCCCCTAGGGTTCCGTCGTCCAAAAACCATACATTTAATTTGGAATTTAGTCTCTCAATAACGTGGTGGATGGCTACGCCGAAAATGGCCGGCCCGAGAGGATCTCCCTGCTGGCACCCCACGGACGAAAATAAAAGATTATCTTTATATACCAATTTTGATGGCTCTTTGTAGCATTGCCACAAAAACTTATATATATTTGGTAATTTCGACCGTACTTGTGTCAGCAGGGCGCCCCTATCAACCGAGTTGAAAGCGTTTTTCACATCAACTTTCAGCACGACTTCCCCCTCTTGGTGATTTAGAAAAGATCTGAGCGCATGTACCGATGCCTCACAGCCACCCTTAGAGCCAAAACCCAGCTGAATTGGTTGAAAAATCCCAGTGAGATTTTCAGCCGCGCTACGACAGCAAAGTTTGGCTGTAAGGCGGCGGTATGTGGTACCAACCGCGATTGGTCTTATACCACCACATTTTTTCTTTAAGGCTATCAAGTTAGCGTCATATAAAATATCTGTGATGGTCTCTGTTACGGAACCTGACAGCATTAAATTTACTAATGCTGTCAATTCCTTTAAGAGACCATCACCGGTATCACCACAGCTGCCGCCAAGCAGGTCTTTCAGATGTTGCGGCGTTAGTCCATCAAGGCTGCCAGCGGAACCTGTTTGAAAAGAAAATACTGCCTGGCGGACTGCATCAGCGCCAACTTGAAGTTCATTAATTGTGTTGTCGGGGGGATTAGGGAGTTGAAGACCTGCCGAAGGTTGTGGATGCTTAGCACGCAAGGCATCTAGGGTCTCGGGTACATCGGGGGCAATAGTGTCACTGGAAAACAATAAACGTGCAGCACCCCTGATATCACCTTCACTTATCTTATCCTCTACATTTTTGTAAATATTATAATGTTTTCTGGTTTGAGAATTGGACGGGTCTAAAGTTGTAAAAGATACTGTCGGATTGGAACAATTTTGTTTAACGCGAGATGTAAGAGATTGTTTAATTTCGTTTGAATTATTACTCTTCACATGTAGGATACGATAAGGGAAGGTAAGCAGATGCTCCCAGGCTTTTTCTGTATTGGATAAAGCTAACTTTATATCCTTTGTTAGTAGTTGTGCTACTGAGATTCTTGCGCCCCGCGGAATCCGTTTTAATACCGGTTTAGACCGTTTCAGACTACTTAGTCTTTTCCAAATCGGTTCAGTAGCCTCAAGCCGTGGTGCGTCATCAGGGGCGGAAACAGGGGCTGAAGAGGTGACTTCTGCATGGTTTTGATGACTCTTACCGATGTGTATATTAAGACCTCTTCGCCCCTTAAAAAGACGTGGTTGGGGGCATCTCGGGCACTGAATGAAGTTGTCCTGTGACAACTGGCTGCTAGATTGAACCGTAACTTGAGGGTTCTGAGTCATATACAAAAATATATATAAACTAAACTGAACTCAAGTAAAAAACAATAAAAATTCTTTAGAAAAACAAATCAAAATAAAAAACACTGAAGTCATTGACAGGATGTTCTGACAGGGACCGCGCTGCTCCCAACAGTCAAAAGCTGCGCACGCAGTACTAAAGGTGTACAAGTCTCTGCCGTTGCTAGGTGATAAAAGTCGTGGCAGTGGCGTCCCTCCGCTGTCAAATATTATTTACAAAAGGGCAATTTATATTGCAATTGCGAGCAAAAATAGGGCTACGCTTCAGTTCGTTCACACTTTATCCCCTGCGGGGGGCTATGGGTCGACTATTTTAACACAGATAGTCACCCTACTGGCCTAAAAAGTGCTGTAAAATAATATTGAAATTCCTTAAATAATGACAACACACCATCGAAATAATATTACAACGTATAGAACGGACACCGCGAACAAAATTTTTGTCCCCATACGTTGAGGCCAATAGACATCAACTCGTTTAGTCACTTGTCTACGCTCATCGCGATCGGTCCTCGGACTTATGACAAAAAAATCATCGAAAAATGCCGTCATGTTCGATAAAAACGTGTAAAAACCGTTCAACAGTAAGGAAGAAAGATAGCGGCGTGACTTATCATCGCTAAGTATACAAAAAATTAAGTAACACCAACCAAAACAATTTTTTTTCATTATTTTCTAATGCATCATGATTGCATCCGCCATTTCTATGTGAAAATCATAGATTATCAAAAATTAATCGTACAGATGGGATACGTAGGTACTAAGCGTCAGTCAATTTTATAATATAATTTAGGTATACCTATCTGAATTTTTTGTAGCTTTTTTTTTAACCGACTTCAAAAAAGGAGGAGGTTCTATGTTTTTTTTTGGAGGTCCGCCGATTACTCCTTCAATTTTGGACCGATTTTAATCATTCTTTTTTAAAAATAATATGTTATTTAAATATTGATTTTTTAAACTATATTTCCAAAATATTTTTATATACTAGGTAAAATACGTAAATGTGGATAAAGTTACTAACTAAGTAAAAAAAATAAGTTTCTAGAAAACAAAAAAATGGAAAACGAAACAGCATTTTAAATTTCGACCAACCATTTTCGAACAAATGAAATTCGGACAAACAAGTTTCGGAGTAAAGATACGTTACCATTCAACACAACTCCTCTTGTCTGCCAGGCGACCGTCTCCTGGTTATTGCATATATTACAAAATACTTCAATATATAAATAGCTTCACTATATAGTTAGTTTTGATTTAATCTCAGTTTAATATTTATTAGACTAATATTAAGTTAAGAACAAAAATGTAATGTAGCTTCCTACCTATAAAGCTAATATTATACCTATTTTCTATTAAATTTATTCTATTAAGTAAAATAAAATATTGTAATAAAATAAAATAATCAGTTGGATGTCCAATAGGCAGAATATAAACAAAGTGTCGCCCCTGCGTAGTAATGTCATATTCTATGACTCGGTTGGGGGTGGGGCCAGGGAGGGGCGCGCCCCGCACGGCCGAACGCGGCGCCAAAATTTGAAGGCGCTGTCATTTCTATACGTAGTAATATTATTTCGATGCAACACACTATACTATGCCATCAATTTTTTATATTTTTATATAAAACAACTCCAACTTCCTCTATCGATACGCATCATTTCTAAAATTTCCCTTTCCCCTCTTGATGTGTATCTATTTAAAATTTCGTTTTCCTCCTCCATTTTGAAATTAGACAGATATCATGATGTCTAGTTTTTGATCAATCTTTTCTTTAATAAAATTATATTTAACATCTATTATGTTTACTTCTCCTACTGAATATACCATTTTTAATCAAAATAATAGCCGACTGATTATCCACATACAATTCTGTTTTTGGAACTTTACCGATCAATTCTTTATATAAACTTTGAACATACAACAAGTCTTTAATACATTCTGCAGCAGAAATATATTCTGCCTCTGTTGACGAAAGAGCAGTGACGGACTGCTTCCGTGAGCACCAGTGCACAGGTCCACCACTATACAAAATAACAAAGCCAGTTGTGCTTTTCCGTGTATCTGGATTACCTGCGAAATCTGCATCACAATATGCCCTCAGTGTCAAATCATTCCCCTGCAGATAACGAATTCCTGAGTCTACAGAACCTTTGAGATACCTAAATAAACTTTTTGTATTCGAGAAATCATTTAAATTTGGACATTCCTGATGTCTACTACAATAACCAACCTGAAAAGCTATATCCAATCGTGTTTTATTAACAAGATATAATAAAGAACCTATTAATTGTTTTATTGTATTGTATGTGAAATCTATGGAAGTAAAAATTTTGCTGAACTTAACGGTATCAAACAGAAGTCTCAACGATTTTATAGACAAAGGATGCCATTGAATCGTGTCATAAAATAATTTTATAACACGATTCAATGGCATAATGACGTTATTATTAATTATTATAATAACGTCATTAATTTTAAAATGTATTCCGCAGCTCATCGAAAGGCTAAAGTAAAAAAAAGTGACAGTTGAAACTCCGATGCACAAACCTATACATGACACGTTTAAATTATTATAAATGCAAAGAGCCAATAACACTATATCACCGTGGCTCATAACACTAAGGATAGAATGCGGTCGGTGGTACCACACGGCGCGTGTTCCCGTCGCAGTAATTGATTGTCAGATTTGTGGGTACCCGAGTGAGTGATCATAACCGCTCTTGTGGTTAATTACCGTCTCTCGTATACGCAATTAAACTACTACATTATTCCAACAATGTCCGCTGGGTTTCATATTATTAAAGCCTTTGAAACTTACCAAAACAAGTTTATATTTGCTCAAAACGGATGGATTGATTTGAGTAGTCGAGACAACACTCGATTATTCCCACTGCCATATTTCATTAGTGGTAGTGAACACAATATCGAAATCTATGAACACCATTTCTTGAACCATGTAAGAAAAATATTGTTTCGAAAAAAGAAGCTTATTAGCTTATTTTTCTAACAAAGTTAAAGGCTTACTATTTATATCCCATGACATTTTGAGTATCAAATTCAGCAGGTCAATACATTATTTGATATTCTCATTGTGGGCGTAAGTAATTATACGACTTTAATATAATACCTCTTGACTCTTGACAAGATAATCCGAATCATAAATTCATAATTTTCCTCACCGAAAATCAGTTTAACCTTCCTTTTCTTTCTTGAACTTACCTTCCCAATAGAGCGTAGGTCTCGTTTTAATCTCAATTATATCCTTATAAGTACAGGCAAACGAGACTGTTTTTTATTTAAATGATCCGCGGCCGAGCAATAAGTGGCTATAGTTTTTCGAGCGGTGACGTTAGCGCGCGAGCTACTTCCATATAAGTCATTCTTCCTATTCGCCCCCGCATCGTTCTCCTAGCTGACGGAACCTCTTGGCGCTTTGGTCGATTTTCCAAGTGGCCTTACTAATATGTTAATCTTCCATATTAAATAATATGCTGAACTTTTTTTTTTATCGTACCGCAGACAAACAAGCTGGAAGTAGATCTGATGGAAAGCGGTTACAGCATTTGAGCATCAGTAATACCAGAGGCGCCGCCAATACATTGCCTGCTAATAAGGCATATTTCCCTAAAAGAATTAATGAGAGTAAAAGGAGAGTAAAAGAATTAATAGAAGGTGAGTAAGCTCAACGGCTTACTCTCTGGTCGAGCTAGCTCATTTCACGAGCAAGATAATATAATACTTATCTTAAATAATTATAAGATGAATTCGAAGATTTCATTTTTGTTGAAGTATTGCAGTAGTAACAGATCTGTTTTGTTATTACATCAATGAACCAAAATAAAACATCAATTTTATTTATATCAGACATTATCCTAATTCTGTGACAAACGGAAAAAGAAAATGGATGTGTGGCAGTAATTGGGACATGGGGTGCTTGTTTTGTAAATATGTAATTAGGAGCTGACGTCACCATAACCGTCACAGGCAGCCTTCGATTGACGTTATCGAGCCCTCCGATGAAAATGTCATTCGGCTATGTTTGGACCGTGTCAAGTCTATTTATTATCTAAATAGCATGTTATGAAAGAAACAGACGTCATCGAGGGACAACGAGCTGATGAAATTACCAAACTGCGTCAAACAATGTCCCCGGTATGCCTCTGACAATTTGCAGTTCAATACATTGTGTAACGCCACCCCTACAAATGTTATTTACTGTTAGCTAACCAAACAAAATGAGCGGAATTGAACTTGAGTCTATAATGTTAGCTTAATGTAAAATGAGTTATCTTACATTACTTTATTTATTTTAACAGTTTGTACAATTATCATTTTATTACTTTGTTATATTTTGTGTTTGAAAAGTTCAACATTCATTGAATAAGTTCTATTTTGTTTGCTTTATCTTTTACAATGTTTTCTTTAACTGTTTCATATAAACTCACTGAGATTTTATTATCATAAGCTCTATTTTTTCTGATGTATATCTCGGCAGTTTTCGTTGCGATGATAGACTATGAATGTCGAACAATGACGATACGATAGTAAAATCAAAACATTTTTTTATATATACCACAAAGGTGGCAAACAAGCTTACGGTCCGCCTGATGGTGAGCGGTCAGCGTAGCCAATGGACGCTTGCAACACCAGGAGTATGAATCGCGCGTTGCCGACCCTGTAATAGTAGATTTTACAACAAGTGCACAAAACGAATCATTTCTATCCGAGACTTTTAGCGGCCCGAGCCGAAGGCGAGGGCTGATAGTAATGTCGAGGATAAAAATGGTTTTGTGGACGAGTTATAAACTCTGCTTTTCACTTCGATTGCGAGGAAATAAATTAATAAACGCACGAAAAAGCAAGACCTGTTTCCCGCCGCTTTTTTTTTATGTTACGACAATGAAATTAGGCTTAGGCTAAAGACCTATACAGCCTACTATTAAATTAATTTTGTAATAAAATAATTTTCTTAAATTAATTAAATAACCTACCGTACTTTAATTTTAATTTTAATACCTTTTATGACTTAAAAAACACATAAGGCAAATAAATTAAAGTAAATATTATAAAATAACAAATTCTATCTCTGAACTTTTTATTGTGTTTGGCTACAGCCAAAGCTATATTAAGGCAAAGGAAATGAGCCATACATGGCTCATTTCCTTTGCCTTAATATAAATACATTTATGAGTAGATACGTTTTTGCCCTTGTGCACAAAATTCGATTTTGTGCAGCCTATATCCTGCGCAAATAAGCATTTTCTGAGCATGAGAAGTGAAAAAATCTTTTAATGCCCCTTTTGAAGAACCCCATATTATAGTCTAAAGAAAAGACCTCGGCGGGGATCTCATTCCACAGCCTCAGCGTTCGCGGGAGGAAACTCCTCTGAAACCACGTATATGTATATAAACAAAACGAACTTTTACATTTGTCTAGAAACAAAAGGGACACGATGCCATTCCCATTTGTAGGCGAAGTAAAGTTTATCAATGTCGCTGAAACCTTGTAAAGTCAAAGTCAAAGCCGATCTACAATGTACTTGCGTAATTACGACCCGTGGACGCATAATTCAATGTTGTGGGCGCCGGATGTGCGTAGGCTTTACCATCCGTCTTGTATTTTCACCATTTCCACTTAATTTCAGTTTTGCAATTTAATGTTAATCGCTTTATATTTACACCCACTTACGTAATGGTACTCAGGCCTACTAACATTTTAATAAAATTAAGGTTTTCTCGACATTTCTATTGCGAAAGTTGAGTGGGTAATTTGGCATTTATCTGACTAAATAAATTGTTCACTTTGATCATACCACGTAATGTAAGTAGGTACCTACTTACTTGAAACTTATTTTCACTATCTCTAAAGTTTATAAATTTACCAAGCACATACATTTTAAAAAATCCCTGTAAGTTTCTATATCTTACGTAAAAATAACGACTTCTGTTCATGTATGAAACATTAATGCTCGTTTTATCATTAAAATAATAAAGTTGATTGTATACAAGGCTAAGCACTGAAAAAAATTACATGTTTACAATCGTCATTTTTTTCATGGTAGAGGAGGACAAGAGACCTATCTGGAGACCTGATTTTGGTCAGAGTGTAGCCTTAGGGGCACTATTTTTAGGACTTAGAATTTTTTTCTGAGTTGGCTTAGGGGCACTATGAGACGCCAAGAAAACATGAAAAAAAAAATTTTTGAGACAAATTTTTTTTTTGGACTTAAGATTTTTTTTCGCTAAAATTTTTTTTTTAAATTCCCTTTTTTTTTGGTTCCATCTTATTGGGGGGGCATTTACGAACACATTTAGCTCTTTGCACTAACCGCGTCCGGGCTACCGTTTTCGATATATACGCCATTTTGTAAAAAAAAACAGATTCAAAGAATGGCCAATTACTCGTAAATGGTGATTATTACGAAGTTGACTTAAAGGACTAAAAGTGTCTCTAGTTGCCCCCCCGACACGATAAGGACAAAAGGAGCGAAAATTTAAAGAAAAAAAATCGATTCGAAAATTTGTCACGAGTCTAAAAAATGCTGCCCCTATCCCTGCAATAGCACTGAAAAGGGAGTTGGGACTTAGTTTTTTTTTTATAGAAATCTTCACTTCTTTTTGTCTCATCATGTTGGGGGAGGCACTTACGAACACTTTTAGTCCTTTGCACCAACCGCGCCCGGGCTGCGAATTTACAAAACCTATACCATTAGAGAGAAAGTGTAAACTGAACTGGCTTAGCTTCTGTTTGCCAAAAACTTGACGAAACCTTAATCACTACAGAAATTGACCGAAATCGCATAGACTTTGTTAGATAAATCCATTCTAACATTGTAGCAACAAATGCTATTCATTTCATTCCGATATTAATCTATCTGTCGTAGGTTTATGATGAAATCAGGTTTTTGATCAAAATCCTAGGCTTTTGATCAAGATCCGTAAGAAGACAAAATCATTGCTTTGTTTTACCATAAACCTGGAAATATCCAGTTTTTTCATCAAAAACCTAGACTGGGTTAGTTTTATGATAAAACTAATGGCAAAATCCTCGACTGGTTTAGTTTTAAGATGGCCACAAAGTGGAATCGTAAGAAAAATTCGCGCCTCACTCGCTTCGCTCGCTCGGCGGTGTTGTGATCACAAGATAACCCTAACCTAACCCACCAATATTCAGACAGACATTGGTGGGTTAGGTTAGGGTTATCTTGTGATCATAACACCGCCGAGCGAGCGAAGCGAGTGAGGCGCGAATTTTTCTGAAAAGATTCAATCAACGCGTTGTCGTCTATTTTCGGCTTATCTGTTTGACTCAATAGTACTTGATTTTGTACGTGCATTTTCTTTTAAAATATCAAAACAAAAAGCTAATCTATTTGAATCATTTCTTTTACTGAGATAGATTACGTATTGTCGAGTAATATGCATAAACAAAAGCTCATCTATTAGTCTGACTCGTGACTCAAATGGCATAGCTATATCTCGAAAACGGTAGCCCAAACGCGGTTGGTGCACAGGACTAAAAGTGTTCGTAAGTGCTCCCCCAACACGATGACACCAATAGAAAAATATTCAAAAATTTTCTAAGTTCAAACTCGATTTTCAGTGCTATTGTAGGGATAGGGGCAACGTTTTTTTTCTGGAAATCTCCCCCTTTTTTGGTCTCATCTTATTGGGAGGGCACTTACGAACACTTTTGGTCGTTTGTACCAACCCCGTGCGGGCTACGGTTTTCGAGAAATTTGCAGTTTTTGAAATCCGACTTTCTTCGAAATTGCGTATATCTCGAGAACGGTAGCCCGTACGGGGTTGGTGCAAAGTACTAAAAAAAAGTGTTCGTAAGTGCTCCACCGATAAGATGAGACCAAAAAAAGGTGGAATTTTACAAAAAAAAAAAAACGATCCGAAAAATTTCAGTCCCAGAAACAGCGTTTTTAGGACTGACAAATTTTGAATCCACTTTTTTTTTTCTTAATATCTCCCCTTTTTTTGTCCTCATCGTGTCAGGAGCGCAACTAGAAACACTTTTGGTCCTTTACATCAACTTCCTAAAGGTCACCATTTACGAGTAATTGGCCATTCTTTGAATATGGTCATTTTACAATACGACGTATATCTCGAAAACGGTAGCCCAAACGCGGTTGGTGCATAGGACTAAAAGTGTTCGTAAGTGCTCCCCCAACACGATGACATCAATAGAAGGGAAGATTTCTAGAAAAAAAAAAATATTCAAAAATTTTCTAAGTTCAAACTCGATTTTCAGTGCTATTGTAGGGATAGGGGCAACGTTTTTTTTCTAGAAATCTCCCCCTTTTTTGGTCTCATCTTATTGGGAGGGCACTTACGAACACTTTTGGTCGTTTGTACCAACCCCGTGCGGGCTACGGTTTTCGAGAAATTTGCAGTTTTTGAAATCCGACTTTCTTCGAAATTGCGTATATCTCGAGAACGGTAGCCCGTACGGGGTTGGTGCAAAGTACTAAAAGTGTTCGTAAGTGCTCCACCGATAAGATGAGACCAAAAAAAGGTGGAAATTTACAAAAAAAAAAAAAACGATCCGAAAAATTTCAGAGTCCCAGAAACAGCGTTTTTAGGACTCTGACAAATTTTGAATCCACTTTTTTTTTCTCAATATCTCCCCTTTTTTTATCCTCATCGTGTCAGGAGCGCAACTAGAAACACTTTTGGTCCTTTACATCAACTTCCTAAAGGTCACCATTTACGAGTAATTGGCCATTCTTTGAATATGGTCATTTTACAATACGACGTATATCTCGAAAATGGTAGCCCGAACGCGGTTAGTGCATAGGACTAAAAGTGTTCGTAAGTGCCCCCCTAATACGACGGGACCAAAAAAAGGGAAAAATCGGAGAATTTTTTTTAAAAAAAAATTTTAGCGAAAAAAAAATCTAAGTCCAAAAAAAAAAATTTTCTCAAAAAAATCTTTTTTCATGTTTTCTTGGCGTCTCATAGTGCCTATACTCCAACTCAGAAAATTTTTCTAAGTCCTAAAAATAGTGCCCCTAAGGCTACACTCCAACCCTGATTTTAAACGAAACTATCGCTTCAACCCCTGTTCTCGACCTCGAGGTTTCATAGAGAAGGAGCTCAGCTTGAACGCAGATATTTTACTGGAGGGTGGTACTTCCCCGAACAAGACAGCCCAAATCTGCAATGACTGCGACAATTTATATGTATATCCAATGCTCTACTTCTAAAAAAATATTTTAATTATTATTATTTAAAATTTATATCATATATTATTTTTCTACTAAAATTAATATTTCTAGTTTTAAAAAAAAATTCTACTCCAAATAATTCTTTATATTCAAACTTCTTTTAATGATATAGTCATTATAAGAAGTTTGAAATATAAAGAGGAGAAGTCATGGAGAAGTTAATAATTATTTCTTTTAAAAGTAAATGCGTCTTCTCTGTGATCGTTGGTATATTAAGGTCAGCAATGATGATTACAACTATGTTTGGCGGTGTGAGCCATACGCTCCCGCAATAGCCCGGTGTCATAGCAAATGGCGTTAGTACGCCAGAAGCTACTCGGATCAAAAAAACACCACAATGCGACATGCAAGCTCGTTAGTTTCCTCGTATGGTATCTCTTGACTACAGTGCGAGAAATGCCTGTGCCTAAAGAGGAGTCAACTTTTCAAGTGGGTAGTATAATAGTTGAGAATTTATCCATTCTAAAAAATCACTTGTATATTCTTCATAAAATATAATATGAACCAACACAAAGGTGCTGTAAGTGAATAAATTGTGAACTTTTCATTTCAGATATCCCAGGAGCGGCGACGCGGTGTCTGCCCCCACATTGCCTACACTTTGCACTTTGACATTTCACAGGAATGTTTAGGATCAACAGGTGGTCGCCATGGCAACGCCAAGCGCTGACCTTTCCTTATTCGGGACACGGGTACAGATAAACTCCCCTGACATCATTTTGTAGGAGGTAATTTTATTGAGATATTTCATTTAACTTATTTATTGTTTTGGTAACTTAATTAGGTTCTATATTTTAACTAAATTATATACCTCATTAGTCCATTTCTAATCAAGTTGCTCCATTAAGCGATCTGGGTTCAATTCTCAAATCAGAACATCAATCCCAAAACGATCAATGGTTTTCTGTGTTGTTCTATAGATAAATATATTTGTTTCAAATAAACTGGATTGGATGATGACTGACTTGTCATTTTATGCCAGAGGAAGTAAGCATACAAATAGTTTACTACGTCAATCTTGTATACATACAAAATTAGCATATGGAGTAACAGCGATGGTATCATTACGTAGACGACTATGACCAGACAAGTATTTTTAGGCGAACCCAATAATTTATCTGACCTACGTAACTCGGTAACTATTCAGTCCGGGCGTCGACGTCACGGGAGCACGCGTACACCACGCGGCTAATTGTAGCATGACCAAAACGGTCTTCGTAGCCGTCACCGGGCGCGTAGCGTACGAAATAGGAGCGTGATTCAGCCGCACGGAGAAAGTGGTGGCATCAGCCGCCAGAGCGGCGACGCCGCCGGCGGCCCGCGGCTCGGCAGCGGCGCGGCACCAGCAGCGCGACGTCACGCGCGCGGCACGATCGGGCGCGACGAGCCTCCGCGCCCACGCACGCCGCCCGCGCGCTCACGCCGCCCGCCGTCGCACCGCCATCACTACACTTGTCTTGTGCGCCCCGCGCTTTTCGCGCGCCTCCCTTCGACGTCGCGACGCCGCGCCATTTTCTTGCGCACGTGGGCGACGCCGGTTGCCGCGCGAGGGCGCTCGCTGCGAACGCCATTAACACCGCCGTCGTGAATGAATGCCGACCTCGAGCGGGTGGCTGGCGTCCATTGATAGGGCGCGCGGCGGGCGACGACCGGCCGCGCGTTCACACGGGGGCGGCCTGCTGCACGCCCTCGTCGCACGAGCGCGCCTCAGTCGAGGATGTGGCGTTCTCCGCGCGACGACACTCACCGCGTGCGAAATCTGTGTTCATTTATCAGTAGATACTCGTGACCCTTTTGTGTGATTATTGTGCCGCGTATTAGTAGTTTCCTAAACGTAATGTTCTGTGATCGCGTCAATTCGGTAAGTAGGACTTAAGTTAGGTAGTTAGAGTGTCGAGTAGTGCTGAGAATCAGGCCCTCGTGCCGCAGCAGTGCGGGACAGTGGATGTGATTGAGCGCGCGGACATCCGCGCACGGTGGTGTGGTGTGTACAGTGCGGGAATGCTCGTGCCATGCTCTCGGTGCTCGCGATGCGTCGGCCGGAGGACGAGGAGCTGGGCGGTCGGGACGACGACGAGTTCGTGGACATCTCTCACATGCAGCTACTGGTGGAGGCGGGCCCCAGCGGGCTGCACTACGGAGGCCCGCCGCCGCCGCTCGCGCAGCCCCAGCCCTACGCGCAGCCGCCCGCGCACTCGGCCGCGTCCACGGCCTCCACCACCGCGTCCGTAGACGACCTGTTCGCGCTCTACTTTACACCCACCTCGCATGGTGAGCATTATCTAGGTATGAAAAGTAAAACTGGTGTACCATGTAAACCGGTTGCATATAACGTACATGACAACATTGACAACTAAGATATTTTACTATATGTATTATGATATGATAATAACAGTGATATACTATGATATGATATGCATAGTGTACAAGTTCATGACAGGTCAAAGTTACGCATTGTATGGTGGTGGAAACATGGTAAAAATACAACAAATCGTTACTAATATTATAAATTATGGGTGTGTCGATGGATGTATGTATGTTTGTTACTTGCTGGACAGATTATCTTGTTTGGTATAGTATAATGATAGTTGTATTAACTGTACTAATACATAACATAGTTTTTATCCCGTATTGCTCGGGACCGGGAACAACAAGATTTCGCGGGAAAAACCTCGGGCATCGGATAGTAAATAATAAAGTCTTAGCCTCGAGCATCAGGTATGATCTTACTCCGAGTCAGACACGAATAGTGCAATCTTAAAAAAACATTTTTATTTATTACTAATCGGATGTAAATATGCTAATAGACAAAACATATACTTAGGTATAGGCACGTGCAACTTATAGTTGCAAATATTATTTATGGCCCATAATCATTGTATAAGCAAACAGGTTTAGTATTTTCGAATGCGACAATCAAATTATGCAAACGTACTAATTCACAAGATACATTTTCATATTGATAGATGCGACGTTTATTTAAATAAAAAAACATTCAAATGCGTGACAGCCCCCGCACAGTGTAGGGTTCCGTATTTGTTGTGCTTTCAGTGCTTACAAATGAGTCCAATATCATATTTTATCACATTTGTAAGTTTTAATCAAAGAAATTTTGAAAATTGATACGATAAATGTAAATAATTTTGAAACGGATCATTGTATCGAAAAATGATCTTCCCACACCCTATGTTGATAACGATGATTTTAAGAGACCTATCTGACATTCGAAATCGATCGGCGCGAAAAAAAAATCATTCTCTCTTTACATGTAGGTAGGGCAGGCACTCCAAAAAAAATATTTTTCAAAATTTTGTTCCAGCACTTTTATAGCATTGTTCATATGTGTATACATACCAAATTACAGCTTTCTAGCATTAAGCGTCTAAGCGTTAGACCGCGGACGGACAGACGGACATGGCGAAACTATAAGGGTTCCTTATAGTTTACTACAGAGCCCTAAAATGGATAATTTTTTTACCTAGGTCGATTGAATAGATGGTGTTTTCGAAATCGCTCAGGAATATTCAATAAAAAATACTTGCTAAAATGAAAATTACCGGTTTTTGTGATTTTAAAACATGATTTGTTTCAGACAGTTTTCTCGATGGAAAAAAATATAAAATTGTTGTGTAAATAAGAAGTCTTCATCTTTTTGTGTGCTTACCGCACTCGTGTCAGTGTTTTCAAGTCACTTAACGGCCACTGACGACTGTTACCTATCGTCAATATTCGGGACCGACAGCTCATGTACGATTATTATGTACTTCAGTTTTTCAGTCATAGTTGAATCACACATTATTTTTATAATGACAACGGTGAAAACTAGATACAGAATAACATGAAAACTGTCTTGATCGCTACAATTAAAAAAACGGTCAAGTACGTGTCGGGCCACGCACAAGGCAGGGTTCCGTATTGGCTACGCATTTCTTGCTTGCAGAGGAGTACAATGCCATATTCTATGACATTTGTACGTTTTCTTCAAATAAATTTTACTTTTTATCTTCGTTGGCTATTACTCTCGTGTGCTGCAGGGTCGCAGGGGCACGATGTGTTCTCCTTACACTTGAATCGGTTCAAGTATTCGGAGAAGCCACCATGCCCTGTCAGTGTTTGTGCAGTCTGTTTATAGAAAACTATAAGGGTTCCTTGTATTTTACTACGGAACCCTAAAAACGAATGGTCAGTTTAAGTTATATCTATTTAGTAATCTGCGGTTTAAGGCAAGAGTGAATAGGCTACCATTGAGTCAGTAAGCTGCAGCTTAAACCTCTTAATCGCTTACCATCAGGACAGTGGTCAAGTGGTCAATCTCTGAACTGAACTGACTCATATTAGATAGAAAAATACGTAAAACTTAGTCTTGCAGATTGATAGTTTTGTGTGTCTGCTTGGTATTTTTGAGAGCTAGAGCTTCATAAGCTAGTTTCATAGCTATGTCAACTCACCTTAAAAAAATATTTACAAGGTAAGAAAACTATGAGGTATTATTTATAATCGAGACTCAACACATTTTATTGCTATCTGGCATTCCGATTTCGCACATTGTAGACTTATTCGACATTGGTACCTACTTGTATTATGGCTCGTAAAAATTCGGATCAGCGTTCTGTATATTGTTCTTATCTGCACCGGACGAGGCTAATCGGCTGCGTCTGCGCAACAGTCGCTATCGGCCTTCACCAGACACATTTATTTATTTATTTATTTATAGTGACAACTTTGTGAGGATTATGATATAAATAAATATAAATCACACAGATTGAGCTAGCCCCAAAGTAAGGTCCAAATTTTATAACAAATACATATTAGATAAACATCCAAGACCCAGGCCAATCGGAAAAAGTTCGTTTTTAAAAGCTTTTATTTAACTTGACCTGTATGTATGTATGTATGTAAGGGTGGAATCTTGGAACGAAAATTTGAACCACTTCCCGAAGACCGATTGAGCTGAAATTTTGCTTAAAATTGTAGATCAGATGACAATACAATATTATTAAAAGCTTTTATTTAACTTGACCTATATGTATGTATGTAT
Organism: Endotricha flammealis; assembly: GCA_905163395.2. Taxonomy (NCBI): domain Eukaryota; kingdom Metazoa; phylum Arthropoda; class Insecta; order Lepidoptera; family Pyralidae; genus Endotricha; species Endotricha flammealis. The sequence continues at coordinate 7,617,315 of LR990863.1, read as the reverse complement.
GTAAGGGTGGAATCTTGGAACGAAAATTTGAACCACTTCCCGAAGACCGATTGAGCTGAAATTTTGCTTAAAATTGTAGATCAGATGACAATACAATATTATGATAACAAAATTACGATACAGCCGTTTTGTGTTCCGTTTTTCGTACAAAACCGTTCCGACCAAAAACCTATAGGGTACTTCCGGTTGTCCTAGAATCATGAAATTTGGCAAGAAGCAAGATGATGTAGCACAAGTACAGGAATAAATCTGAAAGTCGTAAATTTGTAGTTACTTCTTCTTCTTTAAACAACCAATATAATGTGACCCTACCCTTGGTACATTTTACGTAAGTACATGGCTCTTTTTATACCGGTTTTGAATTAAAATGTATTTTATCTATTACTAGCTTTTCCTCGCGGCTTCGCTCGCGTTAATTTTATGACATAGATCTCGTTTGACAACAAAACAACCCATTGCGCGACTTGTGGCGCCATCTGTTGGCCGATAGCTTCCCATACAACGCCCTCTATAGTAGAAAAAATATTTTCCCTTTGGATTGACATACTTTCACGGGTAAAAAGGTAGCCTATGTTGGGCTCTGTACCCCTGACAATATATATACAAATTTTCATAATGATCAACTGATTAGTCAAGCCGTGAAGGAATAACAAACAAACAAACTCACTTTCTCATTTATAATATTAGTATGATAGTATGATTATGGGAAGGAACCCTCATGCGCGAGTGTTGTATTCAAACAGAATTAAAATAATTATATATAAATAAATATACAGGGTGAAAAAAAACGACCGACACAGCCGAAAGTTTCATGAGGTACCTTAGAGACGTGCGTTTTGTGGTTTAATTTAAAATATTTTATTTTTAATAAATGCACTGACCTTGTTAATTTCCTACGTATTGATAACCTAATTCCACGCGGCAATAATGCATTAGACAAAGATACTTAAACAGGCGGATATATTCGTTAAAAACCACTAAAAATAAAAAAAAATCGTGGTCAATTTACCGATTTTAAAAAACGTCCTTTATACGGCTGATTTTTAGGGATGAAAACACGACAAATGTTTGTTATTAACCCACTTGTTACTGACATATCAAATTGTGTCCGAAACTATGTATTAGAATCTGTGAAGCTAGATGTACTTATTAGAAAAAAAATCTTTCACCAGCATGAAGAAGATGTATAGATAGACCTCTTTAGAAATTTCGGCTGTGTCTTTCGTTCCGTTTCACCCATTTTAGGGACATACCACAGATTGAGCTAGCCCCAAAGTAAGTTCGAAACTTGTGTTATGAGATACTAACTCAACGATACTAAGTATAAATAACAAATACATATATAGATAAACATCCAAGACCCAGGCCAATCGGAAAAGTTCGTTTTTCATCATGAACCGAAACTCGACCAGGATTCGAACCCGGGACCTCCTGGGTGGCGGTCTGGTGTGGTAACCATTACGCCACAGAGGTCAATCATCAATCAAAAGAAAGAAAGTTAGTTTATTTTCTGTTGACTTATCTTCATTATATATAATATAATACATATAAAAGAATACCGTGATAACGGTGACTGACAGGTAACGCACAGCCTAAACCCTTGGACCTATAGACTTGAAATTTGGAGAGAAGGTTCCTTGTGTATTCTAGGGGAGCACTAAGAAGGGATTTTTGTAAACTCCACCCCTAAAGAACCGAAAAGAAATGGCAAAGTTTTTTCATTTTATTTAGAAAACCAACAGCGTTACATAAAATAGTTACAAATTATATTAATACTAGCGGCCCGGCCCGGCTTCACACGGGTTATAACTATCTGCCTGTGTTAAACAGTCGTATACTTACCTACATATAAGTCGTATACTTAATTAACCTCCGACAAATTTTAATCAAATACTTACTGATTGGATTTTACTCAAATACTTAACACTTCCACCAAATAATTTTATCAAATGATAACACGAAACCAATAAAAAATGCGACAGATGTCAAAAGAAGCCCAAACAAAGGACTAAATTAAAAGTATGTAAGTATCTATCTATTTACAATCCATCCCACCAAAAATTATAACACGAACAAAATGCGCCCTTAATATTAATTTTACAATAATGCAAGATGTGAAAAGAAGTCCAAACAAAGTAGGTTAGGTACTATAAATTAAAAGTATATACATAAAACTTTTATGTAGGTACATACTTTGTAAAAGTAAGTACCTATCTCTATTTACAATCAATATATCGCACCTGACTATCAACTTAGTATTAAGTCAAAAAACGCTGTTTCGAGATATAGCGTTTTGAATATTCAAAAAATCATTACGTGTGAACCTTACGTCTTTAAGGTCTCATTTTTACGTTGATATAAAGGTGCATTCTTCATCTTCTTATTCAGTTAAAATAAAGGCTTGTGGCCCCATATTTTCCAAGTTACAAGTATTTTTTTAGAACCATTCAGAGTTAATACCATGTTACCTTCGCAACTAAATATTATTTTTTGGTTAATACTCTACAACATGTTTTAAAGTACGCAATTCGTTTGTTCAGGAGGTTGTCAAAATGAAATAATACGATCAAAATCAGGTTTTTATTTCGCTGTATTAAACAAATTACATAGTATGTCAAAAAAAAGTAATTTTAGGTACATAATCTTGAGACAAAAAACTTAGTTTTTATTAGTTACTCAATATCATTATTAATACAGTCTTCTGTTATGTACTTTTAAGCTCAAAAATATTATTAATTTAACAGTCTTCTGTTACTTGTAAACTCAATAATATTATAAAATTAACAGTGTTCTATTACTTCAAAACTTAAAAATATTATACTCAAAAAATATCATAAAATTAACAGTGTTCTATTACTTCTAAACTCAAAAATATTGTAATTTTAACAGTCTTTTATTACACAGTATTAAATCAGTCTCAAAAAAACCCTTGCTCGATAAAACTAATCGGGACAAGCCCACTACACATTCCCACCGATGTGTCTCCTGTGTAGCCAGGATCAACAACGGCGACCTCAGATTGACAATAAGCAATGAAGCTTATTGACGGCCCGGGGGAGAAAACTACAGCTGTCTTGGAACTCACAACGAATTTAATCAGAAAGAAGATAGTCGGATATTGAAAGGACTTCCCTCCTTAACAACTACGTGAGAAACAGCAATTTGAATCAAAAGGCATTATACCCTAGAGAGATGGCAAATCAAGTGAGGCTCGATTGCCGTGCACCACGGTCTATTGTTACGTTACTATTGGGACCTAATTCTATGATGCTATGAGCTGTTGTTTACTATTTTGATTCCAATAATATGTATTGCAAAACCTACTAAATGCCTGATATCTCTCTCAGCTTGCTATGAGATCAGGATAATAAACTACGCCCGAAGTAACATGTAAAGAATCCAACATGATTACGCGTTCGTCATGCCAAAGATCACATTCCTACAGAACGTGATGAGCTGTTTGTTCTACTCTGGTATTCGTGGTCGAACACTTACAAAAAGGAGAAGGTACAACCTTGAAATAAAATAACTTGGCCTTAAAGTTTCCGTGTCCCGTTAAAAATTGAGCTACTTGATAGTCGACCTCTAGCCACATTTTCTTGTATAAAACTAGTCATAAAAAAGCTAAACAACTTCAAAAAGAAAACATAAATTCTTATAAACGAAAGCAACTAACAACATTCTGTAAAATTTCAACATTCTGGAAGATTCTGTAGGAAACACGGCGGCGGTGCGGTGGACAGTTCTCATCAGGTTCATACGTGGGGTCTACGATGAAATCGTCCAAAGATTGATAAGGATCAATTGCAGAATGTTTTTTTTCGGGTGAAGAAATGCAATAAGAGCTACTCAGAAATCGCTCTCATTGTAATTTACTGCCATTAGTATTCCTGATATTCTTTTATGTCTGTCCATTTTGTAAGATGACACTAGAATAAAATGAAACCAACAATGATATTCAACACGTCATAGAGTTGTAAGTCTAAATAAAGGAACTCGTATGGATATTAAAAAACTGCACTATAGTCATATCTCAAACAAATTTAGTGCATTAAAGTGTCATTTATAAATAAAACATTACCAACCACAAAAAATGAAATAACTGAACAGGTTAAATAGTAACAACTCCTAATAAAATTTAGTTTCGTGAAATTATTGACAAACAATACAGTATCAAGTAAAAGATAATTTTAATAAAATTACTCACCTTTGCGGATATTTTGTCGGGTTGATGTATTATATCAAAATACGACACAAAATAGCATGCGGTCTCTGTAAATACTGAGTGGCCAGTGAATCAACTGCGATGCGACTGTTTGACAGGCGCGCGGGGAGGAGCGGTACATTAGGTAACAGTGGCATAACACGCCATCTATCAGAGAACCCAATGACTTAGAAATACCATTGTTTTATCAGTTTGTAGAGAAAAAAATCTACATTCCGAATATAATTTTAACTCAAAAATCAAAAATTTTGAGATAATACTAAGTTGATAGTAAGGTGCGATATGTATTAAACCAAACAATCAATATATTATACCAAATACCACGAAACAAATAAATAAATAAAATGCGCCTAAAAAGAAACCAATAAAATAAACCTTCCCTATATATATAATTTTTAAACAGCGCCACCTAGCGTAATTAAAATAAAGGGCTTTAATTTTCGCGCGATATTTATAATTTGATGAATACGTAATCATAGCGCGATGTAACTTTTGAATAGCGCCATCTAGCGTAGAATAGAAAGAACTTGAATTAATTTCGGCAAGCGCGTAAATTTTATGCTATAACTTCTATAGTATCTATTTAAATTATATGTGTAAAGTAAAGATTATAATAATGTACATGAAATGCTTAAGGTAACTAACGTAGTTAACTGGATAAGGATTAATACTGTATACAGTGTATACGTCAAAATCGGTTTCCAATTTCCGCATTATTACTCGGAAATCGCTTTTTATTTTATAATAAGTTATCCGTAAACGATAAATATATGCTATCGCGGACTTTTTTGGAGACCTAAATAAGAGGAATATCCTATAATTTTTGTTTTGTAAGTATCTATGTATAATTGTTTGGCACGCTCTGCAGCCTGAACGACTCGTTGGATTTTAGCTTGAGAGGTGTCGTTAGATTTGTATTTACTGTGAGAGTGACACTGGATATATCAAAATTAAAAAAATGGCGGATTTTTGGCGTCAAATTGGAATATTGCTCACTCTGTAGCCTAAACGGCTTGAAGGATTTTAGCTTCAAAGGCGTCGTTAGAATCGTATTAATTGTGAGAGTGACACTGGTTATAAATTTTTAATCAGAACACGACTTAAGCTGGGAGTACCTCCACGCGGTAAAGGCGGAAACAGTTTAACTGGCTAAAACTCCCATAATTAAATCAATATCTTCGGGCTTATGTTGTTGTCATTGTGTGCACCTTTTGATATCCACCTCCTATTTGGAAGTAGCCTACCCGGTAACGCAGGGGAGCAGCATATAGCATAGGTATACTATCTAAGTATTATACCATCGTACAGAAATAGTCGAGACCTACCTCAACAAATAGGTATTTTTGGAGTTATAAATTATAAATTTAAAAAAATTTTTGGAGTGAAAACTTCTTTAACGGCGCTTGGCACTTTTTTAAATGGGTAAAAAATGTTAAACTCGCGTGAGATCTCGCGTCAGATCCGTAGCCTGATCGTACTAGACGGATGGAGAGGACGTTGATGTTTAAGTTTTCACTTCTGCCGGCACTTCCGGAGTGCAACCCGTCCTTTTTTTTGTTTGTTTTGTTTGTCCTCACTAGGACAGGCAAAGGATGTTATGCCATCCATGACCAACCATGCAGCCAAGTCGTTTGTAAAATTTATTTATTTATTTATTTATTTAGGCACACAATACAGATTACAGTCAACATGGTTATACATAAAAACAGTATTGGAACTAATCTAGACTATAATCCAATGACACGCGTGCACATCATGATTTTACTTAGTATGTAAACAATTTTGATTTTATAATTATTTTAAACAGTTTTAACAAATTTTGATTTTAACAACCATAAAGAGTAAGAAGAAGAAAAGAAAAAAAAAAGTGATTATTGATCATTTTGAAAGTACAAAATTAAATTGATTGATTAAACGATTCAAATAAAATTATTTTTAAGCTGTTCTGGAAGCTCCGAAGACTCGAGTCAAATATGTCAATATGATTGACAGCATTAGAGTTCGACAACAGGTCACACAGGACATAAAGGCGACACATGCGAACCACAGGATTGAAAAATGACGTATTATTTGTGTAAACCCTTAGAGCGAAGATGGGTGGGGTCGAATCACGCGAACGAAACTTGGTCTTAAAATTGAGAAGCGAAACTAGAGACGGGGAGTCCACTCCGTTGTTTACAATTTTATAAAGATAAGATAGTGCTGAATAATTACGTCTATTCTCCAAAGTACTTATCTTAAATTTGGTTAACCTATCCTCATAGGAGACAAGTTGGCGATTTAAACCAGCCTTGTAACATAGAAGTTTTAAGAATTTCTTCTGCACCCTCTCAATGGATCCAATATGGATACTGTAGTAAGGTGACCAGATAATAGAGTTGTATTCAAGTATGGATCTCACCAAAGTATTATATAAGTATATATACGACTGCAAGTTTTTGAAGTCCTTAGTGGATCGCGCAATAAATCCAAGCATCTGCGCTCCTTTCTTCATGATATAGTCGTAGTGAGTGCGAAAGGAAAGGTCCTCTTCAAAGTGAACTCCCAAGTCTCTCACAATATTTCTCCTTTCCAGCACCCGACCATTAATGGAGTAATTAAATATTATTTTAGATATCCACGTATCGCAACCAGTTGACTCCTATGAGACAGGTATGAATCCACCCAGCGCAAAAGATTTCCATGTACACCATAAGCTGCGAGCTTGCCACAAAGGATTCCGTGATTTACCTTATCAAATGCTTTTGCAAAGTCGGTATACACAGAATCCACCTGGCAACGCTTAGCGAAAGCACCACACAAATAATTTTTGTACTCCAAGAGATTACTAGCTGTTGATTTTCACCTTACAAAACCGTGCTGATTTGGCGAAATCATCGGCTTGAGATGGTGATACAGTTTATCGTAAATGATGGATTCAAATAATTTCCCAAAACATGATAGAATGCTTATGGGTCTATAATTTTTACATTCTGTTTTATCACCACCTTTATGCACAGGGATAATGTTAGCAATTTTCCAGAGATTGGGGAAAACACCGGTTGTTATAGAAGTGCCAAATAAAATACATAATGGAGTGCTAAGTTCTCTGCCACATGTCTTGATAAAAGACGGAGGTGTACCGTCAGGGCCAGCGCCTTTATTTGCATCGAGTAACTTAATCTTTGATAGCACGTCATTTTCACTTATCATGATGTTATTTATGGAGTAGTTATGATGACTAAAGTTATCGTTGTTACCTCCTGTTGGTGTCGATGTCTCATAAACTGATCCGAAGTAGGAAGAAAACAATTCGCATATGCTTTTAGGATCAGAAGCCTACCTATTGTCATACCTCATGATTGAAGGCACAGAGTTAACTTTTCTCTTGCTGTTGACATGTCTCCAAAAGTGCTTGACGTTAGACTTTAATGATTGTTCTACAGACGCAAGATAAATACTGTAACATTTACGAATAAGCCGTTTACTTCTCTCTCGCAATAAATTGAATGTATCGTAATCTCTGGGGTTATGGTACTTTTTAAACTTTCTATGATACTTGTTTTTTTTCCTTCAAGCACTTTTTTATAGATGGGCTAAACCAAAAAGGATATTTATCAGTCTCATCTCTTTTAAGTGGTGTATGAGAGGCAATAATTGCGCGAAGCCTTTCGTAGAAAATATCTAAAGCGAGGTTAACATCATTCGTAGACAACATCGAGCCCCAGTCCGCTTCCCTTAACTCCTGTTTAATGTTATCGAAATTGCATTTGTTATAATTGAAGCGTGTACTACAACTAGACTTTATGAATTTAGAATTGGTTTTGTATTCTTGTATAACAACTTCAAGTGCCGGATGATGATCGTCCAGACGACTCAACGGGTCTGCTTTAGATACTCGCAAAGAGAAAAAATGCGACCATAGACTATAGATTTTGTTGATTAATTCTAATTAGTTCTCTATGACGATTGAACTACAATCGATGAATGCTGCGCTCCAGCTGCGCTACAATGTGACCGTAAATGGAATTTTATGCTCACATTGTTCACTTTACATTAGGTTCTCAAAAATATCATGAAATTTCATAAATTATCGTATGAAACAGTAAAATTATCGTGCCCCCCGTTATTATTTTATATCGTATAGGACATCAAACTATGGTATATTTACGATAATTATTGCATGGTTGGCAACACGACTGACTGACAGACTGATTTATCAACGCTCAGCCCAAACCGCAGGGTTTATGTCTTCTATACATATATATAAAAGAAGACTCTGGGTGACTGATATATCAACGCACAGCTCAAACCGCTGGGTGTAGAGACTTCAAATTTGGCACATAGGTTCCTTATGAGGTCTAGGGGTACACTAAGAAATGATTTTTCAAAACTCACCCCCCAATGGGGTGAAACGAGGGTCCAAAGTTTGTATAGAGAAACAAGATTAGTCAGTCACCATTTTATTCGAAACTTCAGAGGAGTACTTCTGGTGCTTAATGAGTAAGTACGTGTTTCAGGATTTTTCAAAATTCAACCCCTAAAATGAGGTGACAAAACGTGAAAAAAGAAATGGGTTGAAATAAAGTTTAAAAAATATGGTATAAAGAGTTTGTATGCAATAAAGCAGACCGGACCGGACCGGATCGGACTAGATATCTTTATATATAAAATTCAAAGTCCTGTTTATGTTTTGATGCCTGTATGTTTTTGACGCCTGTCTGTCGTTTGAACGCGCGCACATCTTTAACTACTGTTACTGAACGGATTTTGCTACTGTTCGCAGAAAATAATGCTCGGCTTGAAGCAGGAAAAGTTATCAGGAATAGTTATATACCTAAAGGTATTTGAACATTTCACGCGGACGAAGTCGCGGGTGACAGCTAGTAATAATACAATTGAAGAGAATGAAGTGAAATTATCAGATTATTTTAAATTTTAAGTGCGTATCTTTTAAGCGAGCTTTCCCTTTTTGTGACTACTTTAATTCCGTGAAAATAGGCGTGGCTTTCAGAGCTTGTCTCCTATTGGCTGCTGAACCACGGAGCAAGTTCATTGATTTTACCTGTTTATGAAAAATATATCTAGCTCCGCCTTCGTAATCATCAAATCTATGTTGATTCTGCAACCATTCCCCTAAAGCCTATTCGCCATTGGACTTTTCCCCGACAACGATTCTTTTATATCCATTTCGCCAGCAGACTCTTTCACCTATGGACATTTTTCCGACAGAACATTTTATTTTCGTCGATTCGATTGAAGCGAGCCATAAATATATTTTTACTTTGTATAAAATCAAAGCTCAAATTCTTTTTCGTGACAATTTATTTGCAATTGGTTCATATCGGATTACGGCCTACATTGTTCCAATTTCATTATTGCTAATGGCTAGAAATGATTGATTTATATGATCCAGTATTCATAAATAGTAGGGGAGCCGACGATGCTAAATTTGTTGTCACTCGAGCGCTCTGGAAACCTACATAATTTCGAAGATTAGGTGAATAGAATTAGAGCCAAAAATGTTAAGTGATGTTTTCCCGTTCATTGGTGACAAAAAACTAACTTCTTCTCGTCGAAATTTGCAGATTATATTTCCCGTTATCCTTGAACTATTTACGTGAAAATAAAAATAAATTTTGACCGCGCTTGAGAATGTCAAGGTGTATGTTTTGCAAATTCAAAACTCCCCCACTCCACTCCCTTACGTCGCATTAAAATCGGAAAGGAGACTTGGCGGAAGTGGTCTATGAACCAATACAAACATGGGTAGGGAATTTATGATAAGGGTCCTCAACTAGACCTTCATGTGTAGAGAGATCAAATTCAGTCCCGGCAGTTTCGAGATAAGTGGCAGTTTATAAAAATCTATCTGCTACGATTTTTTCACAGTAAAAGTATCAGTAGCAAAACGAGTACGGAATTTGTGACGGGATACCTCCACTAGACCCCCATAGTGACATCAAAATTTGTCCCGGCAGTTCCGAGATAAATGGCAATTTATGAATATCCTTACGGTTTTTTTCACCGTGAGTGTATCAATAGCGATGTGGGTATGCAATTTATGTTGGTATACCTGCACTAAATATTCATAGTAAGTTGCATCAAAATTTGTCCCGGCAGTTCCGAGGCAATTTATGAATACCCTACTGCTACGTTTTTTTTTTACATTGAGAGCATCAATAGCGATACGAGTATAGAATTTATGACGGGATATCTCCACTACACCCTCATTGAAAGGGAGATAGGAGAGGTACCCCATCATAAATTTCATACCCGATCATTCGAATCCCGGTCGGGTCATGATGAAAAACGAACTTTTCTTATTGACCTAGTCTTGGATGTTATCTATGTATTTGTTTTAAAATATAGTATCGTTGAGCTAGTATCCCATAACACAAGTTTCGGACTTACTTTGGGGCTAGCTCAATCTGTGTGATTTGTCCCTATATATTTATTTATATATCGAATTTACGTTCTTCCAGTACCTGTATAGAAAATTGCGTATTTTACCCATCATCATCAACATCTTACAGCCCGATTGCTCTCTTGGTTGTGTGAGTACAGATTGTGGTAATGAATGAAAGTTCTGTACCAGAGGTCCGGGTTCTACCTGTGATACCCTAGGTGTTGATCACTTACCATCAGGCGGGTCATAAGTTTGTTTGCCACAAAAATATATGGTGCAAAAAAAATGGTGTAACACATGAATCCTTTTATGTTATTTAACTTTTATTGAATTTTGGAAAGTTAGAATCGTAATCCAAAGTCAAAAATACTTAATTCTGTGGGCCCTTGCTGGCACTTAGACACGTCATTTACAATGAGAGAGTAGACTTTCACGGGCATATTCTCTCGCCGTGTAGTATGTATTATTATTCTGTACCTACCTATTACATAAATAAGTTACTCTATAAACTACCATTTCGGAAAAAAGCAAAATGACCACCGGTAAAAGAATATTAAGAAATCCTTGATAGTAAATAGAACTTATTTTAAAGAAAATTAGAAGAGTAAAGAAAATCTTTCATTTACCTACGTAAAAAAGTTTCTGATTACTTTAATGATGGTTTTTTAGAAAAAAAAATGGACGTGTACAAAAGTAATATTCAAAGTAAAACTTATCGCTGATTCGATATTATCGCTAAAACTTTCTTGCAATTCACAATTTCCTTTATGGTTGGTGGCACGATCATAGCCTAAAAGCCTAGCTTACATACGGGCTGGTTGCGCATAATGCGCATTTCTTTTATTTTTACTGATTACAACCTAATGACTGTCTAGTGTCTGGCCATACACTGAATTTCAATGACATCAACGTGTACAAACGCTGTGTAAATCAATACGTAAAACTCTCCTTTCTTGCACCGTGTAGACTTTTAAGTCAAAAAGATGCATCCTACGCATCCTCGTGTCAGCGTCGGTTCGTTAGAGGTGCCCACATACTACAGTCATTACACCTCTCTGGACGTTCCCAGATGAGTGATAGCCGGCAGCCGCTGCGGCTTTTGTGTACCGCAGCCCGCGGCCACTGAGGGCACGCACGTGCTTTTGTGGCGACCCGCGCCGTCTCACGTCACCACACATAAATTGACATCTAGCATTCGCTAGACAAATAACTGCCGCGTATCTGTACCGCGCGGTCTGCTTTGTTCCCGTACAGAATTACTATTTCCCTAGATATAGGTACTTTGTACAACAATGCTGGTTGTTTGGACAAGGGCATTCTACCATACAAACCTCAAATCTTTTAAAGACTACCTATTCATATTTTCCATAAGAGCTCTTGTTATGAAATAGAATGATGTTCTATCGCTTCTCTATTTTCTTCCAAAAATATTTACAACTTGTTATGTAGCAATCATACATTTATAGAAATAGAATCAAGGACCACTAACATAAGAGTTAATTTTAATAGATATTTACCTGTTATAGCTAACTCCTACGTCACTTACATCTTTAATGTCCCTTCAAATCTGTATACATTACACCTGCCCCATTAAAATGGTCTTCTTCTTCTTTGTCGTGTTCTTCATTACTGAAGGTCGTGTCCACATTGGAGTTTCAAAGCAAGAGTCGTCAAAGCCTTCCAACCATCTCTATCCTCGGCTTTTCTTAGGGCGTCTGGTACAGGGGTACCGAGCAGCTGTTTGACTTGGTCCACCCAGCGCGTCGGTGATCTGCCCCGCGGTCGTTTTCCCTCCACTTTGCCAACTATGACTAGTTTCTCCAGGTTATCCGGTTCTCTGCGCGCAACATGGCCAAAGTAGTTGAGGATTCTTTGAAAGCAAATGGTCGATAGTCTGGTCTTTATCCTCAGTTGGTCGAGAATAGATGCATTTGTCCGTTTGGCCGTCCAAGGAATACGCAACATTCGTCGCCAGCACCACATCTCGAATGCATCTATTTTCTTTCTCTCAGCAGCACGGATCGTCCAGGACTCCACTCCATACAGAAATATTGAGAATACTAGCGTTCGCATTAGTCTGATCTTAGTACCGTTCCTGATATTGCGGTCTTGCCAAATTCTGATAAGTTTGGTCACAGCTGTTTTTGACATTTGGATGCGACGCCTTATCTCTTTTTCACATCCACCCTGATTGCTAATAAGAGATCCCAGATAAACAAACTCGCCGACAAACTCGAGGTCTTTCAACTCCCCGGTGGGTATAAGCTGGGCTGTTCGGTCCACGACCATTACTTTTGTCTTTGATCGGTTGATTGCTAAACCTACAGCTTCACTTTCTTTCTCCACTCTTCGTATGAGTTCTGCCATTTCGCTCTCATTAGATGCAAACAGTGTAGTGTCGTCCGCGTATCTCAGGTTGTTAATCTTTGTGCCACCCACACAGAATCCACCCTCCCAACCCTCTAGCGCTCTTCTCATTATATACTCTCCGTAGATGTTAAATAGCATTGGTGATAATATGCAACCCTGTCGTACACCTTTCTGAGGTTTGAATGGGTTTGAAAGACAGTCGTTTACCCTGACTAATGTTTCTCCGTTCTCATACAAACGCATAATAAGGAGTACCAAGTGCTCGGGGACACCCATCTTCCTTAAGATACGCCACAAACAACTCCATCTGACACAGTCAAATGCCTTAGAGTAGTCGATGAAACACATCAGCAATGGTCGATTGAACTCTCGGCTTTTTTCAATAATTTGCCTTATGTTTGCAATTTGTTCCTTGGTGCCCCGACCCTTCACGAAACCAGCCTGTTCCTTTGGGATTTGCCACTGCAGGTATAACTTCAGTCTGTCATTGATGATATAGAGTAGTATTTTACTCGCATGTGATATGAGCGCCACTGTACGGTAGTTCCCACAAACCTTCGTTGACCCCTTTTTGTGTAGAGGTATGAGGGTGGATTTCTTCCAGTCGTTGATCCACTTCCCAGATCTCCATATCTCATTGCATAGGTCATGTATAAAACGAATTCCATTCGGTCCTGTGTGCTTTAGTTCTTCTGCGAAAATTGTGTCACATCCGGCAGATTTATTGTGTTTTAACTTGTTGATAGCACACCTGACCTCGGATTCCAGAATGTCTGGTTCCAGTTCCTCTATGCCTTTATCGGATGAGCAAGAATCTTCAACTGAAGGTGTCCGTTCGTCCTTGTATAGCGTTTCACAATATGATCGCCATTCCTCTATAACCCTGTCTATTTCCGTTATCACATTTCCCGCGTCATCTTGTATAGCCCAAGTTTTTGGCTTGAACTCTCTTGTGATATATTTCACTTTTAAGAAGAGATCCCTTGTGTGGATGTTTTGGGCGTGGTCTTCAATGTCCCGGCAGATTGAGTTGATGTGCTCGTTTTTATCCCGACGACATAGCCTCCGAACTCTCGCCGAAAGCAACTTATATTGAGAGCTGTCGGTGTCCATATTTCTCATTAGTAATTTCTTCCGTTCCTTGATGACCTCCCATGTTTCGTCCGTCATCCACACTTTTTTAGGACCTTCTTCGTTATTATTTTGTGATTTCCTGCGAGTTGCAATAACGAGGTTCTTGAAGTTGTTCCAGTTGGTTTCTATGTCTCCCGTATGCTTAATTGCCAGTTCTGAGAATCCATCATTGAAATGTTGCTCAAAGGTAGTTAGCTCTCCTGGTTTCAGTCTCCTTTGAGTTCTGCAGATATTTCTTTTGCAGCATTTTAGTTTGATATTGATGTGTGCCACCAGTAGCTTGTGATCGCTCCCGCAGTCAGCCCCTGGATAAGTTTTTGTATTAGAAACACATGATCTCCATCTTTTAGCTATGGCGATATAGTCGATTTGGTTTCGAGCCCGATCTCCTGGCATAATCCAAGTATAAAGCCTTCTTGGGTGGTTCTTAAAACAAGTGTTCATAATGGTGAGAGAATTTTCTGTACAGAACTGTAGCCATCTTTCTCTTCTATCATTCCTGTCGCCCAGTCCATATTTGCCGACAGTATCTCTCAGATGGTCATCATTAGAGGTCCTACCAACTTTGGCGTTCATATCTCCCATTACAATTGTGATCTCTCTTTTAGGCAACAATTTAAGAATATCATCCAGCGTGTTGTAGAATTGTTCAATGTCATTCTCTGAGGAGGTAGATGTAGGTGCATACACTAGAACAATATTCATTCGACACGGTTTGGTGTTAAGCTTCAAAGTCATAATCCTATCATTTACGGGATTGTACCCCAACACAGACTTGTTGATGCGATGAGAAAGAGATATAGCCACACCATTTCTACTTTCCTCCACCTGCCCCGAAAAATACACGGTTCGACCAGAAGGAGTGGTGTAAAATCCTGAACCTTTTAAATGTGTTTCAGTTAATCCCAAAACTTCGAGGTTATAGTTAGTCTGTTCCTTATCTATAATCTCTTTCTTTCCCGGTTGCAAAAAGCCTCGAACATTCCATGTACCTATTCTTATCCCACGAAGATGTGAGCGGCTACGTAAGCTTGAGTCATCACCAGTAGCATTCCGTCCACTCTGGGCCTGGCGGGCCACTCCAGGGTGGCCAGTAACACATTTCACACCATGCGACCTGGACTCGTCATGGCGCCAGGTTCTACCTGGGTCGCATTTCTTCGCATTCTTATCTGTATTCACTGCCATTGTGGATTTCTTGGGAAAATAGTCCAGTGGTTTCCCCTTGCCTTCTGGACCAGTTCTTTTGGGGTTATTTAGACCCTCAGGCCACTGAAACCTCATCCAGCTAGTTGCCCAGCCAGGCGTTTGGTTATACCGCCAATGCTCGGTCGCCAGAGCCTCGTCCGTTGTCTAGCAGGGAGCACCACGACAACGAATTTGTCGTCGTCGCCCTTCGGCACGTGCAGGTGAGGTTGACTATTGGGTCGGAAATGATGGTAAGCTCCGTTCTCCCCTTACTCCCCTAATTAAAATGGTATAAAATCTAATAATAATGTCATTGGACTATTCCAATGACATACAACTATTTATAGAGAGCAGCCAATATGTCTTACAGATAGACATAACAGAATGTCATGGGTATCTCGTATGTAACAATTTATGACTAGTATGCAGATTTTGCAGAAGCCGATTGTCGTTGTCCATTGTTGTTACTGAGCGAGTTTCCCGCGAGGCCGCCGGCGCTGGCGCACCTGCAATCAATGATGTAGAACAATTGCTATCATTAAAGACCATCGAGTTCACTGAGCCCCCACGCTGCCTACATATTCAAATAGTCCCTATAATGCAACTTTATTTCAAAGCCAATAAATTATCGCTAATGCCCAATTTGCGTCGACCGGTTAACAATGCCAGTTCCCGCAATTACTTAAATGCGTGTAACTGGCAACGATACGATCTGCTGCGACGTCCAGTCATTGTCTCGCCCGATACATGCTCCGCAATTACACTGTATCGATTACGGCTGACTCAGTCCACTCCGATTCGACAGATTGACTGCGTCTATAAAACATTGTTTTTAGTAGCCGTAATTAGTGTACCTTGTGATGAAACCAGATTAGCCTTCTTTGTACATACATTTAAGGGACATTTATTGCCTTTCCTTAAGAAGCGTTTAACTTATTTGCAAACTCTTTTGTATTTTGCAAGCATTTTAAGATTTGAAATAATTTATTAGACTTACTTTATTCCAAAGGTTTATTATGGCAACTGTAAGCAAATCAAGAGCAAGCGATCCACCTGATGGAAAGCGGTTACCACCGCCTATCATCAGTAACACCAGGTGTGCTACCAATGCGTTGCCTGCTACAAGAAATGGAATAGGGAGATAAGGGATGGGAAAGTTATTCGGTGAATGTGAGATTCAGAAGCCTGCGAAGCTGCTTCACGTCGATATTCTGTGAGAGGGTGGTACTTCCCCGGTCGAGCTAGGTCCTAAAAAGTTGTTTGTCAAATAATTCGACTAACGTCACACCTTAAAAAGCAACGAAATATTTTGTCAGGTAACAAATAAAGTTTGTTACTACAACATTATAGATCTAATTTAAATTTTGACTGCATATTTAATTTATGATAGAACGCTAACCGATTAACCGACTTTCGCTAACCGTATAAACATTTCATAGATTGGACATCTATCGAAGGTATAATCAATTAACGAAGACATAACGTAAATCTATCCTTATTTTTTATTTTATGATGAGTTAATACAAGACATGTTTCCATTATTATAATTTGTGTTATATAACATTGTACTGACTTTAAAATAAAACTCGGCTTTACTCGGTGGGAATGTATGGTGTTCCAAAATGTCCTTAGATTGAAGACAAGGAACATTACTCATACATTTATTAAATTCAAGTAGCGTACCTACTACAAAACTGCTTCTGGAAATCACAAACAACATACAAAGTTTGAGATCTACATCACCGGAAGTTGATAATCGCGAAATGTTTGTTACTTACTCACTGTATATTTAGGTAGACAAAATAAAAATAATATTATTTTTTTTATGCCACAAAGGTGGCAAACAAGCATACGGTCGGCCGGCCTGATGGTAAGCATTACCGTAGCCTATAGGCACTTGCAATACCAGGGGTATCACTCACGCGTTGCCAAACCCTCCCTACCCCCCCAATTGGAGCTCTGGAGACCTTACTCACCGTAGGAACACAACATGGCCGAAACCAATGCTATTTGCTTACGATCTTCTGTAAAGTGGAGATCCTTCCCCAGATGGGCTGCTCCGATTTGAGCGGATTATCCGCCTTCTATTCTATAACATTTTGTATGTTTTCATAAAAGAAAATACAGTTTTTTTAAACATAACACATTCAAGCAAGCATTCACATGGAATGTGGTTACCACCGCCTATAAACATCAGTAACACTAGAGGCGCTACCAATGCGTACTGCCTGCTACAAGGTAGAAAAGAAGCGAAAGAAGTTAAGCTAATTCTCAACAATCCTTACGACGTCTAGGGGTGTACTAAGAAAGGATGTTTCAAAATTCCTACGGGAAAGCGAGATATACGCAAACGAAGTTTCAAGGGTTCTACTGATCCGCTGGATCTAGAGATTCCAAATTTGGAATGTAGGTTCCTTATGACGTCTAGGGGTGTAGCCACCAAGGGCTCTTTAGTCGATGAGGCCGCTAAAAAGAAAGAATTTTTCAAAATTCCCACGGGATAGCGAGATATACTCAAACGAAGTTGCAAGGGTATATCAACGCACATCCCAAACCGCTGGGTCTAGAGATTTCAAATTTGGCATGTAGGTTCCTTATAAGGACCCAACCGACCGGACCGGACCGGATCGGACCTGATCGGACCGGATGGAACCGTACCGTACCGGGCCGTGCCGGACCGGACCGAACCGGACCGGACCGGAATTTGTTTCTGAAGAAAAATATGCTAATTGTTAGTAGGCCACGAGGGCGATGCCGCGGGCAGAAGCTAGTTAAATAACAGATGAGACGCGTGTCAAAACAATTTTCGTAGATACAAAGATGACAGTAGAATTAATCATAAACAAAAGACAACCCATTAAGTAGACATGGTGGATGTAACATAATGATCTTGTATGCTCTATACCTACCTGTCATTAAAGAATAGATGAAACAACTTGCCCATAGTCAGCACTAGAAGAAAACACTTACCATACCTAAAAAACACTACGTACAATCAACAATTTACAGAGCTACTTATCTTTAACTGTCCAATTTTCTTTAATCTGCCTTAAACTTTGTGTCAAAAGGCAAAGTTGTTCTTAAGTTAGGTACTGAAGTTTAACAGTTAAATTAGTGACTGTACTTTCTTCGGAAGGTTGAAGGTTATCAATAAAATTGTTTATAAAATTAAAATATTCGTTAATGCAACCGTGTCTTAAACAACTATTAATAATCATTCCGGTAGAATTTACATCTGGAGTATTATTGTCATAGTTTCAATCAGATAATAATCTCGTCAGGAATTTCTCCGAGCGCGAGAATTCTTGTCTCCATTACGTGACGGAGACAGTGCAGTACCTACATATACGCTAATTCAAGCATTCGTACTTCAACGCAACAATATCACTTAACACAAATCATGCAGTAAAAACACGATAGCATACCACACTAAAATGTAAAACATGATACAACCTGGACACGTTCGTGTTTATCTTTAGCTATTTTTCAGAATTTACGAGAAGAAGACAATTTAATAGTATCGGTGTTGTGTGGCTGGATGTGAGCCAATGTTTGGCTCGTTTTTAAGTTTTATGCAATCGCCCTATTTTTCTAAACTAAAACAGTTGCACGCGACACGCTCTTGAGGGATACGAAAACACTTAAAATATAACGCAACTACATTTACACATAGACGGCCTTGATGTGAAGCGGTTAAAATAGTTACTACAATGGGTCGCGGATTCGATTTTTTCATCGGGATTAACTTTACGTCGTGTGTTACGTTTTGGATTTATTGGAAAAAAAACTGATATTGGTTTGTTCAGTCCACTGTTCGACCAGCACAATTTTAAAGCAATAATTTTGTATGCCTTATTCATAATACAAATATAGCGTTCAGATTGCGTTCCTCGTGATTGAGTTAATGCGTTTAGCTAATTGCCATGGCCGTCGGTCGCGTGCCCTCGTTTGACTCATCAGTCTTGAGGAAGACTAATGTAATAAACAGCGTAATAGAAAAAATGCGGATACTCTAATTGATGAACAAGAGCATTGCCGTGACCGCGCCGAGACATGCATTGGACAAATTAGTCGGCTCAGTTAAGAAACCGACCAGTCAAAGTGCTGTAACCTTGTGAGCGTTTGATTATAATTTTTGTCTTTACTATACGATATGACATGTCATCTGTCTTAAAGTCATTAAGTGTATAAATGCTTTAGCACACTTCCGCGTTATTAACTGGCCAGAGATGACGTTGTGCTAGTTTTGTCAATAACACCAATTGTTCCATTAATTGGGATAGTTCGCAATAATTATTGTGATATTTTTATGTTCTCAAAGTCACTTCAATCCTTCGTACTACGTCTAATATTTTTCTGATTATATTCGTTGTGAGATCCAAAACAATTATAAGTCGTTTTTTACCTCCGGGACGTCAAAAATCTTCATTGTACATCTATATATATAAAATTCAAAGTCCTGACTGACTGACTGACTGACTTAACTATATATCAACACACAGCCCAAACCGGTGGGTCTAGAGATTCCAAAGGACTGTAGGTTCCTTACGACGTCTAGGGGTGTACTAAGAAAGGATTTTTCCTAATTCCCACGGGAAAGCGAGATATACGCATACGAATTTGTGAGGGGGACGCACAGCCTAAACCGCTGGGTCTAGAGATGCCAAATTTGACATGTTGGGTCCTTATAAGGTCCAGACCGACCGGACCGGACCGGATCGGAACGGACCGGACCGGACCGGAACGGATCAGACCTGATCGGTCTGGAAGGAACCGCACCGTACCGGGCCGTGCCGGACCGGATCGAACCGGACCGGACCGGATTTTTTTTCATATATAAAATTCAAAGTCTTGACTGACTGACTGACTGACTTAACTATATATCAACGCACAGCCCAAACCAATGGGTCTAGAGATTCCAAATTTAGACTGTAGGTTCCTTACGACGTCTAGGGGCGTACTAAGAAAGGATTTTTCAAAATTCCCACGGGAAAACGAGATATACGCAAACGAAGTTGCGAGGGGACGCACAGCCCAAACCGCTGGGTCTAGAGATTCCAAATTTGGCATGCAGGGTCCTTATAAGGTCCGGACTGACCGGACCGGACTGGACCGGATCGACCGGACCTGATCGGACCGGATGGAACCGTACCGTACCGGGCCGTGCCTGACCGGAATTTGTTTCTGAAGAAAGATATGCTAATTGTTACTAGGCCACGCGGGCGAAGCCGCGGGCGGAAGCTAGTCTTGCTATAATGTACGAAGTCGCGGCGGCGCGGCGGCGGCTCGGCGCGGTGGGAATTTGCGGTAGACTAGTCGCGATATGTTCTCAATGTCACAATTTTTTGTTTGTTTAATAAATGTAACATAATTCTTATTGTGTTCTTCATTAGCTCAATTTTCATTTTATTTTGGATTCAAGTAATATTCATTACCAAATAAGATAGAAGATAAGTAGACTTCAAGTACGGTATCTAATATTGGTATGATTTGCAATCTAAAATTAATGATACATTAAAATATGGCTGTTACTTTCAAAGGTAGGGGTAGGGTAGGGGTAGGGTAGGTGTAGGGTAGGGGTAGGGTAGGGGTAGGGTAGGGGTAGGGTAGGGGTAGGGTAGGGGTAGGGTAGGGGTAGGGTAGGGTGGGGGTAGGGGTAGGGGTAGGGTAGGGTAGGGATACACGCAACCGAAGTTGCGCGGATTTCGCTAGTTAATTATAAAAATAGTACATAGGTACTTAGTTACATCATTTTAATGAATAACCGTTTGGTAGGACGAGTTGACCAATAAGTGAGTCAGATACAGATGGCGTCCTATATAGCTGATTATTTACAGGGAGCAATGCGTTTCGTAATTGCGGTCGAGACCTCGCGCCACTACTGCTCGTTTATCTAATTAGCGGCCATACCGTCTGAGCGTACGTCTGCAGTGCAGTGCATACGTACATCACATATTAGGAAGTTCTATAAGTATGCTACTTAACATGTTTGTCTTCCGTGTGTCGTCTAATGCGGGCTCTACAGTCTCGCGATGTTTAGCGAAAACGAGACTGTGGACGGGCCTTTTGTCGTAACTTTTTGTTTGTCTTCTAACTTCGTGATAACTTCATTTAACTTTGATCGATTTCGGGAAAACATAGAGTCAGCAAAAGATGCTTATACATTATTGGAAACAGTGTCAATAAATACCAAATAACCATTGATACCAAAATATTCGTACAGATAGGTCCTGTAGAGAAACCTGGCCCAAACGAAGTACCTAAGAATTAAGATTTTTTAGGTAACTCTAATCAGATTTACAATAGAAGTACCGAAATTGTATATTGTACACACTAGTCTATAATCATATTACTTATAAAATTTCTTCGTAAACTATGTTAGAGGTTTTCAGTGTATCAGCGTGTATCAACAGGCTTTGTGCACTGCTTACTGACAAAGCTACATAAAGCTGGCCGTAAGAAAAAGAGGACTTCCGCAGGTCCACACCAACACGAGTCATAGTCAGTCCCTGAGCTTTATTAAGGGGCTCCATGGAGCCGATGACCTTGAGGATTTGACCTCTAAGTAACGTTACTTCACCCCTTCACCCCGCTTTAATATTACGTAAAATGCCAAAAACTTGACATCTATTGATCATTTTGTAGTACTAAGTTTTGATAAAAACCTTGCCTTTTTCACCACTAGAGGGCTGGCAATGACGTGGCGCGGCGCGGTAATATTAACGACATCTAGTTGAGAAACTAATTATTAAAATATTTGAACACTTTCCATAGACCTCTAGAATTAAACAATATCAGTTGACACTTTTAAAATGTTATGTGAATTATGATAGAACTAAATATATATTATTAAAAACAAATCTTAACATTGCAAATGAAATTTTGCAGGCGATGTATGTTATGTCGTATTTGGTTGGTTACACAAAATTATTTAACAAAACCCGTTTTTTTGCTCTAGTTGTACCATACTATCTCAGGAACTATAAGCCCTATCAAAATATGGATTAGACAGAAAAATTGGGTATTTTTCTCTGATTCACATTCAACGAAAAAGGTCATTTTGCTACAACTCGTGTTGTACCGGTTTTCACAGGACACACACATTTTTTTGAAATATTGATCGGCTGGATTTTACTATCGATACAGTACCAAAATAGTCATTTTCAACAAAAAAATCTGTACGTCTGCGTGTTATACCGTATCACGCAAAAACCACTGAATTAAAAAAATTAATTTTGATGAAATTTTACACGGAGATCTCGAGTCAACATTTAGAGTGCTTTTTATCCCAGAAATGCGTAAAACTAGAAAAACCAAACTCCATGCAGGCGAAGCCGCAGGCACCCACTAGTATGGTATGAAAGGCACTATGAGTCAAATAAATGACGTAATCTATATCATAATTTTATTTGCGACATACAATACATAGTTAAATTTCGCCACATCTCTTATTGTTTACGATGGCTTTATGGTTGATTCAAGAAATCATTAGTAAATAATGTCCAGGTTCATGAATTGGTGCTCATGTTTTTTATTTGATTTTTACACTTCTTTTTAGCAATATAATTTTATGTTTTACTTTTTACCTACCTAACAATAAGTTACGTACGAGCAGTAAAAAAATATTATAATAAAAATGTCCTCAAAATTTTAAATTGGTATCTGATATTGTCTATTTTTATACACATTAGTAAATAATATTTTTCGTTTTATTTCTTTTTTTTCTCGTCTAAAAAGAGATAAAAAGAAAAATATAATTTTATGTGTATAAAAATACTTCGACAATTTCAGATTCCTATTTTAAAAAAAATATGCATTTTATTACATATTTTTATTATAGTTTTTTACTGCTTGCAATTGTAGGTAGGTAAAAAGTAAAACATAGAATTATATTGTAAAAAAAAGTTTAAAAATCAAAAAGCATGAACACCAACCTAAGGATCGAACCAGGAGACACTGGACTAAAACTAGCGATTTGTTGAATCTACCAAAAAACCATGTAACCAATAGCAGCAGTGTCGAAATTTAAGTATTGTATGTGGCGCTGTAATGAGCCACAATCATTATCGTGGATATAATATACGTCATAATATATAATTCAAAAAGATAAATAACTTTCAGGCATTTGTTGTATTTTTTTTAGTTGATATTTTTTATTTTTGGATATTTTCGTCATAATAATAAAAAATCGAGAGCATGCATGGTGCCGCGAAAATTTGGCACACGTCCATCCATCCGAAAGCGTGGGAGCGCACTGATTACCTTGTGTCCAGTCACCCGCTATCCAGAAATTACGTAATTGACGGAAAATTGCTTGTGACTTGGTGGAAATACACTCAAATTCAAAAACAAAGCTGCAAATAAGTAGATAATATTATTGCCTATGTATTAATGTAAATTTTACACGAATCGATGCATAAATACCCAAGTTGAATCAAATTCTTTCTTTGATTACTAGGTTCCTTAAATATTTTATTACTCCATAAATATTCAGTAATTTCAAATTTCGAGCTGGTTAAATGTAGTACAATGATTATAGCACAACATATATTTTTTTGGTGGTTATTCGTTATGGTAGCTAGGAGTAGAGACAACTTGAAAAACAGCAAAATTTTAGCGAAATTTGTTGGTACGACCTTAATAATCATGCAGAAACTCACACTTATTGGGAACTGCACACGTTTAAACCGGAACGGATAGTTGTTTGGTATAAGCGGTATCCGAAGGATGAAAACACGCTCACCTGCACCACATTCTGTTAAATTTGCGTCTCCATGACGTTCCGTTGAAGCGAAATTACTTTTAAACGTGTGCCGTTACCATAGAATAATTATGAGGGCTATAACTTTGGAGGGATTAAATTTCTGAATAAAATTATGGGCACACCTACTTTTAACTTAACAGGGTAGTAACAACTACCCTGCTAAGCAACAGCTTCATCTCTGTCGACAACATTGTTAATTTTATTTCAGTGACTTCTTGGTCGCGATATGACAAAATTGAACATTCACAAAGCCTAGAGTCCGCCTGAGTTATAATATTAAGCTGGATCTTCATACACTGATGAAATTAGTTGCTCAAATGAAGTTACAACCTGGCACAATTCGTCTCGCAATCTGATCAGCCCTTCTTATTTAATATAGGAACCGAAAGTAAGTTCGAAACTTGTGTTATGGGATACTAACTCAACGATATTATATTTTATAACAAATACATATATAGATAAACATCCAAGACCCGAGGCCAATCAGAAAAAGTTCGTTTTTCATCATGACCCGACCGGGGATCGAACCCGGGATCGAACATTGTGCACTCATCCCATACAATTAGATGACAATCACGCAGTAATCTCGCTTTATCACTATTTCGTAACACACTACAAACTGGTTGCTCAGTTATATCTAATTGTAGGGGGATCTTGAAAACTGTGTGCAGTTTAAAGTGTAGCTGCTATTTTAGAAGATGCAACTGCAAGTGCTATTTTGCCATCGTGTCGTAATTGAGCAAGAACTATTTTAATAAGAAACTTTTCCCAGTGCAACTAGGTGCATCCAGGAACAGAATTTCACCCAAAGAATTATTAGCACTGTTGCAAACACGATGGAAAATAGTTCGTTCGTCAAAACCAGAATACAATCACCGAGAGTGTCAGAAAGTTCTGTTGAATCATAATAAGTTTCAGCTGAGTACTCCCGATTACCATGCTCTTCGTTGGAAAAGGGTTCAGGCAACCCATAATAAAACAAAGAATTACCGCCCATAGATAGTCTATGTTTTGTACTTCATTTAAGCAACGATTAAAAATAATTTCTCGTTGCTGGTCATTCAATTCACCGGTAGAAACAATTCGGTGCATGTCGCGAAAGTAATCTTCAGAAAGGTTGTTTTAGTATTTTTGCCATAACTGTGCAGCGTCCGAAAGAGAGCAGAATACCAGCATCACTATGTCGTAAGCAGCGAGGGCCTGTCACTGACAAAGGCCTCATCAAGAGCGTCATCCCAATGTTGGTCACGGCAAGCTGATTAAAATGTTGGGTGTTTGTTGCACGTCACGTCATTGACTCTTTTCAAAGCGTCGAATGAAGTAGGTCCTCGGAATGTATGCAATAGCAAAGCAGATAAAAACACTCGGCATTGTTTGGATGTATACAGTATACACTCTTTCGAGGACCTGTTTTTTAAAAACTCCAGGCACCCCGTCTACAGGCGTGCCTCTTTTTCGACGGTTAAACATCCCTCGTTGTTTGTCGTATGTGAAGTACGCTGGCACTTTATCATACAGCAAAGTTCCGTATCAAGTGTGCCAGATCTTCGTTTTTTGTACCTACGTCAATAGAAAATGCTTATCACGCTGATCAACTTTTCCTAAGGCGCTATATTTGTATCTCTTATATCCCTTCTCTCTCTCCCTCTTCCTAAAATGTCTTGCTCTACCTTCAGCCACAAGTCACAATGTACTCGTATGTAACAACCTAAGCATTTATAACACAAGAATTGTATAGATTATTAATATCACGCAATCATTTCTACTCAAGAAAAAGTTAATAAGTTTTAACAATACCTATATTTGTGTTTCTGAATAATACAAATTATTCAGAAATACAACTATGACACTAGAAGAATTTTATGCTGCCTACTTAACTTTTGTTTTATCTTCCAGTCAACCTTCACGAATGTATTAAATCTGCAGTATAAATGTGTTCAGATGTTTACTTGAACAATTCAATATACAATCCAAAAGCGACACAATGTTTTAGGTCAGATGTCAAGAGCAGTCAATCTATTAATAAAATTATCGGGCTATCCTATTCTAGTCGCGTGTATCAGTATTAACAGATCTCATATTATCCAAAATTTAAAACCGTCACTTTGTTATATATACTTACCTTAGTAAACTTTTGTCTTCGGGTCTAATTTCGTAATAAATGCAGTTAAAATCTAGTATCGATCTCTAGCGCTATCTTGCTTATCTATATTATATCTATCTATATAATATAATAAAAGTGTAAAAAAAATTGTCTGTACATTGAATATATTTCCAAAAAAATTGTTTAGGGCGATGAAGAATAAGCAATAGAACAAGAATTTAAAAAAAATTGACCGTCTGTTTGTATGTATGTTTGTACACGCTAATCTCAGAAACGGCTGAACCGATTTGGATGCGGTTTTCACTAATATGTAGCGATTTGCTCAACTTAACATTTAGTGTATGTTTCTTTTCAAAATTCCCACGGGAACGGGAATAACGGGACTGAACGTGTAAATCACTGACTACTGAAGAGATTATAATGAAATTTGGTTCACGAGTAGAATTTAATCTGGAGTAACACATAGGGTATTTTTATCGCGAAATTCCCATAGGAACGGGAATAATGAGACTGAACGTGTAAATCACTGAATCATTACGTGTTCTGAAACTGCAAGTGCTAGAAGTTTCCAATGTTTCATGAAGGTTTCTTTCGTTATTTTGCGAAATTCCCATGGGAAAGGGAATAATGGCACTGCACGTGCATTACCCGGGACGCTCAAGGTAGCTGGAAGATTCTATCATCTAAATATATATAAAATTCAAAGTCCTCACTGACTGACTGACTTAACTATATATCAACGCACTGCCCAAACCGGTGGGTCTAGAGATTCCAAATTTGGACTGTTGGTTCCTTACGACGTCTTTCGAAATTCCCACGGGAAAGCGAGATATACGCAAACGAAGTTGCGAGGGGATGAACAGCCCAAACCGCTGGGTCTAGAGATTCCAAATTTGGCATGTAGGGTCCTTATAAGGTCCGGCCCGACCGGAACGGACCGGACCGGAACGGATCTGATCGGTCCGGAAGGAACCGCACCGTACCGGGCCGTGCCGGACCGGACCGAACCGGTTTTTTTTTCTGAAGAAATATATGCTAATTGGTATGTAGGTTCCTTATCAGGACCGGACCGACCGGACCGGACCGGACCGACTGGACCTGATCGGACCGGACTATATATACATATAAAATTCATAGTCCTGACTGACTTAACTATAATATATCAACGCACAGCCCAAACCGGTGGGTCTAAAGATTGCAAATTTGGACTGTAGGTTCCTTACGATGGCGACGTCTAGGGGTGTACTAAGAAAGGATATTTAAAAATTCCCACGGGAAACTGAGAAACCTCGGGGGACCGACCGGACCGGATGGAACGGACCGGATGGAACCGTACCGTACCGGGCCGTGCTAGACCGGAATTTGTTTCTGAAGAAAAATACGCTAATTGTTACTAGGCCACGCGGGCAAAGCCGCGGGCGGAAGCTAGTATAAAATAATAGCGAAACCCGCGCAACTTCGTTTGCGTGTATCCCGCTTTCCCGTGGGAATTTTGGAATGTATTATACTTAAAAACCTTCCCTTTGAATCACTTTATCTATTTAAAAAAACACATCAAGATCCGTTGCGTAGTTTTAAAGATTTAAGCATACATACATACATACATACATACATAGATTTAAAAAAAATGCAATATCCGTTTTAGTATAGGTTTTACTTTAAATTTTCAATAATTGTTGTGCTAAAAATCTGCACAAGTATTTTTTTACTTGGTTCATCTTCTATCAAACAATGGAGCAAAATATTTAAGTTTAAAATCATTTCAAATATGTGTTATTGCTGTCCTAATGCGTAGCATAACTGTAGTTTTGCAAACATGTTTCGCCACCTCATCGCTAGTGGGCGGCCGAAACTCAATCTACAAGACAATTTTGCACACAAATGCCGTTAGATGCCTATACATAAACAATGCACACAGATTAAACAATCAAATCTTAGATGACATTAAGACTGACTGGAGCTGTGTAATCTGATGAGGATTTTGCAATCGCTATATCTTTCTTTTTAACCGACCAAAAAAAAGGAGGAGATCGATACCCAAGTCGATCCGTATAACATATATTGATTTCGATAATTAGTGGCTTTTAATTATCATACTACTAGCTTTTTCCCTCGGCTTCGCTCGCGTTAATTTTATGACATAGAATAGATCTCGTTTGACAACAAAACAACCCATAGCGCGACTTGTGGCGCCATCTGTTGGCCGATACAGCGCCCTCTATAGTAGAAAAAATATTTTCCCATTGGAACGACATACTTTCACGGGATAAAAAGCCTATGTTGGGCTCTGTACCCCTAACAATATGTATGCAAATTTTCATAATGATCGGCAGCATAGTCAAGCCGTGAAGGAATAACAAACGAACAAACTCACTTTCTCATTTATAATATTAGTAAGGATCGGGTTTTACTAAGGATCCCTAATTTCTTTTAAAATATTATGTAAGTATATATAGCTTATGTTACCCGGGAGTAATGTACCTTCCCAAAACGGTGAAAGGAACCGGTCCAGTAGTTTTTGAGTTTATTTATTACAAACACGCAAAAATACAAAATCTTTCCTCTTTATAATATTAGTGTAGACTACGGTTCCATTTAAATTTGAAAAAAAAACATCCCTATGAGTGGAAAAATAGAAGCTTGGCTTGGCTACGACTTCTGGCTTGAGGAACAAGCGCCGCGGCTGGGTCTGTCTGTGCGCGGAGAGAAATGCCTAAATATTTTGTTTGACAAGTCGCCACTATAAATCCCTGCGCTGCTCGCACCGCTCTAGTCAAAGGCTTAAATAAAATTTGTCAGGTTCGCGCATTTGTATGTACGGTGGCCTCGAGGATAGGACCATTTTAAAACAAAATCGCTTGCACATCTTGCAAGTGGAATTTTTGTCAGCTCCGCCCTTTTCTTCGTTACCAAACAGGGTTTTGGTTTATTAAAGCCACATGTGTCCACTAGATAATAACAGGTTAGGGTTTTTTCTGAATGAGCAGTCACAAACTTTAAATCTTTTGTGATGGTCTTTCGGGCTATGGATGTTGCAACCAAAAGTCATTTTAACGATGGTCCTGTTATCCTCGAGCCGACTACCTACCTACCCACCGCGCACTGCTGCTGCGAGGATTCACTCGGTAAAAATTGTTTGCGTTAACGTCGTGCATTGCATGAGGCGGCATTGTCCCTTGTCTCTCCGTCGTCGTCTTGTATGCAGTAGGCCTCAAGTGTGTTGGCGGAGACAATGCTTCTAATCCAACCGAGAAACCTGCAGGCCTTACCTTGACTCCTACGCTTCACTGTTCCTTTTACTTAGACGAACCTTGCTTAGAAATCAACTTTCATGTTAACCACGGTCTTTTTACATTTTTACGTCTTCTGTTAATCTCAACGTAGCTATAGTATTTTAATGTTGCCGAGCGTTTTATGTTTTACAATAATATAGACACTTTAGTGTTTACGTACACCTATCTGTTTACAGAACAGTACGCCAACTACACTTTTGTTTTGTTCGTTCTAGACGCTCTAGTCATAATCTTACTTCCGTGCATTTTACTAATCATTCGTCATACTAATATTATAAATGAGAAAGTGAGTTTTTTTGTTTGTTTGTTATTCCTTCACGACTTGAGTAATCAGCCGATTATTATGAAAATTTGTATATATAATGTCAGGGGTACAGAGCCCAACATAGGCAGAATAGGCGGGTAATAACAGCTAGTAATAAAATAAACGTAAAATTGACCACCAAAAGAAACGCATTGCTGGCGAAGTGTCTCTACTGCAAGTTTAATAATATGTTCATTGATATCGGCAGTTTTTGTTATGGTATTATTCATGAGGAATGGCCTCCGAGCTAATGAATGAATGGGCCACGCTTGCCTCCGCCCACGGCAATTTCATTCATACGGAGCCCTGCGTGGTCGCGATTCGAACACTCAATGCCGATCTGCACGGCAGTCAACGAACACGTGACGTTAAGGCCGAATATGTAATGATCTCTGGCATTATAAATACACTTAATAATAACCAACATTTTATTTACATAAAGACACAACAGCTCTATTATCATATTGATTGGGCGATGGTACCAACGGTAACAATTACGTAGACTTTCATTCATAACAACAATACTTCCAAAATGTCAAGAGGTCATTGAAAGGTGAAAGTAGCAAAACATGACGAATATCTACAAAGATACACGTAATTCTGAGAAGGATAATAAATAATTTAGATACCTACACCTTTTAACGGGTTGTTTTACAAAGGTCAGAATCGATAAGAAATGGCAGAGTTGAAGATAAATTCGGTTAAACATTTGGCCTGTGGTAAGAGAATCGCCGCAGGAGTGTTTCGAATGAATGGGAGATACCGCAGAGACGGCGGGCGGCAGTCGGGTGGGATTGGGTGGGTGGGGGACTGGGGGGCAGTGGCACGAGTTTCGTGGCCATGGTCACGGGATGACGTTCGACATTTAGCGACGCCTGCGCCCTGGCAAGCAGGTTCAAGGACGGGACAACGATCGGTTGTTAGTGGCGTGCTGCCTGGAGCCACGGCCGGACGCTGCTCTTGACGAACAAGGAAATCGATGCCCAATGCCAAGGACGACAGACTGCGTCCACAGGCCAGTGCACCTTTCCTGTTAGGAAGATTTTATTATTTGAAACTTGATAATTGGGTACTCAGATTTTCAGTAATAGTTAAAAACATTTATTTAATTACTTACTTCAATTAAAAGCACCGTTACTAATAAGTTATCGCATTGGGTAGTGTATCACGCCAACGTGTGAAAATATCGATACAAAAAATCGCCAAAGTCCGTTATTATCATCTTTTTCATTATATTTATTTACTCATTTTTTTATTGTGCAGACACACAGATATTCTTTATGGCCCTTCAAAAGCAGCATAATGCAAGCGCAATGGTTTCTCGAAACAAGAATAACGCATTATGGCGTGGCTTATAAATAAGATAATCAAAAGAATAATGATACATTGTCCTGAGTAGCAGACGCAACATGTGCCTTCGTAAGGTATATTTTTTCTGGGAGCGAGTTGATTGCGCGCGTAATCCGCCGTAAATAAGAGACGCGTGCGCGTGCGCCGTGCTGATTACATTACAGACGAGCACGCACACCGGCATGCGTCGAGTCGTCATAAATAATAATTATGATAAATTATATAAGCAACTTCATATTACCAACTGTAGAGACAGTTAATATAAAATGGAAATGAACTTGTCATAAGTATGGTATAAAAATGATAGCTGGAAAGTAAGTAAGTGGCATTATACTTACCTACTTAGTTAAAGCAAACCTAGCACATAATTCTAAAGCAAAATTACAATACCATTATAGAGAAGAGAACAAAATGAAGAAGCAAATACATGAAGCTCTTCAAGAAATGACAACTAGAAACCGTTCGGTTGATATGCTGGTTACTTCACCTGTATGTATGTAACCGTTTAAAAAACATTAAAATTAAATATCAAAATTAATATAACAGATTGAAGGGAATCTCCTGCATCCGATGCAATGATTACGAATGCAAGTGTCGCGGGCGCGTGTCAAATCGCATCTCGCGCCCACGCGCAGTGTCGCGGGCACATCCAGATTGTCGCGCTTACCACTATGTGTTCCATACAATTGCTTATGCGCAAAAGCTCCAACAGACTGCATTTATAACTATTTCTTTTATGTCTCTGTTCCCACTATGGTACATCGAACATAGGACCCTATTAATAAATGATACATAAAAACCAAATTCTATTACAAGCCACACCGAGTATACTTTATTCTCGGCAACTGAATCTTTAACTACGCATATAAGTGTGGAAATGTGTTACTTCATAAGTAAATACTCTCCTTCTTTCTTTTTTTTACTTTCTTTCTACTTAATTTTATTTTACTTAACTTTATCTGTTAGTTATCCTGCTGTTTAAATTATGGATGAAATATGATTTCTCAAATAAAAAACCGTTAGACATAGACATTTATTTTTGACCCGGTAGCTAGAAATAAAGTTAAAATTCAGTCATACATTATTTAAAATACTTAAAGTAGTCAGTGACGTCAAGTCGATGTTGAAACGCTCAGAACATAGCTATACAATTTACAATTATGGTACACTGACGTGCAATATAGTTACCGTAAAACAAATATGCGTCGCTTTTATGTGGTGGTAGTTGAGAGTGTGCGAACCATTCATGAATTACCACCGTCAGGAAACGGATCTGTGTGGAGGCAAGGGGGTCTTAGAGTGGATGGTAGGGGGCGTCTCCCCTTTTATGAATGAGGCCGTACGTCATCGTATCGATCGCAGAGCGCCCGGCCCCGGGGAAGGTTACCGCACAAGGGCAGTGTTAGGCTGCAGTCGATCAACAGGTGGCCGGTTGACTGACGCACGCCGGCAAGCTTTCGCCTAAACTAATTTTTGTCACTTTACCTTTGACGTCACCGATTGAGAAATATAGAATGTTATCTTTTATCATTGAAATCACAATACTCCAACGCAACGCTCTTGCGTATTTGTCTCGTGAAAGAGGAAACCGGAAATCAATGAAGTTCTTATCAATTACTCTACATCTTTATAAGAATCGTATTGAGGATATCAGATCAGAAAAGAGAAAATAATACAGGTACCTAGTAGGTAATATGAACTTAAGTAGGTATAAATGATTTATAATTAAATGTACGTACTTAAATAGTAGATAGTGAACTATCTACTGAGATTTCACTGTTTAATATTAGGTAAGTAGTCAATTTTAAAAAATGATCTAAGTATAAATAACCACCTTCTTTAATTTATTTAAAATCAATATCAGATTATCGCAGAGGCCTATGTAGGTACCTAAGCCTATGTCCAGCATTGGACTACTTGTGGCTGAGATGACATCAGATTAAGTCCAACTATTCCTATTAATAAATAGAGAATAATTAGTACCGACCGAGGTTACTTGTCAAGGGAATCGAAAATTTGTAATCAAAACAATTAGGTTAACATTAGTTAATAATAACACTCAAAAATAATAATAATAATATTTAATAATATTTATTTATTTCTCTCACAAAATAGCATTTACACAACAACAGATTAACAATTGCATTCTGTTAACAATCATTCAACTTAAGGTAGGTTTAGTTAAATATATTCTTACAACTAAGATGTGAGAGACTGGTGCCTAAGCTAGGCAAAAGCCTGTGTTTCAGGACACCAGGTCTCAACCCCAAGGAAAAACTGCAATTACTGACAACTAAAAGATTACAAAATTTTCGAGAGAGAGTACTAATAATAAAATATATGATGACGTAAATAACATAATTAGTTAGTTTGTTACTCTAATCACGTTATATAAACTTATAATATAATATACAATATCAAAAACCTTCAAATAATTTCTCAGTGTCCTCATAATTCAAACTCAGACGTCAATTCTTCACTACCTTCCTACAAGTAATTTTGTTCTTATCATAGATTTAGTTGCCTATTTAACTTATTGTATAAATAACAACCCAAAACACAAAAGAAACGTCTGGCAAAAGATGTGGAATAAACTTTGTTAGTTGTACAGACGATATCCTTACGCCTTTTAGTTAAAATTGCAGGATCGTAAACAGTCCTGGAAAGCTGGTTTAAAATTATGGATAAAACAAATGTTAGGACATTCGCCCTATGATATAAGTCGGACGTTGGGAATCTGAACGGAAGGGAAAACATAACCTTTAGTATAGATCTCTGAGTTCTTTCTAATCTAATAAGTGTGGTTTTTGGTGCTCCACCATAAACATTTATACAGTATGTGATTAAAGACTGGCACAAAGCAAAATAAACTGACAGGAGTACTTTCTCACTGGCTACGGCTCTCAAATTTTTAAAAACATAAATTAATTTTCTCAGTCTGTCAGACAATTTGTCAATATGCAATTGAAAGTTCAATTTAGAGTCTAACAAAACACCTAGATATTTTAGTGAGTCCACTTCTTCCAAAGAGGGGCAAGAGCATCTCACAGAACTGTGACAGGAATGAGCCATTATTGAAAGTCGGTCAGTTACCGGAATACTAGTGTTTTTAATCGAAAATGCCATAAATTTGGTTTTGTTAGAGTTAAGACTTAAAACATTGTCTCGTAGCCAAGAAGTAACAGTATTAAAACCCGTCTGCGCAATAACATTTACTTCTCGCCAGGTATCGGCACTAAATAAAAGAGCTGTGTCATCCGCAAAAGTAATAATTTTTCCCCGGAACAAATTTAGGTTACATAAGTCGTTAATGTAGACCAGAAACAAGGTGGGCCCAAGTATACTACCCTGTGGAACACCATAATCGACAGACAGTTCTTTGCTTACGTGGTTGCCTAGTTTAACGCACTGTTTACGATCTTTTAGGTAGTCTCGAAAAAGTTCCAGTTGATTGCCTCTGATTCCAATAAGCTCCAGCTTCCTTAGCAAAAGCGGGATGGTTCCTTAGAAAAATAGATTCGCTTCTATTAACAGTTTCACATCTTGTAATTTATGTTTTCAAGATGTCAATCTCCGTGATTTTATTGCTATTCTTTAGTTAAGATATCATACTATTCATATCCCGAAAACAGACTTCAATTAACTGATAAAGTTGACAATAACACGCTACCTAAACCCCTTGAGATATAACAAAATAAAATACATGGTGGGATTATTTTTATTATGTAGATCCCCAAAAAAAGTCTGCAATGGCATTATGTCTATCATTCTATTAAAATCTGTGAAAATCATTAAGTATGTAAAAAATTATAAAACGGATACTAGGGCACGGCAGGGATCCTGAGAACTTTGAAGTTTCGCAAGCGGTCTCCTAAAGATTAGGCGCATTACGAGTTAGTATCATATCGGAATCTGAACGAAAAACGAAGATTCCATTGTGCCATCTTCAAGTTATGCTTGTGTACGTAATTCAAAGCAGCGTATTCGTGCTATCTCGACTCAGTATACAGTCTCTGAGCCAAGACGCCGCGAAGAAAGACAATAGCAAAATTTCATCAGTGAAGGCGGATTTTGAAGTCAACACGATAATGCACTTTTAATAGTTCCGTCATAAATTCCAATCACTATGCACTATGTTTGCTTCACATTACACTATCAATGATAAGAATCAAACTTTGAAACACACAGAAATTAAATTATTAATCACGAACCCAAGTGGACGCTATCGTAGTTGCCGCCAACATCATGTTTTCGTGTTATAATAGCTACCTTTTATTTTATTTTCATACCGATGGCAATACCACAGATTAAATAATAGTTACTTGTAATACCGACACCGATGTTTACAACAATTTGACAACATACTTGAAGAATATTACTGTCATTACATTTATTCTTACCAACCAAACATTAAGAATACAAGCGCCATAATGTCTTCCTTCATTTTACATTCTCTCCATTTTCACACTCGTGGTCAGACGTGGTCTTTCTTCATTTTCCATTCTCTTCATTTTCACACTCAGAGTTTTCCTCCTTCATTTTGACGCGGTCTTCCTTCATTTTCCATTCTCTTCATTTTCACACTCACGAGTCTTCCTTCTTCATTTTGACGCGGTCTTCCTTCATTTTCCATTCCACACTCAGAGTCTACCTCTTTCATTTTGACGCGGTCTTTCTTCATTTTCACACTCAGAGTCTACCTCCTTCAGTTTGACGCGGTCTTTCTTCATTTTCACACTAAGAGTCTTCCTCCTTCATTTTGACGCGGTCTTCCTTCATTTTCCATTCTCTTCATTTTCACACTAAGAGTCTTCCTCCTTCATTTTGACGCGGTCTTCCTTCATTTTCCATTCTATTCATTTTCACACTCAGAGTCTTCTTCCTTTAATTTGACGCGGTCTTCCTTCATTTTCCATTCTCTTCATTTTCACACTAAGAGTCTTCCTCCTTCATTTTGACGCGGTCTTCCTTCATTTTCCATTCTATTCATTTTCACACTCAGAGTCTTCTTCCTTTAATTTGACGCGGTCTTCCTTCATTTTCCATTCTCTTCATTTTCACACTCAGAGTCTTCCTCCTTCATTTTCCATTCTCTTCATTTTCACACTCAGAGTCTTCCTCCTTCATTTTGACGCGGTCTTCCTTCATTTTCCATTCTCTTCATTTTCACACTCAGAGTCTTCCTCCTTCATTTTGACGCGGTCTTCCTTCATTTTCCATTCTCTTCATTTTCACACTCAGAGTCTTCCTCCTTCATTTTGACGCGGTCTTCCTTCATTTTCCATTCTCTTCATTTTCACACTAAGAGTCTTCCTCCTTCATTTTGACGCGGTCTTTCTTCATTTTCCGTTCTCTTCATTTTCACACTCAGAGTCTTCCTCCTTCATTTTGACGCGGTCTCCTTCATTATCCATTCTCTTCATTTTCACACTCAGTCTTCGTTCATTTTGACGTAGGCCTTACTAAAAACATAATTACTATTTCCATCTTCTAGCTATCGGAAAGGCTATGCCTTTTGTTACGAATTAAATGTCCTAATAGAGTATAGAAATAGATAACAATAAGTGATTCAAAAATGACGCAGATACCTATAATAAATTAGTAGGAAGTGATAGATGATCTGGTACTTATGAATCGAGGGCTGAAACTGTGGAGTAAGCGTTGTGCGTCACGCGATAATTCCCGCGAGGCGGGTGGCGAGTCCGTCGCGGCGCGGGGGCAGCGCGTGACGTCAGCGGCGCCACCTCCCTGAATACACCCTTTGCTACATAAACAACACAAACATCAATAAATTACGTCGATAAATTCTAATAAAAATCAATTGTTTTTAATAATAGGGAAACAATGTGTTTGCTACCGGCGCCCTACCAACCTGTCACAGATTACTATGGTAGAGACGGCTTTAACTCGGAATCACACAAATCATGTGCCAAAACGAATTTACTTTTCTAATAAAATTCATTATTAAATATTATGTACCATATATTTTGTACCATAATTATTCTGAAATCAGAGAGGTAAAGCGTTTTTTTTTATTATGAATATTACTGATTTAACCAAAAAAGGACAAGTCTAAAATAAACGAGGTATAAATACGTGGTATTTATGTCTTCAAAAGTTTTACTGACGTACATGACTCACGGCAGTCATAAACAGACGAATTCTGTCATCACAACTACGTCGACTTTACGTTAAATAACGATTACACCAAATCTATAAACGATTAGTGATAACATATTCGCATTTCGGCACAGCGACGACGTCAATGATAAATCTGTTGGAGATTAAATTTCAAGTGGTCGGCCGCGGTCCCTACGCCAGCGAGTAAGCAAGAATAACTATAGAATACTATTTTGTAGTTCATACTTGACATAGAATTAAAAGAGATTATCGACCGTATTGATATTAATAAATAACTGTTCACGTTATGAATTATGATACTACAATATTTACCAGAGTAGCATACCTCGAGTGCAGATTGCAGATGTTGGTAAACATAGAAATAGAGGGAGAGATATATTTCTTCGGTGGCCTCAATAACTCTCTTTCTAAATTCAAGAGACGCGATTTTGTCGGTGTAGCAGCCTCCATTAAATTTTTTTAAGCGACAGAAGCACATCTGTGAGCAAAATTCAAATTCTAGAGTTATACAGTTCAGTATAACTCTAAGCAAATAGCGAGAAGTAGAGTATAATCTTCTTCATGACTTATACTCTACTTCTCGCTATTTGCTGGTAATCGAACTGGTGCCTAAGTTTCGAGTGTTATCGGTGTAATAATAAACATGACAGACGTGACGCACTGACGCGCTCTCTCGCGACGTGACGCCTAAGCCCTGCCAACATTATTGTCTGATGAACGCGCTCTATTTCGCGCGGTGCGCGTCACTGCACCAACGTTATCGGTCAATGGGCGAAGGTGGGTGGCGGTTTAGCTTCACCTCCACTTTTACAAAAACAACGCTCAATATCTGAAAAAGTGAAAATCATAGGTAAGTAGGCAGTTTGTGTGAAGTGAAAATCATATTTAGTATCTAGTTGTATGGCGATGAAAAAAAGAAATACATTTCATTTAAAGACTGACAGTTTCTTTCGGTATTATCCCGTCAATAACATTGTAAAAGACCCCGCGTCTAAATAAAGTATTTTTGATTTTGAGTTCTAGATGGTATCTACAGTATCTATGTACCTATCTATTCGCAACGTTAAGGTACATAGGGTAGGTACTTTCCACTACGATACGACCATCGACAAAATTAACCAACGTATCAGCTACACTAAGGAATTTTTGTGCCTTTCAATCAGAGTATGATAACTGAACTGGCATGCAGGCAGTGATGCAGGTAATCCTGGGCGCGACGACACGACACAGTCATTCATTCCACAGAAACATCAAAGCGCGAGAAACCTAGATTTGTAGGCATCTATTTGTATTCTAAATGTCTCGAAACATCCATAACGATCTTGAGCTGCGTGGCGCTGCGCTGCACGGACTTTACTATGCATAAGGTATCAAACGATTCTTTGTTACTATTTAGGTTATTGGCAAAATAAAGTTTTTATTATTATTAAGTACCTAGTTAATTTTATTTACTGCTGTATTTTTTCAAAACAAAAGTGCATTCTAGAGATTACAACAGCTGCCAATACGCAACCATACTAGCTAGGCGATGAATCATTAAAATGTTACATCATCCTTTTTGGTCGCTGCCTATTTGAAGATCATCCAAAACATAAAACTAGAGTGAATCACAACAAGAGATTTAATAGCAGCGGCGCACCAGTTGTATTTATAGAGAACGGTGGCATCGTCACCTACAATTGCATTTGCAACACACTGGCTAATATTAGCCACTGAGTCGCACTCGCCAAAAAACAGCGGGTGCTCTTATTTAGTGTCAAACAGCTTTCTAAATGTGACAGCTCGCAACTCGTAGAAAAATATTAACATTTCATTTGAAAATTTGAGAAAAGATAGGTAGGTAGGACATTATGATGTTCGTGATTATGACTAGCATTGAATTATGTTGTAGCTGAGCACAAAAGACAAATATATCAACACAAAAATGTATCACCTACCTAGTTACCTGTAAAAAGACATTAGTCATAATAAGTACGTAAATACTACCTACTAATTATGTTACATTATAACAACAAGAAACATTTAATCCATCCATACAAATCAATTTTATTTTATTTAAATAGACCTATTACTTAGAATATTTTCCTATCACCAACTCCGACTTAGGTAAAGTAAAACACGTTTAGTATAATGAAAATACTTAGTCCATATATAATTTGATAAGTATTACCTACCTGCGTACTAGTTTTTATACTCATGGGAACTACTACAGGAGGGCTCAATAAGTACATGAGGGTGGATCTACGTAAGATTAATTGAATGTTCCATTCGAGTGCTCGCTAAGTATGTTATAGTAGGACATAAACAAAAACTGTAAGTCTTTAAGTTTTCAACGTTTATTTCAGTAGAAGATTAAAAATGTTTACGTATCTGTAAAACTCCCAAGTTGAGAGATAAAGAGGTTGATCTATAACTCTACACTATAAATAATGTTAGACCTACTTATATCGCAACGAAACCAATTCTAAAACATAGTTAAAACAAATTTTCTTTCAATAATGGGGTTAAAAACTGAAAGCTCATCGTAGGTGGCGGCACTGTTGACCGTTCCTTAAACCCTCCTTATGGTTCATTGTTTATGTTAGGTGTTGCGAATAATTGCAGAGTAAGTAATTATTAAAAATGTATGCGACCTGGGGCCCGATTCTACTAACACAAATGCACCAATGGACTCTCAATGGTGTCTCAATCGTGTCTATTCCACTGATACACCATCGGCATTCTTTTGAGACACGATTGAGACACCATTGAGAGGCCATTGATGCATTTGTGTTAGTAGAATCGGCCCCCTGGAGTGTAGTACGATTGAAAGATGAACTGCGGAAACGGAAAGCCAGGACCATCGGTAAAAATACCGGGCAAGTACGTGTCGGGCCTCGCACAATGTAGGGTTCCGTATTTGCTGTGCTTTGCTTGCCTCAGTTGAGTCCAATATCAAATTCCATCACATTTGTAAGTTTTCAAAGAAGATCAAAGAAGTTCGTCGGCTATTACTCGGTAACTAGTAGAGCCTACTCAACCGTTATAGTTTTCATTGAAGGTTCAGCATATGGACTACTACCATGATTTTTTTCAAATTTCTAAACATAAAACTTTCGGAGATAGAGGACCACTGTGCAAAACGAAAATTGACACTATAAATGTAAACGAAACGGCTTATTGTATAGTAAAATGACCTTCCCACACCCTCAATGTTTTGAAGAGACCTAATCTAACGATACACCACAACATGGGATGGGCAAACTTCATTTCCACTTTACATAGGGGAGGCACGCAAAAATTTTTTTATTCAATATTTTCTTTCAGCACTTTGTTAACATTGTTAATATGTGTATACATACCAAATTACAGCGTTCTAGCATCAAGCGGCTAGGCGCTAGACCGCGAACAGACAGACAGACAAACAAACGGACATGGCGAAACTATAGGTATATAAGGATTCCTTGTAGTTTACTACGGAACCCTAAAAAATAGTATTAATCAAAAGGTAAATAATTAACAGGCCTTAGATTAATAACTTACTAGATGGAGTGTGTTCGTTCATACAAGCGCTCTGTCAAAAGTGAATCGCTAAACGCTCGATGACATGCCGGTGACATGCACTTGACACTTGCGTAATGTTGACAATGGAGGTGTAGTTTCCAAAAAGCGGGGAAATAAATAGTTTGTTTAAATTTCTCAACTTTCAAGTAACAAAATTTTAGGTATATGATATCGTAAATTCACAAGGATTTCCGGTAGCAGCAAACTGTTTTAAAATTAATCAGTCGAAGCAATAAAAATAGTTAAAATGGGAAACTATTTTCACAATCGGGCAACACCAAGCATTAAAATACGCATACGCAAAAATCGTATTGTTTCTTTTTCATAATTAACTACAAAATACTATGAAATATTTAAAACTTTCCTGTGAAAAGTGATATTATTACATTGCTTTTGTTTTTCCGGGATACACGTTTGGCTGTTTGACACGTTTACTCTTAAGTAACAGGCATTATTATGATTTGGAGGTTATGTTGTGTTCTTTTTAAATATTTCTATTTCATCATGGTCCCTGCCCCGTTCGTGTTGCCTTTGGGGAAAATTATATCTACTTCCATGCCCAAATGCAACGCGCAAATGAAGAAACTATGTATACATAATTTTGTTAAAAATTGATAAAAAATAAGCCTTTTCCCATAGTTTTCTTCACTTTATTTCTTTGGGATCAATAGCTGCACATAGAGTCATGATAGCTGTGAAATGTAAAGAACCGTCAACAGTAGCGACATCTGAAGTGAGCAAAAGGCAGTTTTTAACCCCATTTACCCTATTACACTAGTATTTTGCTACAGCAGATTATAAATAAGTAAATGTAGTGGCGCGTGTTCGTGAAAGTTCTTCGGTATCCAATCCACCCACTGGCCGGCGCCTGCAACCGCGACAACTGGGCCGTGGGAAGCCACGCTGCCTGTCTAACTCGCAACACGCGTTTGTTTACACAACCACTATGAGGACACTCACAGTGACATACCGTGACACTTCATGTGACTCACAACCCATCAAAAACTATTGAATTGTCATTGAAGCTACTCACTATCGTAACGAAAATCTAATTGAAATCAGTAGGTAGATAAATGTTTGTCGTATTGAAATCATACTACGACACTGAAAGCTTTCGACACAAACAATCTGAATACGTGCCTACCTAGGTACCTACTGAAAGTCAGATCTACAAATATAACAAACGAAATAATCCCGCGACCGAAATAGACATCGTGTACTGAAGCAATGCCCCGAAATAGCACCCCGCCTCCGAAGTCCGAACCAAAACTAGTAAAGTTAAATTTAGAATGAATCCCGCAGGAGCGTTTTCATCCCGTGATTCACCTGCTGAAAACTCGATTGTTCGCATTTTACGTCAATCTGTTGCGTGGTGTTTACGAGCGTGCTAGCGCGGCGGTGCGCAGGAGCGTCAGCTGACGGCCAGGAATAGCCCTGACATCGCGGCCACGCTATGCCGCCTGCGCCCGCGCACCCACAAATAGCCTGCTATAATTAGACGTCGGTGAAATCGTGGGTTTGTTATTTTTCTTTATCGTCTCCGTTACGCGATAATTGGGTTAGCGGCTGCATGTGGGCCCGATCGGGCGTCGGCGTGTCTCGGCTGCGGGCTGCCACCACGCACCACGCACCGCCGACCCCGTGCCGCACCGCGGACATTGTCCTGACGATCGACGACGCCTCGTTGCCCACTACCTCCGCAGTAGTACGAGCACAGTTGTAAATCGGTGTGGTTTTTTGTTATCAAACATCTGATTACTTAACACCTCTGCTAAACTGTTATAAATCATACTAATATTATAATTTCTTTTTTTTAAACATTTATTCAAGGTAAAAACAGAACATATAATAACAAATATGCCGCGCCACAAAAGTGTAAATATTGTCAGGGGTACAGACCCCAACATAGGCTACTTTTCGGGCGGCGGGGGAAGCCGCGGGTAACAGCTAGTAACTCTTGTTCTATAACTTACAACAAATCCTGAGCGGCCTATATGCTACTCTACGCTTTATTATGAACGAGTAGTTAAGTCATACAATGAAACTGCTGCGCAGGGTCTAACTGCGTTTTGTTTGTTTCCAAACGATTCTTCACGTGGCTTACAGCTACAGCTTAGGCACCAACGTATGCCTTAAAAAAGTAATTTAAGTAGTCTTACATACTTAAGTGGCTAATTCTCTGCAATTGTATCTTTACTTGTGTATTGCGTAACACTTCATGTGACTCCCAATAAATCATATTCTGATCAATTCCAAAATTTAACTACTTAATCGTGTCACGTATAGGTAGAATATAGCTATACCTATAGATAGCAGATAGAGACTACACTCTACATAACTAATCTCCAGTCAAACAATTAGTAAGTAATAGTTGTATAGACATATTTTTTCGGGACAAAAAACTTTCACAAACTCCTGTCGCGCTGCCTCCTGCCAAAGGCATATTTCAGGAGAACCAGACAGTTTGGCCCATAGGACCAATAACATTGAGTGATATGTCGTTGGAAAGATTTTTTCTAATCGACAACTTTTACTATAGCAGCAAGTCTCGAATCGCTGTGGGAAAAATTTATCGCACATCAAACCGCGCGAGTTGAGACGTCGATAAAATCTTTACAAGTCACTAACACAATGTGATTGTGACGACATGAATGTGTGACAGAACCCTTTCGTACTCCTGTTTCGAAAATGCTATCAAGCTCTGGACGGAATCGCCGGGCATGGATCACTCAAAACTTCTAATCAAAGCCTTCGACAAAAGGTATAGCAACCTTGTCCTAGCGCTCAGTAGAAGTAACCTACGAATAATGGTCAGAGCCTTAACTGGACATTGTTGCCTTAATAAGCACATGTCCAACTTAGGACTGAGTGACACACGCACCTGCAGACGATGTAAGGAGGCTGATGAAACACCACTGCATCTTCTGGGGGAATGTGGGCCACTTATACACAAGCGCAGCACTCATCTTGGGAAACATTTATTAAGCCCGGATGAGTTAAAGGAGCTCACCCCTAAGCAAATCCTGCGGTTCATCACAGCTGCAGGGTTTAGCGGTGAGCTCTAACAAATCATGTGGCGATCACAATAGACCAGTCTTGGTCGCAGTGCTACTTAAGCCGCACAAAACATAATAAAAAAAAAAAAAAAAAAACACAATGTGATTAGAATTTTGTATTCTAATCAGATTCTCGTTTAATAAATGAGAAAAAATAATGAAAATCTTTGTTAAAAAAAATTGCAAACACTACAGAGATAGTGAAGTTGCTGCGAAATGCGAACCAAACTGTCACGCTGACATTACCTAATTCTGAGTTTAAATTGATAGTACCTACTTAAGTGTCGGTTTTACCACTTACTAATAAAGTACTAAATATATCCTAAAATGTCCTAAATATTTTCCTAT
Source organism: Endotricha flammealis (assembly GCA_905163395.2). NCBI lineage: Eukaryota > Metazoa > Arthropoda > Insecta > Lepidoptera > Pyralidae > Endotricha > Endotricha flammealis. Next base: position 7,573,107 of record LR990863.1, on the reverse strand, counting down.
TAAGAAACGTCAAAGCCATAGGTATAAGTATACTAGAACTGTCAAAAAACTGTCAGTTTATTTGACGAATGAGCTATTCGAGAATGGTGAAACCGGCCCATAAGTCTTATAAGATGATTTGTACATTTTACAAGTTATTACTCAATAATGGTATCTTGTACCTTTCAATATTTTAGTGAATTGTGTTATATAGCAATATAGGTGGGTAGCATTTGCCTTGATCTTGTCAATGGTGGCCACTATCGCCCACACTTGAACCTGCTCTATCGTGTAATTACTTAACGTATGTGTATAAATTCTTATAAGTACAATAAATAAAATATAAATCACAATTAATATATTTATTTATTCTTTATTGCACAAAGAAAAGTACAATTAACGGCGGACTTAATGCCTAAAGGCATTCTCTACCAGTCAACCATCATCGGTCTATATCGGTCATATATTGGTTGGTATATCTCTCGCCGGTATATAGGTATCTGTAACCAAGTCTTTTATGCATTGCATGGCAAACGCCTACTTAGTACCTACATTTTTACAAACATACAATTTTGAGTCAAAAATGTATGTTTTTTGTACATTATTAAACTAACAGCTCAAGTATTTCTTTAAGTAGAAGTAAAGACTCAGGAAACATTACAAGTATTCTTTTTTCCATTTTATTTTTGACACTTTAGATATCTGATAGTCTCAAGCTATAAAACTTTTTATAATTTGACGGCAACAGAAATAATTTAATGTGTCATTAACTTCAAAATGTATTTGTGCAAGACACAGATAAATTGTTTAGGTATGTAATTAATTAAAATTTTAAGTTAATTGCATGAGTTTCAAGTGAAACCCTATAATCTCGAAATAACGACATTAACGCAAAATTTAACCGACATTTTCATTATTTTATTACTCTAATAAATAATTAATTTAAAATACTTATACCTTACCTACCTACTTAAATAAAATCTATAAAACTTTTTAAGTGTATGTACCTACCAATAAGAAGGACCTACTTAATATTTTTAATATGTACGATTAATAGATTCTTACTATCTTTAAAGCCAAATAAAGCCTTATTTGAACCTAGGTTAGACAAAATTATAAGTACAAAATTTTCACAATAGCTGTGTGTGACCATAATGTGTGGATCCTCTAAATTACTTATAGGTATGGGATATAAGCACGAAGTAGATATGAATTATTTAAAAACACCGGATTGTAAAAAAACACGCAAACAAATATTATATCGTTTGATTTGAACGCTCTAAGTCTGTAGTATTATTAAATGAAACGGACGCAGGACGGCGAATTATAGAGCCGGAGGCTTCGCCGCGTCCAACGGACACCGGGGGGGCGACGAGTCGACGGGGCGGTGGGGCGGCGGGCGCGGGGCGGCGCGGGCGGTGGGCGGCGACGGGCGGTGACGTCAGCTCCGGGGGGGCAGAGAGCGACGCGATTGGCGGAGATGCGCGCGCCGCTACCGAATATGGGACTGCGGCTCCATTGATAAAACTACGACGCGGGGTCGCGCGGCGCCAGTCCCCTTCGCACAGGCCACGCGAGAGGCCGTCTTCACGCTGGCGTTGTTCGTTATTCCGTTCGGCTCTTGGGCCGAGGAGCAGGTGGTGCCGGACGGGATGGGCACGGACACGGAGCCCCCGACCGGCCCACACCTGCTATCCTTGGCCGACGTGGGAGCCCTAGGCTTCGATTGTGCTCTAAAACCGGCGCCGGTGCTCGCTTCGGGCGGCACGCCGGCCGACCTCAACACGCCCGTCACCACATCCGACCTGCCCGCCTTCTTCCCGAGCCTGCTGGAGCCGCCAACAATATCAGGTGCGAGCTCCGACCTCCACCACCGTACTCCACCGCTTCCTGCTATCATAGGACTATTACACGTACCCGACGGAACTCGTAGGCGGGAATTCGCCTCCGCTGGCACAACGTAGATAATATTGTAAATAAACAAGTTCTTCATCCACATAACTCTATAGGCGCGATAAATAGTGCGAGATATTTTTTACGTTCATTTCAGGCAAATATGAATCAGATTAAGTTGAAAAGTTTCAGTGTCAGTTGTTAAAGTGAAATGGAAAGTTCACCCGCCGCGACGTTGTCGGATCGATACAGAAGCTGAATAGAGCTTCCTTGTGAGTTGCCGTCGCCATCCACGTTGGCATGGCTTGTGGTGTTTAAGTGTTACTACAGGAATAATAATTAAACGTTGTTTGTGATTTGACCACACAGTTCCTGAGGGGTAAATATTTTTAAACGGTTTACACAAAAAGTATAAACTTAATTTATGAGCTTTTTGGTAATAATCTTGCTTTTGATTTAAATTGAATTTAACTCATAAGTGTAAAAGAGTGTCACTTTTTTAGAAATTTCAACGCAGGATTTTATGATGACTAATTAAACAACAAAAATGTGATCAACCAATTTAAGTCTTGTGTTAGCTTTTAATAGGAATACATACATTATTTAACGTATTTTTTTTAACACATTATTACAACAATTTCCTATCTTTATAGCCATTTCATTTTAAATATAAATTATTAAATTTTGAATTAAAATTAGTAATTCTTTTTTTAATTAGAATTAGTAATTAAATTTTGCATTAGAATTACCTATGCGTAACAATTGTAACAAAATATGAAAGACATACTCATTGACAACAAAAACAGATTTAAAATAATAACTAAATATCCACTGAGTTCTTTGTTATAAAAAACTGATAGTTCACTAAACAACTTCGCTCGAACTCGCTTATTACTGTCGATGGACATTGCATACGCACAGATATCGACATCCGTTGGGCTTATCACAGGACCTTTGCTGCCTTCCGGCACACAAATATCAAAACTATGTAAATATTGCAATAATTGAACATCCTCAATCCAAATTATATAGGAAATTTATATCAATATTTAAACAATATTTAAAATTGTTCATAACAAAACTAAGAAAATAGATTTACAAATAAGTACAGTATAGAAATATACGCCTATACGTTCGTTATACATAGGTATAGGTAGTATCTGACTGAACATAATTTACCTATACTTATACACAGTGAAATAAAATATAGGTAATCAACTTAATTACACAGGTTAATATACACATGCAAATTATATAACTGGTTATTATTGGGTATGAATTTAGCGATAGTTACTACAAAATAAAAATAAAATAAGAACAGCCTGAATGAGTCTTCAAATTATAATAACAATTTTTAATTGGCGTGAAACTTTCTTAGCAATTTTATTTCTATTTTAACGAACACTGACAGTCGTATAAGGGAACTTTAAACAGTATAATTTAATTTAAATAAAACCGAAAATACCAATCAAATTTATATAACGACGTAATAAACTCCTTGAGACGAAAACGTTGCGATAATGCTATTAAATCAGAAATCAAAACATGTGCAGTTGTGAGATTTTAGGGTGTAGAAGTAGTTAGCACCAATAGATAAATAAATATTTTCTTCCTTTAGATGCTTTTGTATATTTAAATTGCATTTCGTTGTTACAGGTACATTGCCAGGTGACGAATTGTCTCTGGTATGTTCCCCAAGGCGACATAAACACGAAGCGTCATTGTCACCGGGCGCACGCGCCGAGGACGCAAGTAACGCATCGAGTGCGAGCGCGTCCCTGTACGGGCCCCCAGTAGGCGGCACCGGCAAACACGCGCCGTCGCCGCCGCTGCAATGGCTCATTCCGCCGGGTCCCGGCCCTGGCAGCGTCGACAAGTACTTTCAGCAAGAATACGAGGAGCGCGTCGAACTGCTGCCCCCAGAATGTCAACCCTCGTATTGCCCACAACCACAGCCTTGCCCCGCACCCCAGCACTGTGAATATCGCCCGCCGCCGCAACCACAGCCCCAACACTCGTGGGAAACACAAGAGTACGTGGCTCCACCTCAACCAACTCCCGGGCCATCAGGGTTGCCCAAACGCGAACCTTACCCGAGTCCCTCTGATAACCGACCTGTGCAACTTGCAGAATATAACCCGTCCACAAGTAAAGGCCATGAAATACTATCACAAGTATACCAGCAGAGCACACAACCGTTGAGGCTTGTTGCTGTAAAACCACGAAAATATCCCAACAGGCCTAGTAAAACACCCGTACACGAAAGACCGTACGCGTGTCCTGTAGACGGCTGTGATCGGCGATTTTCAAGATCAGACGAGCTGACGCGGCATATTCGCATCCACACAGGTCAGAAGCCGTTCCAGTGTCGAATATGCATGCGGTCGTTCAGCAGATCGGACCACTTGACGACGCACGTGCGGACGCACACGGGGGAGAAGCCGTTCGCGTGCGACGTGTGCGGCCGCAAGTTCGCGCGCTCGGATGAGAAGAAGCGGCACGCGAAGGTGCACCTGAAGCAGCGGTTGAAGCGCGAGCGCGGCAGCGGCGGCGGCCCGCACCACCACGACCCGCACCCGCACGCGCCGCTCTAGCGGTCGGAGCTCGCGCACGCGCCCTCGCCCGCACCTTCCAGCGGCGTCGCGCCCGCAATCACCGACTCCTTGGATAGTGAAGATTAATTAACTGGACTTTTATATTTTCACGTTGAAGTTATTAAATAATTTCATCGCATAGGTGTAAATGAATTGTCTTTGAGGAAGCTTTATTAACTCTACATTTTGTAAATTCACTAAAATTTATATATATCTTTTTATACGTATTTGTAACTACATTAGGAAATGAAGTCGATGTATTTATTTAGATAGATAGGTTAATTGAATGAACTTGACTGGGATCAAACGTAGATACGAAGCGAAGTGGCCTAGTGACCAGTACCCGCGGCGAGGATACGTTTCGTGTGACTGTGATGGACCGCGTGCGCGCGCCGCCGCCTTCGTGGCGACTCGCGAAGTTTGCGTTGCTGTCGTCCTCGACGTGTGAACACATATCTTTCTGTCTGAAAAGTCCGTAGCTAAACTTAAATATCTCTCACAGAATGAAATCGTACATTGTTGCATTGTTATGTGAGTGCGTTCAAAAGTGATCGTAACGAAAGTGATACATAATGAGCCTATTCGCAGGTACGAGCGAGGCGAAGGAACGTTTACCACTGTGTCTGACGGAATCCGACTATGGACGAGCTGATGGTAAACCTTCTTTGGCCACGATTGCCTACTTAAGTATTGTAGGTAGGTAGTATATTTAATATTCTTATACTTTACAAAACTAACGTGAAACTGTGCCATTAATTTAACTTTACAATGTGCCACTGCAATTTTAATTTAATACGTACTAAGTATAACACGACTGCTAAATAAGTGATAACTTTTATTATTTTGTTTTATTATATTTCTAGTCGAAGATAATAATATTATTATGATCGTGAGAATGTCGGCTAGGTATTGTTTATTTAGATATTTCTATCCACAAGCTATCTCTTAAATTGTTATGATAATTATTTAATTTTCGACAGCTGCTGTCATTGTTTTTCTTGCTCAAATTATTTATTTTAACAAAATTTGCTCAATACGGCTTCTTTTAGATCTTGTCATGAATGTGATGGTACTATCGTGCTGTCTCAACCGGTAACCGTCTCTCTCTCTCGTTTCCAGCTGTTGTCATTCGCACTCGTTACTCTATTACTCACGATTCCTCTTACTCAGTGGCATATATTTTTATAATGTGCGTATTATTATAAACTAATCTAGTAAATAGTGTATGACAGTAAATATGATCTCTTAATCATTATTAATTATTTCAAGTACCTATAGCGAGGGCCCCTAATTTATAATACTCATAAGTTTTTGTATAGATATAAATATTAGTAAGATTCGTTTCTAAAGCGTAGTTTCAGTTACTGTGATTATGTTATAAGCCATAGCTGATGAAGTAAGCCAAGTGGCCAGTAGCTGGCGCCGCGGCCATCTTTCACAGTCGCGAAGCCACCTGTGCACAGTGCACACGCGACGCGACTTGTGAAGCTCACAACATTTCAATTAATACTTCAAAATTGATAAAATCGTATAGAGACATACCCAAGTGTGATTGACTTTACGTTAGTACAAAATGAAGCAAAATTAAATGGATATCTTATAAAATTGCCTTCGTTAATACCTACCATTGTAAATCACTAGTTTCATGTGATGAATCATTTTGTTACTGATCGTTATTTTATTAGAATAAGTAGGTACTTGCATGGAAAAAATCGTACAATTCGCATCAAAACCATAAAAAGAAACAGATCAAATTGTAACACGTCACCGACTTAGCAGTGTAAACACAACAGGGTAGGCCTTTCAAAAATTTTGGTCGTTATGAATTTAGGATCTGACAATAACATTACTTACGGTTGCGCCTACAACCATAGACCGGGAATACAAAATGATTAGTTAACGCTCTATGACTGTTGTTGAGCCCAAAATGAAATATTTTGAAGGATACCTCTGTAATCCAGGCGTGATATGAATGCGACCGTACCCAGTTGCTCAGCCGCTTCCCTCTTCTTTGGAAACAGGAGCGGAGCGACCCATGGCGTGTCTCGCGAGTGCGACGCGCGTTTGGGTATAATAAATAAGAGAAATCAGTGTACGAGTTTATAATGTTTTTACTGTTATAAAAGAGACGAAGTCTCCGATAGACAAGGCTAGCGTAGATAGGTATTTATTAAAGCGTAATTCATTTTAGTCAAAGAGTGACATTGAAACGGAAAAGACTAAAATTCTTACACATTTTACGAAATGTTGCATCGCGTTAAAGTTATTGATATACGGTGTTTGTACTATGTTACGAGTAGCGAGCTGCCGACCGGTGCCTCTGCGGGCGCCTCGCCGGAGCCGCGGCTCGCGTTGTTGACAAACTCTGTTACGCGGCGACTCTGTGTTGCAATCGTGTGCATCAAACATTACATTTCACTTACTATCTAGATTAGACAATTTCGGAAAACAATTACTACTATTTATGGTGTTCACATGATACCTAGTGAATGGGTATGAAATCTTTACGAATTTTTTGTAAGTATGTTGTTAATTTTAAGCTGTCTTTGTATTTCACCAGAGTGAAAGATGTTGTTGATGTTCTAAAATATAAATAGTTTTTAAGTGCATAGGTATTGTTAAATCTCACTAATTTTTACTAAATTCTATTTAATATATTTGTAAATACACTCTGACAAATTTTGATTTAATGTGTATATAAGAGAAAAAGAAATGTTTATTTAATATGAATCCACCTAAGGTGCAGCAAATACAAATTGTTGAAAACTGATTTTGGTCTTTCTTTCCCTGAATCCTTGCTGTTCGGCGGAGAGCCAGGTGTCGCATTTATCTATCGCTAACATTGACAATTTAAACAAAAAAAACATTATTAAGAATACAATTATTTTGGTAAAGTAACAGTCAACTCTTTGTTAAAAATTCGAAGAAGTTGGCAACAACATGGAACCATTAGTTAATTTTAGAGACAAACGAATATTGGCACACATTGAGTGTTGTTCTTATTTTAACATTGTTTGTGCCTCATCCTGTTTTTCAATACAAATACATTTTTAAGTACCCTTTTTATATTATTTGTACAGAAATCCATTCCATGGTCTCTATATTTATGACGAGTATAATAATACTCGAAGACTGTTTCACCACTTGCTAGTAATATTCTGGTTAGTCTATTATTGTTTATGGAGTAGCTTTTTTATGTAATATATTGTACTAAATAACCCTGTATCAGAGAACTTTCCTGTGAAAGCCTGCTCTCTGTATATATACGAATTCATTTTCTTTTTTACATTGACAAATAAAAATTACATACAAGATCTGTCAAATATTGTGATTATAATTAACAAATATGCGCAAGTAGTGAAGCAGACCGGGTAAAAATTATCGCAGTTCAATGTATTATCTCGATTTTATTACTTTTTATTGACATGAGAAAACAATTAAGAAAATTTGAACACATCTTTCTGTGTGGATTCCTACATACCTAGTCACAAATCCAATCATATTTAATTATACCTACCAATATTTTTATTTTTACTTCAAAGATGGCGTTAGTGCAATCCTGAATCGCAAAATGGTTTGCCATTTGGATATTTAATATTCTTTAACAACATTTGATTAATTTTATGACAAATTACAGCAGCTTAGATCAGAATATAATGATTTTTATTTATTACGATCCTTATTACATTCCAATTATGGTTCAAAATACCAGTTTCGGTTGTACTGATAACAGTAATAAAATCACTAATAGAATATTTGTCGAAAACCACAAAAGAACTGTCAAAAAAACTAGCAGTTTATTTTATTCGACGAATAAGCTATTGGGGGATTGGGGCATGATGATACCGGCCCCAAGTCTACAAAACTGGTTACGACATCTATTGAAATATTTATCATATTGTAGTAAAAAGCAAGCACCATAAATAAGCACCAAAGCAATACAAGAAATATATGCTATCATAGGCAACAGTTAACAGTAAATAGTACCCGCGACGTCCAATAGATGGCGCGCTCAGTTAAAACATTTGAATAAAATGTTTGTATGTACGTGGATAAATTATAGCAGAATTTCTGGCATTTTTAAAAATTTAATATCATCCGTTTATTTAAAGTCATGTATTTCAGGGTAAATATTATGATGTCATTGCGGAGCTCGATGGCGTCGCTGTGTGTCGCACTCTAATATGAACACGCAAGTTGAGCGACGTCGACCCTAGCCAGCGTTTGGATGGGTTTCGTTATCTCGAGTTTCTCCGTGCTTCGGAGGGCACATGTTATCGGTAGATGACAGACGTTAAGCCAAGTCGGTGGCCTTCGGGCGGCTTGAAAACACCGGCCTCTGCCAATCCGCATTGGAGCAGCGTGGCAGAGTACGCTCTAATCACCTTCGATTGAAGGGAGACCCGTATCCCAGCAGTGGGATGATTATGGGTTAATATGATATGATGATACTATTTGTATTATTTCTCGTATATTACTTGTTAATAAGTAAAAAACAAAGTAACCAACAAATTGTAATTTAATCGATATAAAAGTTAAAATCGTTCTCGTTAACTCGTCAGAACTTAATGTCACTTATTATCATAGGTACATTTTTATATTTTTATTGAAATAACAAAAATTTTCAACGCAGTTTTTAATCACTAGTGTCCTTTCACATTAGCGTTTAAACAGCGTAGGCGGTAGGCCGCGTCTGTATCTGATGACTAGACAAACGCTAATGTGAATGGGTTCTAAATCATTGATGATAAGTTTATATTCCACGTGTACAAGCTGTTACGATGATGCCCTTTATTTTATAATCATAATAAAATTACATAAATTAATAAAAAAGCACGTTATTTATTACAAAATCACAAAAAGTAGGATTTGCTAAGAATTAAAATAAAAACATGAACCAACGTTCTTTATGAAATTGAATTCAATTAAAATATTTTTGTTGGAATGAGATTTAGATAACAAACTATACCTTCAAGAAATAAATTTAAAAATTAACCTGTCATTTACGATTGGGGAACTATACATTTCTAGCACCCAAAGTGTTATCAGTCTTAAATAGGAAGCTACATCTAACACATGAGTTAATTTACGCAATACTAGAAACGATTAGTTCGAAATCAATATGTTTTAATAAGATTTTGATAAGTACGCGAAAACTATTTAAATCAGGGTTATAATTTTTTTTATCGTAGACTCTCTTTAATAGCGCTTTAGAAAAATATTTTTGTCAGATCTTGCGCGTCTAGAATTCCTAAAAGAATTCTAGACAGTAAAAAAATGTTTTTTTTTATTTTTATAATGCATCAGAAATATTGTAACCCCAGCTCTATACTATTCGTAAAGTGATTCGAAGCGAAGTTAGAAAACAAAGGAAAGTTAGGCGAACTGCATTCGAATTTCCGTATTCGTCTAACCTTGATCAACTTCACGACTAAGTGTGGAGCCGGAGTAAAAATATCTTTAACTGTTTGACGATGACTTCTCAATCTGAATAAATACATTATTTATAATAAACTTCTATAAAATATCACATAAATAATTGGATGAAATCAATACAAAATCAACCAATTTACAAACAGGATAAGAAACATTTTCTTTCAAGAAGCGCTATAGTCTTTAGCGCTATATATATTATTTTTATGAAATACTTCATAAATTAATTAGAGAACCTTTTACCTTTCGCCGGCTTAGACACTCATACTTATTGTTCATTTCCAAGCACAGTGTGCCCATACACACCACATCCAGAATACAGGAGAGACTAGAAGTAGGATAAGTTTATAGACCGTTTTGACCTAATTTTCATACTTCTTTGGAAAATTATATTTATTTTATTCATCAATTAATTGATGCATTTGAACAGCACCTAAGTATATAATAAATTTTGAAATAAAAAACTTAGAACCCCGGAAGAATGCTAAGAAATATTTATTTCAAAATTTATTTTAATTTATAAATTTATAATAAAAATACCGATTATTTGTACACGCTTAGACTACATTCCAGACACAGAAATCTGGTGTAATTTGGCGTATAAAAAATATAATCTCCAAAGAAAGCACGATAGGTATGAACTATGAAGTAGGAACAAAGGTCTATACCTATACCGAGCAACACATGATGTGTTATGTGGCCTCCTCTTCCGCTTTGACTAAGTTGGGCTCCGACTCCGAGCGGCGCTTGAGACCATCTGCGTCCGGCGACTGCGGCCGCTCGTCCGCCTCCGGAGCAGCGGCTGCGCACGACGCTGCTTTGATGTCCGGCGCACTGCGACTCACATCGGCCTGGAGATCATTGCACACATACATCAAGCAGTGGCGGTACTTCCAATAAAGCCGAAAAGCCGGGCTTGCCCTACTAAAATAGGCAATATAATATAAAAAAACTCATTATAGCTTAACTACATTTTCATACTTATTTTTTAAAATCAAAATCGATCGAAATAATATTCAAAAATAAATAATTCATTAGCGCGCCGCGGCCGGCGGATGAACTAAACATGAAGGTTAATTTTTAATACGAACTGTGTTCCCCATCCGCACCGCACGCGGCACACGCACACATCCCCGTCGACATAATGATGACACCTCAGAACACAGAAAGAAGAGAAATGTAATAAGACAGTTTTTGTACCGGAACCGATGTCGCCACTTACACACACAGTTACATTTTAACACATTCATAGAATAATCTCCGACAGTCACACTCACACAAATCGTAAGCCCGTGATTTGCAGTTTGATTACGAACACAGATGTAAGAAGTGTATTATAGTGACGGGCACCTAATGAAAAAGGGCGACAAGCATTATCGATAACTACCTCTCGATATTTTACAATAACAATTTATTACGGACTACAACTATGAACTATAATACCTATTTAATTTTAAATAATTAAAAAAGAAAAAAAATTACCAAAGTTTAGTTTTTATTTATTTTATTTTTGGAAAATAGTAATTTTTATACAACCAATTAAAAGAAAGAACTTTAAAAAAATTAGTACATAATAACAAGCGATTTTTTTTAAACTAATCAAATGAGTTTTTAGGTGAGCTACTTTCCCCTTGAGTTTGATCCAATACTTATGGGACTAGGACACCCTGTACAAGGAATGCACTGTAGTAAAAGTTTCAAATTATTATACTTTCAAAAATTAGAAATACAAAATTATCGATACTAAAATATTCTACTTTTGGCAGCACTACATGGCTTGTGCGACGGCCATTATCACTTTGACAGATCGCGGAAGCTACAAGCGGCGGTACCACGATATTTTCACAACATTGTAATTATCGTTACGTTTGCATTCCATTGTACGTGCATACCGCAAAACATTGAAAAACGCGTATCCAAAACAAGCAATGGACAATATTTTTAACGGAAGTATCGACTATGCCGTATATTGTTTAATGATTTCTATGCCTCAAAAATATTTCGTTAATTTGTCATTTATATAGAAAAATATTAAATAAATGACTTACCTATGATAAGTAACACCACTATTACTTGAATTTACCGTATCACTGCGATTTTTGCACGTAATTAAAGCACAAGCCGGCATTTTTGTTGACATTCACGGACGTGTGTTCGCGGAAGCGTTGTTTTGTGAATGACTTAGAACAATCAAGTTCCTGCACATTTGTGCAGAAAATGGCGTCATGTGCCCCGCCCACAAACCATATCTCTTGTATTGTGATATCTGTGGATGACACAGTCTCGAGCGAGCGAGACAGAGACCGCTAAAAATGGGCTTTATATGCGATTTGTACCGTGCTACACAACGGCTTCAGACTTCTCGCTCTAACGTATGAAAAAACGCACACAAACGTATCTGACGTATCTGTCAAAATTGAACAAATTTCTATGGAAAAATAAGCCTTGATTGCTAATGAATGTAGCCGCGGATCCTCAGCGGCTCAGCGCTGGATTTGATTCGATCGAACTTCATTCATATTATTAGTGTTTATGCGGCTCATTTGTTGTTGTTTTGTGAAAAAATTGACTTTGCATTAAATAACGTGTTTATAATCAGTGAATCTCAGTGAATATTGTTTCGTGTGAAGTGATAAGTTTGTGTGTTTTTACGATTTGTAAACTTAGTAAATGTGAAATCGGATAGATTTGCTGTTAGAATTTATTTTAACAGGTTAGTTAACAACTCTAAAACCTACTCTCCGGACTTAAGTAAGTATTATTAACTCTATATTAGAACGGAAAGAGAAATACAATAGTTGGCTGCTCTCGATCTTATATTGTTATTTATTTAAGTTTTGCATATTTTTAACGTAAACTCGTAAAATAGGTACCTACCTATCTCAATCTTATTTCACTCGATATTTCAATCGTGTATTTACGTAATGACCACAATCGCAGTGTTTTCTAAAGATTAATAGATAGGTAGTTTTTGACTATTTTGTGCTGTGCATTATGCACAATAAGAATTTGCCTTTTCGAAAATATTATAAATCTAATCCCTCGCTTGGATTAAATAACGCATAATTTTAGAAATAAATTCGATTCGAATTGTTATTATGACGACGACCTCTGTGGCGTAATGGTTACCACGCCAGACCGCCACCCAGGAGGTCCCTGGTTCGATCCCCGGTCGGGTCATGATGAAAAACGAACTTTTTCTGATTGGCCTCGGGTCCTGGATGTTTATCTATATATGTATTTGTTATAAAATATAATATCGTTGAGTTAGTATCCCATAACACAAGTTTCGAATTACTTTGGGGCTAGCTCAATCTGTATGAATTGTTCCCTTATATTTACCTAATTTAAATCTCGATACGATTTCTAAGATATAAAAAAAATCGATTACATAATTGTATTCTATGAAACTTTGAATAGGTAGCATCAATTCTCTCAAAAAATATAAGTACATACCTGTACCTACCTATCTGGCTTGCCTTGCTATTGAACCCTAGGCACGCCACTGACATCAAGTACTGCTTAGTTGAAAACTATCAGGTAGATGGCGTGCATTGCGACTCACGCAGATTAAAGGAATGAAAAATTTCACCACCATTACTACTTTCCCGGTAGCACAGTGGTAAGAGCACTCGGCCGGATATCGAGAAGACGTGGGTTCGAGTCCCACATGTGGCGGGTGAAATTTAACTTTCAAAAATATTTTCAAAACAAGATCGAGTTCGATCAAGAGTTTGTTTGAACCACAGATATCAGAATACAAGAGATATGGTTTGTGGGCGGGGCGCATGTCGCCATTTTCTGCACAAATGTGCAGGAACTTGATTGTTTTAAGTCATTCACAAAACAACGCTTGCAACGACAATGTCAACAAAAATGCCGGCTTGTGCTTTAATTACGTGCAAAAATCGCAGTGATGCGGTAAATTCAAGTAATAGTGGTGTTACTTATCATAGGTAAGTATAATTATTTAATATTTTTCTATATAAATGACAAATTAACGAAATATTTTTGAGGCATAGAAATCATTAAACAATATACGGCATAGTCGATACTTCCGTTAAAAATATTGTCCATTGCTTGTTTTGGATACGCGTTTTTCAATGTTTTGCGGTATGCACGTACAATGGAATGCAAACGTAACGATAATTACAATGTTGTGATAATATCGTGGTACCGCCGCTTGTAGCTTCCGCGATCTGTCAAAGTAATAATGGCCGTCGCACAAGCCATGTAGTGCTGCCAAAAGTAGAATATTTTAGTATCGATAATTTTGTATTTCTAATTTTTGAAAGTATAATAATTTGAAACTTTTACTACAGTGCATTCCTTGTACAGGGTGTCCCAGTCCCATAAGTATTGGATCAAACTCAAGGGGAAAGTAGCTCACCTAAAAACTCATTTGATTAGTTTTAAAAAAATCGCTTGTTATTATGTACAATTTTTTTTAAAGTTCTTTCTTTTAATTGGTTTGAAACTAAAAATTACTATTTTCCAAAAATAAAATAAATAAAAACTAAAAACTTGAGTATTTTTTTATTTTTTTTTATTATTTAAATTTAAATACTTAGGTATTATAGTTCATAGTTGTAGTCCGTAATAAATTGTTATTGTAAAATATCGAGAGGTAAAGTTATCGATAATGCTTGTCGCCCTTTTTCGTTAGGTGCCCGTCACTATAATACACTTCTTACTTCTGTGTTCGTAATCGAACTACAAATCACGAGCTTACGATTTGTGTGAATGTGACTGTCGGAGATTATTCTATGAATGTGTTAAAATGTAACTGTGTGTGTAAGTGGCGACATCGGTTCCGGTACAAAAGCCGTATTATTACATTTCTCCTTCTTTCTGTGTTCTGTGGTTTGAACACACTATGCAAGTATCAATATAGTTAGAAAAAAAATAGTTTTCAGTTGTTTACTTCTAAATTAAGACAATCATTAAAGAAAGATGGTGGATCCACACAGGCTAGTGGCACTTGCGGCTCTTTGCTTATGACAACTTATTTGTCAATACACCACACCAGCATCTCCGTGTGAGTGTGGATCGCTACGATTGTAGGACCGAATGAAATCAAGGGCAAACGAAGTCGCCTCTAATGACTACTACATGATTAACATAGAATAAAATATTTAATAGAACATAGACAACGTCTAAAAATATACTCATCTCATATATAATGTACAAGTTATTATAAGGTTTAGTTTGGAAACTTGTCCCAGAATAGGGTAGTTGCCGAAAAAATTTTAATTAGTCCGTCTTTTAGATTATTCAAAAATAAGGGCAACTCATTTTTTCATTTGTAAATTAGACCAAAAATGACAAAGATAAAGCCCATTAAAGTTACGTGTGACATCACGCCTTGTCATTTTTTCGCACGGGGTAACGTCAAAGGCCCCCACTCCTAAATTTTTATGCCTTGTATCTTTGTTATTTTTTGTTTAATGAAAAAAAGAAAAAAATTATAATCTAAAATACGGACTAAATATAATGTAATTATTTTGACCCTGGAAACAACCCTATTACCTACCATTTCTGGCTCCAAGTAATCGCCGGCCTCTTGTTTGACTTGAACATTCATTTTATCATTGAGATAACACACACCATTCAGGTCTATGGCACTATTCGAAAATATAGCCGCCGCACCAACTGAAGCATCCACTAACGGTTCACTCTGAAATATATAATTATCACTTTTAAAAACATATTAGTACTATTTATGGAGTGGCAGAAATGGTGGATGGATAAAGTCGGCGAATTTGTATAGAACTGTTAATGTACAGTTTTGGAATAGGAGCGTTACTCATTTCTGAGGAAACCTTGGGCCTAAAACGAAGGTGCGGAACGGGAAGGTGCCCGCATACGGCATGCCTGTGTCGTGCCTGCGCCGCGTCGCTTCAGTATAATATACGTCGCGCGTCGCTTTCATATATTATGTATAAAAGCATCGCCATACGCCGTTTCTGAAGAATAAGCTGACAAAAAATAACGAAAAGTTACATACCATGATCCCATCTTCCGGTATAAGAAATTTTAATTGCACAGATTTCTTTGCAGGAGCTAATTCGGCTTCAGATGCTTTATGCATATCTTTTACTATTTCCTTTTGTTCTCTGAAAAAATATTTACAAACAAAACATATTATAAACATTACAAGCTTTAACGAAAGTTAAGGCAGATCATAATCATATTTTACTTAATAATTTCTTACTTTTTAGGTGTAGTATGATGACTTTCGTTCTTCTCCATCTGATGATGTGTAATCAAGTCACACGCTTTTCCAAGTATAACAATTGACACCAGAATTCTTATAGTAATCAAGCACAAATATGCTATAAATATAAGGAAAATAGCTGCAAACCTAAAATTTTATTTTATTTATATGTGAGAAAAAATATATAATTGCACTCATAATATTTTTGGAGGGAAAAACGGGACCCTTATAAGATTACTTTGTTATCCGTCTGTCTGTCAAGATCCTTTTTCTCTGGAACGCATGGAAGTATCAAGCTGAAATTCATATCAAATACTCAGATCTACTGTCCCTAGGAGCTCCGCATTTTCGACACTCGCAAGGGAATCAAAACCTACAGGGTACTTCCCGTAAACTCAGAATCTTGAAATTTGGCAAAGCAACGTCTTATAGTACAGATAAAGGAAATATTGCGAAAAGCATAAACTTTTGGTTACGTCATATAATAAAAATATATTATTTTTACGAAGGCAGGAATTTTTTAAAAAGGCATTAAAAGAATTTTACAGGGTCGGCATCGCGCGAGTGCAAGCGTCCATAGGCTACAATGACTGCTTATCATCAGGCGGGCCGTAAGCTTTGCCACCTTAGTGGTATAATTAGTATCTCAGTTGTGGTTGTCATCTTGGGGGACTGGTCTGCTCGTTTTATCAACATCTACATATTCGACATACTTAGGATTTGACCATAGCACTATTTGGATCGACATGCCGCATTTAGTACTTAATTTCTGTATGTACCTGGATCTGTATTTTATTTAAAAATAAGAAATGTATTATTGTATGACAAAAAAGGCCGTAATTTGTTTTCTTTCGCCGTTTCTTTTACCAGTGGTCATTTTGCTTTTCTTTCCGAAATGGTAGTAGTTTATAGAGTAGATTAATAACATAAATAATTTATTACTGTAATGTAATCATTGACGAGAAAAAGTGTCTGTGAGGACCTACTCTCTGAATAAATATTTTGAATTCTGAATAATTCTTTTTTTATTTTGTCTTAAATTAGGTTTAACCTTACCCATCAATTTTGACTGCATGTACAAGTACTCTTGTAATAACTACACCTAAAGGCAGAGGAATGAATCCCATTCGTCGAGCTACCAGATCAGAATGATCACTAAACGCATATTTCTGCCTAGTTTGCGCAACATCATATGCCAAGCTTACAGTATATTCCCTGTATACGCCATATGGGATTTCATTGAACCTGAAAAATAAAAGTAGAACATGTAAAACATGTGTTTTTTGAAATGTAACTATTATTTGAGAAAGAAAAAGTTTTGTGAAAATCTAATTCTGATTTCCTACTCTTATTTTTCCTAACATTATCCCAATTCCTAATCCATTATGAATGGTGATTATCACTATTCTGATTTCCTACCATAGAAATGTCTTCAAATAAGTTACCTGGTAATAAAGGCATGCTTCACCCAATCTATGATGACTTCGAAAGTGAGTACAAGTACACAATCTGGAGCAAGTATCCAAAATCTTTCTTCTCTCCATACAAATTCCTTCATGGTCTGCAGCACTACTATGAACAGTAGAACTGAGAGGTGAAGACGTTCTCTTACATCGCTACATGACACTTGGAACAAGTTATTTTTATCAAATTTCTTGAACACACTGCCTTTCAATTCTACAAACTAAAATAAATTTATTTCATTAGTTCAGGAAATACAAAAATATTATTAAAAATATGAAACAAAGTCTTAGAAAACTTACATTGTTTGACATCATTATAATTAAAAGACTCTTGTTGTTTGAATTGAAAGCTACATTAAGAGTAGTAGCTTGAAACAGCACCAACAAGCTATGAAGAACTGTAATATTGTGAGTTAAAGATGTTTATAAAAAAACGACAGAATTTATAAACACTCAATTCTTCTTTGAATTTAATATGTACTTCTAATAATATCCAAACTAATATTATAAATGTGAAAGTGTGTTTGTTTGTTTGTCCTCCGTTCACGTTGAAAGTAATGAACGGTACAAAAACCTTCTAGCCCAACTATTAGGCAACCATCTAGCACCCGCAACTCTAACAGACGTCACACAACTTGAGAACACTGTAACCAAACTCTCGGAATATATAACTGAAGCATATCATGCGTGTTGCAAACTGAAGGTTCCACATACCAAAGGAAAAGGCTCCCCCTGGTGGAATTCGGAACTTAGCAAACTCAGACATGCATTACGCAAACAATTTAACAGAGCAAAGAACTCAAGACTCATAGAAGATTGGGAGCTGTACAAAGAGACACAATACACTTTCAAAAAACAGATTAGAATTGCCAGGAGATCTGCCTGGCGACAGTTCTGTGAAAACATTGAATCCCATAATGAAGCAGCCCGAGTAAGGAAGATTCTATCAACTGATAAGAATCGCACCCTTGGTACGCTGAAAAAACCCGACAACACATACGCGCAAACAGACGAAGAAATAAGCAAGGTCCTTCTGGAAACGCACTTCCCAGATTGTCACCTCTCCGAGGACAAATCCTGGACTGAGGAAACCAAAAGGACACCTACCAACCAAGACTGGTCGAGAGCCAGCACCATAGTTACGGAAGACCGCATAAAATGGGCAATTGAAACCTTCCAACCATACAAATCTGCAGGTCTGGACGGTATCATCCCAGCATTGCTACAGTGGGGAGTAGACCCCATAACGCCATGGCTGGTGGTGATATACAGGGCATGCATAGCACACAGATATGTACCACGGGCGTGGCGTGAGGTAAAAGTTATTTTCATTCCTAAACCCGGCAAATCCGACTACACACAACCTAAATCCTACAGACCTATAAGTTTAACATCATTTCTACTGAAAACACTAGAGAGACTATGTGACCGATACATTCGGGACGGACCTCTCCGACAAAACCCTCTCCACAAACAACAACACGCCTACTCCACAGGTAAATCAACGGAATCTGCGCTTCACAACGTAGTGTCAAAGATTGAATGTGCAGTAGACCACAAATCCTCCTCATTGGCTGCTTTCATCGACATTGAAGGCGCCTTCGACAAAACTCTATAGCTAGCCTGTTTCATAAACGCCCACTCCAAAGATTGTAATGAGAAGTATTTAAATAGAAAAATAATCATGTATACATATGAAAATGTTTTGTCTTGACCGTGGAG
The DNA here is from genome assembly GCA_905163395.2 of Endotricha flammealis. Lineage (NCBI taxonomy): Eukaryota > Metazoa > Arthropoda > Insecta > Lepidoptera > Pyralidae > Endotricha > Endotricha flammealis. The sequence continues at coordinate 7,553,806 of LR990863.1, read as the reverse complement.
ACCTGAAATTTGGGTGTGTGATGTAGGCAACCGATAAGAAAGAATTTTTTGAAATTCCCACGGAAAAGCGGGATAAACGCAAACGAAGTTGCGCGGGTTTCTCTAGTACAGTATATTATATGAATACTGACTTATATATTTTATTAATTTTTTATTTTATTATTATTTTTATTTAGCAATAATTTAGCTTTAGTACCTTTATTGTGTTATTGCATCTTGTTGACCCTGCCCACTCCATTCAGAAATTCTGTACCCTAAGGTTGCCTTGAAAAGATTGCTTTTAGCAATAAGGCCGCCTTGTTGCACATATACTAGTCTATAAGCTTTCCGTATGTTGTATTATTTAAAGATGTATTGTATATTGCAAATAAAGTATATTCTCTCTCTCTATTCCATAGTATCAACAAAGCCCTCGAAAAACACGGGGTAAACTCGACCCTACGCGGTTGGATCACCAACATGCTCAAGTTGAGAGCCGTACAGTTCACAGTAAAACACTACAAGAGCCATTGTGGCGAAGGGCTGCCCCCAAGGAGGCGTTCTTTCGCCACTCTTATGGAACCTAGTAGTAGACAGCCTAATAAAACGTCTAAACGACAAGGGCTATTTCACCGTAGGGTACGCGGACGACATAACAATAATAATCAATGGCACCCATGAAAACACACTATGCAACCTCATGCGCCAAGCCTTGAAAATAGTAGAGGACTGGTGCAAGGAATACCAACTAGCAGTAAATCCCACCAAAACGGAACTGATTCTCTTCACCAAAAAAAGGAAGGTGGCACCGCTACAGCTACCACACTTCTTCGGCACAACCCTAAGCCTTTCAACGGAAACCAAGTACCTGCGTATTTTCTTGGACAAACAGCTGAATTGGGCAAAACCACAGATATCAGAATACAAGAGATATGGTTTGTGGGCGGGGCACATGACGCCATTTTCTGCACAAATGTGCAGGAACTTGATTGTTCTAAGTCATTCACAAAACAACGCTTCCGCGAACACACGTCCGTGAATGTCAACAAAAATGCCGGCTTGTGCTTTAATTACGTGCAAAAATCGCAGTGATACGGTAAATTCAAGTAATAGTGGTGTTACTTATCATAGGTAAGTCATTTATTTAATATTTTTCTATATAAATGACAAATTAACGAAATATTTTTGAGGCATAGAAATCATTAAACAATATACGGCATAGTCGATACTTCCGTTAAAAATGTCCATTGCTTGTTTTGGATACGCGTTTTTCAATGTTTTGCGGTATGCACGCACAATGGAATGCAAACGTAACGATAATTACAATGTTGTGAAAATATCGTGGTACCGCCGCTTGTAGCTTCCGCGATCTGTCAAAGTAATAATGGCCGTCGCACAAGCCATGTAGTGCTGCCAAAAGTAGAATATTTTAGTATCGATAATTTTGTATTTCTAATTTTTGAAAGTATAATAATTTGAAACTTTTACTACAGTGCATTCCTCGTACAGGGTGTCCTAGTCCCATAAGTATTGGATCAAACTCAAGGGGAAAGTAGCTCACCTAAAAACTCATTTGATTAGTTTAAAAAAAATCGCTTGTTATTATGTACTAATTTTTTTAAAGTTCTTTCTTTTAATTGGTTGTATAAAAATTACTATTTTCCAAAAATAAAATAAATAAAAACTAAAAACTTTGGTAATTTTTTTTTTCTTTTTTAATTATTTAAAATTAAATAGGTATTATAGTTCATAGATGTAGTCCGTAATAAATTGTTATTGTAAAATATCGAGAGGTAAAGTTATCGATAATGCTTGTCGCCCTTTTTAACCCCCGACGCAAAAAGAGGGGTGTTATAAGTTTGACGTGTGTATCTGTGTATTTGTGTATCTGTCTGTGGCATCGTAGCAACCAAACGGATGGTCCGATTTTGATGCAGTTTTTTTTTTAAAGTTCTTTCTTTTAATTGGTTGTATAAAAATTACTATTTTCCAAAAATAAAATAAATAAAAACTAAAAACTTTGGTAATTTTTTTTTTCTTTTTTAATTATTTAAAATTAAATAGGTATTATAGTTCATAGATGTAGTCCGTAATAAATTGTTATTGTAAAATATCGAGAGGTAAAGTTATCGATAATGCTTGTCGCCCTTTTTCATTAGGTGCCCGTCACTATAATACACTTCTTACATCTGTGTTCGTAATCGAACTGCAAATCACGGGCTTACGATTTGTGTGAGTGTGACTGTCGGAGATTATTCTATGAATGTGTTAAAATGTAACTGTGTGTGTAAGTGGCGACATCGGTTCCGGTACAAAAACTGTCTTATTACATTTCTCTTCTTTCTGTGTTCTGAGGGCAAAACACACCGACTACATCACCACAAAAGCCAGTATATCTATGTGACAATGTAAACAACTGCTTGATAAAAACTGGGGTATCAGTCTCAAGATTACCCACTGGCTATACACTGCAATCATTAGACCAATTATTACTTATGGCTCTCTAGTATGGTGGCCCAGGACCGACTTGAGCACAGCCCAAAAAGACCTAGAAAAACTGCAACGATTGGCCTGCGTAGCAATCACGAGCAGCATGAGAACGGCACCTACCGCCGCTCTACAGGCGATGCTGGGACTGCCACCCTTGCACCTAATCGTGCGAGAGGAAGCAACATTAGCAGCTTTCAGACTCAGCATAGCGGGCACCCTAGGCAAAGACTCCAGAATCAAACACATACGAATAAAAGAGGATACCATCAAACAGCAACCTATGATGTCATCACCCACTGATAAAATTCCAAAAATACACCGCTTCTCTAAACACTATAAAGTACAACTAACTGAAGAACCGAACGACTATTCAGGCCCAAAAGAGCTCAGAATCTACACCGACGGATCAAAGACCGACTCTGGAACTGGTGTCGGAGTCTTCTCAGATGAACTGAACATAAAAATATCAAAACCTCTTGGAGTGTTCAACACCGTCTACCAAGCGGAATGTGTGGGCATTATCAATGCAGCATATGCCCTTGAAGCCAGAAAGGTGACGGAAACTCATATCCGCATACTTTCTAACAGCGCTTCAGTACTCCAATCTCTGAACAAAAACCACATCGATTCAGGACTAATACTAGAATGTCACAACGCACTGGAGCGCGTCGCGGTGACGAATCGCAATACGCTAACACTTCAGTGGATAAAAGGACATAGTGGCTCACTAGGTAACGACGCAGCTGACGAACTGGCCAGGAGGGGATCTGACACGACGGTCCTCGGACCCGAGCCTGTTGTGCCAATCCCATTCAGTCAGCTACGCAGATGGTTACAAAACATCACATACACACAATCTGAGAAATGGTGGACTGCGGCACCAGGCTGCAGGCAATCCAAGGAGGCGATGCCATCCCTGGACAACAAGTTGCCCAAGCGCCTATTGCGCCTGGACAGGAAAAGCCTACGCCTGGTAACAGGAACCATCACAGGACACTGCTCATTAAACAAACACTTTCACACAATAGGTATCACGGACAGTCCTCTGTGCAGAGCATGCATGGAGACTGAAGAAACGGTGGCGCACGTGCTCCTTGAGTGCACAGGCGTCACCCAAATCCGGAAAGAAACACTTGGGTCACCAATGTCTCTTGCGGACACACTGAGCAGTTTGGGAGGACTAATTCGCTTCTGGAGGGAGGTGGGCTGGATGGAATAACAGCCCCACGGCATCACGTACAATGGTCCAGAACGGGACTGAGTGCGGAAACCACACCCACTAGAGGGTTTATGATGATGATGATGAATGAACGGATTGATATGATTATGTATATGTACTAGAGAAACCCGCGCAACTTCGTGTGCGTTTATCCTTTCCCGTGGGAATTTCAAAAAAATCCTTTCATATCGGTTGCCTACATCTTACACCACACTTTTCAGAACACACCCAAAAAATTGTCATATGTTTAGATTTTTTTTTTTTCTATTTTTATACTTCTCATTACAATCTTTGGAGTGGGCGTTTATGAAATAGGCTAGCCCGACCAGTAAAGAGCCACCCTTTTACAGAATATTGACGTGAAGCAGCAATGCGTTTCGTTAGGAGAGTGAAATATCCGAAACTCTTGTTTGTCACCTTTGTGGTATAAAAAAAATCTAACTCATTCCTTATACTATTTCTCGCTATATCCTGTTTTTTTCTGTTATAGGTCGGCAACGGGTTAGGGACCCTAGAATCCTAGAATAGTCGACGGTAATCACCTAATATCAAATGATCCATATTCCTGAGCTTGTTTTCCAACCACTTCCGTAAAAAAAAATTAAAAGTATACCGGTAATTCAATACCTACAACCTCAGCCTACAACAACACTACGAAATAATAGAGCGAGTCGACGTAATGAGATTTCCTATAAGTGAGAAAGAGACAATATCAAAATGTATGCCATTTAACCATTGACCAATTTAACTTGAACCCTGTCAAATATTATAAAATTTTATATTTAATTACTTACTATTTAATTTTATTATTGATGAATATAATTCAGTCCGCTCTAAACATAGTTAGAATTTTAGCTGTTTTTCCGTTTTTCCGATATCACAAACAGAATAAATAGACGACATTATGATTGAATATTCACAATTTATAATTATGACATATGATACACTTCACTTCACGGATGTGTCAAAATGATATGTAATTGAAATCAAAAGCACTAAGGAGTATGAGTATTGATATCAACTCGAAGAAATTACCCACAAAATACATTTTTTCAAGAATTTCAATAAAATAAGAATCACATCTTCCATCAATTCTCTTAAACAATTTTTATGCAAAATTTGAAGTAGATGGGACCAAGGAATCAAGTTGTCCCATAGTAACTTTACCCCCCTTTTTTACCCCCTTAGAGTTCGAATTTCGAAAAATCCTTTCTTATCGGACGCCTACGTCTTATAATAGTTCCACCTGCCAAGTTTCAGATTTTTACGATGAGCGGTTTAGGCTGTGCGTTGATTCTCAGTCAGTCAGGACAAAGCATTTTATATATATAGATTATATTTTTTATTGGGGATAGTTTAAGGTCTGAAGAGTGACATAGGCTACTTTTTATATATTTCTGCAGTGCCTCGAATATGTTTGCGGTGGCGCACACTGCCTGTTTTCACGCTACTATGCGTAAGAGGAGCGCGTCGTTAGTGCACAGAGTGCGGGCCAGCTCGAACATCACTTTGAAAATGATAGCTGACAGGTGGGACTGTCCTTTCATCCGGCACTACTGCAATAGGCATGTTGCAGTGGAGTTTCCCAAAAGAATTTTTTAACAATATTTATATTAATAATTAATAATAATAATTAATAATAATAATTTTAATAATTGTGATATTTTGAATAGTTTTTAATAATTTTTAATCTTTTTGTTTTATTTAATTGTTAGTTTAATTTAAATGGATTTATTTATTATTATTAATTTAATGGTCTAGTGTGTTTGTTTTTATTTTATTTTGATGAATGTTTTATGGATGTTACTTATCTGAAAATAAATGAATTTTGAATTTTATCCCGGAAAAACATCTCATTCCCACGGGAAAGAAAGTATAACATTATTCTTTCATAATTTTTTAACGGAGATTTTTAACGTCTGGAGAGTGACATAAGGCTACTTACTTTTTTCCCCACGGGATAAAGAGATTCCCATGGGAAAAATTATTGACATTTTCCCTTAACCACGCGGGAGGAGACGCGGGTAACGGTTAGTTGAATATAAATGTAAAGGTTACATAATTATTATTACTAAGAGTGATTGTTTATTATTATTTATTTAGCATTTGAAATTTTTCCAATTAGAACAAATTGTATGGCAAAATTCTTATACTTAAAGTAATTTTATATCATAGGATGGAAACTAGCAAATTTCACATTTTTAATGTGTTGATGATACTATTTTGAAGGTATGTCATTATTTCTTAGGTTTATCTTAACAAAAATTTTTTTATACAAAGGATACAGACATAGGTCATAGCAAACAAAAGATGTGGTATAACTCCGAGGTGCTCACGTCTTCTGTCTCTAGGCTCTGTTGCTGTCCAGAATAAAGCATCAATGGTGTCTTGGCCAAAGGCAGAAAAGAGCCTGTCACCAACTTCCAACATGTTATAGAAAATATACAATTTCATGACACTCTGACTCTTTACCAAATGATACATCATATTAGTATCTATGTAGCACATGAGAATACTGCATATTAATAAAATAATTCCTTTTAGAACATCACAAGTTTCAGCTGGTTTCAGTATACTCTTACGTGGATTAGAATAAAAACTGAAACATATATATACTTATAAGAAACCGACACAATTTATTTTATTTTTTTACTATGTACTTAAAAAGAGTTTTACTTACCCAAAGCACTTTCTGAAAAGTCTATTTAAGAAGGACCAAAAAGCCATAAGGAATCTGAGCGGCAGAAAGGTATATACAAACAATAATGAATCTGCACATTGAAAAAATCCATATGCCATAAATTTCTCTAACTCCTGTGGAATTTTAATAAAAGAATACACTTTCTCCCTCCTGGCCGAGAATCTTTCTTCATCGTGTTCAAGAAAATATCCACGGGTTAATTCAACATGCAAGAATGTAAACAAAGATGATGATTTATCTGCATCTGAAATTGAAATGTTTAGGTCAGCTCAACCTTAGAAGTATACATAATAGAATAGTAAACAAAATACAGTCAACAAATGATAGAGGTAAACCAGGCCATAAATATGATTCAAGTTTTCCAAATATTGTGTGAAGGGATATTTCAATAGTATTCATATTTTACTATGTAATTACAATGTTTCTATGCTCTCATTATTAGCATTAAAGAGACTCTCTGACCAAACTTTATTCTTAGTTCTCTACCCTGGTTACCTCTTTCATTTATTGACTGTACTAGACTTATTGTAACATCTATTATTTATTAGGAAATAATATTGACATAGGTAATATATTTAACCCAAATACAAAACTCAATCAAGCAACTTGCCTTTAGGCTTGGAATCCTTTGTACTTTTGCACTCGTAGCTCATATCACCGGAAAAATTTTGCACATTCGACATAGGCTTGAAACGTAACCTTTTTGTATGCTCTTGTAAATCTTCATTTTTCATTATGATTGTGATAGTGAGAACACAGTGTTATTAAAAAACTCACATTTGAATATTCTAAAATTTTACTATAATGAGAAGTTTTGTGATTTGTGTTAACTTTTCTATTTTTCCGACACAGTGCGACGAAGACGACGGACAGCAATATTGTGCGTGCGAGTGCGACTGCGACCGACTTTACCGCAGTTGGTTCATGACAGCAAATGTCAGTAACAGTGACATTATTTTTCTTCTAATCTTTTTTCTTGGCAACTATCGGTCACTTATATATTGGTGTTAAGCTGGAAACGCACTTGAGGCGGCCGGCGCGGCGCATCACAATATTTTTTCATGGAAATGAGGTTAAAAACTCAAAGCTCATCGTAGGTGGCGGTGGCGTCACTGTTGACTGTTCCAAGACCCGCCATATTGGTTCATTGTTTAAGTTAGATGTGAGAGTAATTGCTAAAAATCATAGAAATGTAAGCGACCTGGAGTGTAATGAGGTTAAAAACTGCCTTTTGCTCACTTCAGATGTCGCTTTGTTGACTGTTCCAAACATTTGACAGCTAGCTGTCATTTTCCATACTATTTTTTAAAACATCATATTTGTTTTCTAAATAATTCCGAAATATAACTCATTGTGCAGCAATCGATTGTAAAAATGTTCCAATCTATTTATTTTCCAAAGAAATAAAACGAAGAAAACTGTGGGAAAAGGCTCCTCGAAGGAAAAATTGGAAATCCAGTAAATGGTCGAGGTTAAGTGCTGCCCAATTTAGATCTGAAGATTATAATATTAAAAGTAATTAACAGACAATGAAAATTTATACCGAACATTAAAGAAAAGTGCTGTGCCCTCTATATTAAATCAAATCTGTTAACCTACTAGCACAAGAACGCTCAGATCGATTGCTAAAAAGAAGTTGCATGAAACGGTGTATTGAAACGTGTCGTGGTGATCCAATTCCAGGACCTAACCGGATCCAAACTCAAAATGAATGTGATGCTAATGAAACTTCTTTTACTGATCCTCCTGGGTCTAGCGGGGTCCAAACTCAAAATAAATGTGATGCTGATTACAGAAATTCATAGTAGGTACACTTCTGGCTTCAAAAACATGTTTTGTGTCATATATGCTGTAATTTTAGAGTGTATAATGTAATACTCATAGGTATAAGAAAATAAAACTATTTAATAGGTATTAATTTTGTTTTATTACACTGTCATAATCAAAAATCATAATTTTTATACAGATATTTGTTAAAATTAGTGGTTTAAAAATAGGTTTAACAAAAACTTTACAAAGGTAATACTCATAAGTTTAAGAAAATATTTCCAAGTAATCATGGTCCATTTCAATAGCATATGGATTGGCAGGTTTGATTACTTGGAGATAAGCCATTTTACTACTAGTAGTACAGGAGAAACTGCTAGGATTTTGACATTATATTTTCCTGGTAAAACGGGATTGCATCGGGGAATTATAGAATACTTTATTCGGTTTTTTAAATGTCATCAATTGTTCTGTGCACATTTTGTACAAAATTATAGTTTTAGTAGGCACTATATCTTCTATGCCATGGAGAACTGTAAAAACATGCTTACAGTGTGCTTCTACTCCTTTTCCAGTTGCACATTCGCAGTGACTCCACTATCATGCCACTATTATCCATTTTTAACAGAATGATATTTAAAGAAGCTCCTTCATTTGGGCTTTGCATTGCGCATGGAAATAAATATAACTTTCCTTAAAGGCAACTCTCACGGTTATTAAGCTTCTACTTTCATACAGTAGTGTATCTCCCGTTCAGTGTTGCTTGAAATCTGAAACAACATGTATGTCATTAAATGTCTAATTCTATCTGAAACATTAAAATAACAAGGAACAATAAGGAAATCATGAATGTATGGTTTGTTACCTGTCTGCAAACTCTTGAATGTGTAGTTTATAGAGTGGTGGAAGATTATTGCTGGAATTAATATCTCTGAACTTATCCATGGTAGAAATTTCAGGAATATCATCCTCAAGTTCGTCTTCAACTTCGATGAGGTAATTTCCATCGTACGCCTCCAGTCTACAAAAAGAAATTGAAATAAATAAAAAGAACACAGCAAAACCTACAATTCACAATAATGCCTGTAAATTATTTACCTTTCGATTTATAAGGCTTTTTTGCTAGTGGTCTTGGCTTTCCGTTTTCGCAGTTCCTCCTTCAATCGTAATTACACTCCAGGTCGCTTACATTTCTATGATTTTTAGCAATTACTCTCACATCAAACTTAAACAATGAACCAATATGGCGGGTCTTGGAACAGTCAACAGTGACGCCACCTACGATGAGCTTTGAGTTTTTTTTTAACCTCATTACGATTGAAGGAGGAACTGCGGAAACGGAAAGCCAAGACCACTAGCAAAAAAGTTTTATAAATCGAAAGGTAAATAATTTACAGGCATTATTGTGAATTGTAGGTTTTGCTGTGTTCTTTTTATTTATTTCAATTTTTTTTTGTAGACTGGAGGCGTACGATGGAAATTACCTCATCGAAGTTGAAGACGAACTTGAGGATGATATTCCTGAAATTTCTACCATGGATAAGTTCAGAGATATTAATTCCAGCAATAATCTTCCACCACTCTATAAACTACACATTCAAGAGTTTGCAGACAGGTAACAAACCATACATTCATGATTTCCTTATTGTTCCTTGTTATTTTAATGTTTCAGATAGAATTAGACATTTATTGACATACATGTTGTTTCAGATTTCAAGCAACACTGAACGGGAGATACACTACTGTATGAAAGTAGAAGCTTAATAACCGTGAGAGTTGCCTTTGAGGAAAGTTATATTTATTTCCATGCGCAATGCAAAGCCCAAATGAAGAAGCTTCTTTAAATATCATTCTGTTAAAAATGGATAATAGTGGCATGATAGTGGAGTCACTGCGAATGTGCAACTGGAAAAGGAGTAGAAGCACACTGTAAGCATGTTTTTACAGTTCTCCATGGCATAGAAGAAATAGTGCCTACTAAAACTATAATTTTGTACAAAATGTGCACAGAACAATTGATGACATTTAAAAAACCGAATAAAGTATTCTATAATTCCCTGATGCAATCCCGTTTTACCAGGAAAATATAATGTCAAAATCCTAGCAGTTTCTCCTGTACTACTAGTAGTAAAATGGCTTATCTCCAAGTAATCAAACCTGCCAATCCATATGCTATTGAAATGGACCATGATTACTTGGAAATATTTTCTTATACTTATGAGTATTACCTTTGTAAAGTTTTTGTTAAACCTATTTTTAAACCACTAATTTTAACAAATATCTGTATAAAAATTATGATTTTTGATTATGACAGTGTAATAAAACAAAATTAATACCTATTAAATAGTTTTATTTTCTTATACCTATGAGTATTACATAATACACTCTAAAATTACAGCATATATGACACAAAACATGTTTTTGAAGTTATTTTGAGTTTGGACCCCGCTAGACCCAGGAGGATCAGTAAAAGAAGTTTCATTAGCATCACATTCATTTTGAGTTTGGATCCGGTTAGGTCCTGGAATTGGATCACCACGAGACGTTTCAATACACCGTTTCATGCAACTTCTTTTTAGCAATCGATCTGAGCGTTCTTGTGCTAGTAGGTTAACAGATTTGATTTAATATAGAGGGGCACAGCACTTTTCTTTAATGTTCGGTATAAATTTTCATTGTCTGTTAATTACTTTTAATATTATAATCTTCAGATCTAAATTGGGCAGCACATAACCTCGACCATTTCCTGGATTTCCAATTTTTCCTTCGAAGAGCCTTTTCCCACAGTTTTCTTCGTTTTATTTCTTTGGAAAATAAATAGATTGGAACATTTTTACAATCGATAGCTGCACAATGAGTCATATTTCGGAATTATTTAGAAAACAAATATGATGTTTACAAAAATAGTATGGAAAATGACAGCTAGCTGTCAAATGTTTGGAACAGTCAACAAAGCGACATCTGAAGTGAGCAAAAGGCAGTTTTTAACCTCGTAGCTGGTATGCCGTATGAGCTTAACCGCACTACAGCCACTACAGCGGCGGGCGGCGTAGTGTCGCGCCGCTCTGTAGTGTAGTAAACGCTCAGGTACATTTCGACCTTTATTAAACGAGGCAGCAGCACACACAGCGCAGCGTCTAGCTGTATAAATTGTCGATGTAACGGCAACACTATAAAAAGAAATGTCATAAATTTTTGTTATCTGTAGAATTAAACGCGGCACGCCATCCAATCCATTGCACACGAAGTGATAGTTTCGCAGGTGAAAATAATAATTTGGTGCATTCGATAGTACTAAATGATTATTTAATACAAATAAATTGTATAGGTATATCCTGTAAAACTTTGTCACAAGTAAAAGTAAGCCGCGTAACTACCACTATGGCATCGACTGAGGGCCGTTCTGTTCAGTCGAACTTGCATCAGCAAGACCTTTCCAAATTGGTAAGTGTGCGATACAATATTCTTCACTGTTCCCAAAAGTATTTTTCATTCCTTACAATTTAGAATTTTGTTAATACTCTCTCAGTTAACTGTGTGTGTAAATTAGACTATTTGACTGAAAAAATTGCAGTTATTAACATAACCTATAATCTATAAATTGATAGAGAGAAATAAAATTGTTTATCTTAATTAATTTAATTTATATGATACATAATTATCGATTTTAATAGATATTTTATACACATACCTAATATTTATATTTTTTTGTGACTAAGTTAAATTTATGGATTTATGTTATTTTTAGGATGTTACAAAATTATCAGCTCTTTCGCCCGAGGTGATATCTAGACAAGCCACTATCAATATAGGGACAATTGGACATGTAGCCCATGGCAAATCTACAGTAGTGAAGGCCATCTCTGGGGTGCAAACTGTTAGATTCAAGAATGAGCTTGAAAGAAACATCACTATCAAATTGGGTATGTATTGCATACAATAATAGAAATTATTGGTTCATAAAATAAATCTATGTATTTATTATTCTTTATTTATATTCTAAATGCTATTAAAGTTATTACCTTTTTTGAATCTTTAAAATTTAATTATACTATATAAATTTATAAATAATAGACCTGCTATATTACTATCATATTGTTGTCATAAAAAATATATATAATTATGGATAATATTAAATATACTTTTACATTATATTTGCATGCAGCTGTTATGCAATGTACCATGTGTATATAAAATAATATCAAAAGTATAAATTTTATAAATAAATCACTGTAAATTTGCATATTGAAATTATTTTAATCAAACACATGGTATGTTGCAGAGCGGCTGCCGGAAACAATTGTGAGAATGTATCACGAAAGAGCAGCTGAGAGGGATGAGAAGTTATTTTATGAGAAGCTGAGAAGGTCCAAGAAAAGGCACTTACCTTTCGATTCAGATGAAGAATCCGCACCTGCTCCTAAAAAACAAAAAAAGAATAAAAATGTAAGAGAATCCGGCGAATTCATTATTGAGAAAATAATCAATTTCAATTATGAATCAGGTAAAGAATATTTTTTCATAAAATGGAAAGGATACCCTAATAGTGATAATACTTGGGAACCTATTGAGCACCTTGGAAATTGTCCTACAGTATTGGAAGAGTTTTTGACTAATGAAGAAGTGAAACATTGTGACAGTATTTACAAACTCAAAGAAGAAATATCATTTGGAAATCTACTTAGTGATGAATTATTATTAGAAAGGTTAAGCGAAGTAGATGAAACTGACATTTCAAAAATAAAGTCATCATTAATATTGAAATTATTATCAATGATTTATCTTACTGAATCCGAAGAAAACTATGCAGTAGACCTAGTACAAGATGCTAGAAATCTTTTACAGTTGCATGTATTGGCTAGAAAACGTTGTCGTCAGTTAATGAAACTTAAAGATTGGGAAGAACATCTAAATCAAGTTGATGCATCAAAGAAATTGTCAGTGATAAATGATGCAGACTTATCAGGTCCTCCTGAAGACTTTACTTACATTAACCACTCTATTCCTGGTGCTGGGGTCATCATCCCTGATGAACCACCTATTGGCTGTGATTGTACGGCCTGCAACTGTCGTTCTAAATCATGTTGTGGATCACAAGGTGGTATATTTGCATATACAACGAAGATGAGGTTACGTGTTGCACCTGGCACACCAATATATGAATGCAACAAAGCTTGCAGATGTTCTTCAGAATGTAGTAATCGTGTTGTACAAAATGGGCGGAATATCAAATTAACAATTTATCGTACATCAAATGGGTGTGGCTGGGGTGTACGAACTGATCAAAAAATAAGGCAAGGACAATTTCTATGCCAATATGTAGGTGAAGTTATAACATTTGAGGAGGCCGAAAAACGAGGGAGGGAATATGACGCGCGAGGTCTGACCTACCTTTTTGATCTGGATTTTAATTCAGTTGAAAACCCATATGTTGTTGATGCAGCATATATGGGAAATGTTACTCATTTTATAAACCACTCTTGTGATCCAAACCTTGGTGTGTGGGCAGTTTGGGCTGACTGCTTGGATCCTAACCTTCCAATGTTGGCTTTGTTTGCAACGCGTGACATTGAAGCTGGTGAAGAGATTTGTTTTGATTATTTACAAAAATCATTCGAAAATGATGACAATGAAACACTTGCCACTGAATCGAATGTTTCGGGAAGCCAGGAAAGTTTAGTTGATAATGACAGTATTAATATTACAAATGGATCTGAGGGTGGTGCAGCAGCATCACCTACTACACCTGTTAAGACTAGATTTGAAATACAGCAGCAGAATATGGCAATGTTAAGAAATCGCACAGAGTGCAAATGTGGAACATCGAAATGTAGAAAGTATTTATTCTGAGGAGTTGAAAGAAGGTGAACGTCTCACTCGTTCAATTGGACAAAAGTTCAATTGAACTAGTGGAAACAAAGGACACTTGTTTCATAGTTACAGATTAACTACAATGTATATAACTGTTTTTGTTGTAATAAGAATATTGTGTTCTTGTTTTCAAATTGCAATACATATTACATATTTTAATAGTTAAAAGGTATATATTCTACTAAGGTATATATTCTACTAAGGTATTTGTGATACTTGACATTTATAACTGGTTTTAATAATGTCGTATTGGTAGTATCAGAATTTTATGTTATTGAATTTATAAAATGTAAATGATGATTCCATTATATTTTATACCATGTTAGTGACAACAGACAATAACAACATGAAATAAGTATTCAATAATGGGTCACAAAATGTTTATAACTGGACAACAAAATTATTATTATTATGGTTTACAATAATTACAATATACTTTAGGTACCTACCCTACATTCGATCTCAATGTGAAGAACTCTTATTAATACTGCATTTAATGCCAACCGAGGCTTTAAATGTTCATCTCAGATCACACAATACTCCTAAATATAAAAAACCGGGCAAGTACGTTACGGGCCACGCACAATGTAGGGTTCCGTATTGGCTACGCATTTCTTGCTTACAGATGAGTACAATTCCATATTCTATGACATTTGTACGTTTTCGTCAAAGAAATTTTACTTCATAAGTTCGTCGGCTATTACTCGGTAACTAGTAGTGCCCACTTAACCGTTATAGTTTTCCTTGTAGGTCTGTTCACTATATGGACTACTACCATGAATTTTTTCGAATTTCTAAACTCAATACTTTCGGAGATAGAGGGGTGGGGGGGACCACCGTGCAAAACGAAAATTGACACGTTAAATGTAAATAACTCGCAAACGGATCATTGTATCGGAAAATAATCTGCCCAAACCCTCGATGTTTTTAAGAGACCTATCTAACGATACCCTACAAGATGGGGTCGGTGCGAAAAAAAATGTCATTACCACCTTACCTGTAGGGGAGGCATCCCAAAAAAAATATTTTTCAAAATTTTATTCTACCACTTTGTTAGCATTGTTAATATGAGTATACATACCAAAATACAGCTTTCTAGCATCAAGCGTCTAGGCGCTAGACCGCGGACGGACAGACGGACATTACGAAACTATAAGGGTTCCTTGTAGTTTACTACGGAACCCTAAAAACGATAAATTTGCTATGTTTAAATTTTTGATGAGTTTTTGAAAGACCACAAAACACTATACATTATGAAGGACCTTTAAGAATTGTATGAATCTCGAAAATAGGTCATGTTCCCATTTAATAATCTCCTTACTGTTATTATTCTGTTATCTGGTTTTCTAGTTTCATTTAATTTCCTTAAAAAAATACTTTTTAAATTACTTTAACATATCATTTTTATGACCATAAAATCTGTTGTAAATTCTAGAATAAATTAGTACCTAATAAATGGGGTAGTGTATTGTTTTAAAGTCTTATGAATTAGCTAATGGATGTATCAAAAATTCTCGACTTGCCGATCAAGCTTTGTTATTCTTTAATCTGTTATTACGAATATTTAGATATAGGTAATTATGTTTTGCAAACACGTACACCTGCGTGCCTTACAATATATATATTGTAGAATAGTTTTTTTAACACATGGTGCAAATAATGAAGACTTGTATAAGTATTAGTAATAATGCGTGCTGGTCGTAAGCGACGCGAGTTATATTCCCTTTATTTGTAAGAACGACTTCACATGAAACGTAGCACGGGTCGCTAGCGGGTCATAATGATATAGCTAGACGCATCCAGGTCCCGACCGGCTACGCTTCAAGGTTGTGTTGTCTACAATTACGTGTATGTTAGATTCTGTTGTAAGAACTAATATCGGAATGGTATATAGATTTATGACAATAACTACGTGATAAATATCAGAAATATGTAGAATATATTTTCGAGACTATCTTGTAACATGAACAATGAAAGAAAAATGCATCAGTATGTCTTTATGATAAAATATGCTATTTGTATACGTATTTTACCTACATTACAGTTTTAGCATTATTTTACGTTATAAGTTTAATAAAATATTGGAAATGGACGAAAACATTTTATTTTTTGTCACGTTCATACACTTTACATTTTCGAAAATACATACAGTGTGAAATAAAGAACTTTGATCTAGTAGACTGTAACATTGATCTGTTTGAACTGTTGGACTGTAATAAAAAGCATTGTAATAATATTGACGTATAAAAATAGACAAAAACTATAAAGATATAAAGGGTGAAAACTATTGTTGTATCAAAAAGGATGTATAGTTGACATGCGTTCTTGAACATACAGACAGCAAGTAAACATACATTTTAAAATGATAGAAGCTATAATATTCTTAGACGAATTACACGACGCCATCTAGTCTCAAACTAAGCAAAGCTTTCCCTTTTTCTTGTCCCTTCTCCCTCTCTCATCCTTTCTCCTTCCTTGTAGCATGCAAAGCAATGGTAATGCCAGACATATCTATTACTGATGTTGATAGGCAGCGGTGACCACCTCACATGAGGTATACTTGCTTGTTTGCCAGTGGTGTGTGGTGTGACAAGAAAAAAATTGAATTCAGATTCGACTCTCCCATTCATTATCCCTGCAGGGAACAAGTCTCCCTTCAATCGAAGGGGATTAGAGCGTACTCTGCCACGCTGCTCCAATGCGGATTGACCAGTGTTTTCAAGCCGTCTGAAGGCAAACCGACCTGGCTTTACGATTCATTTATGAAAACTAATTCTTATAATATTTTTCTTACAGGTTATGCGAACGCAAAAATTTACAAATGTGACAACCCGAAGTGTCCCCGGCCCGCTAGTTTCATATCGGGCGGTTCATCGAAAGACGACAACTTCCCGTGTCTGCGGCCTGCTTGCACTGGTCGTTTCCAGCTCGTCCGCCACGTGAGCTTTGTAGATTGCCCCGGGCACGACATCCTTATGGCCACCATGCTTAACGGAGCCGCTGTCATGGACGCAGCGCTGCTACTTATTGCGGGTAAACCAATTTTTATTTATTCATTATTATTATTTAAAAACCGGGCAAATACGTGTTGGGCCACGCACAATGTAGGGTTCCGTATTTGCTGTGCTTTGCATGCCTTCAGTTGAGTCCAATATAAAATTCTATTGCAATTGTAAGTTTTCATCCAAGAAATTTTATTTTATAAGTTCGTCGGCTCATACTCAGTAACTAGTAGAGTCTACTTAACCGTAATAGTTTTCATTGAAGGTTCAGCATATGGACTACTACCATGATTTTTTTCAAATTTCTAAACTAGACTTTCGGAGATAGAGGGGCGGGACCACCGTGCAAAACGAAAATTGACAAGATAAATGTAAATAATTCCGAAACGGATCATTGTATCGAAAAATGATCTTTCCACACCTTCAATGTTTTGAAGAGACCTATCTAACGATACCCCACAACAAAAATTCATTTCCACTTTACATGTAGGGAAGGCACCGCAAAAAAATATTTTTCAAAATTTTGTTCCAGCACAATTTTGTTTTGTTATATACTTACCAAATTACAGCTTTCTAGCATAAAGCGTCTAGGCGCTAAACCGCGGAGAGACAAACAGACGGACATGGCGAAAGGAGATACAGCGTCGCGCGTCGATGTACTATAGATCAAAAGAAATTACCCCCGCGTTCCTTAAGACACGTGATCGTGACAAAATAAATAGACTATTTAATCCGTTAGATGACGTATTACAGACTCTTCTATCAGAATGGCAGGAAAGGTGGGAGACTTCCGTAAAAGGCCATCATCTGTATCTGTTCCTTCCCTCTGTGAGAGACAGATTAAAGAAAACCTGGCTAGAGGTCGACCATCAAGTAGCTCAATTTTTAACGGGACACGGAAACTTTAAGGCCAAGTTATTTTATTTCAAGGTTGTACCTTCTCCTTTCTGTGAGTGTTCTACCGCAAATACCAGAGTAGAACAAACAGCTCATCACGTTCTGTGGGAGTGAGATCTTTGGCATGACGAACGCGTAATCATGTTGAATTCTTTACATGTCACTTCGGGCGTAGTTTATTATTCTGATCTCGTAGCAAGCAGAGAGAATTATCAGGCATTTAGAAGGTTTTGCAATACATATTATTGGAATCAAAATAGTAAACAACAGCTCATAGCATTAGGTCCCAATAGTAATGTAACAATAGACCGTGGTGCTCGGCAATCGAGCCTCACTTGATTTGCCATCTCTCTAGGGTATAATGCCTTTTGCTTCAAATTGCTGTTTCTCACGTAGTTGTTAAGGAGGGAAGTCCTTTCAATACTTCCTACTCCGACTATCTTCTTTCTGATTAAATTCGTTGTGAGTTCCAAGACAGCTGTAGTTTATTCCCCGGGACGTCAATAAGCTTCATTGCTTATTGTCTATCTGAGGTCGCCGTTGTTGATCCTGGCTACACAGGAGACACAGTGGTGGGAATGTGTGGTGGGCTTGTCCCGGCGAAACCCTAAAAAGAGCATTACTTTTTTTTTAAATAATTTTTTTTTTTTTTAAGTATGAAGTATGTAGATATACCGTTAGTCTTACGCTTTTTTTCTATAGAGAAATTAGGAAGGTACATAATCATTCACCTATCAATACTGATAACGATAGCACATCGATATCATAATACTTTTCTCCTATTAGATAATCCATCCAAATCCATTTATAGTAAAACATTAGTACCATTGCCATACATAAACCTTTTTTTTTAATAGCCTTTTATGTCCCACTGCTGGACAAAAGCCTGTCTGTCCATCTCTTTCTTGGTCTTCCTCTTGGCCCTTTTCCAGATGGAATCCATTCAGTAATGCGTAATGGCGTGTGCCCATCGGTCTGGGTGCATTCGGCAAACATGACCCGCCCAATCCCATTTTCATTTTGCTGCCTTTCTGCCTTCATCCAGTATTTGTGTTAAGGAGCGTATCGTGGTATTTCTGACAAACACAACCATATCTCTGTAAAACTAAAGTTTATTTTACTAAGTCGGTGAACTTGATTATTAGACCGTAATGCGTGTCGGTTCATGATTCGCTACAAACAGCTGCAGCAATTAATTATTTTGTTATAACATTATTATTAGAGATTATTACATAACATTATATTATTGTAGCTGCTCATATATTCTGGTGGCACTTCACATGGCGTACCGTATTGACTTATTTCGGGTATTTGACAAGGAATTAGCTTTATTTGTCAAATTATCAAATACAATACAATACACATCTATTATGTGAAGTTAGAAGCATTCGTGAATATGGCAATGCATTATTCATGCCACCAGTTACACAAAAAACTAAAGTATCGTTCTAATTCTATATAAACAAATAAAACTAATGTTAATATTTCTCGTCACCAGGCAATGAATCGTGTCCGCAGCCCCAAACAAGTGAACACTTGGCCGCCATCGAGATCATGAAATTGAAACACATACTCATACTGCAGAATAAGATCGACTTGGTGAAAGAGGGCCAAGCTAAAGAGCAACATGAACAGATTGTGAAATTCGTACAGGGGACCGTTGCAGAGGGTGCTCCGATTATTCCTATCTCGGCTCAGTTGAAATACAATATTGAGGTATTCTATGCTTTTTTTTTCATTTATAAACAAACATAGCCTCATAGACTAGACTAGCCGGTTTCAACACCTTCTCGGGATTGAAGTTTGTGTGTAATTTATTAAAAATTATTACAAATTGTTCTTGTCCAGGTGCTGTGTGAGTACATAACAAAGAAGATTCCAGTACCATTAAGAGATTTCTCATCGCCACCCCGCATGATCGTCATCCGTTCGTTTGACGTCAACAAGCCTGGATGCGAAGTTGATGACCTTAGGGGAGGCGTAGCTGGTGGTTCCATCCTTCAAGGAGTGCTTACCGTTGGCATGGAGATAGAGGTAAGTAGATTAAATAATATTCATATTACGCTACATATTCCCACCTTTTTGTGAGGAAAGGAATGAGCTAAAGTATGTATGGTTATTTGTCGGATTATTCGTGAGTAGCACAAAACCATTGTAAACGGAAAGACCAGTGCCATGGAGTCGGATGATACCACGGTTCATGCCGAACAAGTGCCTATTTGTTTTCTTATCTATATTTTTTATATTATCAATGTTATTTTTGAGTTCTTATATGTAAGACAATAAATAAACCATTTTCTTTCTTTAAAAGTTAATGTACATACGTTTTATGATAGAAAACGTCATTGTTGTTATTACTAGGGCCGTACCACGACCTTTTGTAACTATCCTTAAACGATTGTGTAAACGAGACGTCGCCTTACATCATGTATTGCGCTGTCTCTCTTACTTCGTACGTTCTTATTTTGTTTTAAGCCAATGGTAGGAGCCCTGATTAACATAATTTTATTAATAGGTACGCCCCGGTTTGGTGAGCAAAGACGCGGACGGCAAGCTGACATGTCGGCCAATCTTCTCCCGGATCGTGTCGCTGTACACGGAGCAGAACGAACTTCAATTCGCGGTGCCTGGCGGCCTCATCGGCGTCGGCACTAAGATAGAACCGACTCTCTGTCGTGCTGATCGTCTCGTTGGTCAGGTAAGATAATTATTTTACAAAAATCTCGAATGTTTTAAATGAAAATATTCATGAATCTATACTAATATAATAAAGAGGAAAGATCTGTATTTTTGTTTGTAACGAATAAACTCAAAAACGACTGTACTGATTTAAAAAATTCTTTTACCGTTGGGAATGTACATTACCCCCGGGTAACATAGGCTTTAGGGCTCCTTAGTAAAACCCGTGCGAAGCCGGAGCAGTCCGCTAGTCAAAGATATTTTACTTTGATGTGATTACTAAAATGAATGATATTTAGTTAGCGTCGTGTGAGTGAAATTCAATGCATTTATACCCTTAATTCACAGGTGCTCGGTGCAGTCGGAGCTCTACCTGGAATATTCGTAAAGCTTGAAGTTTCGTATTATCTTTTAAAACGACTTCTTGGCGTTCGCACAGAAGGAGATAAGAAAGCGGCTAAAGTACAAAAGTTGACAAGAAACGAGGTGAGTCACAGTGCATTCATTGTTTTGGCATCACTGAGAAAGAACGAAACTGTACATCCTAATAATATTATAAAGGCGAAAGTTTGTGTGTAGGTTTGTTACCTCTTCACGCCCAAATGGTTGGGCCAATCGTTATGATATTTGGTATGTAGGTAACTGATATATTGGATTAACACATAGGGTGCTTTTTATCCCGAAAAGTACGCGACTACCGTAGGATTTGGTCAAAAATCTGATATAGATGGCGCTGCTGTTCATAAAATTAAACTAATTTACATCGCATCGTTTTACTTACACGTCCTTACTAACCGTCTGTCTGTTACCTCTTCATGTTAAAACTGCTGAAACGATTGAGATGTTTGCAAGGCAACCAAAACAGGGTCGCAAGTGTACATGCATGCTTACCATAAAGATGACACAGTGGCATGTTTGTTCTTTCCTATACTAATAATATTAAAAAGAGAAAAGATTTGTATGTTTTTAATGAAGAAACTCAAACCTACTACCAATTAAAAAAAAAAAATTTACACGAAGTAACTATTGAAGTTGAAGAATGTAAACTGTGTTATTACATTAAAGTGTTACATTATCTGTCATTAACATAGGCTATTTTAATTTCGCCCAGCAGCTAAGGCAACTAGTGTGATTTTTTTTCTGTATATTTCTGCGACATAGCGATCTGTCTTGCGATAATGAGCCTGGAGAGTCACTACAGTTTTAAATGTCTCATTCCTTTGTGTTGTATTAGGTTCTCTGCTATGTCCTCTGTTAGGTTCGGATGCCAATGCCAGTCTGATATAAAAATATTTTTACAGGTTCTTCTAGTAAACATTGGATCATTGAGTACCGGTGGCAGAGTTAGTGCTACCAAAGCTGATTTGGCGAAAATCGCTCTCACGAACCCTGTCTGCACAGAGATCGGTGAAAAAGTTGCCCTCAGCAGAAGAGTCGAAAACCATTGGCGGTAAATTAAATTATTTTTACTTTTTTCTATCGGGGGTATTGAAAAAGGGAATGGACCAAATTATAAAACTTATAATTTAATTACTTCTCTCATATCATAATATCCAAATGTGGATTCAACATTTTATTATCGTTAAAAATTGTAATGTTGTATTTTTTGCAATATTACTGTTACCACAACACATAACTTACCAAAGCTCATGTGACGGTGGAATAAATAATTATGATTATAATATTGTCAATGAAATATAATATTTTTTTCCAGATTGATCGGATGGGGCCAGATTCAAGGAGGTGAAACTATCGATCCTGCTACTAACTAATCGTTATGAATAATGTATTTAAAGTTTTATACAGCATACTTATAGATTATGTATTTAATAAAAGTATGAATAATATTTTAAGGATTTTCACTGTGTACTGAATAGTAGCTATACGGTCGCAGTAGTAGTAAAAAAAATAGTGCGCGCGAAAGCGCTAGTCACATCCTTAGGTAAGCGGGGGGGACGTGACGTGTCTCGTGCGTTAGCTTAGTTTGACTTGACGCTACCTCCCCGCCCTGCCGCTCACATACCTCATGGAAGTGAGGGTTGTGTCTCTTCAAAACATTGAGGGTGTGGGAAGATAATTTTTCGATACAATGATCCGTTTCGGAATGGACCTGACAAACTTTTTTTACTTTACATGCCAAATAAATCTACAAAAAATTACGAGAAAAACTGTGTATTTACTTTTTTCATATCTTAAAAAATGGCTGAGATATATAAGATTTAAGTGCGAAAATCCGGCCGAAAGTTTTTAAAAACGCCCGCAGGCTCTTACTATGCGATGACGTCACACCCCGCGTCATTCGACAATCGCGCTCTCGTTCGCATGCCGGTGCGCAGTAAAAATCAAAAATATAAAGTTTTTGTGGTAAAAATGAAAAAAAAATACTGTATTGTGCCTCGGTGCTTCAATTTGGCAGTTAAAACTCCTGATAAACTCTTTTTATGTGCCTGAGGACCCAAAAATGAGGAAAAAGTGGATGAAAGCCGTAAAAAGAGTTGATTCAATAGGCCCTAAAACTAAAGCGCACTGCTGCTGTGAAGACCATTTCGATGAGTTCTTCTTATCTACTTATCCTCGCCACATTTGACCTTCTTAACGTACGTAGGTACTTGTCTAGGTACTTTTGATTGTTTAAATAGGTATCTTACCTAGTACCTATGTAAATAGCTCTGACGAAATATCAACTATAGCGTGTGGTAGCAAGCTTCCCCATAGGAGCGGTCGGGGCAAACCCCCTCCGAGGTTAGATTTATAAGTTGTGAGTGCGACGACGGTGCGTGGCCGCGTTGAGTTTTATAGTTTCCCGCCACCCCGTACGCGTGTTGCGCTGTGCGCATGCGTACGAGGTGCGGATCGCTGGCAAGCGGTTGGTGGGCGTGGCCTGTGGCCGCCCGGGACGGCCGGCGCGGCGCGAGCGCCTGAGCGCCAGTGGGGAGTGGGCAGTGGACCGACCGTCTGTAGTCGTGCTTTGTAAACGTAATATCTGTTTTGTGTCTTTTTCGTTTTGTGATAACGTGTACGGATGTGCTGTGCAATAAACTGTAATAGGAAACCACACTAATCTTTAATTCACAAGAACCCATAGCTATAACTGGACGCCCAACGTGTTTTTTCCTGTTTTTGTATTGGGTTGCACTGCACACCAATTGGCCGTACTTCGGGGTTTTATTTTGAACGCGCGAATACTACAATGCCGCGACGTAAGAGCAGGCAAGCAGAGCCTGAGGAGGAAGGAGGCTCCGACGGAGGAGGAAGTATTACTTTATCGCAGGAGGCGCTATCCGCCATGTTAACTACTCTACAGGCCGGACTACAGCAGTCACAGGCGGAATTCTGCCAACAGTTGCTGCGGGAAGTTCGTACCTCGACGCCGCAGTTGGACTCGGCCGCCGTCGCCGCCGCCGCGAGTTCTGCGGGCGCTAACTTCTCCCGTTGTTCTGCACGTTTTAGCGGCCACAAAGACGAGTGTTTAGAAAGTTTCCTCGACGCAATAGAGATATACAAAGATTGTTTGTCTGTCAGTGACGACAACGCCATCAAGGGCTTGTCAATGCTCCTCACCCGGTCAGCAGCGTTATGGTGGCAGGGAGTGAAGAACACCACCACCAGTTGGGCCGAGGCGCTCACGAAACTACGGAGTGCGTTCGGAGAACGCCGTCCCCCATTCAAAATTTATGGTCAACTTTTTTCGTTGGTACAAGGTCTAGAAAGTACGGACCTTTTCATAGCCAAAGTTAGGGCTCTTTTAGCCAAGATACCTAAAGGTGACCTGTGCGAGCGTGTCGAGCTAGATATGGCTTTTGGTCTATTAGACCGTCGCATTAGGAAGCGACTAGACAGAGACTCGATACTAACTTTCGACGAGCTCCTCATAAAAGCTAGAAACATTGAGGACTCGCTCAACGAGACATCATACTTGGAACAAAAACAATCGTTGCCGCCTTCACAAGTGAGTAATAATAATAATAACGCTCGCTCAGCTGCGTGCGCTTCCAACGGGACGAGCGCGGGCGACGCGGGTCCGCTGCCGGCCCGCGCCCCGCCCGCCGCCGCCGCCGCCTCCGTGGTCAACGAGTCGTCTTCGTCCGCAGAAAAGTTGAAGCGACCATTCTGTACCTACTGTAAGCGCAGCGGCCATTACAAGGATAAGTGCGATAAATTAAAACTCAAAAGTGAAGTTAAAAGTGAAAATAAAAGTGCGGTAAAATGTTACGGGTGTGGAGCACCCAATGTTATTCGTTCTAACTGTACGAACTGTAATCCTAATACCGGATCCGGACAGACGTTTTATTCTTTCGGTACACGTCGTCGTGAAGCTGTCGGTTGCGCAGCGCACCAGGGCCGCATAAGGCAGCTGGTGCCTCCTGCTTGCGCATTCCGCGAGCTAGCGGCGTGCCCAGCGACGGGCCGCGACCTCGCGCCCGCCGAAGAAACAGTTGGCGCGAATCACAACGACGATGGCGATGTCGTTGTTCCTTCGTGGTATAAAGGTAACCCTACGGATGCCGCAGGGGTTTCGAATAACTATTTTAATTGTGTAAACAGTGACATTAGTGCAGTTGCTCAGAACAACTTTAATTCTAGTTCAAGTATTTTTAGCAATGATTGCGTTCGTTGTCAAGTTAAATGTAATAATTCGTCTCGTTTATCACTTAATTATAACATTAATAAATTTTGTTCTACGACCGAAAATATTTGTTCTAAAAATGCACGTAGTAAGTCAGGTCATTGTTTTTGCAACATTGATAACAATTTTAATAATGTTCGTTTTTGCAACGTTGATAATAATTTAAATAATGTTTGTTCTTGCAATAATAATTTGTGTGATAAAAATAGCAATTCCTTTTCGAATGATATTGATAATGTCAAGGGGGAGCTTGCAGTTCATTTAGATCCGCAATTGGATTCCAGAGGTTCACAACCTTTTTTCGGAAAATCCAGAGATTGTAAACATTTTCGTAACGAAGTCAGTAATCGTCAACCTTTTTTTGGGGAGGTCACCGGTTCTCAATTTTTTTCACAAGCTACCAGGGATTGTCAACCTTCTCGACGACCAATACTAAATATTAGTATTTTGGGTGAGCACGGTACCGCGTTAGTAGACTCAGCGGCAAAAAGTTGTGTTGCCGGTCACACGTTATACGCTCTTCTGAAGGCTAAAGGATATCCTATGCATCCGACGACAAAAACTGTAAAATTAGCGGATGGCATTAGTAGGCTTATGAATGTACTCACTACGGAGTTGGAGGTGACTCTTAGACATAAAACGAATAAAGTTATGTTTTTAATTCTCTTAGATGCGGACTGTAACGAAACTCTTTTAGGAATTGATTTTTTGATAAGTTTTAACATTTCGGTTGATTTTGGTAACGCCAGCTGGCACTTTGCTGATAAGGCTAAGTCGAAGTTTAGGTTAACGTTTGAAGACATTTCACCTCCAACTTCGTGTGCAGCTGTAAATGTCCTTAGGAATGACGAGGCAACCGCGCTTAGTGAACAACAACGCGATATTCTTGCTCGCCTTCTTGTGGAGAATCAGGACATTTTTGAACCAGGGGGAGACCCCACACCGTTTGCCGAACACAGGATCGACACCGATGATCACGCTCCTATTGCCGTTCCCCCATATAGGGTTACTCCTGCTAAGAAGGAAATTATGCAAGCAGAAGTCGAAAAGATGTTGGCAGACGATGTTATCGAAGAGTGCGAGTCAGCGTGGGCTGCTCCTGCGCTTTTGGTGCCAAAGGCTAATGGTAAGTTCCGGTTTTGCGTCGACTATCGTAGGCTAAATGCCGTTACGAAAACTGATGTCTATCCCATGCCGTTGATAGACGAGTTGGTCCAGTCGACGAAACGTAATTGTGTGATGAGTACTCTTGACATGAGGAGTGGATTTTGGCAAATTTCTGTTCGTGAGTGTGACAGGGACAAAACGGCGTTCATGACACCGTTTGGTACCTATCGTTTCAAAAGGATGCCGTTCGGTTTGAAGAACGCACCTTCCACCTTTCAGAGGCTCATCGATAGGCTTCGTTCTGGTTCGTCACTAAATAATGTGACCTTACTCGCATACCAAGATGATCTTCTCGTTATGTCCTCGGATTTTAATCAGCATATTGAGGACCTACGCGCCGTTTTCAGCCGTTTGCGCATGTTTAAGTTACGCGCCAACAGAGAAAAGTGTGTTTTTGGTCGCGAAAAGGTGAAGTACCTAGGTCATGTTATTTCTCAGGAAGGAGTGTCACCAGACGAGGACAAAGTGAGTGCTGTGTTAGACATGCAACCACCTTCTACGCTACGCCATCTTAGAACTTTCTTGCAAACCTGTTCATGGTTTAGGAAATTTGTTCCAAATTTTTCCACGGTCGCTGAACCGTTAACTCGTTTGCTTAGGAAAAATCAATCGTGGACATGGGGTTCTGAACAGGCTGAGGCGTTTTCTGAGCTGAAGAGGCGTCTTACATCAGCACCAATTCTGATACAGGCTGACTTTAGTAGGCCTTTTGTTTTGCGGACTGACGCGAGTAACTATGCACTCGGAGCGGTGTTACTGCAAGGAGAGGGTTACGAAGAGAAACCTATTGAGTACGCTAGTCGTCTTTTAAGTCCGGCCGAGCGAAACTACAGCACCACAGAGCGCGAGGCGCTCGCTGTTGTGTGGGCTGTCGAACGTTTCAGAAGCTACATTGAAGGTCAGTCAGTGTTAGTAGGCAGCGATCACCAGCCGCTTAAGTGGCTGCTTACTCTTAAATCACCGTCGGGTAGGTTGGTTCGTTGGGCCCTTAAGTTGCAGGCCTTTAATCTTACCTTTCAGTACACGCCCGGTAAAGCTAATCTCATCGCGGATACGTTGAGCCGACCGCCTTGCGCTGAGGAAAGTCGTGAGTCTTGCGGAATTTGCGCAGTTGTGGTTGATTTGCCATCGCGTAGTCCAGCAGAGTTACGTCTTCGTCAGAAAGCTGATCCGGAGGTCGACAAGATTACCCGTGAGCTCGAAGACGGTGATGAATTGGCTGTCCAAAGATGGACAGATAGGGGTTATTTTGTAGAACGTGGAGTTCTCTATCGTTACTGTCCAGAAGTGGATAACGAAGAACCTCAATTAGTGGTTCCCGCGGACCTTCGTGAGGAGGTGATTAGAGAAAACCACGATAACCCCATTTCAGGTCACTCTGGAGTCGATAGGACTCTTCAAAGAGTTATGCAACGCTTTTACTTTCCAGGCATGCGGCGTATCATAGCAGAGTATGTTAAAACGTGCGCATCGTGTCAGCGGTACAAGCCTTTGAATGTAAAACCCTCTGGTCTTCTGCAAACTCCGGTCCTCAATCAGAGAGGAGAAGTTTTAGCCATTGACCTGTTCGGCCCATTGCCAGAAGGGGCCAGAGGTGAGCGTTGGATTTTGTTGGTTGAAGACACCGCGACCCGATGGGTTGAGCTTTATGCCTTGACAGAAGCTACTTCTGAGGCGTGTGCTCGAGTCCTTATAGAGGATTATTTTCTCCGCTATGGATTACCTCGTCGTGTAGTGTCAGATAATGGAGTTCAATTTATCTCGTCAGTGATGCAGAAGTGTATGTTTGTTCTAGGTATAAAACAAGAACTCTTACCTCTTTATCATCCGCAGGGAAATCCTGCCGAGCGAAAGAATCGGGATCTTAAGTTTCAGCTGGCACAGTTGGTTAACACGGAGCATACCTCGTGGCCGCGGCATTTGCCTTCGGTCAGGTTTGCCATGAATTCTGCCGTTTGTCAAACTACTGGCGTATCACCAGCTTATCTCACCTTTGCTAGAGAGCTACGTTCCCCGTTAGACGTCGAATACGATATTAGAGCTGTCTTAAACAAGGAAAATTTTGTTCCTCAGATCACGCCTTATTTGCAACAGTTTCTTGACTCGCTAATTTCAGTAAGGGATAGAGTCGAAGTTCAGCAAGACAGGAGGAAGGAATATGCAGATAGCTCCCGTAGGTCAGAGTCGTTTGAAGTGGGCGATCAAGTACTGTTAAAGTCTCACGTACTCAGTAGTTCGGCGGAAAACGTGTCCGCCAAGTTTGTCCCAAAAAGGGATGGTCCATACGTGGTATCAAAGAAAGTCAGTCCTACCACGTATATGGTGTCAAATCTTGGTTCTCCAGAAGAAGTGTTGGGGAAATTTCATGTATCACAACTATCTCGTTTTTATAGTAGAGAGGACTTGCCTCCTAAGCCCGTCATGCCTAAACGACATAGAGGCCGTCCTCGCCAACCTAATACTGCTGTGCGAGCCCATGACCGGGGTCGGTCTCTTGAGCTCGAGGGGGAGGGTATAGCGTGTGGTAGCAAGCTTCCCCATAGGAGCGGTCGGGGCAAACCCCCTCCGAGGTTAGATTTATAAGTTGTGAGTGCGACGACGGTGCGTGGCCGCGTTGAGTTTTATAGTTTCCCGCCACCCCGTACGCGTGTTGCGCTGTGCGCATGCGTACGAGGTGCGGATCGCTGGCAAGCGGTTGGTGGGCGTGGCCTGTGGCCGCCCGGGACGGCCGGCGGCGCGGCGCGAGCGCCTGAGCGCCAGTGGGGAGTGGGCAGTGGACCGACCGTCTGTAGTCGTGCTTTGTAAACGTAATATCTGTTTTGTGTCTTTTTCGTTTTGTGATAACGTGTACGGATGTGCTGTGCAATAAACTGTAATAGGAAACCACACTAATCTTTAATTCACAAGAACCCATAGCTATACAACTTATTAAAAAATAAATAAAGTGCTCTCGCATAGGTACTGAAAGGCTCAATTATTTTGATTATGTAGGTATTATTGGGTATGTTTTCACTGAACTAACTGAACCTATATTTCAACTCGTAAAGTGCCCGGGCGCGGACACGGCGAGATTGGCAAACTTTTTTGTTCATTGTGTTAAAAAAGGATTTTGACCATCTGTGCACTTTTATGATTTGATCCGTTAGTGCCACACGTGCAGTTTTGTTATTCTGAAAACTAGAAACAGTACCTACCTAATAAATACCACTACTTTTTTTACAAAGCAGCGCAATGCAGTGCTTCTCAACCGACTGTATTGGCGGGCCGCAAAAAATACACATGGAAATATTTTCTTCCTACTATTTAGAGTATGAAGAAAATATTTAACAGGTCAATGTTTTGTCAGAAGTATCAAACTCCCGCATTTATCCTTAGTTTTCGTGGTAAATAGTAAACTTAATTTTCCGACAGACCTTTTAGAAAACCTTCTTCCATTCTACACAATACTTACACGTTTCACTTGAGTGTAATCGGATATAAAGGATAATATTATTACTTTGAAATACAAGCACACTATAAGTACTTAATAGGAAAACGAAGACGATCGAAACAAAATGAAATGCACCGGACTAAGCGCCGCGCCTGTCGCGGTCGCGGGCTGAACGGGGTGTGACGTATTAGTATGAGCGCGCGTAATCTCGGAAATTCAAAAAATGACTAAAACTTCTCGTCGTTATAACTTCGGAAATACTGCATGTATTGAAGTAAAATAAAAAGTAATGTAATATACACGTTCTACGCTCCGATTTTAGGTGTATTTGATACTAATATTTTGACCCTTTTGTGTTCTCCATTATTTACATTTATTGTGTCAATTTTCGTTTTGCACGGTGGTCCCCCCGTCTATCTCAGAAAGTCTGTTGATTAGAAATTGGAAAAAATCATGGTATCTTAGATTAATAACTAACTAGATGGAGTGGGGGGTCATACAAGCGCTCTGTCAAACAAAAGTGAATCGTTAAACGCTCGATGACATGTCGGTGACATGCACTTGACACTTGCGGAACGTTGCCAATGGAGGTGTAGTTTCCAAAAAGCGGGAAAATAGAGTTTGTTTAAATTTCTCAACTTTCAAGTAACAAAATTTTAGGTATATGATATCGTAAATTCACAAGGACTTCCATTAGAGAACGTGTCACACACCTACGTAAATTTTAATAGCAGCAGCAACTGCTTTAAAATTAATCAAATAGGCAAAGTTCGACGTTTGTTGCCAGACTGGCACCAGTTGAGGTGTATCAAAACGGGTGCAGGGACACTCCCTCTATATATTGTTATTACTCTAAGCATGGTATAGTTCCCGGCAAATAACTTGAGCAAGAGTTGTAGTGGTGGGGGAAACTCCGCGCATCGTACACTTAACTGACCAATGTGTGACGCGCATGTGACAACGTTCCTACCTGAACTAACCAATCGCGCGCGCAGAATAGATTCCCCGCCGTCGCGCCCCGCACCCCACCACCAATAGGACCTAAAAAATTAAACGTAAAAAAATATATTTAAAAACAAGCTTTTATTTAATTGCACTAAAAAGAATAAAATAAACTTTTCTTTTAAAACTTTTACTATCAACTTATATCGTCATTACACAATTTATATACCATAAAAGCTTGTCGCGAGATTTAATTACTTACTAACATTTACTACGAGTAAATGTTTGTTCGATAATTGTTTTCTTGTACAGGTAAATCTCGCGACAAGCTTTCATGTCATATAAATTGTGTAATGACGTTATAAGTTGATAGTAAAAGTTTTAAAAGAAAAGTTTATTTTATTATTTTTAGTGCAATTAAATAAAAGCTTGTTTTTAAATATATATTTTTTACGTTTAATTTATTTTTTAGTTATCACTGGACAGGTTTCGCAGTGCCATCTATTGTCGAGAGGCGGTACTAGTCTAATGAATTTATTTGTTATAACTAGCACCAGCAATTTGAATACCTATATAATTTCCTGATATTACTACAGTCACCCTGCAACAAACTAAACGGGTTTATGTACCCATCAAAAATAAAATACCGACCATGGGCAAGTAGAACTCGCGCATGAGGGTGGGTTCCTTCCCATAATCATACTAGTCATACTATCATACTAATATTATAAATGAGAAAGTGAGTTTGTTTGTTTGTTATTCCTTCACGGCTTGACTAATCAGTTGATCATTATGAAAATTTGTAAATATATTGTCAGGGGTACAGAGCCCAACATAGGCTACCTTTTTACCCGTGAAAGTATGTCAATCAAAAGGGAAAATTATTTTTCTACTATTGAGGGCGCTGTATGGGATGCTATCGGCCAACAGATGGCGCCACAAGTCGCGCTATCGGTTGTTTTGTTGTGAAACGAAATCTATGTCATAAAATTAACGCGAGCGAAGCCGCGAGAAAAAGCTAGTAATAGATAAAATACATTTTAATTCAAAACCGGTATAAAAAGAGCCATGTACCAATGTAAAATGTACCAAGGGTAGGGTCACATTATATTGGTTGTTTAAAGAAGAAGAAGTAACTACAAATTTACGGTTCTCAGATTTATTCCTGTACTTGTGCTACACCATCTTGCTTCTTGCCAAATTTCATGATTCTAGGACAACCGGAAGTACCCTATAGGTTTTTGGTCGGAACGGTTTTGTACGTTAAACGGAACACAAACGGCTGTATCGTAATTTTGTTATCATAATATTGTATTGTCATCTGATCTACAGTTTTAAGCAAAATTTCAGCTCAATCGGTCTTCGGGAAGTGGTTCAAATTTTCGTTCCAAGATTCCACCCTTACATACATACAGGTCAAGTTAAATAAAAGCTTTTAATAAAAACGCTACTGCGCAGGTTTTTTTTTATTGCTCAAGATGTTTGCCGGCAATTATAGTAGTCCATATGCTGAACCTTCAATGAAAATTATAACGGTTAAGTAGGCTCTACTAGTTACCGAGTAGGTAATAGCCGACGAACTGATAAAATAAAATTTCTTTGATGAAAACTTACAAATGTCATAGAATATGATATTGGACTCATTTGCAAGCAAGCAAAGCACATCAAATACGGAACCCTACACTGTGTGTGGCCCGACATGCACTTAACCGGTTTTTATTTTAATAAGGAACTGCCAATAGCGTTACAAATATGAAATTTTTCTACTAAATGCTACTTTTTAAGAGCATTTTCAATATTTTTTCCTTTTTGGAAAGGTCATGAAGTTCCGCCATTATTATTATTTTTATTATATTATTTATTATTATATACTAGGTACGTAATTTGTGCGCCAAGTGTTATACATTTTTTTCGGGTAATCCATGTCGATTGTACGAGATGCGAAAAAAGTACTTCAAGTCTTGTCGTGTTGGACATTTAAAACTAGTATTCTGATTGAAATGGCTCATCACTCATCAGCTTCCAAAAATGTGTCATTTGAATACGGAGAAACAAATACTATTTCAAGGTGAATTAATTTAGTAATATTTTATTTTATTAAGATTTCGATGTTACTAACCCTTCTATGGATAGTATTGAAAGTCCGAAATAAAAAGTTATTTATTTATTTAGGGGGGATTTTTGATGGCAACTCGGAAAATTTCGAAAAAAAACCTAAAAACACCTATCTGACCTATCTAAGAAACCGCTCACTTTCGACTCCCTCCCTAATGATGGGGGCTAATTTGTTGCAAATGACCTCTAGCTTAACCACTTTTTATGGGAAATCATAAATGATATAAAAATATTTGCAATATGGAGTAAATAATTTATTATTGATTTTGTTCATTTACGCTTTTGATATAAGGAAGTTTAGGCCATATATATAAAAGTATTGATGTCCTCGTCGTCTCGCCGCATGTATTTATGTTCAATGAGCCACTCTAGTTGTTCTTTTATCATCTTCTTGGAGGGCAAGAACATGTTTTTTAAAATTTCAACCAATTCACTCTGAAATAAAAATAATGATCACAATACAAATGAGATCGTAAATACATATAAAATGCTATTGCAGACTGAATTGCTGATTTCAACGCACCAAACCGCTGATCGTAAATTGTCATGTCACAGGAAACATTGATACACGCAAACGAAGTAGTGCGAAACAAATATTTTAATAAGTGAAACTGTATGATGAATATGATTAATAGTTGTTACCCTTTGCCCCTTATAAGATAAGGAAACGAGAAATAGATGTGCATTGATGTCTTCAATAGTTGCCTATAATTTGATATTTTTTAGATAATAAACAAATTTAACAGAATAATTTAACTTTCACATACGTATCGTAAGACGAATAAAAGAAAAAAAGACCTTAAATATTTCACTTACCTGAAGAGCCGTGTTGGTAATGCGTTTTCTCATCTTGAGTATCTTTATGATGGCTTCTTGAGTCCTGAGGATCCGAAGTTGTACAATGGAATGATTATCCTCCATTTGGGACCTTTCGGTGCTCAACTGTAGTCTACCAATCAAATTTATCTTACCACGGCGCTGTGGTTTCCCAGTTTTAACCAATGCAAACTCTTGATTAACCCAAAAGGTGGTGTTTTCTGCAAAATCTTTAGGGTTCTGCACAAGGGGCTCATAACACAACAGCTGTCTTTTAAGTTTTGGAAATGCAACTAAAGACCATAATGTTCTTCGCAGTTCAGGATCAGGAAGTTCAGTGGCAAGTCTTAAGTTCTCATAGCTTATCTTTTCTAAAGGTCTTTGATTCCACGCAAATAGAACTGCCATTTGGAAAGTAGTAACATCAAGATCAAATCTGCCCACAGTGTTGGCGAATGTAATTGTACCATTGCTCATGTGATGATACCATTGCAATTTACGACCAGAATGTTTTTTCTTATAAAATTCTTCTACTTCAGGAATATAGTCTTCCAACTCTAAAGGAAGACTTACCGTCACTCTCTCAGATCCACGCGCCCACGCTCCCGCGTTCAGTATTTTTATATTAATAGCATCATGGCGTGTTGTCTCGCCCCTAAACTGAGTATTCAGATCTTCACTGACTTTAATATCTTGGAACATACGCGCTAGTTTATTGACGTAGTCCGCTGGCATGCCCACCTCTCGAAGCCATTCTACCATGTCTTCTTCCTTTTCAGAATCAGCACTGGAGTCTAATATCAACCTTCTAGTTAAATGTGCCTTATGATATCGCATAAAAACATCTTTATTTTCTATATATTTTAAAACCAGTAAAACATCTCTAAGCCTTGATTCAATCTGCTCTGTGGTTAATCGTTTACTCAGGGGAGTCTTTCGTAACAACATATCACAATAATTGGCAAGCAGTTCAGGACACTTACTCTCTGGTGCGGTACCTTTACTACCACGTATAAGAGCTGATGAAGGTAACTCCAATTTAAACACTGTAGTATCATTTACAACACATTTGTATGCCTTATCCCTAGCAGTTAAAAATCTTGGATCATCCATAAAAGCATCTTTAACTAATGTACTGAATCTCTTAAATAGATCTAATAAGCGTTCAACATACTTCTCAGAGTCTGTAGTTATTATATCAGCTGAAGCAACCATATCTGCCAAACCAGCAGAAACAATGTGAGCTTCCAAGTCTCTAAGTACAGGTGTGACTCCCTCAGGCACTCTGTCCAAGAGGCGGAACATGAGTTGAAGCTTTTCGGTTTCACCAGCCTTGATCAAGGGTGCACTTTCAGCTAACAAAGTAGGCAAGTGCTCTCCTATAAGCACCTTCTCACAGCATTGAGTGAGGGCTGCAACACTTCCACTACCAGGCTCCAGATATCGATGGGCTCTGGCTTCCTCCTCTTTAAGTCTCTGATCTGCATATTTCATGTATGATTGAACCCCATTTGCCAGCAAGTGTTCATTTGCTTTCAGTTTGTAAAACTCTTCGGTAGCTTGCATGTAAGCTGCTTCAAAATTGTCTCGGTAAATTTGTAATTTATCAATTGAATTTGAGCATAAGTTTACTGAAATAAAAACAAATTGGACTCATTATAGTAATAAAAATTAGATGAACCTTGAAAAATTATGAATACACACTAACCTAGCTATTTATATATATATATTAAGAGATACCTAACTGGAAAGCAACAAATAGCCTTGAGCAAAAAAGTTATTTTTTCGACTTTTTTTTATTATAAAATTATTTCAGTATTATAAATTTTATTGTGTTAGTCTGGAAACTTACCATATGATTCTCTAACTCCAATGACAAGCTGGGAATCAAAAGATTCTCCATTGCGCTCAGCTTGGACCAGTTTCATGGCTGAGTCCTGCAATCTCTGCTTTATATCCATGAAGATACTCTGATTCCAGGAGTCCAGCATCAATTTTCGGACCAAACTATCCTCTATGTTATTATTGTTATTTTTCTTTTGTGAGTTGGAAGTGTTAGAACTTGTCACTTTGCTTATATTGTTAATGGAACTCTCTAACTGACGAAATGGTGTAGGAAGATAGTTGCATTGTGTAAAGAACTTGCCCCACTCCGCGATGTAGGCTTTCAGGAGGGCTTGATCCTCCCTCTGAGCTAGCACACGAGCCTGCGCCTGCTTGATGTACATCATGATATCCTGCTGAAGAGCATCTCTTAACTTGTAAGGCCCCCTCTCATCCCAGAGGCATACAGAATGTACAGCCACAAACAAATCTTGCCATTCGATCTGCGTTACAGTCTCCTGCTTCAGCAACTTCAGAACTATAGGCCGCATTGAGGGCCATTTATCCTCAAAGGTGACTTGGCCTTTATCCTGAAAGAAGATTACAATTATAATGAATACAGTCCATTTCACATATACCGTAATAAATTATTAACATATTTTTTACCTTCAGCATGACGAATAATTGAAATAATTGTATAGGTATCTAGCAGGAATACACAATTATTATCATAATCAAAGTTGTTTCTTCAATTCTATCAACTTTTTTTTTTGTTATTTTTTTATGGTCGTTAGTGATGCGACGATTTATAGAGCCAAATGAAGTCGACAAGAAGCCTGAATATTGATAATCCGAGTTATTGAATTCGCAAAGCGACTTCTTCCCTGCGTTAATTTCTCTAACAACAAAGATATGGAAACAACAAAAAAAAGGTTCAAATAATTTCGAATAAGTTATTATCGGATCTACAAAATGGATAAATAACCGGTTGATTTATAGATAGAAATTCTTCTGATGTCTATGGTTAGCAACACTGGATTTCTTCTTGAAATTTCTAGACACCATTTCTGTCTGTCAATGTCAATTATTTGCCAATGTCAACATTGTCTTGTCAAGTCAATCAATTTTATTTGTCGTATTTTTTGTTTTGATTGTGAATGATAGCGCATTTTTGTATTTTGTGATAATTTATAAGATTTAAAGGAGAAATTCTATTCATTGTTACATATTTTAATAATAATTAAAAATCATATGAATAATAAAAAATGACCACGTTTGGTGAAATTGTAGAGCCGGTAAGCCGTGCCGCATGGGAAGACTGGGATGAAATTGTACCGGAGCAAAATAATGTTGTGTATGTACATATTTATTTAATGCCATCGAACTGCTCGTCACCGGCGGGGAATCCAACATCACACACTAGAACCAAATGACCGCGTACTGCGCGGTTTCAGAGTTTCCTCCCTCGAACGCTGAGGCTGTGGAATGAGATACCGAGGTCTTTCCTTTAGATTATAACATGGGGTTCTTCAAAAGGGGCATTAAAAGATTTTTACAAGGTCGGCAACTCGCGAGTGATACTCCTGGTGTTGCAAGCGTCCATAGGCTTCGGTGACCGCTCACCATCAGGCGGACCGTAAGCTTGTTTGCCACCTTTGTGGTATAAAAAAATGCTATTTCACTTGCATACATGTCATTCCCTGCCCCTAAAGGAAGCGGCCCTATAACCCGTATTAATATTGTTTTAGGTTGACATGGCAAGGAGATGTCCAAGTTGAGAAAATCAATACATTTGTAATTGTAGAAGGAAAATACTTATCAGAACTCGTCACCAAGCAGGCACAACATGAATTAGAATTGATCAACACTGTACCACAAGTTAATTTGCATTTGTATAAAGTGAAAACTCTGAATAAGTATATTTGTATTTGCAAAGACTACAACTTGGTGCTGAGTAGTGATATTGTAAATTTACTAAAACCATACCTTGATCAGAGTGAGAATGTAATTGCTATACAGACCAAGCCTTTAGCTGAGTATCAATCAACTGTGTACTATCAAGATTCAGCGATTAGGTCTGTGTCAACATCAAAAACGAGTCCTAAATCTTTAGGTCTTTCTTATAAGAAGTTAGAACAACCTAATATTATTACTGGAGTAGCTGCTGGAGGTAATATTATTTGACTTTTTCGTCAATATTGTTTTAAATTCTAATATGTTCTATGCTCTTATTATTAGAGAAAATGTCCTATTATTATTAAAAAATTACAATCTTTTGTGACGTATTTATTGCTGTACTAAGGGCAATTATTTTTCTGTGTTTTATTGAATATAGTTCATGAGTGCATTTTTTGTTTTTCAGCTGTCTGCTTACGCGAGTTTCAGGAGTTACCAGGCACAGCTATTGTCTGTTACATTGTACATCCTGAAGAATACCAGATTGAAGGAATACAAAATTTGCTAAAAGCACTTGACATTATTGGCAATGTTATATCAAAACCAACCAATGTTTTGAATTCAAATTTGTATATTTGATTTTATAATTAACCTTGCATTATTTTAATCTTAAAAATTTTCAACAATCAGTGACCAATTTTGTATTGTTATCCTTGTATCTTATTGATGAGTGAAAAATCGGACGTGGGGGAGCACCTATTTTGTTACACTTGCATAACACACTCAGTTTAATTTTCCTCAAGAATTATATTATATAAAAAGGATGATATTCTCCATCAAAGTGACTGACAGAAATTTGTTTGCACTCAAAAATAGTTTTCACTGTAACTGACTATACAAATCGGTTGTTGCCTGTTGTTGCTCTCCATTTAAATTATTAGAACTCTTTAAAAAAATGGGTAGTGTGTAATAGACATAGTAATCAATGAAAATAATAACATTGTTGTTTTTCTATATGATTTAATAAAGCCATATAAAAACCTTGCACTGACTAGATAAATTGAATATACAAATACAACCTAGGTATGGAATTAAAATCGGAAACTGGAAATGCATATTTATAATCATTATTAATTTACAAAACGCATAACTCTATCAATATTTATTACAACTACATTGACATATATCAACTAAACATAAAATTCATTCATCTCGGTTTCAAACCATTATGTATATGTATGCATATTATCTTTGATAAATACATCAAGCAGCTGTTTGCAAAGTCGCATTGAAGGCCAAGAGAGACTGTGTGCACAACTAAAAGTTTAAGTCAAATTGTGCAGACGAACATGTAATGTTAAGTGATAACTGACAAGCCACTTTCCACTATGATGGGATATTATATTATAGGTATGAACCTAGAGGTATATCAGCAGCGTAATATAAATGGATACCTTGATGATGCTCAAGCCAAGATTCAACCAACAAATATGAATTAAAATAATAATTTTATACAAATTGTATGTCTATTCCTTAGAAGCGATTAAATAGGTACAGAGAGGCAGCATTAAAAAATCTCTAACCACAACGTTTACTAAACCTTAATCTATTTTCAATGGTATGTTATTCTATATGGTAACGTTTGCTATAATTATGTGTAATGAAAACAACTAGCAGGTCAATTCCGCTACCGGCTTACACGTCACTGGTGGTGCAGTATGTCATCCAAGATGTCTGTTGAAACTAGCAAAGGTGGTAATATATAACACATGTATGTTCTCCTACATCGAATACATAGCCCTTTCTCCTATGACTTCACCGTCAGTTGTACTGTTTGTAACTAAAATGTTTGACAGGTCATAAGAAAAAAAACAACAAAGTATATTAAAAATAGGTATTGCAGCATGTCCTTCTTAGTTTATCTATTGATAATAATTTCATTAAGGTCTTTATGATCCATTTTTGATATGAGCATTTGCAACAAATATTTTATAGCCAGAAAATAAGTAAGTACAATCAAAATCGAATTAAGATAACAAATTTCCTGATAACAAAATTATTTTTGGCTGTATTTTTATTATTTTGAACACTTACTGCATTGTCATCAATATATATATGTGTTCTTTCAATTTTATTATTTTTAACAAAAAATATTATTCTACTTTATATTTTGAATAATAAGCTTTAGTTATTTTGCATTAATGTTCTATCTAAAATACATATAAAAATTTGAAATTATTTGCGCCAGATTTTGTATTCATCATCATAGCAAAGTAAATAATTCTAAACAATTTTTTTTGACTTTGCAACTTTGATTGAGATAAAGTTATATCTCATAAATTATTATCATTCAATACATTATCAAACATAATAATAATAGAATAATGCAGGTATTAATATAAAATGTCCATAATCTTGTGTAATACTATATCTAGGTCAAAAAATGATGCATTTATGTAAAATTTTAAATAAATTTTAGCACCTGTTGTTATAAAAGTCATAAATAGGTACTATTTCACGAAATGCCACTATAATTTTTTGAAACTATTAGGCAAGTTGTTTTTATCTACTTACACTTAAAAAAAAGATTTACAGGAACTTAGCATAATGCTTTATCATCTTTGATGTGAAACAAAATGGAAGTGTTTTTCGTTAAATCCCTTAAAATACTTTTCCTAAAGAAATAGAATTGTTTTATGAAATACTAACACTAAAAAATAAATTATCTAATAGCATCCAAATCACATAGGCAATATTGCCCTTGTCATGATGACGTGAAGTAATCACGAGCTCTTTTATGCCAAACTTACATCCTAAAAAAATTTTTAGCCTTCCAGTTGTATGCCTTGAATCCAGGAGTTGAGATCAGCTGACCCAGGGCAGTTTAAAATACTTTCAGTAGGTTCTTCGGGAGTCAGCAGTCGCTTTGCCGCATTCTGCCCAGATAGGTATGCTCCGTGGGCTGTAGAGTAGAAGCTGCTATGTGTATGCTCTCCAGCAAAGAGCAGCACAGGCTGAAATATATGATTTAATTAGCCATTTATTAGAAGTTAAAAAAGTCTTATAGACTTTTTATTTGTGGAATGAATTGTAAAATGTTTTTGTTAACAACTTGCATCTATTAAAAGCACATTAAATTATTTAATAATACCTTAAATGAGAATTAATCAAATTATGAGCAACAAATACCTTTTTGTCATGAACATTCCTAAACAATGGCTGGGCTAAACTCTCAATATCACTTTGGCTGGCTCCTACAGCAATTGCAGTGTAAGATCCTCTTGTGTAAGGCTGTGACTTCCAACTTGTGCTGAAAATATTAATATAATTTAAATTCAGAATAATTTGGCCAACCTCTTGGTTAAAACAATGTTCCAGATATGTTCAATATTATGAATTTTAAAGATACACTATGCTATTGTCCCAACTATACATTTTTAAATAAATAAATAACTTTATTCAGCAAAAAATGTAACAGAGTATTTTGCATAGATTTAGTATATACTAGCGTACCTATAGATCGGCTTTGTTTGATTGAGGCGAGACCAAAAACAAAATACACTACTGTGTGTGGAATGAACATGTGTACAAGCAAGATATATAATTTGGTGGATTTTCCTTTTAGTTTGAGTAACATCCAGACACTATTATTATTACTATTTAATAATAATAATACATCCAGGCACTGCACAGGTAACCATATTTAATCACGTCAAATTAACACCAAAACTACACATAAAAACCATAAATTTTGTAAAATTAAGTGGGATTTGTTTTAACATGACTGATGTTAGGGCGATACAAGCCCATAGCGTGTATAAGAAAAATGGTCTCGTCTATCTATCTCGCTCTAACAAACGCATATGCTATGATCTATCTCTTTTGCATTGCCAATCTTCTTACGCTAGTAAGTTATAATAAGTCTATGGTTTTGATAGATTGATTAAAATATCTTACCAGACACATTTTTGAGGTTCGGGTACAAATGGGTCATTCAAAAACTTTCGCAAGATTTTAGTGCATATTGCTCCTACTTCTTCCATTGTTAAAGTTTCCATATACTCAGCCTCTTTCCCTGAAACCCAGCCCAGTAACAGTGTCTCTGACACTTTGCTAAATGAATATATTTTTTTATACCATGATGTAGAAATATCCTCTGGAGCTGTCGTATTTTCCCAGAGCAACATGATTTCTGTGATTTCAGGGTTTAGAAAAGGTCTCTCATATTCTAAAAATATTTTATCTACAGTACCAAATAGTAGTCTTTCAATGGATTCAGTTTTGTACTTAGGCAAGTGAGGTTCGAACATACTGGATGCACTCTCTTTCAACACACCTAGTGGAATAGTACATATCACGTGGTTTGCAAAGTAACTCTGGCCATTTTCACACACCACTTCTACATAGTTTCCATTTCTTTTCTTTGGTTTCTTTGCACCATCAGTTAATAATTTATCCTCTCCTTGGTTCCCTGGCTGTTCAGAAGTACAGTTGCTGACTTTAGAAATGTCTTCTATGACAGTTTGATCAGAGTCCTCGGACTCCTCTCCCAAATCTTCTGTATTTTTAGAACCATGTTGATCTGTATCCCATATAATTTTCCTTACTGGATTCTCTGAGAGTATTTTGTCAGGTAATACCTTAGCCTTCATTGGTTCTAAAATGGAACTAAAACCTGTAGGGATCATAATGTTGCCCCCCTGTAATTCTGTGTAGCTGCCCACTTCTAAAAGATCAATCTCGTCCATACTATTACAACCAGATATACATGTTTCTCGTTTTAGCAAGCAGTCAAATATTAGGCGTCTTAGTTTTTTTTCCTCTGACGACGGTAATCGCTCTAAGTATATGGTTGCTTCCAGGTTTATGTGTTCTCCAACACTATGTATGTCAGGAGGGGGCAGGTACTGGCACAGGAAATACTCCTCGCAGCGCCGCAGGAAGCACACGTAGGCCTCGTGGATCTCGTGCAGCACCCCAAAGGGCACTTGCTTACCGTCCTCAGTAGCCGCTATCACCTTGTGCGGTTTCGGTATGTTTATAATATTTACAAGACTATTGGCCATTGCTATTTCAAATATCGGGTTACTCAGCACTCCGTGTATCCAATTAGCTCCCAATTCTACATTGTGGTTTTTCATTGGTATTGAAATAATACGGCCACCGATACGTTTTCTCGCTTCTAAAATAATAAAGTCCTCCATGCCATTTTTAACAAGATGATTGGCGGCGGATAGTCCAGCCATTCCGCCGCCAATGATTATGACATTACACTTATTAGTTTCACATTTTTTACTAGAATTTAAATTATCGTCACCCATAATATTGATAAAGCGATTCCAATTTTGTCACCACACTTTTGACGTTCAGCTGTTACGACATCGGACATATTTAAAATTTTTTTTTTAATGTGCATTATTTGGTTGGCAACCCAAGTGTCTTCCTTCCATAAAATCAAAATCGAATTTAGAAACCTGAAGAATTATATCTGCGACATACAATTAAAATTTTCTGTGCTGTGCAGTAGTGTGCATGAAAATCTCACTTCAAAGGCGCGAATGCATGTTTTTTTTATCGCGTCCACGCGCTCCTTCCCACACGCTCTTCGAAAGTTTAAAATCGATTCGTTAATCGCAAGTCGCAACACTAAAGTCCATAAACCTTCTAGCTCTAGTCGCATTGTTTCCTGCTCCGTCCGTCAGCGTCAGCTCGTGCAAAAATCTTTCTATCTCTTTTTTACACATACGATTTTATTATTATGTTGTCTCTTTTCAATGACCTTTGAGTATGTTGGATAATAATAATAAAATCTTTGTTTACTTCTCGACTTGTATCTTCGGGGAAGTGTTTTTGTTATTGTGTGTGAAAATATTTTCATCATATTTACAATATCAGTGCTCATTCTTGTCATAAGTTATTGATTTACGCACCGTGAATGGTATACGAAAACTAGATGACCAATTATTTGTGAAATTGTGTTGGTTCTTGAAATTCGATATCGAAAGTCATTGTGAATAATCAAGTGCTTACGAATTT
The DNA here is from genome assembly GCA_905163395.2 of Endotricha flammealis. Classification (NCBI taxonomy): domain Eukaryota; kingdom Metazoa; phylum Arthropoda; class Insecta; order Lepidoptera; family Pyralidae; genus Endotricha; species Endotricha flammealis. The sequence goes on along the minus strand of LR990863.1, from coordinate 7,510,348 downwards.
TATTTAGTGTAATGGATTATTTAGTTATGTAATCGTGGGGCATAATCATTATTCGCTAAATGCAGTGAGACTATACGGGTTTGTGATATATATTGTTATCGATTAAGAAATAAATAAACATTGGAAGTAAGCACAGGACACGTGGGTTTCGCGCTGAATTAATCGATAGAGACGTAAGACGCGTGCGCCAGTCTCTATCAACGAGACGATTATTCTCCAAGGTCATCCTACACAAACACGTGCAATGTCGGATTCTATTTACACACATGACTTTCTTCTAGAGCCAGGCATGGAGATAAAACAGGAGTCTCCGTTCGAGCTCGGACCCATGTCCGCTTCGGTGCCTATCCCTCAGCGACGTTGCGACCTCGGCGACTTCAGCTCCGAATTAGACCTTTGCCTGCAGGAAAATTTAGGGGGCTCTTTCCACAACGTCCCCACCATGCAGTACAATAAACTAACCTTTGAAAATGATAACACATCCAAAATGGAAATACTCAACAAAATGGATGATGATGATATATTTCAAGTTGATAAAGCTGATTTAATCATGGGTCCCACTCTTGCAGAGTTAAATGCAAATCCAGACACTTTGCTTGAAGATTTAAATTTTGATGATTTACTACTTCCAGAAGAGAGTGGATACTGTATACAAATTGGTGGGGTCATGAGTGGGTCCCGACGCACACCCAACACAATTGAGCTGTCCAGCTCATTGGCAGCGGAGAGTCCATGTAGTCCTTACAGTCGCACACAGCTAGCTTTTTCCCCATCCAGTCAGCATAGCTCTGCGTCATCTAGTTTTGCACAGCCTATGAATCCATTGCCAGAGCTACTCCTGCGTCTGGATGGCTACGGTGGGGAAATAGCTTTGGGACAGTCGGTTCCTGCCTCAACTGTACTGCCCCCGTTTCCCACAACTATCAAACCACAGCAAACACAACTTTCCTCATCTGCTCCAACACATCTCACAATGGAACAGGTAATTAAGGATGCTAATTCATATTTGTGTTGAATAATATGTTTAATGAAATTCAAACAAGGAAAAATATATTTTTTATATAATTATACAAACATTTAATATTTAAAAATATTTATATGTATACTGCTGACTCAGAGACCCTGTTGATCTTGCCCTCTAAAATAGTAAAAGTTTTGTTGTCAATTGTCAAAGAGAGAATGTCTATGTCATAAAATAAATCTATTTGTTAAAATTCTAGATATGTACTGATTTGAGTTAAATAATAATTTAAAATAGGTTAGCCTACTTTTTGTGCTGAAAACTGATATTTAATAATTGAATATTTAAACATTAAATATTATTTTTCCTATCATCATTACTAGTGCTGGTTATTAAATATCACTGAAGCAATATGTATATTATTTGGAGTTCATCACGTAAATATAGAATACTACATATGTGACATGATTAGAGATGGGCGCTTTCCCGGTAAAAAACCCAACCTCTGGAAATATTTCCATTTATACCCATTTCTTCCCACCCAATTTGAATTACTTCCCGGAAGAAATTGAATTCGTTAAATTTGAAAAATTTTCATTGCTAACAAGCGCATTTTTTATATTTAATTTAATATTTGACTAAAGTAATCTATAAAATATAATAAAATATATTATATATATAAAATTCAAAGTCCTGACTATTGGGGTTGAGAGTTTATATCCGATAAAGCAGACCAGACCGACCGGACCGGACCGGAACGGATCGGACCGGACATTCCGTACTGGGCCGTACCGAACCGGACCGAACCGCACCGGAATCTATTATATATAATTTTTGTTTCTGAAGAAAAATATGCTAATTGTTAGTAGGCCACGAGGGGGAAGCCGCGGGCAGAAGCTAGTAGTTTTAAATAAACGCGATAAAATAGAATGACATTAGCGTGCTGTGTACTACCTACGAGTGGCGGCGGCGGCGGGCGGGGAGGGGGATTCACTCGTCAGTCCCAGTGCGCCATTTTGCGCAGTTGGTTTATTTACTCATAGATTAGTATTAAATCCATCGTGTTAACGTGTATCTATCTACCGCCTACTCAGAAACAGTATGTACAACTGAAATAAATTAAAGAGCCTATCCCCGAAGTGTCACTATGAGAGCTGTCAAGCTCTGTTCCTCCGTCCATCCGTTAGCGTTGGCGTTGGCAACCGTCTGGAACTGCTGCCGGCAGGATTTAATTCCGTCGCACAATGGTACTTCCACTCGAGGCGCCCGGCTGCACGGAGCAAAGCCACTGGACGTGGCGGGTCCTGCAGTCTCAATTCGCAGCATCTTTTTCTGCAGCCCATCAAAACCTTTTTTTATGGTGTGCACGTTGTCGTCCAGATTAGTAACCCTTTCTTCTACTTGGTCCACATTCTTCAGTAAGGTCTCTCGCTCTTATTGTCTTGACGCGCTTCCTCCTGCCCTTGTCGCCTTTCCTCCTGTTTATAGCTCATTTCCTGTCGCATTTCGTCTTGTTTCAAGCGCATTTCCTCCTTTCCTTGGCGCCTTTCTTCCTGTTTCTCGCATATTTCCTAGCGCATGCAATCCATTATCTGCATTAATCTATTGAAGTCAAATGCAGATGCTCTAGCCTCTTGAGCTGGAGCCAAGGTCCGATGGGTGGAGCTAGTGGACGGGGCCTGCATGGTTGATGTCGCCTGGTCCTGGTGGATATGTGTGGCTTAGTCGATGGATGTGGCTTGGTCGATGGAGCCGGTAGGCGTGTCCGCTGATCGGGCAATAGCCATGGCTTCCGCTTCTTCTTGTGCCGTCGTTCTGACGCCGGCAGTTTCTTCCCTCGGAGTCGCTGCAAATCCCACTTCTGACACCAAATGTTAGCAACGTGGGAATCGGAATTTGGATTAAACACCGTTGACTCGTTAGAAGAATTTATTGAGCGATGAACATGTCACAGATACAATCAATGTAGCCAAATCACACGAAGAATCGAAGTCCGTAGATCGTCGAAGTTGTTGGTCCAATCACAGTATTCGCCCAATCGCAGAGTCGTCCGAAGTGCGTTGGTATCGCAAAGGTGGCAGGTTAAGTCACTCTTGATTAGTCTTCGCATTTATCGCACCGAATGTTCAGAATGAACTGACTGTGTCGGCTACCGGCCGACGGCTATGGCCTTTTTTGTGACTTGTTTACAAATAACTTCGATCAAAACAACTTCAAGGTCAACAAATAACTTCCAATGTGTAAGTCATTTTGCACCTTATTGTACAAGCACTAAATTCAATGTCGCTTGCACTTCTGACTTGTTTGTCACACTTGTTTTGATTACTTATTTTTCTCGATGTATAAATAGATGTAAACAACGCTTCTACCCGCGGCTTCGCCCGTGTGGCCTAACTAACAATTAGCATATTTTTCTTCAAAAACAAATTCCGGTCCGGTCCACTTCGGTCCGGTCCGGCACGTCCCGGTACGGTACGGTCCCATCCGGTCCGATCAGGTCCAATCCGTTCCGGTCCGGTCGGTTCGGTCCGGTCGGTCCGGTCCTTATAAGGAAACTACATACCAAATTTTGAATCTCTAGACCCAGCGGTTTGGGCTGTGCGTTGATATATAGTTAAGACAGTCAGTCAGTCAGTCAGTCAGTCTGGACTTTGAATTTTATATTTATAGATAATTTTTATTAAACATCGTTTTATTTTATATCCAAACGATATTTTACTATTATTATTGTAGTAAATTTAACCATACTTATTTCTTCCTGGGAGTATATAAAATATGCCGGAATAAATGGGAATTTATTAATTTTTTCCCTTCCTTCCCTTTCCTTCCCATTTTAACCTTCCCGAATTTCTTCCCGCGGCACATCTCTAGACATGATGAACTTCAAATATAAAAAACATTCAAATATAAAATGTAACAATTTGTGTACAGGTACAAATTATCTATCTATAATCTATCTATCTTCTATATCTATATAATATAATAAAAGTGTAAAAAAAAATTGTTTAGGGCGATGAAGAATAAGCAATAGAACAAGAATTTCGAAAAAAAATGACTGTCTGTTTGTATGTATGTTTGCACACGCTAATCTCAGAAACGGCTAAACCGATTTGGATGCGGTATTCACTAATATGTAGCGATTTGCTCAACTTAACATTTAGTGTATGTTTCTTTTCAAAATTCCCACAGGAACGGGAATAATGAGACTGAACGTGTAAATCACTGACTACTGAAGGGGATGTAATGAAATTTGGTACACGAGTAGAATTTAATCGGGAGTAATACTTAGGGTATTTTATCTAGAAATTCCCACAGGAACGGGAATAATGGGACTGAACGTGTACATCACTGAATCATTACGTGTTCTTAAACTGCAAGTGCTAAAAGTTTCCACTGTTTCATGGAGGTTCCTTTCGTTATTTTGCGAAATTCCCATGGGAACGGGAATAATGGCACTGCACGTGTATTACCCGGGACGCTCAATCTAGATAGCTGAAAGATTCTTTTATCTATATATATAAAAGGAGAAAGGTTAGGTAAGAAACTTGAAATTTTGCACAGGGGTTCCTTTTATAATGTAGGGGAGCACTAAGAAAGGATTTTTCAAAATTCCCACGGGAAAGCGAGATATACGCAAACGAAGTTGCGAGGGGACGCACAGCCCAAACCGCTGGGTCTAGAGATGCCAAATTTGGCATGTTCCCTGTGTGCCCTTATAAGGTCCGGACCGACCGGAACGAAACGGATCAGACCTGATCGGTCCGGAAGGAACCGCACCGTACCGGGCCCTGCCGGACCGGACCGAACCGGACCAGACCGGATCTTTTTCAAAGTCCTGACTGACTGACTGACTTAACTATATATCAACGCACAGCCCAAACCGGTGGGTCTAGAGATTCCGAATTGGACTGTAGGTTCCTTACGACGTCTAGAGGTGTACTAAGAAAGGATTTTTCAAAATTCCCACGGGAAACCGAGATATACGCAAACGAAGTTGCGAAGGGACGCACAGCCCAAACCTCTGGGTCTAGAGATGCCAAATTTGGCATGTAGGGTCCTTATAATGTCCGAACCGACCGGACCGGAACGGATCGGAACGGATCAGACCTGATCGGTCCGGAAGGAACCGCACCGTACCGGGCCGTGCCGGACCGGACCGAACCGGACCGGGTCGGTTTTTTTTTTCTGAAGAAATATATGCTAATTGTCATGAGGACCGAACCGACCGGACCTGATCGGACCGGATGGAACCGTACTGTACCGGGCGAAGCCGCGGGCAGAAGGTAGTTATTAATAAATATTAATTTGTACCTGTACACGAATTGTTTCTTTAATATCTAGTTGAAAATGAAAAATATTTTATTTAATAAGTTTGTTACAAATTATTGTTGTACTGGCTCCCACTTTAGGTTTCCCTGTGTTATGGGAGTCAGGCTCTTCATTGGACTTAGAGTTACTTACTAAGTTACATTAGAGTTAGTTAGTTAAGCATATACTTCCCAGTATAGCATAAAATGCTCTTGTTATATTAATAAATATTAATTTTATTTAAATATCTTAAACTTATTTCAGATTTGGCAGCGCAGAGAGCCAAGGAAACATTTGCTATCCACCAGTTCTCTGGCAGAGGCTGGCTCAGCTTCTTCTTTATCTGGTGGGCTCCTCAGCCCCGGCACTGGAGACTTCTCACAGGATGAAGACGACAGGGATATAGAATCAGACGAAGATGAGAGTGATAGATATGAGGATCTTTCATCTGATGGTGTGTTCATTTTTGTGTGTTATTTTATTCACAAAAATTAAATCTTTGAACATTTTTATGATAAAGCTTTTGGTATAACGAAATATTTTTTGGAAAAAAGAAATAATTATTATTACTAAGAAAGGAAATGAAATCAAAGCTTTCAGTTTAAAAAAAATCATGCAGTTCATATAGAATTTTAACATATTATTAATGTTGATTTTCAGAATCAAATGACGAGTCTGAAAGCAAGCAGGCAAGGCATAATGCTAAAAAAGAAAGATTCTTCTGGCAGTACAATGTACAAGCCAAAGGACCCAAAGGTCAAAGACTTGTGTTGCAGAAGAAATCCGAGGATCCCCACGTCCTGAATTCTGTCACTGATCCAGTATTCAGCCCAAGTTGCAGTGTGAGGGGCATCAAGCACAGGTTCACATTTTTTATCTTACTAATAATATAAAGAGGAAAGATATAATAAATATTTTTGTTTGTCTATACTATTTTTACTACTGTTTGTATATAGTATAAAGAGGAAAGATTTGATTGTTTGTTTGTTTGCATTGAATAGGCTTCGAAACTACTGGACCGATTTCAAAAATTATTTCACCAGTAGAAAGCTACATTATCAGGGAGCGACATAGGCTATACCTTTTCCCGAAATTCAATGTGGTTCCCAGGGGAACGGGTCTGAAACTTCACGCGGACGAAGTCGCGGGCAAAAAAGCTAGTAATTAATAAACTGAAAAACTAATCCAAATGATCCGATGATCAAATGAACCGATTTAAAAAATCTTTCACAGTTTGGAAGCCATGCTATTCTCGGGTAACATAGGCTATTTTTTTTTTTTTTAACTAAGGATCCCTACTAACACCCGTGCAAAGTCGGGCCGTAGCCCTAGTGTTATATACTTTTAACAAATTATATAAAGGCACATGCACATGATAATATCTATGTTACTTCTTTCATACTCGTGTCGTGATTCACTCTTTTTCGCAATATGTAAATCAGCTGAAAACATTGCCACATTGTAAGCACTTCAGTACTTTTTTTTGCTAATATACAATTTTACTTATTCAATGTTATGTAATTTTCTGCAGGTAAAATTACACTATGTTACGAAATTTTAATAGTGCAACAAAGAAAACAAAATAAAGTAGTTGTCTTATTATTATTAAATTTTTCACACACACACAAACACACACTAGCAACTTGTATACTGATGCATTTGCGTCTTGATGTTTGGAGATTTTGTTGAGACGATCTTATTATTATATTTTGTTGATTACAGTGGAAAAGCAAGGAAGGGCGATGGAAACGATCTCACGCCTAATCCACGTAAATTGTACGTTATTGGCAAAGAGCTGGACAATTTGGGGAAAGTCATAAATGACATGATTCCGGTCAGTGAACTACCATTCAACATTAGACCAAAGACTAGGAAGGAGAAAAATAAACTGGCCTCTCGCGCCTGCAGGTTAAAGAAAAAAGCACAACATGAAGCTAATAAACTGAAACTTTATGGACTGCAACAGGAGCACAGTAAGTCTTTGTTATTTTTTTAAATCAAGAACCATGAATATAATTTAATTTTATAATGATAGTAGTAAAAAAATAAACTAGCCAAGCCTAGAAGATGAGTGAACTGTTGAGTTGATTTATGAAATAAGCTAGATTTTAGCAAGTATGAAGAAGTCAGATTATGGGCAACAATTTGATAAATGTCTTAACTTTCAGAACGACTTCTAAATGGAATTTCACAGATGAAGCAACTGATAGGCAACAGAGTAACTAATCCACAGAACAACATTGACTGGTCTGGACATATCCAAGGGATCATAAATACAGCTACAGGTATGTTAAACCATCCTAACTCAAAACTAAAACAAGAATGTTATGTCATCAGACTCATCAGTAATCATCTTCAATAATTTTGCATGCCAGTTTTTTAAAATTTTCTGGGGATATTTTTATTTATTTATTAGGAAGATTTTCGACAATAACAATAAATATACACTCCATTTTGAAACATAAACGCAATTATAAATATGTCACAACAGTAAATAATTCATCTAATAGCTTTTTTGTGAACAAGCTTTTAATGGAATAAATGACGTTGAATTTGAATACACTGTATTCAGATCAGTTAGGAAGAATCGACTTTGTATACAAATAGCTATGTATTTACGCAATTTGATCCATCTTTGTTAACCTGTATGGAAGGCAAAAAGTTTATTGAATCTTTTTATTATTGCAGAAGTTAAAATAGCTGGCAAAACTTCAGAATTCGTGAATAAAATCCTGAACAATGTGAAATCGGGACACAGCAATGGTGGACTGACCGATATCTAAAAGGTAAAGTTTGCAGATGTGAATAATATAACGAAAGGCTGTTCTATGTACCTCCAAAGTTATTTAGAAAGAGAATTTTATGTCTATCATTATAAATGCTTAATTGTCCCAGACAATGTTATTTTTATATATTGTATCAACAATAGATTTAGTCATTAAAAGCTTTATAAGGCAACTATAACAGGAATGTTTAATAATTATCAATATTATTGATCATTTTCGTTGTTATAAACTAGATTTGTGTGGGTATCGTGTGTAGCATTAAGTTTTAAAATAAAGTTAAATAATTATTGTATGTCATTATGAACTTTCGCGTATTTCTAAAGCATTTGAATATTTTTACTTTTGTATATGTATAAAATAGTTTAAAGCTACTGGTTTTATTGATTTATTAAAATGTCAGATATACGCAAACTCGCGCATTTAAGATGGTACGTTTCGGTCCGCGCGGGAAATTCAATTTTTTTTTTACAAATTACATCTCAGTCATTGATAGAATAAATTTTCGTGAAAATTGATTTGGCGACAACAAATACTATCTACTGAATAATTATCAAATAAATTATAAATATTAGCTCTTCTTATTATGAATGTCCGCGATGCATCTTTTCACCTATAAACGTGCATTATGCACATTCTTAATGAGAAGAGCCAATATTTATAATTTATAAGTTGATTATTCAGTATATATATTGTTTTTGTTGTCGCCAAACCAATTTTTACGAAAATTCTATCAATGATTGAGATGCAATTTGTAAAAACCCCCCAAAAATTTGAATTTCCAGCGCGGCCCGAAACGTACCACCTTAATCATTTTCCCCAAAAAAAGTGTAATCTCGCTGGCTTCCATAGTTAGTACAGTTTTTGAAATACATATTTTTTATACGGATCATTCAGATGTTTTTAAAGTAAATTCGTCATAGAAGGGCCTTGCAACTGACTTTTTTTTACTTTTGCTGGACTGTTCAGGCAACTGCCTTTTTTGTTTTCTGTTATATAATAAATACGACTGACTGCGGGTTTCCTGTACCCTGTTTTTTTTGGGAGGTAGGGCACAGCGGATAATCCGCTCAAATCGGAGCAGCCCGTCTGGGGAAAGACCTCCACCTTACAGAAGATCGTAGCCAAATAGCATTGGTCTCGGCCATGAAGCTTCTATAGGCTACGGTGAAGCTTACTAACAGGAGGGCCGTATGCTTGTTTGCCACCTGTGGTATAAAAAAACTCATTGGGTTCTCACTCACCTGACACCCGAATTTCACACATAGCGTAGGCGTTCGATGAACGTATACGCAGCGCAGTCGCCGCGATAATGCGACGCACGTCTAGCGTTGTCTTAACTTAACGTCTTAACTGTATGCAGGGATAACGTTAGGTGTGCGTCGTGCGTGTTATCGAACGCCTAGGTGTGAAAGAAGAATGTTAAAAATATGAAAATGAAAAAGGAGGAGACTGACTCGCCAGTTTTTTACTACGATAATTAATATGATTATTGAGTAACATCCATATTTATCATGTGTCTATGCCCGCGGTTATGTTTCAACGTTTTCGCCCACAGCGATTCAGGGTTTGCCAAATCTGACCATAAATCCGGTTCTCGTTTTTTTTTACTGTGATAATTTGTTTTTTATAACAACTTGACATAATGTACTAAAAACACCAAATCTTTTAATAATTTAGTTATGTAATAATAGTGTAGATAATTAACTCAATATTACAATAAATTATTTTATCATTATCTTATAGGAAATCAATTAATTTTACTGTTTAATTCTAACTATAAGGGCTAAATGTCTGCTGATGCAGCGATATAATATATTTTGTAATAGATTATATTAAGTCAACTTCATCAATGTTACTTATTAAATGTAGATTACTATCGCGTACATATTAGGAAATAAATGTTTTGCTACAGTCCCCAAAGACGGCGTGACATCATTCGACAGTGTCGTCCGAGAATCAGGGGCATTTAGCACATAGACTAGTGGACATGCGAATATATTTTTGAAAGATTTAGAAAGCCTTGACCCAATCAATCGATAAATGCGCCTTCACCTAGGTACCTATACCAAACATTGACTCTATTTACCTGTCGTACGCACGAATAATATCTTGTTTGTAAATGATATTATTAAGATTATTGATTTTATTTAGCATAGATCTGCTATGTTTTATGTAGGCGTTATGAAATTAATTATAGTTGGCGTGTTAGACATGTCGTTATTAGTCAAATTAAAATATAATTTCGTCATATCACTTGTTATTGTTTATTCAAAATATTCTACATTGTATATTTTTGGTTCTTTATGTTTGGTTCACAAAATAAACGTTAGTATTTTTATTAATTATGTACATTGTTGTCTTTTTAATCATTACAAATTGGTTTATTTATCCACGTTTTTGTTAAATTTTATGTATATAAAATATGCTAGTCTGTAAGTGAATTCTGTCTGTAAGTAAAATCTTTGCCCATATTTTTGCCATAAAAAATATTAAATTACGTGTAAATAAGTACCCAATCGAAGTAGTTTTAGTAGTGTTAAGTAAGCGCATCTTATGTAGTTCTTTAACAAGATACAAGTTGACCGTTCGTATTACCACTCCAGAGGCAATTTTATAGTACAGGCAAAACTACCACTAATATTAGTTATAAAATGTATTCATCAGGTTATTTGTATTGACAGTTAGTGTGTTTTGCCTCTTTTCAATAGAGTTGAAGAGAATGCTATATTGTGTATACGTTCAGCGACCCTCGAATAATTACATCGTAAAACATTTTCGTCTCATCAACCGGGCAATAAACCATTTCGCCCACGCGCCACGACCGAAATTCTACCGGCTCTGGTTTCGGCGAAGTAATTTCCGAAGTGTCGCTCGCTACCCTAATTCGCTACTAAAATGTCCAAACATAATATTATTTTAATTGTCATTTAATGTCTATCTAATAAATTCTAGTATTCTATATAGCATAGGTGGCTTAGAAATATGATCAAGATTATGTAGATCCAAATAACGACAAAAAATAAAACAAAAAGCGGTTGTTAATTTCTTAAATATCGGCGCGTAATATCTATTACCTTAACAGACAGCCATGTCTATAATTATGTATACATAATATTATTATATAAAGCGATGTTCTAATTATCCATCACTCGCGCAATAATGCGTCATAAAAATAAATAGCAAGATTATGCGACAATACTCTGTTTCATCGTATAATAAAATTTACATCGTATCATCGCGAGTAGTGTCCAATTCGGACGTCGTGTAATAAATAATAAAAAATTATACCTAGCTAGCGGTAGCAATGGTATATTACAAATGATAGATATCTATTTTGTACCGAAAGTTTTGTAGACTTCCAAAAACTAGCTGTTTTGACCAAAACATTACGATTATTATTTGTTATAAATTAATATTACATTTATTACGTGTTGATCTTGTCATAATTATGTATAAAGTATAACACAACTCAAAACTGGTCTGCGATTAAATAGGCTGTGTTTATTTTTTATTCAATTCATAATAAGTGTCTTCTTATGTTTTTATGTTTCTGCTAAATAGATATCGGGTACGGGACTTACCAACGCTGATGACATGTTGAGAAATAAAATAAATAAAATTTAACTGACTTTAGATATTATGACTACGAATATGAATATTTTCAGTCTATCCGACATTTTCGATTAATTTATGACTAAGAGTTCAACTTTGATCACCGTCGCGATAGAAAAGTACAGAAAACGTTGTCGTCCAACGAAATATCACATCATTTGGAAAAATGTACGATTGACAATTCAAATAGCATTGCAGGCTGAAATCAGGCGGATGTTCCGTCCGTTATTGCGCCAAATCTTGTGGCAATGAAGATTCATTGGCATAGGAATTAGGCGGCTATCGACGTTGTATAAAAGGCTCAATTTATACCGCCGCGGAATAAAATGGAAGCGATTTTTTGATATGTTTGTATTCGCGAGAATTCGCCTAGCTGCTGTCGTCGCTGTCGTCTATGTGGCTGTGTAATCCTCGAGACGTGGCGCTAATGGGGAACAGTCGCAGTCGGCTCGGTCATAGCAGTGCGGTGCTAAGCGTCTAAAACTTGATCTATTTATTTTAAAAAGATCCAAGTCAACCATTCTTGTCAAGTAAAAGATCTAGAATAATAACTGAACGTCTCTCAAGACGCAGTCGCGCGAATTCGCTGGAATGTGCGAGAATCCCAGCAAATTCACGCACGTTCTCGCATTGTCATTCGTCATGAAGCGAAACTGACGCTTCCATTTCATTCCGCAGCGGTGTAAATTGTGTCGACAAAGGTTTAAAGATTTCAATTTGGGTCGTCTCGTCTGACTATTGTTAATGTTGGTGGGTTCCCGATTTCATTGTGTTACTTTGTGTATTGATGTTAAATAAAGTTTTAATATTATGACATTCTTTCATTTGTTCGTATCACTTGTCTTCATTGCATGAAAGTAGGTAGGTAAAGTTTATCCATTATTTTTTGCTTCAAAGTAATCATTTATCAGTTAGACGAAAAGATTGTCAATTAATTTTGAATAACGATCTTGTCGGCTCTCTATCAGGCGATCAATGCCTTTTTTACACGAGAAAAACTACTGTTTTTATTAGATTAGCTATTTACAGGGATTGAACCAGTGCTTCTCGACACCGGAGAAAGGGTGACGTCACTCACTAACAATCACTGGCATAAATTAAACCCATTCATTGCGGCGCCATATGAATAATAAATACTCTTAAATATACTTATGTATATTTAATTGTAGCCACTGGAGTATCATAATTAACATTATTATGTAGAAGCGTTCCAACCCAATTGTTGAATACTTAGTCTTCATCTAATTAAACTTATGTAATTTAAACATTTAATAAATTCTAAATATATACTATAAACTACTTAATAAAAGTATTTTTTGTAAGTATAAAAAGTTTATTTAGCCACTTTGTGATTATAACACAAATTCAGCAATATAAAAATAACAATCACCTTAATAACAATATTAGTTAATAATATTAACTATATAAATAACATTGGTTACATTTTAAAGCCCAAAAACAATACAAAATAAACAACTAAAACATAATGGTCTACTGTATTACAACATTTCTTCATGATTACAACAGTCATATATTTTTTAATAGGGAATGTGTCAACTTTGTTTTGTATTATATTATAATACATTATACATTTTTAACCTAATGTTAGTGAAAGGTTAGTAAAATTATTAGTAGAATCTACAAAAAAAAATTACATCATTGATGTATAGTTGAGCATGCAGTTAAATTTAAAATAAAGTAGAATATAATCCAATTTTCTACACATAATATCCCATATTACAAAACATCAACCAAAAACACAAGTCTAATAGGTAATTGATCTCTATGTAAATGTAATTTTTTTCGTACAATAAGACGTCAAAATAGTCTACTTTTATAAGCGGCAATAAAAATTTCGTAATAATGAGCATTACACATTTTTATTATTATAGTTATAATACTTTCATATCAGATAAATTTCTAAAACCTGTTTTAAGTACAGAGATTCAAATTAGAGATAATAATAATTAGGTACATAATTAATGAGTATTCTTCATGTATAACAACAACACTTCCATCACCCAATGTTAACGTATTACATGTAGGTCAATTGTTGAGTTTTTTGTAGATATTACAGAGAGCAATTTATTTTCAACATCATGAGAAAGCTCATGCCACGCACATTTACCAATTAAAGGTACTTCTTCAAGGGGAGCTCGGAAGGCTACAAGTAGGCTGAGACAGCAGCCATCTGATACTGGATCAGCCTCCACGTTTAGAAGACCTAATGGTCGATGTTGCCCTACGTCTGCACCAAACATTTCCACCATAAACCTCCTCAGTGTGGAATGTACACTCTTAGCGGGGTTTATTTCGCACACAGGAAAATGTATACTTGTTTTTTCACTCAACAACACATGTAACTTATTTGTACTTCTCTTTTTTATGACAATAATCAATCTTAACATGTCTTTTGTGTGAGGTACTGGAGCTGGCAAGATATCAGAGTGCCAAGTTCCACTGGAACGGTTCTGTTTGTACATCTGTGCCTTTTCAATGAGATGTAAAATATCATTTGACCTCAAAGATATCTCTTGAAGATTTGATATCCACTTAGCTTGTAATGACTCACTGTCTGCTTTGGCTGGCGTTTTCAGTTCGCCGCCTATTACGTCTCCAGTTAATACAAACCTGTACCACATCCCTCCGGCGGTTTCCACCACCAACAGGGTTTTAGGGTCACACTGCAGACCAGTCTCCTCCAGAACTTCTCTCGATGCAGCTTGAACTATGGTTTCGTTTTTCTCCATGCGGCCAGCCGGTAGGTACCACTTTCCGGCACAGCTTTCTTTCGCTTCTTGCATCATTAGTATTTCATTCCTCTCATTGATAATCACACATGCCACAACATAGGTCACGTTACTGCCGAGAATGGGTTTAAAATTTGAGGGTGTAGTAGGTGTTATACCTTGAGATTCTGCCACTGAATTCTGATCAGCTATTGTAAAATCACAAAAATCATTTTCTTCGCCTTCTAGCCCCAGGCCTTCCAATAAACGAGACACATTCATATCCACTTGCCGCGACATGGTTACCTACTTTATTTATTTATGGAATGTGTTAGAAGAATATAAAAAACCAATATAGAATAATAGTTTAATGGGTACTTTGGTCTAAACACACTATTGTCGTCTTCATTTATATTAAATTAATAATTTTTTAATTCACGATTTCCTTCGGAATGTTTACGTTTAGCGTTTACGTCAAATTTAGTAAAGTGGGCTAGGCAAAGTATGCAAGCAAGGCAGGCAGGAGGAAGGCCGAATAGTTTAGTGATGTAGCTAGCAATTTCAACAAAATCGATGAAAATTTCGACAATATTTTTTTAAAGCGGGAACACTGATAACATTTATAATTTTTAGATTTGGTTGCCAATAACAAAAAAGAAGATGTACATTATTCATTCATTCATATTCCCCATATTATTCCATCACGAGGTTACTTACTCCCAAAGAGGATATAATAATGGTCGGTCACCATTGGTACATTGGTAGGTGTAGATTGGCAACTCCGGGGTGAAATCGGCATCAATGGAAGGTGCTGCCACTGCGGTGACGCGCCGGGCAGATGAACTAAAATACCAACTATCCTAACCACAGACATGTAACAGACTAAACATAATTTTACATACACATAGACACAAGCTGAAAATATTGCTGTCACTTTTCAGCTAATTACGTTCGATATAACCTTGCCCCTTTCTTTCATCAATAGAAAGAAAGAAAGAAAATATTTTTTTTTGGTGCTATAAAAACATTCACTTAAAACTAAACAAAAATCTTATTCTAAAATAGCACCAAAATGGTGGCACTCAGCATATGGCACGACGAAAATGATTCCGTGCGTGGCTGGTTTTCAGTGTCACCATTTTGACGGAGTGAGTGAACAAGCAACACTAACGCACACTTACTCAATTTGACAGCTGTGCCTTGTTTTGGTAAACGGAATTTGTATCATACGTAAAAGTAACCGGAAGATGGCGATTTGTTATCGTTTAAAAAGTGACTTTTAAAGTTAAAATTTAGTGAATATAATATCAAATAGACAAAAATATGGGTGCAAAGTGCTGTGTAATACATTTTAAAAACTCTTCGTACAAAAGCAGCCAAGCAAGCAGTACAAAAGTACCCATTTGTGTCTGTGTGACTGACATTTGATAGTGTGCGTTTTTGCCACGATTTCTGATATGGAATTTTCTGTCTGTTATGTCTGTCTAACTAATATTATAAATGAGAAAGTGAGTTTGTTTGTTATTCCTTCACGGCTTAACTAATCAGCCGATCATTATTCAAAAATTCAAATTCAAAATATTTTTATTCAAATAGGCCTAATATAAGCTCTTTCGAATCGTCACAATTTTTTCCTACCACCAGTTCAGACGGCAGATTTGTGCTAAGAAGAAGCTGGCAAGAAACTTAGCACTTGCTCTTTTAAAATGGTATTACTAAGATACAAATTACAGTGACAGAAAATATAAAATTAACACAAAATATTTGTTATTTCTGATGACGAAGAAAGAAAAAAAAAATAATAATAATAATGCAAATAATTAAAGATTAATAACACTATAAATGAAGAGAAAAAAAAGCGTATTAATATACTGGTATACATATATACCTACATTTAAAGGTGTAAAAAATTAAATAAAGGTAGAAAGTGTATATACAATATATGCATATATATATGCGCAATATATTAAGTACCTAGCAGTAGGTAGGCTTGTGTTTGGTGTCTGTGCCGAGTTTATCATTCCAGCTATTTTTATCATTTAGATAATCTTCAACTTTATAATAAGCCTTTCTGCTGAGTGAATATTTAATGTAGGATTTAAACCTTTTTCCTGGTAAATTCAGCACGTTTTCAGGCAGTTTATTATAAAATCGAATACTATTAACAACAAAACTATTTGAGGTCTTGGCGAGCCGGTGCTTAGGTATAACTAATTTATGTTTATTTCTAAGATTTAAATCCGAGTAGTCACTAAACTTTACAAATGTGCTTATATTTTTACGTACATACATTATATTTTCATAAATATATTGAGATGCAACGGTCAGAACATTAATTTCTTTGAAAACTTCCCGTAATGATTCTCTGGAACCCATATTATAAATGGAGCGGATAGCTCTTTTTTGTAAAATAAATATTGCCTCAATATCGGCTGCCTTACCCCACAGCAATATGCCATATGACATGATGCTATGAAAGTAGCTAAAATAAACTAGACGCGCTGTCGCTACATCAGTCATTCGTCTAATTCTCCTGACCGCGTACGCTGCAGAACTGAGTCTGCTGGCAAGTTTTTTTATATGGGGAGCCCATTTCAAGCCTGAATCCAAGGTAATACCAAGAAATATCGTCTCATTTACAAAATCTAATTTAGTACCATCGAGAATAATGTCAGTATTTACCTGACGAACATTTGGCAAAGTGAATTTTACTACTTTAGTTTTATTTGAGTTTAATAACAGATTGTTGCAAGTAAACCAGTTTTGAATAGCAGAGAGTGCACCATTTACATTGCTAGTGTTGCGACACTGGCGATTAAAATTAAAAATCAAAGAAGTGTCGTCAGCAAATAGCACTGCTTCAATATCTGTCATGTTCTTGACCATAAAAGGGAGGTCATTAATATAAATTAAAAATAGGAAAGGACCTAGGATCGAGCCTTGGGGCACCCCAATTCTCACATTTGCACCCTTAGATTTCACACCGTTGATATCAACGGTCTGCAATCTATTGGCTAAGTAAGACGCAATCAAATTTTGCGCATTATCTCTAACTCCGTAATGATTTAGTTTGAGCAAAAGCGTCTGGTGATCTACACAATCAAAAGCTTTAGAGAGATCGCAAAATACCCCGATGGCATCCTGCGATCCCTCCCATGCATTCAGGATATGCTTGATGAGCGCAACTCCAGCATCAGTAGTGGACATCCCGGCGGTGAAACCATATTGCTTACTATGAATAATATTAAACTTTTTAAAATGCTCCTGCATCTGCTCAAGCATAACCTTTTCAAATATTTTGCTCAAAACTGGTAAAATAGATATTGGTCTGTAATTTCCAGGTTCAGTTTTTTCACCAGACTTAAACAAAGGAATCAACTTGCTGTACTTCATTAGATCAGGAAACAGACCAGTATCTATACAAACATTAAAAATTATGGCCAAATGTGGAGCAATGGCATCTATAACGGCATACAGTGCTTTAATAGAAATTCCCCAATGATCCTCAGAGTTTTTAACATTGAGTTGATTAAAGGTCTTAATAATTTTACACGGAGAAATATATTTAAATTTAAAGTCTTCTTCATTAGGCACCACATTTTCCATTAACAGTTTATTAGCACTACTAGGCGAGGAGTTAAGAGAACTAGTAACTGTGATGGGGATATCAGTAAATAAATTTTCAAAGGCGTTGACTATATGATCAGTGGATGTTAAGATGCGATCATTATGTTTCAGGGTGTTGATCGAATCCCGTGGTTTTATTTTGCCTGTCTCTTTATTAATAACATCCCAAACAGCTTTTATTTTATTGCCTGAATCCGAAATCTTTTTCTTAATATACAAAGATTTTGCTTTTTGACAAACAGTCTTGAACATCCCTGAGTAATTCCTAACATAATTAACAAATTCAGGTTCAAGTCTGTAAGTTTTTTGAGCATATAGATCAAATAATTTATTTCTGCTTATTAAAATACCCGGAGTGATAGTTAGAGTTATGAAAATAAAACATAGGCTACTTTTTATCCCGTGAAAGTATGTCATTCCAATGGGAAAATATTTTTTCAACTATAGAGGGCGCTGTATCGGCCAACAGATGGCGCCACAAGTCGCGCCATGGGTTGTTTGTTGTTCAAACGAGATCTATACAGTCATAAAATTAACGCGAGCGAAGCCGTGGGCAAAAGCTAGTAATACATATACCCCCTTACTAATAAACAAACATAGCGTGTAGGTAATAAATTTATATCCCTTCTGCATAAAAAAAAAAACAAATAGGCGAGATATGCGTATTTTAACATCGACCAATTTATGTGTACCCGCCACGGCTGGAGTGTGTGGGCAGGGGCCGTGCCGCGGCGCTGGTGGAGCGTCATTATCGTCACTATTTACTACGAAACTACTACGAAGAACGGCGAAGAACAAATTGAATGTGGTAGGTAAATATTATGCTTAGTTATGTTTAGTCACATCACATACGTCACTACACTACGGGTCCATATTGGCTCACCTAAAGTTGTTCTTCCAAAATTGTTCTTCCTACCGATTTGTAGATCACTTCTCCTAAAAATTTTCTTCATAAAGTTTTCATTCATAAAATTTGTAGTACTACCGACGTTGACCCTAACAGTCTTGTTTCCGAAAATTGTGCTTCCTACTGATTTGTAATCCGAATGATAACTCTTCTTAAAAATTTTATTCCTAAAGCTTTCATTCATAAAATTTGTAGTATTATGACACAGACTTCCAATATTGGAAGTCTGTATATTATGATGACCTTAACAGTCATGTTTCCTCGAAGCAATAAATTTGTAGACAAATGTAAAGTGATGTATATCCGTTTCCGTATATCCTTCGATGATGTGGAGAAACGCCCTAAAGTTGTTTTTGGTCGCTGTCGCTGTGTGTATGTCTGCCAAACCCGCTCGTCGCTTTGCTCCTCGCTAATCTAAGCAAGTTTATTTTAGAGTCGCTTCTGGCGCTTGTTAATTAATTTGGTAATTTAAGTTAATTAGTAATTAATTTGGTTAATTTAATCGTGTACCTAGTATAAGTATTGTTATAATAATGTGCTATTCAAGTAAAAAGAACCAAAACTGTAATACGCAAAATTAATGTTTATTATGTTGATTATTATGAATAAAAACAAATCTAAATAAAAAAGAATGACTTTGATTATAGTGTAAAAGACGGTTATGTTGAGAAAATATAGGAATGCAAATAATAGTATAATAGATCGTTAAATGCTACTGACATTAGGAAGTTGAATGATTCGGAATATGAACATTAGAAACAGAAAAGTTAGGAGTTGTGATTGGTAGGATGAAAAATGTTAGGAAGAACATTTTCGGAGTTCCATTCCAATAATAGAAGTTGAAATTTTAGGTGAACTTTGGCGCACCCCTACACTACACACACTGCATCAATTTTTCAAAATGTGCACCATATTGCGTAATGCAGAGTTCAGCACGTCTAATCAAATTGTTTATTATCCTACGTAGAACAAACTCTGTTTCTCACTATATAACATATTAAACGCGGCGACTATTCTTTCTTTTTGTTCTTTGCGGTTATCATATTTGGTGAAATAAACTTGGCGTTTAACTTCACCCAACCAGTAGAGGTCCAAAGGGGTCAAATCGGCCTGGCTGGCCACGCGATAGGTCTCCCCCGCGTCCTATCCACCTGTCCCCGAACTGTCGCGTAAGGAAGCTACGAACACTCGAATGATAGTGAGCGGGTGCGCCATCAGTTGGTAGTGCAAATTTACCAATTTGGGCTAGGGGCACGTCGTCAAGCATCATGTCCCAAAAGTCCCAATACTCCACATTCGTGTATTGATAAGCCATTATCACTCACAAGTTCACAACACAAGCGCGGCGCACGGGATTCGAAGCGGACGGGCGGCACGAGTTACGTACGATGCGCGATCTGTGCCAAAACAAGTTTGCAACTGGGGATAGGTGGGTGGGCTTCGTTCGCTGACGCTGGGGTGCGGGCGAGGCGGGGCGCTGGGGGGTTTCCGGGCGATTAGTACATACACGTACCGTACGACACGGAGCGCGTTTCGTGCATAGTATAATGTAAAAACAGTAGAATGCACATTTATATATAAAAAAAATAAGGTGGTGGTTTTTGGAATAGGTATCAGCTTCTTATTCACCTCCTCCGAACAACAGACCACCTCCTCCGAACAACGGACCCATTGTCCGTTGTTCAACCAGTATTGTTAAACACTGTTATCTCTGTTGTGTTACTGTCTTTTGATGAGAATAAAATGAAGTGTGAAAGTGACAAAACATTGTATTACTATACACGCATTACACAACTGTCGCGGCTTGTCAAGTGGCAACACCGACGCATTTTTAATCTGTATTACATAGCATCACACACACACTTCCTATTCCGATTTTGTAAGGCATCGAAGCCGCCATTATTTTCTGTAGAAAAAGTAATTAAACTATAAAACCATATTTTGGGTTTCAATATAGCCATAGCCCCATTATGTCCAGCTAAAGACAACAACGTTTATAAGTAACGGGGATAATAAATAAATAGGTAAAAAAATAAATGACTAATAAAATAAATAACGTCAATGCGATCGAATGGTCCGTCACTTCCGTCAGATATTAAAATGTGAAATACAATATGGCCGCCGCTTTTTTTTAAATTTTAGTTCATCCACCAAGCACCAAATGTCGCTGTTGCCTATGGAAATTGACGGTTAATACTAAGTGTGCTCAGTGCTCCCCCTGCTCACTCCTCCTCCTGCCGCAGTCGCTTTCACGAAAAAATTAAATTTGTTTCCAAAAGAAATAATTATTTTCTCAAGACATCTAGTAATAAACATATTATTAAAATGGCATTGCACGTACCGAAAGCTCCAGGTGTTCCTCAAATGCTAAAAGATGGAGCACGGGTAAGTTTTCTAACCAACAAATTATTCATAATCTTTGTCATGTGCATTGTGTGTAGCCGACAACCTGATTCAATTTTTGTTAATTACTGTGCTAATACTTGTATATATTTGTTACTTTTTTGTCTAATATTTCAAAAAAACTTAAAAATGACACATTGTAATAATTCCTACATATAATCTTTGACTTTTCATACATGTCTCGATATTAAAATATTTCACCATGGTTGTCGACATTTTTAGGATTTTTAAATACTTTTTTCAGATGTTCTCAGGATTGGAAGAAGCTGTGTACCGCAACATAAACGCATGCAAACAATTCGCCCAAAGTGTGCGTTCTGCTTATGGTCCAAATGGCATGAACAAAATGATTATCAACCATATTGATAAGCAGTTTGTAACCAGTGATGCTGGGACGATAATTAGGGAGTTGGATGTGGAGCACCCGGCTGCCAAACTGATGGTGCTGAGTAGCCAGATGCAGGACGCGGAAGTTGGTGACGGAACCAACTTTGTTATTGTCATGTCTGGTTCCCTTCTAGAAGCAGCTGAGGAATTACTCCGCCTCGGTGTCACCACCAGCGAAATTGCTGAAGGCTATGAGAAAGCATTAGATAAATGTCTTGAAATTTTACCAGAGCTTATCTGTGAGGAAATCAAAGATTATAAGAACAGTGAAGCAGTCATCAAAGGCATCAAACCTGCTATTATGTCCAAACAGTATGGTTATGAGGATTTCATAGCTAGTCTTGTGGCTAAAGCTTCTATTGCTATTCTCCCTGAGAAAACCACATTTAATGTTGATAATGTCAGGATTTGCAAGGTATAAAATCAAATTTGTTACTCATTATAATTAGGTATAACATCTTTTATAATTATTTTAATCTTCTTTTGCTAAAAACTACAATACCTAACACAATACAAATTTATTTATACAGATTCTTGGAGCTGGTCTTCTACAATCTGAAGTATTATCTGGAATGGTTTTCAAGCGTGAGGTAGAAGGAGACATTACATCTGTAACCAAAGCCAAAGTAGCAATATATTCCTGCCCTGTGGATATAACACAAACGGAGACCAAGGGCACTGTTCTTATTAAAACAGCTGATGAGCTCCTCAACTTCAGCAGGGGTGAGGAATCCTTGCTCGAGAAACAAATCAAGGATATTGCTGATGCAGGAGTCAAAGTAGTAGTTGCTGGTGCTAAATTCGGAGATATGGCTTTGCATTTCCTGAACAAGCATGGAATTATGGCAGTTCGTCTTACATCTAAATTTGAACTTCGCCGCCTTGCTAAGACTGTGAATGCAACCGTAAGTATATCCTACAGTTAAAATTTAGCCTAGTTGTTTAACATTTAAAGCGTGTTTCACCAAATCTGTCAAATAAACAGACAGATTTAGTTTGTATAGATTTGACAGTTTTTATCTGGAAAACTATCTGTGTTACATAGTGAAATATGAAAACAAATTACTTGAATTTGCTGTATGCTGTATTATAAATAAAAAATTACAGGTATTGCCCAGAATAACAACACCAACTGCTGAGGAACTTGGTTACTGTGATATTGTGGCAGTCGAAGAAGTGGGGGACACTCGTGTTGTTGTTTTCCGCATGGAGAGCTCAGAGTCGCGTATATCCACAGTTGTCATTAGAGGCTCAACTGATAATTACATGGATGATATTGAAAGGGCTATTGATGATGGAGTTAACACTTTCAAAGGAATTGCTAGGGATGGACGGTAAGTAGTGTTAAAATGATTTTAATTTCTCATTAATGTTTCTCAGCTATTAGAGATACATCATCTGAATATAATGAATCAACAGAAAAAAAAACATTTCTTTCATCTTATTTGTGACAGACGGCAGTATATTTTGTACTTAAGCTATTTTAGCTTAAATATAAAATATACTGAGACAAACTTCACATTAAATTAGTAAACAAGTTGCCAATTGAACCTTTACAAGGACATTTATTTTTCAGGTTCTTGCCTGGTGCTGGTGCAACAGAAATCGAATTAGCACAGAGACTACTGGAATATGCAGACACACTTCCTGGTCTAGAACAGTATGCAGTGAGAAAGTTTGCAGTTGCTCTTGAGAGCATACCACGAGCACTGGCTGATAACACAGGTGCCAATGCCACTGAAGTCATCAACAACATGTACAAGGCTCATAAGGTGATACAAATTTCTTGATTTGTCAAATGTTTATATTTAATCAGTTTTTTAATGCAAAAATGTAAGTTCTAAACTAATAATATACAATACTTTATGCCTTATTTCCCGACGTTTTGATCAAATAATACAACACAAAAGTTTGAGTTCTACTTTTATATTGATTCAGCTTTATTACAGAAAATTACCATATTACATAATTTCTCAATTTTTGTCTTCACCATATAAAATGTGAAAATGTGTTTGCTGACATTTCTAATTCAAGTTATGTCTACAATTTTATTTTTTCAGGATGGCAACAAAAACGTCGGTTTTGATATTGAAAGTGAAAACAATGGCGTTTGTGACGCTAAAGAAAAAGGAATTCTTGATTCATACGTCCTCAAGTACTGGGGGTTAAAATACTCGGTGGGCGCCGCTGCTACCATTCTCAAGGTGGACCAAATCATTATGGCGAAGAGAGCAGGTGGCCCGAAACCACGACAACCGCAAGGCAGCGACGACGAATCTTAATAGCTGTAACATCTTTTAAAATAATAATTTTACTAAGTATTTCTTTTCTTTATAAAACTGGAGAATAGTATTGTTTAAATAACAATGGCCTTATTTCTATTTTCACGTTAATGCATTTGCTTTTAGGTTTTAACTCTTTAAGTACTGTCACAAAAGCGGGCAGTGTACCAATAAATATTTATACTAAAATATTATTTTGTTTTATTAATTTTATTCATAATCTGCAGCCTTACACTTTTTAAGGATTACAAGGAAATTCAATGCGATGTGACAATAAGGCGTCCCCAGGATTGAATGTAGTATACAATCGACGTCTGATAATATAAAATCTCTTTGGCGTGTAAAGCATCAATAGCCGATTATTAAGCGCAGGCCCACCGCCAGCGGGCGGGCGAAGTGAGCTAGGCGGGCGAACATCGTTTCACCTCTTTAGCCACCACCTAGCTACCGACTATCCTACTCGCGGTGTGAACCGAAGTATGTAAAGAGGTGAAACGATGTTCGCCCGCCCGCTGGCGGTCTGACCTGGAGGGCTACTACGAAACGTAAATCCGATACTTCGGCCGAAGTATCGGAAGAATTTTAACCGTGAAATACAAGTTATTTCATGATTATAATTCAATGAACTACTAAAATAACCATAAAGTACAAGGTATTTCATGGATAAAATTCAAGGAATTACTAAAATAACCATGAAATGCCTTGTATTTCACGATTAAAATTCTTCCGATACTTCGGCCGAAATATCGGATTAACGTTTCGTAGTAGCCCTCCTGCGCTTTATGGCGGAAACACACTACCGTGTCGGGGCCTGTCGTGTCGCGCTCTGTCGTGACGGTGGGTGTGCACACTTACGTGTCGTGTCGGGGCGCGCTTCTGTTCAGAAATGAACGAAATAAACGCCAGACATTTATTTCTTTCATTTCTGAACAGAAGCTCGCATTGTTTGCCTTTGTCTGGGTGTTTTCTATAATGTATAATGGTATTTATTTACAAAAAAAAGTATTTAAGTATATTTATCAGGAATCTAGTACCTAATAACTCATTATCACGGTGCAAAAATAAATTTTAAAAAAAAGCGTCCACTTGTTCGCGCCAGGAGCCGCGCGCGGGTATAGAAACACATTTGCAGGGCGTGTCGTGTCGCGTCATAACCCCCACCACCGCCGTGGCGCAATCGGCGGCCAGCAGTCCGCGCCACGACAGAGCGAGTCACGACACGACACGCCCTACAAATGTGCTCCTAACCATATAAAATGTATGAACGCGATATGCTTCTGGCGCGACACGACAGGCCCCGACACGGTAGTGTGTTTCCGCCATTACACTGTCGGAAACCACAGCGCCGCCCGCCGTGGTACTAATAAACAGCGGCACAGCAGTTACGATCAAACTATAGTAACACAGTTTTATATTCAAGTTTGAGGTATTCGTAAATTTTTGAATCGTCTCGTCGGTCGAACGGCATTCAAGTTCATTCAACAACGACGCGGACCGGACTCATTTTTTTTCAATCCAATAGACACCTAGAAGAATGAGCCTATAATAGAACATGGATGTAGGAATCAAACAGGATTGAGTTCTCTGAAAATAGCTCAATGCAATAATGAAACTTCGTGCAAAGGCATAAGGTTCATTTTAGGCTTCCATAATCATATGGAGGAAAACGGGCCGACAGAGATAGTCTGGACAGAGGTGTGTGTCCCTTTCTCGCGCCTTTTAGTAGATAAATTCATTGAATTTGGTAGTTCCGTCGATCGCTTGTAACAATATATTTTTTCTTATAACTTTTGTTTTTTAGCATAGAAATATTAAATAATTAGTAACATTACTACGCTACTTTTAAAATTATAAACATAAACAAATAACAATCATAACAAAACTATTACAGAAAAGCTTTACTGAAAGTAGAAGTATTCTATTTTAGATAGCTGGCAACATAGAACATTAATATGGCGTCTAAAGTCTGGCTAATGAAAGTAGAGACAAAAATCATACAGAACAATATCTTACGCACGCCGCTTTTAATAGTTTTATTCATGTTTCTGATCTGAGAAACGTTAAAACAAGATCACAAAATTCACTAACAACAAACTGACAACTCGATTTGACGTGAATAACGTGACTTTGACATTCACTTTAACATTGCCAGAAAAAAGTTTGCATTAATAGATCAGTGTCTACTTTCATTAGCCAGACTTTACTTGAAGCATAGCGGCCATTATCAATATTAATCTATGGCCATTATGGCGGCCTATTGTCAAGCTTGGAAGTGGTAATGTAGTATTTATTTCGTATGTTTAATGAAATATACGAAAAAAATTGTGCAAATTGTTGCATCAAAAACTGTGCAAGTGAATCGATTGGTGGTTGCGGCATATCTTTTCACAGATACGTTTAAATACAAAATAGAAACTAAATATGTAATTAGGGCGGCCAAAAATTAGGTTTAATAATTTTATATTAACGACTATTGTTTTAGTATTCCAAAAAATGAAAAACGACGAGTAACTTTTACGACGGCGCGCGGCGGCGGCGACCTAATTAAAATTAATAATTTAGGATAACAAAATAAAAATATATTTTTAGAACAATGATTTTTATTTATTTATCTCGCTATTATACATAGTATATACTAAGTCTATGCTATTATATAACCTGTACCTATTTTATTGTAAAAGAAAGCCTTTGTTCTTGTTGAGACACACGAAGATGTGTAACACTTTGACTCAACGAAAATCAAATTATCGATGTGAAAGAGTATTACACATTGCACATACATACGACGGTAGCTGGTTTCGTACAATGGTTAGTTAGTAAGGCCATATCGTACGAATAGTTGTTCAATCGACTATGTACTTATATAATATCCCATAAATTTTTAGTTGTATAGACACCCTGTATGAAAAGGTCATACACCTCTGTCCTCGTTGTCTCACGTGGGCCCGTTTTTTGATTCCGACTAATTCCGAGTACTCAATCCTGTTTGGTTACTACATCCATGGCCTAGAATCGACTATTGACATCCTGCCGCGCGCATTTGAATCGCCTGGGAGGCGATTCTCGGTTCTTGCGAGATATCTCTATTTCGAGATAATGTCGAATTTTAAATGTCTGCTGAAAATGTCACCAAAATCTCTATAATTTCATTTTGACCTATTCTCGGTGCCAATAGAGATAAATGTCGCCCAAAATGTCATACTTTTTTGGTGTTACGTTCCGTTTTTTCGATTGTGTTGAATCACAATCGAGCTAAACTAATTTGGAATTAGAATAGTCTTTAATATATCATAAAACTAATATACCTAATACTAAACAACATAAATACTATAATACATTACAACACAAAAGTATCATAAAATAGGTTCTCAAAAAAGGAAATGAAATATTTTGTCTAATATAGCTGCGTGAAAAGTAACGGAATTTTTATTTTCGCGATTTCGAATTGACAACACAACTTTGACAAGTCGAATAAACGCCGTTTGTTTTCCTTTAATTCTATTTAGTGTTATTTTTTATTTCTATTTTTTTTTTTAATCCACTATATTATCATTAATAAAAAACGACATAAAATCGTCTCCAGACATTTACACATTAATTAGACATGACAATTGAGATTTCGACTGACATAATGTGTGAAATATCCAATGTCTACTGCTGTCGACCACTCGTTGCTTGTCGAACGCTGGGGCACGACATATGTCTACCGTGAGATGCTGAGAATACGGAAATCTGTTTGCAATCGACATCCGCCATGTTTTTTCGAGATATCTCGATGTCGACATTATGTCACGCGCCCGAGAATCGCCTCCCTGTGTGCGTGCGGTGTGGTGTGGCTATTGAGCTTCGGATAGACATGGGCGTTTTCAGTTTTTTTTAGAAACCGATATGTAACCGATATGGCGATTTCATATCGATATCGAAAACTGTTTTCAGAGGTATCATAGCTAAACTAACAACAAACGTTACGCATTTTATCGTGTTATGGTTTTATGTATACTGATATGTTAATATAAATTCTTAAAGTCTAACTTTTTATTAGCTGCAGTAAAATGACGTTTTGTGGGTTGCCGGACATTGCAATTTGCATGTTGAATGACATTTAGATGACATTTAGAAACGTCATTTTACTGCAGCTAATAAAAAGTTAGACTTTTTAGTTGGCGTTTGGTTAGTTAATATGGCGCCAAAACGAATACAACATTTTTATAACATAATTTCAACCTTATCGCTATACACATAATGGTGAAATCCAATCAAGCATTGGCGAACGGCCGCAAGATATTCGCTCCATCCCTTTTACTCCACGATAAGTACGCTTGTCACGAAAGAGATAAAGCGAATATGAATATGGCGTATATCGTTCGTTCATTCGTTGGTTTGCGTTTTGTTGTTAGTTTTTCGCAAGTTTTTCGTTAACAGAGTTTCGGGTAGTCGCAGCGTAGTTTTTGACGTTTGCGCTTCGGATATCGGATATGTGAAAACGGCATATCGATACGGTATGATATCGTACTCAAAACCGTTTTTAGTTACGTTTTGATATATCGATCTAGGCATGAGGCTAGTGTTGCCAGATATAGGCATTTTATTTCCGGGACAATTCGAGGGTTAAGGATTCGGTCGGTAGGAAAATATACAAAAAGGTAATTATTTTTGAAAATCGCTTTATTTGTAATATTTTACAAAACTTAAAACACAACACCTCGCTTTTATTCATTAAAATAAAACTTTGAATAAAAAAACGTGTGGCAATCGGGCACTGCCGCGGTAAAGCTATTGCATAGTCGCGGGCTCGAACTTACTCGTGGACGCAGCCGAAAAGCACGTTGTCTCTTGTCTCACCTATCATCGTGTCTAAAAGAGATAGAATCAGTTATGTATGAGCAGTTAGCAGCCAGTCTACACGCATACGTCTAGTCGCACGCACTCAAACACCGTGCCGAACTGAAACGACGTTAGACGATGCACGGCTTTCAACGCCGCGCGGAGGTAGGTATTCGAAATCCGGTACTATAAAGCTTAATTCCTGGACACTGGACAAGACTCGTAATTCCGGGACAATCCCGGATTTCCCGGCCATCTGGCAACCCTACATGAGGCCTAGCTTCGGACGAAACTTGAAACAATTTTTTTACATCGAAACAGAAATTACCGTTTATTATGTATTTCTCTGAGTCATACCTTCGATTATAAATAAAAAACAGTCATACAAAAAATAAAACAAATTAACTCGATTATTAGACATAAAACTAAATTTTATGGATTTTATGCTTAGAGTTTATATAAATAAGACAAGTAAAATTTTATGTAATTACCATACATCACGATCACGTCATACTTTTTTTATCGATTTTGTTTTGTTCTATTCCAAATGTCCTGTCACTTCATTCATTTCCGTTCCGTCTATGGTGGTTTGGTTTGTTGCTTGCTGTTCTGTTGTCAAGACAGAAATTTAAAATCAAAATATTGGTTTGATTCGGATGTAATACCTATTTAATTCATGCTATTTTCTCTGCATAAAAACGATAAAATTACTTATAATTTGTGCGAAAATTAACTGTTTGTTTACTTGTATAACACCATGTCATCATACAAGGTAAATACTAATTTTACATTAAATTTTAAACTAGGTCTAAATCATAAATGACAGAAATTTAATGTAACGCGCATTATCTACACAACATTGCAAATTATTTTAGACTCTAGAACCGCATTATTACTGTTTTAGTTGGTGTTCGCTTACCTATTTATTTATTTTTGAAGATTTATGAATATAATTATCATATTCACTATTGTTGTAGCCAATTGACTCCAAACGGGAAGAGTTCCGACGCTACTTGGAGAGAGCAGGTGTAATGGATGCTTTGACCAAAGTCCTGGTTAGCTTATATGAAGAACCTGATAAACCGGAAGATGCCTTGGAGTATGTGAGGAAACATTTGGGTACCGACGGAGGGGATGATGAACTTGAGGCTGCAAGGGCTCGCATCGCCGAACTTGAAGCCGAAAATGCCCTTCTAAAAGGAGAAACTGGACCGACGGAGGGATAGAATACCCTGCTTAGATAATTTAATTATAATAAAACATGTTCAATTAATGATCTCGATTATTATAGATCTCAGATGGCTATTCTTGTTGAAACTGAAGAATATATAACTTAGTGTTATAAGTACTACGAGAGTATTATTTTTGTTATGATGAGTTAAGCACTATTTTTAAGTTGGATGTGCACAAGGCACAATTAAATTTTTTGTTCCATTATCTTAATAACTTGCGTTTCTTTTATATATAATTTAATTACCTAAAACCTTGATAGATTTTGATAGGAAATGAATAAACAATATCAGCTGTTGCATGTAGATCATAAAATATATTAATCAGAAGTCCCAGTATATTATTGTGTGATAAGCACCGAGCTGATTCCATATTACAAAAATGTATAAGGGTTCACTAATTTTCCGATTTTCTGCTACCCTTGCCTGTGGTACTGATTATTTGACATTGATCCTTGGTTGGTACATACTGTTGAATATTTCCTTTGGACTTTTTATTATCAATTTACTATTATGAGCAGCACATATGAGTTAGGCATAAAATAGCTACTAGAGAGTACCATAAATTCACTGTCACCGATCGGTTTTATCTGTTTGAAAATCTTGTTCTGAAGATCTTTCTTCGTGAAAAAGATCTTCAGAACTCTTACCATACAGCCAGATTATTATTAAAACTGCATTACCTACCACAGCATTTGGCATAAGTTATTGCGGATAAAATAGATCAAAGAACAAAAGACACATTATTTTTTTATTTCACTTTTCCTTAGATTAATGCTAAACATGATTTTTCATAATGACATTTTACTACAGCTGGTAATAAATTATAATAATTTTAAACAGCTGCGCTGATAAGTTCAGTGTATTTCTTGACTTTGCTGGCCACACTCATATCTACATATCTATCCCCGATTGACACAACCATTCCACCAATAAGGGCAGGGTCTACTGTGGCTGTCAGTTGTAGAGTTTCATTGCTTTTCAGGAATTTCTGTAATGATATAAATATTGAATAACATAAAATTAATAGGTATTGTTTTAATTGTTAGGATGATATTGGTAATCAAACTAAGTAGTTGGTTAATTCATTTCTTCATATTGAATGTGTCTTTTCATTATAAAAACGGTTTCACAACCTTCAAAAAGCTTAATTTTGAAAATATAATTTATAGTAGCATTTATAAGCTTAACATTTTACCTTGAGAGCAGCTTCCAAATTCTGTTTCTGAGCTTGGTCCAGAGGCTTAGCAGTCACTACCTCACAGGTAACCTCACCTCGGTGAGCAGCCATCATGACTTTAAAAGCATTAATGACAGCCTCAAGTTTGTGTAGGCGGCCATTTTCAGCAAGGAGGGCAAGAAGATTGCCTGTTGTAGCAGATAAGTTAGTCTGTAATATAGAAAAATATGAACATAAAAGTATTTCTTCATGTCTAAATATAAAATTATGGTAACATTTTCTTGTATGAGTTGTGTTCATGAGCCTTCTATCAATAAGGCTACTTTCTGACCCTGGATTTTGATGGTAAATTATGAGTTTAGATTAGAATGAAAGAATGAAAAAGTAAAAGATTAACAGTTCCAGTTTCACCACTTGCTAATAAAGTTCCAAATATTTAGGCTATTTGTCAAATTATGAAGCTAACAAGAACTGTCAAAAACTTATTTGACAATGATATCGGGAGTGTAACCACTCTAGATATTATTGTGAAATAAGTTTTACCAGCCCATAATAATACAAGTAATAAATATTAAGTAGGTACAGTATAGAATGCCTAGGTAAGACTATAATAATAATAAATGTAACTATGTGTGTAAATGACTGTAATATAATTTGTAAACTTTACAGAAAATAATGTAATTACCTTTGTGGCTACTGTTTTCAGAGCATCGGCCTTTAGGCTCCTTTTCAACGTTGGGTTGAGGATAAACTCCTTCAATTTGGCATCAGTTTTGATGCTCTGTTGGAATTTCACGAGTTCACTTTCAACAGCATCCAAAGTCTTGGTTTTTGAAGCAGCCGAGTATAAGGCCGATGCATATCTGCCCTCCAAACCAAATACTTGTACAGGAGGCTTGATTAGCTGAGCGGTGGCTGCCGAGGTGCTCAGAGAGCGCACCTGCGAATATTACGTAATTTATATAAGAAATTTATGACGTTCAAGACAAGGTTATAAATCACACACAAGAACAATATATACCAGCATTTGTGTTTTCAGCATAGACATAGTAATAATTTTGAATGCAATTTTGAGTTCTTGATCAAATTTTCGGTGGAACCACGACAGACAGAAGTGAATTCGATTCGATTCAAGTTCAGCAGGAGCAAATCAAATTTGACTTTGACAATTTACTTTTTTTTTCTTCTTCTCAATACAGGCTTGGCAAAGGCTTGTGATACGGCTATGTAGTTTTTTTTAGGCATTGGCAAAGCTATAGTTTTAACCGACTTCAAAAAAGGATTCTACTGAATGTTTTGTGGTGCGATTTTAATTTTTTTATAAGTTCGCGAAAGCGCATCAAATTTTAAGAGGACAACGTTGCACATGGTTTCTCTAAAACAATTTAAGTCTGGTTGTCATCATCCCATGTTGATAAGCGGATGATGAAAGGTAGAACTCTTTAACGATATTATATACGTTCGATGTTAATTATTTGAACTAAAGGGCCGCCGAGGTTCCTAACTTATATTTTTAAAAAAAATACACAAAATGTATGTAACAATATCTTAATTAGGGTTTCGTAGTAAACTACAAGGAACCCTTATAGTTTCGCCATGTCCGTCAGTCTGTCTGTCTATCCGTCCGCGGTCTAGCGCTTAGACGCTTAATGCTAGAGAGCTGTAATTGGTATGTATACACATATTATCATGCTAAAAAAGTGCTAGAACAAAATTTTGAAAAATATTTTTTTTGGGGTGCCCCTACATGTAAAGTGAAAATGAAATTTTTTTTTAGCGCCTACCCCTGTTTCGGTGTATCGTTAGTTATCGTTTTAGGTCTCTTCAAACATTGAGGGTGTTGGAAGATCATTTTTCGATACAATGATCCGTTTCGGAATTATTTAAGTTCATTTTTTCGTGTCAATTTCGTTTTGCACAGTGGCCCCCCCTCTATCTCCGAAAGTCTTGTGTTAAGAAATTTGAAAAAAAAACATGGTAGTAGTCCATATGCTGAACCTTAAATGAAAACTATAACGGTTAAGTAGGCTCTACTAGTTACCGAGTAATAGCCGACAAACTTATAAATTAAAACAAATGTCATAGAATACCTATGGCATTGTACTCATCTGCAAGCAAGCGGCGTAGCAAATACAGAACCCTACATGCCTACATTGTGCGTGGCCCGACACGTACTTGCCCGGTTTTTTAAAAATCGTGTTATTCATTAACTATGGAAAATGATGTCCTGCAAATGTCCGCCTCTGGACCTTAACCAGCAGTTGATTATATCATGGTAATTTTCGATGACTTTTTCGCAAGTTTCGGGGGTTATCTCCGCAATAACTTGGCGGATGTTTATTTTTAGGTGCTCGCTCCAACGTAGCAGCTGTGTAGATAGACACGACTCTTAACAAAACCTCATAAAAAAAATCCATCGCCGTTAAATCGCATGATTTTGGCGGCCAGTTTACGTCAACTTTTCACGCAAAACATCTAACGTTGCACGTGCTGATGGCAAGTTCACACATTTGCAGGACATCATTTTCCATAGTTAAATAAATAAATAAATATATAGGAACAATTTATACAGATTGAGCTAGCCCCAAAGTAAGTTCGAAACTTGTGTTATGGGATACTAACTCAACGATATTAAGTATATTTTATAACAAATACATATTATATAGATAAACATCCAAGACCCGAGGCCAATCAGAAAAAGATCGTTTTTCATCAAGACCCGACCGGGGATCGAATCCGGGACCTCCTGGGTGTCCGTCTGGCGTGGTAACCATTACGCCACGGAGGTCGTCAAATAATAACGATCGAGTTAATGAATAACACTAAAGATTCGATTAAATAAAAAAGAATTAAGATAATTTAAAAAAATATTTAAGTTAGGAACCTCGGAATGGATCACCCATTAGAAGCATAGGTACCTATTCATAAATATAACAGGTATTTAATTAAAACCTTTGCTGGTGACTGGCCCGCAACAGCCATGGGCGTACCCAGCTTCTGGCCTAGGGGGGGGGGGCTAATCAAATTTTTTAAGTTGGTTCGTCCGCGGCTGTTTTATCATCCACACTACACAAACCTACATGAACATGAAACATTAGGTAGTAGGTATTATTTGTAGTGTAGTGTGTAGGGCAAACAGCCGCAAATGATCCTGCTTTCTTCTTCTTCTTCTTCATCCGTGCCTTTTCCCTTTTTCTTTTATACTTACTACTAGTAATGTTAGCTCTTGGTTTAAAAAGTGAGTCTCTTGACCTCTTCTAGACAAGTGTTTAATTTTCCCGCCTTGTTTTAAAAATAATACAATAGTGAAATATAGAAACCGACTTGAAGTGGTATCAGACCATAAGATAAAGCTTTCCATAATTCGCACGCAAAATTTTGTGACTAAATAGGCGATACCAAAATTAAGTAGTATTATTAAAACATGTTTCCTATTTACCTAATAGAACCAGCTTGGGTTTAAAAGTATTAGGTGGGCACGGTAGAGCCATTGTGAAAATGGAGAAGATAACAAGGTTACAATATTACACTTTTGAGTACGTAGAATAAAAGTTTACACCTTACACATTATTCTAGTTTTTATTTCACATCGATCGGTGCAATATTAACGAAGTTATAAGCTTGGGAAGTTTACGCAGGTTTTTTAAATCTCGTCGTCCCCGCGAACAGCGCGTGACGTCATCGCATCCATACGGCGCGTTGGGGGCGCCCGGCTCATACGTCCGTAGTACATTTTCGCGGGTAAAAGTTGCTTGCTCTAGTGCGCTTTGGTGTTTTTTATTGATTATACATAATGCTGATTAATTATGTAGTGTATTTTGTAAATTATTGTTTGAACTAAAATGGAAGAAGGATTTCAAAAAGGCCAATCCGACAACCTTCCCATAGTCCACGATATGATGGTGGCAGAATATTTTATAAGAAACTAGCGAAACCCGCGCAACTTCGTTTGCGTGTATCCCGCTTTCCCGTGGGAATTTTGGAATGTATGATACTTTAAAACCTTCCCCTTGAATCACTCTATCATTTAAAAAAAACCGCATCAAAATCCGTTGCGTAGTTTTAAAGATTTAAGCATACAAAGGGACAAAGGGACAAAGGGACATAGGGACAGAAAAAGTGACTTTGTTTTATACTATGTAGTGATAAAGATTTTGATGCAGCTAAAATTCGCGGAGTTAAAATGAAAAGGTAGGTAGGTACTTAGGTACCTATCATACTAATATTATAAAATGTGAAGTGTGTTTGTTTGTTTGTCCTTCTTTAACGTCGAAAGTAATAAATTTTTTTGGGGATAGTTTAAGGTCTGTAGAAGTGGAGAGTGACATGGGCTACTTTTTCCCACAGGATGAAGAGATTCCCATGGAAAATTTATTGGCATTTTGCCTTGACCACGCGGACGGAGCCGCGGGTAACAGCTAGTAAAATATAATTTCTACTTAATATGCGAGGTATATGTATAGTCCGCGCGCATGTGCTAGTAGCCCATACAGGTGACTAGGTCTAGCACTTATGCGCGTACTATAATCACGGCTGATATCATCGATATATATGTAGTATCGCTGATATCGAGATTATTTGGAAATGATTTCGATTTCATACATACAATACAACAGCTATCGTCAACTGGCGCCTGCTACCACCCTGCTAGCGACCGAGTCTACCCCGTTCCCCGCGTTTTTTCATTTTTTATACCTACCTACTTTCGTAATATTAAATCAAGTGTAAACAGCTGTTATAAATAAACCTAACTCAGTGTAAAAACTTTACTTCATTCCGTGTTTTGTATTGTTTATAACCTGGACTCATTAGAATAGAATATAATATAGAATAGAATAGAAAATGAATGATCCTCACAATCACAACAATATGCTGACGTTTGTAGTCCCAATGGATGTGCTCTTCTGACGAGAAGATGGATATTACGGCATTTATAATTTTTTTTCTAATTTTAGGATTCTTAGGCACGTAAAAAAACCACTTTTCGGGTGTTTTTGTGGCCGTATTTTTACACTGGGGCACAATACAATATTTAGTTGATGAACTCATGATGTTTTTATTGTTTCTTATATAAAATTAACACAGTAGTTCCGCGCGCGACAGGCACATTCGGGTAAATGCTTGGAATCCCCGAGTCGCTCGCGCGGATATGGTCCTAGTGACGTCATCAACGATATCGCGCTCGCTCAGCGGCTCGACCGAAAATGGTAACTTTGCACTTATATATCTCGGTCAGTTTTGAAGATAGAAAAATAATAAAAACACAGTTATTCTCGTAATTTTTTGTACAATTTTTTGGCATATAAAACTAAAAATGCTTTTCTTCTCCTGCGTGGCAGAACAAAGTTTGGGAATCACTGTTCTAGACCATTTTTCGTTACTTTTGCTTTTGAGTTTAGTTGAAAATTGAGCTCTATGAACTAGCTATAAGATTTAAATTCATTTATCATTGAATAGAGAGTTCGCTTTCCAGTTACGTAGTACTTATACAAATTCCTTGGCCAGTGTCTACTGCGCGGTTTATTTAAAAGTTAGAGCATGAAAATTTGTATACATAATGAAGTTGGCAATAGGATCAGACACCTTTAATGAGAGCCCAACTACTTTTTACGCGGGCGAAACCGCGGGTAACAGCTAGAAATAAATAAATTAGCTGTGCTACCTATTGTATGTGTATCTATATATATAAAATGCTTTGTCCTGACTGACTGACTGACTGAGAATCAACGCACAGCCTAAACCGCTCATCGTAAAAATCTGAAACTTGGCAGGTGGAACTATTATAGGACGTAGGCGTCCGATAAGAAAGGATTTTTCGAAATTCGAACTCTAAGTTGGTAAAAAAGGGGGGTAAGGTTACTATGGGACAACTTGATTCGTTGGTCCAATCTACTTCAAATTTTGCATAAAAATTGATGGAAGATGTGATTCTTATTTTATTGAAATTCTTGAAAAAAGTGTATTTTGTGGGTAATTTTCTTCGAGTTGATATTGTGGAGGACCGGATCACTCCACATATGATGCTATCTGTAGACTTTGTCTACCTATCCGGAGACCCAGCTCTGATAAGAGCTAATCGTGATAAACGACTTGGATGCTCCCTCGGTCACTTGTTTTGCGTCTATTACGCGTGTGGACTGTATACTAGGTGTGATTGAAGAATATGCGACTCTACGTTAAATACTTGGAAAATAAAAACTGACTCTAATACTTAAATAAAAACTGACTCTAAACTTCTAGGTAAAATAAAACTGTTTCTTTGTTCTTGGTAAGAGCGCTTGTGCTTCGGGCGGGATACTTGTTCCTTATCGGTGGCTATTCGGCGACTGACTACCGTATTTTTTTTTTTTTTTTTTTTTTTTTTTTTTTTTTTTTTTTTTTTTTTTTTTTTTTTTTGAATGGACTAATCAGTTTGGGTGTTCTGACACCCTTTACTGAGACACCGGACTGTTGCGGGAGCGTAGGGCTCTCACCGCCAAAAA
The DNA here is from genome assembly GCA_905163395.2 of Endotricha flammealis. NCBI lineage: Eukaryota > Metazoa > Arthropoda > Insecta > Lepidoptera > Pyralidae > Endotricha > Endotricha flammealis. Next base: position 7,472,631 of record LR990863.1, on the reverse strand, counting down.
TTTACAGTGTCTGCCTAGGGGCGCCCCAGAGGGGGGCTCGAACCTCGGCCTATGGCGACACTGGGGGAAGGCGAACGGATTGGAGAGAAGCGGCCGGGCACGTGCCGGTACCGCGAAAACCGAGTCCCTACAGGGTGGCGCGACGCGCGGCCCCGCCGGCGGGGCCGATATGACGGACGTGTGTGTCTACTTTGTGTCGCGGAATCTAATTGTTTGTACGCCTCGATGGCGACTGTAATGGCGTCGTCCGGGTCGTTGAGGACGTGCCGCGGACGACGTTTGGACCTAATGGTGTCAGCCGGAGCGGGATAATCCCCTGCGGCTTTCACCAATGGATTGGGGTGATGGTCGAGAGAGTCGAAAAATCTGCGCAAAAACCTATTCTGGATGGTTTGCAGCCTGTGGATATGAGAGGGCGCGGCGTGGGCGAAAACTGGACTCGCGTAAGTCATTATCGGCCTAATGCACGTTGTGTAAATTCTCACCTTATTTCTAAGAGAGAGTTTACTACGCCCATTGAGCAGATAATATAGTCGGCCTAGCGCGAAAGCGGCGCGGTTGCGGACAATCTTAATATGATCGCGGAAGGTGAGTCCCCTATCGAGTGTGACGCCTAGGTAGCGGACTTTCCTTTCCCAAGGGATCGGTTGTCCGAACATTTCGACTCTGGAGGAGGGATTTGGGGTGCTACCTCTGGCGAAGAGGATAGCGGCGCTTTTTTGAGGATTGACTTCGATGCGCCATTTCCTAAACCAGTCGCCAAGAGTATTGGCGGCAGTTTGGAGTGAGTCTATAATTGGGGGAACTTTTGAGCACCCTCTGTAGTTCGCCGGGTGCCCCACCTCCCCGCAGTTTACGCAGCTCGGAGGTTCCGAGCATAGCGCGCGGTCTTTGGGTCGCTGACATTCCGGTGTCGCGTGGGACTCTAAGCATTTGACACAACGAGGTGTGTTGTGGCAGTTGCGGGAGGAATGCCCGTATAGTTGGCATCTGTGGCATTGACCCACAGTGCCTTTTTTGTGTGGGGGCTCTACTACGACCCCGGACAGTCCGCAGACTTTTTTGATATTAAAGATGGCTTTCGCCTCTTTAAGGTTAGTCCTGTCCAAAATGACAAGGACCATGTTGAAGGGGGCGGAAGGCCCACGGTGCATGCGGTGCACTTCGAGGATGGGCAGTTTTTGAGCCCGAAGGTCCTCGAGTACGTCATTGCACTCGAGTTCTTTCGGGATTCCGCGGATGACCGCGCGAAGGCGCCGGTCCTCCTCTAGACTCCAAGTATGAAAAGTTATCGACATAGCGTCGAGAAGGCGGGTGAGGTTACGGTAGTCCGTGATGGACTCCGTTTTTAGGCGGATACCCTCAGTTCGGGTCTCCGCAATGAAGAAGATGCCATTGGCATCACATCGGGCCTTGATGGCCATCCACCTATGGCGGTTCGTGATAACGACCGCCGGTGGGCGCTGGGAGCGCTTGGGAGGGGTGGGGAGAGAAGCTCCCTCGGCACCCTGTTCAGCCGCGGGGGGCGAAGCGGGCGAGTCGGAGAGAGGGGCGGCCGGATTTGACTCGGCGGCTAATTTGGCGGCCTTGTTGGCAGCGCCCTTGTTGCGCCTTGTGCGCTTGCGGCCTGAGGCCACAATGAAATCGTCCGAGTCGGACGAGGGGGCGGAACTCGAATCCGAAGATTCGGAGATGACCTCCATCTCGTCATCGGAGATCGAGGAGGAGGGTGCGGTGGCGGAGGGCGCGGCGGCGGAAGTCGCTACGGCGGGGTGCACGGTGGCGGGGGGCGCGGCAACGGGGGACGCGACGGCGGACGCAACGGTGGCGGAGGGCGCGGCGGCGGAGGGCTTGGTGGCCTGAGGGGCCGGGCGGGAGGTGGCCAGAGGGGCCGAGGGTGCTGCGGCCTGAGAGGCCGAGGGTTTGGTGGCCTGAGGGGCCGGGCGGGCTGCGGCCTGAGGGGCCGGGGGGGGAGATTTTTTAATCTTTTCGAGCTCGGACTGCTCGTATGGGGACAGATCGTTCCATCGCCTTTCAATAAAGGCGATTAAAAGGTCTACACGCGGGTCGGTCGCCATGGCGACCGGCCTATTAAGGGAACCTACAAAGCTAAACGAAATTTACGCAGTTCGTCGCGTCACGTTCCGCAAGGAAGAGCTGCGAAGAAACCTTGCGGCAGTCGTGCCTAATTTGGGAGCGCTCGGGGGGAGAACCCGAGGTGTGTAGTCCTAGTCCCCCGCGCCGGGTGAGGCGAGGGGGGTGCTTCTAGGGTGTGCCCTAAGCTTGTATGCCTCTGACCAATCTTAATGTGTCAGAGGGTCCCTAACTGCTTAGGGTTCGGAGGGTAGCTTCGAGCCGGAGCTCTAGGCGCCCAAACCTTTCCCTAAGGATAGGAAGGAGGAAGGGGTGGGCGGGAGGGGGCGATAGCTAGCGTCGGTCAGGGGAGCCCCCTAGGCCGGTGGTTCTAGCCCCGTCCGGGTAACTGCTTTCACCCTGAAGGGGATCGGCGAGTGCCCGGGTCGCACTCCTGGCTGTGCAAAGTTGGCACCGTGAGGTATCACACAGCCAGACCACGAAACTGTGGTTTTATTTGGCAAACGCGCGAAAGGACGAGAAACTCTAAAAATCGAGATAATGCCTCCTTGTCTTAAAAAAGGCAAGGAGACACGTGTGTCGGAGCGGCGGTAGCGTAGCGCGGCGGCGGGGGGCGTGCGTAGCACGCGGGAGCAGCGTAGCGCGGAGGCACCGGGCACCGGACGTGTGACTCGGACGGCGTCGCGAGCACGAATGACCCTGACTACCGTATCGAATTTGGCCTCCTATTTATATGATTTCCGCCCGAAGCACGAAAACACAAAATTCATTTATTCTTAATAAAAATACGTTCACAACAGAGTTCTATAGTCTATGTTTATAGAACAACAAACATTTTCCTTATATTCTTAGTAGAAGTACCTTTTTTGACCTCTTGAAGTTGGCACGTGTAAGGAACCGGTTCAAACCGGTTTTTTCCTACACGTGCCATATAAATACAAATTTATTTTAACATTTATTGAACATTCTTATTGGAAATGGACACCTTACTTTCCAACTATTACGTATCACGCAATTAATGTTCAATTCAATGGCGAATTATCGGAAAAATCGTGTATTTACTCTCGGTTCGCACGGGCCCAGCCAGTCGCAGCGCTGCCAGGCGCGTGCGAGCGAGATAACCTATCGATATACTCAATTCACAACTTATTTTTAATATTTACATAATAGGCCGTTACGTTACATAGTGCTTATGTACTAAGCCGTCGTGTACATTCTCCCGCCGTCGCTTCGCGATCTCCTGTTGGCAACACGACGATCTTCTTGGTCGGGCGGCGCAACACGTTGCCGTTGCTGGTGGTGACGTCGACGACTCGTACCTCGCCGTCTGCACCGGGGAAGAGCCGCGTCACTCGTCCGCGCGGCCATGTCCCACGGGGCAAGTTGTTGTCGCAAATGATCACGACGTCGCCCTCCTTCGGTGTTGTCCCGCGGGTGTGCGTCTCCCGCCGGTGTTGGAGCAGCGGAAGGTACTCGCGCAGCCACCGGCGCCAGAATTCGTCGGCCAGGTACTGCGCGCGCCGCCAGTGTTGGCGCGCCGTTAGGTCGCCGGCATCAAAGACGCCAGGCGATGGTGAGTGCGAGTTCGCGCCCGAATGTGGTTGGGCGTGATGGCCTCAGCGTCGTCGGGTCCCACCGCGACATGTGTCAGCGGGCGGGAGTTCACGGTGTGCTCAGCCTCGGCGAGCAGGGTGGCGAGCGTCTCGTCGCTCGGGTACTTCACGTGCAGGGTGTGGCGCAGTGCTGTCTTCACCGTGCGCACCAGCCTCTCCCACACGCCGCACATGAACGGGGCGGCGGGGGGCTGAAAGCGCCACGTGATGCGTCGTGCTGTTGCTGCCTCGCGGAGCGCGGCCACCGCTTGCATTGCGGCGGCCGCTGCCTCGCTGAGCTCCTTGTTGGCAGCCTTGAAGCACGTCGCGTTGTCGCTCCAGATTTCAGTCGGGTGGCCGCGGCGCGCAAAGAAGCGGCGCAGGGCGGCCACAGCTGAGTCTGCGCTGAGCGATGCGACGACCTCCAGATGTACGGCGCGTGATGTCATGCAGGTGAAGAGCGCGACGTACCTCTTCTCTCGACGTCGCCCCACGGTGACTTCAAATGGCCCGAAATAATCAAGGCCGGTGAATGTGAACGGGCGCGCATGGTGAGCCAGGCGCGCGTGCGGTAGGTCACCCGTGAGAGGTGTTGCGGGTTTCGCCTTCAACAGGCGACAGCGCGGGCAGCTCTTGATGACGTTCTTCACCGCGGGCCGCACTCGCAGAATCCACAGCCGCTGTCGCAGCTCGTTGACGACGATCTCGGTGCCGCCGTGGTGTAGCTCTTCGTGCACGTGTTGTATGTACAGCTTGCTGTACGGGTGGTCCCCGCACAACAACATTGGGCTTGCTGCATCCTCGGTGATGTCGGCGGCGGCGCTCACTCTGGACTTCACTCGCACTATTCCGCTTCCGTCGCGGAATGTGGTGAGGGCCGCCAGCCGGCTCGGGTCAGCCAAGCTGTCGCGCTGTACAGCGCACACCCACAGCTGCTCGGCGCGGAGAAGGTGTCGCGCCTCTAGTGGCACGTGGCTCCGCGCAGCAGGTTGGATGTCTCGGGGTGTTGCTGCGGCGTCGGCGCGGGATCGCGCCGCTGTCCATGTGGGGTCACTCGCTGCGTTGGCCCGCGTTCGCTTGCGGCGGGTCGCGGCCACTGTTGCAACATGTGATCTGCAAAGTTCGATGAACTGTAGTACTCGCGCAGTGGCGCGCAACAGGCGCGGCCAACGCGAAAAGCGTCGGACGTCTGGCAAGTGTCCTCCAGGCGGCGTCGCGACGGCGGCGCAGCTTAACTCCTTCTCTTCTCCAGTGTTGATGCGGGCGGCGGGCTTCTCTCGCTCGGCGGGCCACTCTTCTTCCGGCCGGCGTAGAAACGCGGGCCCATGGAACCACCGATGCCCGGCGCCGAAGTCCGCTGGTGTTGCACGGGTGGCGTCGTCGGCTACGTTGTCGGCTGAGGGTAGCCAACGCCACTCGCTTTTCCTTGTGATGTTTTCTATCTCGGCGAGTCGGTGGGCCACGAACGTTTTGAACGTCCGGGGCTCGGCGCGTATCCACGCTAGCGCCGTGCTCGAGTCGCTCCAGTAGACCCGACGCTCCGCCGTGAAGTCGTGCTCGTCAGTGACCGAGCGCGCCAGCCGCGCGCCCAACAGCGCGGCCTGCAGCTCGAGGCGCGGGATCGATGTCGGCTTCAGGGGGGTCACGCGGCTTTTCCCAGCTGCCAGCGCGACCCGCACCGACCCGTCGGCGCGCCGCATCCGCCAGTATACGGCGGCGGCGTAGGCTTCCTCGCTCGCGTCGACGAAGGTGTGTAGCTCGTAGCTCTCTGCGGGCTCGATGTCGTAGCACCGCGGTATGCGCAGCTGTTGATGCTGCCGCAGCACAGCCAGCCAGCTGAGCCAGCTCGCCTGCAGTGTTGGTGGTAGTGGCTCGTCCCACCCGGTGCCGTGTCGCCATGTGTCCTGCAACAACCTTTTTGCCGGTGTGGTGATTGGAGCTACTAGCCCGAGCGGGTCGTATAAAGACATTACGACGCTCAGGGCCTCCCTCTTAGTTGGCGTCCGGGTGCCGGCCAGCACTTCCGGCGTCGCACGCTGTCCGTAGTTGTAGCTCAGCGTGTCCTCTTGCGTGTTCCAGAGCAAGCCGAGTGTTTTCTCAAGCTCGCTCCCGCCGATGGCGATGGTGATATCGGCGCGGCTGGCTGCCAAGGGGGCCACGGCGTCCGAGACATTGGACGCCCACCCGCGCAGCTCGAAGCCCGCGCGCCGATGCACTGTGTCGACTGCTTGCGTTACCTGTTGCGCTGTTGTCACATCGGCGTAGCTTGCGATGTAGTCGTCCATGTAGTGGTTGCGGACGATGGCGGACGCGGCCTCAGGGTACTCCTCACTGTGTTCAGCTGCGTTGCGGTCCTTGATGTAGAGCGCAGTGCATGGTGATGAAGTCGCGCCGAAGATTAGCGACGTCATGCGGAACTCTTCCGGTGGGGCGTCGCCTCGTTTGTCGCCTCGCCACAGGAAGCGCAGCGCGTCGCGGTCCTCTTTTCGCACTTTCACTTGCATGAACATTTCTGCTATATCCGCTGAGATCGCTACACTGTGTTGTCGGAATCTCATCACGACGCCCGGCAGCGATTGCAAGCGGTCGGGGCCCGGCAGCAACATATCGTTGAGGCTGCGGCCGTGGCTGCTCGCTGCGGCATCGTGCACAACACGTATCTTGGGCTTCGCTGGGTTGACAACGGCAAAGTGCGGCAGGTACCAAGTCCTCTTCGGCGTGGGCGCGGCGGTGACTCGCTCAGCGTACCCGGCCGCTAGCAGATGGTCGATCCTCTCTGTGTACTTCCCATTGAAGTTCCCGTCCCGATCCAGTTTCCTCTCTAAGTTGCGAAGCCGTGATAATGCGTTCGCATAGTTGTTCGGGATGACTTCTTCTTCTTGCTTCCACAGGAGTCCTGTTTCAAAGCGGCCATCTGGAAGGCGGCGGCTCGTCGCATCTAGCACTGCGAGGGCGCGCTGCTCTGGATCACTTCTTGTTTTCCTCGCCGATTACGGCGAGGAAAACTTATTATTAAGCAGTATTTCAGTCTAGATTCCATCGGGATTACCCGATGGAATCTAGACTGAAATACTGCTTAATTATTTCGTCCATCGGTTCAGTGCATTAAACCATTTTTGTGATATTATTGTGAGATACGCATTCACTGAACGTCAAACTACGACTAAGTCGGAAGAAATTCAACTAAGACTGTGGCCTCAGTCGACGTGGCAGCGGGTATGTGTCAAACATTACCAATCTATAGTAAATAACAAATCACTGGTTTGGGATATCGGAAAAAACAACTAAAATTCTAACTATGTATAAAGCGGACTGAATCATATTCATCGATAATAAATAGTAAACTAATCTTTATATTAAATTTTATAATATTTGACAGGGTTCAAGTTAAATTGGTCAATGGTTAAATGGCATACATTTTGATATTGTCTCTTTCTCACTTATAGGAAATCTCATTACGTCAACTCGCTCTATTATTTCGTAGTGTTGTTGTAGGCTGAGGTTGTAGGTATTGAATTACCGATATACTTATACATTTTTTTTACGGAAGTGGTTGGAAAACAAGCTCAGGAATATGGATCATTTGATATTAGGTGATTACCGTCGAATATGGAGCACATAGATTCTAGGGTCCCTAACCCGTTGCCGACCTATGACAGGAAAAGACAGGATATAGCGAGAAATAGTATATAAGGAATGAGTTAGATTTTTTCTATACCACAAAGGTGACAAACAAGAATTTCGGATATTTCACTCCCCGAACGAAACGCATTGCTGCTTCACGTCAATATTCTGTAAAAGGGTGGCTCTTCACTGGTCGGGCTAGCCTATTTCATAAACGCCCACTCCAAAGATTGTAATGAGAAGTATAAAAATAGGAAAAAAAAATCTATACATATGACAATTTTTTGGGTGTGACCAACCGATATGAAAGGATTTTTTGACATTCCCACGGGAAAGGATAAACGCACACGAAGTTGCGCGGGTTTCTCTAGTTATAATATAACATCTGGCTGAGCTGATGATGGAAAGTACAACTGTGATGGATGGAAGGTCCATAAGGAGTTAGAGGATAATTCTTTAAGTACTAATTCGACGATAGGTCGACCGTAATACAAATTACGGTTCTTTCTGATGCAACGTACGATCCTCATTCGGTTGATAGGTACATAGTGGTTCGTAATGCGGTTTGGATCCGACCTGTATCACATCCCGCGTCCCACCATTCTTTGAACATCCTAGTAATTATACATTGGTTATAATCATTAATTTGGGTCAAGATAGGGCTGGATTGGGAAAAACTGCCGTCTCTTTAATTCGTGTAAAATCATTAGATGCTATTTCAGAGAAAGTGGGAGTAAGAGCACATTCACACTTACGATTGAGCGTATGCGCAACGTACGAGACGCACTTTATTTTTTCTCAATGCTAAGCCGCCAGCCGCTGGCGCTGCGCAAAAACTGCCGGCAAATGTGAAGTGGCTCTAAAAGCAATGAACTATAATAGTGTAGTTGAGATTATTTATTTATTAAAAAATATACAGTGTCCATTGATAAGTGTGTAATCGGTATAAACTAACTACAGAATAACACATTACAGTCTTTTACTACATACAGATAGCGATATGCTCAATAAAAGTATAAGTAAATAATTTCTAATAAAAAATAGATTTCTAATTAAAAAATAGGTAAAATAAGTTTTAATGCTCGAAGGTATATGTATAGGTAATATGTGTATTGCATACTCACTTGTTAAGAGCTCCTTCACCCATGGCGTAGGCGTGTGAAGAAATGCTGCGTATACGTACGTACGTGTAAAGGGGCTCTTTCTATTAAAATGTCAGTCAATTACGTTGTAAGTATGACTCACAAGTAAAATACATCTTAAACACAAAGAAACATAGATTTATTTTATATAATTTTGTAGCGGAGCTTTCACAATAATATAGGTACTTAGCTACTAACAATATTATCTATATATTTTTAATATCGATATTGATAACTATACAGGGTGACTGATTGAACAACGGACCCATTAAAGGAGGTGAATAAGAAGCTGATGCCTATTCCATTAAGTGTTAAAAACCACCACCTTATTTTTTTTAATTTTTATTTATTTTAATGTTCATTCTACGTTTTTTACATTATACTATGCATGAACTCTCGCGACCTCGACCCGGCAATCCCCCCGCGCCCCGCCCACACCCCAGCGCAAACGCAACCCGATCGCGGACCTCGCTCGCTCCCACCCCCCAGTCGCAAACTTGTTTTGGCATCGATCGCACGTCGCGTACGTACGTACTACCCGTCCGTTTCAAGTTTGCCGCTTCCGCAGTTGCTCGGACTGTTAGCTTATCGCAAAACAACGAAAGACAATTGATTATCAATCGGCGAGAGCGACACTGAATCGAGTAATAGCGAAAGATATTATTTTCGCTATTACTCGATTATTCTGTATTTTTTTTTTATTTCTACTCGTTAATGTGACGTCATAACGGTCGACACCGGCAAACTTGAGGCGAACTTGATTGGAATCGCGTGTGCCGCGCTTGTGTTGTGAACTTGTGTGTGAGTGAACTAGTGAGTAGTGATAATGGCTTATCAATACACCAATGACGAGTATTGGGACATGGTGCAATGTTACGCGAGGGCAAATAACGTTGTTAGACACGCAATTACGTTGTATCGCGAGACGTTCCCAAACCGGCGAGTACCATCATATGATTTGATGTTAGGACTCAATTTTAGATTAAGAGCGTTCGGCCAGTTTACCGTGCCCACTCATGCCCAAGCACGAGGAGCAGAACCTTATCCGGTAGACTTGCATGAAGCCATTTTAGAATACTTTGACCACAACCCACGCGAGAGTACGCGGAATGCCGCAAGACGTTTTAATGTGTCACAGTATACGGTGTGGAATCTGCTACATACAGACAGACGACATCCGTTTCATTATCGACCCGTCCAAGAACTTGGTGTGAACGATTACGAGTGTAGTGATGTGTTGTGTAGTAGAACAATTATTGTGATTTTCTTGATTTTCATATGAACGTAGTAGGTAAGTAAAAATTTTAAATGTAATGTGATTAAAAATAACTAATAACTAGCCACCTACTTCATTCGATTCATTCTTCGCGCAAATTTATTTTTTGTCATTCGTAGCAACGGCAACGTAGCATACCTAGACCATCCTAGACTAAGTAGTAAATGAATGAATGGCCCCCGCCCGCGCACTCCGCGCAGGCCGCGGCGCGGCGAGGGCGGTGGCAGGCGGCGGCGCTGGCGCGACTTCGACATTCGACACCACGTGACACCACAGTATACGTAAATTGGCCGATTTTAATATTTTTTTAAAATACGCATATCTCGCCTATTTAAATTTTTTTTTTGTTTTTTTTATGCAGAACGGATATAAATTAATTACTTTTTTATCTATTAAAATGCGTACGATGTTTAACCAGTCACCCTGTATATATTATTGTGAAAAATATTATTGTTATTTTAGAAGAAATTAAAAAAAAACAATCAATATTGTGTGTTTTTTTTTCTTTTGTTTTAATTTAAAATACAAGAATTACTGTCACATTTTAAGTACACAAACATTTAAAGATCTAATTTTCACATCAACTAGCGGATTTTCTAAAAGTATCCTATCACTAACATCACAGGAAGGTCCACCAACCAATAAAATTGTTATTTAAAACAAAAGTTTATTCAAAAACTGGTATACCCAGATTTTTTGGAAAATAAATACAATTTTATGGGTAGCCTCTAATACAATGAACGAGTTTGTTTTTTTGGAGACCATAAATTTTTCTACGAAACATAATAATCACCAAAACATTAGTGGTTGCACCTGTGATCTTATTTGGAATCATCACTGGTGTAAAATGCTTATTTTTTTAATTAATAGCTACATTGCATTCGAACTAATGATATTTTCTAATACAGTCTTATATAAAATACATGTCATAATTATACGAAAAACTAAATAGCTCTAAAGCTAGAAACATTGCATCTATTTTGCAAACAAATACGATTATGAGATCAATTAGCAATAGTAGATTAGATTTAAGTGCTTTTCGCACCGGCACTCCGCCCACTACAACGTATCAGACACGACAAGCAACCCAATACGCTCTACTATGCCCACTAGAGCGTCGGCAAAATATTCTCTCCCACGATAGTTGCCGCTCCGTGCATGGCACGCGACGGTGCTGGTCGGTGACGGAACGGGCTAGTGGGCATTGTCTCATACTTTTTCATACAAATAATATTTTTTTGTCTGACACGTTCATAGCACGATCATGGTATGATACGTTGTAGTGGGCAGAGTCCTTAATGCGTAGCACTACGCACTTGATAGTTTTTGCCGATCGAATAAGTAAAATTGTATAAAAATTTTAGTACAATCATCCCTCGCTAGGGGCGCTGCTAGTCTTTTCGGAAAGAGAATATTAGAATTGAGGGCGCCACCATATTTCACACCGTAAATAAATCTGACCCTTCTCTGCTTGCGAAGCAAAATTAGATGACAAAGAAGAAGTTCTTCGTTTAAATCTCATTTTAAGCCACGCCTATTCTGTTTTTGGACATACACCACATTTTTTTTATATTTTGTGATTCAACCGATAACCGATAATCGAGTGCGCAGTGTTTACTCGTACTGCGGAGTCAGTAAACGAATTTTAATAAGAATATTTTATATTGAATATTACAGCGATAAATCACACATAAAAATCAGTTGCATAAATGGGTACACTATAAAATTCTAATACATTTAAAACAAAATACTACATTACATCTTATAGCCACCACTGTCGTTTATAATAGTCGACAAGCGATGGCGTGCCCTGTGTGATAAATTGACAACAAACAACGAATAATAGTATCCTTGCATCCAAATATAATGCTGATATAAAACATAAAGGGCACTTTTGTTAAATGTCAAAACATGTGCGCATATTCCACCTTAACATTATCAAGAAATTGGGGCTTATTTATATTTTCTGGGTTTTCTAATGTAAGTATGTAGTAAGTATATTTCTAAACATTATAACTACATCTTAATAATTGCCAACAAAGGAATACATCTAACTTATGAGACCAAAATTGTAGAATGTTAAGTCGATTTTTTTTGCCCAATTTTTGGCACACAGAGTTGCAGACCTGTATGATCAAAGATTTACAATTGTAATGCCCGTTTTTACTAAACATCCCCAACGTAGATATTCCGTTGCTCGTACTAATTATTAAGAGTTAGGATACATATTACTAAGTATATTAGGGTTAGTTGGTGATAACGGGCGTTAAATACTTAGTATAAGTATTCAAATAGAATCGTTAGGAAAGGTTATGAAAATAGTTTTAAAACCCAATATTCTCTCCTCATATTCAAAAATATTCCGCATCATTTTGTTATTGTCGCGAAATTCAATAACAAATTGTCGCGAAATTCTAGGAATATTATTTGGGCATTTTTGCGTTCCGAAAAATAGTCATAAACTATTGGCAGTGAACTGCGATCTTATTACTGAGAAGTTAAAAATACAAGTTACTTAAGGTGCGTTTGTCTTGCACATAGGTACATTTACTGAAGTACTTACTCGTTCACTCATATGAAACTATCACAACACAGTAGTTCCAGAGATTGTTGCGTTCAAAGAAACTGTTCAGCTTCAGAATCAGCCGACGACGTAGACCATGAGCTGATGGCAGTCGTATCAGAAGAGGTTCCTCGGCGGCGGCACGGCGACGACGGCGGCGCCGGCGCGGCCCGTGCTCAGCGGCGCCAGCTTGCGCCAGCAGTTGGCCTCCGCGTCGTACACCTCCACCACGCACAGGTACTGCACGCCGTCGTAGCCGCCCACGGCCACGATCCGGTCGCCCAGCAGACAGGAGCCGATGGCGTCCCGGCCGTAGGACAGCCGCGCCAGCAGCACCCACGAGTCGGCGACGGGGTCGTAGCGCTCGACGCAGGCCAGCCGCACGCCCGCCGCGTTGGCGGCCGCCTCGTGCCCGCCCAGCGCGTACAGGTGCCCGCCCGCCGCGCACACGCTGACGCCGCCGCGCCGCCGCGTCATGGGCGCGCAGTTGCTCCAGTGGTTGGTGGCGGGGTCGTACGCCTCCACGGAGCGCAGGCACACGCCGCCGTCGCGCCCGCCCACCGCGTACAGCCGCCCGCGCAGCGCCGCCACGCCGCACGTGCTGCGCGCGCCCGCCATCGGGGACACCATCGTCCAAGTGCGCGAGCACGCGTCCCACCTACCGATTCATTCAACCGCGAGCGCACATTAAATAAATAAATAATAAATAAATATATAGGGACTAGGGTATAGAACCGGGAAATCCCGGTACCGAAAATCCCGGGAATTCCCGGTTCTTTTATAGCTGTAAAAGAACCGGGAATTGAAATACAAGAACCGGGATTTTCGGTACTTTCGGGATTTTTTTATTTATTCAATTATATGGCAATTGGCAACACTGACGCTAGTGACGCTACGTGCGATCGAATATAATTTTGATGGTCAACAAACGATCAAGTATGTTTTCAAGAAAAAGTAAAAAAAATATCTAAACTATGCCTCTTTTGCAATTTCGCCAAAGAAAATGTTGTCTTTAAAAACACCTATGTTTACAATGGTTCTGAAACGGTTTTTATGCTTCGAATCAAGATCACGAAGTCTCAATTTTACCAAGAATTGTCTCAAGTCCTGTTAAGATGCAAAAAAATTGCTCTTCAGTCTCAAGCATGTTCTATGCGTTCTTTTTGGAATTTTGGTCTGGTGATTGCGCAGGCCGGTCTAAGACCGAAATGTCGTGCGTGCTCTTGAAGCCAGCTGGTCACCACTCGCGCTGTCTGCGTACGGACATTAACACCACAACCCTTCAGTCAGTTGCGAGCGAGCAACAGAAGCAGTGGTGTCCAATTGACAATTTTTATTTAACACAAACAACTGGTGCTCTGACGAGAGCATTTGAAGAAACAGCATTGCCGTAACATTAAAGCCAGTAATGCCTCTAAGACTCAGGCATGTCTGTTCAGTGCAAAAAAGAGCCCGTTCAACTTGGCTCCTACTTTTCGTGGTGTACCTGTTCCTGTGACCGACCATCTCGAGTTTCTTGGTATCGACCTCTCCAACCTTAACTTCGGTAGCTATATCGAGACCAGGGCTAAGACTGCTTCCAAAAAACTGGGTATCCTCTCCAAGGTTCAACGATATTTTACCTCGTGTCAGTTGCTGAATCTTTATACAGCCCAAGTCCGTTCCTGTATGGAGTACTGCTCCCATTTGTGGGATGGATCTGCCCGTTATCAGCTCGAGGCCTTGGAAGCTATCGACAGGCGTGCCAGGAGACTCATTGGTGAGGACACACTTTCGACCAGACTTCAGAGCCTCGAACACCGCCGACTGATAGCGAATTTGTGTGTTTTCTACAGGCTACACTTCGGGGAGTGTGCTCAGGAATTACATCATTTAATTCCCCCTGCACCATTTCGAAATCGGACGACACGGCGTAGGGAGCGATTCCATCCGGGAGCGATTCCATCCGTATGTGGTCGATATTCCTGCTCACCGCACCTGTCGATTTGCCTCCACTTTTTTTGGCGAACCGCCAAGGTATGGAACTCCCTCCCCGCGTCTATGTTTCCCGATTCATACAATTTAGGGATTTTCAAGGCAAGAGTGAACAGGCATTTTTTGAGTTTGCGTATACCACCCTAGACCTCGCACTCAAATTTTTTATTTAAAAAAAAAAACATTTGGCTGTTTTTTCGCATCAGTTAGCAAAAATCGGTCTTCGTGCGTATGGTCCTTGCGCTTCTGGCCATGGCATTATTTCACTTACTTCCCCAGTAGCATGATAACGTTACTTACCGCAAGCCTTGCGACAAGTCATCAAAAAAATCGATGCAGAACCATTGTATGAATCATGGGATATTTTATTGATATTTGATTTTTCGCATAATTGCAAAAAACTGCATAAGTATTTTTTTTTCTTTGTAACGACCGTATTAAACAAATACGGTCGTTACTTGTATCATCATTTCACTTTTAAAAAAATATTTACGGAATAAATATAATATTATTTTACTTTTACATGTACCTACCTAGTTCAATAAATGAGCTTTCTAAAAAAATATGTCTAACAAAAAATGTGTAAATTGAGCAAAATCAAAACATCCCTAGGCGGTGTTGATGTATTGAAAAAAAATCCCGACGGTACCGAAATTCCCGGGAAATCCCGGTTCCAGCATAGTCCGGTACCGAAAATCCCGGTTCCTTGAGATAGTACCGGTTCTCTATACCCTAATAGGGACAATTCATACAGATTGAGCTAGCCCCAAAGTAAGTTCGAAACTTGTGTTATGGGATACTAACTGAACGATATTATATTTTATGACAAATACATATATAGATAAACATCCAAGACCCGAGGCCAATCAGAAAAAGTTCGTTTTTCATCATGACCCGACCGGGGATCGAACCCGGGACCTCCTGGGTGGCGGTCTGGCGGAACTTTACTATCCGCCCTCTATAAACTACAACCATCAACCAGTTAGTACTTACCGCTCAACTGAGTTCAAATATATCCACCCGTCGTGTCCGCCCACCGCATACACGGGCGAGTTAGGGCCCTCGCCCAGCACGGCGACGCCCAAGCCATGCCGATGTGTATTCATCGGCGCCAGGGTACTCCAGCTAAGAGAAGTTAAATCGAAACATTCCACCTGAAAATGAAAATCAAGAATGGTGAATTATCGATTAATAATATATAATCGATTCCAACGATAATGGTCTATTCCAAAGTAAGTACTTATAAAGTTATCGTAGTACCAGGGAAATGGAGGCTTCTACACCAACAAAAGCGCGGCTCTTAAATTTAAAGAGAGTGTCAGAACAATTATCTGATACAAATAGCAGCATTACAGGTGGCTTGAGGAAAATACAAAGACAGTCAATAAAGATCAATTATGCACATAAATAAAAGCTCTCACTCAGTTGGAAAAGAAAAATTGTATTCATAATCGCGGTATTTCTAGCCTAGCCTTACCGTATTTAATGTTTTCAGGCCATCCCGCCCGCCCACAACGATCAGTTTATTCTGCATTACAGCTACTCCAAATTGCAGTCTCCGAGCTCCCATTCTCATGAACGGCGTCCAAGCGTTCGTACGTGGATCATACATCTCCATGTTACTAGCACCCTATAATATACGGAAACGTACATACGGAAGTATTTATTTATATTGTATAGTGACGAGTGACCACGGCGATATCTATGGAAGGTCACGGTGTATGTTTGAATCGTATCAATAGTGAGTCAATGAGTGCATCCTTTGATATTCTTAGGGTCTATGCAGTGCGGTGCGGATTCGCGATCAAATATTGAATTCGCGACGCACTGAACGCACTTCGCGGTTTAAATACACTTGGCAAACCGTCGTAAATCCGTATCGCGCTTCATAGGCCCTCAATACTTTAATACAATAATTTAATATAAACAATCCATTCAGTATGGCTACAAAAATAGACAGTTTCGAAAGACGTCAAGTAAATATATCTTTCTATTCAATACAAATTCTTTGTTTTCAGATACGGTTGTGTATCTAGAAGTCTAGATTAGGTATTTAGATTAAAATCTTTAATATTTTTACCTTATATCCATCCATGCCTCCTATAGCTAACAGTCGTCCAATAGTAGAGGTGCGAGGTCGTGTCCTATGTGAGAATAGGAAGGACCTACGCTCTGGTAGAAGGTGCCACTTCACTGCTTCCATAATCAAAGGCTGACATTCGGGCACGTTACCGCACGCAAGCTCCACTTTGTCAATAAGATACTAAAAAAAACAATATTACAGTAATATTTTTCTAATAACTATATGAAACACTAGCTTTTATGCCCGCGACATCGTCCGCGTGAAGTTCCTTTATTAAATTTTGGGAAAAGCCTATGTCACTCCCTGATAATGTAGCTTTCTACTGGTGAAAGAATTTTTGAAATCGGTCCAGTAGTTTCGGAGCCTATTCAATGCAAACAAACAAACAATCAAATCTTTCCTCTTTATAATATTAGTATAAAACATAATAAGACTGGTTTGGTTAATAAGAACAAATAGCATAATAATGTAATTATTAAAGAAGTCCAAAGGCGTCATAATTAATTAGTGGCCTGGAGGGCACGTAAAAGTGAGTGTAGAGTTAAGCATTTATTTGTAACAGAACAATGAGCTGCTCAATGATATTGTCTTGTGTATCACGTTTAAGCTCTTAAGCCCGCTTGTTGTTCATAGATGACAGTTATTTAAAAAACTTTGCATAATACTGATGCAAACTAACACACCATCAATTATATCACCGTTATCAAAAAGGGAAGGAAGCACACAAAAAGAAGAGAAAGTGCCGAAAGTAGGCCCTACTCTCTGAATAAACGATTTGATTTTTTCTTTTGATTTGAAGAAGAAAAGTTAAATAGTAATTTTAAGTAAAAGACAGAGCAATGTTTCACTATTTACCTCTGACGACAACAACGGTAGTTTAATAAGCTTCAGTAAGTTCGGCAAATATTGTTCTCTGTTCGCACTGTCATGTTGCACCCATGTCATGAGACTCTCAAACACATTCTCCTCAGTTACCACATTGAGATCATCTGACTTCAACAAATCTGCTAATTGTTCACATTGCAGTGACAGAAATTCTTGATGTTTCACAACCTGAAAAATGTTCATAAATCATTTATATACCAATTACACGAGTCTTTTATTTGTAAAAATGTAATCTTCTACATTTTTTTTTAAATTTGAATTTGCTCAATTATGCTCTTTAAAAAAAAGTAGTTCAATATTTTTATTATTCCTTTGTAAAAACAATTAACAAAGTGTACTAGGTATTTTATATGGGTTTTGTTTTGAAGATTTTTCATTATTAAATATATAACTTTGTTCTTTCATTGACAAATAAATAAAGTTTATTATTATTATTATTGAAAAAGTAGAAGGATTTGGAGGAGGCCTTTTTCCGAAGGCACGTTAACTTTGAATTGAAGGGATAATTCATAAAAGTGCAAATAAAAAAAATGTGAGCAACAGTATGGAATAAGGTGTACCTGCATAAAGTGTTGGTAAGTGTATTCCAGTGCATTTTTGTGTAAATTCATACATGACTGTTGTTCAGCGAACAATGCAATGCCTAAGCAATTACATGGATCCAGCTGTTTCTTAAGAAAAGCACAGCAGGCATCTGTCACCGAGCTCAGTTGCAGCAAACTTGCTGTAGACAGAAGCACTTCCACAGTTTCTTCTCTCAGTTCTGTAAAGTGATCATAATGATATCAAGGCAAATAGGCTCAAATAGGTAATACAAAAAATTATTTATTTCATCTATCTATCTATTTATAATTATAATAAAAGTGTAAAAAAAGTTTGTCTGTACATTGAATATATTTCCAAAAAAATTGTTTATGGTGATGAAGAATAAGCAATAGAACAAGAATTTCAAAAAAAATTGTCTGTCTGTTTGTAT
Source organism: Endotricha flammealis (assembly GCA_905163395.2). NCBI lineage: Eukaryota > Metazoa > Arthropoda > Insecta > Lepidoptera > Pyralidae > Endotricha > Endotricha flammealis. The sequence continues at coordinate 7,454,422 of LR990863.1, read as the reverse complement.
GTATGTATGTTTGCACACTCTAATCTCAGAAACGGCTGAACCGATTTGGATGCGGCTTTCACTAATATGTAGCGATTTGCTCAACTTAACATTAAGTGTATGTTTCTTTTCAAAATTCCTACGGGAACGGGAATAACGGGACTGAACGTGTAAATCACTGACTACTGAAGAGATTATAATGAAATTTGGTTCACGAGTAGAATTTAATCTGGAGTAACACATAGGGTATTTTTATCCCGAAATTCCCAGAGGAACGGGAATAATGAGACTGAAATGTGTGTAAATCACTGAATCATTTCGTGTTCTGAAACTGCAAGTGCTAGAAGTTTTCAAAGTTTATTGGAGGTTCCTTTCGTTATTTTGCAAAATTCCCATGGGAAAGGAAATAATGGCGTTGCACGTGTATTACCCGGGACGCTCAATCTAGCTGAAAGATACTATCATCTATATATATAAAATTCAAAGTCCTGACTGACTGACTGACTTAACTATATATCAACACACAGCCCAAACCGGTGGGTCTAGAGATTCCAAATTTAGACTGTAGGTTCCTTACGACGTCTAGGGGTGTACTAAGAAAGGATTTTTCAAAATTCTCACGGGAATCCGAGATCAACGCAAACGAAGTTGCGAGGGTATATCAACGCACAGCCCAAACCGCTGGGTCTAGAGATTCCAAATTTGGCATGTAGGTTCCTTATGGAAACCGAGATAATATACGCAAACGAGGTTGCAAGGGTATATCAAATTTGGCATGTAGGTTCCTTACGACGTCTAGGGATGTACTAAGAAAGAATTTTTCAAAATTCTCACGGGAAAGCGAGATATACGCAAACAAAGCTGCGAGAGGACGCACAGCCCAAACCGCTGGGTCTAGAGATATTGGGTCCTTATAAGGACCGGACCGACGGGACCGGACCTGACAGGACCGGACCGACGGAACCGGACCTGACAGGACCGACCGGACCTGATCGGACCGGATGGCACCGTACCGTACCGGGCCGGGCTGAAGAAAAATATGCTAATTGTTACTAGGCCACGCGGGCGAAGCCGCGGGCAAAAGCTAATAATAAACAAAGAGCAGAGGCAATTTGAAAAAGTTTTTATAGCTAACAAAAAAATATTATAAAACACTACCATACACACCAATATTAACAAAAATACAGTAGATATTCACAGATAACTTTAGACTAGTGTATTTCCAAAAAGGCAGCCCTATTGCTAAGAACAATTTCTTCAAGGCAGCCTTTGGTAAAAAAAAGATACAAAATGGAGTGTGCATGGCTGAAAATGACATGAAGTGGATTCATGAAAGAGAGATAATATATGTATTACATGTTAAATCTATATAGGGTGTTCTGAAATTATATGTTGCATAATGAAGTGGGACATAGTATCCGTTTCATAGATCACACTAAATCAGCAATTATCTATTTTTAAGCTCATACAATTTTCCATACACACAAAAATAATATTTGTGTTCTGCCTTTGTAACAAACCGGGGGTGCCGCGTGGGGGCACCGCGTTCGTTCATTATAACAGCTGTTACTTACTAGGCAAGCTATACGCCCCGTCCTTGTCTGTGTCGGCGTCGAGGGCGGTCGGGGCGGCGGCGTCGGCCTTCCCGCGCCTGATACCCCGCACCGCCGCCCGCGCGATGGCGAATATCAAACACGGTCACTGACCTCTGCCAATCCGTAGTGAAAGGGCGTGGCAGAGTACGCTCTTATTCTATTGAAGGAAGACCCATATCTATGCAGTGCAGTGGGATGATGGTTGATTTGATAGATGATTTTACAACTGCGTACGTACATACGTAGCCTGTATTTGATGCCGTCACCACGGTCGGGTAGCGTTGCTCTTTGATCACACGACAAAGAAATGGATAGATTTTTATTTTATTCATTCAGACATACCAATAAACAGTGTACGTACACATCACAATTACGTACATTAAAGTAATGATACAGTATTATTCTCACGTGTACACCAATTACAGGTATTACAAATTTCACTATTACATTATCAAAACAATCTCTTATTGCGAGTTGCACGAACACATTTTAAAGTAATAATGGCACCTTATAACAGGGCTCCCAACGTCTAACTAAAAGAGAGAAAAAGAGGCCCGTTCTTCACCTCTATTTTACCTAGTTACATTGATGTAACTAGTTGGACATAAACACTGCTTGCCTACCACTATTATTACATTCGTAGTGCAGGTATCCCTGATTTGTATATCGAAATAGCATTATTAAAAGCTTTTATTTAACTTGTATTTTAACCGAACCGAATCACGCGAACAGGGGTGGAAGCGCTATCAAGGTCTAAAATTACTGACTTTACTGACCAAAACCTAATGACATACTGACCAAATACTGACTTTTTTTATCCTTCGCCGGACTGTTCTAGCCTTTAATGTGTGCATATTATGTGCTTAATATCACAATATTCACAAAGGATTGTGAAGGATCAAGAGATAAGTAATAAAGAAAAAAACCGGGCAAGTACGTGTCGGGCCACGCACAAAGCGGGGTTCCGTATTGGCTACGTATTTCTTGCTTGCAGAGTATGAGTACAATGCCATATCCTATGACATTTGTACGATTATTTGTATGATACATGTGTGTCAAATAAATTTTACTTTTAAAAGTTCGTTGGCTATTACTCGGTAATTAGTAGAGCCTCCCGTTATAGTTTTCCTTGTAGGTTCACTATATGGACTACTACCATGATTTTTTCAAATTGCTAAACATAAGACTTTCGGAGATAAAGGGAGGGGGGGGGGGGGGGCACCGTGCAAAACTAAAATTGGCACGTTAAATGCAATTCGCAAACGGAGCTTTGTATCGGAAAATGATTTTCCCACACCCTCGATGTTTTTAAGAAAGCTATGTAACAATACCCCACAACATGGGGTCGGCGCGAAATAAAATTTTCATTAAAACTTTACATGTAGCGGAGCATCCAAAAAATATATATTTTTAAAAATTTTATTATACCACTTTGTTAGCATTGTTAACCTTTTGAACGCCAATGTCGGCTATAGCCGACATGAGCAAGCGTGCCCTGTGCGCCAACGACGGCTATACTCGACAAAAAACAGGTCGCAGAAAAATACAAAATAAACCTATTAAATCATTACTTTTATGTATTTTATTGATACACCTTGAAAGCTGAATGTCTAAACATTATTTAGTTGCATACAGTAAACAAAAATGCATATTCCTCATTTAAATATTTGATGATAAAAAGTAAAATAATTTATGGTTAAAAAAGTAAGTCCCATGACGCCAATGTCGTGCAGAGCCGACTGCTAGTGATGTAGTATCATGTTGACGTATATTATATTCTTAAATTAATTTAGGTAACTTAAGGTATTGTAATATTTGTCATTACAGTTTTTATTGTTCTAACAAAATATAAACGATTGTAAGCACTGAGAAAAAAGTAGTTTTACTATATTAAAAACTGAAACATAGTTGCGTAAATACATTTTCGATATTCCCTTATCGCCAATCATGCGCATCCCTAGCAAGCTCTCGATAAGCAGTCCCCTCTGCGCCATTGTCGGCAGAAGTCGACTGACTCGTGACGTCGTAAGCGTATAAAGTGAATTTTAGTGCGGGTTGTTGATCCTTTAATGTTTAATTAGGTTAAATACGAGAAACTAAATAATGTATCTATTTTAAGAATATAAATATCGTTATACTTAAAAATCGTTACGTATATACTACGCAATTTCATACGAAAATTTTGATTTATTTTATACATATAATTAATCTGATTAGTGAGAATATTAGAAAGTTCCTGTTATAAAAATTGTTGCTATGTAATAATATCACGTGATAATATTATTCATAAGTGACATGTAAGTAATATGATCTCAAAGTAATTATTAATAATATAACTCAATAATTAAACTAAATGATTGGTAAATAAATAGTTTTATTTGCATTCAATCCATTAACAACCCAACCACAAATTGTTGCAATAAGTGTAAATTTCAAGAATAATAAAAACAAAATACTGTGGCCTTTGAATTTAATTAGATACTAACATCGATAAACTGTATGACACTATGGTACAACTCTAATGTACATGCAACGATGTCTTATAAAAGACTCGTCGACGGCGCCAATGTCGGCTATTCCCGACAGTGAGGTACATCAGTACTGAGAATAGTGCTGTACCTAGAGTTTAACTGTTGTGTGTCTTAATCATTGTTTTTATGTTATTAACAACTTCGGAACTACTTGAGTGGAACGTTGTAAAATATTTAATATTGGAATGTTCTTTTTAACATATTAATGATCGACCATTTATCTGGCAAGTATTGATAAAAAAAATAATAATAATGGGTATCGATATAATGTTGAAATCCCTATTTTTTTGTAGGTATTTAATTAAGATTTTCGGGCTTGGCGTACAGGGCATAGGAATACCGATATGGCGTGGCGGTGAAAAGGTCGTATACATTCCAAATTACAGCTTTCTAGCATCAAGCGTCTAGGTTATAATTTAATTAATCACCGTGCCAGATGCCTGCGTGGTTTCATTTTTCTTGTAGCTGTGTTCACCTCAAGGTCTGGTCAGACAGCTGGCAAGACGGGGCGCGGCGGGATGGGACGTGATCACGCCCGCAGTGCGTGACTATTCCGCCGCTGGCCGCGCCAGCATCCCGTCGTCGCTGTCACGCACCGCTGCCGACTGTCTGACCAGACCTTTAAAAGGGATGCGATTTGCTGGAGAGGGAATGGGAGGAAGCAAAATCGCAGCTCTAGATATCCGGGGTTGCATACCCATGCACTCAAAAGTCAATTCGCGGGATAAGCAAATTGAACAAGAGTACCCCTGGATAAAGCAAAAATACAACACAGAAATATATCGAAAAGTATCATCAAATTAATAAACACGAAATCAAATTGAAAGAAGAATGAGACACATTTTTGAAGAAGACTTTTGCTGAGATCCTGGAAATACTGACTTTACTGACCAAATTTTGAAAAAACTGACTTTTACTGACTGCCTTCAAAAAAACTGACTTTTACTGACTTTACTGACTTGTTTCCACCCCTGCGCGAATGACTGGTCTAAATAGGTAACACTTACTTAGTAATAAGGGAAAGGGGCTGCGCGGGGGTTGCAGGGCGCGGCACGGGCGGCGGCCGCCGCGGCGGCCGCCGGACCGCGGCGGCGCTGCGCGGGCGTCGCGGGCAGCACGCGGGGTCGCGGGCGGGACGAGGGCGGTGGCGGCGTGGTCAAACTCAACTCAAACGAGCGGCACCTTTGACCGCGGCGACATCGATTTTTCGCAAAAAAAATTATTTCATTCTTTTTGCTTTTTTCTCTCGTTCTTACTTACGTCAGACAGAGTAAACGGTTGTGTTGTGTTGTGGTCATTTATCATCTTGCCGTACGTAAACAAATGACGAGTGTTTGAACATAGTGTCAATGTTGTGTACATAAGAGAGTATTCTTGGAGCGGCATTGGGACACTGGAATATTTTCCTCCCCTCGTCACTGGAGACGCGGAGAACTCCCGCTTTCGAATACCTACAGTTGGATTTAGGATTTGCTGGATTTCTTTGAGAGAATGTGAGCACTGTGGATGGAGTGATGAAGGTATACATCACTCCGAATACCTACGCAGCCTACGCTTTGCGTGACGAGTGTAGTCGATGGATTGATGGGTGCTTTTGACTTGACAGCAGTGGTCATGGTGAGTGCAGTGAGTGCTTGTTGGATCTATGCTTGTTGGCACGTTAAGTCGGCGTGTTCGGTGAAGAACAACGGAGGAAGATACTTTTTTGTAAGTAACCTTGACATTTTATGCCTAGGTACCATTTTGTAAATGTATCTAATGAACTTTTAAACGACAAATTACTGTACGATAGTTATTTGAAATCTAGTAGGTACTTATCTATCTACTAAAATACTATCAGCTGTGAACATTTTTTGTTAAATTTAGCTTGATTGATAGTAATTAGTAGGTAAAGGTAAGTAAATGCATGTGATACGTAAGTCGTTTCCCCGCTTCATTCATAACTTTACATTTTATTGAATGAAAGACAGAGATCGAATGAGTGACAGAGAAAGATAGATGTGGCTATGCCGTAAAGATGCATCTACATATGACGCTGTTTGTCGGCGGAAATCCGACCGTTTTTAGCCTGTTTTAATGCCAGATTTAGTACCTGCAGCCATGTTTTCTACCACTTAAAGTTAAATTCACAAGCGAAGCGAACTTTTGTCGGTATTCAAAAGCCACGCGGGCCTAATAATGCTAAACAGTACAACGGTTCTCGCGCGGTTTTTGAATTACGGCTAAGACGCGGCGTGCTCCGGTCATAATGTGAATGCTGCTTAAAAGTTATGTTCTTTAAAGGCAGAACACGAATATTATTTTTGTGTGTATGGAAAATTGTATGAGCTGACCCGATTTCACCATTCTCTGTTTGTTAGTTTAACATCCCGTTAAGTATTTTGACGGTCTGTTAAGGCTAGCGACTGTCCCACCCCCACCATACTCTAACAGATGATTACTTCCCTTGACGAGGTGTTAAATTTAATTACTGCTCTATACTTTAACAAGCGATTTGACACTTCGGAATACACAAAGGTTGTTTGCGACTGTCAACCAAGATGAACTCCGCGTACGATTATATTTTCGGAAATGAAGATGTATTAGAAAATTTAGATAATATAGTGCGGCGTCCCAGAATTTTCAAAGAACGTCGTCATTATTTCGAAGAATATGACTGCATAGACTTTTGTACGAGGTTTCGGTTATCGAAACGTCTTGGAGTTAATTGAAGACAAACTTGAATATCCCTCAGATCTGTAAGTAAAACTAACGAGATGTATTAAAATTTCCTTCTCATTACAAGAAAAATTGGGCCCACGGGGTTTCTTCGACATTGTATCACAATACACAAGAAAATACCACACAGCAGACAGAAAAAATCTCGCTCAACCTCAACAGACAAATCCAAACAAAACATTAAAACGAACGAAGTAAACATTTTATATTTGAACCAGCCGACCAAACGCAAAGCCCCTTCATTGCTATTGAAATACACAAACACAATGCGAATGACGTTTCAATTTAGTCGAGTTTAGGTAACTCGACTAAATTGCACGGCATTTATTATGCGCCTAGTGCAAATAGTGAAGTGCGTGGAACCAATCACATTACCAAAAATGACATTTTGTTTTAGGCGGCTTAAAATGTGAATGAATGATTCGTAAGTCGGTCGCTTGATGTACGATTACGTAATGTTCTGTTACTTTTCAAGTGTGGAACGCAGAAAATTAACAGCGATGTTAAAATCTCAGTTAATTTTAACAGGACAGAAAAATGCATAATTGCTAATTTAGTGTGATGTATGAAACGGATACTATGTCCCACTTCATTATGCAACATATAATTTCAGAACACCCTATATATACATATACATATAAAAGAAAGTGTTAGTTACTAACTCAAGAACGGCTGGAGCAATTTGGCTGACAATTGGTGGAGAGGTAGCTTAGAACCAGGAGCAGGACATAGGATACTTTTTATCCCCTTAGGGTAAAGTAGGGGTAGAGTAGGGGTAGGGTAGGGTAGTGTCTCAAAGGCGGAACAAAGTTTGCCAGGTCAGCTAATCAGCGGTCAGTAAATTAATATAAAAAGGTAAAATTACCAATAGTGCCCGTATAACAATATCTAACAAGGGCTTGCAGAGCCTGTGAGTCAATCCTCTCAAGAGTTATTTCAGTTAGCTGCGCTTCTCTCAGGGAACCAGTGAACATGGCTGCAAAGTATTCACTGCATGATGCAAGCATTACTTTGTGTGCTGGAATTCTGGAAAATATAATATTTATTATACAGCAGACACAAGACCTTCAAAAGTACTTTTTCCAGTCATATAAAACATTAAATATTAAATTAGTTTCTTATAAATACTACTTATTTACAATTTATTTATATTGTAAAATTCATAATACCTTTACAAAAAAAAAAAAAAAAATGTAATATCCTTTAATAATAGGATATTACAATTTTTTTTATCATTAAAAAAAATAAAGAATGTCTCATTCATTGCACACTTTGAATGCCTTTGTTACAGTTTTATGGAATGGAATGGAAGGGGAAGTAAACAACATATAGATTTCCATAAATTGTTACCTTTGTTACAAAGATACCACAGATACAGTGCTATAAATAAAATCTTTGTGACACATATACTGTTTAGATGCGAGTCAGCTATATGATAGAACAAAAAAACTATGAACACCGGAAATACTGTTCTCTTTAAATAAAGAAAAGTCAAAGAAATTCTTATAAGATTCGAATAAGTAAGGGTTAATCTAACTAATGCATTTTTTTTACCCATACAGTTTTAGTTACTTTTATAACTTAACTGATCCATGAATTATAATTTATGACAGCATTTTGAAAATGTAATTAATAATAAATGTGAATAGTATTAAATGAAATTTGAGTGCACACCTGCAATCTCCTGCAATAAGAGCGACGTCGCACAACTTCTGCGCTTGAAAATATTGGTATATATTTTTAAGTGTACTTTCGGAATGTCCTTTATCACAATGGTATTCATCCTGGCTAGAAGCACTCGATAGGCTCAGCTGGCTAAGCTCTCGTGGCAAACCTTCATCAATAGATGTGGTGGAAATGTTGTCCTTAGAACATTCTGGTTTCTGAGCATCACAGCCTGACATGGTTGTGTTATTTGCTATTTCATGGGCTAGTTATTTGGCTATATAGAAAACTATGTTGCGCTTCAAGCCAAATTAAATTCAACCAACACACCAACACTAACAACGGAACAAAACCTCTTCGAACAAACAAACAAGGGAACAAACGAAAACAAAGACTTGTCACAGTTGTCACTACTTACTTGTCAGTCAACTGTCAACTATTGTCATGTCAAGTTAAAGATTTTTTTTTTCATTTTTGCTGCCTGGATATAAATCCTTTAAGCGAAGGAGTACTCTTGTCTTTTGTAGTTTTAGGCTGACAACAGACGGACTGCATCGCAGCGACCGCGCGCGATCGATATATTTCATGCATGCAGTTATACGTTCGACTTCGTGCATTCATGATATCAACTGCACGCGGTCGGCTGCAGTCGAGTGAAGTCAATATCAACTACATGCAGTCGTGGCTTCAACTTTGCGCGGTCGGCTACAGTTAAGTCGATCACGCGCGATCACTGCGATGCAGTCCGTCTGATGTCAGCCATAGGTCATCTATTACTTTATTCCACTTTATTATTGAGATTTATTAGTGAGGGAACGCACGAGCAACTTTGTCTCTACGACTTAAGGCCTATCCGAAGAATTCTTATACTTGGTCCTAGGTGCCGGCACTGTTGTGTGCGGATAGGCCTTAAGTCGTAGAGACAAAGTCGCTCGTGCGTTCCCTCGCTTACTATACTAGCCAATAAATCTATGACTTTTTTTAAAGAAGTTTATTAAAATTTTGAAGATGGCACAATGGAATCTTCGTCCTAAGTCCGTTTGCCAAACGAAAGAAAAAAAAGACAGAACAAGCAAGACAGACAGACAGACAAAGACAAGGTGAAGTGAAGTTGAGATATTACCAAAGAGGATAGAGTAAGTAATAATGTTAGGTATAGAGTGGCAACTCCGGGGTGAAATCGGCATCTATGGAAGGTGCTGCCACCTCAGGGATTGGTGGGTGAACTAAAATTTCAACTATAGCTATAGATAATATGTATACCCTGCTTTATAATTTCTGAATATATTTCTTTGTTAGCGCCTCAAACTCCTCAAAGAAGTCCCCCATCCGACGGAATACATCAAATTTTGAGTATTTAAGTATTCAACTTGTATTTTATTTACATTTTATGTAAATAAATAACTTAAATAAATAACTAAAATAAATAAATAACTAATAAAATAAATAACGTCAATGCTCGAATGGTCCGTCAGACAGTCAGACCAAAGATATTTATGTACCTGTAGATGGATTGCATTAAATTGAACTCTCAGAATCATTACTTATACTTTTTACACCAATGCCTTCATTTTGTGTGTTAAAAAGAGACAACAATAACGGCTTGCGCTCGTCTTGAAGCGCTGCGCGCCACCAGCGAGCAACAGCCATATTTGTTTGTTACCAGTTGGTTAACAAGTGCGCATAAAGAAATTTCATAAATTCACTTATTAATATATAGATTTGTGGTGTGAACTGTGGTTATTTGTGTTTATTAACAATAATGGCATGCACTGTTCCCGGTTGTGCAAGCAGAGTGGGTGTGTTAACGGAGTAAAACACTAATGTATCTTTCCACCGGTAAGTCGAATAGTGAATATTAAAGTCTAACTTGATAATTTTCGGTGTATTCTATGAAAAATAAATAATTGTATCTTTAATACATAGTTTTAAATTGATTTTGTGAATGTAGTTGTTATTCTTCACTTGAATTACCATTAAAGCAAAAGCTTTCGGTATTTTTTGACATTTCTTGAACACCCTAGTGATGAGTCGAACGCTTCGATTAAAAGTACGTTATCGGAATATCGATAACGAAGAATTTGTTATCCATGTAAGGTGACGACAATTTCAAACAAAATTAATGATGGTTATCTTATACAGGTCAGTCCCTCTGACCTCGACCTAAAAAGTCGTGGATAAAAAATATAAATAAAGGCGACAAATGGAGTCCATCACAACACACAAGAATATGTTCCCTACACTTTGAAGATTCTTGCTTTCGTGAAGGATATGAACGAAAGACCCTACGTTCTTATGCTGTGCCGACGATATTTCCAAACCAACCATTATCGCCCCAACCCGTGTGCAAGTGCAATATATTATCACATTTCATACTAATATTTAAGAAGTGACAGTTCCTCCATTACGTTAGCTTGGGATGATCGATATACAGAGTTAACTTTCATGCTTGCAGGTGCTTTTGTTGTTTTTTTTTTTAAATGTGCCCAAGATCTGTCCACGAAAACAATAATATATATATAATATGTCATAGGTAATGTGTCAAATAGTGCCATATAAAATTATAAAACTGCCTACCTATGTCTTTTCAAATCGTTAATGTTATATTAAAGTACTGTGTACCAAAATTTTTAATTTTTATTAAATATTTATCGTTCATTCGTTTCAGAAACTACATAGAAAAAGAAAACTTGTAAAATACGATGGTGTTGATACCTCAACGCCGTCAACGTCCACTTCTGCGAAAACCGATGAAAACAATACAATACAATACAATACGTTGTTTTTTGCTAAAATCTTAAAGTTAGTAGATACTGATATAAATGTGTGGAGTTAATTAATCTTGTCTTTGCATTCTTCCAGCCTCACAGTTCGCAAATGAAAATAGATGGTACTATGCAAACAGATAATGCTGATATTGATGCAGAGCTCCGAACAATGACGAATTTAGTAAATAGATACAAAATGCTAGCAGCAAGATGTGGTAGAAAACTGAAAAACTCACAACGCAAATGTTCTCGCCTCACAAAGAAGAATGCTGATTTGGAAAGTATTATTCAAGCACTTTGGAAAGTGCTTGAATAATAAGTCAATTTTTAATTATGACAAAGGGTTTTATTCTGTTTCCACAGACAAATTCCATATCTATACATCGTCCCATCTCCCAACCAACCTTATTGGACATTGTTTAGCCACAGTATAATAAATAGTACTAGCGGTTTAGCTGCTTAGTGATTATGACGGCAGGCAAGCAAGTTTAGTATAAATGAATCCAAAGATATAATGAATCAATGTATGAATCTGATGACAGCTGTCTGTCTTAATCACATTTCGACCGACCGGTACAATACTACCTGAAATTACACCAAAACTTCTCAGCGGGGCTAGCCAAATGGCAGTTTGCGTTATAGAAAAGCGTAGCGATCGCTTATTTGAACTGTAGAATACTAAAGTGTTCTAATTGATAAGTGTCACGTGAATTTGACTAGGGCTCCTGGATAGTAAGGATATTTAATTGAAGTATCCGACCTGCGACGCGACATACACATTCGATTGTCGTGGCACTGAAATGAAAGCTCCGCAAGTAAAGTGCCCAGCTTTATCTCCGCAACAATTTCACGAAAAAGTTGAAGTGCGATCTCGCTATAAATCCAATAAGATTATTCTCTTTCTAAAAATTGTTGAATGAAGTTGTTTGTTGAAATTGCGTAGAAAGTTTTGAAACTAAAGAGATCTTTTGCGTTATTTTATTGATATGTGTGTACATAATTTTATTTACGTGTTTTTTGTACATTATCTAAATTAGCTTGCTGATGACAATGTGTAAACAAGATATTAATCAGACGTACGAAATATTTCATAAAAATGTATGATTCACCAAGCTGCCTTGTAAGTAGGTATGTATGAGGTATACATAAATAATTTTGTTTCTATAATACCATTTATACAAATTTTGTTTTTCCCGCGGTTTTTTATCGATATGAAAATGCACAGCACTAGTCTAAACTATAACTATAATTGTCATTGTATAGTCAAAATGGAGACATTTAGAAGGTTACGACCCAACAAAGTAGCTGTTATTGATCTTGCTTTAATGTGTGCTTTAATGCAATCCATTTTACAATATCTTTGCGTCAGACGATAAGTGAAGTACAAAATGGCCGCCATTTTTTTAAATTTTAGTTCTTCCTCCAATCACCCAAATGTCGCTGTTGCCTATGAAAATTGACGGTTATACTAAGTGTGCTCCCCTGGGTATTACCTATTATATTTTGCCATTCTGAGGGAGATTTATTATTATTAAAAAATTAAATTCAATTAAACTTACAAAACAAACAAGTCCATAGGGCGACTCTCTGCTCGTAATTTGTTATAATAAAAATATAGTTTTGATTTAAAATGGAAGGTGATGGACCCGAAACTCCGAATGGAAAATCGTTCTCCGGGATCCCTGAAGCTGTATTTGTGGTAAATTTCATAGTTTTCTTAAAGTTAGTACTATTTTCACTATACAACATACAACACCGTCTCTCAAATAGAAAACAATCAGTTACTCTCAACATTCGTTTATAAAATATGTTTTTTTAGGTTATGATATAACATCTGCGACTATTTTAAATAAAATTCTTTAAAAAAATGAATCTATCGTGGTATAAATGGCTCGATATATTAAAGGATCGTGTTACTTGCGTATATTGTGTTAAATTTTGTTCATTTATCATATAACATTGAAATTGTTAACTTATTAGTCTACTCGGTACTGGAAATATCTAATATAGTTTACCTTTTATTTCATTAGTATCCAGAAACCATTTAAAACATCTTTCCGTTACATTTACAGGATAATGTAGATGAGTTCATGAACTTGCCCGAGAATTTTGGTGGGGTTGACAAAGTATTGAGGAAACTTGATGAGCAACATGGCAAGTATAAGTTTATGGAGTACACATTGGCGACGAAGCGACGCCGATTGCGACAGCAGATACCGGACTTGGCGAGGTCTTTGGAAATGATAGAGAAATTAAAGACACAAAAAGAGAGCATAGAAACTAAATTTCTTCTCAGTGATCAAGTGTTTGTGAAGGTATGAGTAAACACCATATAATAATATACAGTTTAGAATGTTTTGCATCTTTTTAATTTGAGATTCATAATGAAAAGAATAAACTAATTTTATAATTGGCACTGATGATTGGTTAATTTTAACTTTTTCTCATTTAAAATTGTTACTGGAACAAATTGTGGTCCTTAATGAACAAATTCAAAGTAATTATTTTAGGATCAATTTTTGTTTTCTTTTGCTACCATCACAATAGCATAACATTTATTCTAAGAACTAGCAAAGCAAGCTGACTACTGTTTGTACTCAATAAAAATTTAACTATGAATACTTATTACTATTATTGCTACAGGCTGATGTACCTCCTACAAAAATAGTCTATCTATGGCTCGGAGCCAATGTTATGTTGGAATATTCATTAGAAGATGCTGAAAAACTGCTCACTTTAAACATGGCTACTGCAAAGAAAAACTTGGACTGTGTTGAACATGATTTGGATTTTTTGAGGTAGTTTATGCTTTTTTCATATCCATTCTTAACTAATGCCTAATGCTAAAATACAGCGATTTATAATTTGTCTCATACTGGTAGTATTTTTGTGAATTCATATATTATTATTACCTTTACCTTTTCTGTAATGAGTGGTATATTTTAATAACAAATGCCCAGTTTTTATTTGCACTATTACTTTTCTCTTTGCTATGGAAATTTTAAAACAAAGGAGATTGTAACCATAAAATTTAATAAATAATAATATTTCTTTTCCAGAGATCAATGGACCACTACAGAAGTAAATATGGCTAGAGTGTACAATTGGGATGTGAAAAAACGTCAAGCTGCGAAAGCATCTAGCTAATTTTAGTATGCTATTATTTTATGCTTGGAATAACATCTATGCCAAACCATGGCAACATTTTGAAGAGTTAAAATAATTTTGAACTGTCAGGTTCACTATAACACTCCACTGACTTGATGGTGTATGCTTGAACATAAACTGCATTTTATATTTATTTATATTTTGCTTAAAATATTAGCTATTGTAAAAATGTTATAATATGTAGCCCAAACATATAAATGCAGGAATTTTGATGTTAGAATGTACGGAGTAAAGAAGATTAAAGTTATCTTTTTTAAACATATTTAAAATGTTAACTTCTAAGCAAACTAAACTTTCTCGACGCATAAATTTACGTATTTACGCCATTATGCATCATTATGTATTAGTTTGAAATTCCGACTATTCAGTTTAGTTTTTTTGAGTTTATTATTATGTGTATACATACATATAATATATGCTGCTCAGTTTCATCATAAATTTATGATAGTGCATTATGATCAAAGAACAACTTTTAAGGCACCATTCTTTATTTCTAACTTGTATTAAGAATCCTGCTAATAGTTGAGTGTATGTTATTGACAAACATTTGTCTTACTTCCTCTGATCTTCTAATTTAGATTTTCATGAACAAATACAGCATTTATTTGAAAATAGTTTTAAATGAACAACAGAAATATTTTTATAGATGTACTACATCTTCAGAACTACTTGTTAAATTTTGCCTTGTATTAACCATTAAATACTTTGCTTTGTAAATTGTTGTTTTTATCTTTATTTGTTTGCAGGACTGCTATCTTGTGCTCTGTAGATAGATAGCATACCATGCTCAGGGGAAAAAGTAACATTAGTAGTTGTCGACTAAAAGCTTGGAACTGGAAAAAAGGGCGGACACCATCACTGAAACTAAAAAGTGAAGCACCCATAGTAAGCCACCTCGCGTATACGAACAGACCGTCTTACTATGGTGCGAATGTGTGCGTGCTGGTCAGCCATTACACACTCACACATAGTTACGCCGCCGCCATTAGGGTAGGGTGCTTCAATTCTTTCTTAGCAAGATTCCGTCCGCCTTTTAAAAAGCTTTTATCTAGGTAGGTCCATGACTAAAAGACTCAAAATGGGCGGTGCGGCGATGGTACGATGCGACCTGCCTTCTAGTCCGCGGCCTAACAGAGATTTTATTGTCAAAGGTTATTCGAGGTCCCGTACAAACCTGTAGGTATATAGGTAAGTAAAAGTTATGGTATTTTTAAAAAAATATTTTTATGATGTAACCAAAAATGTACTAAGTATAAGACGTTGCTTTTACCAAATTTCAAGATTCTAAGTTTACGGGAAGTACCCTATAAGTTTTGATTCCCTTGCGAGTGTTGAAAATGCGGCATAAACGGCTGTATCTTTTGATTGCGTTGGCTTAGAAATTTGATTTTTTCACATCTCCTAGGGATATTAGACCTTATTTGATAGGTATGAATTTCAGCTTGATACCTCCATGCGTTCCAGAGAGAAAGGGTCTTGACAGACAGACAGAGACGGACCGACAGACGGGCAACAAAGTGATCATAACAGTTCCGTTTTTTCGTTTTGAGGTACGGAACCTTAAAAACCAACTCATCTATCCAGCGGGGCCCTCGGTTGTTTCGTGCTAGAAATACATTTATCTAAGTAATACGGATCGTTACTTAGCGCAATATACCTACCTCTCGATTTATGTAATAACTTCAAGGAATCTTTAACAGAACGGAGAAATTCAGAAAAAAAGTTTTGTCTGGCCAGCGGGCCCCTTTGCAATATGAATTAATACGCGCGGAAAATGCGTTGCAAAATTATCACGCTGCAAAAATAAATTTAAAAAAAAAGCGTCCACTTGTTCGCGCCACGTGTTATAGTGGTTGCTTTGAAAGCAAATTCTATTCAATGCAAATATTTATTGACATGACGTTTAAATAAGAAGACGTGTACAATGGTTTAAATTTGTTTAATCGACATAAACAGCTGAACACTGATGGCTCAAAGACGGCTGACGCCGTTTCTATGGCTATCTATGATTCCCAGGCTCGTAAGGGTTTTGGTTGTAGACTTCCTGATGTGGCGAGTATTTTCACTGCTGAAAGTTTTGCAATTCTTTCTGCTCTTGATTATATTGCTGAACAGGACGATACTCACTGGATTATTATTTCTGACAGCATGAGCTAGCGTTGCCAACTTTTTTTGACTAAAAAAACGTATAAAATGGTTTGGATGGGGAAAAAAAAGTATTTGGAAGAAAAAAAAAGTATTTTTTCAAATTTTATGTTTTTATTGTTTCAAAACGTATTTTTGAGCGCTTTTATTAGCACATGCTAACAACTTTTTGACAATCGAAATAAAAAAATAAAAAATCAATTCGTTTTGAATTAAATTTATTGACGCTCGGAGAGTAAATAAGAAATAACTTTTTTTATAATTGGTAAGCTATCAGGATGCATTTTTAAGTATATATTGCCATTTTTCAACTGTACTTTTCACAGATTTTTTTTTATCATCATTAGTGAATTTTCTTTGGATCTTTTTAGGTCTAGATTCGGAGAATACATAATATCGTCCATCTTAATATTTCTTGTAATTTGGTCTTTGTAATTACCATTTCAAAATGTTCTTTAACCTCATTTTTCAAAGACATGTTAGGAAAGCCAGTAATCTTTGCTAAAATCAAACCATTTTATCATATAATTTAAGCTCATATCAATAAAAAGTGAAAAATTACTGATTGAATAAATGGTTTCCTTCATCCGTTTTAACTTAGTAGGTTAGTAATGAGTATTTTGTTTTACGCATCACACTAAAAGCCAAACCCTAGCATGAGCGTTCCTATGGCTTTATACAATCCAGGTTTCAGCAGTGGTTCTAGCCATAACTTGTACGATATTCGGGAAAAATATCACTGCTTGTCAACGCGAGGAAAAAATATCGTTTTGTTTTGGACACCAAAGAGTAATAATCACTCTACGTTGTTGGACACCATCACACATAGGTGTTGCTGGTAATGAAAATGTAGACCGTCTTGCCAGTTCAATAACTACTCGCTATCGCCAAATTGACATCAAACCTTGTTTTTTGATAGGGTGGACTAGCGGCTATAGCAATTAAATGAAATGAAAAATATAGAAAACAATGTTTTATTTGTAATAGAGAAAATATAAAAAATCTAATGACACCGCACATGACAAGACAGTAAAACAAAATACAAATTCAAATGCATCATAGATAAGTGGACAGCATCACGACCTTCCAACACCTTCTCCTGATGTTCACTCATGTTGCCGAGACACGTTTCTATACAGTATGCATTATGGCGGAAACACACTACCGTGTCGGGGCGTGTCGTGCGTGTCGCGCCAGAAGCATATCGCGTTCATACATTTTATATGGTTAGGAGCACATTTGTAGGTCGTGTCGTGTCGTGACTCGCTCTGTCGTGGCGCGGACTGCTGGCCGCCGATTGCGTCACGGCGGTGGTGGGGGTTAAAGCCCACCATTCACACGCAGATTAGTCCGGCGGATTGGTCGGCCATCGGACTAATCCGCCTGTGTATGGAAGCGACGAACCGGTCCGCCAGACTGTCAAATGGGTTGGCGTCGGGCTCGCAGGCGAGCCGCGAGCGCCTACCGAACCCTCGCCCGACCCGACTAATCCGCGCGTGTGTGTGCAAGGCAGGTTGGTCGGCCGACTCAGTCAGTGTCGAACTTCGACTGCGCGCTGCGCTCGTATTTATTTGGTTTTTTTTTCGTTGTTTTTATTTGTTTTTTATTATTCAAATATGTCTTTCGACGATAACAAACCGTCTTGGGAAGAATTTATTTATCTTTATAAGGAGAAGCAAAGCCGACGATTAAAGCTACTTTTGCTTTCTTAGATAGTACAGGCGGCATATTAAATAAATACACGTGTAGGGCTCACCAAAGTCACACTTCGAGTGAAGGGTTGGCGGTGGGTTGGCGGAGGGTTCGTGCAGTTGCAGGCGGTTGGGGAAACCGCCGCCCATTGGAACGGAAGTCCCCGAGTGTTGCGGCGCGCCTAGTCTTGTGCGCGCCGCCAACCGTGCCGTAGCCCAACGAGTGGGTCTTCGGACAACCGCCGGCGGGGTCACGGAGGTATCTTAGTTCCCGTGGCCCCGCCCATCTAGGCGGATGAGGTGGCAGTCAGTCAGGTTTTTAGTCGGTATACCCAAGTGGTAAAGGGGGAGCCCGACAGACCCCCGTCGCTTCCCCAGCGGCGGGACATGCAGTAATGCATTTTCCTGACTATAAACAAAAAAAAAAAAAAAAAAAAAAAAAAAAGTGTATGGGCAACGCCGGATTGGTCCGCGGTCGGGTCCGGGTTGCGAGTCGGGTCCGGGCTCGTGTAGTGAATGGTGGGCTTTATGACGCGACACGACAGGCCCTGCAAATGTGTTTCTATACCTGCGCGGCTCGTGGCGCGAACAAGTGGACGCTTTTTTTAAAATTTGTTTTTGCAGCGTGATAATGAGCTACTAGGTACTAGATTCCTGATAAATATACTTAAATACTTTTTTTGTAAATAAATACCATTAAACATTATAGAAAACACCCAGACAAAGGCAAACACTGCGAGCTTCTGTTCAGAAATGAAAGAAATAAACGTCTGGCGTTACGTCAGCTAACTGAGTTTCTGTGGGACAGTAGCTAATATTTATTAATCCATGCACGAAGTGTTCATGTATAAAATGGTACCGCACGTCTATGTGCTTCGACCTTTTGTTGAAGGATCCAGACTTCACAAGTTGAATCGAACTTTGATTATCAATATGCAAATTTATTTTTATGTCCAAACCGGTTATTTCTTGTAATAGAGATTTAAGATACAATGCCTCTTTGCAATAGTCTGCTGCGGCTATGTACTCGGCTTCAGTCGACGATAGCGCTACTATAGGCTGCCTCTTGGATGCCCATGATATTGGTCCATCGGCTATCATTATCACGGAGCCAGAAATGCTTCTTCGTGTCAATGGGTCTCCAGCATAATCGGTTTGTTTCGTTTGAACAAAATACCTTTCTCTCTGTTTCCCACTAAATATTTGAATATTTTCTTGACTTTTGTGACTTCTTCTCTAGTGGGGTTCTCGATCTTCCTGCTAACTAGATTGACCGCTTGTGCGATATCTGGTCTGGTTCTAGTAGACAAGTACAGTAAACTTCCCACTGCTTCCCTAAAGGGATATTCCTTCTCCTGGGCAGTTTCCTGTATCGACTTTGAATCGCTACTTGCGGGTGTGTCACAAGGTTTGGCATTTTTCATGTTGTATTTTTCCAGTACGTCATTTATGTATGATCTCTGAGTAAGAATTATTCCTTCTTTTGAGTTTTTTATTTCCATACCCAGATAAGTACTAGGATTTTCGTTCCTTTTCATTTCAAATTTGGTTTCAAGTTTCTTCAAAATAACTTCGATCTTTTTCTTGTCTTTTCCTATGACAAGTCCGTCATCAACGAATAGTCCGATTATTATTGACTTATCTTCGTTTATGAAAACGCATCGATCTGTTTTGATTGCCTTGAATCCCAAATCAAACATCGCTTGGGTAAAAGTTTTGTTCCATGTAAATGGAGCTTGTCTAAATCCGTACAACGATTTTTTTAATCGGCAAACTACTTCAGTAGTTTTGCAATCAGTCTCATAGCCAACAGGTAATTTCATATAAACTTCATCTGTTAACTCTCCGTATAAGAAAGCTGTCTTGATGTCAAATGTCATGAAATAGTAAGATTTAGATGCGGCAATTGCTAATAAAGTTTTTAATGAAGATTGACTTACTACTGGGCTATATATGTCTTCGAAATCCAGGTTTCCTTTCTGCTCGCATCCACGTACGACTAATCTAGCCTTGTACGTACCGTCATCTTTAATCCGAAATACCCATTTGTTCGACAGTATTTTGTGTCCTTTGGCTTCTGACTTGTCAACTAACACCCAGGTGACATTTTTCTGTAATGATTCCATTTCAGATTGTATCGCCTTCTCCCAATTTCGTCTGTCGGTGCCAATCACAGCTTCTTTGTATGTGAGTAAAGAGCAATCATAGTCGTCATTATTTTCTGACGAAAACATGGCCACGCAGCGACTTAACTCATAATCTTTGGTCCATGCTGGTGGTCACGTCTCTTTGTGGTCTTCCACTTAAGGAAGGTGGTTCATCAACAGGGTCTTGACTAGAGCTGGAATAAAGGGGATTAGGTTCCTGAAAAGGTAAGTTCATCTAGCATCAGACATCTGGCTTTATCCATCAGCGACCGATTTTTTCTTTCACTCATGCCATTTTGCTGTGGTGTATAAGGTGCAGATAGTCTTCGGCTTATACCGTTATCTTTGAGGAATTTGTCAAATGCTTTAGACCTGTATTCGCCTCCATTATCAGATTGTAGATTTTGAATTTTCTTCTTATGAAACAGTTCAACATAGTTTTTATATTCCTTGAATTTATCGATTACTTCGCTCTTTTCTTTTAAGAAATATACACAGCAGTATCTTGTATAATCGTCAATAAATGTTACGAAATACTTTGATCCGACCATTGATTCATTCTCAAATGGGCCACACACGTCACTGTGTATTATCTGGAGCACTTCGGTAGAGATTATTTGTCCATGGCTTTGGAATGGTAGAATGGAAAATTTTCCTTTGATACAAGTCTCACAGGTACCTAAAGTTTTTTCTTTAAAGTCGAGTCCTCGCACCATTTTATTTTTAACCATTTCTTTTAGGTCTCTTTCATTGACATGACCTAATTTCTTGTGCCATTTCATAATTTCGCTTTCATCACTAGGCGTGAAGTTTGCTGTCTCTTCCGGTTTATCAAATTCAAGATAGTATAATCCATTTCTTCTGTTAGCTTTTAATACAGTTTTCCTGTCTTTTGTGACACTGGCTTGTTCCTTTTCAAATAGAACCTTATAGCCATGATCCGTAATTTTGCTTGCAGAAATTAGATTATTCGACAAATCAGGTACATATAATGTGTCAGAAAGACTAATTTTATAGCGTCGATCCTTTGTATAAAGTTCGGCTTTTCCTTTCCCTTTAACTTCGGTCGTATGCTTTTCTGAAGCTAGCTTGAGAGTGTCAGTCGCGGGGATTAAGTTATGGAGTATACTTTTATCACCCGTCATATGTGACGTACAGCCACTGTCAAGACACCATAAATTGCCTTTACATTTCGACGTTCCTGTTGTTAAACAGATGTTGTATGTCTTTTCTTGACCTTTAGTTTTATTGGGGTTATTGGGTCTCTTCTTTGACCAACAAGCTTCTGTGGAATGCCCTTTCTTATTGCAATCCTTGCAAAATTGAACCTTTTTCTTTGTCTTTGTGTAGAATGCTTCTGATCTGAGGTTCACTCGCTCCGGTTTGCCTTCTTGCTTCGTATTCTTCTACGATTTTTATTTTTAAATTGTCAGGACTTGGCAGAACATCTCTCGACTCAATTGCCGTTCGGAAGCTATCGAAATTTGTAGGTAAACTGTACAACATCATTATGCTTAATAACTCTGGATGAATTTTGACATCCATGTCTTCTAATTTATCCACTACATCCATAAAATTACTGAGATGGTCTCTCACATCTTCTTGTGGAGTCATTTTCTTCAATACTAGTTGCTTCAATAGCGTAGCCTTTCTTGCCGGCCCTGAACTTTGATGTACAGACTTTAGTTTGTCCCATACCTCCTTGGATGTATTACACCCTTTAATTTGTTTAAGTTCTGGTGGAGATATAAGTAAAAATAGCTCTGACCTTGCCTTTAAGTCTTCCTTTAGGAACGCACTCTTTTCTTCGGCAGTCGCAGTTACCGCTAACGTTTTTTCACCACTTGCGTATTCCCACAAATCGCCTGTGCTTGTAAGCACCAGGTATAGTAATTCGATTTTGTCAACGGTTCTATGCTTCTGATACTCGAGCTCATCTTTACAAATTTTATTTTCTCATTTTGTACTTACTATTTTAAATATGCTTCTTCCATTTTTGCCACTAGATATTCATCAACCACGCTCTGCTACCACTGATAGGGTGGACTAGCGGCTATAGCAATTAAATGAAATGAAAAATATAGAAAACAATATGTTTTATTTGTAATAGAGAAAATATCAAAAATCCAATGACACTGTGGCGTTGACCGACTCGCCACTTGGACAGTACTCTTTGCTGGCTGAATTGTGGAGCCACAACTCGACGCGTAACGTGGTTGTCGCTGTCCTGCACGGCCGGATAGCGTGGTCTCGCTCTGTGCGTCGGGAGTCGAAATACAGCGATGGTTCGCGCACCACACGGCGCGCGCCGATTTACGAATTCTCTTCCTCGACTGACTTCGCTAGGCGAGCTTTCTGAATTTCATAATAATGTTTTTATATTTGCTTAGCTGATTAATCTTTGTAACAATTCAAGTTGTAAATATATAATCATTCAGTGTCATCGTGTTGTGCCTTCATTTCCTTCTGAGTTACAAACATACTACATTCTACGGACAGGCTTTTCCATTAGGAGCATACTTTTAAACTACTAATTGGTAGGGTGTTAGCGCTACCGGCACCCTGCCACATTGGTGACCCCGAAGACCCACCTGATCGGTGGAGGACACTTGGAAATTGTGAGTTGCAAGTGATATTTTTCAATATTGAGAAGCCATTTATGAAATTTTCCGATGACGCATTGTTTTTTGTTTTAACGTTTGACGTTTGAAGCGATTTTTACTGTTGGACCAAGCGATTTTTTTATTGAGTAGCAAACAATTTTGAGTTGGCCAGATGACAGACCGGGACAATTTCCGCGATGCTATGGCAGAAGATGGCAATCTCGCACGGACAGAAGTGCAACGCGTTGGTGTACGCGTTACTCCATTTTGGCCTGATGAGCCAGCCTTATGGTTTGCACAATTAGAGAATCAATTTGTTTTATCCCGAATTACGACCGATGAGACAAAATTTAGTTATTTGGTTTCTAATTTGGACTTGGCACAGGCAAGAGAGGTTAAGGATATTGTCACAAATCCACCTGCCACAGATAAATACGGTAAACTGAAAACGGAGCTGATACGCCGTCTCTCAGCTTCTCAAGAAAAACGTGTTAAGCAGCTGATCATACACGAAGAGCTTGGCGATCGCAGACCGTCCCAGTTTCTACGCCACCTGGAAGGCCTTGCTGGACCTGCAGTGCCGAAGGATTTTTTGAAGACGTTGTGGTGTAGTAGACTTCCAGCGAACATTCAGACGGTTATCGCATCTCAACATGATCTTTCCTTAGAGAAGTTGGCAGATCTGGCAGACAAGGTGTATGAAATAGCTCCGTGTACTCCTCAAGTCGCTTCAGCATCAGGGTCCTTATACTCCACTCCACCTGATTCCGCGCCATCGTATGGAGACCTAGTGTCAGAGATTAATCAACTCAAAAATCAAGTAGCATCTCTAACTACTAAAGTGAACCAGGCTGGACGCTCACAGTCGCGTGGTCGGTATAACCGTTCTCGTAGCAACTCAAGGCCAAGACAACCACCAGCCAATCATCCACACTGCTTTTATCATTTTACGTATGGAAGCAAGGCGAGGAAGTGCAAGCAGCCATGCAGTTTCCATACGGAAAACACTCAGGGCGGTCGGAAGTAGCGGCCAACGACTGCCCCTCATCAACAGGCCGTCTCTTTGTCACTGACCGTGTCAGTAAAATGCAGTTCCTAGTGGATACTGGGTCAGATTTATGTGTTTTTCCGCGGTCAGCAGTTAGGACGCCCTGCACTAAGACTAGATTTGATCTCGTGGCAGCAAATGGGACCACTATTTCCACCTACGGACCGATACGGCTTCGGCTAGATTTAGGATTGAGACGTAGCTACCCATGGACTTTCACTATAGCAGACGTTACCAGACCTATTATCGGCGTGGACTTCCTCAGCTATCACAATCTGCTGGTTGACTGCAGAAGTCAACGGGTAATTGACAATACTACCACCTTGACTGTCTCTGCTATCGGGTATCAGGATTCAGAGGGTATCGATTCGGTGAAGGCTGTAGCTGGTGAAACAGAATTCCACGACATATTGCGCGAGTTTCCGGAAATAACGAGACCTGCAGGTATTCTGTCTCCTCCAAAGCACAATACACTTCACCACATTCGGACAACGCCAGGCCCACCGGTTTCTTGCAAGCCTCGACGGCTTGACCCGACTCGTCTGAAAGTGGCCAAAAAGGAGTTTGAAGACCTGATTGCCAGTGGTGTCGCAAGGCCCTCAGAAAGTCCGTGGTCGTCAGCCTTGCATCTAGTGAAGAAGACGGATAATGGATGGAGACCCTGTGGTGATTACAGGGCACTTAATTCACGAACAGTTCCTGACCGCTATCCTGTGCGCCACATACACGATTTCTCGCACCAGCTTTCAGGATGCACGATTTTCTCCACCATTGATCTGGTTAAAGCCTACCACCAGATTGCTTTGAACCCAGATGATATTCCTAAGACCGCCATCACAACACCATTTGGACTTTTCGAGTTTCCGTATATGAGCTTCGGTCTCAGGAATGCAGCGCAGACTTTCCAGCGCTTTATTGATGAAGTCCTCCTTGGATTAGAGTTTTGTTATGGATACATTGACGATATCCTTGTTTTCTCATCGTCTGTGGAAGAGCACAGGATCCATCTACGGCACCTGTTTGAACGCCTCAAACAATATGGGATAGTCTTAAACACAAATAAGTGTAAACTAGGAAGAGCAGAAGTAACATTTTTAGGCTACCAGGTTTCAGCAACTGGTACAAAACCTTTAGATACCAAGGTATCGGCAATCCGAGAGTACGCTCAACCGAAGACCGTCAAAGAGTTAAGACGTTTTTTAGGCATGCTCAATTTTTACCGTCGCTTCATTCCTAACGCTGCCTCGCTTCAATCCTCTTTGCACGCTGCTTTATCTGGACCTAAGGTTAAAGGTGCTCATCCCGTAGACATGACCCCTGAGATGCTCCAAGCTTTTACTGACTGCAAAACTGCCTTATCCCATGCAACCCTTCTTGCACATCCTGATCCTTCCGTTGAACTAGCCATTGTGACTGACCCTTCCGATTGTGCAATTGGTGCTGTTCTACAGCAACGCAAAGACTCTGACTGGCAACCTTTAGCTTTTTATTCGCACAAATTGAATTCAGCTCAAGCCAAATACAGCCCATATGACCGCGAGCTACTAGCTGTTTATGAAGCGATCAGATACTTCCGTCACATGGTCGAAGCCAGACCTTTTGCAATTTTTACTGACCACAAACCGCTAACATTTGCTTTTGCGACAAATAGAGACAAATGTTCACCTAGACAGTTTCGCTACTTAGACTTCATTGCTCAATTTTCGACGGACTTGAGGTACATTCCAGGGAAGCAAAACGTTGTTGCTGATGCATTATCTCGCATCGAAGAGATCACTTCAGCCATCGACTACGCCATCCTCGCTAAATCACAAGAGCACGACGCAGAACTGAACGACCTTCTCCTCCGTGGTTCCTCACTGCAACTCAAGAAGATGAGAATAGCGAACTACGACTTACCTGTATATTGCGACGTCTCAGTTCAACCACCTCGTCCATATGTCACTCCAGCTCTGCGAAGACAAGTCTATGATATGCTGCATAACTTACATCATCCTGGAAGTTCCGCTACAGTGCGGCTGGTCACACAACGTTTTGTCTGGCCAGGGATTCGCAAGGATTGTAGAGAGTGGGCTAGGCAATGCTTAAATTGCCAGAAATCTAAAATTACCCGTCATACCGTTTCTCCCCTCTCCTCATTCCCATCCCCTTCCTCGAGATTCTCCCATATCCACCTCGATCTCGTAGGACCCCTTAATCCTTCTTCTGATTACAGGTATTGCCTTACGGTCATCGACCGTTTCACTCGGTGGCCTGAGGCTATTCCTCTCAAGGACATCACGGCAGAGGCCTGCGCTTCTGCCCTGGTATCTGGCTGGATTGCCAGATTCGGCTGTCCTACCCAGGTGACTACAGACCGTGGTCGTCAGTTCGAGAGCCAGCTCTTCAAGGCCCTCACTGCGCTGATCGGTGCGCGCCACTTCCGCACCACCGCATATCATCCTGCTGCCAATGGACTCGTCGAGCGCATGCACCGCCAACTCAAGGCGGCTATCATGTGCCATGCTACACCTTCGTGGTCCGAGGTACTTCCACTCGTGCTGCTAGGCATGCGCAGCGCCTGGAAGGACGATCTGCGTTCATCTGCTGCTGAACTCGTGTACGGTGAGCCTCTTCGTTTACCTGGACAAGTCTTATGTCCCAACGACGACTTTTCTGCC
This sequence comes from Endotricha flammealis, assembly GCA_905163395.2. Lineage (NCBI taxonomy): Eukaryota > Metazoa > Arthropoda > Insecta > Lepidoptera > Pyralidae > Endotricha > Endotricha flammealis. The sequence continues at coordinate 7,427,704 of LR990863.1, read as the reverse complement.
GCCGACATCTCCGAGTACGCAACGCGCCTGCGAAGCTACATGTCCAAACTGTCGCCGAGACCAACTTCGTGGCACAGCAATTCACCATTCTACCTGCCGCGTGACTTGCATACTTCTTCTCACGTTTTTCTTCGTCAAGATCACGTGCGCCGTCCGCTTGAAGCACCTTATGCTGGCCCCTTCAAAGTACTGGAGAGAAAGCCTAAGTACTTCATACTAGATGTCAGAGGAAACAGAATCAGCGTGACGGTCGACAGACTGAAACCAGCATACATCACGAAAATACCAGATGTACCTTCACGCGAAGATGCTCCAACTACTACTACCACTCCTGCAGCTGTTAACGTTCCAGCAACCAATACCACTCCTGCAACCACTACCGTTCCTGCTTCTAGTGAACCAGAGAAGCGGACGCGAAGTGGTAGAAGGGTCAGAATACCATATCGACCGTAGTAACGGTCTGAGCGGGGGAGTACTGTGGCGTTGACCGACTCGCCACTTGGACAGTACTCTTTGCTGGCTGAATTGTGGAGCCACAACTCGACGCGTAACGTGGTTGTCGCTGTCCTGCACGGCCGGATAGCGTGGTCTCGCTCTGTGCGTCGGGAGTCGAAATACAGCGATGGTTCGCGCACCACACGGCGCGCGCCGATTTACGAATTCTCTTCCTCGACTGACTTCGCTAGGCGAGCTTTCTGAATTTCTTAATAATGTTTTTATATTTGCTTAGCTGATTAATCTTTGTAACAATTCAAGTTGTAAATATATAATCATTCAGTGTCATCGTGTTGTGCCTTCATTTCCTTCTGAGTTACAAACATACTACATTCTACGGACAGGCTTTTCCATTAGGAGCATACTTTTAAACTACTAATTGGTAGGGTGTTAGCGCTACCGGCACCCTGCCACAACACCGCACATGACAAGACAGTAAAACAAAATACAAATTCAAATGCATCATAGATAAGTGGACAGCATCACCTTCCAACATTTTTTACCTGTCTCGGACGTTGTAAATAAGTACAAACTGGATTTGTCTTCTAACTTTAAGGCTATTAGGGATGAAATCATTAAATGTAAAAGCAAATGGTTTGCAGAAATCAAACCTAACATTTCCGCACCTTGGTTCTCAAAGTTCAATAGTTTTTGTAGTAGGAAATTTTACGTCTGCGCATGGGTCATTGTCGTACAAATTCTCTTCTACACCGTTTTAACATTGTTTCATCTTCTGTTTGTCAGTTCTGCAATAGCCATCGAAATAATATTACTACGTATAGAACGGACACCGCGAACAAAATTTTTGTCCCCATACGTTGAGGCCAATAGATATCAACTCGTTTAGTCATTTGTCTACGCTCATCGTGATCGGTCCTCGGACTTATGACAAAAAAAAACATTGAAAAATGCCGTCATGTTCGATAAAAACGTGTAAAAACCGTTCAACAGTAAGGAAGAAAGATAGCGGCGTGACTTATCATCGCTAAGTATACAAAAAATTAAGTAAAACCAACCAAAACAATTTTTTTTCATTATTTTATAATGCATCATGATTGCATCCGCCATTTCTATGTGAAAATCATAGATTATCAAAAATTAATCGTACAGATGGGATACGTAGGTACTAAGCGTCAGTTAATTTTATAATATAATTTAGGTATTTCTGAATTTTTTGTAGCTTTTTTTTAACCGACTTCAAAAAAGGAGGAGGTTCTATGTTTTTTTTTGGAGGTCCGCCGATTACTCCTTCAATTTTGGACCGATTTTAATCATTCTTTTTTTAAAATAATATGTAATTTAAATATTGATTTTTTAAACTATATTTCCAAAATATTTTCATATACTAGGTAAAATACGTAAATGTGGATAAACTTACTAACTAAGTAAAAAAAAAATAAGTTTCTAGAAAACAAAAAGATGGAAAATGAAACAGCATTTTAAATTTCGACCAACCATTTTCGAACAAATGAAATTCGGGCAAACAAGTTTCGGAGTAAAGATACGTTACCATTCAACACAACTCCTCTTGTCTGGCAGGCGACCGTCTCCTGGTTATTGCATATATATTACAAAATACTTCAATATATAAATAGCTTCACTATAAAGTTAGTTTTGATTCATTATTATTATGCTCAGTTTATTTTTGACTAATATTAAGTTAAGAACAAAAATGTAATCTAGCTTCCTACCTATAAAGCTAATATTATACCTATTTTCTATTAAATTTATTCTATTAAGTTAAATAAAATATTGTAATAAAATAAAATAATAAGTTAGATGTCCAATAGGCAGAATATAAACAAAGTGTCGCCCCTGCGTAGTAATGTCATATTCTATGACTCGGTTGGGGGCGGGGCCAGGGAGGGGCGCGCCCCGCACGGCCGAACGCGGCGCCAAAATTTGAAGGCGCTGTCATTTCTATACGTAGTAATATTATTTCGATGGCAATAGCCCAGATCAAACTTTGGACCACCTTTTTTTTGTTTGTACTTCCTCCTCTGTTCAAAGATTAGTTTTTATTGATCATCTTTTGCAAACTTATAATAGTGCTGAAGAAATCCCGCGCTCTCTTCAGCAACTTCTCTCAAACCCTTCCTGCTATAAACCCATTTTTGATTTCGTCTCTTCTACCTTTTCTGTTTGTATATAAAATGTTATTATTTTATTTATTCTTTTCATTGAATTTAAAAGGAAATTTATCTTATTCTATACTTTCAAAGACTTGGCTTATGCCTTTTACGTATTCTTTTTTACTGTATTTATTTATTACATACGACTTGGCTGTATGGGCTTAAAGCCTCTTTGCCTGCCCTTATAAAAAATTGGGCGAAGAAACAAAAAAAAAAAAACTGACTGACATTTGTCAATTTGAGTATTTTGACAGCTCTTGTTCATATAAAAAGTATCTGTTGCTAAAATTACAACGCATTTGTTGAAAAATTCACCAAAATAACAATAAATTTGTGCTAGTGAGTATTTTCTAATACCATTTTTCATCAATATATATCTATTTAATGGATAATGTTGAATATAATGGTTTATTTTCAGGTTATACCTGCGAAGGTGTACGGCTACGCCCTATTTTGCTATCCCAATAGTTTGATTTTGTGTTCAACATAGGCCTATCAGACACAGCCGTTATGGACATGATGGTCTCGACGTTGCAACAGCAGCGAGCTGTTACAGAACAGCTGAGGCGGGAAGCAGCTATCAAACGAATTCCCGTTTCCGTCGCCGTGGCGGACATTGTCAAGTACATAAATGAGCATGAACAAGAAGATTGTTTACTTGTTGGCTTTTCAAGTCAGAAAGTTAATCCCTTCCGCGAAAAAAGTTCCTGCACTGTTCTTTAAAACATTTTTATTGTATTATGTATGTGAATTCATGGGAATCTTTGTCCAATAACATGGGAATTGTGAATTTTAAATGAAGAGTATATTTAGTGTATGTAATTCAATTATATAAATTGATCTTTTTCAAGCTGTAGAACATTCAGATGCTTTTATTGTAAAATGTCATAGGATACATATCTATTTATTTCAATTTCATCTTGTGTATCTTCAGCTGCTTTGGATACTTTTCTATAAATGGTCGTCGCAAAATTCAATTTTATTGCGAAATTAGTTTATGATTAATATTTAAACAGTATTTGGCATTTGTTGTCCTGGTATTTAATTTTCTGATTTAATAAATACATATGAATTAGTACATGGTTTTATTGCAGCGGTGATTATAAAGATAAATGAAACAAAATACTAGTTACTAAATTTTATATGTGCACATTAAATGAAAGTTTATAACTAGAAATCAATTCCACTATAGGAATTATTGCAACATTAAACAATTCCATGATTCAATAATAATTATACATGTACAAAAAGTATTAACTCTTTGCATACATTGAATAATAAGGTGCATTTACATTAGGAAGATTCACCAAATTATTTAATTATTGTAATTGCTTTTAGTACCAGAGCACTTTGATCAAATGGTTGATCAATTTGTCGACTGATTACATCTGCACCAGAACATCATCAAGTAAATAATGTAATTAATCACACCATTGTTTTCAGATTACCAAGAAATAAGCACATTAGTGGTATGATCAATGAATAATATTAGAGTCCTATTGTTTCAATACTTTTTGTTTGATTACAATGAAAATGATGTCATACAATGGTTCAACTTGATCATATATTATCATAACATAAAGTAAGATACATTTAGATAAAGTATGGCTAGATTGAACATTGTTTACAAGATTTGACTAGTGTAAATCATTTTGCAACACTAATCAAAAATTAAGGCAAAATATTAATTAATTAGCAAAACTTGCATGTTATTAGAAACAAGTTTTCTTGGATAGTATCTATGACCCGTAATTCGAGATATGACAAAACAGGAGATATACGTCATCTGACCCTGAATAGAGACAAATTTTAGGCTTAATTGAGTAAACATTATGCTTCACTACATCACAATACTATTATTTTTAGAACACTGATAAACTGTCACTTGTATGGGGAAGTGCATTTATAATTATCATTTGGTTATATTTTATACATTTTAGTTGCTAACACATCGAAAACGGAATGTGATATAATGAAATTGCTATGGTTAAGATTAGATACTCACTATTTCAAGTGTTAAGGTGCTCTACTTGAGTATGTACTTAAGATTATTACTAGTTTACATAATTACCTAAAAACTGAGATTCATTATGAACATCCAATTAATGTTCTTTGTATGCTACTGTGCTTCAGCTATCTCCATAGGACCTTTAAGACCTAAAATTGAGATCAATAAAAAGGGTACTCCCCATTCTTTGGCAGTAGACATTAATAATACAGGAATATACGTTTGGAATGCTCAGATCACACAGCCCTACAATTACACCCCACAATAGCTTATGGTTTATTATTTATTTTTCTCCTATGGCAGTGGAATTAAACATAGGGAAACTTGTTAAATATCAAATGGTTTGAGCAATTTTGGAATTAAAATAAAAAATCTTACACTAGGGGTAAAACTATATAAAAAAAAATAGTTTACCAACTATCAGTCTTTTGAATTGATGTTGTTTAACAATCTTGTGGCAATTTTTCCCTCAAAAGTTTACAAAAAGAGCAAATTGATACACAAATTATAATATCTAAGAAAAATGTTGTATAATGCTTATGTTCTAGCATATCTATTGTCAGATCAATTATTATAATAAATACATGAGATTGCAATTTAAAGTGAGTTAGATTTTTTCAACTTGCTGGTACCTCCTTTAAAAAACATAGGTACAATTTAAATTTTTAAGAGTTTCAAAACTCTTTCTTAAACCCTGATGGGTACGAAAATTATGTTTAAAATAAAATAATATATGAAATTACATAGAACTATTAAAACTGAAATGTCTCAATCTACAATTTACAATGATTTATCAGTAGGTAGGTGTAGCCAAGTAGCACCTAAACCATTAAATTTCTTCATTCCCTGTATAACACAAATATGTTCAAAAAATAATGTATAGTTTTACTTCATACCATGACAAAGAAATGATTGAATAAACATTTTAATTATATATCTAAACACCTACTCATTCTACAAGATACTTAATATATTCCTTAGAATGTTATCATCAATACAAATAACTTCTGATTTTAGCTCATATTCATAAGATTAGCGTCTTACACTAATTAACAACTATAATTTCATCACATAACTACCTTAGTTTAGCCATTCTAATGAAAATGTCTAAAGGTATGACTGCAGATACAATACGATTTATATGAGTAAGCTGTCTACTTGAAATAAAATTTATATAAAAAAAAACTAAATAAAATCTATGACTAAACAATATTAAAATTTTATTCACATACAGATTTCTACAAAAAGGCCTCATCATTTTGGTGTAATAATTAACTAAATTAGTACATACTATGTTTTACGATCATTCAAATTACTGTAATTTCATATCCCATATTGGGACAAGGCTTGTGAATACTGGTATAATATTCACATTATTTTAATCAGAATAATGAATGGTATAAAATTAACAAATATTCTTTGTAAACTTTTGAGATATACTATCCCTTAAAATAAATTGAGGGTTACATTAGTAGGTTACCATAGAAACTGTTATGTTGGTGTCATCTACACTCTCTCTGGCTTTGGAGGGGAGACATCTTCTGCCCCGTTCGCAACACTCTGGTGATACAGTTTCAGTAGTTCCATTGCATCTTGTGCTTGACGTTTTTCTAGCAATATCCTGCAAAACAAATAAATATTACGGTCATGCTATGAATTACTGAAAGTGATAGGAAAGTGGTAGATAAAATTCTAATAAAAAAAAATCAAATGAATCTTTCTTTAAGTAACCATAATCTGCATGTAAGTATAAATTTATGACAATGCATGGAAGATTATGTTTATAGCTAGTATGAATTAGGTAAATGAACTTTAACAATATAACTAAGTAGGTAGGTACCTACCTAATTTATTATAAGTATTATAATAATACTATTTTATTTATTAATATTATTAAGGTGGCCCACCAAAAATTTGTGACACCCTTTTCAGGGTCCATGTATGTAGGCATAAGTTTTAGATGTAAGCTTTCCATGTGCAATTTATATAAATATATAAAAATGTATGTTATGTACATTAAGAAACATAAAATATTGGTACCTTCCTGAAGCCTCTTTGATGTGTTCTAGAATGATTCTGTTGTCCCTGTCGGTGACGATGTCGGCGAGACTGTCGGGATCCATATCCGACAATAGCTCCAAATCTTGCCCGCCCAGGAGTGATATGTGGCAGAGGTTGTGCTGCAAGCGGCCCACCAGACTCGCCACCTGGCCCTTGTCCCCGAGCGACACTTCGTCGGTCTGGTCGAGAGACACCTGGCATTTCGGCATGTTTGGCCCCCACTTTTCGTTGCCGTGTAGTATCATGAGCGAAGTGTCCGGATCGAGCGTGGAGAAGTATTCCTCATCATCCACTTCAGTTCCATCCGATTCCAGTGCTACAGTCAAGTTCTCAGTGGGGAGCCCTAATTTTTCTGGCACTTTGGCCAACAAATCTTCTAGTGAGGAAGCTACAATTCCTTTCTTCTTTTCACGATTTACATCACAAATCTTGTAAGGCTTATTGATATCGTTTTCCATTGTTTATACTTTAGCACGCACTAGCAAATAAACATTAATTTTTTGTTTGATTCTAATGTATTTTCTGTGTTGTTAAATTTTATTAATAGTTTCGCAATAATTTTCTACTAGTCAGACAAATCAATTTGACATTACTAAATTATTGCCATATAAAAAGTCGATGAACTTTTGGTAGCGAAGTTTTTTTATGGGAATTTATATTATACCTAATATTTTTATAGACTGTCGTTAAAAATAAACAAAAATATTTAGCTTATTGATGTGAGTAAGTAACTAGACAACTGCTTCCAATGAGCTCTTGATTATCACTCCCGTCGAGCGACGCCGGACGCCGCTGCGCCCGCTTTCATATAGCTCGACAGGCTCGTCTCGACTCGACTGCTTTACGTACCTACCTACCTATACAACTAGACTAGGGCTAGACTGTCTAGCTCTAGAGCCTCTAGATAGATTTTCAAAAAGAATGAAAATACTTTACTTGTCTTATTTATTTATACTCTAAGGAAAATACAGTCAGAGAGAAAACTTCTGTTTTTCGCAAGGCAGTAAGAAGGTACCTAGGTATCATTTAGATCGAGCTGATAAATAAAAATATCCTAAAGGTCCTAAAGGTAGGGTAGGTAGACTATACTAGATCCGTACTATATGTATAGTACGGTTTAGTGTGCTATCTACTTACTGTATGTACAATATCACTGGTACTTAACCTATCTGAAAACAACTTCTTTCAAAAATATACTAACAGTCATGGACTGACATGGACCTAGAAAAACACGGCGGACACCATCACTGAAACTAAAAAGTGTAAAGCCCACCATTCACTACACGAACCCGGACCCGACTCGCAACCCGGACCCGACCGCGGACCAATCTGGCGTTGCCCATACCATACACTGCACGAACCCTCCACGAACCCTCCACTCGAAGTATGGCATGTGGGGTTCGACAGGCGCTCGCGGCTTGCAACGAGCCCGACGCCAACCCATTTGACAGTCTGGCGGACCGGTTCGTCGCTTCCATACACAGGCGGATTAGTCCGATGGCCGACCAATCCGCCGGACCAATCTGCGTGTGAATGGTGGGCTTAAGCCACCTCGACCCATAGTAAGCCGGATCGCGTATACGAACGAACCGGCCGGCTTACTATGGTGTGAATGTGTGCGTGCCGGTCAGCCATTACACACTCACACATAGTTACGCCGCCGCCATTAGGGTGCTTCAATTCCACTTCAATTATTTCTTAGCAGATTCCGTCTCCTTTTTTTCTAGGTTCATGCTTACAGTATGTCAGTGACTCCTGTGGTATACAGTGAGTCAGTGACTCCTGTGGTATTCTCACAGGGTATTCTCAACTGAAATTTGAAGACCATAAAGCACTTTGCAGACGGAGGGGCATGGCGTTTTCTCCACAAAGCATAAAAGACATCGTCGGCGACGTAACCTAGTCCGATTTAACATACACAAGACACAAGTTTGCGCGTTTACCGCCCAATTTTCAGTGGCCCCACAATTCCAAGGGACACTCTTATCAACTACCGACAGCTTAGGGATACTTGGTGTCGAGTATCAAGCAACAAGCAACGTCCAGTTTCGCAGTCACATAGAAGACAAGGTCAAGTTGGCATCGAAAAGCTCGGTGGTGTGCTGAAAAGAGCGAAGCGGTACTTCAATCCGGGGCAGAGACTTGTCCTTACTGATATTATAAATGAGAAAGTGAGTTTGTTTGTTTGTTATTCCTTCACGGCTTGACTAAGCAGCCGATCATTATGAAAATTTGCCTACATATTGTTAGGGGTACAGAGCCCTACTACTTTTTATCCCGTGAAAGTATGTCGTTCCAATGGGAAAATAATTTTTCTACTATAGAGGGCGCTGTATCGGCCAACAGATGGCGCCCCAAGTCGCGCTATGGGTTGTTTTGTTGTCAAACGAGATCTATGTCATAAAATTAACGCGAGCGAAGCCGCGGGGAAAAGCTAGTAAGTACAGTATAAATCTCAAATCCGGCCCCAATTATTAAGTACGTACCTACCTACTGCTCTCACCTATGGGCTAGAGCGCCGGCATACCAACTTGGACCTCTTGACTCGACTCAAAGACGTGTTATGAGGGTTGTCGACGATCCCAAGCTAAGAAGTGGTATCGAGCCCCTCAGTCTGCGGAGAGACTTCGCTTCTCTATGCGTGTTCTACCGTTTGTATAATGGGGCTTGTTGCGAGGAATTGTTTGACTTGATGCCTACTGCCACTTTTTACCATAGAACTACTCGTCACCGGCGGGGAATCCAACCTCACACGTTAGAACCGAAATGGTCACGTACTGCGCGGTTTCAGAGGAGTTTCCTCCCGCGAACGAAGCTGTGGAATGAGATCCCCGCCGATGCCCCTGGTGTTGCAAGCGTCCATAGGCTACGGTGACTGTTTACCATCAGGCAAGCCGTAAGCTTAGTGATATAAAAAAAGGTAACCTGAATAGAGACACATTTTTTGGAAATAATATTTCGCACCTACCTACAAGCTACCTAGATGTAGATAAGCAACTTGAAAATACCCTTTAAAAGAACCATTAACATTGCGCTGGGTGGGGGACCATCGGAGTTTTCTCTAGTTAAATAAGAACACAGACAAGCAGGTGGTAGTACAAGGGCGGTCGCCAGGGTCACGTTCGGTCAGAGTGCGGCGCGACGGCTGAGATCAATAGAAAGGTTGTGACGCCCTCCCCATCCGCTGATCTCAGTCCCGATGCAAATTGCAATTTACGATATTCGTGTACAGGCACAAAATGTACAATATTACATACCATACCTACATATTATTACAATAATATTCATGTTCTTCCAAACCAATTAATATACGATAAATATTTTTTAATAAAGAAAGACGAGAGCATATTTTTTGAATAAGTACAGAAAATAATCTTTATGCCAGGGTTATACTACAGTCATTTGAGGCTAAAAAATGAGGTTACCTGGAAAGTTTTCCGGGAGTGTCAAAAATTGGTAATTTTATAGATTTCGATGTGCTCTTTGCGAATCTCCACTTTGCCACCTCGTATCGTTGCCGCTCGCGCCGCCATATTGGAAAAATGGCGTCTAAAAACAGTTTTTTGACAATATCTCCTTTCCAACTCATTTTACGATCAAAATATCACTACATAGTATAAAACAAAGTCGCTTTCTCTGTCCCTATGTCCCTATGTCCCTATGTCCCTTTGTATGCTTAAATCTTTAAAACTACGCAACGGATTTTGATGCGGTTTTTTTTAATTGATAGAGTGATTCAAGGGGAAGGTTTTAAAGTATCATACATTCCAAAATTCCCACGGGAAAGCGGGATACACGCAAACGAAGTTGCGCGGGTTTCGCTAGTATATGTATAAATTAAACTACAAAAAAATCCTATAAATTATGTATTTGTCCTTTTTTTTTTGGAAAATTAATAGTTTTAGCGTAGGTACAGGCGCCGCAAACCATTATACATCTACAGCAACACGCGTTCTTCGTATATTAAAGGGCGGAGCACACCGCGTGCAGCGCAGCACAGCGCCTTGCGTTGCAGCTTATGGCGTTGTAATCTATGCAATATTATGAGAAAGGACACACCAAACGCACGATGCGTAGCTGCGCAGCGCTGTACAGCATCGTGCGTTTGGTGTGTTCTTTCTCATACATCATATTGCATAGATTACAACGCTATAAGCAGCAAAACGCTGTGCTGTGCTGCATGCGGTATGTCCGCCCTTAATGAAAAATATTTTACTATTTTGTTGTGTCGCTTGCATTTTTGGAGCAATGACTACTAAGAACGTCATCATATCATCATATCAACCCATAATCATCCCACTGCTGGGATACGGGTCTCCCTTCAATCGAAGGTGATTAGTGGCTTAACGACTGTCATCTACCGATAAAAGCCGGGACCAACGGCTTAACGTGTTCTCCGAAGCACGGAGAAGCTCGAGATAACGAAACCCATCCAAACGCTGGCTAGGGTCGACGTCGCTTAACTTGTGTGTTCATATTAGAGTGCGACACACGCAACGCCATCGAGCTCAAAACGTAAATAGTTTTATTTGTGAAACTCCATTGCATGAAAGTGAAGTGATTGAAGTAAACCAAATAAAAAATATTTTTTTTAATTTTTGTTTTATACTACATAGGTGGCAAACAAGCTTACAGTCCGCCTGATGGTGAGCGGTCACCGTAGCCTATGGACGCTTGCAATACCGGGAGTAGGTATTACTCGCGTTGCCGACCCTGTAAAACTCTATTAATGCCTCTTTTGAAGAACCCCATATTATAATCTAAAGGAAAGACGTCGGCGGGGATCTCATTCCACAGCCTCAGCGTTCGCGGGAGGAAACTCCTCTGAAATCGCGCAGTACGCGACCATTTTGGTTCAAGTGTGAGAGGTTGGATTCCCCGCCGGTGACGAGCAGTTCGATGGTAGAAAGTGGCCGTAGGCATCAAGTCAAACAATTCCTCGGAACAAAGCCCATTATACAAGCGATAGAACACGCATAGGGAGGCGAAGTCTCTCCGCAGACTGAGGGGCAATACCGCTTATTAGCTTTTGGGATCGTGGACAATCTTCATAGCACGTCTTTGAGTCGAGACAAGAGGTCCAAGTTGGTACGCCGGCGCTCCAGCCCATAGGTGAGAGCAGTACTCCACGTGGAGATTATACAGTACAAGTCTCTGCCCCGGATTGAAGTACCGCTTCGCCCTATTCAGCACACCGAGCTTTTTCGACGCCAACTTGACCTTATCTACTATGTAAACATTTATTTCAGGTAACCAAGACCTATATAAAAATCTATAATTAAAATATTTTGTTTCGTAAGCTAATTTGTATTTTTTGTCACTTTGGTTAGAAATTGTCTGCTTTATGAAAAATTAACGAAAAAGTCTATTAATTAAAAGAATAACAATGCAAATTACATACCATTCGAAAGGGCATGAACTAGAGCTGTTTTCATAGCATTAGAACTACTTTCTTTAGTTATTTTTTTATAGTGAGGCTCATATTATTTTTCTGGTAAGTCTAACCGACAAATATCAATTTAAAAGTAAGCTACATATATTTAAGATAAGAATAAAAAGTAAACTGACCGATTGATCCATTAAAAAAAAAGTTATAGTACTTCAAGTTCAATAGGAAGAAAGTATCTTGAAAATTATAAAAAAAAACATTCAAGAAAAACTATGGGCCCTAGATCAAAATTTTTTGACTCAACAAGTAGCAAACCATCTCACCTTTCTGTCATTATCTCATGTTCAATCCTCTACCAAACACTCTGTAAATCTCCATATCGTAAAAACTTCGTTAGCGCGGTTCAGGATTTTAGTGCTGCCGTCATGTGTTCGCATTGTGAACTTTTTCTTCACTCTGTGGTTCTTCTGTATGGCGATAGGCGTCGCCACACACGATAAAAAAAACGTGCCACTTACTCTACCACATGGTGGAGTGGAAATGAGTTTTTGGCCAAAACGAGTTGTTGTTTGTTGAAGTAGACTTTGCGGGGCCCGTACGCTAAAACTATTGATTTTATAAAAAAAAGGTTAATACATAAATTATAGGAAATTTTCTCTAGTTTAATTTATACATACATATTTTCATTGTAAAATGAGTCGGAAAGGAGATATTGTCAAAAAACTGTTTTTAGACGCCATTTTTCCAATATGGCGGCGAGAGCGGCAAAGATACGAGGTGGCAAAGTTGAAATTCGCAAAGAGCACATCAAAATCTATAAACTTATCAATTTTCAACACTCCCGGTAAACTTTCCAGGCAAAACTACCAAATGACTGGATCAGTATGCCTGGTTAAATAAAATTAATTTCCTTGAACATTACATCTGCCACTTCTGTCACTTTTGTGACTTAAACTCCAGAAGTACTTACCTACTATAAATTTTATAACTTTAGGTGTTTAAATTATTTTAGTTTTCAGTTTTCGTTTGGCACGGTGGTCCACCTCTATCTTCGAAAGTCTTATGTTTAGAAATTAAAAAAAAAATAATGGTAGTAGTCCATATGCGGAACCTTCAATAAAAACTATAACGGTTAAGTAGGCTCTACTAGTTACCGACTAATAGCCGACGAACTTATAAAATAAAATTTATTTGCTGAAAACTTACAAAATGTGATAGAATTTGATATTGGGCTCAACTGAAGGCAAGCAAAGCACAGCAAACACGGAACCCTCCATTGTGCGTGGCCCGACACGTACTTGCCCGGTTTTTATTTTTACTTTGAAGCTTCGTTGAAGCATAGATATAAAGCGAATCAAGTTGAATGGGCCACGGCGCGTGAATATTTAATGCCGTGCTTATTGGATATATTCAGTTTTATAAATTATAATTAGAAGGACAGTTTGATGAATAATAAGTCTCCAATTAATTAATTAGGTACTTTTTCCTGCGAGTAAAACATGCAGTGTACCTAGGATTCGAAAGAGCTTTATTAGGCCTATTTGAATAAAAATATTTTGAATTTGAATATTTTGAATTTGAATTAGGTTACCGTTAAATAAATACACCGTTAAATAAAAGAAAAAATCCACAATTTCGAGAGTTTGAAATACTTTTTACTTGTCTTATTACTTTTTTATATCAATAAGGTGCAAACAACCTTACGTTACGGCCCACTTGATGGTAAGGTATTACTTACTTAGAAAATGCTAGTTGTTACCTGAAACCGGGATGAAAATCGTAGTTTTTTAATTTAATGAACAGATAGACAGACGCAGCGCCAGCGTAGGACGTTATTTTGTAAATATGAAAGTCGCCTATACACGTTGGATAATTACTATTATTAAGGGTAATCACTTCAGTTACGAAGTAACTATAAGTAAGTACTTAATTATCATTTTATATATAAAGGTTTTTAGGGTTCCGTAGTAAACTACAAGGAACCCTTATAGTTTCGCCATGTCCGTATGTCTGTCTGTTTGTCTGTCTGTCCGCGGTCTAGCGGCTAGACGCTTGATGCTAGAAAGCTCTAATTTGGTATGTATACACATATTAACAATGTTAACAAAGTACTGAAAGAAAATTTAGAAAAAAAAAATTTTTTTTGTGGTGCTTCCCCTACATGTAAAGTGGAAATTAATTTTTTTTCACGCCCACCCCATATTGTGGGGTATCGTTAGACCGGGTCTCTTTAAAACATTGAGAAGATAATTTTTCAATACAATGATCCGTTTCGGAATTATTTACATTTATCGAGGCAATTTTCGTTTTGCACGGTGGTCCTACCCCCTCTATCTCCGAAAGTCTTATGTTTAGAAATTTAATAAAAATCATGGTAGTAGTCCATATACTGAACCTTCAATGAAAACTATAACGGTTGAGTAGGTTCTACTAGTTACCGAGCTATAGCCGACGAACTTATAAAATAAAATTTCTTCGATGAAAACTTACAAATGTGAAAATGGAATTCGATATTGGACTCAACTGAAGGCAAGCAAAGCACATTAAATACGGAACCCTACATTGTGCGTGGCCCGACACGTACTTACCCGGTTATTTAGTAAGTACCAACATCTATTTTCCAGTAATGACGACGTGGTAGGTTATCGCTGTACTGTATAAGTAAACATATTACTTCAAAGCAACTTCAAAAATGTTTTATACGACGTATTACTTACACTTTTTATCGCCGTCGGCCCAGCAGCCTACATGCAATACAATATTCACCTCTAACACCATACCTAACCTTCATAAAACATGTTACAAGAAAACTTTAAGACCTGTTGTGCTTGTTTTATTTACGTAACATTGCAAATTATTTAAGTAAGTAGCTTTGTATGTCGCAATTTGTGTCTTAACAAAGTATTTGCCTACCTTCTACGACAAAATGGTAGCAACAAGCGGAATTAATGTTTGTATTATTAAATGCCAGGGTCGCACCGAGGTGGAGGAGGTGGAAACAAAGGACGCATCTGCAATACAGCTGAAATTGTAATTTCCCACGGGTTTACCTAATAGACTCCTTATGACATTAATGTCATTTTACAAGCTTGCTTCTGCCCTTCCACAGCTCCCATGACTACGTAAGTTATCATAAACCTACCTACACCCTGCAAGGTATAATAAATGTTATACTACCTACTGGAGTAATGGAACAACAGTATTGTTAGAAGGACAGACAATAATATTCATATTATGAAGTCGTTTGGTCCCAAAGAGAGCTTGAACATGCTTTTCTTATACGTATCGTGGGATAAACTAACGATACTCAAGACAAATACATATTTAAAGTTTGACACAAATGTTTGTTTGTGAAGATCTGTGCTGGAAGTATCAAGTAATAGTATACTTACATGAGACTATCAGAGAACCCGGAACCTATAAGAATAAAGAAGAAGAAATATCGGGAATAAACGAAACGAAGTTACCTCGGCTTCTTTTCATGATTTTCGGACATGTATATCAAAAGTAAAGTGTCATTTCGCATTCTTGACCCCGGCTTCAAGAATGATACGATACTCATTTCGTTATAATAGCGGTAATATCATACTACCTGCATTATTTGCACACGGCTACGGCTACTGTATTAGAATTTTCTACACATATTTTATGGCATTGATATTAATTTTCTCAACTCATATCCGTTTCCTTTGTTGTCGACCTCGATGTTTGTCGCTGGCTTTCGATGAAACGAGGCTGAATATTATAATGGTAGTCCTCTCGAAATTAGTGCGTCCCAATAAAGAGTTGTAAATTTTGTCTGTTGTTGTTGTCAGTTTCCATAGAAAACAACCTTTATAAAACAACAGCTTTTATGCCCGCGACTTAGCCCTCGTGAAGTTCCGGACCCGTCCCCGTGGGAACCACATTTAATTTCGGAAAAAGCTATAGCCTACAAACAAACAATCAAATCTTTCCTCTTTATAATATTAGTATAGATTTAAGTTCTAAAATATTATGAATCCTTTTATTTAGATAATAATAAAATACCCGAATCTCATCAAAAAGTATGATTGATGATTTTTGTTCTCTTCTGACGCTTTACTAACATTATTTATTATATATAAGACTATACAGTGTTTGGAAATTCCGAGGGCGGTCTCAATTTGCAAATGGACCGGATGCCTGATAATAATTTATGTATAGCATTCATACGTGTGCACTTGGTAAAGAACCACTCACATGAATTTGACGATTAACCTATCGGTATCAAATTAGTTTGAGTTTGCTACTATTTAGGTAATATATAATAAAATTGTCTTAAACCAAAGCACATTTTCATCTGGAATCACTATTGGAATACTTACAAATAGTTAGTTACAGTTACAACCATACAATTTGAGAAATATAGACACGTTTTTAGGAAGCCGAAGGTAACTGCAGTTTCCCCACGGGAAATCGATGTAAACTCAAGAGTGATTACAGGTCTCTAAGGAATAACTTACTTAAATTATTTACTTGCGAAACCCGCGCAACTTCGTATGCGTGTATCCCGCTTTCTCGTGGGAATTTCAGAAAATACTATACGTAAAAACCATCCTCTTGAATCATTCTATCTATGAAAAACACCGCATCAAAATCCGTAACGTAGCCTTAAAGATCTAAGCATACATAGCGACAGACAGAACTCGACACGGGGGGAATGAACTTCAATTTATATTATGTAAAGATTTGGCGGTGTAGAGCTCCTAAACTTAATTAATAAGTTCTGATAACTCAATTTTATATTATGTATTACTGTCCGTTCTGATTTCACGGCTACCGCGCCGCGGCACCAGTACCCCGATTGTAATGTAAATCTCATTATCTACTTATATGCCACAAACTCAAACGCCAAAAGAAAATTAATGTTTTCGTAATAAATGTGAGAAAAGTCGCGGAAATACTGTAGTAGGTACATAAATAGTATCATAGAGTCACACCATTACATTACAGGATAATTTTGAATCTCTTTATGGTATCTACCTATTTAAAAATATGCTCTTAAATTATTGCTACTATGAAAAAGGGTATGAGATATAAACACGTTTTTTAAGCAATAAAATAATAATAACGTTAGTAGAGGAAGACCCAATAGATGAAGGCAGGACGCGACGCTAGTCTGTGATGAGTGGAGAAGAGGTGGAGGTCTTTGCCCATTCGTGGGACACAATACCCTCCGGCTAAGAAAAAAATCATTACCTATTAGATAAGCGATCGTTTCATAATCTCATATGGACAAAGACGGCGGCAATTGCTAGTATGAAATAAAACGGGCGTTATTTTCCGTGAAGGCAGGTGAGTGTTTCGCGGGTACTCCCAGTGGATGTTGCTTCAGTAAAGTGACACTGTAAAAGCTGTAACCACCATAATGCACACAAAAAGGTTTTACTTTATACTTTTTAATGCCGTTTTTGTGAGTCACTTAGTAAGTGATGACCACATAGACACTAGGGAATTCACTGAGATATATGCCCGGCATCTGAGGCATCACATAGGCTGATATTTTGTAAGAATTACCACCAAGTTAACCGGTCAAAAATTTCATTGTGGTGCGAGAAGTAAAAACTAAACTGAATTATTAAATTCCGACGCGAATTAAAAATAGTTTTTAACAAATTATTACTTAGATAATATAAATTTTGTACTAAATTTATTTCACTTTAACAATTTATAAACCCTACTACCCTGAACAGTAGTGGCTTGTAAATGCGCCGATATCGCAGTGGTATCATCCACTTTCTATGCCTGCCAGAATGCCAGTCCTTTATTTTTTAAGCCACAAAAAAATTATATGTAAAACATTTTTTTAGAAAATAAATCTCGACGGTTAAAGGTCAACCTACAGAAGAAAATTCTCAGAGATATTTCGTTTGTTCATTGGAGTGTAAAATTTTATAAGCCAATATTGTGTAAAACGAACTTTGTACTGCAGACCATGTGACCTTTGTGTCAGCCGGTATTCAGGTCGAGGTCGTATTTGTGACCTCAGGTTCCCTCGGGCATATTAGGTCCGCGGTAAAGTAGTATTCACAACATGGCCACAAATGGACGACCGCCAATATATTGGTAGGCAGGCTGGCACGTGCCTTTACGACATTTTAATTGCAATGAATTGAAGTGGAACTTCTTTCACTTTTTCTTTTTAGGGTTCCGTACCGCAAAAGGAAAAACGGAACCTTATAAGATCACTTTGTTGTCCGTCTGTCTGTCTGTCTGTCAAGACCCTTTTTCTCGGGAATGCGTAGAGGTATCAAGTTGAAATTTGAACCGTATACTCAGGTCTACGGCCCCATGAATTTGTGAAAATAACAATTTTCTAAGTTTACGTAAAAAAAAGATACGGCGTTTTATTTAGCATATTTCAACGTTCTGAAGGAAATCAAAACGGGGGCTACTATGAAATCGAAATTCCGAAAACACGAACTGACGTTTCGTTGAATTCTTACCAGTTTTGAACCTTATTCTAAACTAGTAATTAGTGATGGGCAGGAGAACATTTCCGTTCCGAGAACTTTCTTGGAACGAGAACATTCTGAAACATTCTCTTGAACGGAGAATTTAAGAGAATTTACGGAAATTTAAGAGAATCTACACCAAGTATGTAGACTTTTTAATTTTGACATAAAAATAGATGACTATGCATGTAATTTCAGTAGCTATGAATGCCATAGTGAAGATACATGTCTGGTAGGTAGTTATAATGACGTTACATTTGATTTTCTATCTATATATATAAAATGCTTTGTCCTGACTGACTGACTGACTGACTGACTGACTGAGAATCAACGCACAGCCTAAACCGCTCATCGTAAAAATCTGAAACTTGGCAGGTGGACCTATTATATGACGTAGGCGTCCGATAAGAAAGGATTTTTCGAAATTCGAACTCTAAGGGGGTGAAAAAGGGGGGTAAAGTTACTATGGGACAACTTGATTCCTTGGTCCAATCTACTTCAAATTTTGCATAAAAATTGTTTAAGAGAATTGATGGAAGACGTGATTCTTATTTTATTGAAATTCTTTAAAAATATGTATTTTGTGGGTAATTTGCTTCGATTTGATATCAATACTCATACTCTTTAGTGCTTTTGATTCAATTACATTTCATTTTGACACATCCGTGAAGTGAAGTGTGTCATCTGTCATGTAATATTTTTATAAATTGTGAATATTCAAACAAAATAATGTCGTCGTACTATTTATTCTGTTTGTGATCTCGGAAAACAGCTAAAATTCTAACTATGATTAGAGCGGACTGAATCATATTCATCGATGATAAACAGTAAGTAATTAAATATTAAATTTATAATATTTGACAGGGTTCAAGTTAAATTGGTCAATGGTTAAATGGCATATTGATATTGTCTCTTTCTCACTTATAGGAAATCTCATTACGTCGACTCGCTCTAATATTTCGTAGTGTTGTTGTAGGGATGGTTGTAGGTATTGAAATACCCATATACTTATACATTTTTTTACGGAAGTGGTCGTAAAACAAGCTCAGGAATATGGATCATTTGATATTAAATGATTACCGTCGACTATGGAGCACAGAGATTCTAGGGTCCCTGACCCGTTGCCGACCTATAACAGGAAAAGACAGGATATATAGCAAGAAATAGTATAAGGAAGGAGTTGGATTCTTTTTATACCACAAAGGTGGCAAACAAGAGTTTCGGATATTTCACTCTCCGAACCGAATATTCTGTATAAGGGTGGTACTTCACCGGTCGGGTTAGCCTATTTCATAAACGCCCACTCCAAAGATTGTAATGAGAAGTATTTAAATAGAAAAATAATCATGTATACATATGAAAATGTTTTGTCTTGACCGTGAGACCTGAAATTTGGGTGTGTGATGTAGGCAACCGATTAGAAAGAATTTTTTGAAATTCCCACGGGAAAGCGGGATAAACGCAAACGAAGTTGCGCGGGTTTCTCTAGTTTATATATATAAAATGCTTTGTCCTGACTGACTGACTGACTGACTGACTGAGAATCAACGCACAGCCTAAACCGCTCATCGTAAAAATCTGAAACTTGGCAGGTGGACCTATTATAAGACGTAGGCGTCCGATAAGAAAGGATTTTTCGAAATTCGAACTCTAAGGGGGTAAAAAAGGGGGGTAAAGTTACTATGGGACAACTTGATTCCTGGGTCCAATCTACTTCAAATTTTGCATAAAAATTGTTTAAGAGAATTGATAGAAGATGTGATTCTTATTTTATTGAAATTCTTGAAAAAAATGTATATTGTGGGTAATTTTCTTCGAGTTGATATCAATACTCATACTCCTTAGTGCTTTTGATTTCAATGACATTTCATTTTGACACATCCGTGAAGTGAAGTGTATCATCTGTCATGTAATTATAAATTGTGAATATTCAATCATAATGTCGTCTATTTATTCTGTTTGTGATATCGGAAAAACAGCTAAAATTCTAACTATGTATAAAGCGGACTGAATCATATTCATCGATAATAAATAGTAAGTAATTAAATATTAAATTTTATAATATTTGACAGGGTTCAAGTTAAATTGGTCAATGGTTAAATGGCATACATATTGATATTGTCTCTTTCTCACTTATAGGAAATCTTATTACGTCGACTCGCTCTATTATTTCGTAGTGTTGTTGTAGGCTGCTCAAAACAACAAGCTCAGGAATATGGATCATTTGATATTAGGTGATTATCGTCGACTATGGAGCACATAGATTCTAGGGTCCCTAACCCGTTGCCGACCTATAACAGGAAAAAACAGGATATAGCGAGAAATAGTATGAGAAATGAGTTAGATTTTTTTATACCACAAAGGTGACAAACAAGAATTTCGGATATTTCACTCCCCGAACGAAACGCATTGCTGCTTCACGTCAATATTCTGTATAAGGGTGACTTTTCACCGGTCGGGCTAGCCTATTTCATAAACGCCCCACTCCAGAGATTGTAATGAGAAGTACAAAAATAGAAAAAAAAAATCTAAACATATGACAATTTTTTGTGTGTGTTCTGAAAAGTGTGGTGTATGATGTAGGCAACCGATATGAAAGGATTTTTTGAAATTCCCACGGGAAAGCGGGATAAACGCACACGAAGTTGCGCGGGTTTCTCTAGTATAATATAAAATTCAGAGTCCTGTCTGACTGACTGACTGACTTAACTATATATCAACGCACAGCCCAAACCGCTGGGTCTAGAGATTCAAAATTTGGAATGTAGGTTCCTTACAACGTCTAGGGATGTACTAAGAAATATTTTTTCAAAATTCGCACGGGAAAGCGAGATATACGCAAACGAAATTGCAAGGGTTTTACTGATCCGCTGGGTCTATTGATTCAAAATTTGGAATGTAGGTTCCTTACAACGTCTAGGGATGTACTAAGAAATAATTTTTCAAAATTCCCACGGGAAAGCGAGATATACGCAAACGAAATTGCAAGGGTTTTACTGATCCGCTGGGTCTATTGATTCCAAATTTGGAATGTTGGTTCCTTACAACATCTAGGGGTGTACCAAGAATGGATTTTTCAAAATTCCCACAGGAAAGCGAGATATACGCAAACGAAGTTGCGAGGGTATATCAACGCACAACCCAAACCGCTGGGTCCAGAGATTCCAAATTTGGAACGTAGGTTCCTTACGACATCTAGGATTTTTTTAAATTCCTAAGGGAAAGCGAGAACGAAAATGAAGTTGCAACGGTTTTACTGATCCGCTGGGTCTATTGATTGATTCCTTACGACATCTATCATTCGTTTGTTTCGGATGAAGACTTTCATAGTAGCCTTCGCTTTTTTTTACTTTTCAATGACTTGACGTTTAATGTGTCAAATTATATCGTCTCTTTTTCTTTTTAACGACGTCATGTTACATTTTGTATTATCTTTGTGACTATCAAGTTATAAACTGTGCACACCATTCTTTAAAAAATATATTTAATGCTACAAATTGATATAGTGCCCATTTGTATGTGTACCGTTAGAATACATAAAATACGTTAATATGTCCATTAACTTAAGATTACCTAAATCTAAAGATTTCTGATACGGTCTGTTATAGTATAAAATTTTAATTAAAAAATTTCATATTGCACTTTACCTTTATTTTGCGTAATAACGAATTCACTTGCGGAAGACAGTGACACTTTTGAAAACATTTTGAATTAACGAGAAATGAGAAACGTGTTTTCCTAGTTCTAACTAGGAAAATGTGTTTCTCCGAAGTACGTTTTAACTAGTACAGTCAACAAAGGAGTTGACTGACCCCCCTCTGTACATATGATTAAAGATTTCTAAACATTGCGTGAAGGGATTTACTTGAAAATTTGTAATTACATAGTACAATATGAATACTATCTTCTATATATATAAAAATGAAACCCGTTTTCCGTTGTCACGACATAACATGAAAACGGCTTGACCGATTTGGCTGATTTTTTTTTTGTAGTTTTCTAATACTCTGTACAAGGTTCTTACGGTAAAAAATTAGGGGTAGGGTGGGGGTAGGGTAGGGGTAGGGTAGGGGTAGGGTAGGGGTAGGGTAGGGGTAGGGTAGGGGTAGGGTAGGGTAGGGGTAGGGTAGGGGTAGGGTAGGGTAGGGGTAGGGTAGGGGTAGGGTAGGGTAGGGTAGGGATACACGCAAACGAAGTTGCGCGGGTTTCGCTAGTCTATATATATAAAAATGAAACCCGTTTTCCGTTGTCACGACATAACATGAAAACGGCTTGACCGATTTGGCTGTTTTTTTTTTTGTAGTTTTCTAATACTCTGTACAAGGTTCTTACGGAAAAAAATATTAAGAAAATCCCCCAGAAAGATTGAAAAAAAAAAAACGAAACAGTACCCGGGCGAAGCCGGGCCGGGCAGCTAGTTGTTAAATAAAATTTCAAGTAAATCCCTTCACGCAATATTTAGAAATCTTTAATCATATATACAGAGGGGGGTCAGTCAACTCCTTTGTTGACTGTACTAGACTAGAGAACAACTAAGCCAAAACGGAATGTGTGACAGCAGGTTCGTTAGGTTCTTGTGGCCCCACGCCCAAAAATAGGATTTTTTGAATGTTTTATTCAAACTAGAACCTGTTTTATGGAATTTACCGTATGCCTGGTCATTAGTCTATAGATTACCTAGTGTGCCATACTACGATTATAGATGTGACGTATAAATAAATGCAATGCAAAGTTACACACGCGCCTCGCTAGGTGGCGGGTCGGGGCAAGCACTTTTGCCCAGGCTTAGCTACGGGACGGACGCGTGCGGAACGGGGCATTGGAATATAGCAAACGTTATTGTGTTTTATTACGAACCAAACAGTGGACATCACAGTGGCGACGAGGATGGGATAGGTAAGAGAATATTGTCCACACATTAATAAAAAACAGGAGAAAATAGTTATCTATTTGACCTTAATGTTCTTATGCAATAGTAGACATGTTGCAGTAAAAGAACCTACAAAGTGTATGAATATATAAATAATACTGGATATTTGTGTATTCGTCATTAATTAAATCATAAATTTCTTTCAATCAAAATTTATCAACGCTAAATTTAAATCTAGTTAGTAACGAGTAATGGCCATGCACCTCCTTTGCATAATAATTATGATATGCGCCGGGTGGTCGAACGCAGTGCGTTTTACTTCTACCTACTTTTATTTACACTTTGTTGAAATATCGGTAAAATTTCAAATTTTACGTTCTCTAAGAGGTTTAAGATATTTATTTCTCATAAAAATTGCAATGTTAATTACTTATACGAGAAAACAATTTATGTACACAAAGTAGTCTTAACAATAATATATGTAGTCGATCGACGTGTGTCGTTGATAGACGTATCAATAACTGACGAATGGTTAGTATAACGAATAGACTAACCAGTATGGTAGATAGATAGAAACTCTATACTAATGTCAAAAAAATAAAATAAATAAAAAAATATTAATCAATTTGAAACGATTTCAAATCACTACATTGCAATGCAATAAAGCACCTAAAGGCAAGCCAATCTGATTCAAACACAATCATTGAAATTGACTGGAAATCCTGTGCCAAGTATACTGGAACAGAATACAGTCGGAATATAATAGTGGCAAAAAATTAGCACACAAAAAGTTCATCAACGTATCGCAAGGGTATATCAAGTTGTTGTTTATCAAGTAGGTATTTTAGAATTTTGTTCTAAAAGTAATTTTGCTATGAAGTAATCGCAAAGGAGGGTATGTTGTTCCAACATTTTGTGGCTTGATAACGAAAACTACCTCTGAAAGCTGTTGTTTTGTGCGAGTGTACCGCCAATAAAAATCGATTCGGTCGCGTACTATAAAAAGAATGTGAAAGAGGAAATTTAAGCTTAGAATATAGGTATTGTGGCCGTTTAAATTTTAGAAGGTCAAATAATAAGCAAGCAAGATGCAGTTTTCTGCGCGAATTCATGTTTAAAATGGCAGCGCTGTTTAAATATGGTGTAATGTGTGAGCGAGGTGGAATGTGGTACCTACATGAATACCAAATTAAGATCACACTGACCATGGATAAATAAATTATTTCTATGGTCGATCCTTGGTCGATACAATTTACGTACGGTCAGGAGCAGGTCGACCTTTACATATTGGACTTTGTACCGTTCTTAAGTTCTATATCATAAGAGCCAAAATTGTACATGCACAATGAAATTTAATATCAATCAAGTTCTATATACTGGTCAAATTGTAGGCGATCAGTACAAGTATGTACGAAATTCTATGAGTAAACGGGGTAGGTAATCTAAAAGCAGATCACGAAATACTAATCGCACATTTTAATAATGGGTATCCTAAGTTATTAAATTTTTAATATATTTTATAAGTTACTCATTTCAAAGGTTCATGCAGGGTATATTTAGGACCTAAATCTATAGTAGTGCATTAGGGTCTTCCTAAATTAATACACTATCTCAATATCAATGTTAAATAAAAAAATAATAAGGGAATGAAATTAGATGATGATTATTATACTTACTCTGAATAATTATTATTTCTTATTATAGTAGATACCTACCTACAGTACCTACCCTCACATTTCACATACGATTGCGAACATATTTTACATTGTGACCATAATACGTTGCAAATACATTTATTACCTACCCACCCAAGTCACTCAAAAAATATAATTGGATCAAATAACCAAATGTTTCAAAGGGAAACCTGTCAATTCCAATTTGGATCACATTAAATTGTGGAGCACCATGAAATTGGAGCTGAAGCACCATTAAATTGGAGCAACGATGAGTCGATGAAAATCGAATGGTACCTAAATTGAGCAATGATGAGTCGATGAAAATCGAATGGTACCTAAATTGTCTATATCATGAAAATGATATCAAAAAATGATCTTGTACTGACAAGATCAAGAGGTGGTTCGGTGAAAACCGGGAAAAAAATTGTCTATATCATAAAAATGATAAAAAAAAAAATGATCTTGTATTGACAAGATCAAGAGGTGGTTCGGTGAAAACCGGGAAAAAATTGTCTATATCATGAAAATGATATCAAAAAAAAAAATGATCTTGTATTGACAAGATCTTGCGGTGGTTCGGTGAAAACCGGAAAAAAATAATAAAATAAAAATGTCTATATCATGAAAATGATATCAAAAAAATGATCTTGTATTGACAACCGGAATATATATTATATTTTTGAGTGACTTGGTGAAAAAAAAAACAAATACCAGTGGTAGTTTGTAAAAAAATAAAAAAAAATAAAAAAAAATTAAAAAAAAAATAAAAAAAAAACAACCCATTCCACTTTAGAATTGTGTGGAACGTTCTACTTATCCAAATTAGCTATGTAATAGGTTTATGGCCACAATTTATAATTTATGAATTAACAAAATCTTCTTTTCTCTTCTTTTCTCAAAATGGATCAAAACCCCATCAAACTAGTGATGCAACGATTAGGATTCGGATCAATCGTAATCGCCGATTATCAGCATTTTTACGATTAATCCTAGGGTTCTAATCCCTTTGTCTTTGCCATCGAACAAAAAATTCAAACTCGCAAAAGAGAACCCTAATAATTTGCAAATGCTGTGTTTTTAAACAAAAACTTATCTGTTATTAATTTTGAATATTAATATTATAACCAATAAATAGAGTCATATTATGAGCCATTATGAGGTACTTCAAGTCAGTTAGCATTTCCTTTCCTCAATAATCCTAATCTTAATCCGAATCCCCAAAATAGAAATCGGTGCATCACTAATACAAACACGAACACGATATATATCGTTCTCGTGTCTCACATCGACTCATGCAAGTCGCGAACTCCATCTCAGGTACTGACTGGTATTATATTAATACAAAGCAGAATCCAGCAGACTTGATGAATCTAGGTGTCATGCCTCAATCCTTGCAGTCATACACTTTATGGTGGCTAGGCCCAACATGGCTGATCCTAGATCAAGCACAGTGACCTATAAACACTGATCAGTGTCTTGAGTTTAACCAGACATCTGAATCCTTACCCACACAATATAAAGTGGCAAATGTCATTGACCGGAAAATGTCATATGCATATAACAGATACATAATTATTTGCCTATAAGCCCTTTTCTGGGTAAATGTCCAGGGATTCTGGCAATAATTCTAATATTATAAAAATGTTAAAATATGGGAACAAATGGAAACGAAAGTTACAATTTTCAATCAAAAAGTATAGTGAATTTAATGTGTTTTTGTCATATTTAGGTTGATCTAATTAAAATGTATCTGTTTACATTCCCCATTATCATAGAGTATGACTCGATGCCTATAATTGATAGGCTTGAGTTGGTGTATTGGCATGAAGAGTAATGCAATACATTGTATTGTAGTATGTTAAGGTCAAGAGAACTAAGTAAACAGTATACTTAACTGAAACTTGCATTGCAATGATTGGATTTCAGTTAAATGTAATTTTGAGAATTATGTATACATATATAGGTATTTGTTATTTGTGATACAATGTGTACAAAACAAACGATGTAAACGTTTGGAACTTAAACCATTTTATGAAATTACAAAACAAACGATTAAAGCGTTTGGAATTTAAATACATACATAGTTGTTGTTGTGTGACATATGATGAAATCAAATTATTATAAAGTTTGGAGGAAATGTTATGGTTATACATATCATTTGTTATTTATGATTTATGATATGAACCTAATTTATCTAGTTTGAAACCTAGCATTTGAATAGACAGACTGTTGTTGTTTGTAATTCATAAGCACGGTATAAAGCTAGGATAATTTGAAGCAAATTTTAATTAATTTTATTTGTTTTATAATGATCTTACATTAAAGTTTTCAATTGATAGAGTACTAGGGAATAGTCCAAAATGAAAATATAATTTCATTAAATGAAATCATTGTTAGCAGTGGAATAGTTTCATCCAGTCTTATGTAATAACTCGCTATAAGGTAACAAATTAAATGTATCTTATATTCAGCTATAACTAACTTGTAGTATTAAACTATATCTCTTTATTTTAACTAACAAGTTGCTTGGTTCAAGTTATTATAATTCTACATAATTAGATACTTTTGAACTGTGAAACTGCAGTCATTACTGTTTTTATATTTTGCTAACATTGTTTAGATTAACTTCTTAACTTTATTTAATGATATAATATAGTCTACTTAAAAGGAGACGCGAGAATGTTTTGCTTGACTGTCATACTAAAATAAGACCAAATTAATTATGTATGTATGATTATTATCAGTGGCTATCATTTGGACGTGTCTTGCGAAAGGTTAATTGTTACCTTAATTAGTGTCATTTTTATAATTAAAGGAAAGGTAGACGTCATCATGCGATTATTCTCGCTATATAAAAGGCTCATTGTTGTTCAATTTGCCATTACCAGTTGTATGTATTCTAAACACTGTAACAATATTAAAATAATTTAATGAAAAAATAAATAAAAAATAATAACAATAATAATGGAAAAAGGCCGTAACTGGGTTTCTTTCGCCATTTCTTTTCCCCAGTGGTCAATTTGCTTTGCTTCCGAAATGGTGGTAGTTTATAAAGTAGCTTATTTATTTTATATTTAATTTTGTAAAAGGTAGATGTGCCATACTACGATTATAGATGTGACGTATAAATAAATGCAAT
The DNA here is from genome assembly GCA_905163395.2 of Endotricha flammealis. Lineage (NCBI taxonomy): Eukaryota > Metazoa > Arthropoda > Insecta > Lepidoptera > Pyralidae > Endotricha > Endotricha flammealis. The sequence continues at coordinate 7,399,458 of LR990863.1, read as the reverse complement.
GCAAAGTTACACACGCGCCTCGCTAGGTGGCGGGTCGGGGCAAGCACTTTTGCCCAGGCTTAGCTACGGGACGGACGCGTGCGGAACGGGGCATTGGAATATAGCAAACGTTATTGTGTTTTATTACGAACCAAACAGTGGACATCACACCTAGGAAGTCTGTATATTATCTAGTTGATGTAAGAAGTGAATAATTTTTTTCCAACCTCACACGCTAGAACCAAAATGGTCGCGTACTGCGTGGTTCCCGCGAACGCTGAATGCAAAGTGCTGAAGCTGTGGAATGTGATCCCCGCCGAGGTCTTTTCTTTAGACTTTATTATGGAGTGATATATGCGCGAGTGATACTCCCGATGTTGTAAGCGACCATAGGCTACGGTGACTGCTTACCATCAGGCGGGCCGTAAGCTTGTTTGCCACCTTAGTGGTATAAAAAAAAATGATTTCTACGTACGGAACCCTCGGTGGGCGAGTCCGACTCGCACTTGTCCGATTTTATTTATTTAAATGCCGCCCTGCTTTTTTACAAGTCCCTAAAACCATGCCATAAACACAGACAGATAGGACTTGCTTCCTCTATTGATGTGATAGGTAATATGTCTCGCTGTATATCAGATATATGAGAAGGATAGCGTCAAAATGCTATTAATCTTTGTTCACCCCTCCACCCCTGGTCAACAAACAGTGCCATCAAGGAGCATTCTTCAAACACCAGAGGGTATCATGTAACGAGTCACCTCGCCTTTGTTTGTTAGCTTTTATTACTGTACCTTTTGTTAAGGCAGAATTTTTATTTCCCAAAGAATTCAAGTTTTACATGGAAGAACTGTTTGCCTTTTTTGAGCTCCATTTATTTTATACTAGCTGTGCCCGCGGCTTGTGACTAATCTTAATATATATACGAGAAAATCACTGACTGATTCATCACGAAATCTCCGAAACTACAAGTGCCAGGAGTCTCAAATTTTGCATGGGGGTGGGTTCCTTTTGGGGCGTAGGTGCATTAGTCACAAGTCCAATTCCACGTGGCCGAAGCCGCTGGCACAGCTGACGGATTTAACAGTCTCCTATTACTGTAGTTTTCCCCGAGACGTCAGTGTTCTTCATTGCTCATTGTCTATTTGCTCGCCGCTGTTAATCTTGGCTACCTACTGTGTACAAAAACCTGTTGTTTTATTATTTTAATAGCTGTTACCCGCGGCTCCGCTCGCGTGGTCAAGCGAAAATGCCAATAATTTCGTTCCCGTGAGAATTAAAAAAAAACCCGACTTAATCCTTGTCAACATCATAAAGGGATCTCTATAAAAAAAACAGCTTTTCAGGTTAAGCGCTTCCGATAATACACGCGTAGTCTATTTATTCCGAATCCTGTGGGAATTTAAAAAAAATCCCATCTTTATCCTTGTCTAAGTACTTAAAGTACAAAATCTAGGAGTTCTAGGTTGAGCGCCCACGATAATACACGTGCAGTCCTATTTTTTCGTTCCCGTAGGAATTAAAAAAAATCCGACTTATCCTTGTCAACATCATAAAGGGAATCTCTAAAAAAAAATTCAGCTTTCTAGGTTGAGCGCTCCCGATAATACACGTGTAGTCTTATTAGTCAGAATCCTGTGGGAATTTTACAAATCCCGTCTTTATCCTTGTCTAAGTACTTTATAAAGGGAAGCTTAATATAAAATCTAGGCGTTCTAGGTTGAGCGCCCACAATAACACACGTACAGTCCTATTTGTCCCGTTCCCGTGGGAATTAAAAAAATCCCGTCCTCATCCTTGTCAACATCATAAAAGGAACCTCTATACAAAATTTCAGCTTTCTAGGTTGAGCGCCTGCGATAATACACTTACAGTCCTATTACTCCCTTTCCCGTGGGAATTTCATAAAATCCCATCTTTATCCTTGTCAACATCATAAAGAGAACCTCTATATAAATTAAGGTATTTATATTAAGATTGGGAAAACTAAAAACAAGTATCCGGCCACACACCGTGTAAGGTTTCGCATTTGCTATGCTTTTCTTGCTTGCAGATGAGTGCAATGCAATGTGATTTTATGTGATATTCTATAAAAAATTAATATTGCATTAGTTTTTGTTATTCTATGAAAAATAATTCTACCTTAGAATATTACGTACATATTCATAAAAGAAAATATATCCATACTAATATAATATTATAAAAGTGAAAGTGTGTTTGTTTGTTTGTTTGTCCTCCCTTCACGTCGAAAGTAATGAAAGGATTGATATGAGTTTTTTATTGGGGATAGTTTATGGTCTGGAGAGCGACATAGGCTACTTTTTATATGGGGAAAAACATCTTATTCCTACGGGAAAAAATAAAGTATTTAATTTTTTTTTCTTTGACGTCGAAAGGAACCTAAGTACTGACATGATTTTTTAACAGAGATGATTTAAGGTCTGGAGAGTGACATAGGCTACTTTTTATCCCGGAAAAACATGTCATTCCCACGGGAAAAAAAAGTATAACATTATTTTATCATATTTTTTTAACGGGGATAATTCAAGGTCTGGAGCGTGACATAAGGCTACTTTTTTTCCAACGTGATAAAGAGATTCCCATGGGAAAAATTATTGATATTCAAAACTTTTATTCAGAGAATAGGTTTTCACAAACACGTTCTCTTGTCAGAGTATACAGTAATAAATGATTTGTATAAATTAATCTACTCTATAAACTACTACCATTTCGGAAACAAAAGCAAAATGACCACTGGTAAAAAGAAATGGCGAAAGAAAACCAGTTACGGCCTTTTTTGTCATTTAAAAATATATCGTAATTTTCTTTTTTCTTTTCTTTTTCAACATAGAATTTAAAACTAGGTACATACATACAACATTACGTACGCGGAATGTCAATAAATAGTGCCATTAATTTGTCTCAACATAAAATTAAATCTAAAATCTAAAATGCTAAATCGGTGTTAAAGATAGGAGCAGACCGCCCGCAAGGCAGCAACCGTTCTCGTGTATTTTCGAGTTGACGTGAGAGTCGGCCTTCCAGCCTCCATTACTGGGCTCACCATCACGATATTATGAACAATATTGTAGGGAACAACAGTAACCCGACCCCCAACGCCACCACCAGTTTGGACAATTTGCGAGCATGACATGCACGTACACATTAACATCCTTGTCATATATTAATTTATATTAAAATGTAAATAATAAGAAAAACAGCACCACTTAGATGACACTACGACGTACATGTTACAATATTGAACACAAATTTTATTCATGTAGTTTATTGAACATTGACTGGCTTTTCACGACAAGTTTTAGCATTTCACCTTCACAAGAGGGCCAGGGATTCCTTTCATTTAGATACTCGTTGATAGTATAGTACGCTTTGCTGATTAAGAATTTTTTTACATTTAATTTAAATCTATTATTGGGCAAGTTTTTAATATATTCTGGAATTTTATTATACATATGCAAACTTTGGATCATAGATGACTTGCCCGCTTTCCTAAGCCAGAATTTAGGAACAGCTAATTTATTTCTATTACGCGTATTAAAATTATGAATATCGGACACCTGGTTATAGTCATTAATGTTTTTACGAACAAACATAATGCTGTCAAGAATGCACTGTGATGCCACCGTGAGAATATTAGTGCTTTTGAAGAACTCGCGAAGTGATTCACGGTAACCTAATTTATAAATAAAACGCACTACACGCTTTTGCAGCACGAAAATCGTCTCTATATCCGCTGCTTTACCCCAGAGTAAAATGCCGTACGATAGCAAACTATGAAAATAACTGAAATAAACTAGTCGTGCCGTGTCGACATTGGTGAACTGTCGAACTTTCCTAACAGCGAAAGCAGCAGCACTTAGTCTACCTGCTAGTGTTCTAATATGAGGATGCCATTGTAGTTTGCTATCAAGTACAATGCCCAGAAAAGTGGTAGTTTCGACCAATTCTAAGTTTTCATCGTTAAGAATGACTGATGTAATAGATTGGGATACATTCGGGAATGAGAAAGCTATGCATTTGGTTTTGCTGGCGTTAAGCACCAAATTATTTACTGTGAACCATTGATGTAGTTGAGATAACGTTTTGTTAATAGTATCTACATTAGGATTTTTTCTGTCTATCTTGAAAATTAAAGAAGTGTCATCAGCAAACAAAATAATGTCGAATAAATGTTCAGTTAAGTACGGCAAATCATTTATATATACTAAAAAAAGAAAAGGGCCCAATATTGAGCCTTGAGGAACGCCTATACTAGCAGGACAACCTACAGAGGTCGCTTCATTTACTCTCACTTTCATAATTCTGGCATTAAGGTAAGAGGACATAAGATTGATTGAGGAACTGTCCAAGCCATAGAATTTTAACTTATTTACTAAGGTCTGATGATCGACACAGTCAAAAGCCTTGGAAAGGTCGCAAAAAACACCAACAGCGTTCTTGCTGTCCTCCCAGGCCTCCATTATAACTTTAAATAACATGGCAGCGGCGTCTGTAGTGGATCTACCTTTAGTGAAACCGTATTGACGCGGGTGAAGCAATCGATTACTTTGGAAATAGGATAGTAGTTGGTCCAGAATTATCTTTTCAAAAATTTTGCTAAGTGCTGGCAGAATAGATATTGGTCTAAAATTATTTGGATCCTTACTACACCCTTTCTTGAAAAGTGGTATGACTTTACTCACTTTCATCAAATCAGGAAAAATGCCAGCTGGAACACATTCATTAAAAATTACGGCCAAATAAGGTGCTATGATATCTATAATATTACTTAAGATAGCTACAGATATTCCCCAAATATCCTCTGACTTTTTTATATTGAGTGATTTAAATGTTTTGAGGATCGTTTTAGCATTAACAAATTTAAACGAAAAATCCGAAGTAGGTTCGGGAACGTTCGACCTAAGAAATTCATCAGCCAATGTATGGGAAGACTTCAAGGACTTAGTTGTATGTATAGGAATATCTGCAAAGAATTCCTGAAAAGCATCAGCTACTTCATCGTCCGCGGAAACAATACGGTTGTTTACAAGGAGCGAGTACTCATTAGTACTCTGCTTCGACTTGCCGGTTTCTTTGTTAATAATATTCCACGTAGTTTTTGTTTTGTTAGTGGAGTTTTTGATCTTTTTACTTAAATGAAGCGCCTTAGCGGTCGTGCATACAAGTTTGAATATTTTGGAATAATCCTTTACATATTTATTAAATTGTGGGCTAGGATTATATTTACGCTGATCGTATAAATCATAAAGAGTTCTTCTACTAATATATATACCCGTCGTTGCCCAGTCACAAAATTTTATTTTATCGCGAATTTTAACCTTCTTAATTGGGAATGTATCATTAAATTCCCTACTGATGACATCTAATAAATTATTATATAAATGGTTAGGATCACTTGAAGTTACCGAAGGAATAACAGTTTTTTCTTTAACGTTTCTTCTGAACCTATCTTTGCGTGATTGAGAAATTTGTCTAAAAGACCCAATTTTCAGTAACACAGTTATCAATTAAAGAGATTTGTTGACCACAATGGTCCGATGCTAAACAGTTTATTATTTTCTCACCAGTGACTGCACAGTTACAAAAGATGTTATCAAGACAGGTGGCAGAAGTGGGCGATATTCTAGTTGGCTCAACAAACAATATCTTTACGTTCCTTATATGAGATATTATTTTTTAATAAAATGCATGATCCTCCGTGTATTGCTCTTTTCCTGACGAACGCACTAGCCAGAACGTGATTGTTCATATTAATTAATTGATTTTTGTTAAGCCAATGTTCAGTGACGCATAGGATGTCTATATTATTCGATTCCAAAAATAATTCTATTTTTAGTTGTTTGCTGGTAAAACCTTGTATGTTCTGATGAACAAGATGTATTTGTGATAAAGGTTTTATCATTGTCCTACAGCCTAGTTTTTTAAGTCATTAGTACTTATACTAATGACTGTGTTTGTAAAAGAATTTGTAAAATGTATATTATATGCTAACAATTTAGCAATACTCATCCTAAATCTATAATTGAGGTGTAAATTGCCTCCAGTCAAAAAACAATAACTAATAAATTTATTAGTGTCTAAATATAGCATCCTACTATCAGTACAAGTCATATTATAAATATGCATGTTCAAATTATATATTTTTTTATTTAATAAATTATATTTGTTGTTTATATAAGGCAGGGCACAAATAATTATTTTTCCTGCCCCAAGCTCAACTATTTGTTTGAAGCCATCTATGAGATCTTGTTTAGATGTGTTACAAGAGTTACCTAAAGCTATAATAATAGTACAAGACTTGTCTATAGACTCTGACTTAATACAAGTAAGTAAACTAGTCAAGCTAGCACCAGGACTACAATAGTTAACCACAATATGGTTTGTTAAATAAGACAGCATACTACCTAAGCCCCTACCCATTTCGTCGGATAGGATAAATGTGCGGCGAGTCAGTCTGTCAGTAGTCACAGCAGTGGCGTGCCTAGGGTTCAATAGCAAGGCAAGCCAGATAGGTAGGTACAGGTATGTACTTATATTTTTTGAGAGAATTGATGCTACCTATTCAAAGTTTCATAGAATACAATTATGTAATCGATTTTTTTATATCTTAGAAATCGTATCGAGATTTAAATTAGGTAAATATAAGGGAACAATTCATACAGATTGAGCTAGCCCCAAAGTAAGTTCGAAACTTGTGTTATGGGATACTAACTCAACGATATTATATTTTATAACAAATACATATATAGATAAACATCCAGGACCCGAGGCCAATCAGAAAAAGTTCGTTTTTCATCATGACCCAACCGGGGATCGAACCAGGGACCTCCTGGGTGGCGGTCTGGCGTGGTAACCATTACGCCACGGAGGTCGTCGTCATAATAACAATTCGAATCGAATTTATTTCTAAAATTATGCGTTATATAATCTAAGCGAGGGATTAGATTTATAATATTTTTGAAAAGGCAAATTCTTATTGTGCATAATGCACAGCACAAAATAGTCAATAACTACCTATCTATTAATTAGAAAACACTGCGATTGTGGTCATTACGTAAATACATGATTGAAATATCGAGTGAAATAAGATTGAGATAGGTAGGTACCTATTTTACGAGTTTACGTTATAAATATGCAAAACTTAAATAAATAACAATATAAGATCGAGAGCAGCCAACTATTGTATTTCTCTTTCCGTTCTAATATAGAGTTAATAATACTTACTTAAGTCCGGAGAGTAGGTTTTAGAGTTGTTAACTAACCTGTTAAAATAAATTCTAACAGAAAATCTATCCGATTTCACATTTACTAAGTTTACAAATCGTAAAAACACACAAACTTATCACTTCACACGAAACAATATTCACTGAGATTCACTGATTATAAACACGTTATTTAATGCAAAGTCAATTTTTTCACAAAACAACAACAAATTAGCCTCATGAACACTAATAATATGAATGAAGTTCGATCGAATCAAATCCAGCGCTGAGCCGCTGAGGATCCGCGGCTACATTCATTAGCAATCATGGCTTATTTTTCCATAGTAATTTGTTCAATTTTGACAGATACGTCAGATACGTTTGTGTGCGTTTTTTCATACGTTAGAGCGAGAAGTCTGAAGCCGTTGTGTAGCACGGTACAAATCGCTTATAAAGCCCATTTTTAGCGGTCTTTGTCTCGCTCGCTCCAGACTGTGTCATCATTATGTCGACGGGGATGTGTGCGTGTGCCGCGTGCGGTGCGGATGGGGAACACAGTTCGTATTAAAAATTAACCTTCATGTTTAGTTCATCCGCCGGCCGCGGCGCGGTAATGAATTATTTATTTTTGAATATTATTTCGATCGATTTTGATTTTAAAAAATAAGTATGAAAATGTAGTTAAGCTATAATGAGTTTTTTATATTATATTGCCTATTTTAGTAGGGCAAGCCCGGCTTTTCGGCTTTATTGGAAGTACCGCCACTGAGTCACAGTCATTGCTGGTGGGTCTCCATGTAGCCCTCCTTCAGTCGCGCACGACACAACAGGTGTTTCCTGTGGAAGGCTAGTGGGACCTTCAACAGAAGGCACACATACTATCATGGATGAGTCATATTTGCTAGTAAGGGAATCAAACCTTTCTAAATTGGATGTACTTAAGCCTATAAGTTTGTCTAGCGCTAAACTATATTCCTTAATCTCATTTTGCGAAAATGAAAATGTTTGGGGACAGTTTATTGGTATGTACCTAGTTTACTTGTTGTTAGGTTTATTTTATTAAATTATTATGAATAGATATAAATTATTAGTTTTATTAAATGAAAACAAGTTATGTTTGAGTCTTTGTTATATTATTGTATAAAAGTTTGTAATACTCTGCTATTAGATTTTACATTAATAAAACAATAGAATGTACAACTATTGTGTTGTTTAAATAAATAAAGAGTAGATTAACTAATTTATTCTCTGAATAAAAGTCACTATAAGTTTGAGGTTATCATAACTTGACAAACTGCTAATTAATGATCTAAAGACTAGTCCCAAAGGAAAACCTAGTATAAGTGGGAATAATAATGAGAAAAAAACACTAGTACTCCCCGGGTTTTATGAAGATTTGTCCTTTTCTTTTTGAAGAGAATCCGTTGCTTTGACAGCTGCGGTCCGGTACAATGATTAGACTTATTTTAACACTTTTTATATATTTTTATACGTCGAAAATACTTTTTATGATTTATTACACAAAATATTATATTATTAGTAGAAAATTTTAGTATTATTTCAATTAAATTCTTAATTTTTAAATTATTAAATTACACAGCTGTTTTTTGACGTCTAGTCTTTAGAGTTGCCAGCCAATATTCCCTGATATATTCCCTTGACCACGCGGGCGGAGCTTCGGGTAACAGCTAGTATTATTATAAGTTTGTCCACTCTTTTCGGTAAAGCCTACCTCATAAACTAACCTAACCGTGATAGTTTTCCTTTTAAATTAACTATATGGACTACGAATTAAAAATGAACTTCCCTATGTTTTTAAGAGATCCATTTAACGACAACTTTTACGAGCTCTAAATGATTTTTCTAGTTTTCTACCACTTTGTTAGCATATTTATCTATTAAATAAAAGCTGACAGACTGACTGACTGACATATCAACGCAGGGCCTAAACTATGTATAAGGGTTAGAAACTTGAAATTTTGCACAGAGGTTCCTTTTATAACGTAGGGGAGCACTAAGAAAGGATTTTTCAAAATTCCCACGGGAAAGCGAGATATACGCAAACGAAGTTGCGAGGGATTTACTAGTCTATGTATAAGACTATGAAAAACATATACTTCTTTTAAATTTTAATGTACTTATACCTACATTGTAACTAATGAGTGGAAAAAAAGAAAGAAAGAAAAAAGTACAAAATGACAAAAAAGGCCGTAACCGGTTTTCTTTCGCCATTTCTTTTTACCGGTTGCCATTTTGCTTGTGTCCGAAATGGTGGTAGTATATAACGTAGTTTATTTTCTTTATTTAAACAAGTTGTAAATGACAAGAAAAAGTGCCTGTGAAGGTCTAATTTCTGAAATAAACGATTTCATTTCATTTCATTACCCACGTAAGTATTAATAACAGTGCCCACGCTTAGTGCTCACATACAACATTAATGGGTTCATTAAAAATAAGTATTTTAAATGACACATAAAATATTATTAATACAGTAAGTAAAGTGTAACATCAAAGTGATTCTGGAGCGTGCTCGTGATAAGACTTAAGTGTTTTACGAAGTAGCACAAAAGTTCAGGTAGAAAACAACTTGTCTTATGAAAATTAAATGAGGTTCGTAGTACCTGGTAATTTCTTGGAAAAAAATAAACATACTTGTTGCCAATATTGCTCCTTTATATAATACATAAACTTATTATCTTCTTCTCAGTCGTATGCTCTTTACAGAGTAGTCGTGGCCACGCGCGTCTCCCGGTAACGCCTTACTACCGTTCTCCATCTGTCTCTGGTGGATGCTTGTCTTGCGCATTCATTGAGAGGCTCCTGGGTCAGAGATTTGATCTGGTCGGTCCAGCGCAGAGGAGATCGTCCTCTGGATCTGCATCCATTGACTCGGCCCTGCACTACCAAGCGCTCCACGGCATCACTTCCTCTTCGCGTCACATGCCCGAAGAACTGCAGTATACGGGATCGAACAAGGGTGGACAGCCGTTCTTTGATGTCGAGTTCTTTTAGAACAGACTCATTGGTGCGATGTTGTGTCCAAGATATACGTAAGAGCCTTCTCCAGCACCACATCTCTAATGCGTCAATACGCTGTCTCTCCCTTTCCCTCACACTCCATGTCTCAGCTCCGTACAAGAAAATGGGAAACACCAATGATCTCACGAGGCGAGTCTTCGTAACCTTCGTGATATTGCGGTCCTTCCATATTTTGGATAGTTTATCCATAGCCGTGCGAGTGATGGCTATTCTTCGCTTGATTTCAGCCTCAGATCCTCCGGTATTCGTTACAAGGGAACCCAAATAGACATATGACTGGACTACTTCGCATTTTGCAATCTCTTAAAGACTTATTATACGATGAGTTTATTTAAAGATAATTAATCATTTCTCTGCCTCTCAATACTGGCAGGGGGTGTGAGACTTGAATCTAACAATTTGCATGTTAAATTTAATAAAAATAAAAAAAACAAAAACACAAATGCCAATTGTTTGCCCCGTGTGGGGATTGAACTCGCGCTCTCAGATGCCGAAGTTACGGTCACTACTAACGCGCCACCACCGGGCTGTTTGTTATTTGAGATTATAAACTCGATACCTTATCTGTTTTCATTCGATTATTAGATACTAGTGAAACCCGCGCGACTTCGTTTGCGTGTATTTATCCCAAATAGATGGCGCCACTCACTGTGCATAAGCACAGTGAGTGGCGCCATCTATTTGGGATCAGACTTTTGATGAAATCCTAAGGGAATCGCATACTTTTCGGGAGAAAAAGTAAGGTATCAGCTATCTACATACCAAATATCATAAATATTGGCCTAGCCATTTGAGCGAACAAACTCACTTTCTCATTTATAATATTAGTTAGGATAAGTAGAATTACTTGGTAAAGGTTTACGGGTTGAGTATAAAATTTATACGCCTAGCACAAAATTAAAATTACATAGTAACATCGACCTCTAATAGAAGTTGATAGGTAGTGTTTCATACTATTGCTACTGTAGACTTAGTATTCCTACTACCTTTTGAAATTAGTTCGTTGATCAGCATCTCCGGGGTATTCATTACCTGGGTGATTGAAACCCTTTAAGATTGTGAGGAGGGTGAAATAAATAACAACGAGAACAACAACAGAAAAAGAAATTACAGTCTTTATTAGGTCTTATTGAATTTTATAAAGAAATATTGTGTATTATGATACGTAATAAAAGTACTAAAAGGTATATGTGCTCGTATAAAGTTTATATTCAGTCTTATAAAGAAATTTAAATTGAAGTCTGAAAAGCATATGATAAAATAATTTCACGGAATACCGAATTGGGTCGGAGGCAGTAAGGCGGAAGAGCGATAAGTCGGCCGTATCAGCCGCTTCCGAGAACTTGGTGCTGGTTTTGGCAAAACTACGAGTACGTAACTAGATGTAAAATATATTAACCAAGACAAATTTCCTTGCAATCTTTTTCTATTTGAATCAATTTAAGTATACATTTTTTATTGTAGCTGGATCTGGGTTTTGAAAATATGACATTCTAGCTGATAGCTCTATTCCAATATTATAAAGGAGAATAATTTGATTATTTGGTTGAACGCGCTAAATTCGGGAACTATTATTAGTTCGAATTGAAAAATTGCTTGTGTTGGATATTCTATTTATCGAGAAAGACTACAGACTATGTAAATACTTTTATTTTTCCTTTAAATTTAAAGTAATGTTTTCCTAGGATTCGTATATTTTATTTTTATAAAAAACAATAAATAAAAACAACATAATTTTTTTTAAAAAGGTTTATTAGAAAAGACATCAAATTACGTCACACATGATCAACTGTAATAAATAACTTAAAACTTTTAGACTGCTGTACTTAAATGCACTTAAAATGTATGCAAGTCTACTTGATGCATTTTAGCATCAACACCTGCTACGACCCCACTTAGTCGGCCTCTATAAACAGTATATCTTATGTACATACAAAACAAAAACAATGACAAACTTACAAAATGAATATCTACACAATAATAGTCTAACTAAACTTATATATATATAATGTGTACTAATGCCGTGATGTATCCATTTTACACAAACAAACAATAAAGCACGTAAAATATAAATTCCCATATTTTGACTAGGTATACTTGTATCAAGTTGAACTATGACAGCGATAAAATTTTTCATTAAATGCGAAAGTTGGAGGCTGGTGCGCCTGACAGGCTTGATTGAGAGCCGATAATGAGAGAAATCAACATATATTTTCAATGTACACTGTACATACATAGGAACAATTGAAAATGATGAGTACATCAGTATAAATCGATGAAACCATAATTAAGTGACAAAGCCAGTACGTACGGTACTACTCTTTGTAGAGTAGCTAATTATAAGTATGTATATAATAATAAGTAGGTATGTATATGTAACCGTAAAATTGTAAAAAGCGTTAGATTGTGAACCGTAACATCATTGTCTGACAGTAGGTTCGTTAGGTTTACCTTGTGGCCCCAAACCCAGCAATAGGAGCCCCGCACAGCAGGGCTTCATGTCGCTGACAATTTTTCGATAAATTATAATCTAACGGTTTTTTCAATTTAACGGTGACATATATATGTATAACCTACACAATACGGTTGAAATATGATGTTAATATATATTTTTGAACATAAAACAATCAAATTGACTGAGGAAAACTTGAGTGTTCCAAGGTAGATACTGTATGGGATAGTGACCCATATCCATTTATCTAAAATCTACATAGTTAAAATTTGACGACGGTAGGTTTCGCTTTTGTATGATCGAGTTTATTGAAGCGATATCTTTCATCATATTATCAGATATTCATCGGCTTCTGTCGGATGCTCAGAACTTTTTCACTAATGAAGCGAACGTGTTCAAGTAGGGAATCTCCGCCTAAATGATCAGCAAACTTGCACTAACTAAAAAGCTTACGTAACTTATGTGAACCAACAACTACTCTGTCGACCTCATTAAGCCAATGGCTACTTTATTACTAAAGTACGGGACTAAGGTGTCATAATAAATTTGATACTCCTAGATAAAACTTCCTAATACACTCATTCCTAAAATACCTTGAGCGAAAATATTTTTTGATAAAATCACACTCAAATTATATATTCAACCGCTTCACGAAATTTCAAATATTTGAGAATCCATCGCAAACTCCAGTCTCATTTTGATATTAAATCCCATCTTATTTACGTAACATGGACGCAAAGAAATTGAATTAACTACCTTACCTACATATCAAAGCTTTTCCCTGGGCAAGTTTAATGTAGCAGATATCATTTGAGACATATTTTTGACAATTTACTCTTTAACTTTTACATGATACGTGGTGGAGCTGCAATATCTTCTCTTAGTCGGCGTAGAGTCCTTCGTAGAGGGAACGTGGAAGATGTTCAGCTAGCACAGACTTGAGCTTCTCCCTCGGGGATACGGGAGTGTAGCGGGCCAGCGGGAAGGTGCGGGTCACACCGTCGCTCAAAGATCGTGTCACTGCCGTCAGGTCTGCATCCTACGTGTTAAAAAAATATATATTGATAAATAGGTTACATTAATGCTAGTTATTTATAGAGCAACACGAATTATAGGACAACATAAAGCTAGACCTCTGTAAGGCATTCATTTACATAATAATACCGCTTTTAAGCGAATATTCGCAAAGTCACACAATATTTCAGTTTTCATCTTATTTAATAAGTTTATGATGATAAACGATGGTTATTTACATAATTTTATCATTATGTGCCACTAACTGTGAAGGTGACATATTTTAAAATATTCTCTCTTAAGCATGATCACGCAGTCGCATTTACCGCACTCTTGGTGTATTTCTCAAGGCTTCTCAGCGCCTGTTCGAAGTAGTCTTCACCGTAGGCTCCCTTTTGCTCGTCGCTCAGTCTCTTCCACATGTCGCGGGCTTGTTCCAGAAGCTTCTCCTCAGATAGCCAAGCACTGCCGGTCGTGTATTCGCCAGCGGCTACGACCACCTACAAACAAATTACATCCATATTTTATATCAATTAGTAATCATTTCTTATTGATATACAGATACTTATTAGTATGACAGACAACAAGGTCCTTTCACGAAAATATTTTAGCGATTGATGAAATTAATTCTACCGCTGCTCGTCTGATATGCGTCTTTATTACTCATAGACTACATAATACAAAAGCTGCCCGAATTTCGAGATAATTGGTTTGTTTGTTACGCTGTTGAATTGACCTAGTTGTATAAACTTTAACGAACTTTAGTTAGATATAAATAGATGGTTGATCTATGTAATCAATTAAGTAATTTATGGATGAGACTAGATTATGAGACCACGGAGACGATGAATAAAGTTGAATGTGTGTATTTATTTATTTATCTTTATTGACCACAATACACAAAGTACTGATACAACAGGCGGACTTAACGCTGAATGCATTCTCTACCAGAACCATGCTTAACTCGTACCAATCGTGAAGGTTTTATGAAATTAAAAGTACTTACAACATCAACGCCCCTAGGTTTGAGTTCGCGGCGAAGACATGCAGCTAGAGCGTCCAAAGCAGCGAGTGAGGCGGTGTGAACACCGCGTACTGGAGCCGCCACGTGGGTCAGGATCGACGAAGCCAGGACTATGCGGCCGCGGGCACGACGAACCAATGGCAGCATGACTTGCACCAATCGAGATGGTCCTAAAACGTAATTTTTGTTAATGATGATTGCCGTTATTATGAGATGAAATGTAATGAAAACTTACGACAACTGACTTTTGAATATTATGTCTGTATCTATGTAGGTATTTAAGATTACTTAGATTACCATAGGGATATAAATCCCTCTTGGGGCGAGAAAGTGTGAACTTTTTTTTCTCTCAAAAATATTTTAAAAATACTTAGATACAGTTAAAAACCGAGGGACGAATACAGGATAGTTTTTTTTTATAGCAAGTAAAATTATTATTCTTACGAAATATTTATTAAAAATATGAGAGACTAGTCACGCCATCTACCAGTATTTGTAGGCATTACTTTCCGTGCCACGTAGCAACGCACCCTCGTAGCGCCTCTACAAAGCTCGTAGCACGTCTACATGCTTCGTAGCATGGTTACGAACTTACCTAATAAGTTAACCTCCATGGCTCGCTTGATGACTGAGAATGGTACCCATTCTAGTTCGCCGAGCGCACACCATGACTCGCAGTTCACGATCGCCCAAAGACCTTGCGCGCCCTCTGGCAAGTGGTCCACAATGTACAGAGAAGCTGAGAGAATCTAGCAAGAAATAAATACAGTTATGTCTCAGTTCGCCAATAGATATCGCAAGATGTAGTTAAATATTTTCCTTTTGAAAATATTTTTTCTAGATTCCAAGGCGACATTTTAATGTGAATTCACATGATTGCACGGTAAAAATCTATAAATTGATTATATCGGTGTAGCATCATTATTTTAGGTAGGTAATAATATATGATGTTTTAGGTATGTAATTAAGCTAAATCGACTGCACTGAATAAGAAGATTTCTGAAATTTTGAATTATTAACTTTACGTAAATATAAAAAAGATGTTCTTTAGATATAAATTTCCATTGAAAGCAAAAAGCTAATAAATGTGCAGTCAAATTAGATAATTTTTTCAGATATGGAGCGGATGATGGCGGCTGAAACGACGTCGTCGTGGGCAAAGTTAGAGCGTGGGTGGTCTCGCGGCCTGGCGATAGTACAATTTTGTTTTTCTTTGCTAACCTGAATTAATTTGGCTTCATGTAGCTACATCATCAAATTGGTGTTAGCTGCGAGCGATACACGCACTAAATTTTATCCAATTTATCTACAAATACTTCTTTTTTGTCAGACATGGGTCTACAATCTTTGAGATAAGAAAAATGGATGATTCTTAATATTCATGAATGAAGCTTAAAATAACAAATTGAAATGAAAACGTTTGTTCAAAGAATATGCCATCACAGGCATATTTTCTAGAGAACATATCGTATCAATGTTATTTATGGAGAATGAAACCTTGTTAGCTTTTTTCCAAAAAAAGGTTTTTCTTGTAAATACATAGATATTATTTTTTAGATTATTTATTACGTGCCTGAGTTTCAGAGGTGCAGTCTAACTGAAGCGTATGCAGCCTTCCTGAGCAGTCCTCTTTCAGCATATCAGCATCAATGTTGCCCGCTTTACTCTGGAATCCGGCGAAGACGTGGTAGCCGAGGTCATCCAGCCTGCGTGCCAGAGCGTTGCCGAGGACATTGTCACAACCCGTCACCAAAACCGCTTTACCGGCCGCTGTTACCTGTACCATGTCATAAGTAATCAGTTATGGCTGTTTTCACCAACAATTTCTAAATTTTAAAAGTCTCTTAACAGGTTTCTCCCACATTTCAATTGTATAATGTTTCTTTTCATTTTATTTTTTGTATGTAACAGATGGTACTCTTGTTTTATTTTCTAGGCTTAAGACTTTGTAATTGTTACCTTTGTGGGCGAAATAACGTATTATTATTTTTATTTCTCTCTGTCCAAATAATTAAAAGACTTTTAAATTTTAGGAATTGTTGGTGAAAATAGGATAGATGTATGTACTTTTTTCAATTGGAACAGATAAAATAAATGCATCATTATAACATTATTAGAATATGAGAGATTGTCAAGGATCTGTGTCATAGTCCTCCTGTATTTTGTGCAGAGTCATCTTAAGCCTCTCATTTATAAATGCAGTCACAGACCATTGATGAACTTTCAATTATTGCGGTAATTCACATTACTAAAAGACAGATATATTATTTTGCTTGTTCCAAATTTTTAAGAATTATTTGTAGGCACGCATGAATGTGCATAGTAGATAGATAGATAGAAGATATTTTATTTGCAATTCACAACAGTTAACACACAGTATACATAAACACAACATACACACTAGTGAAATCGCAACAAGGCGGCCTTACTGCTAAAAAGTAATCTTTTCAAGGCAACCTTAGAGTAACGAAATATTTTATGGACTTGTCAGGGCTAGTAAGATAACTAAGATTACTTATCTTACTAGCCTATGCTAGCCTAGTTCATGAATAAGAAATAAAATATAAATATGACATAAAAACTACAGTAGCTGTGATATGTCTGCGTTGTGATCAGAGTAATTAATATTAGTAAATTAAACTTAATTCAGCAATTCGCATTAACTTCAAATCTCATCTGTGAACGAATGTCATTGTAACAGTGGATAATGTACGGACGACGAAATTAAGTTTTCGTTGAAAATAGACGTCGACAGCTTGATTGATGTCCGTTATAATAACCGCTGAGTGAATATTTTATTTAGACATTTGGTGGTTGGTATGGTACTATGCGTGAGGCAGTGACGTTCGAGGTTAACTATTTCAGGGTTGCCTGATCGTTAATTCTTAATCTTTTAATGCTCTCACTGTTCAAAGTCACGCACCAATCACAATACATGTTTGCATATTTGGTAATTGTAGGCTTTCACGACGATTCCGCTCCGTTTTGTAGACATAATTAAACATAACTAGCAGCCGATAAAATTATAAATAGCAGCATTTTTTCTTGAAAATGTTGGTTATTAATTTCTATGATTTCCTTCGCAAATAGCATGTTGGACTAGTTACAAGTTTGCGGGGTGTGTATTGTAAAGCAAATATTATAAAGTAGGTTTATAAACTGTTGGCTTCTTCGTTTCGAAACGGTATTATGACAGTTATATAGCGCGATTATGTTTTAATAAAAAAACCCGGTCAAATGCGGGCCACGCACAGTGTAGGGTTTCGTATTTTCTGTGCTTTGCTTGCTTGCAAATGAGTCCAATATCATATTCTATGACATTTGTAAGTTTTCATCAAAGAAATTTTATTTTATAAGTTCTTCGGCTATTACTCGGTAACTATAAGTAGAGCCTACTTAACCGTAATAGTTTTTATTGAAGGTTCAGCATATGCAGTGGCGGTACTTCCAATAAAGCCGAAAAGCCGGGCTTGCCCTACTAAAATAGGCAATATAATATAAAAAACTCATTATAGCTTAACTACATTTTCATACTTATTTTTTAAAATCAAAATCGATCGAAATAATATTCAAAAATAAATAATTCATTACCGCGCCGCGGCCGGCGGATGAACTAAACATGAAGGTTAATTTTTAATACGAACTGTGTTCCCCATCCGCACCGCACGCGGCACACGCACACATCCCCGTCGACATAATGATGACACAGTCTGGAGCGAGCGAGACAAAGACCGCTAAAAATGGGCTTTATAAGCGATTTGTACCGTGCTACACAACGGCTTCAGACTTCTCGCTCTAACGTATGAAAAAACGCACACAAACGTATCTGACGTATCTGTCAAAATTGAACAAATTACTATGGAAAAATAAGCCATGATTGCTAATGAATGTAGCCGCGGATCCTCAGCGGCTCAGCGCTGGATTTGATTCGATCGAACTTCATTCATATTATTAGTGTTCATGAGGCTAATTTGTTGTTGTTTTGTGAAAAAATTGACTTTGCATTAAATAACGTGTTTATAATCAGTGAATCTCAGTGAATATTGTTTCGTGTGAAGTGATAAGTTTGTGTGTTTTTACGATTTGTAAACTTAGTAAATGTGAAATCGGATAGATTTTCTGTTAGAATTTATTTTAACAGGTTAGTTAACAACTCTAAAACCTACTCTCCGGACTTAAGTAAGTATTATTAACTCTATATTAGAACGGAAAGAGAAATACAATAGTTGGCTGCTCTCGATCTTATATTGTTATTTATTTAAGTTTTGCATATTTATAACGTAAACTCGTAAAATAGGTACCTACCTATCTCAATCTTATTTCACTCGATATTTCAATCATGTATTTACGTAATGACCACAATCGCAGTGTTTTCTAATTAATAGATAGGTAGTTATTGACTATTTTGTGCTGTGCATTATGCACAATAAGAATTTGCCTTTTCAAAAATATTATAAATCTAATCCCTCGCTTAGATTAAATAACGCATAATTTTAGAAATAAATTCGATTCGAATTGTTATTATGACGACGACCTCCGTGGCGTAATGGTTACCACGCCAGACCGCCACCCAGGAGGTCCCTGGTTCGATCCCCGGTTGGGTCATGATGAAAAACGAACTTTTTCTGATTGGCCTCGGGTCCTGGATGTTTATCTATATATGTATTTGTTATAAAATATAATATCGTTGAGTTAGTATCCCATAACACAAGTTTCGAACTTACTTTGGGGCTAGCTCAATCTGTATGAATTGTTCCCTTATATTTACCTAATTTAAATCTCGATACGATTTCTAAGATATAAAAAAATCGATTACATAATTGTATTCTATGAAACTTTGAATAGGTAGCATCAATTCTCTCAAAAAATATAAGTACATACCTGTACCTACCTATCTGGCTTGCCTTGCTATTGAACCCTAGGCACGCCACTGAGCATATGGACTACCATCATATTTTTTTTCAAATGTTTCAACACAAGACTTTCGGAGATACAGGTGGGGGGGGATAGGTACATTCCGAAACGGATCATTGTATCGAAAAATGATCTTTCCACACCCTCAATGTTCCCCCACCCCACGACATGGGATGGGCGCGAAAAAAAGAGAATTTTTTCCACTTTACATGTAGAGGAGTAAGAGGAGGCACCCAAAAAAAATAATTTTCAAAATTTTGTTCCAGCCCTTTGTTAGCATTGTTAATATGTGTTACATACCAAATTACAGTTTTGTAGCATTAAGCGTCTAGGCGCTAGACCGCGGACAGACATGGCGAAACTATTAAGGGTTCCTTGTAGTATACTACGGAACCCTAAAAATGTAAGTAACTCTCACTTCCTTACACGAGATAAGACAGCAATTCTAAAACTGAATGCAGTTAGAAATGTAAGCTGTAATATGAGTAGGTAATATTTTCTTCAGTAAAGTTTATTTCGTAAAAACAGAAACATTAACCTATTTTAAATCGGACTTTCGTATGAATTGATGACGCAAGTGACTGTACCGAGGCTGGCACAAGAGTACACTCAACTACGCTGTCTATTCAGCAAAGTGCGTCACTCATATGGTTTTTGTGTCACATAAGGGTAATCAAGTATTTCTAAGATTTTCATAAACTAACTATACCGCTCAAATAACGCTGTTGTTAAATATTTACTAACTTTTCAACATTTCAAAACTTTAACGTCTTTTGCTTATAATTAGATGCATAAAATATTTTTAAACTTTTCTATCCTTTGTTCATTATTAGACGTATAAGTTATGAATTTGTTTATGGTGATTTATATTGGAAGTTATTTGTATCGCCACCGTAAATTCCAGATGGCAGAGGAAATGGCGATCGTAAATGATTGACCTCACCTCTCTCATCTTTATCGATTGGTGCATGTAAAAGTGAGTTTCAGTTATTATCATATTGAATCTAATAATCTATACTAATCACGCAAAAACTTTATATAGATACTTTTTACCTTGAGAAATTATATTATCACTTAGGAAGGTAAATTGCGCAGACAAAGCCGCTATTCTGCTAGTTACTGGTTTTAAAATGTTTAATCATTACTTATTAAAATAACTTTTATAAATCTGTCCTGTGATAACTCTTAGATATAGATGTACATATACACTTCTTCAAAAGCTTAGAAGCAGATCAAAGAAATTCAAATTCAACACGATTATAAGCTTTTTGGTGCGTTTTGACGTCAGCTAAAAACTTTACTCGATGTACTAAAAGGATATAGAAGACGCGGAGAATAAATAAATCTGAAGTTGTTTAGAAAAATGCAGAGGATACCAACGGATGTAAGGTTACACAAATAAGCAAACATTCTGCGGAGTTTTACGATGTGGCATATAAATTGGGTGTTGTGCCATCGCTCTAAACTCTCAATTTATTTTATATCGTAGGTGTTGTTTATATAGCAACGAATAAAATAACAGTTACTGTATTTGTTTCTGACACCGTGAAGTTATTAGACTGTTAATTCACACCGAACAGTATACTAATTAAAACACAGTGAAACATAGCGTTTGTATTCATTGGGAAATTGGGAAATTTTGAGCGTTTATTTATTTCTAAACATTTTATAGTGATGTTGATTATAATATCGCCATCACCAAATCTCATATTTTCATGTTCCTTGAGCGAATTTACAAAATTGGCTACATCTATATATATAAAAGAGAAAATCACTGACTGATTCATCACGAAATCTCCGAAACCACAAGTGCCAGGAGTCTCAAATTTTGCATGGGGGTTCCTTTTGGGGCGTAGGTGCTCACTAAGAAAGGATTTTTGGAAATTCATCCCCTAAGGGGGTAAAACGGGGTGCAAAGTTAGTATGAAACTTTGCCGTTTTTGAAGTTATTCGAATGAAATTCAGCATGAAGGTTCTTTACTGAAAGGCATGAAACACGAGTAAAATATTTTTCTCAAAAAACATCCCCTATGGGGTTAAACGGGGGCGCTAAGTTAGTATGAAACTTTGCCGTTTTTAAAGTTATTCAAATGAAATTCAGCATTAAGGTTCTTTACTGAAAGGCATGAAACATGAGTAAAATATTTTTTTTCAAAATTCACCCCTTAGGAGGTTAAACGGGGGTGCAAAGTTAGATGAAACTTTGCCGTTTTTGAAGTTATTCAAATTAAATACAGCATTACGGTTTTTTATTGAAAGGCATGAAACACGAGTAAAATATTTTTCTCAAAAAACATCCCCTATGGGGTTAAACGGGGGCGCTAAGTTAGTATGAAACTTTGCCGTTTTTAAAGTTATTCAAATGAAATTCAGCATTAAGGTTCTTTACTGAAAGGCATGAAACATGAGTAAAATATTTTTTTTCAAAATTCACCCCTTAGGAGGTTAAACGGGGGTGAAAAGATAGTATGAAACTTTGCCGTTTTTGAAGTTATTCGAATGCAATTCAGCATGAAGGTTCTTTATTGAAAGGCATGAAACACGAGTAAAATATTTTTCTCAAAAATCATCCCTTAGGGGGTTAAACGGGGGTGCAAAGTTAGATGAAACTTTGCCGTTTTTGAAGTTATTCAAATTAAATACAGCATTACGGTTTTTTATTGAAAGGCATGAAACACGAGTAAAATATTTTTCTCAAAAATTATCCCTTAGGGGGTTAAACGGGGGTGCAAAGTTAGTATGAAACTTTGCCGTTTTTGAAGTTATTTAAATGAAATTGAGCATTAAGGTTCTTTATTGAAAGGCATGAAACACGAGTAAAATATTTTTCTCAAAAATTATCCCTTAGGGGGTTAAACGGGGGTGGAAAGTTAGTATGAAACTTTGCCGTTTTGAAGTTATTCGAATGAAATTCAGCATGAAGGTTCTTTAGGCGATACGAAGTTCGCCGGGTCAGCTAGTTATCTATATATATAAAAGAGAAAATCACTGACTGATTCATCACGAAATCTCCGAAACTACAAGTGCCAGGAGTCTCAAATTTTGCATGGGGGTTCCTTTTGGGCCGTAGGTGCTCACTAAGATAGGATTTTTGGAAATTCATCCCCTAAGGGGGTAAAACGAGGGTGCAAAAATAGTATGAAACTTTGCCGTTTTTAAGTTATTCAAATGAAATTCAGCATTAAGGTTCTTTACTAAAAAGCATGAAACACGAGTAAAATATTTTTCTCAAAATTCATCCCTTAGGGGGTTAAACGGGGGTGCAAAGCTACTATAAAACTTAGCCGTTTTTGAAGTTATTCGAATGAAATTCAGCATGAAGGTTCTTTTTGAAAAGCATGAAACACGAGTAAAATATTTTTCTCAAAAATCATCCCTTAGGGGGTTAAACGGGGGTGCAAAGTTAGTATGAAACTTTGCCGTTTTTGAAGTTATTCGAATGAAATTCAGCATGAAGGTTCTTTATTGAAAGGCATGAAACACGAGTAAAATATTTTTCTAAAAAATCATCCCTTAGGGGTTAAAAAGGGTGCAAAGTGAGTATAAAACTTTGCCGTTTTTGAAGTTATTCGAATGAAATTCATCATGAAGGTTCTTTATTGAAAGGCATTAAACGAACAAAATATTTTTCTCGAAAATCATCCCTTGGGGGGTTAAACGGGGATACAAAGTTAGTATGAAACTTTGCCGTTTTTGAAGTGATTCGAAAGAAATTCAGCATGAAGGTTCTTCACTGAAAGGCATGAAACATGAGTAAAATATTTTTTTCAAAATTCATCTCTTAGGGGGTTGAACGGGGCGCAAAGTTAGTATGAAGAAACTAGATTAGTTAGACCATTTTATTTGAAACTTCGTAGGAATACTCCTGGCGGTAAATGAGTAAGTACGTGTTTCAGGATTTTTCAAAATCCATTCTATTCCCTAGAGGGCTGAAATGGGGTGACCTGCCTAGGCGACTACACGTGTATTATCGAGGGCGCGCAACCTAGAAAGCTGAGATTTTGTATAGAGATTCCTTTTAGGATATAGACAAGGATGAAGATGGAATTTTTTTAATTCCCACGGGAACTGGACAAATTGGACTGCACGTGTGTTATTGTGGGCGCTCAACCTAGAACACTTAGATTTTGTATTGAGGTTCCCTTTATAAAGTAGAGAAGGACAAAGACGGTATTTTTTTAAATTCCCACAGGATTCGGAATAATAAGACTACACGTGTATTATCAGGAGCGCTCAACCTAGAAAGCTGAATTTTTTTTATAGAGATTCCCTTTATGATGTTGACAAAGAAAAGTTTTTTTTTTAATTCCCACGGGGACGAACTTATTGGCATTTTCGCTTGACCACGAGGGCGGAGCCGCGGGTAACAGCTAGTAGTTTTAATATTATTTGAATGTTATTTTTGTTTATCTATCGTATTGGTGTAATGTACTGTACGGATAGGTATGATACGGACGGTACGGATAGTGTATGTGTGTTAAGTTTTTATCCAAATAAAGTTTTATTCTATTCTATTCTATTCTAGGTTTAAGTTAAGATGTCATTAATAAACAAAATGTTGAGTGTAGCAGAAATGTATAACGCCGTTAGTTGTATATGCTACAAAAGGTATAAGGATTTACTTTCTACTTTTACGTATTTGTCCTACTCTTAATATTTGCAACTGGCCGACTTGGCATTGTGTTGTTCACTGTTCTTTCTTTTAATTCTACAACAATATGTAGTTAAACAAGTTTATACGACAGTTTAGTGTTACTTTTTGATGACTCGTCTGGCACTACTCATAACTTTTAATATAAACCCATATTGAAAGAGTATTCAATTTGATTTTTATTTATGACAGTTGGATTTATATTTCGAAAATATCAATTATAAAAAATAGTAAAAGGTGACGCAAAAATACAAGGAGTGATAAAATCTTCCGTAGTCCCCTTCAAGACATAATCCATAAGACCGTCTCTGTCTTTGGATGACCAAAGCTTTCTAATATTAAGAGTATGAATTCTTAATATTAGAAAGCTATAACTTGGCATAGATGTTAGGTATCATTGAATTAACAAAGAGAATACCCAAAAAATGGGTTTAAATGTGAAGTGGGAATGCATTTTTTTCCAAGTTAAGATAAGTAGCTTTTGACCTTAGAAGTGCTCATTTTGTTTAATGTCAAGTGTCCCTTAAATATTTCTTAGAATAAATCAGATCAAAAGTATTGACTCTTTGGCGTCAAATAAATGAGGGTTTATGTTGTTTACTCCGTATTAATAGAATCGACAATCGTGCATACGTCGAAAGCACATACGCATTGCTTCAAAGTGTATGTGCTTTCCTGAATAATTTCGGTGTTGGAAAAAACATTTGTATACGTATTTTGTTTATATGGTGATGTCATCTGTTGTTCTGACCGATATAAACATGATGACGTTGTCGATTCACTATGAGAACAATATTGCATAGTAAAGTTTTTATATGATTATAGTCCTAACTAATATTATAAATGTGAAAGTGAGTTTGTTTGTTTGTTTGTTATTCCTTCACGGCTTAACTAATCAGCCGATCATTATGAAAATTTGTTTATATGTATATTGTCACGGGTACAGAGCCCAACATAGGCTACTTTTTATCCCGTGAAAGTATGTCATTCCAATGGGGAAATATTTTTTCTACTATAGAGGGCGCTGTATGAGATGCTATCGGCCAACAGATGGCGCCACAAGTCGCGCACAAACAAGATTTATGCTATGTCATAAAATTAACGCGAGCGAAGCCGCCGGGAAAAGCTAGTTATGTGTATAACTGTGAAGTCAACAATACAATATTCTTTATTGCTCGAAAATAAATAACAATAAAATAGTACATAGTGGTAAGTACAACAAGCGGTCTTATCGCTACAGCAATCTCTTTCACACAACCTAGGGTAGTCAACTAGCCACTTATTAATGTTACAAATTAACAATTGAGTTCTTATTTATAACACTGGGTGCGGGAAACTCTTGCAATAATTCCCTCGAGAATCGTGACCTTATTCTATATGCCATGCTCTGTTGTTCAGGTAATCACTTGAGGGGAAACGTTTACTTTCCAAGACAAAGACAATATCCGCAACGGGACCCACAGACGATAGAAATAAGAGATCACTTCCATTCAAATTACGCCCACGCAACAACATTCACAATCAGTATGTACGTGGTATATAATATACTCTGATATTATCCTTCAGCCAACGTGTAGCTTTGGATATGTTTATTTGACTTTTATAGCCAAATATAGGTTACGTAAATGAATACGGGTTACCATTGGATATTTTTCATTTGTAATTTTAGTTACTATGAATATTTATTAATAAAATAATCAAAGAAGTAATAGTATTATAACAGTTTATTGAGTGGTAGAGAGAGCCTAGCTACTACTTTGAACTGGTAGTGGTTTGTAATGGGGTGGCTCTTCTATACCGGGGCATCCATTCCATCTTTCAGCACATTCCAAGATTTCTGTAGTCATGTACGTCCATGGTTAAGGGTGGTGGCTTACCATCAGGTGTTGACACTGATTTATAACGCTTCATTGGATGAACAATACTCTCAACTGTATATTAATAATTGTGTAAATTCTGTATGATCAATTAATCATAGTCTGCAGTGAACGTTTCATAATTTTGTATTAGGTATTAAACATTAATTGTTTGTAAGTAGACTCGTAAATATAACAGTAATATATTTATTACACTTTTATAAATAAAAGGGACCTGCACTTTAACCTTATAGAGTAATATTTTAATAAAAGCAATATATGACATGTATTACGGCAGGCTTCATTGGATAGTTCCGCATTAGTTACTGGCCGTGCGAGCCGTAGAAGTAGTTAGCGGAATGGAACTAGCATATTGGAGCGTATAATTTTCGTCAGCAAATAAATTATCTTCATGTTTTTTGTCGCATATCTTTGGTGATTAATGTCAAATAATGTCAAAAGAGTAACTATTAAATTACCAGAAACTATATGTTTGACTGTAAACTTAATTATTTTGAAAATTTTACGCGACTGTTACGACTTTAATATCCACAATAAAAATAATCTTATATTTAATGGATTGTATGTGTTGTTAAAGTGAGAGAATTTGAAAATTTGTTACGTTTTTTTGCATAGAAACTTGTTTTATTTACATGCAGTTGCATCATAGCACTTAATGTGTATGCTTGTTTGTTACCCGAGCATTAGGAATATAATTAAACAATGCCCAAATGTTTACATAATATTATGACAGTTCTATTACAGCTCAATTAAAAATGTTTATTAAATGAAAAATGTACACAATCTATGGATTTGAAATATTCGATTATAGTTTTAAAAGCATGTTCCTTTACTCTCGTTAAAAAAAACAAATGTCCATGAAGTGTCCAGGTTTTTTGTTTGTGGTAGCCTGTTAATAATTTTAGAAATTCTAAAGGTTTGGAAAGGGTGTAGATAGAATAGAAAAAGTGCGGTACGTCACGTCAAGTACAACATTCCTGTCATATTTTGTTATTAGCAACACGTGACAGTATTATCTCAGTTACTACGTTATACATATTTCTTAGTTCTAGGGGGTGGGCCGTGGGCGGGCGGCGGCGGCGGCGTTTGTAATATTGTAACAGGTCGCTCTATTAACAGTTATTATTTACCAAACTGAACATTAACGTTTCCTCTCTAATAAGGTTATCTATTATGCTCAGGTTACACAAACCCTGTCCACATTTCACGTACGTAGATAATAATTTTATTATTACGAAGGAAAATCAACTTATCTTTGGCAATGATCCCTTCTGCTTATGATTATTTGTTATAAGAATGAAATTAAAAGCATACTTAAATGAATTATCGTTTTAGTTTTTACATAATAAATATTGTTATGTCAACATAATTATCTATATATATAAAATGCTTTGTCCTGACTGACTGACTGACTGACTGACTGACTGACTGAGAATCAACGCACAGCCTAAACCGCTCATCGTAAAAATCTGAAACTTGGCAGGTGGACCTATTATAAGACGTAGGCGTCCGATAAGAAAGGATTTTTCGAAATTCGAACTCTAAGGGGGTAAAAAAGGGGGGTAAAGTTACTATGGGACAACTTGATTCCTGGGTCCAATCTACTTCAAATTTTGCAAAAAAATTGTTTAAGAGAATTGATAGAAGATGTGATTCTTATTTTATTGAAATTCTTGAAAAAAATGTATATTGTGGGTAATTTTCTTCGAGTTGATATCAATACTCATACTCCTTAGTGCTTTTGATTTCAATGACATTTCATTTTGACACATCCGTGAAGTGAAGTGTATCATCTGTCATGTAATTATAAATTGTGAATATTCAATCATAATGTCGTCTATTTATTCTGTTTGTGATATCGGAAAAACAGCTAAAATTCTAACTATGTATAAAGCGGACTGAATCATATTCATCGATAATAAATAGTAAGTAATTAAATATTAAATTTTATAATATTAGACAGGGTTCAAGTTAAATTGGTCAATGGTTAAATGGCATACATATTGATATTGTCTCTTTCTCACTTATAGGAAATCTTATTACGTCGACTCGCTCTATTATTTCGTAGTGTTGTTGTAGGCTGCTCAAAACAACAAGCTCAGGAATATGGATCATTTGATATTAGGTGATTATCGTCGACTATGGAGCACATAGATTCTAGGGTCCCTAACCCGTTGCCGACCTATAACAGGAAAAAACAGGATATAGCGAGAAATAGTATGAGAAATGAGTTAGATTTTTTTTATACCACAAAGGTGACAAACAAGAATTTCGGATATTTCACTCCCCGAACGAAACGCATTGCTGCTTCACGTCAATATTCTGTATAAGGGTGACTTTTCACCGGTCGGGCTAGCCTATTTCATAAACGCCCACTCCAGAGATTGTAATGAGAAGTATAAAAATAGAAAAAAAAAATCTAAACATATGACAATTTTTTGTGTGTGTTCTGAAAAGTGTGGTGTATGATGTAGGCAACCGATATGAAAGGATTTTTTTGAAATTCCCACGGGAAAGCGGGATAAACGCACACGAAGTTGCGCGGGTTTCTCTAGTGTTATGATACAACACTTTTAATTTAATTTTGGTCTTGTTTGAAGTATTTTCATTAAAATATGAGTTAGTATGAATTTTCATCAACCAAAAAATAGGCAACTAAGTAAATATGTCTGGGTCAACACATTACTCCCAATTACACATACGTTGTCTGCAAATACGTTCTAAACTATTATAATAATTTGAACCAACGTTTTACGTAGGTAGTTCAATATTTTTTATGCAGTGATTATTGACCAATAATTAAAACAAAGCAAAAGTGACTTGTATGACTTTTTGGCAGAAGCCGTGATGCAAAAGTCTTCATTTTTGTGGTCATAATGTGCTTTTATAATAATACTGAGTAGGTATAATGACACAAACAAATGAATAGAACATTCGTTAGGCGGTTATACATATACTTTTATTGCTATCTGCTGCAACAGCCATTTTCATAACATCATCATCATCAACCCATAATCATCCCATATACTTCAATACAACTTTCGAATCCCTTTTTAGAGCGCGACACACAGCGACGTCATTGAGCTCCTCGATCTTAATAACATAAAATTCAATAAGACAATGACTTTCGCAGACTTCGGAATTCGTGGTTCGCATAATATATTCCAGGACAGGCCAACGTGAGTCAACTTCAGACACCAACTTTTTATGGGTGAGAATCCGGCGCGTGGCGGTGTCTGAATGTGGATGTTATATCTCGAAAGCATGGCTTCCCAACCCACGCCTAAGCAATACTTTCAAGTTTGTCGCCGGCGTGTCTGCGTCAACAGGCGGCGACGACGGCGGCGTGGCGGCGGCGACGACGGCGGCGTGGCGGCGGCGACGCGGGATCTCCGCACGCTGTCGCTTACTCACCTCCGCTTGTTTTGGCATTTAATCTTAATGTTGTGGGAGTAATACCGAGCTATGCCCACTCATAACAGATACTGTGTGGGTGGCAACTAACGACTTTCGCTAGATATTTTTTAATGTGATGCTATTTCATATTATTATCATTCGCATCTTTAAAACTTTTAATGGTGTTGCGTGTGATAACTTCAAAAGTTTAATTTACCGACACGTGGAGTGTAATTTAACGCTCATAAAGCATCTCCTATTTTACTTTTTAGGGTTCCGTAGTAAACTACAAGGAACCCTTATAGTTTCGCCATGTCCGTCTGTCTGTCTGTCTGTCTGTCCGCGGTCCTAGACGCTTAATGCTAGAAGGCTGTAATTTGGTATGTATACACATATTAACAATACTAATGGCGTGGAAAGATCATTTTTCGTTACAATGGTCCGTTTCGGAATTATTTACATTTATCGTGTCAATTTTCGTTTTGCACGGTTGTCTCCCCCATCTCTAGCTCCGAAATTCTTGTGTTTAGAAATTTGAAAAAAATAACATATTATGCTGAACCTTCAATGAAAACTATAACGGTTAAGTAGCCTCTAGTGGCCTCTACTAGTTACCGAGTAATAGCCGATCAACTTAAAAAATAACATTTCTTTGATGAAAACTACAATTGCGATGGAATTTGATATTGGACTCAACTGAAGGCAAGGCAAGCAAAGTACAGCAAATACGGAACCCTACATTGAGCGTGACCCGACACGTACTTGCCCAGTTTTTATATATTCCACATGACCATTTGGACTAAGTTTTATTTACTCAATTGTTAAAATACTACACATTTTTGGAGTAGCCTACATCAACATACATTTTTCAACAGATGGACGCTTACTTGTTGGCCTGTCATATGATATTATAATAAAATAATTTTAAACAATTACTTAAAGGCAGTTTATTGAAGCAAGACAGATTACATGCTGAGTATTTGATAAAACCTTCAAACAAGTTCGTGGAAGTTAAATTATTGTATGTGGAAACAGGATGGGATGAATATTCATCGTCTCCATAAGGCTTCTGATGCTGTTTTCGTTACGGATTCTAATTTTATGAGCGCCTTCATATGGAAATTTCTTGTATAATGTAATGAAGTATTCAAATAATCGAGTGACACCTGACTTCGTTGCCTGTTTTAACTCCTGGGAGGTTCTAGCACTGAATAGAAAATGTACCTAGAGTAACAATAACGCAGTAGCATAGGCTTATCCCTGACACCTTTAAAAAAAAAGTATCTGATGGACAAGAAAGGCCGTAACCGGTTTTCTTTCGCCGTTTCTTTTACCGGTGGTCATTTTGCTTTGTTTCCGAAATTGTGGTAAGCTTATTTACAGAATAATAATATTATTATGTAACACTCATTGTAAATGACGTGTTTAAGTGCCCGCGAGGGGCCCGGAGGGGAGGGGCGGGCCACTGAATAAAGTATTATTAACTTTGACTTTATTTGCAAGCTGTTGAGAAATTCAGGCAATAATTCATAATTCAGCTGTTTGACTTATTTTTTTAAAGTTATTTATTTATAAGGTCTACCAACAGTTGTTCACATAAACATATTGCATGTTTACTTACAAACTAGGTTCTTAAAGGTAATTGTGACAACTAATTATAGGTATAACATATTAATAGTCTTCGCTTTATAATTAGGTAAAATATTACTTGGTGGACAACGCATTGGTAGCGCTCCTGGTGTTACTGATGTCCAGAGGCGGCGGTGACCGCTTTCCATCAGGTGGCCCGCTTGCTTGTTTGTCTACGGTATGACATATCTGAACAATTTTAATTCGTATAGAAAATACCAAGTTACGCTGCAGGAGTGTGTTCCATTAAAGTGCAACAGAGGAAACTCAAAGTCATGAAAATATAGTAAAAATTTATTTTAGTGTGAATTTCATAACAAAGAAAAGATCCAACTGCATTTGAAGTTATATAAAATGTAGATAATGAACTATCAATTTATGTAAACATTATTTTAATAGGTGTATCTATAAAAAAATACATAATGTGAAATGAAAAATATGAAAAGATTGCTTTGAACAATAAGGCCGCCTTACTTATTGCATATACACTAGTTTGTAACTTTTACAGTATCACTTGTTTGTGTTTTGCAAATAAAGCGTATTCTATCTATAAAGACATACAAAATGTTTTGTCCTGAATGACTGCCAGAATAACGCACAGCCTAAATCGCTAATTGTAGAGACCCATAACTTAAACATCCGATTAGTAACAATTTTTCAAAATTTTCACGGGAAAGCGGGATGCACGCAAACAAAGTTGTAATGGTGTCGCTAATAAGCAAAAGATTGATTTGATTTACAGCAAAGGCGCTTTGCGGTCGATCGGCTGCACTTTGTACGTGTCTGTCTATTCAATCCGGAGCAATATGTAAGGTACAGCATTGCTACTCCTATGACATACCTACTTCATGAAATGTTATCAAAGTCAAGAAACCAAGATTTTCGCTTCGCCACTACAAAATTGGCGGCATCGGAGATACCTCGCGAAATTTTTCTTACGAATGATCTGCTACGTCTACAGGAACAGAATAGATTTGATTTTGTTTTCAATGGTCGTATTCAGGTACCATGCATCATATCTTCAGTGGGAGGTATGCTGGGCTGTAATGTGACTTGTAAAACGGAATGTTCATTAATGACTTCCGCATCATGGAATTTTCGTTAAATTTATTACCCTTATAATTTTCGATGTGACACTGCAGTATCAATAAATGTATAATATTATAATAGTTGCATATAATAGTACATCGCCACTCGCCAGTATATTTAGGAACTGCGCTAAACGGTAGTGTATAAAATTTTGAACAGATTAAACTGAGCGTTTTCTCCCAGTAGTGATTCACGTTGACCTTTGCAATTGACAATTTGGTGCCGTTGTGGTCCCGTTGGTGCCTAGGTACGTTTATTTGAGTTGTTAAAATAATACAAAGGTTAGGTTAGAATAATTCGTTACGTTAATAAACTAAACATGCCTAATAGTTTGCATCTAGAATGTTGTTTTTATAATTAGCTAATATTATATGATAGACGTGTATTCTAATATTAGCACTACCTGGAAATGGTGATTATGTTATAAGTGCATGTTTAATTTACGATCTTTATTTGTACATACACAAACGTGCTAATAAACGATTGAATTGGATTAACAGTGATTTTGTCTGCTCTAATAATCGTTATTATGTTTCCAGTTTATTCTGAAACAAAAAAAATATTACTAAACTGAATTAAAAATCAATATTTCAAGAGTAAGTATTTATTTTTGTCTGCAAATACGTAGGCGCGTTTATTTACCTCGCATTACGAAATACTTAGTACGAACACGAAGTACGTGCCGTGTACAATGTTTGAGATAGGTAATTTTATGGTAATTCGCGGTTTCGACAAACCATGTGACATCACGGACACTTTTATAAGATATTCGACACGACTTGCGCCTGCCGTTGCGCTGTTGCCTTGGTTATTTTCTATTCGCTTGGGAAGAATCTTGTCTAGTTTGTAAACGAAGAACGGTTTACTGCAACGTTTATTTTTCGAATGAAAACAAATCTCTATAATGACTCGAATTTTCTATTTTTTTATGACAGAAGAGGAGAAACCAGCTAGGTAACCTGATGGTAAGTAATAACCGTTGCTCCTAAACATCCACGACCACAAGAATCTTGGATGCTTCGTCCAATTACGAAGAAATGAAAAAAAAAAGGGTGAAGGAAACAGGAAGTGGGAAGCCGGTCGGCTTCCGGCTCGTTCATCGTATGAAACACAGCGGTAAATTACCGTTTATTTCACGGCGATTTTCTGCGAGATACGAGGGTGGTACTGCCCCGGATTTACTCCCGAAGAGACTATTAGTTAGTAAAATTTTAATAAAATAGAAAATTGTAGTAATTTCATTTTATAATTTCACTCTGCAACAAGAGTTTTATACTTGTTGCTTGAATGCCAGCAGTTGAGTTAATTTGGCATTTAACAATAATTTGTATTTTTAGCACTAAAAGTATATTTCGTTGAAAAATGTTTTTGGTTATAGTTCATAGTTTTTATTTTTAATATCAACATATTGTATTGCATGTGCATGACACGTCTATGCATAATATTATTATTCTATTTGATTAAACAGTTCAAGTATAATTTATGTTATTCACTAGTACCTACATTTACTTATCTACAATATTAATGTAATTGAACAAAATATTGATAGCGATACAGGTGCGTTTAAAATAATCACTCACTTATTTGGTTAGAAGGTTGATAATATTCGTTTAATAACCTTATCGGTACATCGTATATCGTATTTCAGGTAAAATAAAACGACAGCGCCATTTTTCGCCTCGGGCCTGTACCGTTCCACCAAAAATAACAAAGATAATTATGATTTTATATGATACTATTTAAGTCGTGAGCTGAACATCAAAATAATAACCAGAAGGGCTACGTACGTGTAATTGAGAGCCAATTGTGTAGAACATCAAATAATATAGCTTCAAGTTTAACACTGCTTTTTAGGGTTCCGTAGTAAACTACAAGGAACCCTTATAGTTTCGCCATGTCCGTCTGTCTTTCTGTCCGCGGTCTAGCGCCTAGACGCTTAATGCTAGAAAGCTGTAATTTGGTATGTATACCTAATCTAATGTATATCTAATTAACAATGCTAACAAAGTGTTGAAACAAAATTTGGAAAAACAATCTTTTTTTGGGTGCCTTCCCTACATGTAAAGTGGAAATTATTTTTTTGGCGCCTATCCCATGTTGTGGGGTATAGTGAGATAGGTCTCTTCAAAACATTGAGTGTGTGGAAAGATCATTTTTCAATACAATGATCCGTTTCGGAATTATTTACATTTATTGTGTCAATTTTCGTTATGCGCTGTGTGTGGTCGCTCTATCTCAGAAAGTTTTATGTTTAGAAATTTGAAAATAGTAGTAGCCCATATGCTGAACCTTCAATAAAAACTATAACGGTTAAGTAGGCTCTACTAGTTACCGAGTAATAACCGACGAACTTCTAAAATATTTTTTTTTGATGAAAACTTACAAATGTGATAGAATTTGATATTGGACTCAACTGAAGGCAAGCAAAGCACAGCAAATACGGAACCCTACATTGTGCGTGGCCTGACACGTACTTGCCCGGTTTTTAATATGCTTTTCAACGATTATTATTATGACTAAACTTCCAAGTTACTGTCTCTCAGGTTGGTAAGGAAGTAATTTCAATTCGCCATCGCTCCTTCAAATTTCTTTCTTATTAAGTTACTTGCGAGTTCAAAAATAGTTGTGGTTTTCCCTCAGATTTTTCATTGAACTTCATTGTTTATTGTCAATCAATCGTCAGTGTGTTGATTTTTACATGCAGGAATGTGTGATGGGCTAGTCCGAAATTATTGTCAAGTTGTTTGTTATTCTGCAAACTAGTGTTATTTTGTTTTTCCATTGATGTAATTTGTAACAGTAACGATAGACTATATTATTAACTTAACGTATTGCTGAATATACGTACCCGTAGATTATGATAAAACCACAGCGAGCCGACGACAGAGATGGCGAACCACAAGAAGAGTGTGAACACCGAGATTTGACTGAGGTGTAAAGCATTCAGGAGCGAGGAAAGCACTACTGCCAAAGCGTGGCATAGTACTATCGGCAGAGCGCAGCGGTCGATTATGTCCCAGGGTACCTCCTAAAAATAAAAATATGGTATTTTATTTGATTTTATTAAGGTACACCAACAGTATTTACATACATCATTTAGAAGAGACATTCAAATACGGTTCTAATGCACCTATGATAGCTTTACACAGCATTGACTGTAAAATTTACTGGCATTTACTGGTAATAGATGCGCATAAAAAAAACAGCCAAGTGTAAAATCTTTTGTGGTAAATGGTGGGTTTATTTAATCATAAAAGACATCCATAGTTTAATAAATGTTTTTGAAATGCACATTAAACTATGGATGTCATTGTCAAACTAAAGAAGAAAAACAGCCGGAGTCTTAAATTAAGTTTAAAATGCGTATCTGCAACTGACAGTAAAATAGTAATTAGTTTTAATTGAAAATGGCAGTAAAGAATTTGCTATGCTTGGCTGACAGCCAAACAATACATCGATCGTAAAATGACTAAAATGTTTCGTCAGTCGCTACATAGAGTCACGTATAATTATATAAATTCTCTAAGGTCATTACAAAGAAGATTCATTCATCACAAAAGGTGACTAATGAGATAGCTATTTAATTAGGCACAACTTTATAATTATATAACCTATATACAAATTATAGTTGAAATGACGAAGTTTTGTATTAAATATGTTAAATAAATGTACATTATAATATGTATAAGGATCTATGTAGTTACATTCAATATGTATAAAACCTATACCGCCGAGGTAGAGAAAGACCAGAGACGGTGTTGGATAGGAACGCCCTTCAACAACGGCCAACAGGTGAGGTTCAAGGAACAAATGGTCTGGGGAGGGTCTGGTGTCCTGAGATACAAGTCCCGCTTAGTTCAGGTACCAGTCTCTCACAATCTTGCTTTGTATAAACTAATTTGTGTTACAGTGTACATTGTGACGACAGAGCACTTACTAGGCTATGAAAAAACTTCTTTTATCAGATCTGATGAGTGTGTGTGATGTGTACAATTAAGGTGAAAAATAAAATTATTTCTTTATTACCTGTGATTGCGATTGTGGATTTTTGATGAGCGAACCGCGTCGCGCGGACGGCCGCCGGTGCATCGAGGGCGCCGTGATAGAGGCGCGCCTCGTGACGTCTCCTGCTACCATCGCTACAGCTCACTTGCTGGTATCACACTAAACATAACATGTAATATGACCACCACGCGCGATGGGCTAAGAACTACTTGCTTTCAGTATTATCTATCTAAACTTATTAATTATTATTATCAAATTATTAAGAATTTGACCGGTTTTTGCATTTTAATTACTTCCCCAGGGATAAGTATTACATCTGTGTGGAATGTATAATCCAGCGTACTTATAAGAATGTCAAATTCTTAGATGCTTAGTTAGTTTCTACGTTACAGTAAAATACGGGGTCGACGAAAAGAAGTAAATAAGGTCGATGTTACGCGTAGATTGCGTTATAAGTGGTCCACTGGCAGGCCTGGTGCGCGTCGTAAATAGAAAGTGCAGGCGATGTAAATGTCGCGAATCGTTCCCGACGGCAGTCCGGGCGGACACGTTTATTTTTACGCCCAGGAGCGGTCACTAGTTTGACCTAAAATCGTCTTGCAGCAATTTTGGGTACATATTCACAAAATACACATGTCATCCTTGACAATTTTCTAGCGATTTTAGTAGATATTTTGAGACAAGTAAGCTGTACAGAATGGGAAAAGATTTGGATTCCTCAAAGTTCTAGCTGCATCGTATTTGTTTCTCATACATATGTAAATGCAATTGGTAACATAACAATGGACAAAACTGTAACAAAAAAGTCGCCAAATAAAAACACTATAATTTCTAGATAAGCCCTAAAGATTTAGAGAGAAAAAATGAAATGTCGCGACGTCATAATATTAAGCATAGCCGGACTAGGAAATGTGTCTTTTTCTAGCATTTTGTAGCTAAAAAAGTAAACATCACTTCATCATCACGTATGTTTTGTTTGTATTTTTCTCGGATACAGTTTTTATCTTTACATAGTAAAAAAGCGGACAAGTGGGAGTCGGACTCGCCCATGAAGGGTTCCGTAGCAGCAATTGCGGTTTACGATTTATGACGTATTAAAAAAACTACTTACTAGATCTCGTTCAAACCAATTTTCGGTGGAAGTTTGCATGGTAATGTACATCATTTATATATTTTTTTAGTTTTATCATTTTTGAAGACCTATCCATAGATACACCACACGTATGGGTTTGATAAAAAAAATTGAGTTTCAGTTCTAATTATGAAGAACCTCCAAAATTTATGTTTTTTTTTTCTATTTTTGCGTGAAAATCTTAATGCAGTTCACAGAATACATCTACTTACCAAGTTTAACAGTATAGTTCTTATAGTTTTGGATATCAACAGTTTCTTATAGTGGCTGTGACATACGGACGGACGGACAGACAGACAGACAGATATGACGAATCCTAATAAAGGTTCCATTTTTTGCTATTTGGTTACGGAACCCTAAAAATGTAGTCTGTCCTTATTTATGCTTAGATCTTTAAAACTATGCAACGGATTTTGATGCGATTTTTTAATACATAGAGTGATTCAAGAGGAAGGTTTATATTTTATTATTTTTTTATTTTTATTTTTACTTTTATATTAATTAAGTTAGTTTATAATACTATCCGAAATTCCCACGGGAAAGCGGGATACACGCAAACGAAGTTGCTCGGGTTTCGCTGGGTTTATTTGCTACGTTTTTTATTGCTTGCAGATGAGTGCAATGTCATATTCTATGACATTTAGTACACTTTCATAGAATATATTTTATTTTTTTATGTTAGTTTTTAACTTTTTCAAACTAAAGACAACCATAACTTAATTTAAAGACAACCATTTAGCAGGCAGAGGCACTACTATAAAGCAATTTGCACGTTAAATGCAAATCATTATACACATAATGTAATAATTATACACATAAAATAAACATATACACATAATGTAAAAACAACAAATGTACATTCTAGAATTAAGCTGTGAGAGGAAATAAAGATTTATTTATTTATTTAATTAATTCGCACACATCATTGTACCATCAGTAACATGCCACACCATGGGATGCGGCGAAAAAATCATTATTCCCACTTTACATGTCGGGAAGACACCATTAAAAAATATTTTTTCAAGTTTTTGTTCTACCCCTTTGTTAGTAACAAGGCAGTATAATAATTAATATGTATAGACGTGGAAAATCACAGCTTTTTATTACTAAACACCTCGGCGCGGCGCTATACCGCAGACAGACGGGTATGGCGTACCATGGTTGTTTTATAGAACTCTAAAAAGACTCAAACTCAATCATTTATTGCATCTCATGTGTTCACATAGCATGTACATATGGTGTAGGATTTACATTAAGTTCAGACATGAACCCTGCGAGGGCACATCAAAATATAAAATGTAAGTTTTTAGGCGATAAATTAATTATAAAATTAAAATAAATTAAAGTTATTTCAGAAGTTAAATTAAATTACATTACATTACCACTCGCTTATTGAAAAATTCTTGCAGATTGTAATAGCTATTTTCTATAAGGTAATCTTTCAACATCTTTATAAATCTTTTAAAATTGTCCTCGTTTTGCATGTGTCTTGGTAACTTATTATATATTTTTATTGCATGTACAGTCAACAAAGGAGTTGACTGACCCCCCTCTGTATATATGATTAAAGATTTCTAAATATTGCGTGAAGGGATTTACTTAAATTTTATTTATCAATAGTATTCATATTGTACTATGTAATTACAAATTTTCAAGTAAATCCCTTCACGCAATATTTAGAAATCTTTAATCATATATACAGAGGGGGGTCAGTCAACTCCTTTGTTGACTGTACATATGGTCCTGAAGAGTGCAATTTCAATTTAGATGCAGGTAGGGCCAATCTGTTTTTATTTCTCAAGTTATACAATCGCGTGTGTTGGTCGCTAGTAAATGTGAAAATCTGTTTATTTTTACAAACAAATTTACAAATTTCTAGGATGTACTCGTAAATGGACGTAAGAGTTAAAATTTTATATTTGATGAAGTACGGTTTGCAACTTTCCATTTCATCTATGTTCGCAAGTATTCTTATATATTTCTTTTGTATTACAAATAGTTTGTCTGCTCCCGTGCTGTTTCCCCATAGTATTACCCCATAACTTAACCAGGCGTGAGCGTAAGCGTAGTAGGCGCTGAGGGCAGTTTTTAGGTCGGTTGATTTTTTCAGATGTTTTAGCGCATATATAAATCTGCTTAATTTGCTTGATGTACTGTTTACATGTTGTTTCCAATTTATACCCGTGTCTATATTTATTCCGAGTAGTGTAAACGTATCTACACATTCTATTAGTCTACCATCAAACGTGAAGTTCACATTTAACGATTTTTTTTATAAGGTTTGAATTGCATTAGTTTGGTTTTGTCAAAGTTTTGTCTTTACACGGAAATACTGTTGACAAATCATCCGCAAATAGGACGCTCGTAGAGTCGATGCTTTTCGCAGATCGTTAATATATATGAGAAACAATATACACCCGAGTACGCTGCCTTGAGGAATAGATTTCTGCACCTTGACTGTCTGTGATTTTATGTTACCTATTTGTGTATGTTTCATGGTTGTAATAGTCCAACTCAACGTATTGATATCGGTCGCTTAGATACGATTGGAACCAATTATGTGTAGTTCCCCTGGCAACTGTTAACAATAAAAATTAAGGAATAAAAAGTTTAGTTGGTATAAAATTTGTAAAAACTTGTTAAAAAATATTTTCATTTCATAAGTATACAACAACAGGAAAATAAGTACAACATTAACTGTAAAGAAATTATTTGGCCCTTTGTCAAATAACAAAGAAGGCAGCCCCATAAATTCTTCAATTGCCATTTATTCCATAAAGATATTCTTTTATTTCGAAATCAACTTACTTGTAACAAGAAACAATTCTTACTCAT
The DNA here is from genome assembly GCA_905163395.2 of Endotricha flammealis. Classification (NCBI taxonomy): domain Eukaryota; kingdom Metazoa; phylum Arthropoda; class Insecta; order Lepidoptera; family Pyralidae; genus Endotricha; species Endotricha flammealis. The sequence continues at coordinate 7,359,202 of LR990863.1, read as the reverse complement.
CAACAAAGCAGCTTTGGTTTGTAATGATAGAATTTTCTGGAATGCCCCAGGTAGGCTTTAATCTTCAGAGCTCCACTTGGGGGGGTTGGGAGGGTTGGCAACGCGTGAGTGATGCCCCCGGTGCCCCGGTATTGCAAGCGTCTATAGGCTACGGTGATGCTTACCATCAGGCGGGCCGTATCCTTGTTTGCCAACTTTGTGGTATAAAAATAAAATTAATATTATTCATTTAATATCAGATTTCGACGACCTCCGTGGCGTAATGGTTACCACGCCAGACCGCCACCCAAGAGGTCCCGGGTTCGAATCCTGGTCGGGTCATGATGAAAAACGAACTTTTTCTGATGGGCCTCGGGTCTTGGATGTTTATCTATATATGTATTTGTTATAAAATATAGTATCGTTGAGTTAGTATCCCATAACACAAGTTTCGAACTTACTTTGGGGCTAGCTCAATCTGTGTGATTTGTCCGTATATATTTATTTATTATTTATTTTTTTTATTGATAGAAAGTGAGTAGTGTAGTGTTGTAAAATGTAACAACAAAAGACTATAAATCCTAGTAACTATGAATATTAATGCAAGTAAGTGTTTTGATTATTGGGCATAAGTTATTTAGCTAGCATTAAAATTATAAATCAATTTCAATTTTAAACTTTAAAATCTACATAGCTGATGGTGATGACATAAAATTACTACAATATGCCAATTTTTATATTAAACTAGCTAACTAACTAACTAGGGGGTCGGTTCCTCTTTCTTCCTACCTTGAAAATTGCGAAAAGTCCCATATAAAATTTCACCAACTCTTTCTGGGGTGATTTAAAAAAAAAAATTGCACGATTTTTTTGTTAGTCACAAATAGTCCGCATACCAATTTTTAGCTTTCTACCTTGAAATTTGCGGAATGCTTGATACAAACTTTCACCCCCCATTTTAGGGAAGTGGGGGGTTAGAAAGACACAAAAGTAGCCTATGTCACTCTCCATCCCTTCAACTATCTCCACTTAAAAAATCACATCAATTCGTCGCTCAGGTTTGCCGTGAAAGACGGACAAACAAACAGACACACACTTTCCCATTTATAATTGTATTAGTATTAGTATGGATTAGAAGGGTTTATGACGATTTGTATAGGTACTAGTAGTTTTTTCAGACATCAAATTAGATGGCGTACTAATAATCATGTGTATATAATACTAATATTATAAATGAGAAAGTGGGGTTGATTTGTTGTCAAACGAGATCTATGTCATAAAATTAACGCGAGCGAAGCCGCGGGGAAAAGCTAGTTGCATATAAAATATATATTAATTATTTTTAATAACCAATATGTTCTACTTGCACCTCTTACTAATTTTAATTTAAGTGATTAAATAAAACATCGATTTTCAGTTCATAAAACTGATTCTTCACTGAAAGAAATCTTAAATTTATTAGAGCAACTATAATAATAATCATGTGAATACGATCTAATGCCAGGCAGGAATATCACAGTCATATATCTTGCGCGCCGCCCACGGCCTCTCGCGCAACTTGTTTCTTTTATTCCACCTGTCTTTTCTATTTGTTGTGAAATAAATAATTTATTTATTGTCTGAGTATTAGGCTTCATTTAGCATATTTTTAAAAATTGGCAAGTGGACGTAAAAATGAAAGTACTGAGGTTCTACAATATGACCTAAAGTCATTTGCAGGTGAAAGGCCCGTCGAAATATCCCTTCGTGCCACGGCCAGAACGAAGATTAAACAGAAAAGAACAAACAAATAAACAATTTTTAGGGTTCCGTAGCAAAGTAACAACTTATTATTAACAAGGAAACTCTTGGACTCTGAAGACTCCTATAGTCTCGCCATGTCCGTCTGTCCGCAGTCTAGCTCATACTAGAAACCTTTTTTTTAAATTTATTTTTATTAATTGATATGTTCAGGTTCGGGTGTACTAACACCCTCTTCTGATACACCGGACAGTTGCGGGAGCGTAGGGCTCTCACCGCCAAAATTTACAGTGCCTGCCTAGGGGCGCCCCAGAGGAGGCTCGAACCTCGGCCTATGGCGACACTGGGGGAACGCGAACGGATTGGAGAGAAGCGGCCGGGCACGTGCCGGTACAGCGAAAACCGAGTCCCTACAGGAGGGTGGCGCGACGCGCGGCCCCGCCGGCGGGGCCGATATGACGGACGTGTGTGTCTAGTTTGTGTCGCGGAATCGAATTGTTTATACGCCTCGATGGCGACTGTAATGGAGTCGTCCGGGTCGTTGAGGACGTGCCGCGGACGACGTTTGGACCTGCTGGTGCCAGCCGGAGCGGAATAATCCCCTGCGGCTTTCACCAACGGATTGGGGTGATGATTGAGAGAGTCGAAGAATTTGACAGAGCATTGCTTTAGGTGGTGCGAGATGGTCGGCACACCTAAGTCAATGTGGAGGTTTTTGTTCCTAACGAACCAAAGCCCACCGATGGCTGCGCAAAAACCTATTCTGAATGGTTTGCAGCCTGTGGATATGAGAGGGCGCGGCGTGAGCGAAAACTGGACTTGCGTATGTCATTATCGGCCTAATGCACGTTGTGTAAATTCTCACCTTATTTCTAAGAGAGAGTTTACTACGGTAAGCGGCCTAGCGCGAAAGCAGCGCGGTCGCGGACAATCTTTATGTGATGACGGAAGGTGAGTCCCCTATCGAGTGTGACACCTAAGTAACGGACTTTCTTTTCCCAAGGGATCAGTTGTCCAAACATCTTGACTTTAGTGGAGGGATTTGGCGTGGTACCTCTGGAGAAGAGGATGGCGGCGCTTTTGTCTGGATTAACTTCTATGCGCCATTTCCTAAACCAGTTGCCAAGGGAGTTGGCGGCGGCTTGGAGGGACTTTACTATAGCGGGTGTACTAGAAGCCGAACAATAGATGGCTGTATCATCTGCGAAAAGGGTAGTATGAGTTACAAGTGGACTGGGTCTAAATTGAGGGAAGTCGCTTGTGTAAAGCGTGTATAGGAGGGGGGAGAGCACAGACCCTTGTGGTACTCCGGCTCTAATGGTATGAGGGGGGGATAGTGCCCCATCCACCCTATAGCGGAAAGAGCGATTCAACAAGTAGTCTCGTATGATGAGCACGAGACGGTTTGGCACATTAAGTTTGTAGAGCTTATAGATAAGCCCGTTGTGCCATACTTTGTCGAACGCCTTTGCCACGTCGAAAAAGAGAGCGCCCGTTTTATGCGGGCGGGATCTGTTCGCTCTCCGGTGCATCACGTGTTTGACTATGCGATTCGCTCGTTGGACACAAGAGTTCTAAAACCAAACTGTGCGTCAGGTAAAAGATTATTAGCAAAGGAAAAATCTTTGAGACGAGCAAGAATAATGCGCTCATAGATCTTTCCTATCGAACTAAGGAGACTGATTGGGCGATAGCTCGAGGGCTGATCCTTGGGCTTGCCGGGTTTTGGAATACTAGAAAGCTGTACTAGAGACGCTTAATATTAGACAGCTGTAATTTGGCTGATGCTAACATAGTCGTAGAATAAAATCTTTTTTAGTGGTTGCAAAGTGCGCATGAATTTTTTTGGTATGTGGTGTCGTTAGGAGGTCTCTTAAAAGCATTGAGGGGTGGGAAGATCATCATCCGTTTGATAATATTTGAAACAGTTGCAATGTTTTTCCTTTTACAGTTTTTTCAAATATGATTATTATTTTAAATGAGGTAGGACACAGCGGATAATCTGCTCAAATCGGAGCAGCCCGTCTGGGGAAGGACCTCCACCTTACAGAAGATCGTAGCCAAATAGCTTTGGTTTTGGCCATGTTGTGTTCCTACGGTGAGTAAGGTCTCCAGAGCTCCACTTGTGAGGGTTAGGCAACGTGTGAGTGATACTTCCTGTATTGCAAGCGTCTATAGGCTACGGTGATGCTTACCATCAGGCGGGCCGTATGCTTGTTTTCCACCTTTGTGGCATAATAAATTTCCATACATTTTTAAATGGATGTAGTAACGTTTCCTAAATAAAAAAATATTTTAGAAAGTAAAACTTTGTAGTACGTTTACTGATTATTAATTTTCAAATGCTTATTGTTATGTTTCTTATCATATATGTACATACATACATTTGTCTCCAAAATATCCGTATCCTAAACATATTTGAATATTAAAGAAAAACACGTAGTTCACACATCTCCGAACAACACAGAATCAATACGAAGAATATTTTATTATGAAAATGTATCACTGGGATTCACACCTCACGCGGGAAACTGTGAGTAAACGGCTTTATTCCTCCACTAATTCGGCTTTTACCGGTTGGATACGTTAATGAATCGTTCACGTGCGGTCGTAACAATGAATCGTTGCGATAATTATTATTATGTGAACACGTACATTAGAGAGTGCTATCGTTGTGTTAGAAGCCGGTGCGCAAGCTGTGCGCTGGGCGGGCGGCGGCGGACGACGGACTGTACGCCGCGACACAACTCTAACGCATACATGCTCGCCGCGCCAAATTTAAACACATATACCTACATTATTATTTATTGCCACATTTTCGCCTAGATTGTAAAATCAGATACTTACTCAATGTGCTCGACTGGAATGTTTTTTGGCAAAACACCGACCCATTAAATCAGCTCCGGTTAGAAATTCGTGTATTTATAGAATGAATATGCCAAAAAAACAATGTTTCTTTAAATTTGACATCACAAAGCGTATTTATATTTCGAAATACATTATACTAGAATTTTTGTTTATAAGTCTGTCGTTGAAGATATAATGAAGTGTTATATTTTAATACTTAATACCGTCTCTGAACTAGTCTGAACCAGCCGGAGATCGGCTACACTATTGTTTTATTTAAAACTGTCAGTTTTCTTTTAAATTAATAAAACCGTAATAAGTACAGTAGGTTAGGAAGTATCTGACATTATTTTTTTGCTGCCTGCTGATGGATCCGGCAATCACAGAGGATATTTCTATGGTCTCTACTATTGGTATTCAGTACGTCTTATATTGGGTAAATTTTCATTGACATTTTATGATTACATTTTAAACCCAACTAACGTTTCCTTTTCCTATTTATTCTTGCAAAATATATCGAATTTTCACTGTGACATCAGTGAAAATTCGAAAGACTCCTTTGTAAAATGTAATCCTTCTAGTATTAGTATTTTTCAGCTATGCACTAATGGGTAACTTCAAAATACCAGTCATCCTTTTATGCTTTTCAAAATGAATAAACAAAATATACTTACTCTCATAAAACATAAAAACATTTCATCATTATACTCATAAAATCGTGATTTTTAGACTTCTCTCTTTTGCTCTTTGCGTCCTAAAGTTTGTTGCTCTTTTTGAGTTCTTAAAATAGTTAGAGAAATTTCTCTGTACGTAAACACTCGAAAGAAATCGACGGTATGCCAATTCTTATGAGTCAAGTATGTAGGTAGATGAAATATATATTTCGTTACTATAATAACTAATTCACAAGCGACACCTATCTCTATGCACGTATTATATAGCATTAAATAACTTCGTTGACAGATTCTGGAAGCAGAGAAAGGTTCCTTAATTAGCTCGAGTGCGTAGTAAATCGAGGCTGATTACTACAGGTGCGTAGTGCGAGTAGTGTCCAATTCTGTTTAGTGGATTTGTTTAGTAAAACAACAAGTAGTGTTACAACAACATCTTCTAAAATGTTTTATCGCCGAGAGAGGTGGCTATTTCAGTAAGACTCTATGGTCAGTAGCCCAAGCGCACAGATATTATAATATTTAACAGTAGTCAGGGGCTCGCTGCGCGTGAGGGGGAAGATGGGCGCGCGGGACGTGGCTACTCACAGTCCACTCGCAAAAAAATTGAACAAGCTTCTAATCACGTACTACGTACTCGCACTAAGCGGATTATAAACACTTCTTTGACAAACGACATGGCCATTATCACTTGATCGCAGCCTTGGCCATTTTCAGAAACCATATGCAGCGACAAAAAAGATCCCAATCGCGTAGTAAAGTAGCGTTTGTTCAGGCCCTTGTGTACAAAAAAAAAATAATTTGCTTTTTAAATAGTGTTAATATATTATTTAGATAATAAACCTTTAAACATGCATGGTATCCTAAAACCTCAACATCAAGAAACTACCACAGAAATTAATTACATGTGAATCATATTGACCGTTTGGGATATCAAATCTATATCTATATATCTATGCCACAGTGGACCGAAATAGATAGTATGTTATTAATGTCTATGCGCACAAATGTATAGAATCGGTAACAAAAATACGTCGTTATTGTGAGGATTATACACTAAACCTCTGGTTATTAACACAAGTAATGCTTTAATTACAGCGGTTAACAAGATATCTATGTAACTCGTGCACATGTTTGAATTTCAACGCGTTATGAGCAATGGAAGTTTAATTTGCAATTCAGATATAACTTTATACACTAGTTAGGTTACGATTTATATGCACTGAATACACAGTACCTCCTCGAGGGTAAACTTATAACAAGCAAACATTAATGATTTGTTCTGTATGAGCAGATGTTTTCACTAAGATTTATACTGTATATTCCAGTTTCCAGCGTAAGTTTCCGAAAATAATTGATGACGTTCAGCGATAAACGGATCACATGATGCGATTGAACTTGACCTATATTCTGCACTTACTAATAATAACATATTATATTAATAGAAGACAACAGAAGTGCAAAGAGCATTTTATCGAAGTATATCAGTGAACACCAAAATGTTATCGACATACTATAAGCCGCCTTAAGGTTTAAACTAGTTTAAAGTAGTACAAGTATAAAAGTAAGTGTGAAAGAAAACCCAAATCAAGTATTATTGTAGAGACAACATATTTTACGTTTAACAAAATTTTAAAACAATATTTTTTGATGACGTCAATCGCGCATGGGGCAATGGTTACCAAGTCGGTCTGCCACCCAGGAGGTCCCGGGTTCAATTCCCGGTCGGGTCATGTTGAAAAAACGAACGTTGCCTGGGTCTTGGATGTTTCTCTACATTATGTATTTGTTATAAAATATAGTATCGTTGAGTTAGTATCCCTTAACACAAGTTTCGAACTTATTTTGGGGCTAGCTCAATCTGTGTGATTTGCCCTTATATATTTATATTATGTATTTATTTATATCGTTTGTTTGTGCCACTTCAATGTAGAACCCAAATGGGTAGTCATGCACCGGTCCCACGTGCACTGCGCCTGCTCAACGATTTTACGTCTCAGTACCGCGACACAATCGATTTGTTTTTTTTTCGCCTGCGGAGTTTCGTAGATTGACAATTGAATACATACTTTGAAAATAGCAATAAGCTAAGTTTGATTTGTATGTCTTCACAAGTGCATTGGTGCTGCCATACTGTAATACTTGTAGAAATTGGAAATAAATAAAATAAAATAAATTACATAATATTGTTATTATAAGTTTATGAAGTAAATAAATTACGAATGTTTTGTCTTCGGTTGATGGTCTACCTAGCAATGGGCGTCCATGGGATTGGAAAGAAAAAAGAAAAGTATTCAAGAAATGTTCCGACTATATAGTAAATCAAGCGAGTACGTTTGTTCTATTTTGCTGTCAATTAAAGAGTACAGCATAAATCAAAGAAAAAAAATCACAACACGAGAGTGTTGAAATACCTTGTTCATTACTTGCTATGTGTACACAATAAGTTTAGTTCTACTTTATTTTCAATAATTATTATTTTGCCACTGTCATTTCGTCAATAAAAAAGAAAACAATGAGAAACCCCCATTAATCGATACAACTTCTTTTCTGCACTTTCCTTACGTACTATCATCATAATAAAAATCTATGTAAATTTTTAACATACAGGACACGAGGACACACCTATGTTAGAAATTTATGATCAATAATACTTAGAAGTTGGATAATAGGACTTTATTTAGTATTTTTGTCCATACAAGGAGTACTATAAGTTATACTATAGATCTACAAGGATATATTTTATGAACGTGAGTGACAGTTGTGCGAGGGCGTTACCTACTGTGGCATATTTTCATATTATTTTGTCAAAGGAGAAACTGTCGAAAAGTCACATACAATATGACGGGAGTTGTAGTTCCAATTTCCAATCCAACTACCAATTATTACATCATTTATTAATTATTGAGAACACGTCAAAATCCGGAAACATAATGGTGTATGTATGAGAGGTTTAATCAACTGCCTGTTGCTATATACATATATATTTCCGAAGGTTCAACGTCTTTTTCACCAAATAAAATACTATATTTACTCGATTCTGTCCAAGCTTTGTTATATTTGTAGAAGTTATTTGATTAAAGGTCAAATACTATCATTGTTTCGAGTGATTCAGATCAAACCAATAAATTCGATATTTTTATTGGAATTAGAGTATACTTATTAGGCTTGGGTGCTTTTTTGGTACGCTCTGTTTGAAAGTGTGGGTAAAGGTCAGAGTGGAATGTTTGTGGTGCCGTGAACGGACTGTAATGCATTAAATCTGTATTTTGAGTAGACACTAAGAATTAATTCTTTGTTAAATATCATTCATTAATAGATATCGTTTATGTCCATCAGATCAATTTTTGAATATTTACCAATAGGTTTAGTTCGTGCGTGTTCTCTGACATATTTCCCCAATGATTTCAAATACAATGTGTTGTTTTGTACAGTTAAAATATTTTTGGAGGCAAATCTACTGCTGACACTGAACAGGAATATGTGAAAAAAACTTTATAAGAAACTTAAATTTAAATTTCATATTTTTGTCGAAAATTCAAATCCGCCTTTATGGCATACCATACATTTTATTTTATGAAATCATTCCGTGTGAGAGGTTGCCGACACGACACGCGCCTGTCAGTATGCAGTGACCACTGCCGCTCTAAAAAAATATTAGGAAAATTCTTCGATCACATGGTAAATTATAATTTTCAACATAGGTCCAGATTCCATTTAGTAACTGACACTCACTACTGATAGCAGATTCGCGTCGAGCCGTCAAACAGTTTTATAAAAGAGGCCAGCGACTTATAACAAACGCTTTGCTTATAAATACACGAATATTGTCGAGGTCCATTCTGTGCACTATAGAGGGTTATTAAAAAACTTCTTAAATCTTTGTTTAGTAAAAAAATACAGGAATCTCTTTACCGCTTTTAAAATCGTAATAATGATAATGATTTATCGACAATTTTAAAAAGTATTCTGCAACTCTAATTTCAATAAGATAGAGTTACATAATTAGAATATTAATTAGTACCTTTAAATGATAATTGAGGCCAAAATACTTTGTAAAATTTATACGGCGTTATATGAGCTCCTATACACTAATTAATACGGCCCTTTGTTATCAATTTAATTTAAGACTACTGTAATAGCAAAGCGCATCGAGTAGCTGTTATCCTTTTACAAATTGTTCACATCTCAAGAAAATTTCATCTGAGAATGCTTGCAAAAAAAAGTGAACGTAATTTTAAAAGGCCAAATATTTATTTTTAACACGCCCACTGCAGAATGACTGTTATATAAAATTTGCATGTGTATTATTTAACTGATTTCGTAAATTAAGATTTCTGTGTTTGACATGGTTTACTGCTCACAATAATGGACTGGGACACATACATACTTGAAACAAAGTAAATGATCGATTGTGAAATTTCAATTTATCTGTGATCTGTCAAAGAAAGTGATACCGCCTGAAGTAATTTAATTATTTATTTAACTGTAGTAGTTTACTGTCTCTTTTAAGTTACTGAAAAAACTACAGCTATCTTGTAACAAAAAAATAAAATAAACGTAACCATTGCCAATCGCAATTACGTAACCAGCTAAATAGGCACAGTAATGTGGCGCCACGCAAGAAAATCATCTTTAAAGAATACTAAGATTTTTCACTGTCAAAATTTCGCAATCGTGATACCTATTTAGAGTACTATAAGTATGTCGAGAGGGATCGGATCGAACGCGTAGGCGACACACGGCGAACCGTCCGCGGTCCGATTGAACCGGTGCCAGGCGCCGACCTACCAAAATAATTTTCATCTCCGCACTCATCAGTAGGTTACTTCAAACAATCACTATTAGATTGGGATCGATTATTTTAGTTATTTAGTTATTTAAATATAACTATTACCATTAAACTTAGTAAACGCGCAAAAAATCTTATTATATTGTAACTATTTGGAACATTTCATAATATCTGTTCTGTTGCCTGTTCCATAGCATTACGATGAGCGGAGATTTTAAATGAAATTTTGTTACCATAATTGTTTAAGTAACGCTAGTGAAACCAAAACAACTTCGTTGGTTTGTATCCTTCCCACTCATATTTTTAGAGTCATGGCAAAAAGTTTTGCACGAGAATTCTAAAAAACAATAGTTGTCAAAACACATTGCCAGAATGTGTGATTTATGAATAAATATTTATCTATGCCTCCAACAATTTAAATGCAATGTTTTTGTTTTTCAATCTAACCCGTCCGAAATATTTTTTGATAAAAAGTTAACACTGTAAACGAATGTTCTTTTATGTGACTTGAGTAAATATGAAAACAATAACAATCTAATGTCTGCGTTAATTTAGGTACATTTCTCAATTTTAATATGTTTGATATATTTAGTTTGTTTCTGTTTAATGAAAGATAATAGACATACACGCACGTATTTGCATGCTCGAGGGCAATAAATCGATGGCTCCTACGTAAAGTGAGTCATCTGAAATATTCAACTTTCACAGGAGAGCGTGTCAAAGTCATTTTTTAAATATTTTCTAAACGCTTTTGTCTAGGATTGTTTTTTTTTTAACATTGCTTACTGACAGTAAACTACTTTACCTGGTAATTTAAAAGCACCCCTAATTTATTTAGTTTCTGATATATTGTAAATGACTAAGTATACGTCAAATGAAACACAATCCATAATGAGCTAACTTACACTTACACTTGTATTCATTGGAAGCTAATGTAAAGGTATATTTTTAATAAAAGGAAAATTTTTAATTTAAAGAACCTCTTTATATTTATGAATTTTATTTATTCGTATATTTTTACACAAACAAATATAAAATTTAGGCCATAAAGGTGCACTTCACTTGGTGTACAGCGTTCAATAAAATTGTCTGTAGTTGACGTATATACGTGTAACTTGTCGTTTAACACCTTTTTTTTTAAATCTTGACTCAGTATACGAGGTACAGTAATTGTAAACAGATTAACTTGCACTAGTATACCTCAAATTATCTTTGAATATATTAATTTTTTTGTTGTTTTTGTTACCTAAATGGATAAATTGCATTGTTTTAATACCTAAAAAAATAAAAACTCAAAATACCTAAAAATGTCAATTGACTCACTTTACGTAGGAGCCATCGAAATAATACAACTCAATATTTGACAAATAACACATATAAATTGTATGTGCAAATGCTTCAGAAATTCTGATTTGGATCTTCATTAAAATCAATTTAGTTTAATATGAATATTCCTAGTGGCTAAGGAATCAGTTTATTAAGCGGCTGGGTCCTGAAGTCCTGATTCAAATCGTGGTGTAAGCATGTATGCATGTGAGACCACTAAATTGTTGTTTTGGATTTATTTATTTATCTATCCAACCAGCAAAGCGTTGGCATGTATCCCGCTTTCCCATGGGATATTTAGAATTTTTTTTTCTTTTCAGATGGCTACGTCATACAGAGAACAAACCCTCAGTCAGTCGAAAGTTTCAGGTCTCTACGATCAGCGGTTTAGGCTGTGCGTTGATCTGTCAGTCAATCAGGATAAAGTATTTTATATGTATGTATAGATTATTTGGCGGCGATACCTAACTTTATTATACGTGACTCCCGAATATCTAATAAAACAATTTTTATTAAAAAAACAAACCGACTTCAAAAATGAATTTAAATAATATATAATTTCATGTGCTAGGTACCTACTGTTCTAATTGAAGTCGGTGCCACGCGGACGTGATCACCCGTACTCGTCGTACACAGCCTTCCATTCATGCATGTGGCCTAGGTAATATTTGGTTTGGTTGGCACCGACTTCAATTGGAACAGTAGGTACCTAGCACATGAAATTATATATTATTTAAATTCATTTTTGAAGTCGGTTTGTTTTTTTAATAAAAATTGTTTATTTAATACTTTTTAGTGCATTTTTGTTAGAAATATCAGAATACTGGCTGTATTTCTATTTAAAATGTTATGTTCTTCTAAAAAAGTAATACCTTTGATATGTCACTCTTCAAAATAATAAATATATTTCAACACGTTATCAGCACGAAGTTCTATAAAACTAAGATAAAACTATATGTTTTGATGTTTTAATTGTGCAGAATTGTGGTGGGAAGAAGAAAAGTCCCTGTGAATCCATAATACATAACTCATAAACGTAAAATGTAAAATATTGTTAATAAAAATTTTTTGACACCTCAGTTTGTCAATAATTTTTTCCGATATAAAAGGAGAGTGTTTATTTTACTATTGTTTATTTTACCATTAATATGTTATCAAATTCAAGTTCCAGTGGCATAAAGATAAGTTTGATGTTGAAGGACAGAGACGGATACGCATCATGGAAATTTAAAATGAGGATGTTACTCATTCATGAGGATCTCTGGAACACTGTGAATGGTTACCCAGATGAAAGTGCGATTCCCCTGGAGGTACGTAAGAGTAAAGATTTAAAGGCATTGTCAAAAATATGTCTTACTCTAGACGGAGCTGCAATAACTCACGTTCGATGTGCTACTACAGCCAAAGAGGCATGGGATGCTCTTGCAAGCGTCTATGAGGATCGAGGTATGGGGAGAAAACTGTCGCTAGAAAGAAGATTATATAGATATTCGTTATCTGATTTTCCATGTATTGAATCATATGTCAATGCTATAATGTCCACTGCACAAGATTTGGCGGACATTGGAAAGATAATCGATGATTCTTCAATAGCAGCAATAATGTTGGGTGGCCTAACATCAAAATACGAGCCACTGATCATGGCCTTAGAGAATTCGAACATAGCAATAACTACTGACATGATAAAGACAAAACTGCTGAATGAGTTTACTAAAAATGTTACTGAATCTGATGCAGCTTTAAAGACTCGGTACAGTCAGAAAAAGAAAACAGCACCTAATCTTAACAAGAAAAACTCGAAGCCTGTCGTGTGCTACAGTTGCAATGAACCTGGCCACAAACGACCAGACTGTCCCTATAAAATGGACAAAACACCAAAGAAGGTAAGCAACAATAACTCAACACATCTTGGAGCGCTGAATGTGGATATTAAAGATACACATTTTTCAGACAAACACTGGATTGTTGACTCAGGAGCCACAACACATATGAGTTCTCGTATTGATTGGATGGACAATGTAAAGCCGTTTACACATGGCAAAGTAACTATTGCAAATGGTGACGTGCTTCAAAGTCAATGTATTGGTGATGTTTCTATTTTTACTGATTTACAAACTACTAAAGTAATTTCTGATGTTGTATTTGTACCGAATTTGAAGTCTAATTTACTATCTGTCCGAAAGGCTGTTCAAAAAGGTTTAATAGTTGTTTTTGATAAAGAAGGTTGTAAATTTTATAATAGTAGTGATTTTTCTTGTACAGGTGTTCCGGTTCTATATGCTTCTGATCGTGATGGGCTGTACTCTCTAAACTGTACGAATATTCCTCGCGATCTGTCAGCGTTTGATGTGCACTCTGACGTTTCTCAGTACAGACTATGGCATAAACGATTAGGTCACTTAAATCGTATAGGCATGGGTAAGCTTGCTAACGGTCTTTCTATAGGTATTGAATTTGGAGACGTCGACTTGGAACCCTGTGCGGCTTGTATAGAAGGTAAGCAAAGCAGAAAACCTTTTAAACCACTATTATACAAGAAAGCAACTGATATTCTACAGTTGATTCACTGTGACCTAGCAGGTCCAATGTCTGTAACTTCTTTTGATTGTAATATTTATGTTTTATATCTTATTGATGATTTTTCGAGATTTGTTTTTACATATTTTGTAAAATCAAAAGCAGAAGTCAAGAATAAGATTTGTGAGTTTATCAATTTGGTACAGAGACAAACTGGAAAGCAGGTAAAGATTTTACGTACAGATAATGGTACAGAGTTTGTAAACCAAGAGTTGCTTCAGTATCTGGAGTCTAATGGCATTGTTCATCAGACCATCGTACCATATTGCCAACAACAAAATGGAGTTGCTGAACGTACAGGGCGCTCTATTAAGGAAAAAGCTCGTGCTTTACTTGCAGGTTCCCTCTTACCCAAGATATATTGGCAAGATGCTGTCACATGTTCAGTCTATCTGAAAAATAGGTCACCTCATCGTGCCTTGAACGGAGTGACACCTTATGAAGTTTGGTTTGATCAGAAACCAGATCTCGGTCACTTAAAAGTGTTTGGGTGCAGAGCACTCATACATGTGCCACCTCAAAAGCGTACAAAGCTTGATGTCAAAGCTACGCAACATATATTTGTGTAGGATATACAGAAGATCCCCACAGTTATCTCTTCCGTGTAGTTCAATATCCAAGAAGATTGACGAAAGCAAGAGATATCGTATTTTTTGAAAATTGTTTTACTGATATTAAAACGATTTGTAATGACAATGATCATGTTCCGATGTCGTTGTCTGAAGATCCGCAGCCAAGCTGTTCAAATATTGAGCTTCAAGATTCAGATGCTCTCAACCTGGTACCTGAAGTACCATCGGTTTCTTCTGCTCCCAATCCGGTACCTGAAGTACCATTGGTTTCTTCCACAGATGAAGACGATGTGTTTGAAGAAGCATCTAATGAGTTGGAGAATGAAGCAGATGGGTTATGTGACGCTCGGAGATATCCTCAACGTGAACGTAGAAGACCAGATTATTTTAATTTTGAGTCTTGGGTAGCTAGATCTGGAGAAGATACATCTGATGACCCTCGAACATATGCTGAAGCTGTAAGATCGGATGAGAGAGAGAGCTGGATTTCAGCCATGAAAGATGAATATCAGTCTCTTAAATCGAAGGAAACTTGGGTTTTAGTTGATCGACCCAATAAACGTGTTGTCCCTTGTAAATGGATATATAAGTTGAAAAAAGATGCCGATGGGAATCCTTCAAGATTCAAGGCCCGACTGGTTGCAAAAGGTTTCACACAAGTAGCTGGTATTGACTATAATGACACCTTTGCTCCAGTAATTCGGAACTCTTCGTTACGAACTTTGTTTGCCTTAGCGGCTGAAAATGACCTAAAAATGCATCACCTTGATGTAGATACTGCCTTTCTCAATGGTATTTTAGAAGAAGAGGTGTATATGGAGCAGCCACAAGGTTTTAAATGCAAAGGTCAAGAAAATAAAGTCTGCTTACTGAAGAAGTCGCTGTATGGTCTCAAGCAAGCACCAAGAGCTTGGAATATAAAATTAAACAGCACTCTAGCTTCATTAGCTTTTGACCGAACTCCTTCAGAAGCATGTGTTTATGTAAAAAAGTTTGGTAGTGAAACTGTCATATTGGCAGTATATGTTGATGATATAATTTTATTTTATAAAGAAAATTGTCATCTGCAGACTGTCAAGTCTGATTTACAAAAATATTTCTCACTTAAAGATTTAGGAGAAATAAATTATGTTTTAGGAATGAATGTAACACGTAAAAGTGATTGCATAACGCTTTGTCAGCGTACGTTTATTACCAACCTTTTAAAGAAATACGGGATGGAAAACTGCAAAGCTGCTGATACCCCATTAGTAAAGAAATTGTTGGAAACGGATGAGTTGTGTGATCAAACTGATTACCAAGCATTGATTGGCTCTTTAATATACATAGCTGGCTCTTTAATATACATAGCTATGAATTCACGGCCAGATATAGCCTTTTCCGTTTCTTACCTCAGTCAGTTCAATTCAAATCCAAGGAAAGTTCACTGGACAGCAGCAAAACGCGTTCTAAGCTACTTAAAAGGTACTTTAGATTATACAATCACCTATAAGAAGACTGGTCAGTATATTGAAGGTTTTGTAGATGCAGATTGGACTAATGATATTAAAGATCGTCGTTCCTATACTGGATTTGTATTTTTATTAGGTAGCGGCCCGATTTCTTGGGAAGCTAAAAAGCAGCCCACAGTTGCCCTATCTTCAACCGAAGCGGAATATATGGCTCTTTGCTCTGCAACGAAGGAAGCTGTATTCCTACGGAGATTCCTTTACGAAGTAAGTGGTTTGTCCAATGTTGTAGTATTGTCTGGGGATAGTCAGAGTGCACAAAAAATTGCCTTGAACCCTATCCATCATGGTCGGACAAAACATATAGATACCAAATACCATTTCGTTAGGGAAAAAGTTTCTGATAGTACTGTAAAACTTGAATTTATACCTACTACAGATCTGCCTGCGGATTGTTTGACTAAGCCTCTGCAGAAAGTAAAGTTCAAACACTGTTTGAGTAGGTTAGGTTTCATAGATTAAGTTTTATTTGGTACTATATTTTTTATTTGTTGTTTTGTTACTTTTTTACGACATACATTAAGGGGGCATGTTAGAAATATCAGAATACTGGCTGTATTTCTATTTAAAATGTTATGTTCTTCTAAAAAAGTTATACCTTTGATATGTCACTCTTCAAAATAATAAATATATTTCAACAATTTTATACAGCGGTTTTTTTAGAAGTCTGATAGAAACAGTAGACCATGGTATGTCTGTATATGTACTGTCTGTTTGTTTGTCTGTTTGTTTGTACACATCACTTTTTAGCTCACTTTTTAGCAGTCCTTTTCGAATACTATGTCGAGCCTCGCTCGCTTCGCTCGCTCGGCTGTTGATAAATAATCACAAGTTTAACCTAACCTAACCAAAAATTCCTATATGAAAAATTTACAGATTCGATATACCGGCAGATCTCGATCGGCCGGATTGACCGATCTGCATACGAGACGACATATATATGTCGGATGGCCTAACGGTTATTCTTTGTGCAATTCAACATCACAAGGGCGTATCGAGGGTAATCGTGGTATGAGAGAAACAACAGTTTTAGTTCTACTTTAAATAACTTTATTAAACTACCAGCACTTCACAATGACCACTGAGGGAAAAGAAGTGCCGCAAGAAAAACCCCAGTCTAGGTCTTTTTATTCTTTTGTAATTAAATTATAATCATCATTAAACTATAAGCAATAATTTAAACAATAGATTAAGCTAATAGAACAGCATTATGACAGCGTGTGCATCGCGCCAGAGCCGGGGAGAGAATGCCCCTTCCCTTTGCGTTCCACGCCTTTTATACTGTGGCTAGTGCGTCACCGCTCCGCCCGGTGCAACCGATGACTCACGGCGCACGTGCTGTTTTGACGTTGCGCCGCCAGCTGCCAATGATTCATCGGTCGGTGTTGTTCTTGTTGTTGTTCTCCGCCACCCGTGCCGTCATATATAAGTATTAACATTGATACGAATTGTGACTATGTGTAACATTATAACTTGAGAAGGCCTACTTTCTGAATAAGCGATTTCACTTTCGTAATACACTATACTGCAATTCATGGTGTGAAGCAACCTCTTCCTCTTCGGTGCTATCAGCTACTTGCTTGTCAACTTTATGGTATGCTTGAGTGTCAACTTTATGGTATAGTGAGCCTCCTAATATAGTCACTCAAGAGTCACTTGTTTACACGTGTTCTTGTCCGTTTAACCTCTAACTCCTATCCGTTTAGGAGTTGTACCTTCCATTATCACCTCACCAACATGGGATGATGACTCCAGACTTAAATACATGAATAGCTAACGAAAACATAAGTAACGCGTTGTACGTGTCTATCAAATTTAAGGAGTGCCCTCGATTTACCTGGGATCCCATCATCAGATCCTGATTTGGTGACAAGATATGATGGAAAAAAATTAAAATGGTCTAATCTAATACATACCTACAATACTTAAAGAATCATCCTCTAACTCCTATCCGTTTAGGAGTTGTACCTTCCATCATCACCTTACCAACATGGGATGATGACTTCTAGACGTAAAAACATGAATAGCTTACGAAAACATAAGTAACGCGTTGTACGTGCCTATAAAATCTGAGGGTTGCCCTCGATTTGCCTGGGATCCCATTATCAGATCCTGACTTGGTGACAATGGGACCAACTTGGGAGTATGCACTTACGAATAAAAAGAGAATTTTGAAAATCGGTCAAGAATTGACGGAGTAATCGGTGGACATAAAAAAAAAATATATATATACAATGAAACATAGAACCTCCTCCTTTTTTTAAGTCGGTTAAAAATAAATCTAAATAAAAACTTAAAAACGTAACATCGTGATTCGTGATAATATTGTTAGTAGATTTTGTCGCGTTAATTACTTTATGTGGTAACGGTGTTATGTTAAACTGTTTTCACCATACCACACTGGTACGTAATACAATTTATTACGATAATTATGGTACCTACTTTGAAATAGAAAAGAATACTTTTTTATAAACGAAGAGAAATAGGAAGCAAATTAAAACAAAGACACTGCGAACGGGCATGATAACGGCCACATTCGCGGGTCGCAAACATATTTATCTAAATAAAACAAGTGGCCGGGATCGCGGAAGATATTTACGAGTGATGTCAGGGTGGCGAGGTTACGGCATAACAAAACTCCGGACTTTCTCCGGAGCCACGATTAAGTTTCAACTACTACTATAACCGCCCCCTTATTTACTGCTTGCTGTTACTTTTAATTTTCGAATCTCATTCGTACAGGTAACACTTTCCTCGTTTAGTACAGTAAATAATATCAATAGTGTAAGTTCTTTTAAAAAGTAAAAGAAATAACGATAAAACAAGAGTGTTTGGTTTCCAACTCATTTGTAAGAGTTCGAAACCGAACACCCATTTTTATACTTGCTGTTTATGAGACAATTTCAGATTATATTAATATTTTTCCTCTATAATATTCCGTCTAAAGATGTTGTTACCTACGTCTTGAGTTTATTATTTTATAATAAGAATATGATAACACCGCACCGATATTATGAGCGTATATTTAGCTTGTATGCCACGACTTGGGTTGAGCAGAATCTAAGAATAGAATATAATTTGTGCGCGCAAAGTCATATTCAATATAGCTCACATCACAACCTAACCTCTGTAATATGTAACATCTGCACTGGAGCGCATCTGGTTGTGCGTTTATGCAGGACGCCTCATTGCCTATTTCATATTAAATCAAAAGTTGGTAGCGTTTCTTGGTTGTGCACCTAAGCCACGTCCATGGTCGCGGATGCGGCTGCTTAGAGCGTGTAAAAGTTGGATCGTGTAAATGTTAATTAAAAGCGTGTAAATGTTACTGGGGCCGTGTACCATGAATGACCGCTTAAAACAAAACGAACGGCTGAGTAAGGGAGACAGCGCAATACATGATGTAAGGCGACGTCTCGTTTACACAATCGTTAACGGATAGTTATAAAAGGTACGGCCCCTGATCTCTACAATAATACGTTTTATACAGAATCAATAGTTGTATTTATAGTACACATTATGCATTATCAGAAGAGCAAGGAAGTTCACTTAACTAAGTGATTTCAAAATGAAAGTCGCTTTTAGAATGAAAAATGATTTTCAATAGAATAAAGTGTGCACAACGCGTGGGTGTACACCATCTCGTATTCATAACACAACTAAGTCAGATTCTCAGTCTCCTTTAAGTCCAAAGAAAGGACATCTATCTTTTTAAACTATTCTGTATTAAATAATAAATTATATCATAAAACTAATTCGCTTGTAATTTAATTAAGTAGTAGAATTATATTTATTTATTAAGTACCTACGCTTGTTGTTAGCTCAAATATCTACGTCTATACGAAACGCCAACGCCTGTACGGAATGTCCAAATATTAAACAGCTTTGATCAGGTTACATACAAAATGGAGCTTTAAAGTAATACCCGACGCCATTATGAATCTGTAATTACACGTAATTCACAGCAAACCGTAACAGTTTTGACGTTAAAGACTAACGTTATTGTTAATTCAATTAGGTAGGCAGCTCTGAAAGGTCAACATTACACAGTAGGAAACCTCCTCTTTTAAGTAAATTGTTTTTAGCATTAAAATCTGATCAAAATTAATGATGTCTGAGCAAGTGATTAATATTAGTTAATAGAATAGAATTTCTAAACAGTACTATTTGACGCTGAGAGTAATGGATTCGAGAATACAATTTACCATTGTCTATTGCAATAGATCTCAATTTCATATCAAAAATTTCTTGATCTACCGTATTGAACTAAATATTCTTTTCGATGTTGTACTATTATGTATTCTGTGGTTAAGTACATTTTTCATTCATTGACGTCTCGAAAGCTACAGGTAATTAACAGACGATAATTGACCAAACAAATATGAACCTTAACGCTAAGAAATAAGGTCCACCAACTAGATGACCATAATATTAGGAAGTATTGTTCTACCTAAACTATTTGCCCTTATATGGATATATTAAAACGATGATACATTATTGATTACGTTAATGCTCCTAATGCCTTAGGTGATATGGTCGGGTATTCAATCTAATCCACCCGCCGGTAGAATATTAGAATTAAAGAATATAAGTGTTAGATTACGTGTGAATATAATTCACAACGTAACAATTGGAACTGACAACGAATTTAATCAGTTAGGTATTAGACTGAGTAGGAAGCAAGCGTAACCAGCAAAAGGATTTTTTGATTGAAAAATAAATAAATATAGTATAGTGGCAGAGACAAGGGCTGTTGCCGAGCAAACCTATTGTTACATTACAATGCTAAAACTGTGAGGTTTTATTTACTAGTTTGATTCCTAAAACCTATTCCTACCTATACAGATTCGGAAAACATCGAAATGCCTGTTAATTTTCTCTGCTTGCCATGAGATCAGAATACTTACGAACGCCATAAATTAGAATGATGGAATCTAGAGTGGATTTACGTTCCTCATGCTAAAGTCTACACACATATACTGTTTGTTCTATTTTGACATTCACCGTAGCATAGAATACGCACATAAAGGGAAATAATTCAAGTTTAAACGAGCATAACATTAATTTGAAACATGTACCGTGTAAAACTAAGCTAACTGATGGTGACTTCTACTTCTAGTTAAAATATATACAGAAGACGGCATGTTTTTATGTGGAAATTAGCCAACAAATTAATAAAGGTATACGTAATAGAAGGAATGCGTATGAAGCTATGACTATAATTTTAGTTTTGGAATAGGTACGTTTAATAGCTTTAAACTAAACACAGACAATTATGTGTGAAACAATGCAATATGAATTAAATTTGTTTATGAATTAAGTAATATGTGTACATCGTAGCGTAGCTGGTAGCGGTCTTGTTCCTCAGATAAGCCCGCGTAGGCGTTAAAAACAACTAAACGTTATCTCGGCACGTGTGTTTATTCGTATTTACGAGCTGCGCTGAGTTATGAAGCAGTTGTTTAAATGTCACCCTCGTTAAGGAAAGGTTCCGCGTTGTGTACCTTCACTGAAACGATAAACAATTCGCAGGAGTAGCTGACGAGCGAAATTGAAATTGAGATGTGGACTGAGAGGACGCCAATTAGGTGTACACAGGAAACACACGGCCCACAAAATAAATAACTAAAATTATATTACGCAACAAAATTTTAAAAGGAAATGACATTAGACGTCTTGGTCCTTGAAAATTTCTAATATAAAACATAACAATTTTGTTAGTGTTAAACGTGACAAAATTGTGCTTGACCTAGTGTTAGTAATGGACATAGATTACATAAAAAATTGACAATCATCTGCATTCCACAGGAAATTTTTAAGGCAATGGCAATGACACTTGGTACAAAAACTAGTTTTACACGACAATCTATTTTGTATATATGCTACAGCCAAAGTGATTAAATTGCTATTATACATAATGACTCATTATATATTATTACCAAATTGTCTAGACAATGTGATAAATTAATCACTTTGTCCGGACATTATTCATAACTGTCAAACGGGTCAAAGTTAGCCAAAGTAATAAAAACGCGGAATCGTAAGAAAAAGGTGTTATGATCACAAGATAACCCTAACCTAACCCACCAATGTCTGTCTGAATACCAACAGACATTGGTGGGTTAGGCTAGGGTCCGAACAAAGTGATTAATTTACTTGTTTTATTACTTTAACCAAATCGTCGAAGATATTATATATAATTGCTAGTTAATGTGATTAATTCTGTGTCATTTATCACTTTGTCTGAATTGAGTATACATTATAAATAATGGCTGGATAGTATATATAATATCCGGATTTATTACTTTGGCTGTAACATATTCAAACCCCTTGTGAACGACATTAATAACCTGTGAGCAAACATATTTGTTATAGTAAATTAGTTGTGTGGCAAAGATAATAATTATGCGACCATAATTGTGAGGTGTTAGGGTAATTGTGTGTTATACAATATAATAATGGTTCCTTGACATGCATTGCACGCGTATGCTTGCCGTAAACCTTCGCCGTTTGTAGCTAGAATCAGAAAAATCAAATTAATTAGTCAGAATAGTTACAGTTTACCTGTAATACTCGGAACGTACCAAAAGAAACAAAATAAACCACCGCAATGTATAAACGAAGTCCAGAGATACCTATTTGGGTTTTTATTAGGGTTCTATCATATTTAATTTCTAAACTGTAAATATAAAAACTCGTTTAATCTAGATGATGCAACAACGTTCTATTTAATTTATATCAGACATAAGAAATCCTAAATGGTTTTTGTTATTATTCATTTTATTTTCGCGGTATGGATGAGGGTCGGGATCTTAAACAATCTAATAAAAACGTGCGAAATCTATTATATCGTTTTAAGCTCATAAAATACTCAATTTCATCGAGTTCAGCTGTTATCTTCAGAAATTGGTAATGATTGCGAAATCCTTTTTAGGGTTCCGTGCTTGAGTTACGACGGAATAAATGAAATGGGATTCCGTACTCCGAGTTATGATAGAGTCGATGAATAAGTAGAAATGTAACATAGAATCGAGTCCTTTGAACTATATAGTTGAAAACATACCAGTCTGTTCGGTCCTGTTACAAAAATGAAATATTAAAAAAAAAAATGATCAGGAACGACTGTTTATTTTTGTAGTAAATAAATCCATACTAATATTATAAATGTGAAAGTGTGTTTGTTTGTTTGTTTGTCCTCTCTTCACGTCGAAGGTGTTGAACGGATTGATATGATTTTTTTATTGGGGATAGTTTAAGGTCTGGAGAGTGACGTAGGCTAGGCTATAGGGATAGGATTTTATCCCGGAAAAACGTCTCATTCCCACGGGGGAAAAAAGTATACTTTACATAAATGTTTTTTTCCACGGGATAAAGAGATTCCCATCGGAAAAATTATTAACATTTTCCCTTGACCACGCGGGCGGAGCCGCGGGTAACAGCTAGTGAATAATAAACGTTAATCTATCTATGAGTGTCCCATACAAACTTTGCGCCCCTATTTGCCCCCCTTAGAGTTAGTATTTCGAAAAATCCTTTCTTATCGGACGCCTACATCATACAAAGAATACATTATAGGCTGTGCGTTGATTCTCAGTCAGTCAGTCAAGAAAAAGCATTTTATATATATAGATGTATTTTTTTTATTTTTTTATTTTGTTTATTAAAGATCACCAACAATTGTTACATTACTAATTATCTAATACATGTTTAATATACTTATTATCTTAATGCACAATTAATTAAAGGTGAATGAGAGGTGATGCTTAACAAATTTTTATGTATAGTAAACATATAGCATCCAACACAAAACAACATAGCCAGTACAAACAATAAAAGTTAACAATAA
Organism: Endotricha flammealis; assembly: GCA_905163395.2. Lineage (NCBI taxonomy): Eukaryota > Metazoa > Arthropoda > Insecta > Lepidoptera > Pyralidae > Endotricha > Endotricha flammealis. The sequence continues at coordinate 7,335,344 of LR990863.1, read as the reverse complement.
AAGTTGTAGAAATACAATTTTCAATCACTAAGCACTCAAGTGTTTATGCAAGCTTTTATAAAATCGGCCAAAGGTGTCAAAATGAATGTCAACGAAATCACTGTATTCGTTAATACTTTTGCACATTCTTGATAGTGGTGATTCTGCACCAAGAACGGTTCTGCGTAAAGGAGGACAGAATGGGGTGATCGGCTTACGAGGCATTCTAGCAGGGGCTCGGAATCTTAATTGGGCAAGCATTTGAAACATAGAACCTCCTCCTTTTTTGAAGTCGGTTAAAAATATCATATCAATTAATTCTCTACGCTTCGATAATGGGATCAATCCAAAATAATCCAATCTATCCCTATAACTTTTGATTTTACAAGATTTTCCGATTGAGAAAGATAGATTCCACAGAAATCTTTTTTGAACGCGTTCGAGGCGCAATGTATGTTATATTGAGAAGTATCGTGCTATAATATAAACCCTGTTTCTTTTAACTTGACCAATAAAGTAAACAATCTTAGCATATCTTTTTAATAAAATTGGCAATTAAAATTATCGTTCACACGCAAATAATAATAATATAGTTAAAAATGGCATTTAACACAACACTCTTATTATTTTGACGATTTATCGATTTTACACATGGATATTTGAATAAAAAGACACGCTAAGATTGTTTACTACGTTGGTCAAGATAAAAGACACAGGGTTTACATCTCTACATTACATCTACCGTGCATAACGAGCTTGTTTAACTCGTATCCATTAGATAGTTAGCGCTAATCATTTTTGTAATCAATGTAGAGTTCAATGAATCCTCAATGAGCTATTTAAGAAATGACACTGCAAATAACTGTAATGGTTTTTGTGTTCGTAAGTGGGTGGAAGAAATAATCTGCGATGGGCAGCTCAGTTGTTTTTAGCTCTGCTTGTAAAAAAAACTATTGGTAAGTATTTTTGTTTTATACCACAAAGTTGGCAAACAAGCGTACGGCCCGCCTGATGGTAAGCATCACCGTAGCTATAGACGCTTGAAATACCGGGGATATCACTCACGCGTTGCCAACCCTCCCAACCCCCCCAATTACTCACCGTAGGAACACAACTTGGCCGAGATCAATGCTATTTGGCTACGATATTCTGTAATTTGAAGGTCCTTCCCCAGACGGGCTGCTCCGATTTGAGCGGATTATCCGTTGTACCCTACCTCTACCTCTCTAAATTTTATGTGTATCGAATTTCTTTAAGAAAATGCCTGCCTGTTTAAACTAGCAATTCTATCGTACAGAAATGATCAGGCGCCTATAATCAGCAAAGTCTCAAGTGTACTCGTGTATAAACCAGGCAATAATACGGTTTATATTTAACTGTGACTTCGCTGTGCAATAGTCTCGATTGCGATGCCATTTTACGGACCTAAACGCCATTCATGTAAATCATCATCATCTCAGCTACAAGAAGTCCACTGCTAAGTAAATGCAAACATGTTTTTTTTATTGTTTTTCTTATACAATTACGGGACATACTTTTCTCTATCTCTCTATGCAGTTTACATTCGGATCCAACATTGACACCCCGGTAGCTTGCCCACTGTGACCTCCAGAGTCCATCTGGTGTCAGAGAGCACGGGTTCGATCCCCGCACAGGACCAACATTTTTAAATGATGAACATTTGGGTTTGTCTGGGTGTTTTATATTATATTATTACATGTTTCAAAAAAAAACCGATAACACACAACTTAGGCTTTCTAAAGAGCCCAAGTACTCTTTACTTATTACAACTACATAGCTTATGCTTGGACACTGTATAGTCCAGCCAAAATACTGGCTTGACTGTATGTGAGTATAGTAGTCCAAACTGATTGCATTAAAAGGATGGTAATGATTTCCGCGATAAACGATTTCGACACGCAAGAAGTCGTCGGTAAGTGGCAAGTAGTATATTATGTAGAAAAAAAACACAAAGGTAATTTTGGTTAGGTTAATTGTGCATCTTGTCGTCCTACGCCAAGCGTGGGAGGCTTCTCTGGGGTGTCTACTACGTCAAATGCGAACTTCGTGGAGATGAGGTATGCAGTCGCATAATGTTATTATTAAGTATATTTAATTAGCATGCACGCTACGTCCCTGTAATCTTAGTTCCCCTGGGAATTTTGCTAAAACTATTCCCAAACCTTACTCATAATATATCTCTTGAATAACTGTATCACCCTCGAGAGGCCTGATGACTTGTAATACAAGGGGCAAGTCTAGTTCGAGCATCCCCCACCAACTTTTGTCTGCTTCATTATATATATTATAATGAAGCAGACAAAAGTTGGTGTGGGATGCTCGTAGTTGGATATAGATTATACTGTATTGTGTTTGTATTGTGATTTATACTGTTGTATTATTATATGTATTTATAGGTTTATACTGTATATTTAAAAAAAACGTACTTCTATGCAGTAGAGAGTTAGAGCATAGCGGATAATCCACTCAAATCGGAGCAGCCCGTCTGGGGAAGGACCTCTACCTTACAGAAGATCGTAACCGAATAGCACGGCAACGCGCGAGTGATACCCCCCTGTATTGCAAGCGTCTATCTATAGGCTTCGGTGACTGCTTACCATCATGCGGGCCGTATGCTTGTGTGCCACCTTAGTGGCATAAAAAAGTAAACACTCTTTCGATATTTAATTGCATGAATCAATGAAAAACTGTGTGTACTAACAGGACAAAAGGTTCCATTATAAATCGACATAATTACAGAATCAAGATAAAAATAGGATGTTACTAAGCTGTTATATAAATATAAGAACAATGAACCTCTTGTTGTAAATTTTCACTTAAGTTTGTTAATAATCTATTGTATTTTACTGAGAATGAGTTTATTAATTCAATACAAAATATTATGTGTTTAAGTTTAATTTTTTTTCGTAATTTCGTAGTTTGTACGTATATAAAATATACTATAGTTATGTCATAGTAAAATAAAAAAGTATGTCAACTTCAGTACCCATAGCACGAGCGATAATTGCCTAAAGACCGGAAGTTTAGTACCAGTTATGAAAGCAGTGCCTGTACTTGTTTCTTGATTAGTGAAGTAAGTTGTGATACATATCTAGTCAATAAAATTGTTCGTATCATCTAATTTTATTGTGAAAATATTAGCAACAAAAATAATATTTTGAAATAATATGTACATGGAAACAAGCTATGTATTGTACTCTAATCATGCGGCCAACATCATACATACATATCACATAGTCTACCGCTGACACTAAGTTATTACTACGTCGTGGGTTGTACATAAGGGCAGTTTAACACGTATGGCAATTAGGTGTGGATATAATGGTCTCCTAGGGTAATAAGACACCCGTATAATTAATTAATTGTTACATGTTCCTGTTTGGATTGTTCTGTGGCTGTGTGCCATCTTGTAAATTTTTGTAAAAATTTGTAAGTCTATTTTGAGAATTATGAAGTAAGCTAATAAAATACCGCTTTATATCACATATAATTATCCACAAAAAATTGTGTAAATTCTTACGTAAATTTCTTTTCACCCTTCAATATTTCAAGCGGTTATTTATAAATTTTTTCGTTTGCGTCAGAGATATTTATTTCAACAAACATGGAAGCCGTGGAATATTTCTTTGGAACAATTTTTCAGACATAAGCTAACCCGCATTGAGAAAGAATTTTCCCTTCTTTCATGTCCATGATATGAGAAGCTCATGAAAGGGAGGCCTTTGCCCAGCAGTAAGACAGTTTAGGCTAATAATAATAATAATACTTACATTGAACGATGTCACCATTGAATTGAATAACGTACAGTAAAAAAAACTTACACGCTATACCGACAAACCCTATCTAAAATGGAGCAAGAGTGAAAAAAAGAAGGGAAAAACCAAATAATCTTCTAAACCACTAAAATTTAGACTTAGATTTTTGGATATGTATTAATTCATCATGATGTGTATACGCCTTGTATATTAATATTGTGCAAATAAAATACGAAGTGATGATTATAAAATTTAATGGTACTTTTTGAAGCGGCGGATAAATGGAGTGTCTCTGGGTTGCTAGCCCTGCATTTCTTCCTCTTCTCTTTTAATATAGTGTTACCAGTAAATATAATATCTTATTATATTCTTAGCTCACAATATACTACACATCATATAATCGAAATTTTGGAAAGAGCCAAAACACGATTGTGTCACATTTCCTCGATAGAAAAAAAATCCGAAGTAACCTCTGTTTTTTTTTTCAGAACTCTTGTAACTTCTAAACGGTAAATAATTAAATTTTAAACGTCATATAAAGAAAGACATTAATGTTTTATAGATATTGTAAAAACAAGGCCGTACCAACAAATTTCGCTAAAACTTAGCTGTTTTTCAAGTTGTCTCTACTCCTAGCTACCATAACGAATAACCACCAAAAAAAATATATGTTGTGCTAAAATCATTGTACTACATTTATGTAGCTCGAAATTTGAAATTACTGAATATTTATGGAGTAATAAAATATTTAAGGAACCTAGTAATCAAAGAAAGAATGCGATTCAACTTGGGTATTTATGCATCGATTCGTGTAAAATTTACATTAATACATAGGCAATAATATTATCTACTTATTTGTAGCTTGGTTTTGAATTTGAGTGTATTTCCACCAAGTCACAAGCAATTTTCCGTCAATTACGTAATTTCTGGATAGCGGGTGACTAGACACAAGGTAATCAGTGCGCTCCCACGCTTTCGGATGGATGGACGTGTGCCAAATTTTCGCTGCATCATGCATGCTCTCGATTTTTTATTATTATGACGAAAATATCCAAAAATAAAAAATATCAACTAAAAAAAATACAATAAATGCATGAAAGTTATTTATCTTTTTGAATTATATATTATGACGTATATTATATTATCCACGATAATGATTGTGGCTCCATTATAGCGGCAGCGCCACATACAATACATCAATTTCGCCAAATCTGTTATTGGTTACGATGGCTTTGTGGTAAATTCAAGAAATCGGTAGATATAATTTTTATTTTTTTTAATAACAGCGTTTTACCCTGAAATAAAACGCTTATTAAATACTTACCTTATTTGAAGCTTATGTGTATATTATATACACAATGAGATAGGCCCTATCTGTTTTCCGCACATCTTTCCTCTCTTTCTACCCTGTAGCCCTCTCTCGCTCGCACACTATCCCCTCTACTCCACCAGGGCGGCCATACGGTTGGCGGCCGCGTTCTCATCATTGTGTCGAATTAAACCAGGCAGATTTAAAAACTAAGCTTCAAATAAGGTAAGTATTTAATAAGCGTTTTATTTCAGGGTAAAACGTTGTTATTAAACACTTGACCGTTATTTGAAGCTTATGTGTATATTATATACACAATGAGACCTGTTTGTTATCGCCTGGTGGAGGAGGACGCCAATGTGAAGTTATGCACATGAACAAGCCGAAGGCGTAAACGGTAACTATGAAGGTTACACTGTTCATTTTATATTTAGGAAAATATAAACTAAATTGCAAGTGTGCGAGACTAAATAAATTTGTTATATCAAATAATACTCTGATGTACATAGAAATTACAATCATAGTATCTGGAAATGTACACAAAAACATATTCGAAATAATATGCAAGCAACATAATAAAATAGTAAACTTCTTCACAATTTTTATTAATTTGTGCCGAAACAGTCTGACATCCCAGAGCTCACAGGAGCCTGTGGGGCAATTCACGTAACAAGAACCGATTGTAGTTCGATTCAACGACACTCGCTGTCCCGTTCAATTCCTATTTTGTATGAGTGAGACGGCGAGTGTCGTTGAATCGAACTAGAATCTGTTCTTGTTACGTGAATTGCCCCACTGGACGACCTCACGCCTATAGAAGCAACGGAATGTGTCATCAGACCTCTAGTTACCTCGTGACAAAATTTGTCAACGGACACGTTATCGGGCCAGTTTCTGGAGGCGACCGCTGAGCGAACGCTACCGGGAGTTGCGACAATACTAGCCTCTGTTATGCGCTCACAATACGCGCTACTGGCTTGTGGTCCCTCCTAAAAATAACAAATAAAAATGGAATTATGTTTTTCATTTAACAATTTAACACATTGCTTTACCCAAAACAATTATTGAATTGTCATTTCTTAGTAATTTCCAGGCCGATTGAATAAAATCCAAACGGTCAGTTTTAGAACCAAGTCTGGGCCATAGAATCAAATGATTAGTATTGTCAATAAAATGCTTTTTATTGACTGCCAGAAGGGTCAGGTCATGGATACGTCTACCAGAAAACAAAGCAGCAACATAACAGTGTGTCTGGTAGCAAAGCAGTTATTTTCGTTAATTTCATATGAAGACAAAAATTAAGAGAATTTACATCTCAAATAGTTTTCTTATGAGTTGCAGGTTTTTTATATCATGCTTAACCAGTACGTGAGCACTTAGGACTGCCAAAAGTTCGGTATTACAGAGCGTAGACACCACTGATTTGTGCAATAGTATAAATACTGTGTGATTCCTAAAATAATAATGACTCAAAAATCGAATCCTAGCCGTCTATTCCATGCGGCTTTGTATGTACTACTCGTAGATGGACGCTAGAACGATGAAAGTAGGTCCAGTTGCGAACTGTTCCAGATTAGCTTAGATTATAAGACCACCCTCATCAAGTTCAAGAGAACTATTGATTTCGTGCTGCCTTTCTTGCGAATGAAATATAAGGCTGTTCTATTGTCGCACTGCAATAGAACCGTGGAACGACTCAAGGACTGACCCTGGTCTTGTAATACATTGAGTAAGGCCAAAAGTTCCTTTTGGTTGCAGTGTACCAGTGGTTCTCATTAGTTCTATGGTTTCATGAACGAACGGTCGACTATTTGCTCTCCCCAAGCAAGGTCTGTCACGTCAGTCACTAGGAAATACGAAGTGAATCGGAAAGACAATGGTGTTTCTGCAACTACCATGTTAGCTCCTTCAGTCAATGAACCGGAAACATGAACTGTTTGACACCTGGTATTGTGGCGACTCTTGTCACTAAAAAACTTGCAAAGTTTAATAGATCCACTGGGCTCTGTAATCCTTCAAATCTAGCTCTCTCTCTTCTACGTTATATAGCATTCCTTGTCGTTTAACAGAGTGTCCCACCACCCAGGTAACTAGGCGTTGATAAGGTGTTAATGTCGATTTGTCGAAAATCACCAGCCAACCGAGATATTGCAATTTATTGCAACTTCTCTACCGTGATTTGGACTTGTAATATCTGTGTACTTTGATGCACAACTCATACTTCGAAAGTCGTCCAAATTCAAATTCAAAATTCAAACTCTTCAAAATTCAAAAAACAAAACTTTTATTCAGAGGTTTTCACAAACACGTTCTCTTGTCAGAGTATACAGTAATAAATGATTTGCATAAATTAATCAACTCTATAACTACCATTTCGGAAACAAAAGCAAAATGACCACTGGTAAAAAGAAATGGTGAAAGAAAACCTGTTACGGCCTTTTTTGTCATTTAAAAGTATATCGTACTTTTCTTTTTCAACATAAAATTTAAAACTAGGTACATACATACAACATTACGTACGCGGAATGTCAATAAAAAGTGCCATTAATTTGTCTCAACATAAAAATAAGTCTAAAATATAAAATGCTAAATCGGTGTTAAAGATAGGAGCAGACCGCCCGCAAGGCAGCAAGTCCAATATTTGAATCTCTTGATTCCTCATTGACTGTGCTACCTAATTAGATAGAAGCAAACACCTTGGGGGCCGTTCTCAGACCGAATGGGAGGCACTTCATTTCCACTAACCTTCCTTTGTAGATTAGACGCAGGAACCGTCTAATCTCTGAGATGGAGCTACGGAAAGAACCGTCTAGTCTGTGAGATGGAGCTAGTGAAAATAGGTCTGTGACAGGACTATTTTCCACATCCAATCATTTTTTCAAAGTAGTCCGGAACTCGAGAGACATTTATTAATCTGACACTGTCGGTGATTACAAATCTGTTCAAGGCCGCTAAGTTGAACATGGGTCGGTGCGACTCGTTGTCCTTTGACACAAGGAACAGTGTGTACACAAACTTGGCGAGGCTTTGACAACATCTAATACCTACACACCGGTGTTGCATCTGGGTGATAATGGACGACATTGCATCCGTCGATTGCATTGAAACGAGTCTCGTTTAACAGTTGTAGGTACTACAGGTGGCGGTCGATGTGGATACCCTTTTATTATCTTTAATACATAACTTGGGGCACCTACCCAACGAGCCAGACGCGACGCTCTGAATGTTGCGGGCTGATAGTCAAACTATACATCTTTTGTTACGGTAGTAATCAGAACCATGACATGACCCTGCGAGGGTTTAGCATTACAGCAGCCCTGCTCGGGTTGATTGTAGGCATGGGAAATATGCGTAAGCGCACAACATCCATGAGTAGTACCCTGCATGCAGAGGTAAGTTACGTAAAGCCTGCCCCTGCGAGGGGTGGCGTGCGGCCTTGCTTTGACCCGTTTGCGCAACGGAAGCAAAGATGGCCGGCTTAATGTATCACTTGTTTGTGTTTTGCAAATAAAGATTATTCTATCTATCTATCAATGACCCTGCGAGGGTCGAGCGTTACAGCAATCCTGCGAGGGTTGATTGAAGGCATAGGAAATATGCGTAGGCACACAACATCCATGAGTAGTACCCTGCGGAGGTACGATATGTAAAGCCTGCCCCTGCAAGGGGTGGCGTGCGGTCTTGCTTTGGCTCGTGATCAGACCAATGACTAATATTTGTGACTTTTAGTGTTGATTGTATCACTTGTTTCTGTGTTGCAAATAAAGCTTATTCTATCTATCTATCAATGACCCTGCGAGGGTCGAGCGTTACAGCAACCCTGCGAGGGTTGATAATAGGCATGGGAAATATGCGTAAGTGCACAACATCCATGAGTAGTACCCTGCAGAGGTACGTTATGTAAAGCCTGCCCCTTCGAGAGGTGGCGTGCGGCCTTGCTTTGACCCGTTTGCGCAACGGAAGCAGAGATGGCCGGGTTTGGTAAAGGCAAGAAAGCTTTTCGAACACCCTTCTCCTGTGCTGCGGCTAGTGACTCCGCATTAAACACGTGCTGACATGACGGGGAATCTTACGTAGCGCGACCTTGAAATGGGGAAACGCTCACGTGGTTCGTAACATCGTAACAACAACTTCTCATTTTGATAACCTCCGCACGACGATTCAAGTTAATTGCAATGATCAGAGCAAACTTTAAAAATTTCGTCTTTCAAAAACAGCTCGTTAACTTTCTCGCCTATTAGTATGTCAAATTCGAATCGCGCGCCCACTGTAATAAACTTCTGACAGAAGTTTGTAAGGCTTCGCGTTGCTTATGAACGCAGAATGATAAGGCAGCAAATGACTTGTGAGCGTGAGCAAAAGGGAGTTACGAATCATGTCTTAATTTCGTCATTTATCTTTAAATCGACAAAACCGGGGGTAGCATTATAAAAATAGAACCACGCACCAATCACTACTATCTAAATGTTGCAAATCCTTTAACGTCTGAAGAAACCCCTGAGGAGTCTTAAGTATACTAGGTTCTTTCAATTTCGTCTCAATTTTAAACATAAAACCTGATTGAGCAACCGGTGGCGGTACTTCGACAGAATTTACAACAGATCTGCGTATAGCTCGACACTAACGTTCCCGTCACCTATATTCCCATTAATGTGTACCGCGGAACAAGATACAGAATAAAATTATTATTGCAAATTGAATAAAATGAATGATTGATTTTGAAGGTCATCTACTTAACGTGTTAATTTACAGGACTCGCGACGTCGATACCGGCGTTTGCTCTCCCCCCTTTTTGTTACGGTGACGCGGTCTAGATTTTCTGAGGACTCGAGTCCAATTGATTCACGCGATCGCGATTTTTATCGTCACTTTTAGCGGGAGCACTAGCACTAGCACATGGTGTTTTCGAGCATGGAATTAAAACACTATCGTCACTTTCCATCTTAATACGTGCTGAAAAGAAACCTAGGGTAGAAAATCACACAAATTATTCATAAAACATGTAAGGTAGGAACTAAAAGCCTACGTACGTAAAGTACCGAACGGTAACCCCGTTAATCTAATAATTGAAACAGGAAAGATAATAAAAAGAAACATTAAATAAATTGCAAAAAGAAATGCAAAAAAAAAAAAAAAGTAAAAAATTATTAATAAAAAGAAATAATTAAATAAATTGCAAAAACCAAAAGAAATGCAAAAAAAAGAAAAATAATTATTTCACCGAATCCTGGGCACGACCGTGCGCAGCGGAAAACAGGACGCCAATGATGAGAATGCGGCCGCCAACCGTAAGGCCGCCCTGGTGGAGTAGAGGGGATAGTGTGCGAGCGAGAGAGGGCTACAGGGTAGAAAGAGAGGAAAGATGTGCGGAAAACAGATAGGGCCTATCTCATTGTGTATATAATATACACATAAGCTTCAAATAACGGTCAAGTGTTTAATACTTTTTTTTAACACTATAATTTTATGTTTTACTTTTTACTTACCTACAATTGCAAGCAGTAAAAAACTATAATAAAAATATGTAATAAAATGCATTAAATTTTTTAAATAGCAATCTGAAATTGTCTAAGTATTTTTATACACATTAAAATTATATTTTTCTTTTTATCTCTTTTTAGACGAGAAAAAAAAGAGATAAAACGAAAAATATAATTTTAATGTGTATAAAAATACTTAGACAATTTCAGATTCCTATTTAAAAAATTTAATGCATTTTATTACATATTTTTATTATAGTTTTTTACTGCTTGCAATTGTAGGTAAGTAAAAAGTAAAACATAAAATTATAGTGTTAAAAAAAAGTATTAAACACTTGACCGTTATTTGAAGCTTATGTGTATATTATATACACAATGAGATAGGCCCTATCTGTTTTCCGCACATCTTTCCTCTCTTTCTACCCTGTAGCCCTCTCTCGCTCGCACACTATCCCCTCTACTCCACCAGGGCGGCCTTACGGTTGGCGGCCGCATTCTCATCATTGGCGTCCTGTTTTCCGCTGCGCACGGTCGTGCCCAGGATTCGGTGAAATAATTATTTTTCTTTTTTTTGCATTTCTTTTGGTTTTTGCAATTTATTTAATTATTTCTTTTTATTAATAATTTTTTACTTTTTTTTTTTTTTTTTATTTCTTTTTGCAATTTATTTAATGTTTCTTTTTATTATCTTTCCTGTTTCAATTATTAGATTAACGGGGTTACCGTTCGGTACTTTACGTACGTAGGCTTTTAGTTCCTACCTTACATGTTTTATGAATAATTTGTGTGATTTTCTACCCTAGGTTTCTTTTCAGCACGTATTAAGATGGAAAGTGACGATAGTGTTTTAATTCCATGCTCGAAAACACCATGTGCTAGTGCTAGTGCTCCCGCTAAAAGTGACGATAAAAATCGCGATCGCGTGAATCAATTGGACTCGAGTCCTCAGAAAATCTAGACCGCGTCACCGTAACAAAAAGGGGGGAGAGCAAACGCCGGTATCGACGTCGCGAGTCCTGTAAATTAACACGTTAAGTAGATGACCTTCAAAATCAATCATTCATTTTATTCAATTTGCAATAATAATTTTATTCTGTATCTTGTTCCGCGGTACACATTAATGGGAATATAGGTGACGGGAACGTTAGTGTCGAGCTATACGCAGATCTGTTGTAAATTCTGTCGAAGTACCGCCACCGGTTGCTCAATCAGGTTTTATGTTTAAAATTGAGACGAAATTGAAAGAACCTAGTATACTTAAGACTCCTCAGGGGTTTCTTCAGACGTTAAAGGATTTGCAACATTTAGATAGTAGTGATTGGTGCGTGGTTCTATTTTTATAATGCTACCCCCGGTTTTGTCGATTTAAAGATAAATGACGAAATTAAGACATGATTCGTAACTCCCTTTTGCTCACGCTCACAAGTCATTTGCTGCCTTATCATTCTGCGTTCATAAGCAACGCGAAGCCTTACAAACTTCTGTCAGAAGTTTATTACAGTGGGCGCGCGATTCGAATTTGACATACTAATAGGCGAGAAAGTTAACGAGCTGTTTTTGAAAGACGAAATTTTTAAAGTTTGCTCTGATCATTGCAATTAACTTGAATCGTCGTGCGGAGGTTATCAAAATGAGAAGTTGTTGTTACGATGTTACGAACCACGTGAGCGTTTCCCCATTTCAAGGTCGCGCTACGTAAGATTCCCCGTCATGTCAGCACGTGTTTAATGCGGAGTCACTAGCCGCAGCACAGGAGAAGGGTGTTCGAAAAGCTTTCTTGCCTTTACCAAACCCGGCCATCTCTGCTTCCGTTGCGCAAACGGGTCAAAGCAAGGCCGCACGCCAAAAAACCAAAAGAAATGCAAAAAAAAGAAAAATAATTATTTCACCGAATCCTGGGCACGACCGTGCGCAGCGGAAAACAGGACGCCAATGATGAGAATGCGGCCGCCAACCGTAAGGCCGCCCTGGTGGAGTAGAGGGGATAGTGTGCGAGCGAGAGAGGGCTACAGGGTAGAAAGAGAGGAAAGATGTGCGGAAAACAGATAGGGCCTATCTCATTGTGTATATAATATACACATAAGCTTCAAATAACGGTCAAGTGTTTAATACTTTTTTTTAACACTATAATTTTATGTTTTACTTTTTACTTACCTACAATTGCAAGCAGTAAAAAACTATAATAAAAATATGTAATAAAATGCATTAAATTTTTTAAATAGCAATCTGAAATTGTCTAAGTATTTTTATACACATTAAAATTATATTTTTCTTTTTATCTCTTTTTAGTCGAGAAAAAAAAGAGATAAAACGAAAAATATTATTTAATAATGTGTATAAAAAATAGACAATTACAGATACCAATTTAAAATTTTGAGGACATTTTTATTATAAAATTTTTTTACTGCTCGTACGTAACTTATTGTTAGGTAGGTAAAAAGTAAAACATAAAATTATATTGCTAAAAAGAAGTGTAAAAATCAAATAAAAAACATGAGCACCAATTAAGAATTGAACCTGGACATTATTTACTCATGATTTCTTGAATCAACCATAAAGCCATCGTAAACATTAAGTGATGTGGCGAAATTTAACTATGTATTGTATGTCGCAAATAAAATTATGATATAGATTACGTCATTTATTTGACTCATAGTGCCTTTCATACCATACTAGTGGGTGCCTGCGGCTTCGCCTGCGTGGAGTTTGGTTTTTCTAGTTTTACGCATTTCTGGGATAAAAAGCACTCTAAATGTTGACTCGAGATCTCCGTGTAAAATTTCATCAAAATTCATTCTTCAAATTCAGTGGTTTTTGCGTGATACGGTATAACACGCAGACGTACAGTTTTTTTTTTGTTGAAAATGACTATTTTGGTACTGTATCGATAGTAAAATCCAGCCGATCAATATTTCAAAAAAATGTGTGTGTCCTGTGAAAACCGGTACAACACGAGTTGTAGCAAAATTACCTTTTTCATTGAATGTGAATCAGAGAAAAATACCCAATTTTTCTGTCTAATCCATATTTTGATAGGGCTTATAGTTCCTGAGATAGTATGGTACAACTAGAGCAAAAAAACGGGTTTTGTTAAATAATTTTGTGTAACCAACCAAATACGACTTAACATACATCGCCTGCAAAATTTCATTTGCAATGTTAAGATTTGTTTTTAATAATATATGTTTAGCACTCATTCCACTTGAATCCATTATTTGATCCATCAATGGATCCTAGGCGACTTTTTTTTCCACTTGAATCCATCAATGGATCCTAGGCGACTTTTTAATTCCACTTGAATCCATCAATGGATCCTAGGCGACTTTTAAAATTCCACTTGAATCCATTATTTGGTATTATCTAGGATTGCTTTAGGATTGTTTTGGTATGCGTTGTAGTTGGGTATAGGGATGGTATAGGGATGGTTTAGGGACGGTTTAGGGATGGTTTAGGGACGGTTTTGAGATAATTTTGAAACAGTTTTGTAAATTGTAACATCAAGGCTCGTCAATTTTTTTTTTTTGCATAACTGAGGCACAATGATACAAGTAAACATTTACATATAATAATTCAGTTTATAGTAATAAATCATATAGATTGAATAAAACAGAGTATAAAACTCGTCCACAAAACCATTTCTATCCTCGACATTACTATCAGCCCTCGCCTTCGGCTCTGGCTGCTAAAAGTCTCGGATAGAAATGATTCGTTTTGTGCACTTGTTGTAAAATCTCCTATTTAATATGTAGTATTTTTATGTTTTTCATTTAAAAGATTAAAGACAATTTAATTTCATTTAATAAAAACTTCATGCATAATATCATTTTTTAAAGATTGACTGAAAAAAATCTTAATAAATAAAAACACAATTTTTTTAAACTGTTGGCTTGTACTTTTGTTTTTTATTGTTTTCTTTATTGCTGATAAATCAATTGCAATTCAAAAGCAAATGTGTCTTCAGCGAGTAAACTTTACTAATCATGCCTCTTTCACCAGAAGAATGTGCAAGAATCATAACTTTTCTCGAAGTAGGCATCAGTATGCGTCGTACTGCAAAAACGGTGGGTGTAACTCTAAGAACGATCCAGCAAGTAAAGCGAAGATACGAAGAGACTGGAAACCATCTAAGGAGACCAAGTAATGGCAGACCCAGGTGCACTAGTACCCGAGAAGACCGCTTAATTGTCTCTACTGTGTTAAGAAATCGTCACCTTAATGCAGTTGAGGTCCAGCAACAGCTTCTTCAGACCCGAAGAGACTACGTTAGTGAGAGTACAGGGAGGAGAAGACTTGCTGAAGCCAACCTGAAGTCGTACAGGCCAGCAAATGGCCCCAAACTTGAGACAGGGCATCGAGTAGTAAGACTACGCTACGCGCGTCAACACGTACAATGGGGTGAAGAAGAATGGACAAGAGTTTTGTTCACAGATGAGTCTCGGTTTTCTTTATTCACTTCCGATGGAAGGCGGAGAGTATACAGGCGACCTGGTGAGCGATACATTCAAGGTTGCATCTCGGAAAGAGTTCAATACGGCGGGGGCTCTGTACACGTATGGGCTGGCATCTCTTCAGAGGGTCGCACAGAGCTAGTGGTCATAGAAAATGGCACTCTGACTGGTAAAAGATATGCATTAGAGATCCTTAACGAGTATGCAGGGCCATATTTAGCAAATATGGGTGATGGAGCTATACTAATGCATGATAACGCCCGGCCACACACCGCTCATCTCGTACAAGAGTACATTCAGGAGGTTGGCATCAGCTTGATGGCTTGGCCATCAAGAAGCCCAGATCTTAACCCGATTGAACACGCCTGGGATGAGCTTGGGAGGCTAGTCAGAAGACGCAGACCACCCCCCGCCACCCTCAGGGCTCTAAAACAGGCCCTGATAGAAGAATGGGTGAATATTCCCCAACATCGCCTCCGAAACTTAGTGTTCAGCATGCCAAACCGGCTCCAAGCTGTCATCAGAGCCCGAGGCGGCAACACAAGTTACTAAAGTGGGAACAAGGCCCAAAACGTAAAAATTAAGTTCTTGATAGTTCCTTCAAAATGGTTAGCTTTTTAGTTTTTTCCTAATTTTCAGTGTAAAACTTTACTAATGCTAAATAAAGTATTATTTTTAGAAAACTTTGTTAAATTTGCTATAAAATGACTTTTATTTCAAAACTCTAACTTCTATAGTTTAAGAGTAATTGCAATTTTAAAACTGTACTACTTATTTTTGACGCCCAGTGTATATATATTTTGTTAAATGTAAATAAATGATTAAGTACAGTAGTTATTTATTTTAATATAGTATCCCTAAACCATCCCTAAACCATCCCCTAAGCCATCCCTAAACCATCCAAAAACCATCCCTAAGCCATCCCTAAACCATCCCTAAACCATCCCCTAAGCCATCCCTAAACCATCCCTAAACTGTCCCTAAACCAACCTTAAACCATCCCTAAACCATCCCCTAAGCCATCCCTAAACCATCCCTAAACTGTCCCTAAACCAACCTTAAACCATCCCTAAACCATCCACTAAGCCATCCCTAAACCATCCCTAAACCATCCCCTAAGCCATCCCTAAACCATCCCTAAACTGTCCCTAAACCAACCTTAAACCATCCCTAAACCATCCACTAAGCCATCCCTAAACCATCCCTAAACCATCCCTAAACCATCCCCTAAGCCATCCCTAAACCATCCCTAAACTGTCCCTAAACTGTCCCTAAACCAACCTTAAACCATCCCTAAACCATCCACTAAGCCATCCCTAAACCATCCCTAAACCATCCCCTAAGCCATCCCTAAACCATCCCTAAACTGTCCCTAAACCAACCTTAAACCATCCCTAAACCATCCACTAAGCCATCCCTAAACCATCCCTAAACCATCCCCTAAGCCATCCCTAAACCATCCCTAAACTGTCCCTAAACCAACCTTAAACCATCCCTAAACCATCCACTAAGCCATCCCTAAACCATCCCCTAAGCCATCCCTAAACCATCCCTAAACTGTCCCTAAACCAACCTTAAACCATCCACTAAGCCATCCCTAAACCATCCCTAAACTGTCCCTAAACCAACCTTAAGCCATCCCTAAACCATCCCCTAAGCCATCCCTAAACCATCCCTAAACTGTCCCTAAACCAACCTTAAACCATCCCTAAACCATCCCCTAAGCCATCCCTAAACCATCCCTAAGCCATCCAAAAACCATCCCTAAACCATCCAAAAACCATCCCTAAACCATCCCTAAACCATCCAAAAACCATCCCCAAACCATCCCTAAGCCATCCCTAAACCATCCAAAAACCATCCCTAAACCATCCCTAAACCATCCAAAAACCATCCCCTAAGCCATCCCTAAACCATCCCTAAACCATCCAAAAACCATCCCTAAACCATCCCTAAACCGTCCCTAAACCATCCCTAAACCGTCCCTAAACCATCCAAAAATCATTTGAAAACTATCAGAAAAACTTTTGAAAACCCTTATGATTGAGTTATAACCCTAAAGAATTTTGGATTCAAGTGGAAAAATAAGTCGCCTAGGATCCATTGATGGATCAAATAATGGATTCAAGTGGAATGAGTGATGTTTAGTTCTATCATAATTCTTTTAACATTTTAAAAGTGTCAACTGATATTGTTTAGTTCTAGAGGTTTATGGAAAGTGTTCAAATATTTTAATAATTGATTTCTCAACTAGATGTCGTTAATATTACCGCGCCGCGCCGCGTCATTGCCAGCCCTCTAGTGGTGAAAAAGGCAAGGTTTTTATCAAAACTTAGTACTACAAAATGATCAATAGATGTCAAGTTTTTGGCATTTAACGTAATATTAAAGCGGGGTGAAGGGGTGAAGTAACGTTACTTTGAGGTCGAATCCTCAAGGTCATCGGCTCCTTGGAGCCCCTAATGAATTTTAAATAAGCCTAAATGTGTTTTGGCGCTTACGGTGTTAAAAATTCGCCGGGTTCACGGTGTCCCATCTCTGTCTCTCGCTCGAAGCAGGGATTGGGGATTGATATATGCGTCGCACGGAGTGGGCGGACTCAGTCGGCCGCAATTATTTTACGACGTAGGCCCTTAAGACGAAGATGTGAAAAAGAAGACATCGTGTGAGAGGTTTGTTACTTAAATAGATACCAGCTATTTCAGCTCTGACTTCCAGGTTCTACCATTAACATTTTTCCTGGCTTGCAAATATTTGGTCTAACGAAACCTGAAACTTTGCATAGGAAACAACGACATCAAATTACTTCCTTACAAATTACAACAAAATGTATGGTAAGTGTTTATTATTAAATACATTAAACTCAATACTATTTACAATTGTAATAGAATTATTTATATATTTTTATCAATAGTCACCATATAATAATTTATGAAATAGTCTCAGCGTTTGTTTATGGTCCATTAATATCAAGTGTGTAACTTTTCAACGGTTGAGATGAATTTGAGTAAATTTTGCACATAAATATTCAAACTTTCATCTGTAATAACAATGCAATACTTAGTACAAAAATCTTTGTTATATTTTGTAAATAAGGAAGAGCTGGCCTTTTGAAATACTATTGGAAACTGTTAAATTAGATTGCTGTAAGTGTTTAATTTACCAAAACCGTTGCACAATTTTTCACTCTTGATATTAATCGTTTCATCTCATCAGCTGTAAAGAAACAAGCAGAAAATTTGTTTTATTTAGTTAATGACGTGACGAATCAATACAAAAATGCAAATCACGTTATTCTGTGGAGCGTTGATGGTGCTCTGCATTCGTTCCGGCCCGAATTCGTTACGAAACTGTGACGCAACTAAAGATTTTGCACATACCCAATCGCGATTTTTGTGCCTACAGCCTCAGACAGTGTTATGTCCGTCTGTATATTGTGAACAATAATCTACTTTCACAGTTAATTTATGATCAGAATAAGGTCACTTACCACATAATATTGGGTTTGAAATCATACTTTATCTAATTTATAAATGCAGCATATTTTAAAATTCACACCTATGGCAACACTTTTTAAAGATATTTTTTAATTAATATTACATTATTGTGTCTAACCAGTCTTTTGATTTAACACTTTTTGTCCCAGTCATGCCTAGGCCGAACGGCGAAGCGGACGATGTTTGCAGATAGTAAAGCCCTCTTGTTGAAGTCGATGATCCGTATCCAAGAACCGCTAAGTCACCTCCCGCGCACGTGTTCTGTAGAAATTTCTTATAGCTTGAACATCGAACGCCAACAAATGATTTCGGAGATCTTATGCTTTCGGTATATACTATAGCTGCTCTCAAATGACTACACGTAGGCATGATACAGCCAGGCTGACCTGGACCACCGCCATTTATATAAAAATCAGCATGTCCCAATGGTTCGATGACTCCTTGCACTAATCTATTTGAATGAATTACATCCACATAATTAGCATCTGATTTATCAAGTCTTTGGTCACTAAATGCATAAGAGAAACAAGGTCCAGCAGGGTCCAATCCGGTAATGCGACCTAAGTTGCGCGCTTTATATTGTCGAAAGTATTTCCCAGTCCAGCCAGCGACATGTGCCCCAAGACTTATACCAAGGAGGTGAAAATCCTCAGCATTCGCTCCAAAACTTTCCAAGTTGGCCAGCAGATTAGCCAGTCTTTTGCCTGCCAACCGAGCGTTATGTGCTGATGATATGTACCATTTACTAAGCATTTCTTCTGCATCCAAAAGAAGCACATTAAACATTCTTTTCTCGTTGTATGCCCGGGCCAAGTCAAATGGTACTTCAGATTGCGAGTTATCCTTGTATCCATGGATGACAACTTTTGTTTGTTTAGTAATGTCAAACAAGGCTGGTTGTTTGAGTGCCTGGAATGCCGTGTCAATCGGATAAGTTCGTATAGTATCGCCATCTAAATATATTATTTTCATCGTTTTAATAAGGCTACTTTGGTTGGCCCTAGCATTGTATTGTAAATCCATTATCGCTCTACCTGAAATGAAGTAGGTTTGTTTGAAAAAGAGAATAATTTATTGTGAAGCAAGTACGTCATTGTCATTATTGTCATGGTGCTATAAACACACTTGTGTATAGACGTATTATTATAGAGGTGAAGGACGGCTACTCACATGCATCGGACAACTTGACGTAAACGGTCTCAGCGAAACTAAGGTCAGGAGCGGCGGCGCGTCGGAGCCTTGGCGGACTCAGTGGCGGCGGCGCGGCCATCGCGCTCATTGTGGACAGAAGGCAGATCGCGGCCGTCACCGGCGCCGCGACTGAGTAATGGCGCATAGCACCAGCCCTCCGAGCCGTCGAGAGTCACACGGTCACTGTGTCGCTGTCCGCGATCAGAGAAAGGTTTGCCTGGGCAGCGCCGACTGAGGGGATAACTGGAGGGGAGGAACTTAACGCGATCGAGCGGCTATCGTGTGTACAGGCTAACCGAGTGACCACTTAGCAAATGTTCAACATATTTGCTGCACTTGTTTTAGGTTACCTTTAAATGCACATTTTTTTTTTGGTTGAATATCTTTATTGTAAAGACGTAGTCACATTGAGGACATAAATAAACTCTGTATCTGCTCTGTATGTTTTCATTACATAATGTAATTTTAGTAATGCATTTTATCTCATGTCAAGATATTATGACAGTAGCGATCAGTTCAACAAGATGATACCACAGATTGCCTAAATTAGAACAAACTGTATGTACTATAAGTGCATAAGTACGGTACGAAAAATAAGTAATATTCAGAACAATCGATATGAAAGGTATAATACAAAGAATTTGCGACTTCACAATTTTTTTTGATGACAAGCCAAGCCATCTCAAAGTCAAGAGATACTTACAAAATGTGAATGGTCCTTCTGCTTGTATCAAGCCTCACCAGGCGGTCAATATTTACTTCTTTTTATCTTTATTTATTCAACAGAACTGACATATCGAGTCAAAAGTCCCCTATTGACTCGATATGTCAGTTCTGACTTCTGTTGACCAGAACCAATACAATTAACGAACTCGAGCCTTAGGCTCGAGTTCGCCAACTACAACATAACCAATGTTTACGTAACCGTCCGGTTATATTTTAATCGTTGTATAAACAAGCTGCGTTTTTTTATGTTTTCTGTTCAATTTTATCTGGCGGTTAACTAACCAAACGTTTTTGAATGTATGAGCCGAAAAAGAATGAATAGTTTAATACTACTTTGTAAAGATGGCAGTGTACCTCCATACTTTTGTTTTTACCCGAACGGCATCTATAAATGGTATGGTTTTGTTATTATACTACAAAATTCAAAATCGGTTAAGGTAATGCTATGTCCGTCATGGGAACGTCTTTCTTATTAAACATCCTTTTTCTATTGTCAAAGTCTAATCAGTCAGCAGTCAATAGTCAAAATGTGGCCCATAGATTTAGTTTCGCTTGATGTGGCCAGATTTTTATTTTTTTATTTTACCACATTTTTCACCTCGAAGTTATTTTTGTAATATTGTAATACATAATTTAATAACATATTACATACATATGTTATATAAAAGTATCAGTAATGGAGATGGGTTTTAAAGTACCGAGATTTAGTAGAAAATAAAAAGTCTACGCTGCACTACGTTTATATGTATAAACGAATGTAAATAAATATTTTAAATATAAATAAAACTAAAATGTAGGTATTTTAGTTTTATTTAAATTTTAAATCACTACGTAAATAATATGAATACTTACTTACATTATATGCAAATATATTATACTATCATATCATTACATAAATATCATAATTATTAAAATTATAAAAACAGCTCAACGATGCATGATGCCACATCCAGTTTCTAAATATTTCCCTACATGTTACTTTATATCCGTGTTTGTTGATCGTTTTTATGTTTGAAATACTTTGAATATGCCTATCCTACTGTTGTGACTTTGTTAATAGTGATTAGATGGTGTTATCTAGGCTGTGCACTCAATAAATTCAGTGATATAGTGAAATACAACTCACGTCAGGTCACGTCACTCAAATAACCGACGTTTAAACTACGTCCATTCCGGCTCGAGTTCGCCAACTACAACATAACCAATGTTTACGTAACCGCACGGTTATATTTTAATCGTTGTATAAACAAGCTGCGTTTTTTTTGTGTTCTCCGTTCAATTTTATCTGGCGGTTAACTAACCAAACGTTTTTGAATGAATGAGCCGAAAAAGAATGAATAGTTTAATACTACTTTGTAAAGATGGCAGTGTACCTCCATACTTTTGTCTTTACCCGAACGGCATCTATAAATGGTATGGTTTTGTTATTATACTACAAAATTCAAAATCTGTTAAGGTAATGCCATGTCCGTAATGGGAACGTCTTTCCTATTAAACATCCTTTTTCTATTGTCAAAGTCTAATCAGTCAGCACTGTCAGCAGTCAATAGTCAAAATGTGGCCCATAGATTTAGTTTCGCTTGATGTGCCAGATGTATATATTTTTATTTTACCACATTTTTCACCTCGAAGTTATTTTTGTAATATTGTAATACATAATTTAATAACATATTACATACATAAAATATGTAATATAAAAGTATCAGTTATGGAGATGGGTTTTAAAGTACCGAGATTTAGTAGAAAATAAAAAGTCTACGCTGCACTGCGTTTATATGTATATACGAATGTAAATAAATATTTTAAATATAAATAAAACTAAAATGTATTTTAGTTTTATTTAAATTTTAAATCACTACGTAAATAATATGAATACTTACTTACATTATATGCAAATATATTATACTATCATATCATTACATAAATATCATAATTATTAAAATTATAAAAACAGCTCAACGATGCATGATGCCACATCCAGTTTCTAAATATTTCCCTACATGTTACTTTATATCCGTGTTTGTTGATCGTTTTTATGTTTGAAATACTTTGAATATGCCTATCCTACTGTTGTGACTTTGTTAATAGTGATTAAATGGTGTTATCTAGGCTGTGCACTCAATAAATTCAGTGATATAGTGAAATACAACTCACGTCAGGTCACGTCACTCAAATAACCGACGTTTAAACTACGTCTATTCCGTCCATTAAATTAAACAGACGGTTACGACACTTAATAAATGTTTAGTGCACGGTGAACAGCAAAATTTGGTTAAACAGCCGGTTAGGGTCTAAACATCTGTTTAAAATTTAAACATCAGTTGGTGAACTAAATTAAACAGACGGTTACGACACTTAACCAAACTTTAGTGCACGGTGAATAGCAAAATTTGGTTAAACAGCTGGTTAGGGTCTAAACATCTGTTTAAAATTTAAACATCAGTTGGTGAACTCGGGTCTAAGATTTACAAATAATATTAAATGGCCTAGCTTTTACTTGGCCTACTGACAGTACTTTACTAGTACGCACAAGCGCGTTGTATCGAAAAATGATCACCCATATCCAGGAGACGTATCTTAGGACTCAACACACGATAGGGTGAGCGCGAAAAAAAATCCTTTCCCACTTTAGATGAACAAAGAATCGAATATTTTTCAATGTTTTAAGGCATAGTTAATATGTATAGACATCTTATAAACATGCCAAATTACGCTTCCTAGTATTAAGTGTCTCAGAGTTACACTCCAGACACAAGGACATGGCTAAACTATTAAGGGTTCCCTGTTCACTACGAAACCTTAAAAACAATGCACAAGGCAGATAAATGTTTTTGATATTTTATTTATTTTATTATGTGGATTTTCAAATTAAATCAAATTTCTTAATATGTAAAAATATAGGTACAATTTTGATGTTAGTGTGATTAGTATATGTATTTAAATAAATATATAATAGCTTGTCAATAAGTATGCAAATATTTATATAACTAGCTGTTACCCGCGGCTCCGCCCGCGTGGTCAAGCGAAATATCAATAATTTCGTTCCCGTGGGAATTAACGACATTGGCCTATGTAGTAGAAATAGGTAATTATTTCACGCGCGTTGTATGGAGTGTCCGGGCTGTGACTAAATCCAGGAGTTCTAGGTTGAGCGCCCACGATAATACACGTGCAGTCCTATTTTTATCGTTCCCGTGGGAATTAAAAAAAAACGACTTTATTATTGTCAACGTCGTAAAGCAAATCTTATTAAAAAAATCAGCTTTCTAGGTTGAGCGCTCCCGATAATACACGTACGTAGTCTTATTATTTTGAATCTTGTGGGAATTTTAAAAATCCCGTGGTTTTCCTTGTGTAGGTAAATACAAAATCTAGGCGTTCTAGGTTGAGCGCCCACAATAACACACGTGCAGGCCTATCTATCCCGTTCCCGTAGGAATTAAAAAAATCCCATCTTTATCCTTGTCTACATCGTAAAAGAACCTCTATACAAAATCTCAGCTTTCTAGGTTGAGCGCCCCCGATAATACACGTGTAGTCTTATTATTCCTGTACCCATAGGATATTTTAAAAACCCTGTCTTTGTTATTGCCAACTTCTTAAAGGGATCCTCAAAAAAAAATCTCAGCTTTCTTGGTTGAGCGCCCTCGATAATTGAATCTATAGGAATTAAAAAAAAATCCGTCTTAGTTTTTGTCTACTTTATAAAGCGAACCTCAATACACAATTCTAGTATTCTAGATTGAGCGCCCACAATAACACACGTTCAGTCCTATTTGTCCCGTTCCCGTGGGAATTTAAAAAATCCTTGTCAACATCATAAAAGGAATTTCGTAAAACCCGATCTTTATCCTTGTCAACATAATAAAGGGAACCTCTATACAAAATTTCAGCTTTCTAGGTTGAGCACCTGCGATAAAACACTTACAGTCCTATTACTCCGTTTCCCGTGGGAATTAAAAAAAAATCCTTTCTTAGCGAGTACCTACGCCCCAAAAGGAACCCCCATGCAAAATTTGAGACTCCTCGTGATGAATCAGTCAGTGATTTTATCTTTTTCTATACTTATAATAATATTAAAGAAACGGAAGTTTAAAAATAAGAGTAACTTCTCCCGTCTTCCCAACATTTCCCTTCACTGCTCTGCTCCTATTGATCGTAGCGTGATGAAAAGTATACTATAACCTGCCCAGGAGTATGAAGAATAATTGTACCAAGTTTAAAATCCGTCGAGTAGTTTTTGTTTCTATAACGAACATACAGACAGACAGACAGACAAAATTTTTACAAAGAGTATCGTATGTTAATGCACACAATGATTTAGAGGTCAAGGTCATTTAAAGGTTAATGCACACACAGAATAAAGTATTTTTGACTTCAACTTTGACTTTGAGATTTTTTCTTTGAAGGTCAAAATCAAATGTATCACGTGGAGAGTGGGCTTCTTAAAAGGGGTTCAAAATTTCATCCTTTTATCGCTAGGACGCACCGTTTTCGAGATACTTTAACTTCAATGAACTCTAACAATCGTTTTATTTTCGATTTCCGGACAATGGAACGAGACGAGAATCAGCGGGTCAGTGGTGTGCGGACTCTGAAGTGGACCAGGTCTGCTCGTGATGGTGGCGAGCTGGCGAGGCAGATGTGACCACCTGCGCGGCATAGTGCGGACCGCAGTGATCGCGCTTGCTGTCGAGGTTACTGCTCTTCGCAGGACCACCGGCGCAGTCGAGGTGTCCGGGATGTCTTCAGGAGAGTATTGTTTGATGATACTGGAGTGACTACTGAGCAATAATGTTGTTTAGAATTTTAAAAGTTCTGTTTTTATGTAAATTGAGAGACATTTTAAATTAAATGTTGAGAAATAATTGCTCAATGGTTTCGATGGTGGAGTATAATTTAAAGTATAGTTCGAATTGTGCTCAGAAAGTAATGTACCAGTTTAAGTTAACGTACCATTTTATAATGTTGAGTAGAGTAAGTAATCTATGTAGCGAGAGACCAGTGGGTCTGTGAGATACCACACGGAGTTGTTGGGTAATGTTGAGTTGGCAATGGTGATTTTGCCGGTCGGCTGGTATTGCCGTGGAGATACAGCAATTTGAGACAGAGCTATTTGAGATAGAGCTATTTGAGATAGAGCAATTTGAGACAGAGCTATTTGAGATAGAGCAATTTGAGACAGATTTATTTGAGATAGAGCCATTTGAGACAGAGGTATTTGAGATAGAGCCATTTGAGATAGAGCCATTTGAGATAGAGCCATTTGAGTAGAGCCATTCAAAGTAGAGCCATTCAGGATAGAGTCATGGAGCCATTCAAAATAGCGCCATAGAGCCATTCGAGATAGAGTTGTTAAAAATAGTTATTTTTACTTAAAAGAGTTTTAATAAAACGAAGACGAAAATTAAACACTTTTCGGTTGGTTGTGTAAGAGCGTATTCAGACAAAATTAGATCCTAAGTTTAAAGGACTATTTAAAGTAGTAGAGGTATTGAGTGACGATCGTTACGTATTGAAAGCTTTAAATTCGAAGCGTACTAACAAATACCCACACGATAGATTAAGAAAGATGCCACCGAGTCGCGTAAGAGTCGGTAATGATGATAAAGTAAACAGTAATGATAATGAGAAAGTGCCAGTTTAATTTGTGATGGAAAATCGAGTAGGAGGATTCTATCGGCCGCAGTGAGTTCGACCGTACCAGTAGTTATTACGTAGTCGTAGCCCGGTAGAAATCGGTGTCTCTTGGGGTAACTCAAGTAGTCCGTGGGTGGGCGGTGCGCGTTTGACTCTGGCGGAGGTCGGCGTCTGCAGAAACTATATCCTGTGCTGTGGTCAGTGGGTGACACACAGGCGATCCATTCGATGGATAAGCATACAGAAATCCACATGGTGGATGTGTTTGAGAGAGCAATGCGATTGCTGGTCGGCTGGTAAGCCATGGCGATAGATGTCTTACTCGTCTAAGGTACCTTGCTAGTAGTAAGCTGTCTACTGACTTGTTTTGAGATTAGATAAGATCGACTCTCGTGCGTGGCTCTGGCTATAGTATAGTGAATTTTATGTGTCCGCTTTTGTCATATTTAGTTTGATCTAATTAAAATTAGTGTCTGTTTATAATTCCCATTACCATAGTGACTCGATGCCTATGGATAGGCTTGAGTTTGTGTGTTGGTATGAAGAGTGGTGCAGTGCAATGCATTGTATGTAGTACCTATGTTAAATTAATTTTCTTTGAGTAAAGTTTTCTCATAACTCTATGCGAACTCTTTGGTGATAAAGCCAAGAGACCTGAGTGGACAGTATTGGCAAAATACAATCGTGAAGACTAAGTACAAATTTTATTGACTTGAGTAATAACGAATTTTGTAATTGTTCAAAATGTTTAGTGTTGATCGATTAAACGTTTGATGTTTAACAGAGTATACTCAACAGCAAGGGACCACGTGTGTGATTTTGTGGTAGTCATAGGGATGATTGCCGAACAGGGATGATCATGTGGGTGTCCACAGGGATGGTCACTTTTGTTTGATTAGACAGTGTCTCAGGGATGATACGTGTCGTGATAAAGGTCACAGAGATGGCATGGTGGTTGGTCACAAGAATGACCAGAGTGAGGTCACAAGGATGACAAGAGTGAGGTCACAGGGATGACTAGAGTGCGGTCACAGGGATGACCAGAGAGTGGTCACAGGGCTGACCAGCTGTAACCACGGGGTTGATTATGGCACCTTGCTTTTGACGAACTCTGTTATATTCGGTTGTTATTGATTTTATTTTCATTATTGGTACTAAGCTCTTAATGGTTAGGTGCTTGAATTGTTAAGCTAAGTGTGTTTACTTACGTAGAATAAAAGTAAATTGGTTTACTTAGAATAAAAGTAAATTGGACTTTATATTGAAACTTTGGATTTGAGTTAGAGAGCAAGTCCTATATGTGTGGTCAGGAGTGACCGAACGTTGTGATGCTGTGTGAGTATTGATTGTTTCAGTTACACGCGAGGACGCGTGTCTCGCAGGATGGCCGTGTCGCGTACGCTCATGAGAATCTACATGGACACTAAGAAAAACGAGGGTGCGCCATCTAGCGGCGTGTTGAGAAAACGTTGCTTTTGGCGCGCTCCGGCAGAGTCGTGGTACGGAAGGCGGGCTCGACTGAACACTTCGTTATCGGGCGCCACCGAGAGAGTACTCGTAGTCACGGAACTGTCGCGTTTTACCTAGTGTCTATTTTGTGTTGAGTTATATTAAGAAACTGTACCTAATTAAACTGTGTTATAACGACGATTGATAAAGATCTAGGCTAAGATTAATTAAAATGTTTCGATGTAGATCAAACTGTTGTTTCTCTCATATCACGACTACCCCCTCGTTACGCCCTTGTGATGTTGAATTGCACATCGAATTACCGCTAGGCTATCCGATATATATATATATATATGACGGCGTCAGGGATGGCTGGGCGACACCGTCATCGCCACCCGGGTTTGTTCCCCGTGGTATAGAATCCATAATTCAATCAAGAAGATCAGGATACGATAGACAGACAGTTTCGTGAAACTCGTGAACCGACCAATGCTTTTCATAACCCGAAATCCTTCTCTTCACTGTCAGTGTCACTGTCACGACTCTGTCCAGTGCCGCCACAATTAGTTCCCGGCGCCACCGCGTTATTCGTACCACAGATTACATAATTGTTGCCAGTATTATGACATACTAATTAGTCGCGTTCTACGACACGGCCAACCTGACGGATTACACGTCCTCGTGTATATCTGAAACCAAACAATCAAACATGGAGTACCTGGCAAACTCGGCCAGCCTGGCCATTATCAGTTTACAGCTTTAATTTATTACAGAATACTATTTTGGACAATACAAAAAAAATAACAAAAGGTGCCTCTCAACTTCAAAAAAATAATCATTTACACCAATTACACAAATAGATCACATACAGTCATGGCCCAGCCACCACAGCAGCTTCATATCGTCATCACCTCTAGTGACACGACCATAGAGTCTACGACTCCCAGGTACAACGTACCAAACAGCACAACAATAGTCTCCTTTGAGACCCAGGCTCATACCCCAACATTAGCAGCTTATCGCCCCCTGCACAGTTCTCTAATGAATTGCAGTTACGACAGCAGACCAATGCTTGAAGTACAGCCAATAGCCATGGTATGTGTTCTATGTACTTTCCTCACCGTCATCTAAATCTGATAAATCTAACTCATCTGGGACACTACTTAGAGGCATCTTTCGTATACGATCATGAGCGTACTTATAGGTTCTATTACCAGCCAAAGATTTTAAAATATAACGATCACCATCAAGTAATTCTACAATTTTTAAGGGTCCCTTATATTTTGGGTCTAATTTGGTTTGATTTCTTTCCTCAACTTGTATTAAAACTATGTCTCCAACATCAAACTTTACTATTTTAGATTTTCCCTTACCAAATCGATTTTTTTCATAATTAGCATTCTTTTCTATATTAGCTGCCGCTTGCTCTCTAGTCTCATCAATGTTTACTTCTGTTTCATCATTAAAAGTTAAAAGATTTAATGGTCTTGCTATACGCCCTATCAGGAGCTCAAGAGGACTTGCCCCAGTAACACGATGAACTGTACAATTCAAAGCTAACTGAACATCCTCTAAACCTTCTTGCCATGACCTATCAGACGTTTCAATAGAAGTAAGCAATCCTTTCAATGTGCTCATTACCCTTTCAACCTGACCGTTTGCTCGACTCGATCCCGTGGCAATAAGATGCAAAGAAATACTGTGCGACTCACAGAATTCTCTAAACTCCTTGCTGGCAAAACAACGGCCTTGATCAGCAATAACTCTACTGGGAGCTCCAAATAAGGACACACTGGACTTTAGGGCTCTAATAACACTGACAGAATCTATACGGTGAGTGTGGTACATAAGGACGAATTTGGTAAAGGCATCAATGAAGACTATGACATATTCTTTACAATCACTTTTTCCACTTAGTTTACCAGTTATATCAACATGAACAGTATGCCATGGAACACTAACTTTGGGGATTGGATGGAGTTCGACCTGCACTGGTCCAGAATGTGACTTTGACACTTTACATGTAATGCAACCATCGACAAATTTACGGACATATTTAGCCATGTGTTCGAACCAATAGTGTTCATACACCTTTTCAAGAGTCTTTTCCGAACCTAGATGCATGACAGATTCATGCACATGATTGATTACTGACCATCGAAACGCACGCGGAACTATAGGGAGACAACGGGTTCTATTATTCCTTTGTACCTTACGGTGCAATACACCTGAACGCATTTCGTATGTCTTTGCAATATCTGATGGGAATGTATCTTCTTTGAGCTTGGTCACTAATGACTGTATCTCTTCGTCACGAAGCTGTTCTGCCAATAACCAGTTTTCCGAAAGACTTGCAATATCAACACGCTTCTCTTCAACTTTTTGGAATTCAGTAATATTAGGAAGAGGAAGCGGGTTTCGTGATAAGAAATCCACATGATTCATGCGTGAGCCCTCACGATAGAAGATCTGAAAATCGAAAGCCTGAAGAAACGCCCACCAACGATGTACACGAGGTGTAATATCATCTTTATTTCGTGAAGCTTTTAACGAGTTACAGTCTGTGTATACTTCAAAATACCTTCCTTGTAAGTAATGACGAAAGTGCTTAACAGCATTCACAACTGCCAAAGTCTCCAGCTCATAAGAGTGATATTTAGATTCTGGTGTTGTAGTTCTCTTACTGAAATATTCAACAACAAAAAGCTCTTTGTCAACCTTTTGAAAAAGAATAGCACCGTAACCATGAGAACTGGCATCGGTATGCAATTCAGTGGGAAGATCTGGATTAAATATGGTCAATACAGGTTTAGTAGTTAAAATAGAAATAACCTGTTGTCTTATTTGTTCATGTTCTTGTTTCCAAATGAATTGTTTACTAGTAGTGAGTAAAAATAATGGAGTCATAACTTGAGAAAACCCTTTAACAAATTTTCGGAAATATGAGGCAAGACCAATGAATTGTCTTAACTGATGGATATTCTCTGGAGGAGGGAGTTTTGTCAAAGCATCAATTTTTCTAGGATTGGGCCTTAACTCACCAGCAGTAATGTCATAACCTAGAAACTCTACATGACGCTTCATGAATGAACATTTTGAAATGTTCAACGAAAACCCTGCTTTATCTAATGCCTGTAATACCTCACGCAACCTCAGTATACCCTGTTCTTCCGATACAGCAGGAATTAGAATATCATCCACATATAAGACCACATATGAGAAGACCAAGTCACCTAAGGCATTTGTTACCGCTCTTTGAAAGACACTTGGGGAATTTCGCAACCCAAAAGGCATTGCCAAGTATTCAAACTGCCCGTCGGGGGTAATGAAGGCAGTTCGTTCAATACTTTCAGGGTCACAAACTGGAATTTGGTTAAAACCGCTGGCACAATCTAAGCATGTGTAGAACGTGGCCCCCGCCAACCTAGCAACTTGATCAGATATGAGAGGCAAAGGAAACCTATCAGGCACAGTGTTGGAATTCAACTCACGATAATCTACAACCATGCGATCAGATCCATCTCGCTTTTTAACTAGAAGAATAGGGCTTGCAAATGGAGACTGACTAGGACGAATGATGTTGGCATCCATAAGTTCCCTAATCTTAGATCGTACAACTTGTTTTTCATCCGGACTAAGCCTATAGGGCGAACGATAAACAGTACGGTTTGGGTCCTGAAGCCTAATCTTTAGTTCACCAGTGGTAACACGTCTTTGTGGTAAACCATCTATAAAAATGTGAGTAAATTCTTTAAGCAAGGATTTCAATTGATCTTTATTCTGAATATCAGTATCGATGTTACTAAAATTATGAATTGATGTGGGTATTAGGTCACAGGCGGCTACAGACTTCTGTTTTGTAATAACTAAAGATGAACTAGACATGTTAACAAGAAAACCCTGCTCTAAAATTTCTCGACCTATCATCACATGATATTTTAAACAATAGTCTGGCACAATGTGAAATAAGATAGGTAAACAATGACCATCGATAGTGACATTACAAAGAATTTGCTCAGTACAATTAATGTCAACACAACCTATTCCCTTAATGCACACATTTGCTTCAATATGTTTGCCTTTAAAATTATTACTCATACTTTGTGTGACAAGAGAGCATTCGGCGCCAGAGTCAAAATAAAAATTATACGACTCACCAGAGTGTTCTAGTCGACCAGAAACACCAGATATCTCACAGGTATCTACACGTCGCTCATTTGCTGGATCCCCAGTGCTGGCACGACTTGTCCCACCACTGTAGCCACCGGCAGGGCGATTCAATGATGCTGTACTGCTTGTGTTGCTGCGCTGACAGTTTGATGCAATGTGTCCTTCCTCACCACAGCGAAAACAAACCACACGTTTATTGCCTCCAGACATTGTTGACTGTTGTCCTTTACCAGTAATAAAGATAGGAGGTTTGGCATTTTTCAAGCGGCAGTCTTGTTGCTTATGTCCAGGTTTTCCACAGTAATGGCATTTAAATGTTGGCAGGTTAGCAGGTTGCAGTTTCAGCCGTTTTAAATCCACTTCATCACTTTGGTCAAATTTTCTTTTCAAAGTAGCACATGCCTTCACTTCTTGTAACAACTTGTTTCTTGTTGTAATTTCATTAGTAAATGCCAAACGATTTATGCGTGGATCAAACTGGGCGATATGAGCTAACACTAGCGATGATGCAATTTCCTCATGCTCTAAGCTCTTCCATCTGGCCAACAGCAGTGACATCAAGCGACTTGCATAAGCAGCGAGACATTCGCCGTCTTTTGGTTTTCCATTATTGAAATTAATAAACGTCGCTGCAAGCGTTTCAGATAGGTCGTAACGTGCAAGAAAAAGATCGCGAAAATGCTGCCACGTCATTCCCACATGCGAAATTTGCGATAACCACGACGAAGCGTTACCTTTCAGGGCTTTACTTAGGGCTATAATGAGCGATGCACCCTCCAATGGGCGTTCAGCAATACAAATATCGACTGTCGAACACCAAGCACGTGCATCGGAATCTGGTCGTTCGGGATCAATTTCTGGTAAAGTGATTATAGGCGACGAGGCGGGTGTGCGAAGAGCCTCAATCAATTGCATCATGTTTCTTTGTTGAATTTCAAACATAGTGCGCCAGTGGGAGTCAGATCCCGATCCCACTTCTGATGACGGCGTCAGGGATGGCTGGGCGACACCGTCATCGCCACCCGGGTTTGTTCCCCGTGGTATAGAATCCATAATTCAATCAAGAAGATCAGGATACGATAGACAGACAGTTTCGTGAAACTCGTGAACCGACCAATGCTTTTCATAACCCGAAATCCTTCTCTTCACTGTCAGTGTCACTGTCACGACTCTGTCCAGTGCCGCCACAATTAGTTCCCGGCGCCACCGCGTTATTCGTACCACAGATTACATAATTGTTGCCAGTATTATGACATACTAATTAGTCGCGTTCTACGACATATATATATATATATATATATATATACATATAACATACCTTACAAAAGTACCTAGTCTTCACAGTAAATAATACAAGCGAAGGGCTAAATAGAGAATTTTCTGAAAGAAATTATTTCATGATAAAAATTAAAAACGCATTTCTACTAGATAAGAAAGCTTGACAAGATAAATGTGAATTTATAAGGAAGGATTTGGTGTTAGGAGTTCCCTTTTAATACAAATATATTGGATAAGCAAGCTAGGAAAAGTCTAAATAACTCGTGAGATCCAGCCCACACGGGGAGCAAGCCGAGAAGTTTTTGCCGTTAAGCGAATACATTTTTAGCACATTTGGCAGGATGGGAGCTTATCAGCGATAGGAATCCAAATGGATGTGAGAATTGCCCGAAGATTAATGTCATGGCAAGATTTATTTCACTTGTGCTAGAAAAATCATGTTATGATAGAAATATAGTAGGTACGTAGAATAATTTATTATAACTTTCATAACCTATTTGAACGGGTTCTTTTAAACAAATCCCAGTTAAAGTCTAAAAGTAGGTAAACACTTTTCCGGATTCACATCAAAGTAATACTGAAATATAACTTTATTGCGCACTGCCCGCCGCGGTAGGGGGTGGAGGCGGTGAGGTCTAAAAATAAAATACATAACTTACTTTTTTAATACAGTTGCTCAAAAAGTGGTGTATTGCAGGGACGTATAGCGTTCGAGATGTGGGCTATTACATAACCTCCTTGGCTATTACATACTCGTGCTTTTTCTTTACCTTTTCCGCACTCGTACGTTCTCTTTCCCAACTGTCAAAATATTTTTAATAAAAAGAAAAAGTCAACCACGAAGTTTTTACTAAAAAAACATCATAGAAGTTTAATGATTCATGCAAATATTTCTAAAATGAAGCTACTAATTTGTTTCAATATCAGATGTAATTTGATTCAATGAGTAAGGTTGTTTCATTTCATTTCATTAAATTTCATTTTCATTTCATATCATTAAAAAAAATCTACTGAAGACTTGGCTGTATGGGCATAGTTCCCTTTGCCTACCCAGAATGGGTGAAGAAAACAAATAAAATATCTCTGCTTACTGCTTATATTCTTCTACGGTTGGCGCCATTTTCAAAAATTTTCTCTGCGAGTTTAGTTGTTTGTTGCACAAAATGAGTAATTAAATTGCTTATTTTTTTCGCAACTGTATTAAAAATAGTTGTTCAGTACACGTGCAGAACCCCCTTCGGCCGTCATCGAAACTTTTAGTTCGTAAACCGTCATTGCACCTTGTTCCGACTGTCAACCCTCACCTTCGGCTGCGCCTCGGCTCGGGTAGACATTTGTCGGAACTCTTTGCAATGACAGGCTTTCCGCACTCGTAATGAAATGTACTATTTTGATCGTTGAAAATTTACTTAAATATTGCAATTGTCATTATTATGTGTATTCAAGTTGAAATAAATTATCCTTTGAGTAAAAGCTGTCTTCTATATTTAAGCCTCTTAAAACTTCCAACAAGACTCTTAAAGAAATCTCTTTTATAAGAAAATTTTAATTTTAAAAAGTAAATATGAATAACCGAAAAAAGGATATGTGTATCTGTCACATTTTGATTTTTTTTTTAGGAAAAATAAATATGCACGTTCCTAATCAGTTCGTTTATAAAAAATGATACAAGGTTTTAGTAAGGCCTAAACTAATCTTTGTTTTATTAATATCTGACGACCTCCGTGGCGTAATGGTTACCACGCCAGACCGCCACCCAGGAGGTCCCGGGTTCGATCCCCGGTCGGGTCATGATGAAAAACGAACTTTTTCTGATTGGCCTCGGGTCTTGGATGTTTATCTATATATGTATTTGTTATAAAATATAATATCGTTGAGTTAGTATCCCATAACACAAGTTTCGAACTTACTTTGGGGCTGGCTCAATCTGTATGAATTGTCCCTATATATTTATTTATTTATTTTATTTATTAATATTAAGGTTAAGGAAATGATTAAGGAGGGTTTGATTGGATTTTTGTTTGTTTTTAGGAGAGAAGAGACCATCTACTGTTTCCCCGGGACGTGCAGTAATTTCCTGACTTTAAACTAAAAAATGCTACTTGACTTATTAAGGAATTTGTTTTTCTTTGCTTAGTGTTCGCAAAATAAGAAGTTATTTTAGAAAGCAATGAAATAGATATGTCGTTATAACACAACACTGGACAAATATGTTTATTTAGATAACACTGAATTTATAACGAAAGTTAAAGCGTAGAAATAAATACGAATATAATATTATCTACATTTTGTAAAGAAAAGACGATCATCTCTGTAATTAACAACATCGTGCTACTACTGTTCGATTCCTGCGAACTTTCTTCCACGCACAGTAAAGATCTGGAACCAACTCCTGCCAGCGGTGTTTCCAAATGACTATGACTTGGGAACCTTCAAGAAGCGAGCATACATGCACTTAAAAGGCCGTCAGCGGCTCAGGGACTCCCCCGGTGTCTCTGTGCTCCATGGGTAGCGGTGATCATTTAACATCAGGTGACCCGCATGCCAACCTCTTACATAAAAAAATATTAGTAATTAAATGGAAAATTGGAACAAGGACAAATAAACCGACCGTAGCTTTATATTAAAGCATATTAATTTACAATGTTGTATTATTAATGATATAAAAGGAATATCAAAGTAATCAGTTTTTTTTATGAAATCTATGTAACAGTAAATTTGTGATCTGTTGTGCAATTTAATGTAGCGCATCCCTGTCTCGTGAATAAGGACCATCTTGGTCATCGTAGATTACGGTATTTGAGCACAATAGTGATCTTTCTGGGCAAATTGTGCGAACTACATTAATAGAGGATTAGACGCCTGCAACTGCGCAGCTTCGCTATCATGTAGGTACTGCTCTAAATCAAAGTCGCTGATGTGAGATGCCACCTTAATTTGAATAGTAGTAGGGCGCAATAGAAGAG
Organism: Endotricha flammealis; assembly: GCA_905163395.2. Classification (NCBI taxonomy): domain Eukaryota; kingdom Metazoa; phylum Arthropoda; class Insecta; order Lepidoptera; family Pyralidae; genus Endotricha; species Endotricha flammealis. The sequence goes on along the minus strand of LR990863.1, from coordinate 7,299,435 downwards.
TATTGACTAAAACAAAAAAAGTGACCTTGTTGTGACACAAAAAAACAAACGTGTTGAAAATACTTACTTGGCAAATATGTATTAGGTATAGCCATTTTAATATTTACCCGAAGGTTCTGAATGAAGATCTCGTTATTGACTCGACGAGCTAGTGTGACTCAGTCGCTGTACGCCCACGCTCCTAGCAGTAGTATGCAATTTTTTCTGTTTATCACGGGTTTTTTTATGCGCTGTGTCCCCTATTTTAAAGGTCGGGTAATTGTCCACAATAAATAAATTAAACCATATTATTGATAAAATGGATGCTTAAAATAGAACATGTTGTGTAAACATCACCCTTTGACACTTCGGAGGGTGGCTATAAATACGTGGATGGGTTACAAGACGCCAGGCAAAATTTGAAATAAATGCGAAGGATAAACTCATAAATAAGAACCTTCACATTGAAATAGTGAAATTGTTATTGGGAAATATTTGGAGAATTATTCAGTGTGATATTATGTGATGTAAAGATTGTGGGGTAAGTGGCGTGACGGCAAACGGCTCGTCGTGGGCGGGCGGGCTGCGCGGGCTCCGACGGCGCGCCGCCTCCAGTAGCCGCCCGTCGCCGTGTCAGCCGCACGTCCCGCCGCCAGCAGAGCCTCCCTCACTCCCGAGCGGTGCCCGTGTCGCCCTGCGCTCCGACCGCCGCGGCCCGCACAGGCATAACAAACCTCGCACGGTCACCCCATTGTATACTATGTGCTTTGACCGCGACCACGACTGACGTCGCTACCCAAATACCACACGTAAGTTTTATAATATTCACACTTTTTAATGTTAGTCTAGTATAATCATAATAACGCATGGTTTAAAAAAAAACTGTCTCGTTTTGTTCATTAAAACATGCGGTCTCTACTCGGCGATTTTAAAAAAATATGTAATTGATTTTTAGTTGCATAATATTGTATTATTAATTTAGTTTTGTGATCAAAGTTTTTAAAAAGTACCGTTATCTACATTTTCTTTGAACCTGTCAATTGGGGATTTTTAAGTAGCAGATTTTTCAACGTTTGGCTAAAAAACTAATAACGTACCACGGGTGGCCATCATAAACATTTGGCAATTCGATTTCCGTTTCAAATCTCTTCAAGACGAGTTGAGAACACGTGATGGACCTTTAAATCATTATTTCCCATTTTATTTTTGTAATAATGCAGCTAAGTGGTTATTACTAATCTTTATTGTATCAATATTAGACATAGGCCTCTAAAAACTTCTTTCAGCTGAATTCATGTCTTCTTGATACCCGTTCATGTCTTATTTGTATCAGGATGGGCAGGATTTGCTTCACAATACTTTAACATATTACTTAAACATTCACAGTAATTTATTTATACATAGAGCCAATCAACTTTCTTATCTACTGAAATTTCAAACGTAAATTAAGACCCATTTGCGGCTCATTGTTTTCAACTAACCGTTATATTGAAATGAAGATCTTATGAACGCCCACGGGATTAGTTAACAAAGTCAACATTTCTAAATTGAATTCGATTGAAAAATTAAATGCTCACTGTAAAAATAATACATTCGCTTTGTAGTTGTTTATAATTTCTACTAAAATTATTATCATAATCCCTACCGAACATATAAAAAAAACTATTTAGTCACCGCCATCCTGGAGGAGAGTTAAATGAAATAACAAAACAAGTTTTACATAGTTATATCTTGGCTTATTTTCGTAATTACTTTTTAATAAGGGGCGTTGATAAACTTCCATTGAATTCTTGTTTTTTACAAAAATGCGTTTATTCAAATAAACGGTTATAGGATTAAATCAATTTGATCGTTATTTTATATTGCCATAAATTGGATGGTAATAACATCGATTATTATGTGTAGAACGCCATTACGTACATTTCAACTTGCATGCAGGTGCAAGCAATAGCGAGTTATCATCATTTATCATCTAATTGACTGCGGACAATACTTGTTATTCTAGTGTTATATTGGCGCGGCGTGGCGTGTCGTGTCGCGGCACAAGGTGGTTTCATACATTTAGTATGCTTTGAATTTCATATATAACGTGTATTGGCGAGTCATATCGCACGTTGCATTATGCAGTTCTAGCGCTAAATGTATGAAACCAAAATCTATCAGTCGAGAATACTAATCATCACACCTAAACAGATATTACAGAAATATTAAATACTAAGGCTCCGTCCCAGCTTCGCACGGGTTTTATTATGTTACACGGGAGTAGGTAATGTACCTTCCTTCCCAACGAACGGTGAAAGAATTTTTGAAATCGGTCCAGAAGTTTTTGAGTTTATTCGTTACGAACAAAATACAAATCTTTCCTCTATATAATACTAGCTTTTGCCCGCGGCTTCGCTCGCTTTAAATTCGGGATAACACGGTTCCCCTTGCTGCCTACCTTGAAAACTGCGAAAAGTCCCATATAAAATTTCACCTCCTCTTTTAAAGGGTTGGGGGCAGATTTCCAAAAAAATTAGGCACGATTTTTTTATTAGTCACAAATAGTCCGCATACCAATTTTTAGCTTTCTACCTTGATAATTGCGGAATGCTCCATACAAACTTCCACCCCCCATTTTAGGGAAGTAGGGGGTTAGAAAGGGACAAAAGGTAGTCTATGTCACTCTCCATCCCTTTAATATCTCCACATAAAAAAATCACGTCAATTCGTCGCTCCGTTTTGCCGTGAAAGACGGACAAACAAACAGACACACACACTTTCCTATTTATAATATTAGTGTGGATTAGTATAGATGTGAGTATATATCCGTCCTAACCGGCTGATATAAGGCCACTCAGTTTTTATATTATTGCTCGTATTATGTATATTATGTAAAAAAAATCTAAGTATGTATACCAAACAAGTTGGTCCATAATATTTGTACACACATACACAATTCAATTACGAAAAAACATCTTTTACTAAAAAAAAATTACAAAAATCTAAAGATTATTTACAAATTGCTAAATATGAAAACGGTGAAATTATAGAAAGCAATTCTGAATACGCAAGAGGTTATTAAAATTATTAAGGTTTTTTTTATTAATAAGTCAATTTCTTTAAACTTTGCTTCCAACATCAGTTATAGTTATATCAATAATATACAAAGTCCGTTACGTGATTTAGGAGGAGGAAAACAAAGAAGAAAATCGACTCAATTTATGCATTGCATTTATTATTTTTTGTGAAATAAACCTAGATGGAATAAAACAGACATTCATTTTATTCCAATAGCTATAAAATTAGATTCAATAAAAGAAAATTTTAATATAATATTTTGCAGAACTATGATTAAGTAAATTATATGATTTTATTTATAACAAAGGTAAACGTAATTAAATATATAGATTTATCGGTAATGAACCTGCTTCATCTTTAAATTAATTAAGGAAATCCAGTAATATTTATTTAGGACAGATTTTCGGTGTTTAAGTAATAGTCGTTATGGTTGCTGAAAATTAGTTTCTTAATTGAAATAGTGTTAAAGCGGTTATATCCAATAGTAAATGGATAGTAGAATACAAAATCGTAACAACTAGAAGTAAATAAACTGTTTAAATGAAAATTATACTTACTCGTGTGATTATACTCTCTCTCGAGAACTCGACGGCGCGTTTCACAACTGAATGAATACGAAGGTTAAGCAACGATGTCCTTAATCAGTGTTTGTATTTTCGTATGGTGATAGATGGCAGTAGATAAGCCAAGTCAGTGCCATGCAACCACAGACTAGCGAACCCGCAGTTAACATCAATTAATTTAGATTTATTTATTCATTTAATATACAGTATTACAGTAAGTACATACTGGGCACCGTGATATTCAAACATAAACATAATAGATTGCTGGATGGTAGACTTCGTGCTACATGTAACTTCACATGATTTTCTTGCCACGCGGTAGGTACAAGATAAAGAAATAATAAATAAACTAAAACGAAAGTTTATTGAAATGGAATATACATATTGATACAATCTTAGATTATTTAAAATTAATTAAAACTAAACTAATCAATAAAAATTAAAAACTAAATAAAAACTAAACTAACAATAAAAACTAAAATTAAGCATTAAAAAGACATGGTCCCTGTGGCAGGGTGCCCAAAATGCTAGCAGCGTTACCTCGCTGAACGGCGATTAAGAGCCGTTGAGCCATGTTGAGCGAAGTAACTGCCAGCCTTTGGGTCACTAGTGGTTTGTCGCAGCCTTTTTGCGATGTCCCTAAAAAAGGACAACGCACTGGAACCCCACGGGCCTAATGTTTCTACACCAAAAGCCACAAAATCGTAGGAGCCAGTCAGCTGCTGATATTTTATGGCTTTTAGTTTCTCGGCGGACTCCGCGCCGCTCCCGCACGAACAGTAAGAAAAATAGATGAACGTCATTAAATTGATATTTTTAACAATATACGAGCCGGTACTTATGAATTAAAGTTAATATGTTGCCCTGATTATTTGATCAGGCGTTGATATTCTAATACAACATACAAAATAACAATTATGAAGAACTTAGACTAATGTAAAACTTGAACAGACGGCGTCAGTGCTGTTATTCAAAAGTAATAAGTTTTGAATTTCTTCACAACAAATCATATCCCAGCTCCGTTGTGAATTTGGGTTTTCCGGTAAGTTTTTGGCTGGGTAGGTCCAGGCGTCACCCAGTCTACTAAGCACGCCACGCCACCTCGAATGGTGCGGGAATTCATACCAATATTTTGTTTACAAGCGTGGCTGTGCTGTGGATAGAGGACAAGAACGCCGGTAGCGCTACACTAGAAATTTTACGGATCCCAATACTTCCGTAGCGGATGGGTCGGGAGTCCATGAATGTTCAGTAAGTTGAATATTCCAAATTTTCTCAAGATGATATTTTACGGTGTTGTCCAATTTGTGTGTTAAATTTTGCGATTTCCACAAAGGACAACATCGCATGTGATAAGTGAATTTTGGGACAAAAAGGCAGAATTTTAGAATTAAGAGCGCGCAGTAGGAATTTATTTCTAGAGGATTATATTTATTTATTTAAATAAATAAACAAATAATAAATTTAAATATATAGGGACAAATCACACAGATTGAGCTAAGTAAGTTCGAAACTTGTGTTATGGGATACTAACTCAACGATATATAGATACACATTCAAGACCCAGGCTAATCAGAAAAAGTTCGTTTTTCATCATGATCCGACCCCCGGATTGAACCCCGGACCTCCTGGGTCGTATAGATATATTGTTTATTGTTCACATTAACTTTGTTCAAATCTGATGAGCCGATTAAATGAACAAGTTACGCTACATTCACCCGGAGACATGCCGGTTCTGACTTTTGCTGGATGAGGTTCAGATGAATCAAACAAACTACTTAATATAGAAAAATATATAAGAATTTATCGTTAAAGTTTGTATTATCTACATTTGAAAAACCATCATAAACGGCTATGATGCACGTCGCTAGAATTATGTAGGTTCGTTAGCGTTTCATTCATCACCGTACAATGAATGGCCAGCTGAGATATTTCAGGAGTTACAGAATACATAATAAGTAGCTTTATAACTGCATGAGTGTGCTCTGGACTCGCTGAGGAAACGTGACTACACTCACTCTACACGTCTCAGTTCGGTAACATCTGACGTCGCCTGCCATGTCTGCTCATTTTAATATTATATTCTCTGTGCCATAGGTTTGCATACTGTAGTTTAGACTAAAAGGATATTGGTACGGTATTAAGTAAGTTTTTAATTTTAGATTAGGTTTTAGTCGGTATCTATGCCCTGAGTAGCAAGGCGAGTTCTACATAATCCTATTGACTATGCTCAGATCGGTAGGCGGATGCGTAAATCATTTCCTGAAATATAAAAAAAATAACGGTGACTTTCAGGCGGCCTGAAAACACAGGCCTAATACATTAGAAAAAAGATTGCTATGCATATGGAACACGAATGGCAATGACATAGTTCTAATTAAACCATTTACAGCAATTAAATTGAATATGAGCATTAATTAAATTACATCTTTTGTCCATCTTTTTGCATTGACTACATTTATGAATAAAACTCTGTATTTAATCAGAATTAGCCGTATTTGCATGATGGCGTAATAATCATGAAAAGTTTTCTAATGAATAAAATAATTAATTAAGTAGAGAATATGAAACTCAAAGGTCCGTTTAAAACATTATTTTTTTTTGCCGTATATTTGTTTTTTATTACGTTACCCATAAATTAAATATTTAATTAAAGGAACATATTTAAAAGAAATAAAACTCAACTACTATTTATAAATAAAAAACTTGACCCAGATCCCTCGAAAACGGGAGCGTTCCCAGAAGGCTGGCAGAGTTACCCCGCTGTATTGCGAGGCTAATCCTTTGCGCGAAATACAGGCCAGCCTTCCGATCATAGGACGCATTGACCAAGCGCTCAGAAATCTCCTTAATGAGATACTGAGCACCTGGTCCCCAAGGCCCGAGAGTTTCAACACCAAACGGCGCAAAAATGAGGTCACTGCTCAAATCGGCATATTTGCGCCGCTTGGCGCTCTCAGCGGTCGCGGCAGCGGAGCCAGCTTTGGTTGCTGTTCCTGGAAGATGCGACGGAGCAAAAGTATCAACGCAAGTAGCGTCCCATACCAAACACCGACCCATCTTCCAGGGTACGAGCGTCATTCCGTCAGGTCTTTTTCCGTCATCTCTCGACAGACCATTGGGTTCCAGAACTGCCGGAGAACCAGCAGTAGCAAAGGACCGACGGATAACATCGTTTAACTCCGCGTGCCTTGAAAAGCGCCCGGCGCTCCTGCAACACGATAAACCGTGACGACCAAGATAGTTGACGACATGGCCACATCCACATTGGTGTGGTGCAATGCAGGGTGCGCCCAGGCGAAGGGCCATGGTGATCCTGAAAGTGGAACTATCTAGCAGCGTGCCGATGTTCGCCGATGGAAGAGCTTGCAGCCAAAGGCCCGATTCCCACTCGCCCGCAGCTAAGAGACGAGCTCGCTCTGCTGAGTCAGTTGACGTATTCAGAAGACTGTTTCGTACTAACTTGCAAAGCGGCTCGTCCCACAGCTTTTGCGATAAACGATTTTCTGGGTAATCAGTGTTTGGGCAAGCTTGTCTCCAAGCATTTTCGGCTTCGCCAGCGAAAGAAATTTCAGCACCGTTAGGACAAGAAGCCAAAATTTTACTAACTAAATTTTGTGTACTATGAGCCGAAGATAGGAAAGCCGGTACTTGAAATTTTGCGGATGCCCAAGCCCCCAAACCTTATAGGTAAGGATGCCTGAGTCCAAGCCGTATCGTCCATGTTTATATTTAAAACCGAAACTAAAGTTTGCTTGATGATGCTGTCGAGGCGTTCCAAAATATCTTGGTGTTTCCAGAACTGACTGCATCTCAAAACATAAGTGAATTTAGGGACAAACAAGCAATATCTAAGAATATAATAGGCCATGTGTGTGCTGATATGTTGTAGACGGTCCGAAACTGCTGCAAAATTTTGATTTTTTTCTTCAATAAAAGAGGAAAATGATTCCTCAAAAATAGGAGACCCTAGGAGAAGAAGATTAGATTTGTCAACAAACTTTAATATTCGGTGCCAAGGAATTAAAGTCATGGATGACATTGGCTACATTTTGACATGTTTCGGATATATACAGCTCACATTTTGAGAAATTAAACTCCAGGCCAATGACGCCAAATTCTCGAATCATGAGCCGCATATCATCCAGCACGGTATTTACATCACCCCCTAGGGTTCCGTCGTTCAAAAACCATACATTTAATTTGGAATTTAGTCTCTCAATAACGTGGTGGATGGCTACGCCGAAAATGGCCGGCCCGAGAGGATCGCCCTGCTGCCACCCCACGGACGAAAATAAAAGATTATCTTTATTTACCAATTTTGATGGCTCTTTGTAGCATTGCCACAAAAACATATATATATATTTGGTAATTTCGACCGTACTTGTGTCAGCAGGGCGCCCCAATCAACCGAGTTGAAAGCGTTTTTCACATCAACTTTCAGCACGACTTCCCCCTCTTGGTGATTTAGAAAAGATCTGAGCGCATGTACCGATGCCTCACAGCCTTAGAGCCAAAACCCAGCTGAATTGGTTGAAAAATCCCAGTGAGATTTTCAGCCGCGCTACGACAGCAAAGTTTGGCTGTAAGGCGGCGGTACGTGGTACCAACCGCGATTGGTCTTATACCACCACATTTTTTCTTTAAGGTTAGCGCCATATAAAATATCAGTGATGGTCTCTGTTACGGAACCTGACAGCATTAAATTTACTAATGCTGTCAATTCCTTTAAGAGAATCACCACAGCTGCCGCCAAGCAGGTCTTTCAGATGTTGCCGCGTTAGTCCATCAAGGCCGCCAGCGGAACCTGTTGGAAAAGAAAATACTTCAAGTTGGCGCTGATGCAGTCCGCATCAGCGCCAACTTGAAGTTCATTAATTGTATTGTCGGGGGGATTAGGGAGTTGAAGACCTGCCGAAGGTTGTGGATGCTTAGCACGCAAGGCATCTAGGGTCTCGGGTACATCGGGGGCAATAGTGTCACTGGAAAACAATAAACGTGCAGCACCCCTGATATCACCTTCACTTATCTTATCCTCTACATTTTTGTAAATATTATAATGTTTTCTGGTTTGAGAATTGGACGGGTCTAAAGTTGTAAAAGGTACTGTCGGATTAGAACAATTTTGTTTAACGCGAGATGTAAGAGATTGTTTAATTTCATTTGAATTATTACTATTCACATATAGGATACGGTAAGGGAAGGTAAGCAGATGCTCCCAGGCTTTTTCTGTATTGGATAAAGCTAACTTTATATCCTTTGTTAGTAGTTGTGCTATTGAGATTCTTGCGCCCCGCGGAATCCGTTTTAATACCGGTTTAGACCATTTCAGACTACTTAGTCTTTTCCAAATCGGTTCAGTAGCCTCAAGCCGTGGTGCGTCATCAGGGGCGGGAACAGGGCTGAAGAGGTGACTTCTGCATGGTTTTGATGACTCTTACCGATGTGTATTATGACCTCTTCGCCCCTTGAAAAGACGTGGTTGGGGGCATCTCAGGCACTGAATGAAGTTGTCCTGTGACAACTGGCTGCTAGATTGAACCGTAGCTTGAGGGTTCTGAGTCATATACAAAAATATATATAAACTAAACTGAACTCAAGTAAAAAACAATAAAAATTCTTTAGAAAAACAAATCAAAATAAAAAACACTGAAGTCATTGACAGGATGTTCTGACAGGGACCGCGCCGCTCCCGACAGTCAAAAGCTGCGCACGCAGTACTAAAGGTGTACAAGTCTCTGCCGTTGCTAGGTGATAAAAGACGTGGCAGTGGCGTCCCTCCGCTGTCAAATATTATTTACAAAAGGGCAATATATTGCAATTGCGAGCAAAAATAGGGCTACGCTTCAGTTGGTTCACACTTTATCCCCTGCGGGGGGCTATGGGTCGACTATTTTAACACAGATAGTCACCCGACTGGCCCAAAAAGTGCCGTAAAATAATATTGAAATTCCTTAAATAATGACAACACACTATGCCGTATATTTATAACATTATTTAATTTTGGCACAAATTTAGCTCGCTAACACTGTCGTGGTCAGAGCTTATTAAACTCCGTTCGTTAGCCAAGGCGAGAGGATCGGTTATAGCGTATTAAACAGTTAATCAAAATTAACTGGAAGCGCCAGTGTCACAGCCAGACGTTTAAACGGCTAGCTTTCCTCGATGTTAAAAATTGCTCGTGACTGTTGTTATAAGTTTTCAGATCGAAGAAATGTTAAAATCATACAAGCTATTGAAAAGTTCTACTAAAAACAAGCTATCATTTAGTTAATTATTACTTTTAGAACTTATAATTTTGTTCTAAAAGTAATAATTCAGTGAAGCCTAGTCCTGATACTTTACCTTTTAAATTCACTGGACTACTATAAATGATTGGTTTTCACATTTCCATTTCAACACATAAATTTTGCTGGCAGGGGTGGAAACACAGTCTAACAAAAATTATCCCTTTAAATATGAACTCTACTCTCTCTAAGATCATCAGTATAATATCATTTTAAGTTGAAGATTTTAATATGATACGACTCTACTACCTACTCGTATTAATATAATAAACAAGTTTAGAAAAACATTCTACATGTATTGTATCATGCTAATATGTTATACCTACTTCGTAATCGCAGTTTTATTATTGTTTATATTATTTTGTCGACCTTGTTCTTTACTAAACTTTAATGCCGGTGTTATGTGTCAAATTATAATGCATTCGCTCTACAGTTTTATACTAATACATGTATATAATACAACTTTAAAATATCAAATCTTGCAACGATCGATTCCATAAAAATAAAGTCAAATCAATTAAGTATTTTTAATTGGCATGGAACATGGAAGTAAAAATTGCAAACTTTAAAATTGTTTGCTTCTTGAAATGATTACGATTTGTCTTTTTCGTAGTAAACTACAAACAAAATACCTATTTCGAGACTCCTGAATAAAAATTTAATATAGTCTAATAGGAATAATGGTTACAAAATTGTATAGAATTCAAATGAAAACTTCAAAAGAGAACGAAACTAAAAATGGCTTTTTTTTTGGAATAGATCTAAATTTTGTTACCAGATTCCCTTTGCAAAGGAAATTCCATTAGTGAAAGAAAGGGCACTCCCCTTAAAAGCGCGGTGCAAAGATATACTTACCCAGTGTACTTTCCTTGCCTTTCTAATTTAAATAAACCGTAATTTTGGTGGCGACCTTTTACTAAACAATTTACTAAAATGAAAATAATTTATTCCAACTTGCAAAAATAATTGTAGCTGCCTATTGTAATAAGAATCATTGAATATAGGTACTTACTGAAGTTTTTTGTCCAAAAATAACAGGAAGTAACCTTTTAAAACCTATTGTATATTTTATGATATTACTATTTCATTCAAAAACAGCTCAAAAGATTTGTACAATAACTGCAAATATTAATATTAAAATATATCCGTTAAAAATATATATTCGATTTATTTGAGATTATATATATTGCTGATGCTTGTCATACTGCGAAGAAATCAAATTCTCATATTTGCTGAATCACATTGAGGGGAATAGTAGTCGACATCAATGGCATTCGTTATGATCTCATCCAGAAAAGATATGTCAGCTGATTACGGAAATAAAATCTTATAACCTTTACGGTTTTATGGATCACACGAATAGGTAACGTTGGAAATAACCTGTATTGAAGTTAAAGTTGTGTATTCAGTCTGAGACTTTAGAGAACCTACATTTTTTTATTGCCACCAAGGATAGGATGTGGAGGAAGAACATTATAATTTATTTATTATTACCTAACAATTAAATGCATATAAAGCTGATCACAGCTTGCTCTAAAATAATATAATTGTAACATCTTGTATCTTATTTACATGTGAATCACAAATAAATTATTTGATTTGAATAAACTGTAATTTTTAGTATTCAGCCTGGCCACTTTTCTTACGTTGATATAAAAGTTGTTATTAATTCTAATTTAATAATATTATATTTATTTACGAGTATTAGACATATATGGCAATTTTATGTCATACGGCCCTCTACAAGGACAGTGGGAATATAAAGTGAGAAAAAGATAGGAAAGAAGTTAAGGAAAGAAAAGGTGCTTCATATATTGCTGCCAGATATTAGAGTTAAGAAGACTCGATATTTATTGAAGTCGACGAATTGATTGAATCGTAAACTTTGATACTGTCTATACTTCTGAAGACTCTTAGAAACCTTAAGAAAGAAAGTGTTTTTCATTTTATTTATTATTTAACTAGGTATAACATTATTCAGTTTCTTTGTAATTTTTTGTAATGGAGTCACCCAAAAGGCTCTCCCAAAAAATATTATTTATTAATAATATTTTTTAAAAGTAAAGTTAAGTTAGGTTAAGTGCAAAAGGCTCTCCCAAAAAAATATTATTTATCTATCTTCTTCTATATTTATAATAAATCTGTAGAGAGGTCAATTCTGTACATGAAATATATTTCCAAAATAACTATCAGGGGGTGATAAGTGATCGATACTGATGCCAAAAATGCAATCAGTAAATTTTTTGTCTGTCTGTCTGTCTGTATGTTCGTTATAGAAACCAAAACTACTCGACGGATTTTAACGAAACTTGGTACAATTGTTCTTCATACTCCTGGGCAGGTTATAGTATACTTTCATCACGCTACGATCAATAGCAGCAGAGCAGTGAAGAGAAATGTTGGGAAAACGGGAGAAGTTACACAATTTTTTACGCTTCCGTTTCTTTTATATATAAAAATAGAAAAAAACACTGACTGATTCATCACAAGGAGTCTCAAATATTGCATGGGGGTTCCTTTTGGGGCGTAGGTGCTCACTAAGAAAGGATTTTTTTAAATTCCCACGGGAAAGGGAGTAATAGTAAGTGTTTATAGCAGGTGCTCAACCTAGAAAGCTGAAATTTTGTATCGAGGTTCCCTTTATTATGTTGACAAGGATAAAGATGGGGTTTTACGAAATTCCCACAGGAAAGGGAGTAATAGGACTGTAAGTGTATTATCGCAGGCGCTAAACCTAGAAAGCTGAAATTTTGTAGAGAGGTTCTGTTTATGATGTTGACAAGGACAAAGATGGGGTTTTTATATAATTCCCACGGGAAAGGGAGTAATAGGACTGTAAGTGTATTATCGCAGGCGCTAAACCTAGAAAGCTGAAATTTTGTAGAGAGGTTCTGTTTATGATGTTGACAAGGACAAAGATGGGGTTTTTATATAATTCCCACGGGAAAGGGAGTAATAGGACTGTAAGTGTTTTATCGCAGGCGCTCAACCTAGAAAGCTGAAATTTTGTATAGAGGTTCTCTTTATGATGTTGACAAGGATAAAGATGGGATTTTATGAAATTCCCACGGGAAAGGGACTAATAGGACTGTAAGTGTTTTATCGCAGGCGCTCAACCTAGAATGCTGAAATTTTGTATAGAGGTTCCTTTTATGATGTTGACAAGGATGAAGTCGTTTTTTTTAAAATTCCCACGCGAACGACAAATAGGACTGCACGTGTATTATCGTGGGCGCTCAACCTAGAATCTGCCCGGACACTCCATACAACGCGCGTGAAATAATTACCTTTTTCTACTACATAGGCCAATGTCGTCTGTACACGCGTATGCGCACACGTAAACACATTCGTTCACTAATCGCACACCTTTGCGACTGCACCCGCCACGGTACCCGCCTGGGGTTTAGGTAACGCGTTTCGGTGACGGGGCGGAGAGTGGATAATTTACCTCGGGTTATTACTTATTCTATGATTTTGTATTAAGCTTCCCTTTACAAAGTAGAGCATACATAGACACACAGACGCACAGGCAGACAGCAAAAGCGACTTCATTTTATACTATGTAAAGAAGGAAATCAAAAAACCAAATTCGTGAAGCGTATTAGTAATAAAGAATCTAAAATTCTGTCTTTGATAATAATAAAAACCTACGCTTTCAATTATCTATTAGCACAAAGTAAATCTACTTTACGTTATAATAACGTCATTCGAAGCGTGGGAATCCCATTGAATTAAATAATAATAAACATTTTTAACTAGTCTGTAATCACAGAGGGAAGAAAGTGACAGACGAAAAACAAGAAAAGGTTTCGCAAAAGCGATTTTCACTTGTTTTTATAATTTAAATTTGATGGAACAAAATTTTATTTAAAAAACCGGTTAAATGCATAAGTCGGGCCACGCACAGTGTAGGGTTCCGTATTTGATGTGCTTTCTTTCCGAAACGGATCATTGTATCGGAAAATGATCTTCCCACACCCTAGATGTTTCGATTTTTTTTTGTTCTAGCACTTTGTTAGCATTATTAATATGTGTGTACATACGAAATTACAGCTGTCTAGCATTAACCGTCTAGGCACTAGACCGCGGACAGACAGACGGATATGGCGAAACTATAGGGGTTCTCTGAAAAAAGACGGTGTAGTAATGACACTCTTCTCATATTATTATATTCTAGGAAAGTGTCTAATCATTTCCACAGTATAATTATTTTATTAATAGAATAACATTATAACGATAAATGTTGAGAATGTACGCTTGCTTAATCGCTTTGAGCTTTAGCGAAATGAGCGCATATTGTTTTAGTTCTACCTCGAAACTTAGTTGCGATTGCTTTCGAAATTATAACTTTCCTCTGTATGTTTTACATCACATAAGTATTTCTTCTACATTTTACATTACTTATGTACTTCCTACTATCTTTTTTTTTCTGATTAAATTCGTTCTGAGTTCCAAGACAGTTGTAGTTTCTCTCCCTGGACGTCAATAAGCTTCATCGCTTATTGTCAATCTGAGTGTGAGGTCGCAGTTGTTGATCCTGACTACACAGGAAACACATCGGGAATGTGGTGGGCTTGTCCCGATCACATAAGTATTGCGATAAAATAAACACAATACTTTTGATCGCCTCTTAAAAAGTGTTAAATTCTACACAGATTCGTAACCTTAAGGTTTCATTGAAAATATTATTTTTAGAAATAAGACCGACGAACAAGTCGCGTGAAGAGCACGTGTTTACCGTATTTTTTTGTTTGTTTATATATTGTAAATAAAGAATTATCTGTCTATCGAAACTATGTATAACAAATAAGTATGTTACAATCTTAAAAGAGCTTTTTTGGCTTGAAAAATAATTATTTTTTGTCAAAATAAATTATTTAAAATTTTATCTTTCAACGTAATCCTTTATTGGCCATTAAGTTTCCATATGCTGTATTCAAACCAATTGTATCTTTAATTACACGGCAATATAGCAATCCCAATTTGCATTCTAAACGATCCTTACTGGCGGCACGCCGCCGCCGGCAATTGGAAGCCCTGCACGGAATTGAAAAGTTTATTTGATTTCAAGTAATATTTCAAAATCTTGTATTTCTCGAGTAGTCTTCGATTTGAAGTTCGCGTATGCTTTTGTAGGTGATTTAAATCAGACCCCTCAAAATTAGTTCGAACAGCTTATAACAGCAAAAGTCTTTATTCCGTATCTATATCCATTTCATACCTGTTTTAATGTTGTGTGGGTAAATAAATGGTCAATTATTCAGTCATAGAAGTTGTTACTAGAGTGTGCAAAGTTCAACTTCACAAAAGTATATTATACGGTGTTGCGTAAAGAGTAACATGAAATTAAATTAAATTTAAATCTGGAATTTTAGAGGTCATGTTAGTTAGCAGCGGCGAACTAGAGAGTTCATCAAACATCGCCTCGTTAACATCAAACAACTTTGTTGTTCGAAATACATTGGGCTACTTGCAACTCACCACAAGTATTTTGTAAACAATGTTTTTAAAAATTTGTAGTATGTATTGCGTTTTAATATTGGCAATATGATGATTGATAACTTTTTTATGTATGTATGTATAAATAGTAATAAGTAAGTATATTTATTGAGCAGGTGAAAAGCGGCAAAGCTCTGGGTGAAGACGGAATCTCAGAGCAGAAGGAAAGAAAGATTTCGGTTCTGAAAGAACTGCAGCATCTGTTTAGTTCCGTCATTCACCAGGGGACCACACCAGCAGCGTGGGCCGAGAGTTTGATGGTCTTGTTCTTTATGAAAGGTGACAGAACCCTTTTGAAGAACTACAAGCCCAGACCCATGTAAACAAACGTTTCTCACGGGTTATCACAAATCGACTCGCTCGAAGATGAGTACTAGCCGCCGGAACAGGCTGGTTTCGTAAAGGCTACAGTCCGTGAACCACATTCATATATTGCGACAGATTATACAGAAAACCACCGAGTATAGTCGGCAGTTATGTATAGCATTTGTGAAACATGGTCTGTTCCGGAATCCTTACAACTTGCCAAGTAGACCACCGCTATATCAAAGTGTTGATATGTCTTCATAACGCCGCAACGATGTCGACCCGTGTCCAGGGACAGCAGTCCAAGCCCATCCAGCTGCAGCAAGGAGTCAGACAGGGGGGACGACATCTTCCCAAAATTGTTCACGGCTGCACTGGAGGATCTCACACCGGCGATTTGCCGATGATGTGGTCATAATGGCGGAATCGTTTGAGGATCTCAGTCGAATGCTAATCTTCTCTTCTATCTCAATGCCGCTTCTCGATCGGTGGGGCTGGGGATGAATATCGACAAGACGAAAATCATGATAATTGACTTTATCATCTCCGCCCGATAATCGTCGAGAATGTTAGCAATTGAAGTAGTTATAGACTACGTCTACTAATAAAGAGATCCAAAGGCGCATTTGATTGGGCTGGGTAGTTTTCGGGAAACTTCGTCACATCCTTGTCTCGCAACTACCGCAATGCCTGAAGACTAAAGTCTTTAACCAGTGCGTCCTCCCAGCTATGACCTACGGCTCAGAGAAGTGGATTCTGACCGTTGGGCTGGTTCATAGATTAAAATTCGCACAGCGAGCGATGGAGAGAGCTATGCTCGGAGTTTTTCTAAGGGACAAGATCCGAAACGAAGAAATTCGACGGAGAATCAAAGCTCCAAAGTCAGCAGGCTGAAGTGGCAATGGGCCGGCCACATCTGCCGTGCTAGCGATGGCAGGTGGGGGAGGAAAGTCTTGGAGTGGCCTCCCTCCAGATGGACAGACGACCTCAAGAAGGCGGCTGGAGGTGGATGGATGCGGAGGATCGCATTTGGTGGAAGGCATTGGGAGAGGCCTATATCCAGCAGTGGGTAGATACAGGCTGATGATGATGATGAAGTATAATAAAAACCTACTTATATTATGCAGAAACAAATGTGTGTGTTTTGGTTTGTTAAATATGTAAAATGTATTTTGTAACATTTTTAAAATAAATAAAACTGAAAAAAAAAACTGTATAAATTAATGTTGATCAAAGAAGTTAGAAATAAATAAAATGAAAACGAATTATTGTAATGAAATTAAATTGGTCTATTTGTCAGTCAGTTAGGTTTCAAAAGGACTTTCACTCACAGAAAGGTCATTTTATAATAACAAACATAGTTAGCCTTTGTGTTCCAAATTGACATGGAATTGAGAACCATAGAACTGCGGGGGCGAAGTCACACCCGCTTGTAAAAGGAAAGGTAATAGAAGTGTTATTTGACATCAAAATATAATTAACAAAACTGCCAATCATTTCGTGAAAGAAAGGTAGATTTAATAAACTGACGAATACTTTTCTTGAAATTTAATTCAAACTCAAATCAATTATTCAGAGACTAGGAATTTCTGTAATTATTTATAACTATATAATTAAATTAATACAAACCACTTCTTAAAATACGACCATTTCGTAAATGGCCACCGGTAAAAGAAATGGCAAAAGAAAACCGGTTTTTTTAAACTATAAATTTACTTTTTAAAACAAAAAGTAGGTAAGAAACTAATCAGTGCAAAACAAGATAATTAATTCAAATCGATACTTTATTTGCTTTTTTCTTTCAATTAAATAACATTTGCGAAGGCGGATGCCTCAGGGACTGTTATCATATCCCACGGTTTTTCGTTCGAAGGCTATAAAGTATAAAATTATTGCGATAATAAATATTTAAAAACATAATAATTAATTAACACTGAAGTTCTATATTAGATTTAAGGTAAAGACAAAATCGTAGTCGGTTTTTGTACGTTTCCATTTACTTTTGTTTTGCTTGCCTAAAGGTCCATTTAGACGATGCCAGTTTATTGCCTGTGACATACATACACTAATGTTATAGCAATAATCGATAATATGCATTGTCTAAACGACAGTTGCTTACAATTTTTGAAGGACAAATTATTGCTCCCTCTAGATTGCATGCAATTATTTCTTGACTGTACAAGAATCACAGCGAAACTAAGACAATTACGGAACCGGTGTTTTCAGAAACTATAAGAACTGTCTATACTGTTGAAACTTGGTAAGTAGATGTATTCTGTGAACCGCATTAAGATTTTCACAGAAAAATAGAAAACCAATAATTTTTGGGGGTTCCCCATACTTTATAACTGAAACTCAAATATATATTTTTTCATCAAACCCATCGAACATTGGTTTGAACGAGTTCTAGTAAGTAGGTTTTTGTTAATCGTAAACCGCAATTGCAGCTACGGAACCCTTCATGGACGAGTCCGACTCGCACTTGGCCGCTTTTTTTAACCTTATGGAAAGTTAACACCGCGCTGCCCATAAAGCATAGAGACACCAGAGGAGTTTCACGAAAAAAATACTTAAACAAAACTAGCACACTTGCATTATTGACTTTTCTAATGTCAGTTTATATTTTCGTTGTGGTGATCATATTTGTGGCGAGCGACTTCTGTGTTTTATATTATCTACCATGTCTGCTTCTTTACCGATAAATCATAGTAGAACAGGCTGTACACCTGATCTTAAGTAATATTATCATTATAACTACTGAAGTAAGGGAACTTAGTGAGGATTCGAAAGAGCTTGTAATGGGTTTGACTTTGACATACTATAATAATCCTACTAATATTATAAAGGCGAAAGTTATGTGTATGTTTGTTACTTCTTCACGCTCAAATGGCTGGACCAATTTTTATGATATTTGATATGTAGGTAGCTGATACCTTGGATTAACACATAGGGTACGTTTTATCCCGAAAAGTACCTGATTCCCGTAGGATTTGGTCAAAAATCTGATATAGATGGCGCTGCTGTGCATAAATAAATACACGCAAACGAAGTTGCGCGGGTTTCACTAGTATACACCTAATATATCTTTATTTTGAATAACAGGTAAGAGATTACATTGGTTCATTTTATTAATACCTTACAGACTAACTGTAAATTATTGATGACATATTTATTATTGAGTGACATAATCTTGTTTATATGTATGTTCTGGGAGTGGGCGATACTTCCTCGGTCGATTTAGCCCGTTTCATAAATGCTCTACCATTTCTACAAAAGTAAGAAAGATTTTCTGAATATGTACGTAAAAATGTTATTGTTACATCGAACCAAATGATTTGTTTGGAAAACTTATTTTTTTTGGAAAACTGTTGAAAGACTATATGAAAACATGTATTGGATGTTGCCTTTGTATAAAATGTAGGATAAACAATGAAATGTATTATAATAATTTGTGTGTTATAATTTATATTCTAAAATGTTATATAGTTCGCAATTATTTTTAAAATCTTAAATAATTACTTTAAAATAGTTTAAAGAAAAAGTGTGATAATGTACACTGGGCGTCAAAAATAAGTAGTACAGTTTTAAAATTGCAATTACTCTTAAATTATAGAAGTTAGAGTTTTGAAATAAAAGACATTTTATAGCAAATTTAACAAAGTTTTCTAAAAATAATATTTTATTTAGCATTAGTAAAGTTTTACACTAAAAATCAAGAAAAAACTAAAAAGCTAACCATTTTAAAGGAACTATCAAGAACTTAATTTTTACGTTTTGGGCCTTGTTCCCACTTTAGTAACTTGGTGTTGCCGCCTCGGGCTCTGATGACAGCTTGGAGCCGATTTGGCATGCTGAACACTAAGTTTTGGAGGCGGTGTTGGGGAATATTCACTCATTCTTCTATCAAGGCCTAGGGCCAATTTAAGGGCTCTGAGGTTGGCGGGGGGTGGTCTGCGTCTTCTGACTAGCCCCCAAGCTCGTCCCAGGCGTGTTCAATCGGGTTAAGATCTGGGCTTCTTGATGACCAAGTCATGAAGCTGATGCCAACCTCCTGAATGTACTCTTGTACGAGGTGAGCGGTGTATGGCCGGGCGTTATCATGCATTAGTATCGCTCTATCACTCATATTTACTAAATATGGCCCTGCATACTCGTTAAGGATCTCTAATGCATATCTTTCACCAGTCAGAGTGCCATTTTCTATGACCACTAGCTCTGTGCGACCCTCTGAAGAGATGCCAGCCCATACGTGTACAGAGCCCCCGCCGTATTGAACTCTTTCCGAGATGCAACCTTGAATGTATCGCTCACCAGGTCGCCTGTATACTCTCCGCCTTCCATTGGAAGTGAATAAAGAAAACCGAGACTCATCTGTGAACAAAACTCTTGTCCATTCTTCTTCGCCCCATTGTACGTGTTGACGGGCGTAGCGTAGTCGTGCTACTGCCCTGTCTCAAGCTTGGGGCCATTTGCTGGCCTGTACGACTTCAGGTTGGCTTCAGCAAGTCTTCTCCTCACTGTACTCTCACTAACGTAGTCTCTTCGGGTCTGAAGAAGCTGTTGCTGGACCTCAACTGCATTAAGGTGACGATTTCTTAACACAGTAGAGACAATTAAGCGGTCTTCTCCATGTGCCATTACTCTGCCATTAATTGGTCTCCTTAGATGGTTTCCAGTCTCTTCGTACCTTCGCTTTACTTGCTGGATCGTTCTTAGAGTTACACCCACCGTTCTTGCAGTACGACGCATACTGATGCCTACTTCGAGTAAAGTTATGATTCTTGCACATTCTTCTGGTGAAAGAGGCATGATTAGTAAAGTTTACTAGCTGAAGACACATTTGCTTTTGAATTGCAATTGATTTATCAGCAATAAAGAAAACAATAAAAAACAAAAGTACAAGCCAACAGTTTAAAAAAATAGTGTTTTTGTTTATTAACGTTTTTTTCAGTCAATCTTTAAAAATGATATTATGCATGAAGTTTTTATTAAATGAAATTAAATTGTCTTTTAACTTTTTTTTATTTCAAAGGTCTAGCTTCTGTAGTTTAGGAGATATTGCAATTTTAAAACTGTACTACTTATTTTTGACGCCCAGTGTAGTTTAAGTTATATCACATTATAGTAATAATGGTCGCCTTAATTGGTTTGTTTTGTATAATCATCTGCTTCTGATTCTAGCAAAGGTCCGGAAAAATCTCTATGTTATTTACTGGATAATAGATATCGATACTAATATACATTTTTATAAACAGAAAGAAATGATATTAAACACATAATATTAAACCTAAAAATGGTTGTTCTGGCGGGTAACATAACCGTGCACTTAGATATCGCAAATATAAACTAGTCCAAAAAAGGAAGGGTCATAATTTCGTATTACATCCTTACATATTATAAAACAAAGTCATCCCGCGCGTCTGTCTGTCTGTCTGTTCGCGATAAACTCAAAAACTACCCAACGGATTTCTTGCGGTTTTCACCAACGGATAGCCTGGTTCATGAGGAAGGTTTATGTATAAAATTTGTCAGGATTTTGTGTAAATTGGCTGAAATATAAAGATTATTGTTGGCAGTGTGGGAAAAAATCGACCCGCTTGGGAGCTGTCGACGAAAAAAAGTCTCATGTCTCTAAAAAGTCCGCGATAGCATATATTTATCGTTTACGGATAACTTACTATAAAATAAAAAGCGATTTCCGAGTAATAATGCGGAAATTGGAAACCGATTTTGACGTATACAGTATTAATCCTTATCCAGTTAACTACGTTAGTTACCTTAAGCATTTCATGTACATTATTATAATCTTCACACCATGTAATTTAGGAAAGGGAGTAATAGGACTGTAAGTGTATTAACGCAGGCGCTCAACCTAGAAAGTTGGAATTTTGTATAGAGGTTCTCTTTATGATGTTGACAAAGATAAAGACGGCAATTTATAGAATTTCCACGGGAAAAGGAGTAAATAGGACTGTAAGAGTATTATCGCAGGCGCTCAACCTAGAAAGCTGGAATTTTGTTTATGGATTCCCTTTATGATGTTGACAAGGATAAAGACGGCAATTTATAGAATTCCCACGGGAAAGGCAGTATCCACGCGGGCGAAGCCGCGGGTACAGCTAGTATTATATAAACAACGACCAAATTTATTTTACATTTACAATAACACAGTAATGTTATTTTACACGTTGATGCTTTATTAACGTTTCTAATGTGAAATTGTTTCAAATAGGTCCACCAAAAAAATGTTTGTACGTTTTTTAAGAAACATAATTTTTTTTCGAACCATTATTTTCAAAATTCGTGTAACTGGCTCCAGTACCTCTTGATTCGCATTTTTTTCAAGCACCGCGTTGAGAGACAATGGACTGGCTCCATCTTTAGTGATTACCAGACAAAGAGCCTTAGTATGTACGGAAAGGGTTTAGTGAGCGCGCTGTAAGGTCAGAAGTAGACCTTAAAAAATATATGTTTTAGATAGATAGATAGATAGAATATGCTTTTATTCGCAACACACAGACTATAAATATTACAGTACAATACAAACAAACATAATACGATAAACACCAAATAGCTTGCAGACAAAATAGTAGCAACAAGGCGGCCTTATTGCTTATAGCTTAAATTAAGTTTTAATTAATTGTATAAACCTTTCAATAGGAAACTTCTATTAAATATTACACATGTGAGTTATGTGTACGCGACCTGACTTTTGAAATAATTTATTTGAACCTTTTATCTGCCGAGGGCACTGTGCAAAATACATAATAAAATATAATAGGAGATCTAAATAAAAACCGGGAAAGCGCGTGTCGAGTTGGGCCCCGCACAGTGTAGGGTTCCGTATTTACTTACTACGTTTTACTTGCTTGCAGATGAGTACGTTTTTTCAAAGAAAGATTAAATAAGATCGTAGGCTAACTAGTAAATTCTATTCAACCGTTTTTTCTTGTAGGTTCACTGTATGGACTATATTACCTGACTACCATGTTATACAAAAAAAATCACGTTAAATGTAAATAATTCGCAAACGGATCGTTGTAACGAGAAATGATCTTCCTACATCCCCAATGTTTTTAAGAGATCTAACAAGAACCACACTTCGAAGTGTGCGTGGGCGCAAAAAAAAATTGGAGCCACTTAAAAAAAAACGTATTTTTCAAAGGAAACATTTGTAAAAACCTTTAAATTCAAAATTTTAAATCTCATAAGTAATGTCAATATAAGATAGATTTTATTTATATTAATTAACCTACATAAAAGTATTGTAGTGCTTCTATGATAGAAAATAAATAAAATAATAACTCCGATATGTTTCGTAGAAATATTATTTTTTATAAATGAAATTATATAATTACAAATATAGTATATACCTTAGATTCGAACGAAATAATAAAAACACGATCCTGTGAAATGACGTGAGATCATTGACATGCAAAGAACATTACAGTTAAAAACTGTACGTGACTGCCAACAATAGGCGACGTAAAGTCTGGCTGAACGACTATACCTTCAGATTTATACATTGTTTACATAGATTAATATTGACATGACAGTACTTGGAAAAGTTATTTTTAATATTTGAAGAGTATAAACCGTTTTTAACATTCGTATAGCGAAACTAGAAACTAAAAGTAGATACCTACATTTTCAGTTTTAGAGATCAAGTAGTTTTCAACGCGATATAATCATTATTCACATTACTTTATATCGGTACTTTCTAAGTATAAAATAATATTTCATTGAAATTTAGTTCAAAAATTATTTAAAGACTTCGAAACGGTACTAATATAAATCCATTTACAATTCAATCTTCACTCAATTTCTTCTCTAAATCTGTAATTATTGAAATGTTCTACTTAGGAATATTCTATTTACCACGAAAGTTACTTTATAATTGTTTCATTAAAATAGACGCTTTTTGAACTCATTTCATTCTAGGTCTTATCGAATAGACAATAGTTGTTTGATTAGAAAATGAAGAAGTACTGTGATACCTTTCATACTACAACCATGTGATCTGTTTTAAAAATGTACATCATCGTCATCTAAGTCACTAGAAGTCCACTCTCGGACATAGGCCAACGCTTCCAGTATGACCGGTTGGCAGAAAATGTACATCTACACCTTTAATTTTTTTAAGCATCGCACGCAAGCAAATAATTTTCTTTTCAGCTGGTGATGGAAAGTGGTTACCGCCGCGTCTATGAACGTCAGTAATATCAGACCCTACCCAATGCGTTGCCTGCTATAAGGAAGAGAATAAGGAAAGAAGTGATGAGGAAAAGGAGCAGGAGTTGAGCTTCAGGATGTTTCATTCACCGAAAGAAACGCATTGCTGCTTTACGCCGATATACTGTTAGGATGGTACTTCCCCGGTCAATCTAGGTCATTTCGTAAATGATTTACCACTCCAAAATATATGTGAACGTACGTATACGATTAGTAAATACTACCATCAAAGAGTGGGCGTCAAAAGGAACTCAGTAAACGTTTAATCGGATGACAGTTCCGCTTGATTTGTGGTTTTTAACTGCGCGCAAACAAGAGTATGCGAGCGACCGCTAACACCGTCTCCCGTACCCCTCCCCCGTACTCTCCCTCCCTTACAGTTTGCCAATGTATTCTTCGGCACAAATAAAAAAAAAGATACAGACAAACTTCCAGACTGGAGTATTTTAGAAAGTAGTACCTACGTATTTTTGTGCGAAGTGGGCAGGGCTATCCAGAATTTAATTTAATCTAATTTCACAAAAGCTACATTATTATATTCATTGTTATTTAGTTATTCATCTTGTTCACAATTATTCACAGAAAACCTCACAAAACGATTATCCTTACATATTATAAAACAAAGTCCTCCCGCGCGTCTGTCTGTCTGTCTGTCTGTCTGTTCGCGATAAACTCAAAAACTACCCAACGGATTTTCCTGCGGTTTTCACCAACGGATAGCCTGGTTCATGAGGAAGGTTTATGTATAAAATTTGTCAGGATTTTGCGTAAATTGGCTGAAATATAAAGATTATTGTTGGGAGTGTCGGAAAAAATCAACCCGCTTGGGAGCTGTCGACGAAAACGCTGTCTAAACCCTTTGAGATATAACAAAACAAAATTATAGGATATTCCTCTTATTTAGGTCTCCAAAAAAGTCCGCGATAGCATATATTTATCGTTTACGGATAACTTACAATAAAATAAAAAGCGATTGCCGACTAATAATGCGGAAATTGGAAACCGATTTTGACGTATACAGTATTAATCCTTATCCAGTTAACTACGTTAGTTACCTTAAGCATTTCATGTACATTATTATAATCTTTACACCATATAATTTAAATGGATACTTTAGAAGTTATAGCAAAAAATTTACGCGCTTGCCGAAAATGATTCAAGTTCTATCAAGATTCTACGCTAGATGGCGCTATTCAAAAGTTACATCGCGCCGCTATGGTTACGTTTTCATCAAATTATAAAAATCGCACGACAATTAAAGCACTTTAAATCTATTACGCTAGGTGGCGCTGTTTAAATATCTATACTAATATATACCTAAAGCTGAAGAATTTGTTTGTATGTTTATTTGAACACGATAATCTCAGGAACTACTGGTTCGAATTGAAAAATTATTTTTGTGTTGGAAAGTCCATTTATCGAGGAAGGTTTTAGGCTATAAAAAGATGGGGTTGTATGCGACAAGAATAAAGATGGGGTTTTATAGAATTCCCACGGGAAAGGGAGTAATAGGACTATAAGTGTATTATCGCAGGCGCACAACCTAAAAAGCTGGAATTTTGTATAGAGGTTCCCTTTATGATGTTGTTAAAGAGTGTTACGTTGCCGGGGAAGCCACCAACGTAGCAAGGTAGGGTAGAGTAAGAGACAACAGAAAGAACAAGAATCAAATAGAATATTTATTAGACTCAGGGTGCGTGGCAGAGAGATTCACTTGCAAGTTTCGAGGGACACTTAGCTCAGCTTCTCCGGGCGTGCAGACGACGGGCGCAGGATTTGGAAGTGTAGGGCTTCCAGCAGTAGACCGGCTCAGCAACCGGTAGTAGCCGTCGGGGTAGCGTAGAAGATGCGCAGGGAGTAGCGAAGCTGAAGCGGTAGCGTTGCTCAGGGGTAGCGTAGCTGAAGGGTAGCGTAGGTCAGGGGTTGCGTAGCGGAACCCGTAGGGTAGTTTAGGGGCAGCGTAGAAGTAGCTGTAGCGTAGTTTAAACCGTAGCGTATGTGTACCCGTAGCGTAGTATTAACCCGTAGCGTAGAATTAACCCGTAGCGTAGAAGTCCTGATTCGGACACTGATTTTACAACGCGAATAATATTATAGATGCAATTTTACACAAATACGTCTCAAGAGCTTAGAACACAATTAGTGGAATTGACTGTACAGACTGGAGCTCGGATGTCGAATGTCAATAGGAGTTTGCCGATGTAACTTATTGACTCCTATGAGCCGTTGCAGCTGTTAACGGAATTTTAGAAACTACTAGAATCTTCTAATCCTTTATTTGCGAATGACATGAGCTCGAACAACGGCGTCTAGCCAATGACTGGACTTTCGTGTGTCAGTTGACCACACCCAATCAACGGACGATAATCTACCAAACAAATATGAGCCTTACTGCTACGAAATAAGGTCCACCAACTAGATGACTATATTAGGCATTATCGTTTATCCAAGCTATCTGACCTTATATGGACATTTTAAACGGATGACACATTATCTATGTATATTCTAATCCACCCGCCGGTAGAATGTTAATATTTAAACGTTATAATTATAAAATTACGTGTGAATATAATTCACAACGTAACAAGAGAAAGACGGCAATTTATAGAATTCCCACGGGAAAGGGAGTAATAGAACTGTAAGTGTATTATCGCAGGCGCACAACCTAGAAAGCTCAAATTTTGTATAGAGGTTCCCTTTTTATGATGTTGACTAGGATAAAGACGGCAATTTATAAAATTCCCACGGGAAGGGGAGTAATAGGACTGTAAGTGTTTTATCGCAGGCGCTCAACCTAGAAAGCTGGAAATTTTGTATAGAGGTTCCCTTTTTATGATGTTGACTAGGATAAAGACGGCAATTTATAGAATTCCCACGGGAAAGGGAGTAATAGGACTGTAAGTGTATTATCGCAGGCGCTCAATCTAGAAAGTTGGAATTTTGTATAGAGGTTCCCTTTATGATGTTGACAAAGATAAAGACGGCAATTTATAGAATTCCCACGGGAAAGGGAGTAAATAGGACTGTAAGAGTATTATCGCAGGCGCTCAACCTAGAAAGCTGGAATTTCGTTTATGGGTTCCCTTTATGAGGTTGACAAGGATAAAGACGGCAATTTATAGAGTTCCCACGGCAAAGGCAGTATCCACGCGGGCGAAGCCGCGGGTACAGCTAGTAGATAATAAATCGAAGCATGCTACTGCTAATTTCCTTTTGAACCTAATGTAAATTTGGAGAAAATGACTTGTAAATTTCATTGGTCGGAGCAGCCCCACATCAACAAAGTAATAAACGAAGAACGAATATGCTGACAGTCGTAAAATTAACATTTTCCGAAGAATCGCCGCCAATTAGGTTAGGAGCACACTCTGAAAAGAGGCCGGTTTCGTTCGTTGTGTAATATAAGCCTCGGCAGTTCTCATCTCTATTTAACATAAATCGCGTAACGTAAGTACAAGTCACCCTTTCAATGGTCGCGGCCTCAGTGAGCAATGATTACTTCATTATAATAAGTATAATTTATCATTTTTTACACAACACAATATCCTCTTCTTAACTGAATTAATTTGCAATGATAACTGATAATGCTGAGGTAATGCGTAGGTATAATGTTTGAGAATATTGAGTCAGCTTATAATGCTTATATGCTGTACTGAAAAAGCGTTCCTATCTTCCCGTAGGAATAATATTCCTCATACAACAGTTACTAAATCGACTAACTCGAACGGGGAAGTACTACCCACTCACAGAATAAGAGTATCAACAATATGTTATGACACATCGGAAAGCCCAACTCATTCTCCTTCTCTTTAACCTTTCACTCCTTTAGTCCGTCGTAGTCAGGAGCTGGCGTCACATGCCGTGTCCCAATAAAAAAAAATAAAAAAAAAGTCCCTTTCAGGCTACGCATTAGAAGCGCCTCTGGTATTACTTCAGTTTATAGAGGGCGGTTACTATTTACCATTAATTAGATCCACTTAACCTATTGTTTGACATAAAAAAGCAAGTAAGTAGAAAGTCTATTTTCTTCCTGTACATTGTATGTAGTTAGGTAATGAAGTTACAAGTGTTTGGAGATTGTTTCGAAGAGTTTAAAAGTACCTTTTTACAGTAAGTGAGCACTCATAAATAAACTTATTGAGAATAGAATGTAGTGTAGTGTAGGTATCTACTACATTAATTAAGATGAAGGGGAGAGACCACCGATTCTTTTTTCCAAGATTTTGTTCTACCATTTTGTTTGTTATAGTATTCATGCTAAACTATGGGCTTACCCGCGGACAGGACATGGCGAAACTATAAGGGAATACTGCGAAACCCTAAAAATGGAAAGGATTCTGGTAAAAGTAGGTAGAGCGACGTTACTTTCACGGAGTTTTGCATAAACTAAGGATCTAGAGCCAAGTAGGTTGTGAAAAAGAAGGAGGCGAGACGCATCATTTACATCCCGTACGTTTCGTCTATTGTATTTCTTGCTTAAGATCTCGCTTGTAATGTGTGATATAGTGAGCTCCGGGTTTAACTCTTACGACATTCTATTCATAATTCATATCGCATATGTCGTATATAAACAGAGTTAGACCATCAGGAATTTGTAACTATCATAATGTAAGATATTTAGTATTCCGGAGGCCGTAGGACAGCTGTAATAATAGACCTTCAGGAATTTGTTAAAAAAAGAATAGGATTGTTATAATTACAATAAAAATATATTCAGAAATGTTTCCTTATTTTGTTTTTAAGAAAATTGGTGGGTCGCACAGGACGGTTCGATGTTATAGGATGTACAATCTTTGAAATGGAGCCCGTGAGGTACTTGACTCGGGATTCGGGAAGAGTCTTTAATTTAACTTATCTAGCTATTATATTTTTTTGTCGACTAATACGATATTCATTCATTATTGTGTTAAGTACTGGCAAGTACGTGTATGTACACACACATTCATTTCATTTTGGGTTCTTTTTCGAGACAGATGATTTTTTCGAAATTTTAACTCGGTCAAGCTTCGTTTGCATGTTTTCGCATTTTAAGCTGTTACCCAAGGCTTTTATCTTATCTATCATCTTTTTTATTATTTCTTCTATTCGATTTTTGTTGTTCTCACTGTATTTCCAATTATCTGATTATATTTTCATTTCATCCCAAATTGTGCTATTTTCAAGACTCTTTAGTCCCTTTTCTCCCGCCCTCGACATTCTACATACATGCTACTGTATTAAAAGATTTATACTTTTAAATTGTTTTATAGAATTTATGAAAAGATAGAGTTCCCTACCTTGATCCGGATCCATTCAAGCTTCTTGATAGTCATGGTAATACGACTATCAGAGCCAATAGATAAATCGGCTAATCTGCCTTTTAATTATATCTAACGGTCACGTAAGCGACGCTAAGGTCCCAAACCGTGCCGAGTTTAAGTTATTGTTAGATTACACTAAATCGTGGAGCTAAACGATGTTGGTAACCCCCCTGTCTGGGGAGGTGGCTCATGTTTTTGTGACATGTTTATGGTTTATAGTTGGTATTCTTCTTATGTTCTTAGTTGTATTAAATCGGGATATAATACAATACAAAACTCTTTATTGCACCAATAAGATTACAAAGCAAAGAACAGTCACAATATTAAAAGTACCTACAATAGTCAACCTTATCGCGAATCAGCTCACTTCTCTTTGCATTCTGCCGCCGAAATAAATGCCTGAGGTTTGATATGAATGAGTACGTCATACCAACTTATTAAAATGTCGAAACTCATAGTGGTGTCGCGAGTCGGATCGCTGAGTTTCCTTTAATGTGGTTGACTACAGTGATTCTTCTCACTGGCATGAACGCGTAATAAGTAGTTTATTCATACGATGTTGTATTTATACCTTTTTAATTACAATTACATTGTAGGGATGAGGTCTCCTTATAAGTAAAAACACTTGTGTTGTATTGTTAATCGACAAGAAAATACGCACGTGAAGGTCTAGTTTTTCATTTAAATTAAGTTATTAGAATTAATATTCGATAAGTCTGGTATCTAAACTATTTTATTTAAGAACATGATGTGGAATTCTAAGAAAGAAATGGTGGTGTTTAAAATGTACTATGTTATAAATCGTGATGTGTGTGTATAATATGTTTTTTTATGAACAATAATTTTACAAAATATCTTACACATCGTTATGCGCCTATATTATGTAGTTATGCGTTGTCGTGTCGTCAAAAGCTTCGTGGCTTCATAACTTAGACACTTTCATAAGTAACTCAATAAAAAGTAACCTTTCAATGTTTCTATCGTAAAATTGGTAATATACTGCCGAAAATAACATTTCGCGATTTAGGTATTTTTATACAGTAATACGATACTTACTTGTCCGTAGTGGCAGGATTATAAGCAGCGCCTTGCGTGATACGTATAATTGAATTGAAACCCACATCAAGTGGAATTATTCTGGTGACACGGAACAGGCCGATTATAGCAGGTACACGCACAGCCCAACCGCACCGTCCGACCGAAACAGACCGAAACAGACCGAACCACTTTTGATTTATAGCATTTATTTATCATGTATCAAGAAAGACACATTGTTGTCGCTTCTATGACCGGCCCTCATAAATAGCAGCTGTGTTAATTTCATTTCCTTTGTACAATTTAGGGTCTTGTTTTTATTGTGTACATTTATTTTTTATCTTTGAAAATAATACTAATACTACTACTACTACTAATGCTAAAAAAGATTTGGAATAGCCAAGGTGCCATGTGCCATCGTGTCTTTCTCGTGTATCGGCTGTAACAAAAGTATCATTCGGGTCAGGTCAGGTATATATAAGTTCAGAATTCGGAGGATAATTTAATTCCTCCATTCATGGAGGTGCGAATTTGCAAGTGCGTATAGGAGGGCGCGCCGCCGCCGCCGCGCCGCCCCCGCCCGCGATGACGTCAAAGGCCCACCGCGCACCCCCGATTATAAATATAACCATGCCGATAGCACGCCACAGGTTTTGGCCCTTTTAGTTCTCAGTATTTTTGTATGAGAAACACTAAAGTGCTTTTTGATTAGTACTGAGCTTTTTGAAATACTTTAATATGCTATTTTCGGGTAGAATGTATTTCTAGGTTTATTGGTAGAATAGTAATTACTTACTGGTGTATTTACTGTTGTGCGTGGAGAATCTACTTTTATTTTATTATGCCGTAATTTGCCACGTTGGTTTTCAACTTACAAACATTTATGGAAAAAGAAGAAGCAAGGGATTTCTTTAATTATAATCATTTTCTAATACTTGTTTTTTTTACTTTAACTCGGGGACATTTTTTTAGGAGTAACATAGCCTAATAATAATTTTCAAAGGTATTTATATTATAAGGGTTTTCTAGGAATTAGTTTTCTAATTAAACGGCATGACTTCGTCCTCCACCTACAGTGGCACACCTTTTGTGACGCATTGCTTTTGCACCGTACGCCTGTATTGCCTTTTGGTACTCCGACTCTGCTTTTAAAAATGTCTACAGACAACTGATTCTAACACTGTATTAGTAAGAAACAGTTTGTGGCTTTTGGCGCCAACTATGATAGCGTGAACATGAGCTCTTGATTAAAAAAATAATTTTCGAAAATGTTTGTAAACATTTTTTAACAACAGTATAAAAGCAGCATTATGTATGTACAAACAATCATATTATTCATCAATGAAGTCATTATATATGCCGTCCAATGTGTAACTAATTTTTTTTGATGTTACTACGTTGCGTGAGCAGCTTACACTCACATATGAAACAACATTCAGTGTATGCACTTTGCACGAAAATTTATAGCAGAGAGAGGATTTATTTATATTAAAAGTGTACTTGAATGCATAGCCCGCTTTTAGGATAAAGGGTACTCAATACACGAGCAGAGTAAATGCTACGTCGATATTTTGTGATTGGCTAATATAGCTTTGATTATTTTATGAGACTACCAACTAAAAATGCAATTTACACTCTATTTTCTTCTATGAAGAAAGTTGTATTCCGGAAGTAGTATTAGTAAAGTATTTCCGAAAAGGTCTCATATACTTACTTCAACTTAGCTTTATTTAAGTTACGTGAATTAACTTTCTCTAAGATTCTTGTGTGAAAAAACAATGATATAGATAATTTATTTAAATACTAGGTTTTCCCCGCGGCTTAGCTCGCGTTAAATTTATGACATAGATCTCGTTTGACAACAAAACAACCCATAGCGCGAGAAAAATTATTTTTTCATTGGAACGACATACTTTCACCGGATAAAAAGTAGCCTATGTTGGGCTCTGTACCCCTAAAATATGTATGCAAATTTTCATAAAGATCGGCTGCTTAGTCAAGCAGTGAAGGAATAACAAACAAACAAACTCACTTTCTCAAAATATACATATAATATAAATAATATTAGTTTTCGTCAGTTATTTAAATTACGAACAGATGGACAGATAGAGAATTTTTTCTCAACGCCTTCTTTCGTGGCGAAGGCTAAAAACATCGATATCATTTATTACGAAATATTATAAGTTTGATTACCTTTGTGTATATACAATACACATATAATATTATAAAGAAACTGTAACATCAAAGAATATACACTGGGCGTCAAAAATAAGTAGTACAGTTTTAAAATTGCAATTACTCTTAAACTATAGAAGTTAGAGTTTTGAAATAAAAGTCATTTTATAGCAAATTTAACTAAGTTTTCTAAAAATAATACTTTATTTAGCATTAGTAAAGTTTTACACTGAAAATTAGGAAAAAACTAAAAAGCTAACCATTTTGAAGGAACTATCAAGAACTTAATTTTTACGTTTTGGGCCTTGTTCCCACTTTAGTAACTTGTGTTGCCGCCTCGGGCTCTGATGACAGCTTGGAGCCGGTTTGGCATGCTGAACACTAAGTTTCGGAGGCAGTGTTGGGGAATATTCACCCATTCTTCTATCAGGGCCTGTTTTAGAGCCCTGAGGGTGGCGGGGGGTGGTCTGAGTCTTCTGACTAGCCTCCCAAGCTCATCCCAGGCGTGTTCAATCGGGTTAAGATCTGGGCTTCTTGATGGCCAAGCCATCAAGCTGATGCCAACCTCCTGAATGTACTTTTGTACGAGATGAGTGGTGTGTGGCCGGGCGTTATCATGCATTAGTATAGCTCCATCACCCATATTTGCTAAATATGGCCCTGCATACTCGTTAAGGATCTCTAATGCATATCTTTCACCAGTCAGAGTGCCATTTTCTATGACCACTAGCTCTGTGCGACCCTCTGAAGAGATGCCAGCCCATACGTGTACAGAGCCCCCGCCGTATTGAACTCTTTCCGAGATGCAACCTTGAATGTATCGCTCACCAGGTCGCCTGTATACTCTCCGCCTTCCATCGGAAGTGAATAAAGAAAACCGAGACTCATCTGTGAACAAAACTCTTGTCCATTCTTCTTTGCCCCATTGTACGTGTTGACGCGCGTAGCGTAGTCTTACTACTCGATGCCCTGTCTCAAGTTTGGGGCCATTTGGTGGCCTGTACGACTTCAGGTTGGCTTCAGCAAGTCTTCTCCTCACTGTACTCTCACTAACGTAGTCTCTTCGGGTCTGAAGAAGCTGTTGCTCGACCTCAACTGCATTAAGGTGACGATTTCTTAACACAGTAGAGACAATTAAGCGGTCTTCTCGGGTACTAGTGCACCTGGGTCTGCCATTACTTGGTCTCCTTAGATGGTTTCCAGTCTCTTCGTATCTTCGCTTTACTTGCTGGATCGTTCTTAGAGTTACACCCACCGTTCTTGCAGTACGACGCATACTGATGCCTACTTCGAGAAAAGTTATGATTCTTGCACATTCTTCTGGTGAAAGAGGCATGATTAGTAAAGTTTACTCGCTGAAGACACATTTGCTTTTGAATTGCAATTGATTTATCAGCAATAAAGAAAACAATAAAAAACAAAAGTACAAGCCAACAGTTTAAAAAAATAGTGTTTTTATTTATTAAGTTTTTTTTTTCAGTCAATCTTTAAAAAATGATATTATGCATGAAGTTTTTATTAAATGAAATTAAATTGTCTTTTAACTTTTTTTTATTTCAAAGGTCTAGCTTCTGCACTTTAGGAGATATTGCAATTTTAAAACTGTACTACTTATTTTTGACGCCCAGTGTACAATTCAAACAAGCCCATTTTAATTAAATTACAAGAAATATCAACTTTGAGGATTAGCAGTCGACGTTATTAAAGATTGGTAAAATTATTTCATAGAGTTTAATATACTCTGGAAATTTATAAATAACTAACAATGTTTTTTTTAAAACAAGGTATACATAACATAATAAACACTTAAGTGTTTGTTGCATTTAAAATATTTTTATTTTAAACAAGGCTTTCTCTATTTATTGAATTGTTGACTTTCTTGCGTCACATGTTCTCAACAGGCTATTTATGTCAATGTGCTGGTACGATTAAAAAAAATTTTTTGATGTGCAAAATTATCTCCTGTTAATCTACTTGCAAAATAAATGATTTTATTTTTATTTATTTATTTTACTTTTTGTATATTGCTTTTAATCACTATGTCAGCGTCAGATGATCTTGTCCATATGTTTTGTCGACAAAGCCTCCATCGTCGTCTGAACCACTCTCCCTTAGCTCGTCTAATGGACAAGTTTACGACACGTTAAGTTGGCCACCCGACAGACCCTCGTAAATTACTATATCTATTTGTACCTTCATCTCAAAGGGACTGGAATTCCGCAAAGGAGGTCCTATATTTTGCTAAACGTTAAATTTTATGATGTTATTGGACTTGGAAGCGAACAATTTACTTTGGTAAGATCGATTCAGTAAAAAGCCATAAGAAAAAAAAAATATTTTTAGCTTTAGAGATAAAAACAATGAACTTTAAAATAATTGATTATTAACTACAACAGAAAGTACTTGGTAAGTATTTTTACAAGTACAAACAAGAACAAGGTATCTGAGAGGATGAGACTTCGGCACGGAAGTAATTGAATTTTAGATTGTGTTCCATTATAAATCACTTAGCAAACAACAAGTAAATACAAGGTTCGAGCGTTGTTTATTTGTCGTTTCTGAATTCTTGAATATCCTTCGGTTCAGTCAATCTTATCAACAAATGAGATTAAGAAGAACTTTCCGTCGTGGAAGCCATCACTGGGAGCCCTAGCGCTAGTACCAACATATAGTTACAGCTAATTTGTTTTTATTGTGAAACTTTGTACATTTTCAGCAACCTCTAACGTGGAAACGTACGTCTAGAAATGAGTCTGATAAAAGGTGGAATATTATCCTACTATTTGGGTTATTAACTGAGTGGCCCAACGACGAACTGGCCCAAGGGGGTCAGTTGCGGATGACTCTTTTTGAATTGGCCGACTGAACCAAATGGGGCCAGTCGAGACGTTTCGGGACGTGGCCGACTGACCCCATGGTACTACTTACATTAGGTCTTTTGTGACTTGGATGACGTCTTTTGTACAGTGGGGTAGAAAAGTAGGTTATTGAAATTAAACAAATTGTTGGTATTAAATAATCATATAATTACATTACCTACGTACAATTTTAAGATATAAACAAAGTAATTAAAGTAAAATTAAATGTACAATTATTTAAAAATGTAAATAAAATATTTGCGACGGAAGTACTATTTCCAGATATATCATTTTGTTACAATTTTAACTTTCAAATTGGATAAAATAAATGTTTAAAAAATGAAAATAAAATATAAATGATGTACTAGATATACAATTTTCATTCATCTATCCATACTAATATTGTATTATAAATGTGAAAGTGTGTTTGTTTGTTTGTCCTCCCTTCACGTCGAAAGTAATGAACGGATTGACATGAATTTTTTTTGGAGATATTTTTTTTTTTTTTTTTTTTTTTTTTTTTTATTAATTGAAAATTTCAGTTTGGGTGTACTAACACCCTCTTCTGAGACACCGGACTGTTGCGGGAGCGTAGGGCTCTCACCGCCAAAAATTTTACAGTGTCTGCCTAGGGGCGCCCCAGAGGGGGGCTCGAACCTCGGCCTATGGCGACACTGGG
This sequence comes from Endotricha flammealis, assembly GCA_905163395.2. Taxonomy (NCBI): domain Eukaryota; kingdom Metazoa; phylum Arthropoda; class Insecta; order Lepidoptera; family Pyralidae; genus Endotricha; species Endotricha flammealis. Next base: position 7,263,462 of record LR990863.1, on the reverse strand, counting down.
GGAAGGCGAACGGATTGGAGAGAAGCGGCCGGGCACGTGCCGGTACCGCGAAAACCGAGTCCCTACAGGAAGGTGGCGCGACGCGCGGCCCCGCCGGCGGGGCCGATATGACGGACGTGTGTGTCTAGTTTGTGTCGCGGAATCTAATTGTTTATACGCCTCGATGGCGACTGTAATGGAGTCGTCCGGGTCGTTGAGGACGTGCCGCGGACGACGTTTGGACCTGCTGGTGCCAGCCGGAGCGGAATAATCCCCTGCGGCTTTCACCAACGGATTTGGGTGATGATTGAGCGAGTCGAAGTTTTTTTTTTTTTTTTTGGAGATAGTTTAAGGTCTAGAGTGACATAGGCTACTTCAACATCACATAACTCCCACGGGAAAAAATAAAGTATATAATTTTATATTCTTCTTTCAAGTCGACAGAAACCTAAGTACCGACATGATTTTTTTAACAGAGATGATTTAAGGTCTAGATAGTGGCATAGGCTACTTTTTATCCCGGAAAAACATCTTATTTCCACGGGAAAAAAAACTTTTTTTTTTAACGGGAATATATTAAGGTCTGGAGAGTGACAAAAGGCTACTTTTTTTCCCACGAGATAAATAGATTCCCATGGGAATAATTATTGACATTTTCCCTTGACCACGCTGGCGGAGCCGCGGGTAACAGCTAGTCTATAATATAAAAATCATTTGTTGAATGTGTTGCTAAACGCAAATCTCGAGAACAGCTGAACCGATTTCGCTAATTCTTTAATTAATAATGCAAGGATGGTTTTTTTTACGGAAAGAAAAATTTAAAAATTTCCTTGAGAAAGCGGAATACACGCAAACGAAGTTGCGCGTTTCGGTTTCGCTAGTATTTATATAAATCTAAATAAAAAAATGTGAATGTAAATTATAAATTGATAGATTTACAACTGGCTTATGTATTTACATTCATAAATAAAACAAGTTGAATGTCACTAAGAAAAGTATTAACCCGTCCTTTGTCGCCGGCTCTAAATTCGCGATTCGCGCTCCGTCCCCATACATTGCACTTTTCTCCGATTTTCCGCAGAAAAATCAAATTTGTACTCAAACTTTATAATTATATTTGATGAATTGTATACGTAAAAAAAGGTTAAGAAACGCGCAAGAAGATGAAAGTAAATTCATTTACTAATAAATACCTGATTGATCCTTTTAGACTCGAATCTTATAATAGATGAGAGTTAATTGGCGCCTTTCGCAACTTTCACTTTCACTTGTACGACATTCACTCACACTTCACATAAATCTTTTACCAATAACATAAAGTCCAATAAATTACACGACTAAAGAGTATAAACACAATACTCCAGCACAAAGAATCACCTATCAAATTGTTTATTTATTCTGATGAAGCATTTGACACTCCGAAAAACACTCGCCGTCGGCCATTATTAGACTGCCCGTTGGCCGTTACGAAACCGACTGGCGCGTGGCGTGGGTCGCGTGGCGTGGCTGACGTCACGTACACAAGTAGAGATAGTAACAAAAATTTAAAACTGAATATTATTTACATTTCTTTTACTAAATTGTTTGAAATAATGTAATTATAATATATAGATAATTATAAATAATGTTTAGTTTTACTGTAGGTATGTATGTATATTCATTTATATTATTATTTTATTTTTTCCCTCTTTCTTGTTTATATGTACTTATTTATTTTATTACCTGGCTACTTCTACCACTAATTCCTTTCTCTCAGGTTGCCTGGAAGAAATTTCTATGCGATACGGCCGCCTATTGTAATGTTACTTGATTTCTTTGTTATTGTTATAGTGCAATAAAGAGTTAGTAAGTTTTAGCAGGTACCAAATGTTAATTTGCCGTCTAACCGGTTACGGCCTATTTTGACATTTAGCAATTTTTCTTTTACTTATTAGTAAAGTTACAATGTAAAGTATAAGTACATTAAAATTTATAAGAAGAATACGCGGAATATTATACACAATGGTGTGAAATGAACAATTCTTAAATCTACAATAAAATTAAAAAGTCAGTACTGATAAGAGTGAACAGACCAGTCCCCCCAGGCAGCACCCGTTCACGAGTTGACGTAAGAGTTTGCCATCGTTGTGCTCAACCATATTAGAGAGAACTCAGCGACCCGACTCCCGACGCCACCACCAGTTTGGACAATCGAGTTACCTCACCCCAGGATCCCCTGGAGGAGGTCTCAGTCGCAGTGCGGTGGACATACTAAATGTATGTATCGCTAAATCAGCGCTGTCATCTCGTTCTCGGTGACGTTCGTTGACGGTGACGGTGGACAAATGGCCTAAAGGTGCGTACAGACTATATAACATAACTTGTTATACAACATTGCTTTATAACATGTTTCAGATAATATGAACACTGAATGTTATAAAACATGTTATAATAAATTTTTATAACTAGTTATTGATATGTGCAACAATGTTATATGTATAACTAACTACTAGGGGTAGTGGCAGTGTTATATAACATTTTTATATTCGATTGTTATTATAATGTGTACAGTATTGTTTTATGTTGCAATGTTGAATAACAAGGTTACATAATGTGGACGTGTTATAAAACACAAGTTATAAAATATGTTACATAGTCTGTACGCACCTTAACATGCAAAACATTCTAAAAATGCAGTACTACATACACCACGCTTTGTGAATTTAGCTTATTTTGCGAAAACAAGGGATCTTAAGGTTATAAAGAAAACAAATCAAATCAAATCAAAAATACTTTATTCTGTAGGCCCTCGCGGGCACTTAGACACAACATTTACAACATATTGTCTTTCAGTGATAAATATATAATAAATAATATTTCGGAAACAAAGCAAAATGACCACTGGGGGGGGGACATAATTTTTATTATTACAGTGTTTAATACATACAACTGGTAGGTATTCAAAAGAATACAAAATCAATAATAACATACAAACACAAAAATAAAAGAAAATATATCATATACACGTTTTTCAGCAGCGTTATGACGGACGATACTAGTTCCTGTGAACAAAAATGTAATATTTAGTTTTTGGTTCATTATTGTTAATAATGCACATGTGCATAGGACATACTGAAAGAGAAAAAAAGCGAAACTATACTGGTCGCCAACGCGGCTGGCTCGCGGAGTCATAAAACGAAGTTCAGAACTCGGTGCATAACGACAATCGATTTTCAAGATATCATGACTTTTATTGTTCCTAAGTTTCTATTCAGTTTATAGGTCCAATTGATTAATTAGTATTTTTTATATTGTAAATAGATATAGTAAAAATCTATAACAATCAATTTGTTTAGGTTCAAAGATCTTTATTTTATAACAATAACCATCAATTTCTGTCCAAATTCTATTCAATTTTAATTAGCCAAATATGAATTAGTCTCAAGGGCCGTAGCAGGCAGGTATATTTTGTTGTTTTAAACAGTAAGTTTTCTTTTTGTGCAATATTCCTATTGCCTAGAAACGATAATTGAAAATTTACTTACTGGATGGACTGCTCCAACGTTTTTAAGGGAAGTTGACGATGCACAGTACCACCGGGAGTTCGAAATATTGGGACCTCTAGCGTGGCATCCACATGTAGAAAACCACGTGGGGTTCCTTCCACGGCCATCGCTTGATCAATGCTGTAAAACAATTAATTATAATTAATTACGGAGTACGATACTTAACTGAAATGTATTTGCATGTAGATTGGGATAGGCACATTAGAAAAAAATATAATAATAAAAACAATATAAGTACAAATAAGTGAGTAATAAAATAAACTTGATCTGAGAATAAATATTGTATGTATGTACACGATAAACATCTAACACCGTGAGTGATACCCCCGGTATTGTAAGCGTCTATAGGCTACGGTGATGGCTCACCATCAGATCGGCGCGGCCGTATGCTTGTTTGCCACCTTTGGTATAAAAAATAAAATAAAATAAAAAACTTTTTTTCTCAGGAATTAAAAGTTGGTGAATACTATAAATATTTTTTAAAACCATTTGACTAAATAAAATCATAACTCATAGTCACATCAAAATACGCGATACCTATATAAACATTACATTTTTATATGTTACATACATACATATTTATTTATTCATTTGAACAAAGTGAACCTTGATACCCATACTAAAAACAAAAAATAATAACCCAAAGTATCCTCCAAAATAACTTTCATCGAAAATAATTTTAATCAGATTTTATTGCTAACTGTACCTCGATACGAACTCTGACCGTTCAAGGACAACGCAACGGAACAAAACAAAATATCGGTCGGAATATGGCCGGAATCAAATTAGAACTAAATTACTTCGATTTCATTGTAATTATATCAAAATGAACAACAAACATAGATTCCTGAGTAAATTTATTACGAAGTTATCTTGTTTGTTTTTAAAATCGCAAAAGAAAAACATGACGACTTGGCGCGTGAAAGTTAAGTCGATTTTAATGACATAAATTTTACATTTAGGCTAGAATGAATACAATAAACAAATAGGTTATTCAATTAGCTTTATTTTGACATATAATACATGAAACAAGCACTTACCTTACAAAAGCTTTGGACATATTTCCAATACACTGTACACAGTATTCACGATACTCAACACAGCAATGGCGGCAATGTTCGGGCGTGTCGTATCACTCGCGAATTTGTTGTCGTTTACAAAATATTTCTTTATTTTCATTGGCTTAAAAAATACAAATCGATAGACCGAGAGTTCCTGTTGGTAGTTGTATCATTTTTAAATGCACCAACCAAATTAAAGTGAAAGAAAAAAATGGCATAGAGAACGGAATGCGTTAGTGCCTCGGTCAGGGAATAGGACGTTACGGTCGATTTTACGTTATTACCTCAGTTAGGGCACAGGACGCGGCACGGGTTAAAAAATATATGTTAAAACGAGATTAATGCTTAATTACAATTTTATAGCGGCAATAGAGAAATGAAAATTTGTGAAAAATTTCAACTATCAACCTATCACGGTTCATAAGATATAGCCTGGTGACAGACAGAAGGACAAACAGTGGAGTCTTTGCAATAGGGTCCCGTTTTTACGGTACGCTTTGGGTACGAAAAAAATCGACTAGTTTTTAAAACAACAGAAAATATATTTTTATAAAAAAAATGTGCATAATACCACATAATACTATGGCAAAGGTAAATTGATTTCACAGATATGTAGCTGTTATTTTTATTGTTTAAAATTCTAGATGTTATGTATCAAAACATCTAAATCTCAAATATTTCCTTTTCGTCTGCTAACTGTACTTTGAAATTAACCGAGAATTTTTGAAATGTGGGACAAATTTCAGCACATGATTTGATAGTTTCCTATTGATGCTATTCCGATTAAACATTATATTAAAACATAAAAAAAAATGATTAATTACTAAACTAAAATGGCTTAATCGTAACAACACATTAGGTATATTTAGTAATAAATTGTATAAGTACTAGGCACAAGTAGGTATATTACATATAAATATAATTAAAGACGTGAAATGTCAAGTCATGTCTAGTAATAAAATCAAACTAATTATGCATAACTGTTTAGTTGCGACAAAATGTCGTTACTCTTCTAAGTCAAAGATCGTAATTGGCACCTTGGGGTCAGTCAGCCACGTCGCAAACGATATTGTGCGACTGGCCCAATTGGGTCAAGTCGGCCAATTCAAATAGAGACTTCCGCAACTGACCCCCTTGGGCCAGTTAGTCGTGGGGCCATTCAGTGAATAACCCATTATTTGGGTACTATTTCGACGGGTTGTTTTGTAATGTCTGCGAAGTTTCTAGCTTGATTGATAGGTACTTTTATTTCCGGTACACAGTACGCAGATGCATATTTAAATAAAATCGGACAAGTGCGAGTCGGAATCGCCCATAGAACATAGAAATCATATAAAATGCAGGAATGCAAAAATAGACCCCCTATTTTTTATAGGTTTTAAACGTAAAAAAATGGTGTGCATAGTTATCACTTGATAATCGCAAAGATAAAACAATATGTAACAAACAACGCTACTATAGAGAAAAAGATGCACTTATTATGACATTTACTATCATAATTGGACACATCAAAAGTCAAGTCATTGAAAAGTAAAAACAAGCGGGGGCTATTATGAAAGTGTCTATCCGAAGCAACGAAAAACGTAGTCCTGTCAATAAAAAACCTTACTACATAGTTAAAATAAGGTTCAAAATTGGTTAGAATACAACGAAACGTTGTCACGATTATTCTCGAATCAAAAAAAAATTAAAAGAAAAAGAATAATCGGGCAAAAAAAAAAAATTTTTTTTTTTTACAATTAACTTTTCCGATACGGAAATAGGGTATGGGTCGCTTGCCTAAGATCCGATTAGGTAGTTTCCGAATCGCCTCGCCTCTATTCCACCTCCAGAATACCGCACTTCCCTCGGTCTCCAACGTCGCTCAGGGACTCCTTCAGATGTTGTCGTAGTATGTTAGATGTGCAGTGGGTAGATGTGTAGTCGTCTTAACGGCCGTTAAGGTATCCAATTTCAATATTCCGAACGGTTTTAGCCAATCCGCTTCAGTCGGAACGAAGTTCCTGGAATTTAACATCAAACCCGTTATAGCCTAAGCAGTGACAGGCTTGTGCCTGGGATGACCTATGGATCGTGAAGTACTCCAGAACTACAAACTTAGTTAGCTCAAGGCGAAAGAAAGTCTAGGTGGCAGTTTTAAAATTTAAAATCAGAAACGGATAGGTAGGTATCTTTAGAATTTGCCTCAGGAGATTTTAATACATAACACACACCATTACACCCTACTGGCTATACTGATACATAAAAAAACAATTTGCACAACTTACCCAAGATTGGGAAATTCACTGAACACAATATTTTTTGTGAAAGAAATAAAATATAAAGAAAATAATAATATAATAATAAAATCTAATATAATAATAAAATCTTTATTAAATCACTTATTGTATAACTTAAACAATTTAGGCAGTAAATAATTAAAATAGGAACAGAATGTTAAGGTGCCTGAGCTAGGATGTAAAAACTCCTGTGTTTCAGGCTATAGAAAGCTAAAATATTTCAAAAACAATAAAAACTCGCTAAGGAAAAAAACTTTTAAAAATGTAACTAATGCGAAAAAACACAAATTAATAAATCAATTAAATTAAAAGGTAAAATAAAATAAATATCGTATATTACACAAAACGACACTGACACTCTAAAATTTTACATTGATATTGACACAGTTTACAATCTGCTGATGCGAATACTGTATGTATGTCATGATTCATAAAAAATGTCAAAGAAGCTATACTAAATAAACACAACTTCAGTAATTTAAATTTAAAAGGTATAACAGGTAATAACAATAAAAAACAGAAAGAATTAAGTTCTAAAATAAACATTAGGTGAATTCGTAATCAATGGAGTTAATATACCTCCTTTCGGCCATTAGTTTTGCTGGGCAGTCAGGATCACCGGTCTTATGGTTGCTAGGGTTTTTAAAGCGCAAGCAGGTGGCACAACACGGGGGCTCTGCTTTCTTAGTGCACTCTTTTGTCGGATGTCCCAGTTTTCCACAGTGACCGCATGTTATGGTTGTCTCCCGACATGTTCTGGCCGCATGTCCATATTGCTGACATTGAAAACATCTCGTGACAAGTGTGAAGTCTCTGACAGGGCACGATGACCAGTTCACGAAAACTCTCTCCTGGGTTATCAGGGCTTTTCGATATAGTGCAGGTACTTCAATTACAAAATTGCAGGTCTCGGCGTCTTTCTTCCCCGATTTATGGCTTAATCTAATATTTTTTAAAAAGGCCTCAATTGACGTATCCTGTAGTTTTTCTGTCAAGTTTTGCTGGTAAATGCATTTTAGAACATCTGCCTCCTGCATCGCTGTGGGCACACCTATAACTATAATCCTTGGCTTGCGTTTATGAGGCTCATCAACCGTAAGGCCGGAGGTTGCTAGTTGCTCTATTTGCTTTAGCTTCTCCACGTCTTCCTTGCTGTCTGTGCTAATAATAACCCCGCCATTCTTTGTTTTTCGCACTCCTCTCACATGCAGTTTCATTTGCTCAGGGTTTATAATTTTTTGGACAAGGTTTTTAGTGTCTTCACTCGATTTAAGTTTGTCATTAGGGTAAATGACTACAGCACTTGCATTACTTGGGCGTATAAATTTATCAGCGCTTTTCTTCACCATATCAGCGAAAGACACTGATCCTGTGCTGGGTTTTGCAGATTCTTTAATCTGTTCCTTAAGGTCATGGAGATGCTGGGATAGATCGAGTTTGTCTTCGAGGGCTTCAATGGTTGTATGTGCGTTGACAGCTTTAGCCTTAAGAGATTGGTACTGAACAGCCATTTGTGAAGTCCCGTGAGAGATTTTGCGACAGAGGTTGTTGATCCTGAGTTTTTGGTCAGTGTTCAACTTTCCTTCAGAGGATATGTTGCAAACCTCTGTCAGGGCCTGCTCGATTGTCTTCATCCAATTTGATACCTCTGATGTTGATATAACTTCAAGTCCAGCATTCATTGGTTGGTGGCTCGGTGTAGGCGGAGGACTGCGGCGAATAAGGCCACTCCTATTGAAGGGACTACCTTCTTGCATTTTGATAAGTTATTGTCTTGTTACTTTACTACACATTATGCACTAAAACTAAATTCGCATGACTCGGAATTATTACTAATGTATAAGTAGGCCGCGAATTTTAATGCGCGATTATTTAATTTTATAAATCTTTATAAATACGTCCGTCCACATTGATGACCAAATAAAATAAATTACGTCGCAAGGTATATTGGTCCTCCTCGACACAGAGCGACGTGCGCCAGCTTTCAAAGCAAATCCAGTCTCCCCGCACGCCCGCTCGAATGTTCTCGACACGCGTCTGCGAGCCCCTCCTAGTCCGACCGGTTCTTTGGGCGATCCTATTATTGGGCTTGCCCACTCGAGCGTCGTCGAAAACGTTAAAATATAATTTAAAAATAAAATATTACAGATTTTAGTATTCCTAGTTGTAGTAAATTAAGTATTAATTGTAAATATAAATATTATTTTATTTGTAAATAAGTTATAAAGATTATTTGAAATTATACGAAGCCCGTGAGCACGCCATCTAGTTAGACATAGTGTGCCGTTTTAACGTAACTTGTTTTTGCCAGATTCAACGGTACAACGTCAGTCCATATGTTCGGAATTTAATTTCATAGTAGCCCCGTTTTGATTTCCTTCAGAATGCTGAAAAATGCGTTTTTTGCTTAATAAAGGTGAACGCACACTTATCCGAGCCGAACGCGTCGAACGAATCGAAGTCAAGGAGGCCTCGCACACATATCCGCACCAAAAGAATCGACCGAAAACAAAGACGAAGTAGTACTCGCGCGTTACGTTGTACGCAACTGATAAAATGCGAACGTATCGGTCGAGTCGATCTCATAAGCCGCGCCGAATTGATGACGTCATCTGAATTCATTTAGGATTTCTGGGGTTCTTTCAGATTCGGACGATTCACCTTAAACCGCCGTATCTTTTTTTGCGTAAACTTAAAAATTTGATTTTTGCACAACTTCATGGGACTATGGGACCACCGTAAACCTCAGTATACGGTTAAAATTTCAACTTGATACCTCCACGCATTCCCCCAAAAAAGGGTCTGGACAGACAGACTGACAACAATGTGATCTTATAAGGATTCCGTTTTTAGGGTTCCGTGGTAAACTACACGGAACCCTTATAGTTTCGCCATGTCCGTCTGTCCGTCCGCGCCTAGACGCTTGATGCTAGCTAATCTTTTTTTTTTTTTTAATTATCGTCAGAAAAATGCTTTGCAGCAGCCCCACCGCCCGGGGAATATGCGGTGGGGACTGTGGGACTTACCACTAAAAAACTGACGGGATGCCACTCGCCCCCTAAGTGACGGGGCCACGGGTACTGTGATACATCCGCGACCCCGCCAGGGCCGTCCGGCCAAAGTTAAACTGGCCGGACCCGCTCTCCCCGGAACGCCCCGTCAGCAGCACACCGCATCCAGGTGCACTGCCGACACCGAGGACCATTGCCCCCTCAAGACGACGGGCCTTCCCCGGCTCGCCGTCTCGGCTGGGCAAGAGTCCCCTCCATCTCTGCGGTCGCAACAACGTGCGACCGCTGGCCGGGCTCTGCGAGGCCCCTCTTCTTCAATTTTTTAACGAGGTTTTCTTCCTCCACCGCGCCTCCTGCGCCACTCCAAGTGCCACAGCGTCCACTACGTACTTAGTGGACTCTGTGACACTTTGCGCCACCGCGCACTCCCTCTTCCAGGGTGGTCTCATTCGCCCATGTGACCCAACCCTTAACGCCCCCCGCAGTGTCTGGGTTGGCGAGACCCAGTGTCTGCAGGGCCTCCGCGTTCCACCATACGGAGGTCGCCCCCGGTATCAACGGGTGGAGTAGGCCCGGACACCAGTCGGGGCGAAGACGCTTTTGGGGAGGATCAGCGAGCGAACGAGTCCACCACCGCTCATCATACAGACGGCCGAGACAAGCGCGGCCGGCTCCACCTCTTGTTGCTAGCTAATCTAGCTATACTCATATTAACAATGCTAACAAAGTGGTACCTACAACAATATTTGAAAAATATTTTTTTTGTGGTGGGAATTGTTTTTTTTTTTTTGTTTGAATTTTTTTCGCACCGACTCCATCTTGTGGTGTATTGTTAGATAGGTCTCTTAAAAACGTTGAAGGTGTGGGAAGATCATTTTCCGATACAATGATTCGTTTGCGAATTATTTACATTTAAAGTGTCAATTTTCGTTTTGCACGTTGCCCCCCCCCCCCCCCCTCTATCTCCGAAAGTCTTGAATTTAGAAATTAGAAAAAATCATGGTAGTTGTCCATATTGTGAACCTACAAGGATAGTGATAGTGAACCTATAATGAGATGAACCCACAATTTAGTTTTTCTCTTTCGCCTTCTTACAACGCAAATACCTATTGCTGCAATTTCAGCTGAATTCATGGCGCTTCCGTGTTAAGCAAATATCTTTTACAAAGTGATTATTTAAGCGCTCGTGTGAACAGTTCGAAAACAAAGCGGTATAAAAAGCTCCAAACGCTTTTTACGCAAATAGACCTGTAGCGCTAGGTTCTGATGTTTCAAAAACATTAAAGTTGCTTGTATATCGCATATAGTTTTCGGGCCATTTACCCAACCTAATACATTAGTTTGTGTCATCCTAGGTACTTGCATAGGTAGAAATTTAGGTATTTGTCTTTTCGATCCGTTTTGGACGAAAAGATAATTAGAGATAAAAAATTTACTTTCATGATAATAACGAAGTACTAACTAATATACATAAGCATTTTGTGTCATCTCTGTCCACGAAAATCCTGATATTTAATCAGTACCTAACACGTCACCCAACTAGCTCTAAAAAATATTACAATAAGTTAAATATATGTTAAGCGTTTCAAATTACTTATATCTGTTATTCAAAATATTTTGTGTCGAATTCATCCACGATATTTATTGATTATTTAATTTTTTATTACAACACTCTGTAAAAGCCACAAAAGAAAATGCAAGTTACTAAAGTTACGTCTATAAGATTATTGTAGTGTAACAAAACACTATTCATAATTTGTGCTGTTTTTATGCACGAAATCTTATTATTTCATTAAAAAATAACCAAACTTCGCGCGAAGGGCGAGCGCGGCGAAGAAAGCGGACGCGCGGGGGGGGGGGGGGGCAAACAAAATTCGCAAATTATAGTAGCGGCACGCTATGATGACCGTTTTGACGTTTGTCCACTCATGAAGTTTCGTATTAATTAACAAATTATTTGAAGGAGCAAATTGCTGTTCTTTATTGTCAATAGTGACGTTCAGTTAGTCATACAATTTATCGTATGTATGATTTTAGGACACATTTATTTATTACATTGATTTTAGCTATGTTATTAGAGTCCCGCGAACATTTATCCTTTATTTTTATATGGTGTACTTATTTACCACACAATTCGGCATAAGTTTTTTGAAATTTAAAGTGTGCATATAAAGTATGTATATTCATTTTTATTCCAATATTCAGTTCGTTCAAATATATTAAGTAAACATTTATATTTTTGTTTTATTAAACCTTTTTAATCATGTACATACTACTTGCAACAAAAACTTATCGATTTGATTATATTTTCTTCGAGAATAAATTGACATTTCACATCACTTTTGTAATACGTCAAAACGGCCATCATAGCGTGCCGCTACTTTAGTTGTGCGTAGCAGTTGTTCCAACAGGAAACGGTGATTATTTTTATCTCTATAGGTAGAAGAGGCACATATTTCGCACCCCCAGGGTAATAAAGACATAAGTGGTATTACGTCGAAATCCCGATTTTACCATATCTGAAAATACATTTTTTTTTTTCATATTTTTCTTGTTAAATGAATTATTATATGCAAAACTTTGTTTTAAAAAAAAACTGAATGTGTGATTTTCGAGAAAAAGGAATTTGTGATAAAACGCAAAGTATAAATTGACCAATAGGACATACTGAAGATTATGATGCTTTTCGTTAAAATTTAATACCTATACAAAATAAACAGTATGTAATAAATATTATGATCTTATTCCGATTTGTCATTTATAATGCTAGTCTTTATAAACACTATATTCATAAAAAATAATTTTAAAACTCGATTACCGCTTTTTTCCTCTAAGAATAATTTGTTGCACCGATTCACAACACTGAATACAGAGCACGGGGAGCCAACGGAGGCAACGTAAGGGTGAACACGTCTAGAAAGCAACTTTTCTCTGATGATGTTCCGCCACCTGTTCCTATCTTCGGCGGCGTGAATAGCTCCATAAAAGTCGAGAGCGGTGCGGATTTGGCCAGACCAACGCATTCGGGCCCCCCTAGGTATTCTATCGTCCCTTTGCTAGTGAAAATAAAGTCGTTTGAGGACGTCTTTACGTTTCCTGGCGATGTGGCCGAAGAATTCAAGAATTCTACGGAGGCAGATGGTAGAAAGCCTTGTAGATATATTGAGCTCTTTGAGTAATGATGCAATGATCCGTCCATGGGATTTACAGTAGTCTCCTCCATCCGCTTTCCTTGGGGTCCAGGTCTCGGCACCATATATGAAAATTGAGAACACCGGAGTGGTCACCAACTAGCGTTTTGTATTTATGGAGATGTTTCTTTCTACTCAAACTCTTTGTAGCTGTGACATAACATTCTTAGCCCAGGTAAGTGAAACTGTGAACTATTTTCTGGTTAAGCGCGCCAGTGACCTCTGGCTTCTGCGTGCGGTGTACCACCATGATCTTAGTTTTTGCTGTTTATGGAAAAGCCAAGTTCTTCACTGACCTGTTCCATTCTGTTCAGTAAGGTGATCATCTCGCTTTCGTTGGCAGCTAACAGTGTGGTATCGTTGGCGTAACGTAGTAAGTTCGTTATCTTCTCGCCACCAATCGTGACTACCTTCCCAGTTTTTGCAGGTACACCTTATCAATGTATTCACTATAAACGTTGAACTAAATGGGAGTCAGTACCTGCCTTACTCTCTTAAAAGTCAAAACTGAAAGGTTGTGACGTCAGTTTATCGACTCATATGATTTCCTGTTTGTTGCAGTATAGTTTCTGCAGCAGCGCAGTTAGATGCGGCCGCACGCTAAGCTTCGTTAGAATTCTCGACAAAAGTTTCCAGTTGACGCAGTCGAAGGCCTTACCGTAGTCGACAAAACACATAATGTTAGGCGTGTTGAACTTTTATGCTTTTTCAATAATAATAAATAAATATATATATAGGGACAATTCACAAAGATTGAGCTAGCCCCAAAGTAAGTTTGAAACTTGTGTTATGGGATACTAACTCAACGATATTATATTTTATAACAAATACATTTATAGATAAACACAAGACCCGAGGCCAATCAGAAAAAGTTCGTTTTTCATCATGACCCGACCGGGATTCGAACCCGGGACCTACTGGGTGGCCGTCTGGCGTGGTAACCGTTACGCCACGGAGGTCGTCAATAAGTTGTTGGAGGTTCAGGATTTGTTCGCGTGTATCCTTTTCTTTCACAAATCCGGCTTGTTCTCGCTGCATTTGCCAATCCAAAAAACGTAAGGTTGCGATTGTTCAGTATGTGGCGCAAGGAAGATTTTGCTGCCATGAGAGATCAGAGCAAGAGTGCAATAGTTGTCGCATTTTCTGGTCGGCCTGACCAGTCTTTGGGCCAGTCGCCATGTCGCCAAGTGTAGGTGCAGATTTTGTGCAATAAGTCGATGAACGCGTCGCCTAAAGCCTTCAGTATTTCTGACGTAATGTGATCTTGTGCTTTCCTCTTTTTTAATTTGTTTATTGCCGCTTTGATTTCAGAACGTAGTATGGGTGGTTTGGTTGCTGATTCGGAAGATTCCAATTCAAAGGCGTATCATTGTTGATAGCAGGTTCTTTATAAAGGTCTTCGCAGTAGCTACACCATCTTTCGGCTATGGGTTCAAGGTCGTGTATTGGGTTACCGCGAGCATCTTCAATCACCCAGGAAGTTTTTGGAGAGCGGGCGAACTTTCTTAAAGAGGTCTCTCGTGTGAAGTTTAAGGGCCAATGTACTGACTGTGACGTCAGGCGGTGGGCATTCTTTTATCGTCTCTTCCAACGTGCTCTGAAAGATCGACTGTTCCGGGGGCTCCAAGGTCTGGGCTTAGGTGGTGTTTTCCTTTTGGGAGCCTTTAGACGAGCAGTGAAAGTGGCCACAAGTAGGTTGTAATCTGAGCCGCGCCCAGCACCGGGAAAGGTCTTTACATTTTTTTGGATCTCCACCGTGTGTTTATTATAATTTAGTCAATTTGGTTTGAGGAAATATTGCCGGGGACTACATGTGTAGAGGCGTTTTGCATGGTATTAGAAGCAGGTGTTTATAATGCTTAATTTTCTTCCAATGCAAAAGTCAAGAAGTCTTCCTCTATGTTTCTAATGCCGAGACCATACCTTCCTACAACAGATTTTGAGTGATCGTCGGTCTTACTATTTCCCAACTTTGCGTTCCAGTCACCAAGGATTATAGTGGTTTCCTGATTGGGTATTGATTGAGATGAACTCCCTATATGCTTATCATCAATTTATTATTACCTATTAATGCCTTATTAAAAGATTTAATTTAGTCTATGTGATACGAATGCTATTCCTATGCATTACCAAACATTTTACCTCCTTTGAAGGTTCATTTGTCGATACCATGCTTATTTGATTCATCTGTAGAAGATTAATTACATTTCATTTTAAATTAAATAAAATTAATAAATGTTTATTTTAAAACTGCCAATAGGTTTAACGATAACAATAGATTTTTAGTTGAATTTAATATAAAATATTTCAATAAATTAAAAGTTGTACATGAACACGATTTATTTATTAATAAAAAAAAAAGTCTTATAATATAAAAAAACAAACGTATTTTTTTTGTCTTTTTATTTATTAAAGTTTGTATTTGAACACGTTTTTTTTATTAATAGTACGTTATTGTCGTACTCTGTGATTGTATTACATTAAGTGTTTTGTTTTTTTATTAATAAAAAAATAATAAGTCTTGTAAATAAGACAAAAAATATATAATTATGTTATTTTTATGAATCAAACCAAGTTTGTACCTATTCTGATTATTTTTTTCTAGATTTGAATGAATATAGGAAACTTTAGGTAGATAAAGTTAATATTTACCAAAAGTACATTGTTTTTTCAGTATTGTTATTATTAAATAGTATATTTGTAACCATACAGACATTAATTATTATTGTTTAAAAACAAATAGTTCATGTGAACATTTCGTTGCTCTTTATTTACTTTTGATATTTAACTAATTCCTTGGTATTAATAAGAGATATGGATGTCACATTTTTAATTACCTATATAATGGAAAACATCAATATCATTACCTATTACATAAGTGCTTTTGACAAATATTTAAATTGAAAAAAGGAGTAAGTAACTGATATGGCGCTAAATAACAAATTTGACACAGGGGAAAAATGGAGTAAGTTTAGTTATTCTCGCAAAATTGTTTGGTACTATAAAACATACTTTTTGTAATATACATTATTTTGTAAATAAATTTGGCTCAAACTCGAAAACTTAGTATTTTATATTTAAAGTCCATTTTGATAACTAGTGTAATATTTTAATTTTCTTATTTCTAAAAAACCATAAACTATTGAACTGACTTGAAAACAACCACCAATGCAATATTTTTTCTCCTTTTTTTGATGTTAAAATCATTCTTCTACGATTAAAAATAAAGCTTTTACTGAAAAATCTACTTTTTCGGGTTACGTCCTTTTCGAATTGAATGAGGGTGCGATTTGTTCATCATCATGATATCGTAGGTACCGAACGAACTTGTGTGCGTGCGTAGCGTATACCCCCGCCCATCGCCGCCTGCGCGCGTACGCCCGTTTCGACCGAAATTATTGTTTTGGTGTTTTATTCATTTATAACGTGCATGAAATTGACACAAATTTACAATGTAGATTTTTCATGCATTTATGATATTAAATATGTGAACTCTAATGACTGTAATATTTTTTTGCAGCGTTACTAGCTTTAAATAGGAAAATAATTGAAAATATTAACATTGCATGTCTTAATTTGGCACAAATTTATTTATTGGCCTTAAGTAAGTGATCTGAGATAGGAAATAGTTATACAACCAATTGTAATTTTTTTTTTGTACTGTTATTACATATTGACCCTATTTCAGTTTTGCTCTGGCCGAAGATGACACAAACTGGGTTTGTACACTCCGCAGGCTATCCCAGATATGATACCATAATTATTTTAAACTTTAAATTAATTTTGTCAGTTTTGATTTAATTATGTAAAATCAACCACAAACCATCGAATTGCGGAAAATGCAAGTGACAGATCTGACACAAAACGCAATAATAAGGTTCTTAGGTACGTCCGTGTCCACAGGCGAGAAATCAACAACTTTAGAGTTTTTGAAATTTATGACCTCATTTTAGCCCAGCGCTATCGGTCTAAAACGCTTATTTAAACTCCCGTGCGAATGATGCCTTAAGTTCCTATTCGTATCTAAAATCAAAATAGATAGATTTTATATATTTGTTAAAAAAAAAAATAATAATTTTACTTAGCTTTTACGTTATTCGTTTTGATAAAACTATTAATATTTTTGACTTTCGGTCGAAAATCAGAAATCTTTTGAAGCATCATATCCACTATTATGTATTACGTAATATTAACCTAAATATAATAAAATAATAGTAAGTAATCATTTTTGTAAGCACTAACAAACGACATACTCCGTACCTTGTCGGTACATAGACATATTTACTTACAGTATTCGTTTTTAATCATATCAAATACAAATATTTTTGTTCAAAAACTTATAGGTAAATGTTTGTTAACTGTATCCATTTCTTAGAAACATCAATGATTTTTTTTGTTTCAGGCCCTATATCAAAACGACCTAAAGTATTAACTGGCAGCTCAGCAACGAAAAACTGAGCTGAAGCGATAAAGAAAGAAGTATATCGACATAGTCGTAGGGGTCGAATAATGTGGTCGGGCATGCGCCCGGTGGGTATGTGCATCGGGCCGTGTACTTAGTATCAGGCTATGCACGTGTGGTGGTCGCGGGTGGCGCTTAGCATGCGCGTGTGCTGCGTCACCACGGTGCTGGCGGCGCTGGCGCTGCGTTCCGTGGCCGAGCCAGCTCCACGCCGGTATCCAGCGGAGTGGCGCGGCGGCCGCGATCTCGCGCGTCCGCGCCCCCTTCACGAGCTATTTGAGGACGCGGCGCCAGAAGTGCAACGGTCATACCAGCCGCCGCCCATGCCGTCCGGCACACTATACAAGGAGCGCCGGCGCGCGCGCACCAACAAGCGCGCCCCCCACATGCCTTCAGAAATTGCCAGCCAAATGATGTTGCGAGCCTCACGCTCCAATCGCGTCTACGACGTACCCCAAATAGGTAAGTGTTTAAGAATAATTTATTACTTACTATTACGACAGTGACGGTGACGTTTGGTCACTTCCACAGTGCGGCCACTGTAATACATTTATATATTTATATATATGAGTTTTCATGTAATCGCATGGCATCGCATCGCAGTCGCCTTTCCTTAAAAATTTAAAAAATGTCATGGAATATGACACAAGAACTATACTCGTGGTTTTTAGCATATTAATTTTTTTGGCTTGTCCTATTTAAAAATAGATTGTATTCAAAGTTACAATAAACAAAAACTTCATCCCAATTCGATACCCAGTGTGTAGTTGAAGATTTTTAGCAGTTTTGTTGTAACAGATCGTGTCACGTAATGCGTCGTATTATGTATGCTACGCCGCCTACGCGCTACGACTTTTGTAACGCGTAGACATCGTAGCGCCATTCAACAGAAGATCGATCGAGCGCTCAAATTTTTAATATTCTGTTCTTAGAAAGCATAATATAATAAATATTTAAATAAAGTCAATATTTAAATAGAAATAATATAATGTTATCCATGATGAATTATTTATCTTGAATATCACTGAAAAAAAGTATTTTTGCAAGCAAAAAAAAGAATGATGGTGTAAGAAAAGTTACAAAACATGTGTTACTTCGATGTGACGTGAAGACAGTGATTATATTCAAATTCTTACATTCAATAACGCGTGATCCTCAAAATACATTACATCAGAATTCAGCGAGCATAATCTCTGGAAAGCGGAACGGGGCGTAACGTGTTCGACTCCAGTCAGTCAATGATAATCTAATTTCTGCGGATATTCACGGTGATTTTGTGCACATCTGACACATGTCACTGGAGCCTAGTTTCGACTTTTGTCAGTATATGGCGTTTCTCATGTTCTCGTTTAATAACCAAAACTGGTGAAAATGGGCATAAATCTCCCGTTTATTTTTAATTGACAGTCAATTCGTCATCAAGTGGCTTGAAAAACTACTAAAATAATAATACTAATACCTTTCGTTCCTTTTACATTTGGTTATAGAATACTACCGCTACACAATTTACTCCAAAATTTTCATCAGAATATCGGAAGTCTATTGTTGCCAAAATGGGCAGTTAACTGTTTATTACGGCATCTTTCTTCAATTACGCTGAAACAAGATTTTTCGCCTTTAATAATTTTAATAACGTGTTTGAATAACCGGAAACCTGGAGTATTTCAAAATTAAACGTCGTTGATGCGCCCAGTAGACTAATTTAATTATCTTTCGTGGGCTGTCGCAAAAATGTTCTAACCTAATTTTTTAAGCCCAGCGCGTCGCTAAACTTGGGTTTCATCAAATATTACTTTAATGAGATATCTGACTAAATTGTTTATTTTAATTATATTCTACATTTTAACAACTTTACATAGATAAATAAAATTAATAACATAAATAATTCATTATTTTCAATTAAAAAATATTTCATTAAAATATCATGAAGGAACCGTATAAGTCCGATTTAAAACTTTCTTTTCAAAACACGGTGTAACTTGCAAGACTTCTATGAGAAACTGCAGTTTACAGTCACCTTTAGTAATTAAAAATAAATACACTTGAGTCGTAAGTATTTCATTATTGTTTGTTAAAGTTTACGTTGTGTTTTCAAATAAAAAGGTTGTTGACTGCATTAACATTGAAAGTCGTAAACAAAGCTAAGTATATTTCAGTGTAAATAAAGTATTTACTTATCAAAGTAATATTCTGTAACATTTTATTGACTTTGTTTTTATTGTTTGTTATATATTCATTTGTTATCTATTCAGTTGCATTGCATGCTTTCTAAATAATATTACATCAATGAATTTGAGGAATATAAAGGACTTCGGAAACATTATGTCCAATCTAAACAGTAAACATTATTATTTTAATAAAGAAAACGTTTATAAAAAGTCGTTTTAAAGCATTATTTTATATATTTGAAAATAAATGTAAATTCTCAAAGTAATAAACGAACGTGGAACCCGATTCACCGAGAATCTGTAAAATTGATTAGAGAAACATTTCTTTTGATCATTTACATTTTCTGCAGATATTGTTGTTGCCATCGGCTTATTTCTGCGTGTAATAAACGTAATTTATGATATTAAATGTGATACCTTTGTACCAATAAAATCAATTGCAGGGTATCGTTAACGTTATTGGAATTGTATAAAAAACCGGGCAACTTCGTGTGGGGGCCACGTACAGAGTTGCGTTGCGTATATAAAAGCAATGTTATATGCACGCGAAATTATAAAGATTCCTTTTTAACTATTTCTATTAAAATGTAATGTGTTTAACTTTATTAAATGAATTATACTTTATTTGAAATTTGTTATTTATATTTAAAGTATTAAATTAAAGAAACGATTGTTCTCGTGACTACGTCTGAATTGTTCTCTTTCCGAAAATAGTTTCACCTCATTTAAATATAGAGCGAATGTTTTCGAATAACTATTTGGGGTAGGATAGATGTTATATGGCCAACTGCAAAAATAACTTAATTATTGACTACGAAATTTTTTTGTGCAACTTGCCGAAACTCGGTAGAAGCACAAGCCGTAAAATCGCTCTTGCCATCGCCTTTTCAGTGCTCTCGCAGTTGTTAAACCTAACAGGGGCCGTACCATGACAGCTTGAAACAAAACAAGAACGGCTGTGTAAGGGAGACAGCGCAATACATGTTGTAAGGCGACGTTTCGTTTACACAATCGTTTAAGGATAGTTATAAAAGGTCGTGGTACGGTCCCAGCACCAACTTTTCAATCTGCTTCGCTCCTCCTCCGCCTACTGCTCTACCTTCGGGGAAGGGGACTAATAGAGGGCTCGTAGAGTGTAGCCGGTCTCCGCCATTGAGCTCCGCGCGCCACGTACGCATCGCCGCTACGTGCCACAGTTACCAATGCCCAGAGTTGCCTATTTATTCTTACTTCGCAAACTTTTCGCTAAATATAGCCCTCCATTCTCACATCCGAGCACATTATCTTCTTTTATCATTGTGACAACTCGTATTTATTTATAATAGAGAACATAAAATCCTACGCGTTATTTATTACAACGTTGTACATTTTGTTTAAGTTTAAAAAAAAACAACAAATCAGTTGCATGTTACTCATTACGTAAAATCCATACATTCTTCCTTAAATTTAAGAGCCGCGCTCTTGTCGGTGTAGCAGCCTCCATCTCCCTCTCTCCTGTACAAGCTCCTTCACCTCTCTAAAAGACACGAGCGACGCCAGCATTATATTTTAGTAATTTTGATGCATAGTAAATATACTATTTATTTATTTTGTACATAGAAGCGGTAATATTATAAAACTTCATGTATAAAAAAGGTATATAAATGAAAGGATGAAAATAATCTGCAATATCTGACCGGGATGAAGTCGGTTGCGCCCCTGAGGGCTTAACCCAGGATAAAAACAGAATTTTACAAGTTATATTTAGAAAATTAAGTAAACCCTGAATTAAGTAGCGAAACGTTTCAACATGACTGTATTAAGAATCCGGTTGCGAGTCCCCCGACAATAAGGGTAACTTAAGACGAGCTATCAGACCTCCATACGTGCTCATTAAAAGTTAATAAAAGGACCTCATTCGAACACCGTTAAATAATTTCGTTGTTCCGTACATTGTACACTAACTGCTTGTCTTTATACCTACGAGATAGGTGTACATGGAGTTAATAATAGCTTACATAATGACTCATTACTTTAAGGGTGTAAAAACCTTCACAAAGTATTTTGAAGTAAATTATGTAGGCAATGTTCCGATTAACGTAGGTACCAATAATTTTTTTAAACCTTTCTCGTGGGATACGCGCAAACGTGGTGTGGTTTTCCTAGTAATAGATAAAATAATGATTTGTTTGTAATATACAAACAAAATAATTTATTGGCCATGGATAACTTATAAATTAATTCCATGCAGTACATGGTTAGAACTTACAAGGTGCCTTTAAATTCTATTAAGAAAAATCAATATTTTCATCCTCAAAATGATCTTTGTATGTGCCATAACGCCCTTTTCTAATATGTTTTGCTTCATTACAGTTATTTTTCAGCTTGAGAAAGTTCTAACAACGTTGTATTTCTTGAAGTAATGTTCAATCATAACTGTTGATTTACGTCTCGTTACTGCCTCTTTGCCTGACGCTGAAATATTTTCTACCAAGACAAAATCCTTGCGACACACCCTCTCTAGAATGAATAACGCAGTCAAGATTAAAAACTTTATAGCAGTCTGGCATGAAATTACAGTAGTATGACTAGAATAATATTACTCCTTAAGGCACTTCTAAGGTCTTGGTGAGCATCTAAGGTAATAAAGTTGAAATCGATACGAGTAGGGCGAGCGACATAAAATCTGTAGTTTCCTGGACGTGGCATTGCTAATCTGGATGGGAAAACTTAAGAAGTTTTATAGCTTGTCTTCTGATTACCTATGTATCTGTCCTAAAAATGTACGTTTATATGAAAGTATCTATGTATAATGTAATTTTGATTTGTATTGGACACAATTTCATACATCAATTGTATCAAATGTAATGTTCTAATACACGATTCTCGAATTAGGAAAGGTTTTTTTTGTTATAAAAGCAAGGTTCTTATAAATTTATGCATTATGCCATTGAAAGTCTTGTTAAAATCGGTTCATTTGCTTCAGGAGATTAGGCAAACTACATATGCATAGGTATAAAATAAATATTGAAATTGTCCTTTTACAAACAGACATTTTGTTTCAATATTATTTGGATATTACTCGTCTACTTAAGTGAATTTAAACATTATGTCATTTTAAGTTTCAAAGAATTTTAACAGACCTTAATGTTGTGTCACAAAGTTAATAAAGCGAAAATATTTTATGATATAAAATAACAAAGTTTTAACAAAAAATAATGTCATCAACGTCTTATGAAATGTGTGGGCGGCGTATAATGTAAATGATGAGACTATTCAATCATAATGATAATCTATACATATAAAATGCTTTGTCCTGACTGACTGACTGACTGACTGACTGACTGACTGAGAATCAACGCACAGCCTAAACCGCTCATCGTAAAAATCTGAAACTTAGCAGGTGGACCTATTATATGACGTAGGCGTCCGATAAGAAAGGATTTTTCGAAATTCGAACTCTAAGGGGGTGAAAAAGGGGGGTAAAGTTACTATGGGACAACTTGATTCCTTGGTCCAATCTACTTCAAATTTCGCATAAAAATTATTTAAGAGAATTGATGGAAGATGTGATTCTTATTTTATTGAAATTCTTGAAAAATATGTATTTTGTGGGTAATTTTCTTCGATTTGATATCAATACTCATACTCCTTAGTGCTTTTGATTCAATTACATTTCATTTTGACACATCCGTGAAGTGTGTCATCTGTCATGTAATATTTTTATAAATTGTGAATATTCTAACAAAATGATTTCATAATGTCGTCGTACTATTTATTCTGTTTGTGATCTCGGAAAACAGCTAAAATTTTAACTATGTTTATAGCGGAATCATATTCATCGATAATAAACAGTAAGTAATTAAATATTAAATTTATAATATTTGACAGGGTTCAAGTTAAATTGGTCAATGGTTAAATGGCATATTGATATTGTCTCTTTCCCACTTATAGGAAATCTCATTACGTCGACTCGCTCTAATATTTCGTAGTGTTGTTGTAGGGATGGTTGTAGGCTGAGGTTGTAGGTATTGAAATACCCATATACTTATACATTTTTTTTACGGAAGTGGTTGGAAAACAAGCTCAAGGAATATGGATCATTTGATATTAGGTGATTACCGTCGACTATGGAGCACATAGATTCTAGGGTCCCTGACCCGTTGCCGACCTATAACAGGAAAAGACAGGATATATAGCGAGAAATAGTATAAGGAAGGAGTTAGATTTTTTTATACCACAAAGGTGGCAAACAACAATTTCGGATATTTCACTCTCCGAACGAAACGCATTGCTGCTTCACATCAATATTCTGTATAAGGGTGGTACTTCACCGGTCGGGCTAGCCTATTTCATAAACGCCCACTCCAAAGATTGTAATGAGAAGTATTTAAATAGAAAAATAATCATGTATACATATGAAAATGTTTTGTCTTGACCGTAGAGACCTGAAATTTGGGTGTGTGATGTAGGCAACCGATAAGAAAGAATTTTTTGAAATTCCCACGGGAAAGCGGGATAAACGCAAACGAAGTTGCGCGGGTTTCTCTAGTTTTTCATATAAATATTCTTATTTGGTTTTATTTTCAAAACATTTAGTCAGAAATCAGATCACCGGGTGGGCCGGTTTTGTAACTCAATATAGTTTTTCAATGTTCTTGCTTTTTCAATTAGATAACAAATTGTAGAACGATTTTGTAGAATATGATAAAAAAATCTTATATCTGGAAAAATCTAATTAAATAAAACAACACATTCGAGTTTAGCAATGACGTCAGCGAAATGTTAGTTAAAGTTATTTTTGGTCGTTAAACCAAGTTTTATATAAATTATACTAACTCGGAAATGCATGAATACAGGATTCTCCATCAGCATATAAACGAGCTTACACCCTAGTGTAATATGAACAAATGTGAGCGACCACGACCGCCGGCCGTTGCCGGGCTTGTTAATCGTCGGATGACACAGTACCATAGCAACTGACAAGTATAGTTTGCATTCCAATTATTTCCAACAGGGTCCCTGTTCTATTCATTGTTATTCATCACGACACTTTGGTAAGCACTTACTATGACCGTCGTGTGTTTCGACCTGATTAATGTATGTTCGTATAACACGTAGTGCAACAGTATTTTTTTAATGTTGTACCTATTTAGAAACATAGAAATATTCTCAAGGCTATTAATATTTTAATTTTAATCTATAGTAGGTAAGCATACGATAGACTTATCATTGCACGCAATGGTCTCTTTTTATAAGAAATCCGATGGACTATATTAGTATTAGTCATTTACAAATTATTACTGAAATATATTTTGCAATGCGCATTATGATATTTAAATTTATTACTGTAGACTAAATTACAAGATAACAGTTTGTATCTCATAACATTTCTCCATCGAACTCTTCTTTTAAAACTCACAAGTCAAGGTGGTGGTAGTTTATAGAGGAGCTTATTTATTTATACAGTATACTATTGATAATAAGTACAACATGAGGAGAGAATTTACTCTCTAAAATAAACGATTTCACTTCATTTCAAGAGTTTTCGATTATTGACGCTGTTTAACAAAAGCATGATAGGCAGAAGGCGTGTAGGGTCCCAGTGTATTGGGGTGTGCCACCTGCCAAGGCGCCTCATCTATCCGTCTTAAGCAACAGGTCCATTAACTACTTCCGACAGCTGCTTCAGCTGTACACCTGTTAACGAGGATAAATTAACTGCTTACATTTTATTGCGCAACGGAAAACTATTTTTACACAAACTCCTTGTGTCTTTATTATGAATGTTCGAAATATAATCTAGGCCGAAGAAGATCGCTCCCTACGACCAGACCTCGGACCTCGATTTGAAAAGGATTTAGATGGAATATTTGAAATCAGTATTATAGGTGGCTATCCTATCGCCTACGCTTAAGTAAACCCAATATACCATATCCCATTAGTCGTCTCTACACAACAAACTATAACAGATTATTCTCTTTGCTGTAAGTCCCAAATCAACATGGGACAAATTGTTCAAAAATACATAAAAATATCCGGATTTTGAAGTTTTCTATGCATTTTTTCACGACACAGTTGGGTAATTAAGTGGTAAGCTAACCTGGTTTTATTTACACATCACGATCACTGCTGTACATTAAGAATGTCATTTACTAGTTCTGCTTTTTAGGTTATTCCCTAAAGATCTTTCTTGTGTGTCGCGGGATAACTGCTATGTTACAAGTGGGATCATTTTGGTCGTTCGGAGATCGAGGAAAAAAGGGAATTACGACTGGGTGGAGTTTAATCGCATTACTATTTTACGAAGAGACTGATTTCTACATAAAGTAATACCTGTATTTATAATATTAGTAAGTAATCCTTACTTATATTATAAATGAGAAAGTGAGTTTGTTTGTTTGTTTGTTATTCCTTCACGGCTTGACTAAGCAGCCGATCATTATGAAAATTGGCATACATATTGTTAGGGGTACAGAGCCCAACATAGGTTACTTTTTATCCCGTGAAAGTATGTCGTTCCAACAGGAAAATAATTTTTCTACTATAGAGGGCGCTGTATCGGCCAACAGATGGCGCCACAAGTCGCGCTATGGGTTGTTTTGTTGTCAAACGAGATCTATACAGTCATAAAATTAACGCGAGCGAAGCCGCGGTGAAAAGCTAGTACAATATAAACTAGAGAATAAGTTAGGCTTATCTTGGAGTGGACACGCATTTTTCGAAAATACTTTTTTTTTAAGGTTAACGAACGTCGTTAATTTTCTTTTTTCCACTCATAGTATTTTCTTGTCCCGCTGGTCAAATTTATGATTAGAAATATGTAACTTCTATTAATCCTGGTAGGATTTCAACTAAAAACTAATCGCTTGATAGGTTGATTTTCTAACCCCGAGCTATCCCTCTGAGCCTGCCGTAACCACTCTATGAAATTGATTGGCAAGATATCATTAAAATGATTTTTCTAACGATGCGCGGAAAAGTATCTCTATGGCGACGGAATTATTTTAATGTGAACTTTTGGATTCAGCCACTGCTTGATAGTAGAATCCGAGATAAAATAAATAAATGCTTATAAAAAGTAAAAAAGGGCCGGTTGCTCTCCGGGAGTGCCGGCAGAAGTGAAAACTTAAACATCAACGTTGTGCATTTTTGAATATTTTGGAATGGTTAGGGAATCTTACGCTTTATCAATCAGGCTACGGATCTGACGCGAGTTTAATATTTTTTACCCATCTAAAAAAAAGTGCCAAGCGCTGCTAAAGAAGTTTTCACTTCAAATTTTACAAGAAGCTAATGTATTAATATATATAGTTTGAGTGTGCTACAATTAATACAAATAAACGTATGTTCTATTCTATTCTAATAAGTGTTACATAAACTCTCTATTGTTACGAGTTTAATAAGTTTGTCTTGTGTCGTTTTAGTTCACAGAGATTTTATATTATTTCTCTAGTCACTTTACAGACGTGAGACGTTACAAAGTACGCTGCATTTTCATGTTGTTGAAAAATGAATTAAATTTTCCATGCGTCGACTCAGCCCTCAATCGCTGTCAATAAACTAGTATGTACAATATTATTACTTATTAATATTATTACAATATTATATGTACAATATTATTATTATGTACAAACAATATTATTAACACTTTAGTCTTTTATTTCTCACTTTAAACTCGCAAACTATTATTATTTCACACATTCGTTACGTACACCGTCGTCCATCTTATATCTCACATAACTTCTCATTCCTCCCACTCTCATGCCCTCTCATTCACACATTCCATACTCTTCACACACTTACCGTTCCCATTCATGCATCATTCGCTCCACACTCGGCCGTCCTGATCTCATGGCTGTCCTCAGACATGCTACTGAGGTTACAGTTTTATAATCCTTCATAAACTACATTTTACTTCTATTACCTTATTACATAAACTATCTTTAAATATAAATGCTGGTTGACACATATTTACTGCTTACATTATAAAAATTATACGATTATATAACTTCTTAATGAAATAACTGTATTTAAGTCCTAACAACATGAAGAGAAAAAAAAACTGAAATAATTAAATAGGTTTAACAGCATGAGAAAAAAAAAGTATTTGCGTTTGCCCTAGCACTAAAGTTATAGTTAGTTACATGAATATAACAATAGGTAGATCGTAATGTTCCATACATGAAATCTTATATTTACGTTATTTATTTACTTACTTTTAACTTCTTAAACTGACAAAATACATTCTTTTATCCTTGACGTGTAAATATGGAATTTGGTTCTAATTTAATTAACACACATGCATCTCTTTCACACATGACATGACCAACATATGGGTTTTCCTACGATCATAGCAACACAAAACAATAAAAAACCCGGATTTTAATCATTACTCGCTTATTGGCCATGGTTTCATGTAGTCCGCTGCAGTTGAAGTTTTGATTGGACCTTCTGCATGATAATCAACTTTTTCCACATCATACCTATCATTCCGCTTAACTTTTGTAATCTTGTAAGGGCCTAAAAATTTTGGTTTTAATTTTGTACCTACCCCATATTGAGTTCTCTTGATGGCTACTATATCATCTAAATTATATTTCCTACTATGTTTTCTGTTCTTGTTAAAATTACTAATATTTTCTTCCTGAATTTTCAAAATCTGCTCCTTAGCCTTTATGCGAAGTTCTTCTCTTCCGTCCTCAAAGTTTTCTATTTCTTCCTGTCGTAATAAGTCGTAAATTTCTGTATCTCTATTCTTCATTTTCACTCCTGTTAACAATTTAAATGGTGTCGTGTTTACACTTCTGTGAAAAGTACTATTTAAAGCGCGCTGCACACGACTTACCTGACGATACCATAAGGTGGGTGTCTCAATACATAATTTCGTCAGCACAGATATGAGAGTACGGTGTACACGCTCCACCTGACCATTCCCTCGGGGTACTCCCGTAGTAATCTTGATATGGTTTATATTCTCTGCTTTGCAGTATTCGCTGAACTCGTTACTGGTAAATGCAGATCCGCGGTCCGTTATAAAACGTGAAGGGTTTCCAAATGTTTGTTGTAAAATCCTTATTTTATCTATAGTCTCTGAAGCAGTCAAACCTTTTGTTGGGAATAACCACACAAACTTTGTAAATGCATCAATACATGTAAGAATATAGTTATACTGTTTCTTCGTCTCAGTCATCGGGCCAATGTGGTCCAAATGAATTGTATACAGTGGTAACTCGCCTTTATCTATAACATGCAAAAAACCTTCCTTCTTACCACCTTTATTTACTGCCAACAAACAAGGAATACACGTGGATATATAGTGTTGTACTTTCTTCTCTAAGTCTTTTATGTAGTAATCTTTAGATATAAGTTCAATCGTCTTCTTGGTAGAAAAATGACCAATAGAATGTGCTTTCTCAATAATACTTGTCTCCATACTTTTTGGTATAACTAAATGTTTCTGTTCCCCTTTATACAATACACCGTTCTGTAAAAAATAATCATCATAAGGTTTTTCTTCTAGTATAGTCATAATTGCTTTCAAAGTCTCGTCAAGCTCTTGTGCCTTCTTTATGCTATCACAAAAATTTATAGACATTACAGCCACGTAGGGGTTTCGACTTAATGAGTCTACATGTCTCATTTTATTTCCCGATCTGTGTTCTATAGTAAACTGAAATTCTTGAAGAAACATGGCCCATCTAGCAATCTTTGGACTAAGATCCTTCTTCTTAAGTGTCATTTCTAAGGCTTGACAGTCCGTTACAACTTTAAACTGTATCCCATACAAATAGTGTCTAAATTTCTTTATACTCTCGATGACAGCCATTGCCTCCAGTTCATAACTTGAATACTTCATTTCTTGTTCAGATGTCTTCCTGCTCATATAGTATATAGGATGTAAATTACCGCTTTCATCTTTTTGCATGAGTATCGCAGCACATGCAAGGCTTGAGGCATCTGTATGCAATTCTGTACTGAATCTTGGGTTAAAAATTCGTAAAATAGGCTCACTTGATAACATCCTCTTCAGCAAATTAAATGAGTTTCGTTCCTTTTCGTCAAACTGAAAAATAACATCTTTTTTTAATAAGTCCGTCAGAGGACTGGCAATTTGTGCAAAATTTTGTATGTATCTCCTAAAATAAGAAGCTAACCCGATGAAGCTTTGGACTTGCTTGGTTGTACGTGGTTCTGGGAATTTCATTACTGCCTCTGTCTTCTCTGGTGACGGTTTAACACATCCATTTTCAATAACATGCCCCAGGTAAGTAACTTTTCTCGTAATCAAGTCGGTTTTTTTCCAATTTATCTCAAGTCCATATTGTGAAGCAATCTTTAATACTTTTTCCAAACGTTCTAGGGCCTCGGGTTCGTCTTTTGCTTGTATTAATATATCATCTATGAAAATTACAACTGAGCCGTCTGAAATCATCTCCCTGAAAATAATTGTAATGAACCTCATAAAATAATTCGGGCAAATAGAAAGACCAAAAGGAGCTTTCAAAAACTCATATTGACCACGCTGGGTTACAAAGGCCGTGTACCTCCTGGATTCCTCACTGATTTCCAAATTAAAAAATCCATTCTTCAAGTCTAATATGCTGAAAACTCTGCCTTCACACAGTTTGTCCAAACAGTCGTCGATTAATGGTAATGGGAAAACATCTCTTATAATTTTTTGGTTAATCTTTCTGTAATCAACACACAGTCTCAATGAACCATCCTTTTTCCTGACATGAACCAAGGGACTAGAATATTCCGAATGACTCACCTGAATTATTCCTTTATCTAACCATTCTGATATCTGTTCCTCTTCTTCTTGCTGCTCTTTCAGGGATATTCTTCGTGGACGCTGCATTACAGGAATGTCATCTTTAAGCACTATCTTCATTTTAATTGGGGGTTCAACAACCTGGACTGGCTCATACATCTTAACCAAACTACGTACCTTGTTCTTTATTGCTTCGCTTCTAATATGATCTAAAAAAGGAACACCATAGGTTATGTCATAGTCATTCATCAAACAATACAGCCAATCATCCCGTTTTGGTCGTAACCACACTGTACTATCACACATAAACATAGCAACATTCTTCAAAAAATCATTACCGAGAATGATTTTAAATGGCATACTGCCATTAGGTACAACATAAAACAAAACATCGTAATAACTTCGATTGTCGATCGATATTGTCGTCGTTAAAGTACCACAAGATTTTACCTGCGCATTTCCTAGGCCACACAACGTAATGTGTTTGTATTCATCACTTTTCGGCAAATTAAGTTGATCGTACAACCCTTCGGTTAATAAATTGACATCGCTACCTGAGTCTATTAATGAATTAGCCGTTTTTCCGCATATTTCCACAATTTTAACCGGTTTTAATTTCTTTTCCTCACTTAATAATATTTTCCCCGTGTTTACATCGCAAACGTCAAATTTTTTCCTGTCGGAATTGGCATTACTGCTGTCAAACGTCACTTCGGACGCCATCTTATTGCTGCAGCCAATAGCTAGCGATTGAGAAACTGGCGCAGGAGTGCCAACACTCAAATCACCCGTCGTCATTAGGCAAACTTCACGCTCGTTGTTGATGGTGGCGCCGCCCTCGGCCTCGGTCGTACTGAAAAACGTTTGCTTCGCGCCTCCGATGTTACCCGATGTCGTTCCTGCCACGGTCGTTGACCTTGGTGCCGCCCGCGCTGCCGCCGCCGCCGTATGAGTTGATGACGCCATTTTTGACACTGCATTATTATGAAAATTTCTTCTTTTATCTGGGCATTCTGACGAAATATGTCCAAAATTATTGCAGTTAAAACACTTCCGTCCTGGATGTGGACACTTCGACGAGATATGATCTGTGTTTCCACAATTAAAGCAGCGTTGTACTTGTATATTAATACTTTGAAACTTACTTGTACTAGCTGGCCGGGAATGATTATCACCAAAATGTTTTCTTAAATTTTTCTTATAATTCTCATATAATTTCAGCCTTTCTTTAAGTTCTGGATACGTAGTGGCACCATATAATAGGGTTTTGTTCGACTCGTGGTCGACAATCCCTTCGACAATGTATTGTATAGCGACATAATCTGCCAATTTACCTCTTTTCCCGAGCTCTTTCATTTCCAGCATGTACTCATAGCATGTTTCACTGTTACGTTTTTTCCTCTGGCTCATAATCTCGTGGATTTCTTTCGTGTTCGTCGTATCTGGGAATTCTTTTAAAATGGCCGCTTTCAAATCTTCAAAATTTTTAAATGGTTTTTCACTGCGCAACCACATAGCCGCAGTGGCTATCAGGGATCGTCTCGCCAGCAATAACTTTTGCTGGGGCGTTAGGGCAAAAATTTCGGCATTTTCCTCCACATCCTGTACCCATTTGGCCGCCGAATGTGACCTGTCGTTGCCGGTGAACTTGGGTATTGCATCATCCAATAGTAGCAAGTTTAATGAGTATTTCTCCGTCATAATTTCGTCGTTAGCGTCGTCGTCGTGTAAGCAATCGTCGTAATCGTCGTCCTCGTCGTTCTCGTCGTTAATTTCAGCTGAAACACGTCGTGTACTTTTCGACCACGCCGCCACAATGTCTTTCCTACGCCTCGTGTGTTTCTTCAAACTCACTGCCGGATTCATCTAGTTGGCTCGATATCCCGGGACGGGCTCCCAATTTGTGGGATGGCTGGTTTCAAATAAACAATATTATTAACACTTTAGTCTTTTATTTCTCACTTTAAACTCGCAAACTATTATTATTTCACACATTCGTTACGTACACCGTCGTCCATCTTAGATCTCACATAACTTCTCATTCCTCCCACTCTCATGCCCTCTCATTCACACATTCCATACTCTTCACACACTTACCGTTCCCATTCATGCATCATTCGCTCCACACTTATATACATATTATACTACATCATGTAAATAATTAACTTCAAGTCTATGCCAATTTAATAATGAATTTCTATGTAGATATTGTTGTGTTCTTAAATTATCTGTTTTTGGCAACAGATTTTTTTTATACAATATCAACATTCACAGTGAAATGTGAGAATTACATGCCATACGAGAATTTCTGTTGTTGCTTCAGACCTGAGTTTTCAGGAGACGTACTTATGTGCATGTGTATAGATAGCGTGGTATAGCCGATTGAATGATTTGAAAAAAAAGCAATTATCTGAAACTTGATGTTGATACAAAAAATGAGTTTAAAACAACTGTTTTTTAAACATCAACGAAAATTACTGTGTAAAAGAGCGCGTCAATTTACTGACAGAGCATCGAATTCTTTACTACTCTACTATTAGGTATAAGGGGTTGATAAGTTAATGTCTTGAACAAGATACGAAAAAATTGTTATGCGACTCGGAACATTTTGTTCCGTCCATATAATTTACATTCTACCTATTAGCTTAAACACCATCGGTATTCTACGTAATAAATATGATAAATAAATATATAGGGACAAATCACACATCTTGAGCTAGCCCCAAAGTAAGTTCGAGACTTGTGTTATGGAATACTAACTCAACGATACAATATTTTATAACAAATACATATATAGATAAACATCCAAGACCCACGCCAATCAGAAAAAGTTCGTTTTTATCATGACCCGACTGGAATTCGAACCCGGAACCTCCTGGATGGCGGTCCGGCATGGTAACAATTTCGCCACGGAGGTCGTGAGTTAATAAGAAAAACGATTTTAGATAACCTTTCATTGACAAAATTATATTTAACGTGGTGACATGTGATTTCAATAGGGTAAGGCAGTGATATTTAAAATCTTATCAAATTTAATAATTAAGTTTAATTAAGTCGCTTTCTAATAATTCAAAAATTGCATTTTCGTTTTTTTTACGACATACTTCAGGCAAAAAGCAACAATGGATCTATCACTCCAAAAATTTTAATTTTAATGTATTGTAGAGCGCTATAAAACCCAATAAAACAGCTTATTAAGTGTCTGGTCGCAGGTTGAAATCCTAGCGTAGAGGAAGAAAATACAAGTAAATAATTTTATCATAATATTCTTCTGAAGTAGTTACGAGGATTTTATACACGCGAGTGAACTGTGGGCGTTTATTATTACTTCACTCGAAAACGAGTACCGTAAATATAATTATTTTCTTAGAATATCACCTTGACAATTCTACAGAAAGTATTCTTCTGTTAGAATTTGTTATCATTATATTCTTCTGAAGTAGTTAGGAGGATTTTATACGCGCGAGTGAACTGTGGGCGTTTATTATAAATTCAAGCGAAAACGAGTACCGTAAATATAATTATTTTCTTAGAATATCACCTTGACAATTCTACAGAAAGTATTCTTCTGTTAGAATTTGTCAATGTGATTCTTTAAATAATTTATCACATTATACTTTATGATTATATTAAACTAAAAACTTCGGTAATAATAATAATAATATGAAATAATAGAAATAGGTAGGTAATTTCGATTGTAATCTCTTAACTCTGAATACAACAAAAACAAATTACATCTGCTTTTCGAAAAACGAGCGCACACAACCTCCAGGCAATTTTCAAGTTAAAATCCATAAATGTAGCTATCCCAATCAAAGTAACTGTTCATGCGAAGCAATCAGTAAGGTTCATCACACTAAATACTTAGGTTTAGTCGTAGACCAGCGTTTGTCGTGGCATTTCCATATAGAACAAACCATGACCAGAGTTCGCAAATTAATATGGACCTTTAAAAATTTACGCGAAGTAGCAACCAAGTGCCTACTATCACAAACTTATTTATCTCTGGCTCAATCTGTTATAACATATTGCCTCACTATCTGGGGTGGTGCAACAAAAATAAAATTCTTAGAATTAGAAAGAGCACAGCGATCACTCCTAAAAGTGATGTACTTTAAGCATTTTAGATATTCCACAGAAAGCTTATATTTAGAATCCAAATTACTGACTGTGAGAAAGCTGTATATTCTCTACATTATACTCAAAAAACACAAATCTATCATATACTGTAAAAACAAATCCTCTGGTAGAAAAAATACAAAGTTTCATCCACAGTCAGAGTAAAGTCTACCTTTGCCAGAAGGCAATATGACAGTTGTTCATCTCGATTGTACAACCTTATAAATAGAAAGTTGGAGATTTACCCCTTAACGCACATCAAGTGTAAAAAAACCCTGACTCAATGGCTACTGTACACGACGGCTTAGTACATAAGCACTATGTAACGTAACGGCCTATTATGTAAATATTAAAAATAAGTTGTGAATCGAGTATATCGATAGGTTGTCTCGCTCGCACGCGCCTGGCAGCGCTGCGACTGGCTGGGCCCGTGCGAACCAAAAGTAAATACACGTTTTTTCCGATAATTCGCTATTGAATTGAACATTAATTGCGTGATACGTAATGGTTGGGAAGTAAGGCGTCCATTTCCAATAAGAATGTTCAATAAAAGCTAAAATAAATTTGTATTTATATGGCACGTGTAGGAAAAAACCGGTTTGAACCGGTTCCTTACACGTGCCAACTTCAAGAGGTCAAAAAAGGTACTTCTACTAAGAATATAAGGAAAATGTTTGTTGTTCTATAAACGTAGACTATAGAACTCTGTTGTGAACGTAATTTTATTAAGAATAAATGAATTTTGTGTTTTCGTGCTTCGGGCGAAAATAGTATAAATATCAGGCCAAATTTAATACGGTAGTCGTCAGTCATATTCGTGCTCGCGACGCCGTCCGAGTCACACGTCCGGTGCCCGGTGCCTCCGCGCTACGCTGCTCCCGCGTGCTACGCACGCCCCCCGCCACCGCGCTACGCTACCGCCGCTCCGACACACGTGTCTCCTTGCCTTTTTTAAGACAAGGAGGCATTATCGTGATTTTTAGAGTTTCTTCGGTTTCTCGCGCGTTTTTTGCCGATTAAAACCACAGTTTCGTGGTCTGGCTGTGTGATACCTCACGGTGCCAACTTTGCACAGCCAGGAGTGCGACCCGGGCACTCGCCGATCCCCTTCAGGGTGAAGCAGTTACCCGGACGGGGCTAGAACCACCGGCCTAGGGGGCTCCCCTGACCGACACTAGCTATCGCCCCCTCCCGCCCACCCCTTCCTCCTTCCTATCCTTAGGGAACGGCTTGGGCGCCTAGGGCTCCGGCTCGAAGCTACCCTCCGAACCCTAAGCAGTTAGGGACCCACTGACACATTAAGATTGGTCAGAGGCATACAAGCTTAGGGCACACCCTAGAAGCACCCCCCTCGCCTCACCCGGCGCGGGGGACTAGGACTACACACCTCGGGTTCTCCCCCCGAGCGCTCCCAAATTAGGCACGACTGCCGCAAGGTTTCTTCGCAGCTCTTCCTTGCGGAACGTGACGCGACGAACTGCGATAATTTCGTTTTAGCTGTAGGTTCCCTTACTAGGCCGGTCGCCATGGCGACCGACCCGAAAAATCGCGCCCTCGAAGAGGTCTTGTCGCCCCTAGTCAACTTTGCTAGGGAAAATCCGGACCTCGTGCCCGCAATTGGCCTTCACCTGAAGGCAATTTTCTTTCCCACGGCCCCTCAGGCCGCAGCCCCATCGGCCCCTCAGGCCGCAGCCTCATCGGCCCCTCAGGCCGCAGCTCCCTCGGCCCCTCTGGCCACCTCCCGCCCGGCCCCTCAGGCCACCAAGCCCTCCGCCCCCGCGACTTCCATCGCCGCGCCCTCCGCCACCGTTGCGCCCGCCGTCGCGTCCCCCGTTGCCGCGCCCCCCGCCACCGTGCACCCCGCCGTAGCGACTTCCGCCGCCGCGCCCTCCACCACCGCACCCTCCTCCTCGATCTCCGATGACGAGATGGAGATCATCCCGGAATCTTCAGATTCCAGTTCCGCCCCCTCGTCCGACTCGGACGATTTCATTGTGGCCTCAGGCCGCAAGCGCACAAGGCGCAACAAGGGCGCTGCCAAAAAGGCCGCCAAATTAGCCGCCGAGTCAAATCCGGCCGCCCCTCTCTCCGACTCGCCCGCTTCGCCCCCCGCGGCTGAACAGGGTGCCGAGGGAGCTTCTCTCCCCACCCCTCCCAAGCGCTCCCAGCGCCCACCGGCGGTCGTTATCACGAACCGCCATAGGTGGATGGCCATCAAGGCCCGTTGTGATGCCAATGGCATCTTCTTCATTGCGGAGACCCGAACTGAGGGTATCCGCCTAAAAACGGAGTCCATCACGGACTACCGAAACCTCACCCGCCTTCTCGACGCCATGTCGATCACATTCCACACGTGGAGTCTAGAGGAGGACCGGCGCCTTCGCGCAGTCATCCGCGGAATCCCGAAAGAACTCGAGTGCAATGACGTACTCGAGGACCTTCGCGCCCAAAAACTGCCCATCCTCGAAGTGCACCGCATGCACCGTGGGCCTTCCGCCCCCTT
Organism: Endotricha flammealis; assembly: GCA_905163395.2. NCBI lineage: Eukaryota > Metazoa > Arthropoda > Insecta > Lepidoptera > Pyralidae > Endotricha > Endotricha flammealis. The sequence continues at coordinate 7,226,391 of LR990863.1, read as the reverse complement.
CAACATGGTCCTTGTCATTTTGGACAGGACTAACCTTAAAGAGGCGAAAGCCATCTTTAATATCAATAAAGTCTGCGGACTGTCCGGGGTCGTCGTCGAGACCCCTCACCATAAAAGCACTGTGGGTCAATGCCACAGATGCCAATTGTACGGGCACTCCGCCCGAAATTGCCACAACACACCCAGGTGTGTCAAATGCCTCGGGGCCCACTCAACACCGGAGTGTCCACGCCCCAAAGACCGCGCGCTATGCTTGGAACCTCCGAGCTGCGTAAATTGCGGGGAGGTGGGGCACCCGGCTAATTACAGAGGGTGCTCAAAAGCGCCCAAAGGAAAGAGCCGGAGGCCTACTCCCTCCTCATCCAGAGTCCTCGCTCCTCCTCAGTCCCAAACTGCCGAGGCCGCCCCGGCAACAGCTAAGGCACCGGTGCCACCACTCAATCTGTCGCCCTCGTGGCGCTACAAGACCAACAAGGTCCCACCCCCACAGGCCAGCCCCTCAGGCACGCCTGCACCCGCGGCGGTGGAAGTCGCAACACCTCCACCCCCCCCAGTAAAGGCATCGCTGCCACCTTCCAACGGGACCGAAGGGCTCTACAAGCTCGCAGCCGTCCTGGACATAGATAGGGTTCTTGCCATGGCCGCGTTGGTCAATGAACACGCGAACAGTCCCAACGCTCTCCTAATGGCCGTCTGTCAATTCACAGACGTGTTCGTTGCCCTTAAAAATTTCAATAAATAATTATGGACTTACACCATACGAGTAGAGTCAAACCGACCTCCCTTAAAATCGGCTACTTCAACGCAAATGGGCTTCGCACCCAGAGGTCTGAGGTAGCCGACTTCCTCTACACCCATCAGTTGGACGTCCTCCTCATCCAGGAGACGTTCCTTAAACCATCAATTCGCGATCCCAAAATCGCGAATTATAAAATCATACGTAATGATCGCACAGTCTCTGCCCTCGGTGGCACTCTCATCTACTACAAAGCGACATTACACTGCACGCCTGTGGATACACCCAATCTCGTGCACATTGAGGCCTCTGTCTGTAGATTAGGAATGACAGGTCACCAATCCATATTTTTAGTGTCAGCTTATCTAGCTCCCACTAACTCCAACTCCTCAAACCCCAGATCACTACTCGATAGTGACATACAAAACCTTCTAGATCTTGGCCCGTCTGTTATCATAGCGGGTGATCTAAACGCCAAGCACCCTGCCTGGTGTAGCCTAACCACAAACCAACGTGGTAGACAGCTCGAGCGACTCTCAGAGAGTCTCAATTTCGACATTGTAGCACCCATGTCCCCTACTCATTACCCGGACAATGTTGATCATCGTCCGGACGTCCTAGACGTAGCCCTCCTAAAGAACATCAATCTTAGATTGAGTTCAATAGAAGTGCACTCCGAACTCACCTCAGACCATAGGCCTGTCATCATATCTCTCTCTCCCAGAGTGAGTATTCCCAATGTGGCAGCCACAGATCCCACTATGATCAAGACCGACTGGGTCAGGTTAGGCGAAAGCCTCAAATCCATTTCGTCCCCCTTGTTAGATCCAATTCCAGACGAAATTGTCTCAATTCCCGATGCAGTAGGTGCTATTGACTCGTTAACAGCGCACGTGCAGAAAGTCGTTAGCGACTGCTCGCGGCGTGTCCTAGTGAACGCTCATCGTCGCTGGACACTTCCGCCGGATGCGCGCGCTCTGTTAACAGAGAAAAACCGAGCCCAAAGGGCCTACTTCTCCGCTCCCACTGAGCCTAACCGCGTCCGCATGCGCGCTGCTCAATCAGCGGTTAAGCGTCGTATCAGACAGCTTAGAAACGACCAGTGGGACGAGACTCTCTCCAATCTGGTCCCATCTCACCAAGCCTTCTGGAAACTTGCCAGAGCCCTTAAGGCAGATACAGTGGCTGCCACCCCTCCGTTAGTACAGTCAGATCCCTCCCTCCCCCTCGCCTTCGAGGACGAGGAAAAAGCTGAATGCTTAGCATCCAGTCTTGAGGCACAATGTGCACCTAGCACACTCCCCGTTGATCCAGATCACCTACTCGAGGTCGATACTGTGGTAGCAAATAGACTCGCGAGCCCACTTACAGATGCCGACCCCCCGTTAGAGCCGGTAACCCCTGATGAGGTAGAGTCCCTTATCAAAGACCTACATAATAGGAAGGCCCCGGGGCCTGACGGGATTTCTAACAGAGTCATCAAGCTCTTTCCCGCCCATCTTATACTACTCCTGACTGCTATCTTTAACGCAGCCCTCAAAAATAGCATTTTCCCCCAAACTTGGAAGGAAGCCACCGTCATCGGCATTCCAAAACCCGGCAAGCCCAAGGATCAGCCCTCGAGCTATCGCCCTATCAGTCTTCTTAGTTCAATAGGAAAAATCTATGAGCGCATAGTTCTCGCACGTCTCAAAGATTTTTCCCTTGCCAACAATCTCTTACCTAACGCGCAGTTTGGTTTTAGAGCCAAACACTCTTGTGTCCAACAAGTGCATCGCATAGTCGAACACGTGTTGGACCGGAGAGCGAACAGATCCCGCCCGCATAAAACGGGCGCTCTCTTCTTTGACGTGGCAAAGGCGTTCGACAAAGTTTGGCACAACGGGCTTATTTATAAGCTCTACAAACTCAATACGCCAAATCGTCTTGTGCTCATCATTCAAGACTACTTGTCGAACCGCTCTTTCCGCTATAGGGTGGATGGGGCACTATCCCCCCCTCACACCATTAGAGCCGGAGTACCACAAGGGTCCGTGCTTTCGCCTCTCCTTTACACGCTTTACACAAGCGACTTCCCCGAATTTAAACCCAGTCCACTAGCGACCCATACCGCTCTCTTCGCAGACGATACTGCCATCTACTGTTCAGCCCGTAGTATTCCCCCAATTATAGACTCACTCCAAACTGCCGCCAATACTCTTGGCGACTGGTTTAGGAAATGGCGCATCGAAGTCAATCCTCAAAAAAGCGCCGCTATCCTCTTCGCTAGAGGTAGCACCCCAAATCCCTCCTCCAGAGTCGAAATGTTCGGACAACCGATCCCTTGGGAAAGGAAAGTCCGCTACCTAGGCGTCACACTCGATAGGGGACTCACCTTCCGCGATCATATTAAGATTGTCCGCAACCGCGCCGCTTTCGCGCTAGGCCGACTATATTATCTGCTCAATGGGCGTAGTAAACTCTCTCTTAGAAATAAGGTGAGAATTTACACAACGTGCATTAGGCCGATAATGACTTACGCGAGTCCAGTTTTCGCCCACGCCGCGCCCTCCCATATCCACAGGCTGCAAACCATCCAGAATAGGTTTTTGCGCAAAGCCATCGGTGGGCTTTGGTTCATTCGGAACAAAAACCTCCACATTGACTTAGGAGTGCCGACCATCTCGCACCACCTAAAGCAATGCTCAGTCAGATTTTTCGACTCTCTCGACCATCACCCCAATCCATTGGTGAAAGCCGCAGGGGATTATCCCGCTCCGGCTGACACCATTAGGTCCAAACGTCGTCCGCGGCACGTCCTCAACGACCCGGACGACGCCATTACAGTCGCCATCGAGGCGTACAAACAATTAGAATCCGCGACACAAAGCAGACACACACGTCCGTCATATCGGCCCCGCCGGCGGGGCCGCGCGTCGCGCCACCCTCCTGCAGGGACTCGGTTTTCGCGGTACCGGCACGTGCCCGGCCGCTTCTCTCCGATCCGTTCGCCTTCCCCCAGTGTCGCCATAGGCCGAGGTTCGAGCCCCCCTCTGGGGCGCCCCTAGGCAGACACTGTAAATTTTTGGCGGTGAGAGCCCTACGCTCCCGCAACAGTCCGGTGTCTCAGTAAAGGGTGTCAGTCACCCGAACTGATTAGTCCATTCAAAAAAAAAAAAAAAAAAAAAAAAAAAAAAAAAAAAAAAAAAAAAAAAAAAAAAAAAAAAAAAAAAAATACGGTAGTCAGTCGCCGAATAGCCACCGATAAGGAACAAGTATCCCGCCCGAAGCACAAGCGCTCTTACCAAGAACAAAGAAAAAGTTTTATTTTACCTAGAAGTTTAGAGTCAGTTTTTATTAAGTTTAAAGTCAGTTTTTATTTTTGGAAGTAATTTAACGTAGAGTCACATATTCTTCAATTACACCTAGTATACAGTCCACACGCGTAATAGACGCAAAACAAGTGACCGAGGGAGCATCCAAGTCGTTTTATCACGATTAGCTCTTATCAGAGCTGGGTCTCCGGATAGGTAGACAAAGTCTACAGATAGCATCATATGTGGAGTGGTCCGGTCCTCCACAGCTACATTCCAAAAATTATGATGAAATCGAAGCTATCATACAGGACAAATTCCAATAATGTTCTTTACTAACACACATGACACACACGCATTACTCTTACATGCATAACACACATACGTTTAACACTCATTCAAAACACGATCAAGCATAACACACACAAACCAACACTATACACTACACACACACACTATAAATTAAATCTCAAAAATTAAATTAAATTCTATCATTTTTGTCACATTTTGTAACCGTTTTGTAAACATTTTGTAACCTAGTCTAAATAAATAAATTATATTGTAAGAAAACTCAGAAAGAGCGGAGCGTCCAATCACAAGCATTTCTTTGCTTAAATGGAGGCTCCTGTCACTTGAAATGTAACTAGTTTAAGTTAATGAATAAATATTTTTTCATTTTTTTTTTCATTTTCAATTTGAATAAAGGATATTTTATAAGATTTTGTTCTAACATTTTGTTAGTAAGTACCTATAGTTAATTCATGTAAACATGTCAAATTACAGCTTATTGTTCAAAGCAATCACTAACCAAGACCGCGTACAGTACACACGGACATGGCGAACTACATAATAAGTGATCCTTGTTTTAGTACGCAACCCTTTACAAGACATAGCTTGAGACGTAATGTGGAATTAACATGAAAATGCGTTTCTTCAACTAGCTGTAAGTTAAGTGGCATTTCAAATGGGCAAAAACATTAAATATATTATTTGTGCTTTATAAAATATCGGTAAACCTTAGTTACTTGGATTTCTTCGGTTCGTTTGATTAAGTTAGCTGCGCTTACGTTAAGCCTTAACTGGCCGCGCAACTTAATTTGACCTCTATAAGTTGACCCTTCTTTGTACGTTCAGTGTAGCTAACAGACTAAATCGTACAAAGAAAGGTCGGAGTACAAAAAAACTGAAATATGAAATGAGACCAACTTAGATATAAGCTCTGTTTATACCTCAGCTTCTTAGGAGCGCCCATGCAATAAAAAGAACAACGTTTTAATTTGAAACATCCCCATTTTTACAAATTCAAATCCTTAGATTTAAAAACGGTTTTGTGAAAAATGGGCATATTTTTATAAGCAGTGCAGTTGGCTGGAGAATATCTCCAGAATATCTGAGTGAGGAAAGTCCGGTATTGTAGTAGAAATCCACAGTCGGTAAAACCAGTCATGTCTAAGTAACTGACCCCCCAAACGAAGTAAGAATTAATTTTTTTAGGTAACTCTGATCAGATTTCATAGCCTACAGACAGACGCTTGCAATACCGGGGGTATCACTCACGCGTTGCCAAACCTCCCAACACTCACAAGTGGAGCTCTGGAGACCTTACTCACCGTAGGAACAAAACATGGGCGAGACCAATGCTATTTGGCTGTGATCTTCTGTAAGGTGGAGGTCCTTCCCCAGACGGGCTGCTCTGATGCTTCCGAGCGGGTTATCCACTGTGCCCTACCTCTCTCTAAAGCATTTCTCATGTAATTTTCAAAGCATGAAATTGGGAATATCATGAGAAAACTTAATTCTTACTTCGTTTGGGGAGACAGGTTTCTCTGCAACTGACGTACATTGGGTCAACATCTTTTTAATTGTGTGTTCCACATCAAAAGTGGTTCTGACCAGTCCAGTTTATGATAATAAAATAGTACAAAAATAAACACTTTTTTTCACAATAAATTAATTAAATGTTAGTTTTGTACAACAAAATGGCGCAGGCGGAATTTCTTTCTGTCAAATAAACTGAATTGTGTAAATAATAATATAATGAAATGTTATCTTTGTCAACGCTGTTTTCAACTAAATTCCAAGAAATTAAAGTTAAAAATGTTTGAGCGGCAGTTTAAACGATTACACTTATGGCGGTGAAAAGGTTAAAGACAAAAACCGTTTATTTATATTCTTTTCGGGTTGTAATCTCCTTTTGAATTTTAGATTTACTTTTCAGATTTATTTAAATCGTGCTTGTGACGTGAAAATAATTAATAGTTTAAATTATAATAAAGGAAAATACCTTTACTTTGGTGTAAATTATTAAGTATATTAACATTATAAAAGATACTTACATTAAATATATATTACAAAACTTGAGTCGTTTTATCGAGTAAAGTGTAAACAATGGTTACAATAATCGTTAAGAAAATAATTGCTAGGTACATAATTAACTCGTTTCATGGAAGTATTGCAGGGGTTGAAATTAAATGCAGGTAATCTGTTCTCGGAATAGAGAATAGGTGGCGCAGTGCTGGGGTCTTGTTTATAGTTCAGAGAAGCTGTAAACGCCCACGCGAGAGACCGTGACCCTATAAAATGCGACAATGCTTAAAATTACCGAACTACGTGTATATTCCATTTTGCTGGAATTTTTTTACGTTCAATCCATTTACTTATTACAGTCGTGGAGCGCATTTTATTTTACGAGCTATTACATTATCGTTGCTTTAGAATATTCATTATAATATGACTAATTGGTGTACTGAAAGGTTAAAGGTTTTTTTGCAACCACTAAGGGCGCGTTTTGACGACGCGAAAATCCACCACGCGGCGAAAATCGGCTGCGCAAGAATATTCATTAATTGCAAATTAGACTTTATCGACTAGTCCACAACGTACATGTATATGTATGCCAGTTTTTTTTAATAAATATTCTTTTTATTACTCAACTACTCAACAAAACGTCAATTTTTCTTCCCAGTACAGCCAAACAGATGAAATTAATAAAAGCAAAAGTGTGAAAATATTATTCTCTCCAATTTGATTTAGTAGGCGCGATGACATTGTTTTCGGTTTTCACTTCATACGACATAAAACATCATTAACGTGAGTGAAATAGGCGTATTACTTACGCTCGTTGCTTTTATGACGAAGTGCAAGACATTGATGTCTTCCACATACAAATTTATTGCCCACAAAATGTATCCATCTCGGCTGAAATACAATTTGACTAAGACGAATGCTCCGTAAAGTAGAGGCCATAAAAAGAGCCCGCTTTGGACATTATGAACGCGATCTATATTCATTCTTATATAAACAAACAAGGTCTTTCCATAATACTGAACATGTACCTATTATATTTTATCGTGTTTCTCATTAGTCTTGTCATTGCTTTGTCAACTTTTGCCTTTTGTTTTCCATTTGATACTATTCTACAATCTATTTAGATAAAATGCTTTGTCCTGACTCCTGACTGACTGACTGATAAAAATCCACCCTCCAGGTGGATTTTTACCTCCACGTAGGCGTCCGATAAGAAAGGATTTTTCGAAATTAAAAAAGGGGGGCAAAGTTACTATGGCACAACTTAATTCCTTGGTCCAATCTACTTCAAATTTTGCATTAAAATTGTTTAAGAGAATTGATGGAAGACGTGATTATTATTTTATTGAAATTCTTGAAAAATATGTATTTTGAAGGTAATTTTCTTCGATTTGATATCAATACTCATACTCCTTAGTGCTTTTGATTTCAATTACATTTCATTTTGACACATCCGTGGAGTGAAGTGTGTCATCGACGCTTGCAATACCGGAGGTATCACTCACACGTTGCCAACCCTCCCAACCCCCCCAAGTGGAGCTCTGGAGACCTTATTCACCATAGGAACACAGCATGGCCGAGACCAATGCTATTTGGCTACGATCTTCTGTAAGGTGGAGGTCCTACCCCAGACGGGCTGCTCCGATTTGCATTTTCAAACAAAATGATTTCATAATGTTGTCGTTTTATGATGTTTGTGATCTCGGAAAAACAGCTAAAATTCTAACTATAAGGCGGACTGAATCATATTCATCGATAATAACAGTAGTACTTAGAATAATAACAGACTAGAAGGAGTGTCCTTACACCAGTTTTGATGCACCTCAAGTGGTGGACTGGTCCAGAATGGCACCAAAAGCCGAACTTTGCCGAATCGCTTCGTAGTTGTCGATGTGATCAAAGCGATGATCTCTTTCTCACTTATAGGAAATCTCATTACGTCGACTCGCTCTATTTTTTCGTAGTGTTGTAGGTATTGAAATACCGATATACAACTTTTTTTTGACGGAAGTGGTTGGAAAACAAGCTCGGGAATATGGATCATTTGATGTTAGGTGATTATATACCGTCGACTATGGAGCACAGAGATTCTAGGGGTCCCTGACCCGTTGCCGACCTATAACAGGAAAAACAGGATATAGCGAGAAATAGTATAAGGAAGGAGTTAGAATTTCGGATATTTCACTTACCGAACGAAACCCATTGCTACTGCACGTCAATATTTCGTAAGAGCAGTATCTACTTCACCCACCTGTCGGGCTAGCGGCTAGCCTATTTTATAAACGCCCACTCCAAATATTGTAATGAGAAGTATGTATATAAATAGAAAAATAATAATCTATAGAGAGAGACCTGAAACTTAGGTGTGTTCTGAAAAGTGAGGTGTATGATGTAGGCAACCGATAAAAAAAAAAATTTTTTACCACGATAAAGCGGGATAAGCACAAACGAAGTTGCGCGGGTTTCTCTAGTCTATATCTTCTATACATATAATAAAACAGTAGACCCCGATATGTCTGTACATTGGATATATTTGGCAAAAATGGAGAGTGAACAGTTAAAGTAAGGTAATAAAAGCAAAAAAAATTTTTTGGATTATTTTGTTTGTCTGTCTGTCTGTTTGAACGCGCACATCTTCTAAGTTACTGAACAGATTTTAATGCAGTTTTCACAGGAAGATAGAGCTTGGGATGGAGGAGAATATAGGCTTTGTTTCATTTAAATCGCATGTCAGGAAAAGGAGTTATCCTTTTTTTAACATTTCACGCGGACGAAGTCGCGGGTAACAGTATGTATATAAAATTCAAAGTCCTGACTTAACTATATATCAACGCACAGCCCAAACCGCTGAGTCTAGAGATTCCAAATTTGGAATGTAGGTTCTTCTGGTGTAGGTCCTTACGAGACGTCTAGGGGTGTACTAAAAAAGGTTTTTTCAAAATTCCCACGGGAAAGTGAGATAAAAAGTTTCAAATTACTGCAATGACAACGTGATGACCAGTAAATTCGAGCCCAGTGTTGGCGAAAGCCTGATCTTAAGTTTGAAACTTTGCTTTTATTTCGGTATCAGGTGTCCGACTTAATTTGAAAGAGTATCTTTCCACGGACTCACGGCAACAGGTGAGTGGTGCGGCGCAGGCGCGGCGCGCGCGTCGATATCACCCCCGCACAACCTTCCCTCCTCGCCCATTCACACCCGCACACATAGACACAGCCTGTTCACATTCGCAACACACCTCGACACTATCATCGATAAGCTATGAAAAAACATTGTCATTATGTATGTGTAACCTAGTCGTGTTGACGAAACTACCATAAACAAGATTACGGGCTCTATTACAATGGATAATTGACTCATGTTTTCACCAATACAACAACATCAATATCACGATTTGAGTGGGCTTCATTTATTGACTGTTACTTGCAACATGAGATCAAATCAAATCAAATCAAATAGTTTATTTGGAATACATAACAAGGGTTACAAAAACAAAGAACACGATCCACGAGAGAATGGATTATAGGCTTGTTTTAGACTGTAATCGGCAACGGTTTTAAGCACACTGTTATGTAATGTATCTACATTTAAATGCTGTGGTTTTAAGAATAATAAAACGCTGTTTTGGGATTAATCACAAAAATAATAATCTGTTGTTTATTTTTATGTGGTCAAAAGTTTCTCATGGAGCCAATGATATTATAGAACAAACTGACTCTTTCTAATCATGGTGTGTCTCTATTATCTATTTTTTTAACAGAAGAGTACGGAAAATGATTACTGCATTGCTACGTTTCGATTGCGAATGTTGATATTGGTTGATACAATGACCCATCTCACTCTGTCAATATCGGAAATATGCGACGGACATACTTAGTTATCGTGTGTTAATAAAAATAGAGTATAGTAGTTAGTTGGTGTTTTCGTATTATGTACGGACAAGAAACGTCTAAGAAATAGTGTTTCAATTCGAAAAACATGGCTTGATCTAATAGACGGTTGATTTACCCTCGATGTTGAAGAGATATGATGGCAGTCGCTCACAAAAAATGTATTTTTGCTAAATCCTTAGGCTTAGCTAATTCCAATAGACCATTAGATGGGATTACTCTAGGAAGAATAAGAAGAATCATTTTTTTTTTAGTTTTTCATATCATCATTTTACGATATTACTTTATGAAATTAGTACAGTGGTTGATACGTAAGATGTTTCTTGATACTTGATAAAATATTTTGTGTTAATTCTGAGCTTAATTACGTAACGAACTTCTATTTGGAGATTAGAGTTACTGTTACCGTTTTATTCATGAAATGAATAGAAATATATTTCCTGACATTATTTGAGTTGTGAAGTCGTCGTAAATTGAAGAAATGAGGACTAATTTATTTTTTAATGCGGTCAAGTAAAAACCGCCTCTTGCCATTGTGCTATGAAAAACTGGTAAAACAAAGCTTATGTTTTCAACGATACTGACCATAATTACATTTATTCTGTTGTTTCTACATTCAATATGAATATTTCCGGCACCGATTCGAACAACTATATTTAAAGTCCAATTATTTCGATGGCATTGACAATCCGATTTACATTAAGTCTCATATATAGAAATGACAAAAATGATAGGAATAGAATGCTGCAAATATGTTTTTTAATTAAAAAATATGAAATATAAGATGTAGGTAGAGCAATACATGTACGCATCGAAGTCGTTCCAACTCGATATTCGAGCCCGATTTTTAGTCTTTCCGGATTAGTGAACAAGCAGAAATCAATAAAAGACGCCTACGTGTGAGAAGTGCCAATATTTTACGTTTACCCTGGAGACATATCTAACAAAATTGAAAATGAAAATATCATTTTATCATCGTGGTGTATTCAGAATATGTTTTTATTAACAGATAGATTAACAATAGTAAATTGCTATAAATCATTTTCAGGGTTCCGTAGTAAACTACAAGGAACCCTTATAGTTTCGCCATGTCCGTCTTTCCGTCCTCGGTCCAGCGCCTAGCTAGATGCTTGATGCTAGAAAGCTGTAATTTGGTATGTATACGCATATATTAACAATGCTAACAACGTGGTAGAATAAAATTTTGAAAAAAAATTTTTTCCCTACATGTAAAATGGGAATGAAATTTTTTTCACGCCGACCCCATGTTGTGGGTTGAATTAAAATACGTTTAAGAAATTGGTTGAAAGCCAGGTGTCAAATTACACAAAAACAACTTTCAACTCACTGTGTATTTTGAAAAATTGTATTTAATTAAAATGAAACGTTGGAAAATAGTATTCGAATATTTTGTTACATATTCGACTAGTATTTCATTTCAAGAAATATCTCCAACAAGAAACATCTTATAACATGATATTTTTATCAAAATTAATTTTACATTCTATAAGGTCGTCTGTGGTTCAAAGTTCATTGTCAATATTTTACTGTTTCCAAAAATAACAATATCGCACCATTTCTATCTGTTTTTGTAATTAAGCGATTATATTCAATTTAATTCTCATGTATCAACTAGACAAATACGTCTCATTATTAGTTATTTGAGTTCGTTCAGTCAGTTTTAATTAATGTACGTAATTGCACAATGATACATTAAACCCGAAAAAGTGGATAATCTATTTGTTACCTCGGTGAAATCCCGAGTATTAAATTTAAAATGCTATCAACATCGTATGTTGCATTCAACACTAATCAAATGTAGGTAATTGATGTATAATTTTATATTTGCGTACTATACTAAGCTTAGAGACATTTACAATAGAGTCATTAATCTATACTAATATTATAAAGAGGGAAGATTTGATTGTTTGTTTGTTTGAATTGAATAGGTTCCGAAACTACTGGACCGATTTCAAAAATTCTTTCACCAGTAGAAAGTTACATTATCAGGGAGTGACATAGGCTATAGCTTTTCCCGAAATTCAATGTGGTTCCTACAGGTACGGGTCCGGAACTTCACGCGGACGAAGTCTCGGGCAAAATAGCTAGCTCACAATAAATTATAATTATTTGTAACTACAATTTGGAGTGATAGAGTATTTATAAAATATTTTTGCTCGGAAAAAAAAAGGTTGCTACCTTTTTTTTCCGAGCAATTTTGTTCCGTGAGTAAGATATCCGGAAACCCCACTTCTTCGCTACACCTATTCTCGTTTTGTCCTTATCTTCTCCTCTTACGACCTCCGTGGCGTAATGGTTACCACGCCGGACCGCCACCCAGGAGGTCCCGGGTTCGAATCCCGGTCAGGTCGTGATGAAAAACGAACCTTTTCTGATTGGCTTGAGTCATGGATGTTTTTCATGTATTTGTTATAAAATATAGTATCTTATCGTTGAGCTAACTCAACGATGTTTATAACTAATTATATACAACTAACTCAACGATACTAAGTATGTATTAGATATAAGTGAGGAAGTATTGACTGCCCTGATCTTTTAGCCAAATTTTCCCTTAATGTGCAATCTAGATTCACCAGATCTATAAAACCGCTTCATGTGCCATAATTATGTACCTACCTACAAATTATAGGCAGAGTTCTTATGTTGTGTGGGTGAACAGATATGTCAATGCGATTTGCAAGAAAACTGATTTAGATATATTATTACAACCCACTGTCTCAGCACTCTCAGCGCTTAGTGGTTGAATTAGTATTTAAGTAGGTGGTCGGGTAGCTCGAATTTGTTATTATAGATTGCCTTTTTTATGCTCAGTGTTCACACTCTGTATATATTAGTTATGCCTTATACTCGTGAAAACCACAAAACCACCAAGAATTGGCTTCCTGTTTTTTATACTGTTTTCATAAATTGTTTTAGATCGGAAGCTGTTGGTTTTCCAATAAATAAAAGTTCGAACTTACATTGGGGCTAGCTCAATCAATGTGATTTGTCCCTATATATTATTCTATTTATTATATATTATTCTTCTTGAGAAGCTTGCTTGTTTGTCAACCTCTTCCATAGAAAAAAAACCGGCCAAGTGTCCTTTTGAAGTACTATACCCTAAAAAACAAGTTCTTTACTAAAACTTGCATATAAACATGCGGCTCTACATTACATAAAATCATTTTAATATTTTATATGTGAAAGTAACTCTGCTTGTTTATCTGTCTGTCGGTCACACTTAAGCTACTGAAAAGATTTAGATAAAATCTGGTATCTGCTATCGAGACAATTTGAGAAAAAAGTGCGAAAAAGAAGAACTGAAATGCGCAGGTACTGCAAGTTATAAAATACTTATATATAGTTCGCATGGAAATGTCAGATGTTATACAGAATCGAATGCCCGTTTTCACCAACAATTCCGCAAATTTAAATGGCGCAATTATTCGCGGAAATCCGCGGTCGCTTCTGCAGTACTGCGGTAACAAGTGGTCGCGTGTTAACAGCGAGTGGCGAAACCCCGGTGATTAAGTGCTGTTCACTGTGAAACCGAGCTTAAAAGATAAAGGCCACTGCAACTATTCTCTAAATGCCACTGTTAATTTTTAATGTAACTAATGTAGGGTGTTTATTATTTGTTATAATGTGATTTTATATTATCAGAATATATTCTGTTAAGTTACGGTGGGAAGCCAAGAAACCAAGAGGCCCGTATACACAGCGTATTATAAAAAGAAAAAGAACCTACAAACATATTTTGGTAAATTTTGGTACACATTTACCTATTCAAAGTCAAACTCAAAATATTTTTATTCAAATAGGCTAATTTAAAAGCTCTTTCGAATCGTAATATAAATGTAATAATGGGGAAAATGTGTGAGTTTATTATATCTGGTGCTTGCCAAACCTTAATTGCTAAGTTAAACATGAATGTTTTATTAATATGTTCACGTAACCTTATTATTGTTGTGTAAGTTGCCATTTATGTAATTAAACACACGTGTAGTTAATTTCAAGAAACAAATGTGATTGAATTGTGAGAAAACACATTTGCAAAGGAAAGGTCTATTGTGAAGGGCTGCATAGAACTAGTGTTATAAAGGGCTCATTGTGATTGTATTGAAGTCGTTAGCCCTCTCTGCGTAGCGACCGTTGCGTCGATCGCAAAAGAGCGAATCCCTGTGAGGCCGCCTATTGTTGTCCCGGCGAAATTGCCGTGACCTCCAGTTTCCTTACATTGTTCGAGAATAGTAGAATCTAATAATAAACAACAACGATCCGGTTGATCCCAAAAAATCTAGCGGACATGTGAAACAACGCACTTCATAGCTATCACGCTCGCTCCCCAGTGACCCTGGTAGGAGATATTTGTCAACCGTTTCGGTAAATATCTCGAATTTCTTACAACCACTTTTCACGCGAAAATTTACCTATATGTTATGCCTTGTTTATAAATACTCATTCATAGAAATTGTTTGTTTTGTAGTTGCTGAAACTTTGAACAATGCTTAACATGTGTTATTTAGAAACACGTTCATGTAAATTGTAGCTGAAACTGTAAACACTGCGATGCTCATACACTACGATTGCCTGAAAAACGATTTACAGCTTTTTAAAGTTTAATCTTTAATAAACTCTGACAACAGAATTTATTTAAGTATAGTCTATATTTGTTAACGTCTCTAGTGACTAGTAAAAAATACTTGAATTGGACAGCCTGTGCAAGACAGTGTACTTAGGGTGGATTTTTACGTACAAAAACTTCCTTTTATTCATGGATATGTCATGATTAAAAGGAACTCATGGAATGGGGAGGCCTTTGCCCAGCAGCTAGGCTAATATTATTATTAGCCTAACTGCTTAAATACATTTATGTAAAATAAGTTATCAGTTATTATTAACTGATAAGTTATTTTACATAAATGTATTTAAGTAAAAATAACAACAAGAATTCTATGATAGCTGTTTGATTCTTTTTGTTTATTATTCATAGCATGGATACAAATTGGCGGCAGTGTTTTTGACGGCGGCTAATCGGAAACCTTGTTTGCCACGCTCAGTCAATTTTGTTAATGGGTAATCCTTTTGGTGCCGGAAACTTTGGAAAAAACGTGACATATGGGAAAGCAATATTATTTATTTTGTGTGAGTCTAATTTTTTTATACATTTTCTTTATTTTATATTACGTATATTATACTAGCGCCCCGCCCCGGCTTCGCACGGGTATTATTAATAGGAATCCCTATTTTAAAAAAATAAAGCATTAAGTCACTTGGGGATAGCGTAGCTTCCTAACGGTGAAAAAAAATTTGAAATCAGTAGTTTTTGAGTTTATTCATTACAAACACACACACACACACACACAAAAATACAAATCTTTCCTCTTTATAATATTAGTGTAGATATCGTTAAAGGCTAATTTACCTCTACTGCCGAAAGGAGGACTATGTTTAAATTTAAATTATACATTACTTAAATGTTTTACCAAATTACCGAAAAACGGGATTATGAATAAATCATAAACAAGACCACTCTGCAGGTAAACCAGATAAAGAAACTCTTTACATTTAATTTAATAAAATGACATTATTGGAACAGAGCACAAAATCGCTTAGATAATATCAGTGACGGTAAACCCCCGTCTTTGAATAGCTGAACTGATAGTAATCGCAGCAGAAACTTGATCTCATTCTATTGATAGGAGCGGTTATTGTAGTCCCTGTAGCAACTAGTAGATTGTAGTTGCGAGTTGTTTCATTGCGAACTGCAAAACAATGCAACTTCGCTGGCTGGCCGTTTGAAATAAAAAAGTCTAGGTTGAAAAGATTCTATTTTTGTTTGAAAGTAATCTTAGAGAATTTGTTTACTCATCTTCACCACTATCATCTTACTGCTACTCCGTTATGCAGTTTCAAAAATATTTACATAAATGTGCCTGAAAAAGGTAGACAGAGTTTAACTTGCTGCGTTATTAAGAACCAGGAACAATAAACACAGTTGTGGCACAGATATTATAATACTTAACCGGTTGTGGGGTTTAAATAAAAATCATGCAATCAACGCTTCCATACGTTTATATAACAAAAAATTGAAGGGGTTTTGTAGATTCTGTTTCAAATAATAGGGTGATGTGGAAATAGAATGAGTAGGGTAGGAAAAGAGTTGGGATTTTCCGGATCTCTCACTCACCGAATACCATTGTTGCTTTACGCAGATGAGCCTATATGAGAAGGTGGTCCTTCCTCGGTCGCATTGCATAAATGCTCTACCACTTCAATGTATACAATGTATTATTCTAGGAAAACATTTAATATTACTTTCGTTACACTTTTGAAATCAAATCGAAAGCGATTCTTAAATATGCACATAAATGTACATACAGAAATATACACATAACAACCAGAGATGGGAAATGTACTGGTAAGGAAATATTTTTACACCGCTAGGTCCGTGAAGCTTAGAATTTTCATATAAAATTCAAATAAATCCGTTACACAATTTTAAAGGATTACCTACCATAAACATACTACATACATACTTTAAAGTTAAAAGACGATTTCTTACCGTAGCTTATTCAATCTATTATAGTTACAAGGTTTCCGATAGAGTTTCTTTTATAAATAAGTTTGCTTTAAATAGCATACGCTAAAAACCATATTGTTATGTCAGTCGTCACGAAAATAAGTACAGTATGTATAAATAAAGGTAATAACCACAAAATACGTAAGATATTTATACTAAGCTAAATTTAAATAAAAAGGTTGTTTAGATACAAAGGTCATGGTTGAACAAAATGGTTTAAACGCGGACGGATCTGATCACACTTATTGTTACAACGAGTACTTACTGCGGCTTTCACAGTCCAGTTTACTGCCACCCTTTGCAACCCTTGTTTAATGCTGCGATGAAATGGTTTCGTTCGTGTAAAGGCAAGTTCCCACGGTGTATGATTTTCTGGATTTTATTTCTTATTGCCGCCGAACGGTCATTGAACAGCTTCGCTTCGTAAACCAAGGCTCTATAAGTGAAAACGAAGTGTTCTAAACTGTTACTGCTGAGATTCGAAATTGTTCTGTCTCTATACTCTGTAAAGCAAAACAGAGCTTGGGTTACACTTTTTAATTTACCGACCGACTCGTTAAGGATCTGGGCTACATCCCTACGGTGTACAAACTCCATGTAGGCTATACGATGAAAACACTTTGTACTGTTTGCAGGGACTAATACGCCTACATTCGCAATTTCATGCAACGTGATAAACCGCCTTTAAAAGTACAAATTCCATGGCAAAGGCAAATTCCACGAACGGCCACAACCGCCAATCGCCTTCTAAATTAATCATAAAAGTGGCATTACTTCAACACCACTTATACATTATAATAATGCAAATAAATTCACCCTTTTTCTAACAAGTTGTTTTTATACTTTAAGATATGTAATCTCGTTTAAGTTTTAATTTCGAAAAATACCTGTTAGTTAACCCTTTGACTAAATCGCAAATGGACGATCGTTTCTAAGTCCATTTTTCATCCCAATCGTGTTTTATTAAGAGACAAAATTTCTTCGACTTTTATTTAGGATTTTAAACAAAATTTGTTACAAGCCACAATGTCTCAATTGTATGGAAATATTTTTTTTTTTGTTTTCTAGTATTTCATGTACTATGTAAGAAGAAAGGCACAGTGTATTTACACTGTTTTATACTGAATTACTGTACACGTTTATACCGCTTCGTAGAAACCGTGTTTTAATTAATTGGCATTTAAAATTATTTCGAATGTATTCATAATTTCCCCAGAGTGTTAATGTAGGTATTTATGTGTTATTTCACTTGAGTACATCAGTGGGAATAGTGGTTTATTAGCGAAGCCTTTCTTGAGGGAGAGTTACTGCTAACTCTTCTTCTTCCACATAAAAGTAAAATAACTTCACCGTAAGTAAGTTTGTTTGAATGATTTTTTTATTGTAATTTTAAATCACCTCTAATCTATTCACAACCGTATCAGAAAAGGAATTTGACGGATTCGATAAGTTCTCACACCGAACAATGCTATTGACTTAATGGTACACAAAATGTTGGTGAGTTGCACCTAAATTATATAAACTTAATGGCATATTATATTATGATTGCCTCTGTCAAACTAAGAGCGAGAAAAAGAGAGTATTGTAGAATTGTGTTACCTGCTACCGAAAACGAGAGAAAATTTAAAGTTGCTATTTAAAGAGAGGTAGGGCGCAGCGGATAATCCGCTCAAATCGGAGCAGCCCGTCTGGGGAAGGACCTCCACCTTACAGAAGATCGTAGCCAAATAGCATTGGTCTCGGCCATGTTGTGTTCCTACGGTGAGTAAGGTCTCCATAGCTCCACTTGGGGTGTTGGGAGGGTTGGCAACGCGTGAGTGAAACCCCTGGTATTGCAAGCGTCTATAGGCTACGGTGACGGCTTACCATCAGCCGACCGTATGCTTGTTTGTTACCTTTGTGGTACCTATAATAAAAAAATAAAAATGTGTTAATTAAAAGAGATAAGGGGTTTATCGATATAACATTTAACTTCATAAGCAAAGCTACTTTTATGAATATTTGGAAGAAAGGTGTGTTTTTGTAAAATTTTCCTTGTCGTAATGTAAGCAGGAAATGTGAATATCAAAGTCTTTCACTTTTGCAACTTTTTGTTTGGACTACGGATTATTACTTCGAACTGAAAAATATTTCATTTAAATGATACTTTATAATCAAATTGTTGATATTGGTATGAACTTGTTTGTCTGGGACTTGCAGGTTTCATATCGGAATAAAATGTGCCAACTGTATTTGCTCAAAGTGTATTGTCGTAAAAGGAAACTAATGGAATACTGGGATTGCATTCCTCCTAAAATTCACAATTTTCATGTTTGTGTGCTCGATCTTTAAAGACATCACAATATAATGTGCGATTTTTTATTGTTTTATAGTGGTTTCGGTTGAACTAACCATTCTTATTTTTGAAAGAAAAATGTCATCTACCGCGCTCCATGTGGGATTCGAGCCCACGTCCTCCAGAAATAACAACTACTAGACACTAATGACTAATTATATAGTACCTAACTATCTCAATGAACTTCCAGTAGAATTACAGCAGTTGCATAATAATAATGCTAAAAAGTTTAATATATAATAATGCTAAATTAAAAAAATAAAACTTCCTAAATGTATAGGTATATGGCGAGTTGCCGAACACAGATAAATCCTGCGTGGTTTTCGCGGTTCGGCAACCTGTTATTTGTGTTTATGTGCTATTTGTAGATATTGAATAAATGATTTAAAAAAAACCGGCTAAGTGCTCTTCCAACTAAGCTACCGGGAAGTCGGGAAGGTGCGAAATTCAGAAAAAATATTCTGTGATTTAAAACTGATATTATATAACATATTATGCTTTTATGTAACTCTGCATATAAATTCAGACATCTGTGATATTTCCCACACAGTCTACACAGTTCATTTTCTACGAGAATTTATAACAAAAATGTTATAAGTTGTAGTACGCTATAAGCTTGTGAAGTACAAACTTTTGTTTTCAATTTTCACCCTTCTAGTTGTTTTGGGTTGTAAATAATACACCTCTATAAATATACATTTTATCAAGGAACCTAATTTGAGTTATAATTAGATTTAATTAAAGCATGTTGTTCTATTCACACTATCTATTATCATAATTTTATGAAGTAATAACATAGGCAGTTAGTTCACCTCGAAGTTGTTTAAACTTGTGATTGCGTCTCTATCGCTAATTATTAAGGTAACCTTGTGAGTTCCGGAATATAAGGGATGAAATTAATATTAACTTGTGTCTATCCCGTACTGTACTTCAAGTTATTTACTCCGATATAAAGTAAAATGGTACTTTATAAATAATTCATTGATACACTTTCAATGTCAGAAAGGATTTTGAAATGAAGCTTATCAAGTATGTATTTTTATAATCACAATATATAGTTTATAGCTATAAGAAGAGATTGGTAAATATAAATAATAAATAAATAAATTTAGAGGGACAATTCATACAGATTGAGCTAGCCCCAAAGTAAGTTCGAAACTTGTGTTATGGGGTACTAACTCAACGATATTATATTTTACTAGAGAAACCCGCGCAACTTCGTGTGCGTTTATCCTTTCCCGTGGGGATTTCAAAAAATCCTTTCATATCGATTGCCTACATCATACACACTTTACAGAACACACCCAAAAAATTGTCATATGTATAGATATATTTTTTTCTATTTTTATACTTCTCAATACAATCTTTGGAGTGGGCGTTTATGAAATAGGCTAGCCCGACTGGTGAAGAGCCACCCTCTCACAGAATATCGACGTGAAGCAGCAATGCGTTTCGTTCGGTGAGTGAGAGATCCGGAAGCCCAACTCCTTCCCTATCCCCTCTTTCCCCCGTCTTCTTTCCCTTCCCTTCCTCCTTCCTTTCATCCAACCCCCTTGGTGGACAACGCATTGGTAGCGCCCCTGGTGTTATTGATGTTCATAGGCGGCGGTGACCGCTTTCCATCAGGTGGCCCGCTTGCTTGTTTGTCTGCTGTATGACATAAAAAAAAAAAAAAAAAAAAAAAACTATGGAACAACTTGATTCCTTGGTCCAATCTACTTCAAATTTTGCATAAAAATTGTTTATGAGAATTGATGGAAGACGTGATTCTTATTTTATTGAAATTCTCGAAAAAAATGCATTTTGTGGGTAATTTTCTTCGGGCTGATATCAATACTCATACTCATTAGTGCTTTCGATTTCAATTACATTTCATTTTGACACATCCGTGAAGTGAAGTGTGTCATCTGTCATGTAATATTAACAAAATGATTTCATAATGTCGTCGTGCTATTTATTCTGTTTGTGATCTCGGAAAAACAGCTATAATTCTAAATATGTATATAGCGGACTGAATAATATTCATCGTTAATAACAGTCAGTAATTAAATATATAAAATTTTATAATATTTGACAGGGTTCAAGTTAAATTGGTCAATGGTTAAATGGCATATTGATATTGTCTCTTTCTCACTTATAGGAAATCTCATTATGTCGACTCGCTCTATTATTTCGTAGTGTTGTTGTAGGGATGGATGGTTGTAGGCTGAGGTTGTAGGTAGGTTGTTGAAATACCGACATTCTTAAACATTTTTTTACGGAAGTGGTTGGAAAACAAGCTCAGGAATATGGATCATTTGCAATAAGGTGATTACCGTCGACTATTGGAGCACATAGATTCTAGGGTGCCTGACCCGTTTCCGACCTATAACAGGAAAAAACAGGATATAGCGAGAAATAGTATAAGGAAGGAGTTAGATTTTTATTATACCACAAAGGTGGCAAACAAGAATTTCGGATATTTCACTCTCCGAACGCTACGCATTGCTGCTTCACGTCAATATTCTGTAAAAGTTATGTTACCCCCCTTTTTTACCCCCTTAGAGTTCGAATTTCGAAAAATCCTTTCTTATCGGACGCCTACGTCATATAATAGGTCCACCTGCCAAGTTTCAGATTTTTACGATGAGCGGTTTAGGCTGTGCGTTGATTCTCAGTCAGTCAGTCAGTCAGTCAGTCAGTCAGGACAAAGCATTTTATATATATAGATAACAAATACATACATAGATAAACATCCAAGACCCGAGGCCAATCAGAAAAAGTTCGTTTTTCATTATGACCCGACCGGGGATCGAACCCGGGACCTCCTGGGTGGCGGTCTGGCGTGGTAACCATTATGCCACGGAGGTCGTCAAGTCGGAGTACTAATTGATTATAGGTCGTTATAAAATGGTTTTCGAATCATCATCATCTCAACCACAATAAGTCCACTGCTGGACGTAGGCCTCCCCCAAACGCCTCTAATGCGACCTGCTGGCAGCGACCTGCATCCAGCGGCCTCCTGCGACTTTCCTTATCTTAGTTTTCGTAATACCTAATCGGAATCCGCAAACACGATACATTACGCCACGAAGCTCTATTTCATGCATACGTACATGTGTTATTTTAGATCCAGGAACTTCACACTATCTAATTAATTACGCAGGTAGTTTCAGTGTAATTCAAGAAAGTTGTTGCTTATCATATTATTTTCATTTGCTTAATTATCATCATTAATTAATTATCAGCTGAATTTGGGCAACAAGTAACAAACTGAGCGCGACTGTAACTTGGTAAATGCGTATCTCACCTCATTTGCGCTAGTCGTGATGACATTAATCCATTATTCATTATTCGGTATTAACAATAATATTATTTGGTACATATCTACGATACATTTTGACATTGGAAATGTCTTTTCGTTCGCTTCAGTATAGGCTTCGATTTCACGAAAAAGTGCGATCCCCTTATATCTCGGAGAGTTGTGAAGATATGATATTCATAATAGGCTCAAAAGACGCGTATTCACGAGAGCTGTAAGGTGCAAAAAGAATTATTTGAGAAAGTCAAAAACGGAAAAAGTTATAGCCGAAATTGTGAAAATAAAAATCATTTCTTTCCGAATTTTTGATTTTGGCGCTCGATATTTTGGAAACGAAGAATGATATCAAAAATTTGAAAAAAACTCGTCTGGACAATTTAGTCAGCTATAATTTGAGCCTAAAACAAAGATGATCGGGTTAAGGGCTTGCCCTGTAGCTTAACCTTTTTGAACAAAGTCAAAAACGTTGTAGTTTTATTTTGTAACCTTTTCCTTATCCCGACTTTATCGTCGCTCATCATCATCATCATATCAACTCATAATCATCCCATTGCTGGGATACGGGTCTCCCTTCAGTCGAAGGTGATTAGAGCGTACTCTGCCACGCTGCTCCAATGAGGATTGGCAGAGGCCGGTGTTTTCAAATCGCCCTAAGGCCACCGACTTGGCCTAACGACTGTCATCCATCGATAACAGCCGGGACCGATGGCTTAACCCTTTATAGGGCATAAGCATCTAGGGTAGATAAAAAAAACTATGTTTTTAGATTGTTTTTCAAAAAATAAAAATAAAAATAAAAACACGGTGGTAAAAAATATTCCCTCTGCCCGTGTGGCTTGAGGTTCTGAGGTCTGCTGAGTACCAGATATATTGAGTAAAATTTCAAATCTTGCTGCCCGCCTAGAACGATCGTGTTGGGATGGGACGATGGAGGACGGAGGGCTAGATGAAAAATCAACAGATGAAATGCTAGGTCTGTAATAAGCAAAAAAGGAAATAGGCTTAACGTGGTCCGAGAGTCTCTTCGCGAGTTTTTAAAAGCACTAATATTCTCACGGTGGCTCACAGTGCATTCTTGACAGCATCATGTTTGTTCGTAAAAACATTCATGACTATAACCAGGTGTGGATATTCATAATTTCAATACGCGTAACAGAAATAAATTAGCTGTTCCTAAATTCAGGCTTAGGAAAGCGGGCAAGTTATTTATGATTCAAAGTTTGCATTATGTATAATAAAATTCCAGAATATATAAAAAAAATTGCCCAATCGATTTAAATTAAATGTCAAAATTTTCTTAACCAGTAAAGCGTACTATACTATCAACGAGTATCTAAATGAAAGGTCTCCCTGGCCCCCTTGCAAAGGTGAAATGCTAAAACTTGTCGTGAAAAGCCAGTCAATGTTCAATAAATTATATAAATCAAAAATTGTTTTCAATATTGTAATATGTACACGCGTTGTAGTGTCATCCAAATGGGACTGTTTTTTTATATTATTTACATTTTAATATAATTTACATTAAATAATTGGTGACAAGGATGTTAATGTGTACGGGCACGTCATCACCATACTCGCAAATTGTCCAAACTGGCGGTGGCGTTGTGGGTCGGGTTACTGTTGTTCCCTTCAATATTGTTCATAATATTGTTGATGGTGAGCCCAGTAATGGGGGCTGGCAGGCTGACTCTCACGTCAACTCGAAAATACATGAGAACGGTTGCTGCCTTGCGGGCCTGGTCTGCTCCTATCTTTAACACCGATTTTGCATTTTATATTTTAGATTTAATTTTATGTTAAGACAAATTAATGGCACTATTTATTGACGTAATGTTGTATGTACCTAGTTTTAAATTTTATGGTAAAAAAAAACACGATATATTAAAAATGCTAAAAAAGGCCGTAACAGGTTTTCTTTCGCCATTTCTTTTACCAGTGGTCATTTTGCTTTTGTTTCCGAAATAGTAGTAGTATATAGAGTAGATTAATCCCACCAAAAACATTTTCATGTAAAATGTTGCCAAGACGAGACCATAATGACTCGCATTGTCAAAAAGTTATCAGATCTCATGTAGAGCCAAGCATCTAACTCTACACGCCCTACCTCTACAAGGCCTAACTTCACAAACTCTACACTTTCAAGTGACGAAATCGGGGGTTTTATGACATTAATAAAATCTAAAGTATAATAGCTACGACATTCAAAGTTTATGTTTAATGATTGTACTGGTGTTATTATATCTTGAAATTTTTAACTATTTAGCATCATCCAAAACAAAGTAATGAGAGTTCAAAAAAACGACGAAACGTTTCGAGAAAAGGTAGGTAGTGCCCTTGCGCTCCGCTTGGCTCGTCTCGTGCAAGATTTATACAAATCATTTATTACAACTGTATACTCTGACAAGAGAACGTGTTTGTGAAAGCTTATTCTCTAAATAAAAGTTTTGAATTTGAATTTGGTCACCCCACGGGCAAAGGGAATATTTTTACCACCACAAAAAAGCGTGTAAGAAAAGCCTCGTAAATACATAATGAAAAATTAAACTTATTCCAAATGCAATATACATAAGACATTAAGTTTAATAACAACTTATCTTTCGAAAGTCGCAAAATTTGAAGATGCATAAAGATTTAACAGCAGGTGTCGAAATTCAGTTGTTTTTAACCCCCGACGCAAAAGGAGGGGTGTTATAAGTTTGACGTGTGTATCTGTGTATTTGTGTATTTGTGTACTTGTATATTTGTGTATCTGTCTGTGGCATCGTAGCAACCAAACGGTTGGTCCGATTTTGATGTAGTTTTTTTTGTCTGAAAGGTGACCTGTGCGGGAGTGTTCTTAGCTATGATTCATGAAAATCTGTTCAGCCATTTGAAGATCACCAGCTCTTTCCTATTTGATGAAGGGAAATGAACAACTTCCACTGGTTAGAACGATTTGAAATTTGGTATACTGTAACTGTCATGATATTGTAAGAATATGGTAAACTTGATCTGATGCTGCAGCATCATCTACACTCAACTCCTCGTCAAATTACAGCAGATGTATCGTGTTTGAGCTCATTGGAATGGTCTCATTGAATAGTTCATTTATAGGTATAATTCACTAGCTGGATTCGCGGCTTCGCTCGTCATACTTAATGTTTATTGCTATCGCGCTATATTTTTTTCCAGACCCAAAAATAGGGGTGTTATAAGTTTGACGTGTGTATCTGTGTACTTTGGTGCTAGATGGTAACCAGGGTCTGATGAAAAAGCTGGAAAGTGGCCATAGGAACTCAGTAATTAAACGACATAACACCATCGAGTTCTCATACATATTTCACAATACCTCTCATACATAATTCGCAATACCCTAATACATAGTTCGCAATACCTCTCGTACATATTTCGCTCTCATACATATTTCGCAATACCCTCATACATATTCCGCAATAACTCTCATACATATTTCGCAACACACTCATTCATATTTCGCAATACCTCTCATACATATCTAAAATACAAATGAAACGGATAGAGATTAGAATAAAATAGGAACGAAACTATAAAAAACGTCAAATAAAACTTAAATTTTAATTTTTAAAAACCCCCGACTCGAAACCTCTAAAAAGTAAATAAATAATAATTATATATTCGACCTTTTAATTTTATGATATAATATTTATATTAGTTAATAGTAGTTAGTCATAATACTTCCAAAGCGTCATCACGTCGGGGGACCGCTAAGTTATTAAACTTATAACTGTCACAGATAAAAAAAATATTATGACGTCCGTTCTTAACTCCTAGATAAAAAATGTTAATATGAAATCCACAATTTGTTGCCATAGGAATATTTTCGATCACTAGTTTCGTTTTAAAAAAAAAAAATATGGTGGGAAATATATTCCCGCTGCCTTATAAAGAAAGGGTCGTGCCCACGGGTCGTGCCCTCCGAAGCACGGAGAAGCTCAAGATAACAAAACCCATCCAAACGCTGGCTAGGGTCGATGTCGCTTAACTTACGTGTTCATATTAGAGTGCGACAGACCACACAGCGACGCCATCGAGCTCCTCGTCGCTCAGCGACAATATTTTTTCGAATTCCGTAAATTCATTTCCAATGTGCACGATAGTCGTGTGAGGCACGAAATCTGTGAATTTTTTATATTTAAGTATGTAGAATGTTATATAACAAAATCTTTAATATATACGCCAATAGCGTCAATGTTTGAACAAAGATTAAAGTTGCCACGTGTATTTATTCATACATTTGAAAAACATAGTACATTAATAGAGACCTGTAAATAAATCAGAATTTCGTCTAAAGTGCAAATTAATAAAGAATTTAAATTGGTAATTAATTAATTAACTCGTCTCAGAGTATAAATCATCTAATTTTATCTTACAATTTTTACCAACGTGCAGTATATCTTTGCAATCGTTGAAGATATAAAAACTTTTCGCAACCGAGTTGTGTACGTCCTTTTATTAACAAATAAATGTATAAGGTATAACATAATTTGAAGGTATTGATAATTATCTATTTAAACATAAGTAACATCTTAATTTCCGCTTAATTTAACTAGGAATAGTAACTGCAAACTTTGTGTTTAAATATCCTTTACGTCGTCCTTTTCAGTCTTCAAACAATTTAAATTGTTAAAAAGTTTTGTTAGTGCCTTTGTCAAAAGCGCTTTGTGTTAAAGGTATAATTGTATAAGTGCCTAATCTTTGACAAATGTTTGATTAGGCGGTCGTTCAGTCAGAGATTTTACTGAGAAATTCGCTAAAATCGAATCGATGCGAATCTGCCTCTCTGAAGAACTCGACAGTTTTGATTTTACATTCCAATACAAGAAACCTGACTCATATATCTCCTCCTCCTTGCGTCGTATTCCTCATTGCCGAGGGTCGTGACCTCTCTTTTGCATCACTTTCTCCCGTATGATATTTCTCCATCTGATTCTGTCTTCGGCGGTGTGGAGGGCGTTGTGAACTGTGGAGTCGAGAGCAGTGCGGATCAGATCGGACCAACGTATTGGGCTGCGTCCACGAGGCCTTTTCCCGTCTTTTTTTTTTTTTTTTTACACTATACAGCTGGCAAACAAGCATACGGACGGCCTGATGGTAAGCCGTCACCGTAGCCTATAGACGTAAGCAATACCGGGGGTATCACTCACGCGTTGCCAACCCTCCCAACCCCCCTAAGTGGAGCTCTGGAGACCTTACTCACCGTAGGAACACAACATGGCCGAGACCAATGCTATTTGGCTACGATCTACTTTGCCGGTCACGATAAGCTGCTCGAGGTTATCACCTTCTTTCCTTGCAATATAACCAAAGTATTCTAGGGTTCTACGTAGACACACGGATGACAGCCGCGAGGAGATTTTGAGTTCTCGCAGTATGGAGACGTTTGTCTGAAATGCTGTCTGCAGCTTTTAGTGTCCAAGTCTCAGCGCTATACGAAAAGATCGAGAAGTCTAGGGTCCGTACCAGGTTGGTTATCATTTTTACGGAAATGTTGCGATCTCTCCAGATTTACTCAAGCTGAGACATGGCGCTCTTGGACATGTCAATTCTCCTACACACTTTCTTCTCGCACGAACCATCATTGCTGATATTGGAACCCAGGTAGATAAAGTTGTCCACTATTTCTAGGTTTAACGTGCCAGTGAGTTCCAACTTTCGTGATCTGTCTACCACCATGACCTTGGTTTTGGACCTGTTTACGGAAAGCCCCATCTCCTTGCTAAACTGCTCCATTCGGTCTAGAAAAGCAGCCATTTCCGACTCATTTGCTGCAAGAAGAGTAGTGTCATCGGCGTAGCGCAAGTTGGTGATTTTCACGCCACCAACTATGATGACTCCCTCCCAATTCTCGCAGGTACATCTCATTATGTACTCTCCATAGGCATTGAACAGAATGGGCGACAAAATGCACCCCTGGCGTACTCCTTGATGGAATTTAAAGGGCTTCGAGGTTGTTTTATCGACTCTTACGACGCCCTGGCTTGAGCCATACAGGGTGCGGAGTAGGGCGATGAGATGGTTTGGTACTCCAAGTTCTTGTAGGACTTTCCATAAACAACCCCAGTTGACACAGCCGAACGCCTTGCTTTAGTCGAAGAAACACATTATCACTGGCGTATCAAACTCGTATGCCTTCTCAACGAGCTGCCTGACAATGAGAATCTGCTCTCGAATGCCCTTGCCTTTCACGAAACCCGCTTGCTCCTGCGGTATTTGCCAATCCAGGTAGATGCGGATACGATTGTTTATAATATGAAGCAAGACTTTGCTGGCATGTGAGATGAGAGACAAGGTTCGATAATTGCCGCAACTTTCGGTTAACCCTTTCTTATGCAGCGGAAGAATTACGGATTCCGACCAGTCCTGCGGCCAATCACCGTATTGCCAGATGTGTAAGCATGTCTTGTATAGTGTCGCTATATCCAAGTCACCCATAGCTTCAAGCACCTCTACTGGTTACTACTTATTTGGTCACTTCCTGGCGCCTCCTTCTTCTTGAGGGACTGTAGGGCAGCAGCTATTTCGGAACGAAGAATGATGGGTTCCAGGTCTAGATCCTTCCAGTCTGGGACGGCTCCGGGTGTTGAACTGAACTTTAGCCTTGAACTGCTCGGAAAGGATTCTAACTTTCTTAAAAAGGTCTGCTGTTTGTAGCTTGTTCGAGTGCCTCTCAATGTCGCTGCAGATACTCACAATGAAGTTGTTCCTGTCACGGCGAGAACTGGCTTGGATAGCTTTGCTGAGCACAAAGTATTCGGCCATTACTGCACGATTCTGCAGACCCCTAGATTTTATGTCCTTCCTGCGCTGAATGAGCTCTTAAACGTAGCAAGAAGCTGGCCACGAGCAGGTTGTGGTCGGAGCCGCACTCTGCGCCGGGAAAGGTCTTCACATTAGAAACTGAGGATCTCCAGCGGGTATCTAGAATGATGTAGTCGATTTGATTTCTGTGCCTATCGCCTGGAGATCTCCATGTATACGTATATGTATGTCTTGGATAATGTTGGAAGTACGTGTTCATAATACTGAGATTTCTGCCTATGCAAAACTCGATCAGTTTTTCATTCCGTTTATTCCTAGTGCCAATTCCAAATTTTCCAACTGTGCTTCTGATATGATCATCAGCAAGTGTACTACCGCCTTTGGCATTCCAGTCGCCAAGAATCATTTTAATTCCCCAACTAGGTATTGAGTTCAGCGTTTCCTCCAGTTTCCCATAAAAGTCTTCAATTACCTCATTTTGAGCTTGTGCCGTCGGTGCGTATATTTGTACAATATTCAGTACACAAGGCTTGGTGTTGGGCTTCATTGTCAGGATCCTATCAGACACCGGGTTATAACCGAGGACATATTTGTTCATGTATGGTGGCAATATGATTCCGACCCCATTCCTACTTGAATCCTCACAGCCTGAGAAGTAGAGGGTATTCCCTGTCGCAGTGGTGAAGTGGCCATTGCCACGCATATGTGTTTCACTGACGCCAAGTATGGAGATATTATGTGTTTCCATTTCCTGCTCTACGATGGTTAGTTTACCCGCCATTAGCAGACCTCGGACATTCCAAGCGCCAATACGATGATGGGTTCGTATTGAGGTCTTCTCGTTTTTAGATCTTGTAGCACCGACAGTAGCGTCTCTTCCTTCTGAAGCCTGTCGGTTCGCCCCAGGGGAATCTTCGGTCGCCAATTTCACACCATCCAGCCCTCGTACTGGGTGGCGCCGATGGCTAGTCGGGTCGTCCAGCATACTCTGTCTCTGTGATTCTGATGCCATAAGGGGGGTTTTCATGGGGAAATAAGCGCGGTGGGTTCCCACGTCCTTCCGCGTCAGTCTTTTAGAGGGTATTTAGATCCTCACGGTCACTGGCCCCGTGGACGCGGAGTTGTCGGGTTAGTTACCGCCGCCTGATGCTCGGCTTTGACTGTTTCACGAGTGGGTAGGTCTCCTCCACACCAACCCTCCTCCTTTCACATTCGGGCTTGGGACCGACAACGGCGAAGTTAAACTCATATATCTATACACTAGCTTTTCCCCGCGGCTTCGCTCGCGTTAATTTTATGACATATGACGTTGGCCGATACAGCGCCCTCTATAGTAGATAAATTATGTTCCCATTGCAACGACATACTTACACGGCATAAAGAATAGCCTATGTTGGGCTCTGTACCCTTAACAACATGTATGCAAATTTTCATAATGATCGGCTGCATAGTCAAGCCGTGAAGGAATAACAAACAAACAAACTCACTTTCTCATTTATAATATTAGATTGATTTATAATATGAAATGCCTTGTCCTGAATGACTGGTTGGCTGGCTGACTTACTGACGGATCAACGCACAGCCTAAACTATATATAGATACCTGTACCTGAAACTTGGAGAGTGTTTTGTTTGCATGACGTAGGCATCCGAAAAAATCCCACGGAAAACCGGGTTATACGCAAACGAAGTTGCGCGGGGTTTATATTTCGTAGAGGTTTATTTGTATTATTTTCATTTCTTACTTCAAACGTTCTACTAACTCATTAAGAAGTTCTCGTGCCATCTCTACCAATAGAAATGAACACAAAGTCACTTAATAATAATCGACTAAACCTTTTTCTTAATTGCTTTAGAAACGAATTGTTGCATTAGTTATCTTCACAAATCGCATGTAAGTATTAAAAAAAATCCTAATCGAAGCTTTTCTTGTGGAATTCTAGGAAAACATTTTAATTGTGAATACAATATGAAGTGAACAAGACTACGTTTCATATCATACAGACATTGGTCCGCTATTTACTTTTACTAAGAGCATTTATGCCCGCTACCCATTGTGTGCTTTTAACGTACGATTCCCAATTTGTATTTTTCTCGATAATTGTACAATTACTTAACAATTATTTCATTTGTATATTCGGGACTATCCAATGTCTAAATGGAGTTACTTGTAAATTCGTTTGTGAAACTTCATTTAATCTCTCCCATAGGTACAGTTTTGGAAAACAAAGAGAGTATAGACATTTTCTGTTAAAAGTGTTTCTTGGGTAATAGAATAAGGTCAATGCCCGCAGTTTATCTACGAAGGATCTTTATTCCCGCGGAAAAAAGGTTTAGGAGTAGAAGTAATTTACGTAAATTTAAACGTTTTCATTTAGTGTTTAAATTTTTATGTTAAATATTGTGTGTTTTGATACTATTTGATTTGTAATATTATTTAAATTCATTTTCAAATGTTATGCAATTTTGGATTAAATTTTTTTTAGAATTTTCATTTTATTTTTATGAATGGAACTGAATTCATGCTACTATAAGCTCATAATCTAAATCTTTGTACGCCGCCGTCAAGAAAAACATGACAACACATACCATAAGATCTTTTATGTAAATACTAATGTTTTCTGCATGCGAAAAGGTTAACACATTACCTGTGACAGTAGTTTCAAGTAAGACTTATAATAATATTCATAAAACTATTTAAAAAAATTAAAGTTTGTTGAATAAAATATTTTTATTTAATGTATCAATGTTGTATCAAATTTGTAGAATAAGTAACATTACTTATTCTACAAATATGCTCAGTATCGGCTGGATTCCTTTTCACTAGTTTAGGTTATGTTCAATTTACCAAATGAACATGATGAACGCAACGCTGCAATTCTTTATCTAGCACAACTCACCTGCTGCGCTGCACTTTACATACATGAGACACATACAAATAGATTGCAAATATTATACACACATAGATAAATATTTTTTGTATAAATAATAAGATTAATAATTAATAAAGTCTCTTCACTTTGGATTGCTGTTTCAATCAACACCTAACCTGGTGTACCTCTCGCTGTGGCCAAGACACCCTTAGCCGTCAGTACGATCGGTTGCATGAGTCTGTGCAACTGGCAGTGAGAGGACACTATGGTAGCTCAGTAAGGTCGTCAGGGGAAACCCTGCGACTTTATACATGGTCCTTCGAGCAACTTTGAAATGGTGACAGGACCCTGCGGTGTTATACATGGTCCTTCGAGCACAAGAAGACGAATGAAGAGCAACATTGGACAGCAATCAAGACTACAACAACAAGACGACAACCGGTCATAGGACCCTGCGATTTTATGCATGGTCCTTAGAGCAACTATGAACCACCAGGAAGACACCACAGGACGACGACGACAACACGCAGTCAATCTGGAAGGGGACTTACAATCCCTGACCAGATAAGAAGACGACAACAACAAGAAGACACTCTGGTATGGGGAACTATCAAATCCCTGACCAGATAAGAAGATCTCGATGACAAGAAGACAATCTGGTAAGGGACTTACAATCTCTGACCAGATAAGAAGACGATGACAACAAGAAGACACTCTGGTATGGGGAACTATCAAATCCCTGACCAGATAAGAAGATCTCGATGACAAGAAGACAATCTGGTAAGGGACTTACAATCTCTGACCAGATAAGAAGACGATGACAACAAGAAGACACTCTGGTATGGGGAACTTACAAATCCCTGACCAGATAAGAAGAAGACGACAACACGAATACAAACTACTACTACACTACTACTACTACTACACTACTACTACTACTACACTACTACTACTATACTACTACTACTATACTACTACTACACTACTACTACTACTATGGGGAACTTACGATCGTAAGTTCCCCGGTCAGGGAGTCCTGATCAAACAAGAAGACAAACTGGTAGGGAACTTACAATCCTTGACCAGGACAAAAACAAGAAGACAAACTGGTAGGGAACTTACAATCCTTGACCAGGACAAAAACAAGAAGACAAACTGGTAGGGAACTTACAATCCTTGACCAGGACAAAATTACGAAGACAAACCGGTATGGGAAACTTACAATCCCTCACCAAATAAGAAGACAACGACGACGAAAACAAGAAGACACTCTGGGACGGAACTTACAATCTCTAACCAGGATTCTTGAGAAACAATTTCAAGATATAGACGAAAACCATATGTATCTTTATTGGAGCTAGGTACAATCTACGACGAATATTCAAAGAAAGTTATTGACGACGACTGTACTTTCTATTTTTACCACAGTAAAAATATAAATATTGATCAAGTATTTTACAGTAAACTAGGTCAATTATAACGCTTACGCGACAATATTCACCAATGTCAAGCAGTCAAGGCGTGAATGACCGTAATTAAAAAAAGTGCAAGACAAACAACCAGGCACGACGCGAAGAAAGCGCATACTAGACTATTACATCATAATTTAAAAGATTTTATTTTTTATACAAAGGACAAAATTATATAAATAAACTAAACTGCATATATACATATTTCTTCATATACTTTCCTGTGGGGGTAAAAACTATGCAATTCTCTACAAATTGCATAGTTAGACCATAGACTATTATTTTACAACGAAGATTTCCAAACAACTTTAGACAACACAATTTGGAGTAATATTATCACACAAACATATCTGATGCAGCAACTAAGTTGATTGATTACAACAACCAGCAGACAACGATCCCGACGAACAGCACTCCTCCGGCGACCAGTCTGACCCCGGGCGACCAACAGTACCAACATCACTACCCATCTACGCACGTTTGATGCGGCGAACAATCGACTTGATACAGTTCCTGAGAGGCGCCAGTATGTTCAATTTACCAAATGAACATGATGAACGCAACGCTGCAATTCTTTATCTAGCACAACTCACCTGCTGCGCTGCACTTTACATACATGAGACACATACAAATAGATTGCAAATATTATACACACATAGATAAATATTTTTTGTATAAATAATAAGATTAATAATTAATAAAGTCTCTTCACTTTGGATTGCTGTTTCAATCAACACCTAACCTGGTGTACCTCTCGCTGTGGCCAAGACACCCTTAGCCGTCAGTACGATCGGTTGCATGAGTCTGTGCAACTGGCAGTGAGAGGACACTATGGTAGCTCAGTAAGGTCGTCAGGGGAAACCCTGCGACTTTATACAGGTTATATTAAGGAACTGTCTCAAGTAATGTATTTTATTTAACCTCTCAGTTGTGTGTGGTTTTCATCTTGGGGGACTGGTCTGCTCGTTTTATCAACATCTACATATTCGACATACTTAGGATTTGACCATAGCACTATTTGGATCGACATCCCGCATTTAGTACTTAATTTCTGTATTGTACCTGGATCTGTATTTTATTTAAAAAATATTTTATTTAAAAATGTATTATTGTATGACAAAAAAGGCCGTAACTGGTTTTCTTTACCAGTGGTCATTTTGCTTATCTTTCCGAAATGGTAGTAGTTTATAGAGTAGATTAATTACATAAATAATTTAATACTGTAATGTAATCATTGACGAGAAAAAGTGTCTGTGAGGACAATAGATTTATTAGTATATACTAAATCTATGGTGAGGACCTACTCACTGAATAAATATTTTGAACCAGAATTAATTATAGTTAATTATTTAATGGTAAAGATGTGCCTACATGACAAGAGAAAGTTTGTGAAGTTATAGTCTGAAGTCTGAGTATACGATTTGACCTTAGTATTTATATGTTACTAGTTGCTGCCCGTGGTGTTACCAGCGTTTAATTTTATGCACAACACCGCCATCTATATTAGATTTTTGACCATATACTACGGGAATCGAGTACTTTTCGAGATAAAAAGTACCCTATGTGTTAATCCAAGGTATCAACTTACATACCAAATATCAAAAAAGGCCCAGCCATTAGAGCGTCAAGAAGTAACAAGCATACTCACGAACTTTCGCCTTTATTAGTGGGATGTTTTAAAACAAAGTGGTACTAAGAACGCACGTGAATTGTATAGGCCTTAATATTTGGTTTCGCTTTAATGGCATTGTATTTGTAACTCTCTTAACTCTGTAGTCAAGATGCGTTATGAGAGAAGTGGAGAGAAACTCTTGAGACGCTGCTGGATTCAATTCACGTAATAATGTATATTTATGAAACTATTACACTATTTACATAATAAAATATACAAGGCCGCGTCTGCATTATTTTATTTACTCTGTTTACAAAGGCCGTGAAACTGACTCTGAAAATTGCAAACTATGTCAATCAATCAACAATCCCGAATAGCTTTTTTGCCAAATAAACTGTCAGTTTTTTTGACAGTTCTATAATAGGTTTGATATTCAACGTAACCTATTTGAGACTTTATTGGCAAGTGGTGAAACCGGCACTTCGGGCCCCGCCGGACCACCTGTACCATTGAGTAGTACCATTGATGGTACAAATGACACTGATTTATCGCACTAGTATCATTGGTTGTACAAATGACACTAAATGTATCAGTTGAGTAGTACCATTGACGGGCACTTCGTTTACATATTTTTCACTATACATTCATTAATTCAGGATAAAATCTTAGGACGGAAAACGACCGATTGAAAAACAAAAAGGTACGCATCGCTTTAATAGAGTAAGCTGTAAAACATTTTTCGGACTAAGAAATCCGGTGATTGAAACTCTTAATGTTAAACTAACAAAACTACTTTTAGTATTGGACATTTAAACTTATTGTAATAAATGTAAAGGCAAGTAGATAAATGACTTCGCATAAGAGATAAAATCTAAGCTTGGTAACATTCCCGAAGACTAATTGTCGGGGTCGATTAGACGAACATCAGTGTGGACGAAGAGGAATCGCCACTAATGACCGATACTTTCGCTCCTTGTACGGAAGTTTAGGCAAACAGCGCTATTATCTCCGCGCCACACCTACGCAGCTCTCCGAAACATTGGCCAGTGCTACACGATTTGCCAAATGAATGTCATTACTTACAACGTCTTTTTTTTTTTTACGTATTTTTGTCACGGTTGGATGTCGAATCTATGTATCTATCATTGCTCGGGTAATCACCACGATAGTAAATTATTATCTGCTTTGAGATTTTCATGCCGTTAGCTTTGTAGTTTCATTTGAATTAAATAGAAACTAGAAGCGGAAAGCTGACCTTATAAGACACGATGACTTTTTTAAAAACACCTTAGAAGGAGAGAGGCAATAAAAAGAGCATACATGAATCAAGTAATAGGAAAAGGCAGGTTTCGTAAGGCATCTTGGAGGTGAAAGAGATAACAGTACTGATCGAAATGGGGTCTGCTGTACCGACAGGAGCGGTAAAATATAGCTCGAATGGCGTGAAAGAGGTTAGGTGACCTCAAAAATGTGATATTTTAGGCGCCTTAAGGGGTTCGTAACCCTCTGCCTCCATTATTCATTCACCTTCAGACTTATATAAAATTAGTGGAAGGTGTGTCCGTGCGTCATCGCACCAATTGAATCGACATAACTGCTTACACATAGCATTCTGTCTTTGTTAAAATTAAATCGTTATAGAATGTAAAGGGATGTAGGTAGATGTTACTAATATTTATTGTCATAACTACATGTAAAAGTTCACGTCTGTAAAGTAGAAAGTATTTTACAAATTATAAATTGTCATAATTCAGATATGTATATTGTCCACAATATCTCCATTGTACAAATGAATATTTGTGATAAAATGATAAATAAGTGTTATCAAAGTGCGTCTGGGTCTGGATGTGAACATAAAGATAAAAGATTAAAGGGTTATTTCAATTGTAAACGCGTAGTATAATTTTATTGTGAGTTACTCAACAAAATTACCTGCAGTTGAATCGTACATTGTAATGTTTTTAATGCGGGATACGCACTCCAATAACAAATTATCAATCAAAGTTGAAAACAAACGCGAGCGTGGGAGATAAGCGGGGGTTGTTGCGGGTGGGCGGGTGGTGGGGGCTGGCAGATAGGCGCCAGACTGGCTGGCGCGGCGGCTGCACGCGGGTGCATCCTGCGCAGGTGCTCTGCTCACCCCGCGCCGACCAAGCCGCGCTTTCGACCCCGCACTTGTCCCACCAGTTTCGACATACGATCATGAATTTGTGACGCATGGCTATTACTATTTAATCTATTAATAGATTTCAGCCATGAAAATATTATATGCAAAAGTACAATCGATTTTGGAAATTTATATATCCCGTGATTACAACCAGGTTTTATTTTTCAAAAATCCTATTGCTATCAATATAATTCTTCATAGTTAGTCAGGCCGAATTGGAGTGAATGAAAATAACGACGTCATTATTTAAAGCCTTTGCCATTATATGTCGATAAGTTTGATATCAATCTTTCTAGTTAAAATATCACGTTTATTTATAGAACGCCCTAACGACAGGGAGCTCTGAAAACGAGACGATCTGAGAGATAAAATGTAAATAAGGAAAGGCGTATGCGTATGAAATTACGAGCTCGAAATTAATTTTCATAGAAAATGACTGAATTACGTTATCGAAATGTAGCCAAATAATGGAGAGATAATATTTGTCGAGAGGACATCATCTCATCCCGGACCTCTTAAGTTGTCGAGTAGCTGTGGAACTCAGATAAAAAGATAGAACAACTTTATTTTCGACGCGTCGTTTGACTTTGTGGACAAAGTAGGAGAGATCAAGTAAACAACATTACAAAGAAGCCGAACGGCAGTATTTCATGATATTTTCGTATAGTTTTATTTGTTATACGGACCGTAGTCTAACAAATTGGGGCAACTTAACTGTGTAGTCTAAATCTATAATATAATAAAAGTGTAAAAAAAGTTTCTCTGTACATTGAATATGTTTTAAAAAAAATTGTTTAGGGCGATGAAGAATAAGCACTAGAATTTCGAAAAATTTTGTCCGTCTGTTTGTATGTATGTTTGCACACGCTAATCTCAGAAACGGCTGAACCGATTTGGACGCGGTTTTCACTAATATGTAGCGATATGCACAACTTAACATTTGTGTTTCTTTTCAAAATTCCTACGGGAACGGGAATAACGGGACTAAACGTGTAAATCACTGACTACTAAAGGGATTATAATGAAATTTGGTTCACGAGTAGAATTTAATCTGGAGTAACACATAGGGTATTTTTATCCCGAAATTCCCACAGGAACGGGAATAATGGGACTGAACGTGTAAATCACTGAATCATTACGTGTTCTGAAACTGCAAGTGCTAAAAGTTTCCACTGTTTCATGGAGGTTCTGTTCGTTATTTTGCGAAAATCCTATGGGAACGGGAATAATGGCACTGCACGTGTATTACCCGGGGCGCTCAATCTAGATAGCTGAAAGATTCTATCATCTATATATATAAAAGGAGAAGCTGACCGACTGACTAACTAAACTATAAAGGTTAGAAACTTGAAATTTTGCACAGAGGTTCCTTTTATAACGTAGGGAAGCACTAAGAATTTTTTTTTTGAATTCCCACGGGAGAGGGCGTAATACTATTGTAAGTGTATTATTGCAGGCGCTCAACCTAGTAAGCTGAAATTTTGTATAGAGGATCTCTTTAAGATGTTGACAAGGACAAAGATGGGGTTATATAATTCCCACGAGAAAGGGAGTAATAGGACTGTAAGTGTTTTATCGCAGGCGCTCAACCTAGAAAGCTGAAATTTTGTATAGAGGTTCCCTTTATGATGTTGACAAGGATACAGATGGGGTTTTGCGAAATTCCCACGGGAGAGGGAGTAATAGGGCTGTAAGTGTATTATCGCAGGCGCTCAAAATAGAAAGCTGAAATTTTGTATAGAGGTTCCCTTTATGATGTTGACAAGGATAAAGATAGGTTTTTATGAAATTCCCGCGGGAACGGTAGTAATAGGACTGTACGTGTCGTGTATTATTGCAGGCGCCAGAGTATGCATGAATACGCCACAGTACGCAAGAGTAAGCTAGAGTACGCAAGAGTACGCGAGAGTACGAGTCTAAATCTATATATATATATATATATATATATGTATATATATATATATATATATATATAAAAGGAGATGCTGACTGAATAACTGACTGACATATCAACGCACAGCCCAAACCGCTTTAATTCCCACGGGAACGGGACAAATAGGACGGCACGTGTGTTATTGTGAGCGCTCAACCTAGAACACTAGGATTTTATATTGAGGTTTCCTTTATAAAGTAGACAAGGACAAAGACGGGGTTTTATAAAATTCCCACAGGATCAGTAATAATAAATAAGACCACATGTGTATTATCGGGGGCGCTCAACCAAGAAAGCTGAGATTTTGTATTGAGGATCCCTTCATGAAGTGGACAATAAGAAAGACAGGAATTTTTAAAATTCCTACGGGAACAGGAATAATACTACACGTGTATTATCGGGGGCGCGCAACCTAGAAAGCTGAGATTTTGTATAGAGGTTCCTTTTATGATGTAGACAAGGATAAAGACGGGATGTTTTAATTCCCACGGGAACGGGATAAATAGGATTGCACGTGTGTTATTGTGGGCGCTCAACCTAGAATGCCTAGATTTTGTATTAAGCTTCCCTTTATAAAGTAGACAAGGATAAACGGTTTTTTTTTTTAAATCCAACAGGATTCTGAATAATAAGACTACACGTGTATTATCGGAAGCGCTCAACCTAGAAAGCTGATATATTTTTTTTAATAGAGGTTCCCTCTAAGATGTTGACAAGGATAAAATCTGTTTTTTTTTTATTCCCACGGGAACGAACTTATTGGCATTTCCGCTTGAAGGAATAAATTGTTGTGTTCCTACGGTGAGTAAGGTCTCCAGAGCTCAGGGGGGGGGCAGGGGAGGATGGGAGGGTTGGCAACGCGTGAATGATACCCCCGGTATTGCAATGTTGCAAAAACGGGGAATTAGTCCCATCGCGATAGTGTTTTCGACAACCACGTGAACGAAGTCGCGGGCACAGCTAGTCACTTTTAAAAATTTGACGTTGAAACATATTGCGCCAATAAATTGTAAGAAGAACTTATTTGATCATTATCACAATGTCTGATCTGATCAAATAAATATTCTATTTCAATGAATTTATTTAAAGGAGTGTCTTAGATTTTCCAAGATGTCTTGATCCCGCTCGAGACAAAACGTATAACGTGTGCATACATATATGTTTGTCTTAGTCTAGATGTTTTTTATGTACCTAGTATTTATTTACATAAAAAAGTATTTATGTAATATTTCAGCAATCTAATACGCATAGTACAAGCTTAGTTTAGTTTGGGACTAGATAGCATTATAGTGTGATTCGTCCAAGAATATTTATTTTTATTAGTTCATAGTAATTTTGTTTTAGCCTAGTTATTTAAGCATGAAACTGTAACTTTTTATGGAAATAAATTAATATTTATTCATTAAATATTAAAACACTATAAACGACTTTTGTTTTAAGTATTCTAATAATAAGAAAAAGTCATGCAGGTCCCAATTAAATGTAATTGGGTACGAACAAAGTAAACCCTATTTTTCAGACTAGCAGTGCGATCTTCATTTAAATATTTCCAAGGTTACAATTGTTTGATCCACACTGAAATCCAGTTCGTAGTTTACGACCAAGACTTTGTAATTTTAATTAACCGCAAAGATTTATAGGGTTAATTGTGGTTCACGGTCTGAAATATTCTGGTATTATGTTTATGTTTAATTAATATCAATCTCGTAAATCAGTTTAATCTAACCTGAATTCTAATAAAATTAAAATCTATATTCGCTCAAATGCAACGAAAACATATTTTACTTATTGTTAATTCTACCCAGCGTGTAGGGGAGGAAAGGGTTTAACCAAATGAAGCTCCAGGGAAGATTAAACCAAATCCTTTCAAATATTTCGATGGAAATAGAGTTAAAACATATTTTATCGTGTACCTACATTTAATAAAGTTTTAGGTTGAGTGGTTGGTTGATAGAGCTGTCAATATTCATGAAGTACTTACCTTATATGACGCACTCGATTGCCCTAATTTCAATGTAATACTTTATTTTTAATCGTGTAAGTTTTAAAATATCCAACCTACATAAGTAGTAAAAATAAAATTGAGCAAGAATAGCTACGAAAGGGAAATGACCTCATTCGAAGCCATTCTAGTTATTTGAAACCTTCTCACGCAGGCGTCCATAAAGTTTATTTTTAGTAAGGCTTGGACGTATCTGGCGATCGCCGATTAGATCCGAAGCCCCAATTAAGGGTTAGCAGAGCGCCCTAGAATCAGTGCGTTCTGTGGCACGTTTAATTGTGCGGCGATTGTAGTGGTGCAGATCGCCGCCACCTACACTAATTGTGTGGCAGTTGTAGCGACGTGTTTCCCTAATTGGGCTTATTGGCGACAATCGCGTTTATTAACAATTGTGACCATGAAAATTCTGTTAGCTCTAACATAATATGTTTTAATTTGCAGTAACATTATTGTAATGGGAACTAAAGGAAATATTCGATAAATGTAGGCAAATAGAATTATATATGTTTAGTCCCAGAGATGTCTAAATTGAGTTAAATTTCCTGGTATTCATAAATTATGTTTGTGTTATTTCTGAACATATTCAGCATTTATCAGTGGATTTATCACAGCTGTGTAATGTTTGTATGTGGGTAACTGAAAAACTTTATTAAAACTACCTACCCACTTAATTATAACATTGTCACTCGAACGTTTCGTACAATAAATCAGTATGCGATAGTCCGTCTTTCATTCCATACATTACAAGCTGTATGAGCTGAATCCATGATATAAAATAATATAAATGAGCACATTGCTGGGTTTTTTTAAACTTATTATTTTTATTTCATATGAATGCACCATGGTGAGTTGTCATTCTTCATCAAACTTGACAAAAGTCTAAGCGTGAAAATTGTTTTGGGTCGATCACAAAATATAACCGACAGATAATAAAAGTTTCATGCGTAAAAAAACACCGAGATAAACGCCAGTTTGCATGGCAATTTGTCGGTCAATGCATTCGCTCAAATGTGTCGTACGTACCGCACCCCTGCCGCTGATGAGGGTCGACCGGATTTATTCACTGGAAAGTTCACGTTTCACTTACTTAACAATATTCAAAATGTATGCATTTATTCTATTCTAAGTAAACTCAACAATATTGTGTGTCTTGTTAGCATTTTCAGTTAATATAATATTTCGACATTTATTTTCAGAATCGGTTCATATTTTGATATTTTATTACTCAGTCAGAAATTACAATTTAGAGCCCCATCACATGAGGCATAGGCGTGGCGTAGGCGTTCGATGAACGTATACGCAGCGCAGATGCCGCGATAACGCGACGCACTTCTAGCGTTCTTACAACGTATTTACTGTAACAGAGAAGTGCAGAAAAGCTTTGCGTGGACGCAA
Organism: Endotricha flammealis; assembly: GCA_905163395.2. NCBI lineage: Eukaryota > Metazoa > Arthropoda > Insecta > Lepidoptera > Pyralidae > Endotricha > Endotricha flammealis. Next base: position 7,183,718 of record LR990863.1, on the reverse strand, counting down.
ATTTTATGACATAACCGTAGCCGAAAAAGTGGTAAAGCAGAAGCTTTATTGCATCTTTTCGTAGCTTTTAGCCGCGTAGCACTTGTGTGTAGAAGTTGTTAACGAGTCAAAACTACAATAAGGTATCTGTTGCAAAAGAATTGAATATAACTACAGACTTCCCTTATATTTTTCTGATGAGTATACAAAATAACAGCGATTTTATCAACACGGTTCTTGACATAATACGCTCTAGCGATTTCCTGCGTAGAACACGCGTAGCACTGTCGTAGATGCTACGAAGCTACGCCGCGTCTGCTACGAATTTAAGAAATTTGAAGGCAGGCTCTTCATTCTACTTCGTCTTTAATTTTTCCTTGTCCTCTAATTTCTTGCCTAACTTCGCTTCACTTCACTTCAGTCAACTTAGTGAGAACCTGCGAAAGAGATAGTTGAGTAAGGCAAATCCTATTAAATGCATGAAGAGAATATTCCTAAAAATTCATACTTTTAACCATAATATTCACCAGGACATTTCAAATGATATCACTATAATTTCTCTAACATGTTATATAAAGTGACATAAAAATCTGGTACACTAACCTGAATTGGATTTACGACAAATATAAAACAAGTGGATTAAACGAGTTCCGGAAGAGGACAAAACTATTAGATCGCAGAGTAGTAGAGGAGCTAACGAGTGCGTTGGGCCGCGAGCAGCCTGGCGGCGCGCCAACCGCGTCCCGCCATCAATTGCGGTCACTCGCCACTGTTCGCTTCGGACACGCTATGCAAACGTTACATGGAAAGTGAAAACATTACACTTTAGTTTACTATTTTTTTAATACCATATGACTTATTCAAAGACTATTAACCAAGTCATAATTTATTTAACGTATTTAATTCTACGAAATGTTCTTTTGGCTAACGTTACTGTTTAAATACAAACGAACTGATCCAGTTCCAAATTGCGTTCAATGTAGCTGATAATGGCATTGATATACATTCATTGCTATTGACAGTGAAAAACGGCAAATGATCCCATTAAAACTGAGCTCAATTTTCGGATAGCAATAAAGAACAATAAAGCACAAAAGGGCGGCGTGCGTACTCGGGCGACGCGGCTGCGGGGCGGCTGCGGGTGCGTAGTGCGGCTCGGGAATGACTTCCGGCACGCGGGAGTTCGACAGCGAATAGGCGGATCTCATAATACAACGATGAAGCTTCAGTGGCATATTGCCTATTGTTTGGCATCTTCAACTCTTGGCATGCAAACTTAACACGAGCGACGGCGACCGACTGCACTGTCAGTTTAAGTACTTTACCCGTATAATGTATGAATATTAGCACACATGTTCCGAAAATAGGACCATTCTTATGAAAAAATTTAGATACTATTAATTAAGTTGTAGTATGAAAGGTTTTCTTCGATAATACGTTAGAAAATATTCATAGTATTAGATGAATTCTGATAACAAGGTCGTATTTTATTCAATAGCAATACAGTATTATCAAGGGGAACAAGTTAAATGTAAGTCGGACGTAAACTTATGGCTAAGCGTGGGTTACAGTCCATTAATGAAATTAGACATCGGTTAGAGCCACTAATCGACTGCCAGCGGACGTCCGTCGACCGCTCTAATAATATTAATACATAAAACTGTATAAGCTTTGATACATATCGCACCCGCAGTCGAAGACTCCTTTAATTCAAAAAGCGTTATTTTCCGGAAATGACAAAAAACTGTTTTAAGAAAATTTAAGAAAGATATCAAAAAATATTAAATCATTTACAAAGAAAATACGTTCTATGCTTGTTGAATTGGTTTAGTTCTATTTTATCTGATAAACAGGTACCACATTTTGAGATTTTTAATTTTCTGTTGCAATTATGATATGATTGAAGGCATCGCGTCTTTGTTTTATTTATAAAATACATGATGTAGGTAATCAAGACAGGAATTTAAAAAATCAATTAACTCGAAATGCGTACCTACTTCTTGAGATATCAGGTTAATACAACGTGTTGATTTAGTTAGTTGCAATATTTGAATAGAAAATAGTAAGAGGCGTAAATAATTCGTCGGTTCTATTTTAAAAGCCGTAAACAGATTCCTGTATTTTTTTTTACTTACAAAGAGTTGAGAGGTTTTTGAATAACCCTCTATCAGTGCGCAGAATGGACCTCGACAATATTCGTGTATGAGCAAAGAGTTCGTTAAAAGTCGCTGGTCACTTTTATGAAACTGTTTGACGGCTTCACGCGAATCTGCTGCCAGTAATGTCATTTAATAAATGAAATCTGGACCTATGCATAGGTCCAGATCACAACATAGCTTTGTTGTGTTTTTAAGGAAAATTACAATTTAACCTGTGATTGAAGAATTTTTCTAATTTTTCTGTGGCGTTTCTTTGAAGCGGCAGCACCGCATACTGAGAGATGGTTGACGACGGCGGCGTCCTCTCACACGGAGTGATTTCATAACATAAAATGTATGGTGTGCCATAAGAGCCGATTTGGATTTTCGCCAAAACATTAAATTTAAATGTAAGTTTATTATAATGTTTTTTGACATATTCTGTTAAGTATCAGCATTCGCCTCCAATAATATTTCAACTGTACAAAACAACACATTGTATTTAAACAATGGTCTATAAAAATCGATAAACGTTACATTATTTATAAGGTACGTATTTAGTAATACGCATTTAAATTTTAAATAAAATTTAACTTTAAATTTAACAGACTTTCGATGGATATTAATTATATTTCCTGTACTGCAGGTATTAAAATAAGTGTGACCTTTCTGTTTTTAACATGACCCGTCGGTTCGATCGTCAGTGCTGGTATAAATATCCCCAAGTGGTTGTAGGGAGGGCTACATAATTTAGTCGACGTCCACCGATCGATGTCTAATCAGACACTAGGATGTCACGTCACGATCGGTCTATTCACATTTTAGTGCGTTTTGTTATCAACACACGTGTTTATATTTGTTTTTATGACATCCATAAAATAGACGTAACAAAAAATATTAATGTAGCTATAATAATCAAACTAAATATACCTACAATAATATCTGGTAATTTAACCACATTGTTTTGTACTAATTCTCGAAACACCCACACGGGCACAACCTTTCCTTTGTGAACAATTAAGTACATAATTACCATTCATATGAATTTATACAACTCTACACTCCACATCAAATGTTTAAATCATAAGAAAAACATTATTATTTAAACTTGAAACATTATTCATAAAATCTACCTTGATATTTTTTCTGTTGAACTTATTTTTAAATACATTTCATTTGATTAATAATACTTTTGTCCGTTCTGTTTGGTGCTTCCCACGTTGTTGTTAGAATTTGTTTACCAAGAATTTGTAATTAAATATTTACTTACAAAATGTTAAATGGATAGGAAGAAAACACGTTGTTTCTACATCAGTGTGCGATCAGGTTTTTATGTTTCAACTTCAGAATGTGCGACTGATTACTTTAATATTTTTGCTTAGCGACAAACATTTGTTTGACTTGCGAATTAGTGTTAGTGCAGCATTCATTAGTCATTGTTGTTTGAATAACATAGCATCATTATAATCATAGGACCTTAACCTTAATTCTATTCGGGGTCAGCTCATTGGTCAGTAAACGTGTTTCGTTTATTTATATTAATAAATATTCCTGTAATAATCATTGTAATAGAATTAAAACACATTCGCAACAATTTAATGCATGAGTGTAATTTTATGTTTATTCTTCATGTGAATTTAAATAAAGTCGTGCCAGTTCTAACCATACGAATACTGCGTCTTTGAACAACAGTAATTGCTTTCCATTACTTTTAAAATTAGGTATTTTTTCCTCGTCTCTACCGAAAATAGACATGCTTCCGTACTAGTAGCAACTTCTGCGAAAATAAGGTAGGTATTGTAATTACTGAAATAACTACGCTTGTGTAATCTTCTACATTTCGACATGTATTTGTATGCATGAAACGTGTATTAGGTATATTAGGCCAATTTGGTACAAGGCTACCTTGGAGAGCCGCAATCTGGGAACGGGACAGTATTCATAACATCCCTAAACGTATTTTAATCGACTTGAATACATCTCATCTTGATTTTAATTAACTTTAGCCTCTTATTATAATATACAACAAAGATTTACTATGTTATAATTACTTATTCATCATATCAACCCATAATCATCCCACTGCAGGGATACGGGTCTCCATTCAATCGTAGGTGATTAGAGCGTACTCTGCCACGCTGCTCCAAAAGGATTGGCAGAGGCTGGTGTTATAAAACCGCCCTAAGGACACCGACTTGGCTTTACAACTGTCTTTAAGGGCCCTTAGGATAAAGTAGCCATAGTTTAAGTTTATTTTTTATTTTATTCGTTATTATTCATATTGTAATATGTAATTACAAACAAACATGAAGGGATAAGTGTGTTAACGCATGTCGCGCCTGTCCCATACCAATGTTCGCCCCATTCTCCACTCTTACCATCGTCACGTGCGATGCCATTCGGATCAACAATAGCAGGCACGTTGAGAGTGACGAGAGACCAACGGATTATATCGTTGATAGATGTGTCCTTTAAGTATATTTGTATTTAAATGTTTTGCAAGTTAGAGGTTTATAGTATTTTTAATTCAGTAAAATTACTTACTCTACGCACTCACATTTGAAACACCTACGACGCGACGATGATATAATATTTACCTGCGTAATATAATTTCCAGTCATTAGCTGGTACAGTCAAAAGCAGGTCGACCTTTACATGTTGGACTTTGTACCATTCTTAAGTTCTATGTTTTAAGAGACAAATTGTACTGCAAGTGAAAAGTTCGACGTGCACCTGACTGTATCTATTCGCTGAAATTGCAAATGTTTTTTTTTGTTTTGTCAATTTCTTCTTTTATTTTAGTTTTATATTATTATTAATTTATGTCTAAATGAAATTAGTTTTATTTAAATGTATAATAACAACGTTGCGGGTGTAGTCTTCATAAATTAAAAACGTCCCAAATTAATAAAAAGGGCAAGCTACGCTATCATAAATCTTAATGAAAATGTTACCACATCACTTATTTGTTCATTTACATGGCGAATCGTGAAAATGAAGTGCAATAAACAAATAAACAAATTCGTTTTCTTTGAGTTAATTTTATTTCTCAAGAATATTAATTATAATACATTTTTAATGTTATTTTGACATTGGAAATGTCTTTTCGTTCGCTTCAGTATAGGCTTCGAATTCACGAAAAAGTGCGATCCCCTTATATCTCGGAGAGTTGTGAAGATATGATATTCATAGAAGACTCAAAAGACGCGTATTCACGAGAGCTGTAAGGTGCAAAAAGAATTATTTGAGAAAATCAAAAACGAAAAAAGTTATGGCCGAAATTGTGAAAATAAATATCATTTCTTTCCGAATTTTTGATTTTGGCGCTCGATATTTTGGAAACGAAGAATGATATCAAAAATTTGAGAAAAACTCGTCTGGACAATTTAGTCAGCTATAATTTGAGCCTAAAACAAAGATGATCGGGTTAAGAGTTTGCCCTGTAGCTTAACCTTTTTGAACAAAGTCAAAAACGTTGTAGTTTTATTTTGTAACCTTTTCCTTATCCCGACTTTATCGTCGCTCATCATCATCATCATATCAACTCATAATCATCCCATTGCTGGGATACGGGTCTCCCTTCAGTCGAAGGTGATTAGAGCGTACTCTGCCACGCTGCTCCAATGATGGATTGGCAGAGGTCGGTGTTTTCAAACCGCCCTAAGGCCACCGACTTGGCCTAACGACTGTCATCCATCGATAACAGCCGGGACCGACGGCTTGACCCTTTATAGGACATAAGCATCTAGGGTAGATAAAAAAAAACTATGTTTTTAGATTGTTTTTTTTTTATGTTTATGTAATGTAAACACGGTGGTAAAAATATTCCCTCTGCCCGTGTGGCTTGAGGTTCTGAGGTCTGCTGAGTACCAGATATATTGGGTAAAATTTCAAATCTTGCTGCCCGCCTAGAACGATCGCGTTGGGATGGGACGACGGAGGACGGAGGGATAGATGAAAAATCAACAGATGAACTTCTAGGTTCGACTTTCGAGAGGTATTATGCTGCTAGGTGGATCAGGTGTCGGTGCCATAGGCCTGTCATTAGGCTCGTCATAGTTTTTTAGGATCGTTCAATACAGTATCAAAACCATCATCAGATACATCGGGAAGACAAAATATGTCTTCCAATTCGTTGACTATTTGTAAATCTATATACATATAATAAAACAGTAGACCCCGATATGTCTGAACATATTTGGCAAAAATGGAGAGGGAACAGTTAGAGAAAGGTAACAAAAGCAAAAAAAAATTTTTTTTGTCTGTCTGAACGCGCACATCTTCTAAATTACTGAATGGATTTTAATGCTGTTTTAACTTAAGGAAGATAGGGCTCGGCTTGGAGCAGAATATAGGTTTTGTCGCATTTAAATCGGATGTCAGGAAAATAAGTTATGGTCATTTAAAGGTCTCTACCCTGTCTATGTAAGAAAAAAAATATTTCTCGCACTTACAAACTTGAGACTTGGTACACCATAACTACCGACAACAGACTAAACCGGACCGGACCGAACCGGACCGAACCGAACCGAACCGGACCGAACCGAATCGAACCGGATGTCAGGAATAGAAGTTACCCTCATTTAAATTTTCAACAGCCTAAGAATTTTAAAATTGTCACTCACTGCAGAGTCGGAATCGCCCGATATCTCATAACGACCATTTTTAAATTCTAATTCTAGAAAGTTTTTTTTTACTTGAGTTAACCATTTAAAATTTTGTTCCTCTCAAATTCACTAGATGGCACTGTTAGATTCTGAATCGCACTATGAAAGTTTTTTAGTATAACTGAGCTGACGATTTCAATTTTAATATAATTTTAATTTTTCATAATTATCTTACATTAGGTATTTTGATTAGGTACGATAAAATTAAATAAAACACAGCGGCGAGCAAATAGACAATGAGCAATAAAGAACACTGATGTCTCGGGGAAAAACTATAGCAGTAGTAATAGGAGACTGTTAAATCCGTCTACATTATTATAGTCATAAGCCCAATTCCACTCGGGCGAAGCCGCGGGCATAGCTAGTCGTTAAGTATTCTCTACTCCTACTCATTTGCCAGATAGTCTGTAATAAGCAAAAAAGGAAATAGGATTAACGTGGTCCGAGAGTCTCTTCGCGAGTTTTTCAGAAGCACTAATATTCTCACGGTGGCATCTCAGTGCATTCTTGACAGCATCATGTTTGTTCGTAAAAACATTCATGACTATAACCAGGTGTGGATATTCATAATTTCAATATGCGTCACAGAAATAAATTTGCTGCTCCTAAATTCAGGCTTAGGAAAGCGGGCAAGTTATTCAAAGTTTGCATTATGTATAATAAAATTCCAGAATATATAAAAAAATTGCCCAATAATCGATTTAAATAAAATGTCAAAAATTCTTAACCAGTAAAGCGTACTATACTATCAACGAGTATCTAAATGAAAGGTCTCCCTGGCCCCCTTGCGAAGGTGAAATGCTAAAACTTGTCGTGAAAAGCCAGTCAATGTTCAATAAATTACCTAAATAAAAAATTGTGTTCAATATTGTAATATGTACACTGTACACGCGTCGTAGTGTTATCCAAATGGGGCTGTTTTTTATATTATTTACATTTTAATATAATTTAGATTAAATAATTGGTGACAAGGATGTTAATGTGTACGGGCACGTCATACTCGCAAATTGTCCAAACTGGCGATGGCGTTGTGGGTCGGGTTACTGTTGTTCCCTTCAATATTGTTCATAATATTGTTGATGGTGAGCCCAGTAATGGGGGCTGGCAGGCTGACTCTCACGTCAACTCGAAAATACACGAGAACGGTTGCTGCCTTGCGGGGCCTCTTTAACACCGATTTAGCATTTTATATTTAATTTTATGAATGGCACTATTTATTGACGTAATTTTGCATGTACCTAGTTTTAAATTTTATGGTAAAAAAAACACGATATATTTATAAATGCCAAAAAAGACCGTAACAGGTTTTCTTTCGCCATTTATTTTACCAGTGGTCATTTTGCTTTTGTTTCCGAAATAGACGTAGTAGTATATAGAGTAGATTAATCCCACCAAAAACATTTTCATGTAAAATGTTGCCAAGACGAGACCATAATGACTCGCATAGTCAAAAAGTTATCAGATCTCATGTAGAGCCAAGCTTCTAACTCTACACGCCCTACCTCTACAAGGCCTAACTTCACAAACTCTACACTTGCAAGTGACGAAATCGGGGGTTTTAAGACATTAATTAAATCTAAAGTATAATAGCTACGACATTTAAACTTTATGTTTAATGATTGTACTGGTGTCATTATATCTTGAAATTTTTAACTATTTAGCATCATCCAAAACAAAGTTATGAGAGTTCAAAAAAACGACGAAACGTTTCGAGAAAAGGTTGGTAGTGCTCGTCTCGTGCGAGATTTATACAAATCATTTATTACAACTGTATATCTGACAAAAGAAAGTGTTTGTGAAAGCTTATTCTCTAAATAAAAGTTTTGAATTTGAATTTGGTCACCCCACGGACAAAGGGAATATTTTTACACTACAAAAAAAGAGTGTAAGAAAGGCCTCGAAAAACTTATTCCAAATGCAATATACATAAGACATTAAGTTTAATAACAACTTATCTTTCGAAAGTCGCAAAATTTGAAGATGCATAAAGTTCAGTTGAAATTCAGTTGTTTAAAAACTTGTAACTGTCACAGATAAAAAAAAATATTATGACGTCCGTTCTTAACTCCTAGATAAAAAAAAATTATATGAAATCCACAATTTGTTGCCATAGGAATAAATTCGATCACTAGTTTCGTTTTCAAAAAAAAAACAAAAAATATGAAGGGAAATAATATATTCCCGCTGCCTTATAAAGAAAGGGTCGTGCCCACGGCTCGTGCCCTCCGAAGCACGGAGAAGCTCAAGATAAAAAAACCTATCCAGACGCTGGCTAGGGTCGATGTTGCTTAACTTGCGTGTTCATATTAGAGTGCGACACACCACACAGCAACGCCATCAAGCTCCTCCGACGCCATCGAGCTCCTCGTCGCTCAGCGACAATATTTTTTCGAATTCCGTAGATTCATTTCCAATGTGCACGATAGTCGTGTGAAGCACGAAATCTGTGAATTTTTTCTCACATTTGCGTGTTTCTGGTTTTTCTTTTTAATTGCCTTTTTCGTTCTGACATAGTAACCAAAACTAATAGATTACTTATGTATATTACTCTTAGTGAGATCACGATTGCGCCAATGAATACTAGTCTACTAGGCGATAACATAATATTTTTATTTCTGCTAATGGTACAGTCAACAAAGGAGTTGACTGACCCCCCTCTGTTTATATAATTAAAGATTTCTAAATATTGCGTGAAGGGATTTACTTGAAAATTTGTAATTACATAGTACAATATGAATACTATTGATAAATAAAATTTCAAGTAAATCCCTTTACGCAATGTTTAGAAATCTTTAATCATATATACAGAGGGGGGTCAGTCAACTCCTTTGTTGACTGTACATGTCCATGATAAATGCCAGAAAAACTTGGTCGCACACTATAGTATCTTTTTGATAGATAGATAGAATACTCTTTATTTGCATTACACACAGGAAAAAGTACAAAAAAAAAGCAATCTTACAAACTAGTGTAGATGCAACAAGGCGGCCTAATTGCTAAAAAGCAATCTTTTCAAGGCAACCTTAAGGTAACGAATTTCAGTATGGAGTGGGCAGGGCTAGCAAGTTTTTGATGGTAGAAACAACCCTACGCCGTTTATACTCAACGCCAAAGCTTCTGGCTCACAGTTTATAAAAATAATCGTTATGCACTGCGTAATAAGTATGAGTTTCAAACTTCGTTTTATGATTGCGCGAGCCAGCCGCGTTGGCGACCAGTATAGTGAGTTTGAATCCTTCAGTTTGTAACATTGCGCGCGCGTCCACCCCATTGAGCTACATTGAGCGGTTCTTATATCGGCGCCCCATTGAAGCAATAAAGTACCGTACTATGATTAATGGGCTTGCAACCTCCGCCCGACGCCCACCCATTTCGAGTCGTAAGGCCTGACTCACTGTTATAGAGATACTGATTCATGCTCACTTAATACCGACATAAAATTTATGTCTAACAAAAGTTTGCGGGACTTATTTTCAAGATAAAGATGCCTCTTGCAAGATTGTTTATAAATAGTATTTTCTCATAAATAAAAATGAAGTGACATATACCCATAAAGTTCCGTTACAGTAACTTAACTTTGATTTTGATCTAAAAATACATAACATTCCTGTGTTAGATTACTAAAGATTGCTAACACTAATTTACCTCTTGCATGCTATTTGATACTATTCAACAAGATTTCTGGCGTTTCATCATGATTTTAAACCCTTGCAATTAAGATAGGTACCTACATAACAAACAAGTATAAAAATCTAGTTGAATTAAGATTTTTATAAACATCTGTTTCTCATATAAACTTTTAAATCTGAACTCCATTGAAAGAATATAAAAGGAAATTGGTTGAAAAATTCACGGACAATTTGAGCAGCAAAAGCCTAAATTATCTTGGGGACAACAATGTGTATCTCCGGCGTACATTTTTATCATTTGAACATAAATAGGACTCTGAAAAGGAGGATAGAATACAAAAGGGTGCTTTATTTCGATATTTTTTTTTCTATATTGCAGTGAGTAAAGGTTACCAACATTATGTAAATATTGTACTTAATATTCGTCTTTGTTACTAACCTATTACATTATGAGTTTGAAGTAAAACCAAAAACTAAATAAATGTGGTTTATAAATTCCTTTAAGTACTGTATAAAACGGAAAATCTGTGAAATTGAGTTATAAATCTATCAACATCTAATCACGCTTTTTCAGTTCTTCAAAAGCATTTCGCTGTGAAACAAGCAAGGAACCGTAAAATGAAAAAGTAAAATATAAAAAGAAACTAAAAACACAATTTTTGTGCCGAAAATACTCTTTAAGTTAAAAAGTTTACTCAGTTAATTTGAATAGAATAAGAGTTTGAGTGATTTTATGTTTCGAAATTCCTGCGTTACGGTGCGGCGGAGGCGGCCAGGTTAACAGATGTATAACGGAAATCTATTGTGCTGTGTGAAGTAACCAATCAATCATTCCTTCTCAACGAGTCTACAAAAACCTCAATGCCAATACTTTATTATCGTTATATCTTTTTAATATTATTATTATGCTATACTAACGGAAACGGTATTATAATAGTAATCACGCAGTAGGTACTGTTATTGCTAGAGAAAATAGTAGTAGCGTTTTCCTGATGCTATAGAATTTTCATATGATCATAGATTTTACCTGCGACATACTTTTAATATCTATTACACTATCTATCTAATGATTACGTAGCAATATTCATAATGAACGATTATCATACATAAATGAGTAACGTTTATATCGGTCTGATCAGAACTCAATTGGCAATTAATAAATATGATGTTCAATTTTATTCGTCTGTTAATGTCGAATAGATAAAAAATTCTTTTCTTAATATAAGTTGCGAAGATTCAATGAATTTTGATACAACTAAGTTTCAAACTTCCCGTACACATTCCTCGTCAACATCACTTTTTATGCTGATAGAGACTTCCTTAGGGATTTAAAGGTCAGTATGAAAGCCTCATAGTCAGATTTATGTACTCCTTGGAAGGAAATATTACAATTTATTATGTTAAAAAAAAAAAATATACTATTCTAGCGGTAAACCTGGTAACGATTTTATTTGGTAGAAGTTGTCAAACGAGCCTGATGGTAACTGATCACCGCCAACAAAGATCATAGAATCAAAGTATTTCATTGTTTTAATCTTTACTAAGTATAACTGCTGCTGCTGCTGCTTATTGGATTTATTGATTCGTTCTGTTGAAGAATTAACTTTATCAAAGCTTTAATATAATGGTAGTAGGTACTTATTTTTTTATTTTTCATGTTATTTTTAAAACACGTGGGAAGTGAACGAATATGAAACGCAGATGCGTTGAAATTCTGCTGAAGTTATAAGTGCTTGCTAAGCTGGATTTACCTGTCTTCTCGCTTCTGCCGACTTAAAACTTAAGGCTTCTAAACGATGAAGTGTGGAGCCAACTTCAAAGTTACGCTTTCGACTGAATCGTCCCTTCTTTATAACAGACGCACGTACAACGACGCTTCGTAAATATTTATAGTCTACAAGCCAGAGTCACTCGCCTCTCGACCAGAAAAACCTTTCTTCAGATGCATTTTAAGTCTGATTAAATATATCGTGAAAATATTATTGCCATATATCCAACTTGAGATTTAACAAAAATTTATTTAATTTAATATAAATTAAGCAAGTAACTTAACCAGCAAAGAGAACTGAAATTAACTTCAAACCATAAGAAAGCAGTAAGTAAAAAGCGGAGTCGATGTTTATTGATATAAATCCTACTAAATAAATTGCTTTGTATCAATCTACTAGTATAGTAATTTATACCAGCTAGAAGGTACCAAAGCAAATCGATATAAATATTGTTGTTAATATTTAATTGAAAGACAAATATGAACTCTAGTATGAAACATTTTCCGATCGAAAGTAATTCATTTCGTGCACGTTATTTGGCCGTAATAACAAAAGCTCGTGACGTATTTGTCGCCGCCGCGTCTGTGGCATGAGAACTGTGTACTCGATCACTAACGACAGACAACCAGTCTTGGATAACGCCTACGTTATTTTATTTATGAACAAAATGATCTAAAAATTAATCTTATTTTTATGTCAGTATGTTATAAGCAGGCAAACAAGCAAGTGATCTGATAGAGGTGGTTACCACCGCGGCCACCGCCTGAGAACATGCGTATAATAATATTATTATGCTCATGCAATTTTTGTGGAGAAAAAACAAAAAAATATATAAGACCTAGCAATTATAATAAAATTCCTGATTGCAATACTTCTAGTAGTGTTAATATTTTAAAAACAACGTTTAAGAAGTCAATGTTAAATAATATAATATAACTTTATATAAACGCTTCAAACTTTAAAAAAACTGTAAAATAAAACTAATACTAATAATGTCTATTATGATTACATGAGTGCAAATGTATTTCGCCAACAAACAGTTTGGTGAGTTTTAGTTATTAAGATATTATGTATGTAGTACAAGTTTTGGATAAAAAATAAATAAACGCTATACGTTGAAATGGAATTTAAGATTAAACAAAAGTGATACCCGCTACAATAAAATTAATTGTCCACTGTAGTTTTCGATAACCTTAAAATGGTACGTTAGAATTATTCTCACCTGTTAAATAAGTGTAAAATAAGGACGTATAAACATTTTTAGTTAATTTATTGTGTTAAATACACAATTCTATTTTTTTTTAAATCGTTAAAAATGATAAAAAAAAATATTTTATGCTGCTGACAATATATGTAGAAATCAAAAACCTCTGGCACGAAATTTAAAGTTTTAAGATATAATTTTATTGAAACAAAAATGTGATGTTGTGATTTATTTGTTAATTCCAAAATATACCTATTTCGTTTGTGTTGGTTCGTTTAATTAAAATCATAATTTTTTCAATAAAATAAAGTTACTGATACCCAGTACTCGCAACATTTGAAACTTCTATTCCCCTTTATAAAATAAATATTTGAAAAAAAAATCAGTCTTTTTACGGATTTCGTACAAGTTAATATCGTTTTACTAACGTTCAGTTTTTTATATTAAAAAATAAAAATTATTTTGCAAGTGAAAAGGTTTTAAAACTACAGGCACGACTTCAAGTCGGTTTGTTTCTGTCGCCGGCCTGAATACATAACACCGTGTTTTCCATACGAAGGTGCTCACTTTTTTTATTAAGACCTCTTTTCCTAGCCCGCCGAAATCCCTTTGGCGTTAATCAAAAAATTATGCACAACAATACAAAGTTTATATTTTAAAATTATTACTTTAGTATAAATTATTGTAAGAAAATACAATTTATTTATTATTATAAAATCATAAAGTATTATAACATTTTTATATTGTTTATTTTATAAAGTACTTATTTGTATTATTGCATTTAAGTACTTTAGATAGACCTTCTTATAAATTCGATTAGATCAAAATACTTTTAGTTATGTGATTAAAAGTTCTTTCTATTAGAATTAAATACCTAGAATACGTAACAGGTGCCTGTTAAATTATTAATTATAAATTAAGCTAAACATGTTAATACAATTAAGGTCAGGTGGGGTAAGATAGACTTACTTTATTGTGAATTTACTAATCGGGGTTTATGCAGAAATTTATTGAACTAGAATTAAATTAAATATACAGGGATCTAAAATATAAATTAAGCTTTAAAATAACATGAAGTTTTTGCCACATAATTCATCAAAAACAGTAATAATAAGGAAAATGTAAAACCTGTAAACTGGTAGTATTGTCCTGCCAATCGGGGTATGACTACCAGTTAGTTTTTTAGTAGTTTTTTTGGTTTAAATGTTTACTTTACACATTTTTTCAAAAATAGGCACCCTCATAAAAGTAAACGAATATTTTAAATCGTAGGTACAACAGAAAAACCTTTTAGTTTTGTAGTAATTTAAGTAAATAAAAAAACAAGGCAAGTCCAACATATGATATACAAAATCCAGTCCGGAAACCAGACAAGGTATCTTATACTAACCTGCAAAATAATTGTGTACAACACTTCTCAGTAGTATTCATTCGAAAAATGTTTAGTACTCCTGATATACAGCAAATTTAGAATGTTTTATACTTACTCCGGGTTTACTGGTAGTTTTACCCCACTTGATCTTTTCCGGTTATGTTTTTTCAAAGTAAAATATTACAGAAACCTCTTTATTTTACGTTTAACGAGTTACATTATTTTAAAGCCCATATCTTTATGATGCTACTTGTGTCCGTGACAACTCGATAGGAAGGTCCTTTTTACAAAAAAACACAAAAATAAAACTATCTTACACCTAGCATTCTTAACTTTTCAAATGTCCGTTTTTATTTTCGATGTGGTCATATTTGTGGTAGTAGCGACTTCGGTGTTTTAAATGGAGATATTAACCGTGTCCGCTTTATAACTGGTATATCAAAATAGAATAGGAAGGTGGATAGGAAGGCCTTGGTAGCGGCCTTACCCCAACTGACCTTAATCAAAGTTGAATCTTCTCATCTCATTGCAATTTGATATAATAAACCCCTCCATTAAATGCTGATTCAATATTTCCAGATAAATATTTTCTTCATATTTTATACATCGAGTTGCCAGCATGAGGCTAAGATGATGATGAAGTCTCAAGTTATGTCCGTTTTCTTCCTTGTACCACTATAAGTTTAAACGAATTTTTGTTTACGTTTATGGTCATTTCATTATACAACATTTTTCTAAAATTGTACGTTAGTACAAATTACTAGTTCAAATTCAAAACTTTTATTTAAAGAATAGGTTTTCACAAACACGTACTCCTATACCTCTAATTCTGACATGCATTTCTTTCATAGATAAAGTTCATAAATGGGTAAAGATAAATTGAATTTGACGACTTTTTACAGTAGAGTCGCAGGTTAGAGTCTTAGACTAAGGCTTGAGGTAAGGATTAGACGTACCGTCTACTTGAACAATTCCATCTATAGCCTGTTTACAAATGCACGAGTCGTCGCGGTCCCTGGCGGTCCCCCCACAAAGTGAATAGATAGGGTCTGTGGATAGAGGGCGCGCGCAATCGAGCCTCACTTTCCCCGGCGCATGGCTAAAAATAGACGCTCGCGGTGAGTGGCTTGGCGTCACAGTTGCAAAGAGAATGGGAAGGCTGTACGAAAAAGACACGACTATACGAGTATGTACGACGTAGGTACAATGACTTGTCGACTACTAACGATCTCACTGGAATTCTTCAGATTTGTTTTGAATTCTTTTTTTAGACCCAAATTTTACCGTTTGTCTATTGCTTTGCATAGTATTCCAACACTATAAAAAGAAATATTATCTCACATGAAATTGGACAAATCTAATCTTGATAGTAGATTATAATATGATTAATTAAATACAGAGATGCATGTATATAAATATAAATAAATTAGGTACGCTGTAATCCTAAACTTAATCATTTATGTAAATATAATTCTACATGAAAATAATATGTACCTGCTTAGATACAGTAGGTAGATAACAGATTTGAAAAGCGTTTTAATATAACAGTAACCAGAAATTTGTGTATTAATAGCGCGCTAAAATCTATTTAACCATATTTAACAAAGTAAGTATTTATAACTTTCCGCTCTGGCAAAGAGTTCATTAATCATAATTAAGATGCGACTAACCCAAAGCATTAGCTGAAATAATCATTCGTCAACATTTTTGTGTGCTTTCACCACGGGTATAATAGAAAACCGGTCAATTGAGAGTTGAAAATGCTTTACAATTCCGGACACCATTTCAAAACTTATTTTGCATTATTTTATGTATTTGCGAAAAATAAATGAAAAATAACGAATATGATCAGGATTTTTTTTGACGAATCATACTAAACGCCCTCTAGTCTCAGACTGCGCATACATAAATATTTTTTTTGTAAATAAATACTTATTATACTTACATAGAAAATAACATACCATGTTCATGCACACGAATGTTTCTCGAACGGGATTTGTATCCTTGAAATAAAGTAGCCATGCATTGCTAGCTACTAGACCACCGGGTCTGTCGTAATGATTTGGTTCCATAAATCAATCAGTGATGAAGGAAAACTAGGTGTATGTACCAGACAGAGATCTATCTATCTGGTTAATAAGATGCAGTTCTATGACAGAATAAAGGCGGCAAAATAATTATCTTGTTAGCATAAAACCTTCGATAGAACCCATTTGGTTACGGAGCCCTAACACAGCTGTAAATTCATTGGAATGTTTCCGACGGGTAGGTACGGTGACGAGGAGAGTTCTTGTTTAGGTAAAAATAAACACAGTGTAATATTAGCACAGCTCATTTTAGTCAGCCCATTTAGCAACCCTTTTTGAACATGGGGTACTCACAACATCTAAAGTCAAAAGTGACTTGTGTTAGAGCATGAACTTTGTTCATGTAGGCGTGCTATGTTCCTGATAGGGGGGATGCGCGTGAACAGATTACACATAAAGTTGACTCTGCTCACTGAAACTTAAAAATACATTTTAAACGCAGTAAGAGGTACTTACAAAAAAACATAAAGTGGCTCTGTATGATAATCACTGACCATAACTTACCATCATCATTATCGATCCTGTACCATCCTCATACATTGACGCCCTGCATATCTTTTGAGGTCGTCTCTAACTTACCATCAGTTTAATAGTAAGTTTGTGTTGCCATTATAGCTGTCATAAAAAAACCGGGCAAGTACGGGCCACGCACAATGTAGAGTTCCGTATTGGCTACGCATTTCTTGCTTGTAGATGAGTACAATGCCATATTCTATACATTTGTATGTTTTCGTCAAAGAAATTTTACTTCATAAGTTCGTCGGCTATTACTTGGTAACTAGTAGCGCCTACTTAACCGTTATTATAGTAAAATTGACACGTTCAATATAAAATCATTCGCAAACGGATCATTGTATCGGAAAATGATTTTCCCATATCCTCAATGTTTTGAAGAGACCTATCTAACGATACCCCACAACGTGGGGTGGGCGCGGAAAAAAAAACAATTTCTACTTTACATGTAGGGGAGGCATCCAAAAAAAAATATTTTTCTAAATTTTGTTCCAGCACTTTGTTAGCATTGTTAATATGTTTATACACACCAAATTCCACCTTTCTAGCACTAAGCGTCTAGGCGCTAGACCGCGGACAGACGGACAGACAGACGGACATGGCGAAACTTTAAGGGTCCCTTGTAGTTTACTACGGAACCCTAAAAATGAATTATTGTATTATTATTCATCCATTTCCTATTTTACCCTGCATTTGATTAGGGTTAAGGTTTTATTAAAAGACATTTTCACAAGTAAAAAAGTTTCTTAGCTACCCTATATTTAACTTTTCTTTTATAAATGCTAACGAGGTTTTAAAAAGTAAAACTTTAGGATTTAGTATGGTAGTTACATAGTAGGTATTCACATTTTTTTAATAGTTTTTTTTTTAATTACAGAATGTCCGCCGGCAGCGGACGGCATGGAACGTTTCGCGTGCCCGACGCCCGACCGGCAAGGACGCTATCGTTGCATCGACGACCATGTGCTCTGCGACGGATTCATCGACTGTCCCAACGGTGAAGATGAAGATCGACAGGCCTGCATGTTCTATAAAACGGTTAGTGTAAAATATAATGGAAACTATGTTGTCACCGACACATTAATCGTACATACCCCGGTATCAAACAAAAAGAATGATGTGTTTACGGCATCAGCTTGTACTCACCGCTCCCACTCCTTCCTGCACATAATATGCCTGAAAAGGGTAAATTTCGAACATTTTAAAAACTCAGTTTTATTACACTAATGTAAACGTTTCGCGTTTCAGACAAAGGCCCATCTCGACGTTCTGGCCGACGCGCTGCTGCGGTGGGCGCGCGGGCGCTAAGAGCGGCGTCCCCCGGATCCTGACCCCCTAGTGCTCCAACATTCCTCCAGTGCTACACGGACCTCATGTAAATTAACGATTGGCCCCACGGCGATCAGTGATAGCTGCGAACTCTCACTAAAATTATTCGGACGCAACCAGTCAACATTACTCGATGATGGGTTGAACGTAATAAAACATATCAAGTAGTGGTGCAGCATACGCCAAAAACATGACCACTTAAAGTGTAGTGTAAGGTTTCCCGGCAGCGAACAAATGCGAAAGAATTCGATACGTGCTAGTGCGCGCGCGCAGCGTATGCGACGAACGAGAAAGTGATACGATCTGGTTTCGTCCCAATTACTTCTCTCCGCAGCTGATTTATGTTCCAAGTATTTCGTACCTTCTAGCACTTATTAAACTAAAATGTGAGACTGGTAGTCGACATTGTTAGTCGTAGAACATATACATAATATTTTAGAGTTATAGTTCTTCATTTGACGAAACGTTTATGTCGGTTTGTTGAAATATTTATTCACTTTATGTATTTACTCTATATTAAGTTACATAACATTCCTTATTAAAATGAGGATTGTAAAATAAAAGAAAAGAAAATATAAATGTGTACATAGGTATACTGAATGAATAATTTGAAAATGTTTCATTATACGGCCTATATTTGTGCCGAGTTTACGGCGTCTGTTTCCATCACGGGGTGCTGTAAACAGCCGCCGACAGTGAGCACTTCATCTTCTTTCCTTTACATAATTGTATGTTACTTGGAAATCGTTTCGTCAATGACGCTTCAAGTATGAGAGCAGTATCTATTTTAACATGACATGGGATCTCAACTATAGGCAGCTATTATTGTTAATGTTAATCCATAATGATCATTATTATGATGTTTTATTTATTTATTTAGAGATATATATCTAATTAATTAAGTAAGAATATTGGTTACTATATACTTTTCGTACAACTAGCACAAGTTTTGACTGAAAGTGATTGTTGTAGTCGGTTGCCGAAGAAGTCTGAACAGTTAGTACTATTTCGACGCTATGAACTTATACTCAAAATTGATATTTTACGCATCGTTTCTTTTTAAGTTTAACCAAAAAAGACAAACTAATATCTAGTCACAGCCTCTGAATGAATCTAATTTTCAGTCATGATACCTACGAAAGAAACTCTATTACTTACTTTTACTTTTTACATACTTACTAATATTTTGAAATTCAGTGGCACATAAAAATATATGTTGATACTTTAACGTTAATCACATAATTAATTATTTCCGTTTAAAATATTAAAATGGATCTTAAAACCAATTTATTTTTAGCGTATTTTCACTTATCTATTTGTCATCACGAAAGAACCTATGTGAGCTACAATCGGAAAATTACTGTCACAAATTTTATGAATTGTACCTTTTAATGCACGTAATGAGTACATTTATTTTGTTAATAATAGTGTAATGCAGATGTTCACATCCACAAATCTATTTAACCAAAGTAAATTCTAAATATAAGATAAATTTATTCGTAATAACTCGTTGGGCTTTCGGTGAAGCCATAATTAGATTGAAGAATTATATAAGAAAAATTACTAGTATAAGTAGATGCTGGTATGTAATATAGTATTAGATGTCTGTAGAAACTAATGATGTATGAAATACTTTTAAAGTACTTATATAGTTATATTTTAGTGTAGTCAAAATCAGTGTCACTATAATTATTGTCATAGTAAAAATGCACCTTTCCCAAATTTATAATCGAATAGTTTTAATTTCACAGCACGAAATATTCTTTGTGTGTAGTGAATTAGATATTTATCGGATTTTTTTTTTTTTTTAAATGTCTCTTATTGTTAACCACTCTTTTATTATCACATAAAGTTTCTAACATTAAGTAAGTATATTGAATACATTGTAAGGTAATAAATTGGATGTGAACATAAGTGCTATGTATGCCAACGATAAATCTTATGTAAGAATCAGGAGACGCGTCAAGGCATTTTATTTTAAATTGATTCAACCTACATACCTCAAAATTATAGCTCATCAACAGCACAATTGATTAGTGTATTGAGAAAAAAATGATCATAAGTAATAGTATTAAAATGATGAATTATTAATGAACTGGAAGAAAGACCAAATAAACACCGTTTCATTCTGACAGAACATTGTTCTTGAGCCATCAGACTTTGCGGTGTTTATATAATTAAATCAAAAATAAAAATAAAATACGTACTACGTTAACACCTTGTTGACTTTAAAATACTGCTTTGATGCATCTTACATATGATTTATTGTGAATTTATTGTTTAGTTTCAAATTAATACTTACGAAAAAGTAACACGGAAAATAATATTCAAATATTTATAAAGCTCAATTCAAATATTTTTTTGAATGATTTTATATTCAATTTGTGCCATTGATTTTTTCCACAAAACCTATACCCAGATAAGCCAAAGTTAATTAAGCGAAATACTTCGGAGGCTATGAGATAAACCAATAAGTACCTATTTAATAAGTTATGTTTTGTAAAATCATTATTTTACACTTCACGACAATATTATAAAGAAAAGTAGTATTTTTTATCTTGTGTCTGTTTGTATGTAACTAGACATTTTTTTACTGTTTACAAATTAGACGTTTTTGAAACGGTTTTATTTCGTCTGTCTAATGTTAGTTTATTGTATTCCACATTATGGACTGTTCGGCGACTAGTCATTTATCGCGATTCGTATCATCTACTCGTTTCATAAATATATAATTTTCTAAATGTAAATGTTTTATTAGGACGAAAAGTAATGTTATTATAATCATCGATGATTATAATATATTAACGTAATTGCACTCAAAATTTGCTTGTTTCGTATGTGCACAGCAATTTAATGTGATATTTTAAATACTAGGTTAAGACGCAAATCATGATCTCGAAAATAGACTATGTACCTATAAATGTGATTACTATTAATTTATACATTATTTACCTCTATGATATGTTATAATTACCTATGTGAATCTGTATTAAATACGGATACCGTTATGTTTATGCTTACAAACATGTCAAGGGCTATGGCAGTAAAGTATTATTTCATTTCGGCGCGGCTCCAATTTGTGTTCCTATTACTCCCATCGTTGTTTTAGAAACATTTAGCAATTTTGGTCAATTTTATTGGTATGTACTTATATGATAATGTACCTATGTGTACGTAGAATACGAAGTGCTTATCGTTGTCCACTTTATCTGCTAACGAGTGGAGCACGGCCACCGACTATGCGGCTCTGCGGGGCCGACCGCACACTACCTTCATCGCACATCACTATTGTATTTATCTAGTTATTATTACAATATATGTAAGCACAGACTATGAGCACAATTTCTCTACATGTATCGAGTATCTATACATATAAAAAGTAAACCTTTGTATACATATTTGTTTCTAGACACTTTTATAACACGCATAGTATTGCGGTTGTCCAGCCGCGGATGCAGTTACGTATAATCTCACTCAAGAGATGAAGGGACGCTCATTAGATCTTCCGAACTCAGTTCAAATTACATGTTATTGTAATATCTATTTCTCATAACTACTTATACTTACCTTAACAATAATCTCGCTCAAACGGGAGAGAAATGCTTCAACGCTGTTTACTGTTGAAGATGCATATTTTTAGATGACACAATTGTAGTAAATATTACACAAATACTTTTATTTGATCAATTTCATATAGAAATCACATAAAAGACATTTTCGTAAGAGATTTTTCCGCATTCAAAAGATAAATTGTCGTTTTCGTCACTGAAAATGAAATTTCATCAGCTATTTCCTTGAACATAATATAATTTAAAAATGCAAACTATTTTTGTAGATACATATATTTAATTGATTACCACTAGATAGAGATTTAAATAGGTATATTTTTCAAGTGTTATGTTTGCCAAAAGACAAACAAATAAATCCATTTCTAACCGCACAAACTGGAAGAATCTTAGTAAACACGCCATTGCCATCTCCTCACATTATCATGTCTCGGTCCTCTCGGCGGCCCAGCCAGTGGTTGTTTTCTCTGGATCGTCGTCGTCCGAGTTGACGTCGTTGTGTACTTTTCTTGAGAAACTGAATAAACTCCGAGAGCTCATCACCAGTACCTTGCCTACCTACATACTCTCCGTGATGAATGAACACCATCTCAATTTTGTCTTAATCTCTCTGAGAATATTCAAAAATTTTCAACCGTGTCATGAATGAGTTGTATTGCCATTCCGCGAAAAAATGCAACTCATTTGGCGATAATCTTATAACGACTACGCTATTTTGTAGGCGTAATATACTTTTGGACTATTTATTATGTATTGTTAATTACTATGTATGTTGTATTAAGATAAAAAAAATTGAAAAACAAAAATAAATGTTAATAAATGCCTCAGCCAGATGACATAAGTGTTTTATTCATATTTCCAGTCCACCAGCGATCATACCTTAATTTGACTTCAGACATGTATTGTTTAGTGATACAATTTAATTTTGTTTACATACCATTTGCTCTCGGATATCGCATTCGTCCCGGTACACCCACAAAAGAAGCCCAGAGGCATGAGGTGCGGTCTGGTCTGGCCATCTGTGTCTCTGTAGTCCAGTCCTCAGAAGACCAAAGTCTAGAGGTCGTTCTTCTGAGGTTTCAATCAATAACATTGAACATCAACATCATTTTTTTTTTTTTTTTAAATAAATAAATAAATATATAGGGACAATTCATACAGATTGAGCTAGCCCCAAAGTAAGTTCGAAACTTGTGTTATGGGATACTAACTCAACGATATTATATTTTATAACAAATACATATATAGATAAACATCCAAGACCCGAGGCCAATCAGAAAAAGTTCGTTTTTCATCATGACCCGACCGGGGATCGAACCCGGGACCTCCTGGGTGGCGGTCTGGCGTGGTAACCATTACGCCACGGAGGTCGTCAATTTCTTTCCGAACTTTTGATTTTGGCGCTCGATATTTTGTAAACGAAGAATGATATCAAAAATTTGAGAAAAAATCGTCTGGACAATTTAGTCAGCTACAATTTAGGCCTAAAACAAAGATGATCGGGTTAATAGTTTGCCCTGTAGCCTAACCTTTTTGAAAAAAGTCAAAAACGTTGTAGTTTTATTTTGTAACATTTTCCTTATCCCGACTTTATCGTCGCTCAGCGACAATATTTTTTCGAATTCCGTAGATTCATTTCCAATGTGCTCGATAGTCGTGTGACGCACGAAATCTGTGAATTTTTTAAAAGGTTTACTTCCGGTTGTTCTAGAATCATGAGCAAGATCATTTAGCACAAGTACAGGAATAAATCTGAAAATCGTAAATTTGTAGTTACATAAATATATATATATATATATATATGTCGGATAGCCTAGCGGTTATTCGATGTGAAATTTAACATCACAAGGGCGCATCGAGGGTAGTCGTGATATGAGAGAAACAACGGTTTTAGTTTTACTTAAAGAATGTTTATTGAATTTACTAGCACTTCGGAATGACCACTGATGGAAAAGAAATGCCGCAAGAAAAACCTCAGTCTAGGTCTCTTTTTCAAATCGCTGTTACAACACAAGTTTTATTAGGTACAGTTTCTTAATATAACTCAATACAAAATAGACACTAGGTAAAACGCGACAGTTCCGTGACTACGAGTACTACTCTCTATGGCGCTCGACAACCAACTCTGTCCAGTCGAGCCCGCCAACCGCCACGGCTCCGCCCGAGCGCGCCAAAGCAACGTTTTCTCAACACGCCGCTAGATGGCGCACCCTCGTTTTGCTTAGCGTCCATGTCCATACTCATGACCGTATGCGACGCTGCGACACGGCCATTCTGCAAGACACGCGTCCTCGCGTGTGATTCTGAAACAATCAACACTCACACAGCATCACAACGTTCGGTCACTTCTGACCACACATAGGACTTTCTCTCTAACTCAAATCTAAAGTTTCAATATCAAGTCCAATTTACTTCTATTCTAAGTAAACACACTTAGCTTAGCAAATCAAGTACCTAACCATGAAGAGCTTAGTACCAATAATGATAATAAAATCAATTAACAACCGAATATAACGGAGTTCATCAAAAGCAAGGTGCCATAACCATCCTCGTGGTTACAGCTGATCATCCCTGTGACCAACCACTAGATCATCCCTGTGACCTTGTTTCATCAAACAATCATGTACAAACAACAAACTGGTTTTAGAACATCAATAATGTTGTATTACTTGACCAGCCATACAACTCTTTTTTTGTTTTTTTTTTTGTTTACACTATCACTTTTTTTTTTCGTCGTTACTTGACCAGCACTGAATTTAGTAGTCACTTGACCAGCGACCATTCTAAAATTTTACGCTTAACCAGCGATTTCGCTTGACCAGCGATTTCACTTTACCAGTGATTTCACTTAACCAGTGATAGGATGCATAGTTAGATGCACATCGCGCACTCTTCGGTTAGACCGGAGCTACGACTACATGCCAACATATGCAGCTTGAAGTCATGAAACCAGTTTTGACAAAATTAAAAAAAAAACAAAACTAAATCACTTACAGTAAAATAATCATTACTCACGTCAATAAAATTGGTACTTAGACTTCATGTATTTTGCCAATACGATCTACTCAGTTTTCTTGGCCTTAACAACAGAGGGATCGTTTGTAGTAATGAGAAAACTTTACTCAAAGAAACTTAATTAACATACTACAATGCATTACATTGCATCACTTCTCATACCAACAGTGTTGGTCCAACACACAAACTCAATACTATCCATAGGCATAGAGTCACACAATAAGTTCAGTCCATCGAACATACAATGTCAAGTCCATCGGACACATCGGACACAAAACGTCCGGTCATTACATTACATTTCAAGTCAGTAACTCGTAATTAAATCAACTAAACTTTTCTCATTACTCAAAACTTATTTGTCACTATCTCACCAATAGAAACCTTATTAAGATATGCCTTCGTTTCATCAAAAATCTTTTAAATAAAAATGACTCAATTTTAAATAATGGAGCTAACTCTCGCTCGGCTTAACCTGACTAAAAGGTTAGTAGGTACACAGAAAAATAAGGAAGAAAGTATGCCTCATAGTAAGTTAACATAGGTAATCAAAAATTTTAAAATCAAAGTCACACGATCAACACACATTACTAACAGGCCACAAACAAGGATTCCCACATGGAATCGGTATACTCAATATACATGGTCATCTGTGGTCATCACAATGACATGGTCATCTGTGGTCATCACAATTCTGTGGTCATCACAACGACATGGTCATCTGTGGTCATCACAATGACATGGTCATCTGTGCTCATCACAATGACATGGTCTCCCATGAGACATAAAGACAAGGATTCCCACATGGAATCGGTATACTCAATATACATGGTCATCTGTGGTCATCACAATGACATGGTCATCTGTGTTCATTACAATGACATGGTCTCCCATGAGACATAGACTGCCACACCCTCAGCCGCGCATCGCGCCCTGTACGAAAATTCGCAGTTACGACTACGACTGAAGCGTGCGGTTTAATCAAATAAGTAGCCATGACAGTAAGTGTTCACACACAGTTATAAGGGCCTTCACCGGCACTGTCCTCATCAGACTCAACATTATAAATTGGTACGTTAACTTAAAATGGCACATTACTTTCTGAGCACAATTTGAACTAAACTCTAAATTATACTCCACAATCGAAACCATTGAGCAACTATCTCTCAAAATTTAATTTTAAGTGTCTCTCACTTTACATGAAAACAAAACTTCAAAATTCAAAACTTAAAATTCATCGTCATTGCTCAGTAGTCTCCACTTTAAAATTATCAAACAATACTCTCCTCAAGAAATCCCGGGCACCTCGACTGCGCCGGTGGTCCCGTCTGCCTCGCCAGCTCACCACCATCACGAGCAAACCTGGTCCACTTCAGAGTCTGCACACCGCTGACCCGCTGATCCCCGTCTCGCTCCATTGTCAGTAGGCCACGGGCACACACACCCGTGTTTACTCGTGTCGTGGCACGTCTCTGCCTCAATTGCACTGCGACTCGGGGCACGCCGCCACCACGCCGCCGCCGCTGCACCGCCAGTACTGCTCCTAGCCAGTACCGCCACCGCCTGGTGCGCGTCGCGTCTCAGCCTCAGCTACCCGTCACACATCGTCGAGTATCGCACGGTCATACACCTGAAATTACACCATATTAGAATCTCCATACATTTTGAGGTTAAGTACCCACCATACGATACTCTTTGTCGGTAGAATCCGCTACTCGTAGTCCGCAAACTCCACCACTCGTAGTCGACGATAGTAGACTGTCCGTCGTACATCGAACACGTACTTTCTTGATTTGTCACGTCTTACCCGTCAACTAGACTGAGTGAGACCAGACTGAGATCTGTTAAACTCTCAATACCACGACTTGCATCCCACTTCTGATGTCGGATAGCCTAGCGGTTATTCGATGTGAAATTTAACATCACAAGGGCGCATCGAGGGTAGTCGTGATATGAGAGAAACAACGGTTTTAGTTTTACTTAAAGAATGTTTATTGAATTTACTAGCACTTCGGAATGACCACTGATGGAAAAGAAATGCCGCAAGAAAAACCTCAGTCTAGGTCTCTTTTTCAAATCGCTGTTACAACACAAGTTTTATTAGGTACAGTTTCTTAATATAACTCAATACAAAATAGACACTAGGTAAAACGCGACAGTTCCGTGACTACGAGTACTACTCTCTATGGCGCTCGACAACCAACTCTGTCCAGTCGAGCCCGCCAACCGCCACGGCTCCGCCCGAGCGCGCCAAAGCAACGTTTTCTCAACACGCCGCTAGATGGCGCACCCTCGTTTTGCTTAGCGTCCATGTCCATACTCATGACCGTATGCGACGCTGCGACATATATATATATATATATATGTATATCAGTGGCGAGGGGTCCTAATAACACGATTCCTGTCGGCTTCCCTTTTAAAAATAGTGAATTATCTAACAGCATCGACTCTGCTAATAACATGATTTCAATTCATACATAATAATGATATCCAAACGCCTATACAATAATAAATAGCAATATCACACGCGTAGCTGTTATTACCGGCTTTCGACGAACAGGCGTTCGTCGAAAGCCGGTAATTCTCGAGTTGTAGCCGCATACAGTTTTAGGAGCGGCTGTCTCTTTCTTACGCGTATATTTTGTTCCTAGCGCGGTCTCTTTCTCATGCCGATCATATGAACATATTAAAGCCGGTAGTCGCCGAGTTACGACAAGGACGGCATATATCAGATTACGTTAGTGCGACAAAGATAAACAGAGGTATTAACCTGAGAAGTAAAAAATATAGTTAATTATGTGTTTAGTGCTTGAATAATAAAACAACTATAATTTTGTCGCGTTGTAATTGTCAAACATATGACATTTTTTTTTCAATTCACTTTCGCCGGTGCTTTCGCTTGTATTGTTGTTAGTTTTTTTAATTTGTTTGTTGTTAATTTAGTAAATTTGAATAGATTAGAGTGAATTGGACAGGGGTCGGTGTGAATTGTGTTATAGTTATAGAATTTATCGGATTCAGGTGTAAGTAGTTAATTATTTATTTTGGTTTAGTCTGTTTTGTTTATATTCGTAATGGCTGCAATTGCAATTGCAATTTTAGACGTGGGTTGTTGTCTCACAGACTGTTTATTAGATAATAACCTTCAAACACACAGTTTTGAAAATAAAAAAGATATTATACAGCGCGGCCGTGCTTGCCCTTCTATGTAAATAGATTATAGACGGAAAGATGGCTTTACAAAACATTTTCATTGTAATTTGTACGAAAAGTATTCGTGGCTCACAGGTTGTAAACTTAAAACGCTGTTTTGGTTTTCCATATTATATCAGTGCTTTTATGTATGGTAATGGATAATTTGCAACTTAGATTCAAGACTTGATATGGTAATGGGAATTCTCCATCCCTGTGGTAAAATAACACTGTTTTTTTTTTGCTCCGGCTTCCCCTGAGTAAAATTTCACCCTTCGCCACTGATGTATATACATCAGTGGCGAAGGGTGAATATATATATATATATTCATTAAACTAGTACCGCCTCTCGACAATAGATGGCTCTGTACGAAATCTGAATCGCGCTATGGTTTGCTTTTTCGTATACAGTGATACTGGTAATCGTATGCTATTCTTTCCAGACTTGTGTGTGTAACCATCCAGGTTAACGTTTCGTAAGCTAATAGAAATGTTCCGCTTCATGTTAAATTAAGGAAGTCTGTTTATTAAAAGATAACTATGCAAATTATAACATCAGTCGGAGCAATAAAAAACAGTTAAAATGGGAAACAATTTTCACAATCGGGCAACACCGAGCATTAAAAACAATTAGCTAAAATCGTATTGTTTCTTTTTCTTTTAGCTACAAAATACTTTTAAATAATGAAAACTTACCCGTGAAAAGTAATGTCATTACACTTCTTTTGTTTTTCAGACGTGTTTTTTTTTTTTTTTTGTTTGGCAATCAGACTTCAGACGAAGATTCCATTGTGCCATCTTCAAGTTATGCTTGTGAATGTATTCATTTTTCTTTCATGTTTTGCTCGTGTAGGACGAGGAGGCGGTGTGTATGAGGGATGATATGGAGTGTGCGGAACTTATGGGGATATTATGGCGGTATAAGGGGGATGGAATGAGTGAGGATAGTCTAAAGAAACTAGGATACACAGAACATATATTATATAGGATAATTAAAGGATTTTTTTCCTTTTCAAAAAAGGATATAAACTGAAACAAATAATAAAAAAAGTTATCAGAAAGAAATATTATGGAAAGTAAGGAATTTTATAAGAGATTTAGTGTATAGAAAATCACAAAAAGAAAGAATACATACAGCATCACATGGAAGTGGAGTCTTATTTTTGATCAATATTTTATACAATGGTAAAGACATATATTTTGCACAAACGAATAAAATATGATCAATATCACCCTCGCCCAAACCACAATCACAGAGTGGAGAGTTTTTTATGCCCAGCCTATTGAAATGAACAGGAGAACAACAATGACCAAGTCTAAGCCGAGCTATGATGGATGTTAACCTTTTACTTAATTTGAGTTTAGAAAACCATGGTTTCATAGCAACCTTAGGCTGAACACGTCTAAAAAATGCACCCGTATGTCTAGCAGTAGATACCCAATGCTGCTGCCAATCGCTATCAAGAGAGATCCGAGAAAGAGCTAGAAGGTCCCGCCCTCAGAACACAGAAAGAAGAGAAATGTAATAAGACAGTTTTTGTACCGGAACCGATGTCGCCACTTACACACACAGTTACATTTTAACACATTCATAGAATAATCTCCGACAGTCACACTCACACAAATCGTAAGCCCGTGATTTGCAGTTCGATTACGAACACAGATGTAAGAAGTGTATTATAGTGACGGGCACCTAATGAAAAAGGGCGACAAGCATTATCGATAACTACCTCTCGATATTTTACAATAACAATTTATTACGGACTACAACTATGAACTATAATACCTATTTAATTTTAAATAATTAAAAAAGAATAAAAAATTACCAAAGTTTTTAGTTTTTATTTATTTTATTTTTGGAAAATAGTAATTTTTATACAACCAATTAAAAGAAAGAACTTTAAAAAAATTAGTACATAATAACAAGCGATTTTTTTTAAACTAATCAAATGAGTTTTTAGGTGAGCTACTTTCCCCTTGAGTTTGATCCAATACTTATGGGACTAGGACACCCTGTACAAGGAATGCACTGTAGTAAAAGTTTCAAATTATTATACTATCAAAAATTAGAAATACAAAATTATCGATACTAGAATATTCTACTTTTGGCAGCACTACATGGCTTGTGCGACGGCCATTATCACTTTGACAGATCGCGGAAGCTACAAGCGGCGGTACCACGATATTTTCACAACATTGTAATTATCGTTACGTTTGCATTCCATTGTACGTGCATACCGCAAAACATTGAAAAACGCGTATCCAAAACAAGCAATGGACAATATTTTTAACGGAAGTATCGACTATGCCGTATATTGTTTAATGATTTCTATGCCTCAAAAATATTTCGTTAATTTGTCATTTATATAGAAAAATATTAAATAAATGACTTACCTATGATAAGTAACACCACTATTACTTGAATTTACCGTATCACTGCGATTTTTGCACGTAATTAAAGCACAAGCCGGCATTTTTGTTGACATTCACGGACGTGTGTTCGCGGAAGC
Source organism: Endotricha flammealis (assembly GCA_905163395.2). Lineage (NCBI taxonomy): Eukaryota > Metazoa > Arthropoda > Insecta > Lepidoptera > Pyralidae > Endotricha > Endotricha flammealis. The sequence continues at coordinate 7,152,751 of LR990863.1, read as the reverse complement.
GTTGTTTTGTGAATGACTTATAACAATCAAGTTCCTGCACATTTGTGCAGAAAATGACGTCATGTGCCCCGCCCACAAACCATATCTCTTGTATTGTGATATCTGTGGTCCCGCCCGACTATATATTTGTGAAATTTCGGAACTCCCTTGGGAGGCCGCAACGCCGGCCAAAGAATCCACCATTTCATTGCCGCGAATTCCCGAATGACCGGGAATCCACGACAATGTGACAAGTAAATTTAAGTCAAAACATTTTTTCAATTTCATTTTTAATTTAAGGGCAAGCGGTGCAATAGAATTGTTACAGAGAGGATTTGAAAGTAAAGATTGAAGAAAAGAAGGAGAGTCAGAAAAAATATAAGATACAGGAATAGAATTAGCCAAAATGAAATTGATACACAAAAGCACTGCAGTGCCTTCAGCCGAAAATTTTGAGAAACAAGCTGGCAATTTGAATAACTTATAAAAACCGGAAGAAATACGCAAAAAAGCAACACCAACACTGTTGGGCGGTAAAAAGGCAGAGGACTCAGTAGATGTGATCTTTGAGGCATCAGTAAAAAAAAAACCTCCGCACCAGACCGCAGATCCTGGATGTATTCATCAAATTGCAGATTTGCATTTTCAGATTTTTTGTGGATTCCAATCGATAGACAGACTTTATGGGTAAATGTTAAAACGTCAAAACTATAGTTGAAAATAGGATGATACGGAAAGATAAATGTAGGAATGCCAATGTCTTTGAAGTTATTGTGACTAATGACTAAAAGAGGGGTACTACGTTTACGCCAGTACTTCTCATTATTCAGTATTATTGAAGCTATCTCCTAGAAAGAACTCAGAGGGTTAGAGTGGGTGATCTCGTCAGTGGAGAGGCCAGTATGAGTTATGGTATTCCACAGGGGAGTGTCTTGGGACCAACCCTGTTTCTGATCTATATTAACGATCTTTGTAACGCTAACATCCCTAATGCTAAAATCTTTTCTTATGCTGATGATACAGCTGTGACTTTTTTGGGAGACTCATGGGACGAGGTCAGGGTGACGGCGGAGTGTGGTTTGGCGGAGATTGCAGAATGGCTAAAAGAAAATCTTCTTACCTTAAATACCTCGAAAACAAATTACATGTGTTTTTCAATAACTAATAGATACCAACCTGAATGTAATTTAAATCTAAAAATACACAATTCCTTTTGTAATTTTTTAAATACTACCTGCAACTGTCCCTCAATATCCAAAGTGGATTCCGTTAAATACCTTGGCGTCAAGCTAGATCAGAGACTTTCATGGCAGACTCACCTGGACCATGTGGCTGGTAGAATGCGTAAACTTATATGGATTTTTAAAACCATTAGACATGTTACTACTCAAAAACTTCTGAACCGCATTTACTTTGCGTTAGCCCAGTCAATACTAACATACTGCATATCGCTGTGGGGTAGTGCTCATAAAACAAGATTTCTAATGCTAGAAAGAGCACAAAGAGCCCTGATAAAGGTGATGTATTTTAAAAAACGCAGATTCCCAACTCAAGAACTATACGAATTATCAAAACTACTCACCGTTAGGAAACTTTACATATTACATACAGTCTTAAAAAAACACCGAACCCTGGATTATGATCCTACCTCTGTTCTGAGAAGAAGAAGAGACAGAGTTGCTATTCTGTATAACGCACAAAGCAGTTTTGCCCAATTACAATATATTGGTATGTCTTCTATGATTTACAACCGCTTAAATAGAGCTTTAGAGATTTATCCCTTAACCTACCTTTAAAATGTAAAACGTAAAACTTAATATTACGCTTACTATGAATACTGTACTGTACCATGAATATTGTACTTTATGATATGGAGGAGACTTCCTCTTTTTTTTTTTTTTTTTATTATCGTCAGAAAAATGCTTTGCAGCAGCCCCACCGCCCGGGGAATATGCGGTGGGGACTGTGGGACTTACCACTAAAAAACTGACGGGATGCCACTCGCCCCCTAAGTGACGGGGCCACGGGTACTGTGATACATCCGCGACCCCGCCAGGGCCGTCCAGCCAAACTGGCCGGACCCGCTCTCCCCGGAACGCCCCGTCAGCAGCACACCGCATCCAGGTGCACTGCCGACACCGAGGACCATTGCCCCCTCAAGACGACGGGCCTTCCCCGGCTCGCCGTCTCGGCTGGGCAAGGGTCCCCTCCATCTCTGCGGTCGCAGCAACGTGCGACCGCTGGCCGGGCTCTGCGAGCCGCCGGCCCCTCTTCTTCAATTTTTTAACGAGGTTTTCTTCCTCCACCGCGCCTCCAGCGCCACTCCAGGTGCCACAGCGTCCACTACGTACTTAGTGGACTCTGTGACACTTTGCGCCACCGCGCACTCCCTCTTCCAGGGTGGTCTCATTCGCCCATGTGACCCAACCCTTAACGCCCCCCGCAGTGTCTGGGTTGGCGAGACCCAGTGTCTGCAGGGCCTACGCGTTCCACCATACGGAGGTCGCCCCCGGTATCAACGGGTGGAGTAGGCCCGGACACCAGTCGGGGCGAAGACGCTTTTGGGGAGGATCAGCGAGCGAACGAGACCACCACTGCTCATCATACAGCCGGCCGAGCCAAGCGCGGCCGGCTCCACCTCTTGTTTTTTAACGAGGTTGTCTCCTCAATCGCTCCACCCCCAGCACCAGTACGGATGCAAGGGGGAGCGGATTTGTCCGCATCCCACGTACTCCATCCAAGGTAGGAGCACGGGGAGCAGACCCACCGCGTCGGGAATTTGGCCGTCGGCAAGTAATTCCAGAGTTGGTTCCAGAAACTAAGGAATTACTCGCCGACGTTACCAGGGTGGACCGCGTGGAGGTATCCCAACTCCCCACTCCAAGCGACTTCCTCTTTTTTTATTTTTATTTTTTTTTATTATCGTCAGAAAAATGCTTTGCAGCAGCCCCACCGCCCGGGGAATATGCGGTGGGGACTGTGGGACTTACCACTAAAAAACTGACGGGATGCCACTCGCCCCCTAAGTGACGGGGCCACGGGTACTGTGATACATCCGCGACCCCGCCAGGGCCGTCCGGCCAAAGTTAAACTGGCCGGACCCGCTCTCCCCGGAACGCCCCGTCAGCAGCACACCGCATCCAGGTGCACTGCCGACACCGAGGACCATTGCCCCCTCAAGACGACGGGCCTTCCCCGGCTCGCCGTCTCGGCTGGGCAAGGGTCCCCTCCATCTCTGCGGTCGCAGCAACGTGCGACCGCTGGCCGGGCTCTGCGAGCCGCCGGCCCCTCTTCTTCAATTTTTTAACGAGGTTTTCTTCCTCCACCGCGCCTCCAGCGCCACTCCAGGTGCCACAGCGTCCACTACGTACTTAGTGGACTCTGTGACACTTTGCGACACCGCGCACTCCCTCTTCCAGGGTGGTCTCATTCGCCCATGTGACCCAACCCTTAACGCCCCCCGCAGTGTCTGGGTTGGCGAGACCCAGTGTCTGCAGGGCCTACGCGTTCCACCATACGGAGGTCGTCCCCGGTATCAACGGGTGGAGTAGGCCCGGACACCAGTCGGGGCGAAGACGCTTTTGGGGAGGATCAGCGAGCGAACGAGACCACCACTGCTCATCATACAGCCGGCCGAGCCAAGCGCGGCCGGCTCCACCTCTTGTTTTTTAACGAGGTTGTCTCCTCAATCGCTCCACCCCCAGCACCAGTACGGATGCAAGGGGGAGCGGATTTGTCCGCATCCCACGTACTCCATCCAAGGTAGGAGCACGGGGAGCAGACCCACCGCGTCGGGAATTTGGCCGTCGGCAAGTAATTCCAGAGTTGGTTCCAGAAACTAAGGAATTACTCGCCGACGTTACCAGGGTGGACCGCGTGGAGGTATCCCAACTCCCCACTCCAAGCGACTTCCTCTTTTTTTATTTTTATTTTTTTTTATTATCGTCAGAAAAATGCTTTGCAGCAGCCCCACCGCCCGGGGAATATGCGGTGGGGACTGTGGGACTTACCACTAAAAAACTGACGGGATGCCACTCGCCCCCTAAGTGACGGGGCCACGGGTACTGTGATACATCCGCGACCCCGCCAGGGCCGTCCGGCCAAAGTTAAACTGGCCGGACCCGCTCTCCCCGGAACGCCCCGTCAGCAGCACACCGCATCCAGGTGCACTGCCGACACCGAGGACCATTGCCCCCTCAAGACGACGGGCCTTCCCCGGCTCGCCGTCTCGGCTGGGCAAGGGTCCCCTCCATCTCTGCGGTCGCAGCAACGTGCGACCGCTGGCCGGGCTCTGCGAGCCGCCGGCCCCTCTTCTTCAATTTTTTAACGAGGTTTTCTTCCTCCACCGCGCCTCCAGCGCCACTCCAGGTGCCACAGCGTCCACTACGTACTTAGTGGACTCTGTGACACTTTGCGCCACCGCGCACTCCCTCTTCCAGGGTGGTCTCATTCGCCCATGTGACCCAACCCTTAACGCCCCCCGCAGTGTCTGGGTTGGCGAGACCCAGTGTCTGCAGGGCCTCCGCGTTCCACCATACGGAGGTCGCCCCCGGTATCAACGGGTGGAGTAGGCCCGGACACCAGTCGGGGCGAAGACGCTTTTGGGGAGGATCAGCGAGCGAACGAGACCACCACTGCTCATCATACAGCCGGCCGAGCCAAGCGCGGCCGGCTCCACCTCTTGTTTTTTAACGAGGTTGTCTCCTCAATCGCTCCACCCCCAGCACCAGTACGGATGCAAGGGGGAGCGGATTTGTCCGCATCCCACGTACTCCATCCAAGGTAGGAGCACGGGGAGCAGGAGGGCTACTACGAAACGTAAATCCGATATTTCGGCCGAAGTATCGGAAGAATTTTAACCGTGAAATACAAGGTATTTCATGGTTATTTTAGTAATTCCTTGAATTCTATCCATGAAATACCTTGTACTTTATGGTTATTTTAGTAGTTCATTGAATTATAATCATGAAATAAGTTGTATTTCACGGTTAAAATTTTTCCGATACTTCGGCCAAAGTATCGGATTTACGTTTCGTAGTAGCCCTCCAGACCCACCGCGTCGGGAATTTGGCCGTCGCCAAGTAATTCCAGAGTTGGTTCCAGAAACTAAGGAATTACTCGCCGACGTTACCAGGGTGGACCGCGTGGAGGTATCCCAACTCCCCACCCCAAGCGACTTCCTCTGACACAGGTGTATTTAACACTTACAAGAGGGAGTCAACCTTATTTTTGCTATGTATATTGCTTAACGAAATAAACTCTTTTTATTTTTATTATTTCATTATTATTATTGTACTAAGAGAATCTAATTTGTTATGGAGAGCATGATTCGAGAACTGAAGGGTTTTATAAAAGAATCTATCGGAAAGGTATTGTCTTCTAAGAAAGAGCGGGGGATCAGCGCATTCAACCTGAAGGGCATTTATGGGAGTACTCTTCATTGCTCCAATTACAATACGAAGACATTTCGATTGTATAAGATCTAATTTACGAAGAGCAGCTTTGTTGGAATTGCACAGAGTAAAAGAGCCAAAATTCAGCAGACTCCTTATTATGGCATTATAAACCATTTTCAAAGCAAACTGGTGGGCACCCCACCATACGCCAGCTAAAGCTCGTATAATATTAATATTCTTTTCACATTTACTAGATATGTGATTTATATGAGCAACATCATTCATATGGGTATCAAATCTCCTACCAAGAAAAGTAGCTTCATGAGCCATATATCAGGGATAACACGCTTGCGGGAAAAAGGAACCACGACACATTTAAGACGCTACCGGTTCGTAAAATACCTATGAAGAGTCTAGGAAAATCATTTTTTTTTAAATGAAGTTCTTCAAATTAATGAATCAAAAAAATAATAGGTATTCTCAAGAATACCTATTATTTTATATATATTATTTAGACAAGGTACTCAAGTACCTTGTCTAGTGAAATCATATCTTCAATACACAATTAGAATTACTTCACTCGATAAAAAAATAATCTAAAATTCCACTTTTTTAAAACAAATAACTTATTTTAAACTTACTTCTGACACGTTTATGATTTGAAACTTAATTAACCTTTTAGTTATTAATTGAACTAGTGAATTCATTAAAAATAACTTTAGAAAGATTACATGGCATTTTTATATCATATTTTATACACGAAAATACGGAGTCAAAGCGTGATTTCGCGTTACTCAGTCCGGTCCAGAGAGAAAAATAAGACATATAGAAAAAGAGAACGCACTCACGGCCAATCCGTGCCAATCGAATTGAAACTACGCCATCTACAAATTTTGACCAAACTATTTTGACATTGGAAATGTCTTTTCCACAGATATCACAATACAAGAGATATGGTTTGTGGGCGGGGCACATGACGCCATTTTCTGCACAAATGTGCAGGAACTTGATTGTTCTAAGTCATTCACAAAACAACGCTTCCGCGAACACACGTCCGTGAATGTCAACAAAAATGCCGGCTTGTGCTTTAATTACGTGCAAAAATCGCAGTGATACGGTAAATTCAAGTAATAGTGGTGTTACTTATCATAGGTAAGTCATTTATTTAATATTTTTCTATATAAATGACAAATTAACGAAATATTTTTGAGGCATAGAAATCATTAAACAATATACGGCATAGTCGATACTTCCGTTAAAAATATTGTCCATTGCTTGTTTTGGATACGCGTTTTTCAATGTTTTGCGGTATGCACGTACAATGGAATGCAAACGTAACGATAATTACAATGTTGTGAAAATATCGTGGTACCGCCGCTTGTAGCTTCCGCGATCTGTCAAAGTGATAATGGCCGTCGCACAAGCCATGTAGTGCTGCCAAAAGTAGAATATTTTAGTATCGATAATTTTGTATTTCTAATTTTTGAAAGTATAATAATTTGAAACTTTTACTACAGTGCATTCCTTGTACAGGGTGTCCTAGTCCCATAAGTATTGGATCAAACTCAAGGGGAAAGTAGCTCACCTAAAAACTCATTTGATTAGTTTAAAAAAAACGCTTGTTATTATGTACAAATTTTTTTAAAGTTCTTTCTTTTAATTGGTTGTATAAAAATTACTATTTTCCAAAAATAAAATAAATAAAAACTAAAAACTTTGGTAATTTTTTTTTCTTTTTTAATTATTTAAAATTAAATAGGTATTATAGTTCATAGTTGTATGTAGTCCGTAATAAATTGTTATTGTAAAATATCGAGAGGTAGTTATCGATAATGCTTGTCGCCCTTTTTCATTAGGTGCCCGTCACTATAATACACTTCTTACATCTGTGTTCGTAATCGAACTGCAAATCACGGGCTTACGATTTGTGTGAGTGTGACTGTCGGAGATTATTCTATGAATGTGTTAAAATGTAACTGTGTGTGTAAGTGGCGACATCGGTTCCGGTACAAAAACTGTCTTATTACATTTCTCTTCTTTCTGTGTTCTGAGGTCTTTTCGTTCGCTTCAGTATAGGCTTCGATTTCACGAAAAAGTGCGATCCCCTTATATCTCGGAGAGTTGTGAAGATATGATATTCATAGAAGGCTCAAAAGACGCGTATTCACGAGAGCTGTAAGGTGCAAAAAGAATTATTTGAGAAAATCAAAAACGAAAAAAGTTATGGCCGAAATTGAGAAAATAAATATCATTTCTTTCCGAATTTTTGATTTTGGCGCTCGATATTTTGGAAACGAAGAATGATATCAAAAATTTGAGAAAAACTCGTCTGGACAATTTAGTCAGCTATAATTTGAGCCTAAAACAAAGATGATCGGGTTAAGAGTTTGCCCTGTAGCTTAACCTTTTTGAACAAAGTCAAAAACGTTGTAGTTTTATTTTGTAACCTTTTCCTTATCCCGTCTTTATCGTCGCTGATCATCATCATCATATCAACTCATAATCATCCCATTGCTGGGATACGGGTCTCCCTTCAGTCGAAGGTGATTAGAGCGTACTCTGCCACGCTGCTCCAATGATGGATTGGCAGAGGTCGGTGTTTTCAAACCGCCCTAAGGCCACCGACTTGGCCTAACGACTGTCATCCATCGATAACAGCCGGGACCGACGGCTTAACCCTTTATAGGACACTAGCGAAACCCGCGCAACTTCGTTTGCGTGTATCCCGCTTTCCCGTGGGAATTTTGGAATGTATGATACTTTAAAACCTTCCCCTTGAATCACTCTATCAATTAAAAAAACCGCATCAAAATCCGTTGCGTAGTTTTAAAGATTTAAGCATACAAAGGGACATAGGGACATAGGGACATAGGGACAGAAAAAGCGACTTTGTTTTATACTATGTAGTGATAGTGATAAGCATCTAGGGTAGATAAAAAAAACTATGTTTTTAGATTGTTTTTTTTTAATGTTTTATGTAATGTAAACACGGTGGTAAAAATATTCCCTCTGCCCGTGTGGCTTGAGGTTCTGAGGTCTGCTGAGTACCAGATATATTGGGTAAAATTTCAAATCTTGCTGCCCGCCTAGAACGATCGCGTTGGGATGGGACGACGGAGGACGGAGGGATAGATGAAAAATCAACAGATGAACTGCTAGGTTCGACTTTCGAGAGGTATTATGCTGCTAGGTGGATCAGGTATCGGTGCCATAGGCCTGTCATTAGGCTCGTCATAGTTTTTTAGGATCGTTCAATACAGTATCAAAACCATCATCAGATACATCGAGAAGACAAAATATGTCTTCCAATTCGTTGACTATTTGTAAATCTATATACATATAATAAAACAGTAGACCCCGATATGTCTGAACATATTTGGCAAAAATGGAGAGGGAACAGTTAGAGAAAGGTAACAAAAGCAAAAAAAATTTTTTTTTTGTCTGTCTGTTTGAACGCGCACATCTTCTAAATTACTGAATGGATGTTAATGCTGTTTTAACTTATGGAAGATAGAGCTCGGCTTGGAGCAGAATATAGGCTTTGTCGCATTTAAATCGGATGTTAGGAAAATAAGTTATGGTCATTTAAAGGTCTCTACCCTGACTATGTAAGAAAAAAAATATTTCTCGCACTTACAAACTTGAGACTTGGTACACCATAACTACCGACAACAGACTAAACCGGACCGGACCGAACCGGACCGGACCGAACCGGACCGAACCGAACCGAACCGGACCGAACCGAATCGAACCGGATGTCAGGAATAGAAGTTACCCTCATTTAAATTTTCAACAGCCTAAGAATTTTAAAATTGTCACTCACTGCAGAGTCGGAATCGCCCGATATCTCATAACGACCATTTTTAAATTCAGTAGCACTGTGTATGAAAGTTATTTTTTACTTGAGTTAACCATTTAAAATTGTTAGATTCTGAATCGCACTATGAAAGTTTTTTAGTATAACTGAGCTGACGATTTCAATTTTAATATAATTTTAATTTTTCATAATTATTTTACATTAGGTATTTTGATTAGGTACGATAAAATTAAATAAAACACAGCGGCGAGCAAATAGACAATGAGCAATAAAGAACACTGATGTCTCGGGGAAAAACTATAGCAGTAGTAATAGGAGACTGTTAAATCCGTCTACACTATTATAGTCATAAGCCCAATTCCACTCGGGCGAAGCCGCGGGCACAGCTAGTCGTTAAGTATTCTCTACTCCTACTCATTTGCCAGATAGTCTGTAATAAGCAAAAAAGGAAATAGGATTAACGTGGTCCGAGAGTCTCTTCGCGAGTTTTTCAAAAGCACTAATATTCTCACGGTGGCATCTCAGTGCATTCTTGACAGCATCATGTTTGTTCGTAAAAACATTCATGACTATAACCAGGTGTGGATATTCATAATTTCAATATGCGTCACAGAAATAAATTAGCTGCTCCTACATAAATTCAGGCTTAGGAAAGCGGGCAAGTTATTCAAAGTTTGCATTATGTATAATAAAATTTCAGAATATATAAAAAAAATTGCCCAATAATCGATTTAAATAGTCAAAAATTCTTAACCAGTAAAGCGTACTATACTATCAACGAGTATCTAAATGAAAGGTCTCCCTGGCCCCCTTGCAAAGGTGAAATGCTAAAACTTGTCGTGAAAAGCCAGTCAATGTTCAATACATTACCTAAATAAAAAATTGTGTTCAATATTGTAATATGTACACGCGTCGTAGTGTTATCCAAATGGGGCTGTTTTTTATATTATTTACATTTTAATATAATTTAGATTAAATAATTGGTGACAAGGATGTTAATGTGTACGGGCACGTCATCACCATACTCGCAAATTGTCCAAACTGGCGGTGGCGTTGTGGGTCGGGTTACTGTTGTTCCCTTCAATATTGTTCATAATATTGTTGATGGTGAGCCCAGTAATGGGGGCTGGCAGGCTGACTCTCACGTCAACTCGAAAATACACGAGAACGGTTGCTGCCTTGCATTTTATATTTTAGATTCAATTTTATGAATGGCACTATTTATTGACGTAATGTTGCATGTACCTAGTTTTAAATTTTATGGTAAAAAAAACACGATATATTTATAAATGCCAAAAAAGACCGTAACAGGTTTTCTTTCGCCATTTATTTTACCAGTGGTCATTTTGCTTTTGTTTCCGAAATAGACGTAGTAGTATATAGAGTAGATTAATCCCACCAAAAACATTTTCATGTAAAATGTTGCCAAGACGAGACCATTATGACTCGCATAGTCAAAAAGTTATCAGATCTCATGTAGAGCCACGCTTATAACTCTACACGCCCTACCTCTACAAGGCCTAACTTCACAAACTCTTACACTTGCAAGTGACGAAATCGGGGGTTTTAAGACATTAATAAAATCTAAAGTATAATAGCTACGACATTCAAACTTTATGTTTAATGATTGTACTGGTGTCATTATATCTTGAAATTTTTAACTATTTAGCATCATCCAAAACAAAGTTATGAGAGTTCAAAAAAACGACGAAACGTTTCGAGAAAAGGTAGGTAGTGCTCGTCTCGTGCGAGATTTATACAAATCATTTATTACAATTTAATTATAATGAATTTGGTCACCCCACGGGCAAAGGGAATATTTTTACACCACAAAAATAGAGTGTAAGAAAGGCCTCGAAAAACTTATTCCAAATGCAATATAAAAGTCGCAAAATTTGAAGATGCATAAAGATTTAACAGCAGGTGTCGAAATTCAGTTGTTTTAAAAACTTGTAACTGTCACAGATAAAAAAAATATTATGACGTCCGTTCTTGACTCCTAGATAAAAAAAAATTATATGAAATCCACAATTTGTTGCCATAGGAATAAATTCGATCACTAGTTTCGTTTTAAAAAAAAAATCCAAAAAATATGATGGGAAATAATATATTCCCGCTGCCTTATAAAGAAAGGGTCGTGCCCACGGCTCGTGCCCTCCGAAGCACGGAGAAGCTCAAGATAACAAAACCTATCCAGACGCTGGCTAGGGTCGATGTTGCTTAACTTGCGTGTTCATATTAGAGTGCGACACACCACACAGCAACGCCATCGAGCTCCTCCGACGCCATCGAGCTCCTCGTCGCTCAGCGACAATATTTTTTCGAATTCCGTAGATTCATTTCCAATGTGCACGATAGTCGTGTGAAGCACGAAATCTGTGAATTTTTTTTTTAGCTTTCTACCTAGCTTGTCATATTAAAATTCATTCTATTCCAGACGAAGTTGACTTTATATGGAGATAATTTTTTTTGTTTTCAATAACAAAAATAATTAATCTCAAAATTGAATCAACCTCCATATAAAGTTATTATTATTAGAATTACCTATTTTTCATACACTAATACGAAAATAAAACAATTTCATTAATTATAAACACCTATATTATAAAACAATACTTAAATTATAACACCACAGCACTTATATTCTAACAGAACACCACTTAAATACAATATTTGTCTTAATCTTCGTCTGAGATTTGTTGAGAGTGGACGTGTTTGTCATTGTGCATAATTTTTTACTCTTTACTTTGTTTTGTAAGTACGATAATAACATCAATTCATCAGTGCATAAGTGTCATAATTGTGCCCAGGATCTATTGGATATAAAATTGATGAACTATATAACTGTCCCTTTCTCGCGTCGCATCTAACGAACGTAACCGAGGGGCGCCTTACCTCACCTTCCCCGTGCTAAAGGATAGCAATATATTTTTTATCCCTGTTATACACATTGATTAAGCGCGTGTCGTCAACATATCAATGCAGCGCACACCCCCAGGAAATTTTTCTACACCGGAAACTTCTACAGGACTAATCAAAAGGGATAACCCGGCTCAAAGTTCCAAGCGGAAGAAACCTGAGATGTCGCCAGGCTCTCCTGGTAATCACTCTAAAAATACGAGTATGGACAAGGATCTTACGGATGCGATAGCTGTAGCAGTCAGGTCATGCTTGTCTGGGGAACTCACAAAAATATCCACATCCTTAGAAGAAATTAATACAACAATGCGTGAACTCCAGGCGGACAATGCTAGTATTAAGGAATGGATGACTAATGTCAACACTCGTCTATCTGATATGGAGACATCACTTAATGCTGTTGATCATCGACAGGATATCTTTGAGCAGCGCATAAGCGCGATCGAAAAAACTAGTGCCTCCAGGAGTGAGGTGACAGATACTATGGTGGGCTTGGAAAATAAAATTAACTATTTGGAACAGCAAACGAGAGAATGCAATGTGGAGATCTGTAATCTATCCGAGCGCCGTAATGAAAACCTCCTCGCTGTTGTGACAAACCTAGGAACGGCGATAAATCATAAAATAACACCTAGTGATGTCGTGTCTGTCCATCGCGTCCCCCATGCCTCCCGGGATGACACCCGACCCAAAAATATTATAGTGAAATTCACTTCCAAGATCCTGCGTGACAACGTGATTGCTGCGTGCCGCCTCAAAAAAGGTCTTAATTCAGAGCAGTTATTGGTATCAGGTACGCCACACACCATATATGTAAACGAACACCTAACTGTGAAAAATAAGTTGTTGTTTCGAGAGTGTCGTCAAAAGGCTAAATTGCAAAATATGTATGGGTTAGGCACGGCGTTGTGTTGGCACGTAAATCTGATAATTCTCCTGTTGTGGTTGTTCGCACTTTGCTCGACGTTGACAAAATTAAATAGTGAATATAATGTTTCTTTACTACTAAGTTATGTTATTATATTTAGTAAGCGTGATTTGGGCGTTAAATGTTATTTTAATTACTACTTATTGTTTCTAACCGTGCATTTAATAAATAATGGTGGGTACGCACACAATTTACATGTAGGGTATTTTGTCGTCAATGAGAATATTTTCAATGTCATGTTGAATTACACTATAAATCTGCTTTTTGTTTTAACTTACGGTGATCGCGAACGGCAATACTTTTCAAATTTTTCATATTACGGTAATAGTATAATAGTCAACATATACATATTGTTACTTAGATATTATTATTATTTTAGTTGTTCATGTCTATTATTGAGAGAGAGAACTGCAGTAATGGTCTTGTGGGCCTCAATTTACAAATAAATAATGAACTTGATTATGCTATTTTACTCCTTGTTGTGCTATGTAACTGTTTATGGCTTCATATTTACATACTTTACAAACACCTATTATTCGATATGTGCAATAAGAGACTACAGATGCGCAAACTTATAGAACCATTTGTCTGTATTGTTTATATATATACAAAATCTTATAATTATAATATTTATAGACAAATAACTGTTATTTAATGATGGATAACTGTCTATCTGTTTTTTACCAAAACTGCCGAGGAATTAGAACCAAATTACACACAGTATATATGAACATCTTATCACATAACTACGACATAATTATATTAACAGAAACCTGGTTGCATACTGACATCCTTGATAATAGACCTGTAGCGCTAGGTTCTGATGTTTCAAAAACATTAAAGTTGCTTGTATTTCGCATATAGTTTTCGGGCCATTTACCCAACCTAATACATTAGTTTGTGTCATCCTAGGTACTTGCATAGGTAGAAATTTAGGTATTTGTCTTTTCGATCCGTTTTGGACGAAAAGATAATTAGAGATAAAAAATTTACTTTCATGATAATAACGAAGTACTAACTAATATACATAAGCATTTTGTGTCATCTCTGTCCACGAAAATCCTGATATTTAATCAGTACCTAACACGTCACCCAACTAGCTCTAAAAAATATTACAATAAGTTAAATATATGTTAAGCGTTTCAAATTACTTATATCTGTTATTCAAAATATTTTGTGTCGAATTCATCCACGATATTTATTGATTATTTAATTTTTTATTACAACACTCTGTAAAAGCCACAAAAGAAAATGCAAGTTACTAAAGTTACGTCTATAAGATTATTGTAGTGTAACAAAACACTATTCATAATTTGTGCTGTTTTTATGCACGAAATCTTATTATTTCATTAAAAAATAACCAAACTTCGCGCGAAGGGCGAGCGCGGCGAAGAAAGCGGACGCGCGGGGGGGGGGGGGGGGGCAAACAAAATTCGCAAATTATAGTAGCGGCACGCTATGATGACCGTTTTGACGTTTGTCCACTCATGAAGTTTCGTATTAATTAACAAATTATTTGAAGGAGCAAATTGCTGTTCTTTATTGTCAATAGTGACGTTCAGTTAGTCATACAATTTATCGAATGTATGATTTTAGGACACATTTATTATCCTTTATTTTTATATGGTGTACTTATTTACCACACAACTCGGCATAAGTTTTTTGAAATTTAAAGTGTGCATATAAAGTATGTATATTCATTTTCATTCCAATATTCAGTTCGTTCAAATATATTAAGTAAACATTTATATTTTTGTTTTATTAAACCTTTTTAATCATGTACATACTACTTGCAACAAAAACTTATCGATTTGATTATATTTTCTTCGAGAATAAATTGACATTTCACATCACTTTTGTAATACGTCAAAACGGCCATCATAGCGTGCCGCTACTTTAGTTGTGCGTAGCAGTTGTTCCAACAGGAAACGGTGATTATTTTTATCTCTATAGGTAGAAGAGGCACATATTTCGCACCCCCAGGGTAATAAAGACATAAGTGGTATTACGTCGAAATCCCGATTTTACCATATCTGAAAATACATTTTTTTTTTCATATTTTTCTTGTTAAATGAATTATTATATGCAAAACTTTGTTTTAAAAAAAAACTGAATGTGTGATTTTCGAGAAAAAGGAATTTGTGATAAAACGCAAAGAATAAATTGACCAATGGGACATACTGAAGATTATGATGCTTTTCGTTAAAATTTAATACCTATACAAAATAAACAGTATGTAATAAATATTATGATCTTATTCCGATTTGTCATTTATAATGCTAGTCTTTATAAACACTATATTCATAAAAAATAATTTTAAATATCGATTACCGCTTTTTTCCTCTAAGAATAATTTGTTGCACCGATTCACAACACTGAATACAGAGCACGGGGAGCCAACGGAGGCAACGTAAGGGTGAACACGTCTAGAAAGCACCTTTTCTCTGATGATGTTCCGCCACCTGTTCCTATCTTCGGCGGCGTGAATAGCTCCATAAAAGTCGAGAGCGGTGCGGATTTGGCCAGACCAACGCATTCGGGCCCCCCTAGATCTTCTATCGTCCCTTTGCTAGTGAAAATAAAGTCGTTTGAGGACGTCTTTACGTTTCCTGGCGATGTGGCCGAAGAATTCAAGAATTCTACGGAGGCAGATGGTAGAAAGCCTTGTAGATATATTGAGCTCTTTGAGTAATGATGCAATGATCCATCCATGGGATTTACAGTAGTCTCCTCCATCCGCTTTCCTTGGGGTCCAGGTCTCGGCACCATATATGAAAATTGAGAACACCGGAGTGGTCACCAACTAGCGTTTTGTATTTATGGAGATGTTTCTTTCTACTCAAACTCTTTGTAGCTGTGACATAACATTCTTAGCCCAGGTAAGTGAAACTGTGAACTATTTTCTGGTTAAGCGCGCCAGTGACCTCTGGCTTCTGCGTGCGGTGTACCACCATGATCTTAGTTTTTGCTGTTTATGGAAAAGCCAAGTTCTTCACTGACCTGTTCCATTCTGTTCAGTAAGGTGATCATCTCGCTTTCGTTGGCAGCTAACAGTGTGGTATCGTTGGCGTAACGTAGTAAGTTCGTTATCTTCTCGCCACCAATCGTGACTACCTTCCCAGTTTTTGCAGGTACACCTTATCAATGTATTCACTATAAACGTTGAACTAAATGGGAGTCAGTACTTGCCTTACTCTCTTAAAAGTCAAAACTGAAAGGTTGTGACGTCAGTTTATCGACTCATATGATTTCCTGTTTGTTGCAGTATAGTTTCTGCAGCAGCGCAGTTAGATGCGGCCGCACGCTAAGCTTCGTTAGAATTCTCGACAAAAGTTTCCAGTTGACGCAGTCGAAGGCCTTACCGTAGTCGACAAAACACATAATGTTAGGCGTGTTGAACTTTTATGCTTTTTCAATAATAATAAATAAATATGTAACGAGGGTGCGTCTCGGGAATCGAACCCGGGACGACCCGCTGGTTAACAATGGAGGTGAGGGAGGTCAATCTTGGGCGGAGGAATCGCACCTCCTGGCCGAGGATACCTTTCACCTCCTTAGACCCCCTGAAGTCTCCAGTGAGGCGACAGGAGGGGTGTGTGAGTACCTATGTGAGACTGGGGTGATGGAGAGGGTTGTAAATGAAATCCGTGATACCAACAGAGTAATACAAAGTTTATTTGCTTATACTAGGACTTAGACATGCATGTACTTATAATCTACTCCCGGGGGGACCCGCTGTCCCTTACAAACTGGATATGACGGTCGGACGGTGGCTGTGTTATCTATCTACCGGTGGGGGCTTGTTCGATACGGAGGCAGGCGGCGCGCGGCTACTATCATTCATCAAACGGGGTTATCGAATCAGGACTGTGCTTCGATCTCGAGGCTGCGTGGATAAACGTTACGGGGTTCTAAGACGGGATTAGGGTCGGGATGACGAGTCCGCGAGTCCGGGGTCGAGCCTACCGGAGATAACTATACTGTGACAATCACAGGGCGGGTTCAGAGTCAAATCCAGTCCGCGCCCCAGAAGGGTCCTGTGTGTCTATTTACCTATGACGCTTACACTATTCAGAGGGTTGTTTCAAGGGAGCCCTATCCCACCTAAATGAACTATCAGAACTATGTGAGTGCGGGGCGGGTTCAGAGTCGAATCCGGTCCGCGCCCCAGAAGGGTCCCGTCTCACGGATTTACCTATCGAACCTAGGCTAATCGCGGTAGCTATCCTGGGCAGGACGGGGCGGGTTCAGAGTCAAATCCAGTCCGCGCCCCAGAAGGGTCCCGTCGTGCCAATTTACTTATGGTGCCTACACGAGTCAGAACGGGAGTCGGGAAGGATAGTTGGGATACCACGCAGGTCGAAGTAGAAGCCACGGGAATTTATACAAGAGGTACCTTCTAAAGGTCCGACCACAAAGTAGTATTTACTAGGGGATAACAAACTAATAACCACGAGGCACGTGGCCGGGGTTCTCACATTACAAATTAATCAAAGGGCAATGGAACAATGCCCGGCAGGGGTCCGACTATCGGACGGTATTCGGGCAGCGTAACGACGTCTAACAAGAGTCCGACTATGGGACTGGATTCGGGCAGCGTAACGGGGTCGGAAGAGAGGAGCTTACTAGAGAGATGTACGCGCGCGTGGGCTCATATCCGAATGGCCCAGGAGACGCTTGTGCGCAGGGCTTTTATAGTGGCCTGGTGGGAGCGGTGGCGGTGAGGGCGCGGTGAAGCGCGGCGAGGGGCAGTGCGCATTGTTGTCCGGTCCGCCTGCCTCGCGAGCCGCGCGTATGTGTGCGTTGGGATGCAACGTCACATTCTCCTCCCCCTCCGGAAGATTTTACCTGCAGGGGAAAATCACCTGAGTAACACACTTTAAATTATACATATGACCCTCCTGGGGTCCCAACTTATATATCTAAGGAGGCAAAACAACAACTAAATCTTCTCATTTACTCTTATGTCTGTTTATAGAGGTGAAACACCACTTAACTTTGTTTCTCACTTATCATATTATCTATATAAAGGAGCAATATAACACTGAGTTATCTTTATGTACTCTCATAGTACCTGTGTAAAGGGATAAGATCAAAATTATTTGCATTTACTAACGGGTCGCCCTTCTCTGGGCGCGGCTTGTTTGTTCCCGCTTGGAACAAAAGCACGTTTGTATTTCTGTAGTGACTGTTTGTCACTCGGCTATTTATCATTGAACCACCTCATCACTATTTCACTTTAACTATCAGGTTTCACCTCTTCACAATATCTGTTACCTATGTTCCGGCTTATTCTGTAAACAACATTAATGTTTATTGATATTCCTATTCACTTATGGTATACTTGGCTCTATAAATGACTTGGGTATATACTATCTTAATCTCACTGTTTTGTTACTTAAATTAGACATCTGATGTTTTTGCTATCATAGCAAACTTAATAAAATATTAACCTAACTTTCACGTGTTATTTTGACAGGCAAACTTATTGTTGTGATCACACTTATACTAGCGATCACAGCACAGACCACAGACTATAGCATCTAACGTTAAATGTCACTTTTGACATATGAACATGTTAAATCTTTGACATGAACAACAACAAAAAACTTGATATGACCTACGGCTTATTTCATATGAAAATAACAATGCGAATTTAATTCGCTTGTTAGATGACAACAAAACTAAAAACTTATTATCTAATTACTGGCCTTTCTTTTCCTTTCTTTTTCCGGGCACGTATTGTGGACCCCGGACGAGTCCGTACCGGTGTCCCCTGTTGCGTTTTCTCCCGCTGCGCTTCTTCATCTTTCTTTCTTCCGGAGGCAGCGGGGTTGCCGCGGCCAGCTCCACCGCCCATCTTGGCGGTTGGGCATTGCTGTCGCCCGGCGGTGGGATGGGTGGCCACGGCGGGTGCTGCGGGCGTATGCGCCGCAGCTGCGTTGGCGTGCGCCCTACTAGCGCGCCTGGTGTGCGCGTGGGTGTCGGTGCGGGTGCGCGCCCTTTCAGCGCGGGCGCGTGCCCTGGTGGCGCGCCCTGTGCGCGTACTGGCAGAGCAGGCGCTCGCGGCTGCGGCGTTGTTTGTGCCGGTACACGCCCTGTCGGCGCGGGCGCGCGCCATGGCGGCGCGCTCTGTGCGCGTGCTGGCTGGGCGGGTAGCCCATTCCGGGCGTGGAGGGCCTGGGGTCGCGCCTGTGGGCGCGGTGCTGGCCGCAGCTGCGTGGGTGCGCTCCACGCGGGCGCGCCTAAGGCGCGGGTCGTTTGGTACCGTGCTGGCGGCGCGCTCTGTGCGCGGATGGCCTGGGGACGCGCCTGTGGGCGCGGTGCCGACCACAGCGGCGCGGGCGCGCTTAATGCGTGCGCTGGCTGGCGCTGCGCTGGCTGGCTCGGCGTCGGTCGCCTCGGCCGCGCCGGTCCGCTGGAGGCGCGCGGTTGCGTCGATGGCGGGGTGCGCGCCACCGCTGCCAGGGGCAACTTTTGTTGTCTCGGGCTTGGCGGCCGCCGTGAGGTCGACGGAAGCGATGGCTTTGTCGGCCGCCTCGGTCCTCCTGGATGCTCGTGGTCGCTCATCCTGTTTACTCGAAAAAAAAAACGTTATTTTTCTTATTATTATTGTCCCGTGTCCCGTGTTGTTCTGTTTGGTTTCTTCCTTTTGTTTTCCCTTATATAGCCCTTTATATTTTCTCCGGGGGTATGTTCAAAAAATGCCTCCACTGACGTTTTGTTATTACGGTGTTGCCCGTTGCTATTACTGTAGTTGTGGGTAATTGTTCTTTTTATTGCTTTTATTTCTTCCATTTTTAATTGTCCTGGACTTGTTTTATATGGTTTTTTTTTTTTTTCTGTTGCGGAAATTGTTTTCAAAAAAAATTGAGGGGAACCTGCTTTGTTTCTTTTTTCTATGCAATTATGTGAGTATCCCGGACCGGACACTGATTTTCTTCTTAATAATCATTTTAAAAAAATCATTCTTTTGTACGGCTTGGACAGTTTACGTATTAATCATGTAATTTTTGTACGGCTTTGATATTTTACGGATTTTTAAGTTTTTATGCGGCGGGACTTCTATTTTTTTCTGGGTTTTGTTTCAGTATTGCGGGGGTTTTATTTCCTACGTCGTCGGTTTCGTCGTCCGGGTTGTTGAATCTTTTTATATCTTTTATGTGCGTCGTATATGTCTTCCTTCTCTTTGTGTCTTCTAGGATAAATATCACTGGTGACTTTTCTTGTTTTACTGTATAGGGGCCGGAGTACTTCGGTGCTAGTTTCGCGGAGAAGTTTTTCTCTGCGTCGGACAGGGGGAAGTCTCTTTTTAGTACTAATTCGTTTAATCTCGGTTTCCATTGACGCCTTTGCTTGTCATAGTGATGTTTCTGTTTTTGTGATGCGGTATTTTGGTGTAATCGGACTAATTGGTACAACTCCTCTAGTTTTCTGTGGCTTGCGATCGCTGGTGTGGGGAATTCGTTGTTATCGTTGGGTCCTCTCAGTTCTCTTCCGAACATTAGGAATGCCGGTGTATATTTTGTGGAGTCCTGTTTTGACGTGTTCAGTGCGAAGTTTAGTTCTGGTAGGAATTCGTCCCACTTCTTGTGGTTATTATCAATAAAGGCTGTGATCATTGTCTCTAATGTTTTGTTTACTTTGCGGCGCATACGGGGCTGTTAACCTGTGGTTTATATTATACTTTTTTAATGTGTCTTCGAATTCTTTACTAATAAACTGCCTTCCATTGTCGCTCAACAATGTTCTTGGGCATCCGTGTCTCAAAATTATGCATTCTCTTAGAGTTTTTATTATCGCTTTCGACGTTGCGTTGCGTATCCCTTTTACTTCTGACCATTTTGTGAATTTGTCGTGGTACACTATTATCCAGTTGAATCCCTGTGATGATCTTGGTAGCGGGCCTATCAAGTCCACTGATACCGTTTCCCATGGTGTGTTTGCGTTGTTTATGTGCATTTGCCCTGCCTTTTTTTCCTGTGGGACTTTGGTTTTCTGGCATATTACGCACTGTTTTACATACTTTGCTACGTCGCGGAACATGCCTGGCCAATAATATCTTTGTGCTATTCTACTTAGGGTTTTTGATGTTCCCAGGTGTCCTGCTGTCGGAGTATCGTGATTTTCCGCTATCAACCCTTGTATTTCCTTTTTTCTCACGCATAGCTTCCACTCGGAGCCGTCTTGTAGCGTGACTCCGTATGCGGGATTTTCAATCTTTCTATATAACTTTCCATTTGTTATTTGGTAGTCGCTGCTCTCGATTTCGTTATTTGTGAGCATTCTTTCTTTTCTCGCGTACCAGTCCTCGTTCTCTTTCATTATTGTGTTTATCGGGTTTCTGGATAATTCGTCTGCTAGTATATTTTGTTTGCCACTGCGGTATATAATTTCGAAGTCGTACTGTTGTAGTTCCAGAGCCCACCTGGCTAGCCTGCCTGTTGGTTCCTTCACTGATTGTAGCCATTTCAGTGCTTGGTGGTCTGTAATCACTTTGAAGTGGTACCCTTCTAAGAATGCTCTCATTTTCTTTATTCCCCAGACGATAGCTAGGCCTTCTTTCTCCGATGTGGAGTAATTTTTTTCTGCCGGTTGTAGTGCTCTGCTCGCATACATAATGACTTTTCTTGTCCCTTCGCTTTCTTGTGTTAGTATTGCGCCTAGGCCTATCTCGCTGGCATCTGTTTCTAGCGTGAATGTTTTTGCGAAATCCGCCCTTGTCAATATTGGTTCCTTGGACATCACTTCTTTTACTTTTGTGAAGGCCTGTTCCTGATCTTTTCCCCAGGTAAACTTATTTCCCTTTTTTAGCAGTGTTATCAATGGGGCCATTATCTCTGTGTATTCTGGTATAAATTTTCTGTACCACGATGTTATTCCTATTATTCTCCGTACTTCCTTTATGTTTGTTGGTGGCCGGAGCTTTTCTATTGCCTGTATCTTGGCCTTATCCATCTTGATGCCTTCTTTTGTTACGATGTGTCCTAGGTATTGTACCTCTGGTTTGCCAAATTCACATTTCCTTGTGTTTATTTGTAGACCTGCTTTCCTTATTCGTTCGAATATTAGTTTCAGGTGTTCGATGTGTTCTGCACATGATTTGCTACATATGATTATGTCGTCTAGATATACATATGCATTTGGCTCCAGTTCTGGTCCTATTACTTGGTCTAGTAGCCTTTGAAATGTGGCTCCGCTTGAGTGTAGGCCGAACGGCATGACCTTAAATTGGAATAACCCTCTTCCCGGGACTGTGAATGCCGTGGCTTTCTTGCTGTCATTGTCTAGCTTCACGTTCCAGTAGCCGTTTTTCAAATCTATCTTAGAGAAGTATTGTGCATTCCTTAGCTTTTCTATGGTGTGGTCTATTTGTGGGATTGGGTAGGCGTCTTTCTCTGATATCTCATTGATCTTTCTGAAGTCTATGCAGAATCTGTATTCTCCGTTGTCTTTCTTCGCTAATACTATCGGGGAGCTGTACGGGCTGTTTGATTTCTCGATGACGCCGTCTTGTAGCATTTTGTCAACGTGTTGGTTTATGACTTCTTGTATTTTAGGGTTCCTTGGGTAGTATCTTTGTTTCACTGGTTCGTTATGTTTTAATTTGATCTTGTGTGTTGTCCAGGAATTCCCCTTCGGGGCTTTTTCGCATTTCTCGAGTTCCTTCTGTACCACTTCCTCTATTGTTTCTTGTTCGTTTGTTGACAGACTGTATATAGTCTGTGGTGTTGTGTTTTCTATTTCCTTCTTGCTCCAGGTTAACATCATTCCGCACCGTTGTAATACGTCCATTCCCACTATCATATGCTCCGCTGTAGGCAAGTACATTATGTCGTGTGTAAATTCTTTCCCATTAATTTCCAATTTTATCCCTGTGCTTCCTTCAATTTCTATCTCCGTTCCGTCTGCCAGGATCGCTTTCTGTCTGTTCCCTGTGGTGGTTTTTATGCTCTTTCCGCACTCTTGCAATATCCTGTCGTTGATGTATGTCCCTACCGAGCCTGTGTCTACCAGTCCGTCATATTCTCTCCCTTCCACCTTTACTTTTACAAATGGTCTGATATCCTTCTCTATATTTCCGCTAAGTGTGCTTGTTTTTGTCCTCCTGCAACAGTTTCTGCTTAGCACTCCCATTGTCCCACAGCTGCTGCAGAATATCTGTCTTTGGTTTCTGCATTGTCTTGCGCTGTGATTAGCTTCTCCGCAATTCCAGCAGTGAGTTGCTTGGTTGTAGTTCCCTCTTATTTTTGTCCCTTGCCGCGATGTTGTAGGTTGGTCCCTTCTTCTGTTGTCTGGTATGTTGCCCCTAGGATATCTGTCTTGGAAATTGCTTCTCCTTATTTCCTCGTGGTGTATACTTTCGAAATCTCCTGCCATTGCTATTAGATCTCTCAGAGTCCCGCAGTCCTGTCTCTTTATGTAGTACTTGTAGTTAGGTTTCATATTATTGTACACCATGTCTATTGTTTCCGTTTTGTCCATCTTACCGTACCTCCTTATAAGTGTTTGCATCTGCGTGATGTAGTCTATGAATCTCTCGTCCGGGTATTGCTTCCGGGCCGCAATGCGGAACAGTAGGTTCCCCTCGTAATTCTGTGGGAAATAGAATAGTTTGAAGTCTTTTTCGAAGTCTTCCCACCTTTGCCAGGTTTGGTGGTTATTCCTGTGCCATAATAGTGCTTTTCCTTGTAGTAGTCTGGGGATGAACTGGAGGAGGTCATCTTTGTTTCTCGTTATAGTATATGTCAGTTCTTCTATCCTTTCGAAAAATTCCACGGCATCGCCTGTTGTGTCGAATGTTACGTTCCACCTCGTCAGTGTTTTCTCTAGGCCTCTAAGTTCTCTGGAGTCTTCCATGGTTGTGTCCTGAAATTTTTCCTCCTCTTGTGATTCTTCTGCCTGTTCTTGGCTGTTTTCTTCCGGGGGTTCCTTTTCCCTAATAAATTGTACCAGTCGCTTTCTCAAGTCATCGACTGTACCGGTGGACTGTATTCCCTCTTCTTCCAGCTTAAGTACTAATTGTTCCTTTGTCAGTTTATAGAGCCAAGATGTCGCCATCTACTATTGTGGCTTTTGTGTATAACTTCGGTTATCAATTATGAACCTTGTTCGGAAATGTGTACTTTTACTAAAGAGCAGAATAATAAATCCCGTCTGCCTCCTCCGAGTTAAAAAAATCAATGATTTATTTTCTCTGTTCGTTTACGTTATAATCCGCGTGAGTGTAGCTTTCTATATCAACTGGGAGACGACAAAAAGAATTTATCCTGTTTGCCTCCTTTGATTACAAAAAAAAAAAACTTCTACTAGATTATGTTTGTTTCAATTTACTCCGTTTGTAAATTGTGAAACAACTAAGGAACGAAACGAAATAAAGAGAAGGACTGTTTGCCTCCTTTGGTTATACAAAAAAAAAAATATCTATATTCTTTATGTCTACTTGTTTATCTTAGGTTATTGTGAAACTTGGAAGACCCCGGTCAAAAAAAAAAAAAAAACTTCTTGTTTGCCTCCTCCAAAAAAAAACTCCTTATTTATCCAATTTAAATACCTCTTAACTTCGGATATTTTAAGTTTTACCCCAAAAAAAATGTCTTGTTTGCCTCCTCCAAAAAAAAAAATCTCCTTATTTATCTAATTTAAATACCTATTAATGTCTGATACTTTACGTTTTACAAAAGAAAAAAAAACTGTCTTTGCCTGCTCCAGTTACCAAAAAAAAAATCGCTCCGTTTATCTACTTTAATTTAGTTTTATCAAAAACCGATTTGTTTGGCTGCTCCCGAAACAAAAAAAAATTATTTACGCGTTGTATGGTTTTTATCTCTGTTTAAACGTTTTATTTTATTCGTTCAATGTTTACTTCACTTTTATTCCTACTTGGTCCGCCCGACCGGCGAACTCAGGTCGTTTATTTTTTTCTACCTCCTTTTATTTTCACAATTACCTACTTTTTATTTTTCTTTATCTACACTATCGATTATTTTTACCGAGTTGTTTCTTATATTTAATTTATCCTACTTTAACTTTTAAATTTACTTCTATCTACTTCTTATTTATTTATCGGGCCATTCGGTTATGTCTATTTACTTCTTATCGGGGTTTTAACTTTACGTGATTACTCTCTTGACAGCTTATTGACAATATTTCTTTCGCGAACGCGAACGTCTCTCTAGATTATTTTACTTCTTATTCCTTATTTACGCTGTCTTTCGGGTTTATATTTTATTTTATCGGCGGGTTTTATCTTTGTCTATTATAACACGGGTTTTGCTTCTATATTATTGTTTATACGGAATTTTAAGTACGGGCTATGATATGCTATGATTAATCACGGGATCTGTACGGGATATTTTGCTCTCTCTCTTCCTGTTTTACGCGACTTACAAAGTTTCTTATTCCTAGCTTCTATTCCCTCTTTCACCGGTCTCAAATAGGCACAAAAATTCGTTGACCGTTGCTGTAATTTAAGCTGAACGTGTACGAAAGATTTCGCTGGGCACCTGTGGGACGTAGGGTCACAAGGGGTGCAAACGCGAAGGGGTAAGTACGTTGGGCGCCAGTGTAACGAGGGTGCGTCTCGGGAATCGAACCCGGGACGACCCGCTGGTTAACAATGGAGGTGAGGGAGGTCAATCTTGGGCGGAGGAATCGCACCTCCTGGCCGAGGATACCTTTCACCTCCTTAGACCCCCTGAAGTCTCCAGTGAGGCGACAGGAGGGGTGTGTGAGTACCTATGTGAGACTGGGGTGATGGAGAGGGTTGTAAATGAAATCCGTGATACCAACAGAGTAATACAAAGTTTATTTGCTTATACTAGGACTTAGACATGCATGTACTTATAATCTACTCCCGGGGGGACCCGCTGTCCCTTACAAACTGGATATGACGGTCGGACGGTGGCTGTGTTATCTATCTACCGGTGGGGGCTTGTTCGATACGGAGGCAGGCGGCGCGCGGCTACTATCATTCATCAAACGGGGTTATCGAATCAGGACTGTGCTTCGATCTCGAGGCTGCGTGGATAAACGTTACGGGGTTCTAAGACGGGATTAGGGTCGGGATGACGAGTCCGCGAGTCCGGGGTCGAGCCTACCGGAGATAACTATACTGTGACAATCACAGGGCGGGTTCAGAGTCAAATCCAGTCCGCGCCCCAGAAGGGTCCTGTGTGTCTATTTACCTATGACGCTTACACTATTCAGAGGGTTGTTTCAAGGGAGCCCTATCCCACCTAAATGAACTATCAGAACTATGTGAGTGCGGGGCGGGTTCAGAGTCGAATCCGGTCCGCGCCCCAGAAGGGTCCCGTCTCACGGATTTACCTATCGAACCTAGGCTAATCGCGGTAGCTATCCTGGGCAGGACGGGGCGGGTTCAGAGTCAAATCCAGTCCGCGCCCCAGAAGGGTCCCGTCGTGCCAATTTACTTATGGTGCCTACACGAGTCAGAACGGGAGTCGGGAAGGATAGTTGGGATACCACGCAGGTCGAAGTAGAAGCCACGGGAATTTATACAAGAGGTACCTTCTAAAGGTCCGACCACAAAGTAGTATTTACTAGGGGATAACAAACTAATAACCACGAGGCACGTGGCCGGGGTTCTCACATTACAAATTAATCAAAGGGCAATGGAACAATGCCCGGCAGGGGTCCGACTATCGGACGGTATTCGGGCAGCGTAACGACGTCTAACAAGAGTCCGACTATGGGACTGGATTCGGGCAGCGTAACGGGGTCGGAAGAGAGGAGCTTACTAGAGAGATGTACGCGCGCGTGGGCTCATATCCGAATGGCCCAGGAGACGCTTGTGCGCAGGGCTTTTATAGTGGCCTGGTGGGAGCGGTGGCGGTGAGGGCGCGGTGAAGCGCGGCGAGGGGCAGTGCGCATTGTTGTCCGGTCCGCCTGCCTCGCGAGCCGCGCGTATGTGTGCGTTGGGATGCAACGTCACAAATATAATATATAGGGACAATTCACACAGATTGAGCTAGCCCCAAAGTAAGTTTGAAACTTGTGTTATGGGATACTAACTCAACGATATTATATTTTATAACAAATACATTTATAGATAAACACAAGACCCGAGGCCAATCAGAAAAAGTTCGTTT
This sequence comes from Endotricha flammealis, assembly GCA_905163395.2. Lineage (NCBI taxonomy): Eukaryota > Metazoa > Arthropoda > Insecta > Lepidoptera > Pyralidae > Endotricha > Endotricha flammealis. Next base: position 7,125,601 of record LR990863.1, on the reverse strand, counting down.
TTCATCATGACCCGACCGGGATTCGAACCCGGGACCTTCTGGGTGGCCGTCTGGCGTGGTAACCATTACGCCACGGAGGTCGTCAATAAGTTGTTGGAGGTTCAGGATTTGTTCGCGTGTATCCTTTTCTTTCACAAATCCGGCTTGTTCTCGCTGCATTTGCCAATCCAAAAAACGTAAGGTTGCGATTGTTCAGTATGTGGCGCAAGGAAGATTTTGCTGCCATGAGAGATCAGAGTAAGAGTGCAATAGTTGTCGCATTTTCTGGTCGGCCTGACCAGTCGCCATGTCGCCAAGTGTAGGTGCAGATTTTGTGCAATAAGTCGATGAACGCGTCGCCTAAAGCCTTCAGTATTTCTGACGTAATGTGATCTTGTGCTTTCCTCTTTTTTAATTTGTTTATTGCCGCTTTGATTTCAGAACGTAGTATGCGTGGTTTGGTTGCTGATTCGGAAGATTCCAATTCAAAGGCGTATCATTGTTGATAGAAGGTTCTTTATAAAGGTCTTCGCAGTAGCTACACCATCTTTCGGCTATGGGTTCAAAGTCGTGTATTGGGTTACCGCGAGCATCTTCAATCACCCAGGAAGTTTTTGGAGAGCGGGCGAACTTTCTTAAAGAGGTCTCTCGTGTGAAGTTTAAGGGCCAATGTACTGACTGTGACGTGGGCATTCTTTTATCGTCTCTTCCAACGTGCTCTGAAAGATCGACTGTTCCGGGGGCTCCAAGGTCTGGGCGTAGGTGGTGTTTTCCTTTTGGGAGCCTTTAGACGAGCAGTGAAAGTGGCCACAAGTAGATTGTAATCTGAGCCGCGCCCAGCACCGGGAAAGGTCTTTACATTTTTTTGGATCTCCACCGTGTGTTTATTATAATTTAGTCAATTTGGTTTGAGGAAATATTGCCGGGGACTACAGGTGTAGAGGCGTTTTGCATGGTATTAGAAGCAGGTGTTTATAATGCTTAATTTTCTTCCAATGCAAAAGTCAAGAAGTCTTCCTCTATGTTAATTTCTAATGCCGAGACCATACCTTCCTACAACAGATTTGGAGTGATCGTCGGTCTTACTATTTCCCAACTTTGCGTTTAATTTAGTCTATGTGATACGAATGCTATTCCTATGCATTACCAAACATTTTACCTCCTTTGAAGGTTCATTTGTCGATACCATGCTTATTTGATTCATCTGTAGAAGATTAATTACATTTCATTTTAAATTAAATAAAATTAATAAATGTTTATTTTAAAACTGCCAATAGGTTTAACGATAACAATAGATTTTTAGTTGAATTTAATATAAAATATTTCAATAAATTAAAAGTTGTACATGAACACGATTTATTTATTAATAAAAAAAAAGTCTTATAATATAAAAAAACAAACGTATTTTTTTGTCTTTTTATTTATTAAAGTTTGTATTTGAACACGTTTTTTTTATTAATAGTACGTTATTGTCGTACTCTGTGATTGTATTACATTAAGTGTTTTGTTTTTTTATTAATAAAAAAATAATAAGTCTTGTAAATAAGACAAAAAATATATAATTATGTTATTTTTATGAATCAAACCAAGTTTGTACCTATTCTGATTATTTTTTTCTAGATTTGAATGAATATAGGAAACTTTAGGTAGATAAAGTTAATATTTACCAAAAGTACATTGTTTTTTCAGTATTGTTATTATTAAATAGTATATTTGTAACCATACAGACATTAATTATTATTGTTTAAAACAAATAGTTCATGTGAACATTTCGTTGCTCCTTATTTACTTTTGACATTTAACTAATTCCTTGGTATTAATAAGAGATATGGATGTCACATTTTTAATTACCTATATAATGGAAAACATCAATATCATTACCTATTACATAAGTGCTTTTGACAAATATTTAAATTGAAAAAAGGAGTAAGTAACTGATATGGCGCTAAATAACAAATTTGACACAGGGGAAAAATGGAGTAAGTTTAGTTATTCTCGCAAAATTGTTTGGTACTATAAAACATACTTTTTGTAATATACATTATTTTGTAAATAAATTTGGCTCAAACTCGAAAACTTAGTATTTTATATTTAAAGTCCATTTTGATAACTAGTGTAATATTTTAATTTTCTTATTTCTAAAAAAACCATAAACTATTGAACTGACTTGAAAACAACCACCAATGCAATATTTTTTCTCCTTTTTTTGATGTTAAAATCATTCTTCTACAATTAAAAATAAAGCTTTTACTGAAAAATCTACTTTTTCGGGTTACGTCCTTTTCGAATTGAATGAGGGTGCGATTTGTTCATCATCATGATATCGTAGGTACATACCGAACGAACTTGTGTGCGTGCGTAGCGTATACCCCCGCCCATCGCCGCCTGCGCGCGTACGCCCGTTTCGACCGAAATTATTGTTTTGGTGTTTTATTCATTTATAACGTGCATGAAATTGACACAAATTAACAATGTAGATTTTTCATGCATTTATGATATTAAATATGTGAACTCTAATGACTGTAATATTTTTTTGCAGCGTTACTAGCTTTAAATAGGAAAATAATTGAAAATATTAACATTGCATGTCTTAATTTGGCACAAATTTATTTATTGGCCTTAAGTAAGTGATCTGAGATAGGAAATAGTTTTACAACCAATTGTAATTTTTTTTTTGTACTGTTATTACATATTGACCCTATTTCAGTTTTGCTCTGGCCGAAGATGACACAAACTGGGTTTGTACACTCCGCAGGCTATCCTAGATATGATACCATAATTATTTTAAACTTTAAATTAATTTTGTCAGTTTTGATTTAATTATGTAAAATCAACCACAAACCATCGAATTGCGGAAAATGCAAGTGACAGATCTGACACAAAACGCAATAATAAGGTTCTTAGGTACGTCCGTGTCCACAGGCGAGAAATCAACAACTTTAGAGTTTTTGAAACTTATGACCTCATTTTAGCCCAGCGCTATCGGTCTATAATGAGTTCATAGATAAACGCTATTGTGTTCACCGCCGCGACAGAGATCGAGTGTCGACGGGCCGGCGGGACGGTGGTGGCGTGCTTGTAGCCGTCCGGCGCGAGCTGTGTGCGAAGCCCTGCGCGCCGCCGCCGCCCGCCGGCCGCCGCATGCCTGCCGCCAGCTGCGATTGTAGATCATATGACGTTGCAATTACGCGGGCGCAATGGTGTCATTACACTTATCGGTGCCGTTTATATTCCTCCGAATCAACAAACAAATGTATATTCGTCCTACCTGGAATATGTGAAGCAATTAATTTACAATAGTAACGCTAAAGATTTTTGTTTGGTCGGTGATTTTAATTTACCTACACTTGACTGGTACTTTGATGGTATCTACCTTCAGCCAATGATCTCAAATAAATCGTCACAGATTGATCGTGAATTAATAAAATTTAGTGCCTGGATGAATACTATACAATTAAATAATATACGTAATAAAAATAATAAGATACTGGATTTATGCTTTACTAACTTACATGAGTGTAGAACTTTACCAGCGCCGGTTCCCATAGTTCCGGTAGACGATCACCACCCGCCTTTTTACATACTTTTACCTTTCAACTATAAACGTACATGTATTCCTACTAAAACTCAGTCAAAATATTGTTTCAATGGTGTCGATTACACGATAATTAACAACGAACTGTCTAAAGTGGACTGGGAGATTTTATTCGAAAATAAAACACCTGAGTTTGCTATGGATTTGTTGTATGAAGTCGTGTATGGTATTATCCGTAAACATGTTCCCATTAAAATTATAAGATCATCTCACTTTCCTCCCTGGTTCACTTCTTCTTTAATTCATATTTACAGAAATAAAAATAATGCATGGGTTAAATGGAAAAAATATCATAACATTTCTGATTATGAAACATTTTCCCTTTATAGGGAGCGCTTTAAAAAAGAATCACATCATTGCTATAAAAAATATTTGGAAAAAGTTGAATCAGATATAAAAAATAATATTAAATATTTTTGGACTTTTATTTCTAACAAAAGAAATTCTAACGATATCCCTAGTACAGTGTACTTTGGCGACAAAACGACTAATAGTCCGGAGGAAGCGTGTAATTTTTTTTCGTCTTACTTTCAATCTGTCTTTGCGCCTACATCTATGACTGAGAACTTATCTGTAGAAGATATGGACTTAAACATGTACAATAATAGTAACATTGTAATTAATAACATTAGCTTTACTCATGCCCAGGTACTGAGAGAATTACAGACAATGGACGTTTCAAAAAGTGCCGGCACGGACGGTATTCCGGCGGTCTTTTTAAAAAATACTGCTACCTCGATATGTAAACCTTTGCATTTACTTCTAAACTATTGTATACATGAAGGAGTATGCCCGTCTATACTAAAATCTGCCCGAATCGTGCCAGTTCATAAAGGTGGTTGTAAAGGAAATGTTGCGAACTACCGTCCAATCTCCATTCTACCTGCACTGTCGAAGCTTTTTGAGAGACTGATACACAAAGAAATTTATGCCAGTATTCATCACATTATTATTCCTCAACAACATGGTTTTGTTGAACGGCGTTCAACAAATACTAACTTAACGGCTTACACTACTTACTTGTTTGAATCTCTTGATGATAACAAACAAACAGATAGTATATACACGGACTTTCAGAAAGCTTTTGATGGAGTAGATCATAGACGGTTACTGGAGAAAATTGCATTTAATGGAATAAGAGGAAATATGTGGCGCTGGTTTAAGTCTTATATTTCAAATAGAACTCAAAAAGTTGTTATTAATGGATATGAATCAGATATAGTGGCTGTAACTTCAGGAGTACCGCAAGGATCGATATTAGGACCACTGCTATTTATTCTATTCATAAACGATATTGATTCTTGTTTTAAGTTTTGTCAAATACTGTTATATGCAGATGACCTAAAAATTTACCATGTAATTAATAGTCCTACTGATCATGTCCTAATTCAGGAAGACCTTGATCGTCTCAGTGCATACTGCAAACACAATAAATTAAACCTCAATCTGAATAAGTGCAAAAGTATTACTTTTTCTAGAAAGCGAAACGTTAGTATGTTTCGGTATTCATTATGTGATTCACTACTTTTTTTTTTTTTTTTTTTTTTTTTTTTTTTTTTTTTTTTTTTTTTTTTTTTTTTTTTTATTGGGACACGGCATGTGACGCCAGCTCCTGCCAGATGGGCCGCAGGTCACTGGGGTCCAGGAATAGGAGCGACGAGACATCCTTTATGGTGTCTCGTCGCTTCTACTATGCCGGCCTGAAAGGTGCCTCTTCACGCTCCGCTTGAAGGACCCCATGTCGTACACGTGTGGTGCAGGGAACACATCGTCGGGCAGCTTGTTCCACCGTTCAATGGTTCGACACAAGAATGATTGACCGAATCTTTTTGTGCGGGGTGGGGGGTTTAGATAGTCCACTGTATGTGAATGTGCACGCTGCTTAGGACGGTAGTTCCTGTGCTTGAACGGGGAAGGCGGAATAAGGTCGTGTAACTCAACTGAACACTCGCCATGGTACAGCCGATAGAAGTGACTCAACGCAGCGACTTCCCTGCGGAGTTCTAAAGGCTCGAGAGTTGCACCAAGCTTCGGATCATCTATCATTCTGATGGCGCGTCTTTGCAGTGAATCAAGAGCATCCATAAGGTACTTTGCAGAGCCTTCCCAGAGATGCGAGCAATATTCCACACACGATCTAATTTGCGTTTTGTATAGTAGAAGTCGTTGTGTTGGTGTGAAGTATTGCCGCACCCTGTTCAGGACTCCGAGTTTGCGAGAGGCGTTTGAGATGACGCTTTGGATGTAATCTCTATGATTCAGATCTGCGCGCAAATTCAAACCGAGAATGGAAAGGTGATCATTGATGACGAGAGGAGTGTTCAGGAGAGTCGGGACTCGGGAGAATGGGACCATCTTCGCTGTGAACGCACAAGCCTGAGTTTTCTTTGGGTTAAAGCTGACGAGGTTGTGTTTGCCCCATTGGGCCACCCTCGAAAGGATGTCGTTCAGCTCCAACACCATCGTTCTGCGTAGCTCTTCGACCTCTTCGCGCTTAATTCCAGCACGACCCTCACAGCTCAGATGTGCCGTGCTGTCATCTGCATAGCAATGGATATTGTTAACAAGCAAAAGGTCGTTAATATGCAAAAGAAAAAGCGTAGGTGACAGCACGGAACCCTGGGGAACGCCAGCGTTTACCTTTTTGAGCTTTGAGGTGTAGCCATCGACTACAACTTGGAAGCTACGCTCGTGTAGGAAACTAGCTACCCAGGTACAGAACTGGTCATTAAGTCCGTAAGACGGCAGCTTGGAGAGCAGCGCTTTGTGCCAGACCCTGTCGAATGCCTTGGAGATATCCAGACTGACTGCCAAGGATTCGCCGTAACGATCTATAGCCCTCTCCCACAAGTGGGTTACGTACGCTAGGAGATCACCAGTCGATCGTTTCGGACGAAAACCGTATTGTCGATCGCTGATGATGTGGTGATCTTCTAGGTAACGGAGCAGTTGCGTGTTAAGGATCCGTTCGAGAACCTTGCATAATACAGATGTTATAGCTATAGGGCGGTAGTTATTAGGGTCTGAGTGATCTCCCTTCTTAGGGACCGGCTGCACATTGGCCGATCTCCAAGAAGCCGGCACGCGGCCAGTGGAGTAAGACAATTTGAACAGGCGTGTCACCACTGGAGTCAATTCTGCTGCACAATGTTTGAGGACGATCGCTGGAATGCCATCTGGTCCGCACGCTTTGTGTACGTCAAGCGACCGGAGCACCCTTCGAACCTGGCACTGTTGGATTTGGACATCCGGCATAGAATAGCCGCAGTGTTCAAGCAGTGGAGGATCAGCACCCCGATCGTTGAGTTGTGAAGCACAGGCGAAGATATCGGCTAATAATTCAGCCTTTTCTTGCGCCGTATTAGCGAGCGAACCGTCAGACTTCTTCAGAGGGGGCAGGGACGAGCGGCAGAAGTTAGACTCTACGGATTTGACCAGTTGGTAGTAAGAACGGCTACCCGTGGGGCACGCCATAAGCTGGTCTTTTATTCGGGTCCTGCGCTTAACCTCCGCTGCATTGAAAGTCCTCTTGCAAGCTTTGGAAGAGATGTTGTAGGCAGTCTTTAGAGAGCTCGCGTTAGGGTCATCGTCTACACAGGCTCTCATCCAGGCTCGATACGCCGCATTCTTTGCCGCCACAGCCACACTACAGTCGCGATTGAACCAAGGTCTACTTTTTCCATTTCTGACCACCACTGAAGATGGAATGTAATAATCCATCCCCAGTTTGATTTCGTCTGCAATGGAATCAGCGCAAGTAGAAGGATCGTCGACTCTAAAGCAGCGCTCTTTCCATGGAACGGCGGAGTAGTAGTCACGCAGTCCATCCCAGTCCGCAGAGGAGTAGTGCCAGACTCGCCTCTCTTTCCTAAAGAAGGGCGGTGGTGATTGGCGGGGCGCTTTTGACGTGACAAGGCAGTGATCAGAGTTTCCCAATGGGGCTTTCACAGAGATCACATATCCGGTGGGATGACTCGTCAGAAGCAAGTCCAACAAAGACGGTGACTGGTCGGCCTGCCTAGGTACTCGAGTTGTCTCTTTTACCAACTGAGTAAGGCTATGCATTAGAGCGAAGGTGTGGGCGGCTCTGCCAGCATGGTCAGTTCTCGGGGAGCCCAACCAGGACTCATGGTGGGCATTGAAATCACCCAGAATGACCATTTCGGCTGAAGGGAACCGCTGTTGAGCGTCGTCTGCGGCTCGGCTAAGGTGGTCGAACAGCCGAGTGGTCTCCGAATTCCCCGAGTGAGACCTATAAACGCAAGCGTAAATGCGCGATTGGGTGCCCAGGTCCACGTGCACCCACAAAGTGGACAAGGAGGGGTCCTCCAAACAGCGCAGACGGAGACAGCAAATATCCGACCGGACATATAAGCACACCCCGGCACGTGCTAAGAAGTTCTCTTCCAGTTTATAGCCGGGATACTGAAGGTCAAAGGAATCAGATGGTCGTAATATTTGGGTCTCCGTGAGGAAAAGTAGAGCAGGCTTAGCCGTCTCTAGATGTTGATGGACAGCACTGAGATTAGCTCGGATTCCACAGATGTTCGTGAAGTCGACTCCAAACTCAGAAGTGGGAGATTTATCGTTGCCCGCTGTATAACTTTTACTTGTATGATGCGCTGTCATTATAAATAGGGATGTGAATTAAGGTGACTGCTCTTGGACCGGCCGACCGTTGGCCCACCCGCCAACCACTGAAAGGCTCACTGTGTAGGACTGCGGACTCGCCGGACGGAAGGGCCCCCATACCCCCCCGGATGTGGTCGCCGGGACTCCCTCCGGTCACTAATCGGCACGACGACCCACACCGGGATTATGCGCCACCTATCGTGAGCAGCCTCCCATGGTAGTTAGCATGGGTTCGGGCTCACTCGACTTGGCGACGGGCGGCCAGCGGAATAACCGTTTCTACGGGTCTCCCTGGCCGACGAGTCCACAGACCCAAAATATGAGGTGACAGTGGGAAGCAGGATGGCCCAGGTATTAGCCCACCCAAGAGCAATCACCAGGGCACTGGAAGGTCCCGGACTGATCACAGAAACGCGATTTCTCACTTCACTGGGTTTACGTCCGGGGTAGGTGGTAGCTACCCAGTCGGGATAAAATCCCTCCCACCTGCTAGTTTCGGTCACACTTTTAGCACCACCCGGGGGGCACTTGTAGGGTCTCTAGGGTAAAGCCTACGGAAGCGTGTGACAGTAACACTTGAAACCGTGCAGTCTATAAAAGACTTAGGAGTAACACTTGATGCTAAGCTGACTCTTGATGCACATGTCGATAATATTGTTAATAAGGCCTATAAGATGTATGGTTTTGTTATGAGAAGTAGTGTCCACTTTCAGCAACCTTCAACTTATTTATACCTTTATAAATGTTTAATACGCTCTCAATTGGAATATGCTGTTGCTGTTTGGAACCCTTATTATAATATATACACTGATAAAATTGAAATGGTCCAAAAGAAATTTCTACGTCGAGTGCAATACAAATTCTTTCACAATCGTTTGGAATACAGACATCTGTTAAATAAATACAAATTACTAGATTTAAAATCAAGGCGTACACAATTAGAGGTCATGTTTTTATATGATCTTGTCCATAATAGATATGACTGTAGTTCTCTGGTAAACGTGCTGTGCTACCGTGTTCCTTTGCGGACGCAGCAAAGGTCCTCTCGAAAACATAAATTATCTTGATTTCGTCTCAAGATTTATCATTCACTATATTGTAGCATGCTTGCTACGTCACATCCCGTCGCACAAGTATTTAGAGTAAGGAAAACAGGTTTTGTAGCTGTCCCCCTCCTCCTGCCATCCGGTTTGTGGCGCCATACGGCTTTTAACTCATTCTTGTTTGTGCGATTGCGCCGACTGCACGAGTATCCCAAACCGGTATCAAGTAAATTCAATAATACGTTTTTTTATTTTTATTTATTTAAAATTAAAAATGCCTAAAAGAAGACACGAAGGTGAATCTAATGAAGAAAGATGGTCGAGGAAGTTAAAAAAATATGAAGCGAAAATTACAAAGAGCCAACGACGTAATCTTCCAAGAATTATATACAGTGATGATGAAGATGATGTACAAAATCAAGGTACATAGCAGAATTGCTAATAACTTACTTTTTTCTCGTTGAATTCTTCGAGAAATCAATTTATTTACTTTTATATCCCGTTGTATTCTTCGGGATTACTTACGATCGGCTAGTCAGCAGATCTTACTATTTAATAACACATTTTGCGTTATTAGTTGTCCTAATGGACAAGATTTATTTTTTATTTTTTTACAACTACCCAACAAATATTATCATTTTTTATTTAAATGAATAATATTTTTCCAGAACATCTGGAATGCATGGCGAATGATATTGCTGAAATGGACGCCGAGATCGTGGAGGATATTTCTACTACACCGCTTAATGAAAATCTTTCATCTACCGCGGAATCTGGCATTGAGGTCCCCGTCGAAGTCACCGTTACCGACGACTATGACGCGGAAATGTTACAAGCACTGGGCGACGCGGAACCAGAGGCGGCTGAGTTCGGTGATGAGCTGCATTCTGACATTGCCACCAGATTTAATCAAATCATAGTACATGGTTTAAAAAAGGAAATCAAGGAAGATCTCACAAAGAAGTACTTGTATCCTAAAAACGTGCCGTTTACAAAAGCACCTACATTAAATCCCGAAATAGAAGCTATGCTACCCGAAACCTGTCGTCTTCGTGATAAACGTTTACTTCTTAAGCAAAATCAGCTAAGCAGGGCGTTATCTGCTTTAGGAAAGGCAATGACGGGCCTCTTAAAGAAGAACCCCGATGTTTCCGAGGTTTTGCGTACTCTTAACGATACGGGAAAACTGATCGCAGACTCCCACTATGCAGAGACGGACACTCGTAGATCTGTGATTATCCCCTTAGTAGATAAATCTTTAGCGGTCCCTTTTAAGAATCGCCAAAGGGATACTTTTTTATTCGGAGAGAGTCTAAGCGATGTAGTGAAAAACTCTCGAGGAATAAAAAAGACGAGTAATTTTATTCAACCAGCGGCATCTACCTCCAGTTCACGTTTAAACTCCAGGGGCCCACCGACACGACAGCGACAGCAGTGGGTCACTCAAACTTACCCGCAACATCGAGTCGGTGGGCCACGAGCGACATACCCCAACCACCGGCGGAACGCTCCGGCGGCAGCGCAGGGTCCGCCGCCGCCAATTCGCCGCCCGCCACCGCCGCCGCCACCTCGGCGCCAACAGGCGCAGAGGCAGAACACAGCCGGCGATCGTCAGAGGTCAACATAGAGGTACAGAAATATAACCAAACGGGTCGTCTAAAATATTTTATTTCGGAATGGCGATCTCTTACTACCGATGAGTTCATTTTAAATAGTATATCGGGTTATTCAATCCCATTTACTTCCTTGCCAGTACAAAGTCCGGAACAGTACCCCAAGCGAGTTTTTTCAAAAAACGAATGTATGGAATTAAGACGCGAGATACATCATTTATTAAACATTAAGGCTATAAAGAAATGCAATCCTATTAAAGGACAGTTCTTATCTGATATTTTCCTGGTACCTAAACGTGACGGTAGCATGAGATTTATTCTGAACTTAAAAAATCTTAACAAATATGTAAAAGCCGAACATTTTAAAATGGAGGATGTTAGAACGGCGGTTAAGCTAATGACTAAAGATTGTTTTATGGCAAATATCGATTTACAAGAAGCCTATTTTTTAATACCGATTCATAACAGTCATAAGAAGTATTTGCGATTTTATTTTGAAGGACTTTACGAGTTCAATGTACTACCCTTTGGTTTGTGTTCGGCTCCCTATATATTTACTAAGATCTTACAACCAGTGATAACCCAGTTAAGATCAGACGGCTTAAAATCAGTTCGATATTTAGACGATATATGTTTATTCGGTGACTCGGAAAAAGATTGCTTAGATAATATTAATATTACAATACATAAATTAGAAAAACTAGGCTTTATAGTTAATTACAAAAAGAGCAGTTTACAACCAAAGACTTCATGCACGTTTTTAGGATTTGTTTTAAATTCCATTTCAATGACGTTACAGTTACCTGACAAAAAGAAAAATTGTATTTTATTGAGTCTAGATACACTTTTAAAGACAAAGTCTATGCGTATACGAGACTTTGCGAAGATTTTAGGTATGATTACCGCGGCATGCCCTGCGGTCGCTTATGGGTGGTTGTACACAAAGTCATTAGAAAGGAAAAAATTTTTAGCCCTTCGGAATAATAATGACAATTACGATTGTTTCATGTCCATCTCGCATAAATTACGAGATGATATTTTATGGTGGAAAAATCAAATACCAGTTAGTAAAAATCCGATTAGGCAATATAAATATGAAACGGAGATCTTTACTGACGCCTCCACCACAGGATGGGGAGCTTTTTGTGACGGTGATAGTACTGGAGGGTCTTGGACCGATAAGGAGATGAATAATCACATAAATTATTTAGAATTATTAGCAGTCTATTACGGAGTAATGTCATTTGCTAAAGACAAAACGAATTGCGAAATTCTATTACGTGTAGATAATACTACAGCGATATCGTATGTAAATAGAATGGGTGGTGTACAATACCCCCATTTAAATGACATAGCCAATATTATTTGGAAATGGTGTGAAGCGAGGAAAATATTTATTGTGGCTTCTTATATTAAGTCTTCCTTAAATATCGAGGCTGATTGTGAATCTAGGAAATTAAATGTTGATACTGAGTGGGAGTTGGCACCTTACGCGTTTTCAAAAATTGTACGTATATTTGGTAAACCAAGTATTGATCTCTTCGCATCTAGAGTGAATGCTAAATGTACTAAGTACGTATCCTGGAGGCGGGATCCATATGCAGTTAACATAGACGCTTTTACAATAGACTGGTCAACCTTTTTTTTCTACGCTTTCCCTCCATTCTCTTTAATATTAAAGATTTTAAATAAAACTATAAACGATGGTGCTACTGGAATTATAGTTGTACCACAATGGCCATCTCAACCGTGGTACCCGTTATTCAAGTCTTTAGCCATAACTGAAATAGTGATATTTCCTCCTAACAAAAACCTTCTTTCGTCTACTTTCAGCTTAGTACACCCGCTCCATCAACACCTTTCCCTGGCGGTGAGTGTGTTATCAGGGAAAGCTTTATCAAGCAAGGTATACCAGAATCAGCAATAAACATTATGCTGTCTTCATTATCGAAGAACACTATTAATCAATATAGATCAAGTTTAAAGGACTGGTGGAGTTACTGTAATCAGAATTATTGTGATTTTTACAATGTTAATTCTTCTTCGTTATTAAATTATCTCACAGCTCGCTTTGAATCAGGAGCTTCATATGGAACTTTAAATAACCATAGATCGGCTATTTCATTAGTTTCCATTAATAATAATATTAGTAACGACAGTCATGTCAAGCGATTTTTTAAAGGTATATTCAAATTAAAACCTGTATTTCCCCGTTACAATATAACGTGGAATCCATCAGTTGTGCTTGACTATTTAGATAGATTTTCAAATGATTCACTTACTTTAGAATTATTAAGCAAAAAATTAGTCATATTATTAGCATTGGCGACTGGACAAAGAACGCAAACACTTTCATTAATAAAAATTTCTAACATTAATTTTTATAATGATCGGTTAATCATAACTATCTCAGATTTATTAAAAACATCAGGAATCGGTCGAGCCCAACCTACTTTAAATCTCCCATATTTTGTACAAAGACCGCGTGTTTGTCCAGCCACCACGATACAAGTCTATTTAGAAAAATCTTCAATGTTTAGACCTGAAAATGAGGATCGACTTATCCTGGCTACAAAGAAGCCGTATAGAGCTGTTACGTCTCAAACCATAGGACGTTGGATAAAACTGACTCTTCAAGAAAGTGGTATTGACACGTCAATATTTAGTGCACATAGCACTAGACATGCCTCAACCTCGGCCGCTTCTTCTGCTGGAATAAGTGTCGATGTCATTCGAAAGGCTGCTGGTTGGTCAGACCAATCAGCAGTCTTCGCTAACTTTTACAACAGACCAATTGTTGATTCAGTTCCTAGCTTGTTAAATGTATGATGTACCTATTTAATTTATTTTTCGTCAAATAAATAATTACAAGATCTATTTTTATCTTTTCTTTTTTCTCTTTCTTTACAACATTGATATTTTACATCTCTGAAAGTCTACAATATAGTGAATGATAAATCTTGAGACGAAATCAAGATAATTAGATGATCAAACGAACTTACCTAAGTGAAGTTCGATCTAAATTATCTTGATTTCGTCGAAAGATTTAAGGTCCCTCCCAACCCTTTACTAACTAAGTTTAACCCCCTAATCAATGTTGTTCTTTCTGTTAATCTCTAAAAATAATGAGTTAAAAGCCGTATGGCGCCACAAACCGGATGGCAGGAGGAGGGGGACAGCTACAAAACCTGTTTTCCTTACTCTAAATACTTGTGCGACGGGATGTGACGTAGCAAGCATGCTACAATATAGTGAATGATAAATCTTTCGACGAAATCAAGATAATTTAGATCGAACTTCACTTAGGTAAGTTCGTTTGATCATCTAATTATTTGCGATAAAAAAAAGTCGTACCATTGCCGGTTCGCGCTCACCTTTAAACAGAATTGTAACAAATTATAATGATAGACTCAGTAATTTAGATATATTTGCCACACGCCCTTTAGCTTTTAAGAATATGGTTATTAAAGAGTTAGCTGTCTTTTGATAGCCAAACCATATAATAATTTCCAGCTGCCATGATTATCGTTTTTTTTTTGTAACTTGCACTTCTCAGCAATATCTCACTTTATAAAAATTGTTTTTGTAATCCGTGGTCAACGTTGTTGGCGTTACAATGAGTACTGTTAGTTTATAAGATCTTTATAAGTATTTTTTATTGTAATGCTGTTTGTTGTACCCTAATAAACGAAAAAAAAATAAACTATATTTACAAGGCAAAAATCAAAAAAAAAAAGAAAGAAAAAATATCAGCACTGAATATCGTTCGTTACATGTTATTGTTATAAATAAAATAAGCATTTGTTTGTTCTCAATAACAATTACAATCTTATTACCCTCGCCCTATTATTATTACTTTTTATGTTCAGTGGTAACAAAAACGTTACATTAATTACATACAGGCATACTGAATAATTGAATAATACAGATATACTGCATAAACATAACTTTTTTTGAAATATTAGAAGTTATGGATCAAGAAATATTGCACCAAATACAGTTTCATTGTTTCATTTGAAGGAGCCTTCAAAGCCTTATTACTGAATAATTATAATACACTTCATTCCAAATAATCTAAATGCGAAGAAGACAACAATCAATGTTTGCAAACATTACATCAGAATCAGAAGGAAACCAAGAAAATACCATTGACTGCCCCCCCCCCCCCCGTATATATGGTTAAAGATTTCTAAATATTGCGTGAAGGGATTTACATAGTTACATAGATATACAATACAATAGATTACATAGTACAATATGAATACTACTGATCAATAAATTTTCAAGTAAACAAGCAATACTTAGAAATCTTTAGTCAACTCCTTTGTTGACTGTACATAAATTTATTGCAAAAAAATTTCAGGTAAAAATTTTAAAGACAAAAAGAGAAAATTTGAATAATATTTTTTGTAGGTAGGTAGGTACTTATCTCCCGTACATAGGTTACTATAGGTAGACGATAGCATTTTCAAAAATGACTAGCCTTGTCATTAATGTGTTGATAAATTTTGAAAATTAAATTGACCAGGTTTAAATTTAATAACATTTGAAAATTTAGTGATTCTGGTGATAGTTTGGGGTTTGAGTCCCCCGTGTTCGTTGAGTTGTTGGAATGAAACACTTAATTTCGTAGAGACGTTATAATTGGCACATTATACAGTAAGTACAGTATATTAAAGGTGTTTTATTATTAGTATTTTACAATGTGTGTCACGCCATTGTTGGTCGTGCGCAAGAGAGTTCAATTGCCAGAGCGAGATGGCACGAGACGCTCTAGTGTTGTACATATCACTCGACTAAATAGTGCGACGATGTTGCCACACCACCCCCCCACGGAGAGAGGTAACTAATCAAAAATTTTAAAACGCACGTGTCTGCCAGCTCTGGTGACGTAGGGAGCCTTCTTAGGTTCTGCAGGAGGGTCCGTTCGAGGCTGTGCAGAGGGAGCGGGTGGAAGCTGAACTGGCGGAACGTCTGGTTGAGGTGAA
This sequence comes from Endotricha flammealis, assembly GCA_905163395.2. Taxonomy (NCBI): domain Eukaryota; kingdom Metazoa; phylum Arthropoda; class Insecta; order Lepidoptera; family Pyralidae; genus Endotricha; species Endotricha flammealis. Next base: position 7,109,751 of record LR990863.1, on the reverse strand, counting down.
AGAGCTGCAGTTGGAGGCGGCTCAGGGTTCGCCGGAGTGTGGCTGGGCCAGTCCGAAAGCTGCTCCACGAATGCGGGTTTTAATCGATCGACGGTTACCACGACAGGTTTGCCTTTAAAATTGATGGTGAAAGTTTTTCCATCCTTGGATCGATCGATCACAGCGTGTGGACCTGTATAAGGAGGTTGCAAGGGACGCCGCACAGTATCATCTCTTAGGAACACGTGTGTGGCGTTGGGCAACTCTTTGAAAACGAAAGACGCACGTTGAGTATGTCGGGAAGCGCCGGTAGGTCGGATATTTGACATATGACGACGTAACCTAAAGACAAAGTCGGTAGCGTCTTCGATCTTCTCAGGACCTGGAACTGGGACTAGTAGCTCACCGGGGAGACGTAAGGTTTCTCCGTAGACCATTTCAGCGGTTGAAGCTTTGAGATCCTCTTTAAATGCTGTGCGCATTCCCAGAAGAACGAAGGGAAGGGCTTGGATCCAAGAGTTTCCGTGGCACATTAAGGAGGCTTTTAGTTGACGATGTACGCGCTCTATCATGCCGTTTGCGGCTGGGTGATAGGCGGTGGTTCGTATGCGTTGGGTCGCGAAATTTTGGAGTAATCGTCTGAACAGATCGGACTCAAACTGAGCGCCACGATCTGTCGTTAAGACGAGGGGAACCCCGTAACGAGCGATCCATTCTCTGGTGAATGTGTCTGCAACTTCTTCTGCAGTTGCTGTTCGCATGGGCCACACTTCAGGCCATCTGGTTACCCTGTCTATAGCCGTTAAACAGTAACGGTAGTCGTTGCAGACGGGTAGCGGTCCTACAATGTCCATATGGACGTGCATGAAGCGACCAGACGGAGTGTTGAAATCGCCCAAGGGAGCGGAGTTGTGTCGAGAAATCTTGCTGCGTTGACACGCTAGGCAAGCTCGGGACCAGTTCCGGCAATCTTTGTTGATGGAAGGCCAGACGTAACGCTCAGAGACAAGGCGAGTAGTTGCCCTGGCGCCGGGGTGGCTCATACCGTGTAATTTATCGAATATAGTTCGACGGAACTCAGGGGTGACGTAGGGTCGGGCTTTTCCAGTAGAGGTGTCGCAGATCAGCGACAGTCCTGTAGCAGGAATGTTGACCTTGGTTAGGTTGAGGCTCGTCGTCGTTTCGCGCATGAGTTCTGCGAGTTCTTCGTTATTGTCTTGGGATTTCGCGAGTGCTTCGTATTCTTGTTCAAGCGAGATCGCATCTATCCGTGACATGGCATCAGCCACAATATTGTCTTCGCCCTTGATATATTTGATATCAGTAGAAAATTGGCTGATGAATGACAACTGATTGAGTTGTGAAGGAGGGAGTTTGTCCCGACGCTGTGCGAAAGCGTACAACAGCGGTTTGTGGTCAGTATATATAGTGACATGTTGAACTTCGAGAAGGTGGCGGAAATGTTGTACGCTTTCGTACACCGCCAGGAGTTCCCGATAGTATGCAGGCCACTCGGACTGACGCGAAGTGAGTTTCTTGCTGAAAAAGGCGAGTGGGCACCATTGACCATTGATTTGTTGTTGCAGACAGGAGCCTATGTGTACGCTGGATGCATCTGTGAACAAGGCTAATGGAGCGTTGTTGACCGGATGTTGCAGAAGCGTAGCAGTGGATAGACTTTGTTTACAAGCGTTAAAAGCTTCGTGAAGCTCAGGCGTCCATGGAAATGGTTTAGCACCTTTGCTATTAGTTGAAGCGACGGCTTGGATTAAGGGAGCCTGAAACTTTGCAGCATGTGGTATGAAGCGACGGTAGTAGTTCATCATACCGAGATAACGCCTCATGCCTTGTACGGTTTCGGGAGGTGGGAAATCCAATAGGGCACGTACCCGTTCTTCAGGAGGTTGGGTACCTTCAGCGTTGATAAGGTGGCCTAGGAAAACGACTTCTTTAGCACCGAGAATACATTTCGAAGGGTTTACAACAACTCCATATTCCTGGAAACGCTCGAACAGCGTGCGCAGGTGCTCCAGGTGTGTAGCTTCATCTGGAGAGAAAATAAGCACGTCATCGACGTATGGGAAGCAGAAATCGAGACCCCGTGTGACCTCATCGATAAAACGTTGAAACGTTTGACCCGCGTTTCGGAGCCCGAAGGTCATAAACGGAAATTCGAAGAGGCCAAACGGGGTGACGATGGCGGTCTTCGAAATATCTCCTTCAAAAACGGGGATTTGATGGTAGGCCTTAACAAGGTCGCAGGTGCTGAAGACCTTGGCTCCAGACAGGCCGTGAGTAAAATCGTTGATGTTCCTCACAGGGTATCTGTCGGGAACGGTCCTGGCGTTCAGGCCGCGGTAGTCACCGCATGGCCGCCACAGGCCGTTCTTCTTGAGAACCATTTGCAGTGGTGATGACCAGGCACTCTTTGATGGCCTGGCTATACCGCATCGCATCATGTCCTCGAATTCCTTTGTAGCTGCAGCTAATTTATGTGGTGCTAGGCGGCGAGGACGACCCGACACAGGAGGCCCTTCAGTTGTCTTGATGTAATGCACCGTGTTGTGTTTGACTTCTTTGGGCAAACCCGGGGGGCGCGTGATGTCAGGGAATTCGGCGAGCAACTGAGCAAAATCTGAATTTCCGGTAGCCACGGCTTTGACGCTGACCTGCGAAACTTGGACTGAGGTGGCGCTGACAGAAAGATTAGAGTTTCCATCAACGAGGCGCTTATTGCGACAGTCAGGGAGCAGGTTATAGTGACTTAGGAAGTCTGAACCGATGATGGGAGTGCTAACATCAGCAACAACGAAGTTCCAATAAAAATCCCGGCGTAGTCCTAAGTTAAGATGGAGGGCTACGGTGCCGTATGTCTTGATTGAACTGCCATTAGCGGCGCTGAGGTCGAAATCGCTGCTATCAAAGCGACCCTTCAGTAGACGCCGGGGAAAGCAACAGAGATCTGATCCGGTATCTATTAAATACTGGTGCTTAGATTTCTGATCTGTGACAAAAAGTCGACGGCCGGGATATGAACAGTCAGTCGCCGCCTCTACTGACTGTTGTTGGCGTTTTCCTGCTGAGTGGGAGTCCAGGAACAGGGTTTGGTACATTTGGTCGCTTTGCCATCAAACTTCCTATGGTACCAGCATATCTTGTCACTGTTGGCCGGAGAGGTAGTCCGTGAACGGTTGCGGTTGGATGAGGTAGAACGATTTCGAGAGCGGCTGGAACGCTGATCCGTAGAAATAGCAGCAACTTGTCTACCTAATTCTTCTACTCGTTGAACAAGCGATTCCAAAACTGTTGTTGAAGTCGATGGAACGGCACATGAGAAAACTTGACTTTTGTGGCCGGCTATCTCCATCACCTTGTCAGCTAAGTCTGACAATTTGTCCAAGTTGAGCTCTGGTTGAGAGGCTAGAATAGCTTGTACTTGTTGTGGAAGACGGCGTAGCCAAAGTTGCCGAAGGATATTGTCGTCCGATAATGCTTGGCCGGATAGAGATCTAAGATGCCGGAGAAATTGTGAGGGGCGACGGTCCCCAAGTTCTTCTTCACTTATGAGCTGTCGCACTCTTTGCTCTTCCGACATGGATAGCCTTCTAATTAGTTCTTCTTTGAGTCTTAAATATCTTGTTCCCTTGGGTGGGGGCGATGTGATGAGGTCCTCGACCTCCCCCACGAGCCGCTGGTCGAGCTGTGATATAACATAGTTGTACATTGTAGTGTCAGATGTTATACCAGCAATGTCAAATTGTGCTTCGACCTGGCCGAACCACACAGCGGGCTTGTCGGGCCAAAATGGAGGTAACTTCACCGTTACTCTACACACCTCAGGTTTAATGTCACTGTCCAGTTTTGATAGGAGAGCGGCCTTCTCAGCCTCCAACCGCTCTATTTGAGCCTGTAACTCTTTGCTCTCAGCCATATTGTGATGTTAGAAAGCAAGCGAGACACAAAACAAAATATTTTGAAAATATGTTAAAAACCCGTGCAAATATTAGTATAGGTATGGCAAAATCGACTCACAGTTGAAATGTCAATAACATTCAGGCAATATACAAACACCGGTAATAAAATAAATTAAAATATTTGTTAGTTACATACACACACAAGCAAAAATAAATTTTTAAATTTCAAAATATGCAAGTAATTGTGTTAACACCTGTACCAAAATTATACAGTAAATGCAAGAAATAGCATATAAATGCACAAAAAAAACATGTAAATGCACAAAGAATAAACACACACAATAAAAAAAAAATGCAATTTAAATTCACAGAAAATAGCTGTGTACGATTGCTAAATTTATAAACACCAGTAAGCGAGGTAATGCAAAAATTATAAGTGTTATTGTAGTTATCTTATGTCTAATACGGAGAGGAATGTTCATCAGTTTTATGTTAGTTAGGTTAGGTTATAGTCAATGTTCTAGATTCTAGACTCACTGGGTAGAATGTTGGTGTAACTTTGACACTTGGGAAAGTTCACTTTGTTATTTTAAATAGAGAGTGTACATACCAATGGGGCATCACTCACTGTTAGTTTCGATGCACGACGTCTACGAGGGCCGTCAGGTAGTGGACGGCGTTCTCCACTTGATTCCTATTGAGGTACGACGTCGCCGAGGGCCGTCAGGTAGTGGACGGTGTTCTTTTCTCTCGACTGGACGATGTTCTCGTGAAAAACGGGGAGTTGTCCTGTCGTCGGCGCAGGAGTAAGACTCGTCGGCGTAAGTTCTAATCCACTCGTCGGCGTAAGTTCTGATCCCCTCGCACCATGTGTCGGGCGCGGATAACGTGTTCGATACGTTGGAAACGCTGCTGGACGAACTTGACGTAGTGTTGGTACGTGAGGGAATTGTTCGAGTCGCCGCGGACGAGCTGTAGAATCCATGTGCAGAGGGCACCGAACGATATTCAGTTCGGTACAAGATTTTGTCGTCGGTTGGTCACCACTTTGGGGTTTGAGTCCCCCGTGTTCGTTGAGTTGTTGGAATGAAACACTTAATTTCGTAGAGACGTTATAATTGGCACATTATACAGTAAGTACAGTATATTAAAGGTGTTTTATTATTAGTATTTTACAATGTGTGTCACGCCATTGTTGGTCGTGCGCAAGAGAGTTCAATTGCCAGAGCGAGATGGCACGAGACGCTCTAGTGTTGTACATATCACTCGACTAAATAGTGCGACGATGTTGCCACAATAGGTCATGTAGCTTAAGTTTGATGTGATTTCGAAATGTGTATTATTTTTAATTTTTATAATGTTTATGTTTTTCGTAATATAATTTTGCAACATTTTTTATTTTGTCCTCTCCTTCGTATAACAATTTACCAACCAAAATACTATTTTAATACTTTACCGTCCGGTGCAATTTTAAATGTATTTCCGTTTAGACTGTCGAATAAGTTGTCCAGTAAAATAGGTATGTCTATTAACTGTCGACATTCTAATGGTAAATCACAGTTTTCAGTTTTCTCCACATTATTTATGGTGTACACCATATCTTTATTCATTAAATTATTCCTTATACCCTTTATCAGATGAGGAGTATCGTACAAGGGAATAATAGTGTGTTTATTATCGGAGAATACATCGTGTCGCCATATCTTTTCACGATATGAGGTGAAATGTGTGGTGGTTGTGTCTGGCTCTGGATCTGGATAGAATCATTGGCTGAAATTAATTTTATTAATTATTGAAAGAAGAACAAACAAGTAGAAGAAGAGAAAGTGATTCTAACTTACCGGTTAGATGTAATAGAATCTATTTTTTCTATTTTTGTGAAAATATTTGAAATGAATGTCGCAAACTTTTGATTTTTGATATTTTGTGAAATCTTTTTCTGAATAGCCCCCCCACAAACTTGAACCCAAGTTTTAAATCTTTCTGGGTATTACATTGTATTTGGAAAAGAATGTAAAGGTACACCTGAAATAACAGTATATAATGAATATATATTTAGTTTTCATGATATTAAAATAAATATTAACATTATTTTAAGCTTTACCTTTTAATCTACATCCAAAAATACAAATAACAGGCATTATTATATTATTTTAAATATATTTTATACAAAAAAGCCTGGAAATAAAATGTAAAAAGTTTTGAAGTTTAATTTATTATTTTTCGTGACATAGGAACTTTTTGTTTTCTCTAAGTTTCCTTATTGCAATACTTTTTGGTATTAAACTTTAGGTTTGATTTCTATATCCATGTTTTTACAATGTTGCCAGAATAAAAAGAAGTGATCAAAAGTAGAAATTGGTTTTCTGGACGACCCTTAATAGAGTTCGTATCCGCGTGCCGCACTAAAAACGAATAAAATGGGTTTTCTTGGTAACGTCAAATACTATAGAAGACTAATGGCGGAAACACACTACCGTGTCGAGGCATGTCGTGTCGCGCCAGAAGCATATCGCGTTCATACATTTTATATGGTTAGGAGCACATTTGTAGGGCGTGTCGTGTCGTGACTCGCTCTGTCGTGGCGCGGACTGCTGGCCGCCGATTGCGCCACGGCGGTGGGGGGGGTTATGACGCGACACGACACGCCCTGCAAATGTGTTTCTATACCCGCGCGCGGTTCGTGTCGCGAACAAGTGGACGCTTTTTTTTTTCTTTTTTTTTGCAGCGTGATAATGAGTTACTAGGTAGTAGATTCCTGATAAATATACTTAAATACATTTTTTTGTAAATAAATACCATTATACATTATAGAAAACACCCAGACAAAGGCAAACACTGCGAGCTTCTGTTCAGAAATGAAAGAAATAAACGTCTGGCGTTTATTTCGTTCATTTCTGAACAGAATCGCGCCCCGACACGACACGTGTGTGCACACCCACCGTCACGACAGAGCGCGACACGACAGGCCCCGACACGGTAGTGTGTTTCCGCCATAATACCCACAGCTCTTGACGTTTCTCATACAATGACTTGGCAACCTCCGAAATAGCGCCCCTAGCGGCACGAGGTGAACATTTCCATACAAAACGCACAAAAGTTTTGAAATCGTTCACCTCATGCCGCCCTCATGCCGTAGGGGCGCTAGTGTCGCGTCTTGCCCGAATTCTTCCGAAGCTGTGGGTATTACTCGTCTATAGTATTTGGTAACGTTGCGTGGTGATTTGAAATGTCATACCTACGGGTTTCATGCGCGCGAGCGCGCGTACGGGCCTCGAGTTAACACTCCTTGCCCGGGTGTTCACAGGGGAAGACATTCCCCCGGTATTTGGGCCCTCTATGCAGAGGGGTGGGACTCCTTTCTTTGTGTGTATTCTTCTTCTTCTTGGTTTTTGGTTTCCGTCTTCTTCTTCTTCTTCTTATTTTTATTATGTTTTCCTTATTTGTTTGAGGGACGAGGGCAAGCATATTCCTGCTTGCCCTCGTCCCCCAAACACTATATACAGTATGATATTTTAGGTGCCCGCTTGACTTCCCTCCGATTGGCCTTTAAACATATTACTTTATAGAAGGATATACATACATATAAGCTATAAATATATAGGAATTATAAAAAGAAGAAGTCACATGGCTCCGCTCCGCGAACCTCGTCCGCAGCGAGCCCACAACTGGGCCGCTGCGGGCGTTGCTCGCGGCCCACAACCAGCGCTATATATAAATAATATAATAGAATATATAAAAGGTATTAGAAGAAGGCACAATCGGGGGGAAGTGTCGGGCCATTATGTACAACAGAGGTGGGTCGGGGCCAGTCTAGTGCCGTCCCCGGCCCGGACTCTGGAGTAGAAGAGGGCATAAGTAACGTGTGGGTTTTTTTTTTTTTTTTTTTTTTTTTTTTTTTTTTTTTTTTTTTTTTTTTTTTTTTTCATATATAATTATAATCTTTTTATATATTTGGTGTCTATATATGTATGTATATATAGTATTGTTATATATTATATAATTCATTCTTTTTTTTTTTTTTTTTTTTTTTTTTTTTTTTTTTTTTTTTTTTTTTTCCCACACGTTATTACATATTGTGACTGTAGGGGGGGCCTGCCTATTGCTACATCGATAATCTGAAAATAAAATAATAAAATCATAAATAAATAATGGGCAGTCATGACTGGTAGAATATTGTTGCCGGCATGGGTGTCCTACTTCGAAAAGTAGGGTGCCATCACCGGCCCCTGCATCCCACCAGTCATGAAGGTGAACATGAAATGAACGAGATGAAATGAAATGAAAATGAACATGAAATGGAGATGAGCAAGAAATTTGGAATTTTGAAATTTTGAATTTTGATTTTAAATTTGAATTTGATATGCCAAAGGAAGTGCCAAAGTGATGTAGCGCGCTTGCAGGCCCAACATTTCTGCATTATTCAGTATCAGCCGCGGGGAGAATTTCCCGCGGGGCGCGACGTCCGTCCGGGGGTCGCGCGTGAAGGGGGGCTATGCCTCTCAAGTGGAGGAATTTGGAGTGGTCGGCGCGGTCGTACATTTTCCGCGCCAACCTGATCACAAATTCCTCCACTGATTCCATTTGGACGTCACGCGCGATTACGTCATTGCGGACGTAGCGCCCCGCGTTGACTATCGTCCTCAGAGTCAGGTTTTGTTGGGCCTGCAGGCGTTCCCTAAGTGCGTGAGAGCACAGGGCATACCAGGCAGGGGCCGCATATGTGATCAGCGGACGTATATAGGTCTTATAAATGCCTAATTTCGTCCGCTGAGACATTTTGGATGCAAGGACCGGCCAGAGCGCGCCCCTCGCGAACCTCGCCTTGTTACGGGCTTGGTTGAAATGTCATTATACTGACTGTCATCCCGCTGGTCCGGTCGCAGACCTTATCGACGTCGGACGTGTGTCAAATTTTCCGCCATCACCGCCGCGCTCGCAATACGATTACGTAGTATAATTGTTGGTGAAAATTGGTAACAAACGCAATAAAAAAAGGAAAAACAGTGTGGAACCATTTCTTGTTGGACCAACTATTATGCACAAAAGTATTCCTGTTGGCACAACTACTTTTTTTGAATGGTGGTTGATGGTTTTTGGATGGTTTTCAAATAGTTTTCAGATGATTTTTGGATGGTTTTGGGATGGTTTTCAGATGATTTTCAGATGTTTTTGGATGGTTTTCGAATGATTTTTAGATAGTTTTCAGATGGTTTTGGGATGGTCTTCAGATGATTTTGGGATGGTTTTTTAAGTGGCTTTCAAATAGTTTTCTGATGTTTTTCCAATGGTTTTCAGATGGTTTTTCAATGGTTTTGTGATGGTATCAAGATGTTTTTGGGATTGTTTCGGGATGGTTTATGGTACGAATTAGAAAATCTTTTAGGATTATTTTCCAATGTTTTAGGATGAATTAGGAATTCTTTTAACATTATTTTCTAATATTTTTAGAATGAATTAGGTATTCTTTTAGGATTATTTTCGAATGTTTTTGGTTTATGGGTTCAGTTTATAGGCATAGCTTTACAATGGTTTTTGGATAGTATTTACAGTTTTGGGGTAGTTTTCTATTATCCGACGGTTTCCTTAAAGTTTTGAACTACATAATGTATATTTTAGGCGAAATAACATTTTAGGGAAGTGGCGAATTAGACGATTTACTTTCTACAAAGGCGACTTACGTTTGCAACGATTTAAAAATAGTATACTAAAATCTTCTTTGATATCACTGTATACTTGTAATAAGAGATGAGTATAATGATGACTGCGGATATTGTGTATGTCAAACGGATTTATTATTTGACAGACAAAAAGTTGTTATTTTACTAAGCTCATCATGTCTTTGAAATTATTTATAATAAATGTGGGAAGATTGCACTATGTGACGACTATATCAGTGCCATTTGGTGCGAGAGCATACCTAACTCACCCCAAAACTATGCCAAACTCACCCCAAAAGCATTCCAAACTCACCCCAAAACTATTCTAAACTCACCCCAAAACCATTCCGAACTCACCCCAAAACCATTCCTAAGTCACCCCAAAACCATTCCTAACTCACCCCAAAACCATTCCTGAGTCACCCCATAACATGCCTCTTAAACAGTGTTGCACACGAATGTACTTAATTGTGGTGCCAGTGGGAACTATTTAATGACAATTATCTGGTTGTGCCATAGTTGCGCCAACAGGGGCCCAAGTCTGCTAAAATACGAATGCACTAATAGAGTGTCGATGGTATGTCACTTGAATAGTTTTTGACATTTGGTATTCTCTTATTTGTTTAAGTCCGATGCCATTTCATTGACACACCATCAACCTACTATTGATCTTTTCGGTAGTCTGTTAATAAATTGTATTGAATGGAATTGTAATTGTTGGTGCAAACGGTATTCTCTTCGCTATTTGACGTTTGTTTGACAGTTGTATCAATAGTCTTTCAGTGGTGATTTAGCCATTGACTTACAATTGAACAACAACACCTTTTTTGTACCATACAGGAATACTTTTAGTTGTGCCAAAATTGGTTGTGTGTAGCAGTGGGTCCAAACAGGAAATAATGATTTTTCAATCATTATTTCCTGTTGAGCCTAACTAAATAACCATAACTAAAATCATAACTAAACAATCCCAATATTTAGTTACGATTTTCAGATAGTTCAGATAGATCAAAACATTCGAAAATAATCCCAAAACCTTCTTGAGACCATCACAAAACCATTGAAAAACCATCCGAAAACTATCTGAAAACCATCCCGAAACCATCCAAAAACCATCTGAAAACCATGTCTATTTCATTTTTCATATTTGGTTCCTAATAAAAGTTGTTCATATTCTTCATTTTATATTCATTTATATTTATTAAAAAATAATTGTAGGCAATTATTATTCTATTACAAATTGGAAAACTTAAAGTTTCGGTACTGCATATTTTTACACTATGTGGCAATGATAAGAAAAGACGCTCGGTTGTCGCAACATGACGCGAGGCGCGGCCCGGGGCGGCGGGGTCGACTTCGCGCCTGGCTCGCTGCACCTATGGCGCCTATGGACAGGGATAAGTCATGATTGTTAAGCCAAACGGATAAACAGTTTAATGATTGCTCAACATTAGACGCTGCTTGATGAAAAGATCCACTAGAGGAGTAAATTAGCACATCATCAGCATACTGTAATACTGAACACGATGGTAAAATATTAGTATGTAGATCTCTAGTATAAATGTCGTAAAGAAGAGGACTCAAAACGGAACACTGGGGGACACCCCTCCAAATTAACCTAGACGAATTAACAAAGCCAGAAACATGGATAGAAAAGGTTCTACCTGAGAAAAGATTAAAAATAAAATTCGTGAATTTTAAGGGAACCCCCAAATTTTCCATTAAGTCCCTTAATTTTGGCAGATTTACATTATCATAAGCGGCGGAAATATCTAAAAATGCAGCCACTACTGACTCGTTTTTACTAAAAGATAGGAGGAGATCAGAAGTAAAAATACTATGGTTATCTGAAATACTTCTACCCTTACGAAAACCATATTGGAAGCGGGCTAGGTACCCCTGATTTTCAAAGAGCCATTCCAGCCGATGTTTAATTAAATGTTCAGCAAGTTTCACCAGTACAGATGACAAGGCTATAGGTCGGTATGACGTAGAAACTGAAGGGTCTTTGTGAGGCTTAAGAATAGGAATTATAATTTGATGTTTCCATGAAGCGAAGACATGTCCAGAGTCTATGGCCAGATTTATTAAATTAAGCAAAAAAGATTGGGTCATTGGTTTTGAATTAACAATGAAAGAATATGGTATACCATCGCTTCCAGGAGTAGAATCGGAAACTCGATTTAAAACTAATTTTAGTTCTTCAAGTGAAAATGGACAGGTTAAATTACAATGTAGGTCTGAGACCTGAGTATACTGTAGGTGAGTGTGGCATTTGATTGAAATTAGGGACAAAAGCTGGAGCCAAATTATTGATAAACTTCTCAACCCAATCAAAAGAAAACGAGGTAAGTGACTGAGAAGCAGTAGCTGACCTAAACCGACGAATATTCTGCCAGATAAGAGTAGGAGAAGATTCAGGAGACAGCGTGGAACAAAAACGTTGCCATCCTTCCCGTTTCTTTTTCTTTAATAATCTCTTAGTGAGGGAACGCACGAGCAACTTTGTCTCTACGACTTTTTTGTCTCTTACATCAAGTCTATATGGGTTAGTATGAAAGTGCGCACACTTAGCGACGCAACACCCGGGAGACTTTTTATCCGCGGGAGCCCGCACGGCGACAAAATAAATTTCCAGGGTTGCCAACTTATAACGTAAAATTTTATAGAAAAAGCAGTGTTGCCACCTTGGTTTTTGAAAAAGGGCAGTCGGACGAGCTAAAAAGAGCTATATTTTTTTATTAGAGCAAATTTTGCCAAAATAAGGGCTAGAAACGTATAAAAACATAAATACAAATAAAATGAGCGAAAGCAAGGGTTAAAAATTGATTATTTGAAACGTACAAAAAGCGCAAAATGTTGGCAACACTGAGAAAAAGTTGTTTCGCTGTCGCTCTCGTGCGCGCACCTTTCAAATTACGGCGAGGAGACGGGGACATAGACAAATAAATTGCCGGAGACAAAGTTGCTCGTGCGTTCCCTCACTTAGTTGCAGCAGCAGTGTTTTTATAATGTAAATAAGACTGTAAGGTTACACACTCACGGTTAAGCTTTTCACTTTCAGAACGTTTCTTAACCGCTTCTGAACACTCCTTATGGCGGAAACACACTACCGTGTCGGGGCCTGTCGTGTCGCGCTCGTCGTGACGGTGGGTGTGCACACAAAGGATATTAATAATAATAATAATAATAAAATAATACTAGGTGCCCCTCGTTTCAACACCTACAAATGAAACGAGATGGCGATAGTTATCAGTCACAGTACTCACTCACAGTCACAGTTCCCCTGTTCTGAACTGTGACAAGTCACAGGCTGGTATTTTTCGTAACAGGTATTTCATATCGCCAGGAGCAGTGACTGTTCCGAATTGTTCGGTAACAGTGATTTGTCACTGTTCCGATAAATACGCCTCACCCCTAGGCTGAAGTCAAAATCAAAATGGAAACAAAGTTTTCGTATGAATCATTTAGGTTATAACGAGTTGGGAGGTAATAAAATAATATCTTGTTCTACGGCTAAAGAAAATGGTTCCCAGTCACAGTTATTTAATCTATACTTAAATAGTGGGGGCAAAGGTTCAACATGCACTTTTTTAGAAAGGCCGATGTTTAATAATATTGGAAAATGATCGCTGCCATGGGACACATTCAGACACTTCCACAGAACAGTATGTGAAAGAGAGGGAGAGCAGAAAGTAAGGTCGACAAAACTAGGAGACTGTCCGGGGACCATTTGGCGCGTGGCTGAGCCATCATTTATACAACAAAGATTAAAATCATCCAAGAAGTCAACTAGGCCCACACCAAGTGGATCATCACTAGGGGCACCCCACAATGAGTGATGGGTATTGAAGTCGCCTAAAATTATTAAAGGGGAGGGTAAAAACGGGACTGTTATGTCTTTTTTGGAAATATAAATAGAAAGATAGGTAACATCAGAAACCTTTATTGCAACAGCATTTAACACAGTACTATTAAAAGAAGGCAAAGTCATAGTTGTGAAGGTGCAGTTTTTCCTAATAAGGATGGCTGCTCCTCCATAGCCATCATGTCGATCATCCCGAATTACATTGAAGCCTGACAAACGGAAATATTCACCAGGCTTCAGCCATGTCTCGGATTTATCCAGTAAAAAGGGATTATATTTGTTGATTAAGTGAATAAGATCGGATTTTTTAGAAGTTACACTTCTGCTATTCCACTGAATTACCTGGTCCATTTTTTATAATATTATAGATGAATACGGAAATGTTATTAATAAGGGGGATGGCAACGTAGTCAGGTAGAGAAGAGTTTGTAATAATGGTAACTAAGGAAGAAAGCAAGTCGTTTAAAATCTCAGGAGACAAGTGATTGTTATTGTTGTTGATAATATTATTCTTAAATACCTTACCGTTCCCTGAATGAGAGGAAGAGAAACTATTAATAATATTATTATGTTCAAATTGATCATATCCTTTAGAAAGAGGCTTATGACTTTTTGGTTTAAGAATTACTGTTTTTTATAGGAATGGCTGTGGGCATCAGTCTCAATATAATTAGGAATGATTCTGGAGGATAAATTAGTAGGAGTAACAGTAGGTTTAAATTGGGAAGCAGCAATATCAGCATAAGATCTTTCAGAAATCGGAAACCATTTTTACAGTTTCTAAATATGATAAGGAGTGGTTAGCCATATGAATTTTAATATTCCTCTGCCTAGTAAATTCAGGGCAGGACTTATTAGTTGATTCGTGTACACCATTACAGTTAATGCATTTGACCAGGTTAGTGATACATGAAGACCCCTCATGCTCCCCACTGCACTAGAAACAGCGAGGCTTGCTCCTACATTGTAAGCGGGTATGGCCAAAGCGACAGCAATTAAAACATTGGATAGTCGGGTAAATATATTGCTCTACAGGTATTGACGAGAAAAAAGAAAACACTCTATTAGGCAGAGCCTGTCCGTCAAATGTGAGAACTACAGACTGGGTAGGAATCCAGGACACCCCATCGGCTGATGCTGTCCTCCTACTCAGCCTGCGAGTTCGTATAATGAGTTACTCACTAACTCATTATCACGCTGCAAAAACAAATTAAAAAAAAAGCGTCCACTTTTTCGCGACACGAGCCGCGCGCGGGTAATAGAAACACATTTGCAGGGCGTGTCGTGTCGCATCATAACCGAAGTTTAGTATGGCCGTGAAAGGGAAAGGTTTATTTTATAGACCAAAACAATCTCCGAATGAATAGAGATTGCCAAATGTATACAAGAAGAAGGAGAATAGAGACGTGACGTGTAAATGTCAAAATACACAAAGTAATGTGGAGTCTGGAAATATAAATTAAATTCGAGACCTTTTTTTTAAATAAAAATCAACTGATTGAAGAAAATAGAATTAAACTTTTATAATTTATAAATTGCTTTCCTATAGATTTTGTTATTATGGCGCCATCAACAGATTGGGATGAAATTAAGCGTTTAGCAGCCGACTTTCAAAAGGCACAATTAAGTTCTTCAGCTCAGAGGTACGTATTATCAATCTGTTGAAAAAGTAATCCTTGTAATATATTTATTAAAATTTTAATCATTGCGTCAACTTACTGAAAATATTTTACAGATTATCTGAAAGAAACTGTGTCGAAATAGTCACAAAATTGATAGAACTTAAACTGATTGATGTTATATTTACTACTGATGGTAAAGAATATTTGACATCCCATCAATTGGTTAAGGAAATTAAAGATGAACTATATGTCCATGGAGGCCGCGTCAATACTGTAGACCTTGCTAAAGAATTAAATGTAGACCTCAACCAAATTCATGCTGGTGTTGCCGAAGTTGTCAAAGGGAAAGAAGTTCAACTAGTATCTGGATATTTGATAGCGCACTACTATTTGGAAAAGATTGCAAGGGAAATCAATGAAAAATTACAATTACAGGGTCAAATCTCAATTGGGGAACTAACTTTACAGTATGATCTACCAGCAGAATTATTACAACATAATGTGGTTGAAAAGCATTTGGGAAAACTTATCTTGGGTAAGCAAGACTCATCTGATCCAAGAGTATTTTATACAGAGGAATATATCACACGAACAAAAGCAAAGATTCGCGGAGCATTAATGGGATTATTAAAGCCGACCCCTGTCACTGTAATAATTAACCATTGCAATCTTGCTGACCGGTTATTTATGAATTTATTTGATCAAATTGCTGCGCCTGGAGTTTTAACCGGCCGCCAGTCAGGTGCCTTGTATGTCCCATCCTGCTATACCAAATCCCAAAATGATTGGGTCATTAGCTTTTTTAAACAAAACAATTATCTTGAGTATGATGCTTTGTCACGCTTAGGGATATCTGATCCTAAAGGTTATGTAAAAAGAATTTTGCAAAATGAAGACTTGACCTTCCTGAGTACTTGTGTAATTGGGTCACAAATAAAGCAGCAGCTGGAAACTGCCTTAGAAGAATGTATTGCATCCAAAAGCTATTTGGATGTTGTGTCATTGCTTCCATCCATATTATCGGATACTGACATTTCCAATGTACTGGATGCATTATTGAAAAATAACTCTAGATCTACGATTCTATTTGAGAATACTGGTGAGTAAACTTAAGTTACAATGAGTTCTGATTTTGATTGAGTACTTATCTGAATAATCTGAAGGAGATTTTTTATTCTAAATGTTACTAAACTAGAATTTTACTCTTAGTTTTCAGTAATCATTATATTGAAAATCTGAAGCAAAATTGTCTGTCTTTGACACAAAAGAAGTCTGAGGCTGTTGTGAAGTCAGGAAAATATCAACAGTTCTACTTGGAAAAACAAATTAGTAAAGTATCCGACTCCCAACAGTCACATGTTGACCATAAAACTGAAAGGAGAGAAGAACGTAGAAGAAAGGCTGCTTCCGGAAAAGGAGGAGGCGGCACCCAAGGACGTGAAACCAAAACAAAAGCTGTCAAGAAGCATCCAAGGTCCAAACAGGCTACACATGACTCTGATTCAGATGAGCCATCTAACATTAATAATATAAAAAAAACGGATTTGGAAATTATTACTATTGAAGACATTGAAAATATTATTAAAGAGGTATTGGAAAATGAGGGACTTGATGATTTATTGACACCTATTGCAGAATATCTTCAAGGGTAAGATTACCTTAACATTTTTATAAAAGAAATGTTAGCTAGGTATGATATTTTTTTGTGCTCACTTCACCTAATTTTATTTTTCAGTGGTCTTAATCAAACTGCTTTGGCAATAGCTAAAGAAAATGCCGAAAAATTGCTTCAAGATGCCAGTCAGAACAGAAAACAGACTCATGCATCTGCTCAAGATAAGATTAATATTTTGGTAAATGATATAAAATTATATGAAAAGGGCCTGAAATCTTTGCCTTCGGATCAGCAACCACAATTCATCAAATATCTTTTGAAATCACTTGGGGGTGATGTATTGGCTGAATTCTGCAAGTATGCCGCAAATCAATCTAATCTATCTGTGCAAGGTGATATGCTCTCTGTAGAACAGAGAAATAAAATAATTAATGACTTGACTGAAGAATATATGAAACCATTAGCTGCATTAAATGCAACAATCTCTGATCAAAACATGGAATTGTATTATCAAGCCATTGATGTATGTTTGTCAGAATGTGGAATGATTTTAAAAAAGGTTGACAAGAAGAAAGACAAGTAAGTTTATTGTAGGTATGCAATAACATTTTATTATTGTTCCAAACATTGAATAATATGATAAACATGTTCCATTACAGATTATTGATACAAAATCACAGAGAAAAGTTAATATCTGAACTAGAGCTTTGTGAGGACCCTGCATTATGCCTGCATATTGCAGTGCTAACTATATTTACAATTGCAACTCAGAACATGCTGCATGCTTCGGGTAGGCAAGTGCCAGTAATCATAGCATTTTTGAAAGCACACATTAAAGAGGAAGACTTTCAGCGACTTCAACTAACCTATGGTAGGTCTTTTATTATATTTAATATTTAAGTTTTAAATATTATCATCATTTGTTATTAGTAACATGTGTTTTTTTTCTTCAGATTTAGTTTCAAAATATTTGACAGCTTCTGTTGATGAGAAGAATGTGTATGAAAACAAATTAAAGGATGAAATGCCAAATTTGAAAAATATGGTGCATGATATTAAAAAATACAAATAATATTATATAAAAATTCAATTTTTAATATACCATTAAAAGAGCAGAAAATTTATTATTTTACTAATATTACACGCTTTTGTAATACTCATACATAGTCCTTCAGGTATGAATTTTTGCCATCGCTTGCTTGCTCAACTCGATACTGAACTGAACTGAACTGAATACCATACGTTGCGACCTGCAAAGTTTCAACACACAAATTTTTAGGAAAGATTCCGTGTATCTTATTTTTGGTGATCAAATGGTAAGCACCATAGATTTAGTATATACTAGGGTACCTATATAATAAATCTATGGTAAGCACCAACCGCACTGGGTTATAAATACCATAATTATGGATGTCTTTAGTTCTATACATATACACGGTAATATGTACCGTAGTTACGGTACATATTACACCGTAGTTACGGTACATATTACACATTATTTATCTGAGCTTGGTATACTTTTTTGGAGCCTAACCGGCTATACCGTACCAGACTGGAAGGAATCCGGTTATAATTTATTTTCTAAATCTGAATTTCTACAATATGATTATGACTAGGTAAGTACTAAGGATAGATCCATGAAGAAGTAGTATCTTCTTCATGCGTGCGCTACATCAAGATGCAAACATTTGAACATTTGAATGAAGCTATGTGTGGCACGGGACTACGTATTTGTTCAAACAAGTGCACCATGCCAAGCGGTGTTGGTTTTTTAGCGTACATCAAAGCGTTCAAAGTCGACAATGTTCAAATGTTTGCGTAGCCTGCCACGCCACACTTGCGCAAAGTTCAGACAGTCGCGCGAATGGTGTGGAGCGGACGGTTGTGATTGTGAGTGAGTGCGCGCGAGACCGCGCTTGAATATCACAGAGTACTTTGGCTTATTGAATAGCATACGGGCGCTACATCAAGCTGCAAACATTTGTACATTTGAATAAAGCTATGTGTGGCACGGGACTTTAAGACTTTGTTCAAACAAGTGCGCAAAGAAGTGCACTTTGCCAAGCGGTGTCGGTTTTTTAGCGTACATCAAAGCGTTCAAAGTCGACAATGTTCAAATGTTTGCGTAGCCGGCCACACTTGCGCAAAGTTCAGTTCAGTCGCGCGAGTGCTGTTGAGCCGACGGAAGTTGCGTGCGCGAATGCGCTTGAATATCACAGCGTATTTTGTCTTATTGAATATCAAAGATGGACGGAGCAATGAATGCGTACTTGAATTTATTAAAGAGTTACTACAAGCGGAGCCATGCATATGGAACCTCAAAAGTTCACGCCTTCTTTTTGGCCGTTTTGATATATTCATATTTTTCTGCACATTTATATACCTACCTAATAGAAAGAAAGAAAAAAAAACATTTATTCTGTACAGCACATGAGACACAAGATAAAAACAGCAATTTACATATACAAACAGACAGAAACAATTACACAACAGTTGCATACATAGGTACCTAAGTACCTACATAGGTAGTTACATTTTTTTTATTATACAAGTAATAAAAAATGGCCTCTAAGTGCCTCACAGGACTCACAGCCGCACAGAAAAGGGGTCAAATTCAGCATGGTGCCAGATAAGTTTGAAAAACCTAGGTTTATAATGACATGCACTCAAATAGAATAAGCACATTGCATCCACAAAATCGTCTTCCATCTTGTTTCTGGTTCGACAACGTACTGTGGAGAAAATGACTTTGCAAAGCAGTGTGGCAGGTTGCTTCAATAAGTGTACAAACAAGTGTGCAAAGTCGTCATATAAGTGTTTGATGTAGCGCCCGCATCATGGAAAGATCACTGGGTTATAAATATGCACCGACGTTTCATATTTGGAGCCGTAAAATAAAATAAAAAAATAGAGATCAGTATCAGCAAATACTATAGAAGACTAATACCCACAGCTCTTGACGTTTCTCATACAATGACTTGGCAACCTCCGTTCACCTCATGCCGCTAGGGGCGCTATAACATTTTGCATACAAAAGTTTTGAAATCGTTCACCTCATGCCGCCCTCATGCCGTAGGGGCGCTAGTGTCGCGTCTTGCCCGAATTCTTCCGAAGCTGGTATTAGTCTTCTATAGTATTTGGTATCAGCAAATACTATATACGAGTAATGGCGGAAACACACTACCGTGTCGGGGCCTGTCGTGTCGCGCCAGAAGCATATCGCGTTCATACATTTTATATGGTTAGGAGCACATTTGTAGGGCGTGTCGTGTCGTGACTCGCTCTGTCGTGGCGCGGACTGCTGGCCGCCGATTGCGCCACGGCGGTGGTGGGGGTTATGACGCGACACGACACGCCCTGCAAATGTGTTTCTATACCCGCGCGCGGCTCCTGGCGCGAACAAGTGGACGCTTTTTTTTTAAATTTATTTTTGCACCGTGATAATGAGTTATTAGGTACTAGATTCCTGATAAATATACTTAAATACTTTTTTTTGTAAATAAATACCATTATACATTATAGAAAACACCCAGACAAAGGCAAACAATGCGAGCTTCTGTTCAGAAATGAAAGAAATAAATGTCTGGCGTTTATTTCGTTCATTTCTGAACAGAAGCGCGCCCCGACACGACACGTAAGTGTGCACACCCACCGTCACGACAGAGCGCGACACGACAGGCCCCGACACGGTAGTGTGTTTCCGCCATAATACCAGTAATACGAACAGCTCTTGACGTTTCTCATACAATGACTTGGCAACCTCTGTTCACCTCATGCCGCTAGGGGCGCTATAACATTTTGCATACAAAAGTTTTGAAATCGTTCACCTCATGCCGCCCTCATGCCGTAGGGGCGCTAGTGTCGCGTCTTGCCCGAATTCTTCCGAAGCTGTGCGTATTACTCGTCTATAGTATTTGGTATCAGTAGGTAGGCTGTATGTAGCTCATGTCATAGGCCCATGGATGTAGTAATCAACATAGGCCCTTTGCCTGCCCGTGGGTGAAAAAAACAAAAAAGGTAGGGATGTCATAACGATTTATCAGTCGATGTACCTATCAAGAAACTTTTAAAAAGACTTTTAAGAAGTTTTTACCGGCCGGTATTACCGCATGCCTTATTGCAGCAATGCGTTCCGATCACAGGTTCCGATTCCTTGCACACAGCTGCGTTTTTATCGTCCGGTATTTCTTACGAGAAGAGAGTCTTGAACTAGCGGTATTACTGCAGGTGTGTGTACGATCGTTTGCGTTCTACCGGCCGGTAATACCGCATGCGTTATTGCGGTAATGCGTTCCGATTTCTTGCACACAGCTGCGTTTTTATCGTCCAATACTTCTTCAACAGAAGGCTGATTTTACACGCATACACTAAATTTTAACAAGTTGCAACTTGCTAGTTAAAATTTAGTTGTTTACTTAGCAACTTAATTGGATATTTTTCGGTGAAGTAGGTGGGCGGGGCCTATCACTTGACACGTTTGGACAAGCACAATTTAGTTAAATTCATAAGTAAACTATAGTCGAGTGCGTATAGTATGTAACAGTATATTATGATGTATCTAAGTTTATTATTCGTCGCCAGTGGGAGTCAGATCCCGATCCCACTTCTGATGACGGCGTCAGGGATGGCTGGGCGACACCGTCATCGCCACCCGGGTTAGTTCCCCGTGGTATAGAATCCATAATTCAATCAAGAACATCAGGATACGATAAACAGACAGTTTCGTGAAACTCGTGAACCGACCAATACTTTTCATAACCCAAAAATGCTTATCTTCACTGTCAGTGTCACTGTCATGACTAGTGATGGGCAGGAGAACATTTCCGTTCCGAGAACTTTCTTGGAACGAGAACATTCTGAAACATTCTCTTGAACGGAGAATTTAAGAGAATTTACGGAAATTTAAGAGAATCTAAACCAAGTATGTAGACTTTTTAATTTTGACATAAAAATAGTTGACTATGCATGTAATTTCAGTAGCTATGAATGCCATAGTGAAGATACATGTCAGGTAGGTAGTTATAATGACGTTACATTTGATTTTCTATATATATAAAATTCAAAGTCCTGTCTGACTGACTGACTTAACTATATATCAACGCACAGCCCAAACCGCTGGGTCTAGAGATTCAAAAATTGGAATGTAGGTTCCTTACAACGTCTAGGGGTGTACTAAGAAATAATTTTTCAAAATTCCCACGGGAAAGCGAGATATACGCAAACAAAATTGCAAGGGTTTTACTGATCCTCTGGGTCTATTGATTCCAAATTTGGAATGTTGGTTCCTTACAACATCTAGGAGTGTACCAAGAAAGGATTTTTCAAAATTCCCACGGGAAAGCGAGATATACGCAAACGAAGTTGCGAGGGTATATCAACGCACAGCCCAAACCGCTGGGTCCAGAGATTCCAAATTTGGAACGTAGTTTCCTTACGACATCTAAGTGTACCAAGAAAGGATTTTTTTAAATTCCTATGGGAAAGCGAGAACGCAAATGAAGTTGCAACGGTTTTACTAATCCGCTGGGTCTGTTGATTCCAAATTTGGAATGTAGGTTCCTTACAACATCTAGGGGTGTACTTAGAAATTATTTTTCAAAATTCTCACGGAAAAGCGAGATATACGCAAACCAAGTTGCGAGGGTATCTCAACGCACAGCCCAAACCGCTGGGTGTAGAGTACTCTAGAGATTCCAAATTTGGAATATAGGTTCCTTACGACGTCTAGGGGTGTACTGAAAAATGATTTTTTTAAATTTCCACGGGAAAGCGCGATATACGCAAACGAAGTTGCTAGGCTATGTTAACGCACAGCCCAAAACGCTGGGTCTAGAGTACTCTAGAGATTCCAAATTTGGAATGTAGTTTCCTTACGACGTCTAGGGGTGTATTGAGAAATAATTTTTCAAAATTCTCACGGTAAAGCGAGATATACGCAAACGAAATTGCAAGGGTTTTACTGATCCGCTGGGTCTATTGACTCCAGATTTAGAATATAAGTTCCTTACGACATCTAGGGGTGTACCAAGAAAGGATTTTTCAAAATTCCTACGGGAAAGCGAGATATACGCAAACGAAGTTGCGAAGGTATATCAAGGCACAGCCCAAACCGCTGGATCTAGAGTACTCTAGAAATTGCAAATTTGGAATGTAGGTTTCATATGACGTTTAGGGGTGTACTGAGAAAGGATTTTTCAAAATTCCCGCGGGAAAGCGAGGTATACGCAAACGAAGTTGCGAAGGTATATCAAGGCACAGCCCAAACCGCTGGATCTAGAGTACTCTAGAGATTGCAAATTTGGAATGTAGGTTTCATATGACGTTTAGGGGTGTACTGAGAAAGGATTTTTCAAAATTCCCACGGGAAAGCGAGATATACGCAGACGAAGTTGCAATGGTTTTACTGATCCACTGGGTCCGCAAGAAATACAAGTTCAAGCAAGTTCATTTGCGTATATCCCGCTTTCCCGTAGGAATTTTGAAAAATCCTTTCTTGGTGCACCCCCAGATGTCGTAAGGAACCTACATTCTAAATTCGAATCTCTAGACCCAGCGGTTTGGGCTGTGCGTTGATATACCCTCGCAACTTCGTTTGCGTATATCTCGTTCTCAAGTAGGAATTTTTAAAATCCTTTCTTGGTACACCCTTGATGTCGTAAGGAACCTATATTCCAAATTTGGAATCAATAGACCCAGCGCGGATCAGTAAAACCCTTGCAATTTCGTTTGCGTATATCTCGCTTTACCGTGGGAATTTTGAAAAATTATTTCTCAATACACCCCTAGACGTCGTAAGGAACCTACATTCCAAATTTGGAATCTCTAGAGTACTCTAGACCCAGCGTTTTGGGCTGTGCGTTAACATAGCCTCGCAACTTCGTTTGCGTATATCTCGCTTTCCCGTGGGAATTTTGAAAAATCATTTCTCAATACACTCCTAGATGTCGTAAGGAACCTACATTCCAAATTTGGAATCAATAAACCCAGCGGATCAGTAAAACCATTGCAACTTCATTGCGTTCCCGCTTTCCCATAGGAATTTAAAAAAATCCTTTCTTGGTACACTCCTAGATGTCGTAAGGAACCTACATTCCAAATTTGGAATCTCTGGACCCCGCGGTTTGGGCTGTGCGTTGATATACCCTCGCAACTTCGTTTGGGTATATCTCGTTTTCCCGTGGGAATTTTGAAAAATCCTTTCTTGGTACACCCCTAGATGCTTTAAGGAACCAACATTCTAAATTTGGAATCAATAGACCCAGCGGATCAGTAAAACCCTTGTAATTTCGTTTGCGTATATCTCGCTTTCCCGTGGGAATTTTGAAAAATTCTTTCTTAGTACACCCCTAGACGTTGTAAGGAACCTACATTCCAAATTTTGAATCTCTAGACCCAGCGGTTTGGGCTGTGCGTTGATATATAGTTAAGTCAGTCAGTCAGACAGGACTTTGAATTTTATATATATAGAAAATCAAATGTAACGTCATTATAACTACCTACCTGACATGTATCTTCACTATGGCATTCGTAGCTACTGAAATTTCATGCATAATCAACTATTTTTATGTCAAAATTAAAAAGTCTACATACTTGGTTTAGATTCTCTTAAATTTCCGTAAATTCTCTCCTTTCCGAGAACGTTTCCTCAATGTTTCCACTAAGAGAACATTTCCGGAAATCGCCCATCACTAGTCATGACTCTGTCCAGTGCTGCCACAATTAGTTCCCGGCGCCACCGCGTTTTTCGTACCACAGATTACATAATTGTTGCCAGTATTATGACATACTAATTAGTCGCGTTCTACGACACGGCCAACTTGACGGATTACACGTCCTCGTGTATATCTGAAACCAAACAATCAAACATGGAGTACCTGGCAAACTCGGCCAGCCTGGCCATTATCAGTTTACAGCTTAAATTTATTACAGAATACTATTTTGGACAAAAAAAAAAAATAACAAAAGGTGCCTCTCAACTTCAAAAAATAACCATTTACACCAATTACACAATAGATCACATACAGTCATAGCCCAGCCACCACAGCAGCTTCATATCGTCATTACCTCTAGTGACACGACCATAGAGTCTACGACTCCCAGGTACAACGTACCAAACAGCACAACAATAGTCTCCTTTGAGACCCAGGCTCATACCCCAACATTAGCAGCTTATCGCCCCCTGTACAGTTCTCTAATGAATTGCAGTTACGACAGCAGACTAATGCTTGAAGTACAGCCAATAGCCATGGTATGTGTTCTATATACTTTCCTCACCGTCATCTAAATCTGATAAATCTAACTCATCTGGGACACTATTCAGGGGATATATATCTTTCGTATACGATCATGAGCGTACTTATAGGTTCTATTACCAGCCAAAGATTTTAAAAGATAACGTTAACACCATAAAGATAACACCATCAGGTAATTCTACAATTTTTAAGGGTCCCTTATATTTTGGGTCTAATTTGGTTTGATTTCTTTCCTCAACTTGTATTAAAACTATGTCTCCAACATCAAACTTTACTATTTTAGATTTTCCCTTATCAAATCGAATTTTTTCATAATTAGCATTCTTTTCTATATTAGCTGCCGCTTGCTCTCTAGTCTCATCAATGTTTACTTCTGTTTCATCATTAAAAGTTAAAAGATTTAATGGTCTTGCTATACGCCCTATTAGGAGCTCAAGAGGACTTGCCCCAGTAACACGATGAACTGTACAATTCAAAGCTAACTGAACATCCTCTAAACCTTCTTGCCATGACCTATCAGACGTTTCAATAGAAGTAAGCAATCCTTTCAATGTGCTCATTACCCTTTCAACCTGACCGTTTGCTCGACTCGATCCCGTGGCAATAAGATGCAAAGAAATACTGTGCGACTCACAGAATTCTCTAAACTCCTTGCTGGCAAAACTGGAATTTGGTTAAAACCGCTGGCACAATCTAAGCATGTGTAAAATGTGGCCCCCGCCAACCTAACAACTTGATCAGATATGAGAGGCAAAGGAAACCTATCAGGCACAGTGTTGGAATTCAACTCACGATAATCTACAACCATGCGATCAGATCCATCTCGCTTTTTAACTAGAAGAATAGGGCTTGCAAATGGAGACTGACTAGGACGAATGATGTTGGCATCCATAAGTTCCCTAATCTTAGATCGTACAACTTGTTTTTCATCCGGACTAAGCCTATAGGGCGAACGATAAACAGTACGGTTTGGGTCCTGAAGCCTAATCTTTAGTTCACCAGTGGTAACACGTCTTTGTGGTAAACCATCTATAAAAATGTGAGTAAATTCTTTAAGCAAGGATATCAATTGATCTTTATTCTGAATATCAGTATCGATGTTACTAAAATTATGAATTGATGTGGGTATTAGGTCACAGGCGGCTACAGACTTCTGTTTTGTAATAACTAAATATGAACTAGACATGTTAACAAGAAAACCCTGCTCTAAAATTTCTCGACCTATCATCACATGATATTTTAAACAATAGTCTGGCACAATGTGAAATAAGATAGGTAAACAATGACCATCAATAGTGACATTACAAAGAATTTGCTCAGTACAATTAATGTCATCACAACCTATTCCCTTAATGCACACATTTGCTTCAATATGTTTGCCTTTAAAATTATTTCTCATACTTTGTGCGACAAGAGAGCATTCGGCGCCAGAGTCAAAATAAAAATTATACGACTCACCAGATTGTTCTAATCGACCAGAAACACCAGATATCTCACAAGTATCTACACGTCGCTCATTTGCTGGATCCCCAGTGCTGGCATGACTTGTCCCACCACTGTAGCCACCGGCGGGGCGATTCAATGATGCTGTACTGCTTGTGTTGCTGCGCTGACAGTTTGATGCAATGTGTCCTTCCTCACCACAGCGAAAACAAACCACACGTTTATTGCCTCCAGACATTGTTGACTGTTTATTTATTTATTTATTTATTCTTTATTGCACGATTGAGAGTACAATTGGCGGACTTAATGCCTAAAGACATTCTCTACCAGTCAACCATCGGGTAATGCAGAAACATTGTTGGCGGGACAAAAATTGAAGGGAAATATCTGGTTACCTAAGAACTTATATATACGGCTATGAACATACACATATAAATATATATTAATAATAAACTTACATATACATACTATACGCATCTAGTAAAATATTGTAAAGACTGTTGTCCTTTACCAGTAATAAAGATAGGAGGTTTGGCATTTTTCAAGCGGTAGTCTTGTTGCTTATGTCCAGGTTTTCCACAGTAATGGCATTTAAATGTTGGCAGGTTAGCAGGTTGCAGTTTCAGCCGTTTTAAATCCACTTCATCACTTTGTTCAAATTTTCTTTTCAAAGTAGCACATGCCTTCACTTCTTGTAACAACTTGTTTCTTGTTGTAATTTCATTAGTAAATGCCAAACGATTTATGCGTGGATCAAACTGGGCAATATGAGCTAACACTAGCGATGATGCAATTTCCTCATGCTCTAAGCTCTTCCATCTGGCCAACAGCAGTGACATCAAGCGACTTGCATAAGCAGCGAGACATTCGCCGTCTTTTGGTTTTCCATTATTGAAATTAATAAACGTCGCTGCAAGCGTTTCAGATAGGTCGTACGTAACGTGCAAGAAAAAGATCGCGAAAATGCTGCCACGTCATTCCCACATGCGAAATTTGCGATAACCACGACGAAGCGTTACCTTTCAGGGCTTTACTTATGGCTATAATGAGCGATGCACCCTCCAATGGGCGTTCAGCAATACAAATATCGACTGTCGAACACCAAGCACGTGCATCGGAATCTGGTCGTTCGGGATCAATTTCTGGTAGAGTGATTATAGGCGACGAGACGGGTGTGCGAAGAGCCTCAATTGCATCATGTTTCTTTGTTGAATTTCAAACATCGTGCGCCAGTGGGAGTCAGATCCCGATCCCACTTCTGATGACGGCGTCAGGGATGGCTGGGCGACACTGTCATCGCCACCCGGGTTAGTTCCCCGTGGTATAGAATCCATAATCAATCAAAAAGATCAGGATACGATAAACAGACAGTTTCGTGAAACTCGTGAACCGACCAATACTTTTCTTAACCCAAAAATGCTTCTCTTCACTGTCAGTGTCACTGTCACGACTCTGTCCAGTGCCTTTTTTTTGTTTGTTTCTTCGCCCAATCTGTCCAGTGCCGCCACAATTAGTTCCCGGCGCCACCGCGTTTTTCGTACCACAGATTACATAATTGTTGCCAGTATTATGACATACTAATTAGTCGCGTTCTACGACATATATTATTACCTTTTTTTGTACCACAAACAGGTTTACAGTGTATAATTAACATTACACTTAATACTAGTTCATGCAAAATAACTGTGAACCCAACATAGTTGGCTCCATAATGTACATGTTTATAGCCGTATATATTAGCTTTTAGGTAAAACCATTTTCTTTAAATTTTTGTCCTGCCAACAATATTTCTGCATCCCGATGGTTGACTGGTAGAGAAGTACTTCCAATCATGAAATAAAGAATAAATAAACAAACTAAAGAAAAATACAATACATAAAAAGAATAAATAAACTAAACCAAATTACGTCCTTGCCATACAAGTACTATAACGTTATTAGCGCAGGTGTGTGGCCATCCTAATACAAAAGGTACTGAAAACAGATATCGCACTAAGCAATAACGCATGCGATATTACCGGCCGGTAAAAACGCGCCTGTGTGGTAGAAGAATGCATATCGGAATATCGCAGGACAGCAGCGTTCAGGCGGCGCGTTTTTACAGGCCGGTATACCGCATGCGTTATTGCGATCTACTTCTATTGCTGCGTTATTATCGCAGCAGTGTTTACTCCATGGCCATCGTAATATAAAATGTACTGAAAACAGATATCGCAATAACGCATGTGGTAATACCAGCCGGTAAAAACGCACCTGTGTGGTAGAGGCTTTTTTTTTGTTTGGCAATCGTACTTCAGACGAAGATTCCATTGTGCCATTTTCAAGTTATATTTGTGTACGTAATGCAAAGCAGCGTATGAATTCATGCTATCTTGACTCAGTATACAGTCTCTGAGTCCAGACGCCCCGAAGAAAGACGATAGCAAAAATTAAATATCTTCAGTGAAGGCGGATTTTGAAGTCAACACGATTGCACTTTTAAAAGTTTTTGATCATAATAATATACTGCAATCATGCACTTACTTTAACCAATGTTTGCTTCACATTACACTGTTATAATACTACCTAATATGAATCAAACGTTGAAACACACAGAAATTTATTGTATAATCACGAGCCCAAGTGGACGCTTTTTCGATAAATTATCGATTATGAAATCTACATCTAAGTCCATAATCGATAATTTATCGGCAACACCTTTTCGGGGCAACATTATAGAAGAGTGTCAATTTGATGTCAATGAACTCATTGTTCGTGTGTTGTGTTGAGTTTTGATTGTTGAAGTAAAAGGACGCATGACATGATGTGTGTCATTGTGTGTGTGAGCGTACAACCACACCAGCTCAGGCAGGCTGTCAAAAGTACTACAAAAACTTAAGCATTTGTGCGTACACGATACTTGGTGAGATTATTTTTATGTCCTACCGATCATCATTAAAAAAATGATTTAAAATATTCATTGTCTGATAGAATGAGAATAAAATTATAGACGAAAAACGGAAACGTATTACAGTCTTACAGACATCATATGAAGCGTCACCACGTGTTTTGAAGACGACAAATAAAATAATACCTGTCTATAAATAATAAGTAATAAAAAATGGATACAGAGCCCAAAGAAAATTCTGACCTGCTATCGGGAAGACAGAAAGCGACTACAAATGGGGAAGTTCCAGTTGTAAATGATGCTGAACCTCCAGACGGTGGTTTGCGAGCTTATATGGTTGTGATCGGCTCCTTCCTTACAAATGGTATAATATTTGGAGTGATCAATTGTTATAGTGTTATCTATACAGAACTTGTGAAACAATTAAAAGCTGAAGGGATGCCCAACTCTGAGAGTCGTGCTTGTAAGTATATTTTATAATTTATTTGACGCCCGCAACTTCGGTACAGTTCTGTAGTTCCTGTGGGAATTTAGAAAAAATATGCCTGTGGCACAAGTTATCTTACTGCCCTTATGTAAGACGACTCTTTGACCAAAGTCTCATCAGAATTAGTGGATTAGTTTTGGAGACAACAGACAGTTAGTTGGACAAAACTTTAAATTCATTACCTATGTGAAAACATTATATATTTGTATCTTCTTCAATAGATACAAATATATTATTTTGAAACAGATACATACATACTTTAAATTAATTATATTTATTGTGTTTACTGTCCAGTCTTATCCTCCCGCTGCTTCATAAAATTTTCTCCATAAAAATTATAATCTGAATTAATATTTTTCTGTAAGAACAACTTATATAAATGATAAGGTATAATTTACTATTTTTATTCAATAGTATCACATGATTATGAACTAATAAATAATATGAAATAAAAATATTATTTAATTTAGACTTTGCTACACATTTAGTAAACAATGAAAACTTACTCCTATATCAATAAACTTAAAATATTTTTATAGCTAATTCTAAATACTTGTATAAGTACATAAATTAATTATAGTGTTGTTTAGGTATACCTCTGTCTCTTATTTTTTTTAGTACTACAGTAAAACATCTAATAGATTCCCCATTGAATATATTTAGTAACAATTTTTTAAGTTATCTAAACCAGTTTCACATAAACAAATGTAACAGGTTTCCTTGTAATTGTATGATAACAATTACATAATAATATGAACCTGTCTATAATGTTATAAAAACTATTATCTTTGTTAATATAATGACGCTATTTAAATGGCAATGTATAGGTAGGTACTTGTCTAATTTCTCAAAATGTTTTAATTAACACTATTTAGATTTTAGATTACATTTTAATGTGGCCATATTTTGTCTCTGTGGTGTATGTATATTATCCAGTTAAAAATATTTTACTCTTTAATTAGGTATTTCCATTTTATTACTGTTATTTAGGTATTAACCACAAATAAGAATACTTTTTTAAGGAATAATTTAGTTAAGTAGGTAGTAATTTAAACTACTTTAGAAGGTAAACTTTATCAAAATATTGATTGATTTTAGTAGCCACTGTGTTCTATTATGATGCATAGCGACAATTGTCACTGATAAGTTAACTTTATTATTTATTAATCAATTGGTTATTGGTGAATAAAGGGATTTCCATATTTATATCTCCTATGTTATAATTATTTTCTCATGGATTTGTGAAACTAATGGATTAATATTTTGAAAATAATTTATGTAGGCAATTTTGTATGGCGGGCCAGTATACATAGTTATTGTCATTTTCCACTGTACAGCGATTTGGATTTTCCTGTAATGTTGTGCAATTGAAATTGAATAAAAATAAATAAGTAAAATAGTTTTTAACCTTTATTGTAGCATAATATATCTCGCCATCAATAAATGGGATAAATTTTTAATAAAAATCACTTTCCTTAGTATTTAGGTAAAGTTAAGTAAGTAATTTAAATATTAACCAATGTTTTTACTGATTGCAGCAATAATTAATTATTTATTATACAAATAAATATTAATTAAGTTCAAAATGTTTATTTGCTGATTAAGTACATTATGGTATGTAGTAGGTACTATTATTTATTCTGTGATTATGGTCTTATAATATAAACATGCACTTACATACATCTTAATCGTCCTTTTGCAAAAGAAGGGCGCGCAATTTCACATACAATATATGTATTATGATATCAACATTCAAGTAGTAATTAATCATTACACTATTACCTAGATTTTCATCAATGTCATCAGAAATTTAGCGAGTTTCGAGTTGATTTGACTTTCAAAATTAGAATGTAAAGAAATTTTATTACTTTCCAAATAATAAAAAAATTAGAATAGATCACCAACACACCAAGTTATAGATAGGTACTTTATCTATGTACAATATTCCAAAGCTACAAGTTGACTAATTAAGTAGGTATTTTTTATAGAAACAAAACAGCACAGGTATCGATCTAATACACAAGTTAGTTATTTGTTTTTTTTTTTATCTAGCAATATCTAGATGTCTTAGAACAAAAAGGCATAATGATACAATTTCAAAGGAAAATACACTTGTGTGCACCCACTTTACGCAACAACGTGCCTTTCTTGCACACATGGCGTATCAAAATGGTACACGTGATGCGTTTTATGTAATAGAATCTGTGCTGACACAAAATCAGAGGTAGGTCGGTAAAATATTATTCCACTGGTAGTGAATTAGGTATTCTTCCTAGCGTAATGCAGTTTCCATATCCACTAAGATAGATTGGCAGGGTCC
The DNA here is from genome assembly GCA_905163395.2 of Endotricha flammealis. Taxonomy (NCBI): domain Eukaryota; kingdom Metazoa; phylum Arthropoda; class Insecta; order Lepidoptera; family Pyralidae; genus Endotricha; species Endotricha flammealis. The sequence continues at coordinate 7,077,705 of LR990863.1, read as the reverse complement.
ACTATCTAATCTTCAGGATTTAGGTATGATATTGATTTTCATTTATCACTGCTCGAATCATCGCGAAGTCATTTCGCACCACTATCTTTTGCTCGATGGGCCATCGAGTAGCAATAAATTCATTCACTCATTTCTACAATCCTTTAGCTATTAGTTAAGTCAGGAAAAGATTTGTTTGTTTGGATTGAATAGGTTCTGAAACTACTGGCCCGATTTGAAAACATCTTGTACAATTAGAAAGCAACACTATCGCGATGACATATAATAATATATTTTTTTAATGGGGATTCTTACTAACACCCGCGCGAAGCCAGGGCGCTAGTTCTGTTAATAACACGTCTTATCAAATAACTTCCTACCTAATTGTCAACTGTTCGATTTATATCGATAGGATTCTACGTTATCGTAGAATCGTAGAACTTCGAAAAACAGAATTTATCTGTAAAACGAGTTACGTCTAATAAATCTGTATGCTACATTAAAATGTTATCATAGTTGAAAGGGTAAAGGGTTATCGCAAAGGTTCTTTGTCGGTCTTATGAATATGGAGGACGTTTAAATCTGGATACATTCATGCTTCGTCGCAAAAAGAACTCTAACACTACATACCATACATACATCAATAAGTTAATAAATCATTCTTGTCTAGTAAAGAGTGTATCTCAGTATTTTTTTTGATGTATTTATTTATGCTGTGGTATTGACGGGCAGGCCCGAAGGCCCGAACTAAGAGGGACAAATTTAGAATTATTGGTTAAGAAAATGTAACAGGTTGTAGAATACTAGCTGATGTCCGCTGTTTTACGCGCGGAATCCGGAATAAAAACTAGGTGTCTTCCAAATTTCAAACAAATCTAAGCTGTTTTTGTATGAAAGAGTACATCAATACTTACAAACTTTCGCGTCCATAATATTAGTAAGTATACCATCGACTGTAGCTTATTGCAATATGGGAATCCGGACTCAAAACTGACAGACTTTCTGCATTCTTATTATCTTTATACATAGGTATATATTTTATTTTCTTTATACATATATACAAATTGTAAATGACAAGAAAAAGTGCCTGTGAAGGTCTAATTTCTGAAATAAACGATTTCATTTCATTTCATTTCATTCGACGGAAGTCTCGCAGATTCAGAACTATACTATTTACGTGCCTAACCAATGTACGATAGTTAACGAACAAAGGAAGGTTACTATGGCATATTGACTTTGTTAGAATAGTTTATCAAAATCAATAAACAGAGTTAGGTCAGAGACCAGTCTATTCTCTACTTATTAGGTACCTACTTTGTAGGCTATAAACTTTATCGCAACGAACTACTTATTTTTCTATAGGTAACTGTAACTTTATATTGTTGATAGACATTAGAGTATAGATAAGCTAGCTATAGAGCGCGCTTGAGCAAGTATGAACGGTAAGCACGAGTATGAACAAACAGACGAACTCAAAACAGCAACAACGAAGCTATTAGTCACGCACGCTGAATGTTTCTCTCGATGTTGTTTATTCGGATTTTAAGGAATCATGGTGAAATGTGCATTGCAGAGCTGTAAAAACGACGAAATGGAAGCAAACTAAAAATTAGCACTATAGAACATCTGCTTACGCTCACAATGGTCAAAGTGCGATGCGCGGGCTTTAAAGCTTGCTTATCTATACTCTAACTAAGTGATAGATAGACAATATAATATCAAGTTTAATTGAATACGAATCACTACATAGTATAAAACAAAGTCGCTTTTTCTGTCCCTATGTCCCTATGTCCCTATGTCCCTTTGTATGCTTAAATCTTTAAAACTACGCAACGGATTTTGATGCGGTTTTTTTTAATTGATAGAGTGATTCAAGGGGAAGGTTTTAAAGTATCATACATTCCAAAATTCCCACGGGAAAGCGGGATACACGCAAACGAAGTTGCGCGGGTTTCGCTAGTTATAATATAAATGGGAAATATAGGAACCTACTTATCTTATAATTCATTTGTAAATTCATGTTTATATTACTTGACAGACTTGACTATCTATCTTAGGGTCGGTGCACATCTGACGGAAGATGCGTCGCGTATACTCGGTTGCATTACGCCAGATCAGACAAATTCAAACGAAATATTCGACCTTGCACACTCAACCGATGATGCGTTAGTGCGTTGAGCATACAAACCGATAATACGCTCGACGGATCTTCCGTCAGATGTGCACCGACCCTTGCTGTAGAAAATCATGCTGAGAACGCAACTGAATCGATAAGCTGCGAAAATTGATGCAAAAAAAGTCGCCTAGGATCCCCTGGGGGATCGAGCAGTCGATCCAAGTGGAAGGAGGGAATATGTTTAGACATGCAATAAATTGCTTTCCCAAGATACAAGATCAAAAATATACAGTCCTATTCCTTAAAACTGGTTAAACTAGAGGTCATTTGCAATAAATTAGCCCCCATCAATAGGGGGTCGAAAGTGACCTGTTACCGAGATATTGGTGTTTTTAGGGTTTTTACTAATTTTCCGACTTGCCATGGAAAATCCCCTAATAACTGAAATAGTATTTGTTTCTCCCCACTCAGGTGACACATTTTTGGAAACTGATGAACTAGCAACTTGTTTTCAATTAGAATGCGGGTTTTAAATGATTAATATCCCCGAAATCATAAGGTCATAAGTGACAAAACTTAAAATATTTTTTTTGCACCTTCTATCATCGACATGGGTTACCGAAAAAAATTTATGACACTTGGCGGGCCCTATTGATGGGGGCTAATTTGTTGCAAATGACCTCTTTTTTTTTTTTTTTTTTTTTTTTTTTTTTTCTTTTACGTCAGAAAAATGCTTTGTGGCAGCCCCACCGCCCGGGGAGCACGCGGTGGGGACTGTGGAACTTACCACTAAAAAACTGACGGGATGCCTCTTGCCCTGTGTGGCGGGGCCACGGGAAACTGGGATACAACCGCGACCCCGCCAGGGCCGGACCCGCTCGCCCCCGATACGCTCCGTCAGCAGTACACCGCATCCAGGTGCACTGCCGACACCGAGGACCATCGCTCCCTCAAGACGACGGGCCTTCCCCGGCCCGCCGTCTCGGCTGGGCTATGGTCCCCGTCCACTCGGCGATCGCACCCACTGTGCCGACCGCCAGCCAACGGCCACACCACACTTATTCAGCGTGGCGCGGCCGTCAGCTCCGCTCGTGATTTTTATAGAGGTTGTCTTCCTCGTGGCCCGGGCGGTTAAGCCAAGGCCCCCGGCCCGTGGGTGGAGGACCCACGGGTTACGGTATGCGCCGCACGCCGGCTGGTAAGGCCGGCGCCCACTAGGGCGTCCGCGTCAACCCGCGAGCCGAGCGCAGGGAGTGGACACACCCGTCCGCCTGCAACCCGCACCCGGCGAAACGCAGGGACCGGACCCCGCTCGTCCCCCTCAACCCGTGGCTCGCCGCAACTCGAGCGCAGGGAGGGGACCCACGTGTCGGGACTTCAGCCGCCGGCAAGGACGCGCCGGCGTTGCCCGGGGTGGACCACGTGGAGGTATCCCGACAACCACCCCAATGCAAATGACCTCTAGTTTAACTTCATTTAAGGTTTAATTTACTTAAAACTAGTTAAAACCTGTCAACCTGTAGATTACTTAATTAAAAAATTATACTTTACTTTAATTCTAACATTAATTTCTTTAATTTATCAATTTTGCAAAAGAGTTATTACTGTGCGCAATATTATTATGTTAGGTACACTTCATTTTACTCTGACTACTTCTTTAATTTATCAATTTTGCAAAAGAGTTAGGTATTACTGTGCGCAATATTATTATGTTAGGTACACTTCATTTTACTCTGACTACTTGCAAAAGAATCTTTATCACTGTGTCATATCATACCACGTGTGTGTACCATATGCATAAATTGCATATTATAGTGCGTAAGCGACAATGGTCATTATAACAGAAAAAATATACCTATGTAGTACCTACTTAGTAACAAAAATGATACACGCATGGCGTGTCTTTATATTTATGAACAAAATAAACTTGCACTGTGAAAAAACAGATGTACAACAAACATGGATACTGATAAAATACAAGTACTTAAATTATCATATTTACCAGGTTCCATACGTAGTAAGTAATAGAGTATCAACATCACATATAAATAGTTAATGTTTTATTGGAAGTTAAATTAACTTACTGTTTACATTACAGAAAGCAATTTTTAACACGCTAGGTATTACATGTTCTGATAGTTCTTTATCTATTCTTTGAACAACATGTGACGATAAGGAAGAATTTAAAAATATGCTGCTTGTGGCGGTCACTCTCTTATGCTTTCAAAGCTTTGATTGTTAAAGTACTCCTCATCTATGAATAGAGAGAGGACAATAATGTGTTGTGCTGTATATAGGTAAGTACCATGTCACCGGGAACCTGGCGCCGCCGCCGCCGGCGACTCTCAGCCGGCGGCGCCCGCGCCGAAGGTCGATTTATTGCGTTCAATTTCATTCTTTTGACGTATTGTCACTTACTATGATTTTTACTTTGTCGAATTGCTTGCAATGTGCACGTGTGTTAGGTACCTACTAAAATGACCTCCTTTACGAATTCTTAGAAAAGGAGACAATTATTACGTGTTCCTTTTACCAAACAAAATGTGTCACTTCCTAATAAAGAGAGTTCCACACGCGGCGCCCGCCGACACGGCGCCACCGATACCGATGTAAACTTTGAAGAAACTTCTATTTTTTTTAATGTGACTTATGCATTTCTTTACTTTACAAATCGTTTTCTATAATTTGACTACACTATTGTGCGACGACGTCAATTAATAGTCCATCTTCAGAGTTGTCTCCACGTGAAAAGTTATGCTAGGTATAGGATCTTGATTTAGGAAGCTTTAGCAAATTTGTAGGTAGCTGTTTATAACTATGCATTTTACGATCTTATAATATTCTCTTACCGATTATTTTGGTTGTTAAATTACTTACCTACTGTTCACTTTTTAAAATCTGATATTCCTTCTATTTCTACCGAACCGTAATTCTTGGACATATTTGTGCGTAAGTATATTTGTTGATTATTGCCGATGAATAGATGACCCGATTAGCTTACGTGTATGAGACGTTGTCACTTGTCAAACGTCAACTGCCTGTTTTACCATGAAATTTAGGGTTCCGTAAAAACACATTATCAAAAATATCTGAATTATTATTATTTTGAGCACAAGCCATTTAGTTTAGTCTTGAATCACAGTAGTGATAAGAGACGGAGCTAGGTTGGGTTGGGTCATAGTATAAGTAATAACCGTTGGGTATCTCTTGTTGGACAGTAGAGATAATAAATAAATATTCCTGAACGAATTACACAGCTCCATCTAGTTCTAGTTGTAGTGGTAGAGCAATTATTACGAAATGGGCTGGCTCTTTCCCCCTCCTTCTTTCCCTTCCCTTCCTCCAACCTCCTTGGTGGACAACGCATTGGTAGCGCCCCTGGTGTTACTGATGTCCATAGGCGGCGGTGACCGCTTTCCATCAGGTGGCCCGCTTGCTTGTTTGTCTACTGTATGACATAAAAAAAATAAAAAACCAGTTCCTAAATAACGTTCCTAAGTACTTTAGTTACTACTAGGTAAAGGTAATTAATATACATAAATTCTAACCCTTGAGATAAAGTGGTAGCCACTCGACCATCTCGAGCATATCAAAGAAATGCTACCTTACCTACATGATGCTGTTACATAACTTCCTACTTCCGAGAGGGTATACGGTATACCTTGCTTCGTTCTTATACATTTCTTTCTACCATTACGTAAAGGCGATTTTATGTCTTACTTGAGAAATGAAGCAGTCACAATGGCTGTGCCCATGGGCAATGATGCTTTTTCCTTGTTCCCCTTTTACTTCATGTATGATATGGCATTCCAGTTTAGGCGGAACATTACGATCGGATCTGTGCAGTATCAAATTATATTAAGACGATTATTTTTTAAAGAAGCGTTCTTATGTATAAGCAAAGTACTTCGATACTGTTACGAGCGTGGGGTTCGGGATTTGGATTAAACACCGTTGACTTGTTAGAAGAATTTATTCAGCGATGAACAGCACGTTCGCGACAACACTTTGCTTATTTGGTACCTACCTAAAGTGATTAAATTGGAGCCTCTACCAAAAATGGAACGTTTAAAATCTCTAATCGTAATTGAAATTCCTCTTACTGTTACATCATCATAAGTCTTTAAAACCAATTTCCTAATTTAGGATAAATTAGGTTGAACTCTTTAAGATAGTGCTGTACATAGTACAAAAGCTATAAGCCATAATAATTGACATCACATTTCTTGTCTCTATTTCGTACTATCAATTAATCAGTCGTAGGAGATTCGTTACGGTATATTTGAACAACTGAATTCATTTATTTTAATAATACTTTATTGTACAGTCAGGTGCACGTCGAGCTTTACATGTCATAAGAGCCAGAATTGTACTGCTTAAGTTCTAACTTAAGAACGGTACAAAGTTCAATATGAAAAGGTGGACCTGCTCTTGACTGTACAATAGGTATATTTTATTGTCTCGAATTATTATTGTCAGACTAATAAATGAGGTTATTGTTTCAAATCGTTACGTCTTTCACTACAGACAGGGCCGCCCCTGTGTACGAAATGTGCGGCGCACACGGCGAAAAAGCCTATAATGTTTATGTTTTAAGTACATATATTATAATATGTATTTATTAGCCAAAAAGTAGTATATCAAATTCAATAAATAATATATTCATATTCAAATAATTAATTAAAAAAAAATCGTTGAAATATGAAGATTCGAAAAAAAGAGACCACGCACGACGATATGCATATTATATTGTGCTGAATAATAGGATTGTTGAGCCCGTATTGGTCGTGGTCCACCTGAGACCAGTCATCGCTATTCATTATTAAAATTGTAAATATTGGTAGTTTAAGTATGACATAAATTAGTGCAAGCTCCTACATTTCCATATAAATATTTTAAAATGTTTACTTGCTCGTGATCTGTAACTTGTTGCATGCAAGGAGACTATTCGCGTTGTCGGTGTTGTCACTTGTGATATTTTGAACTTTTATGCTAAGTGCTGAAAAACAAAGACGAAACGCGCCGTAGACATCGTAACAGCGTACTAGGTAGGGTATAGAGAACCGGTACTATCTCAAGGAACCGGGATTTTCGGTACCGGACTATGCTGGAACCGGGATTTCCCGGGAATTTCGGTACCGTCGGGATTTTTTTTCAATACATCAACACCGCCTAGGGATGTTTTGATTTTGCTCAATTTACACATTTTTTGTTAGACATACTTATTTTTAGAAAGCTCATTTATTGGACTAGGTATACATACATGTAAAAGTAAAATAATATTATATTTATTGCGTAAATATTTTATAAAAAGTGAAATAATGATACAAGTAACGACCGTATTTGTTTAATACGGTCGTTACAAAGAAAAATAAAAAAAATACTTATGCACTACTTTTTTGCAATTATGCGAAAAATCTGTTATCAATAAAATATCCCATGATTCATACAATGGTTCTGCATCGATTTTTCATGTCATAAATAAAATCTTTTTGGGCGACATTACCCAAGTCCTGGTATGATGCTAAAAAGTTGCTCTTGTCGCAAGGCTTGCGGTAATCAAGGTTAAAGTAACGTTATCATGCTACTGGGGAAGTAAGTGAAAGAATGCCATGGCCAGAAGCGCAAGGACCATACGCACGAAGACCGTTTTTTGCTAACTGATGCGAAAAAACAGCCAAATGTTACGGCAATGCTGTTTCTTCAAATGCTATCGTCAGAGCACCAGTTGTTTGTGTTAAATAAAAATTGACAATTGGACACCACTACTTCTGTCGCTCGCTCGCAACTGACTGAAGGGTTGTGGTGTTAATGTCCGTACGCAGACAGCGCGAGTGGTGACCAGCTGGCTTCAGGAGCACGCACGACATTTCGGTCTTAGACTGGCCTGCGCAATCACCAGACCAAAATCCCAAAAAGAACGCATAGAACATGCTTCCTCCACAAACATTGAGACTGAAGAGCAATTTTTTTGCATCTTAACAGGACTTGAGACAATTCTTGGGAAAATTGAGACTTCGTGATCTTGATTCGAAGCATAAAAACCGTTTCAGAACCATTGTAAACGTAGGTGTTTTTAAAGACAACATTTTCTTTGGCAAAATTGCAAAAAAGGCATAGTTTAGATATTTTTTTTACTTTTTCTTGAAAATATACTCGATCGTTCGCTGCTTATAAACTAAAGTGCCACAACTCGAAATTTTGTTTTTTTCAGGAGAGCGTTTTAAAATTTTAATTTCGGTTTTTTTTGTTTTTTTGGTACTCATACTTACAATTATTTTGTGTAATTTTATATCATTCGATGCGTATTTTAAATTCCTACAACTTGTTTATTTTAATATTGTGCTAACTAGAACCCAACGACGACTAGCAGCACATAAGTCCCTTTAGTTTATAAAAAATATCTAGTAAATATATTAATATTTTGATTAAAAGGCCACAAGTCGAAAAAATAAAATGTTTTATTTAAGAAAAATAGTCGCAACCTTATTGGATAGTAACACACTCATAACTAAAAAATAGAACATAAAAACCTCTTCTCTTCGCTAGGCAAAATTTCAAAAATAATAATAAAATATTAACTTTTATTACAAAACAAGTGTTTGGCACCATAAAAATTAGGATATTATATAAAAATAAACACTTCTAAAACCTCATCAGGCACAATTCCCAACAATGCTTAAAATTCTTCGTGTTCTGCTGTCCATTCTGAAAAAGTAAATCAATTCATATAACATTAATATGCCGGCGAAGTAGACAGATAAAGACAGGACAAGAATCAGAGACAAGAATGCATAGGTGTGGGATCTAAAAAAGAGAGAAGAGTGAATTGAATTGAAGAAGCCGGGAGGGACGTTCGAAGTTAATAAATACTTACACGTTTTAGCGTATGATCTTATGAAAAGTGCCATACTAATAATAATATACCTAGTTTAAAGCTAAGTGTCCCCTAGAAAGAAAACTTGCACAAGTTAACATGCGCAACATAATTATATTATGGTAAATCTGTTATTATATTGCGCAAAATAACATTATTAATTAATTTTGAAACGACCCCGAGTGCTCTAATCACGTGGTTAGAGCACTCGGCTGGATATCGAGGGGTCGTGGGTTCGAATCCCACCTGGGGGGGAGGGCAGTGAAATTTTTCTTTCAAAAAATCTATTTCACAATATGAATCGCTAGTTGCCTAACAACTATAAATAAAAATCATAAATTATTAATTAACATCATAAAAAATAAATAAAGTATTTCATCACCAAACAGAAATAAAGCATTTTGTCTCTAAAGAAAACATCCCAAACACAACGAATGTTTGGGGCAAAACAGACGTTTCACAAAAACAAGTTCTAAGCTTATAATAAAAAACAACATAATTAGGCATTTTTATTTGCTACACGGCCATTTTTCAATACATGGCACTTTTGTATTAAAAATAATTTGTGTACTTACATTTTTTTATGTGCGAAATAAACGCAATCCGAAATGTGGCCCTGATGCTTATAAAATTCACTCACGATACAGTTAATTTTTCGCGATGTGGCCCTTTAGCACAAAACAGACGTGCGCTCGCGCCAATTTTCGGGTTGCAACCGAAAATATGGCCGTTTTGTTATGAACTTAGCCACCAATGTCCCAAAATGCCAAACGGACGTTTGCGTAAATATGTGACTTATAAACCGATTTCGACGAGTGTCTTCGTGAAACATAAAAACTATGGTGATTTTGACCACATTTTTGAAATAAAAGTCATTTTCGATATTTTTGTTTTGTTTATAAGCAGCGGTTTGTTGACCATCAAAATATATTCGATCGCACGTAGCGTCACTAGCGTCAGTGTTGCCCAATTGCCATATAATTGAATAAAGAAAAAAATCCCGAAAGTACCGAAAATCCCGGTTCTTGTATTTCAATTCGGATTTTCGGTACCGGGATTTCCCGGTTCTATACCCTAGTACTAGGTTGCGTTGCATACACGGCAATACACGCACATGTATAAAATAAATCATTTCGCCTTGGCTGACTTGCCGCCGTTTTAAAATTACATCAGCATTGTTGTCGATTCATTCAATGTACTTCGTTAACGTGTTTACATATTTAGCTAACTAAAATTACCTCCATTGGTTTAATTTTAGGACATTAGTCATACTGTGAGACGTGACCTAGATTCATTAGACAGATCGTCTTTTTGTTAGGGTTTCGTAATTTCTGATGTTCACAAAATATCTACAGGCAGATACACTTTCTTAAATCTTTTTTGTTTCAATATAATTGATGATATCTTGAATCAATAACTATGATGTAAGTTAAAATGTTAAATGGTGAAATATTTGTTATTTTCTGTTTCAGCTCTCGTGGGTGCTCTGACAATGGGAACAACGTTTTTCATGTCCTCGCTTTCGGGCGTGCTCACAGCATTTTTGGGCATAAGGATGACTGCGGTATGTGGCGGAACCATCGCTACTCTCGGTCTTATCATATCATCATTTGTCGTAGACGACGTCAATGCTCTCTGCTTTACTTACGGAATTATGTACGGTCTTGGGGCTTCCTTTGCTTACATTCCATCTTTGACCATTTTAGGGCATTATTTTAAAAAGTATCTAGGATTAGTAAATGGGATTGTGTGTATAGGTAGTTCCATATTCACAGTTTTCATGGCTCCTCTAATGGAATACGTAATAAAAGAGCATGGATTAAATTGGTTATTTAGAGTTCTAGCTGTATTTACTTTTGGTATAGCTCTCTGTGGTTTATTATTCAGTCCGATGGTTAACACAAAACCTGACAAACAAATTAACAAAGACTTTAAATCTTTGGTATTAGATATTCTTAGTATCAAGATGTGGAAAAATAAAAAATACAGATTATGGGCTATGTCAATGCCCGTTGCTTTATTTGGGTATTTCGTTCCGTATGTGCATATTAAAGCTTTTATCGAAAAGAAATTTGTAGGCGTGCAAAATAATTTGCCTCTGCAATGTATAGCAGCTGCTTCGGGTGTCGGAAGGTTAATATTTGGTTATCTTGGAGATAAGAAAGGAATAGATAGAATTTTATTACAACAGATTTCCTTTTATGTCATTGGAACTTTAACTATCATTCTCCCATTTGTTAATAGTTTTGCTCTTTTAGTAGCCATTTCTTTAGGTATGGGTATTTTTGATGGTGCTTTTATTGCATTGATAGGTCCTATAGCGTTCGAGTTATGTGGCAGTATGTTTGCCTCCCAGGCTATAGGTTGTATGTTAGGTCTCGCTGCATTTCCACTATCTATAGGTCCACCTGTAGCTGGCTACTTGTTCAGCATTAATGATTCTTATACGTTGCCATTTGTCCTCGCTGGCATTTCTCCACTTGTGGGTGCAAGTCTTATGTTCACTATTAGGCTCAATAAACGAAAGACTAACTTAGAAGCAAATACAAATGGCCATTTACCTTTGAACACTACTGATGTAGGTAAGTTTACGAAACATAATATTATGGAGAAAGAGTTACAGTAAATTGTTTTATCTTATCAAAATACTTAAAATCGTTTTAATGTTTTCAGAAAAATCATCGGCATTAGTGACTTCCGGAGATATCAACAAACAAGCTGTTTTATAAAGACTGTATGGATTTATTGGTGAACGTTTTTGGCGGTGCTAGAGTAACGTATGTGTTCCCAGATTTGAATAAGGAGACCATTGCCAGTACAGTAAGTTATTACCTTCGATAGTAAACTGGGGCCTAATGGAATGGAAGTCGATATGAACTGAATGGCTGTGTATAGAAGATTATGTCAATTAGTGTGCGTGCTGTACTGCACGCTGTTTATGTATTCGTCTATTTTATAGTTTATTAATTTAATGATATTGTTAAATAGTGCGATATTTTAAATTCTGAAATATTTTACAAAAAGCGTTCCACGAATGACCTATGCAATATTAAATGGATGTAAAGGAATTGAAATGATAAAAAGTTTTATGTGCTGTTTTACTTTAAAATATCTATACAACGTATCACTGTACTAGTGTACAATGTGCACAGATATTTCGGTTATGTTAATGAAAAATACTTAAAGGTAGTACAGGGATATGATAATACAATATTGACTGACAGGCAGCGCAACAAGAGCGACTTGATTGCTTGTTAACAACAGATCCATTGATTTTTAATTTATACGATTATTATTATTATGCGCTGGCGCATTTACTTAGCCGCCTAAACCTTGGGGGTTTGGTTCGATACGAATAAATATTTATTTGGTAAAATTGTAGAAGATAAATGGTATGGCGTTCCAGTATATTGCTGACACGCTTATGCAGATTATTGACTCTGTAGAACCTATTTTTATACGAATCTAACTTGGTAGGAATATAAAGTTTGCTTGTTGAAACATAAACTTGGGCCAGTTTCAACATTTACTGATAAAAGTGTTGTGTAATCTAATGTAATCTTACCTAACCTCTGATCTTGCACAAAAAAACATTTTGAGTGTTTAATATTTCATGATCGTTTAATAAATTTATTCATAGTTTTGAGTAAAACACTTAAAATGTATGATTCAGATACATAATCTATTTCCATGCTGTTTCCCCGAAAGTATTTTAAAATCAGAGGGTTTATCCTCTTAAATATAATTTCAGTCTAGTTTCAATCTTACATGCTATCTCGCTCATTTCACATTTGTTTGAGCGAGATAACGTGTGATCGAAATTTGATTTTGACATTTTAGTTAGAAATTAATCCATTATGTATTTGTAATTTGTGAGAATTGGCCTTGAAGTATGTTAAATACTAAAGTTTATGGTATAAGGAATGTGATATTGTATTATGAGTGTCAAAATGTAAGTTAGAAATTTAAAATATTTACACCATGTTAAAAGAAATTACTCCATTTAGTGGTTGACAATTTGGATGTACTATTAATTTTAAAACGCGGAAACGTCAAGCGAAATTCATTTTATCTTCGAATTCGCCATCGCGTCGCAATTTGAGTTATTCAAAAGAAACGGCATTAGTGTAAAATAATTTCCCGCTTTGGTGATTAAAACGTCAAAGATGCATTAATTTACATAACAATTTCAAAATTAAATGCCATTGCCAAATAAGTATTCATTGTTTCATGCATTGATAAATAAATGACATAATTTTATTGTTGTTTGATGAAAATAATGAAATGTAATGCTAAATTATTTTGTTACTTTCGATGCAATTATTTCCACGTGCCTGTGTTTTGTATGGTTACCGTGTAAAGTTCCTAAAGTAGCGTTTATTTTTTTAAATTAAAAAATAATAAAATCTAAGTAGGTACATATTTATAAGAGTTAATTTAACTTTTTTTTTCCAAAATAAAGAGTGAATGTGATAATGGAATGGACAATAATCTAGTATACCTATTTAAAAATATTTACGTTTCAAATAAACTGAATCTCAGTTAAAATAATGAGAAATTGTACTTAGATAATAAGATTTCTTATAAGTTTACACTGTATCTAATTTTAGTTTAATATAATTTACTGTATGTTTTTTTATGACAATATCATGTCCTTGATTATTACTTGACTATTGACGTTGGGTAACTAAACTATGTAGGTAGTTATATAGTAATCTATTTATGCTAATCCATTTTCTCTCTATTTTGTATGGTCTCCTATCCTATGGGCTCATTCAGACGTGCGGCACTTGGTTGACGGCAAAGATACAACTTCAGCCGTCGACACTTGTAGACGGCTGCCGTCGGTCGACTAAGTGTCGCTCGTCTTCTAGCTGTAACTGTAGTAGTCGTCGCCACCTATCGACGACCGGTGTCGACAGCTGCAGTTGTCTGCAACTCTGCCGTCGACCAAGTGTCGCTCGTCTGATCTGAATGAGCCCATAGACGCACCGTACGTGTGGCGCGGGTCGGCGTACCGCTGCGCTGCTGTACGCAGCCGATGTTGTTTTTAGATCATATTCTTGCCTCGTAATCAAAAATGTTTATCTTTTGATAGAGTCAATACTTATATATGTAACGACAATAGTGTTTAAATATTATATTATGTACAATAATAGTAGATATACTTAATATTTCGTCTTGAACACTGTGATATAAAAGCATAATCAATGTAATTCATAATACACCCCTACCATTGATTGAACATCGTGTTCAATTGACACCGCCAACTTGTTAACACGTTGTTCTAGTAAGTACATACATAGGGGTACGACACATGTTCGAATATCTTTATAGTACAATAGTTATGTAGATGAGAGTTTTATTCATTACGTATTTTTAGGGAATCTTTAAAAAATATGACAAAATTTTAATGAATAAGTATATTTTAATCTACAAATAAATTATTTTGACTTATTAAAATCATTAAATTGTAAGTGCAAAAACCAAATAAAATTATTTACAAATTTAGATGTATAAAAAAAATCAAATAGATATTTGCGAATTTATGATTCTACCTCAATAATGATTTGGAGTGAAGTTAATTGCTCATCTTTCATTATATCAAAATTCTAATAAATAAAAATCATGTGTATTGTATGTAAAGATAAATGCGAAAATAAATATAAATAAAAAATAATATTTCTTTGAAATAAAACGTTAATTTTAATTATGACTTTAAATGTTTTTTTTCTATTGACTCAACGAAACAGATGATACTTGCTTTCATAGTTTATTTTTACATTTAAAATACCTAATGTTGCATGTTTACTTACTTCGTATTGTTAATGTTTATTCATTGTATTTTTGTTTAAAATAAAATCATTTATTTTGCAAGTAGATTTACAAGAAAAACTGCATTATTTTATATTAAGGTCCTATAGAATGCAATTTTTTTAATAGAATAATGCTGTAGTTATCGAATCTCTATCACTCATATGCCTTGATCACACGCGCCGAGTAGATTGGCGAGACAGTAAAAATGTCACTCGGCCGAGACAGTCCACTCGTCAGCCTTGGGCGAGTAGGTGTTTATACTGCCTTGATCACACGCGCCGAGTAGAGTGGCGAGACAGTAAAAATGTCACTCGGCCGAGACAGTCCACTCGTCCGCCTTGGGCGAGTAGGTGTTTATACTAATTTTGGTTCCCAGCGAGTCAGTTCACCTAAAATTCGGGAACAGAAACAAACAACATACGACGCGCGCGAGCCAAACTAGCCAGTAGCGATCGAGTGACGCTCGGCATGGGTTAGGTTTGGTTATGTTCTTTGTAACGCCGATTTATGTCATGGTTCCTTGATTCCTATATTACCATAAATTATGTTGGTGTTTTTATTGTAAAAAATAATGTTAATGTTATTAAAGTAATTTTAGTTGAACAAACATGTTTTTTTTTTCTGTATTCGCAATATTCGCATGGCAACAAAAAAATCTTACGGGAAAATATAATATTATTTTATGATTTGGAGTTAGATTGTAAGTAATAAGTAGTGTAAACTAAAGAACTGCTCTAATTCATTGTCAAAAACATAAATTATCTTAATCATACTCTGATACTAATCGGCTGAATAAATATTATATATCTCCTTTTATTTATTGCTACGTCGTTGCACAACTCTGAAGCATTGAGAGATAATTGGGCACCATAATCTGGTGATGGGTCTGGCTGGCAACCTTTCCTCTGAGAATTGTGAGACTCCCCGTCCGGTGCTACCAAATGAGTACACGCGAATTTCCACCTCTTCATTTGAAGGAGAATTCGTTTTCTGAGTGGACCATCGAAGTGGTTTGCTTAATCTGGTGACAATGAATTAACAATATAATACACTTGGGTATTTTTAACAATTTGCTAAAATAAAGTAATACATACTTTTAAAATACCACACATTTATCATACAAATACAGATATAATATAATATTTACCTACTAATACATTAAACATACAATCAAAAATGTTAATCACATAATTATTTGGGTAGAGATCGATTTCTGAGTTTTTTTAGCAGAGATGATTTAATTTTCTGAGAGACAAGACGAGAAGGCTAGCTGTTGAAAACAGTCATAAGCCTTGTAGAATCAAATTGTAATATCAGTACTTACTCAGAAAAATAATCCATATCCTCCATAACATCTGGTAGTTCTCTACCATCAACATCAAGGAACTCCAAACTCACTGCCGCCAGTACCAATGTGACTATAATTATCATTGCCATAATTGCAACGTTATTCATGGGTTGGAATAAGTATAACAAGTATCCTATCATAGTTCCGAACTGGCCTGTGGCTTGACACAGGCCGAATAGTGTAGCTCTTATCCTAGTAGCGAAAAGTCGAGGCGTTACGTTCAATAATATTGCGTGTCCTATGAGATATGAAGACAGTGAAATCGACAAAAGAAGGCGGCGTATCAATTTCTGAAAATTTCATTAAATCTGCTTTAAAACTTGGGTCTTTTGGATAACTAATACTTATTTGTGAAGGTGCTCCTTCACCGGGAGCATTCGCGTGTAATGTAACGCTCAGATTCGAGCATTACAGCAGTGAGGGAGGCGAACGCTCGTCAGTCAGGGAGGTAGTATTGTAATGTAATGCTCAAAGTCGAATCTAAAATGTTACATTACACGCGAATGCTCGCGGTGAAGGAGCACCTTAATAGAAATAGACATGAAGTAGATAGGGCTAGCAAGACGTAAAACAATGGAATAGGCAAATAATTAGATGTGTATTATCTCTAAGAGTAATATTTATCTTAGAACCTGATATATGCAACATGGCAAAAAGCATAGCTAAACAAATACGCAATTAAGTCGAGATTATATTATCTAATGCACATTAATCACGGTGACACTAACATGATCAAGAAAACCTCCAGTGGCTAAAACGCCTGCTAATATTATATGGCTTAGCAACATTTTCTTCAGCGTGAATCGTTTCGTTAAAAATATCGTAAGGCTTCCCAACACTATTATGGAAGAGAATAGTATCAACATTGTCTCTTCCGATGCCTCTTCACTATACAATCTTACATAGCAATAACTCCATTGAAAGTAATATAGACACCAAAATACTATTGATACTAAAACTGTGACCCTTATATTATAAGTGGTTAGAATTCCAAGGCACATTTTAGTGTCATCTAAGCAGTTGTAGGCCTGAAATACAAACAAAGGATATTGTATGAAATGAAATAACTCTTTAATGGATTAATACTGAACGTAATATGGAAGGAGAAACCAGACTGCTTACCCAAAATGCGGGAAAAAGGCACGGACGAAGAAAGGATTAGGCTCATGTTACAATCGTGTCCAAATGATTTCTCGCCTATGCAATGCAATTAATACCTACCTACAGGACCTAAGATTCGTAATAAATTATTCATAGATTGCTACGCCCTATTAGAAGGGGTCTTTGTTGCCGTTTTATCCACCGAATAAAATCAAACGTTTTTGGCTATTTAAGAATAGAAGTTCAAAGAAATTAATATTCGTAAGCGCAACGCTATAGCAGAACAGTTATTTTTACAAACTTACAGACGTACTCTGTGATTGATTGGTCTAATTTTGAAGTCTTTGACAAGAGGAATCCCATTTTTAGTTGCTGCTTTGTATAGTAATTTTTCCGCTTTATGTATTTTGCTGTTAAATAAGAACCATTGAGGTGACTCAGGTGTCCATCTGTAAAAATCTATAAGTTACATCCTAAACAAAATACTTAGCGTTATAATTTAAAACAAATAAGTACCACATTGTTTATCTTTTTAAACGGTCAATAATGAATTTGTAACTGTATTATGTTATTTTGACATAGTCCACGGCCAGTCGGTTCAATAAACCTGTTAACGTCGCGAATAAACGCCAGGCGCCAAATGAAAGGTCTTCTAAATACATAACAAATAAGTTATAACTTTGTCAGGACAAAAACTAACTTCAGCCTATTTACAGCATTACTACCTGTTTAAACCAGGTACTTATTGAATAGTACCAGTCAATAAAAATGTTCTTTTTACGATTTGACAAAAGCGGATTTACCGTAGCAGGACCATAAGCAGTGCGCCGAATATAGCGGCAATAAAACTGTTCGTCTCCATGTTCGGGTAGTTGTTCGCCAGCGGCACCGCACACACAAAAGAAATGAGACGTGGCAACATAACGATTGTATTCAGCCGTGTACGCCAGCAATTGCTTGCGATCTCGCAAACTGTAACAGAAACAATTAACTGTAGTGAAAGATACCATTATTCAAAAAATTTGACCTGGATGCTAGATGGATGACGACATAGGTACGTAAACATCGAATAAAATCTTTAGTTCCTCCAGAAACTGTTTTTTTGTATAATGTCAGGAAAATGCATCACTTGGGGAAGCGACAGGATTCTGTTGGGCTCTCTCTTAACTCTTAAAAGGTATACCAACTAAAAACATGAATCACTACCCCCTTCACTGCCTTCTAGATAGATATACATGTGGTGAGGTGAGTCTGCGAGAACCGCACATCCGCGACCCCTCAAGCAGCTGTCCGACTTTGCCACTATTTGGCACTGTATTCCTCGAGAACCTAACTTAACTAGAATTTAAATAATGTAAATGTAATTCACTAGATCACTATGTACCTATCTAATATTGTTATTATTGCAGAGTAGTTTTATTAGGCAGCCATGTAAATCTTTAGTATGTTTACAATGACCCTACCCTCATCATAAAGTTTCCACGCGAACAATACAGAAAAATCTATTAAGTAAGTAGTTTAGGTATAAAGACCTCTTCTCTAGATGATCTTAGTAACAACTGTCACTATTCATTTACTTAAGTCACGAAGAAAACTGTAAATTATCTGACATACACTCGTCACAAGTGTAATTTATCTCACTTATTTCAATAACTTTTATATACATATCCTTCACGGCAATGACACTATTTAATAACACAGATCCATAAATAGACCTTTGATTAATTAAAATATTATTAAAAGATAGACACTAGCTGCTATACTCGCAATTTTGCTTGAAGAACATACTATATTACTTTTGTTTTTATTTTACCTTTTAATCCTGTTTATGCAAGCGCAAATTCATAATTTTGTATGGTTTGTTTTGAGACATTAGCCAATCAAATCAAAACTACAATAGGTACAGTATTAACAGAGGTTTCAATTTACTAGTTTTATTTGTAATTTATTAATTTTGACTAAGTACAGTTTTTTAATCTATTGTCTTCAAATTAATTTTATTTATATGTTTGATTTGTGGTATTTTGAAATATCGTGAACGTTATTATTCAACAAGCAGATCCTTTCTAGCCAATAATAAGTATTAATTAGGTAATTAAGAAAGTTATCTATACATATAATAAAACAGTAGATCCCGATATGTCTGTACTTTGAACATATTTGGCAAAAATGGAGAGGGAACAGTTAGAGAAAGGTAATAAAAGCGAAAAATTAAAAAAAAAAAATTATTGTCTGTCTGTCTGTTTGAACGCGCACAACTTCTAAGTTACTGACAGATTTTAGAGCTCGGCTTGGAGCACAATATAGGCTTTCTTTCATTTAAATCGCATGACAGGAAAAGGAGTTATCCTTATTTGAACATTTCACGCGGACGAAGTCGCGGGTAACAGCTCGTACAGTACAATTAAATAGAATTCTGTGTTATATAAGTAGGTAATATAAGGTGATACCGAAGTTTAGCAAATTATACTTACTTATTACAAGACCCATGTAAATGTTGGCACTATTAAGTAAAGACTTGACGAATATAAGTAACCGGTACCAAGCTTCTAAGTCACAAAAAGTTGTAATGAGACATAAGCTAGTTTCTGCTATTGCATCTATTATGATTGCAATTTTTCTTCCAAAACTGAAAAATATTGTTTGTATTTCAAAATACTTACTAAGAATATAAAAAGATTTACAGATATTATTAAAAAGATTCCGCGTAACCAGGTAGAGAGTGTATTTTATATTTATAAAATACGAAATTGCCTGATCTGGCCAGGGTTCCGCTCTTTATAGAAACCTGGCTTCACCCATGATTCGCTTACACCTTGGAGAAGACGTGGGTTCGGGTCCCACCCACCAAGGCTTGGGAATCTTTTCATTAAGTTCATACTTATGAAAGACGTACAAGTTAAAACTCAAATGGATCCAAGTTTTCAAGAATCATCATCAGCATCACTTACCTATCGGCGATCAAACCAAATATTATACAACCGAACATCTGACCCATTCGGCATATCATCGTTGTTGACACTAGTTTTAGTTTATCATCGCAGAAAAAATACCACTGAAAAAAAATTTTATTTTGTATGCAGCAAAATGCTAGTACCATCGCATACAAAGAGACTTGGCAGCTCCTACCGTAGATACCACAAGAATGTGAAACGCGGTGCATAAGTACTTGGTTAATAATAAAAAGATGTCTTACAAATTACCGATTTTTTAAACCTTACCGATTTTTTAATCCAGAACAACCATAAAAATTTCACGTGCCATTTTTCACATTTTATAACGGTGTTATTTGTCAAATAAACATTACATAGAGTTGTATTGGATACAGCTAAATTTGTCGGTACGGCACAAACTAGATCTCCCGAAGGGCGAAGGAGAAACATATCATCATATTGGTTAAAAATGGTAGGTAGCATGAAAGTTGTACACACAAATACCACGAACCATTGCCACGGACCAATATTTCCTAACACATCGGAGGTAACATCCTCATGAATAGTTCCAATTCTGTAAAAAAATACAGTGCAAATTATGTATGAGAACATCGACATTGTTACCAATGCGTTACCTGTTACAAAGAAGGTACCTAATAGGAAGAAACGGGATAAGGAAAAGGAGTTGTGCGTTCGAATAGGTCTTGCCCATTTTATAAATGCTCTACCACTCTTTAAATGCAAAGAATGGAAAGTTTTACTTGGACTACGTTCTATGCTATAATATTAATAATAATGGACTTCGTGAAAGGAGATTATAATATGTGTAGGAAGAATGGCGTCGCGGGTCGCGTTGCGTCAAAAGGAGGTAGTTTATTCGCATGACGTCATCACGCGCCACAACACACATTACGTATGTAATTCTAGCCATACTAAATGTATGAAACCGGTATCCTTTTATCGCGACACGACACGCACACTGTAATTTTTTTGTAAGTCTTTTATTATGCTACAATGGTGGCAAACAAGCATACGGGCCCGCCTGATGGTAAGCATCACCGTAGCCTATAGACGCTTGCAATACCGGGGGTATCATTCACGCGTTGCCAATCCTCCCATCCCCCCCAAGTAGAGCTCTGGAGACCCTCACCGTAGGAACACAACATGGCCGAGACCAATGCTATTTGGCTACGATCTTCTGTAAGGTGGAGGTCCTTCCCCAGATGGGCTGCTCCGATTTGAGCGGATTATCCGCTGTGCCCTATCTCTCTGAAGTGACTGCTGATAGAGAAGAATGGAAAATGAAAACATACGCGCAGATCTCAAATGATAGGTGCAGAGCAAGTGAGTGAATATATGGATGAATAAACTTGTGATAACAATAATTTGAAAATAAACCCTCACATGGACATTTTACCAGTAACACTAAATATAAAATATTATTTTGATAATAGCACTTGACATTTTAATCTTGGCTATATAGATTAATTGGTTTTAGTCAAAACTAAGTAGAAATGCTAATTAAAAGTGACATATCTACAGATACATTTTGTACTGATATTTAAAAAATATACGATTTTTTTTTTTTTTTTAAATATTCGTATGACTCAGGGACTCTGGAGTGATAAAGACTTCATGAAATTGATTGGCTCTACTGTCGTTTTCTTTTTAATCACCCTCATCTGATCACTCAGTATGCATGTTTATCCCCATCAAAATATATATTTCAAGCTCAAAAACCAACGGGTGTGTGGTCTATTTGTTTGAATAAGAACAATTTTAATTTTGTGATGCTGTGAAATCTGAATACAAAGTAGCATGTAGGTCATTGTATACACCGTGTTATTCATTCGCTACCATGCTAATTAGTAATTACTATGCACTTATAAAACGCGAATCAAATAGCTTTCCTTGAATTATGTAGGTAAGCGCCTTTTTAATCTCTCGAAAATAGCCATGACCTACTAACAAATAGATTAATTTAGAACCTACGTACCAAGAATGTGAACTTACCTACGTCAAACGACAATTTGCACTATAAGGCTTAAATAAAATAACTGCATCGAAGTATAAATAAACGTCTGCTATTCGCGTTGCCTGAAACAAAACCTTTAATAAATAAAATAATAAAAATAAAAAAATTCAAAAATTCAAAATTTTTATTCAGAGAATAGGTTTTCACAAACACGTTCTCTTGTCAGAGTATACAGTAATAAATGATTTGTATAAATTAATCTACTCTATAAACACTACCATTTCGGAAACAAAAGCAAAATGACCACTGGTAAAAAGAAATGGCGAAAGAAAACCAGTTACGGCCTTTTTTGTCATTAAAAATATATCGTACTTTTCTTTTTTCTTTTCTTTTTCAATATAGAATTAAAAACTAGGTACATACATACAACATTAATTAATTTGTCAATAAATAGTGCCATTAATTTGTCTCAACATAAAATTAAATCTAAAATATAAAATGCTAAATCGGTGTTAAAGATAGGAGCAGACCGCCCGCAAGGCAGCAACCGTTCTCGTGTATTTTCGAGTTGACGTGACGTAAATAAGTATATAGGGACAAATCACACAGATAAAGCTAGCCCCAAAGAAAGTTTGAAACTTGTGTTATGGGATACTAACTCAAGAATACTATATTTTATAACAAATACATATACTGATAAACATTCAAGACCCGAGGCCAATCAGAAAAAGTCCGTTTTTCATCATGACCATGACTTTATGACCCGACCGAGATTCGAACCCGGGATACGTAGTAGTATTATTTATTCTGTGCTCGGGACATCCTGGGCCATATATATTATATATTGGACATAATCTATCTTAGACATTGAATTGTTGTAAATATCGTCTATTTCTTGTTTCATTATAAATATTTAACATAGAGCTTGGTAGTAGTTGACAATCAACATTCCATTCATTTACTCGTAAAGCTATTTTAATCATACTGATATTATAAATGAGAAAGAGTTTGTTTGTTTGTTTATTTCTTTGTTTGTTATTCCTTCACGACTTGGCTAAGTAGCCGATTATTATGAAAATTTGTATACATATTGTCATGGGTACATAGGCTACTTTTTATCCCGTGAAAGTATGTCATTCCAATGGGATAATACTTTTTCTACTATAGAGGGCGCTGTATGGGGTGGGCAATCGGCCAACAGACAGACAAGTCGCGTTATGGGTTGTTTCGTTGTCAAACGAGATCTATGTCATAAAATTAACGTGAGCGAAGCCGCGGGGAAAAGCTAGTTTATAGTTACATAATTTAAGTATTATTTTAAATTATGATTTTTTCGAAGAATTTATTATTCTTAAATAACATTTATTTGCTGTGGTCAATTATTTATTTTAGACACAAATAGCGAGCATAGGTAAATGATGTAATAGAAATTATTATTAGGTATTACTTATACGTTCTTTATCCTCAAAAGTGGACGTAGGTACAGGTAAAATAAGGATTATTATTTAGAGTGCATGGTGTTCCAATACTCCCACTGCAAGGTTTCTCTACTCCTTTTCCAGTAACTGCTCCTTTGAGTTAAGGTTAGCCTGTTAAGATTTAGAACACATTAATTCTTGTACTATTCAAATTTTTCTCATTGTTTAAAATTTTATGTGAATTTACTTAATCCGTCTGTACTTGAACATATTTTATTGTATGTTTACTCTACCTACACCTTATATTGAAAACAATTATGTATAAATTGAAAGTACGACACCGCATTGCGGATTACCATTCTTACGTATTTACATAATAGTACAAACACGATAGATACTTTGAATTAAAAATTACAAAATAAGAATAATATTGAATCTCATTCATAATTCACGGGATAACTATGATGTTGACGTCGTTCGGTGACGATGTTTCTCATGTCCTCATAAATTTTTGCCAGCAGAATAACCCAGCTGTATTTATCCTGATGAATTGATTTACTATTAAGTATTCTGTGTTGTGTGGCGTGTGTGTTGGCGATCCTGCACCACCGCCGCCGCCCCGTCGCCGCCGCTGGGTAAGCAGGTATGGGCCAACAAAGATAAAAGATTGCATGTATTTTTTCGCGCGATTGCGTTTAACCGAGCACGATGTCGATGGTCGGCGGACGGCGGCGCCACGACGATAGCCGTCCATTCGCCCGCCTGCCGGCAGCCCGGCACGCACGTTCGCCCGTACCACGCACGCTCCGCGCCCGACTCTACTATCAATGGTGTTTGTGAATTTCATTACAGAACTTCGGAAACTGGAACAGAGAGAGACAGAACACCACACCAACCATGGATAAGGATCACGCTTTGGAGGAGATGATGGGGAAACTCGGTAAGTTGCCGGCTCCGTACCATATGGAACTTCAGATTGATATTACACGTTGTCGTGTGCTTTTATATTTTATACATAGGTACAATCTGCTTTATCAGTATTATGTGAGCTTTACGGTAGATTTAAGTTTAGTAATTCAGGAATGTCATGTTCGTAAAATTGGAGCTCGCAATGATCAGTGTCACTTACCCACATGTCATTTATACCATCAGTATTATAATAACATACAAAAGTTAGCGCCAACGCGCTTTCTAATGGAAAGTAAATATTCTTCATTGCAGTATCGATGTTCTTTTATTCTTTTGCAGTATATTTTAAAGATGTTTCGAATATTTCTGAATGAAGCATCTAGTAAATTTTACGCAGTGTGATGACAATGAAGAATAATTAGAGTACCTACTTGTATTAATTTATTAAAATAACATATTGTATTTTAATACTTTTAGCGAAATTTAATTATTGCATGTACCCATGGCCTTAACCATGGTTACGAAAGTTCTAGAGCCTAGATAGGCCTAAGACCTATAATTTGTTAATGACGTAACTATAAGTTACCTAATCTGTCTAGAGGTAATGTGATGCAGTTTAGGTACTCCCGCTAACCACATGCAATTGTATCTAACCATAGAGGTCGAGCTGATATTGATATTGTTAAGTAATTGTTTTATGACGTTGAGGAATAGGCTTAATGTAATAAACCTTTTTGATGTATGTATTAGCCTTGCTGTTAGCATATTATGTTTGAAACCTAATATTCAATACGTATAGCATTTCTGATAATATTATTTCCACAGTAATGTAAATTTTAGACGCATTGGTAGATAGAGCCTCTGGTGTTATTTACTGATGCTGCTAGGCGGCGGTAACCATGGTCCATCCGGTGGCCCACGAAGCTTGTTTGCCAGCGGTATGTCATTTAAAAAAGATTAGTAATAATTACAAATGGGTTTTAGTTTAGGGGCTGCAAATTCAATGCCTTTATGTTTCCAACTTTTTTAATTAAAAATGTAATGTAATCTATGGTCGCGTATTGAAATAAAATTTTTTAACAAATTACACACTCGATCAACGTTGCGGACTTTACTGGTACTGGTCAAGCCAGTTCAGAGATGCAGTTCTTAAACACTTATGAATTCTTGAGACAAAAACAGCGAAATCGACGGTGCAGGATCTTCGAGTCTAAATTGCAGTATACCTTGAACCGCACTAATTTCAAAATATATTGTTATATCTTTATCACACACTCGATTAGATTGAAGTAATTTTAAGTTTAATCTGTATCCAAATAGTTTTTCACAATTTTTTTTTCTTTCTTGCTAAAAACGAACTATAGATTAATACACTTTACTGGGCTATAACTTGAAATTTGGCAACAACCGCTACAAAGCGTTTTATGCATTTGCATAATGCATGTGTGCATAACATGAAAATGCATATAATCCGATGTCGTTTTAACATCCAAGTCACGTCACATTATGATCCAAACTTGTATGATTGAGTAATCTTCCACGTGACCTTACATATACTTAGGTATATTTTGTTGATATTAGTTATAATACCCGTCGCACTAATTCTTATGTCATTAGCGGTAAAGGGGTATTGTTTATTGGACATATTTGTTAGGTTAGGTTACTACACGATCGTAGCTTACGTTTGTATGTATCATCTTTACTAATATTATAAATAGAGCTACATAGTTTGTTGACTAGTCCATTTATCAAGGTAGGCTATAGCCTATATTATATATAACTAGAGAAACCCGCGCAACTTCGTTAGCGTTTATCCCGCTTTCCCGTGGGAATTTCAAAAAATCCTTTCTTTTCGGTTGCCTACATCATACACCACACTTTTCAAAACACACCCAATTTTCAGGTCTCTACGGTCAAGACAAAACATTTTCATATGTATACCTTATCTAGGTATAGAATAGATAGATGATTATTTTTCTATTAATATAGATACTTCTCAATACAATCTTTGGAGTTTATGAAATAGGCTAGCCCGACCGGTGAAGTGCCACCCTTTTACAGAATATTGAAGTGAAGCAGCAATGCGTTTCGTTCGCTGAATGAAATATCCGAATTTTTTTTACCACCTTTGTGGTATAAAAAAAAATCTAACTCCGTCCGTATACTATTTCTCGCTATATCCTGTTTTTTCCAGTTATAGGTCGGCAACGGGTCAGGGACCCTAGAATCTATGTGCTTCATAGTCGACGGTAATCACCTAATATCAAATGATCCATATTCCTGAGCTTGTTTTCCAACCACTTCCGTAAAAAAATTTATTACCTAAGTATATCGGTATTTCAATGCTACAACCATCCGTAACACTACTACGAAATATTAGAGCGAGTCGACGTAATGAGATTTCTTATAAGTGTGAAAGAGACAATATTAATATTATGCCATTTAACCATTGACCAATTTAACTTGAACCCTGTCAAATATTATAAATTTAATATATAATTACTTACTGTTTATTATCGATGAATATGATTCAGTCCGCTTTATACATAGTTAGTATTTTAGCGTTTTTCCGAGATCACAAACAGAATAAATAGTACGACGACATTATGAAATAATTTTGTTTGAATATTCACAATTTATAAAAATACTAGAGAAACCCGCGCAACTTCGTGTGCGTTTATCCTTTCCCGTGGGAATTACAAAAAATCCTTTCATATCGGTTGCCTACATCATACACCACACTTTTCAGAACACACCCAAAAAATTGTCATAAATATGTATAGATATTTATTTTTTATTTTTGTACTTCTCATTACAATCTTTGGAATGGGCGTTTATGAAATAGGCTAACCCGACCAGTAAAGAGCCACCCTTTTACAGAATATTGACGTGAAGCAGCAATGAGTTTCGTTCGGGGAGTGAAATATCCGAAATTCTTGTTTGTCACTTTTGTGATATAAAAAAAAATCTAACCATCATTCCTTATACTATTTCTCGCTATACCCTGTTGGTCGGCAACGGGTTAGGGACCCTAGAATCTATGTGCTCCATAGTCGACGGTAATCACCTAATATCAAATGATCCATATTCCTGAGCTTGTTTTCCAACCACTTCGATAAGTATATCGGTAATTCAATACCTACAACACTACGAAATAATAGAGCGAGTCGACGTAATAAGATTTCCTATAAGTGGGAAAGAGACAATATCAAAATGTATGCCATTTAACCATTGACCAATTTAACTTGAACCCTGTCAAATATTATAAAATGTAATATTTAATTAGTTACTATTTATTATCGATGAATATGATTCAGTCCGCTTTAAACATAGTTAGAATTTTAGCTGTTTTTCCGATATCACAAACAGAATAAATAGACGACATTATGATTGAATATTCACAATTTATAATTACATGACAGATGATACACTTCACTTCACGGATGTGTCAAAATGAAATGTAATTTAAATCAAAAGCACTAAGGAGTATGAGTATTGATATCAACTCGAAGAAAATTACCCACTAAATAATTTTTTTTCAAGAATTTCAATAAAATAAGAATCACATCTTCCATCAATTCTCTTAAACAATTTTTATGCAAAATTTGAAGTAGATTGGACCAAGGAATCAAATTGTCCCATAGTAACTTTACCTCCCTTTTTCACCCCCTTAGAGTTCGAATTTCGAAAAATCCTTTCTTATCGGACGCCTACGTCATATAATAGGTCCACCTGCCAAGTTTCAGATTTTTACGATGAGCGGTTTAGGCTGTGCGTTGATTCTCAGTCAGTCAGTCAGTCAGTCAGTCAGTCAGGACAAAGCATTTTATATATATAGATTACATGACAGATGACATGACACACTTCACTTCACGAATGTGTCAAAATGAAATGAAATTGAATCAAAAGCACTAAGGAGTATGAGTATTGATATCAACTGGAACAAAATTACCCACAAAATACATATTTTTCAAGAATTTCAATAAAATAAGAATCACGTCTTCCATCAATTCTCTTAAACAATTTTTATGCCAAATTTGAAGTAGATTGGACCAAGGAATCAAGTTGTCCCATAGTAACATTGCACCTCTTTTTTACCCCCTTAAAGTTAGAATTTCGAAAAATCCTTTCTTATCGGACGCCTACGTTATACAAACAATCCACCCTCCAAGTTTCAGATTTTTACGATGAGCGGTTTAGGCTGTGCGTTGATTCTCAGTCAGTCAGTCAGTCAGTCAGTCAGTCAGTCAGTCAGTCAGTCAGGACAAAGCATTTTATATATATAGATAGATAATTTGCTATGCAGACGTTTTTTTTTTAAATCCCTGCGTTGACAGTTTGGAATTTTTCTTCTGGAATTGTAGTTTAACTTTTCAATTTATGATCGTAGAATAATGGTTGCGCAGGAGAAATAGCGGTGATTGTGTGGGCTAGTCCGTAGCACGGTAATATACGATAGTATTACCTGTGATATTACATTACCGTGTCCGTAGTTAATACATTGATTTCAATGTGGTTTATGATCTCATTTTGATCTTTTCACTCTCTACATTTGTTACAAATTGATAATTTTGCATATTTTTTTGGGTCTGATTAACAGGGAAAACTAAAAGCCATATTTCGTATACCATTGCGTAAGCTATTCTAAACAGAACTATTGTTACGATCGGACTGTCACACCGGGGTACAATACTTTTTGTAATATAAATCATAGATAAATTTTGTTGGTCGTTTACTTCTACATAATTGTTATTTTATTTTTGTTTTAATATCTTATTACTTTTAAGGCGTTTTATTATTTTTTATTAACACAGAAGAAACTGGAACTATACACAGAAGTATTTTAATAAATTTACTTATCCCGATTTTTGTTATAGGTACTTTTATTTATTTCCGATGGACTTTATTTCCAGTGAGGTGATTCCACCTATTTTTTGTAAAAAATCCAAGTTTTACATCGCTAAGATAGCTTCGGAGTCATCTTTAGATTCTGCCTAACCCTTCGTGAGTTTTCTATGCGTGATGGGCGTGATGTTATGTACTTCCCAATGTCGTTCATGATAGAGTTCATGACCTAAGATTGCTGTAATATCTTATTAATATTAACTGTTGTAACCGATGTTGTCAGCTATGTTGATAAGGATAGTAACAGCACAGATATCATAATACGTAGGACCACACTCCCGATTAGCTTATTCGTTAAATAAATAAACTAATCTGTCAGTTTTTTGACAGTCCTTTTATGGTTTTGACGTCTTGTAATTGATATATCTATAATATACTAGAGAAACCCGCGCAACTTCGTTAGCGTTTATCCCGCTTTCCCGTGGGAATTTCAAAAAATCCTTTCTTTTCGGTTGCCTACATCATACACCACACTTTTCAAAACACACCCAATTTTCAGGTCTCTACGGTCAAGACAAAACATTTTCATATGTATACCTTATCTAGGTATAGAATAGATAGATGATTATTTTTCTATTAATATAGATACTTCTCAATACAATCTTTGGAGTTTATGAAATAGGCTAGCCCGACCGGTGAAGTGCCACCCTTTTACAGAATATTGAAGTGAAGCAGCAATGCGTTTCGTTCGCTGAATGAAATATCCGAATTTTTTTTACCACCTTTGTGGTATAAAAAAAAATCTAACTCCGTCCGTATACTATTTCTCGCTATATCCTGTTTTTTCCAGTTATAGGTCGGCAACGGGTCAGGGACCCTAGAATCTATGTGCTTCATAGTCGACGGTAATCACCTAATATCAAATGATCCATATTCCTGAGCTTGTTTTCCAACCACTTCCGTAAAAAAAATTATTACCTAAGTATATCGGTATTTCAATGCTACAACCATCCGTAACACTACTACGAAATATTAGAGCGAGTCGACGTAATGAGATTTCTTATAAGTGTGAAAGAGACAATATTAATATTATGCCATTTAACCATTGACCAATTTAACTTGAACCCTGTCAAATATTATAAATTTAATATATAATTACTTACTGTTTATTATCGATGAATATGATTCAGTCCGCTTTATACATAGTTAGTATTTTAGCGTTTTTCCGAGATCACAAACAGAATAAATAGTACGACGACATTATGAAATAATTTTGTTTGAATATTCACAATTTATAAAAATATTACATGACAGATGACATGACACACTTCACTTCACGGATGTGTCAAAATGAAATGTAATTGAATCAAAAGCACTAAGGAGTATGAGTATTGATATCAACTGGAACAAAATTACCCACAAAATACATATTTTTCAAGAATTTCAATAAAATAAGAATTACGTCTTCCATCAATTCTCTTAAACAATTTTTATGCCAAATTTGAAGTAGATTGGACCAAGGAATCAAGTTGTCCCATAGTAACTTTGCACCTCTTTTTTACCCCCTTAAAGTTAGAATTTCGAAAAATCCTTTCTTATCGGACGCCTACGTTATACAAACAATCCACCCTCCAAGTTTCAGATTTTTACGATGAGCGGTTTAGGCTGTGCGTTGATTCTCAGTCAGTCAGTCAGTCAGTCAGTCAGTCAGTCAGTCAGTCAGTCAGGACAAAGCATTTTATATATATAGATTATTAGTATCAATTAACAAAGTTCAAAGTTCTTTATAGTATTTTTGTAAAAGAGACTGCGAAAAAAATATTGCGTCAAACATAAATATTTGGGAAAGGGCCAAGATGTGATACATGCAGATTAAATCATAAAAGGTTATCATATTTTGGGTAAGGTCAATAGCACCTTGCTTTTGGCGTATAAGTTTTGTTTTTTTAATGACCAGAAAATATCTCAGATTACAGTAATGCCTATTTATGATATGACAACTACAGATGTTTCTGCGTATTAAAGTGTAGTAGTTTATAAATTCCTTGATATTCTTTCTTTTCACTACATTTTCATGTAGGTAAGTTTTTCCCCGGGGACGTCTCGCGTCGCGTCAATTAGCTTCACTGCTTTTTGTCAATCTAATGGTAACCGTTCCTGTAGGTAATAATCGTAGTCCGTAATCTTAACATAAAACGGCGATAAGTTATGTAAATTCAAATACGATCAAGTGCCTTGAAATATATTTCATTGACTTACAAACCAGGTTGAATGCTCGAAGTGTATGTCAATCAAAAATTTTCCGACAACCACAGAGTTCATAACCCGAGTGATTCATTAATATTTGTGCGTGTTTTATGAAGTAACTAAATAATTAAATGGCATACCCGTATCGGTTACCGACAGCTGATATTGTTCATCAATCTCTTTCGTAATAATATTAGCCAAGTATTTATCTTATCGCATAGGGCGCTAATTAACGAACTGGTAGGTTGCTACATATCGACAACCTTTGGAGTAATTACAATGCACGTAATTTAAATATGACACGATTTCATGCGCACATTGTACGTTTTAAAATAGAGCGGTGATTGTCTAGTGGAGTGGTTAAGCTAGCTTATAAAACAACTGGTTCCAGGTTCAAATCCTTGTGGTTCATGTATAGGAAGTCATAGAAGTAGATAAATACTTTAGTACTATGTCATTCCAAAAATCCAAACAAATTGACAGCTGCTGTTTATTAGCAATAGCAAAAACTGTGATTGAAATGGTATTAAAATGTTATCTACTTTTGTTGCTGACCGTAGGTACCGCTACATTTGTGTTTTCGGATTTATATACCTCCGTATTTCTAATAATCACTAAATTTGACAAACTTAACTAGGTTTGGATTTTTCTCTGAGTTGTCTGGATTAATGGCTGCCGCGTAAAAGTCTATATTCCTACTAACCCCTCAGACAGGAACCAGTACAGTGCACCTCGTCATTACACCTAATGAATGGATTCCTATACGAGATAACCATAGGAAGAAGGTCGGTTGTATATTAATTCAGACACGAACTAGACTTTAATTCATCATTTTGACAATGTCAGATAAAATGTTATGCTAACTAGATGATTGATTAATAACCTAACCGGTATAAGCGACCTCGTTCGGTTTGTATTAAGAAAATATAATAGTAATCTTTGCACGCATTTCTTACGACTAAGTAGTCTATTTCATTTTATTTTGGTACTAAATCATAATAGTTTGTATTGCAATAAGTTTTCTAATTATATATGGATAACTCGGTGGCGCAGTGAGTAGTATATAACACGATATTCAATTTGATGCTCGCACAGCACAAAATATTCATACGGTGAATATTTTGTGTTTGTCTTGAGACTAGAAGATGTTATGACCTTTTGTCTAGTCCATAAAACGCAAGCAGGTTCAAGCCTATTTTTTAAACTTTTCATTGTTATTTAAGAGAAAAAACAATGCATGACATGTTAAATAAAATAATTACGAGCACATTTTGATGTTTATTGTTTCTTTTATTGTTATTATTAGCAGCTTCGCACTTCAAGTTCCCATTGTAAATAAACAGTAAGACTACTGGTTTTTACTAATGTGAAAATGACGACTAAAATAT
Source organism: Endotricha flammealis (assembly GCA_905163395.2). Classification (NCBI taxonomy): domain Eukaryota; kingdom Metazoa; phylum Arthropoda; class Insecta; order Lepidoptera; family Pyralidae; genus Endotricha; species Endotricha flammealis. The sequence continues at coordinate 7,044,752 of LR990863.1, read as the reverse complement.
AACATAATAGAACCAATGTTCTTCATAGAACATTTATTTTATTTTATCGAAGGTTGTGTATGATTCATACTGCAGTATGAATGCGGAGTAAAGTAAACTGCATTTGGTTTAGGACACTTCACTTTTACACTCTTTTACATTTCAAATATTCTAGTAGTTGTATAATTTCTTTATAATAATTATATTTTATTTTTACAGTCCAAACATACATTGAATGTCATGTTTTGACGAAGCATGCTTGTTCTTATTTTAATGTTATTTATTTACACCATGTTGTTGCAATGAATAAATGGATTATAATTGCTACGGCAGAAACACTTTTTTTAGTAACGTATTAAGTGTTTACTAAAAAAGTATTTCTGCCAAAATCGAAAAATAAAACATTCAAGGTAAAGATTATAGGATATATTCAAATCATTTATTCAAAGAGTACCTAAACTTTCACATGCATTTTCTCGTCAAATACGTAAGAGTATATTCTCTTATAATATAATTAATATCCTAGCCAATATTGTTATCAGCGATAAAATAAAACAATGATTCTATTATGAATGACGTTGTTGTGTATTATAGGTCAAGACTTGAAACGCGTCTACGTAGCCTGATTTTAATTCTTGATCAATCTCATATTGTTTAAAAATAATAGTGTATCTTTAACAATAGGCAAAGCAATAAGACGCTCGCAATTTCGTTTACGAAGATAGATAGAATATGCTTTACTTCGGTATAAAGATTCTTTATTCTCAAAAGACACAAAAAGCAGTCGCTTCCTTGAGAGAAACAATTTTCACTTAAGTATACATATGCATATGGGGGTTGCAGATGTCAAATTAAGCATCTGATTTATTATTATTTATGGTAACCTACTATGGTAATCTATTTTTATCATATCACATTAATTACCCAGATACAACTGACCTTACGCTACATAATACTATAAGAAATTCGGTATCAATCAGATCTCGCCCAAGGATTGCATTATATTGTTGCTACAGGCCTTGCCTTGTTTGGCTTGCTGCCACTACTTTCACTGCTGTGGTATAAAATGTGCATTCAATTAACAGTTTACAGATGGTTTACACTACATTTTATATGTAGCAGGTAAATTAAGTACAGATATTATATCAAACTTGCTAGAGACTGAGGTTAACCACATATATTTACATTTACTGTGACTAACAAAACAAATTAAACATTACGAAAGTTACACGAATTTAGTTTTGTGGCCTTTTTAAATTTTCTAACAATGGGTAGCGACTAAGTATTTACTTAAGATGACGCCAATATTTTGTGGGCGTGTCTTCTAATATTATGTACAAATGGCGAACGCGCGGTATTTGTTGACGTTTTTCCAAATATTACTCAACAACCTTCAAATGTCAACCGAGTATAATTTTCAGTGTTTTAAAATAATTTTGTAAAGAGCAACAAGAGCGTCACTAATATTGTACATACTAACATAACGTATTATTTATTATAGATGAAACGACATTAGTGTAACGTGACACTACGTACGTAACGTACAATTACGTATTACTTGCCTGCGTACCTTTCCGTGCGCGCTATGATTGATCAATTCGCACACGTTGGATGCGCAAAATCTTTCGATAACTAACATTGCTATCACATTTATCTTTTAGTTCTTCTTTAATTATGAACAACGCGCACTGGAAATAAGTTGGAATAAACTCTCAAGTTTATAGCAGTTGTTAAAATCGTATTTTTATTATTCTTGAGCCAGTGTAATTTTTATGACATGTCGAAAAATGGACAAAATAATCTTTATAAAATGCTTCAGCCTAAATTGCTGATCGTAGAAACCTGAAACTTGCAGGGACTTCTTTGTATGTATGACGTAGGCATCCGACAAGGTTTTCGAAATTCCCACGGAAAAGCGAAATACACGCAATCGGACTTGGGCGGGTGATAAAATTATACTTAGGTATTCAAAGTTTTACAGGAACAATATTTTTTACCAATGCCCTATTGATACCAATATACCAATGCCCTTACACTATTTACGTATTTTGATTCCACATCATATTGAATTGTTATAGTTAGATTAGTAGCGTTATATGTGAAACATATTTTAAACATACAGAAAGAAAATAAAATGTTGGAGGTGTGTCCAAACATAACTGTCTGTGACGTGAAAGCGAGCAAGGTCATCGTTGAGATTTTACTTACAACAAATCTGCATTATGATAACTGCCGAACACTCGCTAAATGTTTTTGACTCGTTTTAATATGTACATGGCGAGTTGCCCAAACTGCCATTTTAAAGTTAATGACACATTAAATTGTAGCAGTCACTGCCAAAATAAGAATGAAAAAAAAGAGCATAGCATAATTTAGTTTGAAATGTGTTTGTGGAAGTCGCTGATAAAATAGGTCCTATTATGTATAAATAGAGGCCTTGACACAAGAGACCCATGATCTTAAAGTGTCTTATTAATAATAAATTTTCTATTATGAGATATGAAATATTATTTCAAATTCCATTTCGTCGCAAAATTATTGGAACCATTCATATTTAAAATAGACGTTCTAGTTACAACACGGTCGGTAATCGGTATAAATAACTTGGCCAAGGAAAACTGAACTTCAGAAATACTGTTGACAAAATTCAGTCATAATTGTTGTTTCAGAGCTCTTTCACACTTGCGAAGGCGGCTTGCATACATCGCGTATGCGTTGCATAAACATGCTATATACGTAAGCGCGATGCTAGCGCAGCGTTCAATTTACTGCAGACAAAACTACGCAATGCAACGCGTTATAGGCGCCGCTTTGTTGAGTTGAGGCGTCTACGCTGGGCAATACGCTCATCGAACGCCTACGAAATTATGAAGGGGCTCTTAGTCTATTGTGGGTGGAACCGATACACGTAAAAAGTTTTTGTACACTCGGTTCTTTAAATATTTTGGTTGACACTAATATTATAAAGAGGAAAGATTTGTATGTTTGTAATGAATAAACTTAAAAAGTACAGGACCGATTTTAAAAAATCTTTCACCACCGTCTCGAAGGTACGTTACCCCCGGGTAACATAGGCTATATGGTTATATTATGTTTTCAAAAAAAATAAAGATGCTTAGTAAAGCCTATGCGAAGCCGCTAGTATTAAATATATTTTAAATTAATTTATGGAATAATAAATAAATATCTCTAATTGTTTCTTCAGTCTTCTTATTCATACATACTTCATAATGTAACACCATAGTGTTTCTTAAATAAATAAATATAAATATATAGGGACAATTCATACAGATTGAGCTAGCCCCACAGTTAGTTCGAAACTTGTGTTATGGGATACTAACTCAACGATATTATATTTTATAACAAATACATATATAGATAAACATCCAAGACCCAAGGCCAATCAGAAAAAGTTCGTTTTTTTTCATCATGACCCGACCGGGGATCGAACCCGGGACCTCCTGGGTGGCGGTCTGGCGTGGTAACCATTACGCCACGGAGGTCGTCAAATAATGTTTGAGGTAGGCACTACTAGGCACTATTAGAGAACGCAACGGTATTGGAGTCACACTGGCAGAGAATCGGTATGTAGTCGAAATGTCGTCGTCGCGTTGCGTGTGTTTTTCGCTTGTCAAATTTTCCCAAAAAATTTGGTCGTAAAAAAAAACCCAAAATTAAGGTACAAATATGATGAATGGAGTCGCGCCACTCCATATTTGCAAAACACTGTGTACTCTGTGTGAGTGTAAAATTCAGAAATTATTCACACCAGGTAAACTCATTACAATTCGGTTTTGCGCGTCAGTGATTACGATGCGAATTTATTACAGTGGGCGTTGCAACTGAACGTAAACCATGGTATCGATCGTATAGGTACCGGAAAAAGATATGGATTTTTTTGAAACTACATAATGTTATTATTTTCTCGGGTTTACGGCCTTTTTATGGTTCCGTAGTAAACTACAAGGAACCAATAGTTTCGCCATGTCCGTCTGTCCGGTCTAGCGAGAAAGCTGTAATTTGGTATGTATACACATATTAACAATGCTAACAAAGTGATGGGACAAAATTTTGAAAAGTGGAAATGAATTATTTTTTTCGCGCTTCGATTCGCGATCTTTAGAAAGGTCTCTTCAAAACATTGAGGGCGTGGAAAGATCATTTTTCGATACAGTGATCCGTTTCGGAATTATTTAAAAAAATCATGGTAGTTGTCGATATAGCGAAACTACAAGGAAAACCATAACGGTTAAGTAGGTAGGCACTACTAGTTACCGAGTAATAGCTGACAAACTTATGAAGTAAAATTTCTTTGACGAAAACGTACAAATGTCATAGAATATGGCATTGTACTCATCTGTAAGCAAGAAATGCGTAGCCGAATACGGAACCCTTCATTGTGCGTGGCCCGACTCGCACGTTTTCCGTGAACGAATGCAAGAATCTGTACAAACAGATGTATAGATAAATACATATTACAATTTTTAAGTCATTCGGTATTACTTTCGTGAAAGGGGGCATCGAATGCCCCGTGTGAATAGGCTTTCAGTGTCTGACTAGATTACCTGAGCAGACGCGCTACTTTTAGCCACTGTGATCACGGTTTTAGCGAGTCTATCTTATTTGGTCGCTACATTTAGTTTCTAAAAGCAGCCAAGTCGTCGGTTTCTGTGAATAAAAGTAGCGTGTCTGCTCAGTCTCTTTGAGTGGGTGTAAGCCGTAGAACCATATCGAGGCATAGATACAGATAATAAATGATGGTTTTTTGTTTTCGAATTATCCGTTTTCCTGAATTCCTGACACGTTGACTTCCCGATGACAAACAGGTTCATAGAAATTGTATGGTTATTGTTTCAGTTTTTATATAATGCGACAACAATACAATAGTAGATTTTACAACAAGTGCACAAAACGAATCATTTCTATCCGAGACTTTTAGCAGCCCGAGCCGAAGGCGAGGGTTGATAGTAATGTCGAGGATAGAAATGGTTTTGTGGACGAGTTATAAACTCTGCTTTTCACTTCGATTGCGAGGAAATAAATTAATAAACGCACGAAAAAACAAGACTTGTTTCCCGCCGCTTTTTTTTAAATCTTACGACATTGATATTAGGCTTGGGCTGCAGACCTATACAGCCTACTAATTAATTAATTTTGTAATAAAATAATTTTCTTAAATTCATTAAATAACCTACCGTACTTGAATTTAAATTTTAATATATTTTATGACTTAAAAAACACATAAGGCAAATAAATTAAAGTAAATAAATTAAAAGTAAAAAAATATATTTAAAAACAAGCTTTTATATAATTGCGCTAAAAAGAATAAAATAAACTTTTCTTTTAAAACTTTAACTATCAACTTATAACGTCATTACACAATTTATTGACATAAAAGCTTGTCGCGAGATTTAATTACTAACATTTACTCGTACGTACTGTTCGATAATTATGTTTTCTAATATAGGTACATCTAAATACGAGTACGTATACTATATTAAGGCAGGATTTTTTGATTTATGAGTAGATACGTTTTTGCCCTTGTGCACAAAATTTGATTTTGTGCAGCCTATATCCTGCGCAAATAAGCATTTTCTGAGCATGAGAAGTGAAAAATACATTTAATATTTGATATTATAAAAACTTGGTTAATAATTGTCAATATCCATTGTTTTTATATAACACTAGAAGACCGCCCCAGCTTTGCACGGGTTTTACTAAGGTTCCCTAGTTAAAAAATATATATAATATAGCCTATGGTACCCGGGGGTAACGTACCTTTCCAACGGTGAAAGAATTTTTGAAATCGGTCCAGTAGTTTTTGGTTTATTCATTACAAACATACATACACACACCCACATCCTTTCTGTGAATGATCAACAAAAATTCCAAAGAACTGACAGTTTATTTATAACTAGCTTTTCCCCGCGGCTTCACTTGCGTTAATTTTATGTCATAGATCTCGTTTGACAACAAAACACCCCATAGCTGGACTTGTGGCGCCATCTGTTGGCCGACAGCCCATCCCATACAGCGCGCTCTATAGTAAAAATAAAATATTTTCCCATTGGAATGACATACTTTCTGTGAGAGACAGATTAAAGAATATCTGGCTAGAGGTCGACCATCAAGTAGCTCAATTTTTAACGGGACACGGAAACTTTAAGGCCAAGTTATTTTATTTCAAGGTTGTACCTTCTCCTTTCTGTGAGTGTTCTACCGCAAATACCAGAGTAGAACAAACAGCTCATCACGTTCTGTGGGAGTGTGATCTTTGGCATGACGAACGCGTAATCATGTTGGATTCTTCACATGTCACTTCGGGCGTAGTTTATTATTCTGATCTCGTAGCAAGCAGAGAGAACTATCAGGCATTTAGAAGGTTTTGCAATACATATTATTGGAATCAAAATAGTAAACAACAGCTCATAGCATTAGGTCCCAATAGTAATGTAACAATAGACTGTGGTGCTCGGCAATCGAGCCTCACTTGATTTGCCATCTCTCTAGGGTATAATGCCTTTTGCTTCAAATTGCTGTTTCTCACGTAGTTGTTAAGGAGGGAAGTCCTTTCAATACTTCCTACTCCGACTATCTTCTTTCTGATTAAAATTGTTGTGAGTTCCAAGACAGCTGTAGTTTATTCCCCGGGACGTCAATAAGCTTCATTGCTTATTGTCTATCTGAGGTCGCCGTTGTTGATCCTGGCTATACAGGAGACACTGTGGTGGGAATGTGTGGTGGGCTTGTCCCGTATACACACACCCACACAAAAATACAAATCTTTCCTCTTTATAATGTTGGTGTAAGATTATTTTTGATTAATTATCAATTTGGTTTACATGAAAATTCAAATAAAAGTGCGTAGTATTTGCTTCAACTCTGTGAGGGATAGGAAACACACATATTACTTTTCTTTCACAGCACTTTTTATTTTATCATAAAATTTGATAAATTTGTATTTATCCTGTATTTCATTACATATGTATATAGTAGCGGTCATATAACTATGAATATTGAGGTCACACGTCTGGAAGCTTGCCAGTCACACGTGTATTTACTCAATACAAACACTCTTAAACATAATGTATTTCACAAATTATATTGAAATCTTAAATCATACTTAGTATTTACATAAAATCGTGCTCAGATTTTTTTTTTAATCGGCCAAGTGCCAGTTGGTCCAGTTGGTTGATAATTTTGTTCAGTCGCTTTGATAGTTCAAATGTCAATGCATGTAATTCAAGTGTATACATTTTTATATCTAACTAGCTGTGCCCGCGACTTCGATCGCGTGGTTGTCAAAAACCCTATCGCGTCGCGATTTGAATAATTTTCCCCGTTTTTGCAACATTTGTGATGCTTCGCTCCTATTGGTCGCAGCGTAATGTTATATAGTTTAAAGCCTTCCTCGACAAATGGCAAACTATCCAACGCAAAAAAAACAATTCGAACCAGTAGTTCCTGAGATTAGCGCGCTCAAATAAACAAACAAACTCTTCAGCTTTATATATTAGTATAGAGTATAGATGATACGAGTAAATAAAAACATCTTATTAACTTTTTAAATTATATTTTAATTTTTACAATTGAATTTTGCTCGTCTGCAAAAAAGAACTGCTGAAAAGAAGGGTAATTTTTCCCAATATTTTGCTTATTTGGCAAGCATAGTAAGCAACAGTGTTAAATAATTTACGTTCTATTATGAGACGTTCAACTTTACCTAGTAAGTACACAAATTTTCCAAGGAATGAAGGATAAGACAGAAATGTACATCAGCAAATTGTGTAAAGTGGTTGATTGATGTAAACGATAATATGCCGGTGACCTCTCTGTAGTCAGGTCATTAGCTATTTACCGCCTTTTGCAAACGCAACACGCAGTTGAGAGTGACATCTATATACTTAAGTGACAGGAAGTACCTATATGTAGTATATTGCTCTATGCATGAAAGAACACATTTTATCACAAAAATAATATAAAATCTGTCAATTTTATGATAGACATAAACAAAATATAAGATTAGAATATCGATTTCAATGATCGGTTATTGAGTCGAGGAAGAGTCGAGGCAAAGAAGTTGGTCGATACGGTATTTTCTCTTTAGTAATTATTAAAGTGTATTGGAATCAAGAAAGTACCTTACTATCTGAAATGGTAGAGCATTTATGAAACGGGCTAGCTTGACCAGTGAAGTACCACCATCTCAAAAAATTTGTTTCCTTCGGTGAGTGAGAAATACACAAGTCTAACTCCTCCCCTTTACATTTTCTATTTTTTTCCTTTCTTCATGTTATTATTCGGCAACGGCATAGATATTCCCCTGGTCACTGTACTCCATGGACGACGGTGGTCACTTACTATCAGGTGGTCTGCATTTCGCATGCAAGTAATGTAAAATGGGTATCCTTTAATTGAAGAGATGTACTGCCATACACGACGGCTATTGGCATTCAAAATTGATTTTGTAATCTTTTAACGTTCATTTTTACACAATACTCAATCAACAATAGCCCATCAAGAGGAATCATGCATGTCATAGGAATATTATGATAATGCGTGATGATTTACAAATAAGTATACCCGTTTATCACGCTTTCCTCTTATCACCGTTGTTATAATGGGGTTACACCAGTGTCAACAGAAATATGACATCACAATACGTAATTTATTTTCTGTACTTATTTTAATGTAGGTACTCGCTTCATTATTAATATTCATATGTGTTGTAAATTAATTTGATAATAGTTATATTATAAAATATGTGTATGTATGTATGTGTTTAAAGTAATAATCATTCTTTGTATTGAAGTTTTTAATGTCGAAACAAATTTTGCTCAAGAATATGTAGGATGTAGTTTATTACCAAATACATCCTTCCAGTATCCGGTAGGTACCTATTGTGTTTGTTTGTAAAAATACACGTTGAAATAACAAATTACTGCTATTTTATTACAGTAATCTAATATATTTTTAATTTAATCCATACAATCATGAATAGATCGTTTACATAATACCTATGTTATCGCATTGGTAAGCTCTGCCTAAAATGGATTTAGCGACGGCTTTATTTACACAGTTGTGACCGTAGTGACAATGAGTCCGCTGTAAGTGTATTTCTCGAGACTCAATACTCAATACTTTATTGCATCATAGTAAATTAAACAAACAATAAGTACCATAAACCCTGTTGGGCATTGCAATTAATAGATTACGTATCTAGAGGGCAAGTATTAATCTTACTTTCTAAAATCCAATTATACAATAACAAAAATATATAGATAAAATATCTTTTACTTGCAATAGGTACCAACACAACAACACAACTAACATAAATTATGGCATGACTGATCAATATTTTGTACGGATTCAAAAAATTATAATTCACTGGTTGCCGTTCACGTTAATTAAGAAAAAAAAACAATAGATTTTTTATCACTTGCTAATTTGGGCCAACATTTACAGTTCGATAATTATTTCTGATAATTTGTAATTGCTGATAATTATTTTAAGCACGTGATTTATTAATTGTGTGATTGCGAAGATAAGATAAAGTGTCGAACACACACAGCTGTGGGTCAGGGGCCATGCGGCAATAGATATGGTCTATCAATTCATATCGAATACAGTAGAATTCAGTATTTAGATTGCTTATGCAAAATAAGCTTCTCTCCATTGAAAAACGGCTGAACAGCCTTTGTTCAAAGATTTAAAACACGTTTTATGTGTTTAGTAGAACTAATTGAAATATTAGCAGGTACTTATATCTGTTTCGCACAATATCTTAGTCATTATTACATATTCTTAAAAAACATTTAGCTTTATGTAATTTGAATGGCCTACTGGCACTTGTACAAAAAGGCGTGCGGGAATAAGCACTAGAAAGAGATTTTTGGAAAATCCTATGGTAACGGAAATAACGGAGCGGATTGCTCAAAACCATTTTTAAAGTTAAAGCCACATTATATTACGTCTGTCACTGTCAAACTAACTACTAACTAACTAACTGTCAAACAAAAGAAAAAAAAACTAATATAGAGGACAGATTTGATTGTTTGTTTGAAATGAATAGGCTCCGAAACTACTGGACCGATTTCAAAAATTCTTTCACCAGTAGAAAGCTACATTATCAGGGAGTGACATAGGCTATAGCTGTTCCCGAAATTCAATGTGGTTCCCACGGGAACGGGTCCGGCACTTCACGCGGACGAAGTCGCGGGCAAAAAAGCTAGTGTAAAATATGTTTCTAAAACAGTAGTAAGTGTTGGTTGAAAGTCTATTAATTTCATTAAGGAAAAAGTACTACCTTATCTATTTACTTATATTAAATAAAGTACTTTTATTTTTTTAAAGTCCTCTTGTACACCGTGGCTGTGGTTGTCCTTCAAACGACTCTGCCCCATTAAAAATATTTTTGTTTAATATTTTCAGGCGACTTCGGCCGGTACCAATGTTTCCAGTTCATCCTTCATATCCTCGCCGCGATGACGGCTGGAATGCATATGTTGTCCTTGGTCACAGTAGCAGCGGTGCCGGAACATAGGTATGTAAATAATAATACAAGACACATGACGATTTGATCATACCTACGTCTCGATGTCTCTCAGTCACACGACGATACCACGATTAATAATATGTTCTATCAGATAATATCTATCTGGAATGGAGCGAGAGGAAGAAATGTGTCAAATTAAATTAAATAGTAAAAAATATGTGAATTCACTACTTTTTCTTATTACTAACTATTTTGACACTTGTTCTTCTCATTCCTATTCTTATTTGGGACGGATACACAAAACTATGCGTAATTTCCGAATACTTTGGAAACTAAAAGTTATTTCTTCTAACTTACTTAGACTATTTATTAGTAAAAGCCCCGTTAAAATAAGTATTTAATTTTCCATGGTAGAGTCGATCAAAGTACTAACCGTGGTTTTTTTTTAGATAACGTTATGGAAATTTTAGCTGTCTATACATTTAGTTGTTATTCCGTATAATCATGAAAAATAAACGTCCTATTAGATTACTTCATAAAAATTCATTGATGGATGACTCCATATAGATGGATGAAGGATAAGTGAACAGGACGACTAAGATTTTTTATGAAGTTCTCTCATTACATCATGAAAAATAAGACTATAAGTGAAGGCAGCTTTACTATTAGATCCATCTCTATGCCTATGTAAGGTGAAAATCAATCAATCGAAATTATTTAACGCTTTTAGAAACTTATGTCTACTCTATTCTTTAATCTACTATTAGTGTTAAATATACGAAAGTTTAATTGCATGGGATTTTAAAAGGCTTGTTACTCTCAAGTCTTACAATGTTATTTATTCTAAACATTGACGAAACGAAATTTCTTATTGTCGTAAACAAACAATACAAAAACTTTCAGTATTTTTTTACATTATTATGCTACTTATTTAAATTGTATTCTGATTCTGACAATAATTTCGATTGAATTTTCACCTTTATTATTGGGGTTTTAAGATTAAATCAAGATTTATGTACCTATATACCTATTGTTCAGGATTTTTAAATTTCCTATTTACAAGAAATTACTTAGATATTTTAAAAGACACTATTATTTCTTGTAAACCAATAATGTCGTCAACAAAATAGATTCAATAAGTTAGTTATTTAAAATACATAAATAATTGCCTATAAGTATAATAAAAATATCGGCATGTGCATGAATGGTCAAATTTGGGTTTATTTTTAATAATTATTAAGTGAACATTAATTACTTGTGCATTAATCGAAACTGCTTTACGGTATATAATATAAGCACTTTGTCAAATCGTATCACGGTAGAGGTACAAAAATCTCGATCTTAAAGCTATTTTGATTATATAAAAATATAAAAATATTTTATCACAATTTCTTTATACACTTAAATCATAAAAAAATACATTTTAAATTTTCATTAAAAATTAGTTATACACACATAGATTTAGTATAAAATCTAGTTATTTACTTATTGTATCTACAGAATATAATATTAAATATTTTTCTAACATAACTTACTTGCTTTATTATTCAAAGAAAGTTTGACTTATATACAATCCCATAATATTTTTTCCCTGATTCCTATGAGGTGTGACGGGTTGGGAGCCTGTAACAGTGGTATTTGGTTATAGAGAGTGTACAGTTTGGCTTGATAAGGGTACAAGGGTATATAAAACTTAATATGAACTTAATAGGTCACTGAGACTATTCCGTCGAGTCGAGTGATGTTATCTGTACTACTCCATTCGGGTCATCGAACGTAAGTAAACATTTTATAACATATGTATACTTAATTATCTGTATTTACTTTTTATCTGCTTGCTTATTAACACCGATACCCGCAAATCCATACTCTTACGTTACGCAAATAGGTTAAGTGTATTGCGTTCCCGTTTTTGATCAGCCATCCACCCAAAAAATTATGTGCATGAAAATGGTTGTTTGTTTATCTGGGTGGTTGATATGCATTATTGAAAAATATTTATGTTTCTTTAGAATGATTTATCTATTGCTCTGTCATGCAGGCTTAATTTGACACTATACAACGCTATATGACGAGCGTGGCAACCGATAAATATCAAATTTTATCTATCCATTATGCTTAATAATTATGCACATATTAAATGTATATAATACATGTTTTAACATAAATCGTTCATATGTGACGATGGATGTTTAAAATTAGGCATAATATAAATAAATTAGAAGTAACAAAAGAAAGAACCATAAAATTATATAAAATTATAAATTAAGGTTCGGCAGAATGTCACGAGTTTAGTGAATTTTCAGATCTTATAAATGGTATCTTGCTATATTATTGCATTTCTCAGACCTCGTTTAGATAATAAGTAACTTAATGCTTAACCGTACACATTATTGTGGGTGACTGTAATAACAGACTTCTGAACTGATGCGGATTTTTACAGTTTGAGCTGAAATGCGTTAATTCGTAGACGTTAAAACGCGCATTTGTCTTGTAGGCTACTCAACATAACATTTCATATTTTACACAATTATTCATGTTAATATTAATTTATCATTTATTATTTATTTATTTATATAATATACACATGCAAATAACATAACAAATACATTCATATTCATAATAGTTTGTGAAATTGTCAGTTTGTTAAATTTCGAAACCATTGGCATTTGTGTCTGTTGTATGTAGTGAATGCTTTTGTTTTTGTTAATAGCCAAACATAATAATAATGTTGCACCGTTTAATACAAACGTACGAAATGTTCGACAATATGTTAATAATGTTTTTATTTTTTCAGGTGTGCCGTGCAAGGGGTAGACACTATCAACTACACAGAATTGTGGAATTCTTCAAGCATATTAAATGCTATACCGTTAAATGATCTCGGAAAGCTCGATTCCTGTAACGTATATGGTGTTAACAATACAATAGAAGAATGCAGTTCCTGGGTGTATGATACGAAATACTTTACGTCTTCGCGCGGCATAGAGTGGGATTTCGTTTGCAGCCGGCGCTGGATGGGTGCGGCGGCGCAGACTGCATACATGTTTGGCGTCATTATTGGCTCCCTCGTTCTTGGAAGACTTTCAGACAAATTCGGAAGAAAAGCAGCATTTGTCTGGTCAGGAACTCTTCAGTTAATATTCGGCGCATCCGTCGCCTTTGCTACGGATTATTATACTTTCATGGCTCTTAGATTCTTATACGGCATATTTGGTTCTGGATCCTATATTGCTGGCTTCGTTCTCACCATGGAACTCGTCGGCCCCAGTAAACGCACGATATGCGGTGTAGTGTTTCAAATTATGTTCGCCCTGGGAATTATGCTCTTGGCCGCTTGGGGATATCTCATTGACAATAGATTCTATTTACAAATTTTGTATGCTCTACACGCGGCTACTTTACTTCCTCATTGGCTTGTAATGGATGAATCCCCCAGGTGGCTCTGGGCGCAGGGTCGCGCGCGAGAATCTGTTGCAATAATAGAGAAAGCCTTGAGAATAAACGATTCCAATGAAACCGTAGACACTCCTGCTCTAGTATCCCATTGCAAAGCGACTTGCGCCAAATATACAGACGAACATTCAGCAGGGACGACGGATTTATTCAAAACACCCAATATGTTGAAAAAAACTTTAATCGTTTGCGGCTGTTGGTTTGCTAATTCTGTAGTATACTATGGACTCTCCCTTAATACCGGGAAGCTAAACGGTAATCCATACTTCATAATGTTTTTGATGGGAGTAGTAGAACTACCCAGTTATGTTATAATCGTTTACTTTTTAGATAGAGTAGGTCATAGAGCTCTCATTAGTACAATGATGCTGTTAGGCGGCATATCGTGTCTAATAGTAGTTGCTTTACCTCACGGATCTTCGTCAGTGACCGGTGTAGTGATGGTCGGTAAACTTTTTATATCTGGCTCATATTCGATCATCTACAAATATTCAGCGGAACTATTTCCTACTGTTGTTCGCAGCTCAGGAGTAGGACTTGGAAGCATGTGTGCGAGTGTATCGGGGGCTTTAACTCCGTTGATTAGTTTGCTTGACACGCTCAACCCTAAAATTCCAACAATAATATTTGGGTTTTTAGCACTTCTGTCTGGGTTTTCCACATTTTTACTGCCAGAAACAGTTGGCCGCAATCTTCCACAGTCTCTTGAACACGGTGAAATGTTTGGTGTTGGTGATACGTGTTTTACTAACTGTAATGGCCGGCGATTGAGTAATGACTCAGTTGATTTACCAGAAACAATGGTACCACTTGATATTATTGAGAAAAAGCCATGAAATGAGTGTGATTTGATAAATTTAGAACATGTCTGACCGAAGGCACCTGAGCTTAGGAGAGCAGTAAAAATGAAATTCCGAAAATGAAATACTTTAGTTATTGTTGCAAAATATATTGCAAAATATTTTCCCCAGTGTTTTACGAGTTTTACATAATTTTGGAATGTTTGTACATAATTTTACAATATTTTAAGTTTCTTTACGGATGGGCCCTTAATTAACTTTTTTTAACTTGTATTTTTGTGCAAGAAGACCTGTTTAGGTAATAACATTAAATTAATGTTTGATAGTAGATATAAAAATGACTATATTTACTGTGCCAAAAATCTAGTCAATATGCAACAAGGGTACACTTTTGAGACTGGATTTAAAGTATGGTAATTAGTAATATTAAGTGGCAAAGAAGATTTTTATAATTAAACATACATAGTACAATATTCAAAGAAACTACAATAAAGTTTTTTTTTTTTTCGACGTTTGTACCTTTATCAACTAATATTTTATTAACAATAATAATTTCTTGTGTTTGTACATTCGTTAAGTTTTATTCAGTACCAAAATATACTTTAGAGCTTGTCTAGCATAAGTTGAGTCATTTTTTTAAACTAAGTTAAGTTTAATTTCTAATGAAACAATAAAAAAAGTTATAAATAAAATAAAGTTTACGATATTACAAATCAGAAATTATTAATTTATAAAAGATTATGTTTTAATGATTTAACTCTACTTATATTATTGATTATATATCATCAGACCTGAATTTCTTATAATATAATATTTTTTTAACCAGTCATGTTTTTTTAAGTTTAAGTTTTAAGGAAGGAATATTCCAGAGGTAGCTAATCTCTAATACTTCATGAAACGTAACGTACCTATAGCATGTAAGTGGAAGTTATAAAAATTAAATTGTTCAATACATACGTAATTATAATGAAATTAAACAAACACTGGTGTAAATCAATAACACAATATTATATTGACTCGATCAACGAAGAGCTCATAGCAATTAAATAGATGTATTAGACAAGTCTTTGTCAAAGCCTAGTCTATATCCAAAAAGATATAAAGTATATACCGGTGAGACTGAATACTTATCATTCTTTAAATATTATATGAATAACATGTATGTATCCGTTAAATACATCACTGCCAATTTTTTTTTAATTTCCAGTCTTATAGTAATAAGTATTTGCAAGAAAGAAACTAGAACAGTTTCTATATTTTTTGAGGCTAAAGGGCCAGTTTCACCACTTCCGAATAGTTTATTCGTCAAATAAATTGTCAGTTCTTCACAGCTCTAGTGTGGGATTGACAAATAGCCTATTCGGCACTTTATTAACAATTGGTAAAACCAGCACTAAATATACTAGTACAAAAAATTTCTACTTTTGACACCTACATACAAGTTACATAACATCATCTGCTATGTATATTTTTACAACTGTATTATTATATGTATTACTTATAAGTACCTAGTTACTATCTGTTCCAAATAGGAATGAGAAGAACAATATTGTCAAAATAACCATTAATATTGAGAGACAATGATAAGTATGTTGTGCCAATGCAATATTTTATTATTTTTGAAAAATCTACCAAACTTGTTTTGTAAACGTTACTTGCACTAAATATTTTCCTTTTCAGTTAATTTTAGGTAAATTAATTATAAGTACTTAAATATATTTCTGGTTTGCAGTAATCTGCTAGTCAATTTGATTTATAAATTTTATAATGGAATTTTTAATCTATCTGCTTGAAAAATCTCTCCTATTAGAATGATTAGATAATGTCATCTTTATATAAAATTAGGGAATATCTACATTATTTACTTACAATGGTTCCAAATCATTACGTAGGTGCGACATTTTTTTCATCGTGTTTTATAAATAAACGATTTTAGACCACTTATTTATTGTTGTTTTATTCTGCTGTGGATAGATATCACATGCAAAACAGATAATATTTATATTGAAATTATCGATTACATGAATACACCCCTGTTATTGTATTGACTATCTAAGTCCGTCTTTTTTTGGATTATAGATAAGTATTATAGTTATTAAAATAAAGTAGATAGACGCCTGTTATATTTTACATAGCACTGAAAACCTGGATAAATAATACTACAAGTATCAGATGCGGTAACATTCAAAACAACTGTTATTACAAGGAATTGAATAAGCGTTATAATTCGTTCCAGATGCTGGATCGATGGAGTGGATACAAATGAATCTATAGCAGCTTGGAACTCATCAGAAATATTAGCTGCCATTCCGCAAACACCATCGGGAGCTCTTTACAACTGTTATATGTTTGATGAAAATAATCTAACTACTACTTGTTCAAAGTTTGTGTTCGACACTAGATATAGGACATCATCACGTGCCATAGAATGGAATTTAGTTTGTGATAGAAGATGGATGGGTGCATTAGCGCAAACAGTTTATATGTTAGGAGTTTTTACAGGAGCAGTTGTATTGGGAGGTATGGCTGATAAATATGGCAGAAAGACAATATTTTGTTGGTCTGGGGTATTGCAGTTAGTATTCGGGGTTTTAGTAGCATTCATACCAGAATATTGGTCCTTTTTGGTCGTAAGATTTTTATATGGAATATTCGGATCGGCTGGTTCATATATCACCGGTTTTGTATTAACTATGGAACTTGTCGGAGCTAGTAAGAGAACCGCATGTGGAGTAACGTTTCAAGCTGCTTTTGCTGGTGGAATAATGTTAGTAGCCGGATGGGGAGCACTCGTTGACAACCGGCAAATTCTGCAAGTGATTTATGGATTACACAGTCTTCTACTGATACCTCACATTTGGATAATGGATGAATCACCTCGATGGTTATGGGCTCAAGGACGTGCAAAAGAGTCCGTGAAAATAATCGAAAAGGCTTTGAAATGTAATCGATCTGAATTTACTTTGGACAGAGCAGAATTAGTATCTAAAGGAAAAGTAGAGGCTTCCAAGGGATCAAATGAGACTACTTCCGCCACGACGGCAGATCTGTTTAAGACGCCAAATTTAAGAAATAAAACATTAAATGTATGTTTCTGTTGGTTTGCTAACTCTATTGCATATTACGGACTGACGCTAAGCACAGGAAAACTAGAGGGCAACCCGTACTTAATAACTGCAATATTAGGATTCGTAGAATTGCCAAGTTACGCAGCTGTCATTTATTTCCTTGATTTATGGGGACGAAGACCTTTAATTAGTTCAATGATGCTTGTGGGAGGAGCCGCCTGTATCATTGCCACTGCCTTGCCCGCAGGAAGCACCGTTGCTACAGGAATAGTTATTGCAGGAAAATTATTTATAGCAGGCTCCTTTGCTATAATTTATAATTATTCCGCAGAACTTTTCCCTACTGTAGTTCGTAATTCAGCAATGGGTCTCGGTTCAATGTGTGCGAGGTTATCCGGTGCCTTGACGCCTTTGATTACGTTGCTAGATTCATTTAATCCCAAAATACCTGCAGTGACGTTTGGCATTGTTGCACTTATTTCCGGTTTCCTATGCCTTTTCCTACCCGAAACAATGAACCAGCCGATGCCCCAAACTATCGCTGACGGCGAGAAATTTGGGAAGGGGGACACATGCTTTACAAGTTGTATGGGTAAAAAGAGAGGTAACAAAACGTATGCAGAAGATGATAAAGCTGCCGAGGAAAGTATGGTTCCTTTAGAAGACATGACCAAGAAAGTATGATAGTAGGAATATTAGGATTACTTATCCAAAATATTACGGTTGTTCAGTTGAACAAATAAATTAAGAAATTAAAGATCCGTTGTTGTTGTAGAGTAAGAACTACAAAGTTGTGATAATAATTTTAATACATAGGTTTATGTTATATTTAATTAATAAGTGCCTAAGTATGTATCATCCTGATGTGACAATAGACTTAAGTACAAGTAACTAAGTACCTACATATTAAGTATAATAAAATGAAGTAGGAAATAACTTGTTTTATTTATAGACTAGCGGACCGTCGCGGCTTCCCACTGGTTTACTAAGGATCCCTAATTTTGAAAATATAATATAGAGTCTGGCTAATGAAAGTAGAGACTGATCTATTAATGCAAACTTTTTTCTGGCAATGTTAAAGTGAATGTCAAAGTCACGTTATTCACGTCAAATCGAGTTGTCAGTTTGTTGTCAGTGAATTTTGTGATCTTGTTTTAACGTTTCTCAGATCAGAAACATGAATAAAACTATTAAAAGCGGCGTGCGTAAGATATTGTTCTGTATGATTTTAGTCTCTACTTTCATTAGCCAGTGTGGCAAACCGAACTCTTTTTATAAATAGTTATTGTTTCCTCTTTTTCTCTATGGTGTTTTTATATTCTTTCTGTCACTCACCTTCACTTCACTTTTTCACCTTCTCACCATCATACATATTTTCTCAATATAAGTTTTCTTTATCCCTTCTTCTAACCTCTCCATCCTTAATAGCCAGACTCTAGCCTGCGTTACCCGGGGGTAATGTACCTTTCCACCGGTGAAAGAATTTTTGAAATCGGTGCAGTACTTTTTGAATATATTCGTTACAAACAAAAATACCTCTCTTCTTTCCTCTTTATAATATTAATCTATATTAACGAAATTGTAAATGTTGGTAATGCGGCCTAAAGGGCAAATAGCAAATGAAGGAGCGGGGTGCGGGTAGCAGCTAATTTTAAATAAAACTCTAGTTAAACTCAATATAATTTTATATTTACACCCAAATAATATGAATCCGAAATCACAGTAAGATTAAAAACATCGATAGAAGTTAGGTAAGTAAGTACATCCATGTTGACATTCTTAACATTAGAATAAAACTTGGTATTTATGGTCCTAAACTATTAAATGTAGCTGATAACTGTAAATTCTAGTCATTACATTGACGACATTACGTAATTATTATCTGTTGCTCATGCATGTTTATAAAGTTACGGTAAAAAAATTACTTTATGCACGTATAGCTGAGAAACTGAGAGCAGAATTTCAATATTAATTTTAAAATATAATGTAAAAATTAAATATTTTAAAATTAAAGATATTAAATTATGGCTGTCACTGTCAAAACTAAAAAAAAAAAGAGAACTTGAGACATAATGTGGAATTAACACTAAAATGTGTTTGTGCAACTGACTGTAAAACGTTTGGACCTTAAATCGTAGCTGCGGTTCTTGATCATTTTCTTTGATTCTTGGCTCATAGCATTATTTGTAGTATGTACGTTACGTATTTATGATTTTATCTGGTTGACTAGTCTCTCAAAAGAAGGTATAGTAGAATTTAAATTTTCTCCCTTAAAATTGCCTACCCCTACCCATAGCATAATCAAGTTTTAACTTATAAGCATAAATGGTCTCCATCAAGTCTCCAGGAAAAACGCGTGAATACCAATTAACATGGTATAGGTAGGTACTATTAAAATATAAAAAAAACAAGCTCTCTACAATTCTTCTAATCTCAAAAGTAAATTATTTTCATTACCTATAACACTAATTTTGCTAGTTGCAAAAATAATTTATTTATTTACACCTACATGTTCTTTAACGCTTACTAGGTGACAATTTCACAAAGGTATCACAAAATTTTTAGTTGGTTATCCTAAATGCACAATGAATTGAGATAGAGAAACAATACGAGATATAACAAAACAAAATTCTAGGACTAAACGCAAAGGCCATGTTTCACAATCAGTGGTTAACGATAACTAACATTATATTGTTTAGTAAACCTTGTTAAACATAGTAATAATTCTAACATTATATTGTTGGTATTAAACCTTGTTAAACATAGTAATAATTAAATGATTACCATTGACTAATCATATCAGGATTAGTCCTGAAAAATAAGGAACATGTTTTTATTATTAATTATTACAATAGTTATAATATAATGCAGGTGTATTTTAATTATTTAATTTCATAAAAAGTGTAGGTTGATGGCAATGGATGATAATATATTTTAGACCTAGGATTAAAAATCCTTAATAACACTATTTTCTTATAAATGATGCAAATACCTTGTCATATTTAACATAGATTGGGCTAACGATTTCAAACCAAAACAAAACAATTTGTAAGGATATCATCAATAAATTAGAAACATCAATATTATTCAATACCCAAATATGGGTGTCACAACAAGAATTTAGACGGATATTTTAGACAAAATAATATTACTTTGCACAGCACATAATTATAAATTAGCTCTAGATTATCATACCATCATAAAAATCCATTCATTTTTGCTTGGATATGATGAAGTCCCAAAGGACAGGCAGAACGGGCTAGATTTGGAGGAGGCTTATACCCTAAAGGGGTCTATGTCACAGGAACTAACCATAACTAAACTAGATTAAGAAAAACAACTAACAGCACCAACAATACATTTGAAAAATATTTTTGTGATTCGTAAAAAAAAGCTATACACGTCATACACCATTGACTACAAATCATGACATTATTTGAGATGTTATTGTCAAAATTTGTTTATAACTTGGCAAATTTTCTTGCTTTCTGCAATTGGTGTCAACTGCAGGCAGGTTATCTGGTCTCAGTGTTTTCATGCGATCTGACTGTCACTGACTTGCCAAGTAAGAATGAATGGACCATATTTACACTACCTATAATTAAATAGGCAGCATAGTGAAACCTTTAATTTTTGTTTTATGCTGTAGGTACCACACATAAATTGGAATAACACAAAGTATGAAGATTATGATAATGAATGCAATTAGAATTTCACAAAATTTCTACTCTATATAAATATATACTTAACAGAATGCCTACATATTAGTGAGTAAAATTTGGACAGTGTTTATCCCACAACTACAATTTTGGGTCCAGCTAATCATGATTGAATGGTTTGAAAACACCACCATTGAGCAACTTAGATTGTTGTCTGATATGTTACCTAGTATTTAACCATTAATGTTAAAACACATTTAAAATGTTACAAGAGTAACAATAAATTAAATCTCTTTTTCATGTACATTATAATAAAATGTTGAAAAATCTTTGGTAAATTTATATATCTAGGCATTCAGCAGATTCTCCAGTGATAACAGATTTATTACCATACAATATTATTTTAAATCATTATCATTTAAATAGCAATGAGACACCTCCATAAGAATATAGTAACATAAATAATTAGCATTAACATAAAGCAACTTTTATGTTATCCATTTTAAGATAAAATATAGCACCAATTTAATTTTAATATAAACTAAAACCTATTAAGCAAAATCTACTAAAAAGCCTACTATTTTCAATAAAAGTTGAATAATGGTGTAATTCCATGTGGAATCATTTAAGTATGTCACTGGATGCTTTTGGCATCTTAGGTTACCAAATTGACATGTTAAATTAAAAGCATTCATATTTAACTCTTCTATTCATAAATTCTCTAAATTCGTTAAAAAGGCTATCAATAATCCGGACAACGAGTATGAGGAATTGAGTGACCATGCAATTGTGGACCATTGTCCACTGACAATGCAGCATGAACAATGATGGCCGGCTGAGTGGGCGTCGGTGCGTGCAGCTCATGGCTCTCGCCTGGCGCCAGGCTTGCCAGAGCAGCCAGGAGGTCATGGTTCACCAGCGGCTCACCCTCTTCTCGTGGCTCCCACCCCACTGGAGGACTAGACGGAGGTGAGATCAGGAACTGTTTCACTGGGGCGGGTGGTCGCAAGTTCTTAAAGGAGACCGGCGTCACCGGCTGCGCGAAGTAACAATTAATGCACGAATCATGAAACTGATATTGGTGAAGTTGAACACGGGCATTGGCCGCAGCTAGAGGGCTGTCGTAATTCACACGTAAACGTTTGAAACTGCGAAGCCACTGAAACGTAACAGTATCCGAAAACGTACGAAAGAGATCTTCCAAATCTTTCTTCAATTTTTCGTCAGCGAACACGTCGCTATGTATGTTTGTGACAATAACAGATTTTGGTATATCATCAAAGTCATCCACTTCGTCGGCGTCGTCGCTCTCATGTTCTAAATTGGCAATATTGGGGTGAACATTGGGCATGCCATCTTCTGCATTAATGTAAACGTCGTCTTCTTGGAAAGGTTCGTCTTCCTCTTTATGAGCCATTATGCAACAGTGACAAATACTAATCAACAAAACACTTAATATGAAATTTAAATATAATTGTCAACACGGGTATCACATAATAATATTATAGATATTACTGTTTTACGATGTTAATCGATTAACAAGTTTTAATAACAAATTTGGACAGCAGCTGTCAGTCAGTCATGTCATACGTCACTCCAATTTTTTGGCAATCGGACTTCAGACGAAGATTCAATTGTGCCATCTTCAAGTTATGATTGTGTACGTAAAGTATTCATGCCATCTCGACTCAGTATACAGTCTCTGAGACAAGACGCCCCGAAGAAAGACGATAGTAAAATTTCTTCAGTGAAGGCGGATTTTGAAGTCAACACGATAGAGTGCACTTTTAGTACCGATCTAACCCAAATCACTTTCCGACCCAAATCACTATGCACTTTGTTTGCTTCACACTTTCACACAGTATCAATAATAAGAATCAAATCAAACGCTGAAACACACATAATTTTTTCTAATCACGAGCCCAAGTGCCTCGTCCTACACGAGCAAAACATGAAAGAAAAATGAAAACATTCACAAGCATAACTTGAAGATGGCACAATGGAATCTTCGTCTGAAGTCTGATTGCCAAACAAAAGGAAAAAAAAAAAACGTTATCGTATTCGTAGTTGGCGCCAAAATTCTAAAGGGCCCCATATACGGTGCGATCCGTCTGTACGATCCGTCGCATCAGACCGATCGTAACGACGAATCGATAGTGTATGTTCAGATCGTTAACGATTTACTTCATCGAACACGATATCGCAGATAGATCGCAACAAAAACCCTTGCGATTTGATGCGATCATGAATATCGTAACGATGAATCGACAGTGTATGGCTCTTTACGATCAACGATTCGAGTTTCAAACAAGTAAATGATCGATCGTTGCGACCGATCGTTGCGACCGATCGTTGCGACCGATCGTTTCGTGTATGTCGTCATTTTTGTTGCGATCAATCGTCACGATTTGCATCAGATCGATCGTACAGACGGATCGTACCGTATATGGGGCCCTTTACGATCAACGATTCGATTTTGTCTCATTTTGACGCCGGACGCCGCACGGAACACTCGTTGGAGTAATGACGATCTAATCGAATTCATAGAATTATTTAGAGAGCAGGAGCCGTTATGGAAGACTAAGCATAAAGACTATCTTATTAATGTAAAGAGGACTGTATGTTACGGAGTACTTTTAGAAATAAATAGAAAAATAGACAATATTGCAGACTTAAATACAGTTTAAAAAAAAATTAATAACCTAAGAACATTTTCCATTTATGGGGCACGTATTAAATTATTTAAACACGTCTTTATCCTTCAGTTTCAAACAAGTAAATGATCGATCGTTGCGACCGATCGTTTCGTGTATGTGCGTCATTTTTGTTGCGATCAATCGTCACGATTTGCATCAGATCGATCGTACAGACAGATCGTACAGTATATGGGGCCATTTGTTTCAATATATTTTGTTTCATGGTCCAATAAACTTAGCACTATTTTTGGAACATCCTGGCAATCTAGCTATCTAGCACTTTTAGGGACTTTTTCATTTAGCACCTGCCCGTGTTATTAGCTTAGAGAAAGGATGAATAGAGGCGACACGGTAGGAGTGAGCGAGATGAGTAAATACAATATTCCCAAGGCCAAAAAGAGCTAGAGAAACATTTTTTGTCCTTATCGACGTATACTATTTTTTTGCTGGGCACAGTCGCTAACTGTGCCCAGCTAACGAGAGCGGTTTTCTATAATTCTCAAAATCTGAATTTTCAGGGTGAAAACAAGGTGAAAACTGTAATCTGTGATTGACTTTATGTGTTTTTGCGTTCATAGACTATGGTGCATTGTAGTGTTTTAGGCTGCAATAGCCGCAGTGAACGTAAAATCGACAACATAACCTTTCATTCGTAAGTACACTATTTAGACTTTATTTCGGCCCTAATTGATAAAAATGAATACAGATAATATTTATTAAGGCTCAAATGACGGCTTCAATGTACAGAAATAACGAAATAAAACGTAAATGTTCAAGAAAATAATCGTATTTTGTAGTATTATACACCCAAATTAAGTAGGTAAGTAAAATGAAGCCAGGCGGCCACTTTCCTGGTCTCCTAAATTTAGTCGGGTACCACGCGTATTGGGGATACCAGCAATTTACTTGAATTTACCCATGTAATATTACCCACAATTGAGGTAAAATAGTGACAACCTAAATTAAAAATAATATCTATTTAAAACAAGCTTGTACAGACGAGAAACCCCCCCCCACACATATAGTTTTTAACCGAATTCAAAAAAAGAGGAGGTTCTAAGTTTCACTGTGTATTTTTTTTGTATGTCCGCCGATTACTCCGTCGATTTTTTACCGATTTTCTTAATCTTTTTTTTTTCGAAAGTGCATATCCCAACTTGGTCCCATTGTCACCAAATCAGGATCTGATGATGGGATCCCAGGTAAATCGAGGGCAACCCTCAGATTCTATAAGCATGTACAACGCGTTACTTATATTTTCGTAAGCTATTTATTTATTTACGTCTGGAAGTCATCATCCCATGTTGGTGAGGTGATGATGGAAGGTACAACTCCTAAACGGATAGGAGTTAGAGCATAATTCTTTAAGTATTGTAGGTATGGATTAGACCATTTGTTTTTTTTTCCATCATCACTTGTCACAAAGTCAGAATCTGATGATGGGATCCCAGATGATCGAGGGCAACTCTAAAATTTGATAGGCACGTACAATGTGTTACTTTACTTATGTTTTCGTAAGCTGTTCATGTATTTACGCCTGAATTCGTATCAATGTTAACAACAAACAAGTATAAATCGAAGTCTCAATATATTGATGATTATAAGAAAAAATACATCGCAAATCATCAATAGTCCTATTAGTTTTTAAAAAGCTATTATATAAAAATATAAAAAAAACATGGGGTAAATCATGGGGTAATATTCTCTTTTCTGGTAACACTACGTAATCAATGTACTTTGTTTCTCTCCCTTACGGGTATACGCCTGATGACAACTCTATTTATCCTTTCTCTAAGGTTATTAGAGTTGGCATGGCAACCCTGCATGAGAACTGTCATGCATGTCAGATCAATTCAATAAGCTTGCTGTAGGATTTTGTTGGCGCCAACTACAATAGCGTCCACTTGGGCTCGTGATTAGAAATTTAATTTTTGTGTGTTTCTGCGTTTGATTCATAGTATTGATAGTGTAATGTGAAGCAAACATTGGTTATAGTACATATTGATTGAGGTTTGTGATCAGGAACCTATTAAAAGTGCATTATCGTGTTGACTTCAAAATCCGTATTTTCTGAAGAAATTTTGCTATCATCTTTCTTCGGGGCGTCTTGACTCAGAGACTGTATACTGAGTCAAGAATGTCAGGATAGCATGAACTCGCTGCGTTGAATTACTTATAAATTTACTTATGACTTGGCTGTATGAGCTCGAAGCCCTTTGCCTGCTCTAGAGCGAAGAATACAAAAAAAAAAAAAAAAAAAAAGCTTGCTGTATTGGTCTGTCATTTCATTTTACGTTCCAATTATATTTATTAAATTTATGCTCCTTATTTTCTTCCTGTAACGAGTATAATTACATCCTATTTTAAACAGTGCAGTGATTCTAGTTCAGGGAATCTTTTGAAACAGTTTGCACAGTACTGAAAATAAGAATGGCGGGACTGGAGTCAATGGTTGTTGAAGAAATAAAAACAACAGAAAAGCCGGTTGATAGAGAGAAGGTAATATCGGCGACGATGTCATTGAATCGTAATTCCGGTCAGCCACATGCATAGGTTTGAAGTTAAAGTAACCATCTTTTTATTTGTTTCAGACATGCCCATTATTATTGCGAGTGTTTTGTTCTACTGGTCGCCACAACTCATCCGGAGATTATGCTAGGGGTAATGTGCCTCAAAATGAATTGCAAATCTACACGTGGATGGACGCTACTCTCAGAGAACTCACTGGTCTTGTCAAAGAGGTAAACCCTGAGACACGTCGTAAAGGCACTTACTTTGATTTTGCCATTGTCTATCCGGACATGAGGTCGCCTACTTATAGAATGAGAGAAATTGGTGTTACATGTTCAGGACAGCGTGGAGGTGACGATAATAAAACTCTATCGCAAGTGAAATTCCAAGTTGGTTATTACCTTGATATATCCATAACTCCACCAAATCGAATGCCTCCACCTATGAGGCGTCCTCAACCGTACGTGAATAATCGTCCATATTGAGTGAAGTTAATGATAATATTGCTATTTAGTAAATAAAATATTTTTAAATCAAAATTTTTTATTTTAAATCTATTAGCCATTTTTGTAATTTAGATTAAACTAGTGAAACCTGCGCAAATTCGTATGCGGTATTTATTAATGCTCAGCAGCGCCATCTATATCAGAATTTAGGAGAAATCCTAAGGGAATCGCTTACTTTTCGGGATAAAAAGTGCCCTATGTGTTAATCCAAGGTATCAGCTACCTACCTATATAACAAATATAAAAATTGGCCCAGCCATTTGAGTGTGAAAAAGTAACAAACATACAACTTTCGCCTCTATAATATTAGTAGGATTAACACTTCGGGTAGAACTCTACAATTACTTTAATTGTTATGAACTCTTTCTATGCAACGTTGTGGTTAAAAATATTTCAAATTGATGAATGTAGTCCTATTACAGGACCCGTTACACTGTCTGGGTAAGAGTTAAAACTAGTTCCTGCTGTTTATTCCACAATGTGATCTGGTTTCAAGTTAAACAACTGCTTGAGCTAAAAGTACTGCACAATGTATCAATCAGATATTTTATGTGATTCTTGCTGTTGGTGTTTACTTAAGATTAACGGGTGTCCATGACTTGAAGATTAGCATGTGTCCATGTGTTGTCTTTCACACAAAAAAGAGATGCAGATATTTAATTTAAAACTAAAGTTTCAGAAAACGAATGGGTCGTATTGAAAATACTTTTAATGTTGGATAGCCCATTAATTGAACAAGGCTGTATAGCACCACACATATGAAGTGCGTGGGTCAGCTTGTTTGTAGAATAATATATGGATTACATAGGTTATTTTATTAAATAATAACAAAATACTACTTATTTGTTGTATGTTTATTTTCACACCTCCTTCATCAGTCAAAGCTCATGAATAATGAACACCTATGGGATGGTAATGCTTATCACTACATGACAAGATAACGATAACGTCCTTATAATTAGATTTTTCTAAAATAAATATAATATCTATAATCCTAATTATTTACAGGTGACCTGAATGGTCTTCTGGATTTCTTACCCATGGCGGCGAGATCAATGGTAATACCATTGGGTAATACAGCTTTATTCTCTTGATAATCTATAAAACCTTTCTCTTCCTTTTCCTCCTTCGTTTTGTCACATAGAATGCCAGTCTCATAGTTGTACTCACGCTTTAGACCATCGGGATCAACATATCCGTACTTGCCGCGAGTGACACAATCTACACCAATCGTCTCTTCTTTGAAAGATCCATCATCGTTTTCGAAACCCCAAGTAATACTGCCATCTTCGTTTTCTTCTCTGTATTTGCGAATAATTTGCGCTACGGGTTTTTTCTCCCTAGAGTTGGCAGGAGTATATCTTTGAGCAGGAGCGTTCTTCACAGGGGCGCGAATAGGTTCCTGTGGTCTTGAATATTGCCTCACTGGTTGGATTGGTTCGTTATCGTCTTCCACGAAGGGTTTAGGTTCGGGCCTGAACACCGGTCGTTGTGGTCTGCTTGATAGAGGTTGAAGTCTGACGGGCTGAGGCTTAGCAGGTTCATTCCGTATTGGGTTGAAAACTTGAGGTGGTATCAGTGGTCTGTATTGCGTAGGTCTGATAGTGTCCAATTTTGGCAGTGAAGGTGTCGATTGTTGGAATTGTGCTGGATTAAAGATAATTGGAGGTTTTGGCTGGGATGTTGTTGTTATATCGAAGAAATCATTTTGTGGTTCAGGTGTTGAGAATAAGTTTGGAGAGAACGCCGTAGGGGTGTTGATGTCTATGTCATCTTCTGGTTCTTCGGTTACAGGCTTCGTAGGCTCGTCAATGAATTGCAAGCTTGGTCGCGGTGACGCGTCTACAGATTTGAAAGACGGCCTTCCCAGGCCGGGTCTCCTTATCCTGGTTGCTGCTCCAGGGACTGGACCTTGTATCCTACCCTGACGAAATCCTCCCCTTGAACCTCCAAGTTGTACGGCTCCAGGGATTTGCAGTCTTTGTGGTATGGGTCCGTCGAATTGAGCATAAGCTGTGACCGCGCACAGCATACATATCTGGAATAAATAAAAATATTATTGTTAAAATATTTATTGTCGGTGTCTTTCTAATTTATCGGTCGGATGGAAAACCATGTTTCTGTTGTGATCAAGCGTCTATTAAGTATTAATAACTGTGAATATAGGTAACTATGTGATACAAGCACAGTGCCGGTCAGGATCAGACAGGGTTAAGATATTTCTAAGGAATTTAACGGTGTGCAATAGCAATATTAAACAACGTAGCGCCATCTGTTGGCCGATAGCCCATCCCATACAGCGCCCTCTATAGTAGAAAAAATATTTTCCCATTGGAATGACATACTTTCACGGGATAAAAAGTAGCCTATGTTGGGCTCTGTACCCCTGACAATATTTATACAAATTCTCATAATGATAGCCGTGAAGAAATAACAAACAAACAAACTTACTTTCTCATTTATAATATAGTATGATGATGTGATTACTTCCTGCTTATACGATGAAGTAGTACTTAATTTTGTAGATACGATAATGCTAATATCCCGAAACGGTTGCAAATATGAGTTGTAGGATACTTAAACTCTCGTTATTATTTCGATAATTGAAAACTAATATCTTTATTGGATACACCTAATGATAGTTAAATGAGTAATTCCTATGTTTACGTAAACATTAACTAGATAAGATTTTCTTTCAAATTATGGCATTATGATTCGTTACTGCAATTTACATATTTGGTTTTAATTGCTCTACGGCGGATTTACCTAGTCACTGTATCGTTAAGGTCTGATGTTGAGAAATTGAAGTTGTAGAGGCGGTAACTCTGGTTGACTTGTAAGTATATTGTCGCAACCCACAATTCATGCAAATGGTTCGTACCTACTCTACTTTCGGAAATCGACCATGTCGTAACGTAACTTTGTGCTTATGTGCGCACAGCACGTCACAGATGTATTTTATTTAAGTATGTAAGTATATAAACATATTATTGTTTTCGCTTACTGTGAAATCGAATGTAACTTAAAGAATATACGTGAATCGCTTTAAAATTTCATGTAATGCATGCTATGACTACTATATTGTTATATTACGCAAATTGTTTTATGATTGTTTAGTTTTTCATATAAGTAATATTTGATTGATAAACATTATAAACAGTTGATTTTTACTTCAAACTTTTATAGGTACTGTTTTGTTAACAAGTAATATTCGTATCTAGACAAATATGAATTCGCAAGATTTCAAAATTTGGATATATGTAATTGTGTTAGGTAGGTATGGTATTTTTAATATAAAAGGCAATATGATAATTTTTTGTATAATTGTAGCAATTATTTTGCGGATAAAGTTCGCAACTGAAAGTGAAAAGGACGCCCGGAGCTATGCAATTTAAAATACTTCCGCAATTCAAGGCGACATTGGAACGGCTACTGGCCTGCACCACAGATGAGGTAATGAGGCCGATAAGAACCGGTAAAATAGAGCATTCCTGATTGTAAAAATGTAGTCGGCCTCCTAAATAGCTGAACGCTACACTGAACTCCAGTGTCTTGTCAATCTAATGCTCTTGACACTCAAAAGCTTACGAATCTCATTACGTCAAATTAATTCGATAGAGCTTATACTCAAATACGTACTCGATGACTCAAGTACTCAAGTGAGCAACTACTATTTAAGAGGTCGTATGGTACTGCACCGTCTAGTTAAAATATGCGGAAATAATTATTTACAACAACAAAATAAGGCAGCGTTTAATTTTAAATAACATGCGACGAGAAATTGTCGGCATCGGCAGTTCTGTCTGACAGCAACTTGAAAATTTAGACTACATAGCAAGTGACTTGCTACAGATTGCACGAAAGGTCCTGCGAGTGCGAGTGCAATAAATTGCAGGAATTTCCATGTTACGTAAACAATATTGCAATAACTTGCGCGAGGTCTTCTACGAGAAAAAGCAAATGTAAACGCGGGCTAAGAATACATTTCTCTAAACTAACAAATTGAGACCTTAACCTTGCAAAGGTCTCTTGGACCTTGTTGCACCTTGTCTATCTGTGATATATTTCATACGATACAAATAGGTATTAGCATAATACATTTGTGGACTGGTACTGGCTGAAATTATAATGATATTACAGTCATTATGGTCACCACTGGTCACTTTATCCCTTACGTTTTGCATCCTAATGTCTAGTGATTCTTAAATTTTACAGGATAACAGAACTTAACAGTCGAATTGCTACATGTTAATTTCACTTTTAAATAAAACTAGGTGCTTGCTTAGTAAGTAGTATTTTTAATTAGTCATATGTAAATAAAATAATAAATTCATATATTTCTTCGGCTTGCGACATTAATTTAAAATAAGTAATCGTAAACTTAAATTACTTATGTAAAATGTTTCGTTGTTTTGTGCTATGGAAAGTTGCACATGTTTATTTAAATTATGTAATCTACTGGATTCTTTAATAATTGTAATTAATTACTAGCTCCTATAAGCGATTTTGCGTGATCTTTTTAAACGGAATATCACCTTGTAAAATTGATATCACTTTTTAATGCCTGTCATTATAAATTTTAGTTGAGCGATAAAAAGCACACGTCAGATTAACAGTGAATGTCAAGATAATATTCCTGGACAAATTTACACAGCGCCATCTAGACCCAAACTAATCAAAGCTTTTACTATGAGTACCAAGTAGCTTGTAAAAATGCATAGATACTTTTTTTTTTTTAATAAATACAAATTAAGTAAGTATACATAGAAAATATCCACATATATTTTTGTCTAGTGCGGGATTCATCCCCATAACCTCTGTGATAAAGTAGTCAGTCTAGCCACTCGACCACTGGATCTGTCAAAGTATCACATAAAAATAACGACCGATCCGCGCCGCGTTTAGTGTGTAATCGTCCATATAAATATAGGGAATACAGTCGTGCCTCGTCGCTCTCATCAGCTGCATGTTTCTATCTTGAGTTGTTTTTATGTATTTGATAAAGTTATTTCGTTTGTTCAGTAGACTCAATCATAAAAAAAAGATTAGCGAAGTGTCAAGGGTAAATAACAATATGACATCTCTCCTAATCTCCATAATTTCCTATCTGTTAACAATAGGCAACTAAGTGGAACGTGAGATTTGTTTCTATCGAATAGTAAGATATTTTTCATGGTGTTACTTGAAATAAAAAAGTATGTACTTAAATGCATTAAAATACAAAATGTATTTTTATAGAACTCATAAATATTTCAAATGTACGTTCGTTGATATAACTCTACGTATTATTTACTTCCTTGATTTAAAAGTATATTTTCTTGTTTTACATAGAAACATTGCTGACGGAAGGTATTAATTAAGAAAGACATGTAAAGCAAGCCTTAAAATACATGTCATTAACGCCTGGCCTATGTTTGAAGGTCTATTAACTTGTGGAATGCTATTAGAACTGGTCCAATGCGAAAGTAAAAAATATAAGATTAATTAACTTGTGAAAAAAAAAACGAATGTAACACTAATAACAATTATAAATTATTAAAAACTACTACCAAACTTTGAAACGTTTGCGGGAAGGCTATATCCAGAGTGGGTGAGATGATGGCTACGACATTATTTTAAATCTTCAAAAATATCAAAATTTTGTGACTACGGTCGCGATGAACTAAAAATATTATCTAAGTACATATATAATATATAAATAAAGATTTCGAAATGCTTAATCTTCACAATAGCAAACGCGAGAGGGCGCCGCGGGCGGGTCGTGGTGGCGGCGCGGCGTAGGCTCGCCTCGTTGAAGTCTTTTGTAAGGCGCTACGATTGTCATTAGATAATAGGCGAAGTGGGTAGAAAAAACTATTATCCATTTATTACGCTTAATTAACTCGACGCATAATAAGGTTTAACAGGTTATTTACACAGCTCATACACGCATTTTCAGTGTTGGAGCGTAACATTTTTTTATAGTTAATTTGAGTTTTTTTTTAATTGGACAAGTTTAAGCAGAAATTAAACAAGTTAAATTGAACAATTTTCCGCAGAATTGTGTATTCAACAAGTTCATGCAGAATTTACTGTTTTTTTTTAAAGAACTTTTAGACAATTTGTGCACCAAACCAATTTTCGTAGTACATAGTATAAATAAAATATAGCTGAATACCGTATACTTATAAAATGTTATTCATTTAGGGACAATGATACACAGAAAAAAATCTGATCGAAAGAGTGATAGCATTTTTATCAGAAAATAACTTTCTACGCATTCAACTCATTAGAAAAAAATGTTACTAACGAGTTAGTACTTAGTTAATACATTTTTTATGTTTACGGACGCGGGCAATCAAGCATAAGCGTATGATACATGATACAATATACGATACATAATTATAATATTTGTTGCAAAATTTTAAATATATTATTACATGTTTTTGTCATATAAATATGCTTTTTGAAATGGAGACTTTAAAATAAATGAGCAGAACGTTTGATTTTCTTTTAAATTATGCCAATAGAAAATTTTGAAAATGAAATTAATAGATGATTTTCGGCGCACAAACAATTTCTTTTTTATTTATTTCTCGATAGATTTTTTTTTATTTTGTTTCTACGAGCTGTTTTAAGTACTCTTTATTTTTAAAAATGCTCATGAGCTTAGCTTAATTTCTTAAGTTAATGATAGATTAAAGGTACTATTAGTACAATAGTTTACAATAGCCTTTAAGATATGTGTGAATAAAGTTTGCCTTCGCTTACGGACCTACTTACTAACGAACAAGAATTAGATTTCCTAAGCGATAATATCATGATTTTTCTAAATTGCACCAGTTATGATATTAACGAGATAATGGTTTCAATTGTTGCCCAAGATTTTTATTAAGTTAGAAATTATTTTAAGTTCTTTTTTTGTTATGTTTAAGCAAAATAACAGATTTTGCTTACAAAATAAATTCTTATCATTACAAAACAACTTTGTATGTAATTTGCCATGAAAATGTCTGACTGGTCATAAAAATTCAGTTCCCACACATTTAGCTAAATTTGGACATCGACCAACACCGATATTGCAGACAAGTCAATTTATAAAATGTTATTGCAGTGAACTGGTACAATTTAATAGCGAAATAGTGCAAGTTACGCACACTTACGCCCCTATCTGGTAGCTAAGCCAGTTAGTAATAACTAGCCGGTAACGTAACCGACAAAGTATTTGTCAGAGACTTGCATGATTTACGTAATTGAATAGTTAATATGACAACAGGTTTGCCAAATAATGCTTTCGCGCTAAACAATTAGTTCCGCCTTATGAATTAAGAAGGGCGTATTTTTTGTATGTCGAAAGGTTATCAACTACAAGATTTGTGGCGAGTGTACTAAAATAACTTGTCAGCTCACGACTGCCTTCCAAGGTTGGCGCGTAACCGATACCCACGTAGACCGCTGCTGTGCTGCCGACCTGGATTCGATTTATATAATATCTATATATCGATCGGAATGCAAGTGCTCACTCCAGTGTTGCTACGTAAAGCAAATTATGTTTACAACTCGGTTTGTCTAACTTTCACAATCTAGTGTCCTTACTTTAAAATTTTACATTATTTTTTACAGCTTGCAATTTATGGACCATTGTTTAAGCCTGTTTTAATTTAAGTTCTTTCATTTTCTAATTTTATGCTAGAGCTATATGCTATATATATATACTATGTAATACATAGTATTGTATACATAGTATGAATATGCTATAAGTAGTCTGATGTATGTTCGAGTGAAACAGTAAATTAATGCTTGCTTATTTATATTGGGGATGAAGTATTAAAAATGCATCATAATCAAGGCAAAATAAGTAAGTGTTATTGAAAAGTAAACATATAAATAAATATTAGGCAGTTACTATTATGTAACCATGAAAAATTAAAAAGATGGGTGATGAATTAGGTAATGAAATTATAACAAATGATGATCCAAAAGTGAATTGTGATAGAATGAAAGTGCAGAAAGTGTAATGCCCTTCAGGAGGTGTCACTTATACTCACCAGTAGTGTACGCATGGTGTCCCGCGGCACGTCACTAGCACGTCGCGAACAAACAACAAATAAAGGAAACACCTCCCGCGCAAGCTTTAAGAGGTCGCCCACTCTCGCCCTGTGCCCGACGCGACTGCCATACCTTATTGCAAGGTGACTGACTATGAACGTACCCCGCGATATACTCACCGTTCATGAAGTGCACTTACTACATAAATCGGTTGCATACCCGCGAGGATACCGCTAAACGAACTATAATTAATTTAAATTCGAATGTTTTCGTATTCTTCACCACTACCCCACTACTATGCTTTTATGGTTTAATTATTCTTATTTAAGCGTAATAATTATGTATAAATAATTTTAATAACTTTCTTATGCGTCGTGTGTTCCGAAAGTACTTATCATCTGGAATTAGTTATCGCTTATTGTAAACTGACTTGCGGAACTTTCGTGATATAGCCCATAGATTAATATTGTGTGATGTAGCCTAAGGCCCTTCATCGATAAATGCGTAAACCGTAAAACTAAATTTATTTCGGACTATTATTAGTTCTTGATTACCGCCTTTAATCAATCAAACAAACAAGTCTTCAGTTTTACAATGTTAGTATGTATAAAGCTAGATAATATTATCAACTGTTTATTTCTTGATTATGCAGGCTCTACGATTGAAGTGCCAGCGATAACTTTGTGTAGTAGAATAATTCCATAATTTAGTGGTTCATACTCACTGCCTTAGACTGGCTAACTTTGGAATTAGAGATTATCTGTGTATTCGAATAAATACTTATTAAAGACTTAACCCTCAAAACCTTCTGTACCGACAAAGGGCGTGACGTAACACATCCGATTCGTCTCGTCACAAGTTGGGCATTGTACTTTTTCGATTTGTAATTCAATCGAAATGCCTGCAGCATGTTATATGTCAGATGTCGCAATAGCTTCGAAACTTTTTACCTTTAGTGGCTTAAATGAGATTGTATAACAATTATTTAATTTACCTTACAGATGTTGCTTCTTATGGCAACTTTTCAAGAGGGCTAATTCCATTGTTGGTTTTCATGGGAATTTTAATTGATCTAAGTACGGAAATGTAGAATTTTTTAGCTTCATTTAGAGCTACAAATCTATGCAATTGGATTTTACAAACTTACAAACTATATTGTTTTCGTTGACCGTTCAGGTTTCTGTTTTTAACACATGTCATGATAAAAAAAGTAGAAGCTCGGTGGTGTCGCCGTGTGGGACATAATGTCCATTCCCCGATGTTTATCTCTAATATTACGTGTCCGTTAGTTATGTAGTTCCTTCTTTTAGTTCGTTGCAGGATGCATTTAGGCTATTACATCAGTGTTTTGCGGTGTAAGAAGTCTGGTCACGCAGACTCAGGAAAGTATATCGACGATCGACAGCATCACAACGCTCAGTGCGAGCGTACGAGTGAGAGTTTATTCTGCAACAAAAATATATTAAAACAGTATGTATTACAAGGAAATCCTCTTTTTAAAGATTTACCTTATAGCATCTTTAACTAGTAGAATACCTGCAACTTTTTTTAAATCACCTTTTTTTGTTTTTTGTCAGGAAAAATGCATTACTGCATGTCCCGCCACTTGGGGAAGAAAGTTATTTTCGAATATACCACTGCGTAGAGGAGGGTTCTCAATGATTGAAATAATTTTATGAAATACTAGCGAAACCCGCGCAACTTCTACCCCCGCAACTATCCCGCTTTCCCGTGGGAAGCTTTGGAATGTATACAACCTTCAACCTTAAAACCTTCCTCTTGAATTACTTTATCTATTAAAAAAAAAAAACAATCCGTTGCGTAGTTTTAAAGATATAAGCATACATAGGAACAGACAGACAGCGGGAAGCGACTTCATTTTATACTATGTGAAGGTTTGATCCCTGATACATTTCAATTTTATATTAGTTACTAAAATATTCAATATCTGTTTAAGATCAGTCTTTACTACTCTATTGCATTATTGTAACTTATATTTTTGTTTGCATACAATAGTTCATTCCCCGCGGTAGTCCGGGCATCGCGGGTAGACATCGAAAGTACTAAAAATTTGATTGTAATTCTTCACTTTCTAAACGTTTTCCTAATTAATAAAGGAATTAATAAAAAATTGCAATTATGGAATATTTTTCATATATTTTTATGATGTCTATAAATTGTAGATACATTAGAAGTTTACTATTTAAAATGACATAGTAATAAGGCATTATGTGTACATATTAAGTAGGTATATTTTTCCTTTATATATAACTCTGCATTTTTGTTTGTCAGAGGACATAGAGCAGAGTTTGTAGATGGTACCTGATGGTAAGGAAAATCGCTGTTCACGTTTACCCCAGATAAGTTTACATTGGTGCTAATTCTATTGTACATTTAACTAGAATAAACTAATTTTGACAGGACCAAAGGTGTTGTTGTCCTTCCTTGGTTTACACTTAGTGACAAGGATTGCAACACTTCTAGTCCTGTCAAAATTAGTTTAGTTAAATATACAACAGAATTAGCATCATTGTCCGGTTTCAAATGCAAATAGAGAAAATATAAAAATAAAAGATAGAGAGATAGGAAGCCATTTGTAATAAGTTAGGTTTCAAGAGTTCATTGACCACGA
Organism: Endotricha flammealis; assembly: GCA_905163395.2. NCBI lineage: Eukaryota > Metazoa > Arthropoda > Insecta > Lepidoptera > Pyralidae > Endotricha > Endotricha flammealis. Next base: position 7,006,922 of record LR990863.1, on the reverse strand, counting down.
CCAGCTATATTAAGAGAAACTTTATACATAGAAAAAAATATAGATAAATGCAATGTCCGCAACCTCATAAGCAAGCTCTAATGCTTGTCAGGAGTTGCGGGCAAGCAGCACCGTTAGCCGCCCTGTATCGCCTTTTCAATGGCTCGTTTTAGATTCGACACGTACTCTATTTGTTGCCACAATAGGACCTGTTTCGGGGTCATATTCATGCAGGTTAAATACTCCTATTTAAGTATGCATTGATGTCAGCAGTATCACAGGTTAATGACCACTAACTCAAATCATTATCTGAAAAGTTTCGTGAATACTTTGATTGATTTTGTACGGATATATTCAATTTAAATAAATTACCTACTTAATGTTAATTACACTGTAAGAAGGATGAGAGATTTTCATTTTAGCATAGTAAAACAATTAACGTGGCAAGTGTTTGTTCACCAAATAACATATTTGGAATGGTAGAGCATTAAAATGCCCTAGCTCGACCGGAGAAGCACCACCGTCTCAAATATCGGCGTGAAGCAGCAATGCTTTTCGCTCAGTGAGTGTGAAATCCGATATACCTTTCCTTTCTCCTTTTTCTCGTCCCTCTCCTTCTCTCCTTATATCTTTTCTTGTAGTGGGCAACGCATTGTTAGCGCTTCTAATGTTACTGATGTGCTGATGTTCATAGGCAGTGGTAGGTAACCATTTTTCCACTAAGCCCGATTATTTTTTTGTTTGCCAGGTGTCATGGTTCGTTAAAACCTTCGGCTATTAAAACACTTTTTTCAAAGATTAATGATGATTTATTGAATAAAATAAAACATAAAGAAATTTATTACTTACTATTTTACTTATGGACATAGTAAGTTAAATGAAAACTTGCTATAAAGTATATCATCGCTTAAAATAATTGTTAAGGTTTATAATTTTAAGTATGATATCCAAATTGTGGCTTTTGTAGTGTTAAGGTGTTGTAGCGTGAAGCATCAGTTGCATGAGAACGCGGGTCACGTAGTGACGCCGACAGCGTCACCGTTACCGACATTTTGTAATGACAACCAGAGAATGCACTGCCCTAGACGTGAGGTGGAGTCAATGTACCTTTTTATCAAATTGTACTTTGTATTTATCCATATAGGGAATAGAGGAACAATCCTATTAACTTAGATATGAAGTTTGCTTAGTTACACAAAAATCGGAATTTGACGAATTACATACATACCTAAAGGTAACGCAGGGGTTTCCGTGAGATGCCATTCAAACCATATTCAAACAAAGTTAAAAGTACAGTAAACTAATAAAAGAGGTGAGCAGGTAGAGAACCAAGAAGGCAAGCGGGCCACCTGATGGGAAGTGGTCACCGCAGCCTATGGACATCAACAACACCAGTGGCGCTACCAATGCGTTGCCTACCTCTGACGAGACCTCTATTAGTCCGAAGGAAACGTTCTTTCGAACCTTCGCGTGGACACCAACAGAGGGTCAACGTAGTGTCTCGAATCATATTGTTATTTACGGTCCGGCTCGCTCATCTCTTACATTGGCTAACTGTAAAGATATGTCACTTCACTAAAAATGGGTAAAATAATGAAAGATTAAAGTAAGTTACAAATAAATAAAATACAAATATATTAAAAAACATTTAATTCATATCCAACTCAATATCTTATTACAATTTTAAATTGCTACAATCATGATTTGGACACTTTACAACTGGTTTAATTTCGTTTCCATCATAATAATAATGTAAACCACCGTTGCACAATTGTGTACAAGTAAATTTACTTTTATAGATAAGTACTAGAGCCTAAATTGCATTGATTCACAATGTTCATAAATTGCTGTAACTTTCTTAATGTAAGGGTAACTTCGAAACGGATTAAGCGTGTTTCAATTTCAAATTTTATGACGAGCATGATTTTAATTTTATCATTTAAAAAAATAAATTAATACTTTTAAATTTCGTATCAGATGCTACCGGCTTATCATAATTATAACTACGCACTAGTTCTTAAATTACAAATTGGTAGGCTGATAACATGGTAATTTAGCGTTGCAGTAAGCAGGACTTACAATCTCTTATAGCACTTAGAGACCATCTCCACGAGCGAGAGAATTAGGACGATAGTATTGTCGTGTCACCTAATTATATAAATTGTCTTAAAACGTGTCTCCACACGGCGACTGTCCGGTGTCTCAGTAGAGGGTGTCAGTACACCCGTACATTGTTCGTCAGAAAATATTTTAAAGTTAATGTTTCTTTTTAAAAGTTATTATTTCAAACTAAATAAGAGATAGTTTTAACGTGGAATTAAACATGGTTGGGTGCAACTGTGTATGAACGAGATGTCGCCTTACATAATGTATTACGCCGTCTCGCTTGATCACTCGTTTTAATTCTACTATAAGCGGTAATGGTAGGGGGTCTGTTCTCGTAATAAAAACAGTTACAATCAAGTTTCAATCTCACACGCTATCTCTTTCATTTCACAGTTCCTATGAGAGAGATAACATGTGAGATCGGAACTTGATTTTGTCAATTTTATATTTACCCAAATATTTTATTCGTCAAATAAACTGACAGTTTTCTGTCGTTTCTGAATTGGTAAATAGCCTATTCGGCACTGAATATTGTGTAATATTCAAATTGAAGATGAGTTGCAGAAATACATTTTAAAGTTAACGACAAATTAAATCCGACGCTGTCATTGTCAAATTATAGTAGGAAAAAGATTTAGCTTCAGTTGAGTAACACATGTATTTCTTCAGATTTCTTCAACTCACTGTTAAGAGTTACAAGTAAAATATCAAACAACAGTTTTGTATAGGTAATTTAGGACTTATCAGGCTAACTACTTCTAGTCGCGGCGATCGGCGATGTGGCGCAGGATTTAATTCAACAAAAAAATTAATGGAATCGCTATAAAAAGCGAATCGAATAAAAGTGGCAAGTCTGAATAAGCCCTTAATGTTTCCGTTTCATCAAAACTGACAATAACTATTAAGAATATCACATTACTTACGGTAACAATCTACTCGCTATTTACCAGTATTATGTAATTTATTATTATAATACACAGGTACGTGAATACAAGTACTTATCTTATATTAATGTTAATGTATATAGTACGAAGTAGGTTTTGCAGTACTAACATTTATTTTAAATATTACAATATTTTAATACCTAATTTATTATATATGACATTGTAAGAAGTAGGTTTTGCAGTATTTACAAATTTTAAACTACGTTATTTTAGTGCCTGAATTATTTTATTGTTTGTTTCTTAAAAAATATAAAATAATGCCGCATGTATAACATAAACAAGTAATTGGTAAGACATGATAATAATAAAATATTAAAAAGTAAGATCAGTAAAAACTTATTCGCGATCCAGCCGCCATTACACTTTACTCTTAAACTAATTAGAACTTTACATTTAATAAAAGATGCCCTATGTGCTTACATTACCATAGGTACAATAAATATTTTACAATTTTGAAATAGAAATTACGTTAATACCACATAAGAGGACAGTGTCGACGAAATAAAAATATATTTTATTTCAAATTAAACGAGATAATAATAATACCTATTTTGAAAAATATTTTTTATAATTTCAAATCAAATATTTTTAGCATAAGCACACTGTAGGCATTTAAGATTTAAATTTGTTCATGATACGATTCTACTAATACGAACATTTGAACAATGATGAATATTCTACTAAAATGTAGACGAAAATTGTAACGGCCTCTATTTAAAAAAAAAATACTTTGTCTACAAATTATAATTAGGGCCAACGCTGAAACTCGCGCGGGTGCACGGAACTGGAGTTCAAACCGTGTTTGTCGTCAAAACCAGCCGCACTTGCCCGTACTAATTGGCGCTCATACATTTTTAGGAAAAACGCTAGCGCCCCGAGCGATTTTTAACGTTGTTTCTAATGATAATAAATATGCTAGACGATAGACCATTTAGATTCTGGTATAACTTAAAATATGTTATAAACATTCTAGATAACGTCAAAATAATTTACAACTTAAACAATATGATATGATATTTTATATATGTATAGTAACAGGAAAGGCGAAATTGTATCAAGTAATAGTACCTACTTATAATGTAACCCTCGAAATTGTTAAGTCATAGCATAATAATTATGACGTTCGTCCATGGATGATTTCACTTCTCCTAGTATGAAACGGCAGTAGAGAAAAAATGTAGGGTAGACACATACAGAAACAAACCTTCAATTTCCTTTGGAAAAATACTTATTTTGATCTAGAATATCTTTTAAAATTTATAATATATTTAGAATTCAAACACACACGACATTATCTATTAACTATTAAATTCGTAAAAAAATCTCACTTTTCATTCACAGTTTTAACTTTAGTTTTAGTATTTACACATTTTACACTTTTCACTGGTACATAGTAGTTTTTCACTGGTTTCCATCTAACGCCCTCTGTCGTCGGACACTGTAAATGTGCCGTTGCACGGTGAGTTACTATCGAACGCAGGTCTGTGAACATAATATTAGTGTGTATTCATAGAGTGTAGATGGCATTGCAGTACTGTTTTAATAACTTTAAATTCACCGAAATAGAAATATGATTTATAGTCGATGCTAGGATTGCTAAGCTATATTTTATTAAGTAGTTGTTAAGATTATCTATCAATTTAAACTCTGATAATATTGTGTTAAATTCTCTGGAATGCTAAAGATCGAACTATACGAGAAAGGTTAAGGCAGGGTTACGGGCCCTCCCTTCAATCGAAGGGATTAGTTAAGAGTATACCGCTACGCTGCTGCTCCAATGCAGATTGGCGGTGGCCAGTGTTTTCATTAATTAGTTTAATAGGTAATTACTTCGTTAAACTTACGTAATATTTTCAGGAGGAGGCGGGGGCGCTTTAGTGCCCGCTGTGTCGGGTAAAAGAAGCACGATGCCACCCCCGATTGCGCTTAATGCGGCAATAGTCATCATTGGCAAATGTTCATTGAACATTGTCTGCAAAAGCATTAATAGTTATTATTTAGGTATCCTAACCTAGGTTTACTAGTAAAATTTTGCGGTAGGTCCCATTTGTTCTATCGAACATGACGTAATAGAACAATTTTAAAAAATATTGTCCCTATTTGTACTGTAGAACAGTTTGTACAAACTAAGTAGGTCACGAAACATCAGTAATTAACGTCAGTGATTAATGTAATTCACGTTTTATATATCTCATCATGGAAGAATTTGGGAAAAGAGATTTCCATTTAGTACAGTGCATTCATAAACAAAAACAGGAGCAAAAGCTAGTATGTAGTTCTATAGTATGTACAAATAGGGACAATATTTTCTAAAATTGTTCTATTACGTCATGTTCCATAGAACAAATGGGACCTAGCCAAATTTTGGAGCTGTAGAAACTATTCATTCAAGCATTATTTTTAAAAAAACTGTCAAAATTGATTCTTCAATTTGGAAACTATGATGTCAGAAACAGATAGATCCCCATTTTACGACAAAATTTCATAAAATAGGATTCAAGTAAAATTGACCTATATTTTTTTTTTTAAATCAAATTATTTTTATTCAAATAAGCATATTACAAGCACTTTCGAATCGTCACATTTTTTTCCTACCACCAATTCAGACGGCAGATTTGTGCTAAGAAGAACTGGCAAGAAATTTAGCACTTGCTCTTTTAAAATGGTAATGATAACAGTTACAATTATGTTTTTTTTTAAAGTAAACATTGAAACATTATTAAAAATAAAAAAAATCTGCAATTTTAAAAATAATAGCAACAATTAATAATAAAAAGGCGTATCAATATATACTGGTATACATATACACATTTTAAGGTGTAAAAAAAAGAAAAGTAAACAGTGTATTTACAAACATATGTAAATATACAATTGCCTCAATATCGGCTGCTTTGCCCCACAGCAATATGCCATACGACATGATACTATGAAAGTAACTAAAATATACTAGACGCGCTGTCGGTTAAGTAGAAACTTACCAAGTTCCATAAGTACGGTATTCCGATTAGAGCCATTCCTGCAGCTATTTGACTGGCACCAACACCGAGGTTCCTTATCACAGTCGGGTAGAGTTCGGCAGTGAATATTGGTAACATCATGTTTGTAGAACCTATCGCAAACTTCCCAATAGTAAGACAAACTATTACTAGCCATTCTTCATTCAAAGACATTGTGACGAGTTCACTGGCCACACAGGCAACTCCACAAACTAGCATAGTGATAAAAGTAGGAATACGTCTTCCAGCTTTTAAAAGTATGGGGATACTTATTGCTATAGCTGGAATTTCTACGACAGCCAATATTATAGACGTGGTATGCAGATTTCCCAATTTGAATTTTCCAATGTTAAGCAAGAGCCCATAATATGCTATTGTCATTGCGAACCAAGCAAGGAACAGACATATTGTTCTCTTCAGAAGATATCCCTTAAAAAGCATGAACATGCTAGCCTCCTCGCCTCCAGCCTCCGGTTTATTGGCCATCAACATTTTGTCCAAATCATTTGGCACTTCTCGCTTATTAAATTTCGCTGCTTTCACTAATATAGCTTTTGCTTCTTGCGTTCTTCCCATGCTCAGTAGCCATCTTGGTGATTCTGGTAATACGAACCTGCAAATTTTTTTTTTATCATTACTTATAGAAAGTACATGTGAAGGCTAATTTCTGAATAAACGATTTGACTTTGATTTACATAATGCTTTGGGAAACAGTTTGAGTAATTACGACTTTATATTTTTTTCACTTTTTTTAAGAATCAATCATTTTAATTCAATGGCCATAAATAAGTGTTGTTTAATTAGTATTGGTGATTTCAATTACCAGGTTACTTACCAAAGTGCAAGTAGAAGGCATCCAGGAATCGAAAGAGCCAGTTGTAGATCTCTCCAGTTAGGTAAGGCTAGCGAGAGTAGGGATACAATGATGTACGCTAGTGGCAGAGGGAAGAAATTGCAAACACCAGCAACGGTTACCCATTTCCCACCAACCAGTTCTACAGACAGTACAAATGCTGCATAGACTACAGACACAGATACAAGCCCCATGACAAGTCTCACGATAACGTACTGTATGAAGGATCGAACCAGTAAGGCAAGAATGGCGAGCGCACTCTGTGCTATTACCATGGACATTAAGATATTTTTGCGGCCAAATCTGAAAACAAACATGATTTTAAATCAAAATAATGGTAAGAAAAAAACATTGTTGTAGCAAATTAAATTGACATGGTTTAATATTTTAATAAATCATAAAAATCAAATAATATTTTTTCAATTTCTGTAACAATCTAAAATTAAAGAATTACCTATTTTCAGTCCTCGCAATATAGTTTCACAACAATTACTTCTAAATTGTTGTAAAACTATATGTAAGGACTGAGAAATAATATTTTAGCTATTTTATTCAGAATTAATGCTCAGTAGCCATCTTGGTGATTCTGATAATATATCTGTAAATTATATTTTACTTACATAATACTTACAATGTATTTATGTAGGTATGGCTTGGAAACCTATATATGTTAATTATTACCACTACAGCATCTTGTACGTGATATTGATTCTAGGAAACACGATAGTCATTACAGTTTGAAGAGGTAAAAAACTAAACTAAGAAAATGACAAAATGTTTAAACCATTAATTAGAAGTAGGTAGTCTTGTTTGACGATATATTTTTGGTGAAAAACACCTTATGTAACTTATATTTAACTTTACATGGTACATATAAATCACTTGTAATTTACTTGTAAATTGGTTAAGTAAATATATATTACCTGTCCGAAATCCATCCTCCCACTACGCCTCCTAGACCGACACCAACTAGAAACACTACTTCAGCTATACTTGTGAGATGCGCTCGGTCACAGACCAAGTTCCATTCAGAGATTATAGTATCGCCAACCTCCGACCTATCATATTCCCATGACTCACACTTTACGGTATCATTTAAGGAAAAAGCTGTACCATTTTCAATACTTTCAGCTGTAACACCCAGGGGTATAATTCTAATATTACAAGCGTCTTTAATCTGTGTGTAATTTATCCATCTCTCCACTGAAACAGATGAAAAATTATCTGGTCTTCGACACCAAAAATTTGTTGCTTTTGCCTGAAAATTAAAAAAAACTAATATTAATTCTCAGTATAAATATAATTAAACAATAATGAAATTAATTAGATCTTGTAAATGAGGTAATACCATAATCGATGTTATTTTAACTAAGTAAATATTACTTAACTGTCATAGTATAAATGAAATTATTTCATCTATTGTAATATTTACGATACATCTTAATCTTCAAGGTAGTGATTATCAGGCTTAAATAACGCAATCTTTGTTTAAGTCTTCTTCTAACATTAACCAAGATTGTGGATTTAGTTCGACTTAGAAGTTATATAAAAACTCACCGTAAATGTGGGTAAGTAGATATGAAATGTGCAGGGAAATGAGAACATTGCCAGTAGGAAGGTGATCATGAGTTGCCAGGAGCCATAGTTGCCTATAACAGTGGATACCACGTCGGGCTGATCGTCATCCTCATTGTTCCGGGATGGTTTCGACTTGTCTCTGTTTGACGCCTGATTAGGGATAACTGAAAGCAAAAGAAAATTAATATTTTAAAAAATCATTCATAAAGAGCATTTATTTTCTGCTTTTCTCAGTGGCTCACTTATAGATAATGTAATTTTAGCATAGAATGTACTGTGTGTGGAGTATAAAATATAAATAAATGTGTTTTAGTGAGTTTACTGTCTGTATTGACCAAGTAAACATATTACAGATAGAACATGATACTGTCAAATCATTGATGCTTCCGTAATTGTATCCGATGTGTTGATTGATAGGTTACAGATACAAGATAATTAAAAAAAAAACGTCTAATAATATCGATTACATGAAATTCAAAACGAAAACAAGTGCGCCATAAAGTGACGAACAATTAAGAAACGAAATAAAAAACAAAAAAGGTTTACTTAATTATAAGTTTACTTATAAGCTGGTTACCTAATTAACTATTCACTTAAACGTTCATATTCGGTCATAATCATGTAAGCGAGTCGTGAACGACGATTATTGAGTTCCCCTATCTAACACCCTTTCAAAAGTTATTCCGTTAAGCACTTTTCCATTGGAAAACGTGGTCAGATTTTCTGTTACTCTCTGAGCTCTACGTTCTTCTTTGGGAAACCAGACAAACGTGTATGCTAAAAATCCACTGTCAATAATTCTATTTATTATTTCATTGTACAATCACATAAAGATACATTGTCTGTTTCCAAATAGGAATGTTTTACGATCTTTTGTTTTCTTATCGCCAATAAAAAATTGTGCAAATAATGTCTTTAGAGATTAGTATTAAGGTTACGAAAACAGTACTAATTGTAGATGTACTATGACGTATGTCTTTCAAAATTCAAAAAAAAACAAAACTTTTATTCTGAGAATAGGTTTTCACAAAGGCGTTCTCTTGTCAGAGTATACAGTAATAAATGATTTGTATAAATTAATCTACTCTATAAACTACTACCATTTCGGAAACAAAAGCAAAATGTCCACTGGTAAAAAGAAATGGCGAAAGAAAACCAGTTACGGCCTTTTTTAACCCCCGACGCAAAAAGAGGGGTGTTATAAGTTTGACGTGTGTATCTGTGTATTTGTGTACTTGTGTATTTGTGTATCTGTCTGTGGCATCGTAGCAACCAAACGGATGGTCCGATTTTGATGCAGTTTTTTTGTTTGAAAGGTGACCGGTGCGGGAGTGTTATTAGCTATGATTCATGAAAATCTGTTCAGCCGTTTGAAGATCACCAGCTCTTTTCTATTTGATGAAGGGAAATGAGCAACTTCCACTAGTTAGATCGATTTGAAATTTGGTATACTATTACTGTCATGATATTGCAAGAATATGGTAAACTTGATCTGATGCTGCAGCATCATCCGGATCCTGCAGTATACTCAACTCCTCGTCAAATTACAGCAGATGTTTGGGCTCATTGGAATGGTCTCATTGAATAGTTCAGATATAGGTATAATTCACTAGCTGGGCTCGCGGCTTCGCTCGTCATACTTAATGTTTATTGCTATCGAGCTGTATTTTTATCCCCGACCCAAAAAGAGGGGTGTTATAAGTTTTGCATGTGTATCTGTGTACTTTGGTGCTAAATGGTAACCAGGGTCTGATAATGGAGCTGGAAGGTGGCCATAGTTTTGTCTCATACATATTTCACGTCGGGGGACCGCTATAGACATTTAATTAAACATAACTGTGTAGGTAATAGGTATTAACTAATAGACAGTAGATAACAAATTGTCGGCTAGAAATAAATTTTTACTTAGCGGTCCCCCGACGGGATGACGCTTTGGAAGTATCATGATGACTAACTACTATTAACTAAAATAATTATTATATCATAAAATTAAAAGGTCGAATAGGTACATAATTATTATTTATTTACTTTTTAGCGGTTTTGAGACGGGGGTTTTTTAAATTTAAGTTTTATTGTCATTTAAAAATATATCGTACTTTTTCTTGAATTTATTATGTCGGTTACATGCCAAAAAATATGCTATGTCAAAGCAAAATTAGCTTAGTCTGCTCAGTCTGCTGAGGTAATCTTCTATAATCGAGTCAGATCAAAACCCCTAAAATATGTTTACTAACTTAGCTTAGCTTTTAATCTGCAACTAACGTTATGCTTCAGGAAAAACGTCCATGTCATATACTCTTGATAATTAGTTATACAAAAATGTCTAGACACGTATTCTGTGAACATTGTATTCTAATTCTAGTGTCACAAGTTATAATTTATCTAATGATAATATCATCTTTATTAATCGTACAATACATAATTAAATAACATGAAATTGATTAAAAACTAAACTAACAATAAAAATTTAAAACTAATATTAAAAAATAAAAAGGCATGGGCCTTGTAGCAGGGTGTCCAAAATGCTAGCAGCGTTACCTCGCTGAATGGCGATAGAGATCCGTTGAGCCAAGTACCTAACTGCCAGCCTTTGGGTCACCTGTTTGTCGCAGCCTTTTTGCGATGTCCCTAATTTATCTTATTATATGAATGGAAATAGTGAAATATTTTAAATTCTAAGAAAACTAATTAAATTTATTACTTAGGATAAATGTTGCGAGTTTAGAAAGAACGTCTACTCTACATCATCTCTCCTCATCGATCATCAACTAGAACCAAGAAAGTTTAATGCAGCATACGCCGGGCCCATTTCAAAAAATGTAGGAACTTTTGAAACCAAAAAATGTTTGAAACATGTTATCTATACAACATTGCATTCAGAAGTTAAAGATTCGATGCGCATGCTTCGTAGTTACTAATTATCAGATAATATGCGGATTTCCTTTAAATTGAAGTAGTAAAATTAATTGATTAGATCTCTGTTAGTGAACATCAATGGCTCGCTATGAAACTAATTTGGTAGAATTAAAAGAATAAAACTGCAAAAAATATATATACAGTCAATAATAAACAGACCTGGCGAATTTTAATTTCAATAGATAAATCCGTGGATAGATCAATGGATGACATTGACATTTTAAAATAACTAAAAAGCAGAGCTATTTAAAGATGTTTACTACCTGTAATTATAGTGATGATGAATACAAAAATAAATATTAAAGATATCTAAATTTAATTTAAGTAAAAAATAATATACCGTAATAACGACCATCTTAAAGAGTTTTATGAACGAGGTGTGAAGGACTTGTTTTTACTATTAAAATATAGGTAATTGTGTTTTAATGAATTCCTATTACCAATAAGGAAGGGCTCTACCGTGAAATCAATTTCCACCTCATTAATGTGAACTTAAGTGTGTCTTTTATTTAGGATGGAAGACGTGCACTCATAAAAATATTGTCGTTAGTATCGTGCGAGTGAACTTATTGCTATAATACTGAGTTTTTCATAAACAACTGACATTAGTGCTCTTACGTACCGTGCGGTCTAGTTTAATAAGAAATTTTGTGGCGGTTAAGTGCGTACAATACAAAGTACTCATAGTTGCGGTGCCGCGGTGGTAGAAGGTAGAGACCAATCTTTGGATAAGTCTTTCGAAATTAAAAGGAGTTCAGAGTTAATTGACTTCTGTTGATCAAGCTCGCGTACACCACGTGTAGCGATTTGTTAGTGGTAATTATGGAACGACACATCATGAGTTCGCCACTGCACAGTGCCTTGACAATGATCTTCATTGCAACGATAATGACCCACTACAGAATCACTGTTGTATACTATTTTATAACTACGCAACGAGCATTCTATTTGCACTTAATTAACTGCCGGCCTTCTGGTAATACGCTCGTATTAATTTATATAACAAAGTTTTAGTTCTGTACAGTGTAATATACTTATTTAATTATACTATAAGTATTTTGATTAAAGAACTCACTCTTTGAATTAATAACGATGTGATTCGATGCAATACGTCTATTTATTTTATGAGTCATACAGATATATTAACACGTACACCATATTATTTGAACCTTTCTTGGAAAACGCAAAATAATTTTATGAAAATATATTTTGTTTTAATAAATTGTAATAGGTAGGTTGTATAAAATGTCCGCTGGTAAAGTAATAACAGTTGAAAATCATTTAATTTTACAATATTAAAAGGAGTATTATTTTATTTAATATTGAAAAAAGCAAATCGTAAACAATGAACCCTTGGATATTATGACCTCCGTGGCGCAATGGTTACCACGCCGGACCGCACCCAGGAGGTCCCGGGTGCGAATTTACAAAGGCTACTATTTGAGTCACGAGTCAGACTCTAATAGATGAGCTTTTTGTTTTGATATTTTAAAAGAAAATGCACGTTCAAAATCTAGTACTATTCACTCAAATAGGTAAGCGGAAAATAGGCGACAACGCGTTGATTGAACCTTTTAAGAAAAATTCGCGTCGCGGTGTTATGATCACAAGATAACCCTAACCTAACCCACCAATGTTTATCTGAATATTTCTTACGATTCCACGTTGTTACCATCTTAAAACTAAACCAGTCGAGGATTTTGCCATTTGTTTTATCATAAAACTAACCCAGTCTAGGTTTTTGATGAAAAAACTGGGTATTTTCAGGTTTATGGTTAAACAAAGCAATGATTTTGTCTTCTTACGGATCTTGATCAAAAACCTGATTTCATCATAAACCTACGACGATAGATAAATATCGGAATGAAATCGAATAGCATTTGTTGCTACAATGTTAGAATGGATTTATCTAACAAAGTCTACGCGATTTCGGTCTATTTCTGTAGTGTAATAGATTAGGGTTTCGTCAAGTTTTTGGCAAACAAAAGCTAAGCCACTTTCTCTCTAATGGTATAGATTTTGTAAATTCGCGTCCCGGGTGGCGGAACTTTTTCTGATTGGCCTCGGTCGGGTTTGGATGTTTATCTAATTTATTTGTTATAAAATCACTACATAGTATAAAACAAAGTCGCTTTTTCTGTCCCTATGTCCCTATGTCCCTTTGTATGCTTAAATCTTTAAAACTACGCAACGGATTTTGATGCGGTTTTTTTAAATTGATAGAGTGATTCAAGGGGAAGGTTTTAAAGTATCATACATTCCAAAATTCCCACGGGAAAGCGGGATACACGCAAACGAAGTTGCGCGGGTTTCGCTAGTATAGTATAATAGAGTTAGTGTCCCATAACACAAGTTTCGAGCTTACTTTGGGGCTGGCTCAATCTGTGTCATTTGTCCCTATCTATTTATTGATTTATCAATTTTATTTCGAACTAGCAAAACCTGCGCTTCTACGTTTATGTGTATGGCGCTACCACGTGTGAATTTCATAAAATCCTGTCTAACTCTGTTCTGCGCCCTGAAGGGAGCTCCTGTGAATAATTTCAGCTCTCTAGGTCCAAACTTCCGTGTGTCCATCACGTGAATTTTGTACTTACAGTAAATTAATTGGACGTTCTAGTCTATTAAAACGTTTGGTGAAAGCATGGCCTACGATGATGTGTCGTGGCTTGCTATCATGAAGATAAAACAAAATTAGGAAATAAAATTTAACCACCATTTAGGTTTTTGATTTTGACCTATATCCACAAATTTTTAAACTATTAAAAAATGTCATTGAACATTGTCGGTTGATTTCCTAATTCAAAATATGTGTAATTTTGTTTCATTATTACCTTTATATTTTAAAGTCAAGGGACAAGCGATTAAAAACTGTAATGTTCAGGGGCATGGACAACAACAGAAGAATAACGCATTTCAGTAATGTGTCGAAGAAAATTTTGCGTGCCCTGCTATACATATTATAGATTGTCGGTTATAGGGTCTGTTGTTTGTATCTTTGACTACTTACTATAATAGTAAACCTTACGAACTAATCAGTATTTCAAGTTAATTCTGAAAAATTATCGTCTATTCTTTTTTTCAAGCGAAAAGAACTGATGCATTTTTGATACAGAACATGTTCAATAAGTGTTCCATTTTTGTATGCGAAATTTAAAATGTTTATATTGCAAGTAAGTGTTCTTTTATTGTTATAGAAAAAATAAATTTGAATTCACAGTAAGAAGGATTGATGCCGAAAGGTTTTACCTTAAGAAGTAGTAACTAAAGGTAGTGACTAAAGGGGATATGACATCGCCAGGGCCAGGTATTACGCAGATTACATGCGTAGTTTCACAAACAAATAGAGAGCAGGCGTCAGCCAAGCAAGACATTATTCTTCATCTCGTAGACAACTAGCTGCGTTTGGGGCCAAGGCCGGGGGGCATATCGATTACGGTGATCGCGATTTGCACCGCTGAATTACCACAGCTTAACTATTTCACTACATGCAATTTAATTTTATAACACCACATATTTCAGAATTAAAGGAACCATTTTTTTTAAACAGTATCATTGCCTTGTCCCCTGGCTATTTCGAATATCGACAATTACACCGCAAGTTCTTTCATCTAAATAAACTCAATTAAAATTGCCTTAACATCAAACGGAATAATTACGGGGATTGCGTTTTTTATTAGTAAACGGATGAACACGAATAATTAATTGTTTGTTAGGTATATTATTAGACAATTTATGGTATTTCCAAAAGATAACTTATTTATAGTACTATAATATGATTTGATTATGGAAGGCTATTTTAGTTTTTAATTACCCCATGAGAACCACCATTGTGAAATATAAAAAGTTGGGATTGGCCCGGACCTAAGCACATGACATGACATGTAATGTAGTAGGTATTATTTCGTGTTTAATATTTTTGCCAATAAATATTTACGTGTTTTCATTTAATTGACAATGACCTACTTTCTATTGTCATTTAAGATTTGTGATAAATTGCAACATTCTTCTGAGCAACATTAGGTGGTATTTATTGTACCGAATTGACTGTGTAAAAACAGCGCAGTAAATAAATGTTAGGCGCTAAATATACGTCAGTTGCAGGTCACTCAAAAGCTCAGGCAGAAAAGTTCTGGAATAGTGTCAGAATGCAAAAACATTATGTACAGACTGTGCAAAGGCATGAGACGGTTCTCTCCTTGCTTGAGAACGGGATACGTAGGTAAGTATATTTTGTTACTACTGCACTGGAAAAAAGTGCACAATATCCACCTTCGCCGTCCGTTTTTATGTACAATCTACACCTTAATGTAATAGCGGATATGAAGTACACAAAGTTTCTTAATCAATGCACTCTATAAAAAGTTAATCAATTACAGCTGCATTCAAATTACGTTGATGGGATCTTTTTTTGTTTGTTGACATAGAAAAAATAATTGTAGCGTCCGGGCGTTCCACTCCAGTCCATTTATCGTGTCAGAAGAATGTCACATCTCTAGTGACCTGTTAAATTGAGTGTTTTAATGAGCTGATTAGTCTGATGCGCGTAAAGTACTGTCAATTCCAAAGAAATTTGCTTAAATATTCTGGGGTACCGGAGAAAAAAAAAAGGTAATAATTGTAGAAATAGAAGAAAGTTCTATGTAGGTTGTGTATTACACACACCCAAGTAGGAAATGGGGAAATAGGGAAAACTGACTTTGGGGAATAGATTTTCCTACACATTCTGTAAATTGCTTGCAGTTTTGCATTCAAATGTAATTTTATATGTGTGACAAAACAGGCGGATATGACTCTCTTAGGTTATGAGTGCATCTGCTATAGTAATTTAAAAATTGTGCCTACTATTACTGTCATAATTTCATTGTTACTATGAACTTGTTTTCAACCTGTTTCCCATTTGATTCATACAGTATGTAATATTATATTTAATAGAGAAGGGTCGGCAGTACTTATTTTTGTACTAAAATTATGAAATTGAAAAGTATGTTTAGTTGAACGCGTTAATCTTAGGAAATAGGTTTGAATTGAAAAATTATTTCATGAAGCCCATTTAACGAGGACGGCTATAAAGTTATATAACATCAGGCTATACATTATGAAGTTGCACATGTCAATTATATGTAGGCATATATGTTACAGAATTAATAACAAATCTCGAAGCTTGTGAATAAGATGATGAAAAGTTATTTTTATGTTGAATGGCCATTTTATATTTTACTGGTGTTTTCTTTAATAGATTTCAACTGTTAACACAGGTTCCAACAAGGGAATCAATACTTAAATGTACATAATTATTGTGTAACATTCTTGAAAGGGTGGAGTTAGTAGGAATTTATATTTTAATAACTTATAGTTGTTATTTCTGAACTGAACGAGCTATTTAATTTAAAATTAGAATGCGTAGATTTATGTTTAGTTGTTTGTGAAAGATCAGTCAGTCCTAAACAAAAATCTGTGCTGATCGTGAGTTTTCTCCATTTTTTTTTGCCGTCCTACAACTAGTATATCTACACAAGGATAACATACGGATTAAATAAAAAAAATACTTAAATGGTTATAAGAGTATAGATAGCGGGGTGATGTGAGGCGACACTACACGTCTGCGTTAGGGGCCGCCTCCGGAAGCATAGTGCTCAATGAGAGCGATTTGTTACGATCCTACCTACAGCCCGGTCACTGTTCTGGTTACTCACGAGAGTTGTGGACCCTGATAAATCGACAAACACACGTCATTTGTTAGCGCTACTGTATCATAGTCAAGGTACTGTGGGGTAGAGAGAATCCGTAAAACGACGTGTAGCTAACAAATTGTTTTAATTGAGAATAAAATTGATGGTTTAAATAGGTCGCTCTTTTCTCAGATGCGGAAGAAAGATGTAAACTACAACTACTAACACAGTTTCTAAATTAATATACTTAAATGTATCGTATTAAGAAGATCTATTTATTGGTGCAGTGAAACAAAGCATTTTAAACATAACATATTAAAGCTATTTTATGTTTCATATTTCTGCAACTCAACGTATTTCAATAGAATCAGAATAATGCCATATGGTTTAATTTTTTTTTTATTTTCACATAGTAAGCTATTGAGACATTATTTAATTTATTATTCTTAAAGATAACCTAAATACCCGTTACTATTGTCGTTGTTAGAATACATATTTTTTCTGCTATCTATAAAATATGGATGCGACCTCGATTTTTATATCGCCCGGTCAAACTTTCCTCGACCCTTCTTCCTCATACTTTTATTTATTGCCCTTAACCGTTCTCGTGGCATGGACCTTTTGACCCTGCGCCCAGTTAACATTGAACTGTCAAATTAAACGTGACCCACGCTGCTGTTTTTTCATTGTCACACAAACGTGTATTTTGCATAATTTTAATAAAAATAGTAGACTTGCATTTAGTTATTACACGTTACACGTTGAAATTAACAAAATCTTTTTTAATATATCCTTTTTTATTTTGCGTATTCAACTTTATTTTATAATACAATAACAATAATATTTTTTTCATAGTGTAAATATGCCTTAACGTCTGTACAAAAAAATAGAGCTAATATAAATAAATATAATATATAAAAAAAACCTGATTAGATAGATACATTTATAGATCATGATTTTTATAGGAATCTGTCCACTCGCTGCACGCTATAAGTATATGACGGGAAATTTTCATTGATAAAATGTGTGAATCGTATCACATAAAGCGATTGATATAATAATACGCAATGCGGGCGGAAATAGGTGAAGGTTGGACCTTAATGCTCTATGTCTTTTACAGTCAATCGAGACAACGAGTAGAGATGAGCTAATACAATAAAATCGCATTTGCTTCCGTCCACCAATTTAGTTTCGAGGGTCCGAGCTGAGACCCGTAGGGAATTTTACAAGCGTGCGCGACATCTCACTTGATTTTTTTTGTGTAAACACTTATTAAATTTATTTTTATTTTATATACCACTAGCTTCAACCCACGGCTTCGCCCGCGTGGCCTACTAACAATTAGCATATTTTTCTTCAGGTACAAATTCCGGTCCGGTCGGGTCCGGTTCGTTCCGGTCCGGCACGGCCCGGTACGGTACTGTTCCATCCAGTCCGATCAGATTCGATCCGTTCCGGTCCGGTCCAGTCGGTTCGGTCTGGTCCGGTCGGTCCGGTCCTTATAAGGAACCTACATGCCAAATTTGGAATCTCTAGACCCAGCGGTTTGGGCTGTGCGTCCCCTCACAACTTCGTTTGCGTATATCTCGCATTCTCAGGGGAATTTTGAAATATACTTTCTAAGTACATGCCTAGACGTCGTAAGGAATCTACATACTAAATTTGGAATCTTTAGACCCAGCGGTTTGGGCTGTGCATTGATATACACTCGCAACTTCGTTAGCGCATATCTCGCTTTCCCGTGGGAATTTTGAAAAATCCTTTCTTAGGACACCCCTAGACGTCGTAAGGAACCTACAGTTCAAATTTGGAATCTCTAGACCTAGCAGTTTGGGCTGTGCGTTGATATATAGTTAAGTCAGTCAGTCAGTCAGTCAGGACTTTGAATTTTAAATCGATTTAATAGTTTTTGAGTTTAACAAAAATAATAAATCTTTCCTCTTTATAATATTAATTTATGTAATATAAATTATTTGAAACATAATATATATATATAATATATAAATAATCTACTTATATATATAAAATTCAAAGTCCTGACTGACTGACTTATCTATAATGTAATACTTTACACAGAGATTCCCTTCATTTTATGATGTAGGTACCAAGATGAGAGTCTTCAAATTAACATTTTGAAGAAACTATATTGACAAGTAGGTACAGATGAAATATTACTTAAAATATACTTAAATATTTTGAAAATATTTTGTTGCTATGGGAAAAATCATGCCAAAAATGTGATCGCCAAGGTCATATATTCAAGATATGTACAAAAACAAGAAAACTAATACGGTTAATAAAAGAAAAACAAGAATTTAATATTCACGAGTCCATTCACATTATAATTATGTATACATGTGTGAACAAACTTCGGGGAAAACACCATCATTAATACCACCATAGCGATAATCTGATTTGCATAAAATTTAGAACTTGTATTTAGGTGCGAAAAGAACTACTATTAGCAATAAGGCCCTTGTCAAAATTATAATATACCTAAAACTGTAATAATTTATTTCCACAACAAATGTTTTTACAATTTCCTAATGAAGTCCCTGGCCTCTGTGCTAGGTTTATAATACCTACGTTACAGGAGGTTAGTTTCTCCCTAATATTACTTTACTCTTTGGGTTAGTTTCCTCTTCCAGTTACATCCAATGTTGCCAATTAATGCACTAGTCTCTAATATATCCTAGCTATATTATTGATGTCTGTGTATTCTCGAAATTCCTGCATTTCAATTAAAGTATCTATCTTCAAATTAAGTACCTAAATAAATTCAAATTGTTTTTGCTAAATAAGAATCATAAAAAATGAAATAAGTTCACTTTGAAAATCATGATCAATCTGAATAGCAAGGGGCCATTGCCACTTTATTATACCCACATAACTTGAATTAATAAATAAACTACTAAATTATGTTATGGTGTTTTTATTTTTTCCAGTTTGATATACTTTATTTGATGGCATATGAACGTAGAAAGTCGCCATAGACATTCATGTAGTAGCGTTATAAATAATTTATGTACAAATCCCTTTATTTTTATTAATAAAATAATAATGTCCTCGTTGTATGACAATTTAACAATTTGTAATGTTATCATACTAATATTATAAATGAGAAAGTGAGTTTGTTTGTTTGTTATTCCTTCACGGCTTGGCTAATCAGCCGATCATTATGAAAATTTGTACATATATAACAGGCTACTTTTTTATCCCGTGAAAGTACCTATGTCATTTCAATGGGAAAACATTTTTTCTACTATAGAGGGCGCTGTATAGGATTGACTATCGGCCAACAGATGGCGCCACAAGTCGCGCTATGGGTTGTTTTGTTGTCAAATGAGAGCTATGTCATAAAATTAATTGCGAGCGAAGCCACGGGGAAAGGCTAGTATGGATATATTTTTAATTCTAATTGTGATTCATAAATTATTATTTTACTTCCTTGTTCATTTCCTTTCCATCATTTTTCATCTTTCATCATTAATTATCTATCCATATACAATTACGGTTACGGAAAAAGTAAATTGATATTTGTAACAAAAGATTAGTTTAAGGAAATTCTTGCAATTTGAGCTTAGTTTCATTTGTCAGATTGTTTAATGTCTACTTTTAAAAATGTCACCCAAAAGGATAACTACTTTGTAATTGGAGTTTAGCCCCGACATGGCGACCTTCGTTGAAATTAATATTGCCTATGCAAAGTAAATAAACAAACCGTTAAAGGATATTCGCACTGTTTCGAATCTTAATTTGTCCTCCTTTACCAAATAAATACTTTTGGTAATATAATTTACCTAATAGTTTTTATATGAAAAATTGACTTATTGGTATATTATACTACCATAATAAACTATAGTGAAGGATTTTTACAATGTCGTCGTTGTTATGCGTTTTAGGCTATTGACTAAAACACAAATGAAAAAGCATTTAATTAATGTACTATTATCGAACACGAATTAATTGCTTTTTCACTTTAAAAAATTATAAAATTGTCAACCCGGTTGCCTACGATTTATAATTTGTAAAACTTCTGAAGCCCAGCTGAAAACTATAAGTAAGTATATTACAAGGAGAACCCGTCAGGTCATTGTCCTGTCTTCTATCACGAAAAAAAAACAAAAACCCGATTCCTGACCCGATTCCTTCCCGGGTCTAATAGTGATAGAACTTTGGAAATCTGGGCCGGATTTCAAAAATATCTCTATCACCATTAGTTAGTTATGCTAAATTTTTACTGAGTACCTAAGTATTAATATTACACCAATACAAAGCCGGAGCAAACTATGAATTATAACTAGCGGCCCTAGTTATAATTTATAGTGTTACCGTTGCGAATTTTATCATAAAGATGTAAACCAGTTGCGGTAGTCCGAACAGGAAAGTTTTACATTTTAGCAATGATTCCGTCTACGTAGGAAATATTATGAACCAGTAAGTACTTGCTGGTTGTGGACGCGGGGTCACATAATCCGAGGTCGGCTGGTGACAAGAAAATATACCAATGTATATCTTTGTTTTATGCACTGTCATCAAGTATATGGCTTATTGGTTCCTTGCTATTGGAATGAATCTATCATTCCAAATACCTGATATGCTGTTTTCATAACTGCGTGATTAGATTTTATTAAAAAATAATCTGTTTATGCGCCAATGCCAATACAAATGAATACTACAAAACAAAAACGTTCAATAGAGAAGAATAGAAACAAACCACGCCTATCTTATTCAACATAATATGACACGTGACACGAGTCTCATGAAATTTGGATGAAGCACAAATATGGATCCAAATATTTTTTGCTTACATCTCATTCCTAATGACGTGTATAGATTATACTATCATTAGTCAATATTTTTTTTTCAACTTTTCCAGAAAAATCTTTCCTTTCCCGGATATTTTAGATTTACATTTAACTAGAGTGCATCTGAATGATGTGTTTGCACGAGGTATGATTTACGTGTTTACAACCTTCCTACGCGTGATCGGTCTGTATTGATGTCTGACTATGTAGTCAGTACGCATACGCAGTTCTCGGGACGGAAGTGCGATGTCAATCCACTGCGCCGACGTGGACGGGCAGGCTTGTAAGGAGAAAGGGTTATTGAGTCTCATCATGAGATGATCGGCAGGAATGTCATCTTAACTTCAACAACAGCCATTGTATTCGCTTCTAAGCCAAATATTGTGTCAATGCTCTTTGTATTTGATACAACAGACGTGTTTTTTATAAATTCTAAGTGATTTCTAAAGTTCTGGCTATAATGTATTAGTATTAGTTATTGTAAAAGTACAGTACACAATGTACAAATGGAATAAAATGTGCACTTCATTTTAGTACATGAGAAGATAATAAACCGGCAAAGAATTTAGAAGCCTTCTACACATTAAATATTACAAATGTACAGTATATTTTACAGCTGATCTGAGAGGATTACCATTTACTAAGGTATGATATACATATTATGAAAGCGAAACAAAGGGGTTCAGAATTTCTCAGTGTAATCACAAATATTAAATAAATGTTAGCGTGTAAAGTTCTTTGAGAATATATTATCTAAATACATATTTAATTTTCATTTGTTTACGAATAAAGGATTCAGAATTAGTAAAGACGTGAGGCGGTATTACAAAGCACCCTAACACGACGTGGGCCTCGAGCCTCTCTGAATACCTGAGTAGACTGTGAAAGAGACCCAGAATGACTACATTATTTATTCAACCTTCCCAGCGACGAATGCGATACCTAAACGTAGTGCTAGAGATATATAAGACTAATGACCTGTCTGTCACTGTTCGGTTGGTTTTTTCTTATGAAAAACGTTCATCAGCTGAGTTTCTCAATAATAGATGAAATTGTAGTGTCATTCTAACATCCAATAAACCTATGTTACAATACATAGTACTCGAACAATTTTGACTGCCTGTGTTGTTAATTTTGGAAATTAATTCATCGAACTGGTTAACCTAATGAATGTTATTAAATTAAAAACTTAATGTTCAATAAAATTGTATTTGATACATTAAATATTGGGAAAATGCAGAAATTCACACTTTATATTGTGCATATTTTCACATTATATTTGCATATTTTTCCTACATTGAGGCTTCTGCCTCAATGAAGCAGAGGCCTCAATAAAGAAAAATACGTGAAATTATCGCATTGATACCTACCTGTGATGACTATATTAGACGAATATAGAATAGTCATTTGCGTTAATGTCTCATTTAACCGCTTGGTGGACTATCTACAGATTATTATCAATTATAGTTAGGTATCTGTGATTACAAACAACCTTGTCTATAATTTTACCAGTAATATGACAACACTAAAGTAGTAGCTTCTACAACATAATATCAAGAAGAGAAGAAAATATTATCTTAGTATATACAATGATAAGTTTAAACAATAAACTACACTATGTAACACATGACGGTAAATTGTTAAATAGTAAATGACTGTAATTCATGTCACAAGCAGCCATTGTGTTCATATATTGTCAGTGAATAATCTATTACGTAATTATTTGAATATGATAAATGATTGCTTTATTACATTCTACACTAAGGAATTTATTATGTACAGATGAAAAGTCTTTTTTTATATCCGTTCAACTAGAATACTCTTGGTCAAACTCACAATTTTAATTCTGTTTAATTACAATTTCAAATTAATTTCAAACCCAAATTGGTACTCTTAAACTTTGTCCTGTATGAATGGGCGTAAAACTCATTTAGTTTAGTATTTAGATAGCGCCAGTGTACTGTAGTCTTTTCAGAGTACCTACCTAAACGTATACAATGCCTTGTTTTCAAGAGTATGGCCAGTCAAAGGCAAGAGGTAGGTAGCCATAGTTAGACAAAATTATCATTATCTTTATAAAATAATTCCTCGTTTACTCATCATCATCATTTTAGCCCTTAAATTGTCCATTGCTGAACACAACTACAATAAATTGTTAAATACTTTTTACGTAGATATTTTGTTTGCCTAAACGCTAGAGAAACCTCAGGATATTTACTCACAAAGTGTTTAGTAATTATAATGCTATTATTATAAGAGTGATAAGGTGTTATAGTGAAAACATTTTTATGGCGCTGACGATACATATATTTACAATAACTTAAACATTCAATACCACGTTAAGTAATTATTTTTTAAGTATTATTTAAAATTGTGACAGGATTAAAATAATAAACATAACATAAATAAATAAATAGGGACAAATCACACAGATTACCCAAACTCCCAAAGTAAGTTCGAAACTTGTGGTGTGGGATACTAACTCAATAGTATCGTTGAGTTAGTATCCCACACCACAAGTTTTGTTTCATACTACATTTTATAACGAATACATAATTATATTGAAAAACATTCAAATTTAGTACCACATTAAGTTTAAATTTAGCAATGTGTTGTCCTATCAATAACAATGACATTAATATTCAAATGATATCCAAATTAAAAAAATCGAAGGTCTCTAGTAGGTTATATTTTTTATCAATATGCAAATCGATATTAATTTGGCTGTAGAGTTTCATTTTTGTTCTAAACGAGAGCCAGATCTGTACGCAACCAAAATAGCCATATGTAGAGCAAAGAGATCTATACGTTTTTTTAAATATTTAATTAAAAAATATAGTTTTTATTTATGACGGAAGTATAAATTCTATGGGAGAATTCCGAGTTGAATAAGAACTTGTTTACAACACAAAAATAACCTCTCGACTCCGCATATACCTGCTTCAGTGGAGTCCTATCGTAAACGATGTTGTGTTGTGTTGTGGATGGGTAGGTACTGATTATAATGAAATAAAAAAATAAGATCGACCCATACCAGTAGAGTACCTACTTAAAAATTTGCTTTTAAAATGCGCAATTTAATGCATTAAGTTTTTGAAAGGTCATTTTTCATTGCACTCTACGAAATAAATCATTATGATTTTTTGGCATTGTTTCGAATTGAAGTCTGCGGTTCTTCATAATAATTTTCGTTTCAAAATCTAACGTTAAGTATAATAATTATCCACAACTATTGTCGCTATTATATGTTTGCATCAAGACGTTTTGGGTGAAGGGCAACACATAGAAATTGCATGTTGCACCGGATGACAGGTGAACGGAACTTGCATCAATGAAAACCTATGTTCAGTAGACACGGCTACTTTAACTGAATAATAGAATAAATCATAAATTTAAATTATCCAAAGATTATAGACGAAGGTCTGAAATTATGCGGATTATTTACCTAAATAGACAAGAATTATGACATACCTACACAATGTATCACGCAAGGACTAAACTATCATCCTATCATCAAAACTATGTCGTAAATGTAAAATTACCAACTTTATTGTGGAATTTTCTCAAGATTTTTTTCTCAAGAGATTTTTAACGTCAACCTTAATAAGTACTAAATACAATACAAATCTTCTTCGTATAAAATTCATTATGTACTTAGTAAACTAATAATTTAACAAAATGCTAAAAGAAATTGATCCTAGATGGCTAAAGGGTGGCACACACGAAAAAGATTTATTCTATCTGTGTATCGATAATTGTTAACAAATATTAAACAATAACATAATCTATTAATAGCGAACTAACCAAAAAAACTTGATATCATTGCGTTATTTTTAGATTGACATTAGCAAAGTTTTAACAAAACAAGATAAATATCGCTAATTAAAACTAATCTAGTTGTTAATCTTAGAAAACGCTAGTAACTGATGATTACAGATTACAGTCATTAATTAAAAGTGTTAAAGACAAGACAATATTAAATATCCAATGGCAATGTCCATTGCCATTGATCGAGTTTGTTTACCACCCTAATTGTTTGCTTGCTTGCATCAAAAGTTGACCTTGACTTTTAAAATCTCCAGGAAGTACGGAAGTGATACGCTTCCGCGGTAGCCCGTATATGTCCCGAAGCTATTTGACCTACATTGTGACCGGTTATACAAGTCGCCATTGAGTTGTCTTCATGCAAAACACGAGTTACGTGATTTGAACTTCGATGAACTTCGAGGATAAAACGCTGAACTTGATTTAATAAATCAAGTTCAGCTAATAATAAAAGAATTTTTCTATATGCCTAAACGATTTTTTAAATATTTTGTTTTCTAAAAACAACGATATCATGTCTCAAAAATGGTATAAAAGTAAAGTCAGTTTTACAGAAAAGAAAACACAATTTACAAATTACCAAAATTCTTTTTTTTAGTTTTCTTTTCATGTTTTTAAATATTAATTTGTAAACAAAGTAAACAATTCAAAACCATGAATGACAAAGAATATTTTATGTAAATCTTTACCCAGTCATACATTTTTTAAATCAAAACACAAAAATGTAGAGCCTTTTCTATCGAGGAAAGTTTTTAAAACGACGAAAAAAATAGATAAATAAAGCAATTTTATTTTAATATGCTTACAATTTTCAATTTGCAGAAATTAATATTCATTTCGACACAATGTAATCAAAATAATCTCATATTTGGGAAAGGAAGGCCATATAGTAATTTGCTTGGGCAAAGGTTTATATGTAACAATAGCAGACCCTGTTCAAAAATATTTATATAGGCACTTTAAATCTATATATATAAAATGCTTTGTCCTGACTGACTGACTGAGAATCAACGCACAGCCTAAACCGCTCATCGTGAAAATCTGAAACTTGGCTGGTGGACCTATTATATGACGTAGGCGTCCGATAAGAAAGGATTTTTCGAAATTCGAACTCTAAGGGGATGAAAAAGGGGGGTAAAGTTACTATGGGACAACTTGATTCCTTGGTCCAATCTACTTCAAATTTTGCATAAAAATTGTTCAAGAGAATTGATGGAAGACGTGATTCTTATTTTATTGAAATTCTTGAAAAATATGTATTTTGTGGGTAATTTTCTTCGATTTGATATCAATACTCATACTCCTTAGTGCTTTTGATTCAATTTACATTTCATTTTGACACATCCGTGAAGTGAAGTGTGTCATCTGTCATGTAATATTTTTGTAAATTGTGAATATTCAAACAATATGATTTCATAATGTCGTCGTACTATTTATTCTGTTTGTGATCTCGGAAAACAGCTAAAATTCTAACTATGTATAAAGCGGACTGAATCATATTCATCGATAATTAACAGTAAGTAATTAAATATGAAATTTATAATATTTGACAGGGTTCAAGTTAAATTGGTCAATGGTTAAATGGCATATTGATATTGTCTCTTTCTCACTTATAGGAAATCTCATTACGTCGACTCGCTCTAATATTTCGTAGTGTTGTTGTAGGGATGGTTGTAGGCTGAGGTTGTAGGTATTGAAATACCCATATACTTATACATTTTTTTTACGGAAGTGGTTGGAAAACAAGCTCAGGAATATGGATCATTTGATATTATTAGGTGATTACCGTCGACTATGGAGCACATAGATTCTAGGGTCCCTGACCCGTTGCCGACCTATAACAGGAAAAGACAGGATATATAGCGAGAAATAGTATAAGGAAGAAGTTCGATATTTTTTATACCACAAAGGTGGCAAACAACAATTTCGGATATTTCAGTCTCCGAACGAAACGCATTGCTGCTTCACATCAATATTCTGTATAAGGGTGGTACTTCACCGGTCGGGCTAGCTATTTCATAAACGCCTACTCCAAAGATTGTAATGAGAAGTATTTATATAGAAAAATAATCATGTATACATATGAAAATGTTTTGTCTTGACCGTAGAGACCTGAAATTTGGGTGTGTGATGTAGGCAACCGATAAGAAAGAATTTTTTGAAATTCCCACGGGAAAGCGGGATAAACGCAAACAAAGTTGCGCGGGTTTCTCTAGTAATATATAATGATCCTGAATATAATTCATAATGGCATAAAATATTAATTTAATTCCCTTTCGCAACCCACTACCCATAACATGTTGACGATATTGACTAGTTTCCGTGATTGTTTTTTCATGTACGATATTGATTTGTTGGCATTTTGTAACAATATTATTGCAGAGTCACAAGGATACATTGTGAATAATCTCGTCGATCGGAACTAAATATCATTTTCGTCACGCCGATGATACTACATTTTGAGTTTTAAACAATAGGTGAGTAATCCCAAAAAAACCTTTTAAAAATTAAAGTTTGTTATTCTCATAACAACAAAGATCCTCGGTCGTATTAGTAACCTTCCAACCGTCATAACTTTAAATGAATTAATCCTACTTACACTTATTATTTTTACTGGTACTTTACACTTTCATAACCACTTGGCAATTTCATTGAGAGATAAAATCGTCGATAACAATTTCAGCCACTATCATCATTTCAAACATGAAATATTCTAAAGTTTCATGTCCACTAAGTTTGAAAATAGAAAGAGAGGACGTGGGTTCGAATCCCACCGGGGGCGGGAAGTGAAATTTAACTTTCAAACATTTTTCAAAAAAAGAATGAAGGAGAATTTCTGAAGAGAAGTTAAATTTTTTTCTATATTTTTTTAATGTTATACGTATATAATATAAAGGCAGACAAACAGGTAAGCGGGCCATCTGATAGAAAGTGTCACTGCCGCCTATGGTCATCAGCGACACCAGGGGCGCTACCAATGCGTTGCCCACCTCTGAAATAGTCCCATGACATATTCCGAAGGAAACACAAAGGCTGGGATGTTAGCACATTCCACATCTTTCTTTCGTTCAGATTACACTTACGCTATTTGATTAATTTATCTTTAAACTATACTATTCTTCCAATGAAGTATTCATAAAATACAAAACTATGTACTTACAGCAATTGAATCGTTTTAATACGGTCTAAACGGTCTAATTGAGAAATACATTATGTGCACTTGCAATGAGTCCAGAGGCTGACAATTACCTTTAGTACTGATTGAGCGTACTATGTCTTAAATCTAAATATTTATGTAAACAAATCAAGGTGACTGACTTCTTGCATGACTGTTTATAAGTACTTAATGATAAATATTGATAAATAAGTACCTACTGCATTTTTTAATGGTTTTGTGCGTTTCAGCCTGTGATGTATGTGATATTACTAATGTTTTTATGTTTATGTTATTTTTTGTATTAAAAAAAAAAGATGTACAAGTAAACATTATGAAAGATGAGTTTAATTTTTGCAACGTTCTACCTAAAAGCTTTAAGTTAATCCAGTTAAAATAAACATTTCTGCTTGAATTCATTCCATAGATTGCTTTAATTTAATTTAAAATACGATATTGATTTCAAATGCTATGTCAAACTCCATGAAATCTAGTTTGTGAATTTTATATAGTTTTAAAAGTCACAAATTTTTTTTTTTTAACATCTGTCCCTGGGTAATACAATTTGATTGTTTATAATTATTACTTTATTATTTAAGGTTAATATTATTTAGACATTTATTTATTTAAAGGAACATATTTAAAAGAAATAAAACTCAACTACTATTTACAAATAAAAAACTTGACCCAGATCCCTCGAAAACGGGAGCGTTCCCAGAAGGCTGGCAGAGTTACCCCGCTGTATTGCGAGGCTAATTCTTTGCGCGAAATACAGGCCAGCCCCCCGCGCTGGCCCTCACAGCGTAGGGGAGCGTCCCCAAGGTGGCGGATAGGGGAATGGTCGGTAGTACAGCCTAGCTACACTAACCGGCTAAGTCCGATGGACTCGCTGACCAACGACGGGTGTGGTCCTCCAGCATTTCGGGGGTTGTGCTGCGGGTTGACACCTCGCCCACGTAAAACCTATGTTGCTGGTGAAGCGTATCCCGTTAGCGCTTCACTAGCTATAACGCAATAAATTTGCGCAACATTGTCAAAAAAAAAATACAGGCCAGCCTTCCGATCATAGGACGCATTGACTAAGCGCTCAGAAATCTCCTTAAAGAGATAGTGAGCACCTGGTCCCCAAGTTTGTTTATATAATTAATAATTTAACAAAATAATAATAATACCTAACCACACCTAACTCTAGGTGCGGATGTATTCTCACGCTTCGACTGACTTGAGATAACAGTTTGAACATATTTTATATAATTATACAGCATAAAAAATAAATCGCTTTTAAATAACAACACGATATTTTTTGTTTCTACAAAATTATTGGTAGACAAAAAAAACGCTACATATTTTCATGACACATTAAAATGAAATTATTTTTTAACTTTATAGCACTTACTTACAAATAGAGCAAATAATTAAATAAATATGATAAAATTAATATTTCTTTTATGGCTCCGGACATTATTTTTATATCATAAATTTTAATATCTTAATGTCAATTGCAGGATCGTATTTTTATCTAATTTCACATTAAATCTGAAACTATCTATTTTTTATTTTTTTATAGTAAGTACTCTATTTCGGTTTAATTGAATTTATATCACAACATTGATATCACAAAAGTTTATATTGGCAAGGGCAAACATCTCACGGGCGGGATTGGAATATTTCTGCAAATCGCAGCACGATTATGATAATCAACATAACACACTAAATAAATCCGATAATGTAGCCATTACTAGAACACGTAACGAGAAATAAATCCATAAATAAATGTTTGTTACCAATCCTTTCAATTTCAAATATATCTATGATTTTACTCATGATTTATTTTTATTTGTGAACAAGCCGTCATAATGTTGTCAATATAGAACTATAATAATAAAAAGTCCTTACACAAATTAATTCATTTTTAAATTGCGAAATGCTACCATTCAATATAACAACAAGTATAGCACGTTTTTCTTATAGTAAAAAAACATCGAGAATGTGCAACAAACTAGTAAAATTATAGCCAACAAAGCGTTTACAAAACTTTAGCGTTACAAAACAAACACTAAGGTTTACAACACTTTAAAATCGTTTTTTAGATAAATATGTCTCTAAAGGTGACCGCCGCGGTGTTGTTATCTAAATAATTTGTACTTTTAGCCTTATGTATTCTATTTAATTATAATAACAAGTATAAATTAAAAATTAAAAAATCTGAATGAAAATTCTGAAAGAAATGATCGTTCTGTCAAGTTATTCAAAATTAACTTTTTTACGTTTGTGTAAGTAAGTAACTTCGGACTTCTACTGAGTCTATTACTATACAGGGAGCGGAAAAAACGATGATTCCAAATTTCTATTCAATAAAACATTTATAGATAGATGATAGTATTGTTGTTTTATAATAAAATAACATGAAATAATACTTTCACATGAAATAAACTTAAACATGGAATTCCTAAATGTTTTTTTGTTAATAGCATTTTATCACAATATTTTAGCTGAACACTTAATACGCTAATCGTATTAATCCCATTGCTTGGATATCGAGAAGAAAATATAGAGCGGTGCGTGGCGTAGTATAGTTAGCTCACTACGCCACGCACCGCTATAGTTATATCACTCCGCTACTCCGCACACTGTTTTTACCGCATACTTGTCTTTACTTATCCTGGTTTACTGCGAGATGTCGTTACCAGATCATGTGATCGTCTAGTAACTAAAACTAATTAGTCATTTAACAACGACAAATACGTAAACATGCAAAAATATCTAAAAAATATTGTTTGTTATTGCTTTACGTATTCATTACGAGACGGCATATACTAAGTCAGAAATTATGCATAATTTTGTCTCACATAATTTACCATAACAATTTTACAATAGGCTGTTTGTTATAGCGATACATTTTCCAAGACGGAACAAATAATTTTTTCTAATTACTTAAATGTTTCTCTACATGTATTAATAAATGTTATATTGTGAATCCTCTGTAAAAGTCGTGGCCATCTTAGCGACATGCTAGCTCTACAGTCTCACAAAGTTGGGCCGAAAACGAAAACTCCCTCACTCATTAAGCTGAAAACCCTAAAAATATTTTTAATAACTTTTGTCAACTTTTCTCTTGGAAAACTCATTTTCCGGATTAACAACACAAACGGTCCTTTAATGAAAATTTTAAGGTTAAAGATTATTATTATTTAAATGGTGTTCGTTTGATAACAAACGGAAAACTATCGTGGCCTTGCATGGTACTATGTGTTGGACCTACTAGTACTACTACTGCCTACTAACAACAGGTACGAATGATAATATAATTAATGCGAGGAAGTTCTTGTTAAATACAGATTAATTTACTTATAGTTTTTATGTATCTGAATACGAAATTGTAGTAGAGCGCATAAATTTGGATTCGACACGCATTTTACAAATGTCGCGTCATAGAACTTTATATACATATACCTAACTAGCTGTTACCCGCAGCTTCGCGCATGTGGTCAAGAGGATTTGTCTATATTTATTCCCGTGGTAAAGTTTTGAATACGTCTGAGAAAAAGTAATGTAGTTCCTTCTCTGTACCCCTGGACGAGAATTGGGTCAGGCGTCCACCAATCTGAGGCAGTACTTTCATTTTAAAGTTTAAGGATACTTAAAATATGTAATCTTTTTAAATTATGAATTGAATTTACAAGTGAAACTTCTTATAATAGCTACCTAACAATAAATATTTGTATAATTTTAGAAAAACATTTGTACAAGTTTTTTCGAAACGAAAATTCCTTTACCAGAATATTAACGAGCTGGCTTTCAGTAATGTTTACGTTTTTTTTCTGAATAGGGCTCCTTATAACGAGCAAGGTTTATAGAGGTATGTTGGCTCGCCGTCCATTGCATTGTGGGGCTTCAGCGATGCATAGAAAACAGTGATTGCACTGCAACCTACCCACATAGTGTGTATGTACTTGATTGAAATTTCAGCGGTCCATGAGTACACTGAATATGTATTTATAGGAGAGGTATGCTTAGGGACATTTTTTACTTCGCAATAGAATACTTCGTAAATTTAAACTTTCAATTATTATAATTAGCAGATAATATGGCTGTAATATGACATTTTTAATCAAAGCTTTTAGCTTTTGATAGCTTTTAGAATTATCGAATCTATAATTATGCAAACTATGTGATTAGAAGACTTTAAAATATTACGTAAGGATGTGAATAATGTAATAAAGTTTTATGATAATTAGTAAATTATATTGAAATCATTATCGTTGATGTAATTGTTAATTAATAATTAACATTATTGTAACCGTTTAACAAAATACGAAATTACATATATTTTAAATATGAATGATTTTATCCCTAAAATTGCCATATTATAGTATGTACTTACTTTTAAAAAGACCCATTTTAAAACACTTTCTCATAATGGTGTGTTATGAGGTTTTTTGCAGAGTACGTTTTTTTTTCACAAAACACTGTTGAATAGTCATTCAGGTGTATAACAGAGTGATCCTTAAATGTGAGATCGGATGTTTATATACAGTTTGTACGGAGAAATGTCCGCGTGGTCGCGAACGTAGCACCGGCTTGCTACGAACTGATACATTATCAGACTGAAGGCGCGGGCGCAGCTGCCGAGCCGGTGAGCGCATTTCATTGCCACAATCCGTGTAAATCACTATAGATTACAACAATTCATCTTTACAGCTCGTTAAATACGTTCAAATAACTTTTATTGTAAGTAGGCACAAAAATTTAAATAAAATAATTTATAATAATATAAGTCTTGGTTATTTGCTGTTTCCTTGATTGTTTTAGTAATAGGTAACAACATAGAAAACAAATGCTCATTGGAGGCTGTCAAAAAACGTCGTAAAACCGACTTTCTTTTGCCTTTTTTTACCAGTGATTATTTTACAATGAAATTGTTTCCGAAATGGTTCTAGCTTGTAGATTAATTACAGAAATTATTTGTTATTACTTGAGGAAGTACCCGGGAAGGCTCAGTCTCTGAATAAACGAATTTATTTTCTTATGCCTCAAAAGCATTTGAGTTGCATTAACCATTTTCAATCATGTCTTCATAATATCAAGTGGCGTTATGGTCAAAACACATTAATTAGTCAAATCTTTACAAAAATATTTTTTTTACTATTCTCATGATAATTACGGTAATGATGCATCTAGTAGACTTAAATAGACTAATACTTATATTGCCCGGAAGTCATTATAACTATCTGAATCTTAGCGAGAATCTTATAAAAGTTATTTATTTGAAAATTGTCGAGTACGTATATAGTTTGAAAATATATAATTCAAGTTTAAAACAGGAAAGATCAACATTTTACACACCAATGCGGATGCAGTTAACATCCTATAGACTTTACCTACAGTAAAATAATAAATTCGCAAATGAGACGAATCCTTTCCGGATGTATGAATGGCAGGATCTATTGTGTGAGTGCATACCCTCGGGCTTTAACCACATTTCTCATCATCTGATAAGATCTGTGGTATCCATAGAAATATTAATTGTTACACGACCTTTCAACCCATGTAGAGTCATTTAGTTTCTAAATATGACGTAAATGGATTTACTATAACATTTGTACACACTATGAATACTATTGATTTAAAATTTTTTAGTAAATCTATATATATAAAATTCAAAGTCCTGACTGACTGACTTAACTATATATCAACGCACAGCCCAAACCGGTGGGTCTAGAGACTCCAAATTTGGACTGTAGGTTCCTTACGACGTCTAGGGGTGTACTAAGAAAGGATTTTTCAAAATTCCTACGGGAAACCGAGATATACGCATACGAAGTTGCGAGGGTGTATCAACGCACAGCCAAAACCGCTGCGTCTAGAGATTCCAAATTTGGCATGTAGGTTCTTTACAACGTCTAGGGATGTACTAAGAAAGGATTTTTCAAAATTCCCACGGGAAAGCGAGATATACGCAAACGAAGTTGAGAGGGGACGCACAGCCTAAACCGCTGGGTCTAGAGATGCCAAATTTGTCATGTAGGGTCCTTATAAGGTCCAGACCGACCGGACCGGACCGGACCGGAACGGACCGGACCGGACCGGAACGGATCAGACCTGATCGGTCTGGAAGGAACCGCACCGTACCGGGCCGTGCCGGACCGGATCGAACCGGACCGGACCGGTTTTTTTTTCATCTATATATATAAAATTCAAAGTCCTGACTGACTGACTTAACTATATATCAACGCACAGCCCAAACCGGTGGGTCTAGAGACTCCAAATTTGGACAGTAGGTTCCTTACGACGTCTAGGGGTGTACTAAGAAAGGATTTTTCAAAATTCCTACGGGAAACCGAGATATACGCAAACGAAGTTGCGAGGGTATATCCACCCACAGCCCAAACCGCTGTGTCTAGAGATTCCAAATTTAGCATGTAGGTTCCTTACGACGTCTAGGAATGTACTAAGAAAGGATTTTTCAAAATTCCCACGGGAAAGCGAGATATACGCATACGAAGTTGCGAGGGGACGCACAGCCCAAACAGCTGGGTCTAGAGATGCCAAATTTGACATGTAGGGTCCTTATAAGGTCCAGACCGACCGGACCGGACCGGACCGAACCGGAACGGACCGGACCGGACCGGAACGGATCAGACCTGTTCGGTCTGGAGGGAACCGCACCGTACCGGGCCGTGCCGGACCGGATTTTTTTTCATAGATAAAATTCGAAGTCCTGACTGACTGACTGACTGACTTAACTATATATCAACGCACAGCCCAAACCAATGAGTCTAGAGATTTAAAATTTGAACTGTAGGTTCCTTACGACATCTAGGGGTGTACTAAGAAACGATTTTTCAAAATTCCCACGGAAAACCTAGATACGCAAACGAAGTTGCGAGGGTATATCAACGCACAGCCCAAACCGCTGGGTCTAGAGATTCCAAATTTGGCACGTAGGTTCCTTACGACGTCTAGGGATGTACTAAGAAAGGATTTTTTAAAATTCCCACGGGAAAGCGAGATATACCCATTCGAAATTGCGAGGGGACGCACAGCCCAAACCGCTGGGTCTAGAGATGCCAAATTTGTCATGTAGGGTCCTTATAAGGACCGGACCGATCGGACCGGACCGGACCGGACCGGATCGACCGGACCGGATGGAACCGTACCGTACCGGGTCGTGCCGGACCGGAATTTGTTTCTGAAGAAAGATATGCTAATTGTTACTAGGCCACGCGGGCGAAGCCGCGGGCGGAAGCTAGTCTGTAATAAAAATCTGTCCATACCATGCCATACCATAGTTGCTATGAAGATTTTACTATATTATATGTAGTTAGGTATATCTTGTTAGATGGAGTGTATTTTTAAGAGAGATGAAACGTATGAGAAATGAAATTTAAAGGAATTGTTATTAGCGAAGAAAACCTTTAACTGCCTCCATGCTCTAAAGAGTTCTAATTTCTGCACCCGTAGCCAGCCGAGGCTATTTTATAAAACGTGATTATTTTATTTAAAAAAAATTCAGTATATCGTCAGTAAGAAGAAGAATATTTTTGGAATTATCATTGGATAATTTAAGTGTAACTTGACAATCCATGGATGCCATCAAACTTGCATGATAATAGATTAATGATAATTAATAAATGCTTGTACCTTTTTGTACTTAACTATTTGTAATGTATCGTAGTAATAATGGCTTCTCAGGCCTTATTAGTAAATTATTTTTTATGAACATTATGCAAATTATGTCTAATAACAAAAGATGTCATTAATTAAGTGAGTACTAATTAGTTTGGTGCGATGGATTTAAATACCAGCTTTAAAATAATACTGGCATATTGAAACAATCAGTTCAACATTAAACATCTATATAATCTTCAGTGCTAGACATAACTTTTCATCAATATTTATAACGAAACAAAATTTCCAAAGGTGAGTCCGTTCTATATTTATTATTCATACTAACATTACTTTGTGTGTCTCTTTGTCCTTCTCTCAAGTCGAAAGGAACCAATGAATTAACATTTTTACGGGGATGATAAATTTTCCACAGGAAAAAAACTCATTGGCACTTCTGATTAACAGCTAGTAATATAATAATTCGTGTCACATAATAAATTAAACGGGAAGTTGATTTCGTAGATTTTATCTAGTTCGTTTCGATGCTCTCAATTAAACCAACTGGCTTACTCTTGAATAAAATCGAAATATTAATTGCAACTCTGTATAATTTCAGTTTAATATAGGTAGTCTGTCAAGCAAGAGTAGCTAAAGGTAAAAATCCAATGCCCAACGATGAGTTGTTTTCAAGAATAACCCTGCTGGCATGAGACACTCCTGCCTGTTTTTTTATATCTTAAATATAAAAGTCTCCTAACAGCGTTTTCTATGTCCAAATACTTGTTTTTGGTACGAATAAGACATATAATTTAAAATTATCTATTAAAATACGTGTCCTTGTTTTTGCCATGCCATGCCAAAATAAGGATTTGAACATAGAGAAAGCTGTTCAGAGACTTAAATTTTAGGAATTGTTGGTGAAAACGCCCGTATTTTTTTTTCTCGTTTTAACTTAATTTTAAGGATCCAAACTATAAGTAAATAAATAAAAATATTTGTTTCAGATGAATCGTATTTCTTCGGTATGTTTTTTAACATTTTGCCTGATTGTTCCAATCTTGGCCAATGTAACCTCCGCACCCAGTCAACCTAATGCCAGGGACCTTAGTATAAGCTCCGATGACTTTGACGACGAAATGCTAGAACTAGAACCACAACAGAGTAACCGCATGGGTGAATTTCGATCAGTACTACTCACCATCAAGAGTCAATTCAAGGAAATACTTGAAGATCTACTTTATCAAGCTCTCAAATATGTGAAGAGTATCCTTCAAAACCTCAAAGTGAAGTTGCTTAGTAAACTTGGAATGTACAGGTTATCCGACGTATTCCACTCTATGTTTGATGGCGTTGTTGAATTTGTGACTTCTCCCGTTGAAGAAGTAATCTTAGCTGATTCTGTGCCAATTCTGAATAGACCAACTTATGACTACAGTGATGGCTTTGCGCTAGCATCATTATTTAGATCTGCTTAGTAATACTACCTAAAATACTTAGTTCAAATGATGTAAAATTTATTTATTCTTAGCGAAGTACCTAATCCTAAAGATAAGTCAACCTTTCAAATTTGTACATATAAGTACTTTAATTGTGTATTTATTACAACTACTTAATGGTTAAATTATTTAAATAAAATAACGAAAAGATAAAGATTTACTTTTCTTTTAATAATTTCTCATAATCATTCCTACGAAAGCCTATCACGAAAAATCAAATCAACCCCCCCAACGCAATAGATAAATGTTTTGACTGAGTGGATAGTGGCGCTTAGAGTACTTAGCACATACTTACAAACAACTTTGTTAACTTGTTGCTCTAAGTGAACAATCTCACGACAGTACTAACTAGCTACGTAGTAAATGAGAATACAAAATATGGTCGCCAAATGTTTCCTTATTTTTCTTGTCAAGTACCAGCTATAAATTTTTTTGGGGGCAATAATAATTAATAATGGTCATAGGATAATCCTTTGAACCTAATTCTCATGGGTGTCAGCAATAAAGTTAATGAAAAACAAATGTTCGACATCTGCCCGATTATAATAGGTCATTTAAATCTAACCTACAGATGGACTTAAGGTGCGTCGAAGTCTAGACACATTATAATTTTGTATTTAGCTTGATAATACACTGCAGTTAGCACTTTCATTTTTTTTTAATTTAAATTTTATACTTTTTCGAGTTTTAAGTTTGATTTGTAAATTTGAAATAATTATTTAGCATAGATATTTTGAAAGTAGAATGACACAGCTGAACATTTCCCACGGGCCAAAAATGTGTAAAATACATTATATGACACCGTAACAGTTTAGTATTTGAACATACAGCTTGTTGAGAAACAAATAAGCAGACATCCAGCGGAGTGTTTCATTGTTACCTTTTTGTGGTTTGTTGATTGGGTACACAAATTGCTCGCTATTAATAACGGCACGGCAACAGATAGACGCCTGAAATATTCACAGAATATTTTGTTGTATATTGACGTTGAAAATAAATAATGAAATTTAAATAATATTATAAATATTATTATTTAAGTTTAGATAACACTACAACATCAGTTATATGGTAGCCTATAACAGATGTTGTGTAGATAATACGGAACCGATTGTCACAAAATTTGTTTTTACTACAATCATTCAAAATTAATTCAAAAGAAAAATAAAATGTTAAGAGTAATGTCGACTAAATAGTACTGATTGCTAATAAAAATATTTAGGCGTTAAGTCAGAAAGTGACTCTTGCACAAGTTTAGATTTCGTGATTTTCGGAACAACAAAAAATGTATCAAATAATGATAGTTTACCTACGTTTTGTCTGATAATGAGACTTAAAATAATTATTTATTTCAGAGCAACAATAGTTATTTGTTATGCAAGGCTGCAAAGTTGTTTTTTGGCGCGAGTACTTATATTGAAACCCGAGCTAGCGAAGGATTCTAGGATTGAACCACGAGCGAAGCGAGTGGTTAAAATATAGAATCCTGAGCGTAGCGAGGGTTTCAAAGGTACGAGACGCAGAATAACTTTGCTGCCGAGCGAAACACACAACTTTTCATCTCACTACAGCGAGGAAAATGCTTGGTGCAAGAAAAACGCAAATAATATATTAATAAGTGTTTATTTTTTTCATGCGGTGTCGTACTGGCCAGTTCGATTATTTTAAAAATAAGGTTGGCACACTGGCATGAAATAAGTATTAATGCATTTTCAGAGGATTGGCGGTATAAAAAATTATAGAATAGAAAGGTTCGAATTTTAAAAATTCTTTCCACGCTAGGGCACAAAATGCACTTTTGCGCTCAGATTTCGAATGACAAACAGATTCTTTCCGAGCTTGTGAAGTGAAAATTAATTTAAATCTTATAATATAATTTAATAAATTATTTTTTAATTAATTTGTTTAATAGTAATGTCAGTCACCAAATATACCACAAAAGGATTTTGCTTATTGTTTACCGATAGGCGCCAGACCTGTTGTATTTTGTTTCTACGACAATAATTATTATTAAATAAGGACCAGAAATCATACTAATATTATAAATAAGAAAAGGAATTTGTTTATTTGTTTGTTATTCCTTCACGGCTTGACTAAGCAGCCGATCATTATGAAAATTTGTAATCAATTTTTAAGCGGGCGAAGCCGCGGGTAACAGCTTGTACAATATATTTTTAAAAAATAAAACATGAAATAAAATGTCTTTTTTTTTTAACTCCATATTTAAAAATAGTTTGAAACTATATAAATACATGATCAGGTAATATATTTTAATAAAATAATGCCCTATCAATGTTTATGTTAAAACACAAATTATTTGCAAAACTG
Source organism: Endotricha flammealis (assembly GCA_905163395.2). Taxonomy (NCBI): domain Eukaryota; kingdom Metazoa; phylum Arthropoda; class Insecta; order Lepidoptera; family Pyralidae; genus Endotricha; species Endotricha flammealis. The sequence continues at coordinate 6,966,659 of LR990863.1, read as the reverse complement.
TGTTTTTGCTTAGATCTTTTTACAGTCCTTTTAATTGAGAAATTTATTTTTGTTAATGATTAAATCTGAGGCAGTCATTGTCAAATTTTCGATTTAAAAAAAAGGTATGGCTATTAACAGGTAGGCCCACTTGAAATTTAAACATGACTAACTTTAAAATGTTTTGTTCAACTTGCTGTAAGTCATTATAATATTCATAGATTGGTCCAGTCAGTCACATAAATATGTTGTCATTTTAGTACCTTATCCATTATGGGCAAAAGTGTTAACATATTTATGCCGAGCTTGTACATTCCTCCCGATATTACATACCTCTATACATTATAAGTAAATATAATAATTAAAACGTATATTTTTTTATTGTTTCTTTAGAGGTTCTCAGAACCTTGCTATTTAATTCTGTATTATGTAGTTTTAGATAACGACAAGGCAATACTTTTACAGTAGTTGAAATAATAGTTTAGTTACGACATACAGTGATATAAAATGCAATTATACAATATTAAGTTGTTTTAATAAATTACATAATAAACTATCTATATTGTTTTTATTATACAAAAACTTTATGCATTACATACGTTAGCTACTTATCTACACTAATTTAAACTAATATTATAAAAAGGAAAAAATTGTATTTTTGTATAGGTACCTATATGTTTGTAATGAACAATCTACTGGACCGATTTCAAAAATTCATTCACCATTGGGAAGGTTGGTACGTTACCCCCAGCTAACATAGGTTATATCATAAGTATTATAATATCTGTGGTTATATTATATTTTCAAAAAAAATTGGGATCCTTAGAAAGCGAAGCCAGGGCGGTCCTCTAGTCTTATAATAAAATTGTACTAGCGATGCCCGCGCAATTTTGTTTGCGTCGTTATCCCACTTTCGCGTGGGAATTTTGGAATGTTTTACACATTTAAACCTTCCTGTTGAAGCCCTCTGTCTATTAAAAAGTCCCTTGCGTAGTTTTAAAGATATAAGCATACATACATAAGGAGAAACAGACAGACAGAGCGACTTAATTTCATACTATATAAAGATTTCATCTGACTTTGCCTGGTCTTTAGTGGCATTTTATGCATTTATCAAAATTAGTGGAATTTGTTCATAAAAAAACTGATGATCTTCACTTCATATGGCTGGTTTTATTTTTTCTTCCACTCACTCAATTACTCACTCATTCACTCACTCACTCACTCATCATAATAATTTCTCTATATCGCTAAAACGAATATTATTTCCTTGAAAGATATAATTACGTAGTAATTTTTATTATTAATCTACACTATTAATAATAACAAATAATTACTATGTAAGCGCCACAAATACTCCATAGCATTTAACATGAACAGGCCCTTCATACTAGTACTACGTAGTATTATTATTTATTTCTAGTACTTACTAGACCGATGCGACGGACGGTTTCGCTTTTTTTTTATTTTTTATTTGGGACTTATACATATCATTATAACAAAAACAATGCCAAGCCTCACATCACACATTTTCTAATATAATTCATAATAAACTTTGAAAATAGAATTTAGTTTCTGATCAACTCGACAAGGTTTTGTTTATATGTTTTACATATATATTTTAGTATCCCTCTAAATGTAACTATTAAAAAAACTCACCACATATTCCCACCGCGCTGTGAAAGGTGTAGTGCGTACAGACCACCGAAAGGTTTATAAGTTCATTGACGGAAAGGAGGAATTTGAAGCTTTCATTTATTTTTGGTAACAAATTGTAGTCATAGCCAGGAAATATTTTTGTGCGATATTAATAACTAGGTGCTGCCCACGGTGTTACCCGCGTTTAATTTTATGCACAGCAGCGCCATCTATATCATCTTATGACCGAATCCTACGGGAATCGCGTACTTTTCGGGATACAAAGCTTACCCTATGTGTTAATCCAAGGTATCAGCTACCTACATACCAAATATCATAAAAAATATTCCAGCCATTTGAGCGTGAAGAAGTAACAAACATACACAAACTTTCGCCTTTATAGTATTAGTAGGATTATCCAGACTACCCCTTTTCACCGGGTCACGTAAATTTTGCTGTTGGGAAATTCACTTGCTCTATATACTGCTCTCTTCTTTTTGTGACGTTACCCGTATATCTACTAACATATTTTGACAGAAGACAATATTATTATGTTAAAACAAGACGTTTCTGCACTATTGATAATAAAAAAATATGTTACCGCGCCCTGCTGAAGAAAGGGGACTGATTCTCGTAACAAAAACCGATTCTATTTAGATTCAAACACACTCGCTGTCTCGTTCAATTCCTATTTTGTATGAGTAAGACAGCGATTGAATTTGAATCGAAATAGAATCGGGTTTTGTTACGAGAATAGGGGGTCAGCTAATGTAAAGGGACTGCAACGGGTGGCTATTAGGCACTTGATCAATTACGCTGTATTAAGTCTAGTTACGATATTCTATTAAACACTAATTATACCTATGGTGGTTACTGTTTCGTATAAAATATGCATTCCAAATATTATACGCATATAGTCGCCAAAGAGTTGCACAGAATTATAAAGAGTAGCAAATTAATATAATAAAAACTTAATCCTATAAATATTATAAACGCTAAAATTTGAATGGACAGGACATCCATTAATTTAATTTAGATTCTAAATCGTCTAAAAGCAACAAAATCGCCGATCGCCGAGATTACCGCGTGTCTGATTAGACCTTCGAACATTAAATACCCTAATTAAAAAGTATATGACCTCTAGAATCACTCTGTTGATTCGTAGAAACTATACTCAAATCAAAAACTGTGCAATAGTTTTCGACTATGTTTTTTCAGCGATAGAGTCAAGCTAGTATGAATGGTTCGAAAATGGGTTTCCTCGATCGTTAAGAGAGGTAGGGCACAGCAAATAATCTGCTCAAATCAGAGCAGCCCGTCTGGGGAAGGACCTCCACCTTACAGAAGATCGTATTCAAATAGCATTGGTCTCGGCCATGTTGTGTTCCTACGGTGAGTACGGTCTCCAGAGCTCCACTTGGGAGGGTTGGGAGGTTTGGCAACGCGTGAGTGATATCCCCTGTATTGCAAGCGTCTATAGGCTAAGGTGATGGATGCTTACCATCAGGCCGGCCGTATGCTTGTTTGCCAACTTTGTGGCATTGTGGTTTTGTGGTTTGTGGGTAGCCGTGGTCCCGTGGTTGTCCAAAGCAGCGGTGTTTGCTTACCGTCAGGTTTTAGTAATACTAAAGGAGAATACTACAGTACACTGTTACATCAGGTGACCCACATGCACGTTAACCAACCTCTTGCACAAAAAAAGAGTTCAATGGGGAGGGAGGCTTTGTTTTACATAATGGACTACATAGATAAGTAAAAGTTTTAATTATCTACGTAGTCCACCGTAATTGTATAAGAAAGGTGATTGCCACTAAACACAATCAATGCCGCCAAGTGACCGTTAATAATTTGTTTTAACCTTCGTTCAATTAATACAATTAATAAACGTACCATAATCGTGACTGTCTGGCAAATAATATTGTCATGTGAATTTAAATAACATCAACATCTTGGTTGAGTGTGTCTATAGTCCTAGACGCGTTACAATTCGTTACGCTATAGATGTAGGCTAAAAAAAGTGGAAATGTGTTACCCAGCTCTAAACTTTCGTGAAATTGACTGAAGCGAATTTAGACGAAGTTAAAAGACAAAGGAAAAGTAATGACAAGTAGGACGAAATACTCGTTCACACTTTCGTTTTTCTCAACAAATCGAGTTGTAGAAAAATTATAATGAAAATGTTGTAACCATAGTTGTTAACCATAGTTGTTTTTTTTTTTTGTCCTGGGTAAAAAAATTACCTAAACTACTAAAGAAATGAAAATTAATTAAACGTGCTGTATCGTGAAGCAACAGATAAGTATCGGTTTCATACATAGTTAAACGGGCTCCACAATTGCAAAAAGGAAAAAAGAAAAAATTTTCTTATGGCATCGGATGAGGGCAACCCAATGGAGAACATTGGGCGCCCCACACGAACTAGTTTAGTCTATACCTAACTAATTACCCAGAGACCCAGAAGAATTGAAGAAGACCCAAACCTCTTAAGAGGGAACAAAAACCGGGGAGAAGATTACCTTGAGTGAAGATACCCGGGCAAGGAACAATAGAGCGAGGCCCGCACGTGCCCCAAAGGGTACAAGATACCCGACTGACTGTTTCATACATTTAGCACAGCTAATAAATAAATACATCATTTAAGATATTTTAACGTGTGATGTGGATTACTTATTATTTTGTTACTAATGAATTTCTAACAATACCATTAAATATTCTATTCACCGCTCAGCTATCTAGCAACATCTGAAAGTGAATCCGTTAATTACACAGAAGATACTTGAATCAGTTTGTTTTGATAAAACAGTGTGCTGAAGGATTCACGGATTATAACCAGTAAAGTTATTTAATAATGTTAGAGTTACGTACGTTTGGGTCACAAAATTTGCGTAAATTCAATGTCATGCATGCGTGCCTAGTAATGTCGAGATGTTGTGTAATAAGCACACTATATGTGCTTGAATTGAGATTAGTGTGTGAAACTGTTCTTTATTGTTATTCCGTGCAAGTGTATTCTCGCCTTGCTTATATAGGTTAATGCTATACGCAATATTAATTGTAAATAAAAGACATAGAATAAAATAGTTCTGGATTCCAACGTTGCAGTGTCAATTGTCTCTAGATAAACCTGTTTGAGTTGTTTATACAGGACAAAGAGTATGTATAGTGTAATTTGTAGTAAAACTGACAAATTAATATTACGATTTACATTTATACATAAATTAGATTGAGCAGTATTGAAGTTACATAACATTATTATGCGACGTTGCTCTGCGTCTCGATGTCATCAGAAGGCTCTGAAATGAATTCTCATCCATAATATCATCAGTATAGTCAGTCACAGATAATTTAATACTTAACAGTAGTATCCTACTTTTTGGATCTATTTAATCAGTAACGGATAAGTTCCTGTTATCCTATTTGTAAAACTGTTGTATCTGTTAGTAGGGAAACAGGCCCTTAACATTTTCGCTATTTGATATTTAATAGTAATCTGTTGACTCATCTCCGTAAAAGATGCCGCACACACTAATCTCAATTCAAGCACATATAGTGTGCTTATTACACAACATCTCGACATTACTAGGCACGCATGCATGACATTGAATTTACGCAAATTTTGTGACCCAAACGTACGTAACTCTAACATTATTAAATAACTTTACTGGTTATAATCCGTGAATCCTTCAGCACACTGTTTTATCAAAACAAACTGATTCAAGTATCTTCTGTGTAATTAACGGATTCACTTTCAGATGTTGCTAGATAGCTGAGCGGTGAATAGAATATTTAATGGTATTGTTAGAAATTCATTAGTAACAAAATAATAAGTAATCCACATCACACGTTAAAATATCTTAAATGATGTATTTATTTATTAGCTGTGCTAAATGTATGAAACAGTCAGTCGGGTATCTTGTACCCTTTGGGGCACGTGCGGGCCTCGCTCTATTGTTCCTTGCCCGGGTATCTTCACTCAAGGTAATCTTCTCCCCGGTTTTTGTTCCCTCTTAAGAGGTTTGGGTCTTCTTCAATTCTTCTGGGTCTCTGGGTAATTAGTTAGGTATAGACTAAACTAGTTCGTGTGGGGCGCCCAATGTTCTCCATTGGGTTGCCCTCATCCGATGCCATAAGAAAATTTTTTCTTTTTTCCTTTTTGCAATTGTGGAGCCCGTTTAACTATGTATGAAACCGATACTTATCTGTTGCTTCACGATACAGCACGTTTAATTAATTTTCATTTCTTTACATCACGATGTTTTACGCTTTTAGGAGCTAAATGCAACGAAAAAAACAAGATAGAATCGCTATAAAACGTCAATCGCCGCGAGTAAAACTAGCTAGTCTGAATAAGCCCCTAAGTATGTGAGTAAGCAGTATTACGAAATATCTATTACATACAGGTAACATACAGGTGACCCTACACCTAAGACGCATAATAATATGGAGATTCCACAGATCGTTTGGAATACCCTCAAGATAAGAAGTAAGAAGTGTCTTCTTGGCATTTTAAACAGGAAATCTACAGACGCAGCGCAGGCAATAAATATGCTCGTTTGCGCGTGCGTTATAATAAGCCCATGTAAATGAAAATTGTTTACATTCATGACTATGATCAGATTGATCAGGCAATCTGTATTAGATGCCAACCCTCGTATGTTATGTGACAATACTTTTAATTACCTATCAACATAGGTAATATTTCAGATATGAAATTAAAAAATTGCTTCGAATTTCAGACATGGACAGTTTCAAATTATTTAATGACCTGTTTGTGAATTGTGATAATCTGTTGTTACATTTAATTTTTTTACCCAGGACAAAAAAAAAACTACAACAGGGATCAAAGAGCCAGTCACTACCGAGAACGGGATCTCCCCGGACATTCCCCTCCACTACCACCTACAAGATAAGTCAAAGATAGCAACAAATAGTTTTTTTGTTGTTAAAACTAACAATATGAGGAATGTCGTAGTACCGTTGCGGTTAAGAGATAATCTCGCTAAACGAAAAATGTTTTTAAAAGAATACCCACACGAAAATATTAGCATTTGTTTGCAGACATCGCCGTGTACATATTTTAAAATAAAGGCAAATAGCGTCATAAAAAGATTATATAAATTTTTATTACCCTATTTGCCTACTCAAGTACGCAGCTATAATGTTGATATTCCCAGCATTATGTTTTTTTTAAAAGCGAAAAGATCTTGGAATAAAGTACGAATGGTGAGGATTGTAGTTAGTGTAAGTAACACTAAACTACAATTCCGTCTACTTCAAAAGAAAACCTGTGTACAAAATTTCAGCTTCGTCCAAGCGATGATCGATCAGCCATTCAGAACTTTTCCATTTTTGTAGAGTAACTTTTAATGTCAACTGACATAATTAAAATAAATAATATCGAGCAACAAAATTTATGTGAATAAAGGAGGTAAGACAATTTTAATAAGTACGTAATTGATTTCAATAACTTACTTAATCAATATAAAACACATGGATACTAACAAAAATGTTCACATTCCCTTGAATGGAAGTTATTTTATAATTATAATTAAGGACATTAACTAAAGCAACTATGCTTAAAATTGTAATTAAGTATAATTTTATACTTGATACTAGCTAGCTAATTGCTTAAAAAAAAAATTTGGTTTACTTGACCGTCCCACTGTTTTTTATATCGGCTAATTAAGATAATTTAATTTGACACATAATATTCCGTGCGAAAATGTCCCATAATGTTTATATTACGTCATACATAACCAATACTACATTGAGTGTAACTGTTCAGTAACATTATAAGCATGGTAATTACGATTCGCCTCGCCGCATACGTCAGACTAAAAGGGTGCTTGCACATGGGTTCCAACGGAGTGTCCATCTTAAATAGCTTGTAAAGGCTGTATGCTACACGAAATGTGTGATTTTCATATTTTTTTAATTGGATTTACATATAAATAAAATATACTAAGTGATATTCAAGCTAAGAGAGGTAGGGCACAGCGGATAATCCGCTCAAATCAAATTTCTCATTCACAATTATATAACTATCATCAAATAATATAAACAGTTGACGTTATTACAGAGAGAACATTAATTACGAGTAAAGTACATAAGGGAGAGGGGGGCATAACGGGGACGTTAAGGAAAATACATAGTAAAATAATCAACGCAATGTATTTATTAATTAAAACTAATCACAACACTTTGGTTACTTATTAAACTATCATTTGGCATAGAATTTGGTATAAATAATCATATGACGTTATAATTTAATTTTTTTGAAACTATAATGAAAACCCCATCGTGCCCCAGGGTAGGGGCAGTATGGGGTACGTATTTATTTTGCGTCACACAGTACATGCATATGTGGATTTCTTCTGTATTGTCGTCGTCTACACCAGCACAAGCCGTATGAGCCCACCGTCCACATAGTTGGCAAGCCACCCAACTTTCCGAAGAGTTTAAAAAGTGTGGTGACTCAAAATTACACAAAATTACGTTGAAAATCGTTTTTTGTTTTAAAAATCCAAACTTACGCAGTCGTCGCCGGTCACTGTCAATGTAAAGAGAGATACAAATTAGCTATCTATTAGCGAAAACAAAACAAATCTAGAGCGTTTAGTTTTTTGTAAGTGTTGGTGCCCCCCCCCCGTCTTGCCTTGCGTCCCCGTTATACCCCCTCTCCCCTACAAACTTTTCGGCTGAACTAAACATTTTTTTAATAATTTTGGAATACATAACTTTACCACACTATACTAAGTATTTCATTAATGTCTTTTACGATGACAATAATTTATGAACGAAAGAAATTTGTTTAATAAATGACTGATGGTCATTTTAATCTGGTATTACTAGTTATCTAACTAAACTATTTTATAATAGTAGGTAATATGTTTTCAATGTTAATTTAATTACATACAATTAACATAATTCTTACTCTCTCCTTAAAATAATAATAATATAATTTATAGTTATATGATAGACTAGTGAAACCCGCGCAACTTCGTTTGCGTGTATTTATTTATGCACAGTAGCGCCATCTACCCCTTATGTGTTAATCCAAGGTATCAGCTACCTACATACCAAATGTCATAAATATTGGCCCAACCATTTGAGCGTGAAGAAGTAACATACATACACATAACTTTCGCCTTTATAATATTAGTACGATATAAATTTCCGATGCCAAATTGATTGATATTTTTTATTTATTCATAACTATTTTATAAACTATTAAATAACGCATTATGGCGGCCGCGATAATAAATTTAAATAATAATTTCAAGTACACAAAACGTGGAAGCTCATTGATAAAATTATATTAGTTTTATTCATTAACATGTCCAGTTTTTTGTATGCGTAGATGTGCCTTTCTCGATAAATGAGTTAGCATCGCAATTATTTTTAATCAAAAAATTAATGAGATTAAAAACCAGTACTTTTTAAGATTAACGCATTACTAAATAAACATTTCAGCTTTTTAATAGCTTATAATATATAGCATATAGGTAAAAAGATCTAAAATTCCTTCTGTGTGTTTTTCTTTGAATATATTTATCTTAGTATTTAATATGGAGAATAATATGTTCTAATGAATAAGGATAATAACACATAAAAAAATTGTATTCAATATTCAATCATGTTTGTGAGCACACATTCTTTTTTCACTGCGAAATCAATGTATATGCACCCTTACAAAAACTCCTCGCTCGGCTCTAAACATTATTGTAACAAATCACAATGAAAATATTATTTCTACAACGATAATTTATTTTGTCAAAATCACTTCTAAGGTTATCCAAAAGTGACTGCATTGTTATTATTTATTATAGGGTAAAAATAATGTTACGAATGTTTTTATCATAAAAAGTAATTTTTCACTTCTCATGCTCAGAAAGTGCTTATTTGCGCAGGATATAGGCTGCACAAAATCGAATTTTGTGCACAAGGGCAGAAAAGTAAACTCATAAATGTATCTATATTAAGACAAAGGAAATAAGCCATACAGCCAAACACAACAAAAAGTTCAGAGATAGAATTTGTTATTTTATAATATTTACTTGTGGACGAGTTATAAACTCTGCTTTTCACTTCGATTGCGAGGAAATAAATAAATAAACGCACGAAAAACAAGACCTGTTTCCCCTTTCCCGCCGCTTTTTTTTTTAAATCTTACGACTTTGAAATTAGGCTTGGGCTGCAGACCTATACAGCCTACTATAATATAAATAATTTTCTTAAATTAATTAAATAACCTACCGTACTTTAATTTAAATTTTAATATCTTTTATGACTTAAAAACACATAAGGCAAATAAATTAAAGTAAATATTATAAGATAACAAATTCTATCTCTGAACTTTTTGTTGTGTTTGGCTGTATGGCTTATTTCCTTTGTCTTAATATAGATACATATAAGAGTTTACTTTTCTGCCCTTGTGCACAAAATTCGATTTTGTGCAGCCTATATCCTGCGCAAATAAGCACTTTCTGAGCATGAGAAGTGAAAAGATTATTATTGGGAGTGTCGGAAAAAATCAACCCGCTTGGGAGCTGTCGACGAAAACGCTGGAACGGAAATAGCGCCATCTAGCGTAGAACTTGAATTAATTTTGGCAAGCGCGTAAATTTTTTGCTATAACTTCTAAAGTATCTATTTAAATTATATGGTGTAAATATTATAATAATGTACATGAAATGCTTATGGTAACTGACGTATTTAACTGGATAAGTAAGGATTAATACTGTATACGTCAAAATCGGTTTCCAATTTCCGCATTATTACTCGGAAATCGCTTTTTATTTTATAGTAAGTTATCCGTAAACGATAAATATATGCTATCGCGGACTTTTTTGGAGACCTAAATAAGGGGAATATCCTATAATTTTTGTTTTGTTAAATCTCAATCAAAGGGTTTAGCCAGCGTTTTTGTCGACAGCTTCCAAGCGGGTTGTTTTTCTCCGACACTCCCAACAATAATCTTTATATTTCAGCCAATTTACATAAAATCCTGACAAATTTTATACATAAACCTTCCTCATGAAATAGGACTGTAAGTGTATTATCGCATGCGCTCAACCTAGAAAGCTGGAAATTTTGTATAGAGGTTCTCTTTATGATGTTGACAAGGACAAAGATGGGGTTTTATAGAATTCCCACGGGAAAGGGAGTAATAGGACTGTAAGTGTATTATTGCAGGCGCTCAACCTAGAAAGTTAGAATTTTGTATAGAGGTTCCCTTTATGATGTTGACAAAGATAAAGACGGCAATTTATAGAATTCCCACGGGAAAGGGAGTAATAGAACTGTAAGAGTATTATCGCAGGCGCTCAACCTAGAAAGCTGGATTTTGTTTATGGTTTCCTTTTATAATGTTGACAAGGATAAAGACGGCAATTTATAGAATTCCCACGGGAAAGGCAGTATCCACGCGGGCGAAGCCGCGGGTACAGCTAGTAACAAATATAATAAAATAACAGGCTGAGGCCTTTATACAATACAATTAATATTCTCTTAGATAGAAATAAAATATATTTGATAAATCTTTTATAACCACAGAATCCACAGATATACTTAATACTTTAGCCTCTAAAAAGATTTTGTTTTGTTATTATTTAATTTGAATTACATAAAAGTCATAACAAATATATTTATCATACAAGTATCGGGTACGTATCCATGACTACATAACGTTCAACGTGTTGCTTTGCAGAATATTATTAGTTTTAGTTACCGCCACTAGATGTCACTGTGCGGTTTATGTCCGTTTCTACATCGCGCTAACGAAATTTTTTCACGTAGAATGACTTGCTCGCCGTACCCATTGAACATTATCGCTTCTCGGCCTTTTGGCTAAGATCAAAGTGTAGTATCTGTTCTTTTCAGCTTAATATCTGAAAGTTCCCTCACTGAGGGACCAGTATATTAAACTGATTTTTGTAAATAGACGGGATGTTCGGGGCTCGCTCCACTTCCGTCACGGGTCGGCCCGGCATTGCAGTGCCGCCGGAATCGGCCCATATAAATGTATCACATTTAATTCACAGTTCCAATGTTTAAAAATACAACTGTGTGTTGTGTGTTTATGCATTCCTAAAATCCACCATCCACCATACTAATATTATGAATGAGAAAGTGTGTCTTTGTTTGTCCGTCCTTCACGGCAAAATGGAGCGACATATTGACGTGATTTTTTTTAAGTGGAGATAGTTGAATGAAGGGATGGAGAGATTGGATTGGAGCATAGATTTATTATAACTATTTATAACTTACTAGTAGTAACTTACTAAATCTGTGGATTGTTTCCAACCCTTCAGTTCCCTAAAATGGGGGGTGGAAATTTATATGGAGCATTCTGCAATTTTCAAGGTAGTAGCTAAAAACGGTACTTCCGGTTGTCCTAGAATCATGAAATTTGGCAAGAAGCAAGATGATGTAGTTATGAAAATCGTAAATTTGTAGTTACTTCTTCTTCTTTAAGCAACCAATATAATGTGACTCTACCCTTGGTACATTTTACATTAGTACATGGCTCTTTTTATACCGGTTATGAATTAAAATGTATTTTATCTATTACTAGCTTTTCCTCGCGGCTTCGCTCGCGTTAATTTTATGACATAGATCTCGTTTGACAACAAAGCAACTCATAGCGCGACTTGTGGCGCCATCTGTTGCCCGATAGCATCCCATACAGCTCCCTCTATAGTAGAAAAAATATTTTCCCTTTGGATTGACATACTTTCACGAGTAAAAAGGTAGCCTATGTTGGGCTCTGTACCCCTGACATATGCAAATTTTCATAATGATCAACTGATTAGTCAAGCCGTGAAGGAATAACAAACAAACAAACTCACTTTCTCATTTATAATATTAGTATGATAGTATGACTAGTATGATTATGGGAAGGAACCCTCACGCGCGAGTTCTACTTGCCCTTGGTCGGTATTTTATTTTTGATGGGTACATAAACCCGTTTAGTTTGTCGCAGGGTGACTGTAGTAAAATCAGGAAATTATATAGGTATTCAAATTGCTGGTGCTAGTTATAACAAATAAATTCATTAGACTAGTACCGCCTCTCGACAATAGATGGCACTGCCAAACCTGTCCAGTGATAACTAAAAAGTAAAAAATAAATTAAAAGTAAAAAAAATATATTTAAAAACAAGCTTTTATTTAATTGCGCTAAAAAGAATAAAATAAACTTTTCTTTTAAAATTTTAACTATCAACTTATAACGTCATTACACAATTTATATGACATAAAAGCTTGTCGCGTGATTTACCTGTATAAGAAAACATAATTATCGAACTAACATTTATTCGTACTACGAGTAATAGTAATTAAATCTCGTGACAAGCTTTTATGTCATATAAATTGTGTAATGACGTTATAAGTTGATAGTTAAAATTTTAAAAGAAAAGTTTATTTTATTCTTTTTAGCGCAATTAAATAAAAGCTTGTTTTTAAATATATTTTTTTTACTTTTAATTTATTTTATGAAACAACTTTCGATCCAAAACTTTGTTTCCGCTTTGGTATCGACGCCAGAGATCTATATTCTACATAATACTATTCTAATCATGATATTGGCATTGGCATGCTATTCATAAAGTAAACCAGTTGTGTACAATCATTCACGCGATATCCACTTAAAATCTTGAGCCCGATGATCTTTACATTACGATGTTTTTACAATGTTTGCATATTGTTGTTCTACTATTTACAATAGTCTTGCGTTACTTCGATGATGTTTTAATATTACGTGCAGATTGGTTAGCTTTTTGTTCGGTGAGATCCGGAAGCTCAAGTCCTTTCCCTTCTCCATTTGCTTATCTCGTGTTACTGATGATGCTCATAGGCAGCAGTTTGTCATACCATTGCTTGGTTATTTGAAGTACGTCATAAAAAAGCTACATAGTTTATTCTACTATCCTACTAATATTATAAAGTCGAAAGTTATGTGTATGTTTGTTACTTCTTCACGCGCAAATGACTGGGGCAATATTAATGATATTTGGTGTGTAGGTAGCTGATACCTTGGATTAACACATAGGGTTTAGGGGATTAGGGGATTCCCGTAGGATTTGATCAAAATTCTGATATAGATGGCGCTGTTGTGCATAAATAAGTACACGCAAACGAATTAGCGCGGATTTCACTAGAACTACATACAAATAAAACCTATTAAAAGGCACAGGTGACTCATGACAGTAAGATGAAGTGATGCAATTTATCAAAAGTAAAAAAAAACAGGTATCGATCGAAGAATTAAAATTAAAAGGAGCAAACAAGGAGAAAAGAATTAGGAGAAGAGTTAAGCGTTTCGGAACTCAATAAAATATATTAGCGCAAGTTCTACACACCGACAACTAGGAGAAATAAACAGGATTTGACACAAATAGGTCCTGTTTTGTCACTCCCGGATAGTTTATTCGTCAAATGAACTGACAGACTTTTGGTAATTTTGCTACTACAACTTTTTGTAGGTATGAATTCGATGGCTCCTAAATAATGGAACCCTAACTTTATTCGCAAATGGGAAAACGGATCAATGCGTTTTTCTTCGAAGCCGTGTAACAAATAATAAAATATTCAACGAAAACATTTCGTCTACTCAATTTATCTGGGGATATTGCGATCGATTTACTTATAGATATCCTTAAAACTTTTAGATGCTATGAGAACGTTGGGAATTCCTCACGCTAAAATATTACCAACAAACATACCCAACCCACATATGGAAAAGGAAAATACAAGCTCTTTAATACGCGCGCACGATACTAATCCTTCTCTGTAATCGGGTAAAAACATCAAAAAAATGTTTGTGCTAACATTTTAATTCTTGATCTCATTGACATTGTCATTTTGGGTTGTTTACCCCTTAAAAGTCTACAACTTTAGGATAATTATACATTCAAAGCACGTTTATTATTCTAAACTTTATCCTGTCCATATTTTTTAAAGTACCTACCTAAGTACGTATTGTTAAAAAATGTAATAGCGTAAGTAACTGATGACAACGAACCATCCGTCCATGTACGATAATCAAACAATCCCTCAAAAACTTTAATACAAATATTTATGTTATGTAACATACTAACCAATGACCATTACAAGTTACTGTTTCAATTCCTGAGTTATTGAATAATGAATCCCCTTAGAAAAGTATTTACCTAAAACTACCCAACATCTCATCCTCATTCATCAAATGATGACATATAATTTTTGGAAGTATTGCTCTTTCAAAATGTACGAAAAAATTAAACTTTCAAAAAGTTCCTCCTTAATTAAGGTTGACGTACTTACTATTCTCCTAAGGGTATTTAATTAACTAAATAAAACTTACAACTTGAATACATATAATTTTCACTTTTAATTGCCATAGCTTTTTATTTTGATGGCTGGTTACTCATAGATTTATGCTTTTACGACTTTAGACAAGTAGGTACAACGTCCTTTGAAGTTGACGGTCTAATCTAAAAATAACCGTTTAAAGAGTCAATTACGTTCTTTAATGTCGTCAATTCTTAAAAATTCGAGTTGTTACACATAAAAAATAATAGGATATGAATTTTAGTAAGTACGTTTCATAGTTTTTCGCATATTTTCGATAACACAAAAGTAAAAATACTCTGTATAGATATAAAATACTAGGTAATAATAATTATAAATTTAGTCCATATCCAATTAATTAGTTCACGCGCAGTTTTGAACAAGGGCTTCCTGATTGCTAAAACTCCCTTCTAGACCTTGTAATTTTAAATACAAACTGACGCCATCTGTAGCAAATTAATTCTTTTACTTATAGTTTGTCAATGAAAATTAGCTTGCCTAAGAGCTTAGAGGCATCGCATATTAAATATACTAAAATAGCAACAGAAGTATCAGGATATTGAAAAGTATGTTTTATGAGAAACGAGACGTAGAGTTATACTTTACTATGTGGAGTATTTATTGTGTCCATATCGGTTTCTTAAATCATCCATACTAATATTATAAATGGGAAAGTGTGTGTGTCTGTTTGTTTGTCCGTCTTTCACGGCAAAACGGAGCGACGAATTGACGTGATTTTTTAAATGGAGATAGTTGAAAGGATGGAGAGTGACATAGGCTACTTTTTGTCCTTTCAAACCCCCCCCCCCCCCTCCTCCTCCTTCCCATAAAATGGGACTATTTGTAACTAACAAAAAAATTGTGCATAATTATTATTTTTTATCTGCCCTCAGCCCCTTAAAAGAGGGGGCAAAAGCTAGTACTTATATAATATTATAAATGAGAAAGTGAGTTTATTTGTTTCTTTGTTATTCCTTGACGGCTTGACTAAGCAGCCGATCATTATGAAAATTTGTAACCGATATCCATCTGTTGAGACGCATCTGAGAACGAACGTATTTTAAATATTATTTTGTAACAAAATTGTATGCAAAATAACTCTTAGCTCTGTATGAGTCCAGTCTAGACGGACCTCTGATGACTGATCCAAGAACATGAAATACGAGTTGTTGTAAATACATTTAAATAGAATGAAACTCTATTCTCTACTCCTTGCCCATGAAGGCTAGATTAATTCAGTAACAACATTATTAATTGTGGAGCGCATACTAACACGTATTATTAATTAATGGGCAGGAGTGCAGTCTTTCCTTTATACTGAGATTACCTCGAAATCGTGCAAGGCTTTTCAGAGGGCAATGTACTATGATTGCATGATTTGTGTGTATTGTCGGAAATATTAAATGTATGATTTCCGAATCAGGTCACCTGAAAAAACTGTGTGAACAGTATGTAGTAATTAAATAAAACTTAAAATAAAGTTAAATTTCAAGCTTGCAATTTACTTACTAGTTTGGCAATTACAACTGACTCGAGCTGAAGCGGTTTCGATCCCCTCTCAATGCAATTATTTGCATGCATAATTACCATATTTGTTTTTAATATAAGTATACATTTAATCTGGTATGTTAGTTTTATTTTAGTTTAGAATTCGGTGATGTTGTGAAATAATTTGACTCGAAAACCATACCATAACCAATACAAAGTATCAGAAAATGTTTATTATTTGATCGGCTGTCTATTCACTGGTTTGAGAACATTATTTAAATGTGTCCGATGACCGCCTACGGCATTAACGTTTCTGGAGTCAAATTCTGGTAATAATTTGACACACAGAACAAACTGAGATCGAATCGAGGCTGAAACACGTATTGAACAAAATCGGCATTCTTAGCTCAATAATATTTTGCAACATTAGAGTACGTATCCTTCCTGATCTCAATGTGAAGTCTTTTATTCAGTATGGGCAGTGAAATGTGCTACGAAAAATAACAATTTTTATCGCATTTTGATATAATTTCGGTATGAGCAAAAAAATTGACGCCAGTGAAATCGAGACAGAGTTTTAATCATATTTTCGTAAAGAGAATAAGGACTCTGTAATCGGTTTCAATGTAATTAATCTGTTGCACGCCTACTGATAAATACAAAGCATTGAAAGCATACATTTCATAATCGGGCATAAAATACACTACTACAATAATATTCGGACTCGGACATAGGCCCTGCTCTAACAACATACCTTAAATACTACAAAATAAATAGAAATAATAAATTAAATCAAAACTTGCTAAAACAAATATCTTTTTATCAAAGTGGTAATGAATTCTATAGTATTATGTAAAATATAAAAATTAAAATAACTTGTGTTGTGTGTTTTAAGTTATTTTATGTTAACGAAATGAAATCATTTTGTAAGGTTTGAAATCGTTTTGTTCAGAATTTCGTGGTAATGTTTATTTTGTACGTATAAATTATTACAGGCTTTGAGGCACGATAATATGGATACTCTGTAAATAAAAGACATTTTGACCACAATTAACCCGATGTACGGTCAATGATATGATAAAGGTACGCTGACTGAAACGAGTTAAAAGACTATATTAAACATTTATTGCAAAACATACCAGCCAATCTATTCACGTAACAAGAACAGTTTCAATTTCATCTCAAACTCATTATATATTTATATATCTCTCTCAAACCAACACTATACACTACACACACACTACAAATTAAATCTTAAAAATTAAATTAAATCTTACCATTTTTGCCACATTTTGTAACCATTTTGTAACCTAGTCTAAATAAGTTATATGTATAAGAACACTCAAAAAGAGCGGAGCTTCCAATCAAAAGCATTTCTTCTTCTGTCACTTGAAATGTAACTAAGTTTATGTTAATGAATATACAGGGTGTTTGGTAGAGATATAAAAAAAAGTTATAGTACTTCAAATTCACAAGGGAAGAAAGTTTGGTGAAAATTAAAAAAAAATCATTTATAAAAAACTATGGGCCCAAGGTCAAAATTTTTTCGCTCATCATGTAGCAGACCATCTTACCTTTCTGCCATTATCCCATGTTCAATCCTCTACCAAACACCCTGTATATTTTTCTTTTTTTTTCTTTTCTCAATTCTTAATTTGCATGGGTGAGATGTTTGAGATTGACATGAGATTGTAACTATTTTGTTACGAGAATAGGGAGGGCAGATTTCCTAGTAACAAAGGACTAAATAGATGCTATTTCATTGCTGCGCACGAACGCCTACTTCTGTGCGCCTACCAAGCGCGTTTGTGGGCAAACAACCAGCCCTGACGCCGACGACATTGCCTACGCCATTTACGTTACATTATGTTAGGGTTGGCTGATAAAGTAATTAGATTTAATTTTGTATGAAATGTAGACTTTGATATTCTAAAGCGAGACGTTTCAATTGTATAAATTCGTTTAAATTGTGTCCGTCGATTGTAATACCATATTCTGCAGGGTGGTATCCTACAATCCTACTAATATTAAGGCAAATAAAGGTATTTAAAGGCGAAAATTATGTGTACGGTACGTTTGTTACTTCTTCACGCTCAAATGGCTGGACCAATACGTATGATATTTGGTATGTAGGTAGCTGATACCTTGGATTAACACATAGGGTCTTTTTATCAGAAGTCTGATATAGATAGCTACTGTTCATAAATAAATACACGCAAACGAAGTTGCGCGGGTTTCACTAGTCAAATATATTTTTACCCTATGAAATAGGTAGCTCCTTTACGGTCATTAAAAATATCCAAGAATATTTATTATTATTATTTATTATATCATACAAAATACTTTCATAATGAAATTACTTGTAATAAACAAACTAAAGTACCTATTCCCATACTAAGGTATCGTTAACTTCAGGTGTTCTGTGTTCAAAACAAAATACCTACTTGCAAAATTTTACTGTGTGCGCTAGATTATTTTTATAAATAAAATCTATATTGCTTTACGTTTATTCATTGTAATGTACATTCGTGCAACTTCTTAAGTTTTTTAATGGATCGCGTCAAAAAGCTCTACCATTGCAACGCGACTATTTCTTCAATGCGAAGCTTTTTTCCGTGAAACTGAACATAGGAAAATTTACCATTCATTTAGCCTTACATTTTTCCTGTTATGATATAAAACAAGAGTTAAGCAAGTATATTATTTAATAATTATTATATTATGAGCAAATTAATGCAGATAGTTCTCATATCTACATATTTTATGTTTAAAGAGAACTTATTAACTCATAAATTATTATAAACATTTTTATTTTGTTTATGGTATTCAATTACAATAATTTATAATAATGATGATGATGATAATAATAATATATATATATATATATATATATATACATATATTTTATTACAGCATTATTATAAAATAAGTATTTGCTATGGAGCCTTCTAAAACAATTTCGAATAAGTTTCTCGAGCAGAAAAGGGTGATTCCTCTGGGAATTCTAGCGACGAAATAGGTTAACTTTTTCAATTAAACGTACATTTACAATTTAATCATTGATCAACAATATGGTGATGATAATGGGACTGCCTCTCGGTACTGTAATGCGTCTGCGGAGGCTCAAATATATGGTTTTCAAGCGATCATTCATAAGCGAGTAGCCTCCGCGTGGCTCCGCGCCGGCTACGAGGTAGCCCACAACCTGCTGGCTAAGATAAGGAGTAGCTATTGCTGCCCTATGCCCTATACTGAGGCATTGGAATCAAGTCCATGTTGGCTCAAGAGTCAAGACCAGCCATGGTTAATATTAAATCAAATTATTAAATTGTACGAACATAGTTTTTAAGCATTTGTAATACTAACATAACTACTACACACACAATTGAAGTGGCTTTCCATTCGCCAACGTAGGGACATGCACATCCTTTCCCTTCCTCTACTCCATAATTTTTAATCCATGTACCTATCTTAAAGAATTCTTCATCTTTTCCTCTTCATCCCATATCCTTTCACTGCGCTCCACTGATAATCTCACACTCCTAATACCCGTTCATTCCTCGAAATCGTCTTCGACCAATCCTTTTCTATCCAGAAGGGCTACTACGAACCGTAAATCCGATACTTCGGCCGAAGTATCGGAAGAATTTTAAACTTCGAATACAAGGTATTTCATGGTTATAATTCAACGAACTACTAAAATAATCATAAAGTACAAGGTATTTCATGCATACAATTCAAGAAATTAATAAAATAACCATGAAAAAACCTAGTAATTCATAGTTAAAATTCTTCCGATACTTCGGCCGAAGTATCGGATTTACGTTTCGTAGTAGCCCTCCTGGCTATGAGACTATGGAACAATTTACCGGTAGCCATCAGAACTGCAAAATTCATTGAGGTATTTAAACGACAGGTGAAAAATCACTTCTTAGCACTTAGTCTTCTTTGCCTTCAAGTACAACGACATTTTTATTTATTTTATTATTAGGTATATATGTATTGTATGTATATTACAGTATTATTTGTATTTATGGTAGGTTGAATATGAATATTTATATAATATATTATTGTAAGTATAGTAATATAATATTTGATTGAAGTTATTTATGAATTTTTGTTTTAATATTTAGATGTCCTAGATACTTATCTATCATTTTCTTGTTTATTATTTATTTTCTTGTCTTGCTAGCCCTGCCCACTCCATACAGAAATTCGTTACCTTATCGCAATAAGGCCGCCTTGTTGCATTTACACTAGTATAAGATTGTTTTTGTACTTTTTCCTGTGTGTAATGCAATAATAGAGTATTCTATCTATCTATCTATCTACTACTAATACTAATACTAACATTCTATAGAATTTATTTTGAAATAAATGACGTAACAGATATTTAGTTTCCAACGTTGTCAACAGATGGCGCTGTACGCAATGTGAATCGCGCTATGGTTTGCCTTTTCATATGAACCTAATACCAGTGGTTAACTAACAATGTGTTGTTGATTAGGGACTTAGGGCCTTGTAAGCAGTAAGTTGCTATTCCTTCCTCGCTAGGATAGACAATTGAAAGCTTACGAGTACTCCAGCACCTTCCTGTAGGAACTGCACGCACGGCCTCGCTGTAACATGTTGGTGGCTATAGGGTAGTGGCTTGGTCATTCGCCTTTGTAATCTTATAATTAGTCAATAAAGTCTGTATTCGTATCACTTCGTCTTACTTCGCGTCACTTTCCCCAACTTCGCCCGACTTCGACCAACTTCGTCTCCTTCTTCGATCGTCTCCCCGTTACAATGATTAATAATATTTATGATAAATTAGATGCCAGTTGTTATAATATATTATAACGATAATTCATAAAAAAAATAAAGGAAACAAATTGAATTTAGTATAAAATGTTCGCAGAATTTAATTTCCATACGATTTTATCAAAACTGGTTCCTCTACACAGAAACTGGGTGCCGCCCGTGACGATAGTTCCAAAATCGTGAGGCACCTACCTGCTGCATTCCGCTTCTAAGTTATGCTTTACAAAGTGTACGTTTTGAATTCATGTAATCACACTTGTGGCAAATTGGTCACAAAATTTGTGACAACGTTTGTAACTTTAATGACCAATTACTGTGAGACCTCAGGATTGATCATGAGAAAATAATTATGAATGGCAAGGTTGAAAAATTAGCTCAATGCCAAACCTTTGTTTTTATTTCTCTAAATGCTAAAACGAGTCGAAAGATGACTATTTAGATTAAAATATAAAAAAAACAATGTATAGATATTTATTTATTGTTGATAGGTAATAAAAAGGAAATTAACGTTTAACTTCATTTACAGACTAACGTTGTAACACTTTTTAACCGAGCTGTAACATCAGTGGTCACAGATGGACATAGGCCGTTTTCACCAACGCGAACGATGGCAGGCATTTAGAAGTTTACAATGATGCTTTTCTTTTATACATAGGTATTTAATGTCAAAGGGAAATACGAAGTATTTTTTAGCAGGAACATAAAACTGATTTATTTATATTAACATTTTTTTTTTTTAAATTTAAATGTACACTATAAAAACTATTGTGCTTAAATCAGTAAAAACCTTTTATTTATTTATATTTTAAAATAAATTACAACAAAACCGACGGTTCATTGCCCCTGAAAACCTGTCTTAAATCATTTGTTTATCGAGCAATTATTTTCGCTAATTACTTATATCCTTATCAAATATTATGCCTATTTTTACACTTATGAATAAAAATCTTTGGCCAGGCGGTCATACCGATCCAGTAAGTAAAGCACCACCTTATTTTTATATGAAACCAGTCTGAAGGGTTCATTGGTACCGTAAGTAATATAAAATCTCTGTGATTGCTACAGTCGACCAATGAAAGAGATATCCAGGCCAGTAAATATGACTCGAGTTTTTGAAATATTGCAAGAAAGGATTTAGGAGGATATAATTAGTTAGGAACATAATAACCACATAGATATTTCTATATAAGGATTCTAATTTTAGAGGTTTAAATTCTGTTTCACCTCTTGCGGAGTACCTGCATAGCTTTTTGATAGTTTATACACAACATTTGTCAATCTTGTGACAGTTTGTTGATAGATTTGACAGTTTTTTAATGAGTTGCAGACAATTTTTTACGGTTACTGGCACATTAAAATTTAACTCAAGAGTGTCAGACTTCTTGTGGAATTAAGTTTAAGATGCATTTCTACAACTGGCTATTTATCTCACTAATAGGCTAACCGAAACTTATCCGCAAGTAAATCTTTAGTGTATCTTCAAAGGCTTTTAATTTGGATTACCGTCCCGTTACTGCGATATTTTTATTTAAGAATATAGTTTCTGAATTTATTTGAAACTAGCGAAACCCGCGCAACTTCGTTTGCGTGTATCCCGCTTTCCCGTGGGAATTTTGGAATGTATGATACTTTAAAACCTTCCCCTTGAATCACTCTATCAATTAAAAAAAAACGCATCAAAATCCGTTGCGTAGTTTTAAAGATTTAAGCATACAAAGGGACATAGGGACATAGGGACAGAAAAAGCGACTTTGTTTTATACTATGTAGTGATACAGATTGTGCATTACAAGCATTAGGTAATGACACGTTTATAATCTCAGGAGGGGTAGGAGTAAAAAGATCTTGAACGATATTAGGCACAGCATAGTTAGTATTTACTTTGATGTAATAAAATGGCAGTGCCTGGCTAAAAGCCTTTTTGTGGAATTATTTTTTGTTATGATGTCAAATATTTATTGAATGATACTCGTATTTGATAGGTATTGCACTTTGTCCTTAGGTCAAACGTATAGGACTGCAAATCATAAACACCGTCATCTCAGCGTTTTGGGGAGGCCTATGTTTACGAAGTAACTAAGTAATCTGTGCCTATGTCCAGCATTGGACTTCTTGTGACGGAGATGATCATCTCAGCATGATCTCAGCGACAAGTAGTTCACTGCTACAAATATAAGAAAACCTTTCTACTTAAAATTAAAAATCCACACATAAACATAGAATACGTTCAGTAACTTTTACATGTATATATCGATAATGTACTTAGAAAATAGACCTACTTGTGGGTTGTTTCCTCCGGTCATGTGTTAATGAAAGATCGTTCGGCTTCTGAAGTAACTCCTGCAACTCCGGTTGGAGGTCCAAATCATCATTTTTAGACTTCATTTTATTGTTCTTTATCACAACAGTCAATATTACAAAAAACTAAGGGTACACTAACAAAATCACAGTTTTAAAAAACACGCGGCGCATATAATAACGCCTTTCGTTGGTGCAGCGACCGCTCATGGTTTTAAACTGTATCAAAGCGCTTTTGAAAAGTGTTTTATACTTCGTGGTACACAGTGCTTGTGGACGCGAGTCATATAGCGTTGACGCGAGGATGTCAGCAGAGAGCCGCGGTGCGACTGAACGCGATCGCCATACGGTCAAGGGTAAAACGCAACAGATAAAGCACTTTACATACCGTCTATTGTCAACAATGGACCGCACGAGCCTTCCGCGAGCCCACTGGCTGAACGCGCCAAAGCCTGCTAATACACAGCAATGGGATCAGTGTATACCAGCATTTAATTGAAACGCTTAAATCACGGACATCATGTTTACGCTTTGAGCGCTCAATGATTGTTGATACCGATCTTATTGATGGCTGGTCTGACGTTGTAGCTCTCTTGTCTTCTACTCCAGCGTGGGATTCGATTTCTATATGAACAACGTTAATTTGTGAGCACATGTTTGTTTGCGTGCCATGGTGTTGTTTCTTTGTTGAGTGCTGTTGTATGAATATTTTTAGTATGTTTATTAATTTTTATTGTTGCTTTCGATATGATCGTATTCTTTAATAATATTTATTGTATAGTAATATATAGAATAAATTAAACAAAAACCTTGGTTAACTTGTAGGATATCTCCGGAAATAGGCATTAAATAGCGATTTCATTCATTTAAGTTGGTAAAAAAGACATAAATAAGTAAGAGATTTTATGAGAGATTCAATGGGCGCGCACAACTGAAACCACTACACCTAGAAAACGATGGCATTTTATGGTTTTTGTTTATTCATCATATTATCGGTCAAAACGACCTAATGTAAATAAGCCAAAAGTCAGCTTATTTGGAAATTCCCATGAGATTATGAATGCCGGAAGGTTTAGAACTAACGAGTAAATTAAGTTAATTATCAATAATTTTATTAGCAAATTTTGGTTCTTTTATTCTCTAGCACGCATTGGTATAAAAAAATACGCTCCCATCATACATATATAGATATAGATAGAAGTTTATTTTATGGCACTAAATGGGCACTAAAATGGTTTGTAAGCTTTTTACTTCATTCTAAAGTTAGATCAAGAACAAATGCGCGGTATTGGGTGAAAGATTATACTCAGGTAAAAAAATAAAAAAAATAAACACCAATAAATCTATGAAGTTTCAATTAAAAACTAACTCCTAAAAATCCTATTAGACTATTGTAACATTTCCAATCTCATTATTTGCATACATTCTCTAATAAAATTAGCAGTACCTACTTACCTATAAAAAGAGAAAGATTGTCCAAGTACTTAACAACATCCTATTATTGTTCCCCTGATTATTATTATTTTAGTTAAAGTCGCACGTGGGTTTCCCATTATTCTTGTTCCCGCCTAATTTTCATAAGAAAAATATTATTATGTAAGTCCAGGATTTCAACTAGTAAGGTACCCCGTATTGTCGACGCAGCGACATGTCTAAACAGATTTCAGTAGTCAGATAATCTATACTAATATTTAGAGGAAAGATTTCATTGCTTGTTTGTTTGAATTGAATAGGCTTCGAAACTACTGGGCCGATTTCAAAAATTATTTCACCAGTAGAAAGCTACATTATCAGGGAGTGACATAGGCTATAGCTTTTCCCGAAATTTAATGTCGTTCCCACGGGAACGGATCCGAAACTTCACGCAGACGAAGTCGCGGGCAAAAAAACTAGTAATTAAATAATCAGAATACAATTTGATAAAATATTATTAATTTTGTTAAATATTTGCTTGTTTTGATTTAAAACCTAATATTTTGAAAATGCTAAATATTGTATATATATTCTTTATTGCACATAAACAAAATAACAGAAAAAAAAAACAGTTATAGTTATTGTACAAAGGTGAGCTTATCTCTTTAAGAGATCTCTTCCAGCTAGCCTAGAACAGGTGTAAAACTCGTTGTACAAGGGCGGTAAACAACAATGTGCCAACGGTGAATAAAAAAACTTCTAATCGTTAAAAAAAATATATATTTATATATATAAATTTATATACATAAAATAAATATTCAAATAAACGTACAATATTCAATAGAATAAAATATACTTAAACAAAATAAATAAATGTATACCAATATATAAAACAAATAAATTTAAACAAGTCAATATCAAGTTACACTCGAAGATAATGTGTTTAGATAGTGCTCTTTTATTTTTTTCTTAAAAGTGAAAAACGAAGTACTCTCACGGATCTGTGTAGGAAGTTTATTCCAGAGTTGAGCGGCACGAACAGTGAAAGAGTTAAAAAAGAATTTAGTGTTGGCCAGGGGATAGTCAAAAGTTTTGATATGGCAAGAACGTAGAGATCGGGTAGGGGGTGGAAGAGATTGAAAACGGGAACAGAGATATTGGGGGGAATTGGGATTGGTAATTATCTTGAAAAGAAGAGATAGTATGTGCACATTTCTGCGAGGCCGAATAGGGAGCCACTTCAACTGTGAACGAAATTCCGAAACATGATCATACTTACGCAGACCGAAAACAAAACGGACAGCTAGATTTTGTAATCTCTCCAGCTTGTTTAGTAGCTCCTCAGTTGCATCCAAATAGCAAACGTCAGCATAGTCGAGGATCGGAAGTAAAAGAGACTGAGCCAGCATAACTTTAGTTTTAAAGGGCAAAAAGTTTTGAAGTCGCTTGAGGGAATGAAACGTGAAATGCATGCGCTTACTAACGTCACTAACGTGTGCTGCCCATGACAATGTGCCGTCAATTATTAGACCCAGATTTCTGGTTTTGTTGACAAAGGGTATATGTTGACCATTGTATAAAATTTTAGGAAGGTTGTGAAAATTAAGCCTACTACGTAATTGGTTACTACCTATGACTATGGCCTGAGATTTAGTAGGATTAACTAATAGTCCAAAATTCTCGGCCCATTCCTGAACAGCACTAAGTTGTTTGTTTATGGTCTCAATCGTATCCCAAGCTTCACTAGTACTAAAATGGCTGTAGATTTGAAGATCGTCCGCATATAGGTGGTAAGGAGAAGTCAGAACTTTGGAAATCTCATTTATGAAGATGGAGAACAAGAGAGGAGATAATACACCGCCCTGCGGTACGCCTGCAACGAGGTCAATCCAATCTGAGAACGTTTCGTTGAGCTTAATGCATTGACGGCGACCGCGAAGATAAGAGTCGAACCATGCCATCACCGAAGGAGAGAAGTTAAGAGAGCGAAGAATACCAAGGAGAATGTCAAGGTCTACGGAATTAAATGCATTGCTAAAATCAAGTAAAATCATAAGTGAGAGCTTTTTATTGTCCATAGCATATCGTATATCGTCAGTGACATTCATAAGCGCAGAGACAGTGCTGTGATTAGGACGAAAGCCAGATTGATAAGGACTAAGAAGATTGTGGAGAGATACATATTTATAGAGTTGTTTATGCACAGAACTTTCAAGGACCTTGGATAGAATTGGTAGAATAGAGATAGGACGATATTGAGAAAAGGACGCAGGATTGGAAGTCTTAGGGATAGGGATAATTTGTGCCATTTTCCAAGCAGTCGGGAACACATTGTAAGAGAGGGAGAAATTAATCAAGTGTGTGATCACCGGTACAACGAGGTCAATAATAGGTATTAACATATCACAGCACAGTCCATCACTACCTACAGCTCTAGTAGAGATAGAGATTATGCTCTTCTTAACTTCCTCCTCCGTGACATTGCCGAAAGAGAAAGAATCATCTGTGGGTGTAACATTTTGGGAAAGAGAGTGTAATGTGGACAATTTGTTCATAGAATTAACCGTAATTGGTGGCGAAGCGAAATGTTTATTTAAAGCATTTAAATCAAGAGAATCGCAAATATTATCAGGAGTTTTACCCACACCCAGTGATCGTAAGAATTTCCAGATATGTGTAGTTGGCATTTTATCAATAGAAGAATGGATATAGCGGCGTTTAGCATCCCTACACATCCTATTGCAGACATTACGCAATTGCTTATATTGGTGCAAGTTAACATCCGTGGGAAATTTTTTAAGTTTAGACTTTGCCTTGTCACGTTTAGCCATCAGCCTTTTAATATCTGAAGATAACCACGGAGCAGGAAAATGTTTAATTCGAACGGGTCTCAGAGGCGCGTGTTTATCAAACAGTTCCAATATGGTGGAATTAAACAAGTTTACCTTGTCATCGACAGACACAGCGGAGTATAAGTCGTCCCAGTTGACATTCCGAAAATCGGCCCTCAAGCATTCAATATTCAAGTTTCTAAAGTTACGCTGGGAAATAGTTTTGATTCTATGCTTTGAAGGACGCACCTTATAGGTCAGAAAAATTAGGTCGTGGTAAGAGAAAGGCGCTGTAAGTTGTCCATGATTGATTACGGAATCTACGTCAGAAACCAGCATTAAGTCAATGAGAGAAGGTCTACAATTTGGAAAATGATGAGTTGGAGAAAGTGATAATGAGTGTAAATTAAATCCAGAAACTAAGTCATTAAGCTTATTAGATCTGCAGTCATTTTTCAAAAGGCAGGTGTTGAGATCACCAATTAAAATGACATGATTATACGAGGGGAGAAGGCGTTCTAACGTATTTTCAAGCGTATGAAAATAGTCAGTTTTATCATTAGGGCTGTAAACTACGGCAATTAAAATTTTTGCGTGGTGGAGAGTAATTTCAATAAAAAGGTGTTCAAGGGAGGCCGAATAGTCAGATGGGGATTGTGAAATAATGACTGCGGGAATGTTGTCTCGAAGATATATACATACCCCCCCTCCTCCAGCACCCGTTCTATCATTACGATAGAGCCGAAAGCCAGGGAGAGAACATAGGGCAGATGGGAGAGAAGGCTTAAGCCAGGATTCAGAGACAAGAACGCCATCAACAGCTGCGTTGCTAAAGGATGCAAGAAAATCCGTATAATGAGCTAATATGCTCTGAGCATTAATGTGCACAAGATTAAGATAGTTAGAATTATTTCCAAACACAGATTGCAATTTGCAATCCAGAGTAGACTCCGTAGAAGAAGAAGCGTCACTAAGAGCACTGTCATACTCATCCGAGGAACACGAGTAGAAAAGATTACTATCATCTTCAAGAGACATAAATAAAATATAATAAATAAATAATATAATAAGTATATATAGCTAATTACTAAATAATATGAACAAACACAAAATTAAATACTTATACTCGCATCTCTGACTGATCAAATTATATTACAAATGGGCACTTTCAAGTATGAAATTAAATAAAATGTACCTACTTTGTATAAAGATTATATAAAAAAAAAAAAAAACTAGAGTTATGTTAGCACTAATACAAATTACAATTTTAAAAGGAAAAACAAAACGCACAAACATTTTTCATTACAAAATTTAGACATTGGCAGATATAATTAAAATTAAGATAAAGCTACGTTGCCACGAATGAAAAGCACTTGACAGGTCACTCAATGACAACTGTCGAACGAAACACAATATGTCAAACGTCAATTTACGTCAAGTCGCAAAGAATTACCTACATTAACAAAATTAAGCTTTTTCTTGAATAAACAAAAATTTAGAAGGTGGAAATACAAATTAAATATTAGATAAATACCCGAAAGAGTTGAATAATCAATTCCATTGAAGGGAAATCACAAGGCAAAACCCTCACTTGCCCTTTTGCTTGCCTGAAGCACCTGCACGCCGTGAGCTGTCTTCCTGCTGTGCTGCACCAGAAGGGAAGCGGGACTGCAGTTGCCGGAGGTCCGCAAGTGACGCAACCTTAGTTCTACCATTGCCGCAAAGAACAACGACATTGCCATCCGCCGACCAGCAGTTTTTCACGCCAAAATGCTTCCTGGCCGCAACAAACACCTCCTGCCTAAGCTTAGTGAGGAATTCAGATACGGAAGTTCGCGATCCTTTCAGCTTAGTCTTAGCATTCCATACCGAAGTCCTAAAGGCATAACTTGCGAAGCGAACCAGCACAGGTCGAGGTTGATCCTTCTTACCTCCCAATCGATGACACGCTTCAAAATCTGAAGCGTTATTATCTACCGATAGTTTAAGTTGGTCGGTCAAAATCATACGAAGCACATGTGGTAGATTCTCATTGTCTACTTCAGGGATTCCATGGAAAAGGAGTACCTTTCTCCGGCTATGGGACTCCAGCCGATCCAAACCCAATGTCGCTAGCTCCACCTGAGATTTTAGCATTGTGACCGCCTTCCAGAAAAATGTTTTAAATGACTGGAATTCTGCCGATAGTGTCTTCATTGTTGGAGGGGCAGATATCGAGGACTGCTGCTGAAGGTTTCGCTCAAATTCTTCCATCCTGGTGTTAAAAAGTGACGTCAACTCTTCCATGTTCTTGTTTAACTGTGATGATGTGTCCATGTTGTGAAAGGCGTTTGAAATTTAAGTGTCAGAAGGTGCAAGAGCAATACTTAAAACATATAAGTAAAAATTTTTATATATAAATGTAAGTAAAACTATTTAAATAAATAATTAACAAGGAGCACAGTAAAATACGTGTTATCTGTTTCACTGCTACCCGCCGAAAAAAACCATTATTATTGTCCACCTCATTCGAGGTTTTCCTGTTGTGGTTTTCGGATTTGTATCGATTGACGTCGTGATTTCATTGAGTGGCGCTCACCACTGTCATCACTTTTCCGCATTTGTCTAAACCATTAGGTATATCCCCTTTTTCACCAATCAGTAACGTAGTTATAGTCAACTTGTGGTCGTTGTTAATACTGGCTACCTGGCTGGCTACAGAGCGAATTTTGTATTGAGCGTTTGTAGGGAGTCCGGCTGAGAACTTCTACTACAATACGGGCAATATGCGGGAGCGCTTAGCGTTTACAAGTCACAGGAATAGGAAGTTATATTACAGTTTTAATCTATGTATTTTTTACCGTAAACTATTAATTTGTAGTGATTCATACTAAATTGTTCCATAGACAAACACAGAGCTAGTCACATTTCCCGATTAGAACTGTTTCTACGTTCGACGAACAAGTTTAATCGATTAACTTGTTCGTCGAACGTAGAAACAGTTCTAATCGGGAAATGTGACTAGCTCTGTGTTTGTCTATGGAACAATTTTTAATTGTATGTTAGGTACGTGTGTCATAATCAATCAAATAATCTTTGACTTAACATAGTAGGTAAAGGTGGGTACTGACTGACCAACGAGAGGACAAGAGAGCATTTTGTGTACAAATAAAGCGAGTTAGCGAACATTCAGTGCGGGAAATCTTACGATTAACGTCCGGCCCGAACACGACTTTTATCTTTAGTGGAAGCGGGGCGGTGGCCCACACTGCCTCTGTGGACTGTGTCGTAGCATCTTTTTCCTTCTTTCCGTACATTTGTTCCCTCACTGTGCCGCGAGCCTCTTCAAAAAGCCTTCGCTGATAGCGGCGAAGTCGTGGCCTGTGTACACGTTTCTCAGACTGTACGCTACGTAGTGTAGCAAACATTGATTTTACACTACTTCCAGCACGGTGCGGAGTAATAAATTGATTCTTGAAATGAACGTCCCGTATCGCAAGTCAGTGCCCACCTTAAATTGCAAGCATTTTTTTAAATTAAGTACATTATTATTTAAAAATATGTGAGTAACTTCTATCTAGTTACATACACATTAATTTAAAACAAGTTCGGGTCGTTTACGCGCGCATTTTTTGTGTATAATAATCGATTTGCTTAATTTATGCAAGATTCACTAAAGTATCCGTGCGCCATATTCCTCGTATTTTAAAAGTTAGTTTTAGGGGAAAAACTTATCAAATCCGCTATACTCATACGACATTTGATGAATATTTAAATGGACGACCGAGGAATACCCGCTATTTTGTTATTCCCGGTCCTATGAAATTAAATTACAAAATCTTAGATAACTTTCGCCGATTGTAGTTTAAAATGTAGTTAGACAAAAAAAAATTCTTTCAAAAAAAAAGTTGCTTAAAGTTTTAAAAAGTTAAAGTTTTAGTTTAGCCACATACATTTTAATAGTCATTCAGACAAAATGGCATAAGCATAAAATAATTTAGTTATGTGAGTAGAGTAGTGCGAGTACCTACGCACGGACACGTTTTTGTAGGTTCGATTTGTCATATTTCATTGAAAATGATTTATATTAATTGAATATAACTAAGTATGTTCATTTATTACACGTGTAGGCTATTAAATATATCGTTCACTAGCTGACGCCCGTGGTTTCTCCCGGGCGATCACAGTTCGCATTCCCGAGATGATTTTCGGGAAAAAAGTTATCATTATTTTTCGACTTGGACTACCTCTGTGGCGTTGGTTACCTCACCGGACCGCTCCGCCGCCAGACCACCCAGGAGGTCCCGGGTTGATGAAAAACGAACTTTCTGATTGGCTTCGGGTCTTGAATGTTTATCTATACTTTATCCGTTCAGCGAGGTAACGCTGCTAGCATTTTGGGCACCCTGCCACAGGGACCATGTCTTTTTAATGCTTAGTTTTAGTTTTTATTGTTAGTTTAGTTTTTAATTTTTATTGTTAGTTTAGTTTTAATTAATTTTATTGAATTTCATATTATTTAATTATGTATTTTACCAATAAATCTAATTTTATCTATACTATATTATATATTTGTTATAAAATATACTATCGTTGAGTTAGTATCCCGTAACACAACTTACTTTGGGGCTAGCTCAATCTGTGTAATTTGTCCCTATATACTATATTTATTTATTATGTTTTTTCTCGGGTCCCAAATTATCGCCATACCATACCATTGTGGTGAAAGGACAGACTTACTTTCACATTTATAATATTAGTCCATTAGTATAAAGATGCCATGCGAAAAAAAAAAACAAATTGTTTATGAACGATAAACGGATTTAATTTTTAAATATATACTTATTTATTTATTTATTTATGTAATTGCACATGTAAAGCTTAAATCTAAAACTTATGCTACATACATGGACCCTGGAAAGGGTGTCGCAAATTTTTGGTGGCACTATTGTGGCAGTATTATTTATTTGTATAATTCGCTACTTTTATTTGTAGCGAAAGTGCCAAAGAAAATCGGAAAACGTCGAGATAAGCCAGACAGAACCAACAGACGAACACATACAGCGACTGCCAAAATAAGCTAACGGAAACAGAAGTGTAAACATATAAACCTAAAAGATGTTAATATGACATTGCAAACATACACATCTATTTTATTGACATGTAGATAAACGACTTTGACTACTTTTTAAAGTTCACGTTATGATTATTACTAGCTTTTCCCCGCGGCTTCGCTCGCGTTAATTTTATGACATAGATCTCGTTTGACAATAAAACACCCCATAGCGCGACTTGTGGCGCCATCTGTTGGCTGATACAGTCCATCTCTATGGTAGAAAAAATATTTGCCCATTGGAATTACATACTTTCACGGGATAAAATTTAACCTGTGTTGGGTTCTGTACCCCTGACAATATATATACAAATTTTCATAAACATAGGCAGATTAGTTAAGCCGTGAAGGAATAACAAACAAACAAACTCACTTTCTCATTTATAATATTAGTTAGGATGTAGTTTTTATTACTTTTCATGTAGATAAGTACATACCCATTTATATGTTATGAATGACCACATATGTATAAACATGGCGCATATGAGTATTAAAATATTCCAATAGTCATAACACAGAGTGTATGATGAGAGAGTGCTTAATTTTTTTGGTATAAAAGAAAACTTAAGGTCGGCATTATCGGCACGGCTCTTTCGGCAAACCTAGGAGTCCTCAGGCATGCCGAAGTGGGGAAGGGTCCTTAGATATTAAAGAAGAAAAGTATTTTGCTTGCTTTTAGATGAGTACAGTGCCATATTCTATGACATTTGTACGTTTTCGTCAAATAAATTTTACTTCATAAGTTGGTCGACTATAACTCGGTAACTAGTAGAGCCTACCTTACCGTTATAGTTTTCATTGAAGGTTCAGCATATGGACTACTACCATGAATTTATTCAAATTTCTAAACACAAGACTTTCGGAGATAGAGCGGGGGGGACCACCGTGCAAAACGAAAATTGCCACGTTAAATGTAAATAACTCGCAAACGGATCATTGTACCGAAAAATGATCTGCCCACATCCTCGATGTTTTTAAGAGACCTATCTAACGATACCTCAACATGGGGTCGGCACGAATAAAAATATCATTCCTACTTTACATGTAAGTAAGGGAGGCACCACAAAAAAAAATATTTAAAAAAATTTTGTTCTGTGGCCGTGCGGTCGGTGCGCGTCCAGCCTATGTCTGGCCTGGCGCGTGCCGTCCCCTAAATAAGACTGTCTTTCTTGTTATGTCAGTTAGATAAAAATGTTATCGTGAGAATTATAATAATAAAAGCTCAATTTATTTCATCCATCTTGTGCCTATATAATATAAATACCACCTTATCACGTCGGGGTCACCAATGTGGTAAGTGGTAAACATTTTTATCTAACTGACATAACAAGAAAGACAGTCTTATTTAGGGGACGGCACGCGCCAGGCCAGACATAGGCTGGACGCGCACCGACCGCACGGCCACAGTTCCAAAACATTGTTAGCATTGTTAATATGTGTAGCGTTGAGGCGCTAGACCGCGGACAGACCGACGAACATGGCGAAACTATAAGGGTTCTTTGTAGTTCACTACGGAACCCTAAAAAGGAGGTAAACAAGTTTAAAGTAAGAAAGTAGGTAACTACTACGACACATCCAATAATTATAAACATATTACCTCTAAATTATACAAAAATATGAATTGACACATTTAAAAGATTTCCCTGTGGTTTTCCGCCGGGTAAAGCCCCTCTCTTATTGACAATGGGTCTTACTCACTCTATTTGGTCTTGAATAACAATTTAATTCCTCTAAGGTATTTTTAAAAGCAAATTATTACTAATTTAATAAATCTACCCATGCTAAAATTACTAATTGCGAAACTCATAATCCATACTGTCCATACTAATATATAAATGGGAAAGTGTGTGTGGCTGGTTGTTTGTCCGTCTTTCACGGCAAAACGGGGTGGAAGTTTGTATGGAGCATTCCGCAATTTTCAAGGTAGAAAGCTAAAAATTGGTATGCGAACTATTTGTGTGACTAACAAAAAAATCGTGCATCATTTTTGTTTTCCAAATTTGCCCCCAAGCCCCCAACCCCTTAAAAGAGAGGGTGAAATTTTATATGGGACTTTTCACAGATTTCAAGGACTATCTGTTCTGAGTTTTCTTCTGTGTCATCGGGAAAGGGGAATCGTGTTACCCCGAATTTTAACGCGAGCGAAGCCGCTGGCAATAGCTTCACTACATAGTATTAAACAAAGTCGCTTTCTGTCCCTATGTCCCTTTGTATGCTTATCTTTGAAACTACGCAACGGAATATGATGCGGTTTTTTTTAATAGATAGAGTGATTCAAGAGGAAGGTTTTTAAGTATAATACATTCCAAAATTCCCACGGGAAAGCGGGATACACGCAAACGAAGTTGCGCGGGTTTCGCTAGT
Organism: Endotricha flammealis; assembly: GCA_905163395.2. Classification (NCBI taxonomy): domain Eukaryota; kingdom Metazoa; phylum Arthropoda; class Insecta; order Lepidoptera; family Pyralidae; genus Endotricha; species Endotricha flammealis. The sequence goes on along the minus strand of LR990863.1, from coordinate 6,931,420 downwards.
AATAAATAAAATAAACCTAACTTAGTTTGAGACCCAGTCTAAAGGATATAGCATAGTTTTTATGTCGTAGGTAATAAATAATAGGTGATTTCTGGAACGGGAAAGGTAACAACGGCATTGAGCTTGTAAAATAATTACCGACCGCTAGTTCTTAAGTGTAAGGTCATTTCACCATGTACAGGCGCTTATAATGGACACAAGACCTGAAGAAATAAATTGTAATATGAAATTGAATCGTGCGCGAGTCGTTAAAATAGACCCTTTAAAAATACTGTACTCTTGATCAAAGTTGTAGATTGTTGTTACAACCATACTTATTATAATGTGACATTGATTTAAAGATCACTCAATCATTCATTCGTTAGTGTCATGTGGTGTTATGCCGATTAACCGCATGCCATAATGATACCAAAGCATAAAACAAATGACAGAGATGAATTGATTAATTTACGGTTTGTTTATACTGAATTTCAAATAGATAAGGTGTTTATAACTAGAGTTTATAACAACAACTCGAGTTTGTTAGAGATGCATTTTGTATTCTTATTAAAGTAATTCTACGCTTCAAGGTAAAATTATTAGTTACTAGCTTTTCTCCGCGGCTTCGCTCCCGTTAATTTTTTGGCAACAAAACAACCCATAGCGCGACTTGTAGCGCCATCTGTCGGCCCATCCCTTACAGCGCCCTCTATAGTAGAAAAATTATTTTCCCATTGGAATGACATACTTTCACTGGATAAAAAGTAGCCTATGTTGGGCTCTGTACCCCTGACAATACGTATACAAATTTTCATAATGATCGGCTGTTTAGTCAAGCCGTGAAGGAATAACAAACAAACTCACGTTCTCATTTATAATATTAGTATGATTCGTACGAGATAAGGATAGCACCGATTGAGTGGTAGAGCATTTACGAAATGGGCAGCTAGATCTGGTAAGTACCTACGACTCAGAATAATAAGAATATACTTTTGCACGTCTATAATTTTTCAGTGTTTGTGAAATTTATATGATTTCCTTGGAAAAGTAAACATTTAATTAATATTTTTAATTAAGTAATAATAGCTCGAAAAGAAGATTTGCTGAGTTATTATTTTTTCCGGTAACAGTTGGCATTTGATCTTTAAATTTATTTTAAAACTAGTTCATTGATTTATCAATGATATTCAAACTTAAATGTCACCTTGCAAATTTTTTTGAGTTTGAATGGCTCAGTTTTTTTCTCAGATGTAGCTACATATGTTTGAAAGGTGTAAAACGATTTCCATGTTCCAGGGGTGATTTTGGAGATAAAAACTCTGTCCTGTCTTTTTTCGGGTCTCTATAGTAGTTACTATCGTAGTTACTATCGTAGTTACTATCCCTTAAACCAAATTTCATCTTAATCGGTTCACCCGTTTGAATGTTAAGAGGTAACAGGCAGGCAAGAGCTTTCGCATTTATAATAATTACAAGACAAGCTAGTAAAAGATTTTGATCGTGAAAGTTAGAATGTATATTACCTACCCAATCATGCATGAATTTGTATCAAAATTCGCAGACAGACAAAACTGAACACAGCCTCACATAAGATGTAATAGGTACCTACTTTTTATCCCGGAAAACACATTGATTCCCTAGGCTAAGAAATTTACCCGAGTGAAACATGAATACGAAGAAAATTGTATGAGTAGGGATAGGTTGTATTATTTAGTATTAGAAGACTTAGGTACCATATAAAATAGGTAGGTAAGTATATAGTAAATTAATTTCTAAATTTCCTTCCTTAACGAAATTATAAACTATGCAGTGAACTAGCATCTAGGTAAGCAGACACCAGTCGTTTGGAAAACCCACACCCGCAGTAGGTACCTATATCATTTACATACCTACCTAGGTACTTACATTACTACAACCAAGTAAACATAATATTTCATTTTAGGTAACTTATAATGTAATATAATGATCATTTTTACTATTCATTCATGAATAATTAACATACCTACATCCGTGGTGTTACTACGTGTATATTATTACTCTAGTAGCTTTTTTAACACCTCTCTTCTTCGTCTTGATCCTATTCTTCATTTTGCACCTTGAGTACCTATCTCTGATGCAGATTTTTTAAATGCTTTTATCTTTCGAACACTAAGTGACTATACCATTTAAAACCAGCGCTTAATTTCCCCTATAGACACATACCGTTAGTTCTTCTGATCTTTATAATGACATGGTACTAAATTGAGTTGAGCTGACCGAGCTTTTGTGCCATGACGCGACAGAAGTATACTTATTCTATGACTTAGGGCCCTCCAAGAAGTAAGTGTTTTGTCTCTTTAACAGTTTTTTTTTAATTGTTTTGAACCTTTTCTTTGCAATGTAAGGTTGAATTTTATGGGAGCTATTTGACCACCAACAGTAAAGGCCGGCAAGGCATCGGCGTAGTGGCTCCCCTGCCATCTCAGTGTTCCATGGGTGACGGTGATCACTTAATATCAGGTGACCCACATGCTTGTTTGCCAACCTATTACAGAAATAAGAAATCCGTTTCATACATTTAGTTTGTCCGTTATTTGACTCCTTGATTTAAGAATGTCCATCCATACACGCCAACCGCTCACCGAGTCCCAACGCCTATAACAAAATAATAGCAAAGAAACTTGTAAAAAAGTTTTTGATGATGTGAAATCTCCATGCTCCATTTCAGTGTCATATGCTCCTTTCCTGTTGGACCAACTGCTACGCACAACCAATTTTGGCACAACTAAAATTGTTCCTGTTGCACCAACTATGGCACAACCAGATAATTGCACAACAAGATTGAACTATTTATGATTTATAAAAACGATTAAAATTATAGGTTTAATTTAAAAACACAATTAAATAGAAGGCAGTTTATTACTTGGCAGAAACTTGAGTTTTTGCAGCTTTCTTTGCCAATTTCTTTTTCAAGACCATCTGCTTTCTTTCTTCTGTAGTTTTCTTCAGACCCTTCATCTTGCGAGTCTGAAGTTTGTTTATATCCTGTTTGCCCATATGGATGCGTCCCAGTTTTGAGCCGAAAGCGTCCCTTGATATATTCTTTTTGACAGTTGTTTTCGCTTCTCTCGGTATCCTGCAAGCTTCTTTGAAGAGGTCATCTGCTGCTAATTTTGTTCGTCTCAGTTTAAAATCTATTGACGGTCCTGAAACATTTTTTGGTTGTTAAACTCATTGCATAATAATATAAGTACTTAGTAAGTATGATATAACTTTTTGCAAAAATTTTAATATTTTTCTAAATTAACGGTCTGTTTCATCACTTGCTAATTAGCCTATTTGTCAAATAAGAACTGTCAAAAAAGTGTCTGACAAATAAGCTATTTGAGAATGATGAAACAGAACATTCTAAATAAATGATGATAAAACTTACCAATTTCTTCCAGTTCCACTCTGGGAGTCCGCTGTCCACTCTTCTTTAGGAGTATTCTATATGACCTCACGAAAATCATACCGTCATCTGTGGCTGTAAAACTAAGCACAAGCTCCAACCCTTGTAGTCTTATGGTCTCAACCTGCAATAATTACAGATGGGATATAATGAATAAAAGACTTGATAAATATTTTAAATTTTGCAAATTTCTGCTAATGAATCAATGAGAGTATTATTAACATAGTGTTAATACATTATAATTTTAAAAAACAATATTTACAAAACATGATTATAAACATGTTGATCATAAAAGAAATTAATATTTTGTTAATTGTAACACTTACCAATGCCAAAGAAGAGTTTTTGTAATTACTCTTTTCATTTGTGCATGTTTATCTCAGAAACTGATCCTGACATATTTATAATTGCTAAATAATCTTTTCATTATTATAAATAGTACCTATTCCAAATTGGACAGAAAATGTATATAAATTCTTTAAAAATATTTCAACAAACCTTTTCTCTGTAGAAGAAGTCTGTGAATAATGACTTCAAACGTTTCAAGTCTTGGTTTAAATCCCACGCCGGGCCGTTAAATAATAGACATGGTTTCAATCCCGCTAACACTTTTATGTTATGAAACTCTGACATAGATTTGTAATTATCAGCACCCAGTTCAATCATGTCTAATATAGAATAGTTAAATGTGCGTCCCAGTATTATATTATGCGGTCTTTTCTTGCTGTGTGAACCAACTCCAAACAACGCTGCATCTTTTTTATCACACATCCTGAAAAAGTAATAATTTTAATAAAAAAATATTTCTGAGCTACTTTAGTCAATCAAAAATTAAAAATATTAAAAAATTATATTAAATCTTTTAATATTTTTAATTTTCGTCTCTCTTTCAATCAATTGAATACTGCAAATATTTGTTTAAAAATGTACACAAGTCATCTGGTTAAAGGCAATATCGTCCATACTTGTGGCCTGCAAAATGTGACTGACATACCATTAACTTAAAATTGTTGTATCTCAAAAAAGAGATATCTTGTAAGTCTAAATAATAGTATAATTGTCAAAGTGAGTAGTTTTGGACCAGAGAATCGTTTGAGAAACATTCATTTCACTTAAACACTGGTCCAAGGGTCGGAAGGACATAAATGGATTTTGAGTACAAAAATCATGTAAATAAAGCGTAACAAGGGTTCGAAAGTCGCCTTATGGGCATTACTAATTACTACGATACGATACTTACTTCTCAATGATAGAGGCATCTTCAAATGGAACAAAATCATTTTTGCGCGTAAGATATGCCGCGTCGGGTTTCTTTAAATCATATATGTCCTTCAATACTTTCCTGGTGCGCTCCGAGGGATTTCTACCCTGGAGAAATATGCATTGTTTAGGCCCTTCAACCGGCTTAGGTTCTTTTGCTTGGAGTACCTTCTTGCCTCTGCGTGTTGTAGGTTTCCTGAAATAAATCATAAGCTGGCTTATAATACCTGGGATTAGTTTATTACAACACAAATATAAAACAATTCCTTTACTTTATCCGCTGCATAACAGCCATTTTAATTTCTATAAATTATATTTAATCTTAATTTTACAAAAACGCACGTGGCTGCTACATACATTCACATGTAAATAAAACTAGCACTAGCACATGACATTGACACTTGACAGCTGTCACTGTCATTAACGATTACTTTTTTGTTGATCAGGTGAAGGGTCAACATCCATACAGCCAATTTTAGTTTGTTTTTTTTTATTAAAAGCATCGTAAAAATAAGTATCTTTCGGGATTTTGGCGCCAAATCTAAAACGTCAACTTGTAATCGTGAATAAAAATTGAATTTCTGTGTTAGGAGACTTTTACGGAATTTCAACTTTACGCGAAATCAACTTGATGATATTCAACATTCTGGGAAATCAACTTTTACGGAATTCAACTTTACAGGAAATCAACTTGATGATATTCAACATTCTAGGAAATCAACTTTTACGGAATTCAACTTTACGCGAAATCAACTTGATGGTCCGAAAGGCACGTTTCAACGTTTGATTCATAGTATTGATAATGTGAAGCAAACATTGGTTAAAGTCATTGACCTTGCATACACGTTCTAAAAGTGCATGCATAGTGATTGCAGTTTAAGATCAGGAACTTAAAAGTTATCGTGTCGTTCAAAATCCACCTTTTCTGAAGAAATTCTACTACCTATAATCTTTCTTCGGGGCGTTTAACTCACAGATAGCATGAATACGATGCTTTTAACGATATTATACTATCATATTACATGACGCTGCTGTCTAATTACAACGAACAAGAATGCAGGCCTTGCTTGAAGAAAAAAAAGTATCTTTCGGCGGGTAGGGTAAGCGTTCCTTTTGAGTTGGGCACCCTATAAAAACGCAAAGTTAATAAAATTGTTAATACATTTTCTATAAACATAATATGACTTATTTTACTCAGTGATGTATTCCTTACCAAATAAACAAATATTCTTGAACTTCGGATACGACGCCACCTAATTCCAAACACATAAATACTTTTTTTGAAACATCCAACCAGCCAGACCAAAGAAAACATACAACATCATGTTCATGTAGCTATACAAAATGTCTGCCTTGCGCAGGATTCGAACCCGCTGCTCTTGGAATAAGTAGCAGTCTACTACTACCTCACTTAGACAGTAATTAGGTACCTATTTTTAAAGGCCCTACTCACAATGCAATTTGACTGGCAATTTGTTGCTGCGATTTGTTGCAAGGTAACAAATTGCATCGTAAATAGGTAGGTTGCAGATCACATGCAACTTATCGCAAGTCGCATCATCCGCGCTAGCAACCAACTAATCGCTGCAACAAATTGCGTCGTGAATAGCGCGGTTGCATGCAATCTTGGCTCACTCGGGCTCAGTCGCACTTGTGCCGTTCAGTCGGTCACATCTCTCTAGATACCGTTTGGCTTTTAAACCAAAATGAGTAACAAAGAAAAAAATGCTATCACGCATGAAAGTATCTTTTTTTAAAATATAAGGAGTTACCAGAGAGAGGAGCTCACTGAAACACTCGGAATCCATCCTGAGAAAATCTTCCAAATGAACCATTATGTTTATTTGCGATATTTTATTTCTGAGTAGTAGCCATTTTTTTAAACAAAATCTTTATTTCTTTCTCTTCTAGCTGGTGTTTAAATTGTAGCAGCAATAGCAACTGCAAATAAACTTTCATAGTCGCGTAGTCGCGTACATGTTAAGGCGCTCGGTCGCGGAATAAAATTGCAATCGAAGTTGCTAAGGTGAGTAGAGCACTGGCAACTGCGATTGCAACAAATCGCAGCAACAAATTACTAGTCAGATTGCATCGTGAGTAGGGCCTTTTAGATTAATCGTCACACACACGCCCCGTAGCACGCTTGCAATACTGTGGGGGTATCACTCGCGCGAGTCGCGCGTTGCCGACCCTGTAGAAAGTGGAGCTCTTGAGACCTTACTCCGTACCGTAGGAACACAACATGGCCGAGACCAATGCTATTTGGCTACGATCTTTTGTAAAGTGGAGGTCATTCGCCATACGGGCTGCTCCGATTTGAACGGATTATCTGTATTTGTTTCAGAAAAAAAGAAAGAAAATATTTTTATTTGGTGCTATAAATACGTTCACATAAACTAAACAAAATTTTTAAAATATAGTACCGTTGAGTAAGTATCCCAAGTATACACAAGTCTCGAACTTTGGGGCTAGCTCAATCTGTGTGATTTGTCCCTATATATTTAGCTTAATAAATTGTCGTTAGTTGATTTTCAAAACCGAAATATGTTTTCCTCGTTTACAAAATGTGCAGGGCCCGACAACCGGTCTTACCATTAATATCGTAAGTGCTTATGCTTAGCAAAATTATCTAGGATACTGATTGCGTGCAATTACTTTGAGGAAAACTCAGTGGTTTATCCGTGTATAAACCAAACGTTTAAATACAACTTCTTCTAATTTATTCACAGATAAGTACGACAAACATTCCCTTCTTCAGGATGTAGACGAGAGACAGGACGGGATTTTTTGAAATTCCCACTGGACAGTGCGATCCACGCAATTGATGTGGCGTGATTGTAATCAACAGCGTTACGTTATTTCCAAAGCATAAGATACATAACATAATCTGCAATTATCTTATTCATTATAAATCATATTAGCTTCAAAGTCTACTTTATCTGGAAGAGCGCGGTATTAGTATCCATACTTTAATATTATAAATGTGAAAGTGTGTTTGTTTGTTTGTTCTCCCTTCACGACGAAAGTAAAGAACGGATTGATATGATTTTTTTTGGGGATGGTTTCAAGTCTGGAGAGTGGCATAGGCTAAAGAGAGCTGACTTTTTTCCCACGGGATTCCCATGGTAAAAATTATTGTATACCTATATACATTTTCCCCCGAAAACGGAAACAACGAGGTTTCGCGAGTAAAACCGCGGGCATCAGCTTGTATACGTATACTTAAATAACCGCGGCTCCATTGTTATGTATGATACGAGAAGATCATCTTTAGGCCAGGGTTTTATTATCTGATTAACATAACCCTGTCAACAATTCTCGGATCGGAAAGGAAAAATGCATGTTGAGCTACGCACAGTGTAGTGTAAGGTTCCGTTTTGCTACGCTTTGCTGTGCTTCATACTATGTTTTTCGAGTTCGTCGGCTATTACTCGATAACTAGTAGAGCTTACCTACTTAACCGCAACCGAAATTATGGTAGTAGGGAGTCTTGTGTTTATGTGTTTTCAAAATCAGGGTAGTAGTCCTACTACCCTGATTTTGAGAACACATAAACACGACTCTTAGAGGTAGAGACGTACGGACAGACGAAGACGTACGTACATGGCGTAACTACAAGGGTTTCTTGTTTACTACAGAACCCTAAAAAGATGGACATGTTTACATCATGATCAAATTAAACATTAAGTTTAAAAACAAAAACTTCCGCAAATGGGAATCCCTCCGAATCGACGCGTGAAGATTTAATTAACTGTATAAAAACACTGTATAAAATTATAAACTTCTATGACGTTTTTTAACTCATAGACGAGACATCATTTTTAATCGCGGTGAGTAAATAAAATTGTGTCATATTGATTGGTAAAATTTGGTTCTCCACATTTTTGCTTCAAATTATCGGATGCGTAGAAGATATGATTTCCATAGACGTAGTTAACTCGTCACGGGCGGGGGAGTGTCTCAATCTCAAAGTCTGGTTTGCGGCATCTATATACATAGTGACCGTGGTGTCCAACGGTCAATTCGTGTTGGAGCGCGGCGCTGATCGCTGCAGCCCACGAGTGCGTACTCGCCGTTTTATGTGACTTTCAATTAAATTTCAAGTGTTAGAAGATCACACAAAAGTAAGTTAAAAATATTCTGAATATAAATGTTAAATTTATAATTTTTTATTTATAGTTGTTAGGATAACTAGCTCTAACCACTGAGCTACCGGAAAGGTTAGGATATTTCACCACCATTACTAACCTTCCCGGTAGCTCAGTGGTTAGAGCACTCGGCCGGATATCGAGGGGTCGTGGGTTCGAATCCCACCTGGGGGGAGGGGGTGAAATTTTTCTTTAAAAAAAATCAATTTTAAAATAAATGTTTAATTCTTTGCGTTAGCCTTAAAAAAAACATGTAAATTTTACTTTTTCAATAGATCAAATTTCAGTAATAACAAAGGTATAGGTAAAGTAATTTCAGAATAATATAACGGAACATATCTACTTATTAAATCATCTCTTCTCTTTCACTTCTAAGACTACTTAATCAAACCTTTATTGAACTCATTTTTCATTTGCTGCACAATTTATTATTGCAAAAAAAATACCGAATACCCAAAAAGTTAGAACTATAATTAATACAAGCTTTCTACAAACCTTTCAAGTCCATATAACTATAAACTTTTTCATAATGCTCGGAACCATTGTTTACCAGTTACCAGTAGGTATAGGCTGAAATAGATTATTGATTTCTAATTCCGTGGGTGCTTCCGAGAACACGAGAAGTTTTATATGATAATAAAATATAGTACTTAACAAGTAGTACATACATAGTAGTACATACTAGACTAGCATTTAATATCCTAAGCAGTCGCATTTTTACATCTTTTCTAATATAACAATGTTATGCGTCAAATTAACTAAATTTTTAGTCATAGTCATAGTCAATAGCAAGCAAATACTACATTATCTAGCTTTCTCATCAAAATAGAAATAAGGTAAACGCAGCTATTAACGACCTATCGAAAATCTGCAGATATTACCGACCCATTCAGCTTTTTCGTATTTTTGTCGGTTTGGAACGATTTGAGTTACAAAAGAGTATAAAAAACACACATGTTTGTACGTTGCCTAATTAATGTACTGTGTTACTGTGCGTGGGTGCGCGGGGATGTGACAAAATGCGTTTAGTTTCTGTGAACGCAGCCAGTGCGCCGATCGTGTCACACTGGCCCGTGTTCCCACAGTTTAGTATGCTAATTTTTTACCTAAGATATTTTATGTATAAATATTTACGTTAAGCTTATTCTGAATAAGTCGACATATTCTTTTATTTGTGTATTCCACATTTCGCAAATTATTTCTTATTTTTTAAGGGATTTTAAAGAGTATTTTTTTAATTAAAAAGGAACGGCAATAGCTTCAGTGCATTTCAGCAGTGCAGCCATGGATCGGTAATGGCAGCCACGTGTTGTTTTAATTTTTCCCTTTTTAGTCAATGTGTATAATAGTCAATCAAGATTTTTTAATATCATTTGAATCTTAGGACATCTAAAATTTTAAGCATCTATTAGCGACGTACACCATGTTATATTATAAGCTTCTTGTTTCGTGATAAACTACCACGTATATATATATATATATCTAGAAGTGGGCTCCTAAGACTGCCTACTAAGAGTTTCTATGTATTAATATGACAACTGTGTACATTTTATATAGTTTATGACTAAATCAATCAATTATTGTATTAGATTGGATAAGGAAATACATTAGATTTAATATTGAGTATTTTCCGTGGCTCGGTAAAAGATTTGTACATTTTTTTATATTACACTAATTACCGATCCATATGAGTCGGTAATCGCAACAAAGAGAAGCTATCACCGATCCTATACCGATTAATTGGTACTGTTGGATTCGAACGGTAATATCCCGTTTGCAAAATGTCCTGCTGCTAAAAATGTCCCGTTCACCAAATATTCCGTTCGCAAAATGCCCTGTTCTTGAAACTTCTCGTAAAATATACCAATCTAATAAAAAAATGTGTATCATTTACTTACGCTCGGTATTAGATTCATAAAAATCGCTAATAGCTTCACAGCAGTTCGGATGGCTCGATAATAGACAATTAACTTCCACAATTCTTTGATAATTTTTTCTATGAAAACATTGTATTTATGAACAAATGAAAATATCAATATAAAATATACACCCAATATTTACATATAAAATTAAAAAATCTAGTGTATTTGCAACCAATACCCTTAATTCTTATCATCAATTTCAAAACTTGCTTAAGGGGGTCGTTAATAGCTGCATTTACCTTACTCATTCTTAATTTTGTTAAAATAAGTCTTGTACAAAAAAAAATAACAGAAAAGCGGAACGAAACTATACAAAAATATTATAACACCTACTTACACAATACTTTAAGTAATACCTAATGCAAATATTGAAATTTTCCACTCTATATCGAATTTAATAAAAGGTGCAGATATTAATATTTCATGAAATATGGCGGTATATAAAGACGCGGAATAATAGAGACGAAATTAACGTTACCTACTTAATTAAGATTAATTCCTGGACTCGATCGTGTCGTCTCACTGTTGTACTGCCACATAAAAATTATTGCTACTAAGATTTTACGTTGTATTGTGTCTGTTTAAACTTACACAAAATTTTGTCTACTCACATAAAAACGAACAAGTAAGTACGCTCATTATGTCGGTATAATTATGTAGTTACATGACGTGTTAGTTTAAAACAGGGATCTTCAAACTGCGGCCCGCGGGACAAATGCAACTCGCTCATTAATCGACAATTTAATCGCAGATTGCTAATATTTATGCAGATTACAATTAATTGAACAAACGTGTGCTTCCGTGTTCAGCGACTTTAAAAATGGAAATTAAAAAGGACTTGGCCCTTATAACTTATTTGAGTAACTAGTTTGGCCTAATATAATATTACATCTTGAGATATAATATTTTATGCCCAAGTGATGTTAAAACTAAACTAAATATATTATTATAAACATAAATTATAATGAACCTAAAACTAAAAACCTTAAAAAATATAATATAAAAACTAAAATATATTATTAAAAGGAGTCCCTTTAGGCAATGTTTCGAAGATACTGGCAGCGTTCCCCCTTTGAATAGCTAGCCTAATTCTTTGTCCGAGGTAGCTGCCAGCTCTTCGGTCTCCTGTGATGTCGGCTAACCTTTTTGCTATTTCCTTAAAGCCTTATAGCGCTAGGACCACACGGACCAAGGGTCCTCGGTCTCGACACCGAACGGGAAAAAAACATATTCGTAGCCCTGTATTTGCAAGCTTTAGCTTTTTCAGCCGCTTCACAACACAAGCCGCAACAGCAGCCGTATTCTCTAAGCATAATTTGCAATTTTGGCATCTTCCGCTTTCGAGTTTCGAGGGAAGGGGCCAGTGTGTCTGAACAGGTTGCATCCCATAGCAGCACCCGCCCCATCTTCCATGGAATCAAACTCATACCGTCCGGTCTCTTGCCATCGTCTCTTGCAATACCAGTCGGGTCGAGTAGACTTGGTACGTTGACGGTGGCAAGGGACCGGCGTATGATATCGTAAGTGCGGCATGTCTCGAGAAGCGGCCTGCAGTTTTTTGGCATGACAGTCCGTGAATATTTTATCGCTCGTTAAACATTGTATACGAGACCATTCACACTGTGCTATAATAATATTAAATTACTTCACGTCCTCAGACACCACGCGTCCCCCTGCCTCGCCTAAGTTTATATATTATGTTATATCCCATAGTGAAAGAGCGCCTGGCACAGAAGTGTGGTGACTCCTGACTGACAACTTGTGCAATAGATAAGAGATTAGCGCATCTATAGGTCACGGTTCGCGACTGCATCCTTGGTCACAACATCTGTTTATGTCGCTTTAATTTAACAGCTTCCGCACTTGCAATGTCGACTTCTTTTATGAATTCTCACCTTTTCAAGTCAAGTTGAATTTTATCACCGCAAAATGACACTATCATTTCCGTTGTAGGAAATATTTTTGTGTTATCGAATCAACAACGAGGTTACCAACCTTTATTTTAAGTGCAATTTGACCTTTAGCCTATTATCAGACAGACCCATACAAAGCTATGTAACATTTACATGAAGTTTCGTCAGAAACAATTCCGATATCTTTTCTATTTAGAGTAGAGCATGGTTTAGAAACTTCCGGCATTAAAATAAAACATAATTGCCTTATGTTATAATTACATAACTTAATATTTATATAAGTACCTACATTCATAATTTAAACATCCTTTCTTATTGTCAATTTGAAGTCGCGCGTTCTTGATCCTGGCTTTACAGGAGACACAACGGTAGTGGGGGGTGAATATGTGGTGGACGTGTACCAATGCTTTTTTCTGTCTAGCTAATTGATTAAAGCTATGCAATTCCTTACTTAGGTGCTCCTCAAACCGCTGCCCACCGCTGTCGTATCGCACAGTATATAAGCGGATAGCGGATAAGCTTTCCAGTAATGTTAAACTATACTTAACTATACTACTTACTATCGTTGAGTTAGTATCCCATAACACAAGTTTCGAACTTACTTTAGGGCTAGCTCAATCTGTATGAATTGTCCCTATATATTTATTTATACTAACTATACTATAACTTCAATAATGTTAAAAAAGCATACTGTTTTATAAAGTGCATATTAACTCAATAGTATTTATTTCATCACTTTTATTTTGCAAGTTTTTGTATAACAGTTAAATAGTCAGAACAAAAGAATATAATTTAATTATTTGTATAATAAAAAAATCTGTACATTTGTGAAATGATTTACCCATTTATCAGAAACCGATTCCAGTCTTCACACGATACTATTTCATTTTAATATTCTAGACGTTTTTCTCAGCAACTATACACATCACTCCCTGATTTATATTGTGAAGTAAAAATACCTGAAAACAATTAAATCTCTACTAACAAAACATATCAAATAATGTGTTCGTGTCCAATCAATAACTTTATGGATGTTACATAACTTACCGTCTACTTATAGGTACAAATCATAATTTTGTATGGTCCATAGAAACAATAACAAAATATGAAACATAAATATTTTATTTTATTTTTAACTAAAGAAACCTGCGCAGCTTCGTTTATGTGTATCCCGCTGTTCCGTGGGAATTTTAGGAAAATCCTTTCTTATCGAATGTCTAGGACATACAATGAAAACACTCTCGAAATTTCAGGTCTCTACGATAAGCCGTTTAGGCTGTCTTTTGAACAGTCGTCGTCAGTCAGGCAGTCATTCAAAACAAAGCATTTTACATAGAGCAATTTTTTTTATCGTAATCATTAGTTGTAATTTTGTTTATAGATTTTAGCTTGTGGCCCACTAATAAAATTTTGTAAGTAGGTACGTAGGTAAGTTTTCGCGCGTAAAGACAATTCCATTGTTAAGTATCTATTAATTAAAGTATGAAATGTTTTTAGAACAATCTATGTATAAAATTCTTTATTACCTTTGTACTTAACACCTAATTAATTAGGGATTTTTTGCTAGAAGTTTTTGTCTCAATTTATTTATGTATTAGATTTCCACGCATACATTGATCATTATCTCTATAATGATTCTTAAAAGAAGTATTTTTTTTAATAGATAATAAAATTTCAGAACTGGGAAATAAACAAAGATGTTTTCTTTCAAATTACACACAATGACATGACACAATTGGGTGAATGTCCTCAAGTTTTCCACTGCTCTGTAAATCAAAGCGCATGCTCCTCTCTGTAAAAAGTGGATCCGCAAGCGTCTTGGCGTTATAATTAGATACTTAATACCGACCGACAGGACCGATGGTTAAGGGGCTCCATATAGCCGATGACCTTGAAGATTTGACCTCTAAGTAACGTTACTTCACCCCTTCACCCCGCTTTAATATTACGTAAAATGCCAAAAACTTGACATCTATTGAGCCTTTTGTAGTACTAAGTTTTGTTAAAAACCTTGCCTTTTTCACCACTAGAGGGCTGGCAATGACGCGCGGCGCGGTAATATTAACGACATCTAGTTGAGAAACCAATTATTAAAATATTTGAACATTTTCCATAGACCTCTAGAACTAAACAATATCAGTTGACACTTTTAAAATGATATATGAATTATGATAGAACTAAATATATATTATTAAAAACAAATCTTAACATTGCAAATGAAATTTTGCAGGCGATGTATGTTATGTCGTATTTGGTTGGTTACACAAAATTATTTAACAAATCCCGTTTTTTTGCTCTAGTTGTCTAATAGTTTAAATATGGATTAGACAGAAAAATTGGGTATTTTTCTCTGATTCACATTCAATGAAAAAGGTCATTTTGCTACAACTCGTGTTGTACCGGTTTTCACACATTTTTTTAAAATATTGATCGGCTGGATTTTACTATCGATACAGTACCAAAATAATCATTTTCAACAAAAAAAAAACTGTACGTCTGCGTGTTAAACCGTATCACGCAAAAACCACTGAATTTAAAGAATGAATTTTGATGAAATTTTACACGGAGATCTCGAGTCAACATTTAGAGTTGTGCTTTTTATCCCAGAAATGCGTAAAACTAGAAAAACCAAACTCCACGCAGGCGAAGCCGCAGGCACCCACTAGTATGGTATGAAAGGCACTATTAGTCAAATAAATGACGTAATCTATATCATAATTTTATTTGCGACATACAATACATAGTTAAATTTAGCCACATCTGTTATTGTTTACTATGGCTTTGTGGTAAATAATGTCTAGTGTCCAAGTTCAATCCTTAGTTGGTGCTCATGTTTTTTATTTGATTTTTACACTTCTTTTTAGAAATATAATTTTATATTTTACTTTTTACCTACCTAACAATAAGTTACGTACGAGCAGTAAAAAAATATTATAATAAAAATGTCCTCAAAATTTTAAATTGGTATCTGATATTGTCTATTTTTATACACATTAGTAAATAATATTTTTCGTTTTATCTCTTTTTTTTCTCGTCTAAAAAGAGATAAAAAGAAAAATATAATTTTAATGTGTATAAAAATACTTCGACAATATCAGATTCCTATTTAAAAAATTTAATGCATTTTATTTACATATTTTTATTATAACTTTTTACTGCTTGCAATTTGTAGGTAGGTAAAAAGTAAAACATAAAATTTTATTGTAAAAAAAAGTTTAAAAATCAAAAAGCATGAACACCAACCTAAGGATCGAACCAGGAGACACTGGACTAAAACTAGCGATTTGTTGAATCTACGTTTGACGACCTCCGTGGCGTAATGGTTCCCACGCCAGACCGCCACCCAAGAGGTCCCGGGTTCGATCCCCGGTCGGGTCATGATGACAAACGAACTTTTTCTGATTAGCCTCGGGTCTTGAATGTTTATCTATATGTCGTAAATGAGGCACCATTATCGGAATAACTTCGCCGGCAACTAAGAGATGGCGCTGTTGTTTACTCAACATTTCTAATAGATGGCGCTGTTTGCTACCGACAAATTTTTATGAAAAATTGTTTAAGTGATTTTTATTCTCAAATTATGTTAGATCAGATTTAGATAATTGAAAATCATTAATGATTAATTCTGAATAATTAATTTAGGAATTGTTTAGATAATATTAACGATTGTAATTGAGTTTTTACTTCGGTTTGTATTGTACCGGAAACGCAGGCTTACCAATGGAGTGGGAGGCCTGGACAAGGCCTTTGGCTATAAAAGGGTCGGCAGTCCAGTACTCGCGGGATTCGGACTGAGATTATTATTGCGTTGGTTGACTGAAAGCCATAGGACTTGTCTGTGACCGGGCAATACTTGTCGGAATTAAATTGATTTCCTAGTTATTAACTGTGTGATTTTTGTGAGTCATTGAGTGCTAATAAATCATTGTTATTTATGAACTGTGTTTTCGTTGCCCGAGGGATACCCATCAGAGCCCACAGTATGAAAAGAGACGAAATGCTTGACTCCAACCATCCCATGATGTCGTGCCCGGCCACCCAGGACGCGACATCAGAAGTGGGATCACCTCGGGCTCGACAAACATCAACGATGGCGGTCGGATTGGATGGCACGTTTATGCGATGTGTCTAGTGAAAGGTTTTCTTTGCCCGAATTTGATCCAGATGAGTCCGATCATGACCAACGTGTATAGTGTGAAACTGTTGATCTATGCTTATTTGAACGCAATATCTGCGGTATTCGACTGATAGTATCCATCAGTGCCACTCTCAAAGGAAGCGCATCGTGGTGGCTACCTTATTTGAAGTTACGCTGGAATCACGTGGCCAGAGTTTAACAAAGACGACGTGTGAAGTGAAATGAAGCTGTTGAACGGTTCGAGTTTGCAAAAAAAGTGCGTCTTCATGGTGTACGTCGGACAATCTACTGTCGTCGACTACGAGTAGCCGAGTTTAGTGGACTACGAGGAGCGGAATTTAGCGACAAAGAGTATCGTGTGGTGTGGGTAAAAGTGCTCAAAACATGTCAAAATTCTAAAATAGTGTCATTTCAGGTGTATAACCGTCTGATACTTGACGGTATGTGACGAATAGCAAATGCTGAGCAGCGGCGTGTACCAAGCGGTGACGGTGTAGCAGCGTAGTAGCGACGCGCCCCGAGTCGCAGTGCAACCGAGTCACCGATGACGTGCCCCGAGTGACGGGTGTATGTACCCATGGTGTACCCTACCCTCCGATAGGGATATTATAACAAAAAGGTCAGTGTGTTTGTATTCCATTATGCTGAGTGTTGACTGGTTAGAGATTAAATCATCATTCATTAGTCAATTAACACTAGTCATTGAAATTAAGGATTTAGAGGTCAAGGTCATTTAAATGTCAAAATCAATTGTATCACGAGGAGAGTGGAGTTATTATAAAGGGTTCAAAATTTTCATCCGTTTTTCGCTAGAACGCACCGTTTTCGAGACACGACTCGAGACATGTTTTTTAATTATTTTCACATAGTAACTTCAATGAACTTAAACAATTGTTTTATTTCCGATTTCCGAGCAATGAAGAAAGACGAGGGTCGGCGGGTCCGCCGTGTGCGGATTTCGGAGCGGACCAGGTCTATTCGTGATAATGGTGGAAGCAGACGTAGACGAAGCCGCCTGCGCAGCGTGGTGCAGGACCGCAGTGTCGCGCTCGCGGTCGAAGTATCCTATCCGGTATAAAGAACGTACGTGGCACGGCACTGTCTGGATAAGAGGATGCCGGTATAGATACCTTCTAGATTACGTTTGGACACGAAATTTTAGAGCTATAAGGTTACTATGTTAACATGTGGGTATGAGCTACACCACTGATTTTCATAATATTAGAAATACGCACACAATAGGCTAAGATAGATGCCAGCGCGTCGCGTATCAGTCGATATTGATGATGATAATTGAAAAGTTCTGGTTTTTGTGGGTTTGAAAGTATCCGCCGCCGGATAGAGGCGATGATTTTGAGAGTATCCGCCGGGTGGAGGCGGAGGCGATGACTATGAATTCGCTTTGAAGTAATTGTTGTGGAGGTTATGTACTAGTTTTAGAACATGTTGAGTAGAGTAAAGTGTAGTTAGAGACCAGTGGGTCTGCGAGAGACCACACGGAGGTGTGGGTCAGTGAGTGATAATATCGTGATTCACGAGGTGAGTTCACGCGTTGAGTTGGCAATGGTGATTTTGCCGGTCTGCTAGGATAGCCGTGGACATAGAGATCTCTAGTTATTTCAGATTGTTTGTTACCATTTTGGAATTATAATGTGATTAGATAGAGCCATTCAGGGTAGAACCATTTGAGGTAGAGTCGTTCGAAATAGAGTTTTCCAAAATAGAGTAATTTTTATTTCAAAGAATTTTGATAAAACGAAGGTAAAATTTTATAAGGTTTTTAATAAAAAAAAATGGAGACAAATTAAAGCGAGTAATGAGAAGGTTTAGTTGATTTAGTTAAGAGTTACTGTATTAAAATGTAATGCACTCTCCTCATCAGGCTAACCGATGGACGTGGTGTTATGCCTGTTTTGGTACGTCCTATGAACTGGGCGTTTTGTGTCCGATGGACTGGACACTGTCCGATGGACTGGACATTGTATGTCAGATGGACTTGACATTGATTGTGTCCGATAGACTGGACACTGTCCGATGGACTGGACACTGTCCGATGGACTGGACATTGTATGTCAGATGGACTGGACATTGTATGTCAGATGGACTTGACATTGATTGTGTTCGATGGACTGGACACTGTCCCATGAACTGGACACTGTCCGATGAACTGGACACTGTGTGTCAGATGGACTTGACATTGTATGTTCGATGGACTGAACATGTGACTCGTTACCTATAGGCTTGAGTTTGTGTGTTGGTGTGCGGAGTTGTGCAATGCAGTGTTTTGTAGTATGATAAATTGAGTTTCATTAAGTAGAGTTTTCTCATTACTCCAACCACACCCTTGGCAGAATGGCCGAGCGTTTTGCTGTTTCTGTTGTTGTTGTGTTTGTTTACAGATAAGTTCAGCACCCGAGGACGGGTGAATTATCAAGATGGCCGTGTCGTAAATGAGGCACCATTATCGGAATAACTTCGCCGGCAACTAAGAGATGGCGCTGTTGTTTACTCAACATTTCTAATAGATGGCGCTGTTTGCTACCGACAAATTTTTATGAAAAATTGTTTAAGTGATTTTTATTCTCAAATTATGTTAGATCAGATTTAGATAATTGAAAATCATTAATGATTAATTCTGAATAATTAATTTAGGAATTGTTTAGATAATATTAACGATTGTAATTGAGTTTTTACTTCGGTTTGTATTGTACCGGAAACGCAGGCTTACCAATGGAGTGGGAGGCCTGGACAAGGCCTTTGGCTATAAAAGGGTCGGCAGTCCAGTACTCGCGGGATTCGGACTGAGATTATTATTGCGTTGGTTGACTGAAAGCCATAGGACTTGTCTGTGACCGGGCAATACTTGTCGGAATTAAATTGATTTCCTAGTTATTAACTGTGTGATTTTTGTGAGTCATTGAGTGCTAATAAATCATTGTTATTTATGAACTGTGTTTTCGTTGCCCGAGGGATACCCATCAGAGCCCACAGTATGAAAAGAGACGAAATGCTTGACTCCAACCATCCCATGATGTCGTGCCCGGCCACCCAGGACGCGACATATATATGTATTTGTTATAAAACATAATATCGTTGAGTTAGTATCCCATAACACAAGTTTCGAACTTACTTTGGGGCTAGCTCAATCTGTATGAATCTGTATGACGAAAATATCCAAATATAAAAAATATCAACTAAAAAAAATACAATAAATGCATGAAAGTTATTTATCTTTTTAAAAATAAAATAAAATATTTATTTTATAAAGATAAATAACTTTCATGCATTTATTGTATTTTTTTAGTTGATATTTTTTTTATTTGGATATTTTCGTCATAATAATAAAAAATCGAGAGCATGCATGGTGCAGCGAAAATTTGACACACGTCCATCCATCCGAAAGCGTGGGAGCGCACTGATTACCTTGTGTCCAGTCACCAGCTATCCAGAAATTACGTAATTGACGGAAAATTGCTTGTGACTTGGTGGAAATACACTCAAATTCAAAAACCAAACAACAAATAAGTAGATAATATTATTGCCTATGTATTAATGTAAATTTTACACGAATCGATGCATAAATACCCAAGTTGAATCGCATTCTTTCTTTGATTACTAGGTTCCTTAAATATTTTATTACTCCATAAATATTTAGTAATTTCAAATTTCGAACGGCATAAATGTAGTACAATGACTATAGCACAACATATATTTTTTTGGTGGTTATTCGTTATGGTAGCTAGGAGTAGAGACAACTTGAAAAACAGCAAAATTTTAGCGAAATTTGTTGGTACAGCCTTAAATGAGTAGCAATGGCTACTTTATCCCAAGGGACGCGGGATCTAATCTCGCACAATTTTAAAGTTAATGATACATTCGATCTCAAGCTCTCTCTTTTTCTTCTTTAATTTGACAAAAACAGCATCAGATTTAGCCCCGAGTCGCCTTGTGTACGAACACAAGGCTACTTAAATCTTCGATACTCGACAATTTTCGAGGACTAAAATCGACGTAAAATCGTGTTGTCCATTTGCTCCAAAGTTAATTCGTCTCACAAAGAAAATGTTTTGACCCAGTAGTATTTTTTATAGTAAATTCGTCCCACTTTTCAAATAAATCAAACAATATGTAAGTAAAATAAAAACTATAAAAACGTATTTATTCTGCTATACTTAATTAAAAAGTTGGGACGAATTTACACATACACTGTTTTATTTTTAATGCATGGGACGAATCAACTTTCAATGTATGTTGTTTAAAAAAGGGGATGAATTAACTTTGGGGAAAATCGACAACAACCCCTCCAAGTGCGACTATCGCTACACAAATCCATTGAGGTTCGTACGCGACTTGTGTACGAAGGGGCTTAAAGTGTCATAAGTATACATGTACTCATTAAGTTACATCCTGTACCAAAAAAACTTAAATTCATAAAATCCTATATAAAATAGACAAACTTATCGGCTCGGTGTCAATACACGGGTCAAGTACGATTGTAATACAAAAATTGTTCAGTCTAATTATTATTTATTTTCTTATCTTTTGCAATTAAACTGTCTGTTCCATGGAAAAGATTATTTCGATATCGTCAAGACTAATTAGTAATCAACACGTTTCCTTCGTCATAATTAAAAACATGTTGTGTTTTGAAATTAAATCTGTACCTACTTACAATTTTATAGTAAAGCAACTACATAATTAATTAACCATTAATACCTTAAATTAATATTTTAAAATATTAGGTACTTACAATATTGACAGAAGTAAGTGTACTAACAGGCGGATGCTAAATTGCATTACTATATAAACTACTAGCGAAACCCGCGCAACTTCGTTTGCGTGTATCCCGCTTTCCCGTGGGAATTTTGGAATGTATGATACTTTAAAACCTTCCCCTTGAATCACTCTATCAATTAAAAAAAACCGCATCAAAATCCGTTGCGTAGTTTTAAAGATTTAAGCATACAAAGGGACATAGGGACATAGGGACAGAAAAAGCGACTTTGTTTTATACTATGTATGTAGTGATTCAACATTCGACAAAGATAAAAAAAGTATATTTTTTGTAAGGCCAATTATATTAAAACGGAAATCCGTTCACAACATATAATAGAAATAAAATTAAAAAAAGATTTTTATTAGCGAAAAAGTTTTTACATAATTTATGGAATTCTACGAAATCGAATGAAATCTGGATATCATACTTACAAATTTTTAGCTCTTCTGAAATATCTGTTAATTTAGGAGTCCAATTAAAAATAAAGCTGTCGGAAAACCTGGCCTTAGTTAAGAATGATAAGATAAATATGCGACGGCGGCACGCAGATTGTCCCATCATATTCTTATTTCATCGACTGAAATCGGTCAAATCTTTTTTTCAAAGCATAATGATAAATAATGGAACTCGTTTTAACAGCATTGGATCCATATCAATAACAAGTCTTCTTGAAATACCAGAAAGAACCCGCGGAACTAAAATTATTTCAGATTTTTCTAATTATATGTACGTAAACGACAATGAACAGCTTATTTAATAATACATTAATTTCGTATTAAATGTAAATTGCCATTTATCAGTGACATCATTACCTAGTTTTTATCAATTTCTCATAAGACACGTGTCAAATTCATATCAACAAAATATTATCTTATTGCGTATGCATCTGACATCGGTAACACGGCTTATGCCGATGATAAACACACAGTTTTGCCTGATGTCACTCTGTCACTTTGCTCCGTGACCCTGTATGGGCTTGTAATAACATTCGTTTTACTTTCTAATCCATCTTTGTATATGAGCGTCTTCTATTAGCAACACAAATGTACACGTAAAAGTATTAGTTAGATGAAATGATACTACATAATATGGGTCTAGAATCCTTCGGTATCCTCAACTACTTGACAGTCCCCTTCTGGGAACTGCACGGGCGCTCCGTTTAAACAGTCAAGTGAATGCAGGTTCAGTGTCAAGTGAACAAGAGACATGCTCAAACGATAAACGTATCTTCTCCAAGAGAAAATAAAAGAAAGAATTCATTTTTTGTAACCTATTGTCGTTTGTTGGCATCTAATAACACTTTATGTTTCTTTTCAGTGTTGGAGAACCAAAAAGACATTGAAAACCAAAAGGTTAGCGTAGATCCGTTGACGAAAGCCATCGGAGCCATCGGAAAATGGCAGATATGGATATGTTTCGTGGTCTTTCTGGTGAAGTTCCCAGTTGCCTGGCACCAGATGAGCATAATTTTCCTTGCTCCACCGATGAATTTCACATGCGCTTCGGAACAACCCGATGATGACAATTTGAACTACGATAACGTATGTTACGCTAACTGCACGGATTACAAATACGACTACAGCGTATTCAAAGAAACTATAGTGTCAGAATGGGACCTAGTGTGCGATCGACAATGGTTGAAAAATCTTACGCAAACTATGTTCATGCTTGGAATACTCGTTGGCAACATGGTGTTCGGTCATCTTTCAGACAGGTCAGTGCTTTAATCTAACAAAGAACTCGCGTAGGCGCTTATTTTATTGTCATTTCAAATAAATTGGCATATCCTGTGCACGGTCCGTTGCTTAAATCACGGATGAGATTACTTTAGTAAAATGTTTGATAAAGGCAGGCCATTTTTATTTTTTCTTTTATTGAGAAGATGATGTACTGATTATGCCATTAATTCACTATTACTGGGTACGGATTCAATATTTCTGGCGGTATTAATGTGAACTTTATACGTTAATGTCTATATTGGCATAAATCCATATATACCATTGTAATTCATCATGGGAGACAATTATTTTATTGACTCTAATTATATATGCCATGTATGTATGTATATGCCAGGTAAATGATCTAACTATAGGTACATACTGCTTTATGTATTAAGTTATGAATACCTTGCTAAGGTATCTACAACCACGGGTTCTATCAGTTTAAGTTATGATAACCCTTGAACCGATAAACTTGATACATAGTCGTAGTTTTCTGTACACATGAACAAACTCGTGCGCATGACGAATGCCGTAGTTACCAATTTGCACGTCACATGTGACGTCACGTCATGGGTAGGCACAGGAGACAATAATATCAAATATCATCTACAGTGAATCAGTGGTTTTATACATTGTTGCAGATATGGTCGTCGCATGCCCTTCCTCGCTGCAGTATTCCTCCAACTAATATCTGGAGTAACAACTGCCTACTCCGTGAATTGGTACATGTTTACTACACTCCGTTTCCTTCTGGCTGTGGCTACTGGAGGCACCATGGTTACAAGTTTTGTCCTTACTATGGAATTAATTGGTACTAAATATAGAGAAACTGTTGGAATCATATATCAGATACCTTTTAATTTGGGCCATTTAACACTGCCACTTTTTGGATACTATCTTCGTGATTGGAATACGTTTCAGCTTGCGATATCTCTACCATCAATTATATTTCTGAGTTATTATTATTTATTACCTGAATCTCCAAGATGGCTTTTGACTGCTGGAAAAACTGACGAAGCAATTAAAATAATGGAAATTGCAGCTAAAAGGTAATTGATTATGTATAATTAGAAAAAAAAATGAATTATTAAACATAATTCCTCGGTACCATTATAGTGCAAGTTGAAATTTCTTGATTGATTCTTCATTTTTTACACTTAGAGTAGTGAAAATCTACGTTAAATATTTTATTAATATTGCACAATTTGATTCTACAGAATGCCTTTTTTACAACTTGTAAGTACACATTATTTACATCCATAACTTCTTAATTACAGAAATGGGTTACCAACTGAAAACATTGCCTCTAGCACTCAGAAGGCAGTAGTGGAAGTGAACGGCAAGCAAGAAGAGCATGCATCTTTCTTGGCGCTGTTTCGAACACCCAAACTTCGGCTACGCACTATTGCCATTTGTTTCAATTGGTTCGTCTGCGGTCTCTGTTTCTTTGGAGTGTCGCAATATATTGGGCATGTCTCTGGAAATATATTTACGAATGTCGCAATATCTGCTGCGATACAGGTACTTTATTTTTATTTTTGTATTTGATTTCGTTAAAACAACTTACTTAATATAAAATTACATTTTATACATTCACTCCTTGAAGAGGCCTAAACTGTGGTTTAAAGTAAAATGGGTGATTACTTGCCTGGATATATTGCCCATATGAATTTATTTTAGTCAATGGGATGTTACCATCTAATAATACAAACTACACGTGAGGTGGATAAATCGCTCATATTGTAATCATTGAATTACATTTCTTTTCATCCCTCATAGTTTCAAAGTTGTTTTTCGCCTGTAACAATAAATTGTGTAACATGTCAGTGATACTAACTCAGTCAGTCATTTATGTCTAAAATAAAGATATGTATGGAATTGCAAAATCATTTTTTTTATTACAGGTGCCTGGCACTCTAATATCCATCTACGCAAATCGAACACTCGGACGCAAGATTACGCTCATCTCTGCAAACTGCATTACTGGACTGAGCTGCCTCCTCATCATCTTAATACCGCACACTGGCGCAAGTCACTTGGCGTTAGGGTGCGTAGGGTTATGGGGTATGAGTATCTCTTTCGCTACTGTCTACCTATATGCCGGAGAGTTATTCCCTACTGTGGTTCGAAATTCTGGAGTAGGTTTAGCTTCAACTATTGCTAGAATAGGATCTATGGTTGCACCATTTGTTGCAACTCTTTCTCATACGAGTCCCTGGTTACCACCATTAACTTTTGGTGTGGTGCCTTTAATTGGAGCAGGTCTTTGTATAATACTACCTGACACTCGAGGTAAAAAATTACCGGACACATTAGAAGAAGGTGAAGAATAGATCTCATAATTGTTCAAATTGGACGGAGGCTAATTTATTATTATTTAAATTGTTACAAGGAGATTGTATTACTAGTTATAATTTTAACATCCGAGCAAAGGTTACTACGGATGATGATATAACAAACAATGTCTCGAAAGATGAGATTATTCTACCTGAATACTTTTTGCCTTTTTCATCTTTTGCAATGTTTAGCTAGTTGTTCAAAGCAACTAGTTAATTGTATTAAGGAGACCTGAAAGTAATACAATTAACTCGTCTTGCTTACGTGAATTTTTACAGATGTATAATTTTTGTTATTGCGATTTCCTTGGTTCAAAATAAGTATTTTATTTTACCCGATAATTGGGGCAAAATAGGACTTTAACTAAAGAAGTATTTAATGTGCCTTAGTATGGATTGTAAAGAAAATTACATCATTTATTACTGTAAAAAATAATTACTGTAATAATATTTAAAGTAAAACTGATGTAATTTTATGTTCCTAGATCAAGTATACAATGTGACCGTTTGTTATTTATTTTTGTTATCGTGTATTAAATCTCAGTGATAAGTACCTACATGCAAATTGTATTTACATAGGCAGTCATAAATACCTACTTTCTCTAAATGAAATGAGAAAATAAATATAGGCACAATGTTCACTATTTTTTTAAGTTATTGTAATTGTATATTTAGACTAATAATGGTCTATAATCATAGGCTGTGATATTAAAGTAAAAATAAAAATTCTTAATGATAAGTTTTATTTAATTTTCTGACACCTTTTTCGGTTTCTCCTATTGCCTAATACACAATGAAATACTGTGTTCATACTCGAATCTTCTTGAAAGTGATAATTCAGTTCAAATTATGTTTTTTTATACAAATGAACTTATTTTATGTGACTTCATGACGCACATAAGTCTCTAATTATTTATGCTAGTTACAATAGTTCCATCAAGGAAAAGTACAGTTACTGTTGTGGATTTGAAGTGAATTAAGTTGTGTACATTATTCATTTAATAAGTACTTAAGTAACTATGGTTTATAACAAGCAGATACGATTTAACAACTTAGTTTATTTGTTAATTGATGTAGCTATCTTAACACAGTATAATGTATTTGTCGTTTTAGATAACAAATTTGAAATTATAGTGTAAAATATTAACATTGCATAATAGTTTTAATTGTACTACTTGTAACCACGATGACTGAAGATGGAATAGAAAAAATTATAGGTCGTTTCGGAAGATACCAAGCATGGATTTTATTTTTGATTTGTTTAGGACGCTGTCCCACGGACTTCCATCTGAATAGTGTTGTTTTTATTTTACCTGGTGTTAATTACAAGTGTTTAGATGATAATGGAAATAGCACGAATCATTGCCCATGTGATAACCCTGAATATGATCGGACTGTCATAGCTTCCTCTGTAGTGACAGAATGGAATCTCATATGCGACAGAGCACCGCTGGCCAGTTTATCACAATCCATATTGCAAGTTGGCATCCTAACTGGCAGTTTGATTTATGGATACATTTCTGACAGGTATGTTTTATCTTATATTACCTCCAAAATAGTGTTTTCTGTCAGATTTACGACGGCGAACGCTTTGAAAATTTCTTCAATTGTCTATCAGCAATTAAAATGCACAATTCCTTTATAATCCACCACGGTGCAAATTGTGGAAGATTTTAACTTAGGTGCATTATTTTTGATTCGAATCCTAACAATATTTTGCAAGTTTTGTAACCCTGAAAGAAACAGTCCTAGGCGGGATCTGTTTCTTCTTTACTTCACGCCATGGTAACCCAACTGAAGTGCTCACGGTTGAATGTTACCTAATTATCATATCCAAAGGGAACATGTTTGGAATAATTTTATTGTAAGTATTTAAATAATAAAATATATATTCAATTTCCTTTTTTTATGTTTACAGATACGGAAGGAAAATTGCCGTGGTTCTATCGCTATTTCTAGAAACTGCCTTCATATCTATTTCAGCAGTTGTTCCACATTTCTGGATGTTTTTAGTTTGTCGATTCATTATCGGAATAAACTTTGGAGGCACAGTACTTTGTACTTTCGTTTATCTTATAGAATTGTGTGGAACATCATTCAGAGCATTTTTCATCGGAATAAACGAAGTTTTTTTCATTGTTGTATCTGTTATGCT
Organism: Endotricha flammealis; assembly: GCA_905163395.2. Classification (NCBI taxonomy): domain Eukaryota; kingdom Metazoa; phylum Arthropoda; class Insecta; order Lepidoptera; family Pyralidae; genus Endotricha; species Endotricha flammealis. Next base: position 6,903,641 of record LR990863.1, on the reverse strand, counting down.
CCCAGTAATCGCATACTTTGTGAGAGATTGGAGAAATCTGCTACTGGTAACTTCAGCACCATGGCTAATTATTATTTTATACTTTTGGCTAATACCAGAATCTCCTCGGTGGCTTTTGACTGTAGGCAAGAAAAAAGAAGCTATTGTGCTTCTCACTTACATAGCACAAAAGTGAGTATTTTCATTTTATGCGTTGGATCCTCCATTCCACGTCTTAAATTCATGTGTTTCAACAGTTTTCTCTTTTCATTTTCTAAAAACGTTTCATTTTATATAAGTTAGAAAATTGCTCAGAATTAATTTTAAAAATATGCTTAACATATTTGTTACCTTCAAAATGTACATGAGATTGAACTGAGATGAGAATGAAGCCAAAATTGTAATTATATTTTTTTTTACTAAAAACAGAAATAGTTTTTATGCAAATGCATTTTTTTTTCAGAAATAATCGCCCTACCGATTGCATTGAAAGCATAGTTGAAGAGATAGACAAAGAAACTCATAACGAAGAACATCAGAAGCAAGGAACCTATTTAGACCTTTTCAAAAATAAGAAACTCAGATTTTATACAATTATCGCTGCACTTTTATGGATGTTTTGCTCCCATACTTATTATGGCACTCATCAGTTCATAGGACGTTTGGAAGGAAATATTTATCTAAATGTAATACTTTCCTCGTCAAGTATGGCACCTGGGTTGCTCTTGTTAGTGCTAGCTACTGTATATCTTAAAAGAAAAACTAGTATCGTTACCGCATTCAGTATTAGCGCCTTGTCTTTACTTGCATTCACATTTACACCGGTCGACATGAAATCTTTATCTTTAGCATTTGCAGTTATAGGACTAACAGGCGCTTATGTGTCCTTCATGTTTATGTATTTATTTACTTCAGAAATATTCCCTACTGTGATTAGAAACTCTGCTATGGGGTTTTCTTCGATGTTTGCAAGAGTCGGAGGATTTGTCGCACCTTTTGTTGTAAACATTGGAATAAAATGGGTGTCCGTGTTAGTTTTCAGTATTGTGGCATTTGCTGCTGCAGTGCTATGCTGTTTTCTTCCAGAAACTAAAGACGTTAAACTTTTAAATTCAATCGAACAAACCGAAAAAATACATGTTGAGAATAAATTAAAATCTGACTCGCATAAAACTGAAATGTAGGTAATTTCTTTTTCTAGTTATAAATATACATTCTGAAATAACATCTGTATTTTCATTTCATTATCTATCAATAGTACCTGATGTAAAATAAAAATAAATCTTTTATCTGTCTCAACAAATCGTGGTATTCTATTTTATTTTAATGTAAGTTTATAAACTAAAGCATTATTTGGTGTCTATTACAATTCATAAGAAATATATATTACTTATATGATAATGAAGAAAATAAAGTACAATGACTTGAAATAAAGTGACTTATGTAAGGGGCAGAAAAGAATTTGCTTCCGGCAAAGAAACAGAAACTTAATGGCGTATCCACACGCTCGGCAAACAACGGCGAACAGCGAACACGAACAGCAAACACGAACGTGTGGACAGCTGTTTGTCTGTTTTTGTTTGTGTTTGCCAGTGTTCGGCGTCGGTGTCGGTTTTTGTGCACGAATTAAAGGATGTTCGACGAACATGTTTGGGATGTATGATATATGTAGTAATTGCCAAACGAAAGCTTTGTTTTCTTCTTTTTCTGATTATTATTTTTATGTTTTGAAAGATGATTTTTTGAAAGAACAATTTCACCCCCCAGGTGGGATTCGAACCCACGATCCCTCGATATCCAGCCGTGTGCTCTCCTTCTTTTTCGTTCTTTCCTTTTTTTGAATAAAAATAAGTCATGGCAAAAGTGATCGCTGCCACCACAAGTTCGTCGTCCGCCATGTTTGCTAAACCGGCATAGACTGGCACGTTCGCCAAGCGTGTGTGGATACCGCGTTTGTGATCGGTGTTTGGCATATGGTGTTTGTGGCGAACAGCGAGCGTGTGGAGGCCCCATGAGAGAGCTACGAACATAAAGAACAGAATGTGACAGATTTCAACAAAAAAAGGTTTAAGCTCAAAATCATTAAGGCAAAATATACTTTTAGTCATCGAATATACATAAAATTAATTAAAACTAAACTAACAATACAAATTTAAAACTAAATAAAAACTAAACTAACAATAAAAACTAAAATTAAGCATTAAAAAGACATGGTCCCTGTGGCAGGGTGCCCAAAATGCTAGCAGCGTTACCTCGCTGAACGGCGATAGAGATCCGTTGAGCGAAGTAACTGCCAGTCTTTGGGTCACCAGTGGTTTGACGCAGCCTTTTTGAGATGTCCCTAAAAAAGGACAACGCACTGGAACTCCACGGGCCTAATGTTTCTACACCAAAAGCCACAAAATCGTAGGAGCCAGTCAGCTGCTGATATTTTGTGGCTTTTAGTTTCTCGGCGGACTCCGCCGCCGCTCCCGCACTCCTACTCGTACCGTGAAGATGTAACGGGGCAAGTGTGTCAACGCATGTCGCGTCCCAGACCAAGGCCCGTCCCATACTTCACGGTATGAGAGACATTCCGTCTGGCCTCTTACCATTGTCACGACGAGAGACCGACGGATTATGTCGTTGATAGAAGTGTGACGCGACAGGCGGCCGGCACTTCTGGCACACGAAAGCCCGTGGTGTCGGATGGACTGGGATGGTCTCGGAGTCAAGGAAGGTGCCCACGTTGGCATATGGGTAGGCATGCAACCAGTGACCTTCCTCCTTCCTTGACAGAGCTCTGAGTCGTGCTTGGTCGGCGTCAGTGCTGTAATTCAAAAGTAACAAGGTTTGAATTTCTTCACAACAAATCTTATCCCAGCTCCGTTGTGAATTTGGGTTTTCCGGTAAGTTTTTGGTTGGGTAGGCCATTTCCCAGGCGTCACTAAGCACGCCACCTCGAATGGTTGGAACTCGGGAATTCGCAACAATATTTTGTTTACAAGCGTGGCTGTGCTGTGGATAGAGGACAAGAACGCCGGTAGCGCTACACTAGAAATTTTACGGATTCCAATACCTCCGTAGCGTTGAATATTCAAAATTTTCTCATGATGACATTTTACGATGTTGTCCAATTTGTGAGTTAACGGCCATTCTTCGGTTAGCTAGATTTTGTGCGTCCGGGCTTGTATATTCGTATTATTATCAAATTCAAAAAGGGAAATATTTTTATACTAGCTGACCCGGCAAACTTTGTTCTGCCTTAGAGGCACTACCCTACCCTACCCCTACCCTACTCCTACCCCTACCCTACCCCTACCCTACCCTACCCTACCCCTACCCCTACCCCTACCCTACCCCTGCCCTACCCCTACCCTACACCTGCCCTACCCCTACCCTACCCTATGTATATTCTTATGGCACATCACATAACTACTTGTACACGTCTCAAGCCCTCAGTTTCTGCCGCGGTCTTGCAGCAGGTGCAGGTCTTTTACGTTAGTAGTTATAGTTATAGTCAATGAAGCACGTTAGTATATAATTACCGAATCCTTCGTTCAAAACTTTTCTAATTACCGTGTACTTAATTTTATACTAGATTGGTTAAGGTAGACTCTAAGTGCTTATATAAATAGAGACAGTGCTTTGGCCTCAGTACAGTGTTGTAATGCAGTATTTCCATACTCTGTAGGTTTTCGAAAATTTTATGAAAAATCGGCGTTTTCTAATTACCGTATACTAATTACCATGTATTTCTAACTACCGTTGTATGAAATAATTAAACTTTTGCTGTGCCCGCGATTTAGTTCCAAACTCTTTCCATTTCCTCAGTTACTTCAGCTACTTTCATGTCATTTCTCACGCAATCACTCCATCTCTTTTTTGGCCTACCCCTGCCCTTCCATCCATCCACATTCATTTTTGGCACCCTCTGGGTCACATGACTGTCCAGAATGTCCTCCCTGCGCATCACATGGCCAAACGATCTCAGTCTCTGACCTCTCTTATCGGTTACATGCGCCACCTTTAAACTCCCCCTTATGTGTACATTCCTGACTTAGTCCCTTCTCGTCACTCCACACATCCACCTCAGCATCCTCCAGCAACATAACCAGAAGGAATAAGTATGGACTGAGCGTTGGACCCTGGTGCACACCTACATCAACAGAAAAGCATTCTGTTGTACTGACGCGGGACCCGGTCGAAGGCCTTTTCGAGGTCCACGAATACCATATGTAGGTTTTTGTGTGCTCCTTTGTACTTTGTTGTGCTTCTATTATTTTCTCCCATAGCTTTAATGTGTGTGACATCAAATTAATCCCCCTGTAGCTATTGCACTCCTGGACACCCCTCTTTCCTTTAAAAATAGGCACCAAGAAACTGTCTTGCCATTCCTCTGGAATGACATCCTGAACCAACAATCCATTAAGAAACAAAGTGAGCCACTTGTATCCATAATCCCCCAGAACCTTCCAGACTTCTATTGGTATTGTGTCCGGGCCAACTGCTTTTCCATTCTTCATTTTCCATAAGGCGTTCTTTACCTCTAATTCATCTACATTATCTATCATGACTATATTGTCATTAAGTTTTCTTTTCCATCCCAATCATTCTCAACATTAAGTAATTTATTTATTTATTTTATTTATTTAACTTAAGGGTGGCCAACAGCGTTCGATGCATATTAAGTTGGAAATAATAGAAACAAATAGCCAATGATAGGCTTCCGCGGATATACATCATCTTAATTCTAAGCAAGCCGTCAAATTGAGAGCACCTATTTCAACCACACCAAATGAGAACATAATAATAAAAGAAAGTAGACTTAATTGTGAAAGAAACTTTTAGTGAGCATCCTCCTCACCGACGCGACGGATGTACAGAAGAGATCTATATCGTGATGTTTAGAGCAGACGTTATAGATCTCGCTAGCGCGCCGCAAATAGGCATTCTGTTGGTAATTTAAGGTGACGACGGGTAACTGGATTAGATTGAAATGTCTAGTGGACTTGTTGGGAACACGTAATTTAATTTTAGAAAGGAGATCAGGGCAGTCAACAGTACAGGTAGCAATTTTAACAAGGTGAGTAACGTCAGCAATTTGTCTACGAGTAGATAACGGAAGAAGGTGAAACTTCTTACATAGTACTTCATATTTCTCTGAACTATAGTTTAATTTTAAACGAAAACACAAAAATTTAACAAATTTTTTCTGAATATTTTCAATTCTTTGGATATATTTTAGATAGCATGGATTCCAAATCTGGGAGGCATATTCCAAAGTACTACGTACAAATGTACAATAAAGAATTTTTATTGTCTTAATATCGTTGAAGTTGGTAGAACTTCTCATTACAAATCCGAGAGCCCTCGTTGCTTTCTTAACTATAGTAATAAACTATTCTAATTTTTCAAAATATCCCTTCCATCGATCTCTAATGTCACTATTTTTTACCAATGTTTTACCGCATTCGTCTTTCACACATTTTACGAGACAAATGTCTTTCGATCTTTGATTGCGCTGTTTAGCCATTCTGTATAGTTTTTTCTGACCTAGTTCATTATCTAATTCATTATATACTTTTTCTTCTACCCCGGATTTGGAACTCGCAACCACCACCTTTGCCCGTCTCCTCGCCTCGTTATACCTCTCCCTCAATTCAGTTTTCCTATGATCATGTCACGTAACTCTGCCATTCCTTGAATGCACTCTTTTTGATTTTTAATGCTTTTTGGACACTTTGGTTCCACCACCACGTTTCCTTTTAAATTTTTGCCCACCTCGTGTTTCCCCTAGAACTTCTTTTGCAGCAGTTCTATTCTAGTTCTATTCTGATGAATGATTCTTTAAGTATTGTAGGTATGCATTAGATTAGACCATTTTGTTGTTTTTTTTCCATCATAACTTGTCACCAAATCAGGATCTGATGATGGGATCCCAGGTAAATCGAGGGCACTCCTTAAATTTGGTAGGCACGTACAACGCGTTACTTATGTTTTCGTTAGCTATTCATGTATTTAAGTCTGGAGTCATCATCCCATGTTGGTGAGGTGATAATGGAAGGTACAACTCCTAAACGGATAGGAGTTAGAGGATAATTCTATAAATATTTTAGGTATATATTTTTCTTCTTCTTTTCACACTTCACACCATGAATTGCAGTATAGTGTATTACGAAAGTGAAATCGCTTATTCAGAGAGTAGGCCTTCTCAAGTTATAACCAACCAAACCAAATATTACCTAGGCCACATGCATGAATGGAAGGCTGTGTACGTGTGGCACCGACTTCAATTAGAACAGTAGGTACCTAGCACATGAAATTATATATTATTTAAATTCATTTTTAAAGTCGGTTTGTTTTTTTTTTAATAAAAATTGTTTATAATTGTTACATTCGCATGTTTCATGAGTTTCATATTTCAATCATTTTAAAACAAACAAGAGAAAAATAAAAAAGGGTACGGTAATTAGGCGAAGAACGCCTAATGTCGAGAATGACCGTTAAATTTTGCGATTTCCACAATGGACAACATCGTAAGAGATAAGTAAATTTTGGGACAAAAAGGCAGAGTTTTAGAATTAAGAGCGCACAGTGAAAATTTCTTTCTAGAAGGCAGTTTGAACAATTATTAAATTTTGTTGTCAAATTTTCCACACGTGGAGTTATTGCGCTCACGAATACGGGAGACCCCAAGAGATTAAAGTTTTCTTCACAAATAATTTTGATGTCTGGTGCAATTGCATTAAATTTTGAAATAATTTCCGAACGACGGGTGGAGGTTACATTTTCCGAGATAAAAATGTCACATTTATTAAAATTTAGGTCTAAGTCAATTGATTTCAAAGAAAGAATTAAGCCTGATAAATCAGAAACGACGGTTTCTGCATTATCTCCAAGGGTTCCGTCGTCTAGATACCAGACATTTAATTTTGAAGTCAGGTTTTTTATGATGGGATTTGGCTAGACTGAAAATGGCCGGCCCAAGGGGATCTCCCTGCTGACACCCGACGGCAGATTCTAACGCCTGATTTTTGTATAGCTGTTTGGATGGTGAATAATAACATTGGTTTAAATAGTTAAATATTTCTGGTGTGGATTTTTTTTTTTTTTTTTAGAGCTAGCCCCAAAGTAAGTTCGAAACTTGTGTTATGGGATACTAACTCAACGATATTATATTTTATAACAAATACATATATAGATACATATAATACATAGAGGATTCTTTTATTTCTTTCAGCAGGGTATCCCTATTTACTGAATTAAACGCATTTTTGACATCTAATTTTAAAATGCCCTCGCTCCAATTTTGGGTCGAAAGGGTACGAACTGCGAGTACAGCTGCTTCGCAGCCACCCTTGCTGCGAAAACCAAGTTGGTGAGGTTCAAATCGGTTCCGTAATTTGTTGCTAATATATTTTACGCATAATTTTGAAACAATTCACCGGAAAGTTGAACCAACTGCAATCGGTCTGATTCCCCCATCCTTTTTTGTAAGTGTGATGAGATTTGCACCATAAAGGATAGGGACAATGTCAGCAGGATCGACTTTTCCGAGTAGCATAAAATTTGTTAATTTTGTGAGGGAATATATTAGCATCTGGCTCGCATTTCCAGCTTAGATGGATATCAAGTCTTAAATGCTGAGCCAAAACGATATCTTTGTTTGTAATTTGAAGACACGCCTGGGTGTCTGTCAGTGGTTCCGGTGGAGGAGGTATAGTCGGAGCCGAGGGATGTTTTGATTGAAGGGAGTCGAGCGGTGCCTCTGAGATCGCCACCACCAATTTTTTCGTTGATTTGTCTAGTTAAGTTAAATTTTGAGGATTTCTAATAGATTGTGATGATAAATCTGGCTCAGTAATGCAGTTGTTTTTTTATTTTTTGCGTTAAAGATAAGTGGCTGTTTGTGTCGGTGGTGGGAGCGTGAAGAGATGAGTACGAAAAAGTCATTAATCTTTTCCGAGTTTCTAATGTATTGGTGTCCATGCACTGCTCCACGATCTCAGATAGCTTTGTAGCGACAGCAATTCTGGCACCTCTTCTCTTGGAATCCTTTTCACCAGAAGAATGTTTTTAAAGAACTTAAATGTGCATGGAATGGTGTATGTGATTGTGTACATGTTTGGGAGGAAATGCTAGGAATGGTAACGGGATGGGAATGTATGCGGGTTCGATGGATGTTTAAGGGTCCGTTCACACAGACCGGCTCGGAGAGGAGAGAAGATTCTTATCACGTTGAAAACAGAGTTTTTAGTATTTGTAGTAAGGTTTATTTTTGCATATGCAATGCTTTTGTCATTAAGAATGCTAGAACGCGCTTGGTATGAAATAATAAGAGGAGCTGACCGGCTCTGATTGCGTACCTACTTTTTCTCGTTCGCGCAGTTCGGCTACGATTGCATGCTCGCATGCATGCAAATCGCTCCCAGCCGGTCTATGTGGAATAGTAGGCGGCTCCGCTCCGACCAACTCCAAGCGTATACGATCCGGTCTGTGTGAAAAGAAAAATGCGCGCCGATGCTCTCCGACGGTAAACGGACCCTAAACCTCTAATGGTATTAAAATGTCTATTGCAAATGGAACATGAAATGACTTGCGATACTGTGACATCACTCGGGTTTATGCGTACTTACCAGGTTTGTATTCACATTGTACACTTCTTTTAAACTTATGTAATAAATGTAATAAAAATATTTCCTTATAAAATAAACAATATCTGAAAAATATTAAACTATAAATAATAATAAACAAACAGCCACAACAGCCACTGTCACGACGGACGGGACGACGAAGGCGTCGATTGGTGAGGCAGCGTCGATTGGTGAGGCAGCTCTTGGGATTGGTCGGTAGATGTTTTGCAATAGGTCGATAGATAGATTGCTTGGCAACGCGATGGCGTCCTTCGATACTAAAATTTTTGCTTTTCACCGACCAATCTTCACGATTCTTCAGACCTCGCGCATGTCCATTTATGCGTAACTTGTTCTCCGGTACAGCCCTCGCAGCCTTTCTTTTTACGTCAGAAAAATGCTTTGTGGCAGCTCCACCGCCCGGGGAGCACGCGGTGGGGACTGTGGAACTTACCACTAAAAAACTGACGGGATGCCTCTTACCCTGTATGGCGGGGCCACGAGAAACCGTATGTAAAGTGAACAACGCCATCTAGTGACAGATTATAGTAAACTCAAAAAAATCCACCATGAACAGAAGGTTCATCATAACTACATATAGAGATTGTGGTGATTGATGTGATTACAGGTTAAACGTTAGGACTAACAATACTTTGAAACAAAGTGCCACCCACCATGATGAGATGAGATGTGATTGACAACAATTCGACGGAGCAATAACAAAAAATGGCAAAAAAATATATACTTAGCTATTAAGTAGTTTTGTTCTATCTGGTTCTGCTAGAATGCCTTGATCTATCAACATTATCTAAGTACTTTCGACGAGTCGAGATAAACAACGTATCTTACTGCCTTTAACAAACAATAGTAATAAAAGTGCCATTGAATAAATATGTAGCGGAATGAATTGTTGCGTTCATTAAAATTTTATTTTAATATTACAATTTTTAACTACTGCACTAGTATTTTAATAGTGAAGATAAATTTACAAACGAGATGTCGGAAAAAGATCCCATAGAGAAAGCTATTGGAAAATTTGGTAAATATCAAATGTGGATATTGTTTTTGGTGACTGTGGGCCGTAATGTAACAAATGTTCAGTTAAATAATGTTGTATTCATTTTACCGAGCGTGGATTACATATGTTTGGATGAAACAGCTGACAACGCCACCAATTATTGCCCCTGTCAAAACCCTGAGTATGATCAAACCACTATAGTTAGTTCAGTTACCAGTGAATGGAATCTTATATGTGAAAAAAAACATTGGGCAAGTCTATCGCAATCAATACTACAAATCGGAATACTAGTCGGAAGTTTTCTTAATGGATACATGTCTGACAGGTAAGGAGCCTTGTGAAGCCGTATAGCCTGCGCCACACCGTTTAAAACATTTGTTTGAAAACAAGGTCTAACAGTAAGAACAAGAGGTTTCACACGAATTACGATAGGCATTCCAACCGCTTGGTAGCAGGACATGCGCTTGACGCAGCCTCTAATCGCAATTCGAAACTTTAAACTCAGTGTAGCGCAGACTGGTTACATTTTAACATCATTATATTCCCTAACAAATAGTTTTCATTTTTAATAAACATAGTATAAACACATAAAATCTTGTTGTGAACTATGTACCTAATCAAAAGATCAATTTTTATTTAAATTTTAAATTTTTTTCAGATTCGGTCGAAAACCGGCCATCATCATGTCTTATATGAGTAACGCAATATTTTCATCATTATCCGGATTGGTACCAGATTTTTGGATGTTCTTAGTGTTACGATTCTTAATCGGCGCAGCTGTTGGCGGTTCAATGCTGTGCAGTTTCGTACATGCCATAGAATTATGCGGCAAATCATTTAGACCGTATCTAGTCGGTATGTTTGATTCAGTATTTGTAATTGGATACGGCACACTTCCTATAATAGCATATTATGTTAGAGAATGGAGGACGCTTCAGCTCGTTACATCAGTGCCTTGGCTATTGGTATTTACTTTCTATTGGCTGATACCAGAATCTCCTCGTTGGTTGATTACCATGGGCAGGAAGAAAGAAGCAATAGACGTACTTACAACCATAACGAAAAAGTAAGTTATAAAATGTATTTATACTCTAGGGTCTGGAACGCAATCTTCATTAATTATTGATTTCATAAATATAAACTTTCCAGGAACAAACGGCCAGTTGAAAATATGGAACAATTGGTTGATGAATTTGAAACTATTTCGAAGCGTGATGCCGAAAAGCCCGCCAATTATATAGATTTGTTCAAGACATCAAATATGAGGGTGTATACCATCGTATCGGGTATATTGTGGATGTGTTGCGCTTACACCTTTTATGGTATCAACCAATACATAGGACGATTACAAGGGAATATCTACCTCAACGTGCTGCTTTCGGCCTGTAGTCTTTTCCCTGGGTTAATTGTAATGTCTATTTCAGCTATTTATTTAAAACGAAAATTATCTATTGTGATACATTTTTTTGTGGCTGGAATCGCATTATTCGTTTTCATATTTATACCTAACAACTTGTCGCAACTCGTGTTGACTTTTGCTATTATCGGGCAAATCGGAGCATATGTAGTTTTTAATCAATTGTATTTATTTACGTCAGAAGTATTTCCGACTATATTGAGAAATTCTGCAATGGGTTTCTCATCTATTTTAGCAAGATTTGGAGGTTTTATCGCTCCATTTATAGTAAACATAGGGGTCGAATGGGGATCTATGTTAGCCTTTAGCCTTGTAGCGTTCTTGGGCGGCATATTTTGTTTCCTAATGCCGGAAACCAAGGATATTGTTCTGCCAAATACTATTACACAAGTAGAGACTAATACTTCCAAAAAGAAACCTCAAGTAATATAGTATTAGACACGGTGGGAAGTCATATAAGGGACATGGGAAAAATAATTTTATGATTCATTCTTTTCGTTGCATTTAATGTCACTTTATAAAAAAACATATTTATTTCTAGTAAATTTTTGGCATTGTAGAGAATTCACAGAATTTATTTATATAATTATACTTATAGTAACTTATATGTACATAATTACATTTTAAGATAATCTAATAAAACATATTGTATATTTTGAAAACCCCCAAATTTCCAGGTTACGAATGTGAATACTAAACTGTGGTAAATAACCCAATATTGAAAAATTGTACTTTTGAACACACAGTATATAAATATTACATCAATTATTGTCCAGAATACGAAAGTAAGTCTCGCAAACATCAGGGGTCTTGGTGCTCGCTTAATTGGTGTACTCTTGGAATCAGCTTCAAGAAACGTGCCTGAAATGAAGGTTTATTACCAATATTACAATATTACCATGTTAAGATAAACAATACAAATAATCTATCTTCTATAATAATATAATAAAAGTGTAAAAAAAGTTTGTCTGTACATTGAATATATTTCCAAAAAAATTGTTTAGGGCGATGAAGAATAAGCAATAGAACAAGAATTTCGTAAAATTTTGTCCGTCTGTTTGTATGTTTGTATGTATGTATGTTTGTATGTATGTTTGTACACGCTAATCTCAGAAACGGCTGAACCGATTTGGATGCGGTTTTCACTAATATGTGGCGATTTGCTCAACTTAACATTTAGTGTATGTTTTTTTTCAAAATTCCCACGGGAATCCGAGATATACGCAAACGAAGTTGCGAGGGTATATCAACGCACAGCCCAAACCGCTGGGTCTAGAGATTCCAAATTTGGCATGTAGGTTACTTACGACGTCTAGGGATATACAAAGAAAGGATTTTTCAAAATTCCCACGGGAAAGCGAGATATACGCTAACGAAGTTGCAAGAGGACGCACAGACCAAACCGTTGGGTCTAGAGATGCCAAATTTGGCATGTAGGGTTCTTATATGGTCCGGACCGACCGGACCGGACCGGACCGGACCGGACCGGACCGGAACGGACCGGACCGGAACGGATCAGACCTGATCGGTCCGGAAGGAACCGCACCGTACCGAGTCCGTGCCGGACCGGACCGAACCGGACCGGACCGTTTTTTTTTTGTCCGTCTGTTTGTATGTTTATATGTTTGTATGTATGTTTGCACACGCTAATCTCAGAAACGGCTGATCCGATTTGGATGCGGTTTTCACTAATATGTGGCGATTTGCTCAACTTAACATTTAGTGTATGTTTCTTTTCAAAATTCCCACGGGAATCCGGGATATGAGCAAACGAAGTTGCGGGGGTATATCAACGCACAGCCCAAACCGCTGGGTCTAGAGATTCCAAATTTGGCATGTAGGTTCCTTACGATGTCTAGGGATGTACTAAGAAAGGATTTTTCAAAATTCCCACGGGAAAGCGAGATATACGCAAACGAAGTTGCGAGAGGACGCACAGCCCAAACCGTTGGGTCTAGAGATGCCAAATTTGGCATGTAGGGTCATTATAAGGTCCGGACCGACCGGACCGGAACGGATCAGACCTGATCGGTCCGGAAGGAACCGCACCGTACCGAGTCCGTGCCGGACCGGACTGAACCGGATCGGACCGGTTTTTTTTTCTGAAGAAATATATGTTAATTGGTATGTAGGTACCTTATCAGGACCGGACCGACCGGACCGGAGCGGACCGACTGGACCTGATCGGACCGGACTATAAATATATATAAAATTCATAGTCCTGACTGACTTAACTATACATATATCAACGCACAGCCCAAACCGGTGGGTCTAGAGATTCCAAATTTGGACTGTAGGTTCCTTACGACGGCGACGTCTAGGGGTGTACAAAGAAAGGATTTTTCGAAATTCCCACGGGAAACCGAGATATACGCAAACGAGGTTGCGAGGCTATATCAAATTTGGTATGTAAGTTCCTTACGACGTCTAGGGATGTACTAAGAAAGGATTTTTCAAAATCCCACGGGAAAGCGCAAACGTAGTTGCGAGAGGACGCACAGCCTAAACCGCTGGGTCTAGAGATGCCAAATTTGTCATGTAGGGTCCATATAAGGACCGGATCGGACTGGAACGGATCAGACCTGATCGGTCCGGAAGGAACCGCACCGTACCGGGCCGTGACGGACCGGACCGGTTTTTTTTTCTGAAAAATATGCTAATTGGCATGTAGGTTCCATATCAGGACCGGACCGACCGGACCGGCCCGGACTGACCGGACCGACCGGACCGGATGGAACCGTACCGTACCGGGCCGTGCAGGACCGGAATTTGTTTCTGAAGAAAAATATGCTAATTGTTACTAGGCCACGCGGGCGAAGCCGCGGGCAGAAGCTAGTCTAATATAAAAAGAAAATTGGCTGACTCATGAACAGGCAGTCCAAAATTTTGTAGAGAGATAAAATTTTACACAGGTTTCCTTTATGATGAAGACAGGAATAATACGAGATTTTCTGAAATTCCCGAAGTAATTTATGAGATTAGATAGACTATATTAAATGTATAGAGAAACTTTTTGGTTTCTGTGACGTAATAGGTGCATGGATGGCTAAATCCGAAATTGCACCATAAATGTTACGAGTTCTGCACGACTGTAAATGAGGCCATAATAGGAAGTTGCTGCGCTGGGTTTGAATAAACAGAAACGTGTTTTATATTATAACACTAACCAATAGTAGGTACCAAATTTTTGTTCTTTTGGATCAAATTTTTGTTCTAATTTCTATAGGATTTCCAGGCATTTCCGAATCACGTCCAAAACTAACACCTATACCGTATGCTTGTTTGTTACCTTTGTGATATAAAAAAAACCTGTAGCTTATACTTGTACAAGAGGTGACTCGAATATTATAATAATCGGACTATACATATAATAATACAGCAGGCACTTCAAGATTTTATCTTATCCCAGTCATGTGTCACGTACACGTACACGTAGGAAGAAGACGTATTAGTTACGTAATTTGCGATGAAACCTCAAATATACATATAGTCCGTTCATCTTAAACTGAGCCAAAGTGTCAACAAACTTCGCCCCCAACATGACGTCCACAATAAAATTAGTGTTGTAAACCTTTGAATGAACTAATCACTTTGACCAAATGAGTCATTAAATGAATGATAGAAATTAATTTTATTGATTTGGAGCTAGTTTGCTAATCTTAAGGAAAGTTTAAAAACAATATACATTATAATCATGATTATATTTTGCCCATATCTCGAGTGTTGCCATGTTACGGCCACTAATACTGCGCTAAAGTAAAAAAATATATAATAACTACACTTTACTGACTAACCCATAAAGCATAGCATAGCTATGTCAGTAAATCAAATCAAATCAAATTAATTATATCTTACTGTCAAATTAGTTAACTATCGAAGTTTTCGACAGTTTATATGGTTTATATACTTAGGCAATATCTTTATTTGATCTTTATTCCGTAAAAAAAAAACCTCAACTTGGTGGTAGGTATTTGAAAAGTTTGAACAAAGGTTGAATGAAATCGGTAGTCTTTCTCCAGTTGTGGCGCGGCGTGAACAACGGATACCTTTTTTTATTTTTATTATCGTCAGAAAAATGCTTTGCAGCAGCCCCTCCGCCCGGGGAATATGCGGTGGGGACTGTGGGACTTACCACAAAAAAACTGACGGGATGCCACTCGCCCCCTAAGTGACGGGGCCACGGGTACTGTGATACATCCGCGACCCCGCCAGGGCCGTCCAGCCAAACTGGCCGGACCCGCTCTCCCCGGAACGCCCCGTCAGCAGCACACCGCATCCAGGTGCACTGCCGACACCGAGGACCATTGCCCCCTCAAGACGACGGGCCTTCCCCGGCTCGCCGTCTCGGCTGGGCAAGGGTCCCCTCCATCTCTGCGGTCGCAGCAACGTGCGACCGCTGGCCGGGCTCTGCGAGCCGCCGGCGCCGGCCCCTCTTCTTCAATTTTTTAACGAGGTTTTCTTCCTCGACCGCGCCTCCAGCGCCACTCCAGGTGCCACAGCGTCCACTACGTACTTAGTGGACTCTGTGACACTTTGCGCCACCGCGCACTCCCTCTTCCATGGTGGTCTCATTCGCCCATGTGACCCAACCCTTAACGCCCCCCGCAGTGTCTGGGTTGGCGAGACCCAGTGTCTGCAGGGCCTCCGCGTACCACCATACGGAGGTCTCCCCCGGTATCAACGGGTGGAGTAGGCCCGGACACCAGTCGGGGCGAAGACGCTTTTGGGGAGAATCAGCGAGCGAACGAGTCCACCACTTCTCATCACACAGCCGGCCGAGCCAAGCGCGGCCGGCTCCACCTCTTGTTTTTTAACGAGGTTGTCTCCTCAATCGCTCCACCCCCAGCACCAGTACGGATGCAAGGGGGAGCGGTTTTGTCCGCATCCCACGTACTCCATCCAAGGTAGGAGCACGGGGAGCAGACCCACCGCGTCGGAAATTTGGCCGTCGGCAAGTAATTCCAGAGTTGGTTCCAGAAACTAAGGAATTACTCGCCGACGTTACCAGGGTGGACCGCGTGGAGGTATCCCAACTCCCCACCCCAACAACGGATACCTACCTACTGTATATGGATTCATTTTTATTAACATACTTAGATTATTTTTTTACACTATGTTAATCACTTAATTATTTAACAAATAATATTTTTTTATTTCTAGAAATTTTCAGTGAAATTAATTGTAGTGGTGTTTGAACTTGTGTGTGTACCATATTGTGCTAACAAAAGTTGTGTGATACTTACGTATTATCGACATTTGTGTTTTAGTAAGGTTTGTTTACACTTTCGTTTATTATTAAAATGAAAAAAATGCCTAACAACACAAGTTTATGAAAATATTTTAGTTCGTGGAAAGCATATTACCTAGTTTCAAAAAGTACTAGCCCACTACAAATCTTTTCACGTAACGTCTTTCCTGTACATTTACTATGCAGTCTACCGCATGAATCGTGAATCGTGATCATGAATCGTGTGACAGAAGTTAAAGATCTAGGAGTTTCTTTCGCATCCGATCTCACTTTTCGGAGTCACATTGTCAGTGTTTATAAGAAAGCCTATAAAAAACTAGGATTTATACTTCGTCGATCGGCTGGGTTTACAAACATCGGAGCGATTGTTGCTTTATATAACGCATTAGTTCGGAGCAACCTCGAATGTAATGCAGTCATCTGGGCGCCGCATGAGACTAAATATAGCCTTATGTTGGAGCGAATTCAAAATAAATTTATTAGGTACGTGTATTGGAGAAGGTATGGGGTGTATCCTTTTTATCCTCTCATGTATCCCACCTTGTTCGTATTAGGAATGGTGGGATATAATGAGCTTCGGGTGCGTAGAGAGCTATCCCTGGTATCATACTTTTTCAAACTGTTACGAGGAAAAGCTGAGAACAGTGAAGTATTGAGCGCGGTAAGTTTGTGTGTCCCGGATAGGTACGTGTGGCGTCGTCGCCGTCCGCCGCTGATGGCAGTCCCGCGCGGCCGCACGAACTTGCTTAACAACGCACCGTTGGCGCGCGCACTGCACACCCTCAATTTAATAGCTGAGACAATTGACGTGTTTTCTTGTTCTCTGAATGAATTCACCAGAACAGCGTTGTATATAATTAGTTATAAGTAGTAAAATATATGTAGTTACGCTATTGCATTAGGCTAAGCATGCCTGTAAAAATAGTTGTAAGTGTAGAATAAATAAATAAATAAAATAAATAAATGAAAATTGACAAGACTTGTGTGAAAATTATAAAACAATTAAGATAACATAAACCCCCAAATTCAGAGATACGAAGAACAGTAACCGAGCATATAACATGTACGTATACCTACCTACTTAAATAAAATAATCTCTCAAGGCTGCGTCGTTCTATGTATAAAAAAAACATCATTTCTTTTATTGGTATGGTAACTATTAGCGACTGAAATAACTACCTATCTAGAATCTAAATAGGAAATATACCTAGTATTATTTTCTGAAACTGTATCATTAACAAAATTATTTGCCGTCGTTCGTTCAAACCTAGTTTTTCGTACGAATCGTATATCGTATTTTTCTAAGAAGACTTTTATGTAAATTCTTTACCCAATTTAAAAAAAAATACGTTGCTACCTACCTTTAATTAATTTAATATAACCTGTGGAGAGAAAATAAATAACTATTCTATTCTATAATGTATTATTTTTATTTATTTTTTACTAGAGCTCGTGATTAAAAATAATATAGCATAATGCATTCATAAAATTCCGGTTAGATAAAATGCCAAAAATAATATAATAATGTGTGCAAGACAATATTTAATACATACGACCTCCGTGGCGTAATGGTTACCACGCCAGACCGCCACCCAGGAGGTCCCGGGTTCGATCCCCGGTCGGTCATGACCCGACCGGGGATCGAACCCGGGCCAATCAGAAAAAGTTCGTTTTTCATCATGATGAAAAACGAACTTTTTCTGATTGGCCTCGGGTCTTGGATGTTTATCTATATACTAGGGTATAGAGAACCGGTACTATCTCAAGGAACCGGGATTTTCGGTACCAGACTATTCTGGAACCGGGATTTCCCGGGAATTTCGGTACCGTCGGGATTTTTTTTCAATACATCAACACTGCCTAGGGATGTTTTGATTTTGCTCAATTTACACATTTTTTGTTAGACATACTTATTTTTAGAAAGCTCATTTATTGGACTAGGTACATGTGAAAGTATAATAATATTATATTTATTGCGTAAATATTTTTTTAAAAGTGAAATAATGATACAAGTAACGACCGTATTTGTTTAATACGGTCGTTACAAAGAAAAATAAAAAAATTACTTATGCAGTTTTTTGCAATTATGCGAAAAATCAGTTATCAATAAAATATCCCATGATTCATACAATGGTTCTGCATCGATTTTTCATGTCATAAATAAAATCTTTTTGGGCGACATTACCCAAGTCCTGGTATGATGCTAAAAAGTTGCTCTTGTCGCAAGGCTTGCGGCAATCAAGGTTAAAGTAACGTTATCATGCTACTGGGGAAGTAAGTGAAAGAATGCCATGGCCAGAAGCGCAAGGACCATACGCACGAAGACCGATTTTTGCTAACTGATGCGAAAAAACAGCCAAATGTTACGGCAATGCTGTTTCTTCAAATGCTCTCGTCAGAGCACCAGTTGTTTGTGTTAAATAAAAATTGTCAATTGGACACCACTGCTTCTGTCGCTCGCTCGCAACTGACTGAAGGGTTGTGGTGTTAATGTCCGTACGCAGACAACGCGAGTGGTGACCAGCTGGCTTCAGGAGCACGCAAGACATCTCGGTCTTAGACTGGCCTGCGCAATCACCAGACCAAAATCCCAAAAAGAACGCATATAACATGCTTCCTCCACAAACATTGAGACTGAAGAGCAATTTTTTTGCATCTTAACAGGACTTGAGACAATTCTTGGGAAAATTGAGACTTCGTGATCTTGATTCGAAGCATAAAAACCGTTTCAGAACCATTGTAAACATAGGTGTTTTTAAAGACAACATTTTCTTTGGCAAAATTGCAAAAAAGGCATAGTTTAGATATTTTTTTTTACTTTTTCTTGAAAACATACTCGATCGTTTGTTGACCATCAAAATATATTCGATCGCACGTAGCGTCACTAGCGTCAGTGTTGCCAATTGCCATATAATTGAATAAATAAAAAAATCCCGAAAGTACCGAAAATCCCGGTTCTTGTATTTCAATTCCCGGTTCTTTTACAGCTATAAAAGAACCGGGAATTCCCGGGATTTTCGGTACCGGGATTTCCCGGTTCTATACCCTACTATATACGTATTTGTTATACTTAAAATATAATATCGTTGAGTTAGTATCCCATAACATAACACAAGTTTCGAACTTACTTTGGGGCTAGCTCAATCTGTATGAATTGTCCCTAAATATTTATTTATTTATACAATCCGCATCACGAGAGATGAGACGATGACGTTCACATGGTTTGACTTGCGCCGTAGACCATTATAAATTAATTTTACTAAAACTGTCTAAGTACTACGCAAGTCAAGCCACATGACACGTCAGAGTGCTTAGTACCAGTTTTTTGGTCACACACATTCGAACGTGTTAACGTTTACAAGCCGACCAAAATGTAAAACTGTTTGATATTGTGAATTTATCAGACGCGTGTTACATATCCAAATTAGCCGGGTTACTCACTTCGAAACGTGAGCAAGTAAGCCGCATAATTTTGATATTTTATGTAGCACGCGTCTTATAAATTCGCTAATAAAGAGTTCGTCTCTATTTGATCGGTTTGTTTACGTCGACATGATCGAATGTGAACAAAAAAACTCGTACTAAGCACTCTAATCTCATCTCTCGAGTCGCAGATTGTAATACTAACCATTTTTATGGAAGTTACTCAGACTGACTTCCTTTTCTCTCCATCGACAATTAAGCCATGTTCGTAAAGCTCCTTCTTCCATGGGAAGTTCTTCGATAGGATATCTGTAGTTAAACAAAAACTTCTAAATTTAAACAATTTTAAGCAAATTGTGTGGTTTTTTTTAACAAAAATGTAAGTATCTTCAGAAACGTACACATTAAATAAAATTTACCGTTTAAAATAGAAGTAGACATGATTTGGTATATTTCCCTTTAGAAGATCAGCCTCTGTTTGCGCAGGTTTATCATATGCTACTGTAACATCGTACACAGAATCTAAACCAGATCCTCTAAGCTTCGAGCACAATGCTGTCCATCCTGTAGTACGTGGATGCAATACATATTCGAACTTCTGTGAATAAAAAAAAGGTTTTCTCTACAGCTACCACTACAAAAAAGTTCGCTTCTCTTCTATCTTTAAAGTTGTTGGACACACCTTAAAATCTTACTGTAGGTACAGTCAACAAAGGAAAGGCTCGACCAGTACCGCAAAATATGACTAAAGATTTTTAAATATTGCGTGAAGATCCCTTCACGCAATATTTAAAAATCTATTTAGTTGCTAGAAAAAAAATTATTACATAGTACATACAACATAAATACTATTGATAAATAAATTTTGTAGTAAATTCCTTCACTTATTTAATTATATTATTCATGATATGTTAAAAAATATTAGCTATTAGTAAGTTTGAAATTATTCCACTCACCTGTAAATTATTGGCAATGGCAAACTTGTTACTTCGTCGAATATTGTTCTCACTTAAGTCCGTCCCTTCAGGGAACAAAACCAGTCTGCAGTTGTATTGCAACTTTTTGTAGTAATCAACAAACCGAGTCATATTCATTTGGTCTTCGCGCCAATCTCTCTTCACGTACAAAAAAAAGTTCAATTGCATTATCCAACCTGCAATGTGTTCCGTGAACCAATAAAATGGATAATCGTTGATAATAACTTTAGCAATATAGGCAAATCACTTTTACTATGTATGCGTCTTACTGAAACCACAAAAATCAATCTTATATTATTTATAAGATATATTATTATAATTTTTTATTGAAATTTTATAAATATAATTATACTACGCGGCTTGCTTACGTAAATTCATCAATATTAGCATGTTTCATAGCATTATAGTTAAATTCACTTTTTCCATATACGCAAAAATTAATTGGATAATTTATTTTGGATATTTGGATACACTGATATGAAATTATGAAGTCGTCACATTTGCATTTTATAAACAACAACACCGAAACCAGTATTTTCACTTTCAACTTACCCATTCCTGGTATAGCTTTAATCTCGTCTTTTAAAACAAATTTAATTTTAGATTTTCCTCCTGAAATATTATCCCATGCATCTGTTTTCGGATTGTTTTTTTCTTTTTCTACATTATCTGTAGGAACACTTTCATTATTATATTTTTGAGAAGCGTGATATAGCGCAATCCATACATAATTCCAGTCAACTCTTGTACGATGGTTCATAACAATAATTGTATTTTCATCGGGATTTACATAATCCCCGTAATAATGCAGTTCGGTGCTAAAACAACATTGAAACAGGGCCTGCAATGACGAAGATGCGTGCATTGAAATTATGAATACACTTTAACGACAATCAATACAAAGTGTTCACTTACCACAGGATACAGTTCCCATAAAGCAAATAGTAAATCAACTATTTTTCTGTATAATTTATGATTTAAAAACATAATATACAGAACTGGGCAATAGAGAATATAAAATCCTGAAAGAAATGTAATAAAAGTTGCTCGTCAAACAGACAACGGCGCTAAATAACAATAAAAGTTCAAGTAACTGTAAAAAATGTTCCATTAATAATAAATAATAAACTTTAGTTTTCATTTATACTAATTAAACACTCACCAGCTATGATGGTGTAATACCAAGCTGAGCAGAGTAAGAGCCCCGCCGCCGCCATGACGCCGCCAGGGCTCGAACTAACACGTAGTACGGTTGAGAAGCCGTACAGCATTTAGATTAGAACCCTTATATAGCCCACTAAACCCTATTACATGTCACCTCTAAATTCACTTTGCCATTCCCTATTTCTGTTCCATAAGTTATTAATGACTAACAACTACTGAAATATCAACGATTAAATTACCAATAAATATTCTTTATTTGTGGAAATACATTGGTCTTAATATTAAAGTATTGAAAAAATAAAGGAAATTCATTTATTGATTTATAATATTTTCATCCCTTATGTATGGTTAAGTTTCCCGATCAGCGGTACTGGTTGCTCTGTGTCTCACATTTCTCCCTTTGCCTAAATTTTCGCCTTCTTCTATTGTCATTAATAACTCACAGTCTTTTGTTTCTGGTAGCAATAGACACAATCCCGCTGCTGCAAGTGGAAAAATACCAAATGCAACTGGAGCACACCATTGTCCAAACGGCCTTAAACTCGCCACGAAGGGTGCCAGCATCGATCCTAAACGTGCCATCATGGAGCATATACCGAGTGCTGCGGTACGCACCACAGTCGGGAACATTTCAGAGCAATACAAATACCCCACAATAAATACGAAGTATACAAAAAAGAGACATATGCAACCAAAAACAACGGACGCGTGACCCTCTGGTACCACAGCGATCGTGAACAAACAAATACTGCTAAGTATTTGGGAGATAAAGAGAACAGTTTTTCTTTTTGTATATTTTATGAGAGGTATTGCGAAAACGCATGTGAATAAGCACATGGCACCACTAGCGATCACGTTAATATAGACGTCTCCTGTTAAATGGCTAATGTAGTATGTGACGCCGTAAAAGCAGTAGCTGCAAACAAACCAGACGAAAGACATAACCACAATATTTCTCCTCAGGTTGGGCGTTCTGAATAGATCTATTACAGTACATTTCTTGCCTCTAGTATTTACGATTTGCAGTTGATATACTTCAATTTTTTGTTGAATTTCCTCCACTGGTAAATTATTGCTGTGGAGGAAAAATAAAATTATGCTAACCAGTTTAATAATTGGAAAGATTTTATACAATATAATTAATTCAAAAATACATACATCGCTGCAACACGCTTCATCAAAATTATAGCATCAAACGTCTTATCAACAGCCAGTAGCCATCTCGGCGATTCTGGCAATACGCAAATATAAATTAACAAAATAATATTTATCAGCGATATGTATAGCTGGAAGTAGACATAATCCCTTATGAAATATCCAAATAGAGCCAGTGCCATGTAGCCGAGGGTGAAGGGAACATGATAAAGTGCTGATACCAAGTCCCGGCTTGTAGTCCCAACATACTCCATAATAATAACAAATCCCACGACCATAATACCACCGACTGCAATCCCCAATATTGCTCTAACGACGGTAAAACTCCAGTAGTCTGGGAGAAAACAAGGTATTATACCAGCAAATACCTCCAGAACAACTGATATTATTAATGTTGGCCGCCTCCCGTATCTGCAACGGACATTGATATTATTACGTTGAAATTAAATAAAAACATTCAAGAAATATAAAAAAAAATCGCAATACAGTGCTCTATCAAACCTGTCAGCCGCAATACCAAAAAATAGACTTCCTATAAGGACCCCAAATTGAAATAGCATCTGAGTGAAGTCTTTTAGCCATGCTTTGTCACAAATTAGATTCCATTCTGTCACAACAGTTCTCGAATATTGACTCTTATCATAAGTTGGACTCTCACAACACGTTTCGTTGTCTGGGCATGTGTACTTAGGCGGTGGAGCCAAAAATATGATCGCCGTTTGATGCAAAGCGACTCCGAATTTGTTGATGAAAATAATAAAACATAGCCACCAATGGTATCTTCCAAAATTTCCTATGATTTCATTTATCAACACCATAATTGTTATAAGAAAAACATTGTAAACCATAAAATATTATCAATAGAAAAACATATCAAAGTCACATTGATAAATGTAATCAAGTAGGCGTAGAAATTCTAGGAATGGAGAATGTCCGAAAGGAAAAGGTGTGCAAGCTTATTAAATAATTTGCAGATGCTGATAAAATAAGACAGAATGAGATCTCCAAGATTAGATGCTGCAGTCTTTCGAACATTCATTGTCAATGAAAAGATAATATAATTATTTTATTGCCAAGTTTTGTAATTATCTGTTTAGAAATACATATGCAAATACTTGAAACAAGGTAGTAAACTAGGCAGTAAACCTGTTATCATTATCACTTTTGCTACTTTTCATCAAGCTAATCAGACATAAACTCAATCTGATATTGTTTATGATGATGTTGTTTACTCAGAAGTTAGCCTATAATTAGTTTATCTGGTCTTCTCCCTTGAGTGTTTAATTACATTTGAGTTGCTAATATTTATTTATAAAGTGTGCATAAGTATTTATAAGTGTGTACCTATGTGTTTTTTACTATGTGGTTAGTCAAGAGCACCTACAATTGACCCAACCCAATTCTGATTGGTATGCGATTGTTCTATTGGAGAACTAGCTGCCACCCGCGTTTAATTTTATGCACAGCAGCGCCATCTATATCAGATTTTTGATCAAATCCTACGGCAATCTCATACTTTTCGGTATAAAAAATACTCCATGTGTTAATCCAAGGTAGCTGGTACCTATATACCAAATATCATAAAAAATTATGCTGCCATTTGACCGTGTACACACATGACACTAACTTTCGCCACTAACTTTAGTAGGATAGGATGCTCCTGGTCCTAAGTTAGGAAACAAACTCACTTTCTCACAGTTTGTTTGTTTGTTATTCTTTCACGGCTTAATTGACCAATCAGCTGATCATTATGAAAATTTGTATACATATTGTCAGGGGTAGGTAAAGAGCCCAACGTAGGCTACTTTTTATCCCGTGAAAGTATGTCATTTTAATGGGAAAATATATTTTCTACTATAGATGGCGCTGCAATTCGCAATTGCCGGCCAACAGATGGCACCACAAGTCACGCTATGGGTTGTTTTGTTGCCAATCGAGATCTTTATCATAAAATTAACCGCGAGCGAAGCCGCGGGGAAAAGCTAGCAAAATATATTTTTGGACGTCATCTAGTCCCAAACTAAACCATAGCCAAAATAGACTCTATTTTTGCTATGACTTAACAAAGATCGTGCCAGGTAGGTACATAAATACTTAAAATACTACTTATAAATAAAAATAATAAAGCGTCGGTCCAAGGATTTAACTTAGTTAGTAGTTTCGTATTTATTGTAAATGTTTAAAAATGATATTGATGACAAATACGTGTGTATTCCTACAATATAACAGTTATAACCTATAGTTTTGTGTTGGCTTTAAAATGACCACATAGATAAGCGGTCATTAACAAAGTACACAGATCAACATATAGAAATTTATCAACTGTGTTTATGATGTAAATAGTAAACTTTTGTTTAATGAATATGATGTTCATAATTAGCATAATAACAGGATGCGGCAGCGTAACTTCCTTTCTTCAAAAGTATTTTACATAAACTTAGTTTTAAAAATCAAATCAGCAATTAAAATTGTTGACGATCCGATGCTCTCACGTCGTCGTCAACTTGACTTGACGGTTCACTTCTGTTCTTTTTTCACGGATTTTCCCCGCTCTACAGTTTTGTGGAATCAACTAGCAGCGACAGTATTTCCAGACACAGACAAAGGCACCTGCGATTCTTCCAATATTTCAGGTGTTCATGGGCGGTGGTGATTTCTTAACATCAGGTAACCCGCTTACTAGTTTGTTCCCTATTCTCCATACATTAAGTTTCTGGCGTTTGTCATGAATCCTTCCAGCAGCGTACCACGCGTTAGTGAATTTCGTCTGCCTTAATAGTAGGTATTTCTGAGTCACACAGTAATTGAAATGATATACGAAAGTGACTAAAGTGATTATTTATGGAGGTGACTGTACGTACATACACAAACAACAGAAAGAGTTGGTTGGTTGGTTGGCAACCTTGAATGTGCCATTATGAGTATAATTTTATTATAAAACAAAAGAAAACGTTTAATGAAATCAATAAGCTGGCTTCACCACTTTATAAATGCCAGCTGGAATTCTAATATGCCTACAAAACAGCGCAGGTCACCTTATCACCTTACAGCCTAAGTACCAGGCAAAAAAGAAAAAAGGTAAAATACTAATTATGATTTTGTTTTTATACTTGTTAAATGTTAAAAAAATTATAATTATTACAAATCTAACTTTTATTCAAGGTAAATGCGTATGTTTTACATAGCAAGGACATTGCCTTGCCATATTTATATCTGTTGCTTTCCATAATACTTGCAAACAAGTCATCTAGACTATTTTATTCATATCTATGGTCACCTTGTATAAAATTTACATATAATGTAGTGTTGTAAAATTTATGTTTAAATGAGTAGGTACACGTAGAGTGTGTAGATACATAATTCGTGATTTCTGTGTAAAGTTAGTCAGATATTTTTACATAATAAAAATAAATAAACCATTCCATATTATGTATATTATAAATGTGGAAAAGTGGATGGCATTTACGGCGGTTTTTTGTTTGGATTTGTGCGGATTAACATTTTTTTGGAATAGTTTAAAAGTTCTGGTGGGTGACAAGGTATTATCTTTACCTCGGAAAAACATTTTAATATTCGTACCCTACATTCATTAAAATTGTATTTTTATATCTTAATTAATCAGTGAGACATTCAACACATTTTTTTCATTAAAAGATTGTTATTCGCAATCTAAACATACGCACTTACTTACATTTCAAATTAAATAAAAAGAAATGCTAAGAAGAATAATTTTATTATAAAAAATTTGGATTTATTTTGTTCGCCAACTTCGTACTTGTACTTTTAACGTCTCTACATCATTTGTAGATTTTAGTACCACGACAATATTCTCAAAACAAAGATCCAAACAACTAAGGCTAAGTTCACATGAAACAATGTTTATTATTCTAGGTACTGTACATAAAAGAGATCTACCGCGCGCAAGATCTATGCTATAAATGCTGTCATGTGAACGTTTCATGTGAACTTAGCCTAAAAGTAAATAATTACTTTTGAAATGGACAGCAAGCGTAGTTGATATGCAAATAACATTTTTATTCATCCAAAGTATCACATGTACAACAATTGACAAGAAAGGTTCAAAGGTTAAGTGTCCACCATAACCTTTAACCTACAGCTTTATCATCACTCTGCTAGAAATATGCAAATAAATGAAAACATATTTCCTATAAATCTTTTAATGATAGCGGTTTATTCCTCTA
Organism: Endotricha flammealis; assembly: GCA_905163395.2. Classification (NCBI taxonomy): domain Eukaryota; kingdom Metazoa; phylum Arthropoda; class Insecta; order Lepidoptera; family Pyralidae; genus Endotricha; species Endotricha flammealis. The sequence continues at coordinate 6,876,443 of LR990863.1, read as the reverse complement.
ACGTGATTTTGAATAATAATGTTAACCATGTTATAAAGTTTTACGACTAAACTTCAATTTATTATTATTTATTTATTATCATTATAAACAATAAAAAATGCACTTATAACAATCTGCCAAACTGTGAGACAGTTTGTCGGCAGTCAGCAATTCTTCAAACTAATATTTTCTTCTAAAGAACATAAATTATATTTACACAAAGAATTAGCTTAATAAATTGTTAGCGTAGTCGTGAGATTTTACAATACTGTTACTCATTAATTCCGAATTATTATGGCTAAATCTTTTATCTCCTACTAAGACTAGGTGTAGTGTAGGCAGGTCAGCCGTTCTTACGTTTGTACGCTAGACCTAGTTTTAGTTGATTGCACCTAGTTATAGCCGAATAAGTGTAAAAATACTACTATGTTTGGCGAATGACTAAGACTAAACCGAGATATAACAGCATTTTTTTAGTCTTCAGTGATACATATAGGTCCACATAGAGACGGCAAATAATTTCAGACTAATTATTGACTTAATATTATCATAAATTACCTTACTACTTACCCTTCGAGAGAGAAGATGCTAATACAAAACACACCTGAGAAATTCTATGCTGCTGCTGACGTGGAACTTAATAGGTACCTACTCTTTAAAATCTACTGGTCACTTTTCGATAGTTCAGGTAGCTTCCTTTTTTTACCAAAATTTTCTCCTTCCTCTATAGTGGTCATCAATTCACAGCCTTTAGTTTCGGGTAAAAGGAATGTTATAAAGCCAGCTAACAGAGGTAGCACTGCAAACAAAACAGGTGGCATCCACAGAGCATAACTACCCGTGTCTATTATAAACGGAGCTACCATAGATCCTACACGAGCCATCATCGATGAAAATCCTATAGCAGCATTTCTTACAACGGTCGGAAATAATTCTGTACAATACAAATAAACTACTACGAATACTACAAAACTACAGACAACACCTATAGAGGCGCAAATAACTGAGCCGATCCCGGCAGGTATAATAGCTAGAATTAACAAACATGCAGCGCATATAAAATTAAAAATAATCAACATTAACTTTCTGCCCATGACCTTCATTAACGGTATAGAAAGTAATGTGCCTAACAAAGTCACACTGGCGCTGGCCGCTACATTAGAGAACACGTTGCCACTGAGCTGACCCACGTATTGTGATACACCATAAAAACAGTAGCTGCATGTCAACCAATTGAATGACATAGCAATTATATTCTTCCGCAAATTCGGAGTGCGAATTAGATCCAATACGCCTCCTTTCTTGTGCTGGAATTTCTCAATTGCCGCTTGGTAAGATTCAACTTCGGATTTTATGTTCTCTGTAGGACGACCGTTTCTGTAACATGGATAATTTTCACATTAATAACATTAAAAATACTAAATACTATGCAACAGACTATTGTCACCAAACTGAATTGTCGTCGGTGCCTATTTGCTAAATTAGGAAATGAGCAGTTGGCAAATGCGTTAATAACTGAGTGTGACGTCAGAATTCTGACACCCTCTCCAATCTACTTCATCTCGTACTGTTAGAAGCTTAAATATGTTGTCACTTTAGTAGTTGGTAGGAGCTGGAGGAAGAAGGTGACTTGTGTGAACACGTCAACAAAATATGCATACGAAAAAATTATAATTTACTAGCAGTTCCCCGCGGCTTCGCCCGCGTAAAAATTAACCTATGTTGGGCTCTGTACCCCTGACAATATATATACAAATTTTCATAACGATCGGCTTCTTAGTCAAGCCGTGAAGGAATAACAAACAAACAAACTCACTTTCTCATTTATAATATTAGTAAGTAATAGTATGATACTCACACTTTAGCAGCACGTGTCAATACTTTGACAGCATCATCGGTTCTCTTCACAGCTATTAACCATCTTGGTGTATCAGATATCAGGAAAATATATGAAAGCAATAAAATTGTTGGAACAGCTAGCGATAGTTGAAAATCTCTGAAGTTCCTGAAGAAATATCCAAAGCCTGCCAATGTCAAATGGCCTAAATTAAAGGGTATTTGGTAGAGAGCTGAGACTACTTCTCTGTATTGGGTGCCTATGAATTCCATTATGACTACAAATCCGATAACCATGGTGCCTCCAACCGACATGCCTATTAAGAAACGGATAAACGTAAACGGCCAATAACCAGGGACATACGCAGCAGTTATGCCCATCGATACTTGCAGCACCACAGCCACGATCAATGGCTTTCTTCTTCCGAACCTGAAACAAGTATTCAATTCATATTTTGGAATAGTTAGTTAGACCTACTGTTTTAACGGTGAACGTCACGGACTGAAAAGACAACGCGGTGCGTCTTGGCCGTTTTAATTTTTTGATTGTTCTGCATAAAATAACAGTTGATAAATTATCCAGAATGTCCAGCCTTGCACATATTTTAATGACATAATGATTATCTACGTGTGTGTTCTCATACATGTACATTATGTACTCTAATTTTCATCAGTTAAACTGTAGGTACCTACTTACTTGTCAGAAGCCATTCCAAAAAATATGCTGCCCAATAATGTTCCCAATTGAAACAATGTTTGGTGAAAGCTGGCCATCCATCTTCTATCACATATCAAATCAAACTCCGTTGCAATAGTCGAAGTAAATATTGATGTATTGTAAGTAGGGTTTGAACAGGGACAAAAATCCTTTTGTTTCGTATCTTCGCAGAAGTACGACATCTTTGGAGACAAAAATATAATAGCCATTTGATGATATGCTATGGGAAACTTGTTTAGAAATATCAGGAAACATATCCATAGTTGGTATTTTCCAAATGCACCAATCATTCTCTGGGTGACATCTGGTGGTGGTGTTGGTGCGTCGGCTGAATTGACCCCTGTAACAAAAAGTGCCCTCATTACAACGTTCTTGCGCTTGCATGACCCTTCACCACGTCACCGCCCGTAATACCAGACACAGGTTTATTCCTAGTTATGGTTATTCATGTAACTGTTTTAATTGTAAAGAAACCACAATAACTTATTTGCTTTTAATCTAGGTCATGTGCACATGAAGTTTAAATATTAAATGTCATTGAGAGTGAGTTTGGCGTATTTTATGGTGTTGTGGGTGGTTGTCTGTTCATTTTTTTTTGTTTATAATCAGGAAAATGCATTACTGCATGTCCCGCCACTTGGGGAAGCGGCGCGGGTCTGACGGGCTCTTCCCTCCCAAGGACACTTGAGGGATATATATACCGACTAAAAACCTGACTGACTGCCACCTTCTCCACCATAACAGCAGGGCTGCGGGAACTGACAATACTTCCGCAACGCCGGCAGTTTTTATGACCTAACCTAACCCTCCTCACTAATCGGCAGGTATTTGTAATGAAGCGACATTGACCAACTACATTTTCATATTATCATTCTAATTACATTTGCATTGGTATCAAATTGACGTCTAATTCTAAACACAGTGATAATTTTATGGGTTAATCGAACAAGTTATAAATTGCAGTAATTTAATTCCAGTATTGTGATGAGTTATTCTTGTTCTTGGTCAACCGAACATGGTCGATTGTCGACATTCAATGAGGTCAACCTGTTGACTTGTGACTGTGATTCTGTTCTTGGGTATAATTTAGAAGGCCTAAGTTTTTCTAACATTTACCTTATAATAAAACAAAATGATAATAATGACGATACCCTTGACTTTTTCATTATGATCTATGATTACCACACACCATCGCCACACAATTATAAAATACGTTTATTTCTAATAGCTGACCCGTGCCCACTTCGTTGGGCATAATGTTAAAAGCCTTTTTATTTTTTGGTTTTTTATATAACCTATGACACTCAGCAATAATGTGGCTTTCTATTGGTGAAAGAATTTTTAAAATCGGTTCAGTAGATCCCGAGATTACCCCTTACAATTTAACAAATACACAAACTTTACCTCTTTATAATATTAGTATAAAAGTATAGATTAAGACCTCTAATATTCATGAGGACATAAACATAACATAATAGGAGGATGTTTTTAAAACAACTATTTTTTCACACTACATCATTATGTAACTACATATTCTCACCTAAAACTAAACCTGCAACTGAACAAAAAATGTGACTTTGACTCCTCCTTTGAAGTGAGTTTATCATTCAAGCAGCGTAAAGTAATGAAGCTTAATAAATTAAAGGATACCTATAAAACAGATCTACTAAATAAGATACCTGGTTATTTGTGTAAAATTATATAATCTAAACTAAATTAGTAACAAAGTCATGTCTCTTAATCTATTATATTTTATTATATACGATATTTTATTAGTCACGAAGTAAAAACTGCTAAACAGTCGGTCTATATACTTGCATAATTCCGTCTGTAACATAAATTGCTGACAAATCACTTTGTTTTGGATCTCGTGCTCTGTGCTAACAATGAACATGTACCTTTTTGAAAATTAAGTAAGTATTTGAATAATAACTACCTATATTTAGAAATTCAGAGTATCATTTGTTACAGTAGAATTTTAATGTTTTGTAGATAGACAAAACCTTTCGCATTGTGATTTGTGACAAAACACATGTAACATTTTCAAGGCCAAAGGGGTCTTGGTTTTTCGTTACAACCTAGATTTGTGTTTTCTGCTGTTAAAGTTATTAAAATTTAACAAGACAACTCAAGAAAAAATAATGACAATCTGAAAGTGCCTTACAATTTACAATTCAATTAAAAAACGCAAATAGAAAAAGTCGTTTAAAAATACAATGTAGGTATATGATATAAAACTAAATGAGCTGGTATGCGAAGTGAATGTTAACAATGTACTAAACTATATAGCATTGTCAAAACGCAATGGTGCGGATCTAGGACGAATTAAAAAAATAGTAGTACATTATCAGCTCCCACACAAAATTATGATGCGAATGCAATACAAGACTTTCAACTTTGATGAAATTTAGACGTCTTTCCCTCCTTTCATCAATGCACTGAAGAGAAAGATTACAAAAGCGCACCATTGCGTTTTGACAATGTAAAATAGTTAAGCACAGAAGGTACTTTATTGTTGTTAATATTCTGATAAATAAACGATGTATAAGGATGAGTTTATGGAAAACTAGCTATTGCCCGCGGCTTCGCTTGCGTTAAATTAGGGGTAACAGTAAAGGGGTTTCCTGATTTAGAAGGTATTTTTCGTTGGTAACAAAGAGTGCGTACCGATTTTTAGCTTCCTACTTTAAAAACTGCGAAAGGTCCCATATAAAACTTCACTCTCTCTTGGTGGCAGATTTCCAAAAAAAAATGATGCACGATTTTTTGTTGTCACAAATAGTCCGCATACAAATTTTTAGCTTTCTACCTTGAAAATTGCCATTTTAGGGAAGTGGGGGGTTAGAAAGAGACAAAAAAGTAGCCTATGTCACTCTCCATCTCTTCAACTATCTCAGTTATAAAATCATGTCAATTCGTTGCTCCGTTTTGCCGTGAAAGACGGACAAACAAACAGACACACAAACTTTTCCATTTATAATATTACTAGCTGTTACCCGCGGCTCCGCCTGCGTGGTCAAGGGAAAATGTCAATAATTGTTCCCATGGGAATCTCTTTATCCCGTGGGGGTAATAGCCTTATGTCACTTTCCAGACCTTAAATTATCCCCGTTAAAAATTATGAAAAAATAATGTTATACTTTTTTTCCCGTGGGAATGAGATGTTTTTCCGGGATAAAAAGTAGCCTATGTCTCTCTCCAGACCGTAAATCATCTCTGTTAAAAAAATCAATGTCGGTACTTAGATTCCTTTCGACGTGAAAGAAGAACTAAAAATTATGTACTTTATTTTTTCCCGTGGGAATAAGATGTTTTCCGGGATAAAAAGTAGCCTATGTCACTCTCCAGACCTTAAACTATCCCCAACAAAAAAAATCATATCAATGCGTTCATTACTTTCGACGTGAAGGGACGACAAACAAACTAACACACTTTCACATTTATAATATTAGTATATGGATAGTATGGATATGGATACACCTGGCCCCCCAACTTCAATCTCCGAAAGTCTTATATTAGAAAGAAAAAAAATCATGGTAGTAGTCCATATGCTGAACCTACAATGAAAACTATAAAGGTTAAGTAGGCTATACCTAGTAGTAGTAGTTACCGAGTAATATAGACGACGAACTTATAAAATAAAATTTATTTGATGAAAACTTACAAATGTGATAGAATTTGGTATCTAGACACGCGATAGCGTGTCAAAGCCAAGTTCAAGAAATAGAACTGGCGAGCAGCACCGTATGTAATATTGGACTCAACTGAAGGTAAGCAAAGCACAGCAAATACGGAACCCTACATTGTGCGTGGCCCGACACGTACTTGCCCGGTTTTTTCTCATAATTCAATTCATTTTTTCCTGAGTTGATTGTTACCCGATTGTGGTCATTTGCATAATACATGCATATCTTACTTACATTACTACAAATTAGGTATTGTATCGTTACGTACGTACCCACTTGTTATGATCTTTTTATAGTGGAATCTAATCTTAAGCACAAAATAACGGCTAATAACGAGCCACAACAGGATGGGCATTATTATTTGCTATGTACTTGCTATCATCATCATTCACATTCTAACATGACAATAACAAATTCATTTAATTATGTTTATACTTTACCAACCCACTTGAGTTTTTTATTTTTATTTTATTTTAGTATAGTCAGTATAGTGAAGTAAATGGTGTTGTTATGAACTTATGTAATTTAATGCATTTATAATAAACAAATGAGTCAGAATGTGTTTTATTTTTGCAAAAAAGTTAAATAGATTCTTCAGGACTTTTCTCTTGATCTTTTCAATCAATGAGTGAGTCTATCCACTAATATATGTTCAATCTATGTATATGTATAGATGTTTTAATCATTATAAAAATCACAACATTAATGATGTTTACATAATTAGATACCTACTTAGTCTCTCGTAATATTACACAAAAAATATTTGTAAACAATTTTTTATCCTCATTTCATTTAAATTGACCAGAGTCAAACTACAGTCAGAGCTGTTAGATGTCAACGTCTTCACTGATATTTTATATAAGTACCTACTTCAAATCTTTCTTATTTTTTGTACGGTAAACCTATATAAAATAAAAGAATGGCTTTCTACGATAATAGCTTGCGACTTGGCTGGGTTGACTTTCAGCCCAAAACTAAACCAGAGTGAAATTTTACTCAAGTCATCATTGGTTTGTGTAACGGCTGTAGCCATATCATTTAAATGAGGACTGACAATAAATCTGCAATAAATATGCAGATGCTTATAGGTGATAGGAAGAAGAAATTGACTGAGTGATTGAGGAAATGAGAATAGCAAAAAGAAGAGGAGACAACACGTAACCTTGCGGCACGCCAGCTGTTGTATCAGACCACCACACCAGTTAGAATTATGGTGGTCTATTTTGACACGTTTCCGGCGCCCGTTATACAGGTAATTATGGAATTAATCACACACTGCTGGGAGAAGAGAGAACCCCCGTCATGATATCAAAATCAACGGCATTAAATGCGTTACTAAAGTCGAGTAAGGTTAATAAGTTTTTGACTTTCCATACCTACCATACCATACCATTCTAATGTCGTCAGTAATCTTAACTAAAGCGGTAGAAGCACTATGACCAGGACGGAAACCAGATTGGAAAGGAATGAATTGAGCTGCCAATGTATTAACCGCTCCAACACTTTAGAAAGGAAAGGAAGAGTATTGCGATGGGACGGTAGTCACTGAAAATGGAAGGATTATTATTTTTTGTGTAAGGGTATGATGTGAGCCTGTTTCCAGCACTTGAAATTCAGAAATTAAATATATTTGACAGGCCCGAAACAAGAATGTCAATGATGGGAATTATCCATGAATTATCATTATTCGACTGGCACAGTCATCCCCGACGGCATTAGACGTGACGTGATAGACAGTATGCTTCTCTTAACATTACAATCAGTGAATGATTTGAATGAAAATGGTGAGTAACTGGGAGGAGATATAGAAAAAAGTTTATTTAAAGTGTTTGATTTGACTTTCTTGTCAAGAAATAACCAAAAAGAGAAGTGTTTGTTTAGAGAATCAAAATTAAGGTCTATGATATTTGTCCCGCTTCGATATACTTAAAGGATCCACTTCATGACGGGCTTTTGCATGTTTTTTTTTATCTCTGAGCAATCTGATTTCGTCTATCAGCCAAGGAGCAATAAGATGTTTAATTTGTAGGTACTGGACGAATAGGAGCATGTTTATCAAATAGTTCAATCAAAGACGAATTATATAAATTTACTTTTTCGTCAATAGTATCATCAGATCAATACGCGACCAATTAATTTGAATTGAAAACAGTTTCGGCAAATAAAAGCATTGTCGATGTTTCAGGTTTGGCGAAAATACCTGTTTGGTCTGATCGGACATTAACAATAAAATAATATTATTATTAAAATTACTCATTAGTCTGTTTAGGCTAGATTGTAATTATATTAGCGTATATAATTATTTACTATTAGTATAATATATTATGTATTATCTACACTAATCCTTAGTAATATTATAAATGAGAAAGTGAGTTTGTTTGTTTATTTGTTATTCCTTCACAGCTTGACTAAGCAGCCGATCATTATGAAAATTTGCATACATATTAAATATTCTTGCACAAATCACACAACGCCATCTAGTTCCAAACTAAGCATAGCTTGTACTATGGATACTAGATTGCTGATAAATATACATAAATACTTTTTATTGTAAATAAATAGGTATTTATTATACATAGAAAACACCCAGACCAAGGCAAACAGTCATGTTCATGTGCACAAATGTTTGCCTTGCGCAGGATTCGAACTAGCGGCCTTTGGGATAAAGTGACCATTGCTAGCCACTCGCCCACCGGCCTGTCAAATATGTATGCAAATTTTCATAAAAAGCGGGAAGATAGCCTATGTTGGGCTCAGTAACAGAGCCCAACATAGGCTATCTTCCCGCTTTTTATTCCGTGAAAGTATGTCGTTCCAATGGGAAAATAATTTTTCTACTATAGAGGACGCTGTATCGGCCAACAGATGGCGCCACAAGTCGCGCTATGGGTTGTTTTGTTGTCAAACGAGACCTATGTCATAAAATTAACGCGAGCGAAGCCGCGGGCAAAAGCTAGTATTTTTTTTTAAATTGGGATCCGTAGTAGGTTAAACCCGTGCGAAGCCAGGGCGGTCCTCTAGCTAGTGTATTTATAAAGAGCTCTCCATATCCACATTACTCCATGCATGAGTAAGTACACGAGCCTCATACACATAGTATGCCTCGTTAAAAAAAAGTTATTGAAAAATATGTTCACTCCACTTCAATGAAAAATATTTTATCACAAATAGGTGTCCAGAAACTTGATTCTTTTGACTCCCTAATCATCAATCATTTTAATATTAATTACCTTTTAGATTAATTATCTAAGTTGACTATGTATGTTGGGTAATAATGTTAATCGGTAATAAATGTGCGTTAATTGAAAAAAAATATTATAACCGTACAAATAGTTTAGAACAAAATTTTAATAATCGACATCGATACCTTGACCGTTCTCAACTAAATTCTACTTACAATAAAATTGCCAAGGTCCTAAATTGCGAGTTTTGTCACAAATCGGGGTCAATACACTAAAAACTTGTAAACACTACTTTCACCATCGCCACCATCGATCTTACCATTCTCATTTTTATGACTCTCCATTTCCATAATGTATTTATTTTGTGTGTTATTATGTTTGTTTTGTCACTGGTTAACACGATCACTCGTTTACCGACATGAGGACAAGCCGACACAGCGTTCTGCCTGCACGGAATGTGCTATCAGACTGTGTCGAAGGCATTGTGTAGATCGACAGCCGCCGCCGCCGGCGCCGTGTCTGTCTGCTTAATCGGTATGCGTACACGGTACACCACTCTCTTTACAATAATAAAATTTGTCTCTGATAAACAAATAACTTATGTATTTATCATTTATTAATAATATTCTTCCACTGTTAAATTATTTGAAAATTGAAAAACTGCCTATCAACTTTACTTATTGATATGTCAGATCACAGCTGATGATGTCAGCTAACACGATAAAATAATCTTATTTAATATTACATGAATTCTTTATGACAAGGTGCGGTGAGATGAAAATTTGAGATAATATTCTATAAATATATAAATAGGTAAGTACCTAATAAGAATATTTGCTGCATGTGCCTGGTGGTGGCATCGGAAGTCATGTCGCTGCGAGTTCCCTGGTTGAACACGGCTATGGCTGGCTTTCGCGTCAACTCGTGAACGAGTACCGCCTGGCACTAGTGACTGGTCTGCTGATTTATCAGTACCGGTTTTTCGTTTTTAATTTATTTTTATCCTATATTACATATGTTTAAAAACGCTTTTAACAATGACATTCCGTATACTTATATGTATAAACCTAATGCTGTATATTCATGTTATATCATTTTTTTTTATTTTAATTACTAGCTTTTCCCCTCGGCTTCGCACGCGGTTAATTTTATGACATAGATCTCGTTTAACAACAAAACAACTCATAGCGCGACTTGTGGCGCCATCTGTTGGCCGATAGCCCATTCCATACAGCGCCCTCTATAGTAGAAAAAATATTTTCTCATTATTGGAATGATATACTTTCTCGGGATAAAAAGTATCCTGGACAATATGTATATAAGTACAAATTTTCATATTGATCGGCTGATTAGTCAAGGCGTAAAGGATAACAAACAAAAAAACTCACTTTCTCATTTATAATATTAGTATGAAGAATAAATTACCTAAATGATGACTCGGTCTCTCGTCAACTTGTAGCTTGTTGTAGCTTTGCTTTTGTTTTTTTTACTCGCTCAAGGCTATTTGGATTGATGACGCTCCGCGTATTTAAATTATTTTGAATAAATGATTTTTTTTTCGTTTGGCAATCGGACTTCAGACGAAGATTCCATTGTGCCATTTTCAAGTCATGCTTATACGTGTAGGTACGTTAAAGCAGCGTATTCATGTATGCTATCTTGACTCAGTATCAAAGAGGATAGTAAAATTCTGAGTACCTATACATACTGTCTCTGAACTCTGAGTCAAGACGCCCCCCGAAAAAAGACGATACCTATAATAACTTATCTCTATCCTATCCTATCTATCCTAAAATTTCTTCAGTGATGGCGGATTTTGAAGTCAACACGATAATGCACTCCTGATCTTAAATTCCACTGACTATGCACTTTAACCAGTGAACAACCGACTTTAACCAATGTTTGCTACACAAGTGTAAAAACACTATAAATAATATGAAATAAACTTTGAAACACAGAAATTAAATATTTATTACCAACGAGCCCAAGTGGACGCTATCGTAGTTGGCGCCAAAATCGACGACCTCCGTGGCGTAATCCACGCCAAACCGCCACCCACGAGGTCTCGGGTTCGAATCCCGGTCATGTCATGATGAAAAACTAACTTTTTCCGATTGGCCTCGGGTCTTGGATGTTTCTATACTATATGTATTTCGTATAAAATATAGTATCATTAAGTTAGTATCCCATAACACACGTTTCAAACTTACTTTGGGGCTAGCTCAATCTGTGTAATTTTAAAAAAATCGAATAAGTTTGTAGTTTCTTTAAAAAAAATTTGTATGACAAAAAAGGTCTTAACCGGATTTCTTTTACCAGAAGCACAGAATAGATAATAGTACTACGTACCAGAAGCCAATATGCTTTAGTTTCCGAAATGGTGGTAGTCTATAGAGTAGATTTATTTATACAAATCATTGACTTATATGTACCTAAGTATACTCAAATCAATATTATTTGTACACTTCGACAAGAAGTGTCTGTGAGGGCCTAGTCTCTGAATAAAGATTTTCATTTGACTTTCGATTTCCCGTAATAATTTTAATTCTGTCGAGTATCATACCAATAAAATAACAGCGTTCAAAACAGTTGCTCAAAACCATTTTAAAGTTGATGATAGTCTTTGAAATGGCACTCAACTTCTAAACTCTCAACTTCTAGTCATATTCTAGCTATAACTTTCAGATTTTATGTCATTAACTTTAAAATGTATTTCTGCAACTCACCGTCATCTGCTGTTTAATTTTAACATCAAACATGTTACTTTAAATTCGATTGCGTCAATAGGTTTATGTATTGTGGCTGGCTTATCATCACCTAAATAACGTTTTCCAAGCGAACGAATACAATCCATTCTCTAAATATTTGATAGGTAATCTTTGCATGCGATCTACATGAATGACCAGTTGTGATGGATGAGTGACGGTTTGACGTCACTGTGGCTTCCAATCCGTTGCATCCAAGTCCAAGCGCGTGCTAGAATTCATAAGCACCTAACACGTGACCGGCAAGGCATGTAATATAAGTAACATTGCAGGTAACAACTTTACACCATCAGAGGTCTATTATTATCTTTTTCTAAAATAGTTATATGTAGTTACTAGAGAGCGAACCTACTACCTCCGGCGCAGGTCCGACCCCGACAATCAAAACATTTATTCATCTATTATTTTGTGAATTTTTGTGTTTGTATTGAGTGAGATTCGAATGTTATTATGCTAAGTACCCGTTGTCTAGTACCCAAATAACACAAGCCGGTGTTAACTTGACCTGGAACCAGGTAGCTCTGTGATGCGCCTGGTGTATCATCACAATAAATATGAATAAATAGATACTAAAAACATATTTTTCAAAAGTTTTGCAATGCTATGTAATTATTTGGACTCTGACATCTAACTCTGGGTTGGTGATGCAATTTCGTGTGTGTACGTAAGATGGGTACATACGTGAACTTCCCACGTTCGCTGTGTTCATGATGTCTGTAGAAGAAAACAATTTTATCTTCACGATGTATTGTATTTAGCACAGCACAAGTATCTCTCATACTGCCCCTCAGGCGACTTCCCGAACAGATGTTGTATTAAGATTATCACATTGAAATGCGAAGGCGAATAGTCATGGAATAGTAGACGTCTCACTAAAGTCCAAGGATAGATTCATACAAATCAGGATTACTAGACCTACTTAGTTGGTGGTTGGTGGGTTGGTTAGATCTAGGTGGTCTAACTATTCATTCACCACAATTCTTTACGTTTTAAATAAATACCCTTCGATCACAAAGTAAATAAATTAATCTATGCTTTAACTGACAACTCTGCCCTCGCGATTGTTGTTAAATTTTGACATTTACGTCTAGTACCTACATAATAACATCAAAGAGTATAATAAATCAAAGAAACCTACTTACGAACTACTTGAATTAAAAGACTACTTGAATAATGTACCTGAAAAATTTGGAATTAGTGGACTACCATTATATTGGTTTGGCCCCCTATCCTACTCTGTGCTATATCGCTTGAAAAAGTTGTACGCGCCTGGGACTTTTTAGAGACGTTCGGATTTGCTCCCACCCACTTACTGCGCGCGATCTACGTTTGTATGCGTGCTGCGTTAGAGTAAAATATGTTGCTGCAGGCTGCACACAGGAGAAAATAGAAATTTTCATATTGCCGCGGCCCGCGAACGTCTGATAAGAAAACTGTAGGAAATGATAAGTTGTTTGTGGACTCTAAACATACGTTTATCAGTGTGTTAGACTTGGATGTTTTAGAGCATACAATTAAAACATGTTATATAATTTGCAATTTATTTAATTTATACACATCTGTTTCCAATGTCATTGCCTATTTACATAAAATTATTAAATTCTACAGTAATAAAATAATAAATTTTATATCATTCTTAAACATGTCTAGGCATGTTACTCGTTTTATTATTTTGTTTATATTTACAGGATCATATACATAACAATGTACTTTCAAATCAAATCATTTTAAAAAAAATTAAAATCTTGACTATAAACGTGTATTAGTCAAAGAATAAAATTATTATGGGATAAAATCGCTCCATACTTACATAATTGAATAAAATATAATAGATATATGAACAAAATAAATATTTTATAAAAATGGAGCTCAAGATATAATGCATGGAGCAAGTCTGTAAAAATAAAATTCGTTACTACTCGTAACAATAGCAAACGAAAAGAACGTTCCAGAGGGATCTTCCAGTCTGATCTCCCAAATTCCCAATATATTTCAAAATATTTACATCTTTACTAAACTCGAATTAGGCAATGTAGCGTAAACCTCCTTAGTAATAATTCATGTCATGAGAAAACTTAAGATATACATCACGTACTTTTATAAATCAACATAATTATGATTCTTACTGCTATTATTATTAATCATTTATCACGATAACAAATAACATTGACAATATCACATGACGAAATGTTTTAACATTATAATAACATTTGATAATGGCAAATTAAAATCAAATATTAAGGACTTAGTTTTATAAATAAAAAATACTTTGATAGTTCGCACTATACCCTAAAACGTAACAAAGGAACCTCTGAATAATGACGCATAAAACAATAGGTGTTAAATTTTTTAAAGGCAATGTGATGAATCGGGCAATCATCCATAAAATGCATTATCCATAATACCCAACGCCTGACGGGAAATGTGATAATATATTCTCACTGAAGCAAATATTAAAGCTATTCATATAAAAAAAACTTATGCCCAGTAGATGAGTGGCAATATCACATTGCCCGGTTGATCACATTGCTTGTAAAACTGTGTAAAACTACTTTATCAAAGCTTAAGAAATGACAACATACATGTAAATCACAGCTAACTATTGTGGTGTCCTCGGGTAAATTTCTCTTATTTTTTTTTCACTTTGTCATAATCTATTGGAACATTATAAGTACACCTAATTATTGAAAGGCACTAGACCTAGTCTACAATAGAATGTCTGTACAATCGGTGTCGAGGATTTGTAGAACAACATACCGGTAAACATTATAGACAGTAAACAGTAAGCTGATGCACGACTAGCCAATGATATTACTATGTACAATAATTAATTTTTGAAAATTCTAATAGTACTGCCAGATAGATTAACAAATTTTAATATAATTCTGTGATATTAAAATGAGCGCTTACTACATTAAATGCATTATAACTCATTGAATACTTATTTACATGACTAAAATTTTAAAAGTAGTTTATAGTATATAGCTAGAAAGGGAATTTACCCTACATAACTAGATCAGGACAAACTTACAGAAATATCTATAAAGCATTATGATAGAAAAATGAAATATTTCAGTTTCGATTTTCATATTGATTTCTGTAAGTCCAACCAACATGTAAAGATACCCCAATATTGAACTGAACAAGCATGTAAAAATTGATAAAATTATACTAACTATTTAATCATAAAACGTGGAGCAGTTGATCTATACCATAATTTATTATGCGAGTGCATCAATAATACATCAAAGTAATATATCTACACTGCTGTGTCAAATAAAAACGGACTTATCTAAGTCATCAACCGAGTATGAATACGTTTTGTGACTTGGTCTACAACATTGTGGAATTTCACTTGAACATTGTGTAAAGATACGAACGAGCCAGCTCGTTTTATCCTTTCCTAGGTATATCTGAACTACGCGATGATTTAGGAATATCTGTCGCTCAGATGTGATAAGTCTTCAATATTATGCAAAAAAAAATAACTCATATTTTGGAGATTCAGACATAACTTCTCAAAATAGGAAGCAAAACCCAAATGTCACATAATAAAATGTGATTATATAGTTATAAATTAAAATTAATGAAACTCACAGTTTCAGACTCTAAGAGCAAATTATATTAAAACCTAATTATGTGCTATAGTGACGTCGATTTTTTATTTTTGACACTAAGTTGCAAATTTTAAGTGCCGGGCCCAGTTTTAGTCCCATATATTTCATCATCATATCAGAGTTCAAGAGCAGGAGTGCTTTGCCATCTATTTCCTGAAAAAATACAAAAAAATATAAAAAATAATATTATGACAGAACAACATCTGCTGCTTTACATCAGGTGAGGTGGAATCATAAATCACTCCAACAAAACCACTACTCAGACAATAACAAAGCAAGTTCCAATAATAAAATTCAAATAACATCAATATTTTATATTACATCTCTAATATTTATTAACTAAATAGGACTAAAATATGTTAGCTAGTACAGATATTAAATTTCACGAAGAGCATTCGGCTATGAATTGTAAAGAGTGTGTTAATGTGTGTGTGACCAATTTTACGAGCGTTTCCGAGGTTACACACACATCAACACACTCCTTACAACATTACATAGACGAATGCTTTTCGTGAAATAGAATAGCTGTAGCAGAATAATGGCAACTGACTTAACATTAAAATAATAATTCGAACGAATAGTAAAATGAGTAAGTGAATTTGTTTGTTATTTTTTCACAGCTTGACTAATCAGCCGATCATTATGAAAAGTTGTATACATATTGTCAGGGGTACAGAGCCCAACATAGGCTACTTTTTATCCTGTGAAAGTATGTCATTCCAATGGGAAAATAATTTTTCAACTATATGCCGGCCAACAGATGGCGCCACAAGTCGCGCTATGGGTTGTTTTGTTGTCAAACGAGATCTATGTCATAAAATTAAACGCGAGCGAAGCCGCGGGGAAAAGCTAGTAATACATAAATTTACTTACATGTTTCCTAAACAAGTCAGCATGTGCAGCCAATGCCTGATCGGCTGCTGCTATGAATCCTATGACATCTTCAACAGACCAGTCTGCGGGAGGCGAGCCAGGCGACGGAGGCGGTGGTGCTCCCGTCGTCGACGACGCAGGCTCTGGCCTCTCAGGCGACACGCGAGCAAGCTTACCACCAGAGCATTCCCCGTTACCGTTCACAGTACCACTGGTAGATTCTTCCTGTAAGATTTAAATAAAATATTATCAGAATCTAAATTTCGTACTAATATTGCGAGATTGTAACAATCTGGACAATTTATTATAATAGTGTACATAAAGAAAACATTGTTCTGTGTTATTGATTTATTTTAATCTTTCACAAGGTCGGCAATGCCCACGTTTTAATAGACGATGTATGTTATAATATGAATGTTAGCCACTGAGTAAAGAAATTCAATTTTGCAAATTGCAAACAATGTATTGTATGGATATTTATGTGAAGTGACAACATTGATAAACACAGATCAGTAGTATAGTATTTTTTTTTAAACCTTTAATAAACAAGAATGAGCCAAACTTTAACTAAAACTTGTTAGGTAACTTTCACACTTCATTTTATTTTCCTTTAGAAAAGTAGTGACAAAAAAATTTTTGTTTTCATCAGGTGATTTCCACTTTTTTCTGAAAATTTAGTCCTGAAAATTATTTATTTCTAGTTAATTAATAATAGGCTATTTGACTGATTTTGAAAAACTGTTTTAAATTATTCGTTGGTATATGATTAATACACCACATGTATATTTCTGCAAAATTTGCAGTATTTTCCGTAAAATATCGGTTTAAAATTTAAATTACAATATTCGCGCTAAAAACGCTTTTTCTGTAATGGCGGACGCCGTGACGTCACAGGCAAGTAAACTTGTACCAAAGTGTACATTCAGCGTGTTTAGAATATTTTTTCTGTTATTTTACTGGAAAAAATGGTTTATAAATGGTGTAATTGTGCCACAATGTACAAATACTTCTATAAAAACTCCACAAAAACTGTTTGTTTCTGTGTTAGCTCGAAGAGACCCGAACAGCATTTTATCTCATACAAATGTTTTTATGTGTGAAGATCACTTTGATGTAAGTATGCCAGTAATATTTGATTCGAATAGTAATAGATAAAATGATAAAATCACACAAAATGTCGTAACAATGAACAATGTTGACTTGCGTGTGACGTCACGCGAGGCCAATCACAGAGCGTTCTTGTGGCTGAAGAAATTTAAAAAATAATTTGGATTTATTTTGTTTATTTTGAAAAATCTATAAATATTTTTGGATATAACAGAGATAAATATGTTTTTTTATGTTATTACCTAATAGGATGACCACATTTCGTAGCATATTTTTAATAGTGTCAAATAGCCTATTATTTAAACTCCCAATTCTTTTTATGCCTGCATGTACATTTGAATAAAAATGTCTACAAAACCTAGTGCATGTATACACCACTAAAGGCATAAGCCACAGAATGATTGCATAAACTTAAAAAACTTACGCTTTTAGGCCTCTTGACAGCAGAAGACACATTGACTGTGGGATCACCACAGAGAGTACATGGTCGGCCTGCTGCCTCACCAGTATCCATTTCTATCATGCCAACACAGGATCCTATGCCACTGCATACTGCCTTAAGCCAATTCTTTAGTTCTTCATTTGTCAACTCTAAGGGTACCTTTACTGAGTAATTCTTAGAACCTGTCGACACCTGAAAATGATATCAATGCCTTATTGAACACCTTCTTGTCAATATGTCAAGTCAAGAAAATTACGCTTGACAGACAAAGTGGTTGAGTTTCTAGCAATGGCTACTTTATCTTTATCTGGTGATGGGCATACTATTATTTATTCTATGTCATGGGTATAAACGTAGTACAAGGCAGAAATTTGTTTGCACAAACATGGTTGTTTATCTGATGTGTTTTATACATATAATAGGTATTTATTTACAAAATATATATTTATATACATTTTACAGTTATCTAAATACCCATAATAAAGCCTTTGCTTAGTTAGATGGAGTAATTCTACTTTATTACTTTTCATATCAAATTGTGAACTTTCTTCACCAACTGTAGTTCTAGTATTTGGCAATAGGTATTGTTTATTGGTGTCGATAGGTGTCGCCACAAATGTATAAATCTTATAACAAGAATTTATAGGAGTCATGCTTATTAATATAGAAGATTTACCTGTACATTAGTAATATTAGAATAGCTACTTGATGCAGTGAGAATTGCTCTGGTCAACCTCTGTGGATCGGGATGTAAATTGAGCAATTCCTTTACTAGAGCCTCTGCTGCCCCAGTTGTGCCTGTGCCCGAGACAGATGTAGGTAATAAGCTACTGCCCCCCAAGCAACTAGCCCTTATGTGCAATCGAACTGTAGTTGCTGGTATTGAGGTTGGTGAACCCACAGAGTTCCCTGAACCTGTTGAACCACCCTCTGGCAAAGCGGGGTTTGGAATACCACTGGGTCGTAACTTAAACCTAAAAAAGATTTTTAAAAATAAGGAAAATAAATTAAATATTGATTAAAATATTTGAATGGAATATTATACATGTTGACTTTCAGGGACCCATTAGAATTTCAGCTAAATCAACCCTTCTTCCTTCTCCATCAGAACATTAAAAGCAAGTTTCAGAAAAATCAACTCAAAAATAAAAAATATCCTATACAAACTTTATGCACATTTATGATATTATAATGAACATTAATTTATCCCTATTATTTTTCAAAATAAAATATAACATTCAGAGATAATAGCATTCTAATGGCACAGTTTAATAATCTTATTACCTACAGTTGGAAAACACCCTTATACTTATTGGATGACACCTTCTCAGGTAAGAACATTATAATTATGTTACAATAATAACTGTAATGGTTATAGGCAAGGCATGTTCTTCTTGGAGAATAGGGTTTTACATTCAAATATTCATTACACATTAACAGCCAGTTTCCACCGAAGCGGAGAGGACAGAAGATGCGGCACCCGCTTGCTTGCGTGCGGCACAAGTTTCTATAAAAAAACTATACATCTCTTCGCTTTAGTTCAAACCGGGCCTAAGAAATCATTTTAACATACCTGGATGGTGCTGTTGCACTCTTTTGTCCAGGAGGCTGGAGAGGGTGTCCTGCCCGAGCACACCAGCCCACTGGGAAAATATCTCTTGAATCATATTTGCACCAATAATCAAATGCACCTCTCCACCCATCAAATGTTACATGTATCTGATCATTCTTCACAGCTCCTACTGTGGCACAGCAAATTAATTGAGGATTCTTCTTATCAACTGCCTCTAATTTTTGACCAACCACAAACACATTGGTCTTAGGAGTAGGTGGTTCAGGTTGAAACACTTGAGGAGGAGCCATCTCCGCTCCATTTAATGTCTTGAGTAAAAACATAGGCCAGCTGCTTGCATTCATTCGAAAACCTAGAGGCGGCTGCAACATACCATCATTCTTTTCACAATGTCCTATAGGATGTATGTCACCAGCATCAACCAGCCTCCAAAAGTCATTTTTGTTATCACTACCATCCAGCCTCAGTCTGAGTCGCGGCCCCAGCACTCCCACTACTGTGGCGATACATGTCGATGTCAAGTTTCGCGGATCGAGAGCCTCTAACTTCATATTCACTTTAAAATCGTTCATGGGAGGCGCTGCAGCCTGCTTGAAGCACTCTTGTGGTGCCGCCGCGCTGTTAGTCTCTTTCAGATACTCGTTCCAATCAAAAGCCTGGTAAATGTCGTAAAATGATCCAGTGGAGTTGTTGTTGGAATGATTCTCTGAACCATTAGCTCCATTTCCCGACTGCGGCGACGTAGTTCGTTTATCATTTTTCTTTTGATACTTATTCAAACAATACGTAGAGCAAAAATTCTTGCTACTCGAGGGCGCATTGCCGCGAATAACATTATCGCAATGCAGACAAGCGCCTTTGCTATATGCTTGTCTAAATTCTGACAAACATGTTTCGGAACAAAATTCTTTTTTACCATTCTCCGTAGGAAGAACATATTTCAAAGGAGTTTTACTTTCTCCACACCAGGTACAGGTGCGCTTAGGAGGCCTTCCAGGTCCACGTATTTTGCCGGGAGCAGGCCCCGATGAGCCGACAGTGTTGTTTGACATCGTTTCGTCCGCTTTAAAACATTATTGCTTAAATTTCATATAACACAGTCTTTTCTCTAATCACATTATTCTCACAATAGATACAAATTACCAAAATATTACAAGAAAGTCTTTATTTTCGCACAAATATAAACAACGTCAGTAGGTAACTATTTATGACGCCGTTGCAACGGCCATGATTATTTTTTCTTTTTTATTCGTTTGTTATGATCTTCTACGGATACAAGTCTTTTCCGACAGTACCGGCACCGAAATCTTTTTAAAAAAATTGGGATCCAATCCAACCAGTAAGTAAAGCCCACAGACATAACAGACAATTATACAACAAAACGGTGTGAATCATCCAATATTTAGTGAACTTCCAATAATCAAAGTAATATGATGTCGAAATCGTAACAAAAACGCACACTATCAAATGTCAGTCACACAAACACAGATGGGTACTTTTGGACTGCTTGCTTGGCTGCTTTTGTACAAAGAGTTTTTAAAATGTATTACACACCACTTTACACACATATTTTTGTCTATTTGATATTATATTCACTAAATGTTAACTTCTAAAGTCACTTTTTAAACGAGAACAAATCGCCATCTTCTGTTTACTTTTACGTATGTTTATGTATGATACAAATTACACTTCCGGACACTTGAATCGAGCCACCCAGCAGTTTCAACTTTGATTGCTGGTAACTTAACAAAAGTATATGATCAACGAAAAAGTTTTTATGCAATTTGGAAGCTGGTACACTTTACATTAATAAGGTATACTTAATTCCAAATTTAAATTTCAATAACTTGATAAAATTACAATTTTAAGTGAAACTTGTCCTGTATAACCTTTCTCAAAGACAAGACTCGGGTTGAATTTTTGAAAAAAAAAAAAGGAATTATTGGAAAAAAAAATATTCAGTAACTTGTATTGCCTCCGAGAGCGTTTATGATTGCAGTCATGCGATTTGGCATGGAGTTAATCAACGTCATTATGAAGTGTTGTGGAATGTTCTCCCATTCCTCCTCGATGGCAACTCTCAGCTCTTAAAAAGTTTGTGGTGCTGGTTGGTGAGCTCGAACACGCCTCTTTAATTCGTCCCATAGACGTTCGATGGGATTCATATCAGGGCTCCTTGCTGGCCATTCCATTGTCGTGATTCCAACATCATGAAGATATGCCCTGTCGATTCCTGCAGTGTGCGCTCTTGCATTATCATGCATAAAGATGAAGCCTTGGCCTACAAATCCAGCATATGGCATCACATGAGTCTCTAGGCATTGGTTAATGTATCGACGGGCATTTAGTGTTGGTAGACTTGGTCCTGTCACAACCTCTAGCCCAGTTTTACCATCGGCAGATATTCCTCCCCAGACTATCCACGAGCTCCCGCCATAACTCACTCTCTCTTCAATACAACACTGAACAAAGCGCTCTCCCCGCCTTCGGTAGACCTTCCTCCTTCCATCATTACCATAAAACATAATCTTAGTCTCATCAGTAAAGAGTACCTTGCTCCATTGGCGTTGAGTCCAATGCAAATGTTCGCGTGCAAACTGTAAGCGCGCCATTCGGTGAGCTCTTGTCAGTTTCGGCCCGTTGGCTGGCTTATGTGGGCTCAGACCACGTTCTTTAAGTCTTTGTCTAATTGTTCGCGCGGAAACAGCCACTCCATGAAAGTCTCGAAGCTGTTCTTGGATCTGTACAGAGGTGAGGTGACGATTTCGTAAACTGGTTGTCGCGATAAATCGATCCTGTCTTTCTGAAGTTACCCGAAATCGCGGTCTTCCTGGACGGCGCACGTATACACCAGTGTCGAGGTATCGATGGTTTACCCTTTGCACAGCAGAACGGCTTAAAGCAAGCTGTGATGCTACATCGCGCTGACTTCGGCCCGACTGTAGAAGCGCCACAGCTTGCGCGGCTAGAAGAGGCGGTGTATCCATAATTTTAACGTTTAAATGGCTCAAATTAAAAAAACAACAATTTTACGATGTCTTAATTTCAAAACAATTACGGTGAATTCAAAATTATGGAGTTAAATAAAAAAATTATGTTAATTTAGATCAACTTTTCTATTCAAAAGAATGCACTAATTTGGATTTTGTTACGTTTTTCCATTTGATAAATTCAAAATTGGAACAACAGCACTTCAAAATCATTATGAATATACCAGCATCAACACGCATAAAAATTTTTTGATTAACTTAAGAATATTTTTATGTTCTATGTCATTACACATAAAAATGTAGGGTGGCTCGATTCATGTGTCCGGGAGTGTATTACAAATTCCTTTTACCAAAACAAGGCACGGCAGTGTGCGTTAGTGTTGCTATTGATGAAAGAAAGGGACAAGGTTATACCGAATTTAATTAGCTGAAAAGTGACAGCAATATTTTCAGCTTGTGTCTATTTGTATGTAAAATAATGTTTAGTCTGTTATGTCTGTGGTAAAGCCTCTCCCCCACAGGTGCGATATTACCGGCCGGTATTACTACCGCATGCAATATTGCGGTCTAATTCCTTGCACACAGCTGCGGTATTTCTTAAGCCTCTACCGTCTCTATCTTCCTACCTCTAAAAATGCACCAACGCTTACCGCAATATCGCAGGGAACGCAGCGTTTTTAATAACGCATGCGGTCTACCGGCCGGTTATTGCGATCTACTTCCATTGCTGCGTTATTCGGTTTAAAGAAGTTTATTTCTCATAAAGACATAGTCAAGTCACTTAAATGAGAATTAACAAAACAAAAAAAAGTAAGTAAATTACCGCAGCAGTGTGTTTACACCAAGACCATCCTATACAAAATGTACTGAAAACCGATATCGCAATATCGCATGCGGTAATACCGGCCGGTAATATCGCACCTGTGGGGTAGAAGTAAAATAAATCTGTATCTTTTAAACCCCATCCACACGGGGCGATTTTTCGCCCAATATGACTAGTTTGGAAATCGAATTGTGTGGTGTGGATAGAAAAATGACATCGGATGATCGAGACCGCCTGATTCGATTGGGTCTGATCAAATTGGGTGGTGTGGACGCTGGCCAATTTTTCGAGTATATTCACCATGCGGCGTGCAGAGCAAGTGTTTGCATGTTGTGCGTATTGTTGTTTGTGGAGATAGACCATGAGGATAATGGCAAGGAAGATGTATTCATTCGTAGCGAACGGCAAATAATGAAGGACGTTTTAGATCTACAATATTTACATGACTGAGTTGCTTACTTTTTATAAGCCATTGTTTTGTTCAAATTCTTTTTTTTTTTGTTTTTTCTCCTAATCTAAAATCACACACAGATCACACCAAATTTTTGCTTCTTGTAGAGACATCCTACAACTCAAACAAGTCCGTCCAGCAGAGGCAACAATATAAAACTAAAATTGGCGATCTTTTTTTCTACGTGTGGACTACTATGGACGGATGATCAGATTGTAGCCAATTCTGATTGGCCATCTAGTTGGCCCGTGTGGAAGGGGTTTATTTTGTAATAATACCGCGCGGCCCGCATTTTTTGAAAAATGACCATTGAACATGGCAACACTCAGTATTAAAAAGTTGTTGTCATTTTTTATTTTAAAAAAAAAAATTATATCCAAGTACCTAGCATTTTAGTTCTAATAAGGTTGACAAATAGTACACAGATGTTCTATAAGCTGTATAAGTAATGGCGGAAACACACACTACCGTGTCGGGGCCTGTCGTGTCGCACTCTGTCGTGACGGTGGGTGTGCACACTTACAACGTGTCGTGTCGGGGCGCGCTTCTGTTCAGAAATGAACGAAATAAACGCCAGACGTTTATTTCTTTCATTTCTGAACAGAAGCTCGCAGTGTTTGCCTTTGTCTGGGTGTTTTCTATAATGTATAATGGTATTTATTTACAAAAAAATGTATTTAAGTATATTTATCAGGAATCTACTACCTAGTAACTCATTATCACGCTGCAAAAACAAATTTAAAAAAAAAAAGTCCACTTGTTCGCGACACGAACCACGCGCGGGAATAGAAACACATTTGCAGGGCGTGTCGTGTCGCGTCATAACCCCCACCACCGCCGTGGCGCAATCGGCGGCCAGCAGTCCGCGTCACGACAGAGCGAGTCACGACACGACACGCCCTACAAATGTGCTCCTAACCATATAAAATGTATGAACGCGATATGCTTCTGGCGCGACACGACACGCCCCGACACGGTAGTGTGTTTCCGCCATAAGCTTTAAAAGAGCTGTATAGCACGCTATACAGCCCTTATATATACAAATTGGGCCCAAAAAAAAAAAATTATTCAGCCCTAAGTTTCAAATAGGTACACAGTAGCAGAATAGTAGCTCTATAATGGCAGTTTAAGAGAGAATTGAGGTCTTATACGGGCTGATCAGTGGCATTATTAAGTAACGAGTGAGCAGATAAACAGCATATAAAATAATTAACGCTCACATGTGTCTACTCTGAAAACTATTTGTAATTTTTAATATATTATTACGCGCAACCATATTATAGTAATGTCGTGTGTGGACATCCATTTTTAATTAGTTATTGATTGCTGGTAGTGTATATGTTTATTGTATTCTATTGTGTAAATATTATGGGTAATGTAAATTTATTGTAAAATATATGCATATTTAGAGTCAACATTTTCACGCGCCTCAGAAATAATGCCTTTTTATCAAAAAAATCTTTCTAAATAAGTTGAGGTTAACAAAACAAATTTTCCATATTTGAGTTTTTATGGCATCAAAATCAGTCTATGGTTTTGTATTTGAACATCAACCACAAAATTCATGACAAAAACTTCGTTTAATGTGATAAAAATCATAATTTAATGTCGAAATATTATAGGTAGTGTTGCCGAACTATCGATAGTTTGACTATCGATAGTTGAAGTAGTAGTAATACAAAATTAATCTATTTTTCAGATGTGAACAAGAATATCTATCTCATAGAAAGCCAACCGCTATTTTCTGAACCTCAGGACTATGACTACTATATAATTTTCCATATAAAATAACTTGTCTTAAATACTTTGGGCTAATAGTTTAGGACATTCTGTAAACAAAAGAAAATAAACAATTTATATTAACATGGTGTTTCCTTATTTCTGAATAAATTAAACTTATAAGATAAATTAAATACATGAAACTTATAAAGAGGTAAGTTATCCAAATTGATTATCTGAATAACTTGTCTCAAAATTATTAGTGCACTGATTTTAATAAGTAAACAATAAAATATCAAGGTTCATGAATAATTTTTTGAAAAGTACCTACCTACTTTATTAAATGTATTGAACCTAAGGGGTTGCGTCGCTCTACAATAACCTGACCAGCCACTGAAAATATCCTTTCAGCCGGCGTAGATGTAGCGGGAATGCAAAAATAAATATTTCAAGGCAATATTTTTTAAATTGCTTCGTGAATACGACCAGTACTCTATTAGAAATTCAATATTCAGAAGAAATAGTTCGATACTATCGATAGTATTGCTGTGTCGATAGTATTTAAGCTTACAGGGCTATCGATAGTATCGACACTATCGATAGCCTTATCGATACTATTGCTTTTGCCGACCTATCGACAAAAATGGTTGACATTTGTCTCCAACCTACAGTGTTAGGGAAAACCAGGTTCATATAATTATTCAGCTCAGAGGATAATAATGTGGTACTTGTGAACCAATAAATAGCAGTCAGTGGTACTAGATATCAATAGTGGTGCATGTAACATAGTTTACGTGTACATGTGAACTCATTTAACGCTCTTTTACAACATAATTTAAAGGCTATTTAATATTCACTAAATTAACCCGCTTACTGCAAAAAGCTGAATAACACTCCAAAAAGGTTCTATATAACAGCTTTTGACTGCATTTATGTTCACACGTGCTGTATTAAAATGCCAGCAATATAACACCGTACATGTGGACCTTTCAACAGCCAAAGCCGTATTTTTCCCGTCTTAAATGCTCTTGCTCAGCCTTTAAAACGAAAGCTGACTAACAGTGTTATGTTATCCTATTATAACACCAATAGTAACTTAATAGGCCAATTTCACATTCCTATAAATGCCCTATACAGGTATTAAACTGATTTCTTTACTTTAGTACAGCTAACGAACCACGTATGGCTTATATTAATGCTTAAAGATCACCAGTGAACTGTATGTGTACTATTATAGAGACAAAATTGTTACTTGATGTCATCAATTCATCATTCATTCATCATTGTCATGTCAACGACGTCAACGTTGTCAAAGTCAAACAACTTTTTCTCTTCCGTAAATTTTGGAGGTTAAAAATAGATACTTTTCCTAAATTCACATTACGACTACTTTAATGTAGGTAAAGTTGGTTTTATATTTTACTAAATCCTATAGAATTACGTTTTTAGTATGTCTCATAAAGTAGTTATGAAACTAATAAATAATGCAGAAATAGCCGAAAAAAGGCTATTGGAGTTGAGGAATAAGGTTAGTCTATACTCAATCAAAATAATGTACATTATTTTGATTTTTATAATATAATTATTGCAATTATAACTTTTAGTTGGAAGAGGTGAAGAAAATCAAAATTCTAGAGAAAATATCGAATCTAACACAGGAAAATAAGATCCTTTCGTCTAAAGTAGAAGAGGCTAAGAAAGAGCTTATTAGGCTTGAAACACAAAATGGTAAAAAGCAATACCCAATACCTAATAAAGGCTTTGTTTCTACATCACCTGTAGAGCCTTTGATAAGTGAGAATCATGTAGTGAAGCCTCAAAAAGAAAAAAAGGAAAAGAAAGACAAGGAAGTACCCAAAAAAAGTAAGGAAAAGTCTAACGACTCAGATGGCAGTGTAATAGACGTAAGAAAACTAGATTTTAGGATTGGGAAAATTGTAGATATTAACAAACACCCCGATGCTGATTCACTTTATGTTGAAAAAATTGATTGTGGAGAAGAAAACCCTCGCACTGTTGTATCGGGACTTGTAAACCATGTGCCCATTGATGAGATGAGAAACCGAATTGTTATGATACTCTGCAACTTAAAACCTGTTAAGGTAATTGCTTTGTTTGGAAACTAAATACATTTATATTTTTAAATAAATATGTCCTAGGATACTTCTTTCAATCCTCTAGGTTCAATGTCTCCCCAAACCGTCACATAATTATCTGTCATCTTTGCTTTCTGAAGTTGATATTTATTTCGAACACTTTCATTTAGTATGTAGTGGAACTTGATGTTCTACATGCGTATTGTATAAGATGTGAAGAAAGTGATATAGGTAAGGCCTCAAAGTAAGTTCGACACTTGTTATGGGATACCAACTCAACAATACTATATTTTATTACAAATACATTTTACACTATAGATAAACAACCAAGACCCAGGCCACTCAGAAAAAGTTCCTTTTTCATTATTACCTGACCGGGATTCGAACCCGGGACCTACTGGGTGGCAGGCCGGCAGGGTAACCATTACACCACGGAGGTCGTTAACATGTTAAAATGAACATTTCTGTTTTTTTTTCTCAGATGCGTGGTGTAACTTCCGAGGCCATGGTAATGTGTGCCTCTTCTCCAAATAAAGTAGAAGTCCTATTACCACCTGTAGAAGCTGTTCCTGGTGACCTGGTTCTATGTGAAGGCTATCCTCGAGAACCTGAAGCACAGCTTAATCCCAAGAAGAAAATATTCGAAACATGTGCACCTGATTTAAAAACAAATGATGATAAAATAGCGTGCTACAAAGGAAGCCCACTGGTGATACAAGGAAAAGGTCCAGTGGTGGCCCCCTCTTTAAAAGGGGTTAGTGTCAAATAAGTGTTGACACGAAAGGATAACATCAATATTTAATAACTTATTTATCATTGAGTTCTTGTGGAATATTTAATTTTTAGGTTGTAATGTTTAGTTATTTCACTAATTGTGACTTGCATCTTTGTGTTACTTCTAATTACATGATGATTTATTTATGAAGGTTCAAATAAAACAAATTTTAAGCAATTTCAACAATATATTATAGTACATGTCTAATTGTAATATGAGTTTCATTCCTTAATAAGAACAATTTTCTTTTGTCATTACTAATAGAAATCAGATTTCTATTTAAGATATAGAAAAATAGATGAATGTGAAATGCAACACTATGACCACAAAGCATTGTAGTCCCTCGGTGAATTCACAGCTTGCAATAGTAGTCCATTACAAAAGTCAACATAGTATTTTGTGACTATCTGTCTACATTGTCATAGAAAAACTAGCTATATTAACATTAACTGCTCATGAGCCAGTAAGAAAATATTTCTTTACAATTAAATAACAAGTGGATGGGCAAGCTCTGTCCAATGACATGAACAAGTAGTCTTATTCTGTGACACACTACTTATTTATATATTTTAATTCTTGTGACAACATGGGGAATTGAGACTTTCCTCTTATTAACTTTTGGCTTTTTTTAGTAAGCAAATCACCTACAGAACATTGCATTGAGAAAACAGTGCTCTTTGTTACCCCTACACTATATACTTAAAGCCCTAACAAGATTCACTAACAATAAATCTACAATGACTGAGCTGATTAATGATTATAATCACTATTATTTTCAATTATATACCATAATATTTTTTTTGTACTCTTGTAGTGAATGCATGCTTGTATATGCAACAGTGTAAATAGCATATTTGCAACTATATTATGAAAAATGAAATAAATGACGAGTAACTAGAAAACATTTAACATGCTTTTGATCGAATGATATGGAGTTACAACATGTGCATAATACTTTAACTCAACATGTCAAATAATATGACAACACTACTACAAAATTACACTTGGACGCTAGCCTATTATGATTTATCCAATAAAATATGCTTATTTAGAACTCCCTCTATTAAGTGTAGCTTAAAAATAACATTGTAATTATGTACGAGTGCAGTTACGTTATGCAACTACTTTATTACAGAATGATGTGTTTCTAGGAATAGGTTTCCTAACTTTAATTGTGACACCTAAATCGAACATTAAAATACACAATTGGCTATAGATGCTTCATAATAATGTAATACATATAGTACAATTTCAAAAGAATTTCTATAAGAGATAAAAAATCAATTCATTTGACGCATACAGAAAAAGTTTTAAATACCCTATACTACACGTAATGCATGGTTACTTTGGACAGATATGTTAACAATTTTATGAACGACTTTAGATTCTGCTATGAATTTACTTCACTTGCATGTTTTTTTCTCCTTTTTCAGTAATACCTTGTATAATTAGATATAACTATTAACTATTTAATCTCAAGATCAATTCCTTCAGTTGATAAAATATTATCAGTAATTCATTTTTAAATATACATTTGGATTATTGTGGAAAAATGTGTAACAATAAAAATATTGTACTTTATTGAAATTTTGTTCATTTTGTGACTTAAACATTGTCTTTGGTAAAATAAAATCCAAATATAAAAATAATTTTATAAGTGATATTCCACTTAAAATGTATTTACAATAACAACATACAAGGAAACACGATTATTAAAATGGGGCTAAATTAACGTATGTGAAAAGATAACGCCGACGACACACAGTCAAGAAAATGGCACATAGAATAGCAGAGAAATTACGTAAATGTAACTAATTAAACTGGCATATATCTACTTAATTACTTTAGCACGTAATAAAATATATTTCTTATCAGCTAAATGTCGTTAACACTATTAGCTAGCTAGAATATATTAAACTTTGAAGAGTGAACGTAACAATTTATGAATTTACAACAATAGCTTGTATAAAATCACTTTACTTCAATGGTCGACATAAAAATGTATAAATTAAGTTAGTATAAATGGAATATTACTTCATCAACAATGATGCTTATCTCTTGACTCGTAATAAAAAATATTATGCAATCTCTAGATCATTAGGCCCTTTATGATATGGGAATAATTGAACTTGAAATAATTAGATTGACTTGATTAAAATAATTACAGGTTATTATCTCCGTTTTCACGCATATTATGCAACACTGATTACAGAGCAAGTAACATAAAGTTATGTATTCTTATACAATTAGGATGTGTATACATTCCTGTAAATAATTCATCACATTTTACGTACAGATACTACAATGAGCTGTAAATAAAACACTTGGCAAAGCTTTTTCAACTACTACACATTAAAATCTTATCTATAAATACTTATACGTATCTGATGGGTACTGTCTTACAAAAATATTAACATCTCACAAACAGGTAAAGCCAAAATAAAAATTATGCACAGTAATGTGATGACAAAATACATTCAAGATTAATACTGTATTACAAAAATAACTCTTGTCCAATGTGAATACAATTTAAAAATGATGATTAGTAAAAGTTCAACATAAAATTTATTTAAAACTAACATTAGAGTACCTAATAGAAACAGGTAGATAAAGACTAATGGCACAAATAGACTATAAAAAATAAAATAGGTGGGCAGGAAACAAATCATTATAAAATATAGTGACCTCGCTTAAAATGTAAACGTTTCCAAGGAAGACAACTTTCACGTGTATAACGTCGCAAAATTTTCTTACTCATTATTTCAATTTGTAAAGCTGGAATGTTATAAGGCGAGCATGCGTATACGACGCACTACAGAAATACAGCTCGGAACGAGAAATCTCTAACATCGTTGTAATAAATTTGCTACATTTATAAATATTCTTGTAATATAATGTTAATGCCAGTATGTGTAAAATTTACAAAACATAATAATGTATAACTTAAAAACAATATTAAATGAGAGTCGTGACTCAACTTCGTCTCATAATATAGATGTTTCCGTCCAAATCATGTCATTTAGATTGATACCTGCCTCATAAACGCATCACTCCATAGCGTTGCACCTGCAACGCGATCAAACTTTTTCATAACTCGTATCTTGGGACGCCAGGGGTCGTCAACCATCAAAATTGTCAAACAGTGAAGTTGCGACGACAATATCTAGAGCTGTGTAGGTGGAAAGCGACGTGGTTGCGGTTTACTGCGCCGCTGAGCCAGCGTCGATTGCGACACAGGACCCAACATTTGTGGGGTCATTGGTGAAGACGTCATAGCCTGGAAATGTGTTAATTGCTGTGTAATACCGTTCCAATAATAATTTTGAAAATTTCGCTTCCTACGTGTATCTGCGATCAATCCCATTACGAAAGCTTTCAGAAATTACGCAATTGTAAAATTATGTTATTAAACTAGCCAAACACGCGCAACTTCGTTTGCGTGTTCTCGAATTTCGAAAAACCCTTTCTTATCAGACAATTACTTTATACAAAGAACCTCCAAGTTTCAGGACTATATTATGATCAGTGGTTTAGGCTGTGCGTTGACGCAACGCGCCGTGTGGACGCACTCTAACGTCGATGTGTCTAAGAAATTTTACCTGGAAAGTGAGATCGACGGCCCGCCTCAAATCAGCGGCTGGCGGCGGTGCTTCCGCTTCGGCGATTTCAACATGCGACTGTGTCGAAACTGCAGTGTTGGAAAGCCACGGCTCCCGCAACAAATCGGCGGCGGTGGGCCGTAGTCCTGGCTCCAGCTGCAGCATTCGCCTAACGCAGCCGCGCGCTTCGGCCGACACGCCACGCCATATGCCACTCGATAGTTCCACCTATAAATGTTTATGATTAATACAAGTTCCAGTAGCAACTAGCGGTCGGGATAAAAAGTACCTTCACTTGAAGATTTTTATATGAACCAATGGCGAAATTTACAACTTTGGAATATTTGAATTCAACTCGACTCTACGTAATTTTATCTATCTATACTATAAATTGGTATTGACGTGAATTATCGATTTTGTAAGGATTTATAAATAATCGACAATTTAAAAAAACAAATATAAGGTTGTTATGCCAAAATCTGCGAGATCTGTCTGCTCCAACTTTTAAAGATTTTATAAATTGCTTGCAGCAAGTGTCTGGTAAGCTGTCGCGAGCGTATATATATATATATATACTTGCGTGTAATTTTAGACATAAACGCGACCTATGAATGTCTGGTAGCTTGAAAACACTGATTTTAAACTAGCCAAACTTAATTTAACATTAATTACACTACAGAAAGAGAAGAATTAACAGTTGACGATTTGAATCTTGTCATAAATCACAATAATTTTCTATTACTAACTGGACTATTAAAAATCAATATTATTAATTACTATAAATTAAGTACGCAACGTAGTTAAGCATTAAGTACTATAAATTTTAGTAATTTATTATTGGGTTGACTCACCTTCCCTGATTCGATTCTTTCTAAAATAGCTTCGGGTGTATCATCGCCCGTCGATGCAAACGGTGTTCGACCAGACAGCATTATGTATGCTAGGACGCCTGAAATTAGACAAAACACATTAAATACCTACTAAATGATATCAATTTCCTTAGATACCAATTACCTAGGTTTTACTAGAGCCTGTGGACCCATACTAATTTATAAAGGCGAAAGTTATGTGTATGTTTGCTACTTCTTCACGTTCAAATCGCTAAAACAATTTTTATAATATTTGGTATGTAGGTAGCTGATACCTTGAATTAACAACTAGGGTACTTTTTATCCCGAAAAGTACGTGATTCCCGTAGGATTTGGTCGAAAATCGGATATAGATGGCGCTGCTGTGCATAAAATTAAAGCAGCTAGTAAATAATATGTTATACCTAAACTCCATATGTCGCAGGCGGCGTCGTAGCCGGCCCGCTTCAGCACCTCCGGGGCCACGAAGTTGGCGGTGTAGCACGGCGTCATCAGGAGGCCGTTCTCGGCGCGCAGCTGCTTCGCCAGACCGAAGTCGACGAGTCGAATGTCTTCAGGTCTCTTCTCCGAAGTTGCAAATAATATGTTCGAAGGTTTTATATCTCTGTAAGATGATCCAATTATTATTCAACGTCACCTCCTTTAGTGGGCAGCAAGCAGATATATATATATTAAGCCGCTGTCCCACTGCTGCGCACGGAGAGGCTATGCACGTGTGTTAAGCTTTGCTTTGCAAGAGGATGTACGTGATTGTTTCCACTGCAACCCACGGACACGTTAACCATCAAGTGACGTCATTGATACACGCGTGGCTTGCTCAACATAGCTCAACGCTGTCAACGCCATGCACGCAGTGAATGCGGTACACAGTTTGTTCCACAAAGCGTTTATTTTTGTATGGGATTTGAACCTTTATTTTTATCATACAACTATCTCAGTTGCATTTGTTCAAGTGTATTGTACTTCTTGTATTGATAAGTATAAAAATAAATATTCTTGGACAAATCACACAACGCCATCTACATATGTAGTACCAAACTAAGCAATGCTTGTACTGTGGGTAATAGATTTCTGATAAAAATAAATAAATACTTTTTTTTTTTGTAAATAATTACTTATCCAGAACAAGACAAACAGACATGCACACAAATGTTTGCTTTGCGATTCGAACCCACAGCCCCTGTGACAAAGTGGCCATTGCCACTTGATCATATCGTTGTATATTTCCTTGGCCATGTTAATTTTATTTCCAGGGTACACTTACCTATGCACAACGGTGTGCCGATGTAAATAATGCACAGCCTGCACCACGTTTCTTAGTATCGGAGCGGCCTCGTGTTCGGGCAAATAACGGCGCTGGGTTATGTGTTCCAACAGTTCCCCGCCGCGACACAACTCCGTCACCGCCAGTATACGACCGCCTTCTTCGTACACACCCCTTAGTGTTATTATATGTGGATGTTGACTGTACCTATAAGTAATTTAATGTTTATAATATATTCGCATAATTATAATGATGAGCTGTATTAAAGGTGGATTTCAATCGAAATTAAGTT
Organism: Endotricha flammealis; assembly: GCA_905163395.2. Classification (NCBI taxonomy): domain Eukaryota; kingdom Metazoa; phylum Arthropoda; class Insecta; order Lepidoptera; family Pyralidae; genus Endotricha; species Endotricha flammealis. Next base: position 6,841,787 of record LR990863.1, on the reverse strand, counting down.
TCTAAGGAGTTAGTAACTCAGTTACGTATATATATATTTTTATTTTTTATGTAAGAATTTGGCAAACGAGCATGCGGTTCACCTAATATATATTTACCTCAAGAGAATTTCGATTTCCTCCCTGGGATCATATTGTACTTTCTCCATAATCTTAACAGCATATTGCACTCTGGATGTCTTGTGTTCACACAGGCGCACCACTGAGAACGAACCCGTCCCCAATTCGCCCATTAATCTATAATGAAACATTAACTGTAATGAAACAGTTCGCCTGTGATAACGGCTGGTGCAACCTGGTCAAAACATCAGGCAGTAACAAGGTATGATCGCGTTAATTTCCCTTTTATTGTTAACTAGCTGACCCGTGCCCACTTCGTTGGGCATAATGTTAAAAGCCTTTTTATTTTTTGGTTTTTTATATAACCTATGACACTCAGCAATAATGTGGCTTTCTATTGGTGAAAGAATTTTTAAAATCGGTTCAGTAGATCCCGAGATTACCCGTTACAATTTAACAAATACTCAAACTTTACCTCTTTATAATATTAGTATAGACTAGAGGACCGCCCCGGCTTCGCACGGGTTTAACTAAGGATCCCTAATTTTATTGAAAATATAATTTAGCCTAATGTTACTCGGGATAGTGTAGCTATCCCCGAGTAACATTAGGCTCCGCGCGGTTACACGCGGGCGAAGTCGCGGGTAACAACTAGTATAACATGAACGCACATAGTTTATAAAATAATATAACAACATTTTTATTATATAACTTCAATTCTTAAATAAAAGAGCTATAACTTGGAACAGTCCACAAAGTTAAGCACGGAAAAATAAAGTTAAACCCAGTTATGTATTTACACTCATTCGTGTGTAAACAATAACATGTACTCAATTCTAAGAAATTATCGATTCAACGTGAATACCACCAACCTATATTCATCAAAGAAATTATTCCTGTTTACGAAGCCAGACCAAAACTCCTCTGTTGACGATTTATTGTTTTGCGAAACGTGATTTTGATTCTGATTCGTCATTGTTTTATTGTTGTCGTCCAACAGGCACGGAGCCACGAAACTGAAACCCCTGTAACAACAATAAAACAAAATTATTAAACATATTACATTTCCGCGAAATTAGCGAGAGGATAAAATATATTTTTAGCTAGTGTTCTTTTCTTTAGACTATATTATGGGGTTCTTCAAAAGGGGCATTAAAAGATTTTTACAGGGTCGGCAACGCGCGAGTTGTTCCCCGGGTATTGCAAGCGACCGCTTACCATCAGGCGGGACGTAAGCTTGTTTGCCACCTTAGTGTTTTTTTTTTTTTTAATGTATAAATATATAAATTGTACACATTCATACAGTGTTAACCTGCTTGTGTTATGGGCACTAGACAATGGATACATCATTATAAATATAAACTTATTATACATAGAAAACACCCTTGACTCAAAAACAAACACAAAAGTCATCACACACCTAAATGTTTGCCCCGGGCGGGAATCGAACCAGCGCCCTTTTGTGCCGAAAGCAGGATCACTACCAACACACCATCGGGCTGTCAATGGTATTCACCAATACTGTGCGGAGATTCGTACAAACTAGAGCGGAACTGAGTTACGTGTGGCGGGGTATCGGAATGTGTTGAGACGGCACAACCAAAAGGACAACGCTCACTATTACATACCAGGGATTTTGCGGATGTCCGCATCCGTAATACCAATCTCAACCTCCGCATCCGCCCTTTTTATACCGATATTCATGGGACCAGGGGTTAACAACAGCGACTACGGACTGGTACGATGACGTATGTTTATTTAGTATGGTTCAAAAAAGAAAATAAAGTTTAATAATATTCAATAAAACATATTTTTTATTTTAAATCGCCTTCTATATATATGTAACATTCACGGATGTTAAAAAATCTGCATCTGCAACATTCCTGACTATCCTCCTTATTAATAAAGATCAGACAAGGTTTAAATAAAACTTAATTTCATTCTCCGCAAGAATGACAGTGACAAAACAGGTTTTAGTTAATTCTTGGTTTATCTCTTTTTCATTATCTTATTCGATGAAAGGCGAATCCTTAAATGGCAATACACCCGGATTTATGCGATGTTTACAATTTATTCTTGTAGGTATTATAGTAAACGTAGTACTTGTCTCTACACTTTTATCAATACAATTGGTATTGCAATGACACGATTATAAATATCAATAATACACCCATAGGTATTGCGCATTTAAATAAATGCTGATAAAATGAACAACAATTTATTATTCTTATTATTTGGGTCGCTGAGCCATCGGAGTAGTATGTAAGTATATTATTGTGAAGATTAAAGTTCATAATTATCACAAAAAATATAATTTAATTATTAAAACTAACTTATTATCCATTTTTTATTCATCCTAACAAATTATGGAAAAATATGGTTTTTCAAAGAACCTCCTTACCTACATACTACACACAATCGTTATTTTTTTTTGTTAAAAATGCCTTTAGGTACCTGTCTAATAGATAAACGAATTAGTGTGCTTTGTATGACGATTATTTACATTTCATTATCTATGAGATAGCATAAAACAAGACAGTATAAGTCATGTGTTACATAATGCAAAACAGGAAAAAGATTGTCTTTTTAATCGCAATATAAACATTGAGTCAAAAGGCGCGTGAATTCCTCAATAATTTTTATGATTTTTTTATTATCAAAGTAAAGAACTTTCGCTATCACTACTAATGCTGTTTAATGTCAATCTTTTTATCTACTTCATCCTGCCTAAGGGTGCTTACATAGAGCGGCAGGTTTCCGGATCGATGCAGGGTTAACTTGCATAAAGTTTGTCGGCGTCGGTAACCTGTTTCTTTATAAAATAATCGCATTAAGATACATCGAAAATGATACTAGTACCGACCCGCGCAGATTTGTCGGCTCTAGAGCTACTTGCCGCTTTATGTAAGCACCCTTAGAACAAATTCAGATGACGCGCGCTTTATTAAAACGCGCGTTAGCATGTGTACGGCCTGAATAAAATGTATGTAGTTGTAAACGCGCGTTATCATAACGCGCGTTGAGCGCTTGTCATCTGAACTTGATCTTAAGCTGGGATCGAACCCGCACCCTCTAGCGCAAGAGGTAGGGTCACTGCCAACTGCACTACCGGGCTATCAGTCATATTTATTACTAGCTGTTACCCGCAGCTCCGCCCGCGTGGTCAAGCGAAAATGCCAATAAGTTCGTTCCCGTAAGAATTAAAAAAAAACGACTTTATCCTTGTCAACATCATAAAGGGAATCTCTATAAAAAATTCAGCATTCTAGATTGAGCGCTCCCGATAATACACGGGTAGTCTTATTATTTTAAATCTTGTGGGAATTTTAAAAAATCCCGTCTTTATCCTTGTCTACTTTATAAAGGGAAGCTTAATACAAAATCTAGGCGTTCTATTTTGACCGCCCACGATAATACACGTGCAGTCCTATTATTCTCGTCCCCGTGGGAATTAAAAAAAAAACCGTCGTTAGCCTTGTCAACATTTCTTACAGTCCAATTACTTACAGTCCTATTACTCCCTTTCCCGTGAGAATTTTATAAAACCCCATCTTTATCCTTGTCAACATCATAAAGGGAACCTTTATACAAAATTTCAGCTTTCTAGGTTGAGCGCCTGCAATAAAACGCTTACAGTCCTATTACTCCCTTTCCCGTAGGAATTTTAAAAAATCCTTTCTTAGTGACGCACGGAGATTTCGTGATGAATCAGTCTGTGATTTTATCTTTAATATATTAAGATTAAGATTAGACTCGGAAAGTTTCATACTAACTTTGTATCCCCGTTTTACCTTTGTATTTAATGGATGATTTTTGGGAAAAAATATTTTACTCGTGTTTCATGCCTTTCAATAAAGAACCTTCATGTTAGAATTTCATTCGAATAACTTCAAAAACGGCAAAGTTTCATACTATCTTTGCACCCCCGTTTAACCCCCTAAGGGATGAATTTTGAAAAATATATTTCTCTCATGTTGATGCTTATCAGTAAATAACCTTCATGCTGAATTTCATTTGAATAACTTAAAAAACGGCAAAGTTTCATACTATCTTTGCACCCCCGTTTAACCCCCTAAGGGATGAATTTTGAAAAAAATATTTTACTCATGTTTCATGCTTTTCAGTAAAGAACCTTCATGCTGAATTTAATTTGAATAACTTCAAAAATGGCAAAGTTTCATACTAACTTTGCACCCCTGTTTAACCCCCTAAGGGATGATTTTTGAGAAACATATTTTACTCGTGTTTCTTGCCTTTCAATAAAGAACCTTCATGCTGAATTTTATTCGAATAACTTCAAAAACGCCAAAGTTTCATACTATCTTTGCACCTCCGTTTAACCCCCTAAGGCATGAATTTTGAAAAAAATATTTCACTCATGTTTCATGCTTTTCAGTAAAGAATATTAATGCTGAATTTAATTTGAATAACTTTAAAAACGGCAAAGTTTCATACTAACTTTGCACCCCCCTTTTACCCCCTTAGGGGATGAATTTCCAAAAATCCTTTCTTAGTGAGCACCTACGCCCCAAAAGGAACCCCCATGCAAAATTTGAGACTCCTCGCACTTGTAGTTTCGGAGATTTCGTGATGAATCAGTCAGTGATTTTCTCTTTTATATATATAGATTATTATTAATTTTCAGCCCACATTCACCCACTGCTGGGTATAGGCCTCCCTTCGCCAATCTTATCCAGTCTAATTGTGCGGATTGCAGGCTGAAGTGGGAATGGGCAGGACACTTGGCTAGACGGGACGTTGGCCGTTGGACCGAAGCGATGACAGAGTGGTGGCCAAGGCAAGAGAGAAGACCAATCGGCACATCACCAGCCCGTTTTTGATTATATCCAAATAACTGTCTATTTATTAAGAAGTAATCTGTTTATTATGTTTGTTTTATGTCCAGCAGTAGACTTCTTGTGGCTGAAATGAAACTTTATTACCTGAACAATTCATGAGCGTTAGCCGAAGCGGGGACCCCGGGCGAGTCTCTCGGAGTGCGGCACGTGAACTCCGAGTCGAAGTAGAACGCGTCGTCAGCCCTCGACACAGCCGGCCGGAAGGGCGGAACAACCTATGAATCAGTCACTTGATAAAAATGAAAGTGACGTGTTTAAAGCGTAAAAAAATACATTTATTATCAGTAATTATAATAAGGTTGAACTTTGCACTATGTCTACACGCACGGTACACTTTACAATAGCTTAGTCATATTTCAATATGGTGAAGGATCAGCAGAGATAATATAATCCTGTTATATATTTTAACAAGTAGATTTTTTTATTTTATATTTTCGGTCATATTCCATAGTAAAATAAATTCATAATCCATTAATTAAAATGTTCTTTTCTGATGTTTTAAGTATTTTAAAACCGGTAGTTACATCCTTTACTATATTTCCACTAGGAGAAATCGTGTTAACGTCATGGTCAAGTACACACAAATCTTGAATAGAAAAATAGTAAATAGACGCAAGCGTAAGACCATTAATTCATTAAAACTATACACCTGCATCGTCACGCAACTTCCGTACAAAAATTCAGCTACATCTAAACTTTAGCCAAATTATACTTTTCTGTTTCTATAGTTTTCTCTCACTCAGAATCGTCATTTACTGAAGAATGAGACTGAAATAATGAGAGTGGTGCATGCGGCGGAGTCGAAAAAGTGGCCAATGTTACACTGAATAGATTTATATGGAACCGGTCTCGAAGCCAGCGGTGGAGCGGCGCGTACAGGATATTGATGCGTAAGGCGTTGTCACTGATTTCGAGACAGCGGCCTAATAAATAAGAGTGTCTGAAAGGTATGTGAGATTCGGTGCAGTGAGATGTGGCTCAACACTTAAATATAAGATAGCAAAGAAATAGCATACCTCTTTGCGCAATAGGGCATCCCACTCTATACTTGCAAAGAACTCATGCTTTTTGATGTCCTCAATACCGTTAGAACCGGCACCCAATCTGTTGACAGAAGTTCAAGTAGAATAAACTGGTAGGTAATTAACAGTTTAATAAATGAGTAACATTTTGATCTGGCACCTAACCTCTTGTTTAGATTACCGCAGAAATACTTCTATGTCGCACAATGGCATAAAAATAGAATCAAGAAATACAAAAGAATATGTTAGTTATTTAAGAGGGCGCACCCAAATCAACGCAACTCAAAATCGAAGCGTGTTATTTTACGAAACTACTGAGCCACGAACATGAGCGTGCGCCGGCGAAGACAAATGATTTTGATACTTTTATGATAAGACTTCACTATTTAATATCGAAGTTCATGTGATTTTAGCTACAGACCTATTTCTATGTAGAACATAAGTATTGTTATTATGTAATTGAAATTTTTTTTCGACATTCTTCATGTCTCGTTTGCAAATAAATACAAATAATGTATCTTTACTCGTGTATTAATGCCTATGGATTATGGAGAAGTATAACAATAAAGTACTCATAATAGATATAGGTACATATAATTATTTGTATTAGAAACATGTGTTTCTAATTGGCATACATAGACTCTACCATCTATCTACCAATTCTGGTAAAATACATTTCTTGTAAAATTTCACCAATTTCGATTCCATCTTTGATGACAAAAATTCGTCATCTCTTTTAATTCTGGCAGTCTTCAGACGAAATTGGGGCCCAAAAAAACCTTGCAATTCGTTTTTTTTTGCCATATTTGGAGAGTTTATGATATTGGTCTGTAATGCACAGTACAAAATCGTGTTATTTTTTATCCATACGGAAATAAAAGCAAAAATTTTAGAAAACAAATTTTGATTTTGTGAAATTTTCAACAAAAATTCAATTAAAATATTTTAAAAAGGCCTTGCTAATTTCGTAAATACTTCATTTGAGTAAGATCTACAATTGTTTTCTATCCAAAAAAGGAAAAATAATTGCTCTAAGTTACTCCATTGCAGAAAAAAAGCCATAATTAAAAGCATCAGCAGGTAGCAGTTTTTGAAAAAATTGCGAAATTTTAGAAATTTTTGCTCCAGGACTAAAACTATGCATTTTTCACAATGTTTTCTACACCTATATGTATTAAATTACATACATTACCTACAATGTGAGACCAATCGCAGCTCTATTGATACCATAGGAGCCAAGCTGTGGCTCTTCATATATGACCTAATTTTACCAAACATTGAAATTTTCAAGTTTTACGTACTTCGCGAAATATTGGAAAAAACCACGTAACCTACGAAGAACCGTCACTGAAAATACTTTGTAGTAGATTTAACTAGCTTTTATTAGACCTCATAGCGAAGTTTGTGAGACTAACGGTTCACCCACAATCTCAAAAAAACGGAAAAATTAACAAATGGGTTATAAAGAGAAATGATTCTTTGGTTGGGATTAGGATTCAATTCCATCACCAGGATGGTTTTCATTTTGAAGAAGATGAAAAGTACGGGCTCTTGTTTTTCTTCCTCTTCGTGTCCTCCTTCATCATATGGACTGAAACATATGAAACAGCAATTTTTTTTTCGATTTCGCAATAATCGACCTCCTTAGTAGAACTTGTCATATATTATAATTTATAACCATTATATTAATTATAGGCCTTTTAGCCCTTGCTTTATTTAAATTTTCAACATTTCGTCTTTTTCTTTTTTTAGATAAAAACTGCTTATTTTTGTTCCCCATACTCTGAAACATATTATGTTGTTGTCACTAAAAAAGTAAATAGTTCGTCGTCATATCATCAAAAAGTCATATTTTACTTACCAAAGTATCTAGATTGTCGGTCGCGCTACACGGTTTGCACTGCGTATGGGCACAAAAATTACGTGAGGTCAATCCTGCGCCGGAGCGACGCGACGTGACCTCTCTCCGCAGAGCCGGCGGCTGGACTGAGTCGTAATAAAAGACGCGCGCGGTTTTATAGTGGTTTTATGGCTATATTAAAAAATTGGTAGAAAAATAATGGTAAACATTTATCATAAATTTTGGAGCCTAGATTTTAGGGAATACCTTTATCTCTTAGATGATGATAATATTGACATAAAATAACTAAGATTTAATGGTGAAAACAAACATAACAACGACTTGACTTTCTTCGTAATTTCACTTAGTTTGGATGTTAATATCTTATTTATGTAACAAAAAATTACAAAAATGTTCTACTAACTATATGCTTAAGTATATTTGCCGTTAGATTTTATAATTTATTTCTTACAATTGGCAGCATTACGGGGATATTTTGACATCCGAAGTTGGCACTGAACGTGAAATCGAGAAAACACTGTTCGGTTATCACGATAGCATTCATAAATATTCCATTACATGACAAAATGTTTTCTACTAACTATTTAGGCAACAATATTGTCTAACATTTTGTGTAATTCATAAGTCTGTTAGAAAAGTTTTTTATAGATATTAAGAGCTTCGAAAAGTTCAGTTTTCGCTAAACTGAGCTAACGCCTGTGTGCGCCCTCTTAAGATCACACAAACATTGAAATTTTCATAGAATTTTGCCTCCCAATGTCAGCCGATTCTCATAAAACTGATAAATGATTACACAAACAGATGTTAAAACATCTGGTTCTTAGGGAATAATTCAGAGACCAACTATCTGGGTATCTAGTAATTACACAGGATATTTAAATTGCTTTTTTCCGTTTATACGAAAATCTGTCACTTTTCGTAAAAGTGTAGTAATAATTAAATAGAGGCAATTATTTAATTTTTAGCATCATCTCAGCCACAAGAACTCCACAAAAGGAGATGGCCCTATGCTTCTCGTTACGCTATTATGTGGTAATATACAAATGTCATGATCTTCTCTCATATCTCTTGCTGTATATTCTCTATTTGTATAGTTAGTCTATGCCCTATGGTATGAGTACTGACCTGTTCTGTGGATTTCGTTTAAACAATGCACGCAACAATGATTGCGCTTCTTCACTGAGATTTGAAGGCATGCCAAGCTTTGCTTTTAGTATTTGGGTCATAGTTTCATGTCTCGTGGAACCGTGAAATGGTAGGTTACCAGTGAGCATTTCAAACTGAAACAGATTTCTCTAATTGCTACAAACCTACAAACATTCACTCACAACAAAATAAGAAAATGTATATTATACAAAAATTTAAAGTATGTGCGTGCATCTTCAGTAGTGGTAATAAGTGATTATTAATTTAATTACTCAAAACCTAAGTAAAAAGAAAAAATCAATAAGACTCATTAGAAATTTTTGTAGAAACATAAAGGTACCAACCCGTACCGTGTTATAGACTGGCTATAATATAACTATTTTTGCCTTACCATCAAAACTCCAAATGACCACCAGTCGGCTGCAAACGTGTGCCCTCTCCTGTTAACCACTTCAGGTGCCATGTACTCTACAGTGCCGCAGAAGCTATAAGCTTTATCACTACTTGGTGGTAACTTGGACAAACCAAAATCAGTGAGAGCAATGTGCCCATCTGCATCTAATAAAATATTCTCTGGTTTTAAATCCCTGTATATAATACCCAGCTTATGTACATGTTCTAATGCTAGTGCTAACTCCGCTAAGTAGAATTTCACATCCTCTTCTGTAAACATTACCTGAAATTTTATGAAACGTAAGAGCACTTACAAAGCATAAATGCGGTGATTTATCTGCCACTGGCTGACATCTTGTGACAAGAAGTAAATACATAAACTACGCAAAATCACCCAGAAAATCTTAAGCATTTTGTATTATTTTAGTGATTATTTAGGTAAGAGAGAAGAATGACAGTCATGAGATATAAATAAAAGTTAACTCATACATTACCTCTTTACTAAGACGAGAGAATAGGTCACCTCCGCGTAAAAAGTCTAATATTAAGTATAATTTACCAGCCGTTTGAAATGCATAATGTAATTTAACAATAAATGGATGGCCCATTTCCACTAATATATTTCTCTCCATTTTTGTACGTTCTCTATCTCTAACTTTTAAAGTTGCTTTTTTAAGTACCTTAAACAAAAGACATGCATGTTTTGTTACCAACATATTGCATGTAAACAAATATTACAAAACACTGTGGAATAATGTCCTTTACAAAAATAATACTCAATGCTCCTGGTATGCAGTTTCATAATGAAATTAAGAATGAAATGTTGTTGTACACTGCATAATAAGTATGTGTTTCAAACTACCTTTTATAACTACGCTTGTCAGGATAATGTAGTATTGAACATTGAAATCATAATAATATAAAAAATGAGAAAGTGAGTATGTTTGTTTGTTATTCCTTCAGAGCTTGACTAAACAGGGGTACATAGCCCAACATAGGCTAATTTTTACGCGGACAAAGCCGCGGGTAACAGCTAGTATGTAATAATTTTATTTAATTTAGGGCGTTTCATAATTCTTTAATATATGTAGAAAATTTTAACATACATACCTTCATTGCATAAAGAGTGCCAGCATCAGCACCACTAACTTTTCGCACTAAGAATACTTTACCAAAGGAACCTTCACCAAGCACCTTGAGCAGTTCAAACTGAGATGGATCTGCTTTATCATGGCCCTCTTTGACGACATCTTGGATGACCACCTCTCTCTCATAATTAAGCTCGGAGTCATGGCTCTCAGTGGTGGAGGCTTGACGTGACTCTGCCGAGTTTTCAACAACCATTGGAAGACTGTTTGCTGGCTGCGCTGAATTGCCACGCTATAACATAATTTAGTATTGTATAAAAAATTCTACAATATTTCTTATGCAAAAGCAATTACAAGGTAAGATCTATTTGATTAATTAATAACTATCCTGTATGTTAAAAAAATAAGTAAATTTAGAAAAAACATTGAATGAATACAAGTTTATTTTGTGTAACAAAAAGTAACAGGTACATAACTAAAATATATTTATTAACACGGAAAGAGATTTCGCGGAATCGTTGGCGCATTATTCAAGGTGGGGCAAGTAATTACAAGGCCATAAAGACAAACATGAGAAGTTTATTGAAAATGTTCAAAAATTAAGAATATAAAGTTTTTTCCTTACATTCATCTTAAACTTATCTACTAATCGATCGTTTTAATGGCAGATAATAGGCATTTTAAAGATACAAGAGAGACATCATAATTTATGAAAATTTGTACCTAGTGAAAATCATAATAATGGGCGTTTCTACAATAATAAAAAAACAAACGCTCGAAACGCAGTGTTTATAACGTACCTGTTCTCGAGGCTAATGTATTAACACGAATGAGTAATCATAGTGGGAAAACCTTTATGAAAATCCCGTATAATTAGCTTGGCAAACAAATTCACAAACATACCGTGTTATCGCCGACATTCTGCATACGCCAGGGATCAGAAGAATTAGCCAAAGGCATTGTATCTAATTTCAAAAAGAAAACATTCAATGCAATATCTAATACCCCTAAGTAAATTCAATTTTCCAGCACAATATTTTTCATTTCACACTCATAAAATTAACAAGAACTTCACACAACGCAGCCGCTGATCGAGCAGCTGTCAGATCGTAGACAGAGAAAACTATAGACAGCTAGTAAGCGTGCCGCTGAAAGGGACAGAAAAAAAGTACATACTAGATTTTGAGTTGCCAGGTAAGGATAAATTTACCCCAAACTCTCGATTTCCTTTTTGTATGTATAAAATTGACATGCTGATACTTAGTACTTTTTAAAGTTTTTAATCCATTAGTAGAACTAACGAATACTTACCTATTAGTTTCAAAACATCGGGGACAAATCATAAAAATGAATGCGTGCGGATGCCAATAATTAAATCTTTAGATAAGTATTGGTTGATAGGTAGGTATTATATTATATGTATGTACACTTCAAGATAACTGGCATTTTTCAAATTCTCACTCATGAATTATATGTAAAAAAATAATGCGAAGACTGTCTCTTGAAAACTGCCCGTTTATTAAAGTAGTTTGTAGGCTTAGAGAAAGGATGAATAGAGGCGACACGGTAGGAGTGAGCGAGATGAGTAAATACAATATTCCCAAGGCCAAAAAGAGCTAGAGAAACATTTTTTGTTCTTATCGACGTATACTATTTTTTTAAGCAAACGAAAGCAGTTTTCTTTATTTCTCAAAATCTGAACTTTCAGGGTGAAAACAAGGCGAAAACTGTGTTCTGTGGTTGAGTTGATGTGTTTTTGCGTTCATAGACTATAGTGCATTGTAGTGTTTTAGGCTGCAATAGCCGCAGTGAACGTAAAATCGACAACATAACCTTTCATTCGTAAGTACACTATTTAGACTTTATTTCGGCCATAATTGATAAAAATGAATACAGATTATATTTATTAAGACTCAAATGACGGCTTCAATGTACAGAAATAAAGAAATAAAACGTAAATGGTCAAGAAAATAATCGTATTTTGTAGTATTATGCACCTAAATTAAGTAGGTAAGTAAAATGAAGCCAGGCGGCCACTTTTCTGTGTCTCCTGAATTTAGTCGGGTACCACGCGTATTGGGGATACCAGCAATTTACTTGAATTTACCCATGCAATATTACCCACAATTGAGGTAAAAAAGTGACAACCTAAATTAAAAATAATATCTATTTAATACAAGCTGAGAGAGATCTGTAGTCACACCAACCTTCCCATACTAATAGGAGACAATAGGACAGCGACTTCGATTTATTTATACAAGTATAAATCGATCCCAATATATTGATGATTATAATATTATAATATGAAAAAATACATCGCAAATCATCAATAGTCGTATTAGTTTATCGTATATAAAAATATTAAAAAAACATGGGGTAAATCATGGGGTAATATTCTCTTTTCTGGTAACACTGCGTAATCAATGTACTTTGTTTCTCTCCCTTAAGGGTATACGCCAAATGACAACTCTATTCATCCTTTCTCTAAGTTTGTAGGAAATAAAATGAAAACAATCTACAACAATTGACGACCTCCGTGGCGTAATGGTTACCACGCCAGACCGCCACGCAGGAGGTCCCGGGTTCGAATCCCGGTCGGGTCATGATGAAAAACGAACTTTTTCTGATTGGCTTCGGGTCTTGGATGTTTATCTATATATGTATTTGTTATAAAGTATAATATCGTTGAGTTAGTATCCCATAACACAAGTTTCGAACTTACTTTGGGGCTAGCTCAATCTGTATGAATTGTCCCTAATTGTCCCTATATATTTTTAAAAAAAAAATTTAAAAAACATAATAGGATATTTTATTTTTATTATATTCAAAATTCGTCTTGATACCGCGAGTGACATTGAGTACATAAAAATATAAAAACTTCTGTGATTTAAAACATATAAAGTATTGGAGTAGGTATCAAATAAAACATAATACACGGTGCATACACTTTACACTAAATCATGGAGTTTGTTTTTCCCTTTTGAGTGGTAATTTCATGCAGTCGGTTTTTTTATTTTTTATAATTGGTCTCATCTAATGGCCTTGGAAAAGTACCAATTTCGTGTGAACATTACGGATTATTTCTTTCGGTGTAATTTTTTTTTACATATTTTTGAGCTAAGTTTTGGGATCCAATCTGTCTCGAGAACGGTAGCGCACGGGGTTGGTGCAAAGGGCTAAAAGTGTTTGCAAGTGCCCCCCCCCCCCCCCCCCAACTCAATGTGGAACCCAAAAAAGAAGGAATTATAAAAAAACAATAAATTGACTCAAAAACTTTTTTTTTCATGTTTTCTTGGCGTCTCATAGTGCCCCTAAGCCTATACTCCAACTCTACTTCCTTGCCCCTAACGCGACTCTGACAGAAAATTACCTATTTTAGGGAAAATTTCCACCAAAAAAAAATTGCAACACTGCCTTGAAAGGTTATGTTAACAAAAATGTTTAGAATCTCACGTATTTTTCAAAATCATGATGAGACTTGATATCATTCGTCGAAAATAAACCAAAATTAGTATATTTAACTATGATAAATAGTAAAATAGTCGGGAATAATGTCTACTTACGAATGAAACGACAACCCACAAATTTTTCTCTCACTATCACTTTTACATCCCACTATACTGCACCGCACCATTTTCTACAGATGCAATCACCTCCAGGAACTTAATTAACACAAAACAGTTATTCGTAATTGAATAAACAAAACAAAAACTTTAAAATTAGTTATCATCTGCAGCAAACGTCAAAGTTTGTGTAGCAATTATAGTTGCTGGCCTTGAAAAAACCGGCCACGCAGTGAGGGACAAAAAAATATTCTCTTTGTCTCTTTTTTTTATCAGCCATGCGTATATGACCATCCTTTTCTATTGTAAGTGAAATAAAAAACATCCAGCAGTCTATAGTTTTCTCTGTCTACGTGTCAGATATAGATTATCAAAATCAAAAATCAAATTGACAATACGTCGAAGGTGTTGCCCAAAGAGAAAAATAATTTATGGTATTGCCACAGGGTTTCTTTTAAATTATGAAAGTTTGACAAAAACAGAATTTTCTGTTTTGATTTAAAAACAGTCTCGCGAAGTTGACCAGTGAAGCGAAGTTAGGCACGAAGTTACAAGACAAAGGAAAAGTAAAGACGAAGTAGGACCAATAGCAGTAGCACTGCCAGTATCTTCGGAACCTTGCCATAAGGGACTCCTTTTAATATTATATTTTAGTTATTTTATTATATTTTTTAAGGTTTTTAGTTGGTTCATTATAATTTGTTTAAAATAATATGTTTAGTTTAGTTTTAGTATGTGATATTATGAAATAAATAGCACTCTCGTTGTCGCTAAACTTCGCGAGAGTTTAGATTAGAGTATTTTATGTAAAATATAAGGTTTAAGTTTATTTCTCAGAAATATCTGTAACAATACTGTCAAAAAAAAACGTTTTAGACATCTGTTTATAGTCTGTGATGTAGGTAAATGTTATTGTAAATTTAAATAAAACGTCGTTTGCAAACCGTAAAATACATAATGAGGAGGGTGGTACAAGGTGACTTGGTATGAAATATATTTTTACTTAAATAAATAAATTTATGATAGCATTAATAACTAGGTTCCTGAACTGAATTACATAAAACTTCATCTGGGTCTGGTCTTGCAATCCTAGCTAGGTAGGTACTGTATGACACGCGACCGTTGGGTGTGGCCAGTCTATTTAAATGCCTACATCATACTACATGTCCGGCGCAGCGTAGACCCCTTGCGTAGACCGTACGTACGTAGCACACCCCGGCCCCGGACAGTGGACACTACTTAAAACGCGCGTGAATTTCTACTACTACCATCGAAATAATATTATACGTAGTAATATTATTTCGATGACTACTACATAGGCCACCAATGTCGTCTGTACACGCGTTTATACGTTTGCGTGAAATGTAAAGCTGCGTACGGATAAACGTGTTCCTGTGTGTATACGCGTAGGTGGGTTAACTGTCCGGGAACCAACGCGAGGTCAATCGATCCAGAGCACTACGCGAGCCCCATCCATTCGCCATGACAATATTTTTATTATTGAAACTCGATGAACACGCGTGTCTATCCATTTTGCAGCTCAAATATAGCGTACCCGGTCGTGCGCGTCCCCTTTGAAGGCGTATCCACACGCTTGGCAAACAGCGAACACAAACAACAAACACGAACGTGTGGACAGCTGATTTGTCTGTTTTTGTTTGTGTTTGCCGGTGTTTCCTTCTTTTTCAGAGTTTTATTTTTTAGTTGTCAAATTATTTAAATTTCAATACATAATTTAATTATCCACTATTTTTTATTTTATTTAAATTTTATATAATAAGTAGAGTAAAGCGAGGTTTACACAGAGTCAGTACAGAAGTCATATCAGTAGCGGCGCCGCGCCGCCAGTGCCGGCGCCGAAATTCACTTCAACCGTTTACTGGCGTTTACACGGAGTCAACAGTCGTGGTAAGTTTTTTACGGTGAACACACGTCTGTTATGTCAGTGCGGAAAATGTATTCGCGAAAACAGCAGAAACAACGACTGAATTTGAAAATTTTATAAATTGTATAAATTTGAAGATCGTAAATCGTTTCTATATGTCTTACTAGTGAAACCCGCGCAACTTCGTTTGCGTGAATTTATATATACACAGCAGTCCTATTATTCCCGTTCCCGGGGGAATTTTGGGATAATAAGTACCCTCCCTGCGCTCGAGTTGCGGCGAGCCGCTGGTTGAGGGGGACGAGCGGTGTCCACTCCCTGCGCTCGGCTCGTGGGTCGACGCGGACGCCCTAGTGGGCGCCGGCCTAACTAGCCGGCGTGCGGCGCATACCGTAACCCGTGGGTCTTCCACCCACGGGCCGGGGGCCTTGGCTTAACCGCCCGGGCCGCGAGGAAGACAACCTCTATAAAAATCACGAGCGGAGCTGACGGCCGCGCCACGCTGAATAAGTGTGGTGTGGCCGTTGGCTGGCGGTCGGCACAGTGGGTGCGATCGCCGAGTGGACGGGGACCATAGCCCGGCCCGTCGTCTTGAGGGGGCGATGGTCCTCGGTGTCGGCAGTGCATCTGGATGCGGTGATACTGCTGACGGAGCGAATCGGGGGCGAGCGGGTCCGGCTGGTACCTTGGCCGGACGGCCCTGGCGTGGTCGCGGTTGTATCCCAGTTTCCCGTGGCCCCGCCACACAGGGCAAGAGGCATCCCGTCAGTTTTTTTGTGGTAAGTTCCACAGTCCCCACCGTGTGCTCCCCGGGCGGTGGGGCTGCCACAAAGCATTTTTCTGACGTAAAAAAAAAAAAAAAGGTTTTATAGTACAAACGGATTTTGTGTGAAAGAGCAACAAACATCCATTTATAATATTATAGTAGGATTTTTCTCTCTGCAGCGTGGTCCCCGTACAATAGAGCGGCAGCGACTGACTTCGGCATTTACACGACGTCAGTTGCGCTGGCGCGGGTGGCGGGGGGAGCGGACTGACGCCAAAAACATGAACCGGGAATATTGAAGTCAGTACTGACGCGACAGTACTGTACTGACTTGAAATAAATTTACACGATGGCAGTGCCAGCCAGGTCAGCACTGACTCGCCAGTGGACTGACGTCAGTTACTGACTCAATGTAAACCTGCCTTAATATCTTAGTTTTTTTTATTAAATTAGGAATAATTTTATTTTTTGTTTCAATTTTTTGTTTCACCAAATACCATATTTATGCCAAACATCATCGATGTTTGGCATAAATATGGTATTTGGTGTTTGGTATTTGTGGCAAACACCAAGCGTGTGGAGGCCGCTTGACGCGCGACCAAAAACCGATGACGACGGCTCGCGCTGTAGCTAGCTCGCGCGGCACGCGTTCCGGCGTTCCCACAGAACACAGAAAGAAGTATTTTAATATCTGTGGGCGTTCCCCAAGAGAGTAACAAGAATCTAAAACTGAGAAAAAAAAAATTTAATGAATGAAACCTTAAATTGTTTGCTGTCTGTTAGTTAAAAGAAGAATTATATTTTTGAAAATGTGGAGTAATGGTTAACATGATTATCTTTCAATTGCTATAGTACGATAGGTATATTTTAAATATATTATACGGAAAATCTTAAAAAAACCTTTTCATTTTAGTATAAAAAATTTGAAGAAATGAGACAATTAATTGAATAGACGCATGTCGCCACATGCGCCCTATCAATTTCGTATGAGCTCTTTATTACTTTTAACCCTAGTATTTTGGGCGCTTCGGTACACTTGCGACTTTTCTATTAAGTACCATCCATACTTTTATTTCTACTATAGAGAAATTCAGACGTATCTGGCAGATGCGCATCGAAGAAAACATAAAATATACGAAGTAGTAAGGGCGCATGTGGCAGATGTTGAGCTTTTCTACTTAGTAAGTGTATAGTACTTTTCAACTAGCGTCTAAGACGCAAATGGTCACTTGCGACTTATCTATTAAGCATTAAAAACGATATCGAATAAGCGCTAAACTTCCGATCACTAAATATTACTAAGAAGCTCAGAGGCGTATGTGTGCAAATGCGGCTATTCTACTAAGTTTATGATAATTTCGGCTTTTCATCTTCCATTTAGTAGAAAAATTGGATGCATATTCGCGTATTTTTACTATAGAAAATCGCTATGAAGCGAGATAGCGAAAAATAAAAAATACTAGCAGATGCGCCTTTTTTTGCTGATTCCAACAATGTATAATAACTCAATTTCGGAAAAAAATTTAGATGCGCCCTTTCAACTATCGGGGGCAGAGTACATACATGAATTAATTTTGCACTAGCGCGGGGTAATTCACTAATGCTTCGGTTCTATTGAAATATAATGCTATTGTATGATGATGTAATCGGTGACTTGGTAGCTAAATTAAATGAAACAATAAAATTAAATTCTTGTATTATTTATTTTATTAGATGGCTTCTCATATCTTCGAGGCATTGAACTAATATTACTCGTATATTAAATTCTCTAAAACTCGTATATTAAAACGAATTATCGAAAATGTTCGAAATATACATTCGTTCACTAAGCGCACGGCCCTGCGGCTGTGGGCTCCACGTGGGATCCTGGGGTGAAGTAACTCGATTCGGTGCGGGGCGGAGAGTGGCCATTCTACCTCGGGTTATTACTTATTCTATGACCGTAGCCAACATATTGCCTCCTCTCCCGCGTAAGTGGTGAACTATTGAGAGCCTTCCGCTCCCGCAGCTGAACTGTATATTTTGAAAGAAAAATTTCACCTCCCCGCCCCAGGTGGGATTCGAACCCACGTCCTCTCGATATCCGGCCGAGTGCTCTTACCACTGAGCTACCGGTTAGTAATGGTTCTCATTCCTCTAAACTGCGTGAGTCGCAGAGTACGCCATCTACTTGATAGTTTTAAGAATGGGTTCTTGTGTAAAATAGTTACACGAGAGTATAGTCCCTTACCTGACTGTCCACCACCCTTTCCACCGATAGCGGGGCTTCGGGAACGACACTGACTTGGCTCAACTAATGACATCAGTCAGTCGGAACAACCTAATCATAGAATACATACTTGTTCTTCCAAAGTTACCTATAGGTGCGCAGTAAAAGAATTTGCGTTCATGCTCACACTAAATTATTACCTAACAAATCGTTATCCCCCTCCCTGAGTCTCCTCCTTCGACCCCATTTTTTTGCGAAATTTAATCATTTCTGTAGGATATAAGTTCTGTACCTATGAGCTGGTTTGCTTCTTACGCTGTATTATGTTGTCAGTGAAAGCTCGGGTAATGGGGTAATCATGGCATTCTATAGATACTCAGGCCATACCTGTTTATCTGGAACGCGGAAAACCACTAGTATACTATCACTTTTCCCACAGTGTAGTCGCATTAGAAGCCTTCAATCATAAGATTGGGTAATTAATTAACCTATTGTACAGAACCCTGCACGGAACTATGGAAATCTCCCACTGCAGTAAAGGTATGCCATAGTTATAAATTAAAAATCGACTTGAGAATCTACGTAAGCTTAAACGGGTGACAGACAAGTTACGGCACATTAAACTAAACTGGCCATTTTTTTTTAACTAAGGTGGCAAACAATGGTAAGAGTCACCGTAGCCTGTATAGACGCATGCAATACCGGGGGTATCACTCGCGCGTTGCCGACCCTGTAAAAAGTGGAGTTATTTTAATGTTTTCTGTGATATTTAATAAATAAGGTGAAATACTTACCTAGTTACCGACTCATGCGGGTTCATGGCCATGAGAATAAATGATAGGTACCTAAATGTTTTAAACTTTCCGTTATAAGTTTATGAGTGATAATAAGGAAGGATTTCTGGAAATTCTCTAGGGAAATGGATCACTCCGCACCGTCGATACAGATTCTGTGATCTGGCTGTATTAATGTTACAGATCAAATAACGCAAACAGACAAACCAATGGAGGAAGCAACCACACATTCAAAGGTTGCAAACAAGAAGCCAGCATGCAATGTCAACGATTTTACAGCAAAAGCTATAGGAGACTTTGGAAAATGGCAATTTATTATTTGCCTATCTATGGCCTTGTCAAAGTTACCACTGGCTTGGTATCAACTGAACATAATATTTCTGGCTCCACCGCAAGATTTCTGGTGCGCTAAGCCAAAGGAGTTTTTTAATTATACGGATGATGAATGGCGGCGGTTTAGTAAGCCGGTGATATTTCTTGCTTTATAATTTTCTGCAGGCGCAATATAAGCGCTTTTTTTTGGTCCGTTCGATATATTGTAACTTATAAAGGATTTACAACACAACCATTGTCATTTTGATAATTTTATCTAGTTACACACAGTTTGATATTTTTATTTAATGAAATGTGTGTGTCTACTGTACACCTTGGTACGTAAGTACCTAGGCGGCACATGATACTGTTGGTTGGCGTGCCATTATTAAGAGGCCTATGTGGCCAACAGTCAACTATTATAGGCTGAGCAAGATGATGAGTAGGTGTCTAGATTATTCAGTGGCGGATAAACATGTTGTCACTTCAGTGTGAATTTACATTCTCGCGACAGTCAGCCTATAATGTTTGAATCAACAACAACAAGTACTTTGAATCATTTGTAATAATAGGAACATCAGGAATTTCACCATAGTCGCCATATGGTCAGACTCCGAACCTACTGCATAATGTTGCATAACGATCGAGAGACGAGTTTAAGCGTAATCCTAAGAATTGTGACTATTTGTGACGACTAATAAATCTGTCATCTAGATTGAATATATTCTGTTAACACATGTTTTTTCCCGCACATTTTCACAGCTAGTCGAAGAGCATCCATGTTTTATATTTGATCCGGAGCTACTTCTTATTGATCCTAATATGAGTCAAGAATGGCTTCCCTTAGTGGCGTGTGAAGAGTTCGTATACAATAAAACTGTATTTTATCGTACTATCACATCTGATTGGGATTTAGTGTGCGGCAATCGTTGGTTGATGCATGTAAGCATGTTTTTGTATAAAACATTGTAAGTAAGTAAGTAGTAAGCATCCTTACATATTATAAAACAAAGTCCTCTGCGGTAGCGTCTGTCTGTCTGTTCGGCGATAAACTCTAAAACTATTAAACCGATTTTCATGCGGTTTTTACCAATGGATAGAGTGGTTCTTAAGGAACATTGTATCATAGCAAGCAGTTTTGTCACATAGTATTTCTACATACAAAGATAAAATATAATCGTTACGTAACATTAATTACGATTAATTAGATACGTGATTAATCAGTCATTAACATAAAATTGCAAGTTACTAGGCATTCAAGGAATTTGTAGATTCTTATTTAGTAATATTAAGTAAGTACTGTACTTACTAGGTGTTATGCATTTTCAGCTATCTCAAGTAACTTTGATGTGGGGTATACTCCTTGGAGGTATAATATTTGGTATCATAGCAGACAAAAAAGGGCGAAGATTAATACTTATGATAACTATCGTGATTCAAGCTGCAGCTAGTCTAATTTCTTGTGTACTACCCTGGTTTTGGGCGTGGTTCCTAGCAAGATTCATACTGGCATTGGCTAGCGGTGGCATAGGGATTATATCATTTGTTATATGTATGGAGGTAAGTTTTTGTGTATGTAAAACATTAAATCATGGCTGTCACTGTTAAACGTTGTTAGCTCCACACTCGGAAAGTTAGGCACGAACTGAAGTAGAGCGGAGAGAGCTAGCATTAAAAGAGATAAAGAAATTTGCAACTTCGAGGATCTATTCTATAGTTACTTCTTGTGGTTTTCTTATTGGACCAACTCTTTAGATTTTCAGAACCCAGGGGCCTGTCTGTCTGTACCCCTGGGTTGATGATAGAGAATTAATTCTATAGGATAAAATATTAATTATGCAGAAATATGACATTAAGAAAAAAATTTGTTACAGTCGGTAAGTGGGCGTTGGCGTGCCACAGTGCCAGTGTTGTATCAACTACCATTTAGTTTGGGTAGTACAGTGATGGCTCTCTTAGCATACTGGCTCAGGGACTGGAGGAAATTGGAATTTTCTCTGGCAATATTGTCTTCCATTCCCATTTTATACTGGTTTTGGATACCAGAATCACCCAGATGGCTGCTAGCTACTGGGCAAACTGAAAAGGCGCTCGGTAACATTTGTACTTATTACCTATTCTATTCTTTACTTGTATCCAAGATACAGATATTTCATTTCACGAAGAGCGTTCGCCTATAAATGTTGTAACGTTCGCAATTCACATGCACATTGTTTTGAGTGTGCGTAACCTCGGAAACGCTTTATAAAATCGGTCACGCACACTAAATGTACATGTGTCACGCTTTACAACATTAATTAGTTGTGTGTGTCCACACAGACCGAGCACGGCTCGCGAGCCGAATGCTCGGTGTATGTGCCTCTCGGGCAGCCTCTGGTGCATGTTGCTTCGGCCAAGAGCCGCTCAACCGTGGGCAAAACATTGTCGATTCTCAAAATTGGCTCCTAGGTAGGTGTACTTACACACTGCCACTACACGGCTATAGCCGAACGCTCTTCGTGAAATAGAATATCTGTATCCTACTAGTAAAAATATTTATGTATGTATATAGGTGTATTGTAAAATATTGGATAATAATAATTTTATAAAATATGGCTGTAATTTCCTGAAAAAAAATTATTTCATTATTTTTATTTACTACGGGTGGGGACTTTTGATATGTTCGCCTCCTAACTAGTCCAAACAAAGTTACGAAGTCAAAAATTGTGTTCTAAGTATATGTGTGTGTTATACCTTTTTTTGAGCATTCGTTGAACTACTATAGGTATGCTTATTTGGATGTGATTTTTTATTATTATTCAGTCTCAATATAACAATGTGATTTCTTTCAACAGAGGTTTTGACAAAGGCTGCAAAAGTAAACAAAAGAAATAATTTGAAAGATATGCAAAAATTGTTAAAAGAATGCAAATGGAAAAAGAGAAGTGAACCTGGATTTATAGCGTTTTTGAAGTCCAAAAATATGAGGAGCAAAACTTTACTACTTTCTTTTAATTGGTATCTACTCGTGCATAAAAATTGTTCTTGTTAGGTACCTACCACAAGATTTACAAGTAGGTAGGGTCTAATTAATATATTTGGCTTTTCAGGTTTTGTACAGGCCTCGGTTTTTCAACATTTTCGCAATACCTTGGCATGATCGGTAACAATATTTTTTTAACAGTAGGCTTAAGCGGTATTATATCGGTGCCCGGGTGTCTGTTGTGCGTTTTATTAGTTGCCAAGATGGGACGCAAAGCTACTCTTTTTGTATTCCAATTGACGACAACTTGCTGCTTTGTCTCACTTTGGATGACGCCTAGAAACAACGATTGGTTAAGACTTATAGTCGCTGGAATTGGTTTCGGTGGACTCGCGGTAAGTATGAAAACTATTCATGTTTTTTATCTATTTTATCATAAGTAGCTACAATAGATTAGATAAATTGTACTTTTTGATGTCTAGCAGAAGCCATAACTGCAATATGGCTTCTGCAATTGCATAATGATAGAATAGTTAAATTCTTAAGCAGTGAGAACTTTAACCTCCATTCCATAGAATAATATAGCACTATTTCCATTGTTCTGTGGACTAACCGTTTTTCCCAACAGGGCACTGTACCAGCTTTGTATCTCTTTTCTGGAGAATTATTCCCAACTGTTGGGCGTAATTCTGGTGTTGCTGGAGTAACCATATTCGCTCGGATCGCAGCTATGTTATCCCCGGCTCTCGTAAGTTTGGATGAAATAATCCCCGATATACCGCTGATCTTGTTGGCTTTTATATCTTTAAGTCAAATCGTAATGCTTATGCCACTGCCTGAAACAAAGGGTTACCCTTTGCCTGATACTTTGGAACAAGCTGAACAATTTAAAAGGTAATTTAATATTATTTTGGTAACGTACTATTGATAAGCAACGGACGCATCGAATATCTAATAATAACCAGAGGTAAAACAATGACGGCAACGGTACGAACTGCTGTTCGACAGTGGGACAGACAGACGCGACTCATTTTCACCAGCTACCTACATGCCGCTGGTCGCCGCCGCGCGGTCAAAGTCAGATGCTACTCTACTTTATGGCTTGCGACTTAAGTCGCTTGTGGCCTAGCCAAATTGCCATATACCTACACGGTTGATTGTCGCAATTGGCTCGATTCGATCCCACATTATATCAAACCGCGCCCGAATACAGACGGGATTTCAGACATTAGTAAAAATTACTTAATCGGTTCTAATAGGAAAACGATTATGTACCTGGAACCAATCAGACAATCAAATCAAGATTAATAGTAACTCATCCTGTTTACCTTTTACAGCATTCCATTAAAAAAAACAGACAAATGGTATTCCTCTATATTTGGACACGAGAAAAAATAATAGCAAATATCGTAAACACAAATTCATCTCAAGAAATGCAATATAAAGTCGAGTGATTTTTATTACGACGAATGGGAATCCAACCATCGAAACTGTATATAAGATAAGCGTAAAATCTAATATGCTAACATTAAAATTACCTTCAGTGTCGTTCAATCATGAAATACGAGTAACTTTAAATTTATCATTTCGACACGCAACAGTTTAATAAAAAATTTAAATGTTTCAATGAAAGTTCAAAACGTTTTACATTACCATTTTTTAATTTCTTTTGTACACATATCGACAAAAATGAACATACTGTACTAAGTAGTAATAAGAATGTGTTTGACATAACCCAAGTAACAGTAAAAACTACTCATAACATATTATAGACATGTATACATACATGTGCAAACAAGTTTAGACATCATCATCAATCCATATTCGTCCCACTTTTGAGATGTATGTCTTACTTCAAGTGATGGTCTTTATACTTCGCAAACGCGATTTGACGGAGTTTATACTCATATGGACTCACTAACATGTGTACATTTGTTGCAGTCAACTGTACATAATAAATGTAGCAATAGAACATTAAATGCACAAAAACCATAAAATCGGTAGTCGTTATCAAGTGATCATTTTATCATTGATTTCATAATAATATTACATAATAGGTGCTAAACCATTTGTTTAATTTTAATATTGTTAATTTTATTTTATAATGGAATTATTAAGTTTTTACATTTATTACTTTTGATATCAACAGTGGTTAGATTTTTTTTTTTTACATAAATAAATCTGATAAATTTTATGCTGATCAATCTATTAAGTAACTTGTATGCACTACTAAAAATAGACACCTATTTTAAATAGCTGTGTTGAAATGTATTATTAAATGCATAAAAGTAATCATAGTTAGTTATTGTGTAATTATGTGTGTGCTATTATTTAGTTACATTTTGAGACAACATATTATATGATATAAAATATATAAACATATACTAGATTATAAAACAGTGTAAAAATGTGATTAATGCTAAAAGCTGTAAAAACTTACTTGTACTATTAAAAAGTTTTTCATTTCTTTACTAGTCTCTTTTCTCATTTGTAAGTTTACTCTTAATGTTTTCAATTCTATGCAACAAAGTTGGATGGGAATGATACCAAGTAGAGTACAGTTTGTCATAAATTGGATAGTCTAAGTTATCCTTACCTAGTTTTATAAGAGCCGATTTGAGCTCATTAGGATAATTTAATGACACAGCAAAATTATCAGCCTCAAACTCAAACTTCCTAGATAAAGCTGTGGCAAAAAATGATAATACAGAGTTGTATGGAGCTAAAATCATTTGCAATACAACTATTAATCCAATTATAATTGGTTCCTGGTCAGCTGGAAACCCAAGTGATGTGTACAACATCGAATATTTAAACAGCAAACCAAATGCAGTGAAAAGCAAAAGTAGGTTTACTTCAGTTAACATAATTGATTTGTAAATATGACTACAGCTCCAGTGTCCTAACTCATGGGCTAAAACACCCAATATTTCGCTTTCAGAGCAACCGGTTGTGGTTTTTTTCTCTTCATCATACTTTTCAAGCAGTGTGTCAAACAATACAATCCTCTTAGCTCCAAACAGACCACTGAAATATGCATTACTATGAGCAGACCTCTTTGAACCTTCCACAATAAATATTTGTGACAGAGGAAACTTCAATTGGGACGCTAAATTTTCGATCCCTTTTCTGAGCGTACCATCGGGTAGAGGAACAAATTTGTCAAACAAAGGAGCAATAACTGATGGGTATAGAGTTAACAATAACAATGTGGCTAAAGTGGTGAACAACCACAGCCAAACTACAAACATATTCCCACCGAGCATGATAATATAAATGGCTACTGATATGATCGGTAATGTGATCACTAAACTAAGAGCTACTGATTTCATTTGATCTTTTATAAAGAAACCGACGGTCTGCTTATTAAAACCATGCTTTTCTTCTAGCACAAATGTTCCATAAATTTTAAATGGTATATCAGCAACAAAATTGAATAAATTCACAAAAACCATAAACACGCAGCTTATAATGATTTCTCTGTCTTGTGTTATACCAAAAGTTGCTGCTATATTTTCAGACTTGTGCCATGCAACATATATCCAACGTTTATATAATATTACTGTCATAATTATTATGCTATACAACTCCTTCACAAGCCTAAACTTTGTTTTATCAATGCCATAAAGTCGAGCTTTCTTGAATGATTCTTCATTGAGCATATCCTTCACATCGTTTGGTATAGTGTTGTTGGTTTTATAAATCTTCAACTGAAACAGAAAATAATAAATATTATTACGATTTGTAATTTTAATAGAATAACCGTTTATTCCCAGTTGACCCCGAATAGGGGCAAGGACTTCCCATTTGCTACCGGTAGCAACTGGGAATTTTATTCCCATCTGCCACCGGTGGCGGGGGCAACTGGGAATAAACGAATAATACACATGATGTCTTGATAAATAATAATTAGAATTATGAGTAACACAAATATAAAATCAAACAATACTAGAATACAATAAGGGATAGTTTTATTTCAAGTAAAAATGAATTAAAACTTAAACTTTTGGCTTATCTACGTATTTTGACCTTATCTTTCCTAAAGCACACTCTACTAGAGTGATAGGTATAAAATTTGTGTAGAAACTGTAGAAAGCAACATATAGGTTATTACGATAAATTTAATTAACAAATTGATTGGTAGCATGAAACAAAAACATATATAAACACAAACAAATATATAATGAGCTAATGTAGAAATACATACCTGACGCAGCGATAAATATTGTTCCCAGAGATATTCTCCCCAAGAAAAGAAAAGGATTAAAAATACAATGACGCCTTCGTCGATCAACATTTTGAAGCTTGCAGCACTGTACCACTTTACAAGCGGTACTTATTTATTGATTAAAACCCTTCAATATATGATTTATTGATTTGCGATTACAAGAAATAGCTCAAAATAAATACTTCATCAATTGATTATTCATGAAAGAACCGGCCAAACTATTTTTCTAGACAACCAGCAAAGAATCCTGTAAGAATCTCAACTCGAAGCGAATGACAATTTATTTGACAAAACACTTGGTGTTACCACTTACCAAACAGGCACTGTCAAAAATTAATTTGTGATCCCCTCCCCTACAAAAGTTGTACAATCACAAGCAGGTTATCAAAGGAAGGATATATACTTTTTTAAGGCGAACTCGAAGTACTTTTTTTTAAAACGACAATGTCGGTGGCCTTGTCCATTGAGTAGGTGGGCATTTCCACCTAGAATGACCTACGTGAACCATGCGTGTAATTTTTTTTTATTTTCAGAGTTTTAGTACTTCTACTTTACAAGAAGATACCCAGTAAATTGAATTTTAATAAATCTATAAAAGATTTCGACTTTAACTGAGATTTCCTGAAAAAAATTTTTAAATTTCAAGAGATAGTGCTCATGAGTAGGTCAGTTTCGTTACGAAGTAAATTGGTTTGTTATTGAATAAACTCACTATTTTACTTTCAAAAACGACTTTCGTTACGTAGATTAATAACTAAAGAAATTAAATTCGACCAAAAACATACTCTTTCAAGAACAGCAGAATGCCAAATTTAACAAAATATGGAGTTTCGTTACTTTTGGGGTATAGCGGAACTAATTAGTATAAGTTCCCGGGTTTGCTTTTTACTCTTTATTAAAAAAAAGGAAAAATTACTAAACCTTTCACATTAATCTATTGTTGTCATGAATAAAACAAAACTATTTCATATTAAAATTTAATAAAAATTAAATTGTACAGCAAATAATTTCAGGGACAATAACTAAACTGACACACTGTAACGAAAAGGACATATTAAATATGTGGGTACACTAAGCCCTAAACATGATTATCTGGTATTCATTTTACCTTAAGTTTAACCAATGTAATTTCTAACTTTATATTAATAGAGATCGCTAGCTTATAAAATAAATATGTATTTCTTTTTTATTTACTTAATTCATTGCATTTTTTAAATAAAAAAATTACTATTTTTTATAATTTTTATTTAAAAAAAATATCGCAAGGAGTGTCTAAAGATAAATTCGGAAGTTTTTAAACTTATTTATTATTTTTCCCTTTTTACTTTCAGGGAACCATTATCTATTATCACTTTTGCAGCTGAGTGTGTTCACAACTTTTATGGGTCAGGTTCGTTACATTTTATGTCAGGTTATATGTTACTAAGCAAAATGTAACGAAACGGACGTAACGTTTAGGCTTCACAAATTTATGTTATTAATTCGTTTAGAGAACGTTGACAATTAACTTTATCATCATTACGTAAATCAGAAGAAACAGTTTCTTGTTTATTTGGCTACATCTATAATAAAACACCAAAGCTTTTTATAAAACTCGGTAACAACAGCTGACAAAAAATGTGGAAAACTTGCCTTACCACGAACGTGTCCACTTCTTTCGCAGATTATTTGAAAAATAACAGCTCTAAGGCGTCGAAGTAGATTTCTCTATGATTCAAATATTGCCAGATTACGAAAAATACTCACAACTCCGGGGAAATTTTAAAAAATATGCTATAATTACCGTAACTAATGGCGGAAACACACTACCGTGTCGGGGCCTGTCATGTCGCGCTCTGTCGTGACGGTGGGTGTGCACACTTACGTGTCGTGTCGGGGCGCGCTTCTGTTCAGAAATGAACGAAATAAACGCCAGACGTTTATTTCTTTCATTTCTGAACAGAAGCTCGCAGTGTTTGCCTTTGTCTAGGTGTTTACTATAATGTATAATGGTATTTACTTACAAAAAAATGTATTTAAGTATATTTATCAGGAATCTACTACCTAGTAACTCATTATCACGCTGCAAAAACAAATAAAAAAAAAAAGCGTCCACTTGTTCGCGACACGAACCACGCGCGGGTATAGAAACACATTTGCAGGGCGTGTCGTGTCGCGTCATAACCCCCACCACCGCCGTGGCGCAATCGGCGGCCAGCAGTCCGCGTCACGACAGAGCGAGTCACGACACGACACGCCCTACAAATGTGCTCCTAACCATATAAAATGTATGAACGCGATATGCTTCTGGCGCGACACGACACGCCCCGACACGGTAGTGTGTTTCTGCCATAAGTGTGACATGTCAGGATTTGTGATTTTGCTGGGACAGACTTTATAATTAAATATCGACTTAATTTTTAATGTAACAAGGTAGGTTTTACAAATACAACATAAGCAGCACATATTTTATAGTAGAATTTACGCTCCTAATACCATAGATTACAGAAAAGTTTGGTGTTTTCGGTCATCAAATACCGTAACCTCTGTCGGGGACAGTATGCAGAATTCAATTCAACGATTTTAATTTTTTTTTTAAATGTATATTACATCGAAATAATATTACTACGTATAGAACGGACACCGCGAACAAAATTTTTGTCCCCATACGTTGAGGCCAATAGACATCAACTCGTTTAGTCTAGACATGGGCGTTTTCCGTTTTTTTTAGAAACCGATATGTAACCGATATGGCCATTTCATATCGATATCGAAAACCGTTTTCAGATATCGATATCAATACCTAGTCCGACTTGTTAACATACGGGTTTTCAGAGGTATCACAGCTAAACTAACTTTTATCGTGTTATGGTTTTATGTATACTGTAAGTTAATATAAATTCTTAGTTGGCGTTTGGTTAGTTAATATGGCGCCAAAACGAATACAACATTTTTATAACATAATTTAAACCTTATCGCTAATACACATAATGGTGAAATCCAATCAAGCATTGGCGAACGGCCGCAAGATATTCGCTCCATCCCTTTTACTCCACGATAAGTACGCTTGTCACGAAAGAGATAAAGCGAATATGAATATGGCGCATATCGTTCGTTCATTCGTTGGTTTGCGTTTTGTTGTTAGTTTTTCGCAAGTTTTTCGTTAACAGAGTTTCGGGTAGTCGCAGCGTAGTTTTTGACGCGTTTGCGCTTCGGATATCGGATATGTGAAAACGGCATATCGATAAGGTATGTTATCGTACTCAAAACCGTTTTTAGTTACGTTTTGATATATCGAACTCATGCCTAGTTTAGTCACTTGTCTACGCACATCGCGATCGGTTCTCGGACTTATGACAAAAAAAAACATTGAAAAATGCCGTCATGTTCGATAAAAACGTGTAAAAACCGTTCAACAGTAAGGAAGAAAGATAGCGGCGTGACTTATCATCGCTAAGTATACAAAAAATTAAGTAAAACCAACCAAAAAAAATTTTTTTCATTATTTTCTAATGCATCATGACATGATTGCATCCGCCATTTCCATGTGAAAATCATAGATTATCAAAAATTCATCGTACAGATGGGATACGTAGGTACTAAGCGTCAGTTAATTTTATAATATAATTTTGGTAGGGCAGAAGCCCCGGTTGTGGCCACTACCCCGGTTTTGGCCACTTGTAACTTTAGAGGTCAATATATATGGCATAGAAAACAGACTTGCTTCATAGTCTGTGGTAAAAAATCCTTTGTCTATTTTCCGTTCTGACAAGTGACAGTTGTGACGTCTTGTGCTTCAAGACAATTTTTTGTGAGGTTGTCAAGTTTTATCGAAAATTTTCTGGTACTTTCTTAAGGAAATCATTAAGAGACACTAGGTAAGTAATCAATAAATATCTCAGAAATCTTTTTACTTTTTGTTTTGGATTTGATGGAAGCCTACTAACAGAATATCTAACAACATGCTTTTGAGGTTATTTTGTTACTCGTTTAAATTCCTAGTGTTGGGAAGAGGGGTGGCCACAACTAATACAGTAATTTGTACTTTGCTTGGGTTGTGGCCATGCTTGTGGCCACAACTGACTCCAATACAACATCAGTTTTGGCCACTTTGTTTTTATTTTGTGTTTGCTGCTTGAAAATTACTAACTGGTTTGGGCATTGCAAGTTTTTATTTCTTTTGTACTTAGGTTGGGTGAAATGGCTCCAAAAAATAATAAAAAAAGCGAAATTGATAAGGCCAAGAGGAAGCTGTTTGCTTATTCGCCTTCCAAAGTTGCGTTGGCCTTAAGAGCTATCCAAGACGGTATGAAAGTAGCTACTGCTAGCCGAACCTTCCGAGTGCCGCGATCCACCTTGCGGCACAAAGTTTCAGGTCATGCGCCGGAAACATCAGGCCATGTTGGACCACAACCTGTTCTTGGAAATGATATTGAAAATTCTTTGGTCACTTGGATTAAAGAGTGTTCACGAGCCGGTTTTCCAATAAACAAGGACGGTTTATTAGACTCCGTTAAGAAAATTGTGATCGCAGGTAACCTCGAAACTCCGTTCATAAATAATCGACCTTCCAGGTCATGGTTTTTGTCGTTTATGGCAAGACATCCTGATTTAAGTAAAAAACACGCAGAATATATAAATAAAGCTCGTGCAATTATAACGGAAGAAAGAATCAGAAAATGGTTTGAGGAAGTTACCGAACTATTAGGGCCTGAAGGATGTGAGGTTCTGAAACAACCAAAGCGAGTCTGGAACTGCGATGAGACCTCATTTTTCTTAGCACCTAAAGGTGGATTAATCTTAGCACCAAAAGGAGAACATGTTTATGACACGTCTAAAAATAGCGATAAAGAAAACATCACCACTCTTTTTACTGTGAATGCTGAAGGAGAAATGGCTCCACCCTTGACTTTGTATAAATATAAAAGAATGAATCAGGATGTCGTGCAAAATGCACCAGACAATTGGTCGATTGGTAAGACAGATAAAGGGTGGATGACTGCAGAAAGCTTCTATGAATACATTGGAAATGTGTTTATACCATATTTGAAAAAAGAAGGTATAATTTTACCAGTGATTTTATTTTTAGATGGACATAAATCACACCTAACCCTTCACTTATCGACACTATGTCGTCACAATGGCATCATTGTGGTAGCTTTAGTACCCAACACAACTCATATGTTGCAACCACTAGACGTGGCAGTTTTCTTTCCTTTAAAACAGTGTTGGCTGAAGTACGTCCGAAAATGGCGAATTGATCACGATGGTGAAGAAATAACAAAATTTAATCTCCCTTCTGCATTGAGAGATATTTTGATCAATGACCGTCATTTCGCGGATAATGTAAGGGCAGGATTTAAGACTTGTGGTCTTCATCCCTTTGATGCAAATCAAGTAAACTATAAAAGAATAATTAAAGAACGATCCAAGGAATCTGAAACTAATTCTGGTATACGGGTAGTAGAGTCGACTCATCTGCAGTATTTAGAAAGCAAGATCTCACCGCATTTGCTCAAAGATTTCAAACAAACATACAGCAATGGATTGGATTGGACAGGTTGTGTTGAAGCAGTCCATTTATATAAGGTGTGGCTAGACTTTAAAGATGACAACACCTCTTTCACGTATCAATCGCATAACGACCAACCTTGCTTGATAACACAATCAAACGAGTTAATCTCTACTACACCATCAGCACCAAACACTGAAATGGAGCATGAATCTGTTGACATGAACGCTGCTTTAAATGAAGAAAATAAAGAGAATAAGGAACTGACTGAGGAACCTGTTGATAAGGACGCTTCTTTAACTTTAAATAACAAAGATATTCTGGAAGAGACTGAGGTTAATACATCAATTAATAGTGTTTCATCTACCTCATCAATTTTAAAAAACCCTAGAGATGCCTTGAATTTAGTTAAAAGCTGTATTAGGTGGCCTGAAAAGATGTTGCCTAAATGCAGTTCTACTCGCAAGAGAGAGTACATCCCTTCTGTCTTAACATCAAACCAGTGGAAAGATATAATGGTAGCCAAAGAAAAAGAAAGACAAGACAAAGAAGAACAGAGACAAAATAAATTGAAAAATAAAAAGGAAAAGAAATCGGAAGATGGAGAAAAGGCGAAAAAGAAAAAACCTAAAGTGAAGAAACAAGCTATTCAAATCTGGGAATCAGAAACGTCAGAAGAAGAAGAACGATTTTCTATACGAGATTCGGACGATACAGATGCTTCAGAAGGACTATTAAATGAACAACTAATTGAAAACATTACTGGAGATGAAGAAACCATAGATGACTATGAAATAGGTGATTTTGTGATTTTTTTGTACGATGGTGAACATTTTGTCGGCAAAATAGAGTCTATAAGTGAAGATGCTGTTTTGATTCGAGCAATGCAGAAATCCTTAAAGAATTGGAAATGGCCAGATAAACCAGATTTAAATCTATATGCTAAAGCCGACATAAAACAAAAGATTAAAACACCACAGAAAACAAATTCAAAGCGAGAATTTTTCTATGTGCCTGAAATGGCAAAATATTGGGAATTCGTTAACTGTTAATTACCTACCTAACAATAAATATTAACTTCTATATAATAATTTGTTTAATTTTCTTCAAAAAAAATCGGAAAATCCCCTTACTAATTTAATGGCCACAACTGGAGCACTGGTATGGCCACAACTAGGGGAAAAGTGACCAGAACTGGTGAAATCACACCATTTATTTTTAAATCCATAAAAAAAAAATATATTGACTCGAATCAAACATCGCATAAAAACTTTAAAAGGTAAATGTATACCCTTCACTTTGGTTATTTCAAACTGCCACATTACACATTCTTGTAATTGTTGCGAATTTTTGAACATAAAAATTCTCTTAAAGTGGCCAAAACCGGGGCTCCTGCCCTACTTCTGAATTTCCAAAATATTTTCATATACTAGGTAAAATACGTAAATGTGGATAAAGTTACTAACTAAGTAAAAAAAATAAGTTTCTAGAAAACAAAAAGATGGAAAACGAAACAGCATTTTAAATTTCGACCAACCATTTTCGAACAAATGAAATTCGGGCAAACAAGTTTCGGTGTAAAGATACGTAACCATTCAACACAACTCCTCTTGTCTGGCAGGCGACCGTCTCCTGGTTATTGCATATATTACAAAATACTTCAATATATAAATAGCTTCACTTTATTGTTAGTTTTGATTTAATCTCCGTTTATTTTTGACTAATATTAAGTTAAGAATAAAAATGTAATGTAGCTTCCTACCTATAAAGCTAATATTATACCTATTTTCTATTAAATTTATTCTATTAAGTAAAATAAAATATTGTAAATAATCAGTTAGATGTCCAATAGGCAGAATATAAACAAAGTGTCGCCCCTGCGTAGTAATGTCATATTCTATGACGCGGTTGGGGGCGGGGCCAGGGAGGGGCGCGCCCCGCACGGCCGAACGCGGCGCCAAAATTTGAAGGCGCTGTCATTTCTATACGTAGTAATATTATTTCGATGGTATATTACGATTATTTTATAGAAATATTCGATGCTAGTTATGGCATAAATATCTAGAAAACAAGAAAAATATATCAATGTTCCTGTAAGTGGTTCACAGAGTTAGTAATAAAATTAAATGTGTCGGGGACATAAGAAATGACCTACATTGCCACTTTACGTGGAAATTCCCGTATCTACTTAGATGTACAACCTCAGTAATTTTACAAGATATTTCACTTACTCCCTTGATAGCCTGCTGACTATGTTTACATCCCCTTTCCTCCTTCTCAAAGTATAAAAAGAACGTTAAAGAGAATCAAGATCCATTACTGCGCTTATTTTCTGATAAGAAATACTTTTACTATTTAAATATTTATAAAAAGATACAATGCTCAACAAATCCATATTATTTTGTTTAAGTCAAATTTTAATAATCGTACTAAACTGTTCCGCCGATGAAACTTGTGAATCGGTACCTACCGAAATTCATGTTACTAAAGGTGAGCAATGAAAAATTTATTAATTATTTAACACTCACAGTACTTTTTATTACCTACTTTATATTAATTTAATTTCTTTTTATAGAACAATATGACGACATGGGGCGATTATTAAGGTCGTGCAGTGGAGAAGTTACTCTAAATAAATGTGAAGGGATATGTACAAGCAAAGTTCAGCCATCTGTTGTGACATCAACTGGATTTCTAAAGGTATAATCACTAAATTATTAACAGAGTTTAAGTTTTCTACTCCGTCCAGAATGATTGTAAGTAAAATGTTGGTAAATGGTATGGTTGGCATACATTAAAATTAACGACA
The DNA here is from genome assembly GCA_905163395.2 of Endotricha flammealis. Classification (NCBI taxonomy): domain Eukaryota; kingdom Metazoa; phylum Arthropoda; class Insecta; order Lepidoptera; family Pyralidae; genus Endotricha; species Endotricha flammealis. The sequence continues at coordinate 6,806,341 of LR990863.1, read as the reverse complement.
GGTATGGTTGTATTCAAGGAGATACGGAATTTTTACTGGTTTGGTTAGTTTATAGTTTGGTTTTGTTTATGGTTGGTATCTAACAGTTGTAAATAAAAATAAAAAATCTTTATCTTAATTCAACAGGAATGCTTCTGCTGTCGAGAAAACTTTTTACGTGAACGTACAGTTACACTCACGCACTGTTATGATCCAGATGGTCTTAGATTAGAAGACGAAGAAAATTCTATTATGGAAGTCCGTCTCAGAGAACCAGAAAACTGCAAATGCTACAAATGTGGTGACTTTAGTCGTTAGCTTAAAATTTCTAATCTGGCTGGAGACAAAAATGTTGCGCTTAAATTATTTTTAGATACATTAATTTAAATACTTACCTATAAGAAAGATTGGTCAAGGGCTAGGCAAAAATTGTCTGTATTAAATCTAAGTATATTATAAAATGTATTTGCTTGTAATATGAATTAGAAAATAAAAGCTATTTTATTTATTTAAAGACTTTATTTTTATTTAGTTCAGGTACCGTTACTTGTGATATTTCCATCGTTAGGTACTTACAAAAAAACAGGTTATGTGCAATGTCGGGCCATGCACAGTGTAGGGTTCCGTATTTGATGTGCTTTGCTTGCTTGCAAATGAGTCTAATATCACACTTAAAAAATAAAAATAAAAATTCTTTTATGTAAACTTGCAAATCTATCACATTTGCAAGTTGTCATAAAAGTTTATTTTTTAAGTTCGTCAGCTATTACTCGGTAACAAGCAAGTAGAACCTACTCAACCTCAACCGTAGTAGTTTTCATTGAAGGTTCAGCTCAGCATATAGACTACTATCATGATTTTTTCAAATTTCTAAACACAAGACTTTCGGAGATAGAGGAGGGGGGGGGGGGGGGACCACTCGGCAAAACGAAAATTGACACGATAAATATGAATAATTCCGAAACAGATCATTGTATCAAAAAATGATTTTCCCACAGCCGCAATGTTTTCAAGAGACCTATCTAACGTACTCAACAACAAAAACATTTCCACTTTAAATGAAGGAGAGGCACCCAAAAAAAATGATTTTCAAATTTTGTTCCTGCACTTGGTTAGCATTGTTAATATGTGAATACAGATGTATACATACCAAATTACAGCTTTCTAGCATTAAGCGTCTAGGCGCTAAACCGCGGACAGACGGCCAGACAGACGGACATGACGAAACTATAAGGGTTCCTTGTAGTTTACTACGGAACCCTAAAAAATGAATAGGGAAGGAAAACTGTTAAATTCTTTTAAATAATAACGATAGGTACAATATTTTCACACATGTCACTAAGGTTTGTATTGCATTCTGATGGGGCATGGCAGGCGCTAAAAACCTAGGAAGATTAGACATCGTTCAGGAAAGCATTTGAATCACTCATAACGCGCAGTGAAATCGGAATAGTTAATTCCGATTTCGATTCCGATTACTTGGTGCAAATTTGTTTTCGTGGTTTGGTTTGTCAATAAATATTACAACTGCCTATCACACAAAATGTCAACTACTACCTGACATAGAAGAAGTAATTATGTAATAAATAATGCCTCGAGACTAAAAAGATACAGCCCGAAAAGCCCTCATTTTGCGTATGAAATCTACTTGATGAGACATAACATACGAAGTTTATTTTCCTTTGATTTTCTAACAAGTAACAAACAACCTAACCTAGCGCTATTTCATCACAACATGGAAGTAGGTAATAAGTACTAGCGGTTGTACTTATTACTTCCATGCATCACAACTATGTTTACTTACCTACTCCATTGATACACTTCCGGACACATGAATCGAGCCACCCTACATTTTTATGTGTAACTAGAGAAACCCGCGCAACTTCGTTTGCGTTTATCCCGCTTTCCCGTGGGAATTTAAAAAAAATCCTTTCTTATCGGTTGCCTTCATCATACACCATACTTTTCAGAACACACTCAAGTTTCATATTTATAGATTATTTTTCTATTTTATTCTCTTACAACCTTTGGAGTGGGCGTTTATGAAATAGGCTAGCCCGATCGGTGCACCTCTTACAGAATATTGACGTGAAGCAGCAATGCGTTTCGTTCGGTGAGTGAAATATCCGAATCTAACTCCTTTCTTATAACTATTTCTCGCTAAATCCTGTGTTTACCTGTTATAGGTCGGCAACGGTTTAGGGACCCTAGAATCTTTGTGCTCCATAGTCGACGGTAATCACCTAACATCAAACGATCCATATTCCCGAGCTTGTTTTCCAACCATTTCCGTAAAAAAAATTTATAGGTATTTCGGTATTTCAATACCTACAACCTCAGCCTACAACCATCCCTACAACAACACTACGAAATATTAGAGCGAGTCGACGTAATGAGATTTCCTATAAGTGAGAAAGAGACAATATCAATATGCCATTTAACCATTAACCAATTTAACTTGAACCCTGTCAGATATTATAAAATTTAATTACTTACTGCTTATTACCGATGAATATGATTCAGTCCGCTAGGATGTAGTTAGAATTTTAGCGGTTTTTCCGAGATCACGAACAGAATAAATAGTACGACGACATTATGAAATAATTTTGTTGGAATATTCACAATTTACAAAAATATTACATGACAGATGACACACTTCACTTCACGGATATGTCAAAATGAAATGTAAATTGAAATCATTAAAGCACTAAAGAGTGTGAGTATTAATATCAACTCGAAGAAAATTACCCCCAAAATGCATTTTTTTCAAGAATTTCAATAAAATAAGAATCACATCTTCCATCAATTCTCTTAAACAATTTTTATGCCAAATTTGAAGTAGATTGGACCAAGCAATCAAGTTGTCCCATAGTAACTTTGCCCCCCTTTTTTACCCCCTTAGAGTTAGAATTTCGAAAAATCCTTTCTTATCGGACGCCTACGTGATACAAACAATCCACCCTCCAAGTTTCAGATTTTTACGATGAGCGGTTTAGGCTGTGCGTTGATTCTCAGTCAGTCAGTCAGTCAGTCAGTCAGGACAAAGCATTTTATATTTATAGATGACATAGAACATAAAAATATTCTTAGGTTAATCAAAAAGTTTTTATGCAGTTTTGATGCTGGTATATTCATAATGATTTTGAAGGGCTGTTGTTCCAATTTCGAATTTATCAAATGGAAAAACGAAACAAAATCCAAATTAGTGCATTCTTTTGAAAAGAAAAGTTAATGTAAACTAACATAATTTTTTTATTTAACTCCATAATTTTGAATTCACCGTAATTGTTTTGAAATTAAGACATCGTAAACATGTTTTTTTTTTAATTTGAGCCATTTAAATGTTAAAATTATGGATAAACCGCCTCTTCTAGCCGCGCAAGCTGTGGCGCTTCTACAGTCGGGCCGAAGTCAGCGCGATGTAGCATCACAGCTTGCTTTAAGCCGTTCTGCTGTGCAAAGGGTATACCATCGATACCTCTACACTGGTGGATACGTGCGCCGTCCAGGAAGACCGCGATTTCGGGTAACTTCAGAAAGACAGGATCGATTTATAGCGACAACCAGTTTACGATATCGTCACCTCACCTCTGTACAGATCCAAGAACAGCTTCGAGATTTTCATGGAGTGTTTGTTACCGCGCTAACAATTAGACGAAGACTTAAAGAACGTGGTCTGAGCCCACATAAGCCAGCCAACGGGCCGAAACTGACAAGAGCTCACCGAATGGCGCGCTTACAGTTTGCACGCGAACATTTGCATTGGACTCAACGCCAATGAAGCAAGGTACTCTTTACTGATGAGACTAAGATTATGCTTTATGGTAATGATGGAAGGAGGAAGGTCTACCGAAGGCGGGGAGAGCGCTTTGTTCAGTGTTGTATTGAAGAGAGAGTGAGTTATGGCGGGAGCTCGTGGATAGTCTGGGGAGGAATATCTGCCGATGGTAAAACTGGGCTAGAGGTTGTGACAGGACCACGTCTACCAACACTAAATGCCCGTCGATACATTAACCATTGCCTAGAGACTCATGTAATGCCATATACTGGATTTGTAGGCCAAGGCTTCATCTTTATGCATGATAATGCAAGAGCGCACACTGCAGGAATCGTCAGGGCATACCTTCATGATGTTGGAATCACGACAATGGAATGGCCAGCAAGGAGCCCTGATATGAATCCCATCGAACGTCTATGGGACGAATTAAAGAGGCGTGTTCGAGCTCACCAACCAGCACCACAAACTTTGGAAGAGCTGAGAGTTGCCATCGAGGAGGAATGGGAGAACATTCCACAACCCTTCATAATGACGTTGATTAACTCCATGCCAAATCGCATGACTGCAATCATAAACTCTCTCGGAGGCAATACAAGTTACTGAATATATTTTTTTTCCAATAATTCCTTTTTTTTTTTTCAAAAATTCAACCCGAGTCTTGTCTTTGAGAAAGGTTATACTGGACAAGTTTCACTTAAAATTTTAATTTTATCAAGTTATTGAAATTTAAATTTGGAATTAAGTATACCTTATTAATGTAAAGTGTACCAGCTTCCAAATTGCATAAAAACTTTTTCGTTGATCATATACTTTTGTTAAGTTACCAGCAATCAAAGTTGAAAATGCTGGGTGGCTCGATTCAAGTGTCCGGAAGTGTATTTTATAAAACCGTTAGACAAAAGAAATAGTTATTTGTTATGCAAGGCTGCAAAGTTGTTTTTTGGCGCGAGTACTTATATTGAAACCCGAGCTAGCGAAGGATTCTAGGATTGAACCACGAGCGAAGCAAGTGGTTCAAATATAGAATCCTGAGCGTAGCGAGGGTTTCAAAGGTACGAGACGCAGAATAACTTTGCTGCCGAGCGAAACACACAACTTTTCATCTCACTACAGCGAGGAAAATGCTTGGTGCAAGAAAAACGCAAATAATATATTAAATAATTGTTAATTTTTTTTATGCGGTGTCGTGCTGGCCAGTTCGATTATTTTAAAGATAAGGTTGGCACACTGGCATGAAATAAGTATTAAATGCATTTTCAGAGGATTGACGGTATAAAAAATTATATACTACATTTACACTCTCGCCTCGTACCTCGTCTCGTGCTTCGTCTCGCGCCTCGCGTGATCGATGGTTTTTGAGTTGTCTGTTCACACTCTCGTGTTGTGTTCGAGTTAGCCAGAATGGAGGACGTCGAAGTGTTAGCGGCAACATAGTCTTTTTTAACGAACGAAGCGAGAGGGCGAGTGTGAACACCGCGCTCGCATCCCACGCGAACCCCTTTGACTCGTGCCTAAAAAACCGCTCCGGACGCGAGCGCTGCGAGGCGCGAGGCGAGGCGCGAGGCGAGCCGCGAGTGCGCGTTTACATTCGCGTCTATAGAATAGAAAGGTTCGAATTTTAAAAATTCTTTCCACGCTAGGGCACAAAATTCACTTTTGCGCTCAGATTTCGAATGACAAACAGATTCTTTCCGAGCTTGTGAGGTGAAAATAATATTTCGAGTTACCTGTATCATTCTAATATTATAAATGAGAAAGTGAGTTAGTTTGTTTATTTGTTTGTTATTCCTTCACGGCTTAATCAGCCGATCATTACGAAAATTTGTGTATACCTATATTGTCAGGCATAGGCTTTTTATCCCGTGAAAGTATGTCATTCCAATGGCAAAATATTTTTCACCTCACAAGCTCGGAAACAATCTGTCATTCGAAATCTGAGCGCAAAAGTACATTTTGTGCCCTAGCGTGAAAACAAGTTTTAAAATTCGAAACTTTCCATTATATAATTTTTTATACCGCCAGTCCTCTGAAAATGCATTAATACTTATTTCATGCCAGTGCGCCAACCTTATTTTTAGAATAATCGAACTGGCCAGCACGACACCTCATGAAAAAAAATTAAACACTTATTTATTATATTATTTGCGCCCAGCATTTTCCTCGCTGTAGTGAAGTGAAAAGTTGTATGTTTCGCTCGGCAGCAAAGTTATTCTGCGTCTCGTACCTTTGAAACCCTCGCTACGCTTAGGATTCTATATTTGAACCACTCGCTTCGCTCGTGGTTCCATCCAAGAATCCTTCGCTAGCTCAGGTTTCAATATAGCCAAGTACTCGCGCCAAACAACAACTTTGCAGCCTTGCATAACAAATAACTATTTTCTACTATAGAGGGTGCTGTATCGGCCAACAGATGGCGCCACAAGTCGCGGCATGGGTTGTTTTGTTGTCAAACGAGATCTATGTCATAAAATTAACCGCGAATGAAGCCGCACGGAAAAGCTAGTCATATATACTAATATTATAAATGAGAAAGTGAGTTTGTTTGTTTGTTATTACTTCACCGCTTGATTAATCAGCCGATCATTATGAAAATTTGTATATATATTGTCAGGGGTACAGAGCCCAACATAGACTACTTTTTGTCCCGTGAAAGTATGTCATTCCAATGGGAAAATATTTTTCACCTCACAAGCTCGGAAAGAATCTGTTTGTCATTCGAAATCTGAGCGCAAAAGTGCATTTTGTGCCCTAGCGTGGAAAGTATTTTTAAAATTCGAACCTTTCTATTCTTTAATTTTTTATACCGCCGCCAGTCCTCTGAAAATGCATTAATACTTATTTCATGCCAGTGCGCTAACCTTATTTTTAGAATAATCGAACTGGCCAGCACGACACCGCATGAAAAAAAATAAACACTTATTTAATATATTATTTGCGTTTTTCTTGCACCTAGGATTTTCCTTGCTGTAGTGAGGTGAAAAATTTTGTGTTTCGCTCGGCAGCAAAGTTATTCTGCGTCTCGTACCTTTGAAACCCTCGCTATGCTCAGGATTCTACATTTGAACCACTCGCTTCGCTCGTGGTTCAATCCTAGAATCCTTCGCTAGCTCAGGTTTCAATTTAAGTACTCGCGCCAAAAAACAACTTTGCAGCCTTGCATAACAAATAACTATTATCTACTATAGAGGGCGCTGTATGGAATGGGCTATCGGCCAACAGATGGCACCACAAATCCCGCTATGGGTTGTTTTGTTGTCAAACGAGATCAATGTCATAGTCATAAAATTAACCGCGAGCGAAGCTGCGGGGAAAAGATAGTTGTTTATAATTGCAATAAATAAATCTACACATCAAATAGTTTTACTATACAGTCACAGTCCCCAGTCGCCCATCATAATATTTTTTTTTTCCTTTGAGATGTGAAATTATTTTCTTTAAAATTATTAGTACATCTCTTTCTACCATGATCCCTCCCTACTATTTATATCCGGTAGATAGAGGTCATTCGCAACTAATTAGCCCCCATAATGGGGGGTCGAAATGAAGCGGTTTCCAAGGTTTTGGTATTTTAAGGATTTTTCGAAAATTTTTGACTTCCCGTATTAAATTCAGCTTTACTAAAACACCTCTTGTTTTTGGGCACTCAAGTGACATATTTCTGGAAGCTGATGAACTGGCAACTAGGAAATTTATGTGTAAAGTAGGTACACCTATACCACGAATGCCATGACATAACTCTTATTTTAAAAGCTTTTATTTAACTTGACCTGTATGTATGTATGTATGTATGTATGTATGTATGTATGAATGTATGTAAGGGCGGAATCTTGGAACGAAAATTTGAACCACTTCCCGAAGACCGATTGAGCTGAAATTTTGCTTAAAACTGTAGATCAGATGACAATACAATATTATGATAACAAAATTACGATACAGCCGTTTGTGTTCCGTTTTTCGTACAAAACAGTTCCGACCAAAAACCTATAGGGTACTTCCGGTTGTCCTAGAATCATGAAATTTGGCAAGAAGCGAGATGATGTAGTACAAGTACAGGAATAAATCTGAAAATCGTGAATTTGTAGTTACTTCTTCTTCTTTAAACAACCAGTATAATTTGACCCTACCCTTGGTACATTTTACATTGGTACATGGCTCTTTTTATACCGGTTATGAATTAAAATGTATTTTATCTATTACTAGCTTTTTCTCGCGGCTTCGCTCGCGGTAATTTTATGACATAGATCTCGTTTGACAACAAAACAACCCATAGCGCGACTTGTGGCGCCATCTGTTGGCCGATAGCATCCCATACAGCGCCCTTTATAGTAGAAAAAATATTTTCCCTTTGGATTGACATACTTTCACGGGTAAAAAGGTAGCCTATGTTGGGCTCTGTACCCCTGACATATACAAATTTTCATAATGATCAACTGATTAGTCAAGCCGTGAAGGAATAACAAACAAACAAACTCACTTTCTCATTTATAATATTAGTATATGACTAGTATGAGGAGCTCGATGGCGTCGCTGTGTGTCAGAGGAGCTCGATGGCGTCGCTGTGTGTCACACTCTAATAAGAACACACAAGTTAAGCGACGGCGACCCTAGCCAGCGTTTGGATGGGTTTCGTTATCTCGAGCTTCTTCGTGCTTCGGAGGGCACGTTAAGCCGTCGGTCCCGGCTGTTGTCGATAGATGACAGTCGTTAAGCCAAGTCGGTGGCCTTAGGGCGGTTTGAAAACACCGACCTCTGCCAATCCGCATTGGAGCAGCGTGGCAGAGTACGCTCTAATCACCTTCGATTGAAGGGAGACCTTAGACCAGCAGTGGGATGATTATGGGTTGATATGATGATGATGATGATGACTAGTATGATTATGGGAAGGAACCCTCACGCACGAGTTCTACTTGCCCTTGGTCGGTATTTTATTTTTGATGGGTACATAAACCCGTTTAGTTTGTCGCAGGGTGACTGTAGTAAAAATCAGGAAATTATATAGGTATTCAAATTGCTGGTGCTAGTTATAACAAATAAATTCATTAGACAAGTACCTACTCGACAATAGATGGCACTGCGAAACCTGTCCAGTGATAACTAAAAAGTAAAAAATAAATTATAAGTAAAAAAATATATTTAAAGACAAGCTTTTATTTAATTGCGCTAAAAAGAATAAAATAAACTTTTCTTTTAAAATTTTAACTATTAACTTATAACGTCATTACACAATTTATATGACATAAAAGCTTGTCGCGAGATTTACCTGTTTAGGAAAACATAATTATCGAACTAACATTTATTCGTACTACGAGTAAATGTTAGTAATTAAATCTCGCGACAAGCTTATATGTCATATAAATTGTGTAATGACGTTATAAGTTAATAGTTAAAATTTTAAAAGAAAAGTTTATTTTATTCTTTTTAGCGCAATTAAATAAAAGCTTGTCTTTAAATATATTTTTTTACTTATAATTTATTTAACACTTTATTTTTAAAATCATAGTGTCTAAGGCATTATCATCATTTCAAAGTTTTCAAACCTATAAAAATAAGTAAAATAAATATATTTATAGGACAAATCACACAGATTGAGCTAGCACCAAAGTAAGATCGAGGCTTGTGGTATGGGATACTAACTCAACGATACCTACTATATTTTATAACAAATATATCTATCTATAATCTATATAAAATCTATAATATAATAAAAGTGTAAAAAGAGTTTGTCTGTACATTGAATATATTTCCAAAAAAATTGTTTAGGGCGATGAAGAATAAGCAATAGAACAAGAATTTCGTAAAATTTTGTCCGTCTGTTTGTATGTTTGTATGTATGTTTGTACACGCTAATCTCAGAAACGGCTGAACCGATTTATTATTATTATTTAATTATAGACGAGCAGCATTATGCTGATGTGTCTATGTCACAGTGTTGAAAAAGTTCACTAGATAAGATAGTCACTTCACTAAGTTCCATGTAAATTAACTTCATTTATAACTGTGCTATTATATTTATTTAGTTTATGGTGTTGCTCTTAAGCCAATTGTCCAACCGGTTTTTAAACGCATTCACTGACACAGCTGACACCACGTCATCAGGTAGCCTATTCCATGCCTGTACGATTCTATTGCTGAGAAAGTGATACCCCAAGTTTGTGTTTGTAACAGTGCGACGTAATTGTATATCGTGTCTTCGTGATGAATGCGTGTCTACCTCTTTCGTGATAAAAATCTTATGAAGGTCTGGGAGGTTGTACTTATATGTAAAAATCTTATAGGTTTCTATCAGGTCTCCGCGAAGTCGCCTCTCCTTGAGGGTGGTCAGCCTTAAGACTCTTAATCTTTCCTCGTAGGGTTTCCGACGTAAGCTGTATGGGATCTTGGTGGCCCTTCTCTGCACACTCTCGAGCAGGTCAATATCTTTGACAAAGTATGGGTTCCAAATTTGGAATCCATACTCGAGCAATGGTCTTACATATGTTTTGTAGATCTTAACAAATACGTCTTCAGTGATGTGATAAAACGATCTCCGTATGACATACAAGAATGAGTTGGTTCTTTTAACAATACCATTGATATGCTCTGCCCATTTCAGATTTTTTGTAATAATTACACCAAGATCTTTCTGAGAGTCAACTGAGGGTATCATTGTGCCATCAATACTGTAGGATGCTAATGGATTATTAGCGCCTAGGTGCAACACAGAACATTTTGCCACATTTAGCTTCACCACCCATTGTTTGGTCCACTCCTGTAGTCTGTCCAGGTCCATTTGTAATTTCTGTGTTTGGGTCACTGGATTACCAAAGAATTTACCATCATCTGCAAAGAAGCAGGACTGAGACTCAATTAGTACGATTAGGTCAGTAACATAGATACCAAACAAGGTTGGCGAGAGAACTGATCCTTGTGGGACACCGCTAACGACATCTTTTGACTGCGACAGCGAAGAACCAACTCTCACCTGAAACGTTCTTCCTTGGAGATAGTCTTGTATCCAGTCAAGTAAACGACCACGAATGCCAAAATGCTCCAGTTTCAAAATCAGTCTACGATGAGGAACTTTATCAAATGCGCGCTCGAAATCTAGGTAGAGCACATCCATTGGATTACCACTGTCCACTTCCTTTGTCCAAGCATGTACACATGACAGCAAATTGGTTATCGTAGATCTTTTTTCCACAAATCCATGCTGCTGGACCGCAATTACATTTTCCCCGTTTAGAAATTTCTTCACCTGGTTACAGACAAGTCTCTCCATAACTTTACCCACAATACTAGTAAGGCTTATAGGTCTATACTTAGCGGGATCCGTTTTATCACCATTTTTATACACTGGGGTTACTATAGCATGTTTCCAATCAACTGGTAGGCATCCGGTTTCAAAGGAGATCCTCATCAACTCGGTAAGTATAGGAACAAGAGTCTTTGAGCATTTCTTCAGGATAATACCAGGTATGTCATCATGTCCAGATGCTGACGAAACGTTTATGTTTTTGTTGGATGCGGTTTTTGACTAATATGTGGCGATTTGCTCAACTTAACATTTAGTGTGTTTCTTTTCAAAATTCCCACGGGAATCCGAGATATACGCAAACGAAGTTGCGAGGGTATATCAACGCACAGCCCAAACCGCTGGGTCTAGAGATTCCAAATTTGGCATGTAGGTTCCTTACAACGTCTTGGGATGTACTAAGAAAGGATTTTTCAAAATTCCCACGGGAAAGCGAGATATACGCAAACGAAGTTGCGAGAGGACGCACAGCCCAAACCGTTGGGTCTAGAGATGCCAAATTTGGCATGTAGGGTCATTATAAGGTCCGGACTGACCGGACCGGACCGGATCGGACCGGACCGGACCGGACCGAAACGAATCAGACCTGATCGGTCCCGAGTCCGTGCCGGACCGGGCCGAACGTGATCGGACCGGTTTTTTTTTTCTGAAGAAATATATGTTAATTGGTATGTAGGTACCATAACAGGACCGGACCGACCGGACCGGAGCGGACCGACTGGACCTGATCGGACCGGACTATCACTACAGGCTATAACTCGGGGCTGGCTGGGTTGCCCTTATGCCGCTGTATATATACACCGGTATCGGGGGAGCACAGACCGCCAGGCACTTCTTCTCATGCAACCGAGCGGGTGGGCAGGTTGCGGATAGCCCAACTCTGGCTGTGGGGCCGACCAACTTTAGGTCGACCCCACAGCGAGAGCGTCCCGTAAGGGATCCCGGACAAGAGAAGTGCCCGAAGGCCAAATCCAAGCCCTAGGGTAACCCATACCTTTATCCTTTTGTTCCAACGAGGAGGGGTGACCTCGTCCATCAAAAACAGCCCACCAACCACCATGATGAAGCACTTTGAAAAATCAAATCCCCAGGTGGGTCCCGGCCAAGCCGGGGAATCCCATTTATTTATTTATTTATTTAACAAACACATGAATTTACAGCTAAAACCAAAACATCCATGCGTTAATACAAAATAGAAAAAACAAAACAAAATATGCTCCCTTAAATATTAATGCGGTTACAAAGAAAAACAAAAAAAAAACAATAAACAAACAAAGCAATGTCCCATACTGAATTACGAGTATGTTATATGCGACATTGCTGAGTTTAAATACAAACTAAGGCTATCTACAAATACGTCGGCGTTCGGACATTTCTGGTGAATAATATTTAATATATTAATCACGCGTTCTGTAGGGGCATGCTGCGCCCGACACGTGCGTGCCGGCGTGATGCCCCTGAACAGTCGCGGTCTACAACGCACTCCTTCAGCTCCATGATTCCTCATGGGCACAATGAGACCAATTCGCTCCAAAGTCATTGGATTATCAATTTTATTCCGTAGTAACTGATAATAGTGCACTACCTGCAAAATAACGCGCCTAAGCTCTAGGGTTTGGAAACCCACCATGCCCCCTATAAAGAGGGATGGGTACAGAAACGGATAGTACCCATATTTACGTTTGTATAAAGTACGAGCAAACTTCTTCTGTATCTTTTCAATAAGTAATATATATTTTTTCTCGTATGGACTCCAAACAACAGTACCATACTCTAATCCACTGCGCACAAAAGCATTATTCAGTAATACTGCAATTCTCGTAGTAGAGAACTGCGGAGAGACTCTCATAATAAATCCAAGAGCCCTGCTCGCACGATTACAGATTTTCTTTACATGCTCGTGGAAATCCATTCTTGGGGTCATCGTTACTCCTAAGTCCCGTATTTCATCGACTCTTTCCAACGATTCCCCAAAAAGTAAATAAGAATGCTCAACAGGGTGTCTAGATCGTGTAAAAGTTATCGATTTACATTTAGATGAGTTTAAGTTCAACCTGTTGGACACTCCCCACTGCACAACGGCGTCTATGTCTTGCTGCAGCAACTCGCAATCAGCAGTTCCTCCAACACTAATAAATAACTTAACATCGTCAGCAAACATTAAGCACTTAGCATTGCTTATGACCCGAGGCAAGTCATTCACCATTATAAGAAATAATGTTGGACCGAGCGTACTTCCCTGACTTACTCCTGAAGGGGTATAATACGGTTCAGATTCATAGCCCTCTAGACGTACATACTGTTGTCTGTTCGTCAGGTAGTCACAGAAAAATCCAAGGAAGCCAGGTGCGAAGCCAATGCCAGCAATCTTATTCAAAAGTACATCATTGTCGACCACATCAAAAGCTTTCTGGAAGTCTAGATATATCGCATCCACTTGACGATGAGCGTCCAATTCAGTGTTTATATAATCAGTATAGTTGATAAGGTTCGTGACTGTTGATCGCGCCCGACGAAAACCGTGCTGACTATCGTCAATCCAGACCTCAATCTGCTGTCTGATGAGGTGGTCGATGCAGATTTCAAACAATTTACTAAAAGCTGATAACACAGCTATTGGCCTATGTAGTTTCACGTCACATTTAGATGGACCCTTAGGCACCGGGGTAACACGAGAAATTTTCCATTGCTGAGGATATTTACAAGTACTGAGAGAGATATTATATATATGCAATAGCGGTTGAGTTAATACTGATATACAGTCTTTAATTAAAAAGGAAGGAATACCATCTGGGCCAGTTGCAGCCCTACCTTTTAGCTTCTTGACAGCCTGGCGGAGCTGCTGACACGTAATAGATTCTACAGACACAGAGGCCGCTGGCGACGACGTCGCTGCCTCGGCACAGTGACGCTGCGCTACAGTCCTATCTAATTTCGGTATCTCTTTTTTGAATACAGAACTAAAATATTCAGCAAATGAGTCAGCCGCTTGTTGTCCACTGACAGTCTGGCCGTTATAAACATACTCCTTACATTGACCCCTATCGCTACGCTTATCCCTTATATAATTCCAAAAATGAATCGGATCGTAACTAATTTTGAGTTCTATTTTTGATATATAATTTTTATGCTCCTGTTTTATTAAGTTTTTAATTTGCCATCTATAATATTTAAATAATTCCTTATTAAACAACTTTCCTTCAGATTTAAACTTTTTTAAGTGAAAATATTTAAATTTAATGTTACGTATTATTTCTGAGGTATACCATTAGGGATATTTATATCGTCCGATGCCCCGATTATGCTTTTTAATTTGAACGTGGCGATTAATACAATTATTGAGGTTACTATAGAATAACTCAGTAGCTGTCTCAACATTTTCACTCTCCAGTACATCTACCCAGTCTATCTGCGCAATATCTGCATATAATGCACTAAAATCAGCACTATTGAAATTCCACTGCGTCTTAACTGGAGTAACATTTAATGGTCCATGATTAACCTGGCCATGTAGAGGGACTACTACTCCTCGTGGTAATTTTAGGGTTACAACTAATGGAGGATGATATAGGTCCGGCTGGACTAAAGGATCTATGTCCCCAGAAACATCTATGTTACACTCCCGTACCGCCGTATTCATTACATATATTATTATATTGTTTAATATTACATAATTCACAAAAAGTCGTAAACTGTAATTTGACATTCTGGCTACATGAGTTTAAATTAAAATCTCCAAGCAACAAACAATCTAAAAATGGGAACTTATTGATGCAATTCTCTATACAGTCTAGTACAGATATGTATTGGTTATCATTATAACCTGGTGGAATATAGATTACAATACATAAAAATTTTATGGTTTTCCAGGTAATTATGGCAAATATTAATTCCTTGTCTGGCGTAAGACCATCTATATCTGTGATTCGACGTAAATTGTATTCACCTCTGACGGCCAGCAACACGCCACCCCATCCAGTATCTCCAACTCTGTCTTGACGAAGGACAATATATTCTGGTGGAAACAACTCACCGTCAGTAACCGAGCTATTTAAAAATGTTTCGGTTAGGGCAACTATATCTGTTGTGCAAGTTCTTATGGCTATATTGAAACTTTCAGTTTTAGAACGCAAGCCCCTTACATTTTGATAAAAACATTGGATAAGTTTTGGCTTACTGTGTTTCTTTGACCTGGTATTCACTGCGCTTACGAAAAATCTGTTTCCATGGTTTTAGACAGATACCTTCCGCCCAATTTTGGGAGTTCATTACCAATTGGGCAACTTTCGATGGAACTCCTAGTTTAAACGAGGCATAATTACCTCGTGGTTTTAATACTTCCACAGTGCATACATCTAATTCACAGATGGTTTTTAAGTGTGCACGTATCTGTTCTACAGTAGTTCCTTGCCCAACATAAAATAAGTGTACATATTCCCATTTCTCAGAAGCTTCCAGTGGGGTTGTTCCCGGTCTTGCAGTACCACTAAGTACACCAGATCTAATACGTCGATGCTTAACGACTATCCACTCTGCTGCAGAAACATCATCGTTTTTATCCTGAGTAACCATAGGTGCCAAAACATCATGAGAAGTAGACGGCAAAGGTTCAGTGGGCTCTATTACATGCGCAGTATTCGGTTGCACTCCTTCGCTTACAGATGGATTCGTATTATTGACTTTTGTTAAGCGTTGAAAGAATTTAGGGTTTCGATTCTCCGTACGTCCCTGTCGCGCGTCAGGTTTAGCAACAGAGTTATCCTTGTGAATTTTGGGAGCATTGTCCTGTACACTATCCCTATCGACCGATTGTAGATGCGTTTTTTCTTTCTCCTCGTAACATCTGAGCCTGTCTTCGAGTATTGCATTGCGATTTACCACTTCTATTAGATTTACCATTAAATCCTGCATTTTGGTAAACATATTATCTTTTGTCAGCAATGCAAACTGCTCCGCAATTAAATTTTGGAGCACAGTGGGTATTTGCTCCTTAAACATGTTGAGCATCTCGGAACGAATGACTCCACGCAAGTCCGCGAGCGATAATTGTATATTTTGTAACTGCGGACTTGTTTGTGAAGATGGTGGCTTATTACGAAACGTTACATTTCTGAGATCTATTTCGTTATTATCAGTCGGTGAATCCAACACTTCAAATGCTTTATACTTATTTTTGCACTCCATACAAATCCAAGCCTTTTTCTGGTATGGTGGTAAAGTATTAAATATCTCTTCAGTAATATTGGCGCATAAAATATCATACTTCCGTTCACAAATAGAACAATAAATGCATTCCCCTGCAATATTTTTATCACACCCAGCACAGCTGTTTTTCTGCGATGACATTGTTTTATAAAATCTTAGGCAGGTAGATAAACGTGCTATCGGGCAATCGCGTAGGGCGACAGAGACGCACCTATACCGTAGACAGTAAGTGCGAGCACGATACACTGATGCGCTTGCGTTTCGATAACTCAATGCAATGTCCAATGCCACTTGTTCACTAATGTGTATTTTGCGAAAGTAATCACAGTTATTATAACACTTTTAATCACTTATTCAAACTTTGTATATTGTTATAATGTAATTTATAAACTTGACTTAATTATGATAATTTTTTTAAAAACAAATATTTTGTATTTCTTAGTAAAAACTCAGATTTAATACAGAGCGCATCAAAACAGTGTTGACTTGTCGAGCGCGCGAACCATAATGCCGACTCGTCGGTCAGTTCCCATCGTAATCTGGGGGGGAACACAAACGTGCTCTCTAGCGCTGCACCTTCTGTGCAGCAGGCTGCTTTAGCGCCCACGACTCTGGCTGTGACTCACGCGCCACTTGACACAGCAACGGCTGCGACCCACGCGCCATCCGACACAATAACGGCTGCGACGAACGCGCCAAGCACAACACGTGACAAACCATCCACGAGCGCCTGGCAACAGAGCATCGTCAGGAATAGCGTCACCAACAACCCGGACAATGACAAGAGCAACGCCCGACCAACAAGCATCGGCGACGAACTACGTGCGCTGGCGCTACAGCGCGCAAAGATCGACGCGAGGCTGAGGGACGCGGACACCGATCAGGAACGTACGGGGAAGGACGGCGGCCCTGGTTCCAGCTATATCTCGGCTGAGGAAGTACGCTTGCTCAAACAGAAGCGCGGAAAAATCCTAGCTCGAGAGAGAGAGCTCAGCAGCCGCATGCGTAAAACCCGCGAAGGCGAAAGCCAGCGCGAAGCGCAAGCGACAGCTGACAAGGGAGTACGCGACCAGCAGCGAGTACGCGAAGGGAGTACCCAGCGCGAAAAGCAGCCGGACGCGGAAACACGTGGGCCAAGATCAGTACGCGAAGGGGACACCCAGCGCGAAACGTCAAGGCCCACGACTGGACCAACCACGGCCGACACCCTAAACCGTGCCGTCACACACAACCGACCGAGGCAGAGGAAGAGGGGCAAGCGGGCTGGAGCCTCGCACAAGGCGGTCCTGGCCACCAACACCATGCCAAGCACCTCGGAACCGCAACCAGGGTCTAGTGGCCAGGGAGCGGTGAAGAGAGTGCGCCCGGATGATACAATCTCGCCGAGCACACCTCAGGGAGACCCCAAGCGTGCGAAGCTACAATCCGCTCAAGGGGAGCGGAGGACCTACGCGCGAGCCACGGCGGACATCCCGGCGCGGCTTGCCGTAGCAATCTGCTTCTCCCCCCCAGCCAGAGACATGACCACTGACGAAGCCGAGAACATCAAGATGAAACTTGAAGACCTCGTCATGGACACCGACCCCACTACACCACTCCCGGCCTTCCGCGGATACCCACGGATAGCGGACGGCACCGTGCAGATGTGGTGTGAGGACGAGAATGCCCTGACCTGGCTGACACAGAACGTGCCCAGAATTACGTTACCAAATACCGACATGACGCTGACGGTCATGAAACAGTCCGAGGTACCGACCCGTGTCCGAGCTGCGCTCTTCGTACCCAGGTACAATGGGGACATAGCGCGACTCCAGAGTGTTCTGAAACGTCAGAACACTTGGTACGACATAGGGAGATGGTCCTTGTACAGAGCGACATCCGTTGGTGGAGATAACCCTGGGACTTACCTGACCCTGGGCATCCCACCCGACGAAGTGGAGAAGGTTTTGGCGCGGGAGCGACGGGTATCGTACCTACTTGGGTCGATATACGTACGACTCCTCACCAGAACCCCACCAGCAGAAACCCAGATGGAAGGCCCCGACACAGGTACCACACAGGCGGCACAGACAGCATCGGACGAAATAACACACCTCGAGGAGGAAATGGCCAAAGCGGCGATGGCTGACGCGGAATCCCTTTCGCCCGCATCACCCGGGTGGACGGATCAGCTGCTCGCCTCGTCGCCGAACGACGATCGGCACGAGATGGAGATGGATGGAAGACTATCCGATGGATCAGTCTCCTCCTAACCTCACCCTCCGATCGTCGTCACCCACGCCAAGCCTCGAGGTCATACAGACAAACCTCCAGCACAGCCAGTGCGCCACGGCTAGCTTGCGCAAGGCCCTGGAGACGAGACCCCGAACTATTGCACTGATCCAAGAGCCGTGGATCAGAAACAACAAGATATGCGGCCTCGGTAACATAGGAGGTAAGCTAATTCTCGACACCCATAGCACAGACAAACCGCGCACCTGCGTGTATATACCCCACGACATACCGACCACAACACTCACCCAATTCTGTTCCAGAGACCTGACTGCAGTCAGGCTCCAGACCAGCGGGGACGCACCAGACATTGTACTGGCCTCGGTGTACATGCTAGGCGATGATGAAAGCTGCCCACCGAAGGAGATGACGGACCTGGTGCTCCACTGCGAGAGCGCAAACCTGGACCTCATCATCTGCACCGACGCGAACGCTCACCACCCGCTCTGGGGCAGCGACAAGCCAAATCACAGAGGAGAGGTATTATGCACATATTTATTTTCTACTAACCTTAACATTATAAACCGAGGTTCGGAACCCACTTGGGTTACGAGCCGGGGACAAACAGTAATCGACCTAACGCTAGCCACGGGAAAAGCGACAGACCTTATCACAAACTGGCGCGTAACCGATGAAGCTTCTTGCTCAGACCATAGAAGAATTCGTTTTACACTACTAGCAAACACAAAAAACCCTACACCAAGACGAAACCCGCGTCGCACACACATACCCGGGTACAAAAGCCTTCTAGCCCAACTATTAGGCAATCATCTAACACCCACAACTCTAACAGACCTCACACAACTTGAGTACACTGTAACCAAACTCTCGGAATACATAACTGAAGCATATCATGCGTGCTGCGAACTGAAGGTTCCACATACAAAAGGGAAAGGCTCCCCCTGGTGGAACTCTGAACTCAGCAAACTCAGACATGCATTACGCAAACAATTTAACAGAGCAAAGAACACAAGACTCACAGAAGATTGGGAACTATACAAGGAGACACAATACACTTTCAAAAAACAGATAAGAATCGCCAGGAGAGCTGCCTGGCGACAGTTCTGTGAAAACATCGAATCCCACAATGAAGCAGCCCGAGTAAAGAAGATCTTATCAACCGATAAGGATCGCACCCTTGGTACGCTGAGAAAACCCGACAACACATACACACAAACAGACCAAGAAATCAGCAAGGTCCTTCTGGAAACGCACTTCCCAGACTGTCACCTATCTGAGGACAAATCCTGGACTGAAGAAACCAAATGGACACCTACTAACAAAGACTGGTCGAGAGCCAGCACCATAGTTACGGAAGACCGCATAAAATGGGCAATTAAAACCTTCCAACCATATAAATCTGCAGGTCTGGACGGTATCATTCCAGCATTGCTGCAATGGGGAGTAGACCCCATAACGCCATGGCTGGTGGAGATATACAGATCATGCATAGCACACAGATACGTACCACGGGCGTGGCGTGAGGTAAAAGTTATTTTCATTCCTAAACCCGGCAAATCAGACTACACACAACCTAAATCATACAGACCTATAAGCCTGACATCATTTCTACTGAAGACACTAGAGAGACTATGTGACCGTTACATTCGAGACGGACCTCTCCGACAACACCCTCTACACAAACAACAACACGCCTACTCCACAGGTAAATCAACAGAATCAGCGCTACACAGCGTAGTATCTAAGATAGAATGTGCAGTAGACCACAAGTCCTCCTCATTGGCTGCTTTCATCGACATCGAAGGCGCCTTTGACAAAACCCTATTTCACAGTATCAGCATAGCCCTCGAGAAACACGGAGTAAACTCGACCCTACGCTGTTGGATCACCAACATGCTCAAGCAAAGAGCCGTACAGGTCACAGTGAATGACACTACAAGAGCCATTGTAGCGAAGGGCTGCCCCCAAGGAGGCGTCCTCTCGCCACTCCTATGGAACCTAGTGGTAGATAGCCTCATAAAACGTCTAAATGACAAGGGCTATTTCACCGTAGGGTACGCGGACGACATAACAATAATAATAAACGGCAACCACGAAAACACACTATGCAACCTCATGCGCCATGCTTTAAAAATAGTAGAGGACTGGTGCAAGGAATACAAACTTGCAGTAAATCCCACCAAAACCGAACTAATTCTCTTCACAAAAAAAAGAAGGATGGCACCGCTACAGCTACCACACTTCTTTGACACAACCCTAAGCCTTTCAACGGAAACCAAGTACCTGGGCATTTTCTTGGACAAACAGCTGAATTGGGCAAAACACACTGACTACATCACTACAAAAGCCAGTATATCCATGTGGCAATGTAGACAGCTACTAGGCAAAAACTGGGGTATCAGTCCAAAGATTACCCACTGGCTATACACCGCAATCATTAGACCAATTATCACTTATGGCTCTTTAGTATGGTGGCCCAGGACCAACTTGAGCACAGCCCAAAAAGACCTAGAAAAACTGCAACGTTTGGCCTGCGTAGCAATCACGAGCAGCATGAGAACAGCACCTACTGCTGCTCTACAGGCGATGCTGGGACTGCCACCCTTGCACTTAATCGTGCGAGAGGAAGCAACATTAGCAGCCTTCAGACTCAGCATAGCGGGCACCCTAGGCAAAGACTTCAGAATTAAACACATACGAATAAAAGAGGATGCCATCAAACAGCAACCCATGTTGCTATCACCCACTGATAAAATTCCAAAAACACACCGATTCTCCAAACACTACAAAGTACAACTAACCGAAGAACTGAACGATTATTCAGGCCTAAAAGAGCTCAGAATCTACACGGACGGATCAAAAACTGACTCTGGGACTGGAGTCGGAGTCCACTCAGATGAACTGAACATAAAAATATCAAAACCTCTTGGAATGTTCAACACCGTCTATCAAGCGGAATGTGTGGGCATTATCCAAGCAGCATACGCCCTTGAAGCCAGGAAGGTCACGGAAACACATATCCGCATACTTTCTGATAGCGCCTCAGTACTCCAATCTCTGAACAAAAATCATTTTGATTCAGGATTAATACTAGAATGTCACAACGCACTGGAACGCGTCGCGGCGACAAATCGCAATGCGCTAACACTTCAGTGGATAAAAGGACATAGTGGCTCACTAGGTAACGATGCAGCTGACGAACTGGCCAGAAGGGGATCTGACACGACAGTTCTCGGACCGGAGCCCATCGTGCCAATCCCATTCAATCAGCTACGCAGATGGTTACAAAACATCACATACACACAAGCTGAGAGATGGTGGACTACGGCACCAGGCTGCAGGCAATCCAAGGAGGCGATACCATCCCTGGATAACAAGCTGTCCAAGCGCCTTTTGCGCCTGGACAGGAGAAGCCTGCGCCTGGTAACAGGGACCATCACAGGACACTGCTCATTGAACAAACACTTTTACACAATAGGTATCACGGACAGCCCTCTATGCAGAGCATGCATGGAGACTGAAGAAACTGTGGCGCACGTGCTCCTGGAATGCACAGGCGTCACTCAAATCCGGAAAGAGACACTTGGGTCACCAATGTCTCTTGCGGACACACTGAGCAGTTTGGGAGGACTAATTCGCTTCTGGAGGGAGGTGGGCTGGATGGAATAACAGCCCCACGGCTCACGTACAATGGTCCAGTACAGGACTAAGTGCGGAAACCACACCCACTAGAGGGTTATGATGATGATGATGATAGTATAAAACAAAGTCGCTTTTTCTGTCCCTATGTCCCTTTGTATGCTTAAATCTTTAAAACTACGCAACGGATTTTGATGCGGTTTTCCCACGGGAAAGCGGGATACACGCAAACGAAGTTGCGCGGGTTTCGCTAGTATTATAATAAAAGTGTAAAAAAAGTTTGTCTGTACATCTATATTTATAAAAGAGAAAATCACTGACTGATTCATCACGAAATCTCCGAAACTACAAGTGCCAGGAGTCTCAAATTTTGCATGGGGGTTCCTTTTGGGGCGTAGGTGCTCACTAAGAAAGGATTTTTGGAAATTCATCCCCTAAGGGGGTAAAACGGGGGTGCAAAGTTAGTATGAAACTTTGCCGTTTTTGAAGTTATTCGAATGAAATTCAGCATGAAGGTTCTTTACTGAAAAGCATGAAACATGAGTAAAATATTTTTTTCAAAATTCATCCCTTAGGGGGTTAAACGGGGGTGCAAAGATAGTATGAAACTTTACCGTTTTTGAAGTTATTCGAATGAAATTCAGCATGAAGGTTCTTTACTGAAAAGCATGAAACATGAGTAAAATATTTTTTTCAAAATTCATCCCTTAGGGGGTTAAACGGGGGTGCAAAGATAGTATGAAACTTTACCGTTTTTGAAGTTATTCGAATGAAACTCAGCATGAAGGTTATTTATTGAAAGGCATGAAACACGAGTAAAATATTTTTCTCAAAAATCATCCCTTAAGGGCTTAAACGGGGTTGCAAAGTTAGTATGAAACTTTGCCGTTTTTGAAGCTATTCGAATGAAATTCAGCATGAAGGTTCTTTATTGAAAGGCATGAAACACGAGTAAAATATTTTCTCAAAAAACATCCCCTATGGGGTTAAACGAGGGCGCAAAGTTAGTATGAAACTTTGCCGTTTTTAAAGTTATTCAAATGAAATTCAGCATTAAGGTTCTTTACTGAAAAGCATGAAACATGAGTAAAAAATTTTTTTCTATATTTATCCCTTAGGGGGCTAAACGGGGGTGCAAAATTAGTATGAAACTTTGCCGTTTTTGAAGTTATTCGAATGAAACTCAGCATGAAGGTTATTTATTGAAAGGCATGAAACACGAGTAAAATATTTTTCTCAAAAATCATCCCTTAAGGGCTTAAACGGGGTTGCAAAGTTAGTATGGAACTTTGCCGTTTTTGAAGTTATTCGAATGAAATACACCACGAAGGTTCTTAATTGAAAGGTATGAAACAAGAGTAAAATATTTTTCTCAAAAATCATCCCTTAGGAGGTTAAACGGGGGTGCAATGTTAATATGAAATTTTGCCGTTTTTGAAGTTATTCGAATGAAATTCAGCATGAAGGTTTTTTATTGAAAGGCATGAAACACGAGTAAAATATTTTTGTCATAAATCATCTCTTAAGGGGTTAAACAGGGGTGCAAAGTTAGTATGACACTAGATGTGACTTTTTTTAAATTCCCACGAGAACAGGAATAATAAGACTACACGTGTTTTATGAGGTACGCTCAACTTAGAACGCTGAGATTTTGTATAGAGGTTCCTTTTATGATGTAGACAAGGATGAAGACGTATTTTTAAATTCGTTTTTTTTTATGAATTCTTTTTTTTTATTCCCACGGGAACGAACTTATTGGCATTTTCGCTTGAACACGCGGGGGGAGCCGCGGGTAACAGCTATTAAAATAATAAAACAACAGGATTTTGTACACAGTAGGTAGCCAAGATTAACAGCGGCGAGCAAATAGACAATGAGCAATGAAGAACACTGACGTCTCGGGGAAAACTACAGTAATAGGAGACTGTTAAATCCGTCTATACTACTTAATTAGTCACAAGTCCAATACCACGCGGGCGAAGCCGCGGGCACAGCTAGTTGAATATATTTCCAAAAAAAATTGTTTAGGGTGATGAAGAATAAGCAATAGAACAAGAATTAAAAAAAAAATTGTCCGTCTGTTTGTATGTTTATATGTATGTTTACACGCGAATCTCAGAAACGGCTAAACCGATTTGGATGCGGTTTTCACTAGTATGTAGCGATTTGCTCAACTTATCATTTAGTGTATGTTTCTTTTCCAAATTCCCACGGGAACGGGAATAACGGGACTGAACGTTTAAATCACTGACTACTGAAGGGATTATAATGAAATTTGGTTCACGAGTAGAATTTAATCTGGAGTAACACATAGGGTATTTTTATCCCGAAATTCCCAGAGGAACGGTAATAATGAGATTGAACGTGTAAATCACGGAATCATTACGTACTTAATTACTAAGAATTACTCGTACTAAGTTCGATAATTATGTTTTCTTATACAGGTAAATCTCGCGACAAGCTTTTATGTCATATAAATTGTGTAATGACGTTATAAGTTGATAGTTAAAATTTTAAAAGAAAAGTTTATTTTATTCTTTTTAGCGCAATTAAATGAAAGCTTGTTTTAAATATATTTTTTTTACTTTTAATTTTTATATATATAGATAAAAGCTTGTCGCAAGATTTAATTACTAACATTTACTCGTAGTACGAATAAATGTTAGTTCGATAATTATGTTTTCCTAAACAGGTAAATCTCGCGACAAGCTTTTATGTCATATAAATTGTGTAATGACGTTATAAGTTGATAGTTAAAATTTTAAAAGAAAAGTTTATTTTATTCTTTTTAGCGCAATTAAATAAAAGCTTGTTTTTAAATACATTTTTTTATTTTTTATTTATTTTTTACTTTTTAGTTATCACTGGACAGGTTTCGCAGACAAAAGACAAAAATCATGTCAAATGTCCATGTCGCGCCCGCTCCAGTCTCAGTTGGGAGCTCGATCCTCGAAGTTGTTGACGAGTATGTATACCTTGGACAAACAATCCAATTAGGTAGGTCCAACTTCGAGAAAGAGGTCAATCGACGAATCCGACTCGGCTGGGTAGCTTTCGGGAAATTACGGCATATCTTCTCGTCCAAAATTCCTCAATGCTTAAAACGAGAAACCTTCGAGCAATGTGTGTTACCAGTGATGACATATGGATCCGAGACGTGGTCGCTCACTATGGGCCTCATGAGAAGGCTCGCGGTCACTCAGCGAGCTATGGAGAGGGCTATGATCGGGGTTTCTCTACGAGATCGAATCAGGAATGAGGAGATCCGTAGCAGAACCAAAATAACCGACATAGCCAAACGGATCAGCAATCGGAAGTGGCAGTGGGCAGGGCACATAGCGCGCAGAACCGACGGCCGGTGGGGCAAGAGGGTTCTGGAATGGCGACCACGTACCGGAAAGCGCAGCGTAGGACGCCCACCTACAAGGTGGTCAGACGACCTAAAGAAAGTCGCAGGAAGCCGCTGGATGCAGGCCGCTGCCAGCAGGTCGCATTGGAGGCGTTTGGGGGAGGCCTATGTCCAGCAGTGGACTTCTTGTGGCTGAGATGATGATGATGAGGTTTCGCAGTGCCATCTATTGTCGAGGCGGTACTTGTCTAATGAATTTATTTGTTATAACTAGCACCAGCAATTTGAATACCTATATAATTTCCTGATTTTACTACAGTCACCCTGCGACAAACTAAACGGGTTTATGTACCCATCAAAAATAAAATACCGACCAAGGGCAAGTAGAACTCGCGCGTGAGGGTTCCTTCCTATAATCATTCTAGGCATCATCATCATCATCATCATATCAACCCATAATCATCCCACTGCTGGTCTCAGGTCTCCCTTCAATCGAAGGTGATTAGAGCGTACTCTGCCACGCTGCTCCAATGCGGATTGGCAGAGGTCGGTGTTTTCAAACCGCCCTAAGGCCACCGACTTGGCTTAACGACTGTCATCTATCGACAAAAGCCGGGACCGACGACGGCTTAACGTGCCCTCCGAAGCACGAAGAAGCTCGAGATAACGAAACCCATCTAAACGCTGGCTACCGTCGCCGTCGCTTAACTTGTGTGTTCATATTAGAGTGTGACACACAGCGACGCCATCGAGCTCCTCATACTAGTCATACTAATATTATAAATGAGAAAGTGAGTTTGTTTGTTTGTCATTCCTTCACAGCTTGACTAATCAGTTGATCATTATGAAAATTTGTAAATGTCAGGGGTACAGAGCCCAACATAGGCTACCTTTTTACCCGTGAAAGTATGTCAATTCAAAGGGAAAATATTTTTTCTACTTTATAGGGCGCTATATGGGATGCTATCGGCCAACAGATGGCACCACAAGTCGCGCTATGGGTTGTTTTGTTGTCAAACGAGATCTATGTCATAAAATTAACGCGAGCGAAGCCGCGAGGAAAAGCTAATAATAGATAAAATACATTTTAATTCCTAACCGGTATAAAAGAGCCATGTACCAATGTAAAATGTACCAAGGGTAGGGTCACATTATATTGGTTGTTTAAAGAAGAAGAAGTTACTACAAATTTACGAATTTCAGATTTATTCCTGTACTTGTACTACATCATCTTGCTTCTTGCCAAATTTCATGATTCTAGGACAACTGGAAGTACCCTATAGGTTTTTGGTCGGAACTGTTTTATACGAAAAACGGAACACAAACGGCTGTATCGTAATTTTGTTATCATAATATTGTATTGTCATCTGATCTACAGTTTTAAGTAAAATTTCAGCTAAATCGGTCTTCGGGAAGTGGTTCAAATTTTCGTTCCAAGATACCACCCTTACATACACTTCCGGACACTTAAATCGAGCGACCCAGCAGTTTCAACTTTGATTGCTGGTAACTTAACAAAAGTATATGATCAACGAAAAAGTTTTTATGCAATTTGGAAGCTGCTACACTTTACATTAATAAGGTATACTTAATTCCAAATTTAAATTTTAGTAACTTGATAAAATTACAATTTTAAGTGAAACTTGTCCAGTATAACCTTTCTCAAAGACAAGACTCGGGTTGAATTTTTGAAAAAAAAAGGAATTATTGAAAAAAAAAATTATTCAGTAACTTGTATTGCCTCCCAGAGCGTTTATGATTGCAGTCATGCGATTTGGCATGGAGTTAATCAACGTCATTATGAAGTGTTGTGGAATGTTCTCCCATTCCTCCTTGATGGCAACTCTCAGCTCTACCAAAGTTTGTGGTGCTGGTTGGTGAGCTCGAACACGCCTCTTTAATTCGTCCCATAGACGTTCGATGGGATTCATATCAGGGCTCCTTGCTGGCCATTCCATTGTCGTGATTCCAACATCATGAAGGTATGCCCTAACGATTCCTGCAGTGTGCGCTCTTGCATTATCATGCATAAAGATGAAGCCTTGGCCTACAAATCCAGCATATGGCATCACATGAGTCTCTAGGCAATGGTTAATGTATCGACGGGCATTTAGTGTTGGTAGACGTGGTCCTGTCACAACCTCTAGCCCAGTTTTACCATCGGCAGATATTCCTCCCCAGACTATCCACGAGCTCCCGCCATAACTCACTCTCTCTTCCATACAACACTGAACAAAGCGCTCTCCCAGCCTTCGGTAGACCTTCCTCCTTCCATCATTACCATAAAGCATAATCTTAGTCTCATCAGTAAAGAGTACCTTGCTCCATTGGCGTCGAGTCCAATGCAAATGTTCGCGTGCAAACTGTAAGCGCGCCATTCGGTGAGCTCTTGTCAGTTTCGGCCCGTTGGCTGGCTTATGTGGGCTCAGACCACGTTCTTTAAGTCTTCGTCTAATTGTTCGCGCGGAAACAGCCACTCCATGAAAGTCTCGAAGCTGTTCTTGGATCTGTACAGAGGTGAGGTGACGATTTCGTAAACTGGTTGTCGCGATAAATCGATCCTGTCTTTCTGAAGTTACCCGAAATCGCGGTCTTCCTGGACGGCGCACATATCCACCAGTGTCGAGGTATCGATGGTATACCCTTTGCACAGCAGAACGGCTTAAAGCAAGCTGTGATGCTACATCGCGCTGACTTCGGCCCGACTGTAGAAGCGCCACAGCTTGCGCGGCTAGAAGAGGCGGTGTATCCATAATTTTAACGTTTAAATGGCTCAAATTAAAAAAAGCAATAATTTTACGATGTCTTAATTTCAAAACAATTACGGTGAATTCAAAATTATGGAGTTAAATAAAAAAATTATGTTAATTTACATCAACTTTTCTTTTCAAAAGAATGCACTAATTTGGATTTTGTTTCGTTTTTCCATTTGTTAAATTCAAAATTGGAACAACAGCACTTCAAAATCATTATGAATATACCAGCATCAAAACTGCATAAAAACTTTTTGATTAACCTAAGAATATTTTTATGTTCTATGTCATTACACATAAAAATGTAGGGTGGCTCGATTCATGTGTCCGGAAGTGTACATACATACATACATACATACATACATACATACATACATACAGGTCAAGTTAAATAAAAGCTTTTAAAAAGGCTATAGTTGAGTTTCTTGCGGCACTTCTTCTCAACAGGCCATTCACGTCTGAAGTGCTAGTAGGATAAAAAAAAAATTGACGTGTAAAAGTATTTCTTGTAAATCTACTTGCAAAATAAATGATTTTGTAACATCACAAAATGCTACCAAAAGGAATCAACAGATGGCGTTGTACCCAACGTGAATCGCGCTATGGTTTCGTTTTTGGCTGCAGTAATAAGTGCGAACAATTTTTGATTTGGTGTCTTCTTAGGGTTTTCAAGTAGACTGCTCTCTAGTGTACTGGGTTTAGATTCCGGGCCATATATTGGGACTAAACCTAGCCACTAGAGAGGAAATCTATTTGAAAACTCGGAACGCGATTCCACGCCCGTGGGACACGGTCTAGCGCCTTACCACACCATCAGTTCATTCAATTTGTTAATAAGTTGTATTGTATATTACGCCTCGCCGTTTTAGTCTAATAAAGAGCCGTCCACACTGACACGGGAGTTGTTATTGTACGACACCGACACCACCCCACTACAATCTGGCGCACAACGCGGGCAACATCACTCCGGACCTACAACCGAAGTTCCTGGTGACGAGGTCAGGCCGTATAACAACTACTCCAGTGAAGACTCGACGTCCTAGCCAACGACGACAGAAAATGGCGATATCCGAGGAACAGTTCCGGCAACTACTTGACCATCAACGGCAACAGCAACAAGAGCTCCTTGCGGTACTGTGTGCGAGTCAAAGGCGAACTATCTCATCATGTTCCGCTTCATATGACGGCAAGAAGGACTCCAAGAGTGTAGAAGCTTTTGTCTCCGCTCTTAAAATATACATGTACACTGAGCGTATCCCAGAAGAGGAAGTATTAACAGGACTACCGCTACTGCTTAGTGGGGAAGTTGCTGAATGGTGGCAAGGCGTGAACGGCAACATTAAATCTTTTGCTGATTTTGAATCTGGTTTAAGAAATAACTTTGCACCACAGAAACCAGCTTATCTGTTGTACAATGAACTCAACACCATTAAGCAAGAACCAACAGAGCGGACAGAAACCTTTCTGGCTAAGAAGAGGATGCTGTTTTCCCTCCTTCCTGAGCCAAAACATAAAGAACCACAACAATTGGACATGATTTTTGGACTGCTCCGATTGGAAATACGTGATAAGATTCCGCGCAATTCAGTAGACTCGTTCGATAAGCTCATTGATTCTGCGCGTGGAGTGGAGAATATTATAAAGGAGAAGAATAACAATTCTAACGTAATAGGAGTTGGAAGAAATGATGGAATGGATGAAATGAATAACCCCAACTTAGCAAGTGTAGCTCCCCGGCGTGGAGGAAGAGTAAGATGCAATTTCTGTAAGAACCCTGGGCATACGGCAGATGTTTGCAGAAAAAGGTTAAAAGAAGAGAAAGATCAATATCAACCAATAGGACCAGCCGTTGCACACACGCAGGCACAAACTCAGGCTCCTTCTCCATCACAGCCAAGATTCTCTTGCTACGGCTGCGGCGCACCTGGCGTCGTACGATCCAACTGCCCTCAATGTGCAAGCAGAACTGCAGCAGTCATCAAAAGAGAAGATGTTGGCTTCTGCGCTGTAAACGTGGAGACTGGGGCAAGGCAGCGACCAATTGTCTTCGTTACTATTGACGGAATAAATGGCAGCGCATTCATAGACACATGTGCCAAAGCCAGTGTGGCATCGTATGATCTATATCAGTGGTTATTGAAACAAGGATGCAAGTTCCAGCAGCTACCCGTTTGTGTTACATTAGCTGATGGCGTCGAAAAGAGTAGAACTGTTCTGGCAGGAAATGTGGTGGTGACTATATGCGGACGACAGGTTCCGACCACGCTGATTGTCTTGCCAGAGGCCAGAGAAAATAAAACTTTACTCGGGGTAGGGTTTATTCAACAGGCTCACATGATATTAAACCACCCACAATACACATGGCAATTCATTGGTGAAGAAGAGAAAGTTTATGAACTTTATGAGGAGGATTTCGTAACTTTTACGGATACAACAACCAATAAAGAGAAGCCCACCATGACGAGCGCGGTGGCTCCCATCTCAATTGAAACTCCTGACTCCGTGAACTCTGAAGAAGCATTCGTCCCGCCCGAATATCAATGAAGAAACGTTTGTAATACCTACAGAAGGTAAAACAGATATGGAGTATTGTCTGCACCCAATTGCACCAAACACTCCAAAACGCGCAAAAACAACGTTTGATGGATATTCCCCGCAAATGGACTATATGTTTAGGGATGCACAGATGAATGTGCACATGTACGAGGGAAATCTCTCACCTGCCTCAAAGAATCTGTTTCCAGACGTCTAAAACCTAGGATTCAACTCCTTCAACATACATATCCCATCAAAATGGGTGCTAGCGCAGATGCTTTGGAAGCTGTTCTTATCCAGGGGGAGAGGGAAGACGAGCACACTGTGGAATACGAGAGACGCTTGCTCAAATCTGCAGAGACAAGTTTCTCTACGACTAAAATAAGATGCGAAACCAAACACAATGCAGCTACCTCGTCGGGACGCCTTCAGTAGCTGAGGGGGAGGCTGTAACATCACAAAATGCTACCAAAAGGAATCAACAGATGGCGTTGTACCCAACGTGAATCGCGCTATGGTTTCGTTTTTGGCTGCAGTAATAAGTGCGAACAATTTTTGATTTGGTGTCTTCTTAGGGTTTTCAAGTAGACTGCTCTCTAGTGTACTGGGTTTAGATTCCGGGCCATATATTGGGACTAAACCTAGCCACTAGAGGGAAAATCTATTTGAAAACTCGGAACGCGATTCCACGCCCGTGGGACACGGTCTAGCGCCTTACCACACCATCAGTTCATTCAATTTGTTAATAAGTTGTATTGTATATTACGCCTCGCCGTTTTAGTCTAATAAAGAGCCGTCCACACTGACACGGGAGTTGTTATTGTACGACACCGACACCACCCCACTACAATTTTATTTTTATTTTTTTAATGTCATGTAGGGTCCTTATAAGGACCGGACCGGAACGGATCAGCTAGGTTACTCTGCATATCAATCGCGATTTTAATTTCAATTCTGTATAATTTAAATTGCAAAATTAACAGCAAATCCTAATTCGTACCATTGAAATTTTATACTTTACTAACTTTTTGGTTTGCATACAATCAGATTTCATTTAGTTTAGTATTTAGTTAGCGCTATTTTAGCTCTAAAGAGTACTTAAAATTAACAATCCAATGGCGATCGTGCGGAATTATCTTCAAGAGTAAGGGGGCAGACCTGATCGGTCCGGAAGGAACCTCAGGAAGGAACCTCCGGAAAGAAGCGAAGCCCCGGGCAAAAGCTAGTCTATATTCTATCTATCTATCTATATATAATATAATAAAAGTGTAAAAAAAGTTTGTCTGTACATTGAACATATTTCCAAAAAAATTGTTTAGGGCGATGAAGTATAAGCAATAGAACAAGAATTTCGAAAAATTTTGTCCTTTTGTTTGTATGTTTGTTTGTGTGTTTGCACACGCTAATCTCAGAAACGGCTGAACCGATTTGGATGCGGTTTTCACTAATATGTAGCGATTTGCTCAACTTAACATTAAGTGTATGTTTCTTTTCAAAATTCCTACGGGAACGGGAATAACGGGACTAAACGTGTAAATCACTGACTACTGAATGGATTATAATGAAATTTGGTTCACGAGTAGAATTTAATCTGGAGTAACACATAGGGTAATTCTATCCCGAAATTCCCACAGGAACGGGAATAATGGGACTGAACGTGTATTACCCGGGACGCTCAATCTAGATAGCTGAAAGTTTCTATCTATACTAATATTATAAAGAGGTAAAGTTTGTGTATTTGTTAAATTGTAAGGGGTAATCTCGGGATCTACTGAACCGATTTTAAAAATTCTTTCACCAATAGAAAGCCACATTATTGCTGAGTGTCATAGGTTATATAAAAAACCAAAAAATAAAAAGGCTTTTAACATTATGCCCAACGAAGTGGGCACGGGTCAGCTAGTCATCTATATATATAAAAGGAGAAGCTGACTGACTAACTAAACTACAAGGGTAAGAAACTTGAAATTTTGTACAGGGGTTCCTTTTATAACGTAGGGAAGCACTAAGAAAGGATTTTTTAAACTTCACACGGGAAAGGGAGTAATACTACTGTAAGTGTTTTATCGCAGGCGCTCAACCTAGAAAGCTGATATTTTGTATAGAGGTTCTCTTTATGATGTTGACAAGGATACAGATAGGGTTTTGCGAAATTCCCACAGGAGAGGGAGTAGGTACTAGGACTGTAAGCGTATTATCGCAGGCGCTCAACCTAGAAAGCTGAAATTTTGTATAGAGGTTCCCTTTGTGATGTTGACAAGGATAAAGATGGGTTTTTATGAAATTCCCGCGGGAACGGTAGTTATAGAACTGTACGTGTCGTGTATTATTGCAGGCGCCAGAGTACGCATGAATACGCCATAGTACGCAAGAGTAAGCTAGAGTACGCCAGAGTACGCAAAAGTACACCACAGTACGCAAGAATACGCATGAGTACGCCACAGTACGCTAGAGTACGCCAGAGTACACAAGAGTACACCACAGCATGCAACAGTACGCCAGAATACGCAAGAGTACACCACAGCATGCAACAGTACGCCAGAGTACGCAAGAGTACGCAAGAGTACGCCAGAGTAAGCCATAGTACGCAAGAGTACGCGAGAGTACGAGTCTAAATCTATATATATAAAAGGAGAAGCTGACTGAATAACTGACTGACATATCAACGCACAGCCCAAACCGCTTTAATTCCCACGGGAACGGGACAAAAAGGACTGCACGTGTGTTATTGTAGGCGTTCAACCTAGAATGCCTAGATTTTGTATTAAGCTTCCCTTTATAAAGTAGACAAGGAAAAACGGGATCTTTTAAAAATCCAACAGGATTCGGAATAATAAGACTACACAGTCATGTATTATCGAGAGCGCTCAACCAAGAAAGCTGATTTTTATTTTTATTGAAATTCCCTTTATGATGTTGACAAGGATAAAGTCTGTTTTTTTTTAATTCCCACAACGAACTTATTGGCATTTCCGCTTGACCACGCGGGCGGAGCCGCGGGTAACAGCTATAAAGGAATAAATTGTTGTGTTCCTACGGTGAGTAGGGTCTCCAGAGCTTAGGGGGGGCTGGGGAGGTTGGGAGCGTTGGCAACACGTGAATGATACCCCCGGTATTGCAATGTTGCAAAAACCGGGAAATTAGTCACATCGCAATAGTGTTTTCGACAACCACGCGAACGAAGTCGCGGGCACAGCTAGTTTATTATATTAAACATTACAACAATAGACATTTAAATAGAAGAACCATTAGTGCGTGTAAGCTCTACGGGATCACAGTGTGGTTCTCATAAGAACAATTTCATTAAAAGAGTTTTGCTGTTCGTTATCAAACCTATCTATACATTTGCGATAGTCAATAGGGTATATAAAGGAAAGCATTTTTCTAAATCATCACACAAGTTTTTTAACCACAGAGTGTGAATAACCAACGCCGAAACTATTTGAATATGCATTCAATATGTTTAATATTTTGCTTACTTTTGTTAACCATGTGCCAAATTCAAGAAAAGTCAGTAAAAGCACTAGAGGTAAACCAACCTCCAGGTTAGTTGCTCCGCTTATTTTTTAATTCATAAAAAAAAATCTATCTAAATCTAAGACTCTCGTATAGAGGTGAGTTTACACAAAAATGTGAATTTGAAAATAGTAGATTTTACAACAAGTGCACAAAACGAATCATTTCTATCCGAGAAGGCTCGGGCTGATAGTAATGTCGAGGATAGAAATGGTTTTGTGGACGAGTTATAAACTCTGCTTTTCACTTCGATTGCGAGGAAATAAATAAATAAACGCACGAAAAACAAGACCTGTTTCCCGCCGCTTTTTTTTTTAAATCTTACGACATTGAAATTAGGCTTGGGTTGCAGACCTATACAGCCTACTATTAAATTAATTTTGTAATAAAATAATTTTCTTAAATTAATTAAATAACCTCGTACTTTAATTTAAATTTTAATATCTTTCATGACTTAAAAAACACATAAGGCAAATAAATTAAAGTAAATATTATAAAATAACAAATTCTATCTCTGAACTTTTTGTTGTGTTTGGCTGTATGGCTTATTTCCTTTGCCATAATATAGATACATTTATGAGTAGATACGTTTTTGCCCTTGTGCACAAAATTCGATTTTGTGCAGCCTATATCCTGCGCAAATAAGCATTTTCTGAGCATGAGAAGTGAAAAATATATATATTACAGGCATGGACTGCCAAATGACCCCTGTGATACACGTGTTGCAACATCCTGGATGTGTACCTAAAGCAATACCCTCATTTGCGTGCATTGGAAAATGCACAAGTTATGTTCAGGTGGGACCATTATTCATTTATTCATTTACAAATTAAATTTGTGTTTGAAATCATTTATATGTAGGTATTCATTAATTTTAAATATACATTTGTCAATAAAAATAAAAATAAAATACAAAACATATACATTCATTAATTATAAATATGCATCATTAATTTTAAATATACATTTGTCAATAAAAATAAAAATAAAATACAAAACATATACATTCATTAATTATAAATATGCATCCATTAACAAAAATAAATAATTTAAATTTAATTAAGACATAACAAAAAACAATAAATTCAGCACTCAATTCAAAATTCCTCCAGAGAATAACAACATTTTTCCACAAGAAGAGCTCTCAATTTTCCATTAAAAGTTTTGCAACAACGAATGGTTTTTAATTCTATAGGCAGCCTATTAAATAAAGTCAGAGTTTGGTGGCGCACGCATTGCTTCGTCACCGTCAGTTTTGGTTGGGTGAATACTTTTATGTCTTTCCGTCTAGTTGATTCCCTTTTTAGCATTTCTTCTTCAGTTTCATAAAGATACCTTTGCTTATGGAAATTATTTAAGAGCACCAAGACGTATAAACTGGGTACCGTTAGGATCTTCATATTTTTGAAATGTGGAGCACATGACTCCCAAGGTGGTATTCTTACAATAGCACGTATTGCTCTTTTTTGGGCCACAAAAGCTTTATATGAATTATATTTGTAGCCATTTCCCCAAAAAGCAATACTATACCTTAATTTCGATTCAATTAAAGCATGATACACTGTCCTAAGCTGCTCCACGGTTAATTCGTCTCTAAGACTCCGAAGCGCGTAGCAAGAAGAGCTTATTGAGTCTTCAATTTCTTTTAGCTCCGATCTCCAGTTTAAATTCTCATCTATACTGACACCTAAAAATTTTACTTCAGTTACACAAGAAATATCATTATTCAACAATTTCACAGAAATGTTACTCCTATTACGTGACGTAGTCTTAAAAAGAATAACATTACTCTTATCTGTGTTTAGCTGTAGATTGTTAATGGAAAACCAATTATGAAAAACTGCTAGGGTATCATTTCCCATTCTTTCTAATTCTTCTAAATTACGTCCGGTTAAAATGGCATTTGTATCGTCTGCAAATAATATTAAATTAATGTTTGAAATTTCCTTATACATGTAATTAATTATGTCATTGATAAAAATTATGAAAAAAAAAACCTACAATATAATTTATTTGACTACACTGTGCAGTTGAGTTGTCTTATTGGACGTTCAAATAAAAGCCACTGAATCATTTTAGGTTTCCGGAAGTAAAATCTGGCAGATGGAACGTACTTGTAATTGCTGCCAAGAATCAGGTGAAAGAGAAGCGTCAGTAATTTTATCGTGTCCAAAAGCTAAAAACGAAGAAAAGCGTTTTCGAAAGGTATTTTATTGTTCATATTAATTTTATGCTTTGACATACCAGTCATTTACTTTCTTCTTAATAATTTTAAGTACGTACTGTAATTTTGAAAAAAAAACGTAGGTAATTTTAATCGTTGAGTATGTCTTATCCATACTAAGCTAGTGTTCACCCATGACGATGATTTTAAAATTAAAATTATTTTCAGGTTACTACTAAAGCTCCTCTGGAATGCATGTGTCGTCCTTGTGGAAGCATTGAAGAAAGTGCAATAATCCCTCAAGAAATAGCAGGTTATTCTGAAGAAGGGCCACTTCATAATCAATTCAGAAAAACATTTTAAAATGTGTAAAGAAAACCTTTGTTGGCGAAATATGTATTGTTGCTTATAACAAAAATGGATACCAGTAATCTATAATATTATAGTAAATTGTTTTAAAGAAAAATGCATGAGAAAATGTAATAAAAATAACCCTTGACCAATATTTTCGTTCCTCTTTTTTATATGGTAACTTGGTAACCTTATTTTTTACAAAATGATGATGATTTTTATTCCGTAAGTTTCTGAACGAATCTGTCAATGTCAACGCGGTTTTAAATAAAATTTCTAAACGAAAGCGTTTCAGTTTGTTTTGCATTTGTTGAGTTTTGTCTAGCTAAAATTTCGCAAATTTTACTACAAAGATCTCTATTAGAACAATAAAAATGAGCCGCCGTAAACGTACTAAGGTAATTCAAACACTATTTCTTAATAAATCGCCTCTTCTTTTTAAATAGCTCTGATTTCTAAAGTAGGTTATGTTTCTTTGTTTTTAGGTTGAAAATCGCGAATTGGATGAAAAATTAAAGCAAGATGACTCTGAATCCGATCAGTCTGAGAGGAGCAAGGTTACGTCCTCAAGCCCTGCTTCATTAGGAGGTCGGAGAGAGTCGTCTTCTAGCCGAAATGCCGACGTAAAGGAAGCAAAGAAAGAAGATAAGCCGGTCATTGAGGAGACCAAGAACGACGATGTTGAAGAGATTAACTATAAAGAAATGTTGAATAGGTAAGTTGAGACATATATCTGTTTATATTTTCTCACTAAACACTTTGTAGGATAGGTTGAAACATGGTAAAATCCAATTTGAATTTGCATGTACAAATTTTATGTCTATTTTCGATGATTTCGAGAAAAAATGTGTAAGTCTCTTACTCTGTCTTATATTGTATGCATACTGGTGGAATCCTAACATTAATAATAATTATTTTTTCATCAATACTAAAATATATGTATATATATAGGTATAACTACTTACAATTAACCTACTAGGTATGTCTTTAAATACATACTGGATCTACCTGTGACATTTTTTAAAATCGCACAGTATTTTCTATTGCAGTTTAGAGGGTGCAGCTTTTCAATCTCGTCTACCATTTGACAAGATGTCTTCATTAGAAGCAGAGTCCTTCTCTGATCTTCAAGGATCGTCAAGTCATGCATTTGTTCAAATAAGAAATCGTATTTTAAAGTTGTGGTTTGAAGATCCAAAGAAACAACTGACTCAAGAAATTGCTGTACAGAAAATGGAAGTAAGTTCTTATTATAAAAATATTTTACTATTGTGAAATTAAAAACATTGAACAACCATTGTGAAGTACCTATAAAATCATAATAAATTATTGTATTAAATGGATGACCTAAGTTTTAATTGTGTTGTGAT
Source organism: Endotricha flammealis (assembly GCA_905163395.2). Classification (NCBI taxonomy): domain Eukaryota; kingdom Metazoa; phylum Arthropoda; class Insecta; order Lepidoptera; family Pyralidae; genus Endotricha; species Endotricha flammealis. Next base: position 6,768,179 of record LR990863.1, on the reverse strand, counting down.
AGATCCAGACTGACAGCAATAAGTCTGTGATTGGCTTGAATACTCTGCCAATCTAATGCCAAATGAAGCTCTAAAACTTTGGTCGAAGCTTTGTTAATTTTTATGATTGCTTTATCATACAAATTATGTATACTTGACACCTAGTATTTTTATTGTAGGTTAATATTAACAAAAAAATTAATGATTTCAGCCCCCATACAATGGTGATCCTGCTTTGGTAATGAGGAGTCATGCCTTTTTAGAGCGGCATGGTTTTATCAATTATGGTATTTATGAACGAACTACACCAATTCCAAGCCCACCGAAAGGCAAGCAGAGACCGAAAGTCATCATAATTGGAGCAGGTAATATCCTTGACATATTTTATTAGGTAAAATTTTGTAAATAAGTTGAGAGACTTATTTGTATGGATACACATATGTGTAATGAAAACTCTGAAAGTAATCAAAGGTTGTATTGTAGTGTCAATTCTTTTTTTTTTGCAAAATTAAATTTGTTTTTGTATAAATGTAGTTCTTTATACATACATACATATTATAATGATTTATTATTTTTTGACAAAACACTACCATTTCACTCTTTTATTAAAAGTATTTTTTTTCTTTCTTATTGTGATGAAATCACAGATTCAATTGCTAATGATGATAGATATTATTTTCGAGGTTCTTAATGATTCATTCCACCCTAATCTTATGTATTTTTTCTTTAATTGCCTAAGGATAGCATAGCAAGTATATAGAATCAAATAGAAAATAAAATAAGTTGCATGGGTTTCAATAGTTAAAATATAATATATTATTTGACGACCTCCGTGGCGTAACGCCTGACCGCCACCCAGGAAGTCCCAGGTGCGATCTCCGGTCGGGTCATGATGAAAAACGAACTTTTTCTGATTGGCCTCGGGTCTTGGATGTTTATCTATATATGTATTTGTTATAAAATATAATATCCTTTATAATATCCTTGAGTTAGTATCCCATAACACAAGTTTTGACTTACTTTGGGGCTAGCTCAATCTGTATGAATTGTCCCTATATATATAATTTAATTTATCAATATTACTTTACAGGAGTATCTGGTTTGGCAGCCGCTCGCCAATTGCAGTCATTTGGTTGTGAAGTAGTTATCCTTGAGGGTCGCGAAAGAGTCGGAGGCAGAGTGGTCACGTATCGCAAGGGTCCCTATGTTGCTGATTTAGGTGATAACTGTTTTTTTACTGATGATTGTAATAATTAATTATCACAATATGATTCGATGATTTCTGAATATGATGATTGTAATAATTAATTATTACAATCATAAATATAATTAAATATTATTAAATTCATAAAATTAAATAGCTCCACATAAATGTTTGTCTTGTGTTGGATTCGAAACTGTGACCAACTCGACTGTATATAAGTATTATACACTTTTCTTTATTGTAAACAAGACAAACGAACTGACGGGTTATCTGATGTCAAGAAAGTTAGTGTAAGTTTGTAACTCATGCAATGTATTGTTTTTTAAAATATATTTTAGGTGCTATGGTAGTGACGGGGTTGGGTGGTAATCCGATAACAACATTATTCGTTCAAATGAATATGGAGTTACTTAAGATTAAACAGAAGTGTCCACTCTATGAAGCGACTGGCAATCAAGTGCCCAAACACAAAGATGAAATGGTAAATACTCTTGTCATTATATTATAAAATGAGGTCGCTTCAGCTGTCGTCTGTTTGCCCCTATGCTTAGATCTTTAAAACTATTCAACGGATTGTTTTTTTGTTTATTTTTTTTTTTTATTTTTTTTATTTTTTTTTTTTATTTTTTTTTTTTTTTTTAAAACGGAATACACTCAAACAAAGTTGCGCGGGTTTCGTTAGTTTTTAATCAATTTAACAGTATAATGTTTGTAATTTATTCACAACTAAATTATATAATCTAAATTATACTATAATTATATATTATTATTTTTATATTATATAAGTTAATGAGTTTCCACTGTAATTAATTACTTTACAGTAACATGGAGCCAACTATGTTGGGTTCACAGTTATCTTGCATGAACTAGTATTAAGTGTAATGTTAATTATATACTGTAAAGTAAACCTGTTTGCGGTTCAAAATAAATTTTATTTAAAAAAAACTAGCGAATCCCGCGCGACTTCGTTGTCCCGCTTTCCCCGTGAGAAATGTTTTCTTTCCCTAAGAACCATCTTCGTACTTCATGGAATATTATAAAAAAAGAATTAGCTAAATCGGTTCAGAGTTGTCCTCGAGATTTGCGCTTAGCAACACATTCAGCGATTCATTATAGATTTATCTGTGTGAGTATCACGGTAGTAAATTGTTATTAATTAGTCTTATTTTTTGTTTATTTCAGGTTGAACGTGAATTTAACCGTCTTCTAGATGCTACATCTTATCTGTCGCACCAAGTAGACTTCAACTATTACAATGATACACCGGTTTCTCTTGGACAAGCATTGGAATGGGTTATAAAATTGCAACAAAAAAATGTTAAACATAAACAAGTAAGATTTATATTGACAATCTCAATTCAAGCCTCTCTTGTTATATTCAATCATACTTCATACTAATATTATAAATGAGAAAGTGAGTTTGTTGTTTGTTATTCCTTCACGGCTTGACTAAGCAGCCGATCATTATGAAAATTGGTATACATATTGTCAGGGGTACAGAGCCCAACATAGGCTACTTTTTATCCCGTGAAAGTATATGATTACAATAGGAAAATATTTTTTGTACTATAGAGGGCGCTGTATGATGGACTATCGGCCAACAGATGGCGCCACAAGTCGCGCTATAGGTTGTTATGTTGTCAAACAAGATCTATGTCATAAAATTATCTCGAGCGGAGCCGCGGGGCTAGTAGCTAGGAGCTAGTAGATTGTAATTAAAAAAAAATTGTTCACAGATTCAACACCTAAAAGCTGTTATAACCCTTCAAGAGAAATTAAAATCTAACATCAACAAGTAAGTACATACGGGATTATAAAAGAATTTTAAACAAAAAAATAATATAAGAAAGTGAAATGCAAAATTGACCAACAAAAACTATTAACTGATAAAAATAAAAATTAGGCTGTCAAGATGTTTCTGCATAATATAATAACAGTAGACCCCGGTATGTCTGTACATTGAACATATTTGACAAAAATGGATAGGGAACAATAAAAGAAAAGTAAATAAAAGCGAAAAAAACTTAATTTTTTGTCTGTCTGTTTGTACGCGCACATCTTCGTAGTTACTAAACGGATTTTAATGCTCTTTACACTCCTGTGTAAAGATAGAGCTTGACTTGGACCACAATATATTTTGTAGTTAAAAGTTATCTTCATTTACGTGTATATGGGCGCAAACCCATAGCGCCATCTGTTAAATGAAACTAGAACTATTGCAAGTTTTTCAATTTTGATGATGAACCTTGGAGAAGCGCCGACATTTACAAAGTGGTCCGACGTAATTAAAATTAAGTTTCTCAAAACTTCACTAGATTGCACCGACTCCAATTTATCCGTCGATACTCCAATTATACGCGGGCGAAGCCGTGGGCACAGCTAAATGCATCGAAAAATATTAAATAAAAATAAATATAGTATTAATTTTTTTTTTTAATTTGCAGGATGTCCGATGTCCAAGAACTGTTGAAGTCTATGAAAATAGAGAAGGATAATTTGGTAGCAGAACGAGAGAGAGGCCCAGCGACAGGAGATGCAGGCATTTTGCAAGAGTTTAATTTCCGTCGCCTCAATAGGGAGATTAATCAGCTTTGCAACGAATATGACGGACTAGTGACGCAGAATGCTACGATTGAAGATAAATTGACACAGCTTGAGACTAATCCTCCGAGGTGAAAATCAATTCCAATTAAATATTTCATAATAATCATAAATTAATTGATAACTAAAAGGGCCTATTCAGTTTTTTAGCGGTTCTTGGTTTTGGATGCATTTATCTGTTAAAAATTGCAACATCGCCGCGACTAAAAGCAGCTAGTGTGAAAGCTCTAAATGATTCGGTTTAAGTTTTTTCAAATGTGATCGAAGGGTTTCATACACTTTTTTTCGGATAAAGGAAAATAATAAATGGTAAACATTTTAATATGAAATTTGGTCAATTGTGGAACGTTACAAGCAAACTCTCAACATGAGATCTCTGTTGTATAGTAGGCAGTTTTATTTGTTTTATTTTATGTGGTACCTGAAGGCACTTCCGGACACTTAAATCGAGCCACCCAGCAGTTTCAACTTTGATTGCTGGTAACTTAACAAAAGTATATGATCAACGAAAAAGTTTTTATGCAATTTGGAAGCTGCTACACTTTACATTAATAAGGTATACTTAATTCCAAATTTAAATTTTAGTAACTTGATAAAATTACAATTTTAAGTGAAACTTGTCCTGTATAACCTTTCTCAAAGACAAGACTCGGGTTGAATTTTTGAAAAAAAAGGAATTATTGGAAAAAAAAATTATTCAGTAACTTGTATTGCCTCCGAGAGCGTTTATGATTGCAGTCATGCGATTTGGCATGGAGTTAATCAACGTCATTATGAAGTGTTGTGGAATGTTCTCCCATTCCTCCTTGATGGCAACTCTCAGCTCTACCAAAGTTTGTGGTGCTGGTTGGTGAGCTCGAACACGCCTCTTTAATTCGTCCCATAGACGTTCGATGGGATTCATATCAGGGCTCCTTGCTGGCCATTCCATTGTCGTGATTCCAACATCATGAAGGTATGCCCTAACGATTCCTGCAGTGTGCGCTCTTGCATTATCATGCATAAAGATGAAGCCTTGGCCTACAAATCCAGCATATGGCATCACATGAGTCTCTAGGCAATGGTTAATGTATCGACGGGCATTTAGTGTTGGTAGACGTGGTCCTGTCACAACCTCTAGCCCAGTTTTACCATCGGCAGATATTCCTCCCCAGACTATCCACGAGCTCCCGCCATAACTCACTCTCTCTTCCATACAACACTGAACAAAGCGCTCTCCCAGCCTTCGGTAGACCTTCCTCCTTCCATCATTACCATAAAGCATAATCTTAGTCTCATCAGTAAAGAGTACCTTGCTCCATTGGCGTCGAGTCCAATGCAAATGTTCGCGTGCAAACTGTAAGCGCGCCATTCGGTGAGCTCTTGTCAGTTTCGGCCCGTTGGCTGGCTTATGTGGGCTCAGACCACGTTCTTTAAGTCTTCGTCTAATTGTTCGCGCGGAAACAGCCACTCCATGAAAGTCTCGAAGCTGTTCTTGGATCTGTACAGAGGTGAGGTGACGATTTCGTAAACTGGTTGTCGCGATAAATCGATCCTGTCTTTCTGAAGTTACCCGAAATCGCGGTGTTCCTGGACGGCGCACATATCCACCAGTGTCGAGGTATCAATGGTATACCCTTTGCACAGCAGAACGGCTTAAAGCAAGCTGTGATGCTACATCGCGCTGACTTCGGCCCGACTGTAGAAGCGCCACAGCTTGCGCGGCTAGAAGAGGCGGTGTATCCATAATTTTAACGTTTAAATGGCTCAAATTAAAAAAAGCAATAATTTTACGATGTCTTAATTTCAAAACAATTACGGTGAATTCAAAATTATGGAGTTAAATAAAAAAATTATGTTAATTTAGATCAACTTTTCTTTTCAAAAGAATGCACTAATTTGGATTTTGTTTCGTTTTTCCATTTGATAAATTCAAAATTGGAACAACAGCACTTCAAAATCATTATGAATATACCAGCATCAAAACTGCATAAAAACTTTTTGATTAACCTAAGAATATTTTTATGTTCTATGTCATTACACATAAAAATGTAGGGTGGCTCGATTCATGTGTCCGGAAGTGTAGCTTAAGAGACACACAGAAAAGAAAACAAATATAGGATAGCTGAAGGTTTTTGATTTAAGAAAGTTTCGTTCACTAAAGAATTGTAGAGATAATATATTGTCTTTTTTTGGTTTAAAAAAAAATATCCTCGCTTATACAACAATACCGCGCAAGTAAAATTTACCAACAGAAGAGACAAAATACTTTTTATATTTTATTCACCATTGAAACTTGAGAAAAATTATTTACGCGGTATTGGTCTATGAGAGACGATACAGCAATACCGCACAAGTGAAATTAAACAAGTGTTCAGGAGGGACAAATAAATATTTTACAGCCTGAAAATTTTACAAAAATCACTTATGCGGTATTGTTGTATAAGCGGCCATATTTAGTTTATTTACATTATTATTTTGTTTCAGCTCGGTATACTTGTCAGTGAGAGATAGACAGATCCTTGATTGGCATTTCGCTAACCTGGAGTTCGCCAACGCCACGCCACTCGGCAACCTTTCGCTGAAGCACTGGGACCAGGACGACGACTTCGAGTTTACCGGCAACCATTTAACAGGTATTGTTAATTAATTAATAAATTTTACACAATTAGTTATAAAAAACACAGCGCCACCTGGTAACTTAAACTAGGTTTCACCTGCTCGTGTTATAGTAATGAAATATATGGTATATACATATATACCATCAACTTTTTGATAAGTAATAACAAACTTCCTACTCCGACTATCTTCTTTCTGATTAAATTCGTTGTGAGTTCCATGACAGCTGTAGTTTTCTCTCCCGGGACGTCAATAAGCTTCATTGCTTATTGTCTATCTGAGGTCGCCGTTGTTGATCCTGGCTACACAGGAGACACAGTGGTGGGAATGAGTGGTGGGCTTGTCCCGAAAGTAATAATAAATAAACATAATATGCTTTATTTGTGATACACAAACAAAATTCGGATAACTTATGGTCTAGTGTATTGCCTCAAACAATTTTGCCTAATTCAAACTATTAAATTCGTTACACTAGATTTTTAGTTTGAAATGGGCACGGAGCAGCAGGAAGCAATGCCGTATATAAGAGATATAATACTTAGGAGTTATGTTAAAATATTTGTAAAATAAAAAGTAAAAATTAATTAAAAACTTACTTAACTGGCTAACTCATTGAACTTTAAATCTCAATACTAATTATATTTCTAGAATTTTCCACGGAAGCGTTGTACATGGGATGCCATTATTCCTTCGGATAAAATCGTTAGTTAATTATATATTTTTTAATTAGCAAGTATTTGAAAACTAAAGTACTATTTTAGTTCTAATAGTCACTTCATTAACATGTAATACGCTTTTGTAAGGCTATGTCTTAAATTCAGTTTAGATGAAATCAATTAAATTTATTCAATGAAGAATAATTTGTGACAAAAATACGCAAATAAATGTAATAATATTTCACAAATAAGTCGCTGTTAAAATTTAATTAAATTGACGCAATACAAGTAAACGTTAGGTGACCTGGATGCAGGTCACGTTCAGTCATTCTATTCTATAGATCTATGGGGAAGACAGTGCAGTGGATTATTCTCTACAATGTGGTTGGTGATTTATCTAATAATAATTCTCTACAATGTGATGGTGATTTATATAAATCTAATTAAGTATAAAATTTGTAAATGACCAAATAAAAATGCCTGTGAAGACCTAATCTCAGAACAAAATAATTTCATTTCATTTAAAATAAATATAGCCATAGGACAATAACTCTAGTGAATCTGAGGCAGAGTATCGCTTCTTCCCAGACAAGTATTGCTCAATAAATTGCAATCCACAGATTATTTATCTAAGAATCGATATTGATGTTAGAATACGGAACATTTAGTTTCAAACGGGGGCACACGTCAATCATCAATCAATAGTCGTCGTCTGATCGATGTATTAGTAAAACCGTTGATATCAAACATGCCATTACTCGAGTTTCCCTCACTAATCACCTCAGGATTGAGATGCGGTTTTTTTGACGGCGGTTCGGCGGGACCTACAGATTCGAATCCAATCTGTAAAAAAATAAATATTTCGATAGTGTCAAGGTTTCACAATTTAATTAATTTTAACGTAGTCCAAAAAATACCAAATAAAACGTTTAACGTGACCCGTTTCATAATCGCACGACTTTTTTCATTTAATATGAAATGCGTCTCTATAGCTAGGATCGAAATGCTACTTATTGATACAATGAGCTACAGAAAAGAAAAGGTTGCCAGAGAGTATGTACGATCAGCAATAGAAGTAGAATTACACATGCCATGTATATAGTAAAACATTTTATTTTTTGTTTAGAGCCTTGTTGTGAATTATTGCTGACCGTACATCAAATTGCGTTTCCCTCTGATTTTACAAAGATTAATATGGATCGTTAATTTATCCAAACTACATCAATGAAATATCTCCATTGACAAATTTGATACGTCAGAATGGTGCGTGTCGCTTTTCGCGGTCAATAAGGCCTAAGAAGTCAGCGTCGACAGTCTCAGCGGCAATAATTTCAATTAGCCCCGCGGTCGCAGCATTCGTTAGCGGTCTCCCGGGATCGTTTCCGCACAATCTACCGCGATCGATGCGCCATTGTATAACAACAAAAGATGCTCGATAGAAATACTTGCCCTTAAATGGACTACCTCTTATTTGCTGCCACTTACTCAGGTGAGATTATATTGGAAGGCACACCTAATAATGCTGTTGTCTAATACGCTCCTAAACGACTCACCGTAATGTATTAACCATATTTGTAAAAAATAATAATAAGTAAAACCCAGGTTAACACAACAAGTGCTCATTGTGCGGGATTTGAACCGCGACCCTAACAGAAAGCATGCATTTGTAAATACCAAACCAAACCGGTCGTTATGAATAAAAAAAAAAGCAATTGCGTTTGAGTGACCAAGAGCCCGCTATAAACGCTTTAATTAGTTACAATAAATTATGTTTAATCACATTATTATTAGTGTACGGAGTACATCGATTTCGTTTCGCAAACGAGGGCCGATCTGCCGGCCGTGCCTTAAGGGCTCTTGTATGAAGAATTTTCGAGTTAGTGGCGGTATGTGATCTTTGGAGCGGATGGCGACTCAGCCCGGAGCGGGTAGTTCGTGTCAATAATTACTATCATTTCTCACCTGGGCCCCCATCCTCTCCGATAAATTACCCACTGACTTCTGTGAATCGTTATAATGAGCGTTGCGGATAACTTGGAGGCCTGCATTTAGCTACTTTACACATCTGCACAACTAACAATTCTGATTATTTCTTAACTTAATTATTTATTTATTTTTACGTGAACACAGTACACCTTTTTTATACTACGCCGGTGGCAAACAAGCTTACGGCCCACCTGATGGTAAGTGATCACCGCAGCCTATGGAACACCAGGGTTACCGACCTAAACCTGACCTGACCTGATTAAAAAACCGGGCAAGTACGTGTCGGGCCACGCACAATGTACGGTTCCGTATTTGCTGTGCTTTGCTTGCCTTCAGTTGAGTCCAATCTATACAAATAATAAAACAGTAGACCCCGATATGTCTGTATTTTGAACATATTTGGCAAAAATGGAGAGGGAACAGTTAGAGAAAGGTAATAAATAAAAGCGATTTGTCTGTCTTTCTGTTTGAACGCGCACATCTTCTAAGTTACTGAACGGATTTTAATGCTGTTTTCACAGGAAGATAGAACTCGGCTTGGAGCAGAATATAGGCTTTGTTTCATTTAAATCGCATGACAGGAAAAGGAGTTATTCTTATTTGAACATTTCGCGCGAACGAAGTCGCGTGTAACAGCTCGTATCAAATAAATTCTATCACATTTGTAAGTTTTCGTCAAAGAAATTTTATTTTATAAGTTCGTCGGCTATTACTCACTAACTAGTAGGGCCTACTTAACCGTTATAGATTTTATTAAAGGTTCAGCATATGGACTACTACCATGATTTTTTTCAAATTTCTAAACATAAGACTTTCAGAGATAGAGGGGGAGGGGGGGGCATCGTGCAAAACGAAAATTAAGACGATAAACGAAAAATTATTTTCCCACACCCTCAATGTTTTGAAGAGACCTATCTAACGATACACCACAACATGGGATGGGCGCGAAAAAAAATAATTAATGTCCACTTTACATATAGTCGCGCCAGGCACGCCAAAAAAAATTTTTTTTTCAAAATTTAGTCCAGCACTTTGTTAGCATTATTAATATACTAGCTTTTCCCCGCGGCTTCGCTCGCGTTAATTTTATAAAATAGATCTCGTTTGACAACAAAACAACCCATAGTGCGACTTGTGGCGCCATCTTTTGGCCGATACAGCGCCCTCTATAGTAGAAAAATTATTTTCCCATTGGAATGACATACTTTCACGGGATAAAAAGTAGCCTATGTTGGGCTTTGTAGGTCCCCTAACAATATGTATGCAAATTTTCATAATGATCGCCTGCTTAGTCAAGCCGGACAAATAAACAAACGAACAAACTCACTTTCTCATTTATAATATTAGTAAGGATGTATACATACCAAATTACAGCTTTCTAGCATCTAGCGTCTAGGCGCTAGACCGCGGACAGACAGGCAGCCGGACATGGCGAAACTGTAAGGGTTCCTTGCAGTTTACTACGGAACCCTTAAAACGAGGATTTTTTATCACTTGTTCCTGTAATAAAAATTACCCCTTTTAATTTATTTTATTCACAACTATTACATATTTCATCGATTTTTTTTCATATAAAATAATGGTTTATTCATAAGAACGGAAGTTTATAATCCACAGTAATGAGAACTAAACATTTTTGGATTTCTTTCTTGGGATCTGGATTATAATATCTTAATTACCATTGCAATAAATCATGTCACAAACTTCATGAACTTTTTCACAGATTATCACATTAATGTGGTGCTAACACACGTCACATATTGTTAAAGCCTTCGCTCGTAAAGTGTGGCGTAATAATATTATAGCTCCTAATATTGTGTTTATATAGTTACTACTTACTTCTTTCAAATGAAGTTATAAAATATAAACTCATGTTTGTAGATTTAATACAAAATTGCCTAAGTCGTCGGGTTTCGTCGAGCCATATGTTGTGGTTGAGTGTAATTCCATGATAAGTATTCATTTCCTGGCACTCTGGTTAAAACGACGCCTCAATATTTTCTTAAGTAGTGTTTTATTATAAATAAAAATTATAATAATATATTGTTTTCTATTTATATAAAAGGAGAAGCTGACTGACTGACTGACTGACTGACTGACTGACATATCAACGCAGGGCCTAAACTATAAGGGTTAGAAACTTGAAATTTTGCACAGGGGTTCCTTTTATAACGTAGGGGAGCACTAAGAAAGGATTTTTCAAAATTCCCACGGGAAAGCGAGATATACGCAAACGAAGTTGCGAGGGATTTACTAGTTTTATTATAAATAAAAATTATTATAATATATTATTTTTGCGTTCATCTCTATTAAACAATGTATATTGTAATGTAGCTTAAAGCCTTTGCAGACTAAAATCCTGTAGTCTGCGTAGCTGAGGTGATATTTCATATTTGAGTGCAGGCCGCAACGCGTAATGTATGTTATACTGGGTACTAATTCAGTTCTTAGTCTGCAACGTTCGATCGTCTTTTCAATAAAGAATTGTCTAAGTAATGATTACCTATATACAATGTTGCAACAAGTCCAAGACGTTGCATTTTAATTGGTACAGAAAGCAGGATCCCTAACTAACAATGATTCACGAAGATATACTACTTTAAGGAAAATCTTATTTCGGTCCTAGCCAAATTACGGGTCGCTAACTACAGTCAATATTTCTTTCGACGGCCCGGTGGTTCAGTTGGGGCCTCTGGTGCCAGAGGGCGCGCGATCTATCCCCGTACAGAAAAAATCCTTCCTGCTACGTGATTCCACCGTTTTGATCCCAGGATATTTATGTGATGAGCATTTTGTGTTTGTCTCCAGTTTGGATGTATCTTAAGTACATACCTATGTTTACAAAACAAAACCCGTTTGCTAGTAGGTTCAAGCTAACTTGGGAGTAGTAGGGCTGTGTGAATTATGTAAAATTTATTTATGTAACCACCAAAGGTCCTGATTTATGTCTTGCTAGTCCTGCCAACTCTGTATACAACTTCGTTAACTAAAGGTTGCATTGAAAAGATTGCTTTCAGCAATACGGCCGACTTGTTGTGAATATACTAGTACGTTAGTTGTTCGTGTCCATGTATTATCTTAATACTAGTAGGTGTCACAGAGCAAATAGAGTGAATTTTAGTTCTAAATCAGCAATTATTTTCTGGTTTATAGTGTCAGAACCAGTATTAAAGTTGACCGCTTATGAATAAAAAGTGCAGTTGACTGTTGCGCCGCTTATTCAGTCGACAAAGTAGATATGTATCGCGACATTCACAGAGCCTTTTGTACATCGCGCCGGGCAGTGCGTGCGTTGTCCGCCATATTTCTCACTGTGCGCTCCGTAAGCTGCGTGGGTAGTTGAAAAATGACATCTTGATTGTTGTACGTTATTCTACTCATGAGAATGTTGAGAAGACGTCGCGTGCACCATTGTAGCCCTCCAGCTCTGTCCCGACCCAACAAATTGAACGATTGTTAACCGTTCTTTGGAAACGCTATCGTGACCTGTCACTATGGTATTATTATTACTTGTTATAAAATATCGTAGTACCAAGATTAGCTGATGTCGCATACAAATGAACTTCACTATTTAAAATGTTACAGTGTGTGTTTATCCGTTAAAACCAAAATGAAAATTCTTAGGTAGAGTCTGAGAAAGGATATAAAATTAACAACGGACTGAAATATATTTATAGTAATTGGATGTTGTTATTAAACTAATAAGCTTATTATTTTTTTCATTATTAACTATATAACCTTACAGTGACAAAACAGGCCATTAAAATATTATCTTAATAATTATACCATAACTTATCGATACGACGACGTAGTCTACGAAGTATTCATATATCATAAAAGTAACAAAGCACAGTCAAGATGAATTATAAGCTGTTTCGCTGTTTACCAACGACAAATGGCATTTGAAACAAGTCCCCGAAGTGGTGTCCGGACTCTGGGCGAGTGATCGCACTCTGGCGGGCTTGCGGCGGCAACACGTTTTTGATAACGCCATGCGTGGCGCGAGGCAATAATGAATGTGATAGAGCAACGGCCTTCCTCGTTTATCACGAGCGCTATGAATAAAATATCTCGACGTGTTGCCTTTGGGATAGCGTCTGGTCGTGCCGGGACGCTTCCAGCTCATGCCGATCACGATCAGTTTTACTTTAAAGATATTCGCACCTCAATTGCTTTCCCGTTCAACTGTGTCTATTGATCTTAAATCGCTATGAATTTTAAAAATGTTTTTTTAATGCTGTTATTTATTCCTCTCTTTGAAATCTTGTGTGTTCACCGCCTCTGGTTGTATTTTCATTGGTCTTTACACGTTTCGTCCGTGTTTTTCAACATTGTTGTCCTTCCAAGATCTTGCTTTACTACAAGTGTCCTTATAACTTTTGTTATAGGGACTTTTTCCGCTTTTTCTTTAACCCCGGCTATAATTCGCTGCGAGTTGGCGAGGGTGTCGACATGGTGCTTGTGTCTTGACTCACGAGGACATCAATCGCGACGGTGGCGTCGTTCGTGGAGGCGTCCGGGCGTGGATGAATAAGCAATGAGCCGTCGAATGGCTCTATTAAGCCATTGTTCCCTGCGATCGCTCGACTTGCGCAAGAGACACGTATTGTTCAGTCTTTTGGCTTTCACTGAATTAGTGACGTCATTACGTGACCTAAATGCCTTTCGGTGTTAGATGTAATCTAATTTGCATTTATCGAGCCTTAAAGAGCTTGGTATGCGCGGTGGCAAATCGCCAGTCCTGCGAATCGCTTGTACCACATAAATTAAACATTTACATTGTTTTATCGTACAACATGTAAATTAGTTGCATGATTATAGCAGATTTGTATTTATTTACAGAAGGGATGTAGTTTAAAATAGTATCTATGAATACCGTCCAGGAATTGTGGTAGAAGTAGTTCATCGCGATAGGCGGCTACGACACTTAGTTTTATGTAGTGTACGTCAGAAGCGGGGATTTATGTGGTGCTATGTACCGCGGGCGGCGCTCTGCGCGTCTAATTGACAAGCGCTCGGAAGCAAGAAGCGCGTGTCACACCACCTACCTAACGAGTGCACGCTGCACAGAGCTCCGCTGAATTTCTCCGGGCAAAATAAAAATATTTCTAACTTTATACTACCTCTCATTCGATCAATGATATTATGTCACTTAGCAGTTTTGATGATTTCTCTTTGTAGAATCCTGCAGGGTGTCTAAAAACAAAAATGCTTATGACAAGTTACGAACATCTCTTCATTATTTCATTACTTTCTATAAACACCTTTTTTGCATCCTGACTCTATCACAAACATTTGTAATTTCCTTACATTAGCATCGTGGTTGTGTCAATCTGAAGCTGGCATTGTATACCGTTGTTGATATAATCCACTAGAGTCGACAAAACATGCTTGTAGCTCTTTGCGTTGATTGGTTGCATTCACAACAGATGTAAACTAAGCGAATACAGCTAGTTCAAATTGATTTAACTTAACAACTAGCCATACTGGACGCTGTTAGTAAATATTTAATTTGGCAGATAGAAATCGGTTAATATTATAACGAGAAGTATCTTACTCGTAGTTGAGAGATAACTTGTTTTTGGTAATTGCTTTAATCTCGATTGTGCAGTGTCTGCCCCTCTGGGCAACTCGGTCGGTAATATAATTTGCATCGTGTACAGTAGTAGTTTTATTACCAACAATTGGCCATTATCGGAGCGCATTTGCACGTTCAGACGTCACACTGAATAATATATTGTTTCTCGTCGGTTGTATTCCAATAATTTCAGTTATTTAAAGTTTCTCTTCAGGAACTGGGTACATCTACTAAGAATGCTGGATATTGCATGAGCCTGCTATATTTAAATTTACTTACGTCTCCTTTGTCTATGTTTTAGAATCTTAACATTTATTTTGTTTCAAATAATCAGATTAAAAGGACTAGAATGGACGAAGATGAATCTAATTTCAAGTTAATAATCATATTCATTTAAATTTTGATTATTCCACGCTAGTTCGAATCGGGCCTCCGCTTAACTTTCCTTTCATTGTAAAAGTTGTAATCCTCTTTGTGAACCCTAATTGAATTCACTGTTATGCTAATACTCTGATTTCCCATCTTATTTCGTTAATAGAGGTCTGTGGTAAACCAATTAAAGGGAACGTTTGTGGATTACTCAACTTTCGGTTCACGGATAGTTTGTGGGCCCTGCCCTCGCCTATGCCTACACGAGAAATTAAACGTTTATCTAATCCTTTATGGAAATAATCTGTCGAATTGCCTATTGTCATTTGAATGGTTTATAATTAAACATTTGGTAGTGGGGAATGTGTGTATGATATACGGTTTAATATCAGGCGAATGTTAAGTGTAGCCGCGGGTCTTTGCCGACGTTTATGTGCGGTGGTGCATATGTCCCTTTATTGCGCGTCTGAGAAGGCTTAACATTCCGTCTGTGGACTCGGTCGTCTCTAATGGTAGCGTATTGCGGTTTTATTAACGTTTGTTGGCTTCTGTATTACATTCCGCAACATCTTGTACTGCAGCTTTGGGAATATTTATTGCATGCGACGTAATTCAACGTACGAAAGTTTAAAGTTGCGATCTGCTCGAGATCTACGGTAAATACTTACATGTTTACCTAATATTTTTAATAAAATTTATAGTTATATTGAAATCCAAATTTTTGAAATGTTTGCTAACTTTTAATGTATTTTTTAAAAAC
This sequence comes from Endotricha flammealis, assembly GCA_905163395.2. NCBI lineage: Eukaryota > Metazoa > Arthropoda > Insecta > Lepidoptera > Pyralidae > Endotricha > Endotricha flammealis. The sequence continues at coordinate 6,752,448 of LR990863.1, read as the reverse complement.
TATATTTGATGCTATATTTTTTTATGGTCGGCGATTAATAAATTGTGTAGGCATGTGTTCAGAGCAGCGTGGCGCAGGGCTGTCTCGGCGCGGTCGCTGCTTGCGCTCACTGCACCGTAAATTGCGTCCATTCCAGTTGCAATGTCGGCTTGCTTTAATTCGTATTTTACACGAATGCCTGCCCCGAAACTAAAACAAAATGCTTAATTAGATGTAACTTAATTCTTTTTTTAAGTATGTGACTTGAAGCATGCGAGTATTAGGTATCGAGATTTAGCGGAGAACTTCAGTGCATTTTTACAGTCTGTAGTGGTATGGCTTTGTAAATGTGTTCTAATTCTGCTTTCTTTCTTTTGGTTCTTTATTGTATTTTCCAGATCACATTTCGACATAATAAGAAATGGATAGATCATAATAATTATACATGAAACTAAGTAGGTATACTTTTCAATCTGTTTACACAACACAATATAATATATCGGGAAGTAAAGTTATTAAATGCAATATCGCACTGCTGGAGTAGTTCACATATATTTCGTTTATATAAAGTTTATCTACGGCTGAATGTTAGTTTGAAGTGTGGAAATTCATCAAACTATTAAATGTTTGGGCCGTTCAGCTAGATTTTCATAGTACGCTCACAGTTGGCTCTGACTGAAATCGGCCCAGATGTCGGCTTGGGGTGCAAAATGAAACACGTTAGCGCTTCGGCTGACGTCAGTTCCCTTTTTTGTCGTGCCGCCTGTGGAAAGCCATTTATCAACTTTTTATGGAAACACTTGTTTTAATTTATGCTTATACTCACTTCCGAGCTCCACTATCTCGCCGACCTCATTTGCAACCATGGCTTTGTTGCTGTTTACGCGGGACGCTGGAACGAGCTGTTTTCTGCATTTTAAAATACAACTTATCGTTGTCGTATTAATGAATATTTACGATTATTTCATAATACAAAATATTGTTAGACCGTAAGTATAGTTGGATTAAATAAATCTTTTAAATGTTTTGCTTTTATTAATTTACTAATATACGGTAGTAATGTCACAGCTTAATAAATAGTACTACGTCGTAATATTTAAAACTTCTTTTAGAAACAACTGATTATCAAGGATCTCATATACAAAAGCATTGTCTATTCTCATATTTATTCATTATACAATATTTGTAATGCAATGTTATCGCAAGTGACTAATTTTCATTACTTGTGTACGGCCGAGTCAAGCGTTCATTTGGCGGCACATTTTAAAGGTATACCCGGTGCAATTACATCAGATACTTGTCTGAATGTGCCCCTGATAGCATCTAAAAATAATTCGAAAAGTTACTTTTAATTAAATACTGAATTTTTGCTTCAAAGTCGCAACGTCCCGACGGGTAAAAATATAGAATATGGCCCGTCGAATGTTAAGGGGGGAGGGGGGGGAGGGAGGAGGGGGGGGAGGGGGCTTCCCCCCAATACCACTCCCCCACTGCGGAGATGCCTAGTTTTCGAGATATTCAAGGTTGAAGTTTGAGGTTAGGACTGTACTGAAAGTGACTTTTCTGGCCCATATACATTAAGAACCGTCGATTTTAGAGGTGATGAGGGGGGGGGCTACTCCCCAATACCACCTCTGGCGGCGGGGTATTGCGAATATGTATAGTTTTCGAGATATTCAAGGTTGAAGTTTGAGGTTATGACTGTACTAAAAGTGACTATTTCATCAATTGGAAGGATTTCAAAGTTGACTACCGAAACAGTCGCGCCTCGCTCGCTTCGCTCGCTCGGCGGTGTTATGATCACAAGCTAACCCTAACCTAACCCACCATATCCCATTCGTCTAAAATCAAATTGACTGATGCAAGTGACGCAACAAAATGGCGACCGTACTTGCGTTTTGTTATGTCACATTTTATAATTTGTTAAAATCAAAAGTGATGTTACAATAAATAATTTAGCATATTTTAATAAATGAATTAGCGTATTTAAAGTAATAATTAAAGTATAATTTATTTTTAAGTAAATTGTGTCAAAATAAAAATAAAAAAATAAAAAAATGTGTATGAAGGAAATCAACATGTGTAACAAAACGTTTGATAATGCCAGTGAACGTCATCTATAGCTGTCAAAATACGTCTGACACCTCCATAATACTCGAAAATAATACAATTTTATTTATTTTTTTTCAAGAAAACTATATTGTTCCGCAACTTGAAACTTCGCACAGTGACTCTAAATACTGTTATCTAATTGCAAAAAAATCAGGGGCATCGAACTCGACGGGCCATATTCTATATTTTAGCCTCCCGACGTGATAGTATCACGCGCACACTGCAAATATGAACGATTAATTTTAAGCACTAATTAGGCTTCAATTTTAAATGTTATTTTGATAGAGTCGCGCTGCGCTGTCTATCAATTTTTATCGTTCCATCACAATAAAAACAAATCGAGTAGGGAAGTAAAGTGGAAAGCACAGGTGCGGGGTGGAGGCCGGAGTTAGTTCTCACCGAGGCTGCAACTTGATGGGACACCCCGCAAACCGCTCGCCACAGGACAAATTTCGCTTATATTAACTTTTGCTCCGAGTAAATTTCTCTTCAACTGCGCTCGGCCAGTGCACTTTCAAGTGGCAAAGTTTTAATCTCGTCCCGGGTTTGTGGATATCGTATACCGTGTGTTTCGCGTTGAGACAACATTAGTTTTAATTATAGTTTTCAGAGTTTTGACTCGTATATTATTACTTTACTCGTTCTTCCGTGGAGACTAGGTAATACAAAAACCAGGGATGTATTTTTAACGTACCGTATTTCATAATTAGATGGAGAGGTACATAGTTTTCATACTTGTTGTATGAAAACTATGTTAATGGGAAATGTGAGAGAAAATTAAGGAGGACATCGTTAACCTTCTTTACATAATTTTCTATTCGCTCACCACATGTTATCACAGTTAATGTGACCGGTCTGAGTACCTAAGATTAACAGTTGTAACCACAAATTGGCAATGAGAAATTAAGGTTTATACAGTTCTAGAAAAGGTTAGATAGGTACTTAATGTAACTTTCTTGAAAATCACAGCGAATTTAATACAGGAACGTAAGTATTTATTTTGCTTGTCGTTTGATTTGTTTTTGTCATCTAAGGGCTCACATGATTATACAGAACTGATAAATTATGAAACCTGTACCTAACACATGTCTGGAACTTTAGATATAGAACGAACAGACGTTTCTTGGCCATAGAAAAAGGGCAGTCGTGCGACATCGCTAGCATCACTACACGACTCATTTTGAAAAAAACTAGTCGATTGAAATTTAAATGACGAGCTTTATTCATGTTGATCGTAGGTATTTGTAATACAAATCTGACGGAGGTTTCATCATATGCAATGCGATATTCAACGAAGGCTCCTAAAAGCGAGCACTTACCCGCGTAATTCCGGTAAAAGGTTCGGGGTTCCACCGTCCATTCTCATCTTAATGTTTATTTAAGCGAAAAAGTTGGACGATCATTAACCAGATTGGCGCTTAATGAAACGCGAGCGACTTAGAGTGATACAGTCGGTTACCGCTGCCTTTTGATAATATCACACATTATTTTCACATCTCATTGAAGCTGTTGCCAACCTGTTTTTCGAGTTGCAACGGCTAACCCTGATGCTTGGTCTGATAAACTCGATTTTTATCGATTCGTAAAAACTTTAATCATTTTAGTTCGCTACTGTTTTGACGAATATTTTGTGTTACCAAACGCAATATTCACTTCAAAATCGTTGAATACAATTGTTATGAAAATTAAGTTTCACCCCCATTACAAACAACTTCTTGAAGTCAAGGGAAGTTTTGAACATTTGATAAGGCCGTGCGAAGAACAAATCAAAAGTTCCATGAGTCAGTTTGAGTTTGACGCCTTCTTATATTTTTATTTTATGAAATTATTATTAGAACTGGCCAATTTACCGTATCAACTGCTGGTAGGAAGAAAGAACATGTATTGTGCCAATTTAAATAAAAATAATTGACTTCGAATAAATACATCAATAATGACTGACTACTATAGCTAGTTGTGTATGGATTTATTTGTTTTCTCGGTAAACAGAATCAATTTCCATTATATGCTCGTAAATCGACTGAACGAAAACACTACTATTGAGGGTTGAAATGCAATAGAATTTAAATGATGTCCGTCGTAAAGTTTATGGTATGATATTTTTATTGTGTATGTAAAATTTTCTTTGCACGTTTGGTGTGTTGTCAAGTATAAATATACGCGAGTTAATAAAAGATAAATGGTTGAATAAATAATGTTGTTTAATATCTATAATCTATCCAAATAAAATCCTACTAATATTATAAAGGCGAAAGTTTGTGTGTATGTTTGTTACTTCTTCACGGTCATATATATAATACCAATTGTAATGATATTTGGTATGTAAGTAGCTGATACCTTGGATTAACACATAGAGTACTTTTTATCCCGATAAGTACGCGATTTCCTTAGGATTGATCAAAACACTGGTAAAAATGGACCGTTATGATATACGTGTCACCACTATCTATGCGTACAATTAAAAACGTATGGTAAAAAAATATTAGCTCATCTGGCTATACAATAACATTATTATATATAAAAATATATAATAATATATTATTCTAATTATACAATACACATAAAAATAACAAAAACAATGCCAAAAGAATAAAGATGGTGTTTTATAAAATTCCCACGGGAAAAAGAGTGATGGGACTATAAGTGAATTATCGCAGGAGCTCAACCTAGAAAGCTAGAATTTTGTATAGAGGCTCCCTATAAGATGTTGACAAAGATAAATACGGCAATTTATAGAATTCCCTCGGGAAAGGGAGTATCTACGCGGGCGAAGCCGCGGGTACAGCTAGTACGTAATAAAAATAAAATCATTTATTTCCCAGTTAATCTTATGTTTAAAGTTTTGTAAATTATGTATCTCTTGCTTGAGTACGAAATAAATAATAATAATAGCAGTATGTGTACTTTCTAATGGTTTAAAAAAATCTTACTATTATTTTTAATGTTAAAACCAACGATACGTCCCATTACGTGATTAGTGAGCAATTGGCATTTTTATATGCAATTCTTTAATCAATAGAAAGTTACTGTAAAGTTACAAAAGTTTGTTTGTTTGTTTGTGGTACAAGTTAGTAAAGTTTGTTAAGGCACGAATACAGGTATATTATAAAATATCTCGTAACGCAAAGTATTTGTGTGATACTATAATAAAATAAAATAAAATATGATAACTGTTTTGTTATTCTTTATTGTGCGACAGTTTCATACACTATTAATAACTTTTTATTATTTATTAAAAATTGTATTTCATCTGTCAACTGTGTGATATAAGAATGGCGCAAATCTAATGAGAGGTCTCATTAAAGGCCTTTTTCATGTCGCTTCATCGCCCGTTGCGGTTTTCCGAGCTTTTGAATTGTGCTGCAACGGCTTCCGTGGTCGCCGGCGGCGCTGCCACCCTCGGGGCGCCTTTTTGCATTTTAACACTCACATAATGAGGTCTTGGATCACTTATGAAATATCAAGGAATAATACAAATTCTGTCTTCATCTGTACATTTTAGGCATTTGTTTATTTTTCATAGCTGATGCAAATTATGAAATGATTAGGTAGATTGATTGATTATGAAAATTTATATTTTCTTTTTACTTGTACCTACTAAATGTTAGTGCTTGTTTACCATCAAATGACTCAGCTTGCTAACATGTGTCTGTTTTCCTTTAGTAAAAAAAAGATTTCATTTAAAAATAATGGTATAATTTTAAAATTTTATTTTGACCATTCACACTTAAGTTTTTAGTAAAAGTTAACAATAACAACTGTGGTTTCACAAATAGGCGATTAAATTAATTTCAAATGTACAACAAATAACACCCCACTTATCTTGAAGTATTGGAGTACGTTTGATGGGTTTTATAAAAAGTGTTTCTTCTTTATTTATATCCCAATAGTAAGAAACAGTTTTATAGCGACATTATCAATTGAAATAAAAAAGTGAAATGTTATTTCAAATGTTATTTCCATGTATCGTAAACGTACAGTCGTCTACGAAACTCTAAAATATGTAGCAATAAACGTGGTACGGATATGTTAGGATTCCTTTATTGTTCAAGAGTCACGTGGAGCAGCCTTATTTATACGGAACCCCTATAAACATTCCAGGAATTTGTCCTCATGTCCTTCCTTCAGGCAATTAGGTGTAATAAAATCCTTTTCTTTAGCCACTACGCCTACAGTTTACAAGGTTCTGTTCTGTACGCCTCAATATTATAGGGAGAAACTATGATCATTTGTGATATGTGGTATATTTTTATTTAAACATTATTATTGGCTAAAAATGCATCAACTTAACTGAATACAACCCAATCAGATTACACTATAATAGATAAAAGCGACGAAGTTCGCACTGTAAAACTATCCAAGTATAAAAACAACGAATTGACTTGATAGATTAAGTCTTTAACTTATTTAGTAGTGGTGTTACTTTCAGTCATTACTCGAAGCTCTAAATCACGTTAATGTACTTTGGTTTCATTGGTAACACATTTAGTTAATGAGTTCGGAGGGAGCTCTTTGTCTAGCTGATAAAAGTTCAGTCTTACTTAAGACGTTAAAGAAGAAATAGAGGGGCGTAGGGGTTGGAAGCATCGTGTAACCCATTTGTACTTGTTTATCAGGGAGATAAGCGTTTGTGAGTGCGGCCGTCTCGTTCCGTCTCCACTCATTAGTTTGTAGAAAAGATAGTGTGCCCGGTACCTCCTTTAATTGCTAAACTATCTGCGTTGGCAGTGATTTATACTGAATCGTATAGGATCGCTTCCGCATCCTATTGCGTCAGTAAAAAATAAAATAATGTGAGTTGTGATTTATGCTGTTTTTCTCTCGAAGCCTTCGTTTTAATTACAATTGCAATAATATTGTAAACGAATAATGCATTCAATTTAAAATTAGAATTGACAACTAAGGACACAATAACTCTAATGGACATCAGCATTTTTCATACTTCGTTGTAAAATGATTTATCAACTTTTTAAAAGGTTTAAACTTAAATCTTATTGTTTAGAAAAGTATAACACTTTTTGTACAAACAATACCTATAGGAATTATTGAGTCAGGGGTAACACGGGTTCAGACTTTGGATATAAGTCGTCTACGAAGAATGGTATTAGGGGGTGCCTAACCAGTAAGTGTGGTAAGCGCATTATTGCAAAGCGTGTTGGGCGGCGGGTGGTGAGGAAGAGACGCCTCTCGAATGTACAATGTGGCTTAAGCTCGCGGGCGGACGTATTCACAGTATAAGTGCTTTTCTAGTCGAAATGAACACCGCTCTTTGAGCCTTATTTGGAAAAACCGGGCCACTTTTACTATAAGGGAATTACCATACGAGAATGGGTTTCGACGGGCGCCGCCAAGCGTTATACAGATGAGATTTGAAGTGCTACGTAAGGCGATTTCTTTCAGTCACTTAGGCTCTCAAAGTCATTTCGGTTATTTATTGGCGGTGTACACTTAGTCGTATTTTCGTCAAACTTTTTCGTAGATCTTTAGTTCATGTAACGTGTAACGTTAAAACGAAATCATTGTTTGATTTATTATTTAAACAGGAAATCTCGATAATATATTTAAATTCAAAATGTGCATGCAGGTAAAAGACATGAGCCATGAATTTTTCGATATCCTTACAGACGGAAACTATGGGATTTCGCATGTTATTAATAGTTCATTGATAGATCTACTATCCACTTTGATTGAAGGCACACCGGTATCCCTGCAGTGGGATGATGGATTTTTAATTAATTAAAGTCGTTAAGTGCACAATGAAATTATATCGCATTTATTACACATGTCCAGATTAGATAATGTGAATGTTCTGGTTGACAGTTAGGACCGCCCAAATATGCAAATCTTATTGTCTCTAATGCGTACCCGACCGCGCCTCGCTGACGCTGCCTACGCAGGACAATCTCGGTCTATGAATATGTACAAGCGACATTATGCCTACCGAGACAACTGATTTGATCCGTTGTATGTTGCTCTGACTTTTTGTAAGCCTTCGTAATAATAAAGTTTTGGGTCGGGTGACTGATATGTAGCAATATGTTGTTCGATATCTGTGTAATATATCTTAAACGATTCGTAAAGTTCAAGCGATGATGAGTGTTGATTATTTACATAATGCAGTAGTAAAATGTTACGTAATTAATAATAAAAAAAAATATTTGTATATATTGTCACTATTACCTATTATAATTCCCACAGTACAAATTTGGCTTAGTTTGGGACTAGATGGCGTCATGAAATATAGTTTTTACTCTATTTTTCGTCATAGTTTTTTTGCCTAACAAAATTTGTACCTACGGAGCGGAGGCCGTTTCTCGACTACAGAATCCTTCACACAGTGGTCTATTTACTAAGATGGTACACTTTGATATCTCGATCAGTTATTGTCGCGGCGTGTACATGACATTTGTGCAGCTTTCTATATTATGCAAGTGATTGACGGTTCGGCCTCGCAATATGCCATATCGGCCTATTCAATAGAGCTTTTCCGTGTTAAAGATCGCGAGATTGAGACCTCACGATTGATGCTTATGTCACATTTCCTGATGTAACGTTCGGCTCTTTTGTATTATTATGTGACTTAAGTTGTTATTATTTGATAATAATTATAAGTTATCCGAACAGTTGGTTCTTTTGTGTATTATTCCATATTAATACAATATAATCGTTGTGGTGTATCCCTTGCCATTATTTCTTACGTCGGCGTCGATAAATATTTCATCAAAATTAGACTTCTTACATTGTCTAACGACTTTACCAAAGCCATTAACTTTATCTAAATAAAATCGACGCGCACGAGATAGCCATTAACCCTTCTGTAATCAACTGGCGATGTAAAATATAAAAAATAAACAAATAAAAAGTAAAGTGCGACTATTTTACCTGGCCAGTGTTTTTGACAAAGATCTAATTGGGCGCGAGGGTGACCGTCCGCGTATGTAATAAAATCGGGGAAAAAACTGTCCCGGTTTTAAATTAAGTTGTAAAATGTACCCTTGTCCGAATTGGGTCGATCATAAATCGGAACTCTAGTGGTCATAAGCGTCGGGAGGTTGTCGCCGCTCGGACGGACATATCGTTGTCATGTATATGGTTATAAGCGGACACACTTGTAAATTTCCTCTCGAAACACACGTGATCTTTATCTTGGTACCTTTGAGCGATAACGAAAGAGGATGTATCTCAAACCCTGTTATTGTCACCACGCTCCATTTTATGTTTACCTATTTGCCATTTACGATTGATTTAAGTCCGTTGTTTGCATATAACAAGCCTTGTCGATTTGATTCGATTACCTTATTTATACAAATCCAATTGAATGTTAAACGAGTTTTCGCGTTCGCCATAGGAGCGTGACAGGTTACAAGATTGGAGATAATGTTGATTAATATCATGATTTGTGACAAATTCTGTTGATTCATATTTTAGTAATAACCGACCGATTATTATTATTATTCATATTACATAAATAATATAAATATTAATTACTGTTCAGCTTCACATGGCGCTGTTCTCATACGCTAAAAATATATTAAAGTGGCGGTGAAAAATGCATAATAAAATAATATTATCATCTTGACTTTTGAGTTTATCGCTTTCAGTTATAAATACGGCGCGGACATTATATTTTTAATACGTAGTGATAGCATAATATCAAATAGCAAAACCGATTCGTTACGGTAGCTTTTCATGAATAATAAATAATCCATACTAATATTATAAATGTGAAAGTGTCTTTGTTTGTCCTCCCTTCACGTCGAAAGTAATGACGGATTGATATGTTTTTTTTATTGGAGATAGTTTAAGGTCTGAAGAGTGACATTTTTATCCCAGAAAAACATCTTATTCCCACGGGAAAAAATAAAGTATATAATTTTTTGTTCTTCTTTCACGTCGAAAGGAATCTAAGTACCGACATGATTTTTTTAACAGATATGATTTAAGGTCTGGCTGGAGAGCGACATAGGCTACTTTTATCCCGGAAAAACATCTCATTCCCATGGAAAAAAGAGTATAATATTATTTTTTCATAATTTTTTAACGGGGATAATTTAAGGTCTGGAGATTGACATAAGGCTACTTTTTTTCCACGGGATAAAGAGATTCTCATGGGAAAAATATTGACATTTTCCCCAGACCACGCGGGCGAAGCCGCGGATAATAGCGAGTCATTTATATTTACTTATGTAAATAGTGTTTGTGTATTTAAGTTAAATTTCAATAGTGATAAATCTATTTCAAAACACAATAAAAACAACAAGCTGGATCACAAATCTTGGGAGTATAATAGCTGATATTTCAGTAGCATTAGCGCAAACACCTACATACCGTTAATGTCTGCAATAACTGTAGCGTAATCACATTACGCCATTCTATTTATTTCGGAGAGCGAATGTAATGAGAATTTATTCGCTCACTATTATCATAAAGCACGTACCATGCGCCTGCGATCCTATTTGTACGCATTTCTCGTTTCTCAGTTGGAGATATGTAATTGTAAAGTATTTGCATACTTATCAATGCACGTGGAACAAATTCTAAGTATATTGAATAAAATTGCCGCCGCCGGTAACGAGATGAGACTGGCAGCGGTGTATCGAACCCTCTCGATTGATTTTATCGCTGTAAAAATTATGCTGAACATTCTTGTTTAGTTGCAACTAGTGCTATAAAACACTGCGAGAATTGATTAACTATGTCTTTTTTATGGTGAGTTGCATAAACATAATATTAAATTATACGGCGTTTTTCCACTGCTCCGGCATCCGATTTTTATCGGTCCGGTAATTGCCGGTCCGATGTAGAAATTCATACTTTAGTATACGCGCTTCTCGACTATTCCGGCACCCGGTTTTATGTCTAAAGTATGAATTTCTACATCGGACCGGCAATTACCGGACCGATAAAAATCTGATGCCGGAGTAGTGGAAAAACGCCCTTACTGACAAACTAAAAACGAGAAAATTGAGATTTAATATAAATAAGTTTGAAATGCGTTTGTTCATCTCACTGTTTTACATTTAATTTAGAGCACTTAATTCCGTACTTATGGGATTTTTTATTGTAATACAAGGAGATTCGCCGGTTTTACTTAGATAAAAGAAGAAGAAATAATTAAGAGTTATTATCAATTGTATTGTAATATAATAACAGTAACAGATAAGAAGCGATAAGAAGAGATTTGCTTTTTAGCAATAAGGCCGCCTTATTGCATTACTACATACACTAGTTTGTAAGATTGTTTTTTTTGTACTTTTTCTTGTGTGTAATGTAAATAAAGAGTATTCTGTCTATCTATCTATCTATCTATCTAAGAAGATCTATAGAAATATTTTTGTAACCCTTGAAATAAATACCGTTACGTTACCCGTTTCCTTGTTTGCTGCGGTACGCCATAAAAAAAAGCTCCAATGGAAATTGAAAATAGAATATTTTTTTCCATCATTATGTCATCTATATATATAAAATGCTTTGTCCTGACTGACTGACTGACTGACTGACTGACTGAGAATCAACGCACAGCCTAAACCGCTCATCGTAAAAATCTGAAACTTGGAGGGTGGATTGTTTGTATGACGTAGGCGTCCGATAAGAAAGGATTGTTCGAAATTCTAACTATAAGGGGGTAAAAAAGGGGTGCAAAGTTACTATGGGACAACTTGATTCCTTGGTCCAATCTACTTCAAATTTTGCATAAAAATTGTTTAAGAGAATTGATGGAAGACGTGATTCTTATTTTATTGAAATTCTTGAAAAATATGTATTTTGTGGGTAATTTTCTTCGATTTGATATCAATACTCATACTCCTTAGTGCTTTTGATTTCAATTACATTTCATTTTGACACATTCGTGAAGTGAAGATGTCATCTGTCATGTAATATTTTTATAAATTGTGAATATTCAAACAAAATGATTTCATAATGTCGTCGTAGGTCATCGTACTATTTATTCTTCGATAATAAACAGTAAGTAATTAAATATTAAATTTTATAATATTTGACAGGGGTCAAGTTAAATTGGTCAATGGTTAAATGGCATATTGATATTGTCTCTTTCTTACTTATGGAAATATCATTACGTCGACTCGCTCTATTATTTCGTAGTGTTGTTGTAGGGATGGTTGTAGGCTGAGGTTGTAGGTATTGAAACACCCATATACTTATACATTTTTTTTACGGAAGTGGTTGGAAAACAAGCTCAGGAATATGGATCATTTGATATTAGGTGATTATCGTCGACTATGGAGCACATAGATTCTAGGGTCCCTGACCTGTTGCCGACCTATAATAGGAAAAGATAGGATATATAGCGAGAAATAGTATAAGGAAGGAGATAGATATTTTTTTTATACCACAAAGGTGGCAAACAAGAATTTCGGATATTTCACTCTCCGAACGAAACGCATTGCTGCTTCACGTCAATATTCTGTAAAAGGGTGGTACTTCACCGGTCGGACTAGCCTATTTCATAAACGCCCACTCCAAAGATTGTAATGAGAAGTATTTAAATAGAAAAATAATCATGTATACATATGAAAATGTTTGTTCTTGACCGTAGAGACCTGAAATTTGGGTGTGTGATGTAGGCAACCGATAAGAAAGGATTTTTTGAAATTCCCACGGGAAAGCGGGATAAACGCAAACGAAGTTGCGCGGGTTTCTCTAGTCTAGTATAGTTATTAATCTAAGGCGTCCGATAAAAATGGATTTTTCAAAATTCCCATGGGAAAGCGGGATACACGCAAACAAAGTTGCGCGGGTTTCCCTAGTCTGAATATCAATCTATATCTTGTCGGAGACAAAAATAAGTTGCGTTCTTTTATAAACGTAAAGAGGTGCCTTTTTAATCTTTTCATATTTAAACAAAATATTGAAGTAGGAAATGGATTTGCATAGTTTAGAGAGCACCATGTTTGTGCTGGGTTCAAACTCATGCATTATGGAGTTATGTATGCTGAAAGTGAAAGACTAATATGTAAACTTCCTCGGGTAGATCGTTTGAACGAGATAACGAGTTTACTAGATAGAATTAACCAAATATTTGGTATGATATCTGGTAAAAATAAGAAATTGCTCGTCTATATATATAAAATGCTTTGTCCTGACTGACTGACTGACTGACTGACTGACTGAGAATCAACGCACAGCCTAAACCGCTCATCGTAAAAATCTGAAACTTGGCAGGTGGACCTATTATATGACGTAGGCGTCCGATAAGAAAGGATTTTTCGAAATTCAAACTCTAAGGGGGTGAAAAAGGGGGGTAAAGTTACTATGGTACTACTTGATTCCTTGGTCCAATCTACTTCAAATTTTGCATAAAAATTGTTTATGAGAATTGATGGAAGACGTGATTCTTATTTTATTGAAATTCTGGAAAATATGTATTTTGTGTGTAATTTTCTTCGATTTAATATCAATACTCATACTCCTTAGTGCTTTTGATTCAATTACATTTCATTTTGACACATCCGTGAAGTGAAGTGTGTCATCTGTCATGTAATATTTTTATAAATTGTGAATATTCAAACAAAATGATTTCATAATGTCGTCGTACTATTTATTCTGTTTGTGATCTCGGAAAACAGCTAAAATTCTAACTATGTATAAAGCGGACTGAATCATATTCATCGATAATAAACAGTAAGTAATTATATAAATATTAAATTTATAATATTTGACAGGGTTCAAGTTAAATTGGTCAATGGTTAAATGGCATATTGATATTGTCTCTTTCTCACTTAAGGAAATCTCATTACGTCGACTCGCTCTAATATTTCGTAGTGTTGTTGTAGGGATGGTTGTAGGCTGAGGTTGTAGGTATTGAAATACCCATATACTTATACATTTTTTTTACGGAAGTGGTTGGAAAACAAGCTCAGGAATATGGATCATTTGATATTAGGTGATTACCGTCGACTATGGAGAACATAGATTCTAGGGTCCCTGACCCGTTGCCGACCTATAACAGGAAAAGACAGGATATATAGCGAGAAATAGTATAAGGAAGGAGTTAGATTTTTTATACAACAAAGGTGGCAAAAAAAGAGTTAAATAGAAAAATAATCTATAAATATGTAACTTGAGTGTGTTCTGAAAAGTATGGTGTATGATGTAGGCAACCGATAAGATTTTTTTTTAATTCCCACGGAAAAGCGGGATAAACGCAAACGAAGTTGCGCGGGTTTCTCTAGTGTTTCATAAACCACAAGACAAGTCGCAGAACAATAAGAAACTAAACAAAAGTACGAGAAATAAATAAAAATGCAACATTCAAACAAAACTGAAACAAAACATTTCTAAACGCAGTGACTGTAAAACATTGTTTGTGTGTCTGTTTGTGCAGCGGGAAAAAATGCTTTAACAAAAAATCTTGCAGAATAAATTCCTTATGTAATGACCATCACCGCAATTGTATCTAAACCGCAAATCTTCATCACGAATTCACGACAATTGCACAACTAAACAACTATTTTTTTTTTGTGTCATACCACAGCACAGGGAAACAGGGAAACAAGCAAGCGGGCTAACTAGCGGATAGTGGTTACCGCCGCCTATAAACATTATTATTACCAGAGGTGCTACCAATGCATTGCCTGCTACAAGGAAAAGTAGGGAACATGGGAAAAGAGTTGAGGTTGAAGAGTAGGGAACATGTGAAAAGCGTTGAGGTTGAAAAGTAGGGAACATGAGAAAACAGTTGAGGTTGAAGAGTAGGGAACATGGGAAAAGAGTGAGGTTGAAGAGTAGGGAACATATGAAAAGCGTTGAGGTTGAAAAGTAGGGAACATGAGAAAACAGTTGCGGTTGAAGAGTAGGGAACATGGGAAAAGAGTTGAGGTTGAAGAGTAGAGAACATATGAAAAGCGTTGAGGTTGAAAAGTAGGGAACATATGAAAAGCGTTGAGGTTGAAGAGTAGGGAACATATGAAAAGCGTTGAGGTGGAAAAGTAGGGAACATATGAAAAGCGTTGAGGTTGAAAGTAGGGAACATGAGAAAAGAGTTGAGGTTGAAGAATAGGGAACATATGAAAAGCGTTGAGGTTGAAAAGTAGGGAACATGAGAAAAGAGTTGAGGTTGAAGAGTAGGGAACATGGGAAAAGAGTTGCGGTTGAAGAGTATACATGGGAAAAGAGTTGAGGTTGAAGAGTAGGGAACATATGAAAAGCGTTAAGGTTGAAGAGTAGGGAACATGGGAAAATAGTTGAGGTTCTCACATCGTGATGATGATAAAAAATGTACACAATTCACACTGTGCCACCTGGTCCCAAAGTAAGCTAGACTTAACCTTAAGTCAGACAACTGGTATACCAGACAACTGGTATATTATCCTACTAATATTATTAATATAAAGGCGAAAGTTATGTGTATGTTTGTTAATTCTTCAAGCTCAAATGGCTGAGCTGATATTTATGATATTTGGTATGTAGGTAGCTGATGCCTTGGATTAACACATAGTGTACTTTTTGTGCCGAAAAGTACGCGATTCCCGTAGGATTTGATCAAAAGTCTGATATAGATGACGTTGCTATGCAAAAATACACGCAAACGAAGTTGCGCGGGTTCCACTAGTAGTATAATAAAACTAAAAAAAAAAATAATAATAATTATGTAGTTAATCTATTGGTGGAGGGATGTTACGTATGTAGGCATGTATGCATTCAATCATTCGTCAACTGTCAATAAACGTCAGTCCGTTGTAAGCAATCTTGTGTTTCACTCGTCTTCCTTGTCCGCATATTTAACACACGGGAACGAAATTATTGGCTATTTCGCTTGACCACGCGGGCGGAGCAGCAGGTAACAGCTATTAAAATAATAAAACAACAGGATTTTGTACACAGTAGCCAAGATTAACAGCGGCGAGCAAATAGACAATGAGCAATGAAGAACACTGACGTCTCGGGAAAAACTACAGTAATAGGAGACTGTTAAATCCGTCTATACTACTTAATTAGTCACAAGTCCAATTCCACGCGGGCGAAGCCGCGGGCACAGCTAGTTTATAACATAAATGAACTTTTGTAATCTCATGCAGAATGAGTTTAATGGATTTAATAGTAAGTATAACTCATTTTCGTTAACTTATCCCGGGAAATGCTCTTGACAAGGAACATGCGCGGAAAAAGAACCGCGAGCTACTAGTTAGTTTATAATACGCAGAAGTTACTGATCAATTGAGATAATTAAACATTCTGTATTGATTCGAAGATAACTGCGTATCCGGTATTTTGCATAATGGCGGTTAGCACGCATCCACTCTATGTCCTAGGGCGAGATGTAAGTAGTTTGCTCCCAGTTTTTGCGGGGAGACCGGCTTCAGTTCTGCATGTCGCTAATTGGTCCACATTGGCGTATAATCTAATGCTGTAGACATGTATAGACACACCGATAATATTGATTATATAATTTAATGAATAGAACTGAATAAACAAGTCGAACGAGCCAAGATTGCAATGTCTTCCTGTTTGTTTAATGGGATATCTAAGTGTCTATTATGTACTACCAGTGCCATTGGAATGGATTGGAAGCATAAAAGCAAATTACGTCTTGTGCGAATACCATGTCTTTTATGGACACCTATTGTAGACAGTTATGGTATTAGATAGATAGTCAATTGTTTTAAATAATTGTGAATATAAACCATCCAGGGACTCACTCGAACATACAAAAAGTGCAATTTAAAACGGTGGCATTATACAATACACGTTTTAATACATATTATCACGACTGTCACTGAAGAAAAAAAAGAGATAGCTTGAGACTTAATACTAAATTATGATGGGTTTCGGAAACTGGCTGATAAACCTGTAATATCACAATGGTAATTTGAAACTGAGTGCACAAAGCCATATTCCAAGATATCCATTACAAAGTTCATCCCTATCTATAACTTAAGATTTACAAAGCAATGTATTACGGTCACCTGACTCTGCAAGCTATCTCGTATGTGCAACCTCCGAATATTAATAGCTATAATATTTCTCAGACTGCGCCCGACGACACGTAACTCGGTTGACGCTTGGATTAATACGCGTGTGTTTAAGAAGATGGATATAGGTCTACGTAGGCGAAGATTTGTGTAGTCTAGGATAGTCTTTGTTCGCACTCGCTATTATTTTATTTATTGGTTCACCAACAGCTGATTACATTAATACAATCTTATATGGTAACATGTAAAACTTAACTAAATGCAACTACTTGAAGGTAAACTTCATGCAAAATTTGCATAAAAATACACATTAAAACTAAACAGGAAAATTGATGCTGATATATATTGCACCAAGATTTCATGTGTCCAACATACCATACACTAGGTACACATAAAATCTTAGCAATCCTTTTGTTATCATTGCACTGGAATATTTCGAAATTTACGAATTTTTTTGCTCGAAAATATTTTACCACTTACAGATAAAGTCCCGATTAATCTATTTGTCAAGTAATAATACTATAACAAAATTGAAAAATATTAAATATCACGTATTTGTTTATAAAAATCCTTATATATTTAACAGCAATCTAGTACCCACCTAGTTTCATTTTGAACAATTTATGGCGTAGTATTCATCCAGGGCTATTTATTTATTTAATTCCGAATATACATTTAGATGATGCAACTCACTAAACGTTTGCAATTACCACTATCGCATCGGATAATCAACGCTTAAGATTATTCAATTACGTTGCATAACGAATTCAATTGTGTGCTAAACTTGATTGATGGCGATTTGTTGGATATGAAATCGATACTTAAATTCGTACTTAGATTGCCGTTTTTATTTATGGGCGGCAATTTAGTACCTTGGCTTAAAGTATAAATAATAATTTATTATTTATTTCATAAAATGTCAATGTCAGGTGGGATAGTGAAAAAAGTCGGATTTATCGCTTATATAATAATAATATGAAACCTATAAGCCCTGGATCCATCCCTGTATTTATTCAAGGTTAACAAATGCCTATTTGATTTTCATTTTCGTAATAAAAGTAAACCAACTAAGCCAGCTTTAGGGACTTTCAAGGAACGAGATGTCTACTTCAAAGACTGGTAAACGGCTCATTGTGTCCCCCGTGTATGGGCGGTGGTGATCACATACCATCAGGCGACTCGAAAGCTCGTTTGCCACCTCCTCTTATAAAAAGCTAACAGTTCCAAAATCAAATTTAAGAATTTTGCGAAATCGCGACCTGCCTACCTGTTTAGCCAACGTTAAAATTACCGTTTGTCATACTTTATCCCCTTTAAAAACTTTTTGTGTATAATGCTGGAATTATTAGAAATTAATACGAAGTCTGTGTCCGATTTTATACGAGACACCAGATACCAATAAATCACGATAAAACTGGGCATTCCGGTCGAAAACCTGACGCAAGTCTGGTCTTATTTCGTTAAAAATGGACTGGTCGGTCATGATTTATTATTACTTACATTCCATATTAACGCCATTTCTTTATCTTTGATTTGATATTTCTCTATTTGATATATATTTAAATGATTTATATTAATTAATATCTATAAAGTTTACTATTCTACCGTATAAAACTGAGAAAAATATACTCAATTGGTTTAACATTACAAAATATTGCATGTCCGTTCCTGGGCCTACCAGTGTTCCCACAATCTAGGGTTATGGTAGAACCTCAACGGACATGTCCGTCAATAGACATAGCGATAATGAGCAAGCACTGTTAAAAACGTTGCTTTGAATTTATTTCATTTTAAAATGTAACGAAGTAATATATTTCATCACACCCTTGGAAATTATCTGTGTAACACATAGATAATTTTCTGTAAATTATTTCTTATCGAATTCATAAAATAAATTATTAAGTACTATTATTGCATGTCTTTTTTAGGCAGTACTTACCATTAGTCAGTCCGCTGTCCGCTGTCGTATCAGTTTGTTTCCTTATTTCTGTTATAAAAGTATAAAGAACACGTGAAATAGTTATCTGTGGTGGTCCTGGCACCTGCGAGTTGAAGCACGCGCTAGGCCCTGTTCCCGATAATGAATACGAGTTAATTAACAACATTAGCAGGACATCGCCTACACACGACGACTGATCCCGTGCCGATATCCAACTAAACCCGCCTCGTTAACAATCTAAACCTTAGATGAGTCTAGACTATAATTATAAGCTGTTTAGATTTAAAGATGTGTTGTACGATTGTCGAGTTGGAATTTCAAGTGTTGTTCCTTTAAAAGTGTTCGATGTATCTTCACATTGGACTAAAATTTTGAGGTGCTAAATTGACCTACGTCTTAATACATATCGCTACTGCGGTGCCAGTAAGTTACATCAAATTGTTTCTGTAGTTTTACAGAAAAAGAATTTTTGGGTAATTGAGACTTGATCAAACTCATTTTGTAAAAAGGTCGAACAAAATTTTAACTGTATGTAAAATTAAGTAATCGTCATATAACAATATGGAAAAATTCAATGCGAATCCTGATGTTGAAATGGACACTTATAAATTGTTGTCATAAAATCTAACAGCGGCGCATTACGTTAAATTTATATTCAGTTATACTCTCGAGGGTCATTCTGATGTCGAAGAATTGAATGAAATTGTAACACGCCCACTAAATTTTGTATTTATCTGACATTCGCTACAGGTTGATCGTGCTGTTCAATAATATGAGATGATGTCAAGTTAGGTGATTTGTTTAATCACACTTATTTTTATTATCCATGTTAGTCCACCTTTTATTTGGTTAACATCAGAAATTCGAATTTTAAGTCTACACAATGTGCGAGCGAAGGATGTTTGAACATACATTTTGAGATTGCTGTTTACAAAGAAAGTGATCAACTTCACCATTTTCGAGTTCGAGCATCCAAATTTTCGACCATCCAAATTTCGAGTCAGCCGTATATTTCTCTTATCATACCGCTATACTTGCAGTAATTTAAGCAGTTGCTTCAGTTACTGATATAGGCCCTCTTTCCACTTGGATCCATTGCTTGATCCCTCAATGAATCCTAGGCGGTAATTCTCTATACAGTCATTTAGTTTCTTCTTTGGCCTACTATTGCCTTTCCAAATTCTCGTTGATCTCGGAGTTGTCATGTCTCTCATCTCTGCGAATTAAGCAATTAAATTATGTCAACTAATTAGTTCCAAACAAGTTTTAGTTTATAGTCCTGTATTTTATATTCTCCATACAAATAAGCTTCGAACTGACATTGCGAAGGCAATCTGAAAGTTTCCTGCGGAATCGCGGGGTAAGTTAATAATAACAGTAGTTAAACTTAACGGGGGAACCGATAAACTGTGTCGATGGAGTCTGAAGGCGAATGATTTAATTATTGAACTTAGCGACTCGTTAGAAGTACAGCACCGCACCGGTGTGTTACGTATTGCGGCTGTTGTTCCACATTCGTGTACTGAATTAAAAATTGTGACTTGTTTCATTTTAATGTTGATTTGTTTCCCACATTTTACTAACGTTTTATTTGTAAAACAAAACGTTATTAAAAAATTGACGAAAATCGTGTAAAACTCAGGTTTGCAACAGGCCGAGACGAAATAGTTTTATTGAAATTCCTTTTACATTTTAATGTCGAAATTAGAAAGAACTATTATATTAATTAAGCTATCATTGCTGAGGCACATTTTTTGCATAATTTTGTCATCTTGTATCTACTTGAATGTTAAAAGAAATTACATTATGCAAATCGTGAGCGTGAAGGATCACTATGACATTCCGACCTGCGACTTGTAGGTGTCGAATCATTTAATATATGCATTGCCTCTCAGTTAGTGATATTGTAATGATGTATTGTTTCAGGTAAGTGGGCGTGATACTGCTTGAGCAACCGAGCGATGCGACCGATACACTTTCGAGACATGAAGCAATACCACCTTTTGTGAGTTATCTATGCGATTATTGCATAATGAACTCGACTGTTGTAGTTCGTGAGATATGTTTGGTTTATGAATGAGTCAAAGGTTATTAAACCACGTTTTTTTGACATGACCAAGTATAAACGTGTACATAAGATAACGCTTTAGTGCCATTTTCACCAATTTGCCAATCGGACTTCAGACGAAAATTCCATTATGCCATCTTCAAGTTATGCTTGTGGCGTATTCATGACTCGACTCAGTAAACAGTCTCTGAGTCAAGACCCGAAGAAAGATGATAGCAAAATTTCTTCAGAAAAGGCGGATTTTGAAGTCACACGATAATGCACCTTCAAAGGTTCCTGATCATAAACTGCAATCACTATTCACTTTAACCAATGTTTGCTTCACATTACACTATAAATATTAAGAATCAAACGTTGAAACACTCAAAAATTCATTTTCTAATCACGAGCTCAAGTTAACGCTATCGAGTTGGCGCCAAAATCTACCATTATTATTAAATGCAAGCGAAACTCATGCATGCGAAAAAATAAAAAAATACGAAAAAAATGTTTACCCCGTTTTCTTGGTTTCCATCATAAACAGTGGAACCACTGTGTAATATTTCAGGTACAGGGTTTGGAATGGGCGTTGATATTCACTCGGTCAGAACTTTTCTTTTTTAATATAATAGATAAGTAACGAATTTTCATATCATTTTATTTACACAGGCGTTAAATTTTCATCAGCTACAAAGTATAGCTGCGGGGTGTATCTTTCTTAGTTGAAATTACTGAATTATGTAAGCTCGTGCTTTGATATGATAAGGCGAGGGAGCGATCGGAGCAGTGCTCTCATTGTGTTGGCCATAATCTTGCGTATCGCGTAGGACTCGTGTCGGAATGCGAGTTTATTTTAATATTTAATAACTCCCGGGCGGCCGAAGATACCGTCTCCTCGGGGGCGATTCGCTGCTCGTTTCTCCTCTGTTATCGCTCTGCTTTTGTGTCACGCTTTCGCTCTCATTCGTTTTTGTTAATCAGGGCACAGATCAGCGCGGTGGCCGGTAATGGTTGCAAATCGGTTCGACGCTCCTAGAATTTCTTTTTTATTTATTATTTTACATTGTTAATAACTTGCTCTTTTATAATGTAATATTATCAGTTAACTGAAACTTGTGCACTGGCAACACTATAAATAATTTATGGACTGTTTGATAGCCACAAATAAATTCCAAACATAATTACGGGGCATCACGAGTGCGCGCCGAGGCTTAGGAGAGCACCATCAGTTTCTTTGAGCTGTTAGATTTGACGCCTTCCTACATAAATTTCTGGAGAGACAGATAGAGGCGAGCGCACGTGACGCGCAAATAAAAATACTAATTCAAGTGGGAATTTATCGTCTAATTGTTTCGAATTTATGAGTCCGCCGGCACATTGTTGTGGGGCGATAGCTGCACCCCGCATAAACCAAAGTAACGATAGCTCCTCGAACCGCTTGGGCAAACGTCGTGACTCGCAATATTTACTCTGTAATTTTTATCCGCCGGTTGGGTTACACTTTCTTTATGCTGCTGCAGGAGCTTTATTGAATTGCTTTTACTTATTTTGTCGTCAATTCCTGTAAATTGTAATATTACAATTTATTTTAATAGGGTTTATTAATTTTATAAGGTACGATGAGGTAAGATTAAGGCCAGAGCACGACTGTTATTGTCTGATGATAAGTCGAGATTTACATACTGTATTTTTATAAAAAAGCAGAAATATCAAAATGGAAAATCAAACGAATACAACCAGCTTACCTATCATTCATAGTGATGAAAATAATATACTTAGGTGTAAGCTAGATTTATTTAAGTGTAAATTATTGATAAATAGTTAAAAATATAGAAAATGCGCACTACGTTACATTAAATTAAACATGGTGCAATTATAAATAAATGTAACTTAAATTTGTTGTATGAGGATACTTATTGCATACGATGAACTTGAAGTTCGCGAGAGAGGCCATTATCAGCCCCGCTTGATGAACTACATACACGACTTTACAGAACTCCTTGCTTTCATATAAACTTAGTTATAAATTGCTAATATACCGCAATTTATGTTGCGAAAATAACTTGCAATATTTCGATTAAAAACCATTGCAATATAATGGTAAATTAACGATATCCTTTCTTGTAACAATGTACCTAGGTAGTTATTGCTATGTACACAATAAGCTTACAAAGGATCAAAACTGAATCATCGCTTTAAACGATGAAAGCCTGTGTTTCATTTGATTGATGAATTGTTGAGTGAGTAATTGTTCTTGTAAACGAATAGCGATTTTTTCACATTGATTGTTTACAATATGTTTACAATGAATCACCTATCGTAGGGGAGAATTCATTAACCCAGTTTTTATCATAATGATAACCTCGGTCCCCGAAGTGGGTTACCGGGTGTAGAGCACTTTTTAATCTCACACGCCCTGCTGCGTTCATCTCTTGATTTTTTCATCCTTAATAATTTATTTCGCGATACTTTTTTCCCTTATTTACTTGCAAACGGCGAACGTAAAGTCGCGTGATAGACGTAACAGATAAAAGGCGTGTCCGCCAAGTTACCCCCTACAATTTGGATGCTTTTTGAAACTCCGCCAACAATTTATTTGCTGTCTGCCTTGAGAGCAGTCGATACGGAAGGAAACACTCGACTTTGATATTTTTTTACAACCGCCCTCCGAATTGATTAAACGTGAAGAATTTAATGTGGCGCATCGCGGATCGGCGCGCGCTGTCCCGGAGCCGATCGCGAAACGGGCGTGGGAAAAGGGGCCTAATAAAGTATTTATGTAGTGAAATATTTCGGGAATTTCCTTTATTGGTCCGCCCATTCGCTAGTCAAATTGCATCACTATTTAATCTATCGTCGCGTATCGTCTAGTCACCTAGTGTATAAGCGCTATTACGCTCTGTCGACTGGTCGCCGGCGACTCGGTCGACAGCGACTGTGACTTTCATTAAGTTCAATAGGTGTTTACGCACTTGGTCGCCGGTCGCTTGCCTATGTTTTGGTCGCTGAGAGAGTCGCCGGCGACTAGTCGACAGTGCGTAATGGCTCTAAGAATCTATGTTGCTTGCAATAGCTTTTTTGATATCCGTAGTATGTATGTTAAATGTAATTAGTTGTTGTCTGGAACTCTGGAAGTCAAAAAAGCTCTTAATTATAGAATGCTGTATTTCAACGGGTATACGTTTAAAAATTAAATAATGGTAGAAAAAAATGAATAAAATACCGTATACAAATGGGGAGTAGGGTTGATTTTATTTTGATGTACTGTGAGAGTCGCGCTAGTCTATTTGCGAGCTCTTTAATTAATGACAGCAGCTTGGCTCTACCTACTAATATAAAATAATGTAATTACTAGATGTGAAAAACGTGTTCAATTTATAAATTGGAAACTTCACAGCTAATTAAAACGACTAACGAAAAAGAAAAAATATAAAATACATCTTCGTGTTGCGATAATGCATTTTCATGGAAACTTAAACACACTTAACTCGTAGAATTGACATGGGAATTTTTTTATAACTATATATTTTATTATTAAAACTATCGTCGGACTTCGCTAACTAACAAAGAACATCCGCTTTTTACCTGGGTGAAGTGTCCTGTAATTTTATTTTCTTCGCGTTTTAACGACTTAATTTTAAAGATTATTGTATTTTTATAAAAATGTACATGTGAAATTCTTATGTGATTGTGGGCCTGTGTAAAAACTGCACGCTTGTTACACACAAAGTTCTTCGGAAATCCGTCTGTCTGACTGTCTGACTGTCACAAAAAATATATTTAGTATGGTATCCTATTTCTAGTCCCATACAAAATACATTTATTTAGCTTGATAAAACTCTTAAATAAAATCGTAATTTTAATTTCAATTCCGTGTAATTTCAATTTAAAATTAATAGCGAATCCTAATTCGGGCTCTTGAAACTTTTCTAAGTATTTGGTTAGCGTCAAATCAGTTTTAATTTAGTTTAGTATTTAGTTAGACCGATTATAGTCTTATCAAGAGTACCTAAACGTAAAAATCCAATGCCTACAGAATTATTTTTAAGAGAGAGGCCCCAGATTGCTGTATGCAATTTTACATAGTATTTGCAATTTTATGGTTATCATAATCTAAAAGTGTATTTATAACTTAATTCTGATTATACATAATTTATACATAAAGAAGAAGAGAAGAATAAATAAAAAAGCAGTCAAAAAATCTTTGTACCAGACTAAATTCGGCTTCAATTCAATATACTTAGCTAGCAATTCGATGTATTTTACGACTTGAACATAGCATTGCTTTGAATTAAGGGATAAGATAATCCAACCATATCGAATATCGGATTATGTTATCAACTGATTCATAAATAATGCTGTATGTAACGTTTCAGCTCTTCTATTTCAATCAACAGTATTAACTTGTGGTAATTAACACAGGGAGTACTCCACTATGTAAGCTAATTCCGAACATACGAAAACTTTATTTGAATTAAACGTGGGATAGGAATTAACTTTCTTTTTGAAACACTTCTGTTTTTTAGGGACATGATTTCAAGTAAATTTGGAGTCCAATTAAATTTTATTTTTTACAATCTATTAATTCTTACTTGGTATAAAAACGTTTATATTCATATCTAATCAATCCTCCATTTAAATATGAAATATACATGA
Source organism: Endotricha flammealis (assembly GCA_905163395.2). Taxonomy (NCBI): domain Eukaryota; kingdom Metazoa; phylum Arthropoda; class Insecta; order Lepidoptera; family Pyralidae; genus Endotricha; species Endotricha flammealis. The sequence continues at coordinate 6,726,782 of LR990863.1, read as the reverse complement.
ATCATTACACACTAATGTGATACATATTTGACATTTATGTGACAGCATAATTGCTATCACAATAAGGTGTAACAAACTAGTTCAAAGATCGTTCTTGTGCCAAGTAACTGTGAACAGAGCATAAGTATTATTTAATACCGCCAGGCGCCGAATTAGGGTTTACGCGGACGGAAACCGGAACAGGAAATGCAAATAAATGATCCTTCGCTCAAGGACAATACCATTAAAAGAAACGTTTTCCTTTTCAATTTCCTCACGCACCGGCCGTCAGCCGTCCGTGATCTTGGATTCGTTCGATCATGAAAATATATAGCTTCATTCGAGCGATCGCTATCGGGAAAGCTCCTTAATCGGTTTTCTTTTATATGAAAATGGACTTTTAGATTTATTACACCATTTTGGTTGCTTTCCAGTTGCGAAAAACGTGATATACGTCTAGCCTGGCTCAAAATTGCACACTAAACAAAAATTCAACAACGCGCCGCTCAATATTTCAAAGGGTGCCTCGTTCGTAGAGCCGCTAAAAATATTGGCTATGAAAGAAAATTGCTTAGGGAAAGTGCGGTTGCGCTGATTTCTTATTTCGTATTCATTGTGCGGATATGGCTACGCCCCAAGCCGAGATGTCTGGCTGCTGAACTAGTGGGCTTCATAAACAACCGATTTTATGACGCTATCTAACGGTTAAGCATGTAATAAATACAACTGTCCGCAGTGACAAAAAATTGAAGAGCTTGGATCAGTAAGTTATTATTTATAAATATATCACAATTACTTGTACTCTGACTGCGATTTACTTTGACTAGACAATATTGACCAAGTTTAAGTAGGGACAAAAGTAGTCGAACCATTTAGTGGACTATTAACGAGTAATACACTAAATGGTTCGATTATTATTTTTTGTCCAGTCAGAGTAAATCGCAGTCAAAAAGTTAGTACCTATAAATAAATATATAGGGACAATTCATACAGATTGAGCTAGCCCCAAAGTAAGTTCGAAACTTGTGTTAAGGGATACTAACTCAATGATATTATATTTTATAACAAATACATACATAGATAAACATCCAAGACCCGAGGCCAATCAGAAAAAGTTCGTTTTTCATCATGACCCGACCGGGGATCGAACCCGGGACCTCCTGAGTGGCGGTCTGGCGTGGTAACCATTACGCCACGGAGGTCGTCTATGATACATATTCCTGTATTTGCGTGGCATGGTAAATATCTAGAATCGCGCATGCATACCAAAACCCATTGCATGCGTGAATACGTCGTTGTTATTTATTTTCACTGACAATAAAATGCTGGATGTGGCCTGTCATCAACATCGTTTACATGTTTCTTGTTTTCACCGTCGATATCATAAATCTTGGTACAAATGTTTGGGTCGTGTCGTATGTCTTCATAAGGCGAGTTAATTTGGCGAATGGCCGCGTCGCGGCGATAACGCTACACGCATGCTAGCGAGCCAGCTCTTATGTCGTGTTAGCGCTCGAACGCATCGTAAATCTCCACGAACCAGAGTAGACGCACTTTCAGAAGGACACGCTGTTGCATGCATCCCTTTGCCAATGTCACCGAAAGATCCTTTGCCGTCTAGCTACGGCGAATTTAATTTCAAATGTTACAGATCACTGTACGTACTACTTATTTATACGTTATCGAATCATTAATATAAATAATTCATTACATCCAACAATGCTTCATCAAATCACTATCTTGATGGCTCGTCATTCAAACATGCGTTTAATTTATACAATGAATCGACTCGTTAAAATGATACATATAATATCACACCAATGATATGCCCTATCAAAATCACGATATGTTAATTCAATTATTCTCTTAGATTTGGCGTAACGAGGCGGTGCGGCGTGGAGGAGGCGCATCAATATTCGTACTCGCCCACGGTTCCTGGCGTGGGACGGGCTCGGTGCGCGTACGTTTCTCAAAATTTCCTCTCGCCACCTTTCATGTAATCCCTTCCTTACATTCGCGTCATCTCTTCGAGCACGTTCGTATTAAGTTTCACCAATTCTTAATGCGTACTTATGGCGACGCGATCAGTTAACGACACGGAATTCGCGCCAGCCCATGCCATTACATATTTTACTGCTATGCAGTTGAGGCGATAATAGTTTGCATACCCCGATGGACACAATGTAGGTGTACGTAGCTACAGTTAAATTAATTTTGGGTATAATTTTATATGCCATATAGAGACCGGTGCTTAAATTATTTAGGTTAATTACTAATAGCTCGAGGCCCAACCGAGCAATATTTTTTTTTTAATTTTAAATTAACGTCGACATATGTTAGGTACGTTATTTTTTAACCCTCCCGCTCTGGGGAGCTTGTTTAGCTAATATTACGAGAGGCATTTGGCGTCCTCGCCGCGTCGCAAAAAGGCCTAACCCGGCAGTTAATTTCTGTGTTAGTCGAGTTTTTTTTATAAAACGCCTGAACTTTATTAAAGCAAATATTAACGGCGCGTCCCATCATTTATGTGAGGGTGTTAGCAACGTGTTGATATTTTATTTACTTTATCGTCGGCTCAAGCGAGGCCATTGTGTCCGTAATGAAGCTCGACTCTTTCCGAGATTTGTCGGGTCAGTAATTAAACACATCTGCTACACGTGCAATTGTATCTGCTCGTATTTCCATATTTTCACTCAAACGTTTTATATAGCGCTTATGTTTGTATCTGTCTTAATTGTCGGATTTGTTTGTTGTTATTCGACGCGAATTCCTAATGTGTTTCAGTTTCATAGCGACTGTTATGTTACTTTTATATTAGAGGCATAACGAACGTAGTTTCAATTTCAAATTATATTGTTATTTATAAGATATGTTTAAAATTATTTAAGTTTGAAAAGAGTGGAGAGAGATGGAGAAGAAAAGATGATGACTGAGGATACAACACTATCTATAACGATTGTTTTCGATTTGAAATGTTTCAAAGGTAATATAAATATAAAGAAGGTACATATTATATCTTCTCTCTCATTATAAACTTTATTTAAAATATTTAAAATCCAACCCCAATGTCTGGTTTTATTTTATCGGTACATATACAATACATATGTTTATATCTCTCCACATGCTTGGTCGTAAACAAAAGTACGTTAACACGATTATTCCGATGTGAAGGCACACGAGCCAGAACTAATGCAAGCATGAACCGAATGTGCACAATTATGCTTATGTGCACAAGTGATTTACGAAACGACCAATTTTAATTAAATGTCTGAACACACTACTTTCTATGTACATACTTAACATAATATAATCTATCGGAGTGGTAGAGCTATAATGCAAGTACCAACTTCGGAGGACTCAGAAGTGACACCGCCCAAATGTACAAATTTATATGGGAGCGGTCTCGAAGACAGCGGGGAGGTAGATGCGCGGTGCGTATTGCTTTTTGCTAAGCAACACGCCACCACCGAAGCCCGCGACCATAGAGATATTATCAGTTCAAGACAGTCTTCTTTTTGTAGGTCGACTTCTCTAACCTTCCCCTTCATTTTCATTATTTTTAAATGGCGTCAGGTGTCCTGCTGCTAACTTGTCACAAATTCAAATAAAAAACAAATATGTTACAAGAAATTGTGCTAAAGAGATTTGAATTTTGCCCGCTCCCGCAAAGTTGCGTAGGTGTATTATACCCGTCTTATCCTTGCACCTATTGTGAATTGTTTCTGAACAATTCGCTCTGAAACCCACTTCCTAAGGCACACTAAATTATGACACATACACAAGTTGCATTATTCTATGTATTCAGACTAATCGCAACAAAGATTAAATGCAACAACAGGCAAAATTATTCCCTACTAGTACTTCATTGTATTCGCTTACTGCGAAACATTATGGGTTATTATTTTATATTATGGGTGTTGATAATTATATTTAAAATAGTGAAGGTATACGGTATACTTCTAGACTTATTATTTTTATAAATGGTGTGAAACATAGTTGCTTTCTAGTGTCTCTGTATTTATTCTCTCAGTTTATCATGATTGTATACCATGATAAACTTAGGTACAGTTTCATATTCTTAAACTTAATTAAGAATGTATGCAGCTAAAGATACAATATACAAATGGAATACGTCTTACAAATTAATCGTTTAATTAAAGGTCGACGTCATTATTCACGTTTATTCAATGGTTTGCAACCCGTTGTAATGAATAACGTTGCGCATGCGTTTTGCGGTGGTCTCCCGATCGGTGACCATGGGCCTGGCAACTTCTCTAATAACTGTAATTAACAACGAGCAATCCCGTCGGACGATTCCGTTAGTGATGTACCTACGCGTTATATGCTGCCTTGTAATATAGCATCGATAAAATTATGAACTCGATATAAAAAATCTAGTAACGTACGAGATGAAATCTAATCAATGCAATGCATTGTAAAATGTAAATATTGATATTTTGGAGACTATTCGTTCACATATATTCTGTGTACCACATGCAATAAACTAATATTTTTATGTTCTTCTTTTATTTGTATCAAACAAAAGTGTATTATTCAATGGTTTTGTACAGTCATAATAGAAGAGCCAGTAAGTGATTTAGAATAAATAATAATAAATTCCATGTTAACGAACACTCTGCTATACGAAGTGTATCAACATTTTTTTTTACTGAAACTTTCTTAGGAGTATTCAGAGGTAGGTAGTCAGGTGATATAAGAAATATCGATTTTATCGATAGTTCACCATCACTATAAAAGGGCGGCAAAGTAGATCGGTTCGTATCAACTTGTCGTTGCGGTGCGAACTAGCCGATCGCAATCGGCGCTTGTTAGCTACCATTATGAATGCAAATTCAAATAATTATAATACATGTCGGTGTTGTAGCCTCGCCGACGCATCTGCGGTGTGGATTGCGTGACTCTCGTTTACGTCTTTGAGAAAATTGCACCGCGAATATATGCAGCGCAATCCAGTTAATGATGTGAGCCCTCTATGATAATACGTAATAGTTTCAATTTTTTACGGCACAAGCTGCGCAAACGAGCGCAAGAACTAGCTAATGTTAGGTGGTCATTTCAGAGTTGAACTCTACTGACACTACGCTTGATGCCAGCATATTTGTGTGTGCTGTTAAAGTTTTATCTATTTTGGTTTTGCATTAAAACAGGCTTCAAAGAAACAAAAGCAAGGTAAAAGTACCTTTGAAAATTACAAAATCAAAATCCAGTTGCGGAATAGCATTGCGCCGTCACGGCTGTTTCTCTGCGTGATGTTGCGGTCTTGTGCGGGTCGTTGCGGAATGTCGCCGCAGCACCATTCGACTCCTAATGGAGCTTAATCAACCTCCTTCCCTTTCATGCAATCTCGTTAACGAACTAAATTGACTTTCTTATTACGCCTCGTTTCTCTCGCTTACGATACACGATCCAAGTTTATAAACCTCTTAATCCGATGTTGTAGTTGCAGCCGCAACACTAAAAGCCGTAACAAGTGCATTTGCCTCTAAACAAACACGGTTACTAAGTGTATTAAGTAGCGAGTACTGCACATGGAATGAGTTGAACTACTTAGCGTGTAGGCGCTGGGATCCCAAAGTGGTTACAGAACGGAGATGACTCCGATGGCTTCCTTCGAGTTTGTCTTGTATCCTTCATTAATTGGGTAATAGCTTGGGTTTAATTCCACTACTCTAAAACCCTTGCTGTGTACGGTTCTTCGGTCGCCTTAAATTAATTATCAAGCCGTTGTTCCGGTAACTAAGTTTTATCCTTGACGCAATGCGTACAATTGTTTTGGATACGTAGTTAAATTCTAGTTTCATACTATAATTTATTAGTCTCTAGCGACGACACATACATAAACTCCCCCGTCTTTTGCTATAAGGGTCCTAGGTAGCTAACTGCTGAGTGTCCATCTGTAAAACCACTGATTAATAGTTTCATCGCTTTAATGTTGTTAAAAAAGCTTATAATGAGATTGTTTTCAAATGATTACCCTTTTAGAAATGCGTGTGGCTGGCAAATTTACAAACCCTCCTATGCACATTTGCAGAGTTGTATCATAAAAGAAAATTAATGTTAATTAAATAATGTTGTATTTTACCAATTACGCACTTTTGCGGTTAGCAATTTTAAATCAAGATTGATGATCGAAATGCAAGTTTGTTCAATGTCCGGCCACTTCTGTTGGTACGGAAGGCGTCACGTTATCTGTACATCTACACATGGTCTGACGTGTTATAAGTGCATGGTCTCATAACGAGTTGTGTCAACTACTAGCGAACGATGTAGGTGGCCACAGTCCACGGACTACTTCAAATTAACATAGAAATTAGAGCGATCTCATTATATTAATTACCTTTTCACTAATACACTATAATTCTGTTTACTTTATTCGCTTGGTGTGTAGGAGATTTTTTAGTAATTTTCGCCTTCATAATAATCACGTTTATTTATTACTTGTCATATATTTTTACGTTATTTTACAAGTGATCATAAACAGTTTTATGGCAGCGTCTAACAAGCAATGTGGCCGCAAATTGAATGTAACCGCAAAGTCATTTAATTCTTCACGCAATCTTTGCGTGTTTATTATAATGTTTTGTTCTTTTAGTGTATGTTGTTATCCCGGAATATTTCAAAACAAGAATGCAAATATTAGAAAAACATTTATAAATTAAAAATTAAAAACAGATGAATAAAATTCTGATGTTTTAGTGGTGAAGAGTGAAGAGTAATAATAAATGGATGCCTGCGAGGCAGTACCACCCTCACATACAACATCACTATATCCCAGGCTCTATAGACTGATGCGGTTCAACTGATGGTAAGCAACCATCGGCATACCTATGTATACCTCTGACCTCAGAGTTATTTTGAGTTGAGTTAGTACTTGATAAAGATAGATAGATAGATAGAATATGCTTTATTTGCAACACACAGACTGTAAACATTAGAACACAAGAAATACAATACAATATGGTAAACACAATAAAAAAGATTACAGACTTGTGTATTGGCAACAAGGCGGCCTTATTGCTCAAAGCAATCTTTTCAAGGCAACCTTAGGGTAACAGAGCTTTATATGGAGTAGGCAGGGCTAGCAATAATAAAATAAAATAAACTAAATATTAAAAATATAAACAAGAAGATCACATATAAATACTCATTTGAGTAGGTGAAGTAAATACTTCAGCATATTATATATTTAATATACCATACTATATAATAAATAAATACTCACACATATATACATTATAGAAAAATATATTATATATATATATATACATATACTCACATATGAAGGGATACATAAAGGTACTTTGTAAGAATGCTAAAGGAAAAAGTAAACAAGTAAATGTACAATTAAAGGAGCAAAAAGTGATTTTTGACTTGGTTTTTAAACATATTTATAGTCTTAGCCGCTCTAATGGATACTGGTAAGCTATTCCAAAGTCTCACAGCCTGGATGGTGAAAGATTTATCAAAGAAAGATGAAGAATGAACAGGAAACAGGAGAGTAAGATTTTCAGAGGAGCGAAGTGATAAACTATGAGAGGAAGAGCAGAAATTAAAACAATCTTTGAGATATGAAGGAGAACGAGGATTGAAGAGTATAGTGTATAGGAATGAAAGAGTGTGCAGGTCTCTACGCTGCCTAATGGGAAGCCACTTTAGCTTGACACGATATTCGGATACATGATCAAACTTGCGTAATCCGTAAATAAATCTAATGCAAAAGTTCTGCAAACGTTCTAGCTTGTTAAGCAAGTCAACATTAAGGTCGGGATACACTATATCAGCGTAGTCTAGGATGGGGAGGAGTAGGGTAAAGAGTTAGTCACGAGTTGGTACTGAGGTTGGTAATATAATATTTCTCTTGTAACATTTATGATAAAAGTGACAAAGTTTGTTGTAGTACTTCCTAACCGGTAAGGTATTGGATGTCGCGTCAGATAAGCGTTGTTAGTTAACATTCGCGCGAATCATTGAATTATGGGCATTGTAAGGTCTGGTTCCCCGCTGGGACCACCCGCGTCTCGGTGTAGTATAGTGCAGTGGATGGCGGGTGCGTTGCAGGCGTGGTTGTATGTATAACAATCTCTATTCTTCCACTCACAAGTATTTGTTCCGTGTAAGATTAATTTGATGCCTACTTATCATTCTCTGCAATGTGATTCAATTGATTTATTATGAAGCGTCTTCGCAGATTAGAGATAAGTTCGCGGATGACTGAAATTGCAGACCGGTCATGTGCTTATCGTAAGCGATACTTATAGTTACCTTGCAATGCAATGCCCCGTATGGATAAATGTGTGCTGTACAGGATAGTGATTTTAATGACAATTATCTGGTTGTGCCATTAGTTGTGCCAACAGGTTTTCTTTTCTGAATTGTTCCTGTTGGACCAACTATGAAATGGTGATTTCAAACTATTTTTGTAAATCAATAGTTAGTGTTAGCTGTATAAATAGGACCTCGGTTAAGAATTGATCTTTTGAAATTACCTCGGAAACAGTGGCAACGAAAGAAATTACGATTCCTTCACCCAATAAAAATTTGGAATCAACTTTTTGTTGTGTCGAGCTTGCCCCGGCGGCACTAGGTTGACGATGATGCTCGGAAGATGTTTGTATGAGGTAGGATAATAAGGCGTCACACTATTGCATGTTATGGTCTATTTACACTATTTCTAAACCAGTAAACATAACTACTTGATAAGTGAATGGCCCAGATCGCGATGCAGGACAATATATGATTTACTGCAATAAGCGCACATCAGCAGAAACCAGTGTGACCAAAATTTTGGTACACTAAAAAAAGCTTCTTCCCGCGGCTTCGTCCGCGTGGCCTTCTAACAATTAGCATATTTTTCTTCAGAAACAAATTCCAGTCCGGTCCGGTCCGGCACGGACCGGTACGGTACGGTTCCATTCGGTCCTATCAGGTCCGATCCGATCAGGTCCGGTCCTTATAAGGAACCTACATGCCAAATTTGAAATCTCTAGACCCAGCGGTTTGGGCTGTGCGTTGATATATAGTTAAGTCAGTCAGTCAGTCGTCAGTCAGTCAGTCCGTCAGTCAGGACTTTGAATATATATATAAATATTCTTTATTGCACATAAATTAAACCTAATTACAGTGATAATAGTAGTGTACAAAGGTGAGCTTATCTCATTAAGAGATCTCTTCCAGACAACCCTAACTGGAGTAATAAACTATTGTACAAGGGCGGTATACAATAATAAAATGTGCCGAGGTTCATTGCAAATAATTACTTACAGCAATAATTTAACAAAATAAACAACAATTAAAAAAATATATATATAAATACACCATATATACACATATAAATATATGACAATAATAATATATACTTAATAAAAATAAATATTAAGTTTCACTCGATGTCAATATCTTTATGTAGTGCTCCTTAAGTTTCTTCTTAAAGGTGAAAGAGGAAGTACTCTCACGAATCTGAGTTGGTAGTTTGTTCCAAAGTTGAGCCGCCCGTACAGTAAAAGAATTAAAAAAGAATTTAGCGTTGGCTAAAGGAAAGTCTTAAGTTTTTATGTGACATGACAAGAGCGTTGGGATCGTGTTGGGGGTGGTAAATGGGCAAAACGAGAACAGAGATATTGAGGGGAATTGGGACTGTTAAATAATTTGAAAAGAAGAGATAGTGCACGTGATGAAGTGGCTTCCAATTCGACTTCGCAGAACGAAGCCGAATTGGAAGCCACTTCATCTGCGCACGAAACTCGGATACATGGTCGTACTTGCGTAGACCGAATATAAAACGGATAGCTAGATTTTGTAATCTATCCAGCTTGTTGAGTAGCTCCTCAGTTGCATCCAAGTAGCAGACGTCAGCATAGTCAAGGATAGGAAGTAAAAGAGACTGAGCCAGAATAATTTTAGTTTTAAAAGGCAGAAAGTTCTGTAGTCGCTTGAGGGAATGAAAAGAGTAGTGTATACGCTTACTAACATCATTAACGTGCGCTGTCCATGATAAAGTGCCGTCAATTATGAGACCGAGATTTCTAGTCTTGTCTACAAGAGCGATGTTAAGACCATCAAAGTAAATTTTGGGCAAAGCTTGAAAATTTAGTCTACTACGTAATTGAATGCTACCTACGACCATAGGCCATCCCACAAAGTCTCTCTTTGTGGGATTAATCAACAGTCCAAATTTGACAGTCCATTCCTGTATAGCACTTAGTTGCTGATTCACTGCTGCAGGCATGTCGAGTGCTTCCGCAATAGAAAAATGGTAATAAATCTGTAGATCGTCCGCATATAGGTGAATTTTATATATGTATAGATATTATGGATTGGAAAGATTGGAATTTTCAGTGTTATGTAAATATTTCTAATTATCCTTATTCTGCGATGAAGGAAACATTGTGAGGAAACCCACATGTTCTTAAATTTCGAAAGTGACCAGACCTTAAATGTATTTTGTATTCCGTCTGGGTTATGGAAACCTGACAGTCACTCCTCGTGACAAAGTATCTTCGGCAAAGAATGAATTAGGGAACGGGATAACGTTAGAAAGAAGAAAATCTCACCAGCAAATATATAGTCAATATATTAGTCTAGAACCTAGTATGAATAAAATATCCTATGAAAACAGAAGGGTTGGCAATTCTAGTCATAACCCAGTTGGGGCAAATAGTAAACACCGCTTTGTAGATACGTCACGTAATGTTGGCTTAATCTCGTTAATGTGGAGCGTGCTTCACCCCGTATCGGCATATGAGCTTTTACGTTATTATGCAAATTGAAATTTGATACGCTTTCTGAGTTTGCGCGTGTAACAACTTAGATGCGTAGATGTCATTGTTAACTATCTTACTTGACTAATGTACGAATAAGGTGACTCGAAGGTAAGCGAAATCTTCAAAGGATAATACATGCGAAAAGAAATGTAATACATTACTTATTAGATAATTTTTTAGAATTTGTACAGGAAATTTTTTGTTAAATATTACGAAACTCAATAGCTTAAAATATGCTCTACTTTAAGCTTTTACAAAGAATGTGGGCTATTTCCCGTCACAGTTGGAAACCCAATGTTTCAGTATTAACCGTGCATAAAAAACATTGTAGCAAGTCAAATTGTGCATAATTATATTGTACTGAACTATTCTTGTTTCATACTCATTTAAGAACTGGATTTGCCAATGCAATTAAATTGAGCTCTCTGCGTACGTGTATGTACAAGTATATCACTGTCTGAGCTTTCACGTCGCACGTCACAAAAACAACAACGCTCGATTGCGAGCGATTTGTCATTGAATGCGCAAAAGCAGGTGCCTTGTCGCGTATTTATTACATCACTGTGAAAAATGTGAAGCTCGCGCGCCGACGGGACAAACGGGCGGCCACCGGCCAACAAACGCGGCACCGACATATCCATGCTTAATGACCACCGCCGCCACGGTAATGAGAAAGAATATCCATACTATTCCCCTGTCGCCGCGCAATTAACTAGCTGGATTCCACGGATACATGGATAGGGTCGTTTGTTACTGGCTAAATGGGCCTCGGTTTCTCCGCCTAATGCGACGTATAGCGTCGTACTGCAATTCCATTTGATACATTCAATTTTATACACTTAACGTACAATACTTATTTATTTAAACAATCTCTAAGGGTGTTTTGTGCTACCGTTATTGCTTACACCTTATTTTTAATTTTCATAAAAAGGAGGTGGGAAGTGAAAGCGTGGTCTTAAAAAGTTACGTTATTAATTTTTTATGCATTGAAAAACTACGGTCATAAAAACTTGAGGGCGTCTGTGGTACCGTTAAATAAACTGCAAATGTAAAAACTACCTACGAACTCAAGAGGGTGAGTGTTTAACAAAAACGGTAATGGAAAAAGTTAACAGTCTTTTATAGGCACACCCAAATAATTTAATTTCCTTTAAACGAACGTTCCATTCATGGCAAATAATGACGGGAGCATATGTTGTTTTTTCAATTGACATGCGTATCGATGATATTTTTTGAAGCTTTTTTGAAAATACGCGTGTCATTTAACTGCATGAATGGTTAAAAAGATGCAAGAGTCATAATGCCTTTTTGTATATTTCTTTTAAATAACTATGTTAAAAACGTGACGACGAACCTGATAATTAGCTTGTAAAAAACGTGACGACGAACCTGATAATTAGCTACAACAGCAAATATAAAAGCCAGGAAAAAGCCTGCGAAATTTTGTAGTAACTGTACAGAGTAGGAATGAATGATGAGGGAGACTATAGTGAAGAGTGAACGATGCAGTTGCTTTTGATTTAGTGCCTTGGACGCTCGGGTTTTTTAATTTCTGGGTCACAAGCCTTAGTGCTCAAAACTGACAGTTGCAGCAGTGTATGCAGAGTTATGTTTAATGGTGGAAATCTTTCGGCCGAAATGTTAGTAGAGGTAGTAAAGAAAGTCATAATGTTTATATATGCCTTAGTTAATGTAAAAGACTTTACAGTAATGTGATTATTATTAAAGGTAGTAATATTTAAGATATAGTGGTGATATTCAGACCGGACAGGTACCGGGAGGAAAAACTACATCGAAAACCAGGAAGATATAAAATGTAGAAAGGATTGAAATGTCTTCTTTTCTTAACTAAGAGACAGCATTTTGAAAAAACATAAAGCTGTAATACCCTATAGAGACAAAGGCTATATCGTGAATAAGATTCGTTTATTTTCTCTTCTAAATCTGTGCCAATCTTCAATGAGTGACATATGGACGACGGATTGATGGACATTACAAATTTATTAGGGTGCAAATTTTGTACCGAAAAGCGTAAATCTAAATATCTTTGAATTTAAGGCTTCAGCCAAATGAACATAATTTTGTGAGTATAAATGTGTTTTTGAGGTCGGTTGAATCATGCTCCTTGCCGATCTCTTACTTTCGTCACCATGTAGCTCAAGTCATTCCCTACCACTTGGATCCACCGTCTGTAATCATATTTAGAGTGAATCCCAGCAAACTATTTACTACATAACTATCTTTCAATTTTATTAATTATTGTACTAAGAGTAGTTTATATAACGCGGGTCAAAGTACGCCACTCGTAACTTAATGGCTAATTGATTAAATTAAAACATGATACAACAGTGTTTTGATTGCTACTTGCCATATATAAAATAGAGGCAGGCAGTTTTCATAATTTCGTGGGCATCATCCCATTTTATTGGGTCGCACCAATTGCATTTACAGTCGCCGCAGCATCCGAGCTCGTTAGCGTTTTTGATAGATGACGCCCGGTCGTTTGTTGAATTTGTTGTAACACTCGTTGCCGTGTAAAAACATGCGGTTCGACAACGCGATACAAATGGCCACACCCCTCGGCGATCTAAGTTAACGAGCCAGCGTATAAATAAGGAGAGTCTAATATTTTATCATTTTAACGCACTTCGTTACGCTAGTCAACGTTCGCGTTCATTGGATACAAATTAAGTGATTTACAATATGATTGGACAATGCAAATGCAAAATCATAAATTGTAACGTGCAATATAACCTGAATTGTGATTACGTCAGCATTTCGAAATTGTAGCATATTAAAGTTTAAAGTTATAATTTAATGCGGCGTTGACGCTAATAACTCAAAGTCATTATTCGATAATCGTGACGTGAGGCTAAATTTCACCGCGGCGTTTTACACTTTAGCACTTCGTCGGGCGATATAAGCGCCGCCCAATAAGACAACGGCGGACTATTTTGACGAAGGCCGGTCACGTTTCGTCGATACTCGCCATGAGAATATTTGTTTTTTATTGTGCGCCCGCCGTCGAGTAAAAATTGAAGTGTAATTTTACGTTTTAACCGGTGCCTGCCCCCTTTCGTTCCGCTCGCCTTGAGTGATGGTTATCATAATTGGAGAGAGGGTAGGTTCACAGCGCGGCGTTTGGAAGACGGCGGCGACGGTGGGCGGGCACGCGACGAATAATCCAAGTGCACTTGTTTTCGGCTCTTGCATTTCTTGAAACTAGGTCAGTTTATTTTGTAGAGCAGCTTCCATGAATATAAATAAATCGCTCTCGTCCACGGTGTATGCTCGCAACGGAAAAAAGAAAAGTAGTCATAGTATTCTTTAGTGCAAAGTTTAATACGGTTAAAATTATGTTGCAGATTGCATTTACTAAAGTGTGTTTGGAGTTTTGATGGAACTAACGGTATAGACTTTTGCTTTGAATTTAATCTTCTTTCTCTATCAGTTGGCGATCTTATTTTATATCAGTAGAAACATATAACATTATCTGAATAATAAAAAGATAATAAATAAACTCTAGTCACAAAGAAACCAAATGTACTCTACTAACCTAAACAATTTTCAAATATAATAAAATATGCAGCACGCTGAGATAAGAGGTGTCCAGTGGATATAATTGAAGTTATTGATCACACAGAGAATCACCATTACTGTTATCAATGGGCACATGGTCCGAACCTGGTCTAATACAATAGTAAGATTAATAACACGGATGTATCGTCCAGACCGTTATACGGCGACACGAGTGATCTCGGACCAACAAGGGCGGAAGAGATGGTCCGGATAATAAAGCATCAGTTGGCTGCATCGTAACTTAATACCGTCGACGTAGAAATTGTTGGTTGCACCGCGCGCTAAACCCCCCGTACACAATGCCTTATAGATGGTAATTGGTGTCGGCCTAATCGACGCATTTCAATAATAATACGTGTACCTGCAACGCCTAGCCCGCTGACAGATTTAAACATCGCGTCCCATTCCCATATTAAAATAATCGGATAATTGAACATGATAAATGGGATGAACATTATGATGTAAAATCGAAATTTATCAACCGACTAGATTTTACAGAAACATGGAAAATTATATGAAGGATCAATTTAGAGTATGAACACAAAAATATTTAAAGAATTCTAATGCCTTAATACTTAATACCTGCAGATTTCAAAATAACTGTCGTACAGTAATATGCCAGTCATTCATTAGAGGCTGCTAAAATCCCAAGGTAGCGTTAGTACAGGTTTAAAAAGCAGAAGAGTGAAGTAAATTATTGTTAATAGATGTCGTTGCTCCATTATTATCAGGCCTGGGTACTTATCCAAGGATCTTACGATCAAAGTAGACTACATGAACTTGTAACATTTTAATCCTATGTCATTTTCAAGAGAACATCTATTCCATTTACTGGTTTGTAACCTACTTCTTTGTCTTTGGATAAAGTCGAGTATCAGACATAAAGCACCGACTGGGTTTGTTAGTGTTACGGTTGCTCCGTGACCACCACGCACGAAGGGACTCTTCACGCCTCTCCCAGGAAATGACGGCCAGATCTAACACTTCACAATTGTTTTTTCATGCACATCACCATATTAATAATCGTTGTCGTGACACCTGCAACAATACATTTAACCAATGCAGTTTTGTATGATGAATTTTAATTGGCATGATTGTACGTACTTAATGTATGTGTAATATGTTTAAAACCATTTGATTTATGACCACTATTTGCTGCACTTTGCTCTACTAGTATGTTGCTCGTATAAGATTTTGTAAATCATAGTTAATTTCATGAGTGATTTAATTAACATTTATTATTATGTGGATTCAGAGTTGATACTCCTGGAAATAATCCAGCTTTTTTGGAGCCTTCTAAATTTTTTATTTAAAACATTGCCCATTCCTTTCGGAACATTTAATTATTCTGATTTTATTACTTCTGTTGGGAAAGGCAATGTTTAATTTACTCATTTAATAACACATTTGGAAATGTCAAATCTCTCGAATCATTGTTTGACGATAAACTATATTTGATTTTATCTAGCGGAAGTTACAAGTTTAGTGTCTTGTGGAAACAATTTCTTATTTGAACATTGTATATTAGTTTACCCTGTGGTTATAGTCAACATACATGTATGTATTTAAGAGAATTTGATTCAACTTTAGATATCATAGATTGTAAATTCAACAGAAAATTTAAATTATTCATAGACCTGTTAATAAATCAATAGACAATTTCTTAGTTCTGGTTATGACTACTATCTAAAATACAAATTTATGGGTTACCATATCCAGAGATTTCTGACTTTGTGAACTAATTTAGTTTTGTTATGACGTAATAACATTATTCACGCAACCACAAGGCTATTTAGATGTCGTTCAGGAAGTTTTGCAGTGGTTTCTGGATCAACGTGCAGTCTAACTAAGGAATATTTCTTAATTTGATGATCTTTCTTTGAACAATTTAGAATGCACATGGATCGTATTTTTAAGAGTCGAATATACTTTTGTACACGCCTTGTAAGGTCAAATATGCGCAGTCGTCGTATATTCATTTCACATTATTCAAGTGCCTATAAATGTTCTGTAACTTCCTAGTGTATTGTTTCATGAAAGGTGTTCGCGACTTGTTTATAAACAATAGCAATTGCCTTTAGCGTTAGGTTACGCCTGCCCACTGATTATCTACAATGTCTTCAAGAGTACCATTAGATATTATGCATTATAGGTGCTTTGTTTGATATGTTTCATATACACAGAATTCATAGAATCAGTTAGACGTCTGACATTACAATGTTCCTCGTGTACCGTTTCATTTATCTCAGCATTATATGCGGCGGTTTAATAAGTTAGTATATACATTTAACATAAATTAAATGCGTTAATTTGTGTAGTTGTATTTCCAGAATACATGTGCTGTGATACCATCGGAGACATCATAACAGTATTTGCTTATTAGAAATGCACGTGGTCATTGTAAGCATCGAGTAACTGTTGAATGGAGAGGCGCGGCAATTAGAGGTCCAGGTGGTGCGACCCCCTGGCCCACGGGCCTTCGGACGGCGGAAAGGAACCCGTATATTTCCATTTGCATATTTATTAGTGGCACGCTTCCTTAACTAGGACAAATCGACCGTTTTTGTATGACAAATGTAAGTTGTTTCGATTACTATTTAAACTGGAGTCGATTCGTTAAGTATTTTCACCCTGCCTGACACATGGTCGCATATTTTGCTGTCATGTTGGATGCGTAATCGTTGCATACCGAATATTAGCATTTTTTAGACTTTACTTTTTGTATGACATAAACGCGTGCTAGTAACATGTGGTGAATGGTAGTGGTAGCATATGACAGGTGATCTGGGCGTGCTATTAATTTGATGCCTGGATTCTGACGCCCGTCGCTGCCGTCTGTCACAGGGTGATTAACGCGTGTCAAATTAATGTTAACACCTGCTTTTGATTATGGTGTGTACATTTTGTATTAATATTTTGATAATTAAAACTTTCCGCATTCTTCTAATAAATTGTAAAGCAATGTCCAGGTTTTTAAAGCCTTTCACATACTAAGATATAAATTGTTCATATTAGTAAAATTGCATAAATTTATTTATGTTGATGCGTTTATTTCAACGTAAAATCTTTAAGTATGTATTTAGTTTTAAATTTACATTGTATTACT
The DNA here is from genome assembly GCA_905163395.2 of Endotricha flammealis. Taxonomy (NCBI): domain Eukaryota; kingdom Metazoa; phylum Arthropoda; class Insecta; order Lepidoptera; family Pyralidae; genus Endotricha; species Endotricha flammealis. The sequence continues at coordinate 6,709,337 of LR990863.1, read as the reverse complement.
TCAACTACACGCTGCAGATGCGGAAATAAATACTTAACAAAATTTTAGAGCTAGAAATATTTGAAATACGGTTCCTAAGAAAGTCCTTTGTTTAAAGCAAAACTAAAAACTTTTACACATCCTGCCTCATTTCTTATACAAATATATACGAACAATTCGCAGGCTTCTCTGTTTGGCTAAGTTCTCACATAGCTGCCTAGGAATCCTGAAACTGCAAGTGAGTAGAATGGATGCTTTTGCTTCTTGCATTTACATAGGTTATTGCACCTCCAGCCGTCGGTGACAATGTTAGATAGACGGCTAGTGATAAATTGCTAACAATTATTTAACAAATATCAGTGGAAATATTCTTAAGTCTTTTGTTTTGATCTAAACTAACATCATTTGGCGACTTCGGCTTATCTTATAACTAGGAGACTGCATTATCTACACAGTCCCGTTGTGTTCATACTGCGGTTTGTTTAATGGTGAAACTCGTATAAAATTACGTTATCTCACTAATTTGTATTTATATCCTGTGGTATTTCTTTAAATCAGATGTACACTCGATCGGTTTTCATAGTCCACGTGGTCTTCGCCTATATTCTGGTTGTTCAGATCGTGAATGTCTGCGGCAACGTAACATCATTTCAGTAGTTTTATAGGAGCGTTCCCTAGAGCCATCGTACTGAGCTATAACATTATTTCCGGACACGTATCGCACAGATAATCTAATGCAGAAGCGTTATAACGCATCTATTGTTTGTAATGTGTTTTACTATGTATGTCATATGTATGTAGGATCACGTTTATAATAATAGCAAATCGCATAATGCATGAAAACTATTAAGAAGCTCCTTATTGCGGGATCCGCGCGCTATCATTGTCATAAAATAATTGATTCCTCAAGCACTTCCTACATGGTTCAATATGTAGGATCTGTGCGGTCACTGGATAACTTAAACCGCCGACACCAAACACTTCGCCGTTCCTTCATCTACCCATACAGGAAGCACTCAATTAATTTGCGTTTGGTAAGTTCGGTAAAAAATGACACCGTACCAACGTCTTATCGACTCACCCCTTTCCATCTATGCTAAGTTAAACTATGAAAATAAACATATCATACACATATCTTTTACTACATACCGTGGAACATCTTTGGTGGAATTATCTTACTGATTAAAGGATGACATTCAACGTATCTCCTTTGAATAAAATGGACATTGTATTGCTGGTATAATTTCTGTTCGAATAAAACATACTTTTGTTATTGTTGCACTGTAATTTCTTGTTCGTAACGTGTCATATTTTCGTTCTTTAGAGCCTATTATTTCTCTGTGGGATTCTTGGGGTATCGAATGTACCGCGTTGTCCTTCGTTATTGGTGGTACAAGTTATTGCATAATGATTAATACATTCGAGTTTAAAATGGAACGTTCAATAATTGAATTTATACTAGTAGCCATTTTGGATTTAAGTAAATTGCCTCCGATATTAAGTTCAACGAATCTATGCCAAATTATTTTCTATAAAATATATTACTAGTTGTAGGATTGAAACTACCAAAATCTTAGTTCTTAGAACAGAGCAATTGAAATTACTATGATTTATACATAATATATAAATCTTTTAATTGTCAGTTTTATTTTATAAAAATATATTTCCTCATATCTACGAATTTCATCCAAACTATCTTATTGGCGATCGTCCACAGTGCGCTTCACACGACATTTCACATCGCGTGGTGGAAGCTGATTCCAGAGTTTAGTGTTCTAACTAAACTGTGGAACTTATGGTATTAATTTAAAGGTACGTAACGGTGTTCCCGAGCAACTACGATTTTGGGGTTTCCAGAGCATATAAATATCTAAAAAGTTGGCAATGCACCAGCTTTTTCGGAGTTGCAGGTGTTTATGGGAGGCTGTGATTGCTTACCATCAGGTGACCCGTCGCGCGTCGGCGCGTTTGTCTACTATACAATAAAAAAAATATAAATCTAATGATAACGCCATAAATTAAATATTCATAATAGTTAAATTGCAATGAGGGTTTTCTGAAATGACACCCACTAGGCTGCAGCACTGTGACGTCAGGTTCAGAAATCTATCAAAAGTGTCATAGCGCCTATAAATTCTTGACAGATTTTTTTGACGTTGACGCTTTTGAAAGCGAGGATTATTGGGATGGGACCTCTTGCCAAAGTGGCGCCAACTATGGCGTAAATTTTCGTGAAAACCCTCATTTCCTTGGCATTTAACTAATTGGAACATTACAATTTACAACCTATCGCTTATTTGTTATTTATTTTGAGTTTGTTCCCGCTTAGCCTGACGTCGAGTTGAAAAATAAGGTGGCATTGTGGAGTGGAATAAAAGTAAATTTTCTTTTCAATGGCAACGTTGTTCGGTGTTCACGGAACATTGTCGCCTTTCGTTGGCGGACGGTGGGTGCCGGTACATGCCGAGACAGCCCTATTCAGATGTCAGTGCGAGCTCCCGCCCGCACCCCGCCGCCGCAGCGGATACTGAAAATGTCACACGTTATAGGACGCAATCAATTTCGTATTTGTATACAGTGCCGCTATAGATTTATCGTAGCGATGAACTTGTATTATCTTACAACGCCTGCCTTGTTCATTGTGTACAATCTAATCTATTACGTGCTTTTATAGATTTATTGTTCATACTTTTCAGTATCAAATATGCAATCTACGTCGTTTGTAGTTGTGCATAGTTTTTAATTAATTTAAAAATATGATAATACATTCAATTAAGATCCGTAGTCTCTGATTCACCCCATTGTGAGCCGGACAAGAAAATTCATGTGTTAGAATTAGGATAAATATCCTAATACAAGTTCAATGTTTTCATAATATAAGTTATAATTAGCATTATATTATGACAATTTGTATACGCATCATCACGGGTGTAGAAAATGACATAGGCTACTTTTTATTCTATGAATTTGTCTCATTACAACTGACTACCGACGACAAAAAAGCATATTGTTCTACTGTAATTCATGCTGCATGGAGGTGCAATCTGTGGGTGCAATCGACAAATCCTAACGATTCTTGTGTATGCTGACGACGATACGATGATGACGCTGATATTTTTTTAAATCGCTTTGATTTCCTCAAAATTATCGCGGCCGATGCCACGGGATATATCTCTAGTCTTTTATATTTCAATCACGGTACTCATTTATTTTATTCCAATTAGAGTCGTGCCGATTTTATTGATACAAGCACTAGAGGAAAGTAAAATATAGCAATGTCCTCAATCAACATTTGGCGGTAACAAATTTAAATCACCAGTTGATAGTATGGCTATAATTCCCGCTGAGGTCGATCCTCGTCGTCACCCGCTCTACGTCGAACTAATTGCTTTGCGCAATGACGCCGCTCACGACCGTTCTGTTTGTTTAATGTTTATTAGCAGGAAATTGACATAAGCGACGTACATACCGTCTAACTTCTCCCATTTGTACTCCCCACACACATTAAACAGTTTAATTGCTATGAACGATACACGTCAATTCAAATATGTATACATTTTAACAATTCCACTACTTGGTAGCACCATTCAACTGTATCTAGTCTAGAGGTTGAATTAGTCAATTACTTATTGTCTTGCATTGCAAGAAACACAGTCTTTAAATGTCTAAAAGATAACTGCGCCAGTTTCTGGCAACCAATTGTCCCTTTTAGCCGACCGGTCTCATTAGCATGGCTCGATCGCCGTATCCTATCTCGCCGGATTGATACATTGACGGTAAAGGGCCCTTTAGTGGTTTCAATTTCGCTCGTAATTAGGACTGTATGCTTGACGTGACCGCTTGCGTTTGAGCAATTGTTTGTTACTGACGGTGTCTGTAGCCGTCCTGGACTAATCACGCATCCTTTGCAATACGATACATGTATGTATGTATGTATATATACGTAATATGTGGAGAGAGGGGAGCGATGAGTGGCTGTGGGCAATCGCACTGTGGCTATCGCAATTTAACGAGGCACGATTGTTTTTCTTAGTTCTGAATAATATTGAGCTTGAGCGTCCTCCGCTATCTGATGCAGATACTTTCGTGGCCGTGCGGTACTGTTACTTGGCTAACTTACAAATGAACGGTGTGATTATGGGCGCGCGGATCTAACTTGTTGATAATTTAAATGTTCTCGCAGCTAGCACAGCGGCCCGCTGCGATGGGCACGATTACACCCGTGACTTCCTCTTATGGCGAGTCTATATCTGTGGATTTTGAATAGAATTATGGATGCTGCTTGCAAATGAAAGATTAAGAATAATGTTTGGCTATTTTATATTCTCCATAACTCCGGTGTACATTGTAGCGTTCATTATACGTATTCGTGTATCATATTTTATGGTACGATGGTAATAATACACAAATCGCGGTAAATTTGTAATAAATATTGAAATTGTGTTTGTATTGGATATAATGATTTTCAATTGTTAAGTATAGATTGTCATATTGTAAGATTAATGACCGTAAGATATTTTAGTACTTTGTCATATTGGCCACTTTTCTCAAAGTTAATTAAGGTCATATTGTTTGTGTGTAATTCTGCAATAGTTTGAAACTGCAGCCTTTATTACGAATTAAATAGAGTGCTGCACTCCAGTAAAGGAAGCTATTAAACGGGTAAATTGTGACTTGTGATAATTATATTCTAGCTACCGAAATGTGGACTTTGCGCTTTAATAACTACTGAAGTGTCCTTTGCCTGCCTTTAGGTATCCCGTTATTAAATTTTTATAGTTCCGAATGACTCGCTTTTATACGTTCATTATTCAAGTTGGGAACTTTTAAGAAGGCATGGTTCGAGTTGATTGAACTTTTGTAATTATAACAATACAAATATTACAGGTTTTCAACAAGTGCCACATGTAATATAAATTGAATACATTCAACATGATGTAAATAATTTTTAAATGAGATACTTTATAGATTAATTGTTTTCTGGCATTATCCTCTGGTTAAGGCCCAGTATACCTCCCGCGTGCCGCGTGCCTCTAAACCAACTTAAACGGCAGAGTGCAAGATATAGATCTGACGTTAGCAGCTAAATATCGGATAAATTAGCTGATCGAGTTAATTTAGTGCTTCTGCTAAACGGTGACTAGCAACAAATAATATGGAATTTAATTTATTTAGAATTTAACCATGTGCGAAATCATTCGGTACATAATTTACATCTCAAGATTTGTATTATCGGTGTTACATATTAGCTATAAATCTCCTTGAATGTGTTTTGGGAAAAAATAACTCGTTCGAAAATCTCACAACACAACAGTTGGAGTCAAAAATATTCCAAAAGTTAAAGAAACTGCAGGCTCTGACAATGCATAAAAATACATTTCAAGAAATGTGGATACTGAGGGAAAACGAGTGTTAGATAATATCTGAATATATATATATGTATATATTATGGATATAATATGTATTTAGCAATTCTAAACTTTTACCACACTGTAGGTACTTTTGAATGATTACTCAAAACTAAACGTTATAAACATCAATAACTTTTGAGCGGAGAAGTCTTATAAACGTCAAACACTTGAGAAATTTCAGTGAAAGGCGCATTGTGGAAAATTGTGGGGCAAGTTGTCCAGTTGTTATTGAAGGCTTTTGTAAATGTCCAAACGACGTTCGGAGAAATGCTCGTATTTATAATAGGATTTGGCTTCAAACGCGGTCAAGGAGGCTCGGCCTATCGAATAAAGACGTAATTCGTCGTCAATTTATATGAACAATTCAATAAGATTTTTACAATTGAATTTATAGTTTTTTATTTAACGTGAAAAAAATACTCGTATATTCAAGTCTTCCAAATTATCAAGAACTAAATACACTTCCGGACACTTGAATCGAGCCACCCAGCAGTTTCAACTTTGATTGCTGGTAACTTAACAAAAATATATGATCAACGAAAAAGTTTTTATGCAATTTGGAAGCTGCTACACTTTACATTAATAAGGTATACTTAATTCCAAATTTAAATTTTAGTAACTTGATAAAATTACAATTTTAAGTGAAACTTGTCCTGTATAACCTTTCTCAAAGACAAGACTCGGGTTCAATTTTTGAAAAAAAAAAAGGAATTATTGGAAAAAAAATTTATTCAGTAACTTGTATTGCCTCCGAGAGCCTTTATGATTGCAGTCATGCGATTTGGCATGGAGTTAATCAACGTCATTATGAAGTGTTGTGGAATGTTCTCCCATTCCTCCTTGATGGCAACTCTCAGCTCTACCAAAGTTTGTGGTGCTGGTTGGTGAGCTCGAACACGCCTCTTTAATTCGTCCCATAGACGTTCGATGGGATTCATATCAGGGCTCCTTGCTGGCCATTCCATTGTCGTGAATCCAACATCATGAAGGTATGCCCTGACGATTCCTGCAGTGTGCGCTCTTGCATTATCATGCATAAAGATGAAGCCTTGGCCTACAAATCCAGCATATGACATCACATGAGTCTCTAGGCAATGGTTAATGTATCGACGGGCATTTAGTGTTGGTAGACGTGGTCCTGTCACAACCTCTAGCCCAGTTTTACCATCGGCAGATATTCCTCCCCAGACTATCCACGAGCTCCCGCCATAACTCACTCTCTCTTCAATACAACACTGAACAAAGCGCTCTCCCAGCCTTCGGTAGACCTTCCTCCTTCCATCATTACCATAAAGCATAGTCTTAGTCTCATCAGTAAAGAGTACCTTGCTCCATTGGCGTCGAGTCCAATGCAAATGTTCGCGTGCAAACTGTAAGCGCGCCATTCGGTGAGCTCTTGTCAGTTTCGGCCCGTTGGCTGGCTTATGTGGGCTCAGACCACGTTCTTTAAGTCTTCGTCTAATTGTTCGCGCGGAAACAGCCACTCCATGAAAGTCTCGAAGCTGTTCTTGGATCTGTACAGAGGTGAGGTGACGATTTCGTAAACTGGTTGTCGTGATAAATCGATCCTGTCTTTCTGAAGTTACCCGAAATCGCGGTCTTCCTGGACGGCGCACATATCCACCAGTGTCGAGGTATCGATGGTATACCCTTTGCACAGCAGAACGGCTTAAAGCAAGCTGTGATGCTACATCGCGCTGACTTCGGCCCGACTGTAGAAGCGCCACAGCTTGCGCGGCTAGAAGAGGCGGTGTATCCATAATTTTAACGTTTAAATGGCTCAAATTAAAAAAAGCAACAATTTTACGATGTCTTAATTTCAAAACAATTACGGTGAATTCAAAATTATGGAGTTAAATAAAAAAAATATTTTAATTTAGATCAACTTTTCTTTTCAAAAGAATGCATTAATTTGGATTTTGTTTCGTTTTTCCATTTGATAAATTCAAAATTGGAACAACAGCACTTCAAAATCATTATGAATATACCAGCATCAAAACTGCATAAAAACTTTTTGATTAACTTAAGAATATTTTTATGTTCTATGTCATTACACATAAAAATGTAGGGTGGCTCGATTCATGTGTCCGGAAGTGTATAAGATATTAATAAATAATATATATAATTTATTATTTGTTTTTTTTTTATATTTATTTTATTATTCTTTTTATTTTTATCTTCTTTGACATTGTTTTTATTTTTGAATTATAATAATTTAGCTTTTAATTTATTATTATGTTTAAAATAAGTGAAAAATATAAGAATTGTATAAATGAGAACCGATCTATAAGATTTTTCATGATTTTTATTCTAGACTAGCTGCCCGGCCCGGCTTCGCCCGGGTACTGTTTCGTTTTTTTTTCAATCTTTCTGAGAGATTTTCTTAATATTTTTTTCCGTAAGAACCTTGTACAGAGTATTAGAAAACTACAAAAAAAAAATCAGCCAAATCGGTCAAGCCGTTTTCATGTTATGTCGTGACAACGGAAAACGGGTTTCATTTTTATATATATAGTCATTTTTATATAACGCTTTCCTTTTCCAATTATAACTAATTCCTTGGCTCAATTTGATCGTCTGTATTCAGTGGAACACTAATTTCATTTAAGAATTTTAAGCCAGAAGTCTTGAAATCAACGATTAGGAATAACGAAGTGATTTGTACGAGTTTTAAATTTTAACAATTTTGAATATTGAAGAAGATTCTAAAGGCCAGATGCTAGAGATTTATGTTATTTTACATTTTTTTCTAAATAATTATGCTAAATTAATATAGTACTTACCTACTGATCAAAAGAAGTAAAATCGACATTAACAATAAAAATATGTATGTAAAATGTTTTAAACCAATCCAAAACAGATTCCTAATTCTGTATGCTATGCATGTATGTTTTATTATTTTTAGTGCTTGTATCGCAAATAAAGAATATATTATCTATCTATAAAACGAAAATAAACGTACATAAAAATAAAAATAAAACAATTTCTAAGTTAGCTGTGAATTTGATACTACTTGAATAAAAACCGTCGTGTTCAATGTTTCACGAGTTTTCTCCCACAGTTCAAGTTTTCTGCTTGCATAAGTGAATCGGAGATTCAGCGAGTCCTAAGTTCCAACCTCTCGTCCCGTACTATCGACACCCGGTAGCATAGAATTACGAATGATTGGTCAGAATAGAAGTTACTCTTCAAATGGTTTCCTCAAACATTAATTTATTTCGCACGCTGTACTAAAGACGACGGAACCGACAGCTATCATGGAGTATCTACCAGCAAAAGTACAAATATATAAATCGGTAAGATTAGAGATTGTAGTATGCTGATTCTAATTTCTTGGTCACATTTTTTTATATTTCTATGTTCTTTAAGAACTTGTGTCTACATAAAGCCACTTTACAATGCCACGTTCCGACGCCCTTTGTGCACTTGTCGTGCGTTTGACTGGTTTGGAATAGTGGCTGGCTGCTTCTTCGCGGAAGCGAGATCAGTTAGACGATTGTTGCAGACACGCCGTGCCGGCCTGCTCCTCAATCTAATGTGCGATCGCTTATTGCTACCGTTCAACGATTAATCGCATTGGGCTAGCGTTTTTTTATGTCCCTGAGGTGGCAAACAAGGATACGGATGAAGTATATTGATGATGGATAACGTAGCCTATAGACGCTTTTATTCCTAGGTCTACATGCAGTAAATAAAATAATTATAAACTTAACTTATTGACGTCCTTTACAATTTCTTATTTTATTTAGACGTATGTGATATGATGAATGACCGTGGCAACTGGTTACCTACTACTGCATGTGTTACCATTTATAATAATAAAAAAAATAGTTTTAAAGATTACAGATTAACAGGAGTCTGTTAGCGGCAATTGGCGAGGAAGGAACCTGCGTGCTTGTTAATTTCGTCTTAAACGTAATACTTACACGATTGAAAAAAAAATTGTACAACAAAATTTATTAAACAATAAAACGGAGTATTCCACTGAGTACGAAACACTTTCTCAGTCTATTTTAACAAAACATCTCGATCATCTTAAGTGCGCGTAAGACTACATCATCGGCGCCTACGTATCGACTTATTATACCCAACAAGAGTTTTTTCATTGAAAAATTCTTGATGGATCGTCGCAAAATCTATGATTGATTCGTGGTGTATTATTCGTTGCTCTCATAAGAGTGCCTTCCGTCGGTTTTCGCGGTTGCGGCTTTCGCCCCCCTTCAGTCGCCATGATTGATTGCCTGTTGGCAAACTTCATATGTTTGCCAGATAATTTTGTATTTCAGCCGTAAACAGATTACGTGTGAAAAGAATCATCGCCTCCTCGAGTTCGTTCGGTACAATTTAGTCTTTCATCGTGACTGAGCGATTTTGTCGCTACATCTCACATCCTTGCATGCCCGCGTGTGCAAATACCTACCCGTTTACACTCGCTTTAAATATTTGTATATTTGTTTAAAAAAATAAAAATACCTACTAGTCGCAAGCTCCAGTCGCTGTAATAAATATTTGCACGAAATCTAAATACTAGATACAGATTCCAAATAAGGTAATAGGTATAGTAAATAGTTATTTAGTATACTTATTACCTTATTTGGAATCTGTATCTAGTATGTAGTATATTTAGATATATAACCTGTTTTTCTTAACTTGACCCATATAGTAAACAATCTTAGCGTGTCTTTTTATTCAATTATCCATGTGTAAAATCGACAAATCGCCAGAATACTGAGTGTTGTGTTAAATGCCATTTCTAACTATATTATTATTATTTGGGTGTGAATGATAATTTTAATTGCCTATTTTCGTTAAAAAGACGTGCTAAGATTGTTTACTATATGGGTCAAGTTAAGAAAAACAGGGTTTAGTTGTAAGTTTGTTAAGAAAATTAAAAAAATAATACCATCATTATTTATGTTTAACATACGAGAAGATTCATAGAAAACATTGGTTACAATAAAGAGTGTGCTGCTTGTCTATTTAAATAAGTGAAAATATAAAGTGAAAAATATTTATTATTCAAAGAAAGATCAAAAAAAAGACGGAAATACTTTTAGTTTGGAAATAATATACCTAATATAGGTAAAATAATATGAAAATTACTAAACATTACTGGCAGTATTTCACCAATCGATGTAGCATAAATATGTGCAACGATTAAAATAAATCATATTGATTGATGTTTTATTTATAAACGTTCGGTTGTGCGTATTAGCAAATAGTACGATTTCAATTTTATGCAATTCAAAATGATTAAGGCACGACATAAAGTCATTGAGTTCACGCGAGAAATGAAAGTGAGTGACGGTCGTTTCGTTAGTGAATTTATTAGAAGGCTTGATTTAACGATCTCTGAAACGTTTCGTTGTTGCGCCCTGCAAGAAACGACAAACATAAAGTAACAATTTAATAATAGAATCAAAAATTTCATAATAATATAATTTACAGACAAAGCAAAGCATATCTCAAATTAATAAGGTGGATTTAGATTTTGTGTTGTGAATTTGGCGCGATTCTTTCTGTTCTATTTTCCCCTCAGAAGTTGTAAAAAAATTTTTTTTTAAATATTTTCGGTTGTTCCCCAAATAATAAAAAAAACATAAACAAAAAGGAGACAAAAAGTCTGTTGAAATATACATTCACATTTTTTCTTGGAATAATTAAGACATTATGTGGACGAATGCGCTAGTGTGGATTACTTGAGTAGTGGGGCACTTAAAGATTGGCTATCTCACGCTATCGAGATCACAAGCAAATTGATTTGAGCACGCGCAACTTACTATCGGTTGACAACAGGGACACTGATTGAATGCGATTTAAACGAATGTCTTAAATTCTTGCTAAACTAGGCCGGATTAATGTCTATGTGGTGTGGATTTATGTTGTTTTCTGGAATGTTTTGATACTGTTTAATGAGGATATCACTGATACAAGAATTTATGGGTACAGACGTTGATAGCACAGTAGATAAGGAACCAGCAGCGTATTAATCTGGTTCCTGATTCAATCCTTGTGGACATCCCAATCAGGACACGGGAAATTCTAGGAAGAAGACGGTAGGGAATGATGATTCCTATGTCTTTATTGTCGTTATTACACAATTTCAAAGTTTCATCGGATGTAAAAGGAACATAAATAATAGAAAAAAGTGTCACAGCATTGTAGAAATCATAACACTAAGTGTAAGTAACATTACAAAACATACTATAATAATCAAAATGTATCATTATCTCATAGTAAAATCACGTATGATATACTTTGTTGCTAGCTTCATTGTGTCGATTCCACGTACTTAAATCAGAGTGTTCGATGTCATAGAACGACAATACGGCAATTACTCGGCACGGCAATTTCCCACGACAACTGACGTGTCCGCGAAACTAGAGCGCCCGGTGACACATAGAGCGCTCTCGGGAACGTAATGCTGGCAATTTAACAATACTATACCACCGCTATAACTTGACCTATGCCTTGAATGATAAGTAATTATTATTTCTCTTATATGACGCTCTATTTAGCTTGTTCAGAAATTGCGGAAGTCTAATGGCAGTGAAAATCCACTTAACATAAAAATCTGTATATTCGTCAATCTCTTCACATTCCGCAAGTTCTAATGAAATAGAAGACCAAAGAGAGAGATCAAAAAGACACATAAAAGAAAGAAAAGAAATAATGTTTTACAGTTTAACGTCACGTGAATCATTACAATCTAGTTTTACTTACTTTCTGGGGACTGAAGAAAAGTAAAAACTTTGTATTCCGGCAAATCATAGAAACTAAATATTTTCAAATCACTGATATAGACAGAATTTAAATAGAAACAGTGTTTGTGAAGCCTGGGTTAGTAAAACAAAGTTAGTTGCAACATTTAATGTTAATTAGTTCCTTTCAATGGAAAAGTGTCGTACGGGAAGTATTTAAGATAAAATGTCCGGTTGTGTGTCTTTGACTGTTGAAAATAGGATAAAAAAGTCATTTCTTGTTAAATTTTTATTACCGTGAATAATAAGTTCCTATTTATTTGTTATAGTTTAGATAAGTTAAAATCCGTTTATTATCTTCTTGATCTAAGTTTGCCATTTTTTGGTTGATTAGTTTTGTGAATTAGTAGCAATTAGAGCTATTCAATTAAATAAATGGGAAAAATTTGCATTTTTATGCTTTTAATTTATTGATCCGAATCAGAATCCAAGGCTTGGAATAAAAAAGTTCATTCTTTATTTTTACACAATGCTCTTCATATTATTACGGTGTAAGCGAAAGAGCCAGTGTTGCCATTATTGAAATTTCAAATTCATAATGTATATTTTGTTAAAATGTTAATTTCATGTAAATTGTATTAGTTGCTTCTATGTTATGCTCTAAAAGAGACATATCGGTCTACGTAGGATGTTTCACGTTGTCATGCTTTAAGCCTGTGGCTGTTTCATAATGTTGGCATTTGCGTGAGAGGACCGTAGCCTTGTTGTTGTGCTGCCCGGGGCTGTACAATATTCGACTGTTCTCTATTACCGTAAATATATTCCACTACTAAATTCCACTGGATGTCATCTCCTTCCATATATAAGCGTCCAATTACCAGTCCTTTTGCGACAAAGTTGTAATCGAAAACTACGTATGAAGTTCCAAAACTATTTTTATAAGGCTTTCTTTTCAGTTTTGACTTTCAGTATTTTTCATCACTAGTCTTTGTTAGTAGAAGTAGGCATTATATCTTATAGACAATATTGGAATAATAGTAAATCTATTACTAGATGTAATGTATGCATGTATAGTTTGATAATTGGCGATGAAAAAACTGAAGTACTTTTAATACTTGTCATAAAATATGAGGAAAATAACAAATTTAACATGAAGACTATTAGATTAGTATAACTTTATCTTCTTGGAAACTATTTGACGTAATTGCGTCCGTCGTTTTGTTTCGCGTTTCGTTTACTTTGATATTATACCTAAGTATTTTGTCATCGGCAAATCTATTTATAATGGGGCTATTTCCCGAAAAATATCACGAATAGCCATATAATTTTAATGGTGCCGGTTTTTGATTGTAATTTGCCACGTTCCGGGTCTCATTCAGTCACTTATGTTATGTACCTTAGTGGCTCGGTAATTTAGGACGATCCGTGACTTGATTTGCATGTAGGGCGGTTCGCCTAGGCTCACAAACGGAGTGTTTTATGTGTCTATTCACTGCTTTTACGTAAACTCTCCTGGACTAACCAGATTTTCCAGTCGTTAAACGTTTACTAGAATGTTGCTGATCGATACAGTATTTTAAAGTATAAATCGAGCGCAGTATTTTCTAATTGCGACTCTTTCTATAATGACCATGTCTATTGGCTCCATTTTGCGAGATGGTGAGTGTAAGTGAAGTTTTAATTGTATTAGTAACTAAACTGCCTTTGAGCCAAATTAAACTATTATTGTAAATTTTTGTAATTTAGAGGGCCTCTGTTTCTCTCACTCACCGAATGAAACGCGTTGCTGCTTTACGCCAATATTCTGTGAGAGGGTGATACTTCCTCGACCGAGCTAGTTCATGCTTTCTCTCGAATTAAAAAAAATATAAATCTTATGTAGTGAAATAAATCAATTGATGCATAAAAAGCAATTTAGATTGCAATGATGATGTCAGAGTCGCTTCTATTACTGGTGGTGACTAAGCGAAGGTTGCGCCAGTGGTTTCGCCGCTCAGATAGCGAGAAATGATTCCGCACGTCAAAACATGCGATTGACAGCGATACATTAGGAACTATCGAGTGATCGCGCATGAAAGTAGGGTTGCCATTTCAAACCGTGTATCCGAACAATAATATAAATAGTACAACCGGCCATTTTTCTTAATACGTCGCTCAATTTTTATTACAAAAGATTTTAACTTTGAATTATCATTGCTAAAATTACTCGTGTGTAAATAATATAAAACGATTGTCGTAAAACCGATCATTTGACAGGACAAATGCAACATATCTAACAAAACTCGAACAACGACTAATTGTCGCCGGGAGAATGCATCCATAAAAGCCTGTGTCCGGCTATATCCGGATGCCTGGAAACGCTACCTGGGAGTCGTAATTTTTCACTGTCAGCGCGGAGACTAAACGTCCTCGTCATCGCTTCGACTAGTGACTGTCAAAAAATGTTAATGCAATTTTCGCCTGCACAAGGGTAAGAAATATAATGTAATAGGTTAGGACTATACACACCTCACCGATATTATCCGGCAACTTTGTTCTCGTTCGGGCCAGTTGAATGTCGTCCTCAGATATAATGGTGCCGGGCTGAATTTTTATGGTTTTGATGTTTAGGGCTAATATAGCTTAAGATTGTTTTAAAGAATTGCTTTTAGCCATAAGGCCACCTTATTGCATGAACGATACCTACATAGCCTGTAAATTTATGTCTATTGTTCACTTATTTGGTTTGTTTTTTGCAAATAAAGCGTATTCTATCTATCTTATATTTAAATATTAATTGTGAGAACGTAGACTGTTAAGTTTCTAAATATTTTTTAAGGAAGTTTGAGTACGTTGAACTAAAGTAGACCCACTGTTCCCGTAATGTTTGCAGCATTGTTGTGATCTGGCGATAAAGCTGGCATAATCGGGTTAGGCACGCTGTCGCTCACCAGACTATGTACTAATTGCCGTGCCTATGTGTTATGTGGACCGGTTAATGGCCGCTAAAATATTGCCTGCATTTGCGCAACGATTATAATTACATGATAGATAGATAGACACAGCGATAACATTGTATGCCTTGTCGTGCGCTACCTACCCTTTGTGTGGTGTGATTTAGGGAGCCTGTCGATGTGTGCATTGTTGTTGTTCAAAAGTTATTTTAAATCGTGTAACCTTTATTGACAAATATCTCTATTTTGGAACTAATTCTGACAAATACGTTATAATTTTCATTTTAACTAAACGACAGTTGTCGCAACAATTTAATTTATTTGTCCAAAACTGTCAATATTGTAGTACAAATAAGTTGAATTGTCGCGACAAGTGTCGTTTAATGATAATAAAAAAAATTATTCCAATAAGACCTCTGCGACATCCGCTTGTCGTTGTTATTTTTTATTAAATACCTTTAATATTAACATGAACAGGAGAAACAAGAGGTGAAAATTATGTAGCGACTCAAGTCGCAGTAAAAGTTATAAATAATGCCATATTGGTGGTATTTATTCGTTGCACTCCTTAATTCTTTAGGCTGTAGGTACTGGATACCACCATGTTTACTCTTCTTGATGTTGTTCCAAATGGTGCAGTCTGGTTACATTCCTATCTCGCTGTTTGATCTATAGCCAATAGTAAAGCTTAGCTTAAGCTTTAGAGCACTACAAAATTTACATATACATTACGTTTGCTCCAGATTCTGTTTTAGAATTGCAACACTGGCTTATAGGTTTCACTCGAGATTTACGTCTTCACTCCGATTTAATGTAGAATTCGTTTTATTACAATATACTTACTATAGTAATCATTGTCACTCAATATTATATCTCAATTTTACCTATAAGTTTATTTAGTGATTTTGAATTGTTGTAAAAACTGACCAAATTGCTTTTTGTATAAGTTAATATAGTTTAATTTAATCAAATGGACTTTACTTATTTTTTTTTATACTACAAATTTGGCAATTAAGCTTAAGGCCCGCCTGATGGTAAGCCTCACCGTAGCCTTTAGACGCTTGCATTACCGGGGGTCACGCGTTGCCAACCCTCCCAACCCCCCCCGAACCGTGTTTCGATTCGAACCTACATGCTAGTTAATAAACCTGTTTGTTATAAAAAAAATATAACAATAATATTGTGAAAGACAAAAGAAATTATAAGTAATCACTAATATTCCTGCATGACGACAGCCAACATAACAATGCTTATTTCGTCTTATACTTCTCAATTTACATTGTAGTTAAAAATAACGATCCGAATCATGCACGAACAGTGTAACTCACGCGCATAACCGATGTTTGAAAATGAAATTGAATTCGGTTTTGCATGACATTAGCTCATGTGGTTAACCCGTCACGTTGTGTTCGTTCCCCTCGCTCCTACGCCGTGCACCCAAACAAAAGCACGCTGAAAAGAGATGTCACGAATTAAACGAATTTCCATCGAGCCACGGATCGGGTCCATTTTTGTGCTATGTAAATTTGAGACGTTTTATACTACCATGCATTTTATAAGTACAATGGCCTGATCTTTGTATTGAGAATAATTTTGTCGGCACGCGTCTTAGTAAATACAAAATCAATTAATTTTCGAAATTACTATTTCAATTTCAAAGTTCATCGTTAATCGAGTCACGAGTTTACATCTGCTGCAGGTTTACGATTTCGTTAACTAAGTAAAACAATGTTAACGTTCGTATTTCCTTGTCGATTTGTGTTGATACATTCTGTGTACATTCTGCAATATCTAGAGAAAGGTGAATATATGAATGCATTAGTAAAGCGCAATCGAAGTGCAGCACGAACGTGCTTGAAACGAAAAGAATCTCATCATAACAAGATAAGAACTTATCTTGTTATGATGACATTCTTTGCTTACATGTTAGTAGGTATATGATTTGAAAAACAACATGTCTAGTATATATCTCCAGATTTTTCTTTGTTTGAAATTTATAATTGTTAAATTAAGTAGTCTTCGATGTTTTTTGACCCCGGACCTGGTTTACAGAATTCAAAGAGCTGGAACGGTCGTGTAGTTCTGCCTCCTCGGTTCAATGGCGCGTGCTGCTATGTCTTTCGTAATATAATATGTTTTAGTATTATAATATTATTGCATCTGATAAATGAGTGCAGCGATCTCCATCAAACGATTAAGCGCTGTTCGCTCATCTGCATGCGTCGCTGTCGTCTTCAAAGCGTAGCCGCTCGGATAAATTCGGATTTGTAGTTCGGAGTCCTACTGCAGTTGAAACCCGCAACATACTATTGCACACAGCACTGCACTTATGCGTTTGTGAATATAATGCGATAACATTATTTAGCTTTCCGCTGCTTATTTATTAAATATCTATATTTGGTAACGACTCGATTGAAAATTGCGTATTGGATTTGAGTGCTAAATATCAGGTAGGATTATACAAGAAACTAGCCTTAAGCTGAATTAATTTACCATACCTTTGAGCCATTTAGGTTCTGTATTTATTAAAATTTTTGATAGTAAATACACGAATTATAATGTATGTCGTTTAAGTTTCTGTGTACGGTAAATCATTTGTTGATGATACCAGAAAGGTGGGTTTGTTTTGGGTCCCAACAGACAAACATAGGTCTAGAGGAAAGCCAAGGATGCAATGGTCAGATTTGACTGTCTTCATCAGTATAATAAACTAAATGTACTATATGACTATAAAATAAAAAAAATAAAAAAATAGTCGTCATAATTTGTGTCATACTTTTTCGTGACACATCATTGCTTAAACTCAGTATCACACACAGGTTTGTATATATTTACGTGAAGGTAGGTCCGGGCAATGTTGATTGCGGAGCTCCTAATTTTGTGCGGAGGCGGGGGCAGCGGCGAGTAGGCACACAACTGATTAAGGAGCACAATCAGTTCTGTAGTTCGGCGGGGCTTGCTCTTTGAATTTACGATGTGCCCCGGCGACGCTTATCGCATGCGAATGATCTGCCCACGGCGCACCGGCCGCACCGCACACATATTTTATTTTATTCGCGCTACTGTGATGTAATGAGCTGATAAATGAGAGAAAACCACCAATTAGTGTCGATGAATTTATTGTTTCTACTTAAAATGTTGGAGGGCCAAGTACTTAATCTCGGATTGCATTTTAAAATTTGTTACCATCGTATTTTAAATCAACAGTTAGATGAATGCAATTACACGGATTGTCAATTAAGGTATATCTCGATATTCTCGATGGAGATTAATGATCGTACTCGTGAATGATTTTTTGTTTCGATTTTTACTCGGTCTTCTGTTTACGTATCCGAATCAAATTATCATTAGTTACAACCTTAATCATGCTTTTACATTGTTTGTTTAAATCCGATGTAGCTATATTAATCGGTATTTTAATGCTTTCAATCGAGATTGATAACATTTTTAAAATAAACACTTGTTATTTTAGCTATTTTCTTAACTATGACACACAGAAAGAACAGAGAAATAGTTAAAATTTAATTACATCAAGAAATTCCGTAATAATAGAATATGCTTTATTCATATAAAGGATCACAAAGACAAAATTGGACTACATTACAACATAAATATAAAATATGTTCATGAAACTGATAAATAGATTTTATACTGCTTTATATTCCATCTAATCTTTCCTTAAATCAATTTTCATGACAGCTGTGCTGCAATTATGCTTACAAATTATGATGATGTTTTGATGTCAACTTGACATTACAGACTATTTTGTATTATGCTCTCCGAAATATGCGATACCAAAATGATATCAATTTGACTTCAACTTAAACGCATATTACACTCCACTTTTTGACATAAAACAGTATCACGTAAATGCCAAAAATGAGATACAGAATTGATATATTTAAAAACCATATCAATTCTGTATCTCATTTTTGGCATTTTGGGATTATCATCATATTGACATTAAAACGACATCATCTTTCGTAAGCATAATTGCGCCACTGCACTGTAGTTTTTATCTGGGTGTCAATAAGTTTGTTGCTTACTGCCAATCTGTCGTTGCCACGAGTGCTACACACAGCAGTGGAAATGGTGATTAGCTACTCCCGAAAAAACGAATAATCACATTTTCTCAACAAGAAACACCAATAACATTTTAATACAAACTATTGCTTAAAGATTACAAACAGTATACATATTATCTCGAGTGTTACTTGCACCGATTGAATGTGAGCCAGGCGAAGTCCCAAGACAATGGCCTAGCGTTTGCCTTCCAGAGCCACACTGCTCTACATTCAGCTATAGTGCAGTCCACCGATGAATTGAATTAGGCCATTGGAGCGAGCCAGTGTGAGCATGGCTTGTGAGTTAAGAGAGAATTTCTATTCATAAAGGTTTGTTTTTATTTCGTAAAATATATTTATACTGATACCTTGTTTACTGTGTATAGATCCCTTACTTCTGAATAGATTAAAAATAATAGTTAAGTTAATTACTGTAAGTGGCATAAATTGGTTACAAATTAAGTTACGGGTTTTGGGAGAGCGGGGCCTCCTGTCACAGTCTTTGTTACATCGCGTACTAGTTTGGTCTC
Organism: Endotricha flammealis; assembly: GCA_905163395.2. NCBI lineage: Eukaryota > Metazoa > Arthropoda > Insecta > Lepidoptera > Pyralidae > Endotricha > Endotricha flammealis. The sequence goes on along the minus strand of LR990863.1, from coordinate 6,689,719 downwards.
AATTTACTGTACATCTTATGTAACTTGCACAAATAAAGCATTTTTGAATTGTGTTTTTTTCTGTGTACTTAGCAAATATTTGGGAATTCGTGTTAAATAACTAGGTATGACTGTCCCATACTTAGACACTGGGTGGGGATTGTGTTAGGCACGGTCCGGTAAATAAAAATAAAAATAAAAACCATATTTAGGCTAAGTACTAATAATACTAATATAGATAGTAAGAAAAATTGTTACTAATATACTAAAATTATATGAGCTAATTTTTGCTTGAATTAAATTATTTTTATTATTTATTTATAACTTCTCTTGTCTGAAGCTCATAGCATAATACAGTGACTTTATGGTGACCCGATTAAAATGTCGGGTTCAATTTCCACACCGGGATAAACATAATTAGTATTGTCGATGTATTTGAACTATTTTGAACACGATGGTTTAAGAGTATATGCGAGTCTTATTTTCCAATTAGTCCAGATTAAGTATCAAGATATGACTTGTAATTTAATAGTCCAGTATAACAACGTTATTTAACATGAGTGATTATAATCTGTAGTTCTATTCACATGTAATATAATGTTGCTACAAATATTAATAATATATCGGCTGTAACTTTGTTTTGTAACACTGCAAAACTAGAGCCAAATTAACTGAATAAATATAATTTATAACAATAATGTTTCGATATCCAAGTATGAACTTCCCTTTAAATTCTTTTCTAAGAAATCGGGTGAATAGTCTCAACACGATCTCCATTGAACTTTGGGGTCTGTAAGGCTACATAAAAGCCTTCAGCGCTGCCCTTTAAGTGTTAGTGCAAATGCCACATTATAAATTACATACACAATTGTAATGTTACCACAGTTTTCTTGACTATTATCAGGAATTTTCTATGGATATTTAGGATTGATAGAACAAACACTACAGACTGTTCCTTTATTAAAGACTAAAGCTATTTCATGTGACTTCATGTATTTTCTGGATTTCAAAGAATGCGTCAAACAACGCTGTAAACATATCGCTGTGCAAAATTTTATACAATATCGTTCTGTTTTTTTGGGATATACAGCCAGTTTCACCTTTTGCGAATTAAGTTCCGGTTTTTATATTTGTCAAATCTATACAAAATGTGACAAGATCTAATTTATTCGATAAATCAAACACAGTGAAACATGTCAAACGTCAGCCTATACAATCTTGTTTTTAAACTTGGTAATGTTAAACAGGAGCAATAAAAATATACTTTGCGAATGAAAGTTGTTTAAAGGCTTAATGTATGCACAATGAGGACGTTTCTCTGATATAACTATGACAAACTGGGATATGGGCATGAGTCACGTGAGTAGGTGCGTGTGTTGATTTATCTCGATTCATTACATGAGCCATTCGAGCGTTTAATCGGACCGCGGGAGGCGCTCGGCGCGTTGTCTTGCGCTTGCGCAGTGAGTTTTATTTGTGCATGTACTGACGGTCACACAACTGCCGTGTGAATTATTAAGAATGTCAGAAAATATTATATTATGTTGTCTTTATTGCGGGAACTTATTAAGACAGAAAATAATAAATGCGTTTTGTTCGGTGAGTGAGAGATACGGAAGCCCTCTTTCTTCTCTCTCTTTCTCTTTCCCCCTCCATCTTTCTCTTCCCTTCCTCCTTCCTTTCCTCCAACCTCCTTGGTGGTAACACATTGGTAGCGCCCCTGGTGTTACTGATGTCCATAGGCGGCGGTGACCGCTTTCCATCGGGTGGCCTGCTTGCTTATTTGTCTACTGTATGACATTAAAAAAAAAGAAAAATTTTTACCTCCACAAGAAATATTTTCAATAAAATATAGAATGGTTACATGAACCGTAACTTGAATTGATAGTCAAATAGCGAATATTTCCACTATGATTTTTTTTATGGGCAATGTCGTTTTAAAATTGTATAGGTATCTCAGAAGATTTCCATTCGATTGCACATAAACTTTTGGAAGACAAGGCGTACTCACTGTGATGTTAGGCGAAATTAAATTACATGAGACCTTTTGTACTCATCACACTCATCAGAATGTATTTTGGAAAGAATGCGGAATAAAGGACATGTCTGAAAGAACGTAATATACATATTTCGAGTACCACACAAGTCAATTATGCTTAAAAAACTTCTGTTTTTTTAGAAAAAGTCACAATTTTTTTCAGTTGTAGTCGTCAAGAAAAATTTATCATTTTCATATGCATGTTATTCATTAACAGTAGACGTCGTCGTAGGATATGTACAGGATAGGATATAAACATTTTTGCATTCATCTGTACATGGTAATCAACTTCTTTTAAAGATTGGCCTTTTGTCCATGTCACGCAACCGCATTGATCGGAATCGGCCATAATTAAATATCTCATGCACCCTTTAACACACCAATTTATTCACCTTCTTCCCGTGTTCGTATTAATGAAGATTGATACGAAATGTTAAGTCTTTTGTCGACTTGTTTATTTATTTACATAACTGATTGCTTTTCAAAAGTGAACGGACTCTGTGCGGAATCGGTAGCACTTTATTCCTTTAACTAACAGAAAGTTTGTGAAACGCATTTTAATTTTTATTCCACATTAAGTCTCACGCTATCTCTTTTTCTTCTTTAGTTCGACAGTGACAGCTATATTTTAAGTAGTTATTAACTTTGCGTTTCAGAAACTGTCCGAGAGACAATATTATAGTCCAAGACAATTTGGTGAAGGTATAAAAGACTTCAACGCGTATGCATTTGATATTTATGTAGGTAATAATTCATATATTGTCATTACCTACATTTATATTATTTAACTATGCTGTTAGTGTGTAAATCGTATTTATATGCGTCTAGTTAAAATAACATAAAAAGAATTAAAGTATATTAAAAAATACATTGTTAAAAGGAGTAAACTATGCTTTACTAAATATTTCTAAACGGATCAGGAAATTCTTTGTTTGGCTTAGGATGTGTGTGTGATGTGTCAGTCAGTCAAATAGTCAGTTCTATCCTGTGAATGTAAATAGGTCAACTGTCAATTATAGAATTGTTCGAAGCATTTACCACTTCCCGAGGCTTTATAACGATTGTTATAAAATCGTAGCTTTTCTATTGTTCTTCGTATAACTGGACATGTTAACTGTAGTTTGAACTGATGAAGGATTTAATAGTAAGGTTCTTTTGTTTGTTGCTATTTTAAATTGTGCTTAATTATGAACAGGTAATATACATATAATATTAAAACACATAAAAGTATTTTAGTATATTTATCAGCAATCTAGTACCCATAGTACAAGCTTAGTTGCTTAGTTTGGGAATAGATGGCGTTATGTGGTAAAAAAAAAGAACTATAAAAAGAAACTAAGAACTATTTAAATCCATTTTTTTTAAATATAATGCTTATTTGTTTAAATATATTAATACTTTAGATGGTGTTATGTCTGTATCACAGATTTAAATCTATACTAATATTATAAAGAAGTAAAGTTTGTGTATTTGTTAAATTGTAAGGGGTAATCTCGGGATCTACTGAACCGATTTTAAAAATTCTTTCACCAATAGAAAGCCACATTATTGCCGAGTGTCATAGGTTATATAAAAAACCGAAAAATAAAAAGGCTTTTAGGTGGTAGTCGGTTTTACAAAGTAAATCGGAGAAAAAAACGGTCGAATGAAAGGGTTTCTTACAAACGCCTGTACTAAAAAAGGATTATTAACATTATGCCCAACGAAGTGGGCACGGGTCAGCTAGTTACTTGTTACTTGTTGTCTTGCGGGCCTTCTCCGCAATTAGGCAGCCTATGTGCCCTTTGTGCGTGCGAAGAGTGGGAGCTGGATCACTCCAGCCATCCTAATTCCTCCAGGAAGCCGGCCAGGGACTTGACATCGCTGAGTGCTTCCCGGAGACTGCCTGGTGTTCCCAGGTAGATTGCCCGGTATGCTGACACCTAACTGCATTCCAGCAGGACGTGTGCCGCTGTTTCTTCTGCCGACATGCAAGCTCTGCACAGGGGGCTGTCTGTAACACCTATGGTGAAAAGATGTTTGTTAAAGCTGCCATGACCTGTCACAGCGCTGGTTATTAATCTTAGTTTTTGTTTAGTTAAGTTAATTATAGACCTAGCGAGGCGAGCGTCCACTTCAGGGAGGGCTTCTTTCGCTTGTCTATAATCTGTGGTGTCTAACTCAGCTAGTTAATTATAAGTTTATTCAGAGAGTATTTACAGGCACTTTTTGTAGTCTAAGACTACATTCAATAAAATGATTTGTGTAATTAATCTACTCTATAAGCTACCGTTGTGGATCCGAACAAGGGGAGGCTTTTGCCCAGCTGTGGGACATGCATGGCTACTAAAAAAAAGCTACCATTTCGGAAGCAAAGTTTAAAAAATATAAACTTTGATAATATTTGTTAGGAGATTAGAACGCATAAAATGTTTAATGATATCTAAGCAAACCTAGTAATCGTATCTACAGACCATCATTCATTTTAGACCTATTATTATCACTAATAACTTAAATTGCAGGGTGGCATTTTTCTCCACCTTTTATAATATTCAAGAAACTGTAATTTCACATTGCCATTTAAACGGTAGACGATGTCAGTGGCGATTATTCACGCTTACCTAATATCAGGGTATCGGACTCTTATGCGCAATAGTTTGCAAACTTTATGTTAAACACATAGGGTATATATTTCTGGAACCTCAATTTTATGTGAAATATAAAACTTGGCGCCGCAATAAGAAAATCATAGAAGTGAGAAATTAATTTTAGGAAAATAGAAATAGCCAGGAAAAACGTTTTTTTATTATTTCTTTAATTGCGTTAAGTCGCAGAAGTGCATATATAAATATAATCTTTCTCTATTTATTTTTGCCGTTTATTCATTTTGTATAAATATAATATATAATTGTATAAATATAAAACCAGTATTGGCATAGGACGAATGGAGGGATGATAGAGGAGACGAGGATGATGGATACAAATGTCACACAATATAAAATAATCGGCTATCTTTTTGTGTAGGAATTTTCTTGGAGACTGGCCAAATTATAAGTACCTAATTGTCGCCAAGTTATTTTGTGATTATATGACAGAACAAGTTGGAAGATATACGATAAGATATTTTCAATTATATTTTCATCACATGACACGGTATCTTTACCAGTCAATCCAAAATCCACACCGCATTTACTTTTTGTGAGGCAACATAACGCAACACGATAACGTTGGTCAACATTCTTCAACTTTTGCGACTTTTAATTTCTTTTATCGGATGTTGCCCTAACACACTTGGAAATGTTGTCCTAAAAAAGTATCTGCGGTGTGGATGCACGTCAACAAGCCTTGCTAGTTCTAATTTCTGACTCTCTTTCTGACACATATGGCATTAGCAAAGTGAAGTTTTAATAGGGGCACATCACACGTAACGAGATGACGTTTTGAATCTATCCAACGTTTATTAATCCCATTGAACTGGCTGCCTTATTTGCATTGCAGGCTCATATTAAAATGGAATGAAGTAATTTAAACATTGTTACAATCTGATACATATCAGTTTGCACTAAAAGGCAATGGCAAACTTTACGCAGAGAAATTCGCAATGTTACTTTTGTTTAATGAATGCTTAATATCTTTTGCATATGATATCCAGATTTTTTTATACCAATGGCAAACGGGCATATGTTCACCTGATTTGCCGGCCCTATAATATTGTACTTTAATAACGTTTAACTTTAATAACTATAATCTGTAATAATTCAAATTTTATATCTCACTACATCGTCTTAAATACTGACATACATTTAATTGCAGCTGGTCGATGAGATATGACGACAGTCTCGGAATAAGACAAAATATAAATTCGTCAATTCGGTCTCACGGTTACTCCGATGTCCATAGTGACCACACGGTTGTATTGCCGAGCACAATAGGACACACGGCGCCCATTTCGGCAATTTGACATGAAAAGCGAAGTGCCGACATCCGTGGACTGATAAAGGAACGTAATTGTAATGTCGGCGGCCATTTTGTTTGCGGGTGGGGTCAACCCGACCCCGCCTCGCGTTTCCGCTTAGGGATAATTAAATATTACCCCACTACAAACGTCTTCCCCTCCGAAATGCAATTCGCTCTACATCTGTGTTCTTTTTACTTGCATTTGTACCATTCTGTTCAGTCCGATTAAACTTGCAGCTACGAGAAGTCTTTACGAATTACTGTAGTATTCCCAGTTTGCAGATTTGTTAGCAACTAAACTCATGTATGTATCTGATGTGACGTTTTTCATCCACATGTAGCCTTGTTTGAGTATAACTAATTTGTTAGCAATTTTAAATCATATCATATTCTGATTTAATAAAAAAAAACACCGAACACACATAGAAAAGTGATAGGAAAGGAGTGGAGCTTCCCGATTTCTCTAAAACTAGACCATACGCATTGCTGCTTTACGTCGTTATTCTGTGCAAGAGTGATACTTCCCTGGTCAAGACAGCCCATTTTATAAATGCTCTACTACTACAACAATCGAGTTTGTATCCCTCTTACTGCAACAAACTCCAAGGAAATAATAGCAGCTATTAGTTAGTAGGTAATGATAATTTCTCTTCCCATAAAGAGATCGATTAAGCACTTTTTTTTGTGGAAATTATGCCATTAGGTCGAATCGTCGAAAGATGTTTAGAATTGAATTTGAAAAAGACTGCTTTTTTTGTATAACAAAGTCCATTTTTCTCAGAGAGAAATCTTGCAGAATGAGAGACCATTAGTTAATGCAAAATATTAGGAAAGTTTACTTGTGATGCTTCGCGGAATGTTCTGCTTAACGACTTAACAGCTTATTGTCTGAGTGAAATATTACTCTTGGCATTTATACCGCGCTTTCCACCTTTGTTAACACTTTAAATATGTACGACACTATAATCATAATAGATTTTATAGTATGGTCGTACATTGATAGCTTATTTGTATAGAAATCTCAGCCAAGGTTTCGTGAACTATTTTTTTGTCATTTTCGTACTTATTTAATTCTCTTTAAGAATAACAGTGACAGATGCGGTAATCACTTATGGTCGCCATATCCCACCTAATTTACGTGTCGTATTGCTGCATACTTGATCAAGTCGACAGAATCGAAATTTGATTTTTCAATTGAAATTTTTAGTAGTCAAAGTAGAATCGTTTATTCAGAGACAGGATTTCATAAGCACTTTCTCTACTGTAGACTTATAGATGTAGTCTGTCATACATTGCTAGCTATACATTAATAAGTTTACCGGAGGCCGCTGCTTTATATACGATGCAAACTTGATGGCAAACTTTGTCGTGAATTGCCTTGTAAATGTTTGATTCTAAAGTTTGTTTGTTAATAAGTGTCAGTGTGATTCAAAAGCAAATCCTAATGTCATGAAATTCATTCAAATTCAAATACATTTTAAGTGTCTTAAGTACGTTATATGTGTTTTGTGCCGTTAATAGTTAGATTGTAGTTTCCTGAATGTTCCAAATTAAAGTTGTTGTCACTCCACCTAATTGTTATAGGATGTTCTAAGTGGCTATTTTATAAGGAGAAATAAAATTTTTGTGCTTATTGTGTTTAGTGAGTCTCCTCATTTTACTTAAAGTACTTTAATGTGCGGTTAGGTTAACACACAACGTTTGGCAATAAACTACGTATTTTATTGTTATACAGTGTTCTAGACAAAGTTGAAAGTCGTGTAACATTGAGTACACTTACATCTACACCGTTAAATTTCTTCTTCTATGATTCATACCTTGGTCTTTGACTGTAATGAATTCCATAAGCGACCACGATTCTTTTCAGGAGACATATTTTACAACTGGGTCGAGTACTCAATATACATTCCATTTATAACATAACATTCCAGTATTTTGACATAAAGTTTGCAGTCTCTGATACTAGTGTCTATTGCCGTATTTCTCTGTGTGTTTTCTTCATATCATTCGTTTGAAAAATTGTGATTAAGATTTTTATATATATATTTTTTTAAATCTTTTATTGTACATTTTGTCATCCATTTTTACTAAACTAGATATATCTTAAAATGGTTATCTAAATCGTATAATTTATATTGTTTTATTTCAAAATGTGTGGTATCTATACACTTTATATAACTTACTTGTTCTATTTATTGATTCTGTCGCGTCGCATCGTGTTGCGGCAGAAACAGGAGCCTCGGCACTGATTTAGAGCTAATTGAACTGGGATTGGATCCGAGACAACGTCTCATTTGTCGCTGCAATGCTTTCCAATAGTCTGAAGGCTTTGTCTGGGTATTGTCAGTGAACTCAATCTGAGAATATAAGTCAATTTATATGCATTTAAATTTAACCCTTCCTTCCTTATTGTCATTTAAATTAAAATTCTGTAATAACGCTCTCATAAAAATTTACAAGCCTTTTTTAAAATCAAACAGTTTTAAATTCAAAAGGGCAATGCTACAAAATTCCGATATTGGCTCGCGGCGTGCGAACAGATATGGTATCTGGTGTATATGGGCGCATTATTCTGAATTGGTTGGTTATTGGCTGTGTTGACTCAGATTATATCCTGCAGCGCTCAACTCGGCCCGTTTTAATTGCGGCTCCAAGTGCGTTCTCGCGTTGATTTAGAGCAAATTGAATGCTGTGAGCCGCGGCTCGACATCTCATTCGTCCGCAGCTCCAACACCTATCATTTAACTAGTTCTCAGATTGAGTAGGCACTGGCAGTATTAAAACGAGACGCCCGCGCTCGCTAAGCAGCTTGTTATTATCCCAAGAATCCGTTTATAACCTCATTTTAATTAAGTCCCAGGGGAAAATATCGCGAGTATTGCCTTTTCTAGTATCCTGGTAAAAGTGGAATTCTCTCAGTGTATTTGAAATGTTTGTAATTGAATTAACAGAAATTTCATTGTATTGTCGATCTAATGTACGTATGTAGTTGCTTTTCAGTTGGCGTGGATTAAATTAATAATTGTGCGCGGTGTCGGATATGAGAGATGATGGTATTGTTGTCTCGGCAGCATTTCGCGGGTAATTGTGTGTATGAATATTTAATGAGTGGCAGATTATTTTGGTACTGTCAGTTAATATGATGACAGCACAATGAGAAGTATTCGGTTTGTTGGCGGCTGACGTCCCCGACCATTCACTGCGCTTATGAAAGCTGCTGTCATGAGGCATCTATTCGTACACGTACTCGCATGATTACGTTTGATAAATAAGACGCTATCCTACAATTTACTAAATTGGAATCCCATATTGTAATGAGTTCCTTTTTTGCTAACTCATAGATCATCTGTCGGATTAATGCGACTTGCAAAAAGTTGAATTATTTGAATATAAATGAATTAATGCAAAACGATGAATAAATTTTAATATTCATGAGAACACCACTGTAACGTACTTATTAGTGTAGGATAAAGTTTTAGATTTTATGAAATTCTTTAAAATGAGCAGTGTTTTGTTCGCTGGAAATAACCACTCGTTTAATCTAGTTCATCTAACAAGATTCAATATTTCCTTAAATCATGACAAACATGATTATCGCCATTATATTTTTTGCGGTCTTTTTTTATAAATCGTGCAATTAACCCGTATCCCGGTAACTGTAACTAATTGCATAGTATTGACGGTTCCAATCACTTAGCGAATTCTGGTTAATAGAAACTTTGTATAGGTACAAACTATGATTCAGGCTTTGTGTGAAATTCGTTGATCTTTTGGTACTGAGAAATCTCAAAATTGATTTACGAAAAATTTTTAAAAATCATTAAGTAATTTTAACTTACTTTTTTGAGTTAGCATTTTGTGTTATTTTTGTAAGTCACGTTTTTTCTATAACACATTTTCGACGTTTAACAAACATCTACTATGTTCAGTCAGTCACAGAGACTTGTATATTTTAATTGAGTTATTCAAATATCCAAGCATACTCTACACTATTTTCGATAGTATAGAGTAGTCAATAAAAAATCGTCTCGACACAAAAGAGATGTGAGCTTAGAACCTTCACAATTTGATAAACGTAATATACCACAATAGTAATTTGATCATAAATTAATGCTTACCCATTCGTAACATATTTTATTTTAGGAGTTACATACATACAATTCGCATTAAATCTCAATGTTCTGAGAAAATTGCTTAAATGCCTTTCAAGTGTCTACCTCTCACTATGATCTAGTTATTAGACTGTTCCTAACTGTAAAACGGCTCTTGCTCTTCCATGTATGCTAATCATCCCAGCAAGACGTTGATCACCAATCGATAGGTCACTTCAGGATGTTGGCATTCAAGAAGAGTTAAGAGCCGAGTTCACATTCTTATACCTTATTCGTTGTAGCTACTGCGCACTTACAATATTTTTTATTTACATTTTTTTCCCAATATATCCCTAATAGTTCCGCCTTGTAGTATCTTTTTACACTTTTAAGTTTTCTGTTCGTGTAGGTATTTGTAAACCGAAATAAAAACCAATTTGGTCATACTAGGTAGGTACTTATTTTATTTCACTTGCCTATTTAAATACAAAAAATAATTGCTCCAATTATACCGGTTGTGAATAATATATACTTCATTTAAACAAAAATATATGTCACTAGCCTTTTATAAATTGTGAATGTTAGAAAAAACTTGAGTGTGTACTTATTGAATGTCGGCCCTAGGCCTATAGCAATTATAACAAATAAACCGCCATGTAGTTAACAAGGACACGTATCGACATCTCGTCACGGTTTTTTGTGTTCCCACAAATTGCAGTCGGCGAGTTAATTGGTCAGAATTGGACATTGAATGACTAGTGTTTTCGGTTCTGCGAAGTGCGCGCGCGACCTAATGATAAGTTGTGGGGTAATGGCGGCCGGTGCGCGGGAGTGCGTCGCTGCTGAGTCAGCCTATTTGAATGGTGCCGGCGCCTTGTGAACGAGGTTCGTTTCACGGAGCGAATAAGATGCAGAACATAAAGAACAGGCATCCAATTGGCTTGGGGCAGAAACTGGTTCTTGTGACAAAAAAAAAAAAAATATTTGCATTGCAATCGGAGATCTTTGAAGAAGTTCACTAGTTTAGAATTATACTGTAAAATGTTATTCATCCTTGCTTTTACCATCATAAACCGAAAGTTCGAAAGTTGTTTCGAAGAAAATGTATTCAGTGTGATTAGATATACTTTCGTTGATTTCATTGATAATACGTTTTGGTATATTAATTGTAATAATTACAAATTACAAATAAGTAGTTCAACTGCATGCGGAGCTGCTCTATGTGTTCTACGTCTTTTACACGTCGATATTTTTGTATTGATATAATCGGTATGCGGACGCGTACGAGATTGCATCAGTTAACATTGCGACGGTATGCTACTGTGTTTGTGCATATTCATGCAAGTGCACCTATTGAATATATTTCTCTTAGATATTTTTTGTAGGTGATCAGATACAGTTTATTGGTATTTATATAACCTTTTATAAGATATTATCAATAAAACAAATAAATTCTTAATATCTAAAGAAGTTTAAAAGTAAAACACGTTGACAAACTGCTTAACATCATATAAAAACATTAACTGACACATTTGTTGTTTCGCTCGTGGCTGTTTTATGAAAATAAAGAGAGAAAATCCTGTCTACGAAGAAAATCAACCAAATTAGTTTAATATGCAAATTCCCGATGTACAAAAAATGAAGACAAACAAATTTTCCTCCACACTTCGTCGCCCCATCTTTTACTCTGAATTCCCGGCACGCACGCCTCCTTGTTTGATTGTATTTCACTTAATCCATCCGTTCCGCTCATTCTCTATGGTAATTCAACGGCAGCATTGTTTTATTTTCGTACAATCGCCCCACAAAGTAGCATTAGCTATCGACATAGTTACACAGCATAATCATCTTTATCTAATGGGAAAACTGTCTACAATAGCTTATAGATAATATTAAAAGACGTTGCAAGTAGTGGTATTGTGGACGCTACGTATCCGGTGGAACCACTCTCGTTTGCACCTTGTCAGCGGTGCTGATTCTATCTGTGGCCCTAATTGCTGATATTCCATTAAAGTAATAAATACGCATCGCCTTCTCACCTTCTCATTAGAGCGAGCCTGATTACACCACTCTTCTGATTCTATTATGTCATGAGTAGTTGATGTTTGACGAGCGTTTGTTCGACTCTTCTAGTTAATAATATTCGTGAGATCTCTTGTTTACTTTCACAGGCGTGAATGTAGCATTAAGCATTGTTGGTTTTGTAATTCGTTCTGTTGCATCATTTCTGGTTTATGTATTGTTCATAGTCCTTCGTGTATTTCTATTCTTAAGATGTTACTCCTATTTCCTTTACAAGTATTATCTACGTATTTGTTTCAAGACTATAAATATCTCAGATTTTTGTTAATATTATTAATAGCATAAAAAAATTCTCTCTTTTTCTATATAAACTACTAAAGTAGGTACACATCGGTGTTATAAAAAGTTATTTAACAAATAGTAACATTCAGTGTTAGAGCAGAGAAATAGTAGATTTTACAACAAGTGCACAAAACGAATCATTTCTATCCGAGACTTTTAGCAGCCCGAGCCAAAGGCGAGGGCTGATAGTAATGTCGAGGATAGAAATGGTTTTGTGGACGAGTTATAAACTCTGCTTTTCACTTCGATTGCGAGGAAATAAATAAATAAACGCACGAAAAACAAGACCAGTTTCCCCTTTCCCGCCGCTTTTTTTTTAAATCTTACGACATTGAAATTAGGCTTGGGCTGCAGACCTATACAGCCTACTATTAAATTAATTTTGTAATAAAATAATTTTCTTAAATTAATTAAATACCCTACCGTACTTTAATTTAAATTTGAATATCTTTTATGACTTAAAAAACACATAAGGCAAATAAATTAAAGTAAATATTATAAAATAACAAATTCTATCTCTGAACTTTTTGTTGTGTTTGGCTGTATGGCTTATTGCCTTTGCCTTAATATAGATACATTTATGAGTAGATACGTTTTTGCCCTTGTGCACAAAATTCGATTTTGTGCAGCCTATATCCTGCGCAAATAAGCATTTTCTGAGCATGAGAAGTGAAAAATATATTTTTAAACGTTAGCTAACATATATTAACATTCAAGGTACAAATGGTGATATCTACATACATAACATGATATCTACTGTTCTATAATGTATCTTAACATTATGTAACGAACGTTTATGTAATGTTTTTCACAAAAAATAACAAAACTGTTTGAATCAGTTATAATCTTTGGTGTGGGAGCATTTTGTCATATCTACATTATTCATTTCAATGTTTTTTTAAAATTAAAATCTCAAGAATGTTTATAGATCTAAAGAGTATTTATAAAATGGCTTCCCCGCGGTGGCCGAGTTCACACCATATTGAGTCATAGGCATTTTTTCGTGACTCCGCGCGTAAGTTCTCACGCGCACATCAGATTGTCACGAGAGTGGGCCGACAGTACCTCACCGTCTATATTTTAATGTCAATGCATAAGAGTTAGCGATTCTTTTTGTATATTTTATGATAAAGATGCTTTCTGTCTACCGTGTTGTCCGCCTTGTTGCATATACACTAGTATGTAAGTTTTCCGTCTATTGTGTCATGTAAAGTTGTGTATTGCAAACAAAGGTCATTATTATTCTATCTGTCTATCTGTCTACCATCAGTAGGTAAGTGTAGATCTAAATGGTAAGAAAATTGTATTTAGAAATATTGGCATGCTACATACTCCTTAAAAAACCCAACAATATAACAATAGACGTCGACGTAGCCATGATTACTAAGTTATAAATTTTCATCTGTTTCAGGTACTTTTTCTTCCTGAAATACATACAAAGGTCTTGTTTAGTAAGTATTTGTATGAGTATACTTTATGATTTTATACATATAGTGTCAATGCATATTAGTTAAAGATAGTGTTGACCAGGTTGACCTCAATCAAAATTATTTCATCAAAAAAATTAAAATCTATTCCGTGCTTTGGAGGCGACGTAAAACCGTTTTTCCAGTGCACTATCAGGTGGCCTAAAACACTGGTAATAGCTAACCCACAGGTGATCCCGCAGTTGATACCAATTGCGGGAAGCACTCTGAAAAAGATCCTAACTAATATTATAAATGAGAAAGTGAGTTTGTTTGTTTGTTATTCCTTCACGGCTAATCCGATCATTATGAAAATTTGTATATATATCGTCAGGGGTATAGAGCCCAACATAGGCTACTTTTTATCCCGTTTTTATTCCAATGGGAAAATATTTTTTCTACTATAGAGGGCGCTGTATCGGCCAACAGATGGCGCCACAAGTCGCGCTATGGGTTGTATTGTTGTCAAACGAGATCTATGTCATAAAATTAACGAAAAGCTAGTTAAACATAATATTACGATAATTCATTCATAATAATACAAAAAACCTTCACGGTGCGAGCTTTTTGAGTGACACTAGTTTGTTTTATGAGCTATCAGCGCATTGCTTGCACCACAACCTTATTGCAGTACACTACACTACACAATGTAAGCACATCAAACTGATCTCTGCCATCAAATGCATGGCCGTGGGCTGAGTACGTGTCTGATGACACGATTACTTGACGGTGATAACAATAGAGGCTTGACTTCAATGAATTTATTCGTAGATTTAGTGTAAAAAACTACTTAGACGAAGCTGCATTCATATTATTAAAATATATATATTAAATTCATATATAAAAATCGGGACAAACCCACTACACATTCCCACCGCTGCTGTGTCTCCTGTATAGCCAAGATCAACAACGGTGACCTCAGATTGACAATAACTACAACTGTCTTGGAACTCACAACGAATGTAATCAGAAAGAATATAGACGTAGTAGGAAGTATTGAAAAGTGGATATTTACTACGTTCGCGCAATGCTAAGGTTATACCAATTAAGGTGTGGTGTGTCGTGTCGCGACATAAACATATAGAAATCGACATTCATCTGTCGCGACACGACACGCTTCAAGTAATTTATAATTCTGCCTTGATTTACTGACCTATCAACGCACAACATGATAAGGCTGCGTATGCAAAGTCGCTGAGAAACAACTAGTTTTGACTTTTGATATATCGGAAACGCGTAGACGATTAAAGTTAAGACACATTTTAAAAGAATGTGTGTTGATGTGAACATTATGTGCTCGTTTTATTAATTGGTAGGTACTTAATGAAATGTAAATTGTGTTAGATACTTTTGTGATGACTATCACCGATACAAACTGTACTAATTATGTTAATTTATGCTATACACATTTCAAAAAGCATATTTTTATAGGAATCCAAAATGCCACTACTCGTTTAGAAGTAAAAAAAGGTCAAAGTAACAAACGCGTGAGTATTTTATTATCAAAAATTCTCTAAATCTTTAAAATTTTGAATTTTTCGTAATTCATCCAAATATTGCAATTAAATTATACGATTGATGGATAAATTGTATTTATTAATATATAATGGTATAAACATTTTATTGCGTTACGGTGATCAGAGATATAAAACAAGCGTGTTTTATAGCAACTATAAGGCGAGTTTCCGTTTAAAAAGTCCACGGGGACGCGCGAACAGAGGCTAGTTTTCATATAATGAGAATAATTTAATAGGAAATTTTATCTCAAACCTGTCACCTAGTTATAGCAAGGAATGCCGCTGAGAGACGCCTGTGATGCTTCCTGCTGGTTCAATAAATTTTTAATCAATTGCAACATGAAACCTGTTTCCCTTAACAATGTTGGAGTTAATCTATAGCGATCAGTATGTAATGCGAATTTTTCCTACCGTACGGACAAACAGGAGGCTACTCCGGAGGCGGTTAATGCGGCCCTCATTTAAGTAAACAAGGTACACGTCTGCGTAGGCCCATGTCTTGTTTTTATCCATCTTAGTTCGCCGCTCCACGGTTGTTATCTTGTTATCCTATCTTGTTGAGATTGTGCCTTTTTGCGCAGATGCTCTGCTCAATATATGCACGACTCTGTTGCGACGATCTGAATACCGGACAGGTTCATGTACCCTGTACTGATATAAATGTTTTCTAATTCAAAATCAACCGTCTGTATATTATTATGTAAAGGAGTCTAATGTTACTTACGTGTATGTTTAGACAGGTTTTATTTTTCTTTATCGACCATAATAAAACTGTTTACAATAGACGGAGCTCATGCTAAACTGCATTATCTACCATTGAAATATTGGGAAGTGTATAGATATTTTTTCAGAAATCGTACATTATTTTTTTAATTCTTGGAACATTGTGGTTTTGTATTGTAGTTTATTATACTATCAATATGCCACTTGTCTCTGAAGTATGTCTACTTTTCTCGTCCCTTTAAGAGTTGAAACAGATAGTAACTATTACAGATAAAAAAAAATGTATTCAAATTCTGATTAGACGGAAACAATAACAGACGAGATTACCTGCGGGTGTCCTGTAGTATAAATTAAACTAGAGCACCAAATAATATTTGATTACTAATTTCAATTATCATATTTGTTAAATGTTAACACAGCAGGCAGTCATCACACGATTTATATAATAACAGTAGTCAAATATTATATTTAATTTGGCAAATAATTTCGCGGTTATTGACTTCTAGTCAGTCAGCCGTGAACGTGAACTTTCTTCAAGTATATTTTCTCGAATGGCTCAGGTTTATGGACCGATATTTAACCGTAACTATGTAATTGGACAATGAGACTCACGTTCCCTTGAAACGCCATTTGCGGCCACAATACTGTTATCGTTTATGGCGTTCGTGGAGTCAAAGGTCTGGAGCTACGGAATTTACCGCTTATTATGACTAAATTAAAGGCAAAAATAATGGTTTATTTGAGTATGTGTGCCATATTTGAAGGTTATTTATATATGCTATCGTGGTGCTGTTTGCGGTATCATGGCCTTAGAGTTTGTAGGCTCTATGTACATAGGAAATTCATTAACAATTGCGTCACTTGATCGGTCTAGCTTAAGAAATAATAACAATACTTTTTTTAAAATTTATTTATAAGTATTTATTATTAGATTTGTAACGTTTTGTATTTTTTATAAATCTTTAGAAATCTATAAATTTAAGTAACTGTCTGTTGAGATATTCAATGATCTATGAAGTGTATAAATGGTTGATTGCGTAATATTTTTTTTGTTAATAAAAAAAGTTTTATTGAAATCTAAGATGGTGTAATTGGCGTGACATTTTAAGTTACACGTTAATTAAGGAGGCGAAGCACAGTTTACTTTGAGCCTTGTAACCCCACTAGTATAAAGTTGCATTAAAGCCGTTGCTATTTCGCATTAAGCCCGCAATAAAGAAGAAGGCGAGAGCGACGTGGCTGGACCCCTTTGTGGGATTCTGACGACTACCGTTGCGAATAATGCAAAAAATATTTTTCCCTCCATCGCTGCTTACGAAACGGCTCCGGGGTAGTCAACCGTTTTCCGCCAAGTTAAATTCTCATTACTTTTCTTTGAAAAGGAGTTAGCTTTTATAAGCGAGCAGCGGTCGAGAAAGAAAACTCTATTACAATGATGGCTTTTGACAGGGCCGCCCCGTGCACCGTCGAACCCTTTCAGGAGGCCTTCTTTTATTCACAAACAATTACAGCGCATTAGGCACGTTATGAAATCGGAGCGCGGGCGGATCGTGAACGTTTAATGATAAGACGGACGGCGGTAGCTTTACGTCGCAAATCTCCCTTTAAGTCGACGTGCAAGCAATGGGCCCGATAATAAAATTAATTATGAAATTTATTGCATCGCTCGCTGCATCAGAGGCCGTTCCTGACGCGATTGCGTTTGTCGTTTGAATGTGTACCGTCTTAATCGACAATTTACGCATGCCATTTGCCCGTGGAGCCATTCCGACGCTATCCGGTCATAAAAGTTTCAATTCAAATTACAATTTCGAAATACATTATTATTTCGATTTAATGGTACGGGGTTAAACTGAGAACTATTGCGGCAATATCAAATAGAACATAGTGCTTAATTAAATGTTAAATTGTTTTTCAATAGCGGACCTTTTTGTGCTTTTCTGTTACTATTCTAAATTAGAGTAGGTTATGTTTTATAGATCCGAGACGTGGTCGCTCACTATGGGCCTCATAAGAAGGCTCGCGGTCACTCAGCGAGCCATGGAGAGAGCTATGCTCGGGGTTTCTCAACGAGATCGAATCAGAAATGAGGAGATCCGTAGCAGAACCAAAATAACCGACATAGCCAAACGGATTAGCAAGCTGAAGTGGCAGTGAGCAGGGCACATAGCGCGCAGAACCGACGGTCGATGGGGCAAGAAGGTTCTGGAATGGCGACCACGTACCGGAAAGCGCAGCGTAGGACACCCACCTACAAGGTGGTCAGACGACCTAAAGAAAGTGCCAGGAAGCCGCTGGATGCAGGCCGCTGCCAGCAGGTCGCATTGGAGGCGTTTGGGGGAGGCCTTATGTCCAGCAGTTGCTGAGATGATGACGAGATGATGATGTTTTATAGCGTAATGTTATAAAATCATTACTGGCAACATTAACTGTAATCACGTATCGATTTCAATCTAAATAAATCGGCCGATCGTGCTATCAAATAGCCTGTTACCGGACTACTTTCTTAGCAGGCGAGAACGACTATTTAAAAACAGGTACAACTTCCTTATTGCTAATAATTATTAATAATACTAATCGTGTGTCAAAACCAGTTCATCGAAAAGCAAGTGTTATTTCACGCAGCTTGTTTAAAATTTGTTTATCGATCTCATTTAAGTTGTAATTATGATGATTATGTTTATACAATACAATTATTTTATTTGTATTTAGTTAATGGTATAAATTATATTTTTTATTCACAAATATCATAGTCACTCCGTTTTATAATTACTTAGTGACAACTGATTGATAGAGTCGTAGGCCGATTAATTACCAACTACAGTGCGTGAGCGACAACAATGCGATAGCATGCGGTTATCATATTTTTGGTGATCACGTAAAATGACTGACGCTGCTGTATGAGGATAGATCAATTTGTTTGCCACGATGAGTTGCCTTGTTCTTAGCCTGCTAAAAGTTACTGTGTATGTCTAGTGTATTTTGATATGTCTTTGCAAGATAGCATTGCTAACTTGCAAATACACAAATAAACTAAAGTATTTCTATAATACTTGCATTGTATATTATGATGATAGCAGTAATTTATGAAAAGAACATGAGTTCTTGATTTAAGGAGTTGTATTCATACATTAACTCGTATTCATACCACTGCAGGTATACGGGTCTCCCTTCAATCGAAGTAGATTAGAGCGTATTTTGCCACGCTGCTCCAAAGCGGATCGGCAGATGCCGAAGGAGATTGAATATTACCATTAAAACTTAAAATAGATTTATAATTTCTGTCAAAAAATAACTGACAAGATACATAATACGTCGATATTGTTTTCTCTCGGTCAATAACGTGGACGCAGTTTGATTGTGCGGCATATTTACCGATGGCCGGTCTATTGGGGCGAGACAGGCCAGGGTAGGTATGCATAATGAGCGCATATTTGAACTGACCCCTGTCTGCTGTCGTCCTTGCCAAATACCTATTCTGCTTTGAAGGGAAATAGTTGTTTTTTTTACAATCTTAATGCTGGTTGCAAACTAAAATCTTAACTAAGTTGGTTTACCTTAGCTGTAGCGGAGGTGATTCATTATGCTCATGTGTAGGTGCAACGCGCAATGTATGTGATATTAAATGTAATATAGCTTTGCTCTTGATCTGCAACTAGCCAAAGATCTTCACATTTTAAGATGAGAAGCGACCGCCACTTAGTACCACAGATTGGTAGACATATTGGTCTGTTAGTTGGTACACTGGTCACACTTCGGTTGCTTTCCTAAGCGTTAGCGTTAATAGATAAAAAACGAAAAGAGTTACAAATTGTTAAAAATATTAACAATAGAGTCGACGTGACACCACCGCTATGCTGGTCTTTCGCAAATACCTGGAACATTGCACTACTGTGGACAACACGCACTGCAACTTTTCTGTTGAAAGGGTGACCAGCAAGCTTGTTCTTTATGAAGCATCGTAAGAACATTACTGGGATAGCATTATTAGATTGTAATTACTTAATGTTCAAGTCCTTTAGATACACAGTCCCCTCTCTCTATATAATTGAGGCGCATTAAACTGAAGTGTCTGTTGATTTCATTCCCTTTGCACACGGATCTATCAGTGGAGATCTATAATGCAATAATTGTATTGACGTGGATTGTCCAGAATTGAGTGATTGCTTGTCCAATATAGCCTATCGTACTTAATCGTGCCCAAATTGACGTAATCAATAACATCTACACGGTCTTTGAACTAACAGTAGTTGATGGGACGTAAGCGTTTAACTGTTAATAAAATCAAGTGCAACAATTACAGTCAATTGTGTTTGTTTGATGCAGGATTTCGTCTACTATTTGGTCACATTTTTCGTGGCATCATAGTCTTCTAAACTGATTACATTACCTACATAAGGTGACGTGACGTCATTTGCGGATGAGATTTATGTGAGACGACAGCGAGCGCGTTGCCATTCTTATGCGGTCAACTTTTCAAATAACTGCACTGAAAATGTAACACCCGGAAACAAAAGTTCTTTGTGTTTTTGTATTTCTTCCAAACAAATTAAAATTCATATAACGACAACACTGTTTCGGCATTTTGTATTCGGAACACCCAGACAGTGTCTCAGGAGAGTACGGTGTCTGCTGTAGACAGAAGATTGTTGGAATTCAGTAATATTGTTTTTTTTTCAACCTTTTTACGTAGTTATATTGAATACGTATTTTCAGCTTTTTATTTTTTGAAGACAACTGTAAATTTTTATTCGTTGTACGTTTTTGCTACTGTTTCATTTTGTTTTTCGATTTGGGGCTCTATTCTTTATCTATTATAATAAATTAATAGTATAAATACGAAAGTAACTCGGTTTAGTCTGTCTGTCTTATCACTAGGTGAACTGATTTATGCGGCATTTGGACTGGAGACAGTTGAGACCCGAGAAATTGTATAGAATAGTTCTTAACCCGGAATTTACTCCAGGAGTCGGTGCACTGCACGGTGGTGTTATATTAAGCGGATGGTAATGTAAGGCTTTTTAGTTAGTACGTAAGTTCGCTTCAGTAAAGAGACTTCCCCTAGGCAATTTTCATCAATTTGGTCATTTTTGATTGAGTAAGCATTAAATTAAAGGATAAAACATGGCATATTAAGTTACATTGTTTATTTAAATTTTTGTTATTTTTAAAACATGATTCGTCTTAGTTTCCTCGATAAATATTGACCTTAAATTAATTAACAATTATTTCGGATATTAGAAATGCAACAACGATAATTCTTTCACGGTTGGTAAAACGTAAATTTGACGTCAATGTACAAATGCACTGAGTAAATACAATGACTAATGCTATGATACCGCAATAAGTAGTTGCTAGATAGCCAGTAAATTATATTTGATTTATTGTTATCACCGGAACATTTGCTTACATTTACGCAAATATTCTGTTGCACAATAAAAGACAATGTTTATTCAAATTGTTTAGAAATTACCTACTGACAATGTTAATTCTTATAATTTATTTAATTATATTACTTTTATTGAAATATTTTATTACCGTTTTTTGTTATCCTGTTAATAATGCGGTTCTTAGGCTGATTGAAATATTATAGAAGATTACATTGTAAGACATATCTTCATAATGTGTCTATTTTAGAAGAAATTTTGAATAGCGCCAAGTCTTTAAAGTAGGTGACTAGTTTGTAAACAAAAAGCTTACAAACTCTGTATATTCTCTTTGATTTGCAGAATGGTATGCTTGGTTAGTTAATGGTCTAGCTTAGTATGCTATATAGCTGACCTCACTCGTCGATGTGATAAGCAACGAGTCTGTACTCGATCGGGTATGTTGAAATAAATCAAAGGGCATCACAATGTTGGTTGTAGTAACTATTGTATTGTATAGTTATATGTAAAATTAGTAAATTGAAATAAAAAGAAAAAAAAATCTAATAAGGCCTGTTTCACAGCTTGCTAATAAGCGACTGAAATAAATAGTTAGATTAATAAGTGTCATTTTATCTGTCACTTTATCTGACAGACCTGTGCACCACTTGGAAATAAGTGTAACTGACAAAAGTAGTGAAACACGTTCGTACTGTAATAAATTCAACTATAGATTTAATTCAAATAAAAATTATTATAAAATTTTCTACATACTGATCTACAGTACCATATAATTATATTTTCTAAAAACACTATTTGCTAGGTATTTCAGTTTTTTTAAGTAATTAAAAGATAATTAAAATGCAATAACTGTTTGATTAGACAACATAAAAATTGAGTCGTCTATACTTAAATTGACTTGAGCGTAAACATGGGGATTAAGTGCGAGAGATAGGCTAGACAAATGACACGAGAATGAGTCAGGGCCGGATTTGTTCGTGTTTATCACTGAAATAAATTGTACAAATAGTTTTGTTAACAGCCCATCTTAATCATTACCTTACAATTAGTCATCGGTTTTCATTGAATGTCGAAATCTATGCGATGTTTTTTATATTTGAGAATTTTAGGATTACTTTAAGTATTTGAAAAAATTGCTAAATTTGATAAAAGCATAAACTCAGGGGCGTAGTGCCTGAAGAGCACACAGTAATATATATATTTTATATATTTTTTTAAGTTGACTGAAAAGTAAAGAAGTATTTATTTTGTATATATTCAGTTAAAAAAGTAAGCAATTTCATTTTATAAGCTATTAAAAGATATACTCTCTTATTGAACGCGATCCATTGGGGCGGCGGCATCGCATTCAAGTTGCGTTAGTGGTTTCGTACTAACGCCACCGGCCAGCATTTGCATAACGCATTCGCTAACAAGACACGTTCGAGTACAATTGCGTTCGCGAAAGAACCCTACTCAAACAACCCATTTCTATTTTAGCTCGCAACCGCTTGTTTAATGTTCGGCCTGTACAACCGCGTCGGCTAACACTTAACGCTTTTTGCATACGAAAACGTCCAACGTTTACCTCCCAGTGTCTCTTGTTATTATACTGCTCTGTATTCAGGCTGAGCGCAGCTGAAGGTCGCCCTCCTGCTCGAGATAACAAACGACTAGTTCCTTTTATTACCTTATTTATTCACACTTGAAATATACACGTACCGACTGTTTACGTTCCAAAACTTTCGTGTATTGTGTCAGCGGTCAGTAATAATGAGCGCGATAAAACAACTTTTGAGAGCCGGTGAGAGTAAGCCTCATCGGCGGGATGAAGTATCGCGCGCCATCAATCCTGCGCGTCAGTTAACTCCGGAATCCATCTCCGACGTTTCCTCCGGCATGCGTCGTAACACTGACCCGAATATCCTAAATAAAACGTTACGCCGCCGCCACAAAATGGCCCATAAAAGAGCAACTCGGTAAGACGTAAATGCTTAGATAAACGACTGCACTTAATCCGGGAGTTAGAATGTTGACAAGGAATGAACGCGATCAAATATAAAAAGGCTGAAGCATTTTATTCCATTAATCCACGTCACGATGAATGTATTTATAACAAAGCTAGCACTTAATAACTCAACTCGCCCGCGATCGGCCTCAGTACACCTAGTGAAACGTCTAATCATTGTGTGGGTTGCCGTAATTGAAGTGGGGAATCTCTCCTTTCGTTTTATCTCAATTTATTCATTTCGAGCGGAGCGATCGCTAATGTTGCTGTGACCGCTTGTCAGTTTCAATAACGAGGTGCACGTAAATGAGATTGTGCACCTGTTTGTATCGGGAGATGTTATTAGAGCGGGGCCGACCCGCCCGGGTATATGCGCCAGTGTGTTTACACGATTCATTCGGCTCGCTCACCGAGATCGTGTATCGTTGTGACGGCCCTTTATCAGAGATGTTTTACAATTAATGACAAATTGTCTCTGTTAGGGAGAAATAATTAGTGAGTATCGTCGTTGCGTGACTAGCGCTGTGATGGATAACGTGCCTGAGATACGATCGCTGGCTGCCGCCGAATTTCATGAGAATCTTATTTACAAGCCCAAGGCGCACCGGCTTGTAAATTATCGAATTATACCGAACTCGCTAGACTGTTTCTATGCGTGTTTATTTAATTTTTGAAGCGTTTTGTTCCTATTATCGTTAAGTTTTAAACCGCCCGGTGGATTGTGAGAAAGTGTGAGAACTCTGACGATCATGTACTTGTTAATTCGTGAATTTGAAATTGTTTGTGGTCACGAATTTAATTTGTAAGTGTTGAATTGTTAAAATGTGGTAATTTGTAACGATAAATCGGTCTATTTCCTATTCGTAAGTGGTTTAACATTTATAAATGTTGGTTTCAGTGTTTCTCGTTTAAAAGTTGTCCATTATGAACGGTGCTGTGCGTGGGCAGATAGCCGCTCGATATAGCATTGAAGTAATAAATAACTCACGTCGCACACGGTAGCGCGTCGAACGATCTATACAAATTAAAGAGCTGCCCATTACTCACTTTTTAAACATTAATTGCTCGTGATGTAATAATGAATAAAGGATATATTGTATACCTCTTTCATACCCTATTAAAATATCGAAATAGTTATAAATGCAATTAAGTTAGTATTTAAATAACTTTTAAATTACCACTAACAAAGAAATAAGACAATAAACGAGATATAATAAATCTCCCCATAAAGGGTGAAGTTCAACCTTTTATTTTGTTCGTAACAAATTGCTGTGAACTTTCTGCAACGCTCCAAGTCAATTATAAATTATGTCTTGTCTCAATAATACCAAACGGGTAAAGAAGCGTTCACATTTGACCACGTTGTAGTGTATAATAATCCCTCCTGTGTATACAGACAAAATTCGTAAAAATTTGAAAATTATGTCATGATAATACAAATTCAAAATATATGACTACTACAAGATAAAGTACTAGTGATGTTAATGTACTAGTGATGAAACATACGTATTTATTTACATTCTCACAAACTCTCGCATATAAAATATTAATAGGAAATAGTATTGTGCACGATCCGTATTTGAGTGAGCAAATACCGCCTTTGGTAGGGAGTTAGCGCTGTGTTGCTCAATAGCTTCACGTATTGTGCCGATTCTCCGAGACCAAAGTGCATCAGATTACTAGCTACGAAACGAATTATGTATTCCGGCAAACTGGATTAGGTTGGAGCCTCGTTTGTGGTGTGATAGGGAATTACGGAATTAAGTTTTTTCGACTATGCGATTGGTGCGAGAAATGGACTATATTACTGACAAGTTCTATACCGAAGTATTACTAAGTTTGAAATTTCATAATAAATATTTTCATCGATCGATTCATTTAATCCTCTTTCTCTTTGCTGGAGGTCTATAGGTCAGGCATGTCAACCAAGTTATTGTTACTTGTGATAGGATTCACTTCTTATTGTTAATCAGTGGTCATCATCATCTTAGCCACTACATTGCTGGAGAGCATTTCTAGTATGACCGGCCAATCAGTGGTCGCAGTTATTTCAACATTTATCAATCAGGAGACACAGCGGTGGGAATGTGTGCCAGGCTTGCCCAGTAGTGAATCATGCGTATAGTACTTTTTTGGAACAATAGACGCAATAAAATGACAAGGTCTTTTATATGTCATTAAATGTAGATATTATATTACATAGTGACCTCAGGTCAGTCACGAGTCCCACTATATCAGATAATTGCAATGATATTTTCTATTGTCAATAAATCTTGTTGACCTTGTCTCATTAATGATAGCCGTAAACAATCGATTTCGTAACATTTTGATTGTGATGAAAAATTGAATACTGAGAATAATGCTTTAAAATTATTTGAATTGAAAAACAAATAAATCAACAGCTTTTATATTCTTTTTATACATAATAAATAACGTAATAGAAGAGCGAAAAGAAAAGAATAAAGAGTTCCGGTGAATTTAGAATAATAGAAAAGTTTAATACAATAAATAATATAGAATTGACACATAAAAATACGATGTTTACAATATTATATCTAAATAATTTTCATTTATTTTTCATTCCTCGGTAATTTAGGTAAATTTCTCGCACAAAGTTTTCGGTAAAATATAGGTCAAAAGTACGTCAGTACAGCCTTTACATAAAGAGATATCTGATTGAACGCTCGTTACGGCTAAACACGAAGTTTTTGCCGTCCGTAAGTTATGGTGCGTCATGAATCCCGCGACGGTCGAGCCCCGAAAGAGTTATAGCAAGTTTGCTAGGTGCATCTCCCGTTTCGCACGCCCGCCTCATATTGTTATTAAGTTCAGAGGTCGCTTTGTTTATGAGTCGACGGCTTTCGAAAGGTAACACGGCGGGTGAGTGAAAACATCGTTCTGAACATCGATGACATAGAATTGATAGTGTAAATATTGTGCTTAACCCGCGCCAAAACACTCCACTAAGATTTAGGTCTTGATGTGATCATGACTCGGTTGTTTATAATATTATAACGTACCATTGCATCTCCCAATTGTTGATGGAAGGTACACATATCAATGCGATGCCCGTTGTTGATATTAGGGTCACCGTCTAATTAAACCTTTTGCATAATGCTGCAGCTTGTCTGACTTATGAAATATCACGAAGCCAAGTAACATGCTAGTAAACACACGGATAAATGGCTGTTATATCCTACTGTGTGTTAAGGCACACATTCCTATCTATTAAAGGAAGTGAGCATGAAATGGCAACGCTTAATGTCGAAGGCTTCGATACGTAATCGTAAGGTCAGCTATGATTGTCTTTTTAATGTCCGATTGTGCGAAAGTGTAGTCACGCGAAGAGGGCACTAGACTCGGGGACATGTAGCCGTTCGCCGCACGACAATTCACTTTCGACGGGGCGGTCGTGCGCCTCTCGGCCTACGAGCTGAATGCCTGCCATAGCTGGTGCATTATCTGGATTATGATCGACGGCCCCCATTGTGGGGCGGTTACGTATTGCACATCGCCCCAGCTGTTTGCTTATTGTCTTGCGTAACTCGGTGAAGCCGACCGGATGATAATTTGCCCGCCCGCTTGAGCTTTCATTATCGTAGTGGCTACTTCGTGCGTTGTTAATTTGATTTTCTTGCTCGTGTCACAGTTGGGAAACTTCAATATTAATAATCTTGCGAAAAGGTCGAGTATTTTGATGCTAACTATCCGAGTTTCACTGTTGATTGTTTTTGCGTAGGAGTATTGAACGGGGGTTTTAATCGGTGGTTATCCCTGTAGGTGTTGTATGATTGAATTTAAATAAATAATTTTAATTTCAAACAGTTATTTAATATGCTAGTTGTGGTTTATGAATATGAACTAGTTTGAGAAGCAATGTTGAGAACGTCGCGTGCTGAAAGGTAGACGTGACTGCATATTACCTATTTAGATTCACATAACTTTATTGAATATAACCGGTACATAATTACTGTAATACTTAATCAATGACCTGTAACAGTTTATTATTATGTTTCTATTAAAGACGATCTTACCATGACCTTTTTCAAAATCATCATAGTGTAGGAATGTTTTGAACTTGGCTGACCACCTGTTATTTGGATCTATGAAATTAAAAAATATATGGGGAGCGGATGAGGTGGATGACGGTGACCCAGGGTCGGTCTGATTGGCATGCCATTTAAAAGCAGTAGATCCAACAGCAGATTGCTAGACTAACAACGACGACTTATTAGTATAGAATTTAAATTGTATTTATAAGAGGACAATAAATTTCAAAATTCAATTCGTGGTAACATACACAAGTTGAAATAGATCTTATGAAATTCTACACCTCAGTTAAGTACGGAGGCATCCTACATCCATGGTCACGAAAACCACCCGATACTGACACCAAGGTTTGTTACCCTTCGTGGCGTGATCGTGAGTTAAACAGATTCCTGATTCATTCCATGTTCAATGTGTTTTACTACGATACTTACTTTGTAATGGGGAATGTTCCCTATATCTCAGGATATAAAATGTTTCTGTTGAAGAATCTTGTCGTTTATAGCATTTCACTTTTCTGAATTTGATCCTGCAAAGAGTAAAATGTTTGTGAGATATTCTTAAAGATGGTTTTATGTAATTTGTTTGGTTAGATAAAAGTATGTTTACATTTTAAGCCGTTTGAAATAAATTCACTTTTATTTCTTCACTAGCTTTTCCCCGCGGCTTCGCTCGCGTTAATTTTATGACATTGATCTCGTTTGACAACAAAACAACCCATAGTGCGCCTTGTGGCGCCATCTGTTGGCCGATACAGCGCCCTCTATAGTAGAAAAATTATTTTCCCATTGGAACGACAAACTTTCACGGGATAAAAAGTAGCCTATGCCGGCTCTGTACCCCTAACAATATGTATGCAAATTTTTATAATGATGGGCTGCTTAGTTAAGCCGTGAAGGAATAGCAAACAAACAAACTCTCTTTCTCACATATAGTATTAGTAAGGATTTATAGGTTCGCAGTATATGAGTACCTAATTGACATTGTTTCTTATGATATGACGT
This sequence comes from Endotricha flammealis, assembly GCA_905163395.2. Taxonomy (NCBI): domain Eukaryota; kingdom Metazoa; phylum Arthropoda; class Insecta; order Lepidoptera; family Pyralidae; genus Endotricha; species Endotricha flammealis. The sequence goes on along the minus strand of LR990863.1, from coordinate 6,661,180 downwards.
CCAAAGCTGAAAAACAATTTTCCCGGTCCCAAAACGTCACGATATAAAATCGCTAACGTGTGACTTCCTTATATACTGAAATGTTTTATGTCTTTACCAAGAAATTTCAACGTTGTTGTTAAAAACTTATTTCTCAATAGTTACGTAGTTAATAAGCGTATATCGTGAGAGTTGTGACGTGAATGGGTCTTATTCTAGAACTTCTAGCACGCATAGACTATGGTAATACAAATTGACAGGCAGCACGCTTAACAAGGCTTGCGCTAGTTTCACTAATATGCACAGCATGAAGGAACTCCTGGGACCTGGAAACCTTACTTAATATTTCTTGGGATGGCGTTAACATCTGTTATCTAAGTAAAGATTTATGCGCTACGGATAGGAACTGCGGATGGTTTTCTAGTTCCTATGTTGGAAACTACATGGTCTACAGGAGATAACCCTTTAACCAGTAACAATAAGTAAAATTATATTTTATAAATTATTTTGATATACATGGTTTGATTTATTGAGCATTTTTGGTGTAAGGCGACTGCCCTTAGACCCTTACGACTCAGAGGGAAAACTGACCTGTCTTAGGTTAAGTCACTAACACGTCTTTCGAAAATAATACAAACAATTGAAAAATAATTCAAACATGTACTACAACTCTGCCATAATAATAAATGCCATAAACTTTCTCAACAATGTTTTAACTAAATTTTTGCATCCAAAGTATATAAAACTAAAATACTAAAGATATTGAACAAAGTTTTAAATAATTACACAAAAAAGTTACATCGTAACGTTTAGTACAGTTAATTTTGGAACCATCCATCATTGTAATACGTCAGCTCAGAGCCACTGAGTGTCGCTTTGGTTGGTCTGATGGTTGTTAACTTGCTCACACATGGTTGGTCATGGATGAACGAAAAATATAATATTTTACTAAATACTATATGCATTAGTGTTACTGCAAAATTTTATGCAATTTATGTAAAACAATAGACCTTTCTACTATCGAGCTTCACTTGATTTTTCACCGCTATTTCACGTCGATGTTTATATGAGAGAGTGATATTGCCCCAGTCGATCCAGTACTACCAGCTCATATAACTAGACTCTACCACTCAGACCATAGATTTAGTATTGTCTAAGGAGCGAATAATTTCAATACTTGTTACTGATAGTTGTACTAATACAAGTGAAACCGCAGTCAGCTAACTAATAGCAGCACTAAATAAAAAGTTTACTTATTTCGTTTCAATTTCAATTTACAAAAACTAGATTTTCTCCAGCGGTCAATCGACGCCGGGTGTTAGGCTTGTATTATATTTCCTGGTACAGTGGAATATATATGTGCCATTTGTACCATCAATGGTACTGTTCAATGGTACTGGTGGTCCGGCGGGGATTTTCTCGCTTAAATCGATTAACTGTAACTACTTTTAACAACTACTGCAACATTATCATACAAGTCTCTATGCACGGTAGTGTGGCCAAGTTCCTAAAAATCCGACGATGTCATTATGAGTTTATTTCCACTCCACTAATATTTTTGTATGTGGAATCCTTAAACTTTTTAGCTAAGATAAATAAAGTGTATATTCGTATGGTTAAAAGATTGTTTGGAAGACTTTTTAACTATCAAATTATGGTGTAAATCTTCAATATTTAGCATTTTTTGCGAGTTGCATTAAACATTTTTTTTTTGTAATTTTAATATATAAATACATAATATTACTCGTTGACATTGTCTCATTAAAAAAATGGTGATCAATTAAAAAATTGATTAATTGAGCCTTAATGTGGGATGTTGTATATATAATTGCATTCATTCCGATAAAAAAAATTCACAGATTTCGTGCTTCACACGACTATCGTGCACATTGGAAATGAATCTAAGGAATTCGAAAAAATATTGTCGCTGAGCGACGAGGAGCTCGATGGCGTCAGAGGAGCTCGATGGCGTTGCTGTGTGGTGTGTCGCACTCTAATATGAACACGCAAGTTAAGCAACATCGACCCTAGCCAGCGTTTGGATAGGTTTTGTTATCTTGAGCTTCTCCGTGCTGCTTTCGGATTGTGGATTTCATTTTTTTTTTTATCTATTAGTTAAGAACGGACGTCATAATATTTTTTTTATCTGTGTCAGTTACAAGTTTTAAAACAAATGAATTTCGACACCTGCTGTTAAATCTTTATGCATCTTCAAATTTTGCGACTTTCGAAAGATAAGTTGTTATTAAACTTAATGTCTAATATAATAATATATTGCATTTGGAATAAGTTTAATTTTTCATTACGAGGCTTTTCTTACACGTTTTTTTTGTGGTGTAAAAATATTCCCTTTGCCCGTGGGGTGACCAAATTCAATTTCAAAACTTTTATTTAGAGAATAAGCTTTCACAAACACGTTCTCTTGTCAGAGTATTCAGTTGTAATAAATGATTTTTATAAATCTCGCACGAGACGAGCCAAGCGGAGCGCTAGGGCACTACCTACCTTTTCTCGAAACGTTTCGTCGTTTTTTTGAACCTCATAACTTTGTTTTGGATGATGCTAAATAGTTAAAAATTTCAAGATATAATGACACCAGTACAATCATTAAACATAAAGTTTGAATGTCGTAGCTATTATGCTTTAGATTTTATTAATGTCTTAAAACCCCCGATTTCGTCACTTGAAAGTGTAGAGTTTGTGAAGTTAGGCCTTGTAGAGGTAGGGCGTGTAGAGTTAGAAGCTTGGCTCTAGGTACATGAGATCTGATAACTTTTTGACTATGGGAGTCATTATGGTCTCGTCTTGGCAACATTTTACATGAAGATGTTTTTGGTGGGATTAATCTACTCTATATACTACTACTATTTCGGAAACAAAAGAAAAATGACCACTTGTAAAAGAAATGGCGAAAGAAAACCTGTTACGGCCTTTTTTGGCATTTTTAAAATATCGTGTTTTTTTTTACCATAAAATTTAAAACTAGGTACATGCAACATTACGTCAATAAATAGTGCCATTAATTTGTCTTAACATAAAATTAAATCTAAAATATAAAATGCTAAATCGGTGTTAAAGATAGGAGCAGACCAGGCCCGCAAGGCAGCAACCGTTCTCGTGTATTTTCGAGTTGACGTGAGAGTCAGCCTACCAGCCCCCATTACTGGGCTCACCATACCGTACCCGTAACCCGACCCACAACGCCACCGCCAGTTTGGACAATTTGCGAGTATGACGTGCCCGTAAACATTAACATCCTTGTCACCAATTATTTAATCTAAATTATATTAAAATGTAAATAATACAAAAAACAGCCCCATTTGGATGACACTACGACGCGTGTACATATTACAATATTGAACACAATTTTTTATTTAAGTAATTTATTGAACATTGACTGGCTTTTCACGACAAGTTTTAGCATTTCACCTTCGCAAGGGGGCCAGGGAGACCTTTCATTTAGATACTCGTTGATAGTATAGTACGCTTTACTGGTTAGGAATTTTTGACATTTTATTTTAATCGATTATTGGGCAATTTTTTTTTTATGTACTCTGGAATTTTATTATACATAATGCAAACTTTGAATCATAAATAACTTGCCCGCTTTCCTAAGCCTGAATTTAGGAACAGCTAATTTATTTATGTGACGCGTATTAAAATTATGAATATCCACACCTGGTTAAAGTCATGAATGTTTTTACGAACAAACATGATGCTGTCAAGAATGCACTGTGATGCCAGCGTGAGAATATTAGTGCTTTTGAAAAACTCGCGAAGAGACTCTCGGACCACGTTAATCCTATTTCCTTTTTTGCTTATTACAGACTATCTGGCAAATGAGTAGGAGTGGAGAATACTTAACGACTAGCTGTGCCCGCGGCTTCGCCCGAGTGGAATTGGGCTTATGACTATAATAGTGTAGACGGATTTGACAGTCTCCTATTACTACTGCTATAGTTTTTCCCCGAGACGTCAGTGTTCTTTATTGCTCATTGCCTATTTGCTCGCCGCTGTGTTTTATTTAATTTTATCGTACCTGATCAAAATACCTAATGTAAAATCAGTATGAAAAATTAAAATTATATTAAAATTGAAATCGTCATCTCAGATATACTAAAAAACTTTCATAGTGCGATTCAGAATCTAACAGTGCCATCTAGTGAATTTGAGAGGAACAAAATTTTAAATGGTTAACTCCGGTAAAAAAAAACTTTCTAGAATTAGAATTTAAAAATGGTCGTTATGAGATATCGGGCGATTCCGACTCTGCAGTGAGTGACAATTTTAAAATTCTTAGGCTGTTGAAAATTTAAATGAGGGTAACTTCTATTCCTGACATCCGGTTCGATTCGGTTCGGTCCGGTTCGGTTCGGTTCGGTCCGGTTCGGTCCGGTTCGGTCCGGTCCGGTTTAGTCTGTTGTCGGTAGTTATGGTGTACCAAGTCTCAAGTTTGTAAGTGCGAGAAATATTTTTTTTCTTACATAGACAGGGTAGAGACCTTTAAATGACCATAACTTATTTTCCTGACATCCGATTTAAATGCGACAAAACCTATATTCTGCTCCAAGCCGAGCTCTATCTTCCGTAAGTTAAAAGAGCATTAAAATCGATTCAGTAATTTAGAAGATGTGCGCGTTCAAACAGACAGACAAACACAAAAAAAATTTTTTTTTAGGTTTTGTTACCTTTCTCTAACTGTTCCCTCTCCATTTTTGCTAAATATGTTCAGACATATCGGGGTCTACTGTTTTATTATATGTATATAGATTTACAAATAGTCAACGAAGTGGAAGACATATTTTGTCTTCCCGATGTATCTGATGATGGTTTTGATACTGTATTGAACGATCCTAAAAAACTATGACGAGCCTAATGACTGGCCTATGGCACCGACACCTGATCCACCTAGCAGCATAATACCTCTCGAAAGTCGAACCTAGCAGTTCTTCTGTTGATTTTTCATCTAGCCCTCCGTCGTCCTATCCTAACGCGATCGTTCTAGGCGGGCAGCAAGATTTGAAATTTTACCCAATATATCTGGTACTCAACAGACCTCAGAATCTCAAGCCACACGGGCAGAGGGAATATTTTTACCACCGTGTTTACATTACATAAAACATTAAAAAAAACAATCTAAAAACATAGTTTTTTTTATCTACCCTAGATGCTTATGTCCTATAAAGGGTTAAGCCATCGGTCCCGGCTGTTATCGATGGATGACAGTCGTTAGGCCAAGTCGGTGGCCTTAGGGCGGTTTGAAAACACCGGCCTCTGCCAATCCATCATTGGAGCAGCGTGGCAGAGTACGCTCTAATCGCCTTCGACTGAAGGGTGACCCGTATCCCAGCAATGGGATGATTATGAGTTGATATGATGATGATGATGAGCGACGATAAAGTCGGGATAAGGAAAAGGTTACAAAATAAAACTATGTATGTATAACGTTTTTGACTTTGTTCAAAAAGGTTAAGCTACAGGGCCAACCCTTAACCCGATCATCTTTGTTTTAGGTTCAAATTATAGCTGACTAAATTGTCCAGACGAGTTTTTCTCAAATTTTTGATATCATTCTTCGTTTCCAAAATATCGAGCGCCAAAATCAAAAATTCGGAAAGAAATGATATTTATTTTCACATTTTAGGCCATAACTTTTTTCGTTTTTGACTTTCTCAAATAATTCTTCTTGCACCTTACGGCTCTCGTGAATACGCGTATTTTGAGGCTTTTATGAATATCATATCTTCACAACTCTTCGAGATATAAGGGGATCGCACTTTTTCGTGAAATCGAAGCCTATACTGAAGCGAACGAAAAGACATTTCCAATGTCAAAACTGTGCTTAACGTAGCAACATCTAATCGATGTACATTATATTGACGATGTAATTCAATACACGTGAGAACTTGGCTCATTTTGTACATTACATATATTTTAATAGGATTAGTTTATAGTCGCTTAATGCTCCAATCGAGTTTGTGCTGTGTTATTTATTATCATTGTTATGATTACATGGTTTCCGATACACTTTCGCTTGCTAGATTGGTACTATTTGTTTCTTTATAAGTTTTCAGCATGATAATGAATGACTGATTCTGTGTGACTGATGTTAGCCCCGTGAAAGTTACTTTTCAAAATTAATTGAAAATTTCACTAGTGTTAAATGGAATATTTCGATATTATTATTCGACAACAGGTATTTGATTGGAAAAGAATGTTTCCAACACAAAAAGTGTTAAAACAAAATATCCACAAATTCAACTCTCTTTAATTCGTTTGGATTTGTGTGTACCTATGCACTTCATTGTCTGTGGTACTCAGCAGTATGTTAAATTATTGAAGAAAACTTTCAGCATAATTTAGACAGATTGTAAAAAGTATTCATAGACTGCAAACAGTTTTACAAAAGTAACAAACTTTATCCATTTATATTACAATACAATAAATTATAGTTCATTATGGTTTATAACTTCTTTCATAATTTATTGTGTAATATATTATCTTTCTAATTTATTATAGAAAACGTATTACTTTTCTTGGGATAGCGCTGTACCAAGCTAATACTAAGATTATATCCGTATGAATGCTTATGAAGGAGGAAGAAACAAGGCATCTGATAATATGGCAATAAAACAGTAAAAAATGTTAATCTGTTGTTACACATTTTTATACTAGCTTCTGCCCGCGGCTTCGCCCGCGTGGCCTACTAACAATTTTTTCTTCAGAAACAAATTCCGGTCCAGTCCGGTTTGGTCCGGTCCGGCGCCGCCCGGTACGATACGGTTCCATCCGTTCCGATCAGGTCCGATCCGTTCCGGTCCGGTCCGCTCGGTCCGGTCCTTATAAGTTTGTTGGAGCGGTAGAGCAATTATTATGAAATGGGCTAGCTCGACCGGGGAAGTACCACCCTCTCACAGAATATCGACGTGAAGCAGCAATGCGTTTCATTCGGTGAGTGAGAGATCCGGAAGCCCAACTCCTTCCCTATCCCGTCTTTCCCCCTCCTCCTTTCCCTTGCCGTCCTCCTTCCTTTCCTCCAATTTCCTTGGTGGACAACGCATTGGTAGCGCCCCTGGTGTTACATTTGATATCTCTAAACCCAGCGGTTTGGGCTGTACGTTGAAATATAGTTAAGTCAGTCAGTCGGGGCTTTGAATTTTATATATATAGATAGATACTAACAATATACATAAAACATGTTTTCTATTTCCACTCGGTTACAATTATTATTTTCTAAATTGTCAATTCTGTATAAACATTGTCTAAATTATTTACTAGAACCAAGTACCCGTGAAGCGTTTATACAAAATTAGGTGAGTAAAACAATTTTACAAAATAAGGTCGTTATGTACTATTAAAATTATAATGTAATGATATATTTCCCGTCGTAAATGAAAACAACACTTCGCTCGTCAAAGGACAAAGTGAACTCGCGCAGTTTAATTGTCGGCGGCGTAAAAGTAACAGTTATAAATTTATAACTAGGTATAATTCAGATGTAATAACGTAGTACATTGTAGCGTTCCTCCCACGCATGCCGAGCTATGCCGACTACAACCGTTAACTGCTATAATTGGGGCTTTTGTCTTTGCTACCGAAAATGAGATGCGCTTTGTATTCATCTCTCAACTGCTGACACAGGCTTCATTATCACCCAACTTGTTATACTTGCGTGTAACTCTATTTATTGCCGTATAAACCCAGCGATGTTATTATATGAAGCGATTTTTAGTGGATTCTTGTTGAAACTAAATGTTGTTTTGTAAGAAATTAATAAATTATTGTCCGAATGCGATGAAAAGAGAGCCTCCTCATGGACTTTTTAATTACAAATGCCAAATTTTGTTTCTAAAATGTATGGATTTTTCGGTCGGCATCGGTCAAAACGACCTAATGTAACGACAAACCATTATACCTACGAATCCCGTACTATGTTTCGTTATCTTGTGTACCGATTTACATAAACGATAGTAGCCGTAACTATGATGCAACTCGTTACAAAATCGATCGGTTGAGATTAGGGCGCCATAAGAACGCAAAAAATAACTTTCGAGTAAAGGGCGAGTAAAACTCAGCGAGCTATTTATCTTAAAGTTATCGGAATACCGCGCCGTGTTCGTTTTTCCCGCCCGACCGTATATACTTTGAACTGGGTGTCGTTTTGTTCTCGTTTCAAAAACAATGATTACCGCGTTGTCTGGCGCGCGCGTCGTGCGAGAGGGACGCGATGATCGTTTTGCATGGAACGAGGTGAAACCATCAATTTGCGCGGAGCCACGCCAGAGGTAAACGCGTCGATCTCACTTTAAACAGCCCAAGTGGAGATCACTAGGCGGCCGCACTACACTTTGTAGTGAGTGCTTGCGGAGATGTAAACTCGTGTTGCATTCACAGAACAAGCGTACCCACGTAGCAAAACTATTGACTACATTCCGCGCAAAATGTTATTGATATTCACGGGCGATGAATCTACGTTCTTTCATCCTAACTAATATTATAAATGAGAAAGTGAGTTTGTATGTTTGTTTGTTTGTTATTCCTTCACGGCTTAACTAATCATCCGATCATTATGAAAATTTGTATACATATTATCAGGGGTACAGAGCCCAACATTGGCTACTTTTTATCCCGTGAAATTATGTCATTCCAATGGGAAAATACTTTTTCTGCTATAGATGGCGCTGCAATTCGCAATTGCCGGCCAACAGATGGCGCCACAAGTCGCGCTATACGTGATCTTAATCGTAAAATTAACTACGAGCGAAACCGCGTGCAAAAGCTAGATCATTTAAAGGTCAAACATGTCATGAATTCGTGTGTGTTTGCAATAGTAGGTATTGGCATTTATCATAAAAGGGAAATTAAATAAAACGTGAAAATATACTCGTATCAAAGGCAGGTGCAACGTTCTATTCGATGCGTCCGGCGTGATCAACAGAGGCGCGACTCTCCCAGCGGGCGGTAACTGAATCGTTTCGTATCCATTTTTCCACCTCACACGCTTTTTGCATGGCGCTCATGTCGGTTCCGAACGATGCGTCCAGAAAATTACAATTTGAACAAATAAGCTGGTTTAAAAAATATGTAAGATAAAGTTTCAACGTGATAGTGGATTCAAACGAGCTTTATTGTTCCACGAACAGGGAAGGGTTCGAATATGTCGATATCGGAGGTAACTGCGAGGCGCTCCAGCTTCGATGTGAGCCTTTATCGGATGAAACGACTATTGCTAGCACTTTACGGCTGCTCGCTATGGGCATTCCCGACTTCTTCTAACGTTTGTCTCGAGTTCACTTCCGCGGTTTATCCAGCAGCAGCGGCTCACTAGGGATATAATTTTATCAATACAATGTCCACGCTTTCTGTGCAAATAGAGCGGAGGTATTTTATCTCCGGCCACAGGGAATGTCATTGGAACGAGAGCGGGCGATAAATGCGCGGTCGGAACGGCGACAATTCATAATAATTTGTTGAGTTAACAGGTTTGGTAGTCGCGCCACGGCGGGCCCGGCCGCCGTCGCCTCGTAATGAGCAACATCTGCGAATCAATGAGGTCGGTGCGCATTTTATTAAGCGCCACGATAAATTTGCATCGCCAAACAGCGACCGTGGTGGCGAGGCACGTTCGGCAAATAGAATAAATACGTAGCGGCTCTTCTCACTTCCATACCGACCCGCTCCATCCTACTACAAACACAATTTGCCCCTATTTATGAGCTGCCGTTTCCCACCAGTGTCGTGCCGCCGTAACGCTTAGATGTGGATTCTGGGCCATTTAATATTTTGCATGCGTTGTCGCCGGTCTCTTGCGTATGGGTACTAGTTATGATCGAAGGTACTAGTAGGTATACATTGGTATACATATACGGGGAAAATTCCGTCGTTTGTACTTTTGTATATATTTAATTGATTGAGGCTCACAGTCAGGTCGAACAGATGGAAGTTTCATTTAATGTTGATTGCTTATTCGAGAGCAAGTGCGTAATAAATATCCCTAGATCTAACTGGAAGTGTACAATCATCTTGGTGGTTGTCGTAAAATTGCCCCTGAAAGGCTAAAAAGCGGTTACATGCAAGCTGTCGGTCAATTACGCGCCGACTTCACAATAATTGCATACAACTCTTAAGGCTACGCGCGGGTCAGTAGCACTCGTTAAATTTCATGACCACTCGTACTCGTACCGTGCCGAAGGGAATCTTGATGAGCAGAAACGCAAACTTAGATATTGTTGTGAGCCTCCGCCTTGATGGAGTTCCGATGCGAACACTCATGTAATGGAAATTTAGTATTATATCTCCATAGTGAAATCTCTGAGAAGTCGCAGGCGTGCGAGATAGGACGTGATAGCGGCGGCCAGCTCACGTGCCGAAACGCTCGTGTTAATAAAGCATATTGGTCGCTATCTTATTACGGAACTTTCATACGTGAAAGTCTAATGACCCGAATGCTGTCAGATTTAGAAAAGATAACCGGCTCAATAGAGTCGGCCGGGAGTGGGACGACGATGAACTTGGAGCAAGTCCGTCCGAATCAGCTGAAGAGTTCAATAAGCCGGGCTTAGCATCGATCTCCGATCCGGCGATTACGGCCGCGGCGTTGACGGATGTCAGCTTAACTTGTCTGTCACCCAGCCAGCATGGACACCTACCACATTAATCTCTATTCTCGCCGAGCAACACGTGGATTACGCGCCGACGAAAGTCATTTATATGCAAATCGTTTCAACCTTGATGATTCCGTGACTTTCATATGTAAGACATAGTCCAAAGCCACAAAGTCCTGAAGTTAGGAATTAACGGTATATGAATAGTTAACGTATTTCATTTCAACCTTAATTAGCTCAATATAACGCTAGACTGGTACTAAAAAAGACTTTAGACGTTAAACTGGTTTTATTTTAGTTGCTTTATATGTTATAAATCTATATAGCTAGAGTTGGTTGCGAAAGCACTAATTGCTGAAACTTCTAAGGAAACCACACGCCCGCACCGACTACTCTAAATATTGTAATATCAATGCTTGACTGCCTTTTTTGCACATCGTTTTTATGTATCAACTTTCAAACCGCTTCAAAAACAACAACCATAACCATATAAATTATCACTTAATAATTTGTAGCGTCTTGTTGATAATAATTTGCTAATAATTTTTTTTTCGCAGCCTGATTGAAAACAGGTTATTGACACCTTGTTATCTAATCAAGAGCTGAAGAATGACATAGCTCAGAAGTTAAATGTCTTTGGTGTTTTGTGGAGGTGGGTCTGTGTCGCACCTAAATCGGCGTGGACGTACATTTGTAGATGTCTGATTATCTTAAATTAATATTTCACTAATACCGATGTCGCTTGTCAAGAGACAAAGGCGTCATCGTTGTTGGGGCGTCTCGGCCGCTCGGGCCTGGCGCGCTCTTTGTGTGCGGCAGAACAATATTACTGGCGTCTTGATAAATAGGAACAACTGTTGAGGCAACAATGCCTGTAACGCGATACGAGCGCGATCGACCGCTGGATTAATGACCGCCTCGCCTAAAAGAATGGACCGTAATATTTATTATCAGATAAGCGCCCGCTACTGGGCAATTCGTGTGTCGCCTACCATTATACAGCTCTCGATGCAACGCCGATGCATTAGTCACCTTGTGCCCTGCGATATCAATTTATGAATGTATGTATACGTTTATAGATCGTGTTGGTATTGTGTTACTTAGAATTATTCTATGCGCTGTCACTATTGTTCAGTGGTTTGTGCCATTGTTAAACTGGTTTGGAAAATTATTATGATCATGACAAGTAATGTTGTAATATAGTGAATGTTAAACAAGAAAAAAAGTATTCTCTACTGCTTCTCACGTAAATGGTTGTGGTGGGAAGATTTTTTCTAAATATAAACCGTTTGCTGTTTCATTTGGACTGCGAAGGATTTAGCGAAGATGTTGTTTTTTAAATGCAGAAAAAGCTGTCAGAAATAAAATGATCACAGAAACATCTGTAGTTCGATCAATAAAGCCGAAATTGACAAATAGTTCTAGTAACTACTAGGCTATTTTTTTTATACCACAAAGGTGGCAAACAAGCTCGGTCCGCCTGATGGTGACTACATTTCGTCATTTAACAAATAAACTATGCTTACAAATTTTCAAAATGTTTTATAAATAACGATTAAAGTAAAAAGCGTTAGACGGTTAAGGAACTAATCAGCCCAAGTCTCAGACTGCTTTTATATTATAATAGTTAATGAAACGTTACGCCCACGAGTCTCAAACCCATTGATCTTGCGCGTGTTAATGGCCGCATCGAAAGATGTCTGTATGCGCATGCACACTCATACACAAAATTAAGGCGAGGGACTGACACAGGAGAGTTTGTACGAAAACGTGTGACGTAGAAATCATCACTTTTATTATCCATATTTTAAATAATAATACGCCACTTGCAAAGTGCCTTACTAAAAGTTATGTTCTTTCATCATCACTCACTGCTGGATTTAAACTTATGCATTTCCCAATGCTTTCCACCAAATGCACCTCCGCCTTCTGCATCCAGCCCCAAATTGAGGAATTAGAAATTTAAGATAATTTTTATTTTGAAAAAATCCTGATTAGGTTTACCTACTTCATTTTCCTACATTCATAAGTGTTGAATATAAAAAAGTAATCGCGTTTTAATGCTAGATAGTTAGTTAAACTCTATTATATAAAAACAAGACTAAGTTGATCTGGCTAATATTTCAATAACATTTATCTTTACGTTACATAATATAAAATGAAGTCTGTTCGCTTAGATTTTTTTAACTACTTAATGGGGTTTAATGGAGTTTTTTGTGTAAGTACCATAAAATAATGTCATAAGTCATTTTATAGAATGAAACTGTGTGATGTATCCACCTGTGTTAGAGCCTTTCGTCCGTCGGTAGTTTCTTGTGTGATCCACACCTAAATTCTCGTCTCCCTTGATTATAAATTTAAATATGGATTTTTTCGATACTTTACTGCTCAAAGTGCTCAAACCAATCAATAGTATTCGAGAGGGTCACATTTATAACTATAGTAAAATGGCGATCGTATCTTTGATCATCATGTTGAGTTTAAGTAGTCCTCTGTATGCAGTCAGTTAAGCGGCTTTCTCCTTAAATAAATTATTTGTTTTATGTTGTTGATGTAATTGGTTACCTTTTTATATAAAAAAAACCACTTAAGTAAGATTTGGAATAGCGTACAATAAGTCAATGAAACTGCATCGTTTTCAATAAATACTTGTTATTCATAATTTATTCGTAATTGGAAATGGATAAATATTTATTATCATTGCTTTATGCTTCTCGTGTCTTAAAAACATAAAATATCACTATAATTTTATGTATCGTAGAATATTGAATTCACAGTTTTATGACAATCTGATAAACCTTCTGACATTATGTGCAAGTCATGTTATCATAAAGATCGACCATATAAATTCAGCTTTGAATATTCTACTCTACATGAAGGAATAAGCTTCCGACATTCGATGGGAATCTAAGGAACCCGATTTCGATCAGGAGGTCTACTCTGTTATTTGTGTTTGAAAATTTCGCTGAATTTTGTTTAAATTGATATTGGATTCTCTCTGGGACTTCCTACAAATTCTAGGTACCGAAACAATAGTATAAAAAACATCTATATAACAGAAACAAACAACAGAAGCTATAGTTTTGGTTCTAGCCATAGCTAATTAATTACATAAGTAACTACATACTACTAATTAGATAAGAAACGTTGCTACAAAGTGGTAAATTCATACAAATTAACCGCAAAATGTTCCCGTTGCCATATGTGAGTAGGGTTGCCAATTTTACCCGAAGAAATGGTAGGTGCATCTGATTCAAAGTAAAAAAAAGTAGACTTGAGTGTATTACTTAAATATAGAGTAGGTATAGTGGGTCCTATACTTCAGCAACAATCACCACGAAAAATTTAAATTTAATTATCATGTATGTACATGTAGGTACACTTCGGTCTGTATTGTCGTGTAAATCAATCTGTGGTAGGAATCTATTTGCTATGCTTTACACCCTGTCGCGAATTATCGCTTTCTGTCGTTCACCTAGGACGACAGGTAAAATAATACGTTAGATCCCGACCGCGCGTCCTTATGTAACATAATCATAAATGGGGTCTTCACACCGCGTCTCAGTTACAAGGGAATTATCTTCGGTGTGCGCTGAAATTTACGACATGGCGATTAGACAAACGACACCTCACTAGCAGTAAATTAGTCGGAATAAATAGGTAACGCGTATAAGTTATTTCACGGTATCACCGTCTGAATATTCAAATAAACGTTATAAAGACATTGATCAAGAGAACGGGTTAGGCGACACTCCGGTTTCGCTTTTCGATCGGTTCTCGATAACGCGTAATATTCGTGTTACTTTTTTCTCGTTTCTCATAATTACGATTTATATCTTAAGATGTGTCTTGTCGCGCTGTTGACTCTGTGGTACGCGAAAGAAGCACTGTGTTTCGATGATTTATTGCCTTTTGTTCGAGTTTATTTCGCTGTTATTTTATTATGCTTGTTGGATGTTGATCAGATATGAAATGAATACCTATCTTTTCCTTATGCACTGCCATATTTAGGACAAACGGCGTGCTTGGTTTAAGAAAGAAAAATTATATTGTTATGTATGATACAGAATTTGCTAGTAAATCTGAATCTGTGTTTGTTTAATATTTATAAGAAAAGATTTACTCTGGAATTGAGTATTTACATAATGTGTTAACAATTATTGTATTATAATAGTTTCCGAATATTATACGCACTGCACATCTAAATTTAGTGTAATCTCTATAATGTGTCAACATCATCTCAGCCACAAAATATCCACTTCTGGACGTAGACCTCCCCTAAACATTTCCCTTTATATGTTTATCGAGCTTTTTTGCCCGCGACTTCGTCCGCGTGAAGTTTCGGACCCATTCCCGTGGGAACCACATTGAATTTCGGGAAAAGCTATAGCCTATGCCACTCCCTGATAATGTAGCTTTCTACTGGTAAAAGAATTTTTGAAATCGGTCCAGTAGTTTCGGAGCCTATTCAAACAAACAAACAATCGAATCTTTCTTCTTTATAATATTAGTATAGATTCAATCAAATTCGATATTTCAATTGAGCAAAGTTCCTACAGTCTCTTTTTATCGGGTCCTCAATAGAGTTACTTGTGAGATATAAACACATAAGATGTCAGCATACAATGGCGCTATAATGGCGATCCGTCGTGGTCTAGACATTGGTTCCCAGGACTGAATTAGGTATGCGTAGTGTGGTACTAGCATATGTGTAGTCTTGTTGACAACCAGCGCGAATTTATTGTATATTTTCTAACTTGATATTATTTGTTATATATTACCGCCTTACTTGTTTTTTTTTTGTTTGTTAAAAATCAGTTGATATTAGGATACTGTTGGCATAATTATAATCTTGATTCTGGTTTAAGAGACGTATTTACGTGAGAAATTAATTACTACATAGGTTTACTATTTTTCAATCAGCGTACCTAACATATGTGTAGTTTAGATTAAGTCTGACCTCTCCAAAAACAGATGAAACAAAATATGTAGTAGCAATCAAAAGTATTGTACAGTCAAGAGCAGGTTGACTTTTACATATTGGACTTTGTACCATTCCTAAGTTCTATGTCATAAGAGCCAAGTTACGTGCACCTGACTGTACGTTCACATAGCGATTAAACTCTATAATAACGCGAAACGGTATCACTGAGCTCATAGAATCAGTTTGGGTTCGATGATTCCAAGCGTCTACCGTCCGCGCGTCCTTTACAATTAGCCGCGATTGGTCTCGGCCCGGCGGACGCGCACGGCCGCGCTTCCCATAGCCACCTGCGGCTCTTCGCACTGTCACCTCCAATAGATTTAATTAACTTTTTGTCTCGCAGCCCTCAACAATCCGCACCGTTGACATTCCCGACGCTACTGTTCGTCTACTGGCTATGGATACCGCTGGCTTAGATATCGAAAGTTTTTCAACCGGAGAATCTCTTGTGGGAAACAGTTCTCGGTTACCAACTTCGAAATGCGAAAATGAATTTAAAAGGATATTCCACGTCAAAACTAACGGATCTGCGTGTTTTTTATGCACAGTGATAATCGCTAGTCTTATATAAGCCGTATTTAATGTACTTCTTGCATGTTATGACAGTATCTCGATCTTTATAATGTAAAGCTGAGCATGAACTTGAAGACTGATAACAGTGCGCTTGACCGCCCGTCGAGGGTTCAAGTTTGCGTCGGTTGGCAAGACTGCAAGTTGCGCAAACGCAGCGCACCGCCGCCGACCCAAACGCATGACTTGCGTTATGACTCATCATCAATGTCAGCACGATGCCTCGTTTATATAAATACGTTACATTCTAAGCGATGTTTATTTATAGCGTTACGACTAGTCAAGTGAGTGAGACTTTCAATGAAAGTCCTCTATCATTGATTAAGTACGTATTTATTCTCAACTCAACGAGGCTTTACGATGATACGTTAGCTTTGTCTGGGATTCTATGCAAACTTAAGGCTTGATTTATACCGAGACGTCGAAATGTAACGTGTGTAATATCCTGCTTCACCGATACACTAACAACTCTAACATTCTTATGCAAATGTAAAGATTGGACCCGAACAAAAAGACCGATTAGTCGAAGTCAAAAGTAAATCGAGCGTGCGCGGCGGCTCTGGGTTCGCGCGCTGCTTCTTTAATTGCTCTTCGATAACCGGTAATAGTGGTATAAATGCACCCATTATAGTTTCTTCCATTTATATTGATCGCATTAATGCCGATCGCGTTTAAATTTTAAACGGTCTTTGTGCGGTGGCCGTCGCGTGGTGGTCGCGCGTAGTCGCAGTAGGCAATTGGAATAAAGTCTACTATGAATGGTCTGGTATGTATGATACCATTTCCCTCTGGCAGACTTGTAGCGCGATTTGAAGGCGTGTGGGTATAATTTGAATTTCATATGCTCTATGCAATCTTGAGATTATGTATAGGTGTGGGCTTGATATGATAATATGTTTAGTTTCAAATCACATCACACCATCCCCAATTTAGATAGAAACTGTCGCGTCAAATTAAATAACTGTCACGTTTAATGGATACCATGAATTGACAATAGCTATGTAAATATAAATAAGAAGTTTGTTATCGCTATGTCAGTGAAATTTTGAATTAATTTTCCGTCTTGAATTAATTTAGCAATTAATTCGTTTTGAGAACACGAAGACAGGTTTTTATGTAAAAACACGTCAAAATATTTCGTAAAATATACGTTTTCTGTGTTAGTATTCACAATCAGTCAGTCAACTGTCACTGTGAATATAATATTATTACTAGCTACTGAGATAGAATTTCTCGTCGCAAATTACCACAAAATGGAATAAAGAATTCTGATAATTTTGCCTTTTTATAGACGGCCATGATTAGGAAATGTCGGATTATACAACAAGAATTTCCAGTGTTCGTTATTCAAGGTTAAAAAATATTACCAATTTTTTATATTTAATTAACATCACTATTTTACTCGAATTCTAAATATACCTACTTACTTATTTTGTATTTAGACAGGCCTTTAATTTTTCAATTGTTACCACACCAATCATTTAGCGATCGACGATAATATATTATATTTATCGATCGATGTCAACGATCGATTGCTGTGGTCGCATCTTTACCTTGAATTTGAATAATCGTCAAAATGATACTGTTTAAATCGATCTCGCCTGCAATCGAGACTTTTCGTGTTACAATCAACGTATCTCCGTGTCGGCGCCAAATATACAACAGAAATTTTCAATTATTTTTGAACGTAATGCCTTTACAACCTCCACGGCGATTGCGGGCGTTTAATTGCTTAAATAAATATTTTACTGATTTATTGCCAGCATTAATTTAAAAGCTGGATTTCTTTTGTAACTTTAAATATAGTCGGATTATGGGGTGGTCAATTAGCATTCCGTAATGGTGGTAGGTCACTAATTAAAATTTTATGTAAAATATTGTGTTTACGTTTATTCGCTATTAACAATTACATATTTTTTATTTGTTCAATACAAATTCTAATTTACTGTATTTCTGACTTTCTCACAGCGGGCTTATTGTCTCATATAAACTTATTATTTAAGGTTCTCACCCATTTTTTCATACAAAACGTGAAATCTCTCATGTTTAATGGGTGGCTAGAGTGTAAAATTGAAAAAAAAAAAAAATTTTTTTATAACGAAAACAGACCAACTGGTAGAAGAGATGATCGAGAAAACAGTCGTCGGTAACCAACCACGGTATAAGCGCATTGTCGAAAGGTAAAGCGCTCGCAGTAACTAGGTTACCCTATACCTATAACAATGCCGTTAAAGTCCTAGAATTTGCTTTTATAGAAAATGTTCTATGTATAATTCATTATCCTGTGTCATAAATCCTGATAAGATATCCTTGTACGAGGATGGAATATTTTACCATGTGACGTAGGAAATAACATTATCTAGCTAATAAATAAGTAAACTTGCTGATATGTTGTTGGCCCAAACAGGGATTACCTGTGTACGGCTGTGTTTTATAGATTACTGGCGAACTCCTGCGATTATAACAGCTCTATTCCGTTATTCCCGGTCTCGTGTAATATTTCCGGGATAAAAACTTACCTATGTTCTTTCTTGGGTCTCAATCTAGCATATCTTTCATCTAGATTGAGCGATATTGACGTAAAAAAGACCTATGTCACACACATTCCCACCGATGTGTCTCCTGTGTAGCCAGGATCAACAATTCAAAAGCGACTTCTGATTGACAATAAGTTGTTTAAGTATTGGAACTAACAACGAATTTAATCAGAAAGAAGATAGTCGGAGTAGGAAGTATGGAAGGGAGAACGGAGCATATTATGTATATTGATAGTTATTTAAAAAAAAAATTCACAGATTTCGTGCTTCACACGACTATCGTGCACATTGGAAATTAATCTACGGAATTCGAAAAAATATTGTCGCTGAGGACGAGGAGCTCGATGGCCGCGCTGTGTGGTGTGTCGCACTCTAATATGAACACGCAAGTCAAGCAACATCGACCCTAGCCAGCGTTTGGATGGGTTTTGTTATCTTGAGCTTCTCCGTGCTTCGGAGGGCACGACCCGTGGGCACGACCCTTTCTTTATAAGGCAGCAGGAATATATTTCCCACCATATTTTTTTAGATTTTTTTTGAAAACGAAACTAGTGATTGAATTTATTCCTATGGCAACAAATTGTGGATTTCATATTTTTTTTTATCTAGGAGTTAAGAACGGACGTCATAATATTTTTTTTATCTGTGACAGTTACAAGTTTAAAAACAACTGAATTTCGACACCTGCTGTTAAATCTTTATGCATCTTCAAATTTTGCGACTTTCGAAAGATAAGTTGTTATTAAACTTAATGTCTTATGTATATTGCATTTGGAATAAGTTTTTCGAGGCCTTTCTTACACTCTTTTTTTGTGGTGTAAAAATATTCCCTTTGCCCGTGGGGTGACCAAATTCATATTCAAAACTTTTATTTAGAGAATAAGCTTTCACAAACACGTTCTCTTGTCAGAGTATACAGTTGTAATAAATGATTTGTATAAATCTCGCACGAGACGAGCACTACCTACCTTTTCTCGAAACGTTTCGTCGTTTTTTTGAACTCTCATAACTTTGTTTTGGATGATGCTAAATAGTTAAAAATTTCAAGATATAATGACACCAGTACAATCATTAAACATAAAGCTTGAATGTCGTAGCTATTATACTTTAGATTTTATTAATGTCTTAGAACCCCCGATTTCGTCACTTGCAAGTGTAGAGTTTGTGAAGTTAGGCCTTGTAGAGGTAGGGCGGGTAGAGTTAGAAGCTTGGCTCTACATGAGATCTGATAACTTTTTGACTATGCGAGTCATTATGGTCTCGTCTTGGCAACATTTTACATGAAAATGTTTTTGGTGGGATTAATCTACTCTATATACTACTACGTCTGATTCGGAAACAAATGCAAAATGACCACTGGTAAAATAAATGGCGAAAGAAAACCTGTTACGGCCTTTTTTGGCATTTATAAATATATCGTGTTTTTTTTACCATAAAATTTAAAACTAGGTACATGCAAGATTACGTCAATAAATGGTGCCATTAATTTGTCTTAACATAAAATTAAATCTAAATTATAAAATGCTAAATCGGTGTTAAAGATAGGAGCAGACCAGGCCCGCAAGGCAGCAACCGTTCTCGTGTATTTTCGAGTTGACGTGAGAGTCAGCCTGCCAGCCCCCATTACTGGGCTCACCATCAACAATATTATGAACAATATTAAAGGGAACAACAGTAACCCGACCCACAACGCCACCGCCAGTTTGGACAATTTGCGAGTATGACGTGCCCGTACACATTAACATCCCTGTCACCAATTATTTAATCTAAATTATATTCAAATGTAAATAATATAAAAAACAGCCCCATTTAGATAACACTACAAAATTCAAAATTCAAAACTTTTATTCAGAGAATAGGTTTTCACAAACACGTTCTCTTGTCAGAGTATACAGTAATAAATGATTTGTATAAATTAATCTACTCTATAAACTACTACCATTTCGGAAACAAAAGCAAAATGACCACTGGTAAAAAGAAATGGCGAAAGAAAACCAGTTACGACGCGTGTACATATTGCAATATTGAACACAATTTTTTATTTAGGTAATTTATTGAACATTGACTGGCTTTTCACGACAAGTTTTACCATTTCACCTTCGCAAGGGGGCCAGGGAGACCTTTAATTTAGATACTCGTTGATAGTATAATACGCTTTACTGGTTAAGAATTATTGACATTTTATTTAAATCGATTATTGGGCAATTTTTTTTATATATTCTGGAATTTTATTATACATAATGCAAACTTTGAATCATAAATAACTTGCCCGCTTTCCTAAGCCTGAATTTAGGAGCAGCTAATTTATTTCTGTGACGCGTATTGAAATAATGAATATCCACACCTGGTTATAGTCATGAATGTTTTTACGAACAAACATGATGCTGTCAAGAATGCACTGTGAGCCACCGTGAGAATATTAGTGCTTTTGAAAAACTCGCGAAGAGACTCTCGGACCACGTTAATCCTATTTCCTTTTTTGCTTATTACAGACTATCTGGCAAATGAGTAGGAGTAGAGAATACTTAACGACTAGCTATGCCCGCGGCTTCGCCCGTGTGGAATTGGGCTTATGACTATAATAGTATAGACGGATTTAACAGTCTCCTATTACTACTGCTATAGTTTTTCCCCGAGACATCAGAGTTCTTTATTGCTCATTGTCTATTTGCTCGCCGCTGTGTTTTATTTAATTTTATCGTACCTAATCAAAATACCTAATGTAAAATAAGTATGAAAAATTAAAATTATATTAAAATTGAAATCGTCAGCTCAGTTATACTAAAAAACTTTCATAGTGCGATTCAGAATCTAACAGTGCCAATCTAGTGAATTTGAGAGGAACAAAATTTTAAATGGTTAACTCAAGTAAAAAAAAACTCATACACAGTGCTACTGAATTTAAAAATGGTCGTTATGAGATATCGGGCGATTCCGACTCTGCAGTGAGTGACAATTTTAAAATTCTTAGGCTGTTGAAAATTTAAATGAGGGTAACTTCTATTCCTGACATCCGGTTCGATTCGGTTCGGTTCGTCCGGTTCGGTCCGGTCCGGTTTAGTCTGTTGTCGGTAGTTATGATGTACCAAGTCTCAAGTTTGTAAGTGCGAGAAATATATATTTTTTCTTACATAGTCAGGGTAGAGACCTTTAAATGACCATAACTTATTTTCCTGACATCCGATTTAAATGCGACAAAACCTATATTCTGCTCCAAGCCGAGCTCTTCCTTAAGTTAAAACAGCATTAAAATCCATTCAGTAATTTAGAAGATGTGCGCGTTCAAACAGACAAACAAAAAAAAATTTTTTTGCTTTTGTTACCTTTCTCTAACTGTTCCCTCTCCATTTTTGCCAAATATGTTCAGACATATCGGGGTCTACTGTTTTATTATATGTATATAGATTTACAAATAGTCAACGAATTGGAAGACATATTTTGTCTTCCCGATGTATCTGATGATGGTTTTGATACTGTATTGAACAATCCTAAAAAACTATGACGAGCCTAATGACAGGCCTATGGCACCGATATGGCACCAACCTGATCCACCTAGCAGCATAATACCTCTCGAAAGTCGAACCTAGCAGTTCATCTAGCCCTCCGTCCTCCGTCGTCCCATCCCAACGCGATCGTTCTAGGCGGGCAGCAAGATTTGAAATTTTACCCAATATATCTGATACTCAGCAGACCTCAGAACCTCAAGCCACACGGGCAGAGCGAATATTTTTACCACCGTGTTTACATTATATAAAACAATCTAAAAACATAGTTTTTTTTATCTACCCTAGATGCTTATGTCCTATAAAGGGTTAAGCCGTCGGTCCCGGCTGTTATCGATGGATGACAGTCGTTAGGCCAAGTCGGTGGCCTTAGGGCGGTTTGAAAACACCGGCCTCTGCCAATCCATCATTGGAGCAGCGTGGCAGAGTACGCTCTAATCACCTTCGACTGAAGGGAGACCCGTATCCCAGCAATGGGATGATTATGAGTTGATATGATGATGATGATGAGCGACGATAAAGTCGGGATAAGGAAAAGGTTACAAAATAAAACTACAACGTTTTTGACTTTGTTCAAAAAGGTTAAGCTACAGGGCAAACTCTTAACCCGATCATCTTTGTTTTAGGCTCAAATTATAGCTGACTAAATTGTCCAGACGAGTTTTTCTCAAATTTTTGATATCATTCTTCGTTTCCAAAATATCGAGCGCCAAAATCAAAAATTCGGAAAGAAATGATATTTATTTTCACTATTTCGGCCATAACTTTTTTCGTTTTTGACTTTTTCAAATAATTCTTTTTGCACCTTACATCTCTCGTGAATACGCGAGCCTTTTATGCATATCATATCTTCACAACTCTCCGAGATATAAGGGGATCGCACTTTTTCGTGAAATCGAAGCCTATACTGAAGCGAACGAAAAGACATTTCCAATGTCAAAAAGTATATTTTCAGTTATCTCGTAACCGTAGCTAACATGGACGAGTCAGTTTTGTTTTGCATGTGCGTCCGCAAACTGTCATATGTAATTCACGCACATAATATTTACAATAATAAATATTACTTCGTAAAGTGCATAAGTTTATGGGAGCAAATATGTGATCTGAACCAAAGAACTTTAAACTCAAACTCAATCATTTATCGGCGACCTCCGTGGCGTAATGGTTACCACGCCAGACCGCCACCCAGGAGGTCCCGGGTTCGATCCCCGGTCGGGTCATGATGAAAAACGAACTTTTTCTGATTGGCCTCGGGTCTTGGATGTATGTATTTGTTATAAAATATAATATCGTTGAGTTAGTATCCCTTATCACAAGTTTCGAACTTACTTTGGGGCTAGCTCAATCTGTATGAATTGTCCCTATATATTTATTTATTATTAATATTATTATTTATGGCATCTCATGTGTTTACATAGCATGTACATATGATGTAGGATTTACATTAAGTTCAGATATGAACCCTGCTAGGGCACAGCAAAGCTTTAGCTTTAGCTGGGGATGTACAGACGTCCTTACTTTAATATACTTGTGTGTTACTGTCCAATAAATATTGTTCTTAAAAAACAGTTTTCAGTCTTAATTAATAGAAGTTGATTATATTTTTATGCCTTACAATGTTCCAGCTTAATTCCGAGATAGCAGTCAAGTTTGTGTATATCCGTTTGTCTGGTCTAATCTCGCCTGACATAGGCTTGAACATTTACGAGGGCAGTTCGTTTTATGTTCCACTGTTAAATAATGCGTACCTACTCTTTTTGGCTTGCGTGATGCCAGAAAAGCAAACTGTCTCGTTTTGTACTTTTTATGAGTTTCTAGAACGTGTCTCATTTCACCTGGCTTCGGGGTCTTTTAAAGTTTCACAATCTTGATTAGATATGTACGTATTATGCATGAGATTGAAGATCCGTGTTGTTTGTTTAGTTACACACACGTCTTTTTTTACAATAAAATATACCCGCGACCCTAGAGGAGCCCAGGATTCGTCGAAACGCATTGCTGCTTTACGTCTATATTCAGTGACAGGGTGGACCCGCGGTCGAACTGGCCCGTTTCATAAATGCTCTACCACTCTTAAGATTTGTCACGTTTGACGTCACTCCTCAGTCGAGTCAGCCCTAAACTCCATATTTCAACTATTTGTTCATGGCAACCCTATTAATACTGATGTGTTTAAAGGTAATTTCTGTTTGTAAAATGCAATACTACCTGTTCTCTAATATAAGTTGTGCCCTTCCTGATTGGTTTTCTCTGGATTTCAGAACGTTTCCAGGCCGTTAAATGGGACGTTAAATTAATTGAAACCACTGTTTCTTGTGAGGAATCGTAATTTGCACTTTTCCTTTAGTAGGTAGTTTAAAACTATATTAGATGTTACACCGAGATGTTTTTGAACTTTTTTTACGACGACTTTTGCAATTCCGCTACTTGATTAAACTGAGTTTTTTAATTTACTGAGAATTGAATGTGACACAAGTACAAAATACATACAGTTTTGTTAAAATCTATGTATACTTACCATCTTCAGAATCGGTGTCAATTAAAGGGCAAAATTTTCACCTTCTACAGGTGCGTACACACATACAAATAAAAATAGAACGCTCGTATTATAAATCAAAAATTAAATGACGCTGAAACGTTTAAAATGTATTTAACCTTAGAAATAAATATTTTTAAATTCATTACTTAGACACCTGCATATATTAAGATAATTCAAAGTTATAGACTCCTGTTTGCATGGATGACACAAATTGTGATTGCTTTCTCGAAATCCGTTGTCTGTGAGGCATTCCAATCAGAGCGAACGCTTCGTAAGACGAACTCGGCGGGTTGTTAACAAGCTGCCACTCCATTCACTAGTGCTCAATAGCGCTTACTGTATGTCAACTGCTGTTACATACAACTTGAATAATAAATAACCCAACTTCGAGACATTTGCTTTTATTGAATAAAGAGTCTCTTGAGTTTTGATGAGCTTAAGTTTGTAGTTTTAGATATAGATTAGGTGCTCTGTCATTTGTGTAAGTATTTGTAACTTTCTCTAGAACAAAAATGTTAAATTATGAAACAGAAATATTGTAGCGAAAAATACTGGCACGGCTTAAAGAATGACGGAAATCCTGCTGTTGCCAAATAGTCACTGTTATTTTGCAACACTGTAACCCGACGCGACGTTGAAACAGTTTGCCTCCAACATGACATATCAAACTTTGGAGGGATTGCGACAAATATAGACACCGTAAAATTTTACCAAATGCGGTGGAAAATATTGTGAAACCCTGTCGCTGTGTACGCTTTCGGTTGAATGTACTAGCACCTTGCACAAAATATATTTAATTAGAAAAAATTGTTAGTCTCCATAAATTGCTTGTTTCCATTGTGGCCTAGTTTAAGGTTCGACTATTTATATGACAGATTTGTCTTGTTTATCAAAATATTAACTTATGACCTACTAGTGAAACCCGCGCAACTTCGTTTGCGTGAATTTATTTATACAAAGCAGTCCTATTATTCCCGTTCCCGTGGGAATTTCGGGATTTAAAAGTACCCTATATGTTATTCCAGTTTATAGTCTACCCGTGTACCAAATTTCATTAAAATCCGTTCAGTAGTTTTTGCATGAAAGAGCAACAAACATCCATACATCCATCCATACATACATCCTCACAAACTTTCGCCTTTATAATATTAGTAGGATAGATTGAACTTATAAGGTACGAGCTGTTACCCGCGACTTCGTCCGCGTGAAATGTTCAACTAAGGATAACTATTTTCTTGTCATGCGATTTAAATGAAACAAAGCCTATGTTCTGCTCCAAGCCGAGCTCTATCTCCCCGTGAAAACAGGATTAAAATCCGTTCTGTAACTTAGAAGATGTGCGCGTTCAAACATACAGACAGACAGACAATAAATTAAAAAAAAAATATTTCACTTTTATTACCTCTCTCTAACTGTTCCCTCTCCATTTTTGCCAAATATGTTCAAAGTACAGACATATCGGGGTCTACTGTTTTATTATATGTATAGATTTACATTATGAAGACAAATCCGACAAGAATATGAATGTGTTGTCGCTAGCGAGCGAGCCTCGTCAGGAGTTATTGACATATGCGGTGTCATTCGAGCGCGCGCTGCCGGCTTCTGATAACATTTTCCAACCAACTTGCTGCAACTGGTCGTAACACCTGCTATTTTTTGCTAAAAATCTGCTTACACCATACGCAATAACCCACTTTCGGAGCATGTGCTCCCGAGATAAGTTACACTCACTGAACAGTGCCACTTGACTTCTAGTGCTTCGGTATGCATTTTAGAACTTGAAAGACCATTTTGAATGCGACGCGTTAATCTTACACCTAACCAGCTGTCTCTAATAATCGGCGCAGGTGATGATCTCGAAGTGGTCAATCCTTCCTAATCCATCTAATCTAATATTTGTCTAATAAAATTTTAATTGTGAGTTTTAAGACTGATGTTGTTACTCCTCTGGGAAGTCAATGAGCTTCACTGCTTATTGTCAATCTGTAGTCACTATTGTTAATCCGGACATTAGGAAACAGACTATGCAATAAGAATATTCTTGCGCGTTACCGCGACATGTGCTTGAGTTCTATGTCCTAGTTTTAAACTCTGTTAAGCACGATGGAATAGCTATTCTGAAATTTCAGCAACTCATATGCAAATGTCAGCTCTCGACACTGATTGTACGAGTGGCACGGGGAAAATTCATGCATTTACATTAAATTTCACCGAAATTGGATCGCGACTTGCAGTTTATATATGGGAGCAGTGTGTCACGTGTGCTTGTAGCACTCGATATTTATGATTTTCAATCGCATCTGTCGCACAGGCAGTGCACGAATTGTTTAGTGTGCTAGTGCTCTACAACCATTAGCCTGATTTTTGTACATGGATGGCAGTCAAAGTCAGTTGAAACTGAATTACTGTTCAATTTGGTATTTTAAGTTTAAAATATTGCGGTGGTTTTCTATTGATCGAAACAGATAGATATCCCTTGGATGAAATTAAAAGCTTTTATAATGTTCTAATATTTGATACCAAATTGAATTACTAAACGTAATAGGTTCTTGGAACTTAACAAAAAGTACAAATCTAATTTAATAGTTCTAATTTTATGTATGATGCGACACCTGCGGGCAGAGTTATTCAGAAAAGTTAAGTGGTAGGTAACTGAAAGAATAGAACGTAAAGTAAAACAACGAGTCAATAGCTTGTTTATAACTCCTTCCTTATTAATCGTCAACTAGAAATTGTGGTTGAATTTCCAGCGTTTGTTCCATGGCCGATAGTGTATTGTTGGTACTCAACTTCCATAATGCGTACTACTTCTTTTATTTTGCCGTGTATTGATTTTAATCAAAGTTGGCGATTGCTGTTGTTGTTAAGGTGCGTTGCTTGGTGGATTAACTAATCGAATGATTGTATCCACGGTCGCTAACCAGTCTCGCGTATAATGAATGTTGCCTGCATTAATTACTGTTTTAGTACCACTTTTATAGGTTCCATTTTATTGGTCCATTCGATATTCAGTACGTTGATTTTCCTTTTCTGCTCTGATGAGTCAACTATAGTACCATTTCATTACGAGCTTCAAATAAAATCGTTCAGAAACGATATGGCACTCTTAATTTTTTTTTATTCACAGAGCCAGTCTTAACTATTTTCTTTTGTAGTAAATTAAATAAAATACAATGCGAATACCGAGAATTCTTATGTTCCTTCTTTATACTTCACAATGACATAACAAACAATACAACATTTTCGTAATAAGCCTAACATTTTCTATGTTTTATATAGGCACAGTAACTATCGCGTATAATTTTTACTGCACCGTTATAATTTTTATGTTACTTTATATAAAATACATACAAAATATTTCATTATCCGTAGATAGTCATGCTATGAGTTTTACACGTACTTTGCTTTCACCATTCGCACATCTTTACACCTTGTATTATTTTATTAGTTCAGCAGGCTAATCCTTTAAAAAATGTTTTCATTCACAAAGTCCATGATGATCCTAAGTTCTTCTCTTTAAAACTTATATAACTGTTTTAATTATATTTATATTGACTGTGACCGCTCTGTCTAATTTGCGAGTAGTACGCCTCGGCCTAGGAAAGGCAATAAATTGGAGAAGTGAGATCGATCGCGGCGCCCGCGCACAAATCAAACGGCACGTCAAAACAATGCCCGCACAGCTGCGGGGGCGATCGTGCAACCACCCGCCGCTTATCGTCAAAACCAACTTATTTATACCGCCCGACATACACTTCTGTGGAAATCATTTTGACTAATAGCCAACGCTTGATCTGATCTCACCCGCTTGGTCAGAAGAGATTTTAGTACGAGAACATTCCATGGTAATAATTCTGTACTTTTTCCACACTTTTCAAAGCCTTTCCCCCAACTTATGTGTTGTTTACTGTTTTTTGTCCACCTGTATTTGTTGTTGTTACTCCTGTCTGCAGAAAACACAGCGGTGGGAATGTCTAGTGAGCTTGTCTCCCTGATCTCGTTTCTACCTTTTCTAACGGATATGGCCGAAAGGCGGGAGAACATAGGCAGGCAGTCGTGGCTATCTGTCGAATGACACGCTATTTATCATCTTCTGTTTTATAAAAACTTTTAAGTTATAAGGATATTTTATATAGATTTTATTTATCAACTGTTTAAATCTATTTCCTGGCTTTAGCCATATACTTATCTAAATAAAGTGTTACGCATCCATTAAGCTCACGCATTTTCAAACGGGTTTGGTATAAATTTGATCCAAGCCAATGAGGCTCGTATTAGATATCATGGACCTGTTCGTCTAAGTGTTGGGAAAAAATTATGAATGACTGTGAGTTTTTGTTCACTTGTCACTGCGTTTCCGGCGGTCGCACGGCGCGTGGAGAATCGCCGTACGCGTCGGATCGCCGCGTCGAACAGCCGGACACGCTCCACCGGCTATTACTGATTGAAAAACGAATTAAATAGGGCTGCTAGTTGTATGTATTTTAATTTATGTGTCTCCTTAATTACCTAAATTTGATTTGAAGTTCAAACTGCGATTTTCAGTTACTTCATGTACGTAACGTATGCTTTGTGGAGATGACTTTGTAAGAAATCTAATGGATCGTCATCGAATACGTATCTGTTGATCGTATACTGAAGTTTTTTAAAATTCTGTTCAATTTTTTTTTATTCCACAAAATTGGCAAACAAGCATAGTAGATATATATATAGGCATGGTAAGCATCACCGTAGCCTATAGACGCTTGCAATACCGGGGGTATCACTCACGCGTTGCCAACTCTCCCAACCCCCCCAAGTGATCTGGAGACCTTACCGTAGGAACACAACATGCCAAAATGCTATTTCGCTACGATCTTCTGTAAAGTAGAGGTCCTTCCCCAGACGGGCAGATTATCCGCTGTGCCCTACCTCTCTTAAGAATTGGTTAAAATCATTAAGTATGTTTAGTTTCATAGTAGTATCATTATTAAATTTATTGTAGGTAATTGCACTAATTCAAATTTATTTATTAAGGTTTGCCTACACTGTCATACTAAAAAACAAATTAAAAACTGTGAAATTAAATAAATAAATGACGTCCAACCAACATGTTAATCGTAGTTTGGCAGCCCTACAACTAAATTCACCGATCATCTTGCCACCGTACTGTAACTCGGTCGTGCCGTTGCCCTGCCACGGTTCCACTGCTCCATTTGTCCACCTGAGCTTCCACATTTTAATGACGTTGAAGTTCATTAATAAAATACAACCTAAATAATTTTTGTTAATTTCCGCATATCCTTAATTTTTTTAACAATCCCAAAATCCATGTTTCCTATTTTTTAGGGTTCCGTAGTAAGTAACTACAAGAAACCCTTATAGTTTCACCATGTCCGTCTGTCTGTCCGCAGTCTAGCGCCTAGACGCTTAATACTAGAAAACTGTAATTTAGTATAGTAACTATGCTAACAAAGTGGTGGAACATTTAAAAATATTTTTTTTATAGGTCTCCCCTACGTTTAAAGTGAGAATGAAATTTTTATTTCGCGCCTACCTCATGTTGTTGGTTGTCGTTAGATAGGAATGGGAAGATCACTTTTCGAAACAATGATCCGTTTTGGAATTATTTACATTTATTTATCGTATCAATTTTCGTTTTGCATGGTGACCTCCCCCCTCTATCTCCGAAAGTCTTGTGATTGTAAATTTGAAAAAAAAAACATGGTAGTAGTCCATAATAATGCTGAACCTTCAATAAAAACTATTACGGTTAAGTAAGCTCCTATAGTTACCGAGTAATAGCCGACGAACTTATAAAATTAATTTTTTTTAATGAAAACTTACAAATGTCATAGAATTTGGCATTGTACTCATCTGCAAGCAAGCAAAGCGTAGCAAATACGGAACCCTACACTGTGCGTATATTTAACTTTTTAGAGAAAAGTTTTCTTAGACTTGATTGGCTCTATGTATAAACAGAACTCTATTTCAAATCACTATAAAATATGAAAGGTTTACCTGCTAAAAAAATAACATGTATAAAATCCGAAGGCGACTCTTGAGTTCAGTGGGATATTGCAAAACGATCCACGTTGAAACTTCATCATGGAGTGTATTCGCCCGGGAACTGAAAAAACAGAAGGCGAAGCAACAGGTAGACGTCCAATTAGAGAGGCCGCACTTGAGCCGAGACGATGCGCAGCGCGACACCGAGCTTTGACGGCCGCACACAAAAACAGCCGCGTTTCGCTGTCGAGCCAACACTAGCACTTTTTACATCACTGACTTGTCGCGCATCACTTTGACTTTCGCGACCTCCATGCCATGCCATGCTTTACAAACATATATATATTCAATAAAATATTAACTTTTTGACTGGTTTACGTTATTCGAATCACATACACCAGAACAGTTACTTTCCATAATTTCCACCGATAAATCTCTGACGCCAAAATGCTGCCATAGAAGTCATGACTGTGGTATTACTGAGTCTTATCGATTAATCGTCGAGAATTTTTAGTAACATTTTCAATTTAACTGGAAATATTATTCGGTAACCATAAATCAGCAGTGTCCTCCGGCTCCTTGCGACAATTTCGGAGAGAGTAAGTTTAATTCTTAATTATGGCTTTGGTCGGCGCGTCGTATTTATTTTACTTTGTAAAATTATCTCAGGCGACTCGGCAATAAATTCGCTCACGCGATCAATAATTGAGACATTAATGTGTATGAAGTATGTCCTAACCAGACGCGAGCAATTCTTGTAAGCAGCTTACGTTATTACTCAATTGTATTTCATAACGCAAAACGATCTAGTTTTATTTTAATTTATAGATTTAACAAAACATTATAATGTAATGTTTCATTTTATAATAGTCGTGAAAATTGCTTTATCGGCATTAGCAACAAAGGAGACATAGGTTACCGTAAACTTAGTTGGTTATCTAAATTATCCTTTGTTTGTTATTACCAAGAGTACAGAATCTACCAAATTAAATTGCTCATTGTTTGCACAGTTCGATGGTTTGGTGGCATTCCTATCTCGGAATTTTAATTCACAATTTGTTCCTCAATTTTCGGGGAATGCGAGCCGTAATGGGAAGGCATGCGACGATCCAGTCGCACGCTGTCCGCGCCACTGCGCTACTTATAATCTGGATTAATCGCAACCGACCACTTTGTACAAATCAACACAAAGATATCACATGAGCTCGTAGCTATGATGAGATAGTGTTCGTTGACTTCGAAGTCCAGTTAACCGGCCGGATGAGCGTAAGATGCAGTTTTAATGACATAATCCAGATACCGCTGACTCGATTAACCCGAGGTACTACGGCTTCGCTAAATACCTATCTTACCATGTACTTTGTGAAGATGGCTGGCTCTATACTGGCTTATTAGTTATTATCTCTTCGATTATAGCGTAGAGGTACCAAAACCTGATGTAAACTCATTTACACTAGGTACTGTGCAGTTTGTCGATTGTTCTAACAACATTTACGCGTCAATTGTTGCGGATTTAAAGTAATTAGCATCGAGTTTTACCACTTTGAATATTAGTCACATTTAACCGTTAAGTACCTGTTTATCGCTGTCGGAGGTGCTAAATCTGAATGGTTAATATGACACGGTCTATTTAATATTTCACATAATTATGAGGAGGCGACGCGGGCGGCGGCGCGACTGAGAGTGCTGCTCATCAGATAAGCGCGCGTGACTTCACACGATGAGGCTGTGCGGCTTTAGTTTTTATTGCTCGGCCACTGATAGCGCATACCTACGTGAGTGACCCTCAGTGCCTCCACGCTGTATTGTTGTCGCACACACACAGTACGCACATTCTTTAGTTCTCTACTTTTAATAGTTAGAACAACCGGTCAATAAAACTCGTAAACTATTTAAAGTATTAGACGTGGGTCGACTAATATGCTGCTTGATGTATCGTGACACTAAAAATTTGTGTCGTCTCTTCCTTCTTCAGTAGCCTCACGGAGAACACACAGCTATTAAATAAAATAAATAAGACATGTTTTATATCTACAATAATTTAAGATTTTTATTTTACGGTTGCTAGATTTACTGTGGGCTACGGTGAATTTATTTGGTATTTTTATATCGGGATTTGCATATTATATGGTCCGAATAAAACGCTTTGCCTTTTTGTAGACGCAACTGACGGGTTATTACCTGCTATATGACCGCCAGTCGCGTTAGCAGATATCTCAATTTGTGGTGACGCGCCATTTCGATTAAGTCGCTCATATTTTGTGTTCGTGATACTTTAATCTTTAATGCCGTAATTAATAACACGTCCGATCTGACGGGTGCCCGACTGTCGCCGCGCCCATAATGGGGTACGCGATAAACTGAGTTTAAAACGCTTTGCATTTTACTCAGTACTACTCGCTGATTATTATCGACTGCGTTCTATATTTTATTGTACTGAGTGCTATTGAAATGAGTGTGTTAACGAGGCAGAAACGAGTGAGGCGAAGGCATGCATGACCCCGGGATCAAGCGCGTGCCTCGCGCCTTGACTGACAAATGTAGGCGACGAATCCTATCCAGGGTATTGAGTTAAGCTAGCCATACACGTACGGATATGCCTGACAAATAATTGCCTCACGACAACACCCGAGCGGGAGATCCGTGCGTGAAGGTGGATCGTGAATGCCGTACATGTATAAGAATCCTTATGTGAAACTGAACTCTGATATTCTCTTCCATACATTAATATATGAAGAAGCATTAGCGCTATCTCCTTTGACGTTTGCTTGTTGAAAGAGACACTTCTTTATTCAATTTTATGTGGAATGTGTGCGAGCCGCGTTATCAGAGATCAAATGCTTTAATTTATGTGTTGATGTTGTTAATGTTCTACAGATTTCACGGTGAACACGTAATAGTCGTTGTACTGCTTTACTTCCAATACAGTCGGCCGTAATTGCTCTCTTGAACGAATCGTTTATCATATTAGGAGATTGAAATAGCCCCGAGCAAGAATTTATTGCATTCTAATTTGAGCTTTGTTACATAAATGAGTCATGCGAATTTTGCGTCCGCTTGTATTTGTTGAGGATTTCTGACGTTCATAGTTATTTTTGTGTCAATACATTTTTAATTAGCAGTGATTTGTTACTCGTCGTGATTAAACGGGCGTTGCCGTGGTCAGAGTTAATTACAATACAGTGGTCTCAATTAACATTATTACAGCGTTATTATAGACGATTTGATTCAATGAAATTACGTATACCAAAATGTATTGTTTAAACAATATACATGTTGTTTTATTAGATGTAATAAGTCAACAGACAGATTTCTCTCGGGGAGACTAGAAGACGAATGAAACGAATTTCTTTTCATTAAGTTAACATTAACAACATGTGTTGTACGTAGTTAAGCACGTCTGCCGGTCCCAGACGTTGAGACCGTAGGCAGTGCACAATAAATCAACGCGGTAAGATTGTATTTCTTTCGTAATCAGCTCATATCGAAGCTGTGCCCGCCTAATTATTGTCGACGTTTACGATACACCTAACGAGTTTTCACTTGGAGCCAATCACGATTTTACGGCGTGCGTTTTGAAT
Source organism: Endotricha flammealis (assembly GCA_905163395.2). Taxonomy (NCBI): domain Eukaryota; kingdom Metazoa; phylum Arthropoda; class Insecta; order Lepidoptera; family Pyralidae; genus Endotricha; species Endotricha flammealis. The sequence goes on along the minus strand of LR990863.1, from coordinate 6,626,895 downwards.
TTTTTAATTATTATTATATTAAACATTAAAATATACACAATAGGTAAACCCAATAAATATGCTGCCGTTATCTCAGTTTTTATAACTCGTGATGTTTTAAGATAAGTTTTTGCAGTAATGTGTTTTATTGCTTCTGTTCGAAGGGTAAAGGAGTGGTTTGGACATGTCTTTTTACTTTAGGTTCGTCAATTAATGTTTTCGTTTCTTTTCTCAAGATTGTAGCGATTTAAAGTAAAAAAAGTAAGTATTGAGCAAAACTTATACTTATCGCGTTGTTGAAATAAACGAATACAGAATTAACTTTATCAATAAACACTACTTGCTTTATAAAATGTTGTTTTTACTATGGATAAAAAAAACAATCGTCTTAAAAAATTATTTAAGGCGTAATTGCAAATTTTAATTTTCCTTTTGTATCAGTAAAGCGATGTCGTATTTTTATGTACTACTCTAAGGCGGCAAATAACTAATAGGCTTGTCCGATGCTATCAGAACTTGTTCAATCATTTATCTCTGTGTAATGAAATTTATATTGTAAAGTAGGCCACTATTTCCGTATCTGACTAAACCGTTCAGGCCTTAGGGCTCTCTTTAAATCCACTTAGTTAATTATTATAAAACCTGATTTCAGAGCAAAACAAGATCATAATCAGCGGTCTAGTAATGTGGCTATTGTACAAGACACTCATTTCATAACTAAACAATAAATTGACCGTGTTTCAGCTATGGGGTTTGTAACAAAACCAACCAGATTTGATTATACCTACTGACTGAATCGATTCCCTATTTTGTAAATTTTTTTTTACCACAAAGTTGGCACACAAGCGTACGGCCCGCCTGATGGTAACCATCACCGTAGCCTACCGTTGCCAACCCTTCCAACCCCCCCCAAGTGGAACTCTGGAGTCCTTACTCACCGTAGGAACACAACATGGCCGAGACCAATGCTATTTGGCTACGATCTTCTGTAAGGTGAAAGTCCTACCCCAGACGGGCTGCTCCGATTTGAGCGGATTATCCGCTGTGCCCTACCTCTCTTAATGAGAACTACCTCTCTCATATTTTTTTTCCATAATTTTATGTCTCATTTTTTCTCAGTTGCCTCGTGCTGAGATCATACAAGGTGGAAAGCCACCAATGGAGCCACTGGGCTGTGTCCTACATATAAAGCATAGTTTTAGCATATAAGATTTATATTTGTTACTCTTTGAACAAAATAAAAGAAGTATTTATTTTAGTGTGCTTGCTTCAACGAAGCGCTGCCATATTTACGATCGCGTACGATCGTATCTCGAAAGAATTTGGGTTACTCTTGTTCCTTGTCGGTGACTGTATGTTTTATGTTTAGGAATCTGACTGTCTTATCTTAGATATTAACATATTGATTACGCTACCCATATTGATATGCGACGAGAAATTTGACTGCCACTCGTTGAGAGATCACGAACTAGTTTGTCCCGGATAGATTTTTTTTGTCATTTAGTCGTCGGACAAACAAGCAAACAGGCCACCTCATGCAAAATGAACACACATCATTAGACATTGAGCTATTTTGCCTGATGGTTAGCATAAATGATCAGATGAAAAAATAGTTGATGGTCCAAAACTGTCCAGTCTTAAGGCGCTGTCCCACTGCTGCGCACGAAGAGGCTACGCACGTGTGTTAAGCTTTGCTTTGCAAGAGGATGTACGTGATTGTTTCCACTGCAACCCACGGACACGTTAACCATCAAGTGACGTCATTGATACACGCGTGGCTTGCTCAACATAGCTCAACGCTGTCAACGCCATGCACGCAGTGAATGCGGTACACAGCTTGTTCCACAAAGCGTGCACATCGCTGCGCACGCTGTGGAAACGTAGACCCACGTAGTCATCCATGCAGCTGTAATGTGCCACGTGGCCCACGTGTTCGTGCGCAGCGTGCGCAGCAGTGGGACCACGCCTTTATGTTAACCAATTTTAAAACAAGTTGAGCTAAGACTGTTTGTTGAGCAAAGACGGACAGTTAAGCCACCAGTAGAGCTTATTCTCTAAGCATCATTTGTTAACTCGAAAGCGGAATCCGCGGTGAGATGCCAAAATTGCATGCAATTGCATCACTCTCTCACTTATCGAGTACTGCAAAAAAATGTTCAATAAAGGATTTTCACTGTCTTAAACGTGAATCACGACGATGCTGTGCCGCAGCTATTCGCACGTAGCCTTAGGAAAACACAATGGCGCTACTGACTAGCGAGTGGTTTACAGTTTCTGTACTTTATAAAGTGTATACGTTGGACTTAATGTTCAATTAAACTAGTGGAAATACAAGGGGTAGGTAAACTTATGCGCCGTACCCCTGCAATCACACTCAAGATAGTGAACGCTCTGAATTCATAGTACACACCATAAAACTAAATTTTTATTATACCTACAAATAAGAGACATATAGATCGTTTGATAGTGAAACTTTTTCGTAAAGTTATTTAAATTAATTTCCTTTTTAAAATAATGGGTGATCATTTACGAACGTGGTAGCTATTTCTCTTTAATGGGCGTTTAACAAATGAGAAGCAAGAAATGTGATCATTGATTCTGTATTTTATGTTCCAAATTTTAATTCACTTGATGTCTATAAAATGTATGTTACTGGCTGTCGCACTCAAGTGCTGGTAAAATTACTAAAAATACTCCTGTTACGAAAGATTTATAAAAAGGAAATCAATGCTGCAATGACTCCGCTGCGTAATTTTTACGTTATGACAAATGTATTATATTTGGCACACATATAGTTTTTATTTCGAAAAAAAAAAACCCATTAAGCATAGCAATTTAAATTTAGTATTGAGAAACGACAACATCTACTTTACGATAGTATAGGTATCTAATGCCGTTATATGTACCAACACTATGCAGTGGCGTGTGGCGACTCTACGTTTCTCACATCAGCTCTACGTATTATCTCAGAATCTGAACAGTTGAGATGTTCGGATAACAGCCTATCTATCAACTCAGATGCCGAGGTGTCTGGATATTAAGAGCGTAAGCAATTTGTCAAGATCGATGTACGCGTTTTAACGGTTTCTTATAAACTCTTTTCGGATCGACTTCTGTGGTTTAACATTGTATATTTGATACTAATTGTTATTTTTATGTTGAAATACTTTCTAGCATTATCCGGCATTATCCATATATGTCTAATTCATGAACTTTTAGGACTAATTGGTTTTTAATACATGTCAAATAAACTCCAATTACCTTAGTTAAGTTTTGTCTTAAAACATCGATGGAAACATTGTCTCATATATACTTTTCTTGAGCCTTTCACGTTAAAATTTAAAAATTCTTAAATAGTGGCGGAACAAATAGACTATGTTAGATCAGGTTTACTATAAAAGATTAATATTAATTTAAAGGCGGTCCGACGACACGTCGCAACAATTTCATTACTAAATTTTTCGATTAAAATTGTCACAACGCGTGAGTGGTTCCGTGTGCAGTGAACCGCATTCACACCTCTTGAAGCCCCGGGGAGTGTGAAACCGGTCACCGTACGGTCCGGGTTTTGCTTCTTGCACATCTACAGACACAGGTCGTGGCAAACACATGGATATATTCATACATACTACACAAGGATAGTCCGGTCATCTTGCGCTGCGTGCTGGTAGATGTGAATAAAGCTCTTGAGGTGCCTTTTAATTTGAGCACAGCTTCGGCGCCTACGCTCAGCGACGTAAACAAATCGTGAGATGAGATCGATGAATATTAAGCAACCTCCGAAACAATTTCCAACGCCATCTTCGAGATAAAATAAATATTTCTCTCCAAATAAACACGGGAAAAGAAACACTGATTGCTTCATAAATTGTCAAACGTTGCCGTCTGCCAATGGTTGGCGGTCGTTCTCGAACGAAATAATGAATAACACCAGGCAAATTGGCAAATAAATAAAAATCGTATATTTATCATGTACTCAGAGATTACTTTTCAATACTAATTAAGATGAATGTGGCATTGTAAGCGAGCACCGTTTTAAGATTTACCAATGATATATTTATCAGTTTAGGAAGAATTTTCAAATGATATTTCCTTTTATAGTGGTAGAACCCATTTCATGGCTGTGTTGACCGGGGCAGCACTACCTCTCACAGAATATACATTATTGGAGCAAAGCTTTTGTTGAAACCAATGCTTTGCTTCTTAACGTATATTCTATATGAGTAAGAGATCCGGAAACCCCTTCCCTATCTCTTCTCTATATTTTTACCTTGCGGGAAACGCTTTGATAGCGCCGCCGTAAGTTATAAGCGCCCCTTATATTGCTGATGTTCATAGGCGGCGGTAACCACTTTCCATCAGGTGGTATCCATGCTTGTCTGCATGACATAAAGACTGTTCATTAGGAAAGAGTGTTCAATTATTTCTTGTAATATTCTATTACATTCTTGTATAAAATATTTTCAAGTTGATCATAAGTCTGATGTGCAAAAGATTAATGGGTCTTACTCGTATAACCCATGTCAGTTAATTTTTACATGACGTTGGATTAATTTTGTTAATGAAAAGTAAATTTCAAGACACGTTTCCACCCTGTTTATCGTTTACTTTGTGTAGTAATTCAAATAATACGGCGAGGTATTTAAGTAAACATGTCTCTAAGATGTTTGCTCAAAGAACCGAATACGAAGCAAAATACATAATAAATGTTTTAATGATGTAAAGCAACAGAACAAACACTTGATGGAAAAATAATATAATAGCTGAGTTTAGTAAGAGCAGTAGATATATTTTTTGTATTTATTTATGTGACTTCGGAGATTGCTTGCCATTATTCTCGATTGTATTCGTTCTAAAACTATGAAAGTTAGTAAATTTTGGTTGAAGTAAAAAGTTTATCTATTTGTGTATTTGTCAATTTGAGACTCGATCACGGCGATCAAATATCGGCTCTTTCTGTTCGCTGTGTCGCCGATCATTTCTCACTTCTGAAGTCCACTAGAGCTCAACATTATGTGGGGTGGAGTCGACTTGTTTTGACTAAATAAAAAAAACAGAATTTCAATTTTAGTGACAATAATTTTGGTTAATTTCATTAAGGTAATCGATTGATAGGTTACACAATATTCTACCTTTGATTAGGGCAACCCGCGCTTTTGTATTTAGGCACGCATGTTACGAAAAGATTCGGTATTAAAACCTGTCAAATATTATCGCCATATTATACGTGACTGGCTACCGGCGTGAAATTTATAATTTCAAATCGTATCGCATTTCACTAGATTGTATCCGGATTATTCCAAATCAAACCTAAAATAGTTTCAATAGTGTGAATAATATTTTGATTGTAAGTAATCTAATAAATTAAATTGGGCTATCCGCCCGAGTCGATTATTTTGTTGTATGAAAAATAAACTATAATTATAGATAAAAATATTTTATTTAACCGGAACGGAACAGAAATTACTTCGATTATTTTCCCACGGGGGACAGTGAACGATTTGTACGTGAAAAAGTAATGCCAAGATCTCTATCCCGGTAAAAGAATTCAAATTAATTTAAATTACTTCAGACAAGTAAATGCACAAAAGTATCGCTGGAAGAAGGCGAACTAATTAAAAGTTTGCTTCTGTACTAATAATTCGTTTGACTGTCAAAGTTTTGCGTCGTTAATTTTAATTAAAGAAACGCGGAGCCGAGTTTGTAACAATATTAAAGCATTGAAATTGGTGATCCGCTAAACTTCGACATTCTGTTCGTGGATGACCGTCCATTCGTTTTAATTAACCCTTCTGTGGGTCTCATCTGCCTTGCTATTAGGGAAGTTTCTGGATTTTTTTCGCAAAAATGCCACGACCATGCGATAAATCAATTATGAGTAGGAGTTACCGTGGCACTTGCCAACTGTATCTTGGAGACTGGCTTTGGAAAAATTAAGAAACCTAGCAGGAACATTTTTAAAGTATGGTGTAAAAAAATAATAATTGAAAGTTGTACTTAACCCAATATACACATATTATAGCGAATAAAGCTCAGATTTGAAGTATAAATGTTTCTTAATATTGAAGGAACTCACAGGGCTACCCGTTTACTTGAAGATGCAATGAAATTTCGAACGGTTTTTGGGCGGAATACTTTGAGTTATTCTTAATATTAACCCGCGCTTCGGATCGGATAGATCTAGTTTTTTTGCCATAGACGTGCCTATTGGTAAGTTTAATGATATTTTCAATTTTGTATAATTTAACATTCAAAAATGAAAAAGACAATTTTGACATTCCATCCGAGTGTTTCTTAAGCTGCAGAGGTCGGGCGAACTCATTTCTGCAGCGCCGTGCAGAGCCATCAATCACATAAGATTATCTCGTGGGTGTCGAACGCTTCTGTATTCTATCCAGTCATGGAGTTAATTTGTACATTTTGCACCCGAGTCCCAATTCTGCGCGTGTGCCTCCCCTCTGTCCACGTATTAATCTTGGCCGGTTTCTTCGCGTCTTTGATTAAGGCCCGCCGTGATGTATTTCTTGCGCGCTAACCTAATGGAAAGGCATACGTCAAGTGTCCACCTTATTGGCTAGCGGATTGGCTTAATGGTGCCAATGGCTGGCACACAGTAAATTTCGTCACCCTTCTGCGTCTAATATTTTCTCATCGACACGTATACGCCGTTACGGTCGTTCAACTTTATTTATTTCGATAGGTTCGATACAATAGGATTGGAACAATATAGGTAACCTGTTATTAAGTCCGCCTTTGTTCACCAGTCTTTTAATTTAGAAGAGAATTAAATGGTTGACTCCAATCCATTTATCAAACTCACAATGTGTGCTCTGTCTCTATAATATACGGCCATTTGCATGCAAATATTGTGATAGGAGCGAGTAACGTTAGTTCGGCTCGTTTTTCTTAATCTCAGGGTCGAGAATAGCTCCGCGGGTTATCGTTAAATAGCCGATGGCAGGCAGATGATTTTGGTTTATCATAATTATTATCGAAACTCGTCGATGCTCACGGTTCCGCTTGGTTTAATTTCACATTACGTTATCAATGTTTATTTGGAAACTTTGCAACGTCACGTCAGAGAAAAATATGGATTTGTTTATCAATAAATTAAATATTTATCGATTGTTAAAAATTTGAATCTAATTGTGACCATTGAATTGTGTTCAGGTCTAGTGGAGATTACGTTAAATTTATCTTAAGATAAAGATAGATATCGGAGCATGATTAATAGCAGTATCGTTTTGTTAACTAGCTAACGGTGTAGAAGGCTTCGTTTTAGCCAATACATCAATGGGACGTCACTTTTTGTTTAGCCCGACGACCAGACCGGGCGGCTCGGCCCGGCATGTCGAACACGCGTCAGTACTGAGAGCTAACGTGTGTCATAGTTCACTATTTTAACAACAATTTATCATGTCGCTTCATCGTCTGTTAATTTTTTGTTGGTTACAAATAATGTTACCATCTGCAATGCCGTTAGCTGTAGTTTCTCTTATCTTTGTTGTGTTCGTCATGTTTTTGATGTATCTTAAAATGTTTCCTTTATTTCATTGTGTCCGCTGCCATTGTGTTTGCTTTTATTATTTTTTGATCGGTAATGGAAATTAACACGTTACATACTCTATGTATAATCTAAACAAATTTTTTATGATCAATAACTGTTGTAATCCTTTCTAAAGTTAGAATCGCGAAGAAATTAATTGCTGGATTTTTTGTTGTTCGCAACACGTCTGTCTGGCGAGACGAGTGTGTAGGTTATATTTTAGAGAAGTTGATGATCTACGTTTAGTAAAATTCAAAAGAGTTTTGTGCGTTTTGATTGCTGTCTTAATTAGCTGTCCAAACCACGACTATACTGAGTCGGCGGCAGTCATTAAGCCTTATAAATATTGGAATTTGTTTTCAGAATTCACAGAATAATTATTATTTTATTTTAATGCGATCCTATATTCAAATCTAATATAAGATCGCGTGCAAATTATAGATGTGACATTATTCTTGTTTGTAGATTCAAGACGAAATTTAATTTAAAATTGGTATATGCTTTATTACTTTGAAAGCTGATGGTTCTCTTAATTAATGTGATAAGCGGGACTTTGTTCTTCATATAAAATTTAGTGATTATATTTTCACTTGTATATGTTTGAACATAAATTGACCAATATTTATGCATATATTTCATCATATATTAATAAGGATTATTAAATTTTATTATCAAAAAAGAGAAAAAACATCTCTTCAGAGATTTTTTTCTCAGAAAATAATACCGTCATAAAAGCACGTTTTTGTAGTAATTCGATGTTATGAGACTACCCCATGAACTAGGTTATAAATGCTAACTTATTAAAATTATCATTTTTATTATTGTTGTATTACTTCATAGTATTTTTTCACTGGACGGGTTGCGACCGACCCGCGCTCGACCCGCACATTGTTTCATATGTTGACGTACTTAGGTATTAACCATACCAAACCAATGCATTGTCTAGACGTCCCTAAAATAACTTTGTATTTTTACCCGACTCGAATGATGGTATTATGTTTTTTCACTAAGGACCTCATTTCAAGTTTACCATACTCGTTCGTTACGAACAAAAAAGCATCGCTAGAGCGTATGGCAATTTTACTACGTTCACGCAGCAGTCAAGCACCGGTCGGTGTGAAAGAATAGCCGGTAGCAGCGATTCTCATTATATAGAATGAATCGTCGAAGAGCATAATGGCAGAGCCGGCGTGCATGGCAAATTATATGCCGGGCAATGTCATTGTGATAAATAATTCACCGGCTCTCGTCCCTGTCTCGGGGTAATGGCTAGGCCTCTCTCCGCAGGTTTTTACCCAAAAGCATTTAATTATAACTTTTTTATTTGTCGCAAAACTGCCAGTCACCTGCGCGGAGTTTAACCTTTAAGGTGTCTGCACATTTTATTTATAAATTCGTTTTTCGATTAAAATGTTTTGAAGAGATAAACGGTGACGGTTTTTATGATTGACCCTCCGCTCGTTAATACGGTTGTTTTTCTTGCTTGAGAACTTCAACTAAATGATGAGAATAAATCAAGCTCATTTGTACTCAATTAACTTTAAGAATATTTAATGCAGACATGTCTGCTCGTAGCATTCCACTGATGAAAGCTTAGTTATTTAGTGATAGGGTTTCGTCTAGACTGAGGTATATTGTTACAAATGTTACAATGTATCAATAAATTTACCCACTTACTAATAAACATAGTTTAGCGAGTATTTAGTTAAACACTGTTCTGTCACTGTCTTTCTTGATGAGAATTAAATAAAGTGTGAAAGTGACAAAACATTGTTTAACTAAATACTCGTTAAACTACGTTTATTAGTAAGGGGGTTAAGTGTTTTAAAATAGTACTTAACTAAAAATTGTTAAGTTATTAACCTAATTAATTAATTAATTGTGTTTTCTTTTGTTTCAGGTAATAATCTGCAACTTGTGGATACTTTTATGTAAGCTTTCATGATGTTCTGCAGCTATTTAATATCAGTCAGGTTTCTAATTTAAGATTAAATAGCGCTCTTCATTAAGTTATCACATAAACTGTCAGACGTCGCTAATATTTTTTAAATTAAACGTTATTTCTCGAGTTCAGTACTTGTAATAATGTTATAAAATTGCAATTTTTTTTTATAAATTACTTTAAAATTGTTTTACAAAAAGCATTGTATGAATCATAATTTATTTGAAAAAAATCTGTCGCGAATACATAAAAGCGTGCCACTTGACATTTTTTAACAACCCTTGAAGTATTCGTCATAATTATTTTACAAAGATAAAAATATTTAAATAAAAAATGGCGTCTGTTCAGCGTGAATAGATCTTAATCTACAACATTATGCTTAAAACTGAACTTAGCTTCCACTTAAAAACGTTTAAAGTAACGATAATATTATTCTCGCGTGTTTTAAATCGGAAGGTCGTTGTCAGAATAACTGTTCTTTGTTTTTATTACTTTTGCTAACTTTGAAGTTTACATACTATTTGCTTTGATACAATGATGTAGTGTTACGAAGTGTTGTGATCTCGCTAACGTTTTTAATATGGAACGAATATGTTTATTGCTTTTTATTCGTTTTTATGCTATTGTGTTTTTGTGTTACGGAATTAGATCACAATACGTTCCCACCGATGCTTCTGAGTAGCCCAGGAGTTAGGTTTTGTGGTATAGCATTTGTGTTTCGTTCACATGTCTGCGTCCTCTATATATTATATACTTAATTGGCTTTTTTAGCACTTTAAATATAATGTTACTCAGAGTAAATATACCTAGTATTCTAATTCTAATGGTGGAAGAGTTTTTGAAGTAGGTCCAGCAGTTTTAGAGTTTATTCGTTACAAAAATACAAATCTTTCCTCATTATAGTAGTGCAGATTAAAAATAATAAAATAATCGTTTAAAAAAATTATATTTTGTATTCGTTAATATTTAGTTATCTGTTCTTTTAAAGATAAATTTTGAAACAGATTTGCTGTTTGCTGGTAAATATTTACGAGGCAAGTATTCAATTAACATTATTGCGATGTTATCAAAATACAGTTAGTAGCAGGTACCTACTATGGAGTATTGCATATTTTAAACTTTCGCGTTTTGAACACATTATTATTTACTAAAAACGGGCCTTGGGCCACACTACTATGGAGTATTTTATAAGAATATAGTAGAAGAATTTTGCATTATATTGATTTCTTTTGCTCCGAATATTGACTAATAAATCCGATAACGCTAATGCCTCACGCCTGCGATGCCACAAATCGGTACAGTATGATGTTACTAAGTATTAAAAGTATTTTATTATCGATAGAGAGTTGTGTGCGTGCATTAAAACTCGAATCTAACACGTTTATATAGATGCAGTATCACGGCGCGCACCGCTCGTAAATGTCATCTGAAAATTTATATTCATTACGATTAGATAGCACTCCACAATGGCAGGGCTATTGTTAACCCTCTGTACCACCTGATCGATGTATGATATTGCGTTTTTATAGTTGACAGACGCTGCTTAGTCTTTCACGTGCTAGATTTACGAGTCAGCTCACAGAAACAGTAGGATATGTGTTTTCCATCGATGCCACACATTAACCTTTTATGACAAGTTAATTTATACGCCGCCCACCTTGTGCTTCCACAATGGTGTAGCGTTACCCGAGCTCAAGCGTAATATATGCCCAGTATTCGACGTATTCATAATTCTCAATGTTGATTATACGACTTTATTTTAAAACAATAAAATGTAAACCTTAACTATTTAGTAGTCTTTACTTCATTTGTAAGCTGATATCTGACATTTATTGGATTAAGTATTATAGAAAACGGAATGTTGGTGTCTTTAATTATGTGAGCGACTGGTTTTTTGGCGTTTTAGAAAAAGTTTTGGTGGGGTAGAACATTTTATGAAATGCTAGCTTGGCCGGGGAAGTACAGTCAAGAGCAGGTTGACCTTTGCATATTGGACTTTGTACCATTCTTAAGTTCTATGTCATAAGAGCCAAAATTGTACTGCAAGTGTAAAGCTCGACGTGCACCTGACTGTACAACCCTCTCACAGGATATCGTCGTGAAGCAGCAATGCGTTTCGTTCAGTGAGTGAGAGCTTCGGCAGAATCGGCACACCAACTCCTCCACTATCACTTTTCTCCTTAATTCTGTTTTTATTTTATGTAAGTATATATTAATTGGGACAATTGTGTATAATATAGGATAGTATACTCAGATTTTCTTATTAATTTAGATCCAAGACAATTTGTAGTTATTCACCCGGAACGTCAATGAACTTCACAGAGTATTGTCAATCTGTGGTCGCTGTGAATAATCCGAGCAGAGACTGGTGGGAATATGTGTATGCTTGTACCGATTAATATCATAGTCATTTAAGTACTTGCAAAGTTTCTTGTTGTATATAAGAATCTCAATGATTAAGACTGAGAATGCGCAGACGCGTACGCGCAGTAATTTGTGTCTTAGCTCAATATTGCCGATTTACGAGGATCCATTTCCAATTTTACGAGCTGGCTGACTTGACCATATAAACGTGAACCTTGATACTTTGGCAATACTTTGTTCCGCCGCTGTCAGCTTTGGCTTACTGCAATACAATAGAAGTCTTTATTGTTATACTAAATGCAATAACGTACCTACGTTGCCATAAATAGTAAATTACTAAACGTTACATAAGCAATTCATTTGCAATCATAAAGTATAGAAAATTTAATTTTTGTAGGTATCTTGGGATTTGTTTTGCTTTAATGATAATCTACTGAAATACAAATATCTTTTTTACAATTATGTAAAACAATAATTTAATAGTGTTAATAGTCAGAACTTTTTGAAAATCATTTAAGATGCTCGCAAATTACTTCGTTATATTAGTTAAAATATATCCTTAATATGTATTAATAAAACTATGTGTAACATGCTCGCGAATTAACTACTGCATTTTATTGAGTAAAATTTATCCTATTCTATTAGTGAAACTGAGTGCCAATTTTTTTCAAGCTTGTTTTTTTATTGATGTAATTGAGTAACAAACAATAAATCACGTATATAAATAACAGTAGGAAAGGTGCTTTGACTCTAGTGGCTTGGTGGACGGTAACACAGGTCAGACTACACCGGCAGTACGCACTCATCCGTTTAGTATCCATTCATTGTTATAGCACTACTAAGCTGCTACAGTCTATTTAAATTTACATGAGTAGTTTAATACAAAGCACTTATCGTATTTAGAGAGTATGCTGATAATATATATATTTATAATTATAACGTTAAAACAGCGGCACTCTTTTGACAAAACTAGAGAAAAATTATCAAAAATTGTGGTTATTTTGTTTTGTAGTACGAATTCTGATTGAAATGAGATTTTTATGCATTATAGTTTCATGAGCGCTAATGAAATGAGATGGTAAAGTTAAAACTCAAAATCTGATAAAATTATTTATTTTGAAAACTGCCAGAAAACTTGTTAATTCTATTCTCAATAAAATATGTAAATATATGTATAACTCGAACTAAGCAAAGACATGCACGACACAAATAACTTTAATAAATGTACGTGTATAGTTGACACAAGACTGAGGAAGGCGACGACGCTTAGGAACGCGCGCTAAAATGAGACCCATTCATATTTAAAACAACCACGACTGTTTAACTTGATCTGCGATAAATTAGCATTAAGTACTTAATAATTTTAATAAACGCGGCACCACACATGGAGCTCCATAGTGCACCGCCTCGGCCAAGCGTGTAGTGCTTTCGCGGAAAGCTAGCTGCATTGCAGTGCGCGATGAATAATCGTATACAAAACCGACTCACAATGGCCAATGCGAGTGTATAAATGCCCTATTAAATCTTACGGTCTGCGTAGGATTCTGTGGGATTCAATTACGCTTTGTGCGCGATGAAAGGCGCCGGAGTTGAACGTGAAAACTGAGCCGCCAGCGAATACATCCCGACACCTCGCACTCAATGAGCCTGTCACAAAAGGTGCAAACGAAATAAGACCGGAGAACATATCGCGCCAGGGGCAGATTGAATAAATACTAAATTAAATAAGAGCAAATAAAACGGACCATTAACGAGTAAACCGTCTGAACGCGGAGTGACAAAGACGTCTCGCGTCAGCCCTCCCTCTGCTCCGGGGTGAAATTCGGCGTCACAGCGCGCCATAACAGAATGCATTAGAAATGAGTTTAATCCCGCATGTATTGTGTTACAGCCTGCAAGGTGATAATGTGTAGACACGGCTTTTCCTTAATCTTTAATTTGGTGTCGGCTGTCTCGGTAGTGAGAAGATAAACGGGTGTTTATTATGTGGTGTAGGGATATTATTAAGTTATCAGCGATGGTAACATAAATACTTAGATGAAACATACTGATGACAGGACGGCCACATGCGTAGGTCCTTACTTAGCTTAGAGAATCCAATTTCTAAGATATAAACAATTCTCGTGGTTGTTGCAGAAATTGGACTCTACGGATATGGATAGCATATATGCCTGCACTTACACACACTACGTATGTACATTACAATTTAAATACTTTTTTTTGTTGTAAAAAATGAAGTAAATACTTCTACATTAATATTATTGTAAACGTGATCTTGGCTTGGGGATATAATTTTTTCCATAATTTCATAGTGGAGCATCATGAAAAGAGTAAAAGTGATGATTTCTATCATAAAACTAAATATAAACACATTCTTATCACATAATTAGACACAGTGACTGTATGGGCGTATTAAAAATATTATCGGCACTTGCTCCCCGAACGTTCATCGCAACATAAACAGAACGTTTTCTATTCGGAAACCAATTATCATTTACATATCATAGACGAGGCACCGACACTCGCTGGCACGCAGCCGGGGTCAATATATTTAACGGACTACCACCGTAAGATGACCTTTACCTCTTCCCGCTGATCATAATTTAAAGCTCCAATAAAGATGTAGACGTTAGAGCCATTAGAGATCTCATTATATTGGATGGATCCCCGCTAGATGTATATAGGTGCATACGTGGAGCCTGTAAGTACCAAAACAAGACGGCTAACCAAATCGCCTTTGTTAAGATTTTATCTTGCCGTTAAATACTTCCAACCATTATAGAGTATCGAACGTCTCGTTCAAACCTGAGGCGACCAATTAGGATTGTTATCGTTTTGGATATTTTCATTCGTGTAATATCAAAGAACACTGATTAAAATCCCATTGCTCAGTCTGCTCTGCATTCATCCTATTGATATACTTTTTATTTTGAAAGCTTTTAATCTGTTTTTTCAAGGCAAAATAATATTTTATTATTTTTATGTACCTATATATTTGTTTAGATATTGCACTATTTATTCAAAAGGAGGCTCCAGTAGCTACCATTGTTTTTGTATCTCTGTTACTTCTTATTATTACAGCGGCGGTGTCTGCGAGACATATTTTTCGTACAACAATTTTGTAAAAACTGTTTACTTTATGTGAGTCCATAAAAAAATTATTTGTCTATCTAAATAGACAAAAATATTTTGATTATTTTGAACTTTTTTCCATGATCTTAGATTCGGTTATAGATGGGGCATGTATTACTTTACAATTATTTTTAACTCATTTGACCAACTATGAAAAAATAATACGGTACAAATTTGTATTTCGTTAGAATGTCCCATTTTCCCAATCAAATTTATTATCTGAAAAATCTTCTACATACACAAATAAAATAGTACGAGTTGGTAACGAACCATGTCCGTGTGAGTAGTAACTATTTCGATGATGGTTGCTGTTCATACCCCACTTACGGGCCGAGTGCGTATCGATAAGTAATTAAACGATCCACTCGGACCACTTACTAACAAACAAACCGATCCCATCGCTCAATATTACATTTTTTACCATCAAATTAATTTGTTTAATTGAGGAATTTCTATGGAAAAACGAGGCGCGTCCAATTTATGATTGTGTTGCGAGTGATTCCGTTTTATGTTGTTTAATTGAAAGTTTGGAAAGTAAAAGTATGTGTTTGAACTCGAATTGGATTTGCTAACTTTTATGTTTTGTTTTTTTATTTGTGAATACTTACAAATGTTTTTATAAGACTTTATTAATGAAAAATAGGTTTCGTAACAAGCATGGAGTGTTGCTGTAAAAAGTACCTAATTTTAAGTCAAGTATGTCTAAGATATTTTTGTATAATTATAATCTGAACAATTTTATTTGAATGCTTAGAGATGCCACTAACAGTGGCTTCTTTTCTGTCAAAATGTAGAAATAATCTTTCGAATCGTCTTTTCCTACCACTAGTTCAGACGGCAGGTGCTAAGAAAAACTGGTAAGAAACTTACTACCTACTTGCTCTTTTAAAATTAAAGGTACTGAATAATACACGGCACCCTAATTTTAACTTTAGACGATTACTGAAAAAACCGTTATAATTCGATAACCTCGTTTTCTCAGCTTAATGGTTTCATTATTTGTAACTTAAAAAAATACTTTAACGATATTATAATTGGTTAATATGATATCAGAAACGTTTTACTGCATTTAGCCGACTGTTTTATTATGGATAGGATAATGTATTGTTATAATACTTGGAAACTAGACGTTCTTAGATGTTTAAAATTTAAAATATATAAAGTAATTTATTATGCAAGTAGATTTTCAGGAAATACTATTGCACGTCAAATGTTTTTTAAATCCTACAAGCATTTCGACATGAATGGCCTGTTGAGAAGAAGTGCCGCAAGAAACTCGAACAGACTTTCATACTTAATATTATAAATGAGAAAGTGAGTTTCTATTAGTATCTAAGTGAGTATTCCTGCACGGCTTGACTAAGCAGCCGATCATTATGAAAATTTGTATACATATTGTCATAGGTACAGAGCCCAACATAGGCTATGTTAGTCCAATAGGAAAATAAATTTCTACTATAGGTGGCGCTGCAATTGCGATGTCCGCCAACAGATGGCTCCACAAATCGCGCTATGGGTTGTTTTGTTGTCAAACGAGGTCACAAAATTAACAGCGAGCGAAGCCGCGTGGAAAAACTAGTTTTAACATAAAAGTATTTAAAAGTTTTTAATAACTATGACTACTTATCAAGTCTAATTTAACGAGAACAAAGTTTACTTATTCAAATATTATGTGTTTAATTTGGTAACTGTAATTTTCGTGAATTTTTATTATATTATTGCACGTTTAACATAGATCTAACATTACGCGTTTCTCTGAACGAATATACTTTGCTTCTTAATTACATCTATCCAAGAAAGTGGGTAATTGCGTTTACGGTACAAGTCTTAGATGACTTTAATAAAATTTTATGTACAAAATAAAATAATTTTCTCAAATAAATGTTTTATATGAACGTGTTTAAAGTTAGTTGCACTTTGTACTCTGCCTTTTCACTCAGGTATTACACGAGTTACTTCTCTAAATTAAATATCTAATAAATTCCCTAGTAAATTCTCTGTTTCATTAATTGTCAAATTAAAAAGAGGGAAAGAGATGGCTTGAGACTTAACGTGAAATTAAAATTAAAATTACTTTTGGAAACCAGCTGTATATTCGTTAATTGTAACTTTTCAAAGAATTCATTAATATTCAAGTAAAAATAGAAACGAATAGGCCGGTGGAAATAATAAAGGCTTGTAAAGATAATTGAAATAAGAATTTTGATAATCAAATTAATCTCGTGTAGGCAACTTAATTAGCGTTGTTGCTCGCAGCAGCATATAATTTGCGTCAAAATTGTTTCGCGTTCAATGAAGATCGTTAGTGCGGTGACTCAGTGGTGAATACATTAAAACAAGCACGTGATATTGTTTGGTTTCATAATAGCTGAACGAAATAACAGGTTGCGTCTCATAACATTAACGAGGGAGATTAACGACCGTATTTATAGTTTGGCCCAAATTGTACTCGGGCCCTGTCAAAGGATCACAATTATAATACAAGAGAAAACATTATAATCATATTGGAATCAAAAGGAATTTTTTGAAATAATTTTGGCGTTGATATTAAAATTTGTTCCTTAATGTGAATGGAAACTGGCTTTTATATGTCTATCTATAGAAATGGATTGTGAAAATTTTACTGACAAAATTTTCACAATTTAGCTTTATTTATTTATGTTTTGTTATTATATAGCCGTGTTAACAATATGAGAAGAATCGACGCAAGCGAAGGTATATATAAAAGCTACTTTTCTAACATAGAATATCGCGAATGCTTTGTCGATTAATTGCATTTATCGTCATTAATTTGCAGATAACATGAGTAACATCGATGGTACTATAAATACGAGCTTCGCAGCATCGGCGTCCCGTTGAACTCTTATGTAGGAGCGCGCGGCTCGCCCTCCGTCGCTCAGTTTTTTCCCGTGTCTAATGAGATTTAAAGTCCAAACATCGAGAACGGTTATAGCAGAACATTACACGCTCTAGGATATTAAAATGAGACAAATTTATTGCCGCTCTCCGATTATACTTTCGATAAACGCGCAGACCGGTGATTATGATATCTCGTAGTTTAATCATACGATCGATACGGAGTCGCGTTCCGTTCTACACTAAAACCAGTACCAATAAAAAAGAAACTAGTTGCGGCCGGCTTAGACAGTTTACGTAGGAAAATCAACAAGGTGGCGGAGCGTGGTTACACGTCGGAGGCTCGGTGCGTTATCGGCCCAATCGGGCCCGAACAATGCGTCGAATGTTTCAATATAGCTCCGACAGCATTTTTAACGTTTCATCGGCGCTGTAACAATCGTAAAATAAATTCTCTACGCCTTCTCAAGCTCTGATTAATGTTGAACAGAGCGGTGCGTCGCGTTTATTTTTTCACCAGTGTTATTCTCTAGTTTAATTTATGGCCGCGACTGAGACGCGTCCAGCGTGCGGTGATTTTTAGGGCCGCCGGAGACCATCAAGACGGATATAACCAGCGGAGAGCCAGTATTGTAAGCGTTACTTATACTTCACCCTGATTAAGGCGCATCTCTTCTTAACTCCACACATCTCTCTATTTGGTCTGTGGAATTATGTGAAAAAAACTTGCGTTTATCTTTTTAAGGTACATTATGGCTATTCACATCTAAATTAAGTCTATTATTTAATGTAATGATTAAAATTATCTTGACAATATATTATTTTACTCTTTGAGTTGCTTCAAGAACGTAATTGTATACTACTTAGCGATAATGTATCATTATAAAGGCGATAATTTTGTTAAATAGGTCTAGTAGTTTTTTAGTTTATTTAGTTCAATCATACAAAAATACAAATCTGTCCTCTTTGTGTAATATTAATATGACTATACTAAGATAACTTCTATTATTGCTTCACAAGTTCAATGGCTGTAGGAACTTGATAAGAAATCTAATTATGCTATTTATAATTATATCTTTCAAAACTTTTATTCAGAGAATATGTTTTCATAAACACGTTCTCTTGTCAGAATTTTTTTCTTTGTGTATTTAATGTATGTACAATGTACATTATATAACACGAATACTCATCATAAGATGATACAAAAATAATTGCACTTTATTGCATACTTTAATATTAACTATCTCGTCCCGTCTTGTGGAGTACTCGGGTTAATTATAGAGTTTAATTCTTTCTGTCCATTGGAGTTTCTGACACTAAAAAGTAGTAGGTTGGTTCTATAATTTATAATTCATATTTTTAATCCTTCATACAAACCTTCACAGTATTTGGCTGGCTGCACCCTGATAAGAAAATTATTATTAAAAAAGTTTATTTAATTTCAAAAAATACATTTTTTTTTCATAATATGTATCTTAGACTATAAGGCAATTTAAAAAAAAGTACCTACTTAACATTTTGTAGGATCAAAAAAAAACAGTCATTTATTTTTTATATTTTTGAGTTAAATTTCTACTAAGATGTATTTTTGAATTGAATATAAAAATGTCTATTGATTGACGGTATAAGAAAAGTACATTAATTTCTTGACTACCGCTTAACATTGAGTGTGTATACAAATAGGCATTATTACAATGCTAAAATGAACGTATGTTGAGTAAGTTTATGACGTGTTAATGTTGTTATTGATATTCCAACATACTTTGCAACAAGTTGCGAATCACTTTTTGATTTATGATTGTTAACATGTTATAATGTATGAAAACACAGAGCTAACAATACCCAATTTTGAGCCATCAAAGTCATTCTTTTTAATTACAGTAGGAGCTTGATGTCCTCATGTCAAAATTAAAACGACACATACATGGATGGGTTTAAAAATCTTGAACTCTTCCGTGTTTCGGACGGTTCGTTAAGCTGTCGGTTTCGTCTATTGTCGATGAGTTACAGTCGTTAAGCCAAATTAGGTGGCCTGATAGATAACACACACCACTAAATCTGCAGTCGTAATTATAAAATATTATTTATCGTCTCTCAAACTTTTTACCTAAATACTAGTTATAAAAAACACAAGTACCTAACTAACCCCAAGTACGGGTAAAATTCACAACGATAACCTTTTTAGTGATTTTGTAAACTACAAGGTATTGTCAGTAATTGCCATAGTTGTTGGCGTATAGTTTACCTTACCTTAATTTTTAAAGCCGACTGTAGTGTTTGGAGGGTTAATGAAATAGACTTAAAAATATGTTTTGCAGTGTATATCCTCATAGCACAAAGGCTGATGCGTCTCCGTCATTACGAAATTACACCCAACACTTTAGGGTTAACTATTGTTGGCTCGCAACAGGCTGTAAAGCTGGTTTTACTCTAACCACTAGGGACGTGCATTTGAGGTGTTATTAGATTCGTTTGAAAGCTCAGTCCTCCGCTTCGCAGACCGCAGTATGCGTTGTGGCTGTAGTACATTACCCCCGTAAAGATGGATGGATCTATGAAAATCATTTCAAATGGTGTATGGTTTTTTTGTGTAGTAAGACCATATCTTAAATTGGAATCGTAAATGCTAACGCAACTTGTTGGCCTCGTTGGTATAGTGTTAAATGAATGTTTATGTTTTTCTTCTTATGAAATATTATTTATAATATTTTTAAGGTTTCTTTGTTTACTTATTATCTCAGAATCGAATAGTTCTTAAAGAAATCTTTTATTGATTGTAAGTGTAATCTGTAGTTTTGACCGCCAGTTTTTTTTGTATGATTGAGTTTCTACCAATGTAGTCTTTAGCGTACCTAGCCGTTTTTTTAACTATCAGTAGGAATCTAGACTTATTGCTAAATAATAATTTATTTATTTTCCATAATAATGTGTTATTACTTACTTATAAGATTACCTTGTTTAGATTTGGATTTAAACTTTCGCATTACGAACTGTTTTTATAAAATGTTGATAAACAAATATCTTCAGCGTTATATAAGTTGTATAAATTACAATTATTATCTGCTATTCTCTTATTTTATTATTTATTTATTATAAAATCTACATAATAATGATGATCACTGAAAAACAAGTCAACAGTGCGTTGCTTTTCGCCCTAAATATACGGCATCCATTCAAACTAACATCGTGCGAACCATAAAAGGAATCCCAGCGCATAAACCGCGATATCCCTTTTGTTCGGAGCTTCAGTTCTTTCACACCTACTTAAGGCTCCGGGGTAGGGCTTGTTACCTCCGATTGAAGCCTCCGTGTCTCGCTCGACGCCGTGCGAACGCCCGCTTAAAAAAACTTGGTATGCAATAACAACCTATTTGCTTACACCGCCGGTATGGTATCGTAGTTTTGATTAGGTACTTTTTTTTGTGCCAACATTATCGTGTTTACTTGATTTCTATAGTATATATTTTTTTAAGAGTTGGTTCTATGTATAGAAAATTAATCAACTTTCTCAAAGTTGATTAATTTTCTATTATTTTCTACCAGCTTTTACCCGCAGCTTGCTTGCGGTGAGTTTTGTGTTTGATTGATTGTGATTATTTTGACTGTGTTAATTTGAATAACGCGATTTATGATGCCTTTTGTTAGCCGACATTATGTATTTTTACGATCTGGCGATTGCAGCGCCAAGCAGTACCATGTACTGAAAAAAAAATATCACATTTTTTCGATTTCTAGTTGGAATTTTACAGGATAAAAAATAGTCTATGTCCTTCTCTGTACCTCTAACAATATGTATGCCAATTTTCTTAAAGATCTCCGGCATAGTCAAAGCGTGAAGGAACAAAATATGACTCACATTTCTATTTGTAATAAATATTTTTTTAGTATGATTCCGGATAACGGTAGTCATTATAATATATACGTAAAAGCATTTCAACAAATTCACAAAAAAATCACTCTTCAAATATATTTATTGGAAACTCATAGAGCAGGAACTTCATCGAATGGAGGGCTTCCCGGGAACAAATAGTATTGTATGTGTCAATTTAGTTTATAAAATGTATATGTGTGTTGAATAATATACAAAGAGATTTGTACCCGTTAAAAAAGATTCTGTGAGTAGCATTCAATGTCTCATATTACTATAAGTATTAAAAGTTAGTATAAAAAGAATGAGAGTGCCTAACAAGCATCGAGTCTTAAACATTTATAATATTAGCGAGCCAAAGCTACCTGTATATATTTTACTTGTTTTATTTTTAATTAAGGCATGCTTTTTAATTCAACGCAAATGTTCAGCGATTAGTCGGAGCGGATGCAATCAATTCAAGTTCTCCTTTTTGTGTTGTAAAAGAAAGGCGAACTGACTTATTATTTTTTATTATAACTATATCAATAGGTATATAATAATTCGGCCTGGATTTTTATTCTGTTTTATGAAGAGTAGAATAAAAATCCATTAATTTTGAATTCCGCGCAACTTCGTCTGCATGATATTATATTTTAATAGCCTTCCTCGATATATCTGCTAGCCAACACTATTTTTTCATTCGTTTGAGTTTTATATATTATTGCATAGATTTTATTGTATTCGTTACAAAGTGCTTACTATTGAAATAAGAGAAACCCGGGTTTTTTAGATTGGCAATGATGTGAATATCTGGGGGCAACATTTTTACATGAAAATGTTGGTGGGATTTGTAATATGTACTAATTCCCGTTCCCGAGGAATAACTTTGTCATCAAATGTCATACAAATTTGTCCAGTTAGGTTATTCCTCCTTTTGCATGATGTGGTTTGCCTCTAAGCTGTGCATTTAGTTAAGTTTTCATTTGTTAATATTTTGTATCAATGTTACCAGCTGTTGGTGATCCAATAAAGTTATAAATAAATAAATTCCTAACGCTAGGAGGCGTTGGTGAAAACGTATATTACGCAAAACACAAATATTGGTATTATTAGTATTACACTAAAATATAGTTTATCATACTAATATTGTAAAGGCGAAAGTTTTGTGTATGTTTGTTATTTCTTCACGCTCGGATGACTGGGTCAATATTTATGATATTTGGTATGTAGGTAGCTGATACATTGGATTAACACATAGGGTACTTTTTATTCCGAAAAGTACGCGATTCCCGTAGGATTTCATCAAAAGTCTGATATAGATGGACTACTGTGCATAAATAAATACACACAAACGAAGTTGCGCGGGTTTCACTAGTATATAATAAACTATTTATTAGATAAATATTTGGTATAAAGTAAGAGGTCCAAGGTGAGACTATAACATTTCAATAGTCCATAATGTGCCCTATGGTACCGAGAGTATGGCCGTCGGCGAATGCCGGTCAAATTGTGATCAAGATAATGATACAGGATCACAAGTTTTAACTGACAGTAAGTACTTTATGGCATTAGCTGAAGCATACAAAATTGAACTTTATCGAGAATATAATAAAATTATGAATTATACAATATAGAAATATTACAACAATAACTTAATGGAAAATGTATCCATTGAAAATTATTAGTTTTATGATCACAAGAAATATTTTACAAATCAAACTAAAAATTCTCGGTTTACGAATTTTGCTATGAATTAAGAAATGTTTTACAAATAAAACTAAAAATTCTCGGCTTACGAATTTTGCTATGAATTTTATGAATGATTAATTTTCAAGGATTTAACTATAGTAGGTATTTAATGTATCAGTAGAATAACTAATCTATGCGTTATGTTGTGACTTCTATATATGTATAACATTATAATATAACATTTACTACTAGCAAGTAAATGTTATATTGTAAGTTAGCTATTTTATTGTAATACACAATTGAAAGCTATTAGTTGCCAGTTAAAAGAGGTGATTTATCTATCGAATAAAAGCTAACTGCTAATTGAGGAATAATGTCTACAAATTCAATCAATTCTATTGATGGAACGCTGAGTTGTAGAGGTAATAATGATTCATTAAACCTGACGCTGTCATTGTTAAATTAAGGAAGAATAAAGAAATAACTAGAAACTTAATGTGTCATTTATTTTAATGTATTTGTGTAAAACCTACTCTCAATAAACGATTTCATTTTCGTTTTACCCACTGTCCCGTAGATATAATTAGTTTTTACTAGAATAGTCTGCAACCTCATTAGTTGGTGTAATATATAATTTGTTATTTTTTAAATCAGCTGATATGGTTAATAGTATTTAATAACGCTACTCTCTGTACCACAAATTGTATGTGTGTGTTGCCTTGGGAACTTGTTCTAGGTAATCTAATAGGTAGGTAATCATTCATTAATATTATAAATAGTACTATATGTATAACTAAATATAGTCAGACAAATTCCTGTGATATATGAAATGAACTTGTAAATTCAATACGAACTCTATCGTCATAAAATTTCATAAGTCAACGATCTCGCTCATGTTTTTACTTAATTATCACGAACATGTCAATAAAGTTTAGTGCAATCTAGCGATGTAGCTCAACATTCCTTAATAATATTGTTTCTCCCAAAGAAAGTTGACTGACTGGTTGTGTGCTCATTTCCTATACTTGACTGGAAACAAATTGCCGTGTAAAAGCGATGTGTCAAAGTCTATATTGTCCATTGTGTATCTATGATTTGTTGTATGTCTTGGATATCTTTGGCTAATATTTTAAACGAAAATTGATATTACTTATGTGCATCCACTATGGTATTTTTATGGAGAAACCTGAGATGTTTTATCAAGAAGCAATGATGGAATGTTTGTAATGTAACATTTAAAATATTCAAAAAATGTGTTGTCTTTATTTCTTTCACGGATAAGGTGTTTTATTAAAGAAAAAGATGTGTTAAAATTCATTTCATATTTTATTTCTCGTTTATCACTTTTTGACACAGTCAATTTTCGAGAGTCTTTACAATAAATATTTCTTTCAAATATGACTAATTGTAAGTTACAAATATACATTGATGGGATATTAAACGACTAAACTATACCTAATTTTATCACAGATAGCGGCAGTGATGCCATATTAAGTCACTTTAATAGTAGAAGGCAAGTGCTGCCTATCAAAAACACAGCCCAAATAGGCCTAAAACAAATATTCTTACAACTACTGTTATGTATGAATCAGTTGGTCATGGATTTTATACCACAGTTTATGTTTATGCTATTTCAACTGTCAAATGGCATTGATATTATTGTAAACCAAAGCTAATTCGTACAATATTTTACAAAATGGGAAATGATCATACCTTAATCCTACGCATTCTATGTACAATATGGTCAAGTAAAAAATGTTTATTTACAATACATACGTTAACAGACTAGCCATCACAATTTTACACCAAAGTCACATTTACCGTAACGCAGTTTTATCACTTCACATTTGTCACAATTCACAACTCGTTCTAATACTTTTCACTCACACATGGACGGACATAGTGCGTGGGGATGCTCGTGGGGGCACTTGATGCGGCGTGTGGGAGGGGTGCGGGGGGAGCACGGGGTGCGCGCCGTGCAGCGGCGGGGACGGCAAGGCCCCCAGGTGGCTGCGCGCATGGTGGTGCCTGTGCATGGCCACACCAGCGTTCACCCCCTGGCTCGGACCCCCGCGACACCTCTGATTACTAGGCACATCAGGCAGAGCAAATTTTAACTTCTCCCAAAACCACTTATCACTGGTATGTAAATATGTGTTCGTTTTTAAATATAACTTTATATCCTGATCGAGATCTTTCTGTGGCACATCACCTAACAAAATAACTATCAGTCTTCTTCGTCTATCTCTCAACACTTGATGGTGAGCCGACTTAAAATCGCAACGGCACCATTCAGATTTTATGAAGTTTTCACTGAGGACCATTATTGTGCGACGGGATGATTCCACGGCTTGCATTATATTATCGGCTGCATAACTGCCCATGGGTATATCTCGGTAATGTAAGCATAATTTGTAGGACGGGTCACCGCGTTCTAACATGGGCACAAGTTCTTCCGCAACCCACGCTTCATCTTTTGAACTGTAACTCACGAATGCATCGAACATTTTCTCTCGGCTTTCTCGGTCTATGTCACTTGATCTATAAAATAATCTCACTCCAAACTTTGAATGAAACCACACCCGCATTTCTTGTCGAAATATGAATACAATCATTGTCACAAATAACACTACCAATAAGAGGCCCAAGCTGGCAATAAGCAGTGGCATATAATCTTGCACGTCTTCGTTTGTTATTATGGTTTTTGTCGCTGTCAGATTTCCATTAATACTGTTATTTATACTAGGAAGGCCAGTGCAAATAGTTCCATTTTCGTTAACAATGCTAAAGCCGGATTCGGGATCATTGAATATGCTGTCGTTGTACGGTGTCAATTCCGTGCTATTCCCTTTGGAGTAAATACATTTAATGCTCGATAGATCGGTTATAGAACTGACTCGTTTTGTCCACTCTCTGAACATTTCTGTGTATTCACAATCACACGACCACGGGTTGTATGATAGAGTTATTTCAGTGATGGCGCTATTGATTTGCCACACTGACAACGTGACTAATCTGTTGTGATGAAGATGTAAAACTTTTAATCTCGTCATGTGGTCGAACATTTCTTTTCCAATATGTTTAATCTTGTTGTTATTTAAATAAAGCTCGCGTAAGTTATCTAAACCACCAAATTCTTGTCCTTCAATTTGTAGAAGACTATTGTAGTCCAAATGTAGCACTTCAAGTTCCTTCAATCCGTTAAAAGTTCTATTGTGAATTGTTTCAATATTTGATGAGTTCAGGTAAAGAATCTTAAGTTTTTTCCTACCAATAAATGCGTGACTTGGAAGCATTTTAATGTCATTACCGTCAAGGTACAGTTGTGTGGCCTCCATTGGTATTCTTTCTGGTAACGCATTCACATAACCAGCGTTGGAACACTCCACTACATTAGCCGACCATGATTGATCGTGGTAACACGTGCAATTGTTTGGACAGGTCATTTCACAATCACAAGCGTCGAAGTCGCAACAATGACATAACGCAAAACAATGAAACTCATATTTACATAAAAACTGATGCGATGCGGCTTCAACCAAAGGAACAT
Organism: Endotricha flammealis; assembly: GCA_905163395.2. NCBI lineage: Eukaryota > Metazoa > Arthropoda > Insecta > Lepidoptera > Pyralidae > Endotricha > Endotricha flammealis. Next base: position 6,599,987 of record LR990863.1, on the reverse strand, counting down.
ATGCGTTGCCACGATTGTAAAGTAATTTGCAGTTTATGCTGTCCAAATCCATTAACTTTGGTTGAGTTCTGGCTCTGTTACCAGTATTAATTTTTTGTAGCCACTCCATTGTGCAATCACATTCTAATGGGTTTCCTCCTATGAAAAACTCTGGCACTGATTTGTCTTGAGGTACTGCTGATATTCTCAACGAATTAGGGTCTAAATTCGTTATTTTATTTCCATACAAATCAACGCGCGTCAAATTAGGTTTTTTAAAGAAAGTGTATGATTGAACTTTTGAGATTAGGTTATCATTCAAATATAACATTTCCACGGAGTTGGGAATTGCACTGCCTGTTATTTCTGTCAGTCTATTAGAACTGGCATCGAAAGTGCTGAGCGAAAGTTGGGATTCTATTTCAAAATAATTTCCAAGCTCGGCTATCCTATTAGCATGAATGTCCAGCCACTGCAATCCAGTTGGAATCATAGCGTAGTCGAACCATCCCAGTCTGTTATCAGATATGTTAAGCCATACCAGATTTGGTAACTTGGCAAATAAACCGCCGATATCAGTCAAATAGTTTCCATCTAATCTTATTGCTTGCAAATTAATATTTGAATCGAATGCACCAGCCTCGATTTTATGAATTTTATTTCTTGATAAGTTTAATATTTTTAATGAAGTCATTTTATCAAAAACTCCTTTGCTTATATTTCCAATATTGTTTTCAGTTAACCTTAATCCGTACATTTGTTGCATGGCTATAAATGATGCGTTTTCAATGCTCACTATTAAATTTTCTCCCAAATCCAGAGTTTTTAATTGTGGAATTTCTTTAAGGGCCACAGGAACTTCGTCCAGTCTATTTCCGTTTAAATGCAAATCTTGCAATGATGTGCAATTTCGCAAAGAGTGCGGATGTATTTTAGAAATTCGGTTGCTGTCAATAGATAGTACAGTCAACACTTGTAGACCTCCAAATGCGTAGCTTTCTATGGTTGTTAGTCGATTATTTGACAAAATCAATGTATTTAAATTTGTTAAAGAACTAAATACGTTTTCTGGAATATTTTCAATGAAATTTTCCTGCATTTTCAATATTTGTAAACTGTGCAAATCTCTGAACAACGCAATTTCCATTTTTGATACACGATTATGTGAAAAATCCAAATAAACCAATCGCTTCAGTCCAGAGAACGTTGACGTGTTTATCCAATCGGAGGTCAATTCATTCCAGGATAAATCCAACACTAATAGTTGCACTAAGTCACTGAATAGTCCTGGTGCTAATACAGTTATTGTATTATTATTCAAATAGATTTCTTTTAACTCTTTTGTATCACTGAAGAGTTCTGGTGGCAAGCTTGTTAATTGATTATCAGAAAAACGTATTGTCGTCAAAGATATCAGACCCTCTAGTGCTCTATCTGCTACAGAATTCAGTCCATTACCCTGTAGATACAATTTTTGTAGTCTTCTTAATCCAGATAATAAATTGGGTGGTAAAGTATCGATAATATTCCTTGATAGATCTAAAACTAATAAATTATCTCCGCATTTCTCTGTCGGATGCCGATGCGCGGTAGAGAATTGAAAATGACTAATGTCTCTCATTCTATTGCCAGTCATATTCAAGTATTCGAGGTTCCGTAGCGTACAGAGCGCGCCTTCGGGGAACACAAACATATTGTTTTCACTTAAATCCAATCGTTCTAGGTTTTGTACATCTCTAGAAAATGCGGTTGGTGTTATTTCAAGTGACATACTAGACCAATCAGTGTTATGCGTTCGTATCGTCAAGTTTCTCAATTCACGTAGACCCGTAAACGCGCCGTCGGATAGATTACCGATTTTACAGTACTCGATCGTGAGTTCTCGCAGCTCAATTAGTTGACGGAAGCTGCCCGGGGCAAGCGAGCTTTGAAAGAACAGCGCATCGCTGCACTCGAGGCGCAGTCGCACTGTTAGATGCGGTTGTATTGCACTAAAGTTTGTATTCTCTAGTTCACTGTTTATAGTCCTTAATCTGCATTGCAATGCAACTCCAGAATCGTCGTCGTCCGTAGTCCACCGGCACTCGTCGGGCGCCTGATAGCGCGCCCCAGTGGTGGCCGATAACGAGGCGCACAGCGCCGACAAAGCAGCACTTAACACCAGCAAGGCGCTCGTGAACCACGACGGACACATTGTAAAGCTTTCACTAACTGCACTTATTACATAGTTTCATATCCCATCAGCTAGCACTAAAATCGCACATAAACATCGTAGCAACGGGCTGTATTAGTTCATTTTATCGCCGCAAAGCCCGAGTACTTCACTAGTCGAACCGGCCACTTAACTCGTTTTCTCGCGAGAACACTAATTGGACAAGATCGTGCGTCCACCACTACTCGTTTGTGGAGAACGCAACGCGCGTGCTCGCGGAAAGGTCTGGGGTGGAACTGACTCGGATCCAAACCTGCGGTGCGCTCGCGCACAAGGCCGCGCCGGTTCACGCGTTCCAACAGGTAAATTTGCGTTCCGGTCTAAAACGGCCTAAGCGCCATGCACATCGTCCCAAGTTCTCCTTTATCCGTGGCATGGTAAAGCTCGTCAGAAAAATATACTTCACGCACACTATTGTAGAAAGCACAGAACACTAGTGAGCGAAACCGCTTTTTGTATCGCTGAACTGAGGCTTTGGTGTGGTATGTGCGAGTGAGACAGTTAGATGGTCGCGGGGTAAGAAGTGCAGCTAGAGCTTAGTGGGGGATTGAGGCAGCTGGCCCAGGTAGTGCGCAGGCGCATTGCCGCAGTCGGCGCTTGTTAACACTCCCGTTGATAGAATTGTATTGCAGACATTTGACGATCATTGACATTTTGTTTGCTTACTATCATTTAATAAAATGTTATGATATTTATTGCGGCTAAGTTATGGTCACATAGGTACTAAAGTGACTAAGAATAAAAGCTGTGAATATGAGGTTTATCACACGTATTGATATTTTTCATTGAATTCGTTACAGTTCGTTAGAAAGTTATATGTAAATATTTAATGTTTTATTATAAATTTCCTTTAGATTTCACTTATATTATTGCATAAATACTACATTAATGTCAGTTTTGACCAATAATTCCTAAAATTAAAGTCATAATTTTAAATGTCATACACGTATACCAAAAACAAGGATTTGGACATAGAGAACGCTGTTAGGAAATTTTTAAAGTTTAGGAATTTCTACCGCCGCCAAAACGGGCATTAGACAATTTATTTTAAATTAAAATATTGCATTGCAAAATTTGTATTTAACAAATTCAATAATGCGTTGAGATTACATTATAATAAAATACATTCTAAACTCTAATGAAGAGTCCTAAGCTAAGCTACTATATAATTATATTTGCTCGAGGAATTTTTCCTCCCGTCAGACACGCGAACAACCATTTTACAAATTATTGATTCACAAAATTGCACTCTGGGAATTAATACAACCGACATTTTAGTTAAACGATTTTGATACGAGCTCCTAACATTTGGCCTGGAACCACTCATCAGATTAAACGTCTGCATATTATGCGTTTACTACAGCTGCCAATTTTGTTAAAACCGTTTGATTAAAATTGAGTCTAATTTCGGATTACATTTGTTCACATCACGCACCAGAATATTTTATTTAGTTTATTTTCACAGGGCTTTTTAAGTTTATGAGTTTCTTTTACTGTATAAACATACCTAGACTTACTATACAGTTTTAGGAATGGTAGAGCATTTATGAAATGGGTTTTCCTGGTCGGGGAGGTACTACCATCTCACTGAATAAAGGCGTGAAGTAGAAATACATTTTGTTCGGTTGAGATACGGATTCCTCTCCTATTCTCCTATCTCCCCCCCTCCCCACTATAAATGACTCGCATGCTTGTTTGCCAACCTCTTCCATTATAAAAGTTTTAAAGTGTATAAATATACATCTGGATGTATTGTATCCAAGTCTAAACAATTGGGCGTGCGTTTCTCAAGGGAGTTTATGTTTCTCACCTGCTATTGTGCAAAAAATGAGTACGTGCCCAAACCGAAATTCTAGTGCCGCCTTTACCTGATGTTGCGCCAATGTTATGCGGTTCACTTCACCCTATTATGGCTGTAACTTTTAAAATAAAGCTTCATTATATTGACCTTCTGTAAAGTTATTGTTCATTTTGTAGATTAAACTATTTTATTTTAATTAATATGTACAACACGTTTATCAACAGAACTGGGACAGCACGAAAAATACAATGCCTATACATACTTAAAAAATATATGTTATAAAATTGGTGAAGCCAGCAAGCAAGTTAACAAAAAAAAAATCGGGACAAGCCCACCACACATTCCCACCACCGTGTGTCTCCTGTGTAGCCAGGATCAACAATTCTCCAAGTTACAATACAACGTTAATAGTACATGCCCCGATCATAATTTTATTTGTTGTCGAAATGATAGGAGGACGGTTGGCGCGTCCGTCGTGCTGCTATTTATGCGAGGTGTTGTGGCCGATCCCGAGGCGCCTGCTATATCTCAATTGCAATAAATTATCTCCTTTGACACGCGAGAAGCGGAAAATTTGCAATCGGACAACGCGGGACCGTAGTATTTGCGGCCCTCCTTTATGTAAACAGCGCAAATGGCTTTGTAATGGGAATCGCGTCCGTCCCGCTATGACACCGGCTCAGTATTTCACAGCCGGTCCCACGGGCTCGTTTGTCCACATCGCGCCTAGAAACGCGCACAAAAGGTCAGCAGGAGATCTCTCCTTCGACTTTTTGTAGTAAGTGGCGAGGCGTTTCTTGTCCTGCCCTATAAAAGAAAAGATTGCCGGTAAATCGCGGCTTATTGTGGGGCTATTTAATATATATTTGAGTAGCTATTTGTTGGTTGTAACAAAATGCTCGTATTCAATTTACTGTTGTTCATGTCGACACGCAACTGTCCGGGTTCTGGTTGGCGTGGGTACATGTGTTTGATGTGGGTCACTTGCCTTTGTGATTCATGGAGGAGCCCCGATACAAATTGAACAGAAACGTTATTGTTTCGCACGATGACGTGAATTATTTTCAACTCGCGTGATACTTCCCTGATTGGTGTTACCGTTTATTTTTTACTCAAGGAAGAAAATTGAGCTGAATTAGAACCGTTTGTGAGTTCAACGGTTTGTAAACAATTAGAAGCTATTTTTAGGTGTTCGCTAATATGTTTTGAGATGTTTGTAGAAAGTTTCATAGAAAAAATAACAAATCGCATTTTTGAATCATTAGGTTATATGTAGAGGACTCTCTTAATAAAAAAGTAATTTTAATAACGTTTGTTGGTCAAGTCTGTCTCTATGTGCATAATATAAACACCAACAAAGTTATGCTACATACAAAGCAAGCATAAATGTGTCCTTGCTTTGTTGCAAATGGATCAACAAAGATATACTTAGATGTTTCTAAGGCAAGTAAATAAAATAATCTTGAGACAAACTGAAATGTTGAAGGAAATAGGAACTTTTTAAAGAGACACATTCACTTCGTCGTGTTCATTGCAGTACCTGGTAGAAATATCGAAGATGTATACATAGTTAAAAACAAAGTTCTTGTAGCACCTTTGTACACGTTTGTTAAATCAAACATCATTCAAAATGCATATAAGGCTAACAAATTAAATGTATAATAAATGTCCGACATCATCGGACGCAACGTGTATGCCATCGATTTTAATACGCTTTTATCGGCTACGTGCATCGGTGTGTGAAACCATCCCGTTGGTTTCCATTATAATATTAATTTTTGTAATTTGGTTGCCTAATCTCCAACGACAGGCCCGATACCGGCGCGACACTTATCTCGGTGTCGGCGGACACATATAATCCATTAAGTCGTCATTTCCACACGGCTGATCATTCTTCAACCACGCGTCAACCCGCCCCCGTACTCCGAGCCGAGCCACGCGAACCTTATTGTTCGCTACTGCTTTATCGTACCACTACTACGAGGACCTTTCCAATTATCTCACCAATATCGACCTTAAAACAACAACAGCAACACCCATAACCCTTCACGAGCGTGGCCCTCGTTGGTTTATCCTTGTCGACTAATGGACTAGTTTGTTATCTAATCGGGTACACGGCGGACCTATTAATAATTTCCCACATAATTTTCTAATTAACGTCCTGTCCGGCGAACGGGCGGGACCTCTGCGTACACGAAAACGGAAATGACGTAGTATTAGGGTTAGATAGAGGTGTAATAAATTTGTAACGCAATATGATGTAATGAATGTAATGTATGACGCAAACTATCAGCATTAAAATTTGTTTTTGTTACAGGTAATCAACGCTTGCAATTTGAGAGGAGCTGTGTCGCGAGGTGAACAAAAACATATCTTAATTCGTGTATATTACGCAAATGCAATTTGAGTATATTTGTCATTTATATTTTGTGCAATGACTCGTAGTTTATAATCGTATTAAGCTAAACAAAATGTTATGTGCATTCTAAACATTAGTATAGTGTTACAACAAGCAGGTTAACCCTCCCGTTTAAATTGTAGCGTGTAAATTGAAGAGATTTCACACGTGAGCAGAGACCTTAGTAGTGTGTCAGATCGCGACACGGGCAATTTGGCGCGCGAGAGGCAACTCGGGTTTATTTGTTCGCCGCGGCACCTGGCGATCCAGGACTTACTGTGGGTGCAGAACATGGAAACCGTAGAGGTGATTGTGCAGTATTGATATGAGTATATTGATATTTATCTACTACATTATAGTATAGTTTATTATTAATATATATTTATATGTGTATATTTATAGCCGTATATATAAGTTCTTAGGTAACCAGATATTTCCCTTCAATTTTTGTCCCGCCAACAATGTTTCTGCATTACCCGATGGTTGACTGGTAGAGAATGTCTTTAGGCATTAAGTCCGCCAATTGTACTCTCAATCGTGCAATAAAGAATAAATAAAAAAAAAAATACATATATACAAAAACCCTTAACGGTTTTATTATGCCACTAAAGTTGCAAACAAGCATACGGCCTGCCTGATGGTAACCAGTCACCGTAGCCTATGGACTACAGTGACTGCTCACCATCAGGCGTCCATAGTATATACGCTTGCAATACCGGGGGTATCACTTGTGTCATTGCCGACTCTGACCTTTGCGAATTAATATAAAAATATATTCTTATGATTTTTACTTTGACTTTTTAGCGCCGGATTTTTATTGTTTACCACAGTGGTTTTGTCATATTAGGAATGATGCCTTTATGATTTAGTTGTTAAATGTTGATATTATGTAGATGAATCGTGTTTTATATGTAATCGCATTATGTGCGATATCATTAATCTCAGATTTATTATAGAATTAGGTTGATTTATTTTGCTTTGAAAGTAAGTCATCTTTGCCTAAGACTTACAGATTTTATATTTTTCCGATAATACTGTTATTATTTAGATACTGTCAATCACTTAATAAACAGTCGTCAGCATTCAAATAGAAAATCTAAAAGAACTCGAAAAACCAACTGAAATTATTATCTCAACAACTATTCTACAGTTTTTGTTGTGCTCAGCTAGGGATGTGCGACAGTGCGACGACGTGCCGTAGTATGGGCCAGTTAGATTACGCATTGTCGTGGTAAGTACAATTAGAAACTGTGGAACCCTACGGTTCACTTTGTTATTTGCAAACAATCGTCTGTGACATCTGCACCCCCTCGTGTGTCTATGGGCTTTTGGCTATGCTGTGTCACCGCCCGGTCTAATAAATGGAGCATCTGCTAATTGCGATCATTCACTGTACGACATCTTTTACATTTTATCGCTATGATATATTGACACTTCTGGTAAAGTACTTTTAAGTATTCTGTGATCAAAAAAAAGTGGTAGAGTCATCCCATCTCAATAATGTTAGTAGGTAATAAAAAAATAAAAAAATATTTAGTGAAATGAAACCATAGTTTGATGAAAAAAAAAACATTTTTTTAAACAATATGATTTTACTAAATAAAAAAAGATAAAAATATGTTTATCACTAGTTGATCGATGATAATGAAAATCATAGTTCAATTTAAGTATTATATCTGTACCTATACTACATATTTTTTTCAATTGAAACCGAGTATTACATACCTAATGTCATTCCTTAATCAAACATTGTAGTTTTTTTATTATTTTATAAGAGCTCGTTTCATGTATTGGTCAGATTAAAAAGGAAAACTGTGAAAACACTGTCAAATCAAAACTGTCCAAGACCTTACACAAAAAACTGTCAGTTTATTTCAAGATTAACCTATTTGCAAGTGGTAAAACCTGCCCTATTTTTTTTTATTACTGACCACAATTTGAGGTCAAATCTCCTAATATTACAAATTAAATTGAGTTGCGATAGCCTCAATATCGTGAATGTTATAAAAATAATATTATTCTTATCTAAAATGTGACCGTGAAGATGACCGAAAGTTGATCGTGAATGAATGAAACGGTATTCTGTTAGTATTGATAGATTGAAAATACGTGCGTTCATCTACTTTATTTAAATGTCATTGTGACATTTCAATGAGTTTAAATTGATCGAAAGTGAACTGGCAGAGAGTGATATTAATCGCTTATTGCCATCCAATGAATATCCATCAGAGAATGATTAATACATTAGAATACCTATTTTCATTCAAAATCAATTCGGTCAACTTGCATTATCGGTTGTCAAATAATTACATGAAATGCCCTTCTATTATGTTCAATTACGTCATCATTGTCTGAAGCGAATACAGTTGCTGACTAATGATGAATAATGATTTCTTAAGTTGTTACTTATTGATAAAATGTCACAATTGTTATCGGAAAGCGATAAGAATGGTCGATCTTCGATTGTTTACTAATGAAATATAATGCAAAGAATTTTTATTTTTTGTAACTATCATTCGATAAGGATTTGCTTGTGATGGATGATGAATTTGTTTTTTTTTTATAAATGCATTATTTTTCCTTCTTTTTTGCTGCCTGCAATTGTCATCCACAATGAAACTATCGGTCCTCAAATATAATGTATTTATTATTAGTTTAAAAAATAATTATTAATATTAACATACGGTCCAACTGACAGGAATTATATCGATGGTATGAGATATATTCTTAAAACTTAAATATGTACCAGAGAACTCTATTTTTTAAGGAAACGATCACAAACCGAATTCTTCCCCTCGTTACGGCACAATTATAATAAATACCATGCACAATTCCCGTGAATTGTGAGTCACGTACGCGGTAATATCGCTACATTTGTGATACAATTATAACCCAGCCGAGGAGGCGTTTTTGTGTCGCTTTCGCGAAGGGTGGGCACGCCATCTCCCATTGAGAAATACGTGCTTCCACTAAGAAAAATGTTAGCAGGCATCTTGGAAATTTCAATTGTAACCTTTGTTGTACACCACCTTTCCAATTTGTTCGGCTCGTGTGCCGCCAATGAACGGCCCTAGATATCATCGGCATACCGGCACTGTTGACTCTCTGATTAAATTCTTCCCGGTGACGTATAACACGCTATGCAGCGATCGGAGGGTTATTTGTCGGATCTGCTTTAGTTTTCATTTGTTTTATTACTTCTCTGCTTCTTGAAGAAATATTATGTATTACCATTTTATCTTTTTTCCATTAGACTTTTTTTTATGGTATAAACGGCCATGCCCTTCATACAGTAGCCTTATTTACATAAGGATTGTGAACAAATATTTATCAACCAATACTGCTATTGACGATTCAGGGTCATAGGGATATATAATATTTGACTTAAAATAAGCACCTTGAATTGTTGCTTACATTTTACCAAAAATAGCTGTAAAAAGGTCTTTGAACCTAGGATTTACAACCACAAAAGATCGCAGACAAATAATACTATCCTTGGGAGTACTTATTACAACGGTGTCGTTCGAAGGATAGTTGGTTCTGTGTTGTTGGTCTCTCGGAGCAGTGATTCTTCTTACCCTTTTTAGGGTTGGCAACGGTCGAGTAAACCTTGTAACGTAAGTACATCCTTGTAATTATTGTTACATACGATGTTAAGTATACCTTTTCTCATCAATAATCTACCATCAGTTTCGATTTTGAATAGGATAGTATTACAGTTTGATTCGCATTTCGCAGCAACTTCACTATCTGTCTAGTATAGTGTAGGGTGTGCAAAAAATAAATAAAAACACACGAAAAAAGATTAGTCGACTTTAATCCGTCTAGCCGGTAAAGTGCAACTCGCTGTGACCTTTGTTCCAAACTAGATTTAAAACCGTGTAGTACAGGCTTAATTCGTATGGTTTTGGATTGTAAGTGTGATTATTTGCTTATCATACCTTATTACAGCTTTGTCATTCTGATGATTCAAGAACATTTTTTTATACGTCAATTAAATTCTTGTTTCCACTCGACATCCCTTTTTGATGATTAACAAAATTGCATGGGGTATAGTAATTTCTTGTGGTTTTATGAACGATGCTTGCGACCACAACAAGAGAAGACAATGTGTCATCGCAGATGCTTATTTATGTTGCTTGAGCGACTCGGTACAAAGCAATATACAGGAACTTCATGTTTGTTTCATCTATTTTATTGCTCAAGTATATCTTCTTGTATTGAACTAGTTTATAGATGAGACAAACATTGTCTTTATAGTTCTACTTATCTCTTGAAAGTTTTTTGAGTTAATACAGTTTTATCAAATCGATATCATTTTTTTGCACCAAGCGACCTGACACACCGCACATTCTGATATAACTCTAGCATAACTAATGATAAAACTCACATCAATTGCGTGGCTTAGGAAGAGTTAATAGAGAAACACACAGACTAAAACTTCATATTTACTCACTTTATATTATTTAGGAATAAAGTAATAATAATAAAGACTCTTTATTGCACCAAAATATACATAAAAATACAAAAAATAAAAATAAACATTAACAAAAATACAATAGGCGGCCTTATCGCTAGGCAATTTCTTCCAGGCAACCAGTTAGAAGAAGTCCAGTTAGACACTGAAAACTCACAACTCGCGAGATTAATATGATATTTTTACGCGGGAACACAAACAGACCGTTGGCCTAATGAAATATAGCAACATGTCCCTTCCTCACTTAGGGTTGCCACTTGCCATATTGAGATTAGTCTGATGTATGTAACATTTAATACACAAGCTGAGGAACAGACTCAAATTTAACTTAAATTACTGTCTGAACTTATTAGCAGTAGCATTAGCTACTACTACTAAAAATTTTAATAAGCGTGATCTCTACCTATATTAATAGGTAGAGATCACGCTTATTAAAATTTTCACTTAGGTTCTTAAGACGCTTCGTCGTACTCATAATTCGAGTATAATATGGGCATTATGCATCGTTTGAAAGCCATACATATTTTTTAAATAATCGCACACGCGTAGACGGGACAAGCTCTCATGCGAAAATTTTCGAACGACAGGACGCGTTATGTTTGAGCATACTACGTACTAAACGAGTCCAAGACTAACCACGCGTGGACGCAGGGTTTAAATTACGATGTTTTATTTAGTTTGTAGTGCATATACATAGTACTAAATTTTTTTGTAAACGGGCATTTAAAACTGTCTTTCTACACCGGGCAGTTGCGGGAGCGCTCACACTGCTTAGAAAATTATAAGGCGTCATGATGGCATGGCGCCCCAGAGACCAAGGCCACCTCAGCCTAGGGCGACACTGGGAGAGGAAGGTCGAAAGGTATACTAAAAATTATGTTCTTAATCTTAAGTAATAAGGTTTGTGAATGTTTACAATGTTTGCTTTATTACACCATATTGCAGTTGGCGACCCTAAGGGCGTTTTTCCACTACCGACCGGTCCGATTTTATCGGTCCGGTAATTGCCGGTCCGATGTAGAAATTCATACTTTAGTATACGCGCTTCTCCACTACTCCGGCATCCGGTTTTATGTCTAAAGTATGAACTTCTACATCGGACCGGCAATTACCGGACCGATAAAAATCGGATGCCGGAGTAGTGGAAAAACGCTGTAACCCTACTTGATAAAACTCTGTGCCGGGAGTTTTATTGCGGCTCTCGAACTATAACTTAAGTCGATCGGTAAGTGAAATAATTTACATGGTGGTCCCTTTGACTTTTCGGCGCAGCTACCGCGTTGCCACCATACACAAACCTCGTTTTATGGGTACACATTAGTTTTTAGACATTCTCGTTTAATCTTCATTTAGTCTCATTTTGGCAATTTATTCTACCGGCAAATTAAAGTGTTTTATAAAAAATAAAAATAAAACAGTCTTTCGATTAAAATAAATGGGTCATTCTTTATCGTCATTAATGTTATCTGATTCGCTTATTATTTTTGATTTTGTTTTTTCATCGATTTTGTGGTTTCACATCTTAAATTGCTTTCAAAATTGACCTTCAAACCTTAAAAAAAACACGATAATAATGCGCAAAAATTACAGAAATACATGATATTGTTACGAAAATGAAAACCTTTGCAATAATGAAAAGGGGTAATATTATAAAAAGAATCCCTTGGCCAAAAATGCACATAAAAGCAACAATAGCAATTTATTAACTTCTTTCCCCATAAAAAAATACAAAATTCTCTCCCTACACGAGTATTATGATATTAATTCTCTATTAAATATTTTTCCGCGTTGCTGCGGGCTAATCTACGTACCACAAAAGGGTAATAAAAATTTCTTTATAAAAAATGAAAGAGCTATTCAGAATGTATGCCGGGATCACGTGTCAATCATTCCCCATTTTTTTCCTCGCAATGAAACGTGTTATTCCGTTTAGTTGTGTTATTCATTGGCCCTATCGCAGTTCCCCACTTTTGGGCCCACAATGCTGGGCAAGCACATTGTATATTTTAATCGTACTATTAAAACATGGGCTTGTGTGTGTATGTACGGATTTATTATAATTGCAGATTATTCGTTATTTCATACCTCTATTGTAATTTTATTTATCATCTTTTTTACAAATTCATTTTACAAAAGTTTTTATCGAAATAATATCTCGTACTTAACTGTTTTCTGTATCAAGCAGGTACATAAGTAAGTAATCGAAATAATGGTGCTAATTCTATAGTACATTTAACTAGACTAAACTAATTTTGACAGGACCAAAGGTGTTGTTGTCCTTCCTTGGTTTACAATTAGTGACAAGGATAGCAACACTTCTAGACCTGTCAAAATTAGTTTAGTCTAGATAAATGTACAACAGAATAGGCTATTTGACACTATTAAAAATATGCTACGAAATGTGGTCATCCTATTAGGTAATAACATAAAAAAACATATTTATCTCTGTTATATCCAAAAATGTTTATAGATTTTTCAAAATAAACAAAATAAATCCAAATTATTTTTTAAATTTCTTCAGCCACAAGAACGCTCTGTGATTTGCTATGCCTCGCGTGACGTCACACGCAAGTCAACATTGTTCATCGTTACGACATTTTGTGTGATTTTATCATTTTATCTATTACTATTCGAATCAAATATTACTGGCATACTTACATCAAAGTGATCTTCACACATAAAAACATTTGTATGAGATAAAATGCTGTTTGGGTCTCTTCGAGGTAACACAGAAACAAACAGTTTTTGTGGAGTTTTTATGGAAGTATTTGTACATTGTGGCACAATTACACCATTTATAAACCATTTTTTCTAGTAAAATAACAGAAAAAATATTCTAAACACGCTGAATGTACACTTTGGTACAAGTTTACTTGCCTGTGACGTCACGGCGTCCGCCATTACAGAAAAAGCGTTTTTAGCGCGAATATTGTAATTTAAATTTTAAACCGATATTTTACGGAAAATACTGCAAATTTCGCAGAAATATACATGTGGTGTATTAATCATATACCAACGAATAATTTAAAACAGTTTTTCAAAATCAGTCAAATAGCCTATTAGCACCATTATGTCGTACTTAGCTATTTTTTGTATCAAGTACATAGTAAGTTTATCATGCATAGAATAATTTTAAGTTATTTCTTTAATGCAGTTATGAATGTATCGTTGCACAGACACTGCAAAATCAGTTGCTGCTAATTGTTTAAACAGCTGACGTCCAGCGTCTTTCGTAACGCTGAGCGATTTGGTAAGAAATCTTGATGCTACAGTTTTATATTATAAACGTCATCAGTTCATATGTCCAAATCGGGCTTCTGAGCAATAAAAAATAGTGGCGAGCGGAGCTGCGATAAAACGCTAGTATTATGTTTCACCAATTTACGTTCGCTAGCTCCCAGCTCATGGTGCAGGGCGCGTATTGTGTTACCTTTACACATTCTTTGAAACCTGAACCGCGGGATGGGATTCTTTTGTTGTGACCCGATTTGAATATTACAATAATATGATGGACCCTTGCTTTCGACGTATCAAAAAAAACCGCACCCTTTCTTGTTAGTGATTTTTTTGTTTTTTTACCATACCATTTAAGATTTTACCAAATACATAATACGTATTCGTTATATGTAGAACTAAATATTTTATTTTAGTTATATGGAGAGATGTGCTTTATGTAGTTATATTTTCGTATATATTTGATTCCGTAAAAATGTTGTAAGACGATTGTAAAACAACGCCCGTAAAAGTATCTCCACAAAAATCCACGACCCGGGCGTGATACGAAAGCGTTTACAGAATTCATAAATTTTGGACAACAAAGGAATCGAGAAACCGTTTAAGGCGCATATTCGGATGCGACCGCATTACATTAGTGATATGGTAATGTGATTGTTCGCGATAAATTAAATGGCGGAGTCCCGAGGCGCGTCCGAGCGCAGCGGGGCTTCGCTGACGCCCGCGCACCTCTCGTATGCTCACCACTTCCTGAGGTTATGCACCTCACACTTTTGACAATAATGCTCACACTTTAGTGCATTATTAACGCCAGTCAACCTCTTTGCGTTACCACCATGTGGGAAGATACCTTAAAACGTAATTGGCAATTATATAATATATTCATCATTCAATCATATTCTCTCCTCGCTTCAGAACTATCTCGTATTCTGTCGTTGGTTTAATTGGTACATTGTTGTAGCCTTTTATGAAGCGAAGCTATTCCTCGTCCGTATTGGCATTCTTCACTCTGACTCACCGCATAGTCGCCAGTTTGTAAAAGTGTCACCAGTGTGTCGAACAAATTACAGACATTAGCCATTCGGCGAAGTGAGCCGCGGTGTCGACAAACTTTTTATTGGATAGTTCCCGAGGACGGACCCGACCTCCTCTAAATTGGGTGAGAAATGCTCCGTTTGACGCTCGCTTTGCATATCTGAGCAATAAATCTACTGAAAGTTAGAGTCAGAGATGTCCAGGAGTCTTCGATCGCCACTAAGTGTCAATGCCATAATGGTTCTTAGGGTTCCGTAGTAAACTACAAGAACCCTTATAGTATTGCCATGTCCGTCTGTCTGTCTGTCCGCGATAGCGTCTAAACGCTTAAAGCTAGAAAGCTGTAATTTGATATGTATACGCATATTAATAATGCTAACAAAGTGGTAGAATAAAATTTTGTAACACAAACTTTTTCTAAAAAAACTTTTTTGGGGTGCCTCCCTTACATGTAAAGTGGGAATGGCATTTTTATTTCGCGCCTAGCCCATGTTGTGGTGTATCGTTAGATAGGTCTCTATATCTATACATATAGATGGAAGCTATTAAACAGTAATGTATGATCATCATATCATCATCCCACTGCAGGGTCGGGTCTCCCTTCAATCGAATGGGACTAGAGCGTACTCTGCCACGCTGCTCCAATGCAGATTGGCAGAGGCCGGTGTTTTCAAGCGGGCCGAAGGCCACCGACTTGGCTTAACGACTGTCATCTACCGATAACAGCCGGGACCGACGGCTTAACGTGCCCTCCGAAGCACGGAGAAACTCGAGATAACGAAACCCATCCAAACACTGGCTAAGGTCGACGTCGCTTGACTTGCGTGTTCATATTAGAGTGCGACACACAGCGACGCCATCGAGCCTCATGTATGATCGGTAATGCCATATAAATGAAGTTCAATGTTATTTCTTAATATTTTTCCTGCAAAGAAATTTTTAAATTCAAGTAAATTGTTTTATGGAATGATTCTATAGTAGTAGTGTTTTATATTTTCTCTTTCCGTATTAATGTTGTTTTATAGCGTCTTTTTCAAGCATCCACCACACTTTGTATCCGTTAGTTACACCCATTTCATCCCTCGGAAAGATCTCCTATCGCAGATAATTTGTTGTCCGAATTGCGTCTGAGACCATTTATATAAATTACCGGTTAATTAACTGCTTCGTAGGCTCGGGTCATGACTTTGTGGAAATGGTTGTTACTGTTCAACAGTGAAATGTTTAATGATACGTATTCCCTTAGCTAATCTAAGTAAAATCGTAAAGGCGGCTGTTGTCCGAAGACCTTTGTGCTAAATAGATCTGATAGTCGTCTCGAAAATGTGTGTCTAGTTTGCAAGCAATTTATTTCCCTACCTACCACCTCCGCTGGTAATGAAAAACTATATTGATTTTATAGCGCTGCATAATAGGCATTACTTGTAAATATAGGTACATTTACTTGCATGTAAATAGTTATTGCAAAATGACATTGCTAAAAATATTACTATTACATACATTATTCCATTTAGTTATTTTCTTGGAATAATTTCCAGATACTTGTGTCTGCGTCGTAAAAATTCAAATTAGCGTTGAGTTGAAAAGTGGTAATGTTAACCAGTTACCATAAGCAAAGAAATTGCATCGTGTGCAGTGCGACGGTGGGGCGAAGGCACTTAGCTCTATTGTTTTATGGCGCGATAATGCTGGCGTGCTGAAGCCGCAGTTTACCTACTCTGCAGTCCGATTGTTTTCTCACACCGATCGATTTACAGTTACCTATCGATAGTTGCCATACGGCCGGGACGTGCCTAGAACCCACTCGCATTATTATCTGCGGGGATTTTACTGTTCTCTCAGATCCATCAGATAAAGCACTCCCATTCAGCGTGTAACAATCTTATTTCTGAGATGCAAATAAACGTAAAGAGAAACAAAAATTTTATGACGCTCTCGCTTTGGTTATCGCCAATTTGTGTCAACTGAAGCGTTCGTTTAATATTAATAAAACTGCTAGCCCCTCAACCCTCCGCGTGCTTTTACGGTCGGGTTGATGGCGACTTATTTGAATAAATATTTCCGAGAGCGACCGAGCTTGGCCCTCCTTTAAATTTATTTATTTTGTAATTCTTTCTTTGAAGCATCGAAACATAACCGCGGCGGGCGCTACGCTGGGACGCCCGATAGGGGGCGTATTACTAATGTGGATGACGCGACACTATTACAAGCCATCCTTTATCTAATACAATGTGTCCTTTATTATAAAACCAGAATTAAATGTTCGATCTCTTTCGAAGTTATTTGAGCGCTGCGGGAGTTCATCACTTTTTTTGTACGCAACTGCAAGTAAGTGTTTATTGGTTTAGAGATTATTTTTTGCTCGTCATTTGAATGTGAATAGGATTGACAAGGTTATTTACGATTGAATTTGATTTAAGTTAATGATATAGAATAAATTATTAAAATATAAAATTGAAAACGTACGTTATAATAGGTATTATCTACGAGAATATAAACATATTTTTTGTTTATTCTATTGTACCTAACCTGCAAACATAAAAAGTATAGACGTCCATAAGATGAATGCATAAAAAAATGCTTTGCCGTATTTACTCTACTACAACCTAAAAATTAAATATATAAAACGTGGAACACACTGCTTTCTTTTAACTTCGGATTGAGTAAAAACAACGAACGAGCGCCGCGTAATGTAAAGCGATAACGATCTCGATTCAATCTACATTACGTTTGAGAGTAGCCCAGCTGTATCTCGCTAATGAGTGGAATTTAAATGTCAAGCACCAGGGAATCAGAGTCGTTTAGGCGATGCACGCCGAAGCCCAATTCGTAATTACATGCGGCCGACACCCATGTCACCGCGCGTACGGTAATCGC
Organism: Endotricha flammealis; assembly: GCA_905163395.2. Classification (NCBI taxonomy): domain Eukaryota; kingdom Metazoa; phylum Arthropoda; class Insecta; order Lepidoptera; family Pyralidae; genus Endotricha; species Endotricha flammealis. The sequence goes on along the minus strand of LR990863.1, from coordinate 6,581,974 downwards.
GTCGGACGGCCGGCAAATGATGCGTGCCTCTACACCGTGCCTACTTATGTCGCCCGCGATTAGCGCTCTCCTTATACACTGACTGATCACTTAACATCACTTAATACATCTATAAAAACATCTAAGATGGTATCATTTGCTCCTGATTAAGTGAATAAGTGAGTCTCTACATGTTTTACTCCAGTCTGTCCTAATTTTTTAAATGGAGTGTTCATAGGGTGTAGTGTAAATTGATATCTCTCACTTAGTTTGCTATAGTCATTCATCGTTTAAACTGCTTAAATAAATAAACCTTCAACTTTGACTTTGACTTCTGACCTTACAAAACTGCGTCCAACTTGAGTTGTTGCAGTTCAACTCGAGTTACGTCGATTTTATTCGGGTTAACTCGAGTCGTGTTTGAACCAAATTTGGCACATCTAGTTGGTTGGTTGGTAGTATTGTACGCAGTTTAAAGTATGTGGGGAAAACTGGATGGAAATAGTTAGCCGCTCACTGTCTGCCCAATCAGGCCTTCTGCGGTCAGCGAACTGATCGAATAATCGACTTTATTGCTCTGCTCGCTCGTTAGGCCTCTTTCCAATAATGTATACGATATCGTGTTGTAAAAACGAATTCATATTCCACGCGGGGTAAAGGAGTCGTCATACTGTAAATATTTTATGTTAATACCTTTCGATGGTACACGTATTTCGATCATGAGATCCGATCGTGAGCTCAATTCGTGCGCGAATAAGTCGCGAAACTCCAGCGGACTTGTGTTAGGCTTTTGTGATGAGCCGTTATCGCACCACGCCTAGTATAGTCGCTTGTTTGCTCGCTTAGAATTAAATATATCGATTCTTATAAACGTGAGATTACTAAACGAAATCTAAAAGTCTTCAATTCGTAGGAATAACTTAAAACCGTTTTTTTTCTGCTCTTTGTGATATTATGAAATTTTAAGCATCGTGTTCCAGGTCTATCATGTTCTCGGATTCTAACATTGAAAATGCATTGTATGAACATTCCGTATTATATTTTATTTATTTTGAACATTACAAACTGCACGCACATGTATGTATTCATTATTCTTGAATGAAGCAACTAAAATTATAGATTACTATCAATTCAAGAAGCAAGAGCGGAAGCCTTTTGCGAGTTCGTTCCCCATCATTGTTACAATTTATAGTATGTGTTTCAAGGGCAAGTACCTAAACGTGAAATAAAGATTTCGACGAGTTGGAACCCTTTTTGAAAGATTGAGAGTCAAAAGCGATTGATCGATAATAGTAGAAAAAAAAGACAGGCCTTTGTCCTGCAGGACAGGCTAATATATGTAAAAATTAATGATTTTCATAAAGTGACATAAAATGTATAGTAATAAAAATTATTTGACACTTGATATAACCCTAAAACTTACTTACAATTACAATGCATTTGACATCTGCCTTTATTTTTTCTCATAACAAAAGTACGAATCTTTCAGGTAAGAACTACAACAGACATAGATTGAAAAGGGGTAATAATAGACTCCACAGATTTATCTCGCGAGACCCATCTCTTGTTTGATAAATAGATTTCTTTCTCAACAGTTTTCGAATCAATCTCAGTGTGGTGTGTCCCATTGTTATATGAAATAGCTCTTATTTATTTGTGAAACATGACAGATAATTCGGGCTACCGATAGAGATGTCTTTGTGAGAATAGCCCGTTTGGTTTTTGTAGGGCACAAACACAAGTTATTGTTGTTCTGTGTTTTGGTTATGAAAATTGTTATGACAAATTGGGAGGTCGCCCTTAATCCTTTCGTTTGTGCCATCTGCTTGGCTTACGGGACAGTTATTTCTTATACATCTTTTGGTACGATTGCCTTTTCTACCATAGTTTACAACTTTTAATATGTTATGGGTATTCAAAGTCAAGATTCACGCATCAAAATTGGGTTTAGGTTAGTCAAATCAAATCAAAATATTTTTATTCAAATAGGCATATTACAAACACTTTCGAACTGATGGTGGACGATGACCTATTATAAATGGTATTCATAAATTCATTTTTGTTTAGAAAAATATTAGGAACCTTATTGATTTTGTAACAAATTAAATACAAGAATAAATACTTGTCACATTTGTGTATAAAGTGTTAATCTATTGGAAACAGTTTTCAATGTCTTCACATATGTAATTCATAATGTAAACGTTGAAAATGTTTGCAAAACCTGTTTTCGAAAGGATAAATCTGAACTTTGATAGCCGTTATGAAAGTTTCATTGACCTGGGGCGCTTTCCTTATACGAAAATATACTTTGAAATTCGCAATAGAATGTCATTCGCAGGGGACCGTCGCGGGCAAGTAAAGAGCATTTTATAAATGTGTTTTCAGTAGCGAGACGTAGCCGGTCTGCGGAACGCACGGCGATGCACAAAGTTTAATGGAAAAGAATTGAAAAGTAGCGCGTCTATATGGTAATAGAAATTGCCCGGAAGAAAGGAATATAGTCGACAGAGTGCAAGGCTTTGAGTTATGGTTGTTTGCTTCAGAATCTTTATTGCGTATGCTTCCCCCCGCAGCATCGCCGGGTTCACGATAAACCTGCAATTTTATTTAGATCAGGAAATTTTAGCTATGTAAACCGAACTGATTCGCGTAGTATTTGAATTTGCTTAATGCGTTTGTTTGGTGCTTCGAAATAGGAAACGTGAAACTTTATTTTCCTATTTATGCAATCTTCCCTGCATTAACATTACCTACCAGCAAACCGATTCAGCAAAATAAGTATTTATATCACTAAAATAATTTTATCAGTATTTTCAAGTATGGCTTAGTCTATTCGTGTAATAGAAACTGTTTAAATCATGTTTAAGTATTAAAACCAAGGCAATAGTTTCAAACATGTTGACAAGAAGATTTGGTACGAAACCACTGTCTACACTGTTTTAAATCTGTGTATCAAACCAATATTTTAAACTGTAGCGCAGTTTTTAGAATTCTATGTATTGAATATTTTTCTATGTAATAAAATAATTTAAATATGTAAAATAATAAAATAATTAAGTCCATCGTTGTTAATACAGTGTTTTCTTCAAAAAAATACCGCAACGTCTAAAAAAATCATTTTAATAAAAAATGGGACATAAATATTGCAGTAATGCCATCACTGTCTGGCTCGTTCCCACTGATTATTAGTAAACAAACCTTTGTGGCTTATGTTTAAACAAATATTTGGTGCTCATAAGAGGGCACTTAGCGGTATGTCATTGTGTTCGTGTTGATACATTTGAATGTCTTGGAAATTTGACACTTGCTCGCTTCGAGGGACGTTGTTAAATGAAATTATCCTCTAAATGTACTTAGATAAAGAACCTGCAGTACCATGATGTGTTTCTATGAGCTATATAACATGAAATTATTCAATTAACATTTTTTTTAGGCTTTACTTTTCTCTCACTTTCTATAAAGCTTCTTAAGTATTTTCGCTTTCATAAGATATAATTTTTTGTATTTTAAATTACAAATAATACAGGATTACAACATATTTAAATAGTTAGTATTTAACCCACTCGACCACCGAGTTGTAATTTAAACACACATTCCATGCATAGTGTAATCTTACTACAGTTGTACTTAAATACGTTGTACAGTTGCACCTAGACCGTCTTCCAAATCTATATTTTCGTATCAATCGTGTCTGCTTGAAGTGGACAGCAAGGGGCATCATTTCTTAAAGATTAGATTAGATTAAATTCCAGAACATCTATCTCGAATACAAAAGTATCTGAGATTTGCCTTCCTTAGAATAGAAAATGTTTTATTTGCAATACACAATCAAAATAATACATAAGACATGGATAACTTACAGATTAGTGCATTATCAACAAGGCGGCCGGAAGAAATCTTTTCAATGTTAGATTATTTTAAGTACATCAATCTTAAATTAAAGTACATTAATCAAATGTTATTCGCATTTTAGTTTACGTATATTATAGTTTCCTAAAAAGATAGAATTGGTACGTCTAACAGGCTTTGGACTACGGTTTAAACAGCAAAATGTAGATTTCCAACCACGACACAGACATTCCCTTTCATCCTCTCTCGAGGATCGTTTACTCGTTCATACAAACTGGTTCGCGTGCTGGGACAAGTGTAAATGCTCAAATTAAAACTGTAATTACTAGCTTGTTACTTAATTCAGTTTGCATGTGCGAAACTTGCGTGCAATGTCGAGATTTCAACATTTATACGATACATTGTACATATTGATCGGATTATGCAAGTTTAAACTTTAACTTGTTTGTTTTTGGGTGGTTAATTGATTAAAACCTTAATATTAAATACCAGAATAAGAACGCTATCTACGACTATACAATTTGATATAAATAAAATGATAATGTCATAATAATAAATAAATATCATCATATCAACCCATAATCATCCTACTGCAGGGGTATATATACGGGTCTGTCTTCAATAGAAGGGGATTGGACCGTACTCTGCTACGCTGCACCAATGCGGATGTGCGTTGGACAGTGTATTCTCGCCTGATGGCCAACGACTTGGCTTAACTGTCATCCATCGACAACAGCCGGGACTGATAGCTTAACGTGCCCTCCAAAGCACGAATATCAGAGTCCATTAAAAAAAAGCCTGAAATCGTGGTTCTAATTATTTATGAAATATGATCAGGTATCGTGCGTGAATTCTCTAGGACAGCAGTTTTTGTTATAAGTTATCCATATCCATTTTTCCATATCCATACTTCTATACTTCCATACTAGTCCATACTAATATTATAAATGTGAAAGTGTGTTTGTTTGTTTGTCCTCCCTTCACGTCGAAAGTAATGAACGGATTGATATGAATTTTTTATTGGGGATAGTTTAAGGTCTGGAGAGTGACATAGGCTACTTTTTGCCCACGGGATAAAGAGATTCCCATGGGAAAAATTATTGACTTTTCCCCTTGACTACGCGGGCGGAGCCGCGAGTAACAACTAGTAGGTTAACATTAAGATAAGTAGAAGCTACATACAATATCCCATCTATAAAGATAGACTGTAATATTTATTTTATGCAGAATAAGTTTTGTATATCTCTACTTAAAAAACAGTGTATGTCTTTTTGTATATGTAGGTATATTCGTACTAATAAAACAGTGATATTATTACTTTAACAATCGTAATATTTACCTTAAAAAGCTACGGCAATAAAAGTTATACACTTAAGTATCAATAAATGGATGATCGAAATGCCGTTTGAACATGAAACCTAGTTGGTTACACGATTATTTTATTAGCATTCACCGTTATTCCCGGATCGCTTCTAATTGTGACTTGTTTATAAGATTCGTAGATATAATGTAAATAGATACAGCAATCGATGAGTTGCAGAAACACATTTTACAGATAATTACACATTAAAACTGATGAGGTGTTAAGTTTTACAGACCAAAACTGTTATTAAAGCTAATGACATATTAAACTATGTTTGTCACTGTCAAGCTAAAGAAGAAAAAGATAGACCTTGGGACATAATGAGGAGTTAAAATTAAAATGCCATTCAGAAACTGGCTGTCTGTTTTTAGCAGCGTTCGAGGTAGCTTATTCCAGATGCTATACCATTCGCACTCCATAAAATTATGCGTTCTGTTATCGATTGAAAGAAAGATTAGAGTGTTGAGAGAAAATTACTTCTTTTAATGAAATTTTGAATGACATTATATTAGTGTCATCTATTTATAAATATGTCTCCAAGCAATGTCCCCATCTGTTCAATATTCATGTCCAGATTATGCCATCTAATTGCCACTTATAAATCTCAACACGCCGATGACATCTTAATTGGTAACGTAACAAATTACCATCTATAGAAAAATGTTTAGCGCTATGTTGATTGCACTTATCAAATACATTAAGCAGTCAAGTTTGTTGTGTGAGTAAGTGTACACATAGCGCATAATTTAATCTATGATAAGTTGCACGAGTCTAAGCAGCGATTCACTCGAACCACATTTTAAGGAAAGTGGAGTGTAGATGTAGAGAGAGGAACTCTATACCGTTGTTGCGTTAAAATAGATGAACAGTCAGTTTTAAGCAACGGCAACTAGCCAAAATTTGGATGACTTTGGCTTAAAAATGATTTTACAATGCATTTTTTTGTTTTCAAACCTTTAAGCACAGCCCGGACAATCCATACAACGCGCGTGAAATAATCACCTATTACTACTACAGAGGTCGGCCAATGTCGTCTGTACACGCGCACACGTTGCGTAAACACATTCGTTCACTAAACGCACACCTTTGCGACTGAGGGCTCCTCGAGGGCTCCTCGGGTGCGGCAGGGGTGCGGTAGCTCGGTCCGGTGCGGGGCGGAGAGTGTCCATTCTACCTCGGGTTATTACTTATTCTATGCTTTAGGTGAATTCCTCACGCGGAAAATAATGTAAATGTTATGATAAATTTACTATCTACTCAAGTTGGTTTATCGCTCATGATAATAATATACCTACGTGCCAATAATTTCAATAAACATAAAGTTTAAATATGTTTGTTTTCTGCTGAGCACTGTTTTATTTAATACACCATATACAAAGCCTGATCTGAATATTGCCCACAAACACATAATCTGATTTCAATTTATTTATTACAGAACTTAATCAAATTTTATTGGTTCGACACTACGCATTAACTGTTATAGCTTCGGTTATTACTTAGGAAATAAATGTTCTAACATTACTGCCGTTTTATCTGGTTCACTTAATACGGTTTAAAGAGCTTCTTCAAAATTTATAGTCTTCAAATATCGTTTTCTTTTAATTGGTCTATGCAAATTAATGTCATGTTTCGTAGATATTGTCGGATTTTTAGTTTATTTTTCAATAAATCGTAATAAAGGGTGACTCTATACTCTATAGTTATGTACAGTAAGTTAAAAGTTATTATTAGACATCAATTTCATACATTTAGCATGGCTAGAATCACACTTTGTAGTTATGGCGCGTCAACACACTTTACATTATGTAATTACATACCTATCTCTTCTGTTTTTTTTATAACCTCTTGGTATTTTGCATTTTTCATTGTCTATTTATTCTTAATTTATATATATGATAGAAATAAAGTCAAGTTTAGATTTATTACACGGAATTTGTTTAGCTGAACATGTAACCGCCTCTATCCGGCCAGTTCATTGCCGCTCGTAAATCCGGTATGTTTGTCGCGGCGATCGTAATTATGAATAATTTTGTTATTTTACGATCCCCGACAACCGCATCGTGTCTCAATATTTAGACATTATGCACATAATAGGTATGCTGCTGTGATTTTTTTCATAATAATATAAGTTAGCAATAAAATAGACCCCCCACCTAATATTAAGTGGTCGCTATTGACCATAAAATTAAGTAATCATTGGTCACTGTGTACTATTGTTATTAGAACTATTCTTTTTTACATTCGTTTTATAGTTTTACAATGACTGTGCATTATCTAAAATTCTTAAATTTAAATTTGCTTTTAACGTAGGTATTCTTTGCTTAAAGTTGACTGCTATTAGGAACTTAATCAGTAGAGCCTTAATAGGATTCTAATTTAAACACCGTTTAATATAGTTAAAATAGTAAACACATCAACCCCATTCCTGGCCGCCTAGTTACTGCAATAACAAAGTAAATGCGCAGAATAATATTACACTTAACAAACATTAATGAGGAGTGCGTGGGTTATCATGGAATTCCTGACAATGTCATATCTGTGTTGTTTTTACTTAATCTTGTAATATCACGATAAATTTATAGGCTCATGCAGGCGGGCGCGGCGTGTGGGGCAGTGTGTTCGTTTACGAGCCATCATACCATCTCTATGTATTCGACAGGGCACCGTTTAAGACTATAAATTAACACCTGATATCGGTCGTTTTATTCGACACGTATTCGTTATGACTTATTCATGGCTGTAAAATCATCGTAGAATCATTTTGACGCGTCTTTTCCTCTGTATCGCTTATTCGCCGATGGAATTATGACGTACGTATAGGCTCGTTAAAATAAAATATAGACATAAGTGAACCTCAGTGGCCACCTCCCAACGTATTTTTACATGTATCGATTAATACTTGATTACTGATTCTTATCTATAAATTTTTATATATTTTTTTAAAGTAGTTTCATCACATTTTACAAGATTATAATAACGTATTAATTTGCAAAATATTAAATAGCGGAATCTATAATTTGATTTTCTATACGGTTATATCGTTTATGACAATGTTTAACGATTGATAAATAGTTTATTGGAAAATTAGCCAAATTCAATATTTGAAATATGGATATTGGTATACATTATATGTAGGTATACGATATTGATCCTTTGCTAAATTTTGTTATATACGACCAGGTACATGGTTGGAAATTATGTAAATTGGTGTTCTAGAGGTCGATAGCCTTTACGTTGATTTAACCAAGTGCCGAGATGACCGTTAACGAAATGATTCATTACCAGCACTAGAATAAACTTAGGGGATATTTGTTCAAATTTTCTCACGTTACGTTGCTCATATCGCGTGGTTAGTTTGAGTTTTGACACCTCCGAGAAACTCTGTTGACCCCTCAACACAGCTCGTTTCGCGGTCGCCAACAATGTTTGCCCAATCGCCAACTTCTCGGATGATCGCACTTGACATGGTCACCAGTGACCCACAATACATTTCTCTGTTCATTTACAAAACAAATATTTAAAGCGAAATTACTTAAAAAGGCTTTTTACATAGCGGAATTTCGAGAGTATCGGTACTTTTATTTATAGAATACATGATGTTAGTGAAATCTACTATTTTTAATAAGAAATATTTTGAATTTATCGTAAAACGTAGCATAAAATCACTGTAAAGTTATCTACTACTGTCGATACGCACCCATTTATTTTGTGACACCTACTTTTCCACTCGCCCAAGTACGCGGAAATGGAAAAGTGAGGTACATTCGTTTTTATGTTAAATTGTACTCTATTTACTTTTACTGCATTTCCATTTTAGTGGGTCATAAAAGCAACCCTTTGATTTTAACGTAGATATAAAAGGAATCTTGGAAGTTTCTCACACTGTGACCCGTCTCATTAAAAGGTGTTACGTTTGGAGGGTTCAGTTCAGCTGCCGTGTTATCGCTACTATAAACCGGCGAGATCTTCGTCGATATGATAAGTGTAATCCAATACTGTTCTATGTGCTTCATCTCGTATTAGCAGTTTAATAGTGTCTTTAGAAAAGTTATCATAGTTACATTCTAGAGGATTCAGAGTTGAATTAAAACAGGATACTTCTAGTAATTTCATCGTTTGTTCATATACAAATAGTCCCTTAGGTTGTTTATTCATGAGCTAGACATCGCTATACCCCTCTCTTTTCTTATTGAATAACATTATAAGTACCATTATTCTAAACACATTTGATTAAAATACTTTGTTTACTATCCTGCTCTCCAATAAGGTCTATTTGTTTCGAGGTAAGTTCTCCGATACTGACAGTCACGGAATACAATTTTGCTTACACGGGTGTTTCTGATAGTCAACCCACTCGTAGGTACTAGACTGACGCCCACGGCGGTGTGACGGCGGTGTCACGTACCCAGAGTGAAAATTCGCCCCGTCGAGGAAGTCTCTACTCGTTAGCAGTGAGCAGTGATGGATCTACGTTGGCCCGTTAAAACTCCACCTCGGGGTATGACGCACGAATCGATTAACTTTGACAGTATACACTCCGATTGCCGAGTGAAAGGTTCTCGAGTAATTACTTCGGATAATACCTCAAGACCCACATGACACAACCATAATGAATTCTGTCCGAACTGTCGTTACACAAACACCAGGAAGAATTAGCAGCGTATGATTTTAATTACGAATTCGTATTCCTAATACGTCTTTCCGAGCGATAATTCGGATACTTTTGATTTTTAACTGATGGCTTTTATAATAAGCCCGGTATGCCACACTTTAAACGTGGGAAGAGAAATTATATTATGTAACCTTTAGGTTTCAACTGCTATCGATCGTGAGTAATTAAAATTCTGAATTTTTATGGAATAATTTAGCAATAAGACGCTAAGCAGAGCATTTCTATATTGGCGTTACAGTCTTGTTACTAATTTGTGACAAAATATAATGTTGTCACATTATTCCGTTATTTAAATACTGTTGTTGATTATCTTAAATATCGAAGAAATCTAGTTAATAATATAAAAAATAAGAGTGTTAATCGGTATATAATGAAGTGAAATACATAAATAGTCAATTAGTAAGGCACGCGTTCCTCTTGTGTTTAAGATACCATACACATTAATTAACATCGAATGTTATACTTTGCATTTTTCCGTATAATTTTCTAATCATAATAAACTCCATGACAAATTGCATTAAGATATTGACGATTGAAATTTGAGAACAAATTAAAACGAAGCAAACACATAATATGAAACCCAAATGAGGTGGTGTCAGCACCGTTTAAGTGTCTTTACATGTCAGACATTTACAAAACCAACCTGGGAAAGGAACAGAGCATATTGTTTCGAATTTATGATCATGTTCTTTGGACAGCGATGTCACACCGATACGATGATTTCTATTTTTATTCATATAAATATTTTTTCCACCTAACTAGGTGTTATCATTTGCATAATATATTTATTACAAATAGAGTATACTTAAGAAGCAAGTTATGAGAATTTTATATCCATCCATCTCCTATTTATTCATTGATAGTCATTAACAATAACAATTATCTTAACAGCGCGAATGGAAAGGTGTTTGCGTCTTAATCAGCGTTAACGTTGTTCCAATCTAGTTCCCTCGGTGTATTATCGATTGTCGCACAGCGGGGCGTACGACAAAAGAATTTCATTTTAAATAAATCGCGCGAGACCGCGTCGCGGCGAGAAATTAGGCTCTGTATCCCCCGCCGCGAAAACTCATCGTAAATAAGTGTCGCGGTTGGCTCCGAGCTTCGTTGCGCCGACGACGCTTAAAAACACATTCTTGTTATACACTCGTTTAAGGATTTAATTACTTGCATCTCTGATGGGGTTTAGTCTTCCCCCCTCACCTCGCCCTGGTCCTGGCCATCCACTACCCTCACGTGATCGTAAATCCTCAGTTCGTTAATGATTCGAACGTTGTTTCGCGATGAATTACCGCTTAGTCTTGTTGACTTTTTGCGCAAAATATTCTTTCCGATTTTTAGTGAGCGTGGGTTTAGCATAATGGACTGTAACTCTTTAAGTGGTTTTTCGAGTTCATCGCGATTTATGTTTCAATAAGATGAAACATTGTATTTAATATCGCCTCTTATCTTCTACGCATCATATAAAATGCATCACTTGATGCTGCTATCAATTTGTACAGACAAGCGACACGTTCTCCTTATAATAGGAGCAGTTTAGCTTTGTATTTTATCACAAGGTTCTCTCCTGTTTCACCGGATATTCTGATTTTTTATTTCAATATATTATCATAGTTAAAAGCTGCCGACAGTGGTTACTATCAGTTGGCTCTCAATCAAAAAGGCGGTACTGTCACACCTCACATTTGCTCTGACACTTTTCTAACTAATTCAGTTTTGCTATTAAGTTACAATGAATGGATTTGTTCGCCTACTGCTGACAAATGGAGCCGATAGTGGAAGCCAGCCTTTTCTTTGCGCCCCGAGTATCGGTATCGTCTTTTTCAATTTGCCTCGCGCGGTGTCGAGTGTCGCGAACAAGTGAACATCGGGCTTCGGTATCCGGCTTCGATTGCCTTCTACTAGGAGTCTCTTGAAGCAAGAATCGAGTCTTCACACAATACAGTCGGTGTGCCGTTTGTAAACGCGATACTTCCGTCTGAGAGTAAAACCTCGCATGTGATTGCGGCCGCTTTACTTTAATCAAATGGCTACGACAAAGGATTGAAAAGACCGCTCTTCGATTTCGTACAAGCGATCGGTATTGGCTGTGGAATTCCTTTTACGGAGCGGCGGAATTTTTTAGTCATGCCTCTGTGAAATAAGAATATAAGTTAAATAGGTAGGTATGCAAAAAATATTTCTAGTGCCGTGAAAATCTTCAATAGGTAAAAAGAGATGAAAAGATCCGTAGTTAGTTTATGAAAACTTAATAATTTAAATTTATTACATTCCTAAACAATTACAGCAATAATTTGTACCTTACTAAAAATTCAAAATTCAAAAAACTAAACTAAATATTATAAGTGGCTGTTTGGATGGAACTACTAGCTGTTTAGCCTAAACTAATTAGTTGAGGCAGAATATGACAGCGACATTTAAATAAATACTGAACTCTAGTTATCATTAAGCTTTCCACTGTCTGCCAGTAATTGCTTTGTATTCTTTGAATTTAATCACTCTGGTCTTGTTTACCCTTCGGGCAAATTATGATCTCTATAACATTTGTTTGTATTTCTATCTGACATCTAAATGATTAATATCAAAGTCATTTTTGATTACATAATAGCGAGACTAAATGGATTGTTATCATTTTCTTTCATTAAATGATTCCGTTTTAACTTTTAACCATTTAAAGTAATAAGTAGATAATTTTGGAAATTATGAACAATTTCATAGTAATAGCACCATTATAAAATATGTTGATTCCGTTTAATATTCTATATCACCTCTCCTGTCCTTTCTCTATACATCATTTCATAAAATTCAATGTTCATCAAAATATTTTAATTTTTATGTTAAACTAGCTGTTATCCGCGGCTCCGCCTGCGTGGTCAAGCGAAAATGCCAATAAGTTCGTTCCCGTGGGAATTTAAAAAAAAACCCCTATTTTATCCTTGTCAACATCATAAAGGGAATCTCTATAATAAAAAATATCAGCTTTCTAGGTTGAGCGCTCCCGATAATACACGTGTAGTCTTATTACTTCGAATCCTGTGGGAATTTTAAAAAACCCCGTCTTTGTCCTTGTCTACTTTATAAAGGAAACCTCAATACAAAATCCTAGTGTTCTAGGTTGAGCGCTCACAATAATACACGTGCAGTCCTATTTGTCCCGTTCCCGTGGGAATTAAAGTGGTTTGAGCTGTGCGTCGATATGTCAGTCAGTTATTCAGTCAGCTTCTCGTTTTATATATACCTAGTCTTGCCATAAATATTGTAAAAGAGTTTTTTATTTATTTTTCAATTGCAAATAACATTTACTACTTTTACAATGTGTTAGTTTAATACATAAATATAAAACAATTTAAAATATAAAACGTTTATTCGAAGTGGTCTCCATTAGCTGCAATACAGTCCTTTAAACGTTGAGGCCAGTTATCAATAGAAACACGCACTCTTTCCATGGGAAAATTCTTCACTGCCAATCGTATGGATTGTTTTAGGGACTCCAAATTATTATGACGTTTAGAGCAAGCCGTACTCTCTAAAACGCACCATAAATCATAATCCAGCGGATTAAGATCGGGACTAGACGACGACGGCCAGTCTTCAGCTTTGATTAAGTCGGAAACGTTCGATTCCAACCAAGACTGCGTGGACCGAGCTTTGTGACCCGGCGCCGAGTCTTGCTGGAAAGACCATTCTTGGTTATTGAACATGGTGTTGTTAAAGGGCTTAACTACCTTCTTCTGATACACTTGTGCCGATGTTTTGATACCTTTTTCACAAAAGTATGGCTCAGTCACTCCTTCATATGCTAACACCCCACCAAACCATCACTGAAGTCGGGTAATGCCCACGTTGCACCCTGTCGACTAATTGGGAAGCTTCCTTAGAGCTTTGAGCGTAAATACGGTCATTTTGTTTGTTAAAATGTTGCTCAGTTGTAAAAAAAATCTAATCCGTAAACAAAATTTTTCTGTGACCTCTCTTTGCGTACCGCTTCAGTAGTTTTTTCGATTTTACCACCATATTCTTTTTTAAATTATCAGTTACGAAATGACCAGTACGTCTCTTATAGGCTGCAAGTCGTAAGTCATCTTTTAAAATACACGACATGGTTCTAGGTGCTATCTTCATCTCCCGAGATAAAATCTTTTGCTCTCGGACAGGATTTTTTCGAATTCTTTCCCTTACTGCTTCGACTACCTTTTTCGTACGAACACTACGTGGACGGCCAGATCTTTTTCTGTCACAAACAGAGGAGCTCTCATTGTACGTACCTATTAATAGCCCGGTACACAAACATTTTACTAATACCAAGCGTATGGAGAGTTTTAAAAATTGCACTTGGCTCCATACCTACTTTGTGTAATGCAATCGCAGCGATTCGGTTCTCTTTATCACCCCACTCTATTTTAGTATCGAAAAATATTGTACAATATATTGGCGCCAAAATAAGAAAAGACAATGAAAAATCATATAAAAATGACAGATTCCAAATTCAAATGTAATATTTTGTTTATTTTTAGTTGTATCAGTATTTATGGCCAGACTAAGTATAGACTAGCTTCAGCCCACGGCTTCGCCCGCGTGGCCTACTCACAATTAGCATATTTTTCTTCAAAAACTAATTCCGGTCCCGTCTGGTTCGGTTCGTTCCGGTCCGGCACGGCCCGATACGGTACGGTTCCATCCGGTCCGATCAGGTCCGATCCGGTCCGGTCGTTTCGGTCCGGTCCGGTCGGTCCGGTCCTTATAAGAACCTACATGCCAAATTTGGAATCTCTAGACCCAGCGGTTTGGGCTGTGGTCCCCCTCGCAACTTCGTTTGCGTATATCTCGCATTCCCGTGGGAATTTTGAAAAATCCTTTCTAAGTACATGCCTAGACGTCGTAAGGAATCTACATGCTAAATTTGGAATCTTTAGACCCGGTTTGGGCTGTGCGTTGATATATCCTCGCAACTTCGTTAGCGCATATCTCGCTTTCCCGTAGGAGTTTTTAAAAATCCTTTCTTAGTACACCCCTAGACGTCGTAAGGAACCTACAGTTCAAATTTGGAATATCTAGACCCAGCGGTTGGGGCTGTGCGTTGATATATAGTTAAGTCAGTCAGTCAGTCAGGACTTTGAATTTTATATATATAGATTTAGACTCGTACTCTCGCGTACTCTTGCGTACTGTGGCTTACTCTGGCGTACTCTTGAGTACTGTGGCGTACTCATGCGTATTCTTGCGTACTGTGGCGTACTCTTGCGTACTCTGACGTACTCTTGCGTACTCTAGCTTACTCTTGCGTACTGTGGCGTATTCATGCGTACTTTGGCGCCTGCAATAATACACGACACGCACAATCCTATTACTCCTGTTCCCGTGAGAATTCTATAAAACCTCATCTTTATCCTTGTCAACATCGTAAAGAGAACCTCTATACAAAATTTCAGCTTTCTATGTCGAGCGCCTGCGATAATAGACTTACAGTCCTATTACTCCCTTTCCCGTGAGAATTCTTTAAAACCCCATCTTTATCCTTGTCAACATCATAAAGAGAACCTCTGTACAGAATTTCAGCTTTCTTGGTTGAGCGCCTGCGATAATACACTTTACAGTCCTATTACTCCCTTTCCCGTGGGAATTTCAAAAAACCCATCTTTATCCTTGGGAGGAAATCCTTGAAAGGAAAAAAGGAAGGGAACCTCTATACAAAATTTCAGCTTCCTAGGTTGAGCGTCCCGGGTAATACATGTGCAGTGCCATTATTCCCGTTCCCATGGGAATTTCGCAAAATAACGAAAGGAACCTCCATGAAACATTGGAAACTTCTAGCACTTGCACTTTCAAAACACGTAATGATTCAGTGATTTCACGTTCAGTCCCATTATTCCCGTTCCTGTGGGAATTTCTAGATAAAAATACCCTATGTGTTACTCCAGATTAAATTCTACTCGTGTACCAAATTTCATTACAACCCCTTCAGTAGTCAGTGATTTACACGTTCAGTCTCATTATTCCCGTTCCTGTGGGAATTTTGGGATAAAAATACCCTATGTGTTACTCCAGATTAAATTCTACTCGTGAACCAAATTTCATTATAATCCCTTCAGTAGTCAGTGATTTACACGTTCAGTCCCGTTATTCCCGTTCCCGTAGGAATTTTGGAAAGAAACATACACTAAATGTTAAGTTGAGCAAATCGCTACATATTAGTGAAAACCGCATCCAAATCGGTTCAGCCGTTTCTGAGATTAGCGTGTGCAAACATACATACAAACAGACTGACAATATTTTTCGAAATTCTTGTTCTATTGCTTATTCTTCATCGCCCTAAACAATGTTTTTGGAAATATATTCAATGTACAGACAAACTTTTTTCACAATTTTATTATATTAATATAAAAAAATATAATAATATAATTAATATAAAAATATAAATAATAAATATAATATAATATTAATATTCGGCGGGAGTTCGGCTCAATACCGGTTTTAATGCCGAGTAAAGTTAAACTTTGACTATAATAATATTAATATTTTCGGCTTCGGCTCAATACCGGCTTTAATGCCGAGTAAAGTTAAACTTTGATAATATAATATAAATATAATATATTAATATATTATAGATAGATAGATAGATAAGAACATTTCATACATTCTATTAATTACATTATATTATAAATAATAAATAGAATGTATGAGTTTAAATTTATCTAGTAATACTAAAACATCACAATTTTATAAGAAAGATAATGATGATAAGCGTGATTATGATTATTTTATCGTCAATTCGATAATAATAAAATTATAATAGACTAAATAATGTCATGATAAGTCATTTCGGGACTGTCTTCGTTAATAGTCAGACATATTACAAAGTGAATAAAATGGCTTTTATGAATAAGGTAGTGTTAGTAACGGGTGCAGGTTCTGGAATAGGAGAAGCAATAGCCAAACATTTTGCAAAACTTTCAGCAAGATTGTCGCTGGTGGATATAAATAAAGAAAATTTGAAGAAAACTGTGGAGGCTTGCGAAAAATTATGTCGCACAAGAGTATTTACAACAGTAGCTGATTTAACAAACGATGATGCTGTGAAAAATTTGGTGGCAAGAACAGCAAAAGAGTATGGAAAAATCGATGTTGTAATAAATTGCGCTGGCATTTATGGTAAAAAATCCATTTTGGACGATAATCTAATTGAAGAGTACGACAAAATCATGTCAGTTAATATAAGATCTGTTGTGGCTCTAACCAATGCTGTATCCGCAGAAGTGATTAAAACTAAAGGTAGCATCATAAATATTTCGAGTACTGGTTCAACTCGACCTAGCGCTAGCTTAGCGTATAATATTTCTAAAGCTTCACTTACCCATTTTACAAGGTGCGTTGCTTTAGATTTGGCGGCGTCTGGAGTTCGAGTAAATTTAATTACTCCTGGTGTAGTGAAAAGCAATATCTTCGTGAACGCTGGACTCAGAGAAGACGAGGCACAAAATATTTGGAATAAAGCACCAGCTCTGTCTCCGCTAAACCGACTTTGTAGAACTGAAGATATCACAGAACTAGCAGCATTTTTAGCAAGTGACAAAGCTATCGGTATAACAGGCACTGATTACAAAGTAGACTCTGGAATATCTTTGACGAGCGTTCCTACAATTCCTGTTGCATAAATCAATGGATGAGTTTTCACATGAGAATAAATTTTATTTTGAGAAGTGTGAAGTGTGTTTCAATTCTCTATTAAGTATAGTTTCATGTAACATAACAAAAGTTTATTTTAAAATTATTCATTCTCCTGGTGGTTATTGAACAAAAAAGACATCTGGCTCACCCCTGCTGGTTATGGGATTTTTATGGTGCGTGAAATCCTGCTTTGAATTGTAGAATTTGAACACAATATGTTTTTTAAAAGCTGCTGTTTTAAGTAATTCTATCAGATATTTGCTTCCTTTATTTTAATTTTCAGAAAATATGTTATCAGGCAAACGCTATTTTAGCTACATTTGTATAGAAATTCTGAAAAAATAATCCTAAAGTTTTTGTTAATCGAGTAGCTATAAGTTTGAAAATTGCATGCAATGTCATTGCCTATTATCGTTTATTGTTGTCCAAAGAAAATAAATTATGGCAATTTAAATTTTCTGTATGAACGGCATCAATTTCATTATCTTAGATAGTTTATTGTACTGTTTAGAACTTGTTATCCTTATCAACGCCTTGAATACATATAACCAAGATTATTATCAAGATTTATGTAACATAAATTGTTCAAAGTACTTCATTTAGATATTTCCTTTCGATATGGGGCGGTATTAAAGTTTCTCCCATTGTTTACATTAAGACAAGCTTGTAACAATTATAGCTGTAACCCATCTGATGTCTAATTTAAATGGGAAATAGATTAATCAAACGATACTAACTTTCTCTCCCCAGTAATAAAATATTTAACAATAGCTCGTGTTTTACAACGGCATCCTCTTTTTGGGTTGGGCATTGGAATTAAACTAGTTTGTATTTCACCAGTTTTGGGATCTTATCTGGACGATCGGTATCTCAACCCTTTAATGTATGCGTCACCGGTTCCAAATGTTCCCTGTCCGTGTCTACACAAGTAGTGGGTATGTAAAGTTGCACACATGTTCTGCTTCATGTAGTGTAGCCAACTATAGCGAACTTCGTTTCAACCGAGAGCATCGAAGCAATAAAGTAAGCAGTTATACAAGTGAGTGGTCCCAGAACGAATGCGCGGGTTAGCCCGATATTCTTATTTTATGACTGCGAAAAATCTCTTAAAGAATATTTTCTGAGATTCTCTGATAGAAACATTTGCATTTTGAAATAAAGTCCACTTTTATGTGAAATAATTTTATTTCTGGCGACCTGAATAATCTAACTAAAAGTTAGTTATTTTAAATATTACCGTAATACAAGGCTTTGCATATATTATTACAGTAAGTACCTTATTAAGATACCAGCACATATTGTCAGCTTGAAGCGGATTGATCTCGTAGACGTCGGTTGTCAAAAGTTCCCATCGTCATTAGCGCAGTTGATTCGTTGTATTCAGTCCGGCGGAGAATGCCTGGCCAGCAACAATGCCTCCATATTATGTTGTCGCGGGACTCGGCGCGTTCCAATTAAGAGAGATTTATTCATCCCCTTGCCGTCATGCGACTTCTCAGCAGACATTATCAAAGATTTAACTCGGCAGGACAATTGTTCCCCAATTTTCTAAACACCTTGACAATGCTCTCGTAATTTGTTCCATCCTCTTGGCTGTTTGATTGTTTGCTCTGGGAAAACACGTAGCGTCATCGCGCAGCGCTAGGGTTGTCGCTTTGTATAACAGTTTCCATTCGATATTCATTTACCGAGTTTCTTTGTAATCACTCCCTACTCCTATGGAGTGGGAATTTAAATTATGTTTCCATTAATATTAATGCGAACCGAAATGTTTCACTAGGTGTAAACAATTGTTCTAATTCATTATTGTTAGCTCGCTCTCGGAAACTCACTTAAGTTGATTTCCTATTAATTCGTTGATAAATTTTGAAGCAGACAATGTTTGTTATTTTGATAAGTTGCCTCAGTCGCACTGTACACGCTTACTAATATTATTAATGACATTACTGTTTATGTTTCCTAAAAATTACAAAGAAATATAAATTCTGAAGTAATTTTGTAAAGGTTTGGTAAAGCAGACCTTACTTATAGATTTTTGTAAAAAAAAATCTATGCTTATTTTATTTACACAGCCTTTCATTTTCATTATTAGGCCCTATTCTTCATTTCATTAATAACTGGTTAGTTAATTGGGCTACTGGGGACCGCTTCCTTTGTTATACATGAACCACACCCCGCATTTATCTAAGCAGTAGCTTATTTTAAATGATAAACGAGCTCCCAATCGATTTGAATAACAAGTAGGCAGATGCTCTTAATCCTTTTGATTTCATTAAACGCATGCGCCCCTCGGCCCTGTCGGAAATATCACTCGAGTATAGGTAGGCTGGATGCAACGCATTTTATCATAGTGAGGTTCTTTACATTATATAATTTAATAAAAAAAGAGATCCTTAATCTTTAGAATTTCAATTAGTATTATTGTGGGAATATTCCCACATTACATATAATGTATTATTTACTCGAATTGCCGATTGTTTTATATTGTGCCACATTTCTTCATTACTTCAGTATTAAAGTAATATTTCATTTGTCATCCGTGACTTTCTTGCGATCTATTTTTCAAGACAACAATATCGTGAAATCACAGCTATTATTTCCCTTTTTTTTCCAAGAAGATTCTAATGAATTCCCCGCGGATGTTATTCTGAGTTGTTACCAATTGCATCGTCATTTGTTTGATCGTTTCGTTAAGGAGAGGCCAAGTGAAAAAAACCGTCAACATTAATCACGTCGATTCTGAAACACAATTTTCGAGTCGAAAAAATTTACATAAATAATTTATACCCGAGAGAGGCTGCGCGGTCGGCGTTCTCTAATCCGTCCGGGAACTTGTCGCTGTCTTGTTGTGAAGCCATATTGCTCCCGATCATTCAATGCGAGACTTTCTCTATTGTTTTTGCTGTCATTCGATCAATCATTACTAACGTGTGTATTTAAATGTGCTGTTTATTTCTTATCATCGATTTGTGTTTGCAGCGTGCAATTGTATTCGAATATGTAATTTGGCTTCACTCGGTTGTATACATCGTCGGATTTGGTAGTTCTCAGCGGGTTGCCGCGAGGGTGTTGGCTGGCGGTCCGTTCATCTCCATAAGAAGTGAGTGTGTGATGGCTCCGCTTGATGGAGCATTATTTTAGGTATGTGACTGTGATCGATTCGATCGAATCTTTCTTCGGACAGCGCGAGTTTTTACCAATGCGGACGTTATCTTCCGATGTAGGAATATTTCAATGAAGATGATGTAGTGTTTGCGGTTTACACGCGTGTTGTTATGATGTATGTTCGACGTGGTGACCTCTTTGGTGCGTTTCAGATTTATTTATCTTCGCGGTAACCGCTGTCAGGTGGCTATTTTTTTTTTTTTTTTTACAAAATACATGTTTTGTGTTTTCGAGTGAGGATTCAGTCCAAATCCAATTAGTCATAAAGGTAAACATTTACATCATTAAACGACTTCTTCTGGCTGAAATGATGATGATGAAGTATTAAGAGCAGCTCCTTTACATCAGCTACCAGAAGATTTGGGACATGTTTTACATCATGATAGGGATAAAGGGAAGCACTTCCAGCTCTCTGATATGTGAGAAATAATAAGTAAAATATTGTAAAGTATGTATAGAGATGCAAGAATAACATAAAGGAAGCTTTTCATCTACCGCTAACGGCTAAGGTAATTAACCTTCGTTAGCGGCTAGTAAATAGTGCACTTGCTAAGCATATTTACCACTAGATATAATTAACCGATGCTAAGGGCCGACTACGGTAGCCGATACAACCTATACATTCTGCCCTCGCGGCACTCAATAAATCATTAACGAACATCTATTTTCTTTTAAAGATAAATAAGCGTCTTTGCAAAAGATAGCTAAAGACAGGTGATATCTAACAAATTAAAGTAGGAAATAATGTATAATACATATCTAAGGTTGAAGACATTGACCTTGAGATGTAAAATTGAATTGTGTAAAGTTTTACTTGTTGTTGACTGTGCTATCGTTGTAGATAGCTTTAACAACATAATGTTGAAGCTTCTAAACGAACAAATTATTTTTAGTAAATTAAATATGTTTGAGAAATGTATTAACCTCCTTAGACGTTGCTTCTTAAATAAATTAATATCAACACTTTAAGCAAATCTTATTGTTACTCTTCTCATTTCAAATGTAGTAATGTCTTTACCATCTAACATATATTATAAGTAATCTCTAAAGTAAACGACAATCTACTAAAAAGTGTTTCAATCAACAGCCAGTGTTCTCAATCATAGCTAACTGCAATTTTTCTAAACAAGAAAGATAATAAGTATTTATAATCCCCAAACTGAATAAAGACAATCAAATCGTCACCTGCGCTTAAAAAATATAAGAAATAATATAATGGCCTCTGTCGATTTTAATAATTCCACACGAATTAATAAGCTTTAGCCCCGCCCCATAGGCGTCAACTCTATGATTAATACAACCGGTGTTCACGACTACCGGAACGAGGCGCTTCGTTGCCCCACTGCCTTCCACGCCTCACACTAACAAGTCCTAACCTCGGACATATAATAACAGAAGGTCGGTTTCATATAAACGTATGAAAGTAGGCAAAATTTACTTGACACTTTGTTACGTTGTGAATTAGATTCACACGTAATATTTCAATTACATTAACTAATTTAAGAATATTGAAAACAATAAAAATTAACAATTACACGTTAACGGTCCTCGGGAGTGACAGCATAGAAGTCTCGACCGTATTTCCGGAGGCATTAAGATCACTACGGCTAATCGGTGCCTCGGCGTGCCCGCGCCGGCCGGTGCACCGCTAGATGACCAAATTTGGTAACGAACAAATCCCTCCAGTCGGATTGGTCGTCATAACACAATGCACGTACGTTATCGCGAGGAAGGTTCGAGAAAGATGTTGTTTATAAATTCTCGGCGCGCAGGCAGCGCGCCACATTTTTCGGATTGCTGTAGTGACGAGTGTACTGATTAACTAGTGATTACCGATACTTTGTTCGCGTGTGTAAGTCCCTTGTCCGCTAGGTGAGTTCTGCACTGATTTACCTCTAATAGGATTCTCTTTTGCTTTAATCTGTCTTTGTGTAATTTTTATCCTACTAGTGTATTTAATAATCTAAATTAAATTCATGCTTTGCTTACTTTGTGAGATCGCGTATGTCCCTCAGACGTGCGTGATCGAGCCTACCTTCATTGTAATTCTGTGTGGCCGCCTAAGACAATTATAGACTGGACCTCCAGCTCGTCCAGCCTGTAAGAAGATTGTGGGCGACGGCCCACAGGATTCCTGGAAGGCGGAATCTGACACCGTCCAATCTCAAATTCCAGGACACCTACGCCAGGGCTAATCTAAACCCCTGTTCAACACTAAAACGCTACGGGAGAGTCTACCCCTTCCCGAGCGCTACATCCCGACACCGAGGTCTACTCCACGGGCGACTACGGGAACATAGCCGGTCAGCGCTTCCCTACGCTGCGCTGCCGACCTCAAGACGCCGCTACCGCGTCGAGCATCTGAGCTGCTGAGCCAGACCCTCCAGGAGGACCTACCCCTTCCGTATTGCATTCCCGCCGTCCGTGCGCCGAAGAAGACTCGAAGCTAAGTGTCGTAAAGAGATTGCAAGTAAATTCTCATAGCTCACACCCTGAGAAACTAAATAAATCTTTTATTTCGTGTCTTGCTCTTTCTATTTTCTCTCCCAACTCTCTACCCTATCTTGCTTACGCCGACCGGCCTCCCCGGCGACGTAACAACTTCTAAACTGATCTATGTCCGAGTTTACTTTCAAATGATGTAGGCAACTCGGACAATTTTACAGACGATTTGTATTTTAAATGAACCTTTTTTTTATCACACGGTAGAAAAGCCTCTGATATTATTATTCATAGGCGGCGGTAACTACTTTTAATCAGGATGCTTGCTTGTTTGTCTGCGGTATGACATAAAAAAACGCATTGCTTCACGCCAATATTCTGTGAGTTATGGTCGTTCCCCCGATCAAGGTCTACGTCAAAAGCTCTCCAAGTCTTTTGTAAATAAACATGTTTAACTGATTGTTGTTTACCAAATTGTTGATTTTTTTCTTCCATTCTTTTCTATTTTATATCTCGTTACGTTTTAAGATATAAACGCCAAATATACTTCGAAGTTTTTGTTCATAATATTTTTGACTCTCTGTATTTATTTATAAACTTTGTTAATTTCACACGTTCGTATTATTTATATCGATTGCGTATGCCAATACGTCGTATATCAATCCAAGTGTTAATATTTAAATAATACCGTCAGAATGTAAATAATTGTTTCTTGTTATCGGTGTTATATTTTATAATCATTATTTAATCCTATGTTAATTATAATTAATTTAAATTGCGTACTTGAAGAATTCGATGTAACTACATGTGTACATACCTATATAAAGAATAATAAGTGAGTTAAATTAAATGGTTGTTATTCCCGACTTATAAAGAGGGTGTGGCGTTGGAGGGTCTTATAAAAACAATTGTATCTGTGTCTGTCTATGGCATCGTAATTGCTAAACGAATGATAATTATTTTATTTTATTCTTAGCCATGATTTAAAAATATCTGTTCTACCGTTTAAAGATCATCGGCTCTTTTCTAGTTGTCTATTTAGTTGATGATTCGATAATTTGGATTTTTTATTTTTTATTTAATTATAACGCATCTAGAAGTATCTACGGTAATAAAAAAGTGCAATGCATGGTTAATGCATCTTTTCTATTCTACCTGATATCATTTTGTATTTTTTTGTACGCTCATTACATTTATTGTTGTTAGCATGTAAATGTGTAATTATTTCACAGGAAATTAATTATGATATGCACTTTTATAAAAAAAAAAACAATGTTATATAATAATCGACTCTACTGTCTCTAATAATAATAATAATAATAATAATAAATCTTTATTTTAACCATTAGTTGTACATAACAAGGTGATGGGGTTTCCATTTAAGTTTAAAATTTAACTTGTGGTAGAAAACCCCGCTCTTCATAACATGACATGATTACATTAGGTCTTAAACAAATATTAAACAATCAATAAATATGTATGCAAGTGAAAATAATAAAAAATCATCTTTTTTTTTTTTTTTTTTTAAGTAGGTACTAAGTATAACATGATGCGCACTTGAATGTTTGTGTATTGAGTATGTAAGTGAGTGTGTATATATGT
Source organism: Endotricha flammealis (assembly GCA_905163395.2). Taxonomy (NCBI): domain Eukaryota; kingdom Metazoa; phylum Arthropoda; class Insecta; order Lepidoptera; family Pyralidae; genus Endotricha; species Endotricha flammealis. The sequence goes on along the minus strand of LR990863.1, from coordinate 6,557,237 downwards.
GCGTGTATGTGTTTGTTTGTGTTTGTGTGTGTGTTTGTGTATGTGTTTGCATGGATGTGAAAGAGTTTTTAACATGTATATTCTATTGTTTTACTCTTATGCTTTGTATAGGAGATCTTCTACTTCGTCATAATTTTTGAATTTGAGCCACATTGTTAGTGGTTTTTTTAATTTAGAGTGGGGTAGCGAGTAGATGTCCAGTTCCTTATTTATTTGGTTATATATTTTAGCTGACTGGCTTCTATATTGTCTTTTAGCAAAAGTCGTTTTTATCCCTGTAATGGTAATTATGTTGTTCTTTCTTCTGTAATTGTTATTGAGTTTTCCTGGATCAAATGGTAGTGATTTATGTAATCTAAGAGTGGTACAGAGTACATATAGCTTTCTGACAGTCAGTAGGTCAGTCATCAGATAAAGAATTTCAGTGGGAAATTTGTATGGTTTAAAAGTCATTACTTTTATTAATGCTCTTTGCGCCCTTTCCAGCTCCAAAAACTTAATTTTCGTAGCTCCACCCCAAATTGGTAGGCAGTAAGTCAAAATTGACTGCGCAAGCGATATATAAATTTGCTCTAAGAGATCTTTTGTGGCTACGTGTCTGAGTTTTTTAAATGTCCAAATGAGTTTCCTAACTCTGTTCATAAGGAATTCAGTATGCCAATGCCAGGATAATCTTTGATCAATAATAATGCCCAAATATTTGGTATACCGAACCTTATTAATTTTAGTACAGGAGCAGTCAAGCGTTAAAGGGTCGAAGCAGTTATGAATTTTGATCTGGAATTGACAAGAAGGTTGCGATCTATCATACATTGTAAATGAGATAAAGTTTGTTTTTGAGACATTTAGTGTTAATAGGTTTTCTTCTAACCAGACAGCTATCTTTGCTAAACCGTGTTCAGCACTTTTCTGAACACTGTCCCATGTGTTTCCGGTAAAAATAACAGCAGTGTCATCTGCATAAGATATAATATGTCCATCATTGATTTTCAAATTACAGAGATTATTTATGTAAATGAGAAACAGCGTCGGGCCAAGAACGCTCCCCTGCGGTACACCATAACTAGCACTTTCTTCTTGACTGAGAATGCCCTGCACTATGACTCTTTGTTTGCGCTCCTGCAGATAGTCTTTAAAAAGCTTCAGGGGCAGTCCTCTTATTCCCATGCCTTCAAGCCTGCGTAGAAGTATGGGGACAGAGACTGTATCAAAGGCCTTTTTAAGGTCAAGAAAAACTGCCGTGCATTTCTTCCCTTTGTCCACCTTATCAGTGACTTCTGTAGTAAGTTCCTGAATTGCATCTTCTGTTGATAGTCCACGTCTGAAGCCATATTGTGAGGAAGACAGAAGGTCAAATTTATCAAGATATTTTATAAGGCGATTATTAATGAGTTTTTCCAGGGTCTTGGATAATGATGTTAGAACTGATATAGGCCTATAATTTGAAGGATCATTCCTGTCCCCACCCTTGTACACAGGCGTTATTATGGCTTGCTTCAAAGCGGTAGGAAAGATTCCAAACTCGAAGCATAAGTTTGCAAGACGTGTTATTATTGGCACTATAGTCTCGTGGGCCGCTTTTAAAAAACTGGTAGGTATTCGATCCCACCCCGGGGCGCTGTTGAGTTTCAAGCTCATTACTATTGAAGTTACCTCTTCAATGTCAGTGTTACAAAATACAAATGAATTTACTGGGTTTACTTCTTTTACAATATTATTGTTTTTTGATGTAGTCCTACCCTTTATTATGTCAATAGCTAAGCTCTCTCCCACATTACTGAAGTATTTGTTTACCACATTCACGGACTCGATTGGTGTCTCCGCTATTGATAATATTTCCGTATTTTGTGACTTTTTCTCCTTTCTTTGCGTAATATTATTTATTGTATCCCATAGTTTTTTTGGGTTTTTCTTTGAATTAATTAATTGTTCTTGATCATATTTTCTTCTTTGCTTTTTTATACTATTTGAGCAGTAATTTCTATATCTCTTATATGTTATCTTCAACACATTGTTATGTGGATCTAGGCTAAGTTTTCTTTGTAAGGCGTTTCGGTTTTGTATGCAACGCAGAAGTCCTATAGTCATCCAAGGTTTTAAGGTTCTATTTTTCATAGGTATCTTTGTAGTAGTTGTGTTATCTATTATACATTTTTGCATGATGCCTATCAGAGAATTTGTTAGTGTGTTTGGATCAGAAAGAGCAAGAAGTTCTGATAAGTCATATGATTTAAAATTTTCTACAGCTTTTTCTAAGTCAAATGATGTTTTTGTGTTTAGCGTTTTATTCGTTGATTGAATATTAGATAATTTTAAGAAGATCATATAGTGATCTGTTATAGTAGTATTAAAGACCTTTATACTTGCTTTTTTGTTCTGATTTTTTAGTTTTAAGATGAAATGGTCTAAACAGTTTTCACCCCTCGTAGGCAGAAGATGACCGGGGAGGAGTTCATGCATTGCTAGCATATTTAAATAGTTGAGTCTGTTTGATCGTTCAACTGATTTCTCATTTTGCTTGTGGATTATATTTATATTTAAATCTCCAGTAACTACGATATTTTTTTTAGATGAAATAGTATCTAGATGTAGATTTAATGAAGATATAAATTCCTGTGCATTTGACTTGGCCGGGGAGCGATAAATTCCGAGTACTATAAGATCAGGGGAGATCTCAATTTGCAAACATGATGCGTGAGTTAGATTAACTTCCTTTATTTTATGATTAAGTGAGGTTTTAATAAAGGCTACCACTCCGTCAGCTTTGTTAACATGGTTAGTTGTTTGATATGATACGTAGTTTCTAAGTTGTGGTATATTCTTATTGGAGTTAAGTCTACATTCGTTTAGTACAATTATGTCTGTATTAAATTTCAGTTTCGATAAGTGAATTTGTAGGTCATCAAAATTTAGGTAAATACTTCTTATGTTTTGTGATAGAATTGTAATATCTGTATTTTTAATACTTGCCGATTCAGCAAATGTTTCAATTGAGGTATTATCTGCCTCAGCTATTTCCAGTTTGTCTATTTCGTTCATAACATTTAATGTATTATCCATATTCCGTAAGAGTAGAGAGCCTGCTGTCAATACATGATATGAGTGTTGTTTGGAGATAAATGTGTGAATGTATATTTGTTATAAGTGTACGAGTGTAATATGTAAGTATCGGAATGTATTGTGTGTGTGCGCGCAGCAACTTTACAAACGTGAGTTTCTTAGATGTATCATGGTATGTGCTTGGATGCTTTACTATTAGTAGAAAAAGGCTAAGGCACTGAAAGTATTGAATGACTGCATGATATGTATCAACAGATAGTCACTTGTCTTGCGTTAGGTTTAGGTCCGCCACCTGCTGTTCGTTTGTTATTGTAATTATGGGCGAGTGTTCATCTTTTCTGATGTAAACTTTGCCATATGCAGTCCAGCAGAACTTGTACCCTTTGGTCTTCGCGAGATCCCTGGAGAGGAAGTGCAGTCGGGCTGCCTTTGACGTCAATTGTTCCGAAACAAATATCGGACTGTATTCGTCTGTTTTATACCCTATGTGTTTCGCACATAGCTTTTGCTTATGCTTTGTATTAAATGTTTTGCAAAGCCTCAGGAAATTGGCCTTTAGGATTGTTGATGAAAATTCAACAATTATAGGCATGTTCTTCGCCTTGTTTCCTCTAACTCTGTATATATCACTAATCCTTGCGTCATCTTTAGTGATGGTGCAGCCAATGTCTTTAGACAACTGAGTTACCATATCCATTAGGTCTTCTTTGGTTTCTCCCGTTTTCTTTGGTACGTTCTTAATCTCCAGGTTGGATTTGCGAGTCACACGCTGCATGTCCTCCAGTCGGTCCTCTAGGAAAGCAATGTGTTGTCTATCGTCCTTTTTTTCTTTCTCTAGCTGTTCAATTTTTTTCTTAAATTCCTCATTCTGTGATATCAGGAACGACATGGAAGCCTCTATATTGCTGTTTGTTTTTTTATGTCGCTGAGCGTCGGACAAATCTTTTTTATTTCCTTTTCTTGTGTCTGGAACATGGCCTCAATCATAGCTCTCATCTCTTCTTTAAAATAATCAAATCTGTCTATTTCAGTGATGTCTTCTCCACGTCTTTTCTTGCCGCGTTGCGAGACAAAGTCAGGAGAGGATGTCAATTTAGCCCCGGCCATATTTATGTTGGTGTCAGAGAGTGACTTATTAAGGTTTGTGTGCGAGTCCATTTTTACAGGCGACCTGAGTGTGCTCATGATGTGATTTTATGCACAAGGTAACGTTCGTAAATCGAATCACAAGAATCACAAGTCGGCACTACGGCGGCACGGGCGGCGCGATTACGTAGCAGATAACTGTCGTCAAAGACGCACGACTCACGTTTCACGATGCAATATATTGTTGCGTAGCACGTACGATTCTCGTAGCACACCGTTTGCTCGTAGCAGATACCTCACAAGTCACTGAAGCGTAGCACTCGTAGTTCGTGACGTAGCGCAATGTTAGACAAGTGTAGTATACAATTTCGACGCGGGGCAGTACTCGTTTGTTAGTGCAGCGGTAACAGACGCCACTCGCAGAGTCAAAGACACCAGGTTCGAGCCCCAGCACAGGAACCTCCACAATTCACTTTTCAATTTTAATTTTAATTTAGAAATTTTGAATTTAAAATAGTATACACTTGAGACACGTCCACGCTTGACAGCGGTCCGGGGGGAAGAGGTCTAATGATTACTTAGTTACATGCGTTAGTTATGTATATGCATTTGTATTCCTTCTGCAATAGAGCATGACATTAGGCGTATGCCTATGCAACGGGAATAATTTATAGTCAGCATGCAGACTATAGCTAAGCAATAAAATAAACATACACAACACATACAGGTGTCTACTGTGGTAACGTCAATCTTCCTTAAGTGCTTATAAGTTTGCTATTTTAGGTAGGACCCACCTGTTGACCACTAAAACGAGACCTAGACAGAGATAAGCAAACAAATTCTCCAGTATCTGAAACGTTAGCGACTGATTTGCTAACAGCGAGCCTAGTAAAATGATTATGGCTAGTAAAACCTATTGTGAAAAAACAAAAGAAAGACATATAATCAGTACAGCACATGAGTAGGTCACAGACAACGATGGTTCTCTCTCTAGTCTTTTTTTTTTGTTTAAAGTCAGGAAAATGCATTTCTGCACCCGCCACTTGGGGAAGCGACGGGGGTCTGTCGGGCTCACCTCTCTAGCCAATGAGGGATACCGACTAAAAACCTGACTGTCTGCCACCTTCTCCGCCTTCACGTACGTGATGTGATGTGTCCTACTGCAGGCCCTCTGTCTTTACTCGTCACTGTCCAAAAACGTGTGTAGCCAGCCATCAAAAACGCCTCAAGATCGTCCTGTCATCGTTACTTCAGTCCTCCTCTATCTCGACGGCCGGCAGGTTCTCAAAGTTTGCTTTAATTGGAAAAAAATAATTACAAAAATTTATCTTTGATCCTTAATGCTATGTCTAGACGTATTTCACTCAGTTGAATCTTTACTCCGTTACTATTAGGATTCTGTATTTTGAATCCCTTTGTTCATATGAAATTATCAGAAGATTACGCCCGTACCTTGTAATTAGTATCTTTGCATATTTCCATAAACCGCAGTCCATAAAAGAAGGACCAAAACAATTATTACCCATTGTCTCCTTTTGTTTGTCATTATCTCAGACCCATTAGAAAGTCTAAAGTATACAAATCACACAGATATCGGTAACTGTACCCTTTATTCGCATAGGATTACCGTGGATTACAAGATAATTTTACTCTTAACAAAGAATTTGATTACAATGCTACTGAAATGTTTCAAAATCTTAAGTGAAATGCAGCTTTGACGAAATTTAGTTTTTTAAAAGAGAGTTTTTAGTTTCGTAGGTGATCTAACAAAGGGATTTGTGTAAAACATTTTTTTTTATGATTTTTTAGTTTTATGACACATACATCATTTTTTTTCTTTGTATCATATTTTTATGATACATATAAAAAAAAATACTTTTTCAATTTATTAATTTTACATTTTCTCCGATTCAAAAGTCAAATACCATCCCGTTTCATGCTCATCGTATCTCCAAACAGTTTTCGCTTAGCCACTGTCAATTAAGTATTGTTTTGCATTACATTGTATAACTTTTTACTGCTTTATGATGTGTGCACAATATGTGGACGGTTGAAATAGGAATTTAAATTAGCTGATTTTATCCCTAAACTATGAACATGCTAATTTTGTGTAATTCTCCTAATGGAATAAGTAGTTTTTGTGGCTCAACTAATAGTTTTGGTGGTTGTTCCAAAAATGTTCTGTCATTTAGCGGCGACCGCACGTGACCGAAGCCACCTGCCATCCGATCGTGCCGACATGCCTGAATAGCGACCTACAGCTATTCTCAAATCACTAGAATGAGGAGCAGAACGAACGATTTTAGCATATCACAAACTGTACTGCAAGCAGAAGTTTTGGTAATGCAGTCTGAAACTATTTTTGTGTTCCATTTGTGAAATCAATCGTGTAGCTTTGATTTTCGGTATAGTATTTTTTCTTATATAATTAAATTATTTTATCTTTGCATCAATTTGCTAACGGTTCATGCGGCTTTGAAATATTATAGTAAAAGGCAGCAAAAGCTAAGCCTTAAAAAAATTCATTAAAGTGGAAAGGGGGCTATATATTTCTGAAAGCGAACGAGCAAGGAATAGTCACTACAATCCCTTTCTCTAAACATTCTTCGACTTATTGGGCTCGTTATAGTTATTGGGGACGTTATACTGAATTTCTTAAGAAAACTAAGAATAGCGGCAGTCCGTTTTTTTTTTGCGTTTCCTTGGCTTCCATCTGTGATGTATATTGCAAATTACAAAAATACACGTTTCGCTGTTACGTTTTCACTATCGTTTTGCTACCAAATTTTTAATAATAGGATTTGATACGCACTGAAAATCTTTTAATAGTCTTAATCGATCTTGTGTTAACAAATAAGCATGCAATAAATTGTTCAAATACCATCGTGAAATGTTCCGTTCCTAGGTAACGGTTTTGATTCGCTGTCTTGCAGAGAGACAATTTTCACAAAGTTATTTACTTGATATTTGGCATATAAAAATAATTTTATTCTTTTTTCTATACCACAAAGTTGGTAAACAAGCATACGGCCCGCCTGATGGTATGACCGTAGCCTATAGATGCCTGCAATACCGGGGGTATCACACACGCGTTGCCAACTCTCCCCCCCCCCCCCCCCCCCCAAGTGGAGTTCTGGAGACCTTACTCACCGTAGGAACACAACATGGCCGAGACCAATGCTATTTGGCTACGATCTTCTGTAAGGTGGAGTTCCTTCCCCAGACGGGCTGCTCCTATTTGAGCGGATTATCCGCTGATCTGTATTGTTTTTTCTTACGTTTCATACAATTGACAGACTACACTAAAAGTAACTAAATACTAAACTAAATTAAATCAGATTTTACGCTAACCAAAATAGTAAAATATAAAGATTCAAGAATACAATTTAGAATTCGAAATTAAAATTAAAATTTCGATAATGTTTAAGAGTAAGCCAGCTAGTGTTTTATGAAGTTTTTTTTTAAAATATGTCGAATGAATATTACATAAAAAATACTCGAACTTGCGACGTCACTATGGTTGTGGGCGATAACAGCATTATGAACGCGAATATATTTTATTTAATTTATTATGGTATATTATAGACCTAAACACAGAGCAACTATTTTAGTAAATACAAAATAAGTAGCCCCTAAAGACAAGTAAAGGGGTACTGATTGTGCCGATAAAATGAGGGTAGAAAAGATAAGTAACGGGATATAATAGAATATCAAACGAACTTACCTGTAAGTGAAGTTCGATGACTATTAAACGAAGTGATTTGTCCGAAGAGATTATATTTAATTATTACTAGTAGTAGCACGCATTGGTGTTGCCATCGTACACAATTTTAGAGCAACCTCACAGAAATTAAAAATATGGAGGTAGCAATATTTTTCCGATTTCTTCCAACCTACCCTTCATTATCTTCATACACGTTGTTGGCCAGGAGTGCCAACTGTTATATATTTCGTGATTAATTGGGTAAGACATAGTCTAGAAGGGATATGGGAGGGTTATAATCTCTTCGGGCAAATCACTTCGTTTAATAGTCATCGAACTTCACTTACAGGTAAGTTCGTTTGATATTCTATTAAACATTAGTGATTTGCCCTTCGAGATTATATTTAATTATTACTAGTAGATGTTTAGAGCATCACGAAATATTCTCATTATAGGTCAGGAAAATATGATACAAATGTTGTATTGAATAAAATTATCCTTTTATTCCACAATGTATTCATAAAGTACTCGTACTATATATAAGTATAATTCCATAAGGTAGGTACTATGCCTGACAAAATAAATACCATTTCTTTAAATAAGTATTGTATTGACGCAAAGTGCGGCTTCTATTGGGGTAAGTACCCTGTTTTATGAACCCCGCCCTGATAATACTGCGGCAACCAGAGTAAGGTTCCGATGCAACTTGTGTTGCGAACTGTAAGGAGAACATAATAAATTTTTATTACATGGAAATTCGATTCGCTCCGATATAATTAACTTCTCAAAAAGTGGGAACCATGGTTGTGTAGGCCATAACGGAACCACTACTATGCCCTCCGCTTTATCTAGTACAATTTTTTGTATCATTTTTAAAATCATACAAAAAGGAGGGAATGCGTAAAAAAAATATGGTGACCAAGATATTGTGAAGGCATCTATCTTGAACGCTTCAGGATCGCGATGCCAAGACACAAATCTAGAACACTTTTTGTTTATACGACTTGCAAATAAGTCGATCTCCGGGTATCTAAAAATATGGCAAATTTGACGGAAAGCATCATTCGATAACTCCCATTCTATGTCCGCATGCGCTCTGCGAGACTCTGTGTCGGCGATATAATTATCAGCTGACGAAATGTATGAAGCGAAAATAAACAAGGATCGTTCTTCGCACCATTGCCAAATATCCCTACTCAAATTACTTAAATGAAGAAACTGAACTCCGCCCATTCGGTTAATGTATGACACCGCAGTGGAATTATCGATTCTTAAAAGAATTTCGCAGTTCCTGTGATCTTTCGCGAATATCTTTAGGCCAAAGAATGCGGCGGACAATTCTAAATAATTTATATGCTCGGTCAGTTCTTGTTTTGACCATTGCCCACTCGCCGTTTTGTTAGAACAACATGCTCCCCAACCAGTTCGGGAGGCATCTGAAAATATCTCCAACGTATAATCGCCTGATCGTATGGGACTACCAATTACATCTATATTGCGAAGCCACCGATCAATATCTTCCTTCAATGAGTCCGGTATATTTATATATTGGTCATAATCGTCATTTCTTCTCAGGTACAAGAATTTTAACCTCTCAAACTTTTTAGTATACATCCAGCCGTACGGTATTGCTGGACAAATCGAAACTAATAGACCTATGAGATGTGCAAATTTACGAAGTTTACATCGGTGTAACGAAGAAAAAATTAAAAGTAGATTTTTGATCTTTTCTTTTTTCTCATTAGGAATACTGAGTGTACAGATTTCTGAATTGAAAAGAAACCCTAGAAAAGTAGCCGTACGACGGGGTGTACAAACCGACTTGTCATAATTAACGGTGAACCCTAAGGATTCTAGAGTATCTCTTGTCACTTGAAAATTATGTAAGCAGTCTAAATATGTATCTCCGAACAACAATAAATCATCTAAATAAATAACAGACACTAGGCCTTGGCTACGCAAAAATTGCATTACTGGTCGCATTAATTTAGTAAATATATACGGTGCTAAGTTTAAGCCAAAGGGCATAACTTGAAACTCGTATATTTGTTCAAACCATTGGAAGCGCAAGAATTTTCTGTAGTCCCTATCAATTGCAATAGAAAAATAGGCATCCTTCAAGTCTAATGTACACATGTATGCGTTTCGCGTTAACAGCCTCATAGCTGTTCTGTAATCCTCGAGTTTAAAATGAGGTGCATGAATATATCTGTTTAAGGACTTTAGATTTAAGATGAACCTATTTTTACCATTACTCTTTTTAATAAGAAAAATACTTGATAAGTATTGACCCTCACACGGTTCGCATTTGCGTATAGCACCGATAATGAGGAGTTTATCTATTTCCACGTTCATTTTCAATATGTATGTTAAAGACTCAGGCTTATTCCTAGGAGAATTTGTCTGACTGACATTATTTGATACTGGAATTCGTAAGCCTGAGACCCAAGATAATAAAATAGGATCATTAGAAATATTCAACCAAGCGTTATAGAAAAATTTAAGTCTACCAGCCTGGGTTACGACGTCAGTCTTTAGTGGCGCGACGCCTGAGGCCGGCTGTGAGCTGGCGGGAGTCGTCGCTCGCCCGCGCGATGCGTCACCGGCGGCGGAGGCGGCCTGCGCCCACCACGTGTCGAGCTCGTCCTCGCTCGTGTGCGGCGGGGCGGCGGGCGGCGCTGCCGGTGGCGCCTGGCCCCTCCAGTTTAAAGCCCTCGATGTGGAAGCTTCAGGTTGACTGCCATGCTGCGGCAATCGCGGTTTAGCGACAGAGGTTCTTAACTCCGCACCAGTCTTCGTAATCGCCTTCATCGAACGCAAGTTATCTTGCAATTCTTTGCCAAAAAGTAAATTATCCCTTTTTAGGTCCTTGATGTTACCTTTGACATCCTTATTAAGATTACAAAATAAAAAGTTTCTCCTGGTTTTTGTCTCCGAAAAATGAGAATGACATAACAGTCTACCTGAATCACTGAGGGACTTCTGCACTTGGTTCTTACGGTCCTCGTCCCAGGGTTCCGTAGTCAAAATATTCGAAATTACATTGCCGATTCCAGTTATTACAGTTGCGAGTAGTTTTTGTTTTTCTACCAAGATATTGTCTCTCTTTATCACATTTTCATTACAAGCTGCCTTAATCTCCGCGTTAATTATAGGTGCTTGAGCTAATTTAAAATTTTCTGGAATTTTGTGTCGTTTGAAAATATCCTTCTTTATCCCCTCTTTGAGACCATTGATTAAAATATCAGACCATCTACTTGCAACATCTTTCTGAATGCAAGGACCGAATGTTTTTTCCTTATCCGGTTCTTCTCCAAGCAGACATAAGATATTAGCGTCTAATTCGCTAGTTTCGGTGGGCTGCTCGTCCTTAGGCATAGCAGTAGCTACGGACACGAGAGGTGTCGTTGGTAACCGCGCTGGTTGTGTGGAGCTCAAGGGTCGCACAACCACAGAATACGATGAAACTTCATCTGCGGCATTTGAATGGGGTCCTGCAACAATATTACAGAATAATCCACGCCCCTCCACCAGAGAACGATCACGAGCAAAAGCCTCACGGGCTTCTGATAGTTGATATTAATTACAATTAATTTTACCAAGTAACAATTGGTTGATAATAATTTCATGACATAGTCTCTCGGACTATGCTCGAGAAATTAGTTGTGTAGCCCAATTATACAACGAACAATCTCACGGATTGAACTGGGGTATAACTTGTGGGATGGTATTAGTCTTACAGACTATACTCGTTACACTTTGCAATATTTAAATCTATTTTTAGATTTTCTTCACAAATATGTAGGTCACGCACCATTGAAATCTATTTTTAGAACATACTAAATGCAAAAGTAGGTCACGAATGCAGTTTTATCTAAAATGTAATTTTAATTGCTTATCAATAGGTACCTTCGGTTTGTAGGTCCTCCAGCAAAGGATCTGGGTCTTCAAGGTCGCTTTGATCTGGGTAATCCTGATGTCCTGACCTAATAGGCGAACTAGAAGTCGAACTAAGGCGGCGGCATTTACGGCGCATTTTTGACTTTTTCCTCTCCAACTTCTTGATTTTCCTGTCCAAATATTCTTCCTCGCTCATATTATCACAATATTTTCGTTTTCCCATGATCGGAAAAGAATACGTGCACGACGGCCGGCACACAAAACGTGTATGAAGATAATGAAGGGTAGGTTGGAAGAAATCGGAAAAATATTGCTACCTCCATATTTTTAATTTCTGTGAGGTTGCTCTAAAATTGTGTACGATGGCAACACCAATGCGTGCTACTACTAGTAATAATTAAATATAATCTCGAAGGGCAAATCACTAATGTTTAATAATGCTTTGACAATGTAGGGATAATTTACCTACCTGATCCTACAAACAAAGCTATTCCTTTCAAGTTGATATAAATTGCTAGTATAAATAGATGAAATAAAAGTTAGGTAGATAAGAAAGCAAAACCTGGAATTTCTTCATCTGATATCACGTGTAGGTTACATTCTTGGTCAAGACGCAACATCTATATGTATAGAGATGATCTCTGCATTTTTAAAATAAATTGTAACTTATTTTATCAGCGATTTAATATTACAATTTTTATTGTTTGTGATTCACCCACACGATAGTGACCCGGAAGTGGCGGTGTCGATTATAAGTAGTAAAAACTTGGTTTAATAATGAAATAGTTTTTATGTGAATATTTTTCAGATTCTTTAAATATACATAAAAAGACATTGAATAATGACTTTCACGAGATTTCATTTCGTCGACTGTGAATAAAAAGTGCATTTTGTTTAACATTTTTCAAAGCATTTCGTAAATTAGGTTACGATTTGAGTGACTACTAATATATTAAAATATTTTGGATAAATTATATTTTAATTTACATAGAATTGATTAAATTTTAGCACAGCCCGGACACTCCATACAACGCGCGTGAAATAATTACCTATTTCTACTACATAGGCCAATGTCGTGTGTACACGCGTACACGTATGCGCACACGTAAACACATTCGTTCACTAAACGCACACCTTTGCGACTGAGGGCTCCTCGAGGGGCTCCCGGGGTGAGGTAACACGGTCCGGTGCGGGGCGGAGGGTGTCCATTCTACCTCGGGTTATTACTTATTCTATGGTTTTGGCTAGCTGTTCTTTATGTTGCATTTGTTCTGGGAAAGCATATACTAGTTTTATTTTATCCAATACACCAAATAAAGGTTAATGTATTTTCCGAACAACTGATTCGGTACAAACTTACATACAAATGCTGCGTTGTATAAATGTCATGTTAAATTACTTTGTTTAAATAGTTGTCTTGATGCATAAAGCAGGCATACGTAGCCTAGCCACTGTTGGTGACATCCATATAAGGTCATGAAAAAAATTGTTACTGACTGGAAACTCAGCATCGGCTTAATTGTCTTGGCATCTCTATTTATAGACACAGCACTTTATCTTTTATGAGAATATATGCAAATATTAGTCTTTAAGTAACTAACTGCTCACTGCGAAAATGCATATGTTTAATGTGATGCCTATAGAATAAATAAAATTGCAAAATAGGTAATAAAATAACGTATAAAATAAAAAGCGTGTAAATAAATGCATGCAGAAGGCAAGCTTTCTTGTTAGAAAGCTTCGTCACAAAATGATACTTATCCTGATAACTGTGCTGTAAGTTATAATTTAACAAATACTTATATTTTTTTATATTAAAAATAGTCATAGTCATGACTTGAGCAGCCTGTTATTTAGATTCCACATTGTACACGAGCACGTTCAGGAGCACGTTAAGCTTTACACTAGCAGTACAATTTAGGCTCCTATGACATAGAACTTAAGAATAAAAAAATAAATAAAACAAATAACAAAGTCCGTTAGGTAAAGGTCGACCTGCTCTTGACCTAGAAGTATAATTAATTATTATACTATCCTAAACTGTTTCACTGCTAGGAAAGGTCTCCCAACCATTTCCACGAGTTTAGTATTTTCATGGAAACGTTAAATAGTATAGCTTTATACATGTTTACAATGTATAAGCCTTTGTGTATTTTTTCTAGACGAGTCGAATGGCTTTGTCTATCCTAAGTAAACTAAATGTTGCATAACGTATTATTCGCATAGAAATATGATCTGTTCACATCTTTACCAAATATTGACTTTGTGATGATACTTCAAAAATTGTTGGCACCTGAACTAACATAAATTCAAAAGACGCATCAATCTTTGTTGCGAGCCTTCATCCGACTTCCGAATCCAATTGAATGTTTGGAATCCAATTGCAATTTGCTACAGACGTTACTGAATACAAGACAATTACAACTGTTTGTGTATATACATGTTGTGTGGTCCAGTTTATTAAACGAGACGCCGACAAAGAAACGGAGCCACCCGTCCTTACGCGGAATTCTTCATTACATACACCGAATTGTATGAAACACGGGAGTGAAACTGCACGACCATTTTGATCAAACTATTTAGTTGGATTGTTAAGCTGATTTCTGTAAAACTAAACTGTACATTCGACTCGGCAATTTAATTAGAATAGCTTGATAGAATGATTTTCCATTTTTGTATTGATTGACTGCACCGTGCCAGATGTAAAGCAGTAATGAAGTCCATATACATAGCCAACGATACCTCGAATTAAGGTTGTTTTTAATAGACTTCACATTGTTTGCCTGCAATTTTTATTTCATTGGCGTTATCGCCCATAAGTAACACCCTCTAAGTGCATGGAATGGCATTTCAATCTTCCAAACGGGTGTATCGTAGGGCATTCTCGACACTGCCTCAATATAGATTCAGCCCGTCATGGTCAATGTTTACGTTTGTAAAATCAACCATTGTGCACCCGCGGACGATAATTGTATCCGAACATGTTATTTTTATTTTTTGTTGAGTATGATCGTGGCTGATGATTTTTTAAATGTTTGTGTTTCTGCTCAATGTGACGACCGATGACGTGTAGGGCCGGCAGCTATTGTGTCTGTAATCGTTCAGCAAAGGCTGTTTGCTCTGATGCCTCCTTCGTTTGCCTTTGTGTGATTTAGCCATAATGCACAAGATTACACAGTGAGTTATACTTCTTGGTACTTGTAATAATAGCTCTAGGTTTTTATTATAATGATTTCGTAACCAGATGACACTAATGAAAATTTATTAACATTAAAAAGTTATGTATATTTAGAAATCCCACTAATATGATAATGGCGAAAGTTTGTGATATGTTTGTTACTTCTTCACGCTCAATTGGCTGGACCAATTTTTATAATATTTGGTACGTAGTTAGCTGATACCTTAGATTAACAGATTTGACATTACTTTTTATTCCAAAAAGTATGAAATTCTCGTAGGATTAGGTCAAAAGTCCGATATAGATGGCGCTGCATTGCATAAAATAAAACGCGGGTAACACCGCGGGCAGCAATTAATGTATACATATTTGCCGATTAATGTGCACTAAGTCTAAGAACATTTTGCCAAACAGGTTTTAAGATATTTTTTGCGTGAAATAATAAAGTATGTTTAGCGTTTTTTGAGCATTTTCAAAATGAATGAATTGTAGAACACGTCGATGAAAACCTAGATGATTACGTAGTGGTACATATTTGTGAACAAAGTTGTCATGTGAAGTAACGACACTATTATTTTCTGTTGATACAAGTATCAAGATTGTTCTCTCTGCCTTTACAATACTACAGCTCCTATGCATACTGTTGAAAAGGTAAACATGTAAGAATTCGTTCTTTTTGTCTGTTACCAACAATTGGGTGCTCGGCTTCTATGAAATGAACGCGTACGGTGAGGTATAGCGCATTATTATCATGCATTTTGGTACAAATACACACATTGTCCGACTTCGGCTATCTATTATCAACCGTTTAATATCTTTCGGAAATATGGGCTTTCATGTTCCGTGGCTGGACTCAATGAAAAGACTGAGATATTGCGTTGTTAGTTATCAAAGAAGGCATTTTATAAAGCAAGGCGGTCTGCTTACAATCAACAGCGGTAGATTAAGGTGGTATTCCAACGAACGATTCTGTAAACTTTGATTTATTCATTTAATTTTGACTTTTAAATTAAACACATTATTTACATTAATGTCCAGCGTTATCGTGTCTCATTAACGTATTAATATTTTACCCGTTCTGCGGGTGTTTAAATACTGATTACTTGGCGTATAAAATTCACTATAAATTCTTTATTTATGTGACAAAAAAGGAAACACTGGGGACGCTCTTAGAATTAAATATATGCTCGCGATCATAAAATAAAGAATTTATAGGCGTCCTTTGGTATTACCGTGGCTCGGTTTTATGACTTCACGGGGCGTTTATTCAGCGTTGCGTGGTCGTATCACGCGCATTCCTGATAACGCCACGCTCCTGTTGTCGCTCGAAGGGCAATTTCCGTCATTTGCATGAGGAGCTTCGTCTATTATAAAATTCACATTATACGAGCTGTTTAATTAAATGGTATTCAAAATGTTTATTGCGATACTTATCCCAGTCGAATTTCAACTTTATCTCTCCCTAGAGATAACCTAAACATTAAGGTTCTGATAGTTGTAAGTGTACATTGTTGCCGTGTATATTTTATTTTTTATGACCATTTAGCATCTGTCAAAAGGTGCAAAGAAAAAATATGACACAAGAAGCTTTATTGTTGTCGGTAATACTTTAGCGTACTACAAATATCTCTTAAACATGTATGAATGGGCAATGTACACAAAAACAGACACCGTGACCAACCGTTTAACATGATCGTTCTCTATAAGCACGCGTGAAATTGTGATTATGACCACAAATAAACGAGTGTTTTAATCGAGTCTGCCGCATGCGTCGATTGGAACATCTATGCGTTTATAATATTCTCGGCTGCATCGAATCGGCAATTACCAGAGGAATAATTGTAATTTCGATTTCAATCTGTATATTCTGTAATATTTGCATTTATTTATAGATTGGGTGTGCTCGGATTTGTGTTTTGATTTTGCTCACACTTTAAGTCTTGTTGCTTATTAGATTTTTTGGATTTATCAGAAGCAAAGCACTCGTAGTAGATAATTTATATTTAAGGTATATTCCATATCACATCTTTTTGCAAGAACACAATACAATTTATAACTTGATATATTTGGAAAATAAATAAGGTGGCAAAAGAGGATCTTAATGTAGTATAATCAGATAATTTAACACTTGCAAGAATAATAAGAATGCATATTAAATGTGATGAAAATTTTAGCCATCTGGTTTATATGTAAATGAAATAACCAATTTCCAATAATACAATGCTAATAAACAACTCATCGCGCCATGTAGAAAACGCCTTACACTGTAGGGGTCCGTCTCACATTGTGAGCAATTCGCTCCGGTTTTTGTGTGCTTGCCTTCGTTTGGATCATTAACAGTGGGTTAGGTTAGGTCATGTTAGAAAACACCTATAGTAACAATGATATATTTTGTGATGTCATTATTAATAGACTGGTTGTCGACTTGACATTTATTTATTGTATCGAAGTTTTTCTTGCACACGTAGCCTTACGCCCATAGAACTGAAATTGTGTTTGTTAAATTTTATAAGTTATATCAAAATGTGTGTACTTTTCTATATGGTATTCTGTGCACATGTTATAATTTATACCAGACTTATTATTAACATTGGTATGAAACGTCTACGAAGAGCTCAATATTGTGTTTGTTCTAGATTGGCCAAGACCCATTTTGGGTCGTCAAGCCAACAAAATACTGACTTGGTTAGAATACTCTACTGAGAAGAAAGTTAAGTCCATATTAAGAATTGTTATACTAAGTATGTGAGAAGTTAGATACGTTGGTCACAGGTGTATTGTAGTGTTCGCTATGAAAGCTTTAGCGAAAGCTCACGGACTTAGAACAAAGGGGTTAGCACGAGTATAAAGACCTTTGAAACATGTCTCAATGTCCACGGCGTATTAAGACCATATCCTTATTTAGTTGTCATTTAATTAGAAATCCTTTTGTGGGAATATACTTACAGCTACACGTGCGCGTTCGCACAGCTTACTTTCGCAAAATGTAGTTTGTAATATTAATTTTGTAGTGGATGGTTAATTGCAGCACGGTATCTTTTATATAATGAAAAAGAGAATTGGGTGTTGCAAATGCAATAGAATTTTAAAATAAATACTGAACGCACCAGTTAGATACTGTAAGAATTACCTACGGTACTCAATTCAACAGTTCATTATTGACAATACATTGACAATAAAGCAAAAAATTACTAAGTAGCAAGCAAGTGCTTGCTCATAAAAAAAATTCAAACATCAAGTCTAAATTAAATTAGTAATGTTCACGTCTTTTTATGATAAACTGTATTTTAACACTGGCATATTAGCCTATTTCGAAGGAACGCTAATGGGATAATGCCTCATAATGCTGACGCAATCATGTACACCGTTACGGCAATAGCAGTCAGAACTAGCACCTTGGAAACGCCTCTTACCAAATGGGAACTGTATCGTACACGACTCACTCCTCATGCTTCACTCCCCGTGCCTCGCTTAGCGCTTTAGCATTACACCATTCCGAATCTGATCATACATCTACACTACACCCAGATCATTGCATAACCCTTAAGCAAATTAGACGTGTAAATAATGGCTATCTATAATTTATCTTTGAATATTTGATATTGTTTTTTTGATTGTTTTTTTTTTGATGCAAAATATTTAAATGGAACTATCTGTTTAATTCTTATAATATTTACTCTGGAAGAAGTTCGGACACAATAAACTTAAATAGAAATTTCGTACGGTAATTTATCGGGTTTGTATCGTACGTAGTGATCAAGGGATCTTATTATAATTACAGATCAGCGATTGTTGCTCATAAAATGTATAATGTATAAGTAAAGCGGTACGACAGAATCCCAACGATGCATGTTTGTTTTCCCGCTTTGTCACAGCATGAAGGGGTAAGTTTTTGTAGATTTCAAACCAACTCTTACATTAAACTTCTTTGTTCCTCTTAAAACGATATAACAATATTGAACGTCTGTTCTTTCTTAGCATCAAGTTAACTTTATATATCCTTATTACTATTAATGAAAAGGCAAATAATGTAATTATAATTTATTGTACATTTAATACCTAAATTTATGGAGAGCGCGTTATAAACAGATAAATAATATTAACATTCATAATGTATCAGTAAATTTATTGACCACTAAACCGGCTTTCTGGTGAATACAAATATTATAATTCACCAATGTACTGAATAATGATGTAATTATGTGTACCGCATAGATATTGGGTGTGTAACAAATTTGATAATTGCTCAGATCAGTTACTGGTGTACCCACTCCTGAATTACATCCATCAAAAATATTATATTTGTTTTAACAGCAATATGATAAATTTAGCGTCGTTTCGCAAATATCTGTAACAGTTATTAATATTTATTGACCGTCGTAAATTTATTGTGGAGGTGCTGGTGTTATGCAAGATTAGTTGCCATCACCACACTCGAGTGTCCACCATGAGACGGTGTGACGATGCTTGTTGTGATTTTATGGTCTCTATAAACCGGTCATTACCATTCACACCGTTCTAATACGATTTTATATCCAATGTCTATTAATTGTAGTAGTTCGACTGGACACTAAACCGAAAAGGTTTATCGCTAATAAATTAAACATACCTCGTTGTATTTTTACAACATATCAAATTAACATACTACATAAGAAAACAAAGATTCGTCCAAAGATAATTCTCATCAAATCCAATAATTCGAGAAACGGCGGATCATAACTCCCTACAGACTAATGCATACCGAAAAAAAGTTTACCTGCATCGTTGTCCGTCCGATATGAGAAATACGAGTTGCAATTTGGCGTCTATTGTGTTGGAACAAAGGCGTGTGATGCGTTAATAATACAGGTGCATCGTTTCAAAAGTTTATAGCGGTTCGCCGGGGCCCCGAATGCGATGTGACCGGTTTCACTTTATACCATTTTAGTTTCTGATAGCTTTCATTTCGTGTAATTGCCGTTAAACCCGGGAACTATTTTTCAGTGTTTATCCCTTTTTGTGGCATTATTGTGAGGCGCCTGGGATCGATCGTCGGCGCGCCCACATTTCATTAATGCGAGTCTAATTTATATTGCGGACCGGCCTTTGACGGAACTTTTGTTGTTCCTCCATTGAAATGATTAGCGAATTCTAAAGCAGATGTCTGTATAATTATAAAATATTTTTTTTTTATCATATCATTTTTTGCACTCCATAAAAGCCTCGTTACGCTCCGTAAAATGTTAAGTCTGTTTTGTTATATCGAGCAGATGATGTCAGTGGTCATAAAGTATACTCGCCGGAGAGATTTACAATTTTATTTACAAATGTTAGGTTCAGTATCCATCTAAAGAATGAACGAGGTTGATTAATACAATTCACATATTTTAACGCGCATAAAAATGGTGATAATTAAGTCTTGTTTGTTATTCAACCGATTTGCATCTAGTTTTTATGATCTTGATGTAGTACTAATTAATATGTATGATTCTGTTTATTTATGTTGTTTAATTAAAATCACACCGTCCGCCCTGTTGAAACGCAAAAGCTCATGATGTATACAATATTGTTCAGGGACATATTAATGATACCCTAAAAAAATACATACTTCACTTAAAATACAAGATTTATTACATAGATGAAGGAAGCAATAATGGTGCCAAAACGATTGCAAGTGTAGTTTTGCCTAAACCAGGAGAGTGATTTTATATGTTGTACATATGTACTCAAGAAGAACATGGATTATTATGGAGACATCGGTCGTTTGCGCTCTTTACAGGAAGGAACCGAGTTAAGTGCTAACTTACAGATTGTAGGCTACGTAGCTTGTTAACATAAATCAATTTGCTCGCGGACTGGTTTTACACTCCTTGCAATTTACACTTAACAGGGGATCAGCGGAAACTAAACCGCAGGAGAAATTCAATATCTCACAATTGTTTTAGTATTCGGGAAGTCGGTTGTAAAATTGATGCAAATAAAATAAATTGACGGAATATTGGATTCTAAACTTTTGCTGTTACACTTATATTGCTCATTTCTTGTTAATAGCAGAATATCTTGAAGGTGATTGGTGGCAGAATTTTTGTCAATTTTGTAAATTCATATCAGACAAATGTTAAATCAATGAATCCTGCAGTATATTTAAAATGGAAACAAGTTTAAGGAAATTAATTTTGCAAAATATGATACTAGTTTCGGTAAAGCAGTTTGATCAACGAATATCTAAAGTATGTCATTCGAAAGGTTATTAACTAGAGTTATGAGATAAATTGTACTGAATAGTAACTGTAGCACTTTTGTCACTTATGAGTCACCGTGAGTGTTTGTTTTGTTTTTGTGTACGCCCACTTGACGTAACATAATCAAAAAATTTCAATGTGGGTGGGCCTCTACAACGTACACTTACGCTATAGAATTAAAGTATGCCATAATTTAACATTTCAGTACCAACTAATAAATAATTTATGGAATAAACAAATTATGTGGTCTAGTTTAGCGGCAGTTAAGTAGTACAACTTAACATTTCTGTTTATTAGTAATGAAATGTTGAGTTGATATAAATGGGGTGCGGAAATGTGATGGCACTGCTCCATGTTAAAATTGGCATTTTCTACAATCACTCTTATGTTTAATTGTCTCATTGCATAAGAATAAATAATTTCTAGTTACTCCAACATTATCGTATCGCTTTATTAGAAAATTCTTAGGAATTAACCAATGTTTTACGCAAAGCTCTTATGACTAAAACAATAGCTTGAATATCTACAAATTTTACTAAAGTATTTCAAACGTGAACTGACATCGATAACTAGCAAACAAGACAATAAGGCATGCTGTTCGCCGCATGCTTTATCTGCTCCAATAGAGACGTAGATACTGACTATCTGCAGTCCCGATAGGGCCAGACTGTTTATCTTTAAGATAGGTAGGGTTGCCAGCAAATTTTTGCAACTCTGACCAACTGTCGCTTTTAAACACATGACTCAGTAGATAAATGGAAGAGAAATCGGAGATAAGAATAGAAAACTGGCTAAAAAAAATACCCAAATAACCCAATAGGGTCATACTTTTCATTTATAAGAAATGTAGGGTTAGGGTTGAGAAACACTCATTCAGAAAAACTTGTTAAACGACGAATAAAATACTATCTGTCCCCAAGTCTCTTACAAAATATAGACCGAGGACTCAATGAGGAACGATCTCGTCGCTTGATAGACTGTTCGATACAGTTACTATAAAAGTGACAAGATGTACTCAGTTTATATTTGTCCAAATAGTAGAAAAGGAGAATTTGGAAATATGGCCGTAGTTTGCAGTAAGGGTATTAAACATACGTAATTTTATATTATAGAGTTGCAAACCCTAACATCTGCGACAAAAACAGAGTGCATTCAGCAGATCGTCTACCTTAGATAAGTTGTTTTTGTGATTTCTCAAATTCCTCTGAACAATGCATGCAATTTACTGTGAAACTATTGGTCCACTTCTCTTGAATTTATGCTTGTTTGCGTGTGAGTTATGACGTTGAGTCAGACCTTTATTAGTTGGGTTCATACTTGCTTGTATTTTGAATGATACAAGGCTACGAGTATATTAATTTGATGAAATTAAATTCATCTCATAGATACCTTGAATATTGGCCATTTTATGTTTGTCATTATAATAATAATTGAATTAAGTAATTTTAAATACCATTGTATAAAATCAATAACATATTCAATATTTACGCGAAAATTAAATGAAAATGTTTATTTCAGAAATTAGGCTTTTTCTTGCCATTTACAACTTATATACATAAATAAATAAAAATTAACTACGTTATAACCTGCCACCATTCCGGAAACAAGCAAAATGGACACTGGTAAAAGAAATGGCGAAAGAAAACTGGTTAAGTACGGCCTTTTTTTGTGTAACAAAGTTATAACTCTATTATACAAATTCATTTATTCTTATTAAATGTGGTTATACAACAGGTAGGTGTTAAAGTATTAAAGTTATGAACCTACATAGACAGATGAATCTGGATAGAATGATCTTTCACGTTTATGACAAACATAATTACGTAATTGGCATTTTACAACCCACTGCAGTGCTATTAAATTCATTCATTTATAATTAACCACTGTTTAATTGCAACGTTTACTGAAGCCATGCGGGCGCGGTTTTTGTTCGTGTGTGATCAATATTGAGGCAATTTACCGGTAGTCATGGGGAGACGTGTAACGCAAACAAAACTGCGATACTAAAGGTAATAAAAGGTACGGGAGTCATCCCGAAGCACGTACGGCAATTCGTTCTAATAGTCGCAGCCGACAATACCACCTCGGTCCTGACATTGTTTTGTTAGGATGGGACGTCGGCCAATGCAAAACTCGCGCCAGCATCGTACGCAGTGGCGGCTTTTTTCCAAACTTTTTGTCTATCTAAACGTGGGGGGTGGACTCAAGTGCTCCTATAATTAATGCGTTAACGTCACAGTGTTTTGGTACCTTGTAATGAATCGCTTGGGGACCTCACACTATGAATGTCAACTTGGTTACGTCATCATTGCACATCCATATCAGTTGGCATTTAAAGTTTCGTTCGCTTCAAGGGTCAGGCCTCAAATGATTGATGGTGTTTTTCAGAGATAATAATTATACTTATTGATAGTTCAGTTTAAACTAAGATATTATTGTTTGGAACGAGTAAATTACAATATTGCATGAAAGTGCCGTTGTCGACGCACATACAATACAAATTCTAAATTTGTTTTTTTTGGACAGTAAAATTTTAGTTTTATAACTCATTTCGTAAAATTACACTGTACATTCACAAAAATATTTTAAAATTAGTTTTATAGTTATGTAGATTGATTGATCTTTAAATTGGCGTGAAGACATTTTCGTTTCCGAATGGTATGTTAAAACGAGCGCGAGTACTAACGGTGACCCACAAAATCAATTTGTTACTATCACTTTTTAATGGAGCCATTAAAATAGTTTTGCGGTTGAAACCGAGTCATAACATTTTGGCGCTAGTTACACGTCAAAATAACAAATAATCTGTGGTCGGAACCAAACGTTGCGGCTGATTTGAAGAAACATACTAAGAAATAGAATTTCATTATTGCCTATCAGTCCTTGTCACTTTTACCGGTTTACACATAGTAGATTCTAGCTAACCGTGACTCATAGGATACCAATGCCCCAATTATATTGACAAATTGCACCAATAACGTAACTTTAATAGACACACAAATAAATAACAGTAGAATTTCTGCAGTAAAACATAATTTTTCTATTGTTTTTGTAAAAGCTTGCGCCCTTTTCACTCTTTGCCGCCTATATTGTTTGTTTTTCTCAACTAAGTTTTGTCCTTTTGTTACGTAAGAATAATAAGGACGGGAATAGGAGCAGTCTCGAAATTGTATACAATATTGTTGCAGAAACTTGGGATGTGAACTCAATTATACGTGAAGATCTGAACAGAGAGTATATGACCGACATTGTAGAAATAAGGTAATGTAAGCCGGTAATGGTCTCCCAGAGTTGATTCTACTCTGAATTTTTTACATCTTTGTAATAACAATACTTGAAGCTTGAAAGTATTCTGAAAAATAACTGGTACGTAGGTAGGTTTAAAAGAAAAAGTTTCCGATACTGGACGACTATTGGAGCCATTATATTTGGTTTATCTATGGCATAGGATAATAATGGTAAGTACAAGGTCCTCTGGTACAATATTATTCACCTGCTAGGTTACTCTGCATAGCAATCGCGATTTCAATTTCAATTCTGTATAATTTCAAATGCAAAATTAACAGCAAATCCTAATTCGTACCATTGAAATTGTATACTTTACTAACTATTTGGTTAGCATACAATCCGATTTCATTTAGTTTAGAATTTAGTAAGCGCTAGTTTAGCTGTAAAGAGTACCTAAAATTAACAATCCAATGGCGAACGTGCGGAATTATCTTCAAGAGTAAGGGGGCTGGTCTCAAAGCAAGTTAGGCTGACCCGCTTAAGTTACTAGACTACGGATTTTCTAAAATCTATTTACTCCCAGACTGGATATAAACATAACTGCTCATCACGTAAATATTTCCCCCATGTAGGGGATCGAATGCTACCTCCTCTGGTACCAACTAAGCTACTGGACTGTCATATGCTTATGGAATCTATAGAGATTCGGAAACACGTATCCATAAAAATACAACGTCATGCCGGTTCTATATGAAAGAGACGTCCCTAAACATGGCTAAGACATTAGTGTCATATTCCAACGGTCACGTGTGGCATTTTTTGTCGCAAATGGACCGAGTTTGTCATTCGTCTTAATTGTTTAACAGCTATTGTTATTAGTCATAAAAGGTCCGGTCCGCACCAAAAAAGAGGATATTATGTCTTTGTTTTATCTACTGTTTTGCCCAAAAGCTGTAAAATGACGTTACAATTAGTTCAGGTTATAAATTTTGGTTGCGAATTTGGACTAGCTTTGTCGTATGCAACTGCTGGCTCGCCTTTTTGCTCAATGCGTCAGCCTGTTTCGTTTTATTGTTCCCAACTTTACTAGCACCGTTAGCCTATGCCGGCCTATGGTGTTCTCTTAAAATGTTTTATTGTACTGCCATTGTAATGGTGTTTTGCTGTAGATTTTTAGGAGTTGCAAATATGTTTTTTATTTGTGAATTCTAATTATTTTATTGTGCAATATTTCATTTTACTTACTGTGTTAAATGAAGGTGTTGCCGTTGTTAAGTACTGTTTTAATTTGATTTAATCTGTGTGTCACACAAAAAAAAAAGAGATTGCATTAAATAAATTGTCTTATAATTTTAGGCACATAATATTTTAATATTATTTAGTTATAATTTTATTGTACTGTATAGTTTGAAGTTAAGGATGGATTTTTATGTACCTCCTTTATGTAGTTAAATTTAGAAAGAGAAAGTTGTACATTAAAAGTAAAAGGGTGTGGGAAGCCTATTTCACCCTTTATGAGCCCCTATTGTTAGTAATAATAAACTCTTTCGAAAGACCGATACAGTAGGAACATTGTAAAATCGGCATTTGCTTTGAACAGGACAGATTATGTTGTCCGGTAGTATTATAAAATAATAAAAAAAAAAGAAAGTGAAGCCGACATTATTTCGGTTATTTGAACGGGTACCAACGAAAAATTCTCTGGTTGAGCGCTATTTAGAATTTTTCATTTATATCTGTGCGCCAGAGGGTTGTCCATTGTCTAGTTGCCTTTTTTAAATATTTTTTTTAGTATCCCGTAACCCTTTTCGCTTTGGGTGTTCGCTCGTTTATTGTTTCTTTATTGCGGGCCCTCCGACGTTTGCGTAACATCCACCAATTACGGTTTTACGTAGGTCAGTATTCGGAACGTTGCTATAGGTACTTACTTTCACGTTTCTTTTCATTTATTTATACACAACTGACACAGCTTCAAAGGATACGCGTTAACCCTTGTTTATGATTGTTTTATGTTTGCTTATGTTTTTTAATACAATTCTTTACAACCCTATTAAGATTAACCTTTCTTTTGTCCTATTCCAAATAGCATTAGACAATGGATAAATAAACTAAACTTTCTTTTGTTCTAATTATAACTTTCCTCTTAGCGTTATCTCATATCCACCATGCAAGGAGGCCACCAAAAGCAAGGATTTCGATACAATACTGATTTTGGCATGATAACAAAGATTTTTCGGGCATTGTATTGGTACTTGGTACTACAAGGTTGGAGATCAAATCGAAGTTGAGTCGTAAGTTCAGATCACTCGAACACAGAGTTACGGTCTACCTCGATTTTGATACTGTCTGCATATTATTATGCATTTTGCAAAGATACTTAAACTAACCATTTTATGTTGTTACCAAGAAAATAAAAAAAAAACTTTGTGATAATATTTGTTTCAATGTTTACTCTAGATTTTGATTAATAATGGATAACGATACATATAATTACATATTTGTTCCCACATGTTACGATATGAGTGCAGCCTGTGGGCGATTCTGTTCTATCTATAATAACTGGTTCTCCAGAAACAATTAGTCGGATCTCTTTGAAAAATCAAAGAATTTTATCGAATAGATTTATTATATTTGAGGAGGATGTTATCGCTCGGTTCGATTGCTCTGCGCAACGGACCGTCCCGTAGAACAAAACCAGGTATAACCGAACGTTTATCGGCGTTTTCAGTTTTTTGTCCCAACTTTTGTTATTATTCGAATCCCTCGAATGTATTAATCTCGCGTGGGTTCCACAGACCCGGTCATTACCCGAAACTTGGGGGCGTACTGCGTCCGGATGCCTAGTTATTACTGGCATTCTAATAAAATAACCCTGTATCATTTACGAAATTAGATATATCGCTAAATATTTTATAATGACGGAGCCGAAATTAGTTGGGTTGGCAGCGTTTAAGCTGATGTTAGTGGAGCAGCCGCGTGCGACGGACTTAGGATTTTAATGACACTGTTTCTAAACGTTTATGTCAGCCATTTTGGGTGGGAGGATCGGTTTTATTCGTTTTGTCAAGCTGCTGCTTGGAGATGTCGCTCCTGGTTATTATCGAGTTAGCTCTACTTAACCTGTCATTTTTGCAACAGCTTTTTTGTCCTTAGAGTTCTCATGATACTATTCCTATACTGGTTTGCCTTTATATTATATTTTGTCTTTATATTTTATAGAATAATTTTGTTGTTTTATAGAGCAAAACGTTTCTATCAAATGTTTTTACTACTAATTGCAAAATATAATTAGCTAAGTACGTATGTGTAAATGATTGCTGAAAATGATATTTGTTTCATAATATTTTATAATATAACAGCGAAAAGGTGATTAACAAAGTGGAAGGTTCACCAAACCGTATTTATCTTTTTTGGCTCGGCGCAGTGTTTGTTACGCACATACGTGGAAGTTAAACATTTTCCCTTATAATAAAAACATTTTTACTCGTGGAATAAATAAAATTTATACGACAGCATCACATTTTCACGGCGCACTTATCTTCGTGTCCGCATATTATGCTCACGACATATTGTCATAACATCCCATTTCATTTCACTTTGGAGAGTTGTCGCGAACATTGTCGGCTTGTGAGGTTTCGTTTGGAGGCGGAAATGAGGAGGAATTTCCCATGGAGACCTCTCCGAGTAAGAATATTATTTGACGGTAAGCCAACAATAGCGCTGGCCGCCGCCCCGCCTCCGGAAAGAATCAATTAAACAATGCCAGCTCCGAAGACATGTTGCCGAATGGGCGAATTGTTTGTTTAATAACATTTCGTTGCTACTATAAAAGTCAGGATGAAATATTCGTCTTTTGTCCACTGACTTTTGTATAAATGTGTCGATTGACAGACATTTATTCCACGAAACTATGTCTCTATCCGACGCGGATGCGTTAGCATTTTTTGTATGGAAACGCTTCCTGTCCCACTGTTTACTTTTTTAACAGTTTTATCGAGCCCCATTCATAAAGGGCGATAAATTTGGCTTATAAATAATACATATAACATGCGATTCTCCTGCACGGTAAAAAATGGGAGTCATGTTTCATCGTATAATTACTTAACTAGCTTATAAATTCTCACCATCTATACGACCGATGTTTTTCACATGGCATTTATTATAGTTCAAAGCTTGAGAAATAAGATTTTTAGATGTTTTTTTACGAACCTAGAAGCATTATTTGAAATGTTTGAATTGTGTTTTTCTCTTTTCAAATAAAGTACACGAAAATTTAGACGCCTATGGAAGTGAGAAGGTCTAACAAGGGATTTCCCAAAATTTCTAAAGTGTCTACCAAACGTTCAATATGAGTGATATTACGGTACTTACAGTTAGATACTTTTCCAATACACCTCGTACGAAAGTGGCTTGAAGTAAACTTAGCTAAAGCTAGCAGTATCGGTAATCATAGAAGCACTTGATAAGGTATTACTACCACATACTATTTCTCGTTACGTGCATCTAACTAATTCAAATGTCCATCGGATGATACGTTACCACCAGTAATATTATACGTGACATTTTTTCACAAGATGTCACGCAGTACAGTAGCAGTTTCGTCCTCTGATCATCCCATTTCTATTCATCGGTCATCCTTATACACTTTGAATGTTGTTAACACGTTTTAAGAGAGTTTAATTTATAACAAACGTGTAAGTCGTAAATATTCATTGCTTTTACTCGTAATTTCAGTTGTGTGATATTCGATTCATGCGTAAAATATTTTCAAAAGACATTTATGAGCTGTATAGACGGGGTCGTAATGGTATTCTGAAAACTGAGGTATATCTATCTACATTAGGATAAAAATAAATCGCAGTTTATGTATGTACGATTGTATATGCGTATGACTTCCGAATAGTTCCGAAGGACTGCACCAAATTAGTTATTTTTTGGCTATAACAAAGGTATGCCCAACTAAAAGTAAAGCCTAATGAAGAAGAGAATTTTACAAATCCTTTTAGATATACCTAATGTGTGTCCTCTACTAAAAATGTCTGAAAAAAATATAGCAAAATTAAAATCGTTCATACTTTTTGCGCAATATCTTTCGTATCATATGTCACAATGTCAACCGTCATTTCTGTACACGTGTTATTTTTTTTTCCCCGAATGCATGTGTTTTAACGGTATCGTGGGTGACCGGGACCACACAAATATTTGCCCTCTCCGGAGTGTGTCGTGTTTACTCTGCGATTTTTTACGTATACTGCGTTATTGATACTTTTACGTGATTTGTGGTTTAATTTTTTTATTTCACACTGCTTACTTCGCTATTTCTTGTTCCCATTTCCCTTCGTCAATATTTTCATTGTATGAGAGACGAAACATAAAATATGGTGCGAACGGGTACAGAATAATATTCAGTTGCTTTTTCACCATTTGAGCATAGCCAATCTGTCAAATAGACTAATAAGTTTGTGACAGTTCTTGTATGGTTTGCACCACGTAATTTAGATTTTTTAAATTTGGAAAATAGTCTAATCGAAATATTTCGGCAAGTGCTGGAACACGCTCTTACTCTTTATAGTAACATCAATATTTTAATGTGTTTTTTTGTTATTTCGAAAGTCAACATAAATGTTTGTATACGGTGTTTCTTTTTTATAAGAATTCCACCTGTATGACTAGTCACATTTTATGATACTCTTGTAAATAGAAATACTTTTATAAATAATATTTTATACCAATTATAAAGTCCGCATATGCCGCTGTAGCAATTTGAAACCATTTTTATCTTTAGCAATAACAACTACGTAATTTTTGTTATTAATTTAAAGAAATTTTATGGTCTACAAAACAGTATTACCTACTTATTATTAATAAATAATCATTTAGCCTGCGTTCATTTTAAACAATAAAATTATATAGGTGACCAGTTGACCAGCTTGTTGTCGACATCTTGCCATCTGTCGTGTGCTGTCGCGGCGTACAATGTGGCAGCGAGCCATACACGTTCATATACTCCCTGACCACAAGCATTTAATTTTGCTTGTAATGTAAAATTACACACAACCATTACATTGCGTTACCTGTGAGGGACATGACATCTAAAGTTATTACAGGCGAAATGATCGTCATTCTGGGCAGTATTGTATGTAACGTAAATATTCTATTACAGACGAATTCTCGTGGTGAGTGAGGGACTTAATTTTATGTGGACTAAAGGCAGAATTACATAGTTAAAGTTTGGTGTGTCGTGTGACGTGTCACTACAGAAGTATATCGGTTTTATATAGTACTAGCTGCCCGGCCCGGCTTCGCCCGGGTACTGTTTCGTTTTTTTTTTCAATCTTTCTGAGAGATTTTCTTAATATTTTTTTCCGTAAGAACCTTGTACAGAGTATTAGAAAACTACAAAAAAAAAATCAGCCAAATCGGTCAAGCCGTTTTCATGTTATGTCGTGACAACGGAAAACGGGTTTCATTTTTATATATATAGATTGAATATGAGTAGAGTTTTATGACCACATGAGAATGTGCGACATTTATTTCAAAGCGACGCGCGCGACACACCACATCTTACCTACATAACATAACTCTAGCATTACGCCTAATATCCCGAGCTAATCTTTATCTGCATAGCTATGAAAATAACAAGTAGTAGGGATATTGTTAGTGTTTTTCTTACACACGTTGTGTTTACAGTCAACATACTAAAGTAAACGGTTGAACGCTACCACTACACATAATCATGTGTTACTTACCATCATTAATATTACGTGCAAACAAAAAGCATCAATAAAAATTATGCAATGAATACTTTCATTCTTTGCTTATTAGGAGGCTAACAGGTTAGTTTAGGAGTATTGTATTGTAAAAATATGTTGGAAAAATAAATCGGAATGAACCTTAATAAATTAGTACTTAATGCGATTTTCATTTGTAAAAAGTACGTTGTTTATACGTGTTTACTTTATTTAAGCTTATTTTATTTTCCATTACCATTCCCAGACAAAAAAATCATGGCTTGTCCTTATGATGAATTGGGACCCTAATTGTTGATACGTTCTTGTTAGTCTGTCAGAGAAACTGGTGGTAATTATTAATTGAAACTTATCAGAAGTCTGAATCAGAGGCCTTAGACATTTTACGCTAGAAAATTCAAAGTTAAGATGCGCATTTCGAAGTGTGTTCACTCCCTTAACCAAACCTCTCGTTACACAATGAATGGACCCCATAAAAGCTATTTTACTGCTGTTTCCTCTCTCGCTTCGTTTGCATTCATCCCGGGAACTACCAAATCATTAAAGGCAGTGTTTGTTGATTTTTTGTTGGCCTTTGTTTGGTTTATGATAATTATAATAGGTGTTCGTGTCGCTCAGCGGCTGCGGTGTGAAACTTGACGCCTTCATTCACGCTTACTTTTATTGAGGCACTTGATTTAGCGAACCGATGCCGTTTTTTAATAGACGCATATGAAATTCGCCTTTAAACCTTCGTGATAACATATTCTTTTTAGAATTACGTAGCGGAATAAAGATGATGAAAAGATATTTCAAGAGAGCAACGACCTCATTTGGCTCTCTAATCAAGTTTTAAGAGAGGTAGGGCACAGCGCATATTCCGCTCAAATCGGAGCGGCCCGTCTGGGGAAGGACCTCTACCTTACAGAAGATCGTAGCCAAATAGCGTTGGTCTCGGCCATGTTGTGTTCTCACTCTTCTGCTCATGGCAAGACATTGCCAGTCTATTAGGTATTAAATCATTAAAAAAATTGTTTTATGATTTTCTATTGCAGCTTTTGGTACAATTTTTTATTATATTATTATAAAAAAATTGCTGACTCGTTTATACGGAACCCTGTATAGTGTACAGCCGATTCGATACACAGATGCATCCTATTTGTAATGTTAGTGTTAACTTAACAACTGCAAAGATGTGTAGGCAGTCAATTACTTCACTGTGTTTTGTTCAAAAGTGTGTATTTTTTGTAGTTTTTATTGAAGTGTTAAATAAACGTTGTATTGTTAAAAAAGTTTTTCATTTAATGATGCAGTAAAGTTTAAATATGCACTGATTTTATAATTTAAAATTTTTCAAAACTAAAACTTGAAATAATGGATTAATGGATTAATATTACAGGAAAAATTGTATTTAAATTATATCATATGTTTTTGCGGTTTGCACTTGAGAGATAATATTTATGTTGTTAATAACAAAGCTTTTGTTATTACAAATTAATGTTAATTAAAGGAAATGAATCATGTATTATAAAATTAGTATGTCATTATAATATTTATTACCTATTTCGTGGTCGCGTGGAATTCAGTATAAATATATAGGCATATTTATTGAACCGACCGTTAAGTCTACAGGCAAATATTATTATACAGAATAGAAGGCCATTGATTAATTATATTACTACAGGAACTTTGCATTTCCCGTTGTGTTATCTATGCGCCTGGTATTATTATTTCGTTTATAATTTTTTTATATTTTTTTATATCAGATTGTCCGATCGGTCGTATGTTACAAGAAAGTTTCTAATGCTATCGATGAAATCGAGAAGGATGGGATGGGAAGGCAATATTGTATATCGTCTAGTATTTAATTAATATTTTTCCGACCAAACGTTTTAACGACCCGACACGGTTGCTCAATTTACACCCAACTATTGCTTGGCGTTCTTTGGACCCCAAGTAAAGTTGCACTCATTAAAAGTTATACGCGACCGCGAGTGCCCTCGAAACTCAGCACTGGAATTTATCAGCTAACTGAAAAGTGCTCGAAGGGAAGTCTGCCCGGGCCATTATTCCCCATTGTCCCTGACAATAAGATTAAACTAGCGGCCACCAACTATAGATAGCGCTCTGACCAATTCGCGAGCGAACTGTTCCCGTAATAGTTTTGTTGTTATCGCCAGTAACCACTTTTCAGCTGCTTCTGGGGACGATATTAAAAAGATTTTGGCAACGAGCCACACAGATATTGATCTTTATGCTCGACCAGACGGCTATATAGAAGTTCTGTAAGTGCCACGCCAGTTGGTTTAATGACTTCCCATGTTTGTAAGTTTTGGGATACCATATTTTATGTGCTAGGCGATAGCTCGCGACGTTTACAGCTAACGTTTCGAACATTTCTAATTTCCACAAGTTTAATTTCCACACCGTCGTGATGGATATGCGAGCGCAGTGATGGATGAATTTATTTATCACTGCTTTCGCTTTTTTGTTCTCCACTATTGATTGACTTTATCTGCTCGCTCTGTCATAGTCCCATTAAAAAAGACCGACGGTGGTCTCGCGCGTAAAATTTTATATGGAATGTGTATCAACTGCCTTTTCAGCTAATTCACCGCAGCTGTGGACTTATCGGTCGTGCGAATTGGAATATATTGTAAAAACGCACGTAATTAAGTTGGTATGTGTGAAGGGCGACACCTGCGCTCGATATCAGAGATCAGGCCGTTACGGTTTATGGGGTTCCTACCAAAAACAATGGATATGGCAAAAAGTGTAATGCGGGCCAGGTACCAGGGGTGCAGAGAAGGGTAGGCGTGCGGGCCGCGGCGGGGTGCCACCGCGCCACAATTTATGATTGCACCGTGTCAGAGTGCTAATGAACGCACTCTGTTGCTCTTTATTGAGATAACGTTCGCAATCGATGGCCGCGCCAGTATCAAGCCATTACTTATTGCATCGCCCGATGTTGCGTGTGTGTCCCTTTTATATATTTTTTGCTTCGCCACATTCGTGCCAAGTAACTATTATTAACTCTTCTCGTCGCATGTACAAATGGGATAAGTTAATCCATAAAGTTGTTACTCTGCCCTGTAATAAGAATATTTTCGTAGTTTATTATATACAATCTCATATATAAATAAGCTCATTAAGAAATCTTATGGAGTGTTATTATATTTGTCATTTTGCCTTTAAACCACAATATTCATGATTATTATTATGCTTAATTCTATATCGAGAAAATAAATGTTAGGAACATTTATTATAACATTTATGATTATATGAGAAATAAATTACATCTTGTTAGTGTATGTATTGGGCTCGTTGCGTATGTTTAGAACTCCTTTCTTGAAATCTTATTACGATTTGCACTGTTTATTTTTACACTATACAATTTAAATGTGAGTGTTGACAATATGACGAGGAGTCATTTAATACCTGTAGATTATAACAATTTCTTCGTTAGCCATCTAGTCTTGCACCTGTTACTCGCAGAGTTTATTAAGATACCTGAAAGGTAGTGGAAGGTACCTAATGGAAATTTAAGATAGTGAAGGCAGTGATTTTGTTTCAGTATTTTGTTTGGATCTGTATGTTCTAACAGAGATAATTACATATTACAGTTGTTAGAGATGAAGGGTATTAGAAGGCCATTCACCGTAGACTGCAAAATGTTTACCGTCAGGCGTCCGTATGCTTGTTTGCCACCTTACTAATAGAATAGACTCTAAAACAATTAATTATTAATGTATTTTCAAAGCATTTGGTTTCGTTGACGGCGTTCTTTCAAACCAAAGAGGTATTTATTTATCAACTTTCATCGTAGAAACAGATGCATACATATTATCTGTTTTATCTTATGCTGGTAGCGAACAAAATAGCTACCTACCAGATTAATAAAATTGTTTAGCGACCAAACACACAAAGTAACATATCAAGCAAAAACTGGTAACCATTGGTCGTACCTGTGATCGTATCGCGGCGCGCTACGCGCATCGTCCGATTGGATCGTTGATAGTCTTCGAAACGTACACGCGATCTTAATGTAGTTATTGCTTTTACAGTGCTCCAAATTTATCTGTGCCGACGGCGGAGGCGCTAGTGTCGAAGCTATTGAAGGTCAATCAAGGCGTATTCATTAGTTCCAGTTTTAGCCACCGGCACATACCAGTTTGTGGAATTGTAAGAAAGTTGCGTTCAATATGTCATACGTCAATTTAGATAAAGAATTGAGTGACATCTCTCATACGACGACCTATGGACCCAATCACGACGGCGTTTTTTTGTAGTTATGATTATGAAATAAAAACTAATTGAAAATTGTCTTCGATTTTAAATTCTATAAACATAGCTAAGGATAATATGTGCAGCTACATACATATTATATACGTCTGTATTCCAATTAAGACCTTATTACATTAACTTAAGTATAAATCTGTATACTTTTCATTGAGCCTGACTCTACCTACACATTTTATATTAATGAACACCTACTTACGTAGGATTAAATAGACTATAAATTAGCAATAGTAGGTTAGCAATAAAGATTATTTATTGGTGAAAATGTGTACAGTAGTTTCTGAGATTAATACCAATAAATTAAGCGCGATATTTCGCTTATACAAATGTAAAATTGGCGATATAGCATGTGAAATTGAATTTTAGGATTTCTGGAAACTGTATCCATTAGGAATCTATTTTTTATATACCACAAAGGTGGCAAACAAGCATACGGCCGGCCTGATGGTAAGCCGTCACCGTAGCCTATAATACGGAGACACCGGGGGAGTCCCTGAGCCGCTGCCGGCCTTTTAAGTGCATGTATGCTCGCTTCTTAAAGGTTCCCAAGTCATAGTCATTTGGAAACGCCGCTGGCGGGAGTTGGTTCCAGATCTCTACTGTGCGTGGAAGGAAGTGAACTTAACGAAAGTTCTAGAGATGCGGCACGTCGATTTACAATTGCATACCCTTATCACCGATGATATCAGACGATAGCTATAGTTCCAGTCATCGGATCTGCATTTAACTGTTATACAAGTTAACGTGCCACGTGATGAATGATCGGTGTTTTGTTTTCTGTCTTATAGACAGAAATACATAGATATAGACTTGATGGCATTCAATGTCTTGTTAACTCTTGTTGGAAATGCTTTTTTTATACTACTTAAGTGACAGACAAGTATACGGCCACCTGAAAGTAAGCAGTCACAACTAACGCGCTGTACTCACGCTGCTGTCAGGACCACTACTACTGACCCAGAGCTTCTTCACGCCCGTTTTAAAGAACGCCATCATTTATACATGAACTTATCACCATAAGTAAAACGATACATTCGATATGAGTTGCCTATTGGCTACCGTATCTTTTACCCTATGTTTGTACACAATGCCATTACAGGTAGAGTTGTTCAAAGTACTTTTGATTGGATACTTATAATAATAATTAGTTGTGATTAATTTTATTAGAATTAATTATAGCTTATTATAACACAACTGTTATAATGACAGGTACGATTACGTTATAAGCTATAACAACATATTTATTGTTACAGGTATGGAAATCGAATGAACTGGTGAGTGAGGACAAATACTCGTACTTGACTCTTATTATTAGGAGGGCATCGTGCACGACGCTATGCGGTTTTGCTTGTGGCGAGGAAAAGGTTAAAGGTACAACGCAAACAAGGTTCTACATTGTTAGTACTTTCATAATTACACTGTTAAACAATCTTTTGTTATATCATTATGCAAAATTGCTTAGCCATTAAATCGTATTCGAATTTATACTAGACGCGTACCGCTCTGACCTCCAACAAGAACCATTACATCGATATACTGTCCAACAAGATTATATTGTACAATGTCGGAGATATTCAAATAAGATATCTGCACAATAATTTCCCGTAACTAAAGGGTCCAGGCATTCCGACGAGCTACGTAACGGGTATACATTACGGACCTATAAATCGGAGAATAGACTGTCCCGAACGCGACGGGCGTGTAGTTCAGGGGCTCGTGTGCTGCATCCTTACTAATATTATACATACGATTTGTGGGGATGAATGTTACTGTTTCACGCAAAAACTGCTTGATTGATTTGCTTGAAATTTGGCACACAGGATAGTTTTTATCCCGGATATTCGTCTGGGAACGGGAACAACGGGATTACGCGGGTAAGAAATCCTAATAAACTTCAGCTAATTAAACCACGTACTAACTATGGCAGAAAAACAATACTATTCGAAGGAGCACTGCTGTACAACAAGCTGCCACACAACATAAAGGAATGCCATAGTTTATATGCATACAAAAGGATACTCAGGAAGCATGTGCAAAAGTGGAAAACCGTATGATTTTATAGTATTACCAGAGGAAGAATAATGGCGTCGATGTAATAATTTTCTGTTTTATAATATCTCATTGTAAATGAACTGGTATAAGTTTGTATGAGAAATAAATTTCTTTAACCTTAAAACCACAGACATTGGCTAGTAGGTAAATTTTCATAAATATAACTTACTAGCTTTTTTGCCCGCGACTTCGTCCGCGTCAAGTTCCCGTGAGAACCACATTGAAGTCCGGGAAAAGCTATAGCCTATGTCAAACTTTCTACTAGTGAAGGTTTTTTTGAAATCGGTCTATGAGTTTCGGAGCCTATTCAATGCAAACAAACAATCAAATCTTTCCTCTTTATAATATTAGTATAGAAGTATAGATTTACCTTTCAGTGTAGTCTTTGCGGTACAATGTGTGTATTTGTTAAAAGCTCCAAACACAAATCGGACACGGAAATGTTTTATTTAAAACGAAAAATCTAACGAATCGAATAATCCGCACCCGTTTTCTGTTTTGATTCCACTTTATACATATGTGACTTTCACGACAGCAACTTCGGGTTTTTCCCTGTGGTTAAGGGCTGCACGGCGATGATCAGTCACCGTCAAATGTCAATGACCCGCCGCCGCCAGCCCGTTTGTTGCCTCTAGCAAAAAAAAACTATAAAGACAATAATATAATTTATAAGCATAACAGCTCTTAGACTAACCTGTCCATTGCGACTGTAGACATAACCTTCCCGTAGGTTTAGTGCCCCACTCAACTGGGTCCTGTTTATTACGGTGTAACTTGCTTTGCAAAATATTGGACACAACAGCAAATCAGTATCATGATTATACTAACTCAGCATGTGATTATTCAAAAAGCAATGTACAGTTTTAAAATGTTTACTCAATGTAAACTAAAATAAGTTTGGTTTTCCTTCTGGGAGGTATAATGGCAACCGCTCTATGTAAAAATCTGAATCTTTGCCAATTTATTAGGTTTATTCCGCAAATCC
Organism: Endotricha flammealis; assembly: GCA_905163395.2. NCBI lineage: Eukaryota > Metazoa > Arthropoda > Insecta > Lepidoptera > Pyralidae > Endotricha > Endotricha flammealis. Next base: position 6,518,797 of record LR990863.1, on the reverse strand, counting down.
TAGCTATAAGATAGAACATGCTGTATTTGCAATACACATCATTGCATTTAAGGGATGGCAACGCGCGGGTGATACTCCCGGTGTTGTATGCGTCCACAGGCTACCGCTTACCATCACGCGGGCCGTAAGGTTGTTTGCCACCTTAGTGGTATAAAAAAAAACTCATAGTAGTGTAGGTATATTAGCAGCAAGGCGGCCATTGCTAAAATCAATCGTTTCAAGGCAACCTTAGGGTAACATTTACCTCTTGGAGGGTTAGCAAGAGACGAATTACTTACATGCATAAAAAAAATCTAACTAGAATACTAAAATCGAGATAACGATAGAAAGAAGAGATATACCTCATAGTAGGTAAGGAGGGAAGTCCTTTCAATACTTTCTACTCCGACTATCTTCTTTCTGATTAAATTCGTTGTGAGTTCCAAGACAGCTGTAGTTTATTCCCCGGGACGTCAATAAGCTTCATTGCTTATTGTCTATCTGAGGTCGCCGTTGTTGATCCTGGCTACACAGGAGACACAGTGGTGGGAATGTGTGGTGGGCATTTTTTAATTTTATACCTCATAGTAGTTATCAGTACTGCATTTATTTATAACTAGGCTATATATAACTCGCAACTCCACGAATTCTTATGAAATATTTACATTATGATAATAACAGCAGTTTGCAAGGTCAGTATGATAGTGACGTGATTGTAAGAACGGTAAGAACTTATGCTAATATTTAGCTGAAATATAGATGTATTATACTTTTAGTCTGTTTTTGTGTCATACGGCAGACAAACAAGCAAGCGGTCTACTTGATGTAAAGTGAGTTATAGAATACAATAAGAATTTTAAATTCCACAATTCGGGTTTCTTAAAACATTTTGTTAGTATATTATAATATTTATATTATTATCAGTAATGTATATGTGTATTCAAAATCATAATAATTTTATTACGAGTGCGTAAAAGCGCGTGGGCCGCGACCGCGAGGGTTTTGTCAGTTTTCTGCAAAATACAGGCTTATAAAAGGCCCGAGCTTACTAAGGAGTTGGGTCGCAAACTACTTTGGAAATATCTTTAAGATAAATAGCAAACAAAACAATATGACTTATAATATTCTGTTCAATGAATTATTAAAATACAGTACACAGCGCCATCTAGTTCCAATCTGCGTAGAGCTTCATTATGTATGTTTTTTATGGCATTACAATTTACAATAATTAGCGTCCTTATACGATGCCGATAGAAAATTATTGTACTACTTTAATACGTTTTTTCTTCTTTTCGTTTAAGTTAACTGGTGACTATGTTTTTAGGCCACCTTCAGGTTACTTAACTAATCTAACGAAAACAGTTGAAGCCCACAGTCTAAAGTGTCCTTCGAATCCCAAGCAAGATGACCGAAATTTTTAAACTCATCAAAATATTTGTTGGGGTCGCCGTTGTTGACCTTGCATATTATGTTTTTGTAATCATCGATGCCATTGCACCGGGCTCTTTTGAAACATTACTTAAAATATACATAAAACATTTAAATCAATATTAACTAGTAGCACAAAGCGATTTTAGTTTAGAATATACTCCTATACTCCGCCACGCTGCTGAACTGCGAGTAGGCGGAAAGGCTATACCTACCTCTATTTAACCTGCACGCGAGTAACTTATACCGCGAACACAACCCACGGCAATTTCATCCCAGCGGCACGGTATCTGGTTTAGTGTGTAAATCTCTAAAATTATGATCCGTATAAGCGATATCAACTAAAGAGTAAATTATATGCCTCGGAAGTGTTTGCGAGACGCCCATTGCCAGCCAACCTCGATCTGCTGGACCTGAGTTTGCTGTAGAGGGAACTATAAATGTTTTATGTTGTTTAAAAATACTTAATGATACTATATGATAGGTGATTTTTAAAAAGACTTAAGTTCGTTTTTTTAGTGTTATTGATTTGCAAATATCTAAAGAATTTCATTTCATTTGTAGTTGAGACGAAAATTGCAAGTGCCTATAAGAAAGAATGTTCCTATACTTACGTTTAGGTTGCCTGGACGATAAGGCCGCCTATTGCGTTCTCACATTTCATTGTTATTTTTGTTTTATGTAATTTATTGGTGCAATAATGAGATTGTATTGTAAACTGAAGAAACTGAAGAGAGGCTTTCGGAAGGGGATGGTTGGAGAAGATCTTTGACTGCGAGAGTAAGCTTTTGCCCAGCTGTGGGTGTTATTTTGTCATTACAAAGAAATGTGTAGTTCATGTTCAGCCATATAATTAGTTCACAGATAAAGAACGTCTTTTTTATTTTAACCCATTTTGTCAACGCGGTACGATATATTTCAAAGAGAAGTAAACCTGTGCTATACAATACAGTATGAAAAGATAGTTAAAGTTGAGACACCCGAATGAACAGGTAAAAAGATATTTTAAGACTTTTAAACAATAGATGACTAAAATGAATTATACCTCATGCAGAATATTATGAGTACCAACTCTGTACTTCTATAATATTCTTGTATACGGATTTTCGTTGTAGACATTATATTGTTCACGTTCATAAATAAGTATGGGTGGGAAGGCAGTAATGCATTTTTCTGACGTTAAAAAATATTCATTTTTATGCTAATAATCACCAAAATATTTTGTTTCTGCCCAAAAGGGATGCTTAAAATATCTTGGCATTTAAATACATATTTTCGCTAGTTAAACTAAAAATTACGATTCCGACTCGCTGAGGCGCGTTACAGACAATTTCACTGAACGGAAAGGAAATTGAAACTTCCTTTCAAATATCCTATCGTACAGTTCATATAATATGGTCTTTATACTCAAAGATATTTAATTGTAGACGATTCGGAGTTAGTGTATATAAATTAGATTATTTATTATAAACGACTATAACAGACATACAGTATGTTGAAGAAACACATTTTAATTTTAATGAGTTTCTCTAACTGGCTGTTAGTTCGATAGTGACAGCGATAATGTCATTAACTTTGTTTTCGTGAAACTAATTTTATCTTTTTTTTACCAGTAGGTGTATTATTATTATTACTATATTTAAAGAGTATAGTAGGTACAGTCAATAAAGGAATGGGCTGATGGCCCTTCACGCAATATTTAGAAATCTTTAATCATATATGCAGAGGGGGTCAGCCCATTCTTTTGTTGACTGTACTATTATAAACTAAATGTAAACTTTGTTAACTAATCGAGTAGTGAGGTCAGCGAATTCTGCGGTGTTACATAAATAGAACGTTCTACAGGAAAACCTTATACATAATTTCGTCGTCTCCCGACAAGCCCGGCTAGCTCAGTCGGTAGAGCATGAGACTCTTAATCTCAGGGTCGTGGGTTCGAGCCCCACGTTGGGCGCAACTTTTTGCGCTTTATCTTTTTGCATTATAAATTTTCTAACATTTTTCACGTACTTACAAACAATTTCTCATTACCAGCAACCAGTTTCGCTTTCTATGTATGCCCAATCAAACAGTTTGCGCAATCGTTCGGTCGCTATACCGTTAAAGGGTCAACGGATGGACAGACAACGCTTATATAAATGTTTCCCACGATTCGTAGTCACATGTACACAGTCATTTTATGTTTACTTTACAGACGCCTAATAATATCGTTTGAATTACACATACAGTATGTAACTGCTTAAATGTCGGCCCTCAAAGATTTTTATCAGGTGTAATGTATATTTTTTTTAGTTTACATGTTTTACTAAGAAATGCTTTAATTATACTGCGACTACTTAAGCAAACAGTGTTATTGTCATTCGCTGTAATGGCGTGCTTTCCTTTTATTATGCTAATTTAATTTTTTGAATTTATTGACCGCATGTTTAGTAGCCTCGTTTATGTTTGCCTTTCGATAATTATATGTGAATTATATGTGTTTGAGTTATATTATATCTCTCTTCTTAATAGTTTCCTCACTGCTGAGGATCGTGACTCTACACGACCTTGTTGACAAGCTGCTGCGCTCAGCCGCCTGGTAGTGCGGCGCTGACAGTCATATTCAGCTGTATGGCTATCTGATCTGACCATCGAATGGGACTCCGGCCACGAGGTCTTTTACCCTCAATCTTCCCTGTCATCATCAGTCTCTCCACGTTGTCCACATCCCTCCGCGCGACATGGCCGAAGTATCGCACAATGCGCTGCAGACAAGTAGAGGACAGACGCTGTCATTTCATTGTCGCTTAATATTATATAAGTACCTACAAAAATATTTATTTTTAACAACCATAATAGATATTGACAAAAAGATCAAACTAAGTCGTAATAATAATTTATGTCAGCGACATTATTTCGGCCGTTAAGTAAGAGATAAAACAAGTAATTTTGTTCATGATACCCTCACTAGAAAGAGTCTGTATCGTGGGTATCTCATCATCATCTCAGCCTCAAGAAGTCCACAGCTGGACGTAGGCCTCCCCTAAACGTTTCCAGTGAGGGGATCAGCTCAGCACATAATAAATTGTTTGACATTACACACATATTATTATTTAGCTAAGTTTAATTCTACTGATTCACTCAATGTACCTAATCATCCGTTCGATTGGTTCGGTTATGTTTTACTCTATTTAGCCCTATGGTTACATTATCCCAAGGGCCGCGGGTTCGAATCCTGCGCAAAGCAAACATTTGTGTGCATGAACATGTCTTTGGTCTGGGTGTTTTCTATGTGTAAAAGTATTTATTAAAAAAAAAGTATTTAAGTATATTTATCAGCAACAACGCTTATAAGATCATGCACAAAGCGTGGCAAATAATATATTCATTCACGTTTCACTTCTATTTCAGTATTCTAGTTTGAAACAAACAGGAATTCTTCGGTTATCGCTCGTAAGTCCCTCCTAACAGGCTGAACAATTCACTAGTTAGATATCCCGGTGTCGCTCGGCGCTCTCTAAATTATTCTGCTTGTACTTACTGTTGCTCCAATAGCAAACGCATTCCGTAAAACACCCACGCAGTTGTATTGTTAAATCAGTATATGTGTACAATTGCAAACAAATGTATTTGTAGTCGTGATATTTTATAAAACTTCGGCCTGCTTATCGGCTAAAACGAGGGAACTTTGCGATATTGATTTAAAAGCCCACATTCAATTCTTAGTATTCTTTAATCACAAAATCTGCAAAATTGTTTATTAGCAAAAAAAAGCTTAGAAAAGTATAGATTAATCCGATTTTTTTAAGCGTTCTCTTAAATTATTTGTCACGTAAGAACTTGCTTATGTAATAATGTCAAAAAACAGTTTAGACCTTTATAAAGGCGTCAAAATCATCTTTCCATCCTCGACGGCCATATAGTACCCAAAATACTATTATTTTTATAAAGAATATATTTCCCTTGATAATTTTGTTTGCGGTTGTACTTTTACGTAGGTACACCTATTTATGTCAACTTATTGTCTTGTGGTATTCATATATCATAGCTGTGGACAACCAATCCTTTGTGTCAGATTTTCCATGAAATTGCCATTATAATCGCTATTAAGATTACATCTATGAATAGTTTATTGAATGGTGTGTATGAATTGTATTACAATTGACACAATTACTCTATTTTGAAAGTGTATACTATGCTGGAAACTCGTCTTAGGCTCGGTTTCCACCAAAGCGGAGAGGACAGGAGATGCGCCCGGGCCACACATACATTATTGTAGGATGTAATGTATGTAAGTATATTTATCTGTTATGTATGAAAGATCTTTATTTTCAACTATGAAAGACATAATATTGGTAAAACACAAGCATTTTACTCAATTTAGAAATAGGTGGCGTTGTGCGATTTGTTGAAAATTTGTATCTAATATTTTCAAATTAGCAGTTTTAGGGTTCATTTATCGTCGCTGATTATACATTTTAACATCTTAAAACTATGCTTGAATGTTTGCTAATAACTACTTGAGTTCGTAATTTCACTGAAGTTTGACCGTTGAACTTCAGAATGGAGATATCACTGAGGGTCAAAATGCTAGTTTCCACATAAAATTACATTTCAATCTCTGCACCGCGATGATTGCAGTGTTAACCGTTAAGTTAAAGACGGTAGTTTACGGAAACGTTCGTCTCGTAATGCTCCGCTTTGCCATAGTGTAAGGAAGTGCAATGTACCAAAAGTAACGTTCATAATGATTTTAGTCTAAAATGCTCAGTGTTTATGTACAGTGGTTGATAATTTAAAAAAATATTTTGACTCTTGTTTTTTAAATGTCTTAATGAGGAGAATACATTTCTGTAATTCTTTTTAAAATTCAACAAGCTACTCCCTTGATCTCGTCATTGCTTACCATCAGGTTAGACAGTGGTCAATCGGTAACAAAGTCATAGATAAAAAATATAACTCAGTAGCAGATACTCTGGCAGAACTCACATTGATTTGTTATTAAAGTAGATTTTTTAAAACGAGTATTAATTACTTTTAATATGATAACAACGCTTATTCTTTTGAAAATATTTTTGGAGTTGTCACACTGTTTATTTTTAAGCTATACAACGAGTAAAACTAAGCGTATATCGTTCGAATTTAGTCCGATTATAATAAAACGTTTCCCACTATCCGCGTTGCAATATGGAGTACTGTTATTGTCGGTAAAGTGGTTCACTCCCCACGTCATTAGAAACGACAGATTTCTTCACGCTCATACTAATGATAAACATAGAATTTTATTTTTAAATGCCTCAGGTGCTATATGAATATTTATGGACTGTGACTTTATGAATAAAATAAATTAGAATATATTTTTTATAATAGCCAAGTACGATTTCTAAGTTTTTTGATGTCTTAAGTGATTTTTCGCCTTTTAAAGGACCCAATCAGACCCAATGTAATATGTACGATAAATACATAATTTCATACTTTCATTTTTAATAATACAACAATGATTAAAGTGTTTAATATATGTGATAAATTGTGGTTATTGGAATATAAAAATATGTAGGTAAATGGCTCTTACATCACTTGTATATCAAGGAGCTTACCATAATGAACCAGCGACCAACAACTTCAAATATTAATAAAGATTTCTTAAAAGGTAAAAAGCGTGGAATTTAAAAGCAACACATCGGTCGGACCAATCACTCCAGTACCTGTTGCGAGTCATAACAAGCGAGAGATTGAAATGAGATGATAAAGAGCAAATCAGTAATCTTGCCGAAAATACATGCAGTGCCTTACATGAAAATCGTCTCGTCAGATTCTTGTTCGAGGAAATTCAGCAAATATATTTACTACGTAATGTTCTTCATACATCATCTTGCGGTAACTGTGTAGCAACCGATTAGAACCGCAGATCTACAGAACCATTCAAATTAGATTCAAACATCGAGTACGTAGCCCTTTTGAATAGAGACGCCTTCAAGTCCATTGGGTTTGTCCAAATGTGTAGGTATTTTGTAAATATAATCGCTTACTATTTTGTTTGCGCTCGCAGTAATCGATAACTGAGATTTGAGGACAATTATTTTTGAAGAAAATTACTAACATTACGTCTTTATTGGATACATACTCGCTGGATTCAATCAAACGTTGGGAGTTTTAGTTGGGTCTACACTGGCATTTCTAATAAGAAACATTGCAACATGAATTGGTCAAACGCCAAAATACAGTAAATTTACAATGTGTGATAGGAACATTTTCAGTGCTCTAACGGCTAAACGACGTCTTGGACATGCCGACTGGATATCCAGCGATGTCACTGGCATTCAAAAGGTTAGGGTCTGTGCCAGGTTAAATGCCAAGTGCTTCACCTACCTATTAACAGGCGGTAATTTTACAAGGGATTCCTTGGGTCGATATGGGGCCAATCATTCCGTGGCCGAGGCATGCTCGGTGCACTCAGTTTTTGAAAGATCTACTGAGATATCCCCGAGTTAAATTATGCGTTGAGGTCTGCAAGCGGATCAAGCGATTCCGGAGTAAATGTTCAATCCCATGCACATTTTTAAAGAAATTAGTTGTTGCGTTATCATGATCGTTATTAAACGCTCGTTCAGGAGTGTAATTTCGTGTTTTCTTGTCTGCGAGTAATAAAAAAATATTTTATCGTTGATTTGCTTATTCTATGTCGACACTAGTATTCGTTCTCATTCCTTTGATGTGAAGGAGTCGAGTCGCTATCTCATGTTTATATCTTCTTTTGATAACTTTAACTTTCATTTAACCTCATATAATTTCTACCTCTATTATTACTCTCTTCTTTATTCAAATAATTGGTGTAAAAGATGAGTAGGTACTGTATAAAACTGTCATAAATCCACTATTATTTGCCACAACTTCGGTCTCAGCAATTATTCTTTACGATTCCAGGATGTTCATTTCTTTTTGCAACAACTTTTTTAATTCAAGACTAAAAGAGAATATTCCCAAATTGCAACTTATGCATTTCTTCGTGTTCTATACGTATATGTTTTACTTTATTGTTCCGTGAGTCTCGCGTCGGGCCGGCTCGTTAACGCGACCTTTCGGATATTTATTGTATCCTCTTCAGAAAATACAATTTCCAACTCGAATGTCAATAAATTTAAACCTGTGCATACATTCGTATTTTTTATGTGATCGTGAAAATTACTCCGTCTCGTGCCTTGTTAGAGAGATAAGATGTTTCTCCTCTCTCATAAACAGGTACTATTTTAAGTAGTTTACTGATTTGTATCGTTTCAATGTTAATTTTATAAAGTGTAAGTATTTATAATTTGTGGTAATTTCAATGTATTGGATAAATGCATATAATTTAATACTGTCAAATAACTCTGCATTTGAAAATAAAGTAACATTTACAGTTGTTGACATAAACAACAGATTAAATTTATTGGATGTGTCACATAAAAAAGTTACTACATTTTTTATTGTTCGTCCCAAAGGTACTTTTTACAATATCCCTCGAGTCTCCACGCATAATTCACTCGCAGTCAAGTGCGACATGGCCAGTGCGATTGTTACCCAAAGAACAATTTAACCGATACAAGATAAAGGGCGAAGCGCGAAATAAATTTATAACTTGGCCAAGTTCTACCGAGTGGTATTTAATTGGCGTATCAACATAGTATAGGTACTGGCTGAGCCGAGGGTGCTAGCGGATCGAAATTGTTTTCACATTTTTTAAATTCTTAACAACTTTATTAATGTTGCGAACACATGTTTTAAAATTGGATACATATATTTTTTAGAATATATGTTGGGTATTAAATAATATAATTGGGGTTTAAGGTAATTTATTTTTAAAATTACATTTTATGAAATTATTACCGATGGATCGGATCCCCGTGTTCGTGTCCAGTTACACCTTCTCATATTTTAAATATCAAAATGAAACGCGGAACCTGTATTTATCACTAATATGCTCGCACATATAAGAAAATTTAAAATATTATTCGCATTACATATTAAACATTAATTACTTTATCATTGGTGTCATGAGTTATATGTCTGACGTATTTTATAAAGATATAATTCGTAAGATTATGTCATAATGTAAAATTTTCATTTCATATTGACTTTTTGTATCTTCAAAGTTAATTTAAATATATCTTCTTCGTATAACAGACTCGTTATTATAGCCTGCGAATTCAACCAAACGAACTCTTCAGCTTTATAATATTAATAGGTACAGATATTAACGGTGAACACGTTCCATCATTTTGTTTCAGATCCGGAGAAACCCTACCTAACCAGGTTGACTATATACTTTTTTACTAAGTCAGAAAATATATTTTCGCTATATTCTATGAACAAAATCTGTTATAAAAATCCGAAGCGGTGACGAATACGCGGCAAAAGTCGATACGAAACGATTTTCCTTCTAAATAGAACAATATCACAATTTATGGTGTTGTGATACGAAGGAAAAAGTGCTGCTGACGATAAATCCCTCAGTTTCGCCTTGAAAAAGACGAAATTGCGCAGGCTTCGGAACTCAACAAAATATACTTCCACGCCTACCTACTAGTCGATCATTTCCTACCTTACCCCTCACATATTGTTTCGTTTATAAGCAACGGCTCTGATATATGTGAGGGGAGATATTGTTTTGTGATATAGTGGCAGTCTGGCCTGATCTATGTTTCATGGGCTTTCTGTTTTTTTTCTTATTAAAATTAAACTACTAAAGCGCAGTGTTTTAATTCTTGAGAATTTTTTATTCTTAACCTAAATTTTTGTTCAAATGAATTGAAATAGTTTTTTTTTTTGATAGGACAAGAGTGGGTAAGATGTCTTTCGTTTTTTTATTTGTCTAGCTCTATGGCTATTATATTAGAATATTCATTATAATTCTTCGAATTACTTTTAATCTTTTCTCATACATTGAAAATGAATTTAACTAAAAATGCATTTTGGCATAATACAGGCATTATTCAGAATGCCCATTTATTCCTATTGACCAATTAATCACTTTGCCCATGACATATTTATTGAACTAAGTGGAATAAGCCAATAGTGGAATTATCCACCCAATAAAGTGGTCTAATAACGAGTTGGCGCTCAAACTTTATGGTGCTGACTATACGTACAGTGATGATTTTACGTTCGATAAAGAATATTGACGTTTATGTGTGTTTCCGTCGGTTAAAACTGCAAGACAAGTCTTGTAGAGTTAAAGTCTCTTTAAAAATAAGTTATAAAATGATTTACTATTCAAAGAAAATGTCGCGGTGGAAAAATATAAACAGAAGCAAAAAATATATGTGTCGCGTCATGGGTGGCCGGACACGATATCATGGGATGGTTGGAGTCAAGCATTTCGTCTCTTTTCATACTGTGGGTCTAATGGGTATCCCTCGGGCAACGAAGACACAGTTCATAAATAACAATGATTTATTAGCACTCAATGACTTACAAAAATCACACAGTTAATAACTAGGAAATTAATTTAATTCCGACAAGTATTGCCCGGTCACAGACAAGTCCTATGGCTTTCAGTCAACCAACGCAATAATAATCTCAGTCCGAATCCAGCGAGTACTGGACTGCCGACCCTTTTATAGCCAAAGGCCTTGTCCAGGCCTCCCACTCCATTGGTAAGCCTGCGTTTCCGGTACAATACAAACCGAAGTAAAAACTCAATTACAATCGTTAATATTATCTAAACAATTCCTAAATTAATTATTCAGAATTAATCATTAATGATTTTCAATTATCTAAATCTGATCTAACATAATTTGAGAATAAAAATCACTTAAACAATTTTTCATAAAAATTTGTCGGTAGCAAACAGCGCCATCTATTAGAAATGTTGAGTAAACAACAGCGCCATCTCTTAGTTGCCGGCGAAGTTATTCCGATAATGGTGCCTCATTTACGACACGGCCATCTTGATAATTCACCCGTCCTCGGGTGCTGAACTTATCTGTAAACAAACACAACAACAACAGAAACAGCAAAACGCTCGGCCATTCTGCCAAGGGTGTGGTTGGAGTAATGAGAAAACTCTACTTAATGAAACTCAATTTATCATACTACAAAACACTGCATTGCACAACTCCGCACACCAACACACAAACTCAAGCCTATAGGTAACGAGTCACATGTTCAGTCCATCGAACATACAATGTCAAGTCCATCTGACACACAGTGTCCAGTTCATCGGACAGTGTCCAGTTCATGGGACAGTGTCCAGTCCATCGAACACAATCAATGTCAAGTCCATCTGACATACAATGTCCAGTCCATCTGACATACAATGTCCAGTCCATCGGACAGTGTCCAGTCCATCGGACAGTGTCCAGTCTATCGGACACAATCAATGTCAAGTCCATCTGACATACAATGTCCAGTCCATCGGACAGTGTCCAGTCCATCGGACACAAAACGCCCAGTTCATAGGACGTACCAAAACAGGCATAACACCACGTCCATCGGTTAGCCTGATGAGGAGAGTGCATTACATTTTAATACAGTAACTCTTAACTAAATCAACTAAACCTTCTCATTACTCGCTTTAATTTGTCTCCATTTTTTTTTATTAAAAACCTTATAAAATTTTACCTTCGTTTTATCAAAATTCTTTGAAATAAAAATTACTCTATTTTGGAAAACTCTATTTCGAACGACTCTACCTCAAATGGTTCTACCCTGAATGGCTCTATCTAATCACATTATAATTCCAAAATGGTAACAAACAATCTGAAATAACTAGAGATCTCTATGTCCACGGCTATCCTAGCAGACCGGCAAAATCACCATTGCCAACTCAACGCGTGAACTCACCTCGTGAATCACGATATTATCACTCACTGACCCACACCTCCGTGTGGTCTCTCGCAGACCCACTGGTCTCTAACTACACTTTACTCTACTCAACATGTTCTAAAACTAGTACATAACCTCCACAACAATTACTTCAAAGCGAATTCATAGTCATCGCCTCCGCCTCCACCCGGCGGATACTCTCAAAATCATCGCCTCTATCCGGCGGCGGATACTTTCAAACCCACAAAAACCAGAACTTTTCAATTATCATCATCAATATCGACTGATACGCGACGCGCTGGCATCTATCTTAGCCTATTGTGTGCGTATTTCTAATATTATGAAAATCAGTGGTGTAGCTCATACCCACATGTTAACATAGTAACCTTATAGCTCTAAAATTTCGTGTCCAAACGTAATCTAGAAGGTATCTATACCGGCATCCTCTTATCCAGACAGTGCCGTGCCACGTACGTTCTTTATACCGGATAGGATACTTCGACCGCGAGCGCGACACTGCGGTCCTGCACCACGCTGCGCAGGCGGCTTCGTCTACGTCTGCTTCCACCATTATCACGAATAGACCTGGTCCGCTCCGAAATCCGCACACGGCGGACCCGCCGACCCTCGTCTTTCTTCATTGCTCGGAAATCGGAAATAAAACAATTGTTTAAGTTCATTGAAGTTACTATGTGAAAATAATTAAAAAACATGTCTCGAGTCGTGTCTCGAAAACGGTGCGTTCTAGCGAAAAACGGATGAAAATTTTGAACCCTTTATAATAACTCCACTCTCCTCGTGATACAATTGATTTTGACATTTAAATGACCTTGACCTCTAAATCCTTAATTTCAATGACTAGTGTTAATTGACTAATGAATGATGATTTAATCTCTAACCAGTCAACACTCAGCATAATGGAATACAAACACACTGACCTTTTTGTTATAATATCCCTATCGGAGGGTAGGGTACACCATGGGTACATACACCCGTCACTCGGGGCACGTCATCGGTGACTCGGTTGCATTGCGACTCGGGGCGCGTCGCTACTACGCTGCTACACCGTCACCGCTTGGTACACGCCGCTGCTCAGCATTTGCTATTCGTCACATACCGTCAAGTATCAGACGGTTATACACCTGAAATGACACTATTTTAGAATTTTGACATGTTTTGAGCACTTTTACCCACACCACACGATACTCTTTGTCGCTAAATTCCGCTCCTCGTAGTCCACTAAACTCGGCTACTCGTAGTCGACGACAGTAGATTGTCCGACGTACACCATGAAGACGCACTTTTTTTGCAAACTCGAACCGTTCAACAGCTTCATTTCACTTCACACGTCGTCTTTGTTAAACTCTGGCCACGTGATTCCAGCGTAACTTCAAATAAGGTAGCCACCACGATGCGCTTCCTTTGAGAGTGGCACTGATGGATACTATCAGTCGAATACCGCAGATATTGCGTTCAAATAAGCATAGATCAACAGTTTCACACTATACACGTTGGTCATGATCGGACTCATCTGGATCAAATTCGGGCAAAGAAAACCTTTCACTAGACACATCGCATAAACGTGCCATCCAATCCGACCGCCATCGTTGATGTTTGTCGAGCCCGAGGTGATCCCACTTCTGATGTCGCGTCTTGGGTGGCCGGGCACGACATCATGGGATGGTTGGAGTCAAGCATTTCGTCTCTTTTCATACTGTGGGTCTAATGGGTATCCCTCGGGCAACGAAGACACAGTTCATAAATAACAATGATTTATTAGCACTCAATGACTTACAAAAATCACACAGTTAATAACTAGGAAATTAATTTAATTCCGACAAGTATTGCCCGGTCACAGACAAGTCCTATGGCTTTCAGTCAACCAACGCAATAATAATCTCAGTCCGAATCCAGCGAGTACTGGACTGCCGACCCTTTTATAGCCAAAGGCCTTGTCCAGGCCTCCCACTCCATTGGTAAGCCTGCGTTTCCGGTACAATACAAACCGAAGTAAAAACTCAATTACAATCGTTAATATTATCTAAACAATTCCTAAATTAATTATTCAGAATTAATCATTAATGATTTTCAATTATCTAAATCTGATCTAACATAATTTGAGAATAAAAATCACTTAAACAATTTTTCATAAAAATTTGTCGGTAGCAAACAGCGCCATCTATTAGAAATGTTGAGTAAACAACAGCGCCATCTCTTAGTTGCCGGCGAAGTTATTCCGATAATGGTGCCTCATTTACGACATATGTATACTTACAAGCTAATCGTAAAAGATGAAATGGAGTTTCTCACGTGTTGATAAATTATTATTGAAAAGTCATGTTTGTCAATTGGCACAATGCGCAGTTGTAAATCTGTATACAATATATTATTTCTTCGATGAAGTAGAATGTTTTTTAGTCTTGTCGCGTTTGTTACACGATGGAAATATGGTTTTACGTACCAACTGTCTGTGAATAGGTGCGAGCATTGCGTGTGGTGAGCCGCCAGTGTTGATATATAGCCATCTTAATCACAGCTTCGTTGTTCAAGATTTATACCTCACCTGTTGCGCCAATTATTTACATTCGGAAGTCATTCCTCTCTGCTTCGGATCGCTTCATTAACGAGTTAGATTGCACGAAGGCTGTGTCTTGTTTGAATAATTATGAGGGCTGGGATCGTTTGTGTTGCTGATTTTAAGATCCTATCATTTTGTTAGCTATCGCGCTTTAAATTTATGGTAATGCTCGCCTCATACACACATTGGCAAATACACAAATCCACCTTGTTAAAATATGAATATTTGTTTTAGTAGGCACACATTTTGATATATTACCATGATATTACCGATAAAAAAACTTTACACAGATGTACATTTATAATCATAAAATCTTTTAATAATAGGATTATTAATGTCGACGCGGACTCGTTGAAATAATTATAAATCACCAATGTCACTTCGCATTACGCTTAAAATAATGGCATACTGGATATTTTCTCAAAGGAACATATATAACTTACTAGTCAAGATGATTTAATACCGGTTCTCCTGTGTAGTATTTACACTACTTCTGAGTTTAATAATAAATAGCTTGAATATTTTTCAATGCGGTGTAAGGCAAAACCCGCTATTACAGTCGGCTTCGGTGGCCAATGATAATTTGATAATTACATCATAGTGTAATTTTCTTTAGATGCCGATGTCGGCACCTGCCGTATTGAAAAGGATGTTTTTGGTGTTAAAATTGCAATGTAATTTCAATGTTATTTATAACTTTCCCTTGTGTCGCTTTTATTGTTCATTTTGCATTTATATGACTGAATAACAAGATAAACAGAAATAAAAATAGATGGACAGGAAGACCGAAGAATCACCCACCATGAGTGAATTGCATAGGAAATAATATGAGGAATTTAACGATAAAAGCGAAAAAGCAATGCATGTTATTGCACAAATAATGTCCAGTTGGTATTGATGGAAACAAGGCTTTATATTTTACATTACTATTATTATAAAGAGGTAATTTAGTAGGAAAAAATCTTCAAATGATTTAGCTGAAATTTATTTTGCTTTTATCGAAAATTCACGACTACACAGTCGCGTCTAAATAATCCATAAAAAATGTAAACATTACTTTTCGCAAAAAAGAACTACCAAAGTGTAAAAAGGTGCCACTGAGTTTATCCCTCTCTTGATATAAACTGCCATCTTTGTTGTTAACTTATTTAAAAAAAACACAGAAACATCACAAATGATCAACCCGTTTATCCAGTTGGTACAGGCAATTGCCACTAATTATTTTAACGTTACTCAAGTATCTCACACGCTCAGCTGCATAGCCGGCATAGCAAAAAGTATAGTTAATCATAATTTTTATTGAGAAGCCACTTGACGTTATAATTATGAACGCCGTGACAAGTGATAATTACTGGCTGGTATTCTTTTTCATACTAGTAAGTAGTTTTAATGAAAGTACGAATAAGTCGGCTTAAAGATATGACTTCATTTGGTACTGGTTTTCGATCTATACAGTATATTTTCGTAGTTGTATGGTTCTTCTTTTAATAGAAATAATGTGGCGAGTATGACAGAATTAATTGTTGCCCAGCACGTCTGTAATTCCACAAAATTACATACACGTTAGTGATCGGTGAAGTTGAGTAGTTTCTTTTCTAGAAGGTTGAATATTATTTCTAGAACGATACTGGCTTGAATGAAAAAAAAAACTTTAAACAATAATGACTCTGATCCGACTTAACCTTTTGGTTGTCAGGGACCAGAAGAAACTGGGGAGCGATTAGGGATGCTTTAGTCCAGAAGTGAGGCCTGAATGAGTAATATAAATTTTGAAGGTTCTAAATAGTGATTTCGGGAGCGTTTTTTTTTATACCACAAAGTTGGCAAACAAGCATACGGCCCGCCTGATGGTAAGCATCACCGTAGCCTACAGACGCTTGCAATACCGGGGGTATCACTCACGCGTTGCCAACCCTCCCAACCCCCCCCAAGAGGAGCTCTGGAGACCTTACTCACCGTAGGAACACAACATGGCCGAGACCAATGCTATTTAGCTACGATCTTCTGTAAGGTGGAGGTCCTTCCCCAGACGGGCTGCTGCGATTTGAGCGGATTATCCGCTGTGCCCTACCTCTCTATCTGTGCCCTACCTCTCTACGTTACTAGATTTTAAAAAAATATTGTCGGTCGAAATCGACATTTAGGCGACTCTACTGCATTTTTTCCCTCTGGGACTAGACGAATCTGACGATAGTTTTGTGTTGGTGGATTGGGGAAACTAGCCCACCTGTGGGAGCAGTGTTCATACTAATGTTATAAACGCGAAAGTGACTGGCTTTTATCAGGCAAGGCACACATACATTTTCACACTACACTGAACTGAATTAAATGAAATTCGCTATGGAGATGGTTTATGGCCTCAGAAAGGACAAATAGAATTGTTTTTATCCCAGAAATTAACCGACCCAGAACTGAGAAAGTCCGCTTGAAGCTGACTTGTAGATTAACAAAAAAGACTCTCTAGTATTTTCATAACTATTAACTAGGTACTAATACTCTTCGCGCTAGTAATTGATGAATAATATGAAAGTGTGAAACATGCTTAAAGGATGTTTTTGCAAATGTTACACGCATTTAATATAATTTAAGTTAAAGCAGCAAAGTGCTAATTAGTACGTGTTGAAAACCGCGCGGTGCCAATCTTAACACTTTGGCGTATATTTACTCGTTTGATTTGCATTGTTAGTATTAACGCTTTTGTGTTTAAGTTGCTAAAGAAAGACAGGTGAACGACAAAGAACTATAAAGATAAGTGTGGTTATAATTGGCTCCGCATGCTTTATTTGTATATCGTTTATCGCTTCCAGGTATTGATCAGATGGTGTTAATTCTGTTTTTTATTCATTATGGCGCATAAGACTTTATAAGATAAGCTTTTAGGTGTACTTCGTTAACGTATTTATTAGGTTTCATTAAATTGGACGATAATTACTCACTTTTTACTTTGTTTTCGTAGCCAGACAGTTTTGACATTAAAATGAGTGTTTACGAAGCGTCGTTTTATAAACGGTTTTTTTTTTGTGAAACAACTAGTGATTATTTAAAATACCGGGTTTTGAAATTTATCTGTGACATATATTCGGATAATTTATAGGTTGGATCATTATCGATTAACAACGTGTAATTAAACAAAATAGCCACAAGATACAGTGAAGAACCTTACTTGCTTTTTTGAAATTGATTTTTTGAAAGAAAAATTTCACCTCCTCCCCCCAGGTGGGATTCGAACGAGGAGGTGAAATTTTTCTTTCAAAAAATCAATTTCAAAATATGAATGGCTAGTTGCCTAACAACTATAAATAAAAATCTTACTTGCTTTGTCCTGTAATGTAAAAATTTGTTAAGACTTTCCTTCCACGGGCCAATATGCGCTATTCTAGTACATATAATACTGAAAGACTTTAATATAAGTACCTATGTCAAATGCACCGCTCGAAAGTTTAGTTTAGTTTTTTACGTTATGCATTTTTGGTAATCTTCGTACACGTGTCGACAGGATGCATTTTCGACTAGTTTCACTTAAAGTACCTAAAGATAGGAATAAATAATTGGTTACGTGACGTAGATTCTCAGCCGCCGCGTTGCAAACGAGTCCCAATCGGAGATAAAGGATGCAAGACTGACTCTTAAAACTTAGTAACACAGTTAACTTTTTTCATGCTGTGACAGTCTTATTTCTCTGAAAAAAGGGGTGCTTTATTTATGAAAATATCAAGCAAAGATTAATGTTGCATATCTATAACAACAAAAGCGAGAAGTTTAATTCAATTTTGATAAGATCAAACACGTAGATGGATGCATCATCGTATTTCTCATCGGTAACACTTCACTATTGCACGGCCCGGCGCGGCGGTCTGGACCATTGAGCTCGTGCTTGATGGTCGCACATTTTAGACGTTACAATTCTATTTCTTTGAGTGTTGGTCTGTTTTTCTGTTAGAAGGTGTCCCTGTTGTTTTAGACGATTCAAGGTGCATTCCTTATAAAACACACTGATGGCGGTAATGCTCCTGGCAACAGGGATGACCGACGTATTCTTCGAATACGTCGTCGTCGTGAAGAGAATGGCAAACAAGCATGTCGTTCACCTAGTGATAAGTGATCACGGCCGTGCCGGATTAAACACATAGACACCACCGACATAATATTACGCAACCGTCACGCGCCGCGTTTTGTTCGAATTCATATACCTAAATATATGGAGTAAATCTGCTATTTGTTTCAAGCACTATTTTATAAATAAAATACAATTCCAAGAAAAGTTGCTTAACAAACGTTAGTTCTATTTCTGTCCTCATTATTAGAAGATACAGTCGTTGGTTCAAGGAGTTTCTCTTTTAGCATTAATATCGCTATAGAAATCTCTCAGTCCTAATAAAATAGTATTTTAGTCTAATTTTTACTGTTTAAAAACATTACGGTACTTGTGTTGAAATGATTTACAGAAGTAGTTTGTCTATGGACTGGTCGTATCGTGATTTATCTGCCCGCATCTCAGACCTGCGAACGGCTCGCTTATTGCCCGCTTGTTATTTATAATTTATTTTTAACGGTTACCGATATTTGTAACCAATACGAGGTCCTACTACACGGTTGTAAACCAGGATATGTAGAAATGTCTGCGATTAATTTACGCCTCAACGATTGTATTCTTAAGTCAAAGCAGCAAGGTATTAAATTGAATGCATTTAATTAGAGTACTTATATTTTTTCTCATTATTAATTACTTAATGCAATTAAAATAGTGTTTTAGGAGTTTTCATATTTAGATACCTACATCAAAATTACTTAAATTTTGTAAAATTTTACTTGGAACTTTCTCCTCTAATCAACCCTTTCAAGAGCCTTCAAGCAAATTGGCGAATTTTGTCTACCCATCTCTTTTTATGTAGTCCTTTTCTTTGCCCATCAGATTGCTCCAACATAATTCATTGTTTCGTATAAGTAAAAGTATGTTATTTTGAAATTACAGACACATGAACAACGACAAGTACTCTCACTTGTTTTCTAGCTCGTGCCTGACCGTGCAAACGTGCACATCGAACATCCTTATGATATAGTTTGACTGCGTTACTTGTTCGTCAATACAACAGATTTACAATGCGATCGGTAATTTATAGCAATGTTCGATGTAGATGTAATTTAGTATTGTTGGCCTGTATAAATCAAGTTCCGTCTCAGAGTGTAAATAAATAGAGGGAGTCGATTAAAACACATTATTCAGATTATTTGTTACTATGTTATCCGCATCGTGTTGCTACGTTGCTGTATGAACTTTCCCAGACTTTTTTTTTGTATTTTTTAATGTAATACCGTAGGCAAACAAGCGGGCCACCTGAAATAGTTACCGCCGCCTTTGAATATCAGTACAAGAAAGAGGTGCTACCAATCCTTTGCCTGCTACAAAGGAAGAAATAGGGAGAAACGGAATAAGAAAAAGAGAACTGGGCTTCCAGATTATCATTGTGTACTGGCGCGTAATGACATTGCGCCAAACAAGACTGTTATTTCTGCCTTAAATCCTCGCTCATCTACTTTGTAAATAAGGAGTAAATCTTAAGAACTTGCAAGTTGCAATCAACTTGATTCATTTAACCTTGGAATAATGATACATTTTTTTCTGTTAATACTTATAAGGTCACAAGAATGCCACTTCCATTTACATCTATAATGTTGATTGATGCTCTTTTGAGCGGAAAATTGCATTTCAATGTAGGTCTGTACTCGGAATATTATTTTAATCACATCAATTTCAAATTAGTCTAATACATAACCTGTTTTTGATTTGTGAATTATTTTACGTATCGATAAGACGAAATGTTAAAGCATTTTCATTTTGTATAAGTGTGCTTAGTCCATGTGATAAATGATTATAATGTCCTTTTGTATTGATATCTTCGCGATATAATTAATAGTGAACATGTACATAAGCAAATGTAAAATGTATTTTTTGCTTAGATATAAATATATACTTAAGTGTTTTAATATGCTAATGAGACAAGTGAGAACTCGTCTGTAGTCACTCCGCCATAATGGTGACTGTTCGTGTCCTTTTTTACGATCCTTTAAAGTTTATACTATTTAGTAAACGGCGAAGACTGAGCAATTATTTCTCGGTACAGTGCGGCAAGGCATTCAGGACGGCAGGCTGGACACCGACAGGAGGAAATGGCGTCGTTTGTAGACCTTAGAAATTATTGGATGTGCCATTGAATTGTATCAACTGTCTTGTAGACATTGATTTAACAGTAATTGCTGATTTATTTATAAATGTATAGGATACAACATTTAATACGAAACGGAATAAATGAAGATGTCAATTGTTTAGAGTTATAGTTGTAATCCTTAAAGTTAATGGACTTCTTCATTATCGATCTCCCATTTAGTGAAATTTTCAATATTTCATTTTATCTATTGAATTGATGCCAGTGTACATCAATGACGTCATTAAGATGTCTAGTCAATGTTCCTATGTTTTATGTGATGTAAAGAATTGAAAAGTTTCATTGTATATTTTACATTCAGAAAGATTCTTTGGAGTGGTAGAGCAATTACCTATTACGAAATGGGCTAGCTCGACCGAGGAAGTACCACCCTCACAGAATATCGACGTGAAGCAGCAATGCGTTTCGTTCGGTTAGTAAGAGATCCGGAAACGCAACTCCTTCCCTATCCCCTCTTTCCCCCTCCTTTTTTCCCTTCCCTTCCTCCTTCCTTTCCTCCAACTTCCTTGGTGGACAACGCATTGTTAGCGCCCCTGGTGTTACTGATGTCCATAGGCGGCGGTGACCGCTTTCCATCAGGTCGCCCGCTTGCTTGTTTGTCTACTGTATGACATTAAAAAAAGCCCGATGGCGCGTTGGTAGTAACCCTACCTTTGGCACCAGAGGGCACAAATATTTTTGTGTTAACATTTGTGTTTGTCTCCAGTCTGGGAGCCTAGCTTACTATGGGACCAGGTGGCGCTGTGTCAATTGTGTAAAAAATATTTATTGTTATTTAATTACATTACATCATAGAATTAACAATGCTTTGCTTTTACAGTAAACAAATAAATAAATAAAACATTTTTTCTCCAACGGAAAGAGAAAGAAAATTGATTTAAATACTCTGGATTTTTCCAAAACTGGAATTTCCGGAACTCCTAACTTGTGTAACGGATGCACTTGCATGCGCTAACCATCCATGTGCCTCATCCTTTATTCCGCGGTCCATGGTCCGTTGGGGACTAATCGACCGGCAGTGTGTCGCTAGCCAAGAATAGCGTACCTGCAACTTTTTGTGCTGCCCATCGTTCGTTAAACAACACCAGGCAATAAACTTGAAGGGAATGTTCCCATATCCTTATTGGAATTTAAATCACTACTGCAACTACGAGCAATTGTTCGCTTAGAATGATCTGATTTTGATTTTTTACTGTTATTGATTTATTAGAGTTTTGTACTTATGGCATTCATATAGTAAAATATTACTTTAGTGTAATTATTTACTGTCTCAGATTTAGGGCCTTTTGATTTAGCCTATTTGTCAAGTTAGCCCGTTCGCACACAAGGCGACGCAAGTCTCCGATATTCGGCGATTTTAGCATCCAACGACGCGAGTGTATGTACGACCCTCAATGGACTTGTATGGCGGTAGTCGCTTGGATACTGAAATCGCCGAGTATCGGAGACTTGCGTCGCCTTGTGTGCGAACGGGCTTAAAGTTGTCAAAAGACCTTGAAAGTCAAATATTTTTATTCAAATAGACTCACAAGCTCTTTGGAATCGTCTCAATTTTTTTCTACCACCAGGTCAGACGGCAGATTTGTGCATAACCAGCAAGAAACTTAGCACTTGCTCAAACAATTTATTTACAATAAAAAACATTGTAACCTATTGGCATAGGGCGATACGATTAGTATTTGATAGTCTCTCTGTGTCACATTAAAATCTCTTATTGGAAAAAAAATACATTGATCCCTTGGTTGATAGAACGTAGGTATCGTAATCGATTCATATCATTTGTCATTAAATGTTTATTCACAAATCGTAAATCGCATGAGATACTATCCACATTCTACAGGTATTAAAATGAGACCTGTAAAAAGAGTTTCTTGAACCCGTATCCATTAGAATAGCTCTAATCGACTACCACAAAAACAAGAACTAGCCTTGTATGTAGAGAGATCTTTAAATCTATTATTGGTGTATCAGACGGCTGATGCAAAACCTGCTAGTCCTTAAAGGATATGAGTACCGCTGCCTACATATTTTACTCCTTAAATGGAAACTTAATAATTTGTTTGCACATCACCCATTTCCTTCAAGGGCGGGCATGCGAACTCGGCGCACATCGAGATAAACAGGCTTCATCGCACAATGCAGATTAAACGTCTCTTACTTCTCAAAGAAATTATTATCGAGTGCGCCGCACTGAATATTATTTTTCTCGGAAAAAGATAGATCACTTAAGCGATTTTACGGGAAATTAATTTTGGCAGTGAGCGACAGGGCGCTGCGCCGAAACCCGCGATGATTTGTTGCGATCGGATCCAACCGCTCAGTACCCTTCCGATAATGACGCATACCATTTACTCAATGGTGAAACTGAGGTTGTAATTCAAGTGCCTTATCGATGCTTCCCGGTAACCGGCGGCGCACGTTTCGTACAAAATTTAATCCGAGTGTAAGATTGTGTTTTTCGGCTCCTAAAATTTGTTTGTTAGTGGTATGCGCGCACGCAACGCTCCGCCCCAGTTGTCGCCGCGGCCGGCTCAGCCGCAATTAATCCACTGTAATGCGATACGAGCCTCCTGTCGTCGGCGACGTAATGCATCGTGATTTACGCGCAACGAACAAGCCGTTAATCTTATTACCACTTTCAATAACTTTATTATCGAGTATTCGATAGCAACACCTCACAGACAAATATACACCTTCATCGCACTGCTCACGGACTATTTACACTTACGTATGTGCTCACGGTAGGAATTAGGAAGCTTCCCATGAAATTTATTTTAGTCGACTTAACGATTGTGTCCGCATTACCAAAAGCGGAAAGTTAATACGGCCATTGCTTAACTTCGGTTAAACTGTTATAAGGGCTTAACAACCTGATTCCCCTCAAGTTTCCAATTTAATTGTGATTTCGTGATGTGTTGGAGAACGTGCTCACGTTATTGAAAACAAAAATGTGTTATGTCTATTTGTTATGATTGGAATAATAATGGTAAAACACCTCGCAGTGGCTGTCGTGTGAAATCAATTCATATTCAGGAGGCGAAGGCTTGAGGCGGCGGTAAACGCGATTCAAATTCGACATGTTATCCCCTAAAACGTACCAATAATAAGATGCAAATGACGAGTCCGGCGGTATAGAGAACAAAAAACCGCTACAGTGAAAAGGGATACTTCCAGTGAGCTGGTAATTTGCATATATTTTCGTAATAACAACTTCCGTTTGGGGTGCCGTCATGTCACGAGATCAGGCGCATAAACCATGCCGGTTCTTATTTGATTGGCCTTTGTTACACCGCTTGTGAATTTCCTCCACTCTGTTATTCAGAGATTCGTATTTCTCATTTCACGGTTCGCACAATGGATCGGTAACCTTATGCTAATTTTGTGAGTATGCGTTCATACCTGAATTTACAAGTAGTGGACTTCTTGAAGATTGTTCACATGTATCACCACTATCTCAGTATTGTATCGCTATGCAATATTTACTTTACTGTCCTATAGATAAATGGTGGACAGGCTATTCAATAATTCGTTTTTGTACCTATAACATAATCTTTCTAAATATTTTTTTAGAATACATCTGCACCAAGGCAGAATATCATAACTTTAGTGCAAATTTATCCTACAAAATATTCAACAATGCTCAAATTATTGCTTATGTCATCAAATTAAGGCTAGGCAGTAAGTTGTAGATCCAAATGAATGTCCCTTGGCTGAGGACCATCAACTCGCAGAACATCGGCATAAATCATCGAACATCATAAACATCCGCTTATGTTTTCCTATTCACTTGACGAACCTTGGATAGCGTATGGGTACGAGTAATCCGTAATTGCTTACCATCAGGCGACTCGTTTGTCTTTATCACAAGCGCTTTCAAAGACACTAAAGTTGTTAAAAAGAGAATTTTTTCTCATTTTGCTTTGCCATAGTCGTAAAAACATGAATTTTCCCATATACCTACGTAACATTTCACTGCGTTACCCCTAAGAATTCTTACATTATTCCTTAGACGGGCGCCACGCTGTCCCGGTCTGTGTGACGTCGAGTCACGTGTGACATGAACATTTGTATGCAGCTTTTGTCATACAAGACATCTACTCACTGAATAAATATATGAATGTATTTTTAATTGAATATTATACAACGCTATCCCATCGAATCTTGTAATACTATTGTATGTGTTTAATTGATCAATAACATTGTAGCTTTGACTTGAGCTGTAATTTTTTAATAGTCTAATTCCCATTTTTACCAACTAGCTCTTAACATAATGCAACATTTTATTGCAATATCAAGAAGGCATGTGAGAAATAACAGATTCGTCACAATTTTGCTTTATCTATCTGCGAGTGATCGTGCCCGAATTAAACTTGTAGCTACTGCGGTTACGTCGGACCCGGCACCGCCACAAAATTTCACGCTTCCTGATGAAAGTTTTAACACAATTACCTAGTCGGCCATTCCCCCGAGCGAGCCTTCCAACACTGGACACAAACAATACTTGGCAAAGAACAAACTAACCAACACTCCAATTTTGCGACATTCGTATAAAGTTTAATGTACCAAATCTGAAATGTTGCCGCGTTTTCGCATTTCAACTAACCTATTTGCTAACTTTTTTCATTTCCCCTTATGTACTCCCTTAAAATTAGCCTTTGACTAAGTAGAGTTTTGGCCATCACATTTATTTTTGGGTACAAATCCACGGAGTAGTATATTTTGCAGGGTTTTATATGTCTACGTACATTAGGCGTTAAATTTGAGTGCATACGTGTGTACTTTTTTACTCGTAATTTTGTTGTTATATTTTGGATATTTGAACATCTTTTGGCATTGAAACTTCGGTATAGCCAAGTAATATTTAATATTTAATATAGATGATACTTCGTATGAGCAATGCCATGTGTGCTACCCTGTATAGGTACGTTTCCATAGGTGACCAAATTTTGTGGTAATTGAACAACATCTCTGTAATTTTCGGTGAATGATACACCTAGACAAGGCATTCTGGATTACTCTGTCGACGCGATGTACATGAATTGGACAGCTTTGATTGCTCACCGGTCACATTCGGTGACCGGTTAGCTTGTATATCTTCTATCAAAAAGTTTTTGCTAAATATTTCGCAAAAATACAGATTTATCGTGCGCACGATGACACAATATTAATTTTGGGATATTTGACTCTGCAGTCGGAGCAATTGAAAACCGTAAAAACGTTACAATTACTACAAACTCATCTTTGACGTTTGCAATTACCTTCTATACCCATTTGTGACCTATATCCATCCAGAATTCATGTTTATATTTTATATCCAGTTAAGTAGTTCTACCAGCTGTTATTCGCTGGTCAATAGCATTGGCCTAATTTGCGAACTTTGGTATTTAGAATAAAATTTTCAGTAAAGACTAGACAGCTTGCTGCGACTTTTACGCCCGCCTTTAAAAGATTAATTAATGGAAAATGACTAAGCGGAACTAAGTGAAATAGTTTCACTAAGAACTAGATTTACTAACTCTTTGTACTATTACGTACTTTGTACGCTTCGCTAATTCTTTTGTACTTATATGAAATTCGCCATTGTCAGGGTCAAGAGGTCAACCTTAATATATGTGTTACTGTGATGCTTTACATTGCTTGCGAAGTTTTACATTGGTCTATCTATGCAAATTATGTCATCGATATGTCCGACAATCAGCACGCAACGCGTACTTATTAGGTACCAAAATAAAAAAAATAATGAAAACAAGACTACATTATAACACCAGCCGTGAGTGTCACCCCTATTTCAGTCGCGTTCCACGCCCTTGATCTAATCAAAACTTGGCAAATTTGTTTATACATCAAGCAACCGGTATCACAGCATTCTCAACACGTAAACACTGTATACAGGAGCACTCTTTGATGTCCCCATATACCAGGGACGCACTAATAAAATGCCACTGACGTTCCTACATGTTTCTCATATAAACGAAATTTGATTTCATCGTGATTTCGTATTCCGAACCTAATTTTGTCATACCTTTGTTTCGCATCTGAGGCCCCTTTGCGGTTTTTACGATTTGTTATATTTTTATGAGGGGCGTTAAAAAGGAAAGAAAAAATATTTTTTTTCACTGGAAAAGTAAAATAATTTATATTTCGTGGTTACTAGCACATGAGTAAATAAAATCACGGAACAGAGACTTCACTTCATACAATGTCGCTGCGATGAGTACACGCACACAAGCATGAGGCGCGTGTGTGCGTGACCTCAGAGCGCTCGTCACGTACGAGCGGCAAACCAGTCTTAACCGGTTGCTTCGAGGACAAACATCAGGGCTTTCGATAAACTAGAAAATTATGACATTTCCTTTATTAAATATTTGATTTGACATATGCACACCTATGAAGTTCTGTCATGGCCACCACAGACAAAAAACTCAATACTAGTAGTGAAGGGAGGGGCATGTTTTTTAACCACGATCGACTATATTATCAAATTGATTTTTCAATTAATAAAGTGTATTTTATATTTATTTATTATGACATAATATACACATATTATGTATAGATAATTATTATTGAAATAAGTATAAAGAAGTTAAATATTTTAAAAAGGTAAAATATGTATACAAAAATGGTTTATTATAATACAAAAAAAAAACAATTAAACGCTTGTGTATTTCTAACAAAAAGGTTGAGGGAAAATAAAATACTCACAATGTATGTATCAATGTGTGGAATTGATAAAAACTTTTTCATAAAATCAATTGTTTAATGAAAAATAATCAGTGACTGTCAAATATTAAATATCAACAAGATGTTTATAACTAATATTTTAAAGAAACCTCAAAATACAAATTGTGATCAAGATTTCGATAGCTTACTTATGAAACCAGACGACTGTAACGTTTTTCATACACCATCAGAAGTTTCGCAACCTCACGATATTACTAATACCCCTGAGTTAACTGTAGGAACATGTGATTATAGATTTGATTTGTAAGAAAATTAATAAATAACTTGTAAAAAAAACTGGTCTTTTCGTTTATTTCATTTTATTCTACAGTGCCAACCCTACCAGAATAGGTATAAATTTTGAACGCGCCTTATAAGTTAAGCCTCTGTTCCGCGGTTTATTTTTACTCATGTGGTTACTAGTGAGGTAGGACACGGCCAGGGACAGAAAAAGGTTATCACTTTAAATTGCAGCTGTCCTATATTGTAACAGTCTTGAAAGTGTGCTAAACTAGAGTGTTAATCTAAATTTAGTTAATTTATTTTTGTTACTGACTGTACCTCCATAATGTATGTACGTACACATACGTCCTCCATTTGATTAGACATGAAAACACTTAAAATCGTTCGAGGGTTTGACGAATACGAACGCCAGTTCCTATACGACTTTTCGGCTCGCATCACACTAAAATAAAAGTAACATTTTTATGTCATCATGATAAAATTTATTCTGACATGTCAACAGTTTTACAATGTTGTCCCTAAAAGCGTGGTAACACTTAAATATTTTCACAGTGGATTATAATTCTTACGCCTTCAACATAAGTTCTAAACTCCCTTTTCCCCAATGGTTATCATGTCTCCCAAAGTAGCTGCTGTCAGGTGACACAAGGCTCTATAAATCTGTGCTCCATAGCCTACATCGTAAACACAACCGAAGCACAATCCCTTGATCTAAATGGACTGTTCCAATAATTTCCAGCGTTTCAATTATTGAATAGACGCTGTGTTATTGTGATCTGTACTGTGCACAATTGCACTGGAATAACTTATGACTATAAATTGCACAAGTGGGCAAATAAGTGTCGTATTGTGTTGTTCTGATCTGAAGTGTAATTGTCTTTAATATCAATCAGGCATATTCCAGTAACAAAATCAGTTGTTTCAAACTCATTCATTGTTTCACTAATTTTATATTTCGTATGAGCGAGATGACGCTTGAATTTAAAACTTGATTTTGACAAGTTTAGTTAAAAAAATAGACTCTCCGAGTTCGAAAATAATAGAGGCTTCTGCAGAAAAATCGAATTTTCTATTTTCGATCTTTGACTGATGTAGTACTGATTCAGAAATAATGTTACATGTGCAATTATTATTTTTTTCTTTATGTACTCTTTCTTTTATATAACAACTTAAAAACAATTTATTTTTTATTTATTTAATACTGTAATCTATTCTAATCATCTATTTTATTCTCGCTTAAACCACCAATCAATGATCGAAATCAGCAACAAGTTTCTCTCAAAAGTTTGTAACAGAACTTTCCGTACAGGTCACTTGATAGTCCCAAGCGCTAAATAGTTAGTATATACTGGATGCACTCAGAGGCAGGTCCAGGCCTCGGGCCTTTCAGATTTATGAGGTGGCGCGCTCGTGCACCGCTCCACCCCCCTATATCCTCCCTGCGCAGGCGAGAAAACAGGGCTCACAATGTATTCGACTATCAGTATCGTCATATTCCATGGTGATAAAACTAACATTATATCGGTCTCGTTTGGATTTTTAGTTTTCCTTTTTTCACTACTGTTAATTCGTGCTGTTGAAAACTAAAGATCGTGTAATGTTTATTTAAGAAACATGTTTTGTCACTTTCGTACTTCATTGAATTCTCCTCTCAAAAGACAGGGACAGAACAGATTTTATTTTATTCTTGGCTTATCTATGTTTTTAATAAGAGTGTCTTTAAAACATATGGAACGAATCTTTTAACCATTAATATTTATTTATTTACTAAAGTTACAGAGAACAATGCATACATAATATTAATTTTGGTGGTGGGTTGATCGAAAACCGGCCGCAATCACAATTTTTCCTTTATCTATACTATAAGACGTTGCTTTGTTCCAAATTTCAAGATTCTGAGTTTACGGAAAGTACCCTGTAGTTTTGATTCCCTTGCGAGTGTCGAAAATGCGGCATAAACGGCTGTATCTTTTGATTGCGTTGGCTTAGAAGTTTGATTTTTCACAGCTCCTAGGGACAGTAGTAGACCTGAGTATTTGATATAAATTTAAGCTTGATGCCGTTCCAGAGAAAAACGGTCTTGACAGACAGACAGAAAGACGGACAGTCGGACAGACAAGCGGACAGACAGACGGACAACAAAGTGATCTTTTATGGGTTCCGTTTTTCCTTTAGAGGTACGGAACCCTAAAAATATAGTTATCTTTCTATAAATGCTGTTAGTCTGTTATATTGTACCTTCGGTCACTCATTGTAACGGCTTTCTGTTAGTTATGAACTAGGAGCATTGTCGGATATCTGTTTCAATTGCAGGAGCTTTCTCTGATGTTTCGATTGAAGATTTGTTGTTAATTGTTTAACTTCGATGCTAAGATCTCATAATACCGTTTTGATACTCCTACAATAACCATTATTTGAAAATTCGCTCGCGTTTATTGCGCTACATTGTATTTATTGTTATGTTAAAAATAATTCAGCTCCAATTTAAATTTCCGTCTCTATTCATTGTACAGCTTACGTAGCATACTGTCTCGTTCTCAGGAATTATAAACTTGGGCCTACACGATGATGAAATGCGCAAAAAGTTAGCGCATTATATTATTGTGAAACGAAAAGCAAATGGTTGTAGGCGCCTAAAAAGTCACTGGACCGGTTGGGAGGGTCGGTCTGCTCCATCGAGACATCACGTTCCCAAGTCCGTCCTCAAAAAGAGGGCAGGAGGTGAAGATAATTGACGAAATGGTGATGATTACCACTAATAACTTCAAACAACACTTTATCAGAATCTGCGAATGTATTCTGGCTCTGGGTTGTAATTTAAACCGTATAATTATAGCGTCAGTCGATCAAGATTGGATTATTAAAGTTTGTTTTAAAAGCCCTTTTTATGGCTCCGTAGTAAAGCATCAAGGAACTTTTATATTTTAGCTGTCTGTCTGTCTGCCTGCGGTCTCAAATATATTTAATAATAGAAAGTTATAGTTTGGCATGTTGACACATATTAACGACGCCAACAAAGTTGTAGATGTAGAACAAAACCTTGTTAGACAGTATGGTTCCCCCCCCCCTTCCATACCCTCTATCAGCTTGCCGCTAGCCAAAAGTCGTGGTCTGGCCATTACAGATAACCTATCTGTCAAATAAATTAACAGTTTTTTGACAACTCTTATGTGTGTGTTAACATTTATGTGATTATTACTGACAAATAGGCAAGCCGAAAATTTATTTGCAAATGCTAAAACAGACCCTTTAAACTTAACTTTATAATGATAGCCGCTGGTATTTGAAATATCGATATTCCTTGTGATCTATCGCTACACCTTTATATAATTACATGTTGTATGTATTCACGTATATTGGTGAATGAATCGCTCGTGAATCGTCTTATCGACTTACATTTTATAACTCTATTTACGTGCCGTTAACAATAAAATGTTAAGCCGTTCTCACAATAAAGTTTGCTAAGTACCTCGATATTTTATATCTTAATTTATCATAAGTGCCTAAATAACCGATAATAACGTATTTTTATTCACAAGAATTTAGCTTTTCGAGCGGTAGAGCCATTATGATGGCCCGGTTCGATTGGAGTATCACCACTTTTTCATAATACGTATGTACATCGTCGCAAAGCATCCGCTTTTCATTTGGTGATTAAGAAACCCTCTCCCTTCTACCTATCCATTTTCTTTCTGTATTATTATATGAAAATATATCCTAAGTTCTAGCGATCCAATGTATGTCTATACAGACAGCGACGATAGCTTAGCGTAGATAGTTAGCCGTTATTTCCCTTCCTAGACTGATATTCTGAATAAAAACTATCCTATATGTTAATCTAGGCTATAAACTACATTTGTACCAAATTTTAAGCAAATCTATCAAGCAGATTTTGCTTGAACGAACAACAAAAATTCATACTAACATTGCGTTTATCATATTAGTAAGCACATTTTTTTTTTCCTTCAAATGAAATATGTATCGACACCCCAAAGTCACTAAATAAGTACGAAACAAATGATCATTTATCACATTCGTTTGCCGTCGGCAGATTTTACGGGTTTTAGAGAGATCGCGCCGATATAAAGCTGTTAATTGGATTATAATAGCCGCTAAGTCGATTCGATGTATTGATCATGCGCAAGTGCCCATTCTATTACGGTGCACGGCTGTGTCCAAAGCCAAAACTAAACTTGGACGTATATATTTTTTTCTGTAACAAAAAGTTTTGTAAAACAGGTACTAATTTCATAAACAATTTTGGTTAATACTTTTAGAGCCGAATTAATTATTAATTAATTTAATTATGTGTTAAACTTAAGTTATGCAAATATTTACCTTTTGACATGTTGACACTTTACATTCTATTTAAAAAAAAATTTTTAAAGGTTAATTAATGGACTGACGAACTGACGGAATTTGATAGCAAATGGGAAGAAAAAACAGGGGAAAGGGATAGTTGGACAAAAAGAGGAGAGGCCTTTGCCCAGCAGTGGGACATAAATGGCTAAAAAAAAGGTTAATTGACGTGAATCTAATTATAAATTTCTTAAAAAATATAATAATTACTATTATTTTTTAATGCTTTATTATTTTCCTCTTTAATGTTTATTCATTATTATTTTTGTTTCTTTCAATAATATTATGATAACAGAATTTTAGAGAACTTGGAATTCACTTGGCTTTCATTGTGTCATTTCGCTACACTTACAACTTATGCCTTTTTACTGGTCATATGTGTAATGTAAGTATTAACAAACCATCTTTTATAGGCAAACATTTATCAAGTTCGAAAAGCTTTAACACTATCCGATTTGTCTCGCGTCTTGCCGCGTGTGTGTTTATAACCGCGGAAGACATATATCATTATTTATTTAATCATTGCCATTAAAATCTTTAAAGTACAGTTATTTATGTGAGAAGTGACATAATTCTTATTAGATTTATTAAGTGACTAACGAAAATTATATACTTCTATTTTAATGTATAAATAATTTTTATGTTGGCTCAGCTCCGACAACGGATTATATGACGGTAGTATCTTTTAATGGTTTTATTTATTCAGAGCTGTCGCGTATACTTTCAGACAGGATATTAGTATTTTCCGCTTTACTTAAAAGTATGTATGTAGTAAATTAAGATATATTTCTACGGAATATTAAAGGGGGCAGATATCTGGATTATTATTTTAACGTTTGATAAAGACTGAAAATCAAAACAAAAATAAATAGTAGGTAGTACCTGCTTAAATAAATAATGGTTAACATTAGCTGTTTTATTAGAGATGGAACTAAAAGTTAATGAAAAAGAAATTTGAAAATAAACTTTTGTAAATCAAAAATACATTATTTTATCTTCTTTAGACGTGCTTTCCGCAATTGGTGTCAGTGTATTCATGCCACCTGCCGGTCACTGGCGTTACTTAACGATTGTCGTCGTCAGTCGACAAGAATAGAAACCGTACTCTCCAAACCACGATGGAGCTCGAAATTTAAAACCCATCCAAATACTGACAGGTGGTATTGTTGCTTAACTTACGTTTTCATCCTACACGACGCCATTGAGTTTTTATTATATAATCAAACAAAGTCCATGGTACTATATTAAATTACACAATGCTATTAAACGTTATTCACGCGCACAGGCCGAGAAAATATAAAGTTGGCAATTTAAATAAACAAGAAGCAAGTAATTTAGTTTCGAAAGTGTCTCGTTTCGGGCTCAATTGAGAAATATTGCCGGTGTAAATAACACTGGCTTTCCAACTGTTGAGTTCCTTATGCAAAGTCGTGACGTCGGGAGGCGTACGGAAAAATACGAGTCTATTACAATTTGAGGGAGTATAGTTAGCGGTTAGTCGCCACAAAAGGTCGAGTATTGCCTCACAAGTTTAGTACACCCTTCCGCGTATCTTAATTGGTACATGTCTTTTGTATATTTTATTACTTCCATTTAAAAATTTAAAGGTGTGAACTAACTATAAAGTCAACTTTATTGATACTTAGACTGCCGCAAAGCATAACAACACGTTTCCTAATAAAGGGCTAAAAATAAAAGTACTAGAGAGGAGGAGATGAAAAGTAGTGAAATCATTTCAAGTACAAAATAAACATAGGTAGTTTTTTATCTAAAATTCCAATAGATAAGTGACGTCATCAAAACATTTTCCATGACCATTATAGAAGCGTACTAGGAAGGTTCATTAAAGAAAATTACTTCAATTATTTGACAACATAATTATAATAACTCTTTTTAAGCTGACCAATAAAACGTGTATTTGTAAAATTGAGTCCAAAAACTTGAAATAAGTAATGGATCTATATTCTCGTGAACATTAAAGAAATTGCGAATGTACGTGATAATGTTATAGCAAGATTACTCGGCCTTCCGTCTCCGAGTCGTTCACAGGATAATTACATAACCCCTGTTAGCTTTCATCGTAAATTTTTATATTTTATTGTGAGGATTTTAAACCCGCGCATAAAATTATTGCGGACGAAATAAGAATGTCGCATTTAATTAGATGGGATGACGATGGACCAACTAATTCATTTGGACTGTGTTTGTTCTCAAATTTATGAAAGCATACCTAAGGTCTGCATTAAATATCATGTCAACGAAGAAGCTTTAAAAGTGCCATGGCAGAGCAATGAATAAGTTGTAGAAACAATGAAATATTTCATATTACCACCTATATAGTATCTCTTAAATGTATATCTCATACAATCTTATAAGAGTATCTTATTCGCACAAGTTTTCAAGATTTTAATATATCTACAAACATAGTATGTCTATGGTCCCTGGACGCGACAAAACATGACGGATGCGTCACGCCTCCTCCTCCACTCGTCCCCCCTATTTCTCGTTTGTTTAAAACTACCCGCAAAGGATTTTAACGAGATTACCCAGAGTACGTTTTATAGGTCATCTCACGAGATTTATTTTACTGTGATTTGTAAGGCATTTTTCATCCGAGCAGATTAAAAGAATTTCAGTCATTAAAAATAATGGAGCGCGGTTTACACCCGGCGATATTTATCTCCAAATTGCACAAGGCCTTAGCTCTCGTTTTAGTGTGGCTATTAACTCGGGATTAGTGATTAATTAAAAATGTTTTTATTACAAATGTCATTATGCATGTTATTTTGTAAAAACTGGTTTTAAAGTAGCTAAATAATAAATACTCATTCAACTAAGCTTATGTTAAAGCTTGTCAAAATATTGCAAACTCCAAGTAATTTATTAACGCTTTATTTTGTATTAATGACTTTATTTTACGCTCTCTACAATGTACTTAATTTATTTTCATTTCAAAATATTATCTACACCGACTTTTTAACATTTAAGGAAAATACCGTTATGTGTAAAGTAATTTGTTTACGCTATTATAAAATGTTCATTATACTGGCCTCTTCGTTCCGAAACCACATTTACATTTTTGTACCCAGTTAAGTGTAACGTTACGACCTGGAGCACTTCCCTCAATGTTGTTATTTCTCGCCCCTCGGGAGCCACTACACGGTAAGAGCGCGAAACCGAACATCAAAGACCGTATAAAACGCACTTCATTCCATAATGTTCCATAACAGAAGCGTTGGCATCCAAATGGCCAGTGCAACCAGACCTTTGAATATTCATTTCGGCTACTCGATATCTTCTATCGAATTTGGATCGCGAGGCGGCTCAGGTTACACTGGCGACTCGTATGACCGCCGCAGCCGCACGCCGCATCGACGCGCTTCCCATCTAAATGGAGAGCAGCTCACGAACTACCCGCAGCTATTGTAAACAAGCGGCGTTCTCTATTCAAACTATCGTTACGCCCTCTATTCGCCGTTTCGTGCCGTATTGACGATCCGGAAAGGGTCTTAACGTTTGCTCGGCTGGTGAGAAAACTTTTATCGAACACCGATTTTTCGGCTGAGTTGCGACGGTACTGATTTTATTTCTTCACCGTATGCAGCCTTTTAATGTTAACAAAAACCTTCTTTAATTTTCGACAAAAAAGAATACGCCGAAAAACGAAGAACGAAGAAATACTAAGTAAAACAATCTCAGTGAAATTAAATAATGAAAATGCACACTGGTCAAGTGTAAATGCTCGCCACAATGAATTGTGACAGTGTAAAAGCTTTGTTCGTTGGCGAAATTAAATTCTAAACGAACTCGGTATCTAACGAAAACGGCTAAAAGGACATCCGACATAAATAAAATGTATACATTTATCAAATTGTCCAGTAACGTTGAAATTTTGTTATGTCTGAGACATTTATTTCGAAATTTGAGGTAGCAGAGCTCTGCTCCTGACAGATCTTACCCTTTCTGTGACAATAATGAGACAGGCGACGCGAGGCGAGAAGGCACTCCCGCCATGCTTTTTAGAGTTAGCTGAAAATGCATTATACGGAATGGCATTGCGATATACTAGCCTCTTTCCCAAGAAGTTCTCACGCTGTCTCATTTTTTTGCATAAGCGTCAAGAGATACTTCATTATTTCACATTTGCATTTTAAAATGAAATCCCACTTTGATAGTTACCGGTACGAGGCAACAGATTTATAATGCAGTATTGCTGAGCTCACGAAACGCCTATCGACGCGTGGATCCACGTGCGACCGAGGCGTGCCCTCGCTGTAAGAATTCGCGCATTTTTACGGCATAATAAAAATCGTAAATAATGCCAAGTGAGGCAGACGATGTCGGGTCACGATGTGCCCCGGGCCCCGAGCCGTCATCGCAACTTGTGAAGTTACGAGTGGCCTACAAGTATCGCAGTCCACTGATTATGAGAAACTGGATTGAACGAAATTAACGTAAGCCCGATTGAGTTTTTCCAGTTAAGTTCGCGTGAGTGAAACATAATTATACAGTATGTAAACGAGCTACTTAATTATTCAGAATCAAAGTAAAGGTCAACAATTGAAGGTCCAGTTAACAAGTGAGCAATTTTCGAAGTGAGCCACACGTATCAGTAATTTGAGAGAAAGTTCAGTGTTCTCATTTCTCAAAAGCTCATTGACAGTTAAGCAGCCATATAATTCTGCTTTTGGTTTAACAAACCAATAAAGTTTTACGTAGTATACGCTGTATTTGATCCTTCATCTTCATAACAAAAACGAGGTACTAGGCTGAAAATATTTGTAAAAAAAACTGCGTTCTGAATGCTTCCTTTGAATATTTAAAACTAGTTTCCATATGATTGCGAATATCATTCAGAACGGGACGTTGAAAGGTACTCCCAACTCGAGTATTATAAGTGTGGCTACGCGAACAGTTTAATTCAAAGGCAATAGACCGAAGCAACTTAATTTTCAGGCTCGCCGCAGCCTCCTTTGTATGTAACCTCGTCGGATTAACGAACTTCTGGTTCAGTTGAACTGTAGAGACTACAGAGGCATACTTCACTAGTATGGTTTCAAATTCACGTGAATGTTCATTGCTTTTTAAAGCTTTAACATATTATCTTCTTAAGGTCACACACATATTTAGATTTTTAATTGCTGTCAGTTACTAACTGGAATTTAAAGCCTTTGTTTGTTGAAAAAGATAACTTTACCTTTGGAAAATTTTCAGCATTTTCGTCTACATATTTTGAATTGTGATGTTAATAAATTTAAGTCATTTAAGTATTCTTTTTTATTTTAAAACAGTTTAGTAGAAAACAGTTGGTACTATAAATGCCTGATTTATGCCGTAACCGTAGTTGTCGGACGGCCGCCTGTCCAGCGTCTCGGCGCGCAGCGCGCCGTCAATGTACGGAAACTCTCCTGACTCCCTAAGCCTTATTAATGGGGAGGCTTCACCCGTCCAATCTCACTGTTTTCCCATTAAAAGACAATCTCTATTTTTGATTTTTCAAAACACGATAGCCCACTTAGCGCCCCGTGTCGCACCCGATCGTAACTTAGCTCCGTTCGATACGGCTGCCATATTGGCCCGTCTTTTTCGGTGCAATTTACTGCCATGCGCCGCTGGGGGGCAACCATCGGTCGCTTGAAAAGATGCACACCGATTTATTTACCGTCCAGCGCATTCGGGAGCGTGCTCACCGTATCCGATATTTATGTTACGCACGGCCAGACCGCGCGAATTTCCAACAATGCACAAAATACATTTAAAGTGACGCCCTCAATACTTCTGATGTCTCGTATTTTTTTCGAAATACCATTTTTATCGCACTGCATTCAGTATATCGAATTTATAGTCGTATAGTCTCCCAGCGGCTCGCCGACCCGCTTCTACGCCGAGGGAATATCAACTCACGTATTCATAGTGATGAGATCCATAGCAGTAGCAGTCCCCATATCTGTACGACTCGGTAACTTTCCACCTCGCGACTGACCATAAGTAGCCGATAAGACCCTAATAAATAGAAGTCAAACGATACCTGAAATAATTTAAATTAATCGAAAGAAAAGATTTTGATAACGAAAACATTCGAATGATTTTAATGTCGCACCGCCGCGCCGAACTGGTCCGGATGTATCTCTCGGAGTATGGTGTTGAGGTGGATGCTCAAGTTATTTAAAGTAATTGAGTAGATAAGGAAAGTATCTTGTAATGATAATGTACAATAAATCTTTTTCGAATGTTTGTATAATTTTTAGGGTAAATCTAAAAAGCTTGTTCCCGTTTGTAATGTTTCAGTGAATTTTTGAGTCTGCTCCATGAGCCTTTGTTTTCACAAAGCAAAGTTTAATCTTTTACGAGTGTTCCGACTCCTAGATTTCACTTTGTAGACTCAGTTGTAGAGCAGAAAGTTTTTTTCTTAGCGACAATTGAATTCCCCTGTTGGCGCAAACAGCAGCACATAGACAGAACAAGTCATTGTTTAGCTGTTTATTATGTAATGTTTATCAAAGTGCTATAACTTCCCAAACGATCTGACTTTTTCGCCGGGTGTGTTCCTTTGATATTTTCAACTAGTTTAAAATCTGGAAACTGTTTTTCTCCGTCTGCTACGGATGCCTCAGACTCTGCTACCAGTACTCGTAATAATGTTTCTTTAATAATTTTTGTTTTTTACATAAATCTTTTACGAAGAATTATAATTTGTTTATTTTCCCCTTTCTATCGTACTCGAGGTCATTCATTAATTTTGTTGATTGACCCAAATCCTGTGCGACTTGAGAAGTATATTCTCAATAATATAAAATATAATCGACAAAATGTAAACAAAAATTATTTATGCAACAACAAAAGGTTTACCTATATTTTATTTTAAGAAAAACATCGAGTAAAATGTAAAATGCCTCTATCTTGTCTGTAATATAAAAGCTCAAAATTATATTCAATTTTGTAACATAAGACAACAACAATGAAACCCTCCATGTACCTATAACTCATAACTTCAAAGTCATCAATATCTCCCAAAATCTATGATGATATATTATTAGCTTGATACAAAATCCGATATAGTTAGTGATAAAGCTTCTTTGTCTTGAAATTGCCTTTATCTTTGTGTCTAGACTCTCAGAACATAGTACGAATACTGAAAGCGCTGCTGGCAGTTTGTTTTACAGTTTAACATTGTTGCCTTTCCGATCGGTAAGGGTAAACATCTGTTTCGGCCCGGCCTTCTAAATCTGGGAACCGTACAAGATACAAGTTCCTCGCCTTTGTGATGTCTGCTGGTAGACCAATAAGAAATGTTAGACTAGAAAGTTTGCAATCATTCTCTTCACAATATGTAATAGTCGTTTTTTCTTTGAGATAAGGAAAAACCACGGGCACCTTTATTCACAAAGAAGTTTTTAAATACGTTGCCCATATAAATGACTTAACATCAAGTGGACTGAAGCTAAGGTAGTTCCCGAAACAATTTATACAATTTTATTGTGGTAAATGAAGTTATCCTTTTTATAATACCATTACTTTTACATTTATTGACTAAAATGCATAAAATCACATTGAGATAGACCAAGCTGTAATTGCCGGCAGTGGTCCTCCCAACTGCGTTCTCTTCCATGTAGCTGCCGGCTCCTGTATAGGCTCAGTTCCAATTACTCGTTGGAATCGTTGTCCACTGTAATTGGATTGGGCTGGCAACCGGACTTGTTGGCATTTTAATTGTGCTATTGTGACGGCGGAGACCATCCGCCGCCCGCCTCGACACCCAACCCGATAGACAAACTGCTTTTTACTTAGCATTTGCACATCGTGATAATGCTAATAAACTCACAAATATACAAACCATTATAATATAATCGACGATGATTCCACGGGACTCTTCTCACGATAGGAGTCAAAAAGAACAAATCTAAAACACGTGAGAGAACAACGCCGCCGATCAAGCGTCAAATATTTCTTCAAAGGACACAAGTTGCGGTGTTTTAGGAAATCGAGACGTTAATGGAATGACTGACGCGTATTGTCGAAGCGCATTCGGGGAATCATCACTGCTTAAAATGTGTGGAATTCTTGTTTAGACCGATTCCTAAAACAGCTAATTACGAGGCCCGAGGCGGCCTGACACTTGATTTTTATCACTGTTCCTGAGTAAACAGTTTCAATTTAGTACAATAATAGTATGAAATACAACATATTGTTTGTAATTTTAACCTTGATATTTTATATATTTTGGATATTTTATTTCCTTGCCATTAGATTAAATGATTGAAACACAAAGACCATTCTTCGCCACTTGTGTTTATTTTATCCTTTTTGCGGCTTTATTATGCTACAGATATCGTTGTCGGCGACACGGTCGCATCGGAATATTTTATACAAATTTTAGAAACAAGAACAAGGGCCGAGTGACAGGTACACTTAATCGTGTTGCTTATTTTTCCTTAGTGAAGTTTTATCGGATACCAATCGCGGAGCGGCGTGTAGTAGAGATGAATAAAATATACATTTCTGCGTCGAGCACGCCTGCTCGCCCCCGAATGGGAAGTTCAGATACTGCTTTAATGGAGTTTTGAAGTTTGGTATTCGTTTCTATTATGGCCACGGATTGTTTGTTGTCGTTGATTTAAATTTCACGCTCCAGTTAGCAAGGATCAAATCTTATTTGTCAATTTTATCTCGGCTGTGAGCTAGTCTTTATGTGCCATCCTTGCTTTGCAAAATTGAATAGCCATATTGCTGTAATTGACACTGCTTTGAAGTTATCCCCGCTTCGTGTTTTCTTTACGTTCCTGTGTAATATTTTCATCTTTTTGTGCATTACATTCACATTGTTACATCTCGTAACGATTCTCGGCGTCATCGAATCGTTTGTTCTATTTCGTTTTGTCAAATATTTCGCGGCCCAAGTGACTTTTAAATTTAAATTCTTTCTTCGTCTTCTACGAAAAGGTATCGAATACTTCGCCTTTGTATAACTTTTTGCACTATCCCTTTGGTTGTTTCCAATCGCGAATTATTTATGATCTTTGTTTCCATCATCAAAATAAACTACATACGTGTATTAATGGAAGCTCAAAGTTCTCTTTTCGTTTCCATGTTTCTTTAATGCTATGAAATATGTTTTGGTCAGCTTTGTTTTTTCTTTAGTTGTTCGCCGACCTCTTTATTGGTATCTGATGTTCAATATAGTAAACCTTTGAAAATTATTTCGTCATTTTGTGCCAAGCACCGTCTCTTTAGTTGTTTGAAGAATAGCTTGGGAATTATCGAAGATCGTTTATTGGCGTATTAAGATCCGCTGATTTCTAAATAATAGAGGTAACAGACATAAATCAGTTTGCGCCTCCGGTGTTAGGCTGTGGTTGTATAACTTGAATTTATCAAGGAAACAACACTACACCGGTATTTAACAGCTACAGAGTATTAGAACACAATATTTCCTGGATTGTAACCATTCATTATATTCTGCTGTAGTTATTCTACGTGACTTTTATAACGTCGGTATTTCTTTGATTTTTATACGTACAAATACCTAACATAATAGAATTGCTCCAAATTATTAAAAGACAATGTATGCGTTACACTAAAAATGGAGAGCATAGAAATTCAAATTGTCGTTTTACGCAACAGTAAATTTTTAAACAATAAAC
The DNA here is from genome assembly GCA_905163395.2 of Endotricha flammealis. Lineage (NCBI taxonomy): Eukaryota > Metazoa > Arthropoda > Insecta > Lepidoptera > Pyralidae > Endotricha > Endotricha flammealis. The sequence goes on along the minus strand of LR990863.1, from coordinate 6,476,843 downwards.
AAAAACCATTACTACCATAGTTCTGTAGAAAGTGCAATGTGTGACTCTCACGGATTTTTTTGCGGTCAGACAGCCAGAAATTACTATAAGATTACACTAGATATTACTCACATGTTGATCAAATTACAGTGACACTCCACGTATAAATATCATTATGTGTAATTGTAGTGACACTAATCGCTTCTTTTGAATGAGCAGTAAACTCGAATGTGTCTATTGATTTTTTTTCTTTTGGTCAGTAGCTTACCGTTAGTGAAATTCGGTTGCTATTATTCTCGGAACGCCTCCGTTCTCCTCAATTATTTTTAGATGTTTGTTCTCTGTTCGCGTGATCCATTACATTAGACAAATTGCTTGGGATTCTAAAATATTCGCATAAATTTTAATGTATGATTATTTTCGGGTCAATTTAGGATATTGTATATTAATCATTGGATATTTTAGATTGATCGATTTCAATAAAACATTTTCTTTCTTTGTCCAAGTTCCATGAAGTTTAAAGTTATCTACTTTGTCCATACCTTCTCCATCATTTGGGGTGGGCAGTGTGTGTGTCTTCTTTCATATCGGTCTACTGGGAGTCATTTAATTTGTCACTCCAGCTACTCTCAAATCTTTTATTATGCACTTGTTCCATTTCTTTTTTAGTCCACCTCTCTCATATTTTTCCCTCCTTTTGTATAGAGTATTTTATGTCTGATAGGTAGGTAGATGTAATATGCCATTATTTACCTACTCCCAAATTAAAATATTATTGTTAATGTTATATTTTTTTACACACATTATATCTTATGCTTAGTAGTAACGTTATTTTGTATGAAAGGGTATTACAATCAATCTCAAACCAAGCTCTGTGATAATAAGTATCAGATGCTGACACTTTGAAAAGGTGATTCGCCTCATGCGCCGCGAATAACGAAGGTACTCCATAAAAGTGCATCGGTTTCGAGTGTTCAATTAATTTAATCAACCGTATTGATTAAATGTCAGGTACCCAATTCAATTATCGGTCGCTACGGATCGCGCATTGCGAATGTTTCCAAGTCGCCACGGACCGAGGCATTTTCGCCCGCGGGTGAGAATTCGCACTTTGCTTTAACGGCTCGTTTCAATTCTGCCGGTGTGCGAGATGGTTATATACGATGCTTTTATAAAGACAGAAACATTTTTAGAAGCAATATTTTTTTATGGTAGCAAAATATGTACCACCGTATTTAATTAAGCTATAGGTCTTCGCGTATGTTTGCTGTTAACCATAATTAAGTAAAGCGGAACAAAATAAATTGTGTACAATAAAAAAAACGTTATGCAGAAAAGCAGTAAAGTTGAAATGACAGATTGGATCATGTTTACCACATGCACCCTGAAGGATGAGCACACGCCATCACAAAATACATATAGACAAAAGCCAAGAGGGCTATCAAGACAGAAAAAATGGAAAGATGAACCGACAGAGTCTGGTAGCAACTAGAAAAAAACAGCAGTGGGATAGTTGGAGAAGGAGCGGAAAGACTGAGGCCTTTGTCCAGCAATGGGACATAAATGGCTAATTATTTAGTTGCGATATCAGGGATAAGTTCAATTGATTGAAAGTGCTCAAGTTGAATTAAGTCAAATAGTGAAACTCGTCGATTATTTTAGTAGATATAATCAACGTCTTTACGTTTCCTGTACTGCAACTTTCCTGTCCGTTTAATAAAAACAACTCTTCTGACCCCATTTTCAACGCAATTAACACTGCCAACGATTGACATTGATAATTTTTCAATCAAGATACAACCTGTCTACGGTTTAATCGTTTAAGGTTATAAGTTTACAAATATAACTGCAACGGCATCGTCTGTTTGGTAATATTTGTTATACAACAAAACTGTTACAGATATTTTAATTCACGAAAAGCGTTCGGCTATGAATTGCGTGACCGATTTTACGAGTGTTTCCGAAGAGCGCGTATGCTAGGTCTATGATTTCCGAGGTTACGTACACTAAAACAATGTGCATGTGAACGCTCTTCGTGAAATGGAATATTTGTAAAACTTCATTAGCCTAGTGAATAAGTTCCGCAAACTCTAGTAGCTATTTTCCCGAATGGTCATCTATATTATATTCGACTGTGCCTTTACCGAATATTGCCGTCCCGTTTAAGTCTTTAGCAAACCTTATGCTTTTCTGTCACGAGTTTGTGATATTCGCTCAAATCACATGAAGTTTATTAACGTCACGTTAATTAAACATTAAAAATATATTTAGAGTTTGTATCAAAAGGGCATAACCTTGTTTATTTATCGCTAGGCCTTTAATTAATTGATCCCTTTGCGGTCGTTAGACGTAGTTTTTTACATAGAAAGTATGCATACTTATTTATCAAATTATCTACCTATGAGAATGTGGATACGTCTGTACCAGTCTGGGAGGCTCTGATTTCTTGTTCTGTAACAAACATCTTTATTAAACACATGCATAAAACTTTTTACTTAATCAATTAGGGCGATATTGGTGTCTTTATTGTAGTTTGCAAGATACTTGCTTATGTGAATAAATAAATGGGTAGGTTAGGTACATGATATAGGTAGTATACATCCATAATAGTTAGTATTGGGAGATAACAAATAAAAAAGATTCGACAAAAAATTAAAACAAGTGATTGAATAATGAATATACCTCTAATGCTTTGAAAAGTTTCAGAGATAAGGACGCCTTGTTATATTAACTGTAAGTTATGTGTTTATTGGATTAGTAGGTTTGTGTACTGTAAATGTCTAAATATTCAATCATTGAAACATCAAACTTTTGTATAAGGTACATATTTAGGATATAAATAAAAATTACAGCATGACGTGTCTTTGACTGAACAGACACTCTGGGTTTAGGATCTCAAGTTATTTCAGTAATAAGCGCTCACTCGGTGAACCTGCAGATTACCTTTGAACGTACCCTCATCTCGAGAGCTTTCGAGACGAACCTCGTTATGTTACCTTGATTTAAATGTCTTGACACTTATAAATTTTATTTGTCTTTTTTGCAACAGGCTTTTGTAAGCGAATTTTATATTCGCGAAATTAGTCAGCGGAGGTTTTTTGTAAACGAAATCAAATTACGTCTGAAGGCTCTAAGGTTTTGAAGAGGGATGAATTCTGTTCAATGGACGTCAGGCAAATCTTGTTACAAGATTATCGAGTGTAGATCGTTTACAGAATACCTATAGCTTTTTGACTAACTTCAAATTTTTTGCCCGAAGAAAAAAAGCCTCAGTTGACTTCTTGTGGCTGATGATGATGAAGAAAAAAAGGAGGCTATATCTATTCTAATATAGTATTATTATAATTTTAGTACTTTTTTGAAAGCATTGACTCTCTGAAGCTAACAGCTGGATTTCCGGTCGGTTTTGATTTCGTGAGATGGCTATAAGGGAGAGAGTGAGTTAGTCAAACTCTCGTTCGATCTTTAAAAACCGAAGCCACGGGAAACAGCTGCGGGCCAATCATAATAAAATTAGCATAATCAAGTTTCGATCTCACAAGCTATCTCGTTCATACAAAATGTGAAGTGAGTTAGATAGCGTGTCAGAAATTAAAACTTAATTGAAATGGTTTTATTACGACAATTGTCCGTCTTCGTATTAACAGGTATCGTGATACCTACATTAATATCATAAAGAGTAAATATTTATATTTTTGCGTTTTTGTATGTTCTTCATGGATAAACTCGAAAACTGATTGCAATATTTGGTATGGGGATGGTATGAGATCAAAGAAAGGACATAGGTAAGTTTAAAATCCCGGAATTTCTCCTATAAAGGGGTGAAAAGAAGGGTAAAAATTTTGTATGGGTTATTTTTTATTTGTGTTTGGATTTATTTGAAATTTGGTTGCAATTAAAGAGAGTGGGGAGACTTGATATTCTCCTTAGCGAAAGTCCATACAGTCCAGACAGCTAGATCGCTAATAAAATGACTGTGGAATTTTCAGTTTTAATCCTTACCAATATTATAAATTAGAAAGTGAGTTTGTTTGTTTGTTATTCCTTCACGGCTTGACTAAGCAGCCGATCATTATGAAAATTTGCACACATATTGTTAGGGATACAGAGCCCAACATAGGCTTCTTTTTATCCCGTGAAAGTATGTCGTTCCAATGGGAAAATAACTTTTCTAGAGGGCGCTGTATCGGCCTACAGATGGCGCCACAAGTCGCACTATGGGTTGTTTTATTGTCAAACAAGATCTATGTCATAAAATTAACGCGAGCGAAGCCGCGGGGAAAAGCTAGTTTTTAAATAATATGGAGTCTGCTGAGTAAAAAACCCATACTATATTTTATAATATCTTAAAGATTACACTCTTTGCAAATTATAGGTCCGTTATTAAGTACTGTAACATGTACATTATCACGTAATTAATAGTATGGAAATAAAATTCCAGTCACTATACTGCAATTACTGTCTTCTCATTTGCGATCCAATGTACATAACATAAGTATTAATTTCTTGCTTAATGCAAAGTGTAAAATAACACTACATTCACACTATACCTACATATTCTTGTTACATACTACTTACATTCTTGTAACTGTTCAGGGACATCGTGTCTCTGTGCTTTATGGGCGGCGGTAATCACTTATCGTGTGGTATCAGTATTTGTCATTAGCCATCTTTAAAAAAAAAACAATAAATTCAAATTCAAAATTCAAATTCAAAATATTTTTATTCAAATAGGCCTAATATAAGCTCTTTTGAATAGTCACAAATTTTTCCTACCACCTAACGGTAGATTTGTGCTAAGAAGAAACTGGCAAGAAACTTAGCACTTGTTCCATAATTACTAATATTGGACGAAATGTCTAACAAATACCAATTGCAAATTCATAATGATAAGGCGATAGTAGTTAAAGGCGCTTTCATATTATATTAAGTAGCTGCAAGCGCTTGCATAATAGTAGGGAGATTAGGAGACGGAACTCGTTAAGTCTGGAATGGGGATGCGCCGGCATTTTGCAAGTTTAGGGAAAACACAAGGTTGTATCACGCTTGTAGCTCCAGGGAGAACAGGTTTAAGTAGACTTAAATGCAGTTATTTAATCGAATAACAATTTATTTTATTTTATTAGTAAATACTAATTAAAATCGTTAGCCCAACTCGTCGCCTATGCCTTTTCCCGTATTTTCTTTTTCTTTTATGGAAGAGGTTGACAGACGATGCAGATTATCTGACAGAGATCATCGCCGCCCATGGAGCCGATGTGAAAGTTTATTAAGAAGAAAGGAGTAATTAAAGAGGAGTTGAACTTTTGGATCTCTCATTTATCCAAGGAAAGGCATAGAACATTTTTCCCGGGTTCCCCAATTTGTCCCTGGTTTTTCCAACAGTACTTCCCTGCTCGAGGTAGCCAGTTTCATAAATGCTCTATCACTTCGAGATTTTTTCCGGGATATTTTATTAAGTTACTTATTTACCTTTAAGAGGTGCTGGTCTGTTATCTTAGGTAGAATCATGTTTCTATTTCCCAAGCTATGACGCTCTAAAGCATGTGAAGTGTGTGTGGTGTTTGACTTGGAGATTTTATTTTTTACTATTTTTAATTACTATAATAAACTTACTTGTCTTTTTATACTGGTATACCCTTCGATTAACACATTTTTCTTTTCGCGAAAATAAATGATAACGGGTTAGCCCTTGCCTATATTCTCACGGTATAAATATTGCTGATAGGAAAAATATTATTTACATTCTTAAATATCAGATAATGATACAGATAGTGGAAATATGTAGATAACCATCTTGTAACAAGAAATTCTAACGCGGCTAAAAAGACAAGATACTATCGAGACAACTCATCATAAATGGTTCCACCTGCTTATTTATTGCGTACCTACATACATAAATATTGGTCAAGAACTTAAGTAAGTATAATTAAATAAAAAATTGAAACCTCGTCTTAAAAAAATAATAATTAATCGACTAGAAAACTGCAAATGATTTATAAACAGCTGAACAGGTTTTCTTGAATCATCTAAGATTTCAATCAAGTCAGCTTTCAAATACAAATCTTAATCGGGGCATTTGTTTTAGTGCTACGTCTGACTACAATGTCATAAACAGACACACAGATATATTTTCGAAGTTATTGCACACTTCTTCTTTCTCTTCTTACTATACGCATCCAATTGATTAAAAACTATTTTTGGAGTGGCAGAACATTTATGAAATGGGCTTGCTCTAGGTCGACCATATAAGTTTGTACTACACTTTAACAGAATACGCGTGAAGCAACAAAGCTTTTCGTTTGGTGAGCGAAAAGTTCAAAAGACTTTCTCCTTTCTTATCCTTTTTCCACCAGCAATTTCCATCAGATGACCCGCTTACATACCGAATGACACAAAAAATACAAAGAATTGTTTGACTTGATGCCTACGGCCACTTTCTACCATCGAACTGCTCGTCACCGGCGGGGAATCCAACCTCACACACTAGAACCAAAACGGTCGCGTACTGCGCGGTTTCAGAGGAGTTTCCTCCCGCGAACGCTGAGGCTGTGGAATGAGATCCCCGCCGAGGTCTTTTCTTTAGATTATAACATGGGGTTCTTCAAAAGGGGCATTAAAAGATTTTTACAAGGTCGGCAACGCGCGAGTGATACTCCCGGTGTTGCAAGCGTCCATAGGCTACGGTGACCGCTCACCATCAGGCGGACCGTAAGCTTGTTTGCCACCTTTGTGGTATAAAAAAAAAAAAAAGAATAAAAAAAAAAGAGTAAAGTTTAATTACATCTACTGAGACAATTTGTCGTATACGTGTTAAGAGACCCGATAAAATGCGAAATTCATGATTATCTTGGCATTGCGTAGTAATTTAATAAATACTTACAACACAAAGTAATATTATAAGAAAAATTATATTATCCTATTTTTCATTCTACTCATCCCACGCTCTGAACTTGCAACCAGTTATTTACTTGGCGAATGAGTAAATTGCTCTTCTAGTAATTGTGTCTCGAGTAAATTTTATTGGGATTTACAGCGGTTACCTCAAAGTGTTTTAATATTAATTTGTTATTGTAATTATTATTTTGTACACAAAAGAATATTGGAAAAATGTCGTTAAAGCTGACAAAATATTTAAATAAAATATGGATACAAGTGGATTGGAGAATTAGCTGTTTAAAAAAAACCATGAAATACAGTGCTACAATGGTATCGGCACAAGCCCACCACTGATTCCCACCACTGTGTCTCCTGTGTAGCCAGGATCAACAACGGCGACCTCAGATAGACAATAAGCAATGAAGCTTATTGACGTCCCGGGGGAGAAAACTACAGCTGTCATGGAACTCACAACGAATTTAATCAGAAAGAAGATAGTCGGAGTAGGAAGTATTGAAAGGAATTCCTTTCTAAACAACTACGTGAGAAACAGCAATTTGAAGCATAAGGCATCTCTCTAGGGTATCAGGCATATAGGATGGCAAATCAAGTGAGGCTCGATTGCCGAGCACCACGGTCTATTGTTACATTACTATTGGGACCTAATGCTATGAGCTGTTGTTTACTATTTTGATTCCAATTATATGTCAATACATATAATTGGAATCAAAATGCAAAACCTTCTAAATGCCTGATAATTCTCTCTGCTTGCTACGAGATCAGAATAATAAACTACGCCCGAAGTGACATGTAAAGAATCCAACATGATTACGCGTTCGTCATGCCAAAGATCACACTCCCACAGAACGTGATGAGCTGTTTGTTCTACTCTGGTATTCGCGGTAGAACACTCACAGAAAGGAGAAGGTACAGCCTTGAAATAAAATAACTTGGCCTTAAAGTTTCCGTGTCCCGTTAAAAATTGAGCTACTTGATGGTCGACCTCTAGCCAGGTTTTCTTTAATCTGTCTCTCACCAAGGAAAGAACAGATACAGATGACGGCCTTTTACGGAAGTCTCCCACCTTTCCTGCCATTCCGATAGAAGAATCTGTAATACGTCATCTAACGGGTTAAATAGTCTATTTATTTTGTCACGATCACGTGTCTTAAGGAACGCGGGGGTAATTTCTTTTGATCTATAGTACATAGACACGCGACGCTGTATCTCCAAATCGTCGGGTATTTGGCCAGCCAGCACAGGGAGTGCCTCCGTGATGACAGTTCTGTAAGACTTACACAAAAATATCAGGGCAAGACGCTGACTTTGCAATAATTTTCTTCGCGCGGCCCCAATTGTTACACGATCCGCGAAAACCGCTGAACTATATGTTATACAACCCAGGTACATACGTCGCAGTATAAACCATTTTTAACGTTCTAAAAGTTAAACCCCAGGTTGCGGCAGATACTCGAGTTAAGGCATAAAAAATATTTTTGGCTTTTTCCTACCTGCTTCATATGTTCAATGAAATTAAAGTTTTTGTCTAAAAGTAAACCTAAGTAGCAGACTGTGATTTTATTTGAAACTGAAACTCCATTAAAACGAAAGCGCGGAGGGACTTGTAAATTTCCCTTAAGCATAAGTTGATTATGTTTTATGATGTGCAAATTCTAGACGGTTACGATGGTATTTATGAACGTAAGTGACGTTTGTGGGAGGGCACTTTTTCATAAATTTTGTCAAAGGCGAACTGTCGAAAAGTGACATACAATATGAACGGGAGTTGTAGTTCCAATTTCGGCCACGTTCATAAATACCATTGTAGTGTAGCACTGTATTTTAAACTGTCATTATACATTACCAATATGTAGAATAACACAATGTATTTTTTTACATCGATTTAGCTATTTGTTTGCATGAGGTTGGCAAATGAGCATGCAAAGAAAGAAGACAATGAAGAGAAAAGGGGAATGACTTTAATCACAATAAGAAGTGTCTTTAATCGCAAAAACAAAGTTTTGGGAAAGTTAAGTTTAGTGTGGAAACATTAAAAGAAGTGGTTCGTGTAAACCAGGATAGTTGTCGTTCAGATGTTATATATAACGGAGCTATTTTTTAAAACTGCGTATTCTTCAATTCACCTCTGACATATTATGAATGGATGACATGTCCAAGGGCCAACAAAGTATAATACCATATGATATAGGTGTAAACTTATAAAAAGATCTATTATTCCCATTATTAAAAATGATCTGTGATATTTTTATATCATAAATACTGACGAGTGTATTTTTTCAACGTGTAGTGCAATTTTCACGTCACTGAGCACTTTGTCATTATGCATCAGGATCGTGACGCCTCGAGACAACTCGCAATTATTATGTATGTAAAAGGAATTCTTTCTGGTGTCGCACATGGAAAGAAGTGCAGAGGTATTATTAAAAAAATATGTTTTATAAAAATTTCTACAATAAAAAAATGTGAATCGTTAAGTATTATTTTTTTAAGTTCCAGACGGCTCTGCATCGCCAGCCAAATAGTTTAATTAGATAAACGGCGTGTTTGCTAATCGTCTTTTGTGCGATCTTATGATTATTATCGGGCCAACCGAACGCTGTACGAATGTCGAACAAAAAGTCAAAACATTCAAACATGTCCCACTCCAAAGACGTCGCAATTCTCGAAGTTCACATTATTATAACGAGCTAGCGGCAGTCGGATCGCTGCAAAGCAAACTGTGCCCACGGCCACCCGAATAACCGATATTTTGCAGTAATAGCCGCGATCAAGGCATGCGATAACAAGCCGCCGATAGCTGAACCCGTATTTTATTTATATATCAGCTTCGCCTCTTTTTCAATAACGCTTTTTCCCTCTCACAGCGGAAATTTTGCTCTTTTACATTACGGGGGCTATTCTCGTTATTTACTAAGGTAATTATCCGGCCATAATGCTGAATATTCAAGGGACAAATTGCCTGCGCAAGTGACGATTCCCATAGAGTGTGTCACTTAACGCCACCTCCTGTTGGTGGCACGCTCCATCACTTATCTCGTTCGTTTTATTTTATTTACATTTTTATTAAAAGGAAAATACCATAATTAATTAACATAGCATTCAGGGATTTATTATGTATGCGTTTAAGAATAATTTTAAGAAGTTTTCAATATTAAAACGACCGAGCGATGAGTGTGTGCACTGTGCAATTCGATGCCATTTTGAAGAGACCGCAGCCGCGGGCGCGAGTTCATTAAGGAGCCCGTCGCGAAGCCATTGTTAACGTTTTTAATTCACGTGTCCGGTGCACGCGCCTTCCTCCTGCTTCCAGACTGCTGGGAAATCTCGCTGGAAAATTAACGCCACTATTTTTATACGTTTTTCCCCCGTTTGCGAGGAGCTTCTATTTTATTTATTTCGCGCTTCAATCGCCCCGCGCGGCGTTTAGCTAACGCTTTTATTTTTGTTAGCAAGTTTGTTGTTTTACTTTTAATTTCTTCAATATTAAAATGTTATATTTTATCCAGAATGTTTCTGTAATTTTTATTTTTTATTTTTAACGCGTTGATCCACCATCACCACGATTTCTATTTAAAATCCCGACCCAAAATCCCACGAGAAGGTCACCGAACGGTTAAAAAACATGACTTACATCCGTTTTGTTTAGATAGAGGTGAACACAGCAAAAAGTTAATTGTTTTGATTGCCAATACACAAACACGTCCGCCCGTCTGTCTGTGGTAAGTTATCGCCTTAGAAAAGCGTCCGATCTTAATTAGTTTTCACGTCTTTGAAGGCGCCTAGCATGATACGATCTCGCCCTTGTTACAATTTGTTTTCCTTTAGCACTGTTCCTGACGCGTAAACCTACCTTTTTGTTTCACCGGTTTTTATTTGGACGGGCGCGGTGATGTATGGTGATTGGCTCCCTTGTCCCAGCGGCCGTGTATCTTATTTATCATGATAATCCTCTCGACATCCCTGTAACAATATTTGAATACAGAGTGCGTTTCGCGCTTGACATTTCAAATGTTTATTGATTAGATATTTCGGTTTAAAACAAATTGAAATAACACGCCGCAGGCGCAGATTTAATTACAGCTGTCAGTTCAATGACCCTCGCCACCATATCTATGCAATCTTTTTTTTTTTGTCATATCAACGTAACAATGTGATGAAAAATGTTCTATTGTCGAAACATTAAGATAACGCAGGTTGTGTTGTAAGCTTAACAGTGTTGAGATGAGTCGCCGTTTCTGCTTTGACTTCATTCATTCGTGATTACAAGGCGGTGATGTTTCGATCTGTTTTTTACGGCCGATGATCCTTTCGTTAATTTAATATTTACTGCTTGTCAAATATTATTCGGACGTTACGCCCTCTTGGAAATGCTCACTTATTTTTATTTGCATGCTGTCGAAATACATTTTAGGGTTCTCAGTCCAAAAGTCAAATATCTTAAAGATCATTAGTGATTAATTGTGTGGTCACATGAACGTTACTAGAAAGTAAATATTAGGATAGATCTCTATCTATCCTAATATTTATTATTATATTTGCAAATATTCTATCTCTCTAGATAGAATATTTGCAATACACAAACAAGTGATACAGTAAAAGTTACAAACTAGTGTATACGAAACAACGCGACTTTAATGCTGAAAGCATACTTAAAGAACATACAGAAATTTCTTAAGGTTTCCTTGAAAATCTTAAGAAATTTCTGAGGTTTCCTTGAAAACCGTAAGAAATTTCTGTATGTTAGGTGAATCTGTTCAGATTTAAATAATAATGTATTATATTAATGACAATGATTTTCAATAGGTAGTTTTCATTCTCAGACATATTATTTGGTTAGATTTAAATAGCAAAATTATGAAATCGTTGAGATTATTTCTACCATTATGATTTTTTTATGATACGGACCTAATATAACGTACGTGTCGCGATGCACACTTTGTCGCGTTTTTTATCACTGCATTCGCTAAAGCCGCTGTTTGAGTCGCTGTAACAATTATAGAATAACGATTATGCGAGTGTCAATCGCTAATTTCTTGTTTGTGTAAGGCAACTCGACGAATGCCAATATAAACGCGCTTTTTGCTCTCTGTAAATGGCAGTACGGCATATTGTTAACCCTTTTGTATTTGGTAAACGTTGAAATGGCTAGAGTTGCTATCTGTTTACCTTTATCAATGTAAACAAAGGTGTAAGGGGAGAGTATTGAAATATTCTGTCCGTGCTACTTTCTATGCGGTGTGTGTTTTCAGAAATGGTAACATTTACGGTGATAGTTTGATTGACAAGACAATTGTGGTGTCAGACTAACCGGAAAGCAGATACCAAAGACTACATTTATTTTTTATAGTAACCATAAGAATGAATAGATATTTACATTAATGATTTGCCGGTGACCGGTCGGTCGTTCTATTCAGTGTTAAAAATACTGCATCATCATCATCTTAGCTACAGGAATAATATATAATAGGTATATAAGGACAAATCACACAGATTGAGCTAGCCCAAAGTAAGGTCAAGACATGTGTTATAGGATACTAACTCAACGATACTATATTTTTTATCAAGTACATGTATAGATAAACATCCAAGACCCAGGCCAATCAGAAAAAGTTCGATCATGACCCGACCGGGATTAGAACCCAGGACCTCCTCAACCACCTGGGTGGTGGTCTAGCGTGGTAACCATTAGGAAGGAAGTCAACTGCTGGACACTATGTGCCCCCTAAAATAAATACCTACTTAAATAAAAGTATGGCATAGATATATTAATTTCTTTCCATATCTCGGACCGTTTATAGCATGACTAACTTAATTTGCTCAGTCACATTTTTTTCTTTTTTTATTTAGATTTGCAATAATGAGGATATAAATTTAATGTAAGTATTACGATGAAAGTCATAGTATTCTAAAGCCAGTCAGTATTTTAGTATATTATTTTTGGTCATCAGAACTGGTAGTCTTCGATAAACGGACTCATTGACCGCGGCAAATTGAAACCCGTCCAAGTGTAAAATGACTACGGACCCGTTTCCTGTCAGTTCTTGGACATATCAAATAGGCGGTCACTGACAATTTTAACGGTCTAAATAGTACACTGATTGCTTTAACACACCACTCCTCCAAAACTCAACTCAAAACAAGGTATTGTTTAAATTATTTTTTTTTGAATTTAGAAGAATCTTTTACACTACTTGCTATAATAATAACCTTGTATTTCCTTTATAAATCTGCTTTAAGCTGCTGATGGGAATTTGATAAGAGCCTTCTTTTATTTATTTAATCTTTATTGCACAAAGAAAAGTACAATTGGCGGACTTTTAATGCCTAGGCATTCTCTACCAGTCAACCATCGGGTAAGACAGAGATATAGTTGGCGGGATAAAATTAAAAGTAATCTACTTGTTATCTAATAACTAATTATATATATAGGTACGGCCATAAACATACACATATAAATAAAATATAATATTAATAAACATACATATACTATACTTCTTCAATATCTAGTTCGGCTATGGTTTCATAAACCAAACTCTCCCTTGCTGTCATTGAACGACACGCATTGCTGCTTCACCCCGACCGAAATTCTGTCAGAGTGATACTTCTCTAGCATAGACATTTCATAAATGATCTACCACTCCCAATAATTGATCCATGCTCATTTCTCAGTGTTCATTCTTGCAAATAGCACTCGATTCTTCCTTGCCATCAATGCTTTTCGAATACCCTTTTTAAACCCCAATAGGGGTTTGAATTCTCGATTGCACTTCCAATAAGGGCGCTAATGACGTCATCAAAATTGAATGGGGTGTGAAATCGCGGCGAAGTTTTCCGAATGTCGTAATGAGGACGGCAATTTGTTTTTCCTTACAAATGGGCCCGTTTTCACCTGGCGGGCGCAACAGTTGGTCCGCGACGCAAGTCACTGAAAGTTAATGGTTAGATAATACAACGTGTTTATTTTTCTTACTGATGTCTTGTGCTAAGTACTACCAATTACGTAGTTACGGTAAACCTCATTGCTAAGTAAAAGAATTAGTTCTGAGCTGAAGTACATATTAGAGGCTGAAATCCATCTTGTGGAGTCAGGCGTCTTAAGACGTTCTCTTTATTTCAAATAAATGCAATAAGTTTTGATCTGTCGGATAGTGATTATTTTGTTGTTCTTTTTCTCTTATTTTAGAACATTTCTCTTTTTTTTGCGTATTTTATATCGAGTCGCTATTATTCCTAACTTGGCCCACACAAACTGCTGAGCTACTGCACTGTAGGGTTCTCCAACTCAATGATCTTCGTCACACTTCTCTAAGATGATACCGGTCGGCACCATCGCTAACCGAGTAACTGGATAATGAGAGTATTATTTGGTCCTACCTGTTAATGGTTTTAATGAATTATAACAATTAAAAAATATTTACTTTCAAAACAATACGGCTTGTTGAACAGTACGAGACTCTTTAATAAATCGCTGGCGTTCAATAGGTTAACTGTTGATATATATTATTTTAGAAATGCTATTTCACGATGAATATACGAAACATTTTCCTCATATAAGGATAATCTCACAGTCATAATTGGTACTGTCAAGAGAAATTAATGTTCTATAGATAAAGGTGCGGACGATAGTAGTTCTGCGTCTTCATTTTGGGCCTGATGGATAACGGTTTCCATTAGAGGCTGGTGTGTTAATTTCCTCATAGTTAGACCCAAAGTGGTTCAGGTTGATTCTATCAATCAAGCAACATCGAAGGCGGCGAGCGGCAATCGCGTTATCAGTACAAAGTGGCACCGATTGATCGTGTCGCGCTCGGCACCTCTTATCGTTATTGGGGTTTTTTAGGGTTCCCTACAACACTTCCTGAGTAATAGGCACGTTTATATTGTTTTATTGTCAATGTTTAGGGTTTAAATCACTATATTTACATATTTTATTTAAGATAACGTTGATGATGGCCCCTCCCCTGTCCGCATGTGACCCCGACTTTTTATTATCAAAATCCAAATAAATTAGTACGTAATGGCTTTTAAGCATTTGTAACTGTACTTTCTCTGGAAGGACATCAAATTTGTAGTGAATGTTACTCTTAACTGAGCTGACAATAAACCGGAGCTAATCTAAAAGAAGCTTAAGGACCCATATGCACTTAAAAATGCAATTAAAGCAGTTAGCGCTGCATTAAATCTACCATGATCTTACTTTGTTTGCGCCTTGTCATAAAAAAGTAATTCTTTCCGACAACACTCGGTACCCCCTGCAACGATGTCTACCTTAATCACTCATATTTATGTATATTTTTATGATACCCGATAATGAAAGCATCCTGTAGAAATTACTTATTTGACCTCCCAATATATGGTGTATAAGAATTATGATTTCATATTATTTTTCGGTAACATTAATTTTATTATTCTGAGAATATTTAATATCCCAAAATCCATGAATCATTACACATTAACTTTCCCCAAAGTTATGGATGCTTGGCAAAGTGGTCTTGTTTGTACGACTGTGGGTTTTTGTGGTTTGTTCAATCACTGGGTGGCAAACAAGATCATTTAATATTATATTTCTTATGTAGAATTACCAAATTAACTCTTGATGCTCCAAGCGAATGTATTGTATTGTACAAATGGACTACGGCAGAAGCATTAGTAGACCATTTCAAACAGTTTATGGAGAAAAATGCACATAAATAAAATTGTTAAGAATTAAGCACCGTTTAGTCCCTAACCATGCTCCGATTACGTCATTTCTAATTTAACTCCAAGATGGAATACTGAGGCGTAAAATTGTGGGGCAAGACAGCATGATTTTCGCGTCATCCAGACATAAAGGCAGTAATTGTTGCGCATCGACTGGAACTAATACGGTAGAAATGGAACGAGATAGAAGTTAAGAAGGATCATAGAAAATAATTTATCCGCGACGGTAGAACAAAGGGCTGGTATGGAACAAAGCGCACCCAGTACTGCCTGGTTTGTTTTCTTACGGAAGTCTAATACAGAGTATCGATACGCTCGGATAGGGTTGATTTACCTTATTTTTAGATTTATAAAAAACATGATAGACTGTAGAAAATTGGGGATAATGTGCTTGGGTAAATTATGTTTTGATTGAAATAAACAAATAAGTTTTTAAAGAAATAAACAACTATTTTTAATGATTCACTTTCAATAAATAATTTTTACAAGCTCCAGATAAAAATCACTGATCATATTGGACTAAAATTTTAGCGCTAAATAAAATATATAGAAGAATTTTGTCTATTATAAACTAATTCACGGTTGAACGAACGAAATCAGCAGAGCAATCTAAGTATGTCTCACGAATGAATGAACAAATGATTTTATAAGCCCGAAAAACGCAAACTTGCAATTACTTGCCAAAGGCATTTACAGAATTAAATCAAAATTGAATGCGATTGATTTATTATTTAGATATTTGATATAATTTTCATAATAAACTGAACACATTGCTTTGTGTCCGTGCATCACTCCATTGAAGTTCGTACTTATTTACTAACTCCTGACTTAAGGACCCAAAGTGAATCTTGGATCCAGACACTAAAGAACATCAGTCTTACCTGGTTTAAACCATTGTTTTTTACTAACTGATACCATGTTCAATTCGGACTGTCCCAAATAGCGTCACATAAACTGACAGATTTGAAAATTCTTGCACAAATTTTAGTACCTAAGCATTTTTCGTTTCTTAAATTAGAGAGTAGCATATTCGGTACTTTATTGATTAAAACTTGTTTTGTCACTGTCATTCTTGAGGAGAAAAAATTAAGTGCGAAAGTGACAAACACATTTTAATTAATTTTTACTAATAAGACTTGAAATAAAATATAAATTGACTAGATCTGAATTTTTTTAGTCGCGGTCTAGGTACAGACCAAATTATATGAGAATAATAATTTCTATATTTCTAGACGTCATAGTCGCTGAAAACATGGAGATAAAATGTTTCGTTGGTAAAGAGGCGATATTATCTCATCGTAGATGTTACGCGTCAATTCCTAGTGAATCGAGGGTTAGGTGACAAAGGAGACGTGAGGCAAGGTGAATATAAGAATATATGGAACAGTGCTTAAACTTCATATTACCGATATAACGACCTCCGTGGCGTAATGGTTACCACGCCAGACCGGCAACCAGGAGGTCCCGGGTTCGATCCCCAGTCGGGTCATGATGAAAAACGAACTTTTTCTGATTGGCCTCGGGTCTTGGACGTTTATCTATATATGTATTTGTTATAAAATATAATATCGTTGAGTTAGTATCCCATAACACAAGTTTAGAACTTACTTTGGGAGTACTCAATCTGTATGAATTGTCCCTATATATTTATTTATACTTTTCATAGTCATAACAAACTTTTTGTTAATCCTGTCCTATGTACATTATGAATAGTGTTTGGGTTTCAGGAATTCGTAAGAAGGAACGTTCCAGAATATGTTTAAAGTCCCGGGAAGTTTTTTATTACGAAGTACCAGGATCCAAATATTGGCAATTATGTTTTTTTTTATGCCACAAAGGTGGCAACAAACATACAGCCCGCCTGATGTTAAGCATCACCGTAGCCTATAGACGCTTGCAATACCGGGGGTATCACTCACGCGTTGCCTACCCTGCCAACCCCGCCAAGTAGAACTCTGGAGACCTTACTCACTGTAGGAACACAACATGGCCGAGACCAATGCTATTTGTCTATGATCTTCCATAAGATGGAGGTCCTTCCCCAGACGGGCTGCACCGATTTGAGCGGATTATCCGCTGTGCTCTTCCTCTCTTTAAAAATTTCAATTAAAGAATTTTATATGTTTTACTTTAATAAATAACGAATGCATCTTCTTTGTTTGAATAATACTGGCACTCTGCATGGATAATTTATATATTGAATAGGTTCCACTCACACATCTTAAATTTTATATTCAGACGCTGATTTTACGTTTTCGAAATTCAAACCAAGTTACGTGATCGGGGAGCGAAGTTAGACCGTTCAGACACTTCGTTTGATATTAACATTGCATGAAACAGGGCTTGCGTTGCTAACCACAGTCCGCATCACAACTGCTTCCCCAATGCTATTTACTTTTCTCGTTTATATACAAATACGGATTTATTTTTATCACATATGATTTTATTATTAGTATATATATTAGTATATACATTTCTATTGATTCCTTCGTCTATCACTATTAAAAAAAAAACTACTTGATTAAACGGCCAGTTTCTACATTTCTAAAACGCATTTTGATTTTAATTTCACATTAAGTCTCAAGCTGCTTGTTTATCTTTTTTAGTTTTAACAATGACAACTGTATGCGTTTCAGAAACTGACTGTAATTCAAATAAATAATTTACTCAACTTTATAATATTAGACATTTAGTTTTATAGGCCCATTAGACCATGCCAGTTTATTGCCTGTGGCATACAATAATGTCAAAGCAATAATTGACATCCATCGTCTAAACCATGAAGGACTCCTTCTTGTCTAAACGACAGTTGCTTACAATTTTTGAAGGACAAATTATTGCTCCCACTATTGCATGCAATTGTTGCTTTTGAATGTGCAAGAAACTTGCGTCGTCTAAATGAGGCCTAACACTGTTACGAATATTACTTGTTGCTTAATTTTAGGTAGTGTTAAGAACATTTTAGTCGATATTCCCTGTCCCTGTAGGTACAGCAGGGCGTCAGGCGCAAGCATTACCTGAAGGTAAAAAAGTAGTGTTGTTTACTAAATATTATAACTGTGTTCTGGATTTTTATGAAAAACACGTCACAAATCAATAACAACACTGAAACGAACGAATAACTCATGCATGTCACATTTTATTTATTTATTCTCTTATCACAAACAACATATTTATTAGGGCGTTTTGTATTGCCTGGAAGGCGTGTATTAAGAAGTGAAATACATAATTATGATTTAAAACTTGTCTATTGTGTGAACAAACTAATACGCGGTTGAGTGAACAAAATCGGCAAAGCAAACAAAAGCACGAGCGCTGGAGCATAAATTTTAAATAGCAAATACTTTCCACCCCATCATTTTGCCTGGTCGTAACTCGAAATTTATATACCAACAGTTCAATGTCTATAATTTTACAACGGCTCGGATTATTGTTCCTTAATAAGAGCTTTATTTTCAAGTATACTAAAGTGAATTGTTTATTAATTGCATCATAAAAGATTCCGAACGGTCGAGTTAATTCGACGGTTTTGACTTGCATTATTTCCAAGAAAATATTGTATATCTTGTTATAAATTGTGTATAAAGGAATTGTAATACACATAAAAAATTTATGACTTCATAATTGAAACAAATTATTTTCATCAGTTTATTCTAATTGATGCAATTCTATCATTTTTATATTGCGAAAGTATTCGGGGGCGGTTATGTTGTATTTTTTAAGTTGATAATTGGATAAATTTACTTCTTTATTGGTCAAGAAGTATTGTCGGAGCGCGTGACGCCTCGGCCAAATTATATCTCGTGATAAAATTGTCGTGCGCTGCGAGGATTTGTGGGACCGCACATCGTGGCTTCATACAAATAGTCACGGGATGATTTAAGAAGTAAATATAATTTACTAGCTGTTACCCGCGGCTTCGCCCGCGTATAAATTTGCCTTTGTTGGCCTCTATTCTATATCTATAACAATATGTATACAAATTTTCATAATGATCGGCTGCTTAGTCAACCCGTGAAGGAATAACAAACAAACAAACTCACTTTCCCATTTATAATATTAGTATGATAAAGTTAAAAGTTTGTAGCTAATCTTAGTTTTACTAGTTATTGCCCGCAGCTTCGTCGGACCATTATTTTCTTAGCTCTTAAGTGCCGTCATAACTAAAGAACCGACAACCTTACTTTGTGCTGTCAAATTCAAAAAGAAAATACCTAGTAATATTCTCTATAGCATATGCCAGCAACCTAATACCTCTGGTCTCGCACCCGTTCAGCCAAAGCTTTCGCTTGTATTATCAAAAAGAGTCCTTTCACGAAACTTTTTTTAGCAAAGCAAACGGAGCGAACGGGTTCGAACCCCTTTCTTTGTAAGAACGGACTATTTTCTATTCATTATTATCGGATTACCTCCGAACAGATAAACCCCTCCATTTGGTAGCACGAACTTCACGTAGATATCCTACGGCACCAACTCGTTCGGGACTAGCTTCTAACTAATCTTATGTTCAGATTATACGACCTCTCGGCAGAAGAACATAGAATAAATAGTCACAATAAAACATTTTATTAGACAATGTTAATCTAGGTACCTATATATATAAAATGTTTTGTCCTGACTGACTAGAATAGACAACGCACAGCCCAAACCACTAATAAAAGAACGCTATGAAGTGTGGTGTATGACGTAGGCAACCGTTAAGAAAGGAGTTTTTAAATTCCCACGGGAAAGCGGGACAAACGCAAACGAAGTTGCGCGGGTATGGTATATTAAGATTTTAAGTATACTTCGGTATTTATCCTCATAAGTATAGCATTCTTCTTCTTGAAATGATTAGGAACCGTTTACTGCTACACACGTTATTATCACGAATCGACCTAAGTTCGATGCGTATCATCCTAAATAGATTGTGATTTATGGAATTTGATTCAGAGTTGGTGTCAATCGCAAAATTTTTGATGAATTTACAGAATTTTTGATGAATTTACAGAATTTGTTGACGTGAAGCAGCAATGTGTCAGTGAGCTTTAACTTTCCTTTATCTTAACCTTTTTTACTATTACAATCCTTGTTCCTTTTCAACCCATTCCCTGAATAGTAGTATCAGACAGTTTATTAGGAACACCATTTCTACCTTGTTTCCTTTTTTATTTAAGTTCATCAAGTTGTTTAGGTACTATAAAGAGCACTTGTACAAAAACCTCAATCACATTTTTATGAAAACTTACACAAATATGATTTAGTATCATATCTTTAATTCTTCTAGATAGTCACCATGTACTGTTATTGTTATCTCCACTGTTCCCCACTATTGCAAGTCTTGTATCTTGTAGATTTTTATCGTTGCACAAAACAGCAATGCGGTACTGCAGCCGTTCCATAATAACCTGGCAAAGGTCAAATGTTATCAAAGCTCAAAAAGGTAAGACGTATGATATGACCTAATGACCCATCGTAAAATATGATCTAGACAACTTTTAGTTGTACAGAAGTGAACTTTTAGTTTTTTTTAATGGTAAACATCATCGTAGCCTATAGACGCTTGTAATACCGGGGGTATCACTCATGCGTTGCCAACCCTCCTACCACCGTAGGAACACAACATGGCCGAGACTAAATGCTATTTGGCTACGATCTTCTGTAAGGTGGAGGTCCTTCCCCAGACGAGCTGCTCCGATTTGAGCGGATTATCCGCTGTGCCCGTCCTCTCTTAAAGTATCGAATATTGTAGTTCAATATTTGCGCGCGGGAAGATGGAAAATTTCGGGAAAACGCGGGCATTTTCCATAGAATATTTATTATATAGATTGTACAATTTATTATTTTATCGACAAAATTATTTAATTAAATGATCAAACCATCACGTCATTTGCTTATTTTAATTTGTAGTCACGATGTCAGCTACTCATCTTAAGTTATTTTTTTTCGTAACAGGTATTATAATGAGCAGAATTTTGAACAAAAATAGAGTATGGCTTTATTGGCTTTAAAGATTTTAATTATACTTACTTCGATATTTATCCTCATAAGGCACTGGCGCAGTATCTCTTATCTTGTTGTCGTAAATATCACGGTGCATCGCACGACGATGTCCGAACGTCTTCGTTTCTTTCATAAATCTTGTTAATGAGCAACGGTGATCGTGCTCTCGATTAGATCTCCCCTTCGGCGATAGAGGGCGGTGCTGATATTTGCAGTATTTCGAAAATATAACAACGGCTAGCTTAAAACAAATATCGTGTCGTGTTAATGTGACGTCGCGCGTCGCCTTTATACAGATAAAGTAAAGAAGATGAAAATATATCATTTTAAGTACTTATGCACGATCATTATAAATAATGAATCATTCTAGTGACGATATTAGTTCAAAACCAGTTGCGGGTGTTTACCATTGAATTAAAATTTTCAGATATTAATCATTTTACTTACATTTATAGTCTTTGGAATAAATTCAAGCAACTTCGACTGCGTGGATACTACTAAAATTTTAGCTCCCTTGTTCAAGAGTTTGACATGGGTATAGGTTAATCAATCAGTACTTTTATTTTTATAATTATAATTAAGTATAAATAACACCGCCAGTAGCTAGTAAAAATATCTTAAATACATCCTAAAAGCTTATTGTTAAATACACTAAAAACTAATTTAATTTGAGCAGACTTGAAGGATGCCAAAAAACAATGCATTTAATGGACTGGAAACATTTTCCTTCTATCATACATATTCAAAACAAAACACGTTTTTACAGACTTGAATAAGAAACTTGTACGGATCTATTTACACATGTAGCCATAAAAGTATTATTTTAGTTAGCCGCTTCTTTTGCCTGTGATCTCCAGTAGCGACCGACACAATTAATTATCTTAGTTAAATATAGTCTACGTGCGAAGTCTTGGCATAATATACAAGTTGCAAATAAACCTACCTGTTTTAATTACCTATCCTGATCGATTCATAATAAAGAAGGCTTTGGACTTTAGTCGATCGAAAAGGAACATAATACATGTAGGTACCGTAGGATTCGTCAATTGTAGCAATATTTAGAATTTATTTACTAACTGTTAGTTGTTACATATAAATTTACTATCTGTCACCCTATCCCCTCCCTTTATTCAAGGGAAAGTAAGTTGTGTATACCATTATATGCATTTGACGACTCATTCTGCATTATAATCTAGAAAACATTATATTATTATGTATTTGCATGAAGTTGTGGGATAAAAAATAACTCACAAGTTAACCGCACATTTAATAGGTTCATTGGGCAAGCTGACTGTATTCGGGAGGATCTTCTCATGGCAACCGATAAGGCCGTTGCCAGGTAGGTACCTATTTGTCAAATCTAATTTGATCTGTGAGTTGAGTAGTCATTGACTCGAAATGAAGAAGAACAAGTTAATGTGTTTCAGTTCTTTTTACATTATATTTTATTTCATAAGTAAATGAATATTTTCGCAAAGAAATATTACTTTAGCACAATAGCTGTCACCAGTAGCGCGGGGTGCGGAATAAACGCAAGATTCCAGTCTAAGCGTCCCAGGAAATCAGTGCCGACAATCGCCCGGGATCTCTCCGGGATCGGGACTTTATCCCGGACAACCGGATCGGATTCAGTCGCGCCGTCGTCCGGATGTCCGGCGCTGTCTGCCACGATTATCAACACGCCTTTCTTTTTGTATCAGAGTCTTCCCTAGTTTTAATCGGAAACTGTATGAAGTTAATAAAACGATGTGTTTTTACCGAGTCTGTGTGTATCTAGTCTAAGAGAAAAGTCAATATAACTAAGTATAAGACATACAGCGAGTTTATACTGGCTGTGTACCAAACTTCAAGCAAAACTGTCCAGCCATTTCTGCGTGAAAAAAGTAACAAACACGGTTTATAATATTAGCAAGGATGATTTTTGGCTTATTCTCCTAAAAAAAAATTTTTATAAAATATAAAATAAAAACAATTAACATTTCTGTGACCATAAAATATTGTATTCAATATTCATGCACTTACAAATGGCAAGTTAGTATTTCGTGCCGTATCTCAAATACGTACAAAACAAAAGTGGTCGGATCGCGGGTACAGGCCGCCGTCACAAAAACCATAGAATTTCACGCGCCCAACTCCCTTGAAGCCTTCGGAGAGGCCTCTTAAAATTCTGCCAAAGTCCAACTTTTTAGTAGTCGCAATAAATGTCGCTCTCTCACTAAAAAGTCGGGCAAGAATGAAATACTCTCATCTTCGATTTGATGTTATTAAATAGTAATGATGTTTTATCGTTTCGTTGTTTCAGGTAATAATAACGATCGGCTGCTTTTGAAGTGTTTTGTTGTAAGTATTATATCAAATGGTAAAAAATATTGACAGATTCCGAATAAGTTATAATTAACTATCTTTCAGATATAATAAATAGTCTAAAAAATTAACAATTCAAAATTTGCACACTTAGAACCAGTGAAAATAGTTCTTCATGATGCGATACAAGGTGAGTTGGGTAGTAGGTACTCGATCATTGTCAAATTAAGAAAAGAAAATAACGTGTTATCTTTAAAATGTGTTTGTGGAAATTCACTGAAAGTCAGTTGTAATTAAGTAATGAAATGCATATTCTTATACGCTTGTATCAAAAATTTTACGCCACCATATTATGAGACATAATATTAGGATAAGTAATCACTCAGGGAAATGATGATACGTCAAATTAAATTATGGTAAAAATAGAGAAAGCCGTTTAATTGATCTGGATTATCGTCGTCTAATTCTCGTTATTTTTTAGTTATTTTTTATATATTTGATTCTTTATTCGTCGTTTTATACAGGAAAGTGCACATTTTATGTAGCAATTTGCAAACAATGGCTTGTTGGCCGCCGTGTCGCTGTCTACATACAAGGCGCAAGTTATGGTGTCAAATTAAAAAGTGTTCTCGTCTAAATTTAAACCAGTAATAAGCTTGTTATTCGGTTTTTTCGTCGGCTTATCAAAGCGTTTAATTGTTACATGTCTCTTGTCTATAGTTTTATTAGTGTGTTCCTGTCTCATACGGTTTGTCGTCTCGATCTAAATAAGCTTATCTTTTAGCGAATGATATTTAGTAAAAGATTAAATTAGATTTTTAATAGATGTAGGGCACAGCGGATAATCCGCTCAAATCGGAGCAGCTCGTCTGGGGAAGGACCTTCACCTTACAGAAGATCGCAGCCAAAAAGCATTGGTCTCGGCCATGTTGTGTTCCTACGGTGAGTATGGTTTCCAGAGCTCCGCTTGGGGGGGTTGGCAACGCGTGAGTGATACCCCCGGTAATGCAAGCGTCTATAGGCTACGGTGACGGCTTACCATCAGGCCGACCGCATGCTTGTTTGCCACCTTTGTGGTATAAAAATAAATAAAAAGATTGGACAGAGAGGAGATAGAAAAAAGGCACGTAGGTACATAGATCAAAAATAAAAATTTAAAACAAAACGACATGCGTTCTGTAGGTACAACACACGTGGCCACGTGCATATCATAATTTCAACGCCCAAACACCTTTATCAAATGTTAAAGGTGACTAAAGTGTTAACCCAACTCGTGCAAATTGCATATTCAGCATTTATTAACGATTGCAACAATTGCAAAACATAGACCAAGTAATAGTAGTGTAGACAATAAAATAAAAAAAAGAGTAGACTGACTGACTTTACTAGTGCACCGCTTGGATTGGAAACGGATGGTTCTACACAGAACCGGCGATTTTTCTACCAGTAAATTCTTCCCGCTTCTATTCCATATTCTTCTGGATTTTTTAAGTGAACTCCTTAATACATTTAAAATGGACAATACCTGTTGATATATCGTCACACCAAACGAATAAAGCCGTAATAGCACGTTACCAAAAAAATTTTTTTTTGCTTATTTAAAATCTACGGACCTTAATACATCACCTGAATTTTTTTCAGATTTTTTCTACTGCAAATAGTGTAATTAAAAGCGTTTGACGTCTTTTTTCTACCGAAAAATATATACAAAAGCTTAGGCGAACAAAATAATTATTTCACATTACGACCCGAGAGAAAGTCATTGATTGGAAGAATAACAGAGTATCATTCTAATACAACTTTATTCGTCCGAAATCCTACGCAAAACTAGTTTGTATTAGATTAAAACTGTTTTATTCTTATGAAATTACAACCATCATTGTAATGTAAGTAATCAAACAATTTTATATTATTTTGATCCAAACTGTAATGTGTTATTAAGTAATCTTCTATAAAACATTCAAAGTCCTGACTGACTGATTTAACTATATATCAACGCACAGACCAAACCGCTGGGTCTAGAAACTTCAAATTTGGAATGTAGGTTCCTTACGATGTCTAGGAGTGTACTAAGAAACGATTTTTCAAAATTCCCATGAGAAAGCGAAATATACGCAAACGAAGTTGCGAGGGTATATCGACGCACAGTGTAAACCACTGGGTCTGGAGATTCCAAATTTGGCATGTAGGTAGGTTCCTTATAAGGACCGGACCATCCGGACCAGACCGACCGGACGAGACTGAACCGGACCGTACCGGAATTTGTTTCTGAAGAAAAATATGCTACCTAATTGTTAGTAGGCCACGCGGGCGAAGCCGCAGGCACAAGCTAGTCGTGTATGAATTGCAAATGAAATAATTATATTATGAAATTGCACTAAGGCTCCTAAGGCCGAGTGGATGAGTGCAGTGGCATGGAACAAAGTCAATGAAAGAAAGGCGCTCAAAGAAACTGGCCTGAATACTGACGAGCACCGTGCCTTGTACGCTGAAGCGCATAGAACAGCTCAGAGACTATGTAGGATAGACAGGGATGCCTATATTAATAACATCTGCGGAGATGTAGAGACATGTTCGGAAGCAGCCCGCACT
Source organism: Endotricha flammealis (assembly GCA_905163395.2). Classification (NCBI taxonomy): domain Eukaryota; kingdom Metazoa; phylum Arthropoda; class Insecta; order Lepidoptera; family Pyralidae; genus Endotricha; species Endotricha flammealis. Next base: position 6,450,386 of record LR990863.1, on the reverse strand, counting down.
AGAGATAATTATGTTCCAACTTCAAGCCGAAACACTGGTCTATTCAAAGTGAAGCTGGGATAACTGTTGTCCGCTAAGATGGCAGTCCTGGAGAACAGGTGGAGAATATATTGTCAAAATCTATTTTGTGATAACAGCGCGGAGAGGAACTTGTGGGATTATGCCGTTAAGGAACCTGACATCCTTAGACAGGAGATAGAAGAAGCAATCTGCAAACTGAAACCTAAGGCTTGCGGTGGTGACGGGATAACAGCTCAAATGCTGAATCTTATGGGGGAAAAAAGAATCACTTATGCATTCAATATGCCAAACAGTCTGGCGAACAGGACAATGGCCAGAAGACTGGACTAAGTTGATTGTGGTTCCTCTACACATGAAGGGATCGACACGCAAATGTGAAAACTATCGCACCATTTCATTTATTTCCCACGCCAGTAAAGTCCTCTTGAGAATCCTGAATAGGAAAGTAGAAGCATATACAACTCAGCAGGTATCCAAGGAGCAAGCAGGATTTATCAGAGGTAGGGGCACAAGAGAACAATATTGAACATCAGACAGTTTGATTGAGAAGTGCAGAGAACATAACATCAGTGATGCCCTCTGCTTTATTGACTACGCTAAAGCATTCGATTGCATCAACTGGGGCAAATTGTTCGGTGTTATGAATGATATGGGTATTCCGGATCATCTCACCTTTCTCGTGCAATATCTGTATCTGACCAGCAAGTCGAAGGTCAGGCTAGAAGACGACTCGTCACACCCTTTTCATCCTGATTGAGGAGTACGTCATTGTTGCATTTTGTCACCGCAACTGTTCAATTTAATCGGTGAATACATAATGAGAAGGGTATTGGACAACTGGGAAGGAGGCATACGCGTAGGAGGCTATTTGCTTAGTAACCTGCGGTTTGCCGACCACTAAAATAGGCTCCTCTGAGGCGGAATTAGCTGAATTCGTGTCCAGAATCAGCAAAATAAGTTATACCGAATATGGCCTACTCATAAACCGGTCAAAAATAAAACTCATGTTCGTGGATAGAGCGGGAACACTACAACGAACGCACGAACTGCACGATTTAGAAGATTGCAAATATGTGACGATGGTGATTGTTGATTGGAAGTTGTCAGGAGAGCCCAAATAGCAAAAACAGCGGTTAACAGTCGCAACACCAAAAAGAAGCTAATGTTAGTTAGTTAGATATATATTAAATAGTTGATCGTGGTCAAAAAACATGTCCCTTCACTATAGCAAAAAAAGTTTTGGCTTCCCCATACAAAATCGCAATGAGCTAGCTGGTCGGGTCACTCGGGTCCTTGTATGGGGAAAGAAGTTTTTTTGTGAGATTTTGATGGTTGGTCAAATAAGAAAAGTTGTTGTATTTGAGCAATGGAATCATCCCCTAATAGGTCGTAAACATCTTTTGAAATACCCTATAGTATAAGTTATAGTATTGTGTAATCAAATTTTTAGCCAAAAACTATGTAAGCAATAAAGTTGAGCTTTAATTCATTGACAAATTAGGGACCAAAAGAGTTGTTGATTATTATATATATAATAAGGCTTTTCTTCTATTAAAGTGTGAAAAAAATATGTTTTTCTGAAAAATAAGTAATTTATGAGTAATCTATGTTTAGTTTCAGATTTAGCCCGTTTTGGCGGCGTTTTTTTTAGTTTTGGACAAATATATATGTTAAAATAATAATTAGTGATTATAATAATAATAAAATAAATTACCTTTATCTTGTTTTACTTAATTAATTTAAAAAAGCTAAAGGTTACCCGACTTTTTGCATTGTTCTGCTGACAAACTTTGAGAGAGTAAAAAGGAGGATAAACATTTATTATAACATTTTGTGATATCATATTTGTACACGAATATCAGAGCATAAGTTTATTACACGGCGTCATTAGGTTTTAAAATACCTTTAAAAACGTCGATTTGAATTTATTACAAACAGCACCTTGCTAACATTTCAGACGAATAAAGCCGTAAGTGAAGACATAAAAAAAACAAATTAATAAATTTAGACGAATATAAAAATATTTTAGTTTTTCGTGTTTATTGAAATTATTATTGTATATTTTTCAGTATTATATATGACATATTAAAGCACAATTTTTTCCCTACCCAAGGATACCATTTAATTTATAATTGCTAAACTACAAGAGGCGTAAAGACAATTTTAGTGTTTTTTGGCGTTCCTGTAAAATTTACTTTTTGCAATAACGGCTTTATTCGTTTGGTGTGGCGATATACAATTTTTTATCGCCATGTTACAGACAAAAATATATGTTGTGGACGCTTATTAAATGTTGGTTTATGTTGTGTTTGTATATTTTTGTATTATTTTTATGTAATGTGTGCCTTAGCTGATACAAATAAAGAATCTATCTATATATCGTTCAATACATAATTTGTCTATTTAAAATTAACAAAGGAGTGGAAAATCGGCCTCCTTAAAATAAATACTGTGTACAGTGGAGATACAAACTCTCTACTCAAAATATTGATTCTATGGCCAATATCCATACTCGTGCAAATTACAAACAACCTTTAACGATCAAGTAGTAAAACTAGATGTGCTTGTACTACAAATTATCTAGGTACTAAAACATAACTTTTATCTATTGATTTATCCCACTAAAATTATAAAGGCAAAAGTATGTGTATGTTTGCGGGGCCAATTTTTATGACATTTGGTATGTATGTAGCTGATACCTTGGATTAACACATAGGGTACTTTTTATCCCAAAAATTACGCGATTCCTGTAGGATTTACTAAAAAGACTGAAAGTCAATGGCACGTTATAAAGTAGGCCCTGCTACTGTGCATAAAATTAAAACGCTGGTCACACCGCGGGTAGCAGCTAGTCTCTATATAATTAGAATCAAAATGAAATGAAATGAAAAAAATATTATTATTATTATAGATAGTAGTTTCCTTCCCCCGTCCTTCTTTTTTCATTTCTTCATAGGTGGGCAACGCATCCAAGATCTTGTAGTAGTGGATGACCATGGGCAGCGGTGATTGCTTACCATCAGTTGTCCAGCTAGCGCATTTTGTTCTCCTCTGTCATAAAAAAAGTTCACTTTGATGGTAAATATAAGTATAGAGACAACCATTTAACCTTTGTTTCTCATGAGATAACACTAACATTATAAAGGTCCAATTTCGAGACGGACCGCACGTCGCATACTGCAGCTGCAGACTGCAAGCAACACTACTAGTTTCTATCAATCTCTGTGACAGTGTCGCCGGCCGCAGTGTCGTCGCGTTCGCTTTATTCCGTTTATCTATTTCATATTCTTCGGAGCAGTTGCATGCATGCAAAGAAAATAACTTTATGGAAAAAAAATAATGAACAGGAAAAAATGTTCACCGCTGACCACCGGTCGAGCACTACAGTGTAGCCAAAGTATAAATTGTAGTCAATTTATTTCTATTTATACCCTTAAAAATACTAAAAAGGGAAAATCAAACAGTTTAATTGTGAGAAAAACAGATGGCATTAGAAATTGACTGTATATAGAAACAAAGATCTTCCGGTCGGTGTTGCCGCATGCCTGTTCTTATCGGCTCCCCATTAATAATGGCACTTCGTCTTTTAAGGCACGAGACCCGAGTACGCATTGTTGGGCGCTGTACGGCGTCTCCTATTGTGGCGTGAACAATAATTTGCAACCGAACCTCGCCGGATCAAGTAACGGTGGTGTTGCCATCAAACAAGTATTAGGCCACGTACACATACTAACTGTTTTTTTGGAATCGATTAATATTTGCATTTTTAATATATTTTATTTACTTCTATTTATTAATAAAGGCTTTAGTAGTCAAAAATTTCATGAACGCCAAAGTTGACCTACTTCTATTACTAATCATAAAGGGTCGAGGACGACAAAACGAATCCGCTTTTATAATAATAATTTAAAAATTCAATAAAACAGCAATACTGATTCACAAACTTTTCAGTCGTAGGGTTGCCATCTCAAGTTTTCTATTTCGTAACAAAGTTTCAGCGATGAAAGTTTACGAGATTTTTCCCATCAGGTGACTTAATTAAGTACCTATGTTTGCGCGAACCCTTACTGGGGTTTCTCTTCTGAACGAGCATTAGGCTCCGCGTGTAATCCCGTCGCACTAAGCTGGATTACTTGGCCTACCTATTCGCTTGAATTAAGCGCCTTTAGTTCACCTGTCGTATTTGTACATTTGATCCTCACGTTTTACTCAGACTTGTGTGTCGCATCTTAAACTATGGCTTAGAATATTTCGTATCTAAACATCTTTATTTGTCAAAGGCATTCCGTGCTGCAGGAATTATCAATGTTTTCCTATCTGTATAGTTAAATTAACGTGAGATACAATATTTGATAGTGTGATGTAGATATAAGTAAACTGGGTGTAGTAAAATATCCTTTTGTATATTCGCTAAGAATTGTTTTTGTATAAAATGAATAATTATCAGTACTAATATTTACATTACATAGGTTTACGCCATAGCTTCTTGTCTCATTACCTTCTGTTACAAACCGAACTCTTTGTAAATAGTTGTTTCCTTTTTAGGGTTCCGTAGTAAACTACAAGGAACCCTTATAGTTTCGCCATGTCCGTCTGTCCGTCCGCGGTCTAGCGCCTAGACGCTTGATGCTAGAAAGCTGTAATTTGGTAGGTATACTCATATTAACATTGCTAACAAAGTGGTAGAATAATATTTTGAGTAGCAGTGTTTAAATTTCATAATTTTCATTCGTGTCAGTTCGCATAAAACTCGTCGCCTTTGCTCTTTTTTAAATTTATTATCATAGAATAGTATTCTTTAAAAGCGGAACATGTGTCTGGCTGTTATCCCTAATTGATTTAACATGTCCAAAGCCGACCGCGGCACGGTCAGCGATAACAAAAACAAAGTAGAGATGTGCTTGTATATGAAATTACTAAGTGAAAATAACTTCTATTATTATATTAACTATGTTAGTAATTGTAGCGTTAATTTCTTTTTGTACCAAACAGACGATGTAATATTGTTAGTAGTGTAGATAGAATTAGTTTTATTTCCATCTCAATCTGGAAGTAATAAGTATTCCTACCCTTTTCCTACCTTCCATGGCGTCTTATCGTAACAGCATGTACGTTGGTACTTACTATATTTACATTTTTGTTTCTATTTTTAGAACCTTTTGTTAAGAAAGGTAGATAGCACAGCGGATAATCCGCTCAAATCGAAGCAGTCCGTCTGGGGAAGGACCTCCACCTTACAGAAGATCGTAGCCAAATAGCGGTCTCGGCCATGTTGTGTTCCTACGGTGAGTAAGGTTCTCCACTTGGAGGGTTGGGAGGGTTGGCAACGCGTGAATGATATCCCCGTTATTGCAAGCGTCTATACGCTACGGTGATGCTTACCATCAGGCGGGCCGTATGCTTGTTTGCTTTGTTTGAAGGTCGATGCAAAATATAAAAATAATTTTATAAATATTTTTTGTCGACACCATCGTATGTACATCACCATGCTTAATCCAAATCTGTATAAGCGTTAACGAAAACAAAGTTCCCAAATGATTTTTGTTCACACATGATCGCTACCGGCCATGTTATTTGTTTTGCTGAGTGACTGACTGTACGTGCCTCAGATGCGGTCTCTTTGTCGCTTAATAGAGCGGTTAGGGACTCCTCGTGTTTTGTACGCAAAATCATCTTCACATCTGAACCTTAGTTTCTAGTGGCATAGAAGCGATAACCGCAAAATTATACGATATGCACCATTATCTGTTTACTTAAGGGTTCATTGAAGGCTGAAGTTGTGCTGCATATTGAATAGTCCTGTTACACAACTTGGGTGCCGTGTATAATGTAAGACGTTGTTTAAATATTTAACCTATTTCAAATATTTTATACTGTCTGGATCACACGTATATATTTTATCTACGTTCTTCTCCTTTCTGCTGTGCAAGTTTATGCTTGCTTGCTGATAAACCGTCAAAATGTAATACTGTTTTTATTTATTAGTGGTACTTTCTTAATTGCAAGTTTAGAATAAAAAAGTTTTGAAAAAATTTAACCATTTAATTAAGAATCAAATTGACCCAATTTGACATCAATGTTACTACAAAACAACCAACAATCTAAATTTTACATCTGATCTGTATTGTAAAACAATTACGACATAGTAAAGCACTAAAGATTAATACAAATGGATACTCAATATCTCATTTTTCCCTCGCTAGTTTTATGCAAACCGGAGTTTAATATACTTGAGGATTACTGCGGCAAAATAAATCATCCGTTGGTTATCTGCGCCGTAATCGCGTCCACTTCAGAAGTTGTAGATGGACGTCTAGTTGTCGGCGCAAATTAGCGAGTGCGCGCCGCGATAGCACTGTTTGTATAATGTGCATGGCCTAAGTCTAGAGCGGATAGATGATTAAGGATATTTTGATTCATCATCATTATGTTAGGCTATTTTAGTATTTCTGTGTAATAAAAAATATAAAATCATCTTTTACTTTTTCTTATTTTTCAATCAGCTACTATTATTTTCAAACATTGCTATCTTCTTTGTGCGATAGTTTTAAAAATATGGACGAAAGGACCGTTATTCCTTTCTAAATAAAACCCTGAAGGTCCGGCCAATGAAAAATTCGAACAGAATATTGTTAGAATTTTATTTCTAAATATTTATCCTATCAAATCTGTGAAACCGTCAAGCTTTTTATTTCATGTTCAATTTGTAAATACCAGCTATTTATAAAAATCTAGCGGACCGCCCCAGCTTCACACAGGTTTTCACACTCACAGGTGATCACAGTTTTTTTTGAAAATATAATATAGCCTATGTTACACTGGGGTAATGTACCTTCCCAAAGGTGAATGAATTTTTGAAATCGGTCCAGTAGTTTTGAGTTTATTCATTACAAATATACACAAAAAAATACAAATCTTCCCTCTCTATAATATTAGTGTAGATAACTGAAACAAAATTATATTTTTAATATAAAATACTCAACCACAAATGGTTCAAGTTAGTTATTCGTCAGTCAACCATAGTTTACGAGTAATTTTAATAATAGTAATTGTTCATAAATCTGTTATGTCTAGTTGACCAATTTGACCAGGATTAACTAAAATAGTTCGGTATCTTGTGACTTTAGCCTGTGATTACTGTTGGAGTCGCGTGATTGCGCATCTCCCGCTCTAATTATAAACACCCGCCCGACAAAGCTTTGGAACCTATGATCTCTGATACCCGCTCGGCTTAAATCCAGTGGAGACAAAACTATGGGGATCTCATCACAGCACAGTAATTTTTGGCAGTCTTACTGTGATGTTTTCTGTGTGATCTAGTAACTGCTGTATTTTTTTTATAGGTACTAAAAGATGAAATATTTAAGTGACAACCATTTCTATAACTGTCTTTGTATACGTAATTCACTATATTATTTTATTACTAAAGAGCAGTTGGGTGTTGATACTGTTGTCCAATGTAGCGATTATTAAATATACCTCGAAGTAGTATAGCATCTCATGCTTACTTGCAAACCCTATTGACAGCATCGATACAAAACGAGGTGAATATTTACCTACAATAGAAACTGGAATGTGATTTAACAGTATTCATGGACATTACTAACTAATAATCAAACGGTGGTGGTTCGTTACGGTCCTTCGTGTTCCAGTTACCCGGCGAAGCCGCTATCACTTCCTACCATTATCGGTTAGCCACGCAGCGAAACCAGCCCTTAACTAATGTCTCCTTTTGTGATCGCAGGCCAGTTTAATCAGTTGTTTATATTATTGCCAGCGACTGAGATTTAATCGTTCGTTTACCGTTCTTCATTGTATAGTATAGTATTTCTGAAAATTTATAGCGTAGGCCGGCCGTTCGCAATACTTGTTTAGGATTAAGAGATTTGGATGTGCGTAGAGTTGTACGATAAACAAAAGCTGTGTCGCCGCAAACTGTTGTTTGTTTAATTGTATGTACATGCACGATAACGCGATGACGACCCCGGCTTTAGGTGTTAGAGTTTCGAAGTATTAGTGTTGTGATACTTTCCCACAAAGTAGAAAGTTGCGTATGTGAGCTTACACGAACAATTAGTAAGGAAGGTCTTGACATTTAATTATAGTTAGCCCGCTTCCGATAAGCAGTCGTCTCACCACATTCCGTGCTACAGATACATTGTGAAAATGTAAGGCTCTTCCATGATAGTGGGTATGCAAATTATTTCTTTATCGTCAACCTTAGTCGGAGCAGTTTCAATGGGAGGCGCAATATTTTGTGAATTCTCAATACAGTTGATACATACAATTTCATATTAGTTAAACATGCAATTTCATTAATAGTAGCGACAGAGCAATGGACTCACAGCATGTATTGTGTAGAATGTGTTTTATCAAAACAAACTACTATTTAATTGCTCTACCAAAGTTTTAACTTTATTTTATTTTTGGACTCCAATAAAATTACACACGACACACTACGACAGCTCTTTCAACTACTTCTTCGCCAGTACTTTTTTTCTTAATTGATGCAATATGTCTTCTTCTTATACAGTTCTTGCCGTTATTTCTGTAGTCACTCCAGGTACATTGATAGATGTAATTAAATCTACGTTATCAAGCAAAATTGCTGATACGCCGTTTACCTATATCTATTCTCATACTGGCGGTATCGAGTATACGGTCTGGCGCTCCCGACGCATCGTCCACATTAAGATAATCGAACGTCTGCGTTCGTCCATTCGTTAGTTAATTAAACACGATACGTCGTCCCGCGATCGGTCCGATTAATGACCTCAATTAAGCTAATCAACTCTTTGCAGATTTACGTTTCCACCGCATGACAAGTCCTAAGAGACGCAGTCCAATATTTACATCACTTGAACGCGTATTTATACTCGCTTAATCGATTCATTTATTTGTTACCGGCAGTCGGTTTATCGATTCGATTCAATAATGCCTTGAAGTACCCTGTTATCTTTTATGAACGGTTATTAAAATTTTGCTTGCTATCCAGTTTTCAAATAACATCAACCACTTTTCAAACTGTACCCTTCAAACTAATGTGGTAAAAGCAAAAGTTGTTAATAAGATTTCATTGAGCATGTCCAAAAAATAATAAAAAATACGAGAAAGTATTAACCAAATACAAAGTCAGAAATCAATTTATTAGGAAAAGTTTGTCGAAAATCTCCGAATCCACGACCACAATCGAGTCTAGGCAGTAACTAATTTAACTACGCTTGAGAAAATCTGGTGTCACTTAACGTTCTCACTTTATCGGCTCTATGCACCGCTCCTTGTTCACTAATTCTGTCCATTGAATTGCAATTGAAGAGTACAACGTTCGAATACTCGCACTGCGTATCTAACATGCGCTAATAACTTAATTCCCTGGGAACGACCATGTGCAAAACGAAGCTTAAAACCTTACTTAAAATTTCATTTTAAGTTTTCCTACGACTCAACTTTGAACTATTTATATTCTGTGCTTCATCGCAGAAAAGGCAGACAAAACCGCTTTAACATGCAACAAGGTTGTCAAATATTAAGTTTCCATGTTGGAAGTTTATCTCTCCAGATAATCTCTTTATATCTTTATTTAAAAGGTATCGAATCAGCATATCGCATGCAGATTTGCTTCTTGATTTTTTTATAAGTGCACTCTAGACTATTATGGACATTGCGTCCAATTCATTTCTTTATGCTGTTTCATGCCATCGATGTGCCTGCTCCATTCATTCCGATATCATGAATATTCCGTTTGCGTCATATGCAGAACGTGTTTCACTTACCACATCTAGATGTTTAGTGACGCGACTGCGTCCAAATCGCGTAATGACCATTGTACGCAACCTGTACAAGTGCTCCTATTTGCATCTAAACGTATGCAAGCATATTCAATTAGTGATTGATATTCGTTTATTTAATACTAGCGAAACCCGCGCAACTTCGTTTGCGTGTATCCCGCTTTCCCGTGGGAATTTTGGAATGTATTATACTTAAAAACCTTCCTCTTGAATCACTCTATCTATTAAAAAAAACCGCATCATAATCCGTTGCGTAGTTTCAAAGATTTAAGCATACAAAGGGACATAGGGACAGAGAAAGCGACTTTGTTTTATACTATGTAGTGATGAATTCTGTAATTCAGGATAGCTCCTGATTGTTTTTTTTATTAAGAAAAGATTAGAAACTTGTGCTACGTTGATCTACGTGATTTTTATACCAAATTTCACACATGAGGAACTTTAACAGCTACAGCGATTGATCTATGGGCGGCATCTTTTTGTTTTCCTCAATGTTATTGGCACCAGTTTTATCTCTACACGTTCGAGTGCACTCATAATTTCTGCTAGTAGGGTGTAACGGTTTGATCAGCCTTGTGCTCGTTGTTCAAAGGGACCCGTCATATATTTCGACCACTGTTTGTTGACCTCCAATGCTCCTCATTTTGAATTTGTTGGTCGGATGTTGATATGGGTGTTGTATGATGCGTCGGGGGTCTTACACGGATGGTTCTTTATATCGAGCAGTCGGAGCCCATCGCGGTCGACAGAGATTAATCGACTGCCGCCTCAGAAGGCCGTATTAGCTATAACGGCATCCGGAAAATTGCTCGATTTTTCCACTCACGCCCTCTGTTGCCGTGTCTACATATTGACAATAAGATACGGTGATACAATGAAGGATGAATCGAACTATCCGCTTCGATTGTGCTGCTGTACTTATTGTGACTACATGACGCCGCATCTCCTAGATTTCTCTTCTATTGAATAAAGGACTGTAATTTTATTTTTAAATATTTTTTTTCAAAATATATACTCCCTCGAATTTCGAATACAAAAATGTGAGCAAAAGCCTGTGGAATGTGGATTCAAATATACATATATAGTACTATTCATAGTTATTTGGTCGAAAAATGCGGATGCAAATAACTTTTTAGGCCAAATAATAGTTTTCAGGGTTCGAAATAAAACAGAGTTATTACTTGGAAACTGAATCTACCTGCTTACGTTACGACTTCCACGGAAGCAACGCGGGCATTTTGTGAATCAAATTTTACTATAACTATAGAATCGTTTCCAACTTTTACCCGATTGCTTTTATTACCCTAACGCTATCGGGGGCAAATTGTGAAATATGGAATACTAAACATCTGATTTATTCTTTGAGCTAAAGCTAGGAAATTACCTCACGCCAAGGAATGACTCTGAATACCCCTAAGCTTATTATATTTCTCACAATACGTTCGCATTTGTGTGACGGTTATGATATCTATTACTGAGAATCATTCGCTAATCTGCTGTACAATGATATTGCAGATGAATGCGGAATATCTGAGGAAAGTACCGTTCAAGAGTAAATATTTTTAGCCATCAATATCACTCTCTATTATTCCATTATTTATTATGGCAACATTGTATTTTCCGTGTTTAATGCTGGTAGAAAGATTAATGTTTCCTGTGTTTAGATGTTAATATCGTAACTTGTAGTACATAGATAACCTATTGATCGTTTTTTATGAGATATAAATTAATATTCCGTACTAGCAGAGTCCTTCCTATATCAGGATTTCATGATATACGGACTAGTCGAATATCCAAGTTTGTTATTGTCAGATTGTAGTTCTATTACTTATGTCTATTAAGTAGGTACCTTGTGTTAGTTGGTTAGGTAAATTGTTTACCTATTGTTATTAATATTAATTGTCCTATACATAAAATAATGCAAACTCGAATTAAAATGAGGTTTATTTAGAAATAAGATTCGAAATTCATGCGAAATTTTATAACAAAACGATCGTTCTCTTCGATCTACGTTTTGTGATAGGATTGAAACAGAAATATCTACTTAAAGTTACAAGGTCTCATTTCAGCAAGGGACATTGGAAAGCTATCAAATGGAAACGCCAATGTGAATTCATTTTATGCAGTTATTCGAGGCTCTTAGCCGGATCGTAGCTTCAAAGCGAATATCTTTAGACGATACATTTACGGCAGATCATTTCACTTCTCGCTAAGCCTTGGGGTGGGGCCCTAAAGTGAGCAATGCAGTGACGCGGATGACCGCGACGACATGCAGCTATTGCGGGTTTGCTTTTATGAATCTAAAACACATTTCCTTTACTATATCTAATGTTTTAATACATAAATATACAGTGGGAAAAGTTTTTTTTTAATGTAGCCAACGTTGCTGGACCATAACAGATCTAAAGTGAAAAAAAGTTTAGGCACACAAGTTTTTGCGTTGTGAATGAAACCCGAGATTATAAAAGCAAGAGAGGTTTTGTTTAAAAACTGCCGTCCCCAAATGATCACCATTTCCTGATGGGTGTAGGACTAATGAATAACGATGATAATCCATATACATTACAATAAAATACATGATTTATTAATTTATTGGTAGTTTTTATTAAGATCACAAGACAATATTTGTCTTGTATGGTAATTCAATAAAATATTATTTTTATTTGATCAGCTTACACGAAGTCAAAATAGTAATAAGTACTTTTCGTTCATACAGGCGATCCGTTCATAGCATACCGTCGTTTTTCTAGCCAAAACTTTATTATTCACTGAGCGTTTCTTCTTTTGTGTCTCGGCGATATCAATCTGCGATCGTTCGCCTGGATCGACGCCTAGGGCTCCGGTCTTCACCTAGGTGTAATTGCTATACCCTATAGGGAGAGACTGGTTTAACTGCTACACAGCAAATGCCCATCCTGAGAACATGTAACTCCATACTGCCAATTAATTGGAGGCGCTGTATCCAGCTCCCGTGCCGAAACTATAAATTTTACTCATTATAAGAGTGATCTATCTTTTGCGGTGACAAGTGATGTTTTTGCCATGTCCCTATTATTTTGATATGTTCATTAAAGAGTATCCGGGTGTTATGTTTCTTTTTAGTAAAAAGTAAATAAGCGGGCAAACAGGCTTAGTAGTTCAAACTGCGTTATTTGACAACCGAAATGGTAGATTCATATTGACCAAACAGAGATAAATGTAGGCATTTACCTGTATTACAGATAAATAAATATATAGGGACAAATCACACAGATTGAGCTAGCCCCAAAGTAAGTTCGAAACTTGTGTTATGGGATACTAACTCAACGATACTATATTTTATAACAAATACATATTATAGACTAGCTAAACCCGCTGTAACACCTTTTTTGTTGATGAACATTATACCTTACCGATTCCTATTCGTAATCCTAATAAAACATTCCCTCTGACCGGAAGGTCGCATACACTCGTAGTACTGTATTTCCTTTTTCGCATTTTCACTCTTTCGGTGGAGATTTTGATATAATTCGGTGTCATTTTATTAAATTTAGCTTTATTGTTTTGATAAGCAACTAAATCTTAACCTCGAATCATCAATGTCACTTTTGACAGATGACATATCTGCGTTTGGATATATTACTCTCAGTGAAACGGCAAGGTTGCCAAATGAGAACATTTACGGGAGTCCGTATTTTTAGCATTAAAATTATTAGACTATTTAATTTTGATTCGGATTACTCCTATTATCTTTTTCTATAATTTAGTAAATAAAAGAGATAAAAATTCTTTTATATTTTAATTGAATTTGATTAAGAACTTTCTAGAAGAATGACCGAATTGTGTGGAACGAAACGCCAGTTCCGAATTGTATTTAACATAATTTTCTGTTTTGCCCAATCTGTCAAAACAAATATAATTATTAAAAATTAATTCCTTGAAGCTGTATTTTGTGAGTTTCTTCATAGAAACCTACTAAGTATTCCTTGGAAGGATTTTTCCTAATGTCTTTCCTAAAATATAAAAATAATAATTTGGTATAAGAATAATGTTTCGAATGTTGTGATGTTAAGTGAATTTTCGGAACATACGTCGGAGCGGGGGTGAATGCCCCGAGCTGAGAGCGTCTTTCCGGTTGTGTCGTGATGGAGTGAGGAGCTGAGCTTTGGTGGGCTCAAAACTCAGAGATTGTTTCTGTGCTGACGTGCATCTGATTGATTCCTGATCTGCAAGGAGTGTAATTGTTTCCGTCCCAACGTGTGTAGTCAGTACACTGCACATTGGTGGATAATTAAGTATTGGTCGGCCACGTGCATCTAGGTGTCTCCTCTGCAGTCACAGGTAAGCAGATCTTCTTCTGAGGAAAAGGTTTGGATTCTCTTTCTGTTCGCGTTGGTGTAGTTGTTGATTGTAACACGTGTTTGTTATTTGCAGGATCAATTGAGCTTCTGCTTGAACTTCCACGTGGTTTCCTGTTTCTCCTTCCTGCCTCCCTTACAGGTATGTTTATAATTCCATTCCTCAAACTCATTCACCTCTTCGCTGAGTTGAAATGAATCAAGTAGAATGCAATATTCTTAAACATGGTTGTTGATGATGTTCATTCATTATCATTGTAGCTGTATTAGGTAAAACCATGCTTACCTAATTATATTAGGATAAACCATGTGGTTTAGGCCGCAACTAAGTAGAATTTGGTCTAAAAGGTGACGATGAGCGCTGTGAAGCCTTCGTCGACCATGTCTGGTCGGTGGATGCAATACCGAGACCGCCCGCCTTGGATATGGGCGCTCCTACTCCATAGGTTGGTCTCTTTTAATTAAGTTTATCGAGAACCTTGTTTACTTTGTAAGAGTAGATTGGATAATGTTAGATAAAGATAATAATATTAGATAAAGATAATATTATTAGATAAATACTTAAATAATTATAACATTATGATGTGACAGTGGTTAACCTACTGTGTTTGTACTCGCTCCATCCTCAAAGCGATGGATTATTGTTTTTCAAATAATTTCACCATTCCGTTTCCTAATATACTATATAAATATTAGGCAGCTATTAATATTTTGTTTATAGTAAATATTACTATAGTATGGTAGTATACAGTACATGTGCACTAGTTGTGCCCTTAGCTATTGTAATTATGTTTGTGTAAGACATTTTATTGTTTTACTAGGAGGTGTTTGGTACGGGACGCGACTGAGACGTGTTCAGTACGGGCTGTGACCGAGACGTGTTCGGTACTGGCTGTGACTGAGACGTGTTTGGTACGGGCCTTGACAAGTGTGAGACTCGTACCCCGTACTGGCTGTGTATGGAGAGAGCCGGGGATCGTCGGCAGGGTTTGGCGAGTGGCCCCTATTGCTGGCCTCACTTGAACCCTCAAGTTTTTTGTAGTATTAATATAATATTTTGTCAGTGTCCTTTATTGCCCATGTATGGCCTGACCTTAACTTAACTTAGAATTAATAAACTTTATTTTTTTTCTAACGGTACCAGCCAAACGATCCAACGGCCCATCCCTTTAATATTAATTTACTTTATAACTTTACGGTGGAGGATTATCCTTGCACACTACTTATATTAATTAAAACTTAGTAATTTCAACCTTTTCTTTTATTTTTGCCCCGGCAAATTCTCATCATTTACACCGCGCAACTTCGTCTGCGTGTATCCCGCTTTCCCGTAGGAATTTCGGAATGTATTATACCTAAAAACCTACCTCTTGAATCACTCTATCTATTAAAAAAAACCGTATCAGAATCCGTTGCGTAGTTTTAAAGATTTAAGCATACAAAGGGACATAGAGACAGAGAAAGCGACTTTGTTTTATACTATGTAGTGATAAACATCCAAGATACGAGGCCAATCAGAAAAAGTTCGTTTTTCATCGTGACCCGACCGGAATTCAAACCCGGGACCTTCTGGGTGGCGGTCTGGCGTGGTAACCATCACGCCACGGAGATAGATAGATTTAAATTAGTATTTTTGAGCAATTCACTTAATCGTCTTCATTACCCTACCATTTTTTTGATTTTTTAATCTATTGAAAATCGCCGAAGTACTGATTTTAGCAAGAAGCGTCTGCTGTCAGACCTTCGTAATACATCTTTCGAAATATTATTACATTGACGTGCGGTTTTCTCACAATGATGGTTCATCAAGCAAGTGATATATTTAGATCGGTATAATAATTAATTCGATGATACGAATTTGTACCATAAAGTGCCCAAAGCATTAGTTAGGTTCATTATCCAGGCTATCCTCTGCAACACAGTTCATGGTGTATTCAAGCATAAATATGAAACGGCTTATTATGTTGTTCCTGACTCGTTTCCCTGTAAACGTCTAGAGTAATGTTATTCACCAAATGATACTTGCAAAAATCTCACTTGATTCACATATATTCAGTCAGTATCAGAATTTTGAGAGGCGTCAGAGACACGCGAAATTATACTGCACTGTGACATGTACATTTACATACAAAACCGATTGACCGAGCGAAGATAGTCAAGCGTATCTAATCGGCAGACAGCTGTCAATCATGCGGTTGACAGGACAACCAGTGTGTAACACGCCTTAGATCTCTCGGCCACCTGATTCCGTGTTCGATTAGCAATTAGACGCTACGCGATGAAGGTCCGGTAACTAAATTGACTTTGATGAGATAAAGAATGTTCTGAGAATCGTAGCTGTAAGAAGTCACAAAAATTAACAAATAACTGTAAAAGTTGATACTTTTGTATCAACTTTTTGGATTCCGAACGAGTGACGAGGTAGAGTAAGACTGAGGAGGCGATAGCGGGACGACCTGGACGCCTTTTTAGACGGCTGCTGGACGGCCAGAAGTAGCTTTGGACTGTGACGAGTGGAGAAAGGGAGAGGAGGCCTTTGCCCAGCAGTGGGACACAAAACCTTCAGGCTAGGAGAAACTATTGTTATCTCATTAAAAGTATTATATGACTTACTTGACTTATGATCCTAAGTCCCCTGAATGGGGCATAGAGCGTCACCAGTGACTCTCCATCCCGGATCGTCTTGAGCTTCGCGTTTAATTTCGCTCCAGGACATTCCTATGTTCCATGCTTCGTCTAGCACCGTGCGTCGCTAGGTTTGTTTGGGACGGCTGATCCAAAACTTTTATATACAGCCTATTTAATATTAAATAAGTTTAAGTCAACTAATGCATGTGTGAAATTTCAAAATAAAAATATTATTTATATCACATGAGTGTGATGCTGATCAAGTAGAACAGGGTGCATGTTGCATATGAGGTTACACGAGTGTCGGCACTTTGCACGAGCCCCAAAGGTTAAAGACCATTCCGAGAAAATTGATGACTATTTTCATAACTAGCAAATGCTTGACTGTAATCTAAGCACAATATAAATTTATTTCTGCAGCCGGGCATAGTATAATTGCCTTCATGCTAAAATTTAGATTTTTTTATTGATACATTATTTATTAACAAATAAATTTACTTAACAGTTAGAAGATAATTTAATTTATGCAGTAAGTAAATATGAAAGGACCATTTATAGTAAGGATTTCCTGGAGCTTTATCGTAAACTAGAAAGATAATATATTAAACAATAAACCGAACAATCCATTCAAATATTGTCCAGCAAGAACGTTCTTGGAACTATTCAGATGCGGATATATACTGTTATATTCAAACATAGTGATGTATGAATGCAGTTTGTGTGTTAAAATAGGAATGCGCAATTGCAGTACTCGCATATTCACAATGGTCAAACAATTTGTCGTATATACGTCACGGGGGCATAACTCTTAGTGGGTATTTTTGCTAGCAATAAAAGTTTGTTTTAAGTAAACAAGTAACGTTTAACATTACTCTTGTGACACGGAATTGTCGAGGCGGCGTGGAAATTCGAGAATATTTTTCCACGAGGACTTTTCTGTGATTCATTTCGGTACGATCGACACTCCAGCAGTTGCATAAAAAACGGGTCTCCGTGCTCCAAAATGCATGTATACAATCGAATTCAGCATTTCAATACCGGTTTAAAATGCAGTTACTGATTTACAGCTTCTAAACGTTATATTGGTACTTGCATGTTCAATATGGCGGATTTTACGCCGGTTCAACCACACCATTGGTTGTGTGGTAGTTCATGGCACTTAGGTTCAGCCGTTTCAATCTATCGATATCATTCATTCATTCGTCATTTATGAATGTCGTAAACTGTCCACTACCGTTGGTGTTATTGTGTTGATTGTACAAAGATGTATAACTGATTGATTTATAGTCTGATTTGAGCGAATGGATACGCAATTCTTGTTTTATTTAAATATTTTATTCTCGTAACAATTCTGTGCTAAAAACTTATTTCAGCATTTATAATAATCGAGCTTTATAAAATTCTTATCCGACATGATTGTAAATATTGTAATAGAATAGAAAAATGTTGAAATTTTCTTTGTATCTTTAAAGATGGTATGTGTTTGATCTAAAATACGAGTAAAATACCTTGAAATCTATGTTTATTCTGCAATATTTTAGACTATATTTCGTCTGATTGTCCTTATTTGAATTTCGTGTTTTATTCATACTCTATTGAGGTTCCATTGAAAATATCGATACATACATAAAATTGAAAAAGATAAAATGTATGCTTTGTTTTGCTTTATTCGAAATAAAAAGTAATATTGTACTTTCATTAGTCAAAACAACTGGGGTGTGTCTACTGAACAAATTGCCAAATAACTTGGTACAATAACAAGGTACAGTAAATAAAGGATTTATCAGCAAAACACGTTATCTAGTACATATTTATTTTACGACGCGGCGTAAATTTCAACAAAAGCGTAAAACGCCCAGTTATATAACCGAGCCCTTAATGAAAAGAGGTATAATATACGTTATCATTGCTTATTTTACGATCAATAAATGCTTGCGTTGCTAGTAGTTAATTGTATGAATCTATGGTTATTTACATTATGTATTTTTAGTTTCATTGTGTATTAATAAGTGGACTAGGCTGTAATTGAGTACAACCGATAAGCGATCGTGTGAACAGTATACTGATAGCTATTTAACGACTCTGCCACCAATGTTATAATGTCTGTGACATGGCTATTAGCATAGTAGATACTACTGCTTACTACTATGGCAAGTTAAAAATAAAATTCAACACACATACGGTACATAACGATTAAACAAAATACCGCAGAAACAGCTGTACCGATCAAGTCTAATTCCACTCTAAATGAATAAATTAACATCACTAGAATGTCGCAGTGTACTTACATCAAGAGCAATCAAATTTACAGAAGCTACTCGAGTGCTTTCACCAAATATTTACCGACCTTGAGCGAAGGGGATGGTGTAAAAACGGCCTTAGAGATTAGCGAGTTACCTAATGTAATGGAAAATACTTCAAAAGACGCTCCTTTATAAGCCTCTTGGTATCTCCCGAGGAAACCGTCCGTTTAGTTAGACGATTGGTGTGAGAATTTTGCGTTTCTCCATGCAATATTTTGATGTTTTTATTTTGTTCATTAATTTTATCAAATACTTGAAATCTGTATCAGAATTTTCAAGGTTTGTTTACTCTATTAGCCGATTGCCTGTCAATTTTCGCATTGGATCACTAAGTACCTAGACGAAGTGTAAACGTTAGTCGTATTTAATTTTTTTTTATTACTTACTAAGTGTATTTAAACATGTAATAATCGCGTCTACCATATTAGACTTTGTCAGTCAACAATCCCTGGCTTCTGCCGCGTAAATGTTTGCCAAATCTCTACAGTATTATGCTCGCCAGAAATTTAATAACGTGTAAGTTGCCTAAATCAAACACGTTAAATATTAATTTAGATGATAATGCCCTTTGATTTAAACAACATTCCTCTTGATGTTACGTTATAACATAAAAGGGAATTCTCTGGATACTGATCATTCACTGCGAATGCGAGCACAATAATTTTAGGATATGAAAATTTTCGACTATGAATTTATTATTAAAATTAAACTAACAACGCCTTCACCTAATTGATAAATTTCACTTTGGTAAATTTTCTAAAACAGGTAGGTATTCTTCAAATGGTGATAGACGTTTTGAATGAATGTTTCAAACAAATGATTCTGGAACTTACATTTTGCTTGATCATTGTTTGTTTATTGAATGACAAAATATTTCTTGTAGTTAGAATGAACGCGAAGAGAGTAATGTAAACACACCGTTGAATTAACTGAGTGAATCTTCTATGTCTTGTCAAAGTCCCTTTGCTCTATAATATTGCTTATCTGAAACAGTAGAACTAGCAGTTAATTTTGCATTGAATGCGACAGAACAGCCCTTAATCGTCACAACTTTATTGCTATACATAAGTTTACAATCCAGAATACAAACTCAAAGTAGAGAATTGGGTTTGTTGCCTAACATGTTTTTTATATTTTCTTTGATCTTTGCACGGTAGTCAAGGCCCCGGTTGCTTACACCTTGTCAGTAAAATTCCGTGATTGACAATTGGGGGCAAAGTTTCATTGGCCATAGTGCCGTAAAATGAAACATCCAGAAATTGATCAAGGGTCAGTTTTTAAAAACCTAGGAATACTTTTATACAAAACTGTTTGTCTGTTTGTCAATACAAAGCAACGCAACCAGGGCTAACGCACAATTTAGCCTTAGTCTTCTCAGTATTATCTTTATTTCCTATTGCTACTATTAGAACCCATGACATTTATCAGATCCCCTATTGTAGAATCGAGATATTTAGTTAGCTAAATAGCTACGGTTGATGTTTTCTAAAAATCATCAGTTTATAACAAAGTTACTATCTGCACGAAATATTTTTTCACTTGCTGATCGCAGATTTGCGTGCAAGCCGTCGACGCGACGAGAACGAGACCGATGCCGCGGCAGCTGACGGGCGGTCCGACGGCCCGATTTACAAGGCAAAAATCTTTCTGACTGTCATGACGTACGTCACACGATGGAGACGTCCGAGACGATCTGATTTCGGCATCCTTTTAGACTTTATTTCGTTTTTCAATATGCGTATGTGTAAGAAGTTCGAATATGTACCGATTGGTTGATATGTTATGATGTGTATCAGATAATAGTATAGTAGCTTAGTTGACGAAGTTTATGTTGCCTTATATGTCCCACTGTTTGGCAAAAGCCTTCCCTTTCTCCCGCCACACATTCAACTCCATTTCTTTCACCAGTTGCACCTACCACTCTCCGTCAAAGATATTGATATCGTCGACCATCTCATCCTTAAGACTTCCCTTTTTTTATGCCCGTCGTAATAATACTTTAGATGAAAGAGAAACGTTTACTGTTTCTGAGACATAATCTGATATCTTTAGTATAAAATGTCAGTCTTAGCATCCGTATTGCGACATATCACGCACCCGATTGTAAATTTTATAAGCCAATGATATCAATACCGATTACTGTAAATTGATCCGGTCTTGAGACACTAAATTGATGAAATGTAGTTAGTTTATACGGAATTATGATCCAGGAAGGCGATCGCGATCTCATCGAAGTCTCATAAAAATAATTGTTATTTCATTAATAATTTTTTTTTGGTGGCCTTATAAATAAGATGGTTTGATCTGATGAAGGTTTCTTTGAATGGATGATAAAAATGAAAAAAATTTAAAAAAGAGTCGAATTTTTTTAAACTGTCTCAATTAGTAGAAAAAATTTCTTCGGTAAAGTATTGACTTGAAATAATGTCGCCGCCGCTTGCTTGTTTGTCTTTGGTATGACATAAAAAATAGCGAATTATGTCGATTCCAAAGTTTAGATGCGTAACAATTGGACCTTCAGACAGAAATATCTCATTTACATCTCTTAAGTACATTCTTGAAACCTCATGAATACAAATCGCCTGTTTCTCGCCACCAAGTAGCTTGAAATGTATAGATTATTCTCTTTTGATTATTTCAGCCAGCTAGAGTATTTCTAGACTAATCTACCTTATTAGTAGTCTCTAATTAGCAGCGCTTCACTCATACGAACACCTCAGCGTTGATTAGATAATCTACAGAGAAACAGTTTCACACGTCCACACGTGCTTGTAGGTAACTCAGTACATGTACATATTAAAGTCAGCTTACATTCATTAGTAGAGAATATTATGAGATGTATGTTTAAGTTAAGCAAAGTACCAGTTTGTACTAATGGTAGGATATATATTTTGCGTAAGTATCACCAGTGCCCGCGACCCCGCCACGTGAAGGCGGAGAAGGTGGCAGACAGTCAGGTTTTTAGTCGGTATCCCTCATTGGCTAGAGAGGTGAGCCCGACAGACCCCCGTCGCTTCCCCAAGTGGCGGGACATGCAGTAATGCATTTTCCTGACATAATAATATAACAAAAAAAAGGATAGATACTTTTAAATTCATAGAATATCCAAGCCTTAATATGTTCATCACATCCAGTCCACAAGAATCCACTTTCCTTGTCAACAGATGTACAGTGAGTTGCAGAATACATTTTTAATCCTTTATAGAAGCTACGCCACTGCAGTCCAAAGTCACTGTCTTGCAGTCTCTCCTCTCCGATCATGCTCAGCCTATCTGTCCCACAAACCATACAATGATTACTAAACATAATAAAGGCTGTGTGTTTAGCTTTGGGTAGATTTGGCGAACTGAATCGATAGACTCAGGATACGATCACACCAATCGATCGAGGAGTATAATAGAATAAAACTATTTATTAAAATTAACAAATTTTACCGCCGACCCCCCTTATCTACAGCTACCCGGGTGTTGTAAAACCCAAAGTGTTGTATCTAGTAACACTTAAAAACCGCATGGGCGACAGATCGAGTAATTACACTCGATTCTTTATGGTTTAGCTTGTAATTAACCGAAATCCTAACTAATATTTTATATGAGAAAGTGAGTTTGTTTGTTATGCGGTCACGGCTTGACCAATCAGCCGATCATTATGAAAATTTGTATACATATTGTCAGGGGTACAGATCCCAACATAGGCTGCTTTTTATCCCGTGAAAGTATGTCATTTCAATGGGAAAATATTTTTCTACTATAGATGGCGCTGCAATTGCGATGTCGGCCAACAGATGGCGCCACAAGTCGCGCTATGGGTTGTTTTGTTTTCAAACGAGATCTATGCGGGAAAAAGCTAGTAGACTATACTTTACATACATCTAACCAATAAAAACTCTGTAACATATTTGCTCCACAGCGATGGTATGTGTTGTGTGTAGTTACTAATTAATTTATCATCAAGTGGATGAGCTGATTAAGTAAACATTGTCGGCGATTCAACGTTAATTTGAGCAGATGCGATAATCCAATTAACATGTAGTAATAATTGACTGACAATGTTTACTTTAATCATTTATGAATTATGAATAATGTTATAGAACATTTAAAAAAAAAAATATATATATTTGCTACGTATCGATTGATTTTTAAAAGCTATAAAATAAAGGGTCTATTCCACCTCAAGCCCATTCAATAGCCTATCACTGAAATAAATGACAGTTAATGATTTTGTCACTTTTAGAATCGAACAATAAAATCTCTGTGGTTTTTAGAGTAAAAAGACTGTCGTATTGGCTAATCACTACATAGTATAAAATTTTTTTTAAAAAAAAACGAACCGACTTCAAAAATGAATTAAAATAATATTATATTTATTGACCACCTCCGCGGCGCGGCGTAATGGTTACCACGCCAGACCGCCACCCAGGAGGTCCCGGGTTCGAATCCCGGTCGGGTCATGATAAAAAACGAACTTTTCTGATTGGCCTCGGGTCTTGGATGTTTATCTATATGTATAATATGTTTTTGTTATAAAATATACTATCGTTGAGTTAGTATCCTTTAACACAAGTCTCGAACTTACTTTGGGGCTTACACAATCTGTGTGAATTGTCCCTATATATTTATTTTATTATTTAGCATTTCATGTGCTAGGTACCTATTGTTCGAACTGAAGTCAGTGCCACGCGGACGTGACCACCTGGACGTACACAGCCTTCCACTTATGTGACCTAGGTAATATTTGGTTTGGTTGGCACCGACTTCAATTAGAGCAATAGGTACCTAGCACATGAAATGCTAAATAATAAATAGAAATAAATAAATATATAGGGACAATTCACACAGATTGTGTAAGCCCCAAAGTAAGTTCGAGACTTGTGTTAAAGGATACTAACTCAACGATAGTATATTTTATAACAAAAACATATTATACATATAGATAAACATCCAAGACCCGAGGCCAATCAGAAAAGTTCGTTTTTTATCATGACCCGACCGGGATTCGAACCCGGGACCTCCTGGGTGGCGGTCTGGCGTGGTAACCATTACGCCGCGCCGCGGAGGTGGTCAATAAATATAATATTATTTTAATTCATTTTTGAAGTCGGTTCGTTTTTTTTTAAAAAAAATTTATTTAATACTTTTTAGTGCATTTTATAAGCGGTTTTTAGAAGTCTGATAACGCTATTTATACCTGGATAAATTTACAGTTTAACGCTATCGCCCGCTAGATGGCGCTGTTAAGTAAAAAACTATTTCTACATCGCGCTATGGTTGTGTTTACTAAAGTATTGATGTATGCCGCATTGACCGATTATTAAATATAGTATAGTAGTATACTGTAGTGTTACTTGTGTTAAATAAATAAACGTTTACTGCCGCTATAATTTGTATTTGCAATAAAATAATCTATCCACATATTTCATTTATACATAACCCAATAATAGTTATAATAATAATTACATTCATTTACAATAAACTTAATATTCTTTGATAATTAAAACATACCTTAAAATTAAAATACATATTTCATATATAATAATAATAAGTAATTAGATTTTTATGTAATAAATATAATAATTACATTTTCTTTAATTCTTATTTTTTATAATTCATTAATATTATGTACCTTAAAGCTAAAATACATATTTAAAAATATAATAAAAAATAGATTTAATAATTATAAAAATAATTTCATTAAACTTAATCCTTAAACTTAATATTCTTTGATAACTTATAACTAAAATACATATAAGTAAATAAAACAAAAACTAAAAATACATTTAAATAACAAAAAAAAAAATTTACATGCTTTGATTTAAATTTATAACATTTGTCATAAGATTAGATACAGCATCATGGGTAGACCCCCTACGAAAGATGCAGCTCGAAAGAGAGATACCAGACGTAGAGAAAGCATTCAATATAAAAAGGAACGTTTGTCAAAGAATTCCAAAAGGAATGCTAAAACTCGTTCCCAAGAAACGCCATTGGTTCGAGATACTAGGTTGTCTCAAATGAGAAATTATATGCGTGTTTATTTGTCTCAACAAACTCCTGAGCAGCACGAACATCGACTCGGTGTTATAAGAGAACGGCTGAGCAATGAGACTCCCGAACAGCGCAAACATCGACTCGGTGTTATTAATGAACGAATAAGAACTGAACTTCCCCATCAACGTTCTCAAAGACTTACTGCAGTGAGAGAGCATCAAAATGAAATATTAAGGGTTGAAACTGAAGAGCACAGACAAAATCGCTTGGAGACCATGCGTGAGACAAGACGTAGAAATTGTTTTATTGGGGAAGATAATTTTCAATCGGCCATCAACGTATTTGCAGATGTGCCATGTAGTATCTGTAGAAAATTACTATACCCCAAGCAGCGATCGAACTTTGTAACTTCATGTCGACAGGATTTACTACCTAATGAATTGGTAGAAATGAATAGAATATTGACATGTTTACGATGCGCCACTAATCTGAGAAAACGTAAAGTGCCTTCACAAGCGTATTGGAACAAAATGGACGTCACACCCATACCATATGAACTATCTTGCTTGTCAGATGTAGAGCAACGTTTACTTACTCGAATGATCCCGTTTCTAAAAATCATCAAAGTGCTAAATAGGTTTAGCCAAAATTGGTGTAAAGGACAAGTAGTTCTATTTGCACAAGACGTCGTTGAAATTGCTGAGCAGTTACCGCTTCCACTTACTAGTGCAGGATTGGTTATTATTGCAGAAACTAGAGAGAACTTGCAACAACAAAGACAGTTCAATATAAACATCGAAAGAGTTAAAACTGCTCTACAGTGGCTACTAACTCATAACAACTTATATCGAGACGTCATACCAAACTTTGAAAATTTAATAGACTGCGATATCTCACAGATACTTCAGGTCACTGAAAATAACGAAGATTGCGCTAATGCCCTAGGGCAGATTGATGAGTCTCGTCAAATGTTTGTACAACCAGAACAGCAAACTAATAGGTTTGTAAACACAAATAGTGATACTTCAATTTTGCGCGGCTCATTTAATCAGTTTAATGACCGATTTGGAATAGACTCTCGAGGAAAGCAATGTACCGCTGTCGCCGTAGTTGCATGTGCTGCGTTTGCTTTATTAGATGCAAATAGATGGGCTGTAAGTGATATTGATTACATACTAATTATTGGGGATTCATTCTACCGTCAATGTATTGCAACAAGAGAAAATCCTGACCCTAGGGAACTGTATACTGAATACTTAGCATTAAGAGAAATTCTGCCACGTTTATTGTTTAATGGGCAATGGTTAAATTTAGATGTGCAGAACAATAGTTCAATAGACGGTCATATCGACAGAGATCAGAGTGAAGAGGGATTGCCGAATCTGAAAAATGCTTTAATAACTTTTTTCAGGAATCACCGTTGCGGAATTCTTACAAGCAATTTAATTTCCGTAGCTATTGCATGTCAAAACTTATCTGACAATATGCATTATTGGCTATTTGATTCTCATGCTAGAGGTCCAAAGGGCTGTGAAGCAGAATTAACTAGAGGTAAAGCATGTTGTATGCGTTTCACGAATATAAATAAATTATTCGCGTTATTACGACGTAATTTAAGGAAAAATACTGGCAATGAAAACTTTTTAAATTTATTTTGCATTACGCCCATTGTTGTTAGCACCGAAGAGAGAGAGGTTATTTCACACAATGAATTTCAGGATACTGGACCTCCTAATGTAGAACACGTAGTCACTCAGGATCAGGAGTCACTTGTTTACACGTGTTCCCATCACGATAATATGGTCAACACTCAAGCGTCAAGTGAGGACGTTACTACAGAAAGACTAGTAGTTTTTTCTACGAGTTTATTACATTCTATTGACGAAGACGTTCCTAATTTAGACTCAGTCATTAACGCGAATGACGAAGTGGGTGATCAAGTCCGAGTTGTCGATGTCCAAAGAAAGACCGCACCACCAATCAACATAGAGAGGGAAAAAAGGATGGAAGAGCTTTGTTGGTACTTTCTTTTCCCAGATGGGAAAAACGGATTCGGTGAAAATAGAGATATTTCTATAACTGCTCTCGATTATTTCCAAGCACGAATTATGGGCAATGATAATCGATTTCAAAGAAACGATTATTTGTTTTTTGCTTTATCGATTGTTGAGTATTTTAAAGCTAAGGCAAGTGTTTCAGTTTCGTGTCGAATGAAGCAAGGTGAACATACACCTCAAGGCCTAGTCGATAATATGCATCTAACTATGAGAAATATACGAGGATCGGCGGCATACTGGAAACGATGTTGCGCCGAGTTGATTGCCATGGTGCGGAGTCTTGGACCTCCAACTTGGTTCGTTACATTTTCTTGTAATGATCTTAATTGGCCGGATATGATTAAAGCATTACTCATTGCAGACGGACGCACTGATGAAATGCTTGATGCTGTTGAAGACTTATCATTCGATGAACGACTGCAATTAGTACAAAAATACCCTGTAGTTGTAGCCAGACAGTTCACGCTGAGAGTAAATGCTCTAATTAGGTTTTTAAAAACGAATCCTGAATGTTTAGGAGGAGCTGTTAATGACTACTGGTATCGGATAGAATTTCAGAATAGAGGAAGTCCACATTTGCATATGCTTTTGTGGTGCAACTCTGTTCCCAATTTCGATAGTCCTGAAGGCCTAAGAGTAATTGACCAGGTTGTGTCATGTTCACTTGACGGTGATGATGCAGAGCTAGTTAAAAGGTTACAAACCCATACACATACAACAACGTGTTACAAGGATCGAAATACTGGTTGCTGTCGTTTTGGATTTCCAAGGCCTGTGAGTACAACAACGAAATGCTTAGAACCTGATGATGCTCTGCGTAATAATGGACGTTTCTGTGAATTGCGAAGAAATGCAGATGAAGTTATGATTAACAATTATAATACAGTTCTTTTGAAAATTTGGGGAGCAAATATGGACGTTCAACCTTGTGGGACAGTAACAGCTGTAGCTTATTACATTGCCAAGTATGCTAGCAAATCTGAACCTAATGATTGTGGCGATGTTGTGAGGCAAGCGGTTCAAAAAGCAAAACGTCAAAGTAATGACGTATGGAAGCAGTTGTTTGCTGTTTCTATGGCAATTCTTGGTCAGCGATTAGTTAGTGCCCCGGAAGCGGCATATCGTCTCTGCCATTTGCCTTTGAAGATGTGTACAAGAAAAGCAGTTTTCGTAAATAGCTGTCGTCCGGAGCAACGCTACAGACTTCTACGGTTTAGTGAAGATGAAACATCGATTTTCAACAACATATTCGATCGCTACCAACAAAGGCCAGACGATCTTGAAGAGATAAGTATAGCTGAATTTGCAGTTCGCTACGAAACCGTTTCAAGTACTCTTTGGAACGATGATGACGGTGACATTGAGCTACGAGATGAGGACAACGAAAAAGGCAGATACATTACATTGCGAGATAATACTAAAATGCGTGTTAGGAATCAGGCAGCAGTTCTGCGGACTCGTTATTATACCTTAAACAGTGACCGAGAAGGATTTTTTTATAGTCTGATTATTTGTCACATTCCATTTCGAAATGAATGTGAACTTACTCGAGAAGGCGAAACCGCTGAAGCTTGTTTTTTACGCAGACAATCAGAGCTAAGACCCCTGCTACGTAATTTATCCGTAGAACAGTTCGCGCATGCTGAACAAGTTATACAGCAAGCTCTGGTTCAGGCGGTAGCTCTCAACACTGTTAACGAAGATGGTGCCGTCAACGATTCCACAAAACATAATGTAAATATATATGGTGACGACCAAATTAATGTACACGATCATGACGATTTTGTTGAAAACAATGATCCTAGTGCTATGCCGGATGACGTTTTTATAAGTGGTATCAGAAGTCTGAATGTTCAGCAAAAAGATTTATTAAAACAAGTGTCAGATACCATTGAGGCGGACATCAGGTTAAATGATAATTTTCAACCTTTGTTATTATTTATCACGGGTGGAGCAGGCAGCGGAAAATCATATCTTTTAAAATTAATTGTTGAGCATATTAGACGCTGCTATGCTCCAACCGTGGATAATATGTTGAAACCATCTTTTGTGGAAGTGGCATCCTTGACGGGTGTTGCGGCACGACAAATTTTTGGGAGGACCCTTCACTCAGTTTTTTCACTTCCTATAGAAAAAGGAACCACGATGACATATCGTAAAATGAGTGGACAGCCGTTGGAACGGGAAAGGCGTAAGTGGCGTTACATCAAATGGCTAATAATAGATGAAATATCTATGGTTTCATATGAAAATTTGCGTATAGTTCACTTACGTCTCCAGGAGTTTAAAAACAACAATTTATTGTTTGGTGGTGTAAATGTATTATTATTCGGTGATATTATGCAGTTGCCACCAGTTAAAGGGCATTGGTGTTTCGAACAACCATCATGGTTGAACGCAGAAATACATTTATGGCAACAGTTCTCCTTCTGCGAACTCACCATAAACATGCGACAACGTAGCGATGAGGAATTTGTAGACTTGTTAAATAACTTACGATTTGGAGAACTAACAATGGCACAAGTTGGTGAGTTCGCAGATGGTGCTGCTGTTAGAATATATCCCACTATAAAATTAGTAGATAGTTACAACATAAAAATGACAGACCAACTGCTTCAAACAAGTCGCGTATACACCTTGCATTGTATAGATGAGTCGCGAGAGGCAGCAACTTACGGAAAACGACCACCATCCAACGTCATTCCAGTTGACGTCAACAATTGTGGTGGTTTGTTGCACGTATTAAAACTGGGGATAGGCTCGAGAGTAATGTTACGACGTAACATTTCTGTTACTGATGGCCTGGTCAACGGTGCAATGGGAATCGTGTCTAAGTTTAAATGGCCAGCCCTTCGCCGTGATCAATTAGAATCAGGCGAGTTACCTGATTTTGTTTTCATTAAATTTGATGATGACACGATTGGCACGAAAGTGAAAGATAACGATGGGTTAGTTGCCATTGCACCTGTGTCAACCACCTATCAGGCAAGTAAAGGCTACGGGGATGTTGAGCGTAGAATGTTGCCGCTAATTCTTAGTTGGGCGGTAACGGTGCATAAACTGCAAGGCACAACCCTAAATAAAGCTGTTATAGATTTAGGCAAAAAAAATTTCGCCAAAGGGCAAGTGTATGTTGCTTTAAGTCGAGTTAAGACTTTGGATGGTCTTGTTATTTCCGACTTAGAGCCAAACAAGTTACTTAACAAGCCGCATGATGAAAAATCATTGCGTGAAATGCAACGATTGAGACTATTGTAATAATTATCCTATTAATACAATAGCATATAGCATTGGTCTCTGCCATGTTGTGTGTGTTCTTACGGTGAGTAAGGTCTCCAGAGCTCCACTTGGGGGGGTTGGGTGGGTTGGCAACACGTGAGTGATACCTTCGATATTGCAAGCGTCTATAGGCTACAGTGACATCTTACCATCAGGCCAGCCGTATGCTTGTTTGCCACCTTTGTGGTATATATAAAAAAAACAATATTTTCTTTCGTTGCATAAAAAAACATATAAACAACTTCGTTTCTAGTTTGCC
The DNA here is from genome assembly GCA_905163395.2 of Endotricha flammealis. Taxonomy (NCBI): domain Eukaryota; kingdom Metazoa; phylum Arthropoda; class Insecta; order Lepidoptera; family Pyralidae; genus Endotricha; species Endotricha flammealis. The sequence goes on along the minus strand of LR990863.1, from coordinate 6,419,727 downwards.
GCTTTTCCTAGTAAATGTGCATATTATCGACCAAGCCTTGAGGTCATTCGACACGAAACCGAAATACTTGCCTAGCTTTAAAATACTCAACTAGCGATAAATCAAAAAAAATCAAATGGTTTAATACATACCTACAACACTGAAAGAAATATCCTCTAACTCCTATCCATTTAGGAGTTGTACCTTCCATCATCACCTCACCAACATGAAATGATGACTTCCAGACGTAAATCATGAATAGTTTACGAAAACATAAGTAACACGTTGTACGTGCCTATAAAATTTGAGGGTTGCCCTCGATTTACCTCGGATCCCATCATCAGATCCTGACTTGGTGACAAGTGATGATGGAAAAATAATCAAATGGTTTAATACATACCTACAACACTTAAAGAATTATCTTCTAACTCCTATCCGTTTAGGAGTTGTACCTTCCATCATCACCTCACCAAAGTGAAATGATGACTTCCAGACGTAAATACATGAATAGCTTACGAAAACATAAGTAACGCGTTGTACGTGCCTATAAAATCTGAGGGTTGCCCTCGATTTACCTGGGATCCCATTATCAGATCCTGACTTGGTGATAATGGGACCAACTTGGGAGTATGCACTTTCGAATAAAAAAAGAATTTTGAAAATCGGTCAAGAATTGACGGAGTAATCGGCGGACATACAAAAAAAAAAAAATATACAATGAAACATAGAACCTCCTCCTTTTTTGAAGTCGGTTAAAAACAAAGTCGCTTTTTCTGTCCCTATGTCCCTATGTCCCTTTGTATGCTTAAATCTTTAAAACTACGCAACGGATTTTGATGCGGTTTTTTTTAATTGATAGAGTGATTCAAGGGGAAGGTTTTAAAGTATCATACATTCCAAAATTCCCACGGGAAAGCGGGATACACGCAAACGAAGTTGCGCGGGTTTCGCTAGTTTTCTATAAAACATATTTCTAGGTTCTATTTCTTTTGTTTTATATTTATTGTGACTAAAAGTATGCAATTTTTTTTAATACCACAAAGGTGGCAAACAAGCTTACGGTCCGCCTGATGGTGAGCGGTCACTGTAGCAATTGTGTAAATTATGTGCGTATAAAATAAATATGTACATAATATTACCAGTCACTATAAAAAAATGTTTATTTCCTTCGTTTTCAATGTCTTTTCAATACTTTGAAATGTTATTTCATAATAACGTTTATGTCCCAAATGCCCCGGAATTATCCCTAAATTCAACCTATATAATCCTCTTTAACCTTCATCAAAAATAAATAATTTAACTTCATTAAACAGGACGATGTCATTAACAATGTACTATTGCGTTATTCAATTAAATGTGCGGTCACTTATACGAATGGCATCAAGATGTCGGTGCTTTTATTATCTGATTATATCTAAAGTTAGTGTCATTTTGTATGAAATCATTTGAGTGCATATTTAATGTGATAGGATATTAAATGGCTTTTAATACCTGTGGTAATGCCGAGTGTTATAGACGTTTTCTTTTCCCGACGCAAAAAGATGAATGTTAGGGTCCGGGCAAACGGGTCACCATTGCCCGCCAAAGAACGTGCTGCCTTAGCCACCTTTTTTGGTGAATCGGTCGCTCTTCGTGCGTCGACAGCTTTTGGTAAACAACACGTTTGATAGAATACGTCGCTGGTCGTGCGTCGAATACCGCGGAAAAGCAGGCGGTCGGTGGCCACCACTAGTGGTCAATGGCAGACACAATTTGTTATATTCCCCCCTGAGTAATGAGTTGCCACATGTGGCGCTAGACGCTGGTGACAGTAGACGCGAGTTGCCATCGCTACACAAAATGTGCGACGAGCCTATGTATGAAAAATCTTGAAAAGTGACGGAACCGTATGTATATAGTTATGTGTGTCTATGTCTCACGCATCATATCTCCCAAACGGATAATCCGACTTCTTAGTTTTGATTAAAGTTTAATCTCAGTAATCTCTTTGAACGGACTGCTAGTGTTTTTACAATACTTTATTAACTTCTTTATCTTAAATTTGTAGTAAAACCTGACCCTAAAAATCTGGTCTTCAAGTATACAGTGGGTACTCAAGTTTATGTATACCTGGTGTGTCGCTACACCTAAGTGGTCACTTAGGGCGACCACAAACAAATTGCCAAGAGTACAGACAGCGGCTGGGAGGCGATGTGTCTAACTAACTAGATATTGTGTACTATGTTTACCCTTTTGAAAGAATGCTGTCATATTGACTCCATGTCCAAATTGTTATTTAGAAATTACTAAACAACTAGACCTAAGTTGCAGTTAAAACCGGGCAAGTACGTGTCGGGCCACGCACAATGTACGGTTCCGTATTGGCTACACATTTCTGCCACATTCTATGACATTGGTACGTTTTCGTCAAAGAAATTTGACTTCATAAGATCGTCGGCTATTACTAGGTAACTAGTAGTGCCTACTCAACCGTTATAGTTTTCCTTGTAGGTTCACTATATGGACTACCTACTACCATGATTTTTTTCAAATTTCTAAACACTAGACTTTCGGTGATAGATGGGGGGGGGGGGCAAAGTCAAAACGAAATTTGACTCGTTAAATGTAAATAATTCGCAAACGGACCATTGTATGTATCGGAAAATGGTCTTCCCACACCCTCAATGTTTTTAAGAGACCTATCTAACGATAACCCACAACATGGGGTCGGTGCGAAAAAAAATTGTTCATTTCCTCTTTACATGTAGGCAGGCACCCCAAAAAAAATAATATTTTTCAAAATTTTGTTCTGCCGCTTTGTTAATCTATATAAATAAAATTCAAAGTCCTGACTGACTGACTGACTTAACAACACACAGCCCAAACCGGTGCACGGTGGTTTGAAAGTATGGGGAGCACCGGACATTTGACTCCGAGAATTTTTTTTTGAAAATTTTGAGCAACGAATGATGCCGTCATGTTTGACTATTTAATAGCTTTCAAAATTGTTATGTAAACATTTTGTGTAAATAGCTTATTTACGGAGAAAACATGGAAATAGTGTTTTCTTACTATGGAAATAGATGATTAATGTCTCATAACTTTTGATTCCGGTCTCATTTCGAGTTGCGGTCTTCAGTATAGTGTTTCAATTTATTACCTTTACAATTAATTCTAAGACACATGGTGCGCCAAGCGTGCACTTTCTGCGGTATATGGCTATGTCAGATTTTCTTAATACGGTAATGAAAAAGTCTCGTATTTGTTAGAAAGTTATTAATTATCATCATCATATTCACAATCATGATCATTGATTACTTCTGCTTCAGAATCAAATTCAGCTGACTCGTTTACATCAACAAAATCAATATTATCTTTAGAAATTATTAGTTCATAGAACTCAGAGAAAGAAGATCTTTTTATAAATGTATTATATACTGGTCGCATGCTTGTGAGTAAGGGATCAGAAGATAATAGAAGATTGTGAAGTACATCTTCATTACATGAAACACTGCTATGCTTTTTGGAACGATTTTTGCGGTACTTTCTAAATTCTTTGTTGCGGGCCTCAGAGGCCTCTTCAGGCAAAAAAACCGATAGGTATCACTGAAAAATTCTCAATTATATCGGGCCCATGGATCAGCAATTTATGTAAACTAGCGGGCATGTAATACCACGGGAATAATTTCACATAAAGCAACGCAGTTACATTACAAAAGTCACGTCACAGGTCTTTACAGGAAATTGTGCCATAAATACTGTAGAAGAAGTAATCGCTGATCACACGATTTCACCATCTAAATTGGATTCTTCTACGAGTACACATGCTTCCACATCATTTCACCATAAATCATTTGAAGACTTAGGCTACCGTCAAAAGAAAAGACGCACTGAAGATCTTCGTAAGTGTTACAGCATTGATGAGCTTATGTTCAGCACAGAAAGTAGTTTAAGAGCTGCAGGAAAAATTGTTGAAGCTGATATTCTAAAATTTTTGATTGAAAATCCTACAGAAGCCTCAAAGATCAAACAAATCATAAGCGGACGAAGCACCACATACCCCCCTATCAAAAACATAACTCCACCGAAAGCACTGGCTCTATATGTATCACTGGACCTTTCAAAATCACGGTATATGATTTTACGAGATTTCCATGTTAAGGAAGAAGTGCCATATGTTATATGCCATATGTATAATTATGCCAGTTATTATATGTTACTAAAAGAAAAAAGAAATGTTACCCAAAAAAAGAACACTTATAATTACTGCAAGCTCAGCGAAAATCCAACTGCAAGCGCTGCTAGATATTACCACACAAAGAGTAATAAAATCCCAAAACATCCACACAACTGAGGAGAAAAATTTTGTGCTCGTTAGCAAGTGGGGGGTTCGATGGTTCCTCGAACCAAAGTGTTTACAACCAGAAAACAAGTGAGGCTGAGGAGACGGATTTCACCACGGTCTTGCGGTAAGCCTTGTACCTATCCGACTCACATCCGAATCGGGGGATATTATTTGGCAAAATGAGCGACCATCATCAACATCTCTCTGTCGACCAATTCTTATTAAATTCATTAAGGAAACAGAGGAAAATGTTAAACGAGAGATGACCGAAATCGAAGAAGAGATTCAGTGTTTGCAACCTACTAAGAGCGACAACGTTAGCATAAAGCACGAGCTACATTTGACCATGATAGATGGTAAGATACACAGCTATATATCAGGCACAGCTGCGTCAGTGTGCGATATTTGCACAGCGCGTCCATCAGAGATGAACAATATTGAAAAAGTAAGGAGCCAGCCTGTGAATGAACATATGTTTAAATACGGATTGAGTTCGCTTCATGCATGGATAAGGACCATGGAGTGTTGTCTACGCATAGCCTGTTAATTAGATATTAAAGCATGGCAAGCCAAAGGTGATGAAGCAAAAAAAAAAGTTACGGAAAGGAAAACAATAATTCAGAAAGTCTTTAGGAGAGAAACCGGTCTGCTACTTGATGTTGTGAAGCAAGGTGCTGGAACGACTAACACCGGTAATTGTGCTAGAAGGTTTTTTGATAATCCAGATAAATCAGCTGAACTAACTGGTCGCAATGAGCGATTAGTGAGAAAATTAGCTGTCATATTGCAGTGCATATCTTCAGGAGAAAAAATTCATCTTGACAAATTTCGTGACTTTTGTAATGTTACTGCGTTGCTTTATGTGGAATTATACCCGTGGTATTACATGCCCGCTAGTTTACACAAATTGCTGATCCATAGGCCGGATATAATTGAGAATTTTTCAGTGATGCCTATCGGTTTTTTGTCTGAAGAGGCCTCTGAGGCCCGCAACAAAGAATTTAGAAAGTACCGCGAAAATCGTTCCAGAAAGCATAGCAGTGTTTCATGTAATGAAGATGTACTTCACAATCTTCTATTATCTTCTGATCCCTTACTCACAAGCATGCGACCAGTATATAATACATTTATAAAAAGATCTTCTTTCTCTGAGTTCTATGAACTAATAATTTCTAAAGATAATATTGATTTCGTTGATGTAAACGAGTCAGCTGAATTTGATTCTGAAGCAGAAGTAATCAATGATCATGATTGTGAATATGATGATGATAATAAATAACTTTCTAACAAATACGAGACTTTTTCATTACCGTATTAAGAAAATCTGACATAGCTATATACCGCAGAAAGTGCACGCTTGGCGCACCATGTGTCTTAGCATTAATTGTAAAGGTAATAAATTGAAACACTATACTGAAGACCGCAACTCGAAATGAGACCGGAATCAAAAGTTATGAGACATTAATCATCTATTTCCATAGTAAGAAAACACTATTTCCATGTTTTCTCCGTAAATCAGTAATTTACACAAAATGTTCACATAACAATTTCGAAAGCTATTAAATAGTCAAACATGATGGCATCATTCGTTGCTCAAAATTTTCAAAAAAAAAAACTCGGAGGCAAATGTCCGGTGCTCCCCATACTTTCAAACCACCGTGCGGTGGGTCTAGAGATTCCAAATTTGGACTGTAGGTTCCTTACGACGTCTAGGGGTGTACTAAGAAAGGATTTTTCAAAATTCCCACGTAAATCCGAGATATACGCAAACGAAGTTGCGAGGGTAGGTATATCAACGCACAGCCCAAACTGCTGGGTCTAGACATTCCAAATTTGGCATGTAGGTTCCTTACGACGACGCCTAGGGATGTACTAAGAAAGGATTTTTCAAAATTCCCAAGGGAAAGCGAGATATACGCAAACGGGACGAGACGGGACCGGACCGGACCGGACCGGAACGGACTGGACTGGACCGGAACGGATCAGACCTAATCAGAAGGAGCCGCACCGTACCGAGCCGTGCCAGACCGGACCGGTTTTTTTTTCTGTACGAAAATATGCTAATTGGCGTGTAGGTTCCTTATCAGGACCGGACCGACCGGACCTGACCGGACCGACCGAACCTGATCGGACCGGAACCGTACCGTACCGGGCCGTGCAGGACCGGAATTTGTTTCTGAAGAAAAATATGCTAAATGAGTATACATACCAAATTACAGCTTTGTAGCATCAAGCGTCTAGGCGCTTGACCGCGGACGGACAGACGGACAGACGGACAGACGGCATGGCGAAACTATAAGGGTTCCTTGTAGTTTACTACGGAACCCTAAAAATGAACATATAGGTCAGTAGACACTTATCAGCAATCGGTGTACCAGACGGGAACTGCAGTGTTTTCTCACTGGAATGTTCGAACGTTCCAGTGAGTGAGATGTTCAAACATCTCTTCTCATGTTAGACTATTACTCATACACACTGAGTTGTACATATAGTGAAAAACTAGAAGGCGCTTTTTCACTATGGAGCTATGAATGCAAACTGAGGCGTGGAGTCCAGGGACGTGAGGTAATGTAATATTATATTATAGCACAGTGTAAATGGTACATAATGTAACACGAGCGATAAAATATTATATCTCAAGATGTAATATAGGTATATATTTAACTGAAGCTTCGTCCGCGTAAAAATTAGCCTATGTTGGGCTCTGTACCCATGACAATATGAATACAAATTTCATATTGATCGGCTGCTTGTTAAGCCGTGAAGGAATAACAAACAAACTCACTTTCTTATTTATAATATTAGTATGATTATATCTCATAGTGAAAAACCGGCTTAACAGAAAAAAAAATCTTCCATAATTATACCATGACAGCGTCAGACTTAACATGTCAGAATTTAACTTTACAATGTTTTTGCTCAACTCACCGTCAGCTCGTCCTGCCTTTTTGTATGATGTAGATAGAAGTAAGGATAAAATGACAATAAATTTTGCGCACATTGTAGAGGGCACCACTGAGCCATCGAAGCGGACTCCTCCGTCAAGTTTTTGCTTGGTAGCGATTACAGTACGCCGTTTTACCCGCTTAGAAGTGGGTTGGTTACGACTAGCTTTTATTGGCATTCGCTCGTTGGCCTGTCGAGGCGTTTTTCAAAATACCACTCGCAATTGCCCCTTAAACGTAAATGGTAAAAAGTTAATAACAGACGACTTTATATAGGCACACGACAATCGAATCCCCGGTAGTATTATTAAACTTTTATTTGAAATTAACATTTTTGTAATAAAGCCAACCGTGTAACAGCACTCGATGTAAGGATACACTGGCCCTTCCATAACTCGTATTTATCTCGCGATCATACAATCTCAACGTAACTGTCAAATGGTATTCCTCTATATGACAGATACGATATCTCCATTAGCTTATTCACCGTCGTCACGAAGCAAACGAACGTCCAATAAAAAGTTCAAATAAAACACGCGTATCACGAAATTGAGCGACTGCCTGTTCCGTATCTATAGTACGTTGAATGTAACGCTCTGAGCCCCGACGGACCCGATCATAAATTAAAAGCCATCATATTTGTTTTTCGAACGAACAAGTAAATAAAATTCCGATCGACGGAGCGTAACTTTGCGCGGTACGCTACGTAATCAACAATTTTATTCGGCGATTCCGCTGCCTTGATTTCGAGTTTCATCCTTGTCGTGGATCGAGCTCGTTCTTCATTTGAATATCTTTTCGCCTCGGCGTCTCTGTTGACGCTGATTAAATTCAACATGTCTGAAAATTTATATTGAATCATGGTTTTATCGTTTGCATTTTTTTTTAATCGAAAGTAAACACTTGATGTTTTCGGTGGGAGCGTTCTAATCGATTGTCAAGTCTCGCAGACGAGCCGGTTAGAGCGGAGGTCAGTAATTAACAGGCGAGATCAATAAGCCGCTTGATGCTAATGGGGCCTTTCCACGTCAAAGGGCTAAAAGGCGTCAGTGCGCGTCTGTCCGAATAATGGGCCAAGTTGTAGTGCCCTCCCGTCCCGTGCTCGGCGTGCCGGCGAGTGCGGTCTGCGTCCGCGCGCCGACCCGCCGGCGACCCTCGTCAAATGCTCGATTAGCTTAACGTATACACACTAATTATTTTTTTACGATTTACTCAAGGTGCCCAATCTTCGGGTTTCCTCGATCGACGTCATTTATATCTTTGGCATCTCGCCCACGCACTACAGCAATATATCGAAATTGAATTTCGGCACTCGGCGTGTCGACTTATTGATTAAAGAGGGAGTTGGGAATCCTTTATATTTATTGTTTTCCGAGTAGGCGAATGCGTGTGGTTATCGCTGGTTCGATACGCCTCCGTGCTCGTCCCTAATGCTTCGTATCTTAGCACGAGCCCGCCTCACATCGAATATGACAGAGGGACATGACATTGGGTCTCTAAGTGTTATGAAATGCTAATTAATACGTTATGAATGATACGGGTATCGCTGCCGAGCTGCTCAGATCTAATGATGCATATTAAGATAAGGATTGACGCTCCAATTTATTCGTATTCGGCAGGGGACATAAAGAGTCATCGGAACGTTCGATTCTTTTTATCGATTGTTGATTATCAATAAACTCGGAGGGTTCACGGGAAAATGTTGGCAATAAATATAATGAAGAATTTAAATAAGCTATTATTGTCGGTACTTATTTTAAAAGGTATAATGAGATTCGGAAAATATGACATCATAAATAAAGTGTACAATACAACAAACTATTAAAACTCAAACTGTTGTATAATGTAGGAAGTTTACGACATCGCCTTGTTGGTATTTCGAAGTAATTCCATTTGATAAATTTGACAATAAAGTCAAACAATAAAATTTTAGACCTAATTCGTTTTTGTGAAAAGGAAATTTATCGTCGTATAGAGCGACTCGTAAAACAGACCGGCTGTTCTCTTATTAAGTGACAAATTGTCGGATTTGACCGCAGCAATGCTCATAAACTTGCTGTAATGGTTGAATTATACATATGTTCTGTAAAGAATCCATGTAATCTTTGGTTCGGACCAAAGAGAGAGTCTTCTTTAGCTTTGGTTTTAATACACTATATACTCTTACGTCCTTTACATGTTATAACATTAAAAAAAAAAATGACGGTGATATAATGATAATAGTATAACAACATAATACTCCAGTTTCACTTTCTGATAAAGTTTCACCCAGTAATAAACTGTAAATCTACCTGATAAACGATAAGCTAACTGGACATCACAAACAGAACGAAACAGTAGTACTATAAACGGTGAACGAGGAATAAATGATTTACATAAAATAGTAAATGCATTGGAATACAGTCTACTATAATAAAATTGTTTTTATAACTCATTCGCTGCGACTTGAATGATTGAAATTTTAATAATTAAATAGTGAATTACCGACTGTTTGAATAATTAGCTATGGAATGGACGGGGCCGATTCAATTGTATTGTTTGTCAATTGTTAATTTCTCATTGGACTGTCGTGTTGTCATTTGTTGTTCCAGTTTATCCGTTTAAAACTTCATTAAAGCGCGATCGAATTCATTTTATTTGATTTAACAACTGTTAAATCTCATTATCACGAAATTTTTTGTCGTTGTTTATTCAATCGGTTTTGAAAAGCTGTGTTTAATTGATTCTACAGTATGTGTCTCGGCTGTTATAGTTCGGTTACTTTACGTAGAAATTAGAGACACGTGTATGAGACAAACGAAGATAAGGAAAGAGATGAAATTATAGTAAAAAACGTTTTGTGATTATTGAACGAAAATAAAGATTTAATTGTAAAAGTGAAAACCATAGAGGGCATCAATGCAAGGAATATTATGTGAGCGCGCCTTCATTCAAAAACATTTCGATTAACATTTATTGTAACTTTAACCTCGGCTTGAATAATACAGATGACATAAAATTCTAAATAGACTAAAGCATATCGTACTTATTCAGTGGTATGAAAGCAACTTATCTGCATATCGCTAAGCACCACCGTATCGCACGATGCCACAGCCATCAGCCTTGTTTCAGCTTCAACGCCTATGCGAATTGTTTTTTTTCTTTTCCACGTTTATCACGCCATTTAAACGTTTCCCCCCAGTCTTTGTTATTAACACAATTTGCGAAATATAGGTGGGTATCTTTAATTACAGCTATTTGTGTTCACTGCCACGTAAAATTATTCAAATTACGCTTAATTTAATGTTCTTTAAGCAACGAATTGCCGCTTATTTTTCCCCGTGTCGTGGTAATGGCCAATTCCTGAGTTAAATTCGACGATCGTAAATTCCCGTACAATGTAACATAAACAAAACTTATCTTCAAAGCGACCTATCTTCAATTATAATAGGTCGTTTTTTACGTTATTTTTATCAGGTTTTAATTTAATTTGACAGTTTGGGTTCACTTTTTTAGGGTTCAGTTGACAAAGGGTGCTTTACTGCCAGAGTCCGCACGCTATAGACATTTTACATTATTATTTATTAAAGTTTTGGTAAGTCTCCACAGTCAAACGGACCCTGCACTTTGTAGGTAAACTTACGTTTGAATAACTTAATTTAGAAATATGTTAAAGTGCATCATTCCATAACATCTATAGGTATACATATATAAAATAAAATTCAAAGTCCTGACTGACTTAACTATATATATCAACGCACAGCCCAAACCGCTGGGTCTAGAGATTCCAAATTTGGAATGTAGGTGGGTTCCTTACGACGTCTAGGGGTGTACTAAGAATTTTTCAAAACTACAAACGAAGTTGCGAGTATTTTACTAGTTTTATACAAATTTTGCAATAATAGCGTAATAATCAGTTTACAGAATTTCGTATTGACGACGCTTAGCGCGCATCAAGTATCGTTCAGTTTACAAAGCAAAAATTCCAGTCGAAGCCACAAAGTCGAAATTGCTTAGGTTGTACCAAAACTGTCGACAATGAGAACTTCCATAGGGATGCAAGTGCTGCATAGTTGGTCCGTCACATTTACGCATATAAATTGGTGCTAGATGAAACTATTTATATGGTAACTAATATTGACTCTTTTGATGATAATTCAATCTAGATATAAAGGTGCAGGTCGAAACAGTAAAGACGTTTACTCTACTATAGACATCCTATTCTTCTGGACAGATTCTTCATTTGACGTATTTTACTTAGCCTAGTAATGTTATTGTTATTGTCCGAATATCAAAACATTCATTTGAATATGTTGGAATTAGTAGAAGTTCGACATAATGAGGAAATTTTATAGGACATGATAAGATAGTGTATTAATAAACCCCAACAGGGTGGTATAGATTTGACCACCCTGTTGGGTTTTTAATACACTATCTTATTGACGTGGGGCTTCCAGTGTTATCATACCTCCCAAACATAGATGATCGGATTTTGATGCAGTATTTTTTATTCGGCTAAAAAAGTTTGATCGAGAATGGTTTTAACTATGATTTAAGAAATTCTGTGCAGTCGTTTTATAGTCAGAAACAATTTTATAACTGTCTAGTTTTTTTTATGAGGTTTTTAATTTCAGTTTTTATTTTTTTATTATTTAATTACTGTTATAGAATAATACTAATAGACTTCGTTTCATTCTGTACTTGATGATCGTCACAGTCTACGTCTGTCCAAGTTTATCTTTTTAATTACAGTATGTAGTTGTAACGTTAACGGGTTTAAGATAAAGTTAGTTACATATGGAAATTAAAGTATCCTTGAGTTGTCACACAGGTTAATATTCGCAGTCTATGAAGAATACCAGTTAGCATCTGGGAAGAATGAGAGTCGATGCGGTCTTAACCCACTCGATAACGAGAGCTTATTATAGTTTGAGTTAGTGATATTAAAATGTGGGTTTTATAGAAGTACCGGTTATGAGTAAGCGATCAAAGACAAGTCAGTTATCTTTGGAACGATATGCTAATTTAAGATAATAAATTATTATGAATTATATTTTTCGAAAAAATGATCTGAAAATCTACAATTGAAATGAAAATATCTAAGGACAAAAAATGGAAACCATAGTAAAGGGGCAGCACATTTACACATTTTACGACACGACATAAAATCATAGTGGGAAAGATAGAAGAAAAGTGGGTATGGGTAGACCAACAATAAGCTATTTCATCCAGATCAAAAGAAAGATTGGAGTCGTTTCTTAGAGATTATGGAATGTGCGTGTGTGGAGGAAACAGGGGAGATGCAAACTTCAGTAACTACATCGTCATAGGAAGATTATTATATACTACTACTATAATAATTGTTTTGTGTAAGTACCATTTTAAGAAAGCAAGTACTGAGATTCTTACCAATTCTCCTTGGCGTATTTGAATGAATGAAAATATTATAAATTTCCCGATCCGTGTTTCGATCACTGATAACGTAATCTATGAATCTTTTTGTAATACTTGCATGAAATTATTTCCTTGTAATTAAGTAATTACAAGAACTAGTGGCTCATTTACGTTTAGTAATAAATTACTTTATAATGAATTCGTATAAGAGCAGAAGATTATTTTGCTGCTCAACGAATGTACTTATGATTTATAACTATTGTAATTGCATCTCCTCGATATATTGCCTTCCTGCTAGAACAGTAATTATTTAATTTTAGTAGCCACTAGCTTAATGGGAATGCATGAATTTATATGTACTTAACAATAAATGATTTATCCTTTGCAAATAAAGTTTTAATTGATGCATTTTGTAATTTAGTAATTGCATTTTAGTCTTGTTTTCTGAGAACACCTAATAATTTTATGGCTGCTTACACTTGTCAAACAAAAAAATGTACTAATGAAATAATTCCCGTGTTCACTAACGCCTCTGATCGTCTCCGCCGCAGCCTCTAACTCATACAAAGCGTCGGTGAAAACGGTCATAATTCTATCAAATCCATTAAAATACACACCCAATATTAAAAGAAATATCTGTTACGTTTATTTACTGTCATAAATGTGAGCGGTCGCCAATGACATTTTTCAATTCTGAACAATGATCTTACATATAAACATTCTGAAATATTAGTCTTATTTCGTATCTAATATCATACATTTATCTATATATATAAAATTCTATGCCCTGACTGACTGATTTAACTATATATCAACGCACAGCCCAAACTGCTGGGTCTAGTGATTCCAAATTTGGAATGTAGGTTCCTTACGACATCTCGGGGTGTACTAAGAAAGGATGTTTCAAAATTCTCACGGGAAAGCGAGATATACGCAAACGAATTTGCGTACTTGTACTCTATAAAGAGGTTGTACAAAATACAGTGTAATATGCAGTTTCATGCGCTTTTGTTTTCTAGCACTTCCAGTAATCAAAAATCTCTGTAAACGCCTGTGGGTGGTGGTTTGAGTTGCAGAATGTTTAGCCTTTGCATCCCGACCGACTCCCGGCAAACAATTACCAATTTTAATTTTTATATTCATAGAATGCAAGATATGTCAACATAGGGTTGCCCTAAAGTTTCGTGTTAGTAAATTAGATAGTTTACTGGATTATATATTTTTTATAGTAGATACTTACAATAATATAAATAGATAAAACAATAATGTGAATAGTTACCATACAAAAACTCTAAAAAAGTAATACAGTTAGGTGCATATTTTTTATCCTATCCTTATTTGGCACGGTTAGTAATCATAACACAAGTTTCTACATGTCGCAAATACATTTTTATGTTTTATTTTTATTTTTTACACATAAAAATATAAAATGAGCGAGAGAGTATAGGATATTGAAACTGATTTTATTAGAAGAATTTTTGTTGTTGTCTTGTATTTTTCTTATATACAAGCGTCTAAGCATATTATGCCGAAAATACGCAATCGAATTTTAGCGTGCTTACGCTTTCAGTGCTATTTAAAATTACTAACGAACGACATATTTATCGAAATTACTTCACGTTACAGCCACTTACAGCGTACAGCCGAACGTGGCCGGACTTCGATCGGCGTAAGTTCTGTTCAACACAACGTTGCGCAACCGAAATTCTCTTGTATAATTTCCGCACTTATGGTGTGTCTTCAGTCCCCTACTTTCGGCACAGTGTGCTTAGACAGAGACGGTGGAGGGGTTGTTTTGAATAAAATATTTTAAAGGTGTTCGAGAAGTTGTGACGTGAATGTAAAGTCACCTATTCTCATGATGTCAACATCCCTAATCAAGCAATACCAACTTTACCCATTTAACTCCAGGATCGTACGGTTTGATAATTTCACACAAAGTTTGCACGGAAGTTAATAAAATGCGAAGTCGTTACAAACTTAGAATATTGTGTTTACGAGTTTAACCTTTATAATTTATACATTAAAATATATTCCTATGTTGCTTGTATGTTCCGGATTGAAAATCAGATAATGGTGACTTGGTGATTATGTCAGAGGGTTATTCGTTATTGGATTTTGCCAATATTTTTGTCGTCAACTTGCACGGAAATGAAAATCTGAGGTAAGTTGACCCTACCTATCTTACACCTAATAACCTATCTCTGACTTAGGTATACATCAACGTACATCATTGTCATCATCTTAGCCACAACAGCTTGCCCCCGAATGTTTCACCATACATACACACGAACCGCTAGATCCTTTCTTGTCTAATATGAAATAGATGTTGGTCTCTTGAAGATCATATTCGTGAATTGAACAACACAGTTTCAGTGCCACCGAATATTGCATATCTAGATTTACACAATAACTACTTCGAGATTTAATACCTGACAACTATATCATATAAAATCGGTTCGTCTTGCAATCCGAACACGATTGCTATCGCTGACACACGACAGTAACAATGTTCAGACAATGCAACCTCGCTATTGAGTTGGAAAATCGCATCGACTCTGTACGTAAGGTAATAGAGATTCATATCAAAGAAATAAAGTTTTATTTGGAAGTGGCAAAAACCTGTTTTTTTTACATTTAATATGTCATTCATGAATAGATATATCAAGGAGACAAACGAGCGCGTACATGAGTTACAATTTGTGCTTAAAGTACTGTATTAACAGTTCCTGTGCTGTGCTTAAATTAAAAATAAATCGTTAAAAAACTTTGAGAAAACTGGGATAACGATGTAGGAGATTTTTTATGCTATAAGTAGTCTAGACACAGGTCTGAATCTATATGCTCTTGACCGTTTCTCTTTCGGAGCGTACGTCACGTTCTGGTATAGAAATTGATTACAGTTATTTGCGGTCAGTTGCAGAAATTTAATCTGACGCTGTCATTGTCAAATTAGAATAAGAAATCAAATAGATATCTGAGACTGTGTTATTAACTTTAAAATATTTTGTGCAACTCAATATAAATCATGTCAGGTGGGCTTGGAAATACAAATCTCCACCAACCTAGAGCAGTATTGCGTAGTTTTTTCCAAACGTCAATTTAATTGGTTTTCACCATGTCCCAGCAGCAGAATAAGTACGTCTTACTGATGAAAAAACTGAATCACGATCCAAATAGATTTAAAACAAGCCACTTTTATTTGAACTATATCCATGCGATATACTACTGTGTAACGTTGTCGCCGGCATTCGCGACAACAAACCGAGGTAATGACGCTAAACATACAATGTAACATTTCCTGGTGTAAACTAAATTGACAGTAGTTTCAGCTTCTCATTGTTAATTCCACTCATATTTTGGTATTTGTGCCGATTCAATTGTGGTTATTGTAAACTCGGCACATTTGTAATGCCATAGAAAGGGATGCACTAAATTCTCATATATTGTAATTTATGCTTACTTTGTAGCAACTCATAGTTCTATAAATCCTTGCCTTTAAATGTGGTAAGCGTGATGCGGGCTCTGGACCGAAGGCGAGAGTGTGGGCGGGCTCAGCGTCTTTACTTTTCCTTGCTTTCATACTTCGTGCAATTTTTTTACTTCGGTAAACTTCTAGATAGTATAAAGCCGGTATAACGTGTATCCGGTGACTCAGAAGAGGGTGTTAGTACACCCGAACTGAACTTATCAATTATTAAAAAAAAAAAGCTATAGAGTTGTTTAGTTGTAAAAAAAGGTTAGTTTTATTCCAGTTTTTATTGAAAACGGAGGGATAGAGACTCGATGTTGAAAACTGACTAAGAAACAATCTACTCTTATCAAAAGAATTCTACAGAGCCTGTAGTTCTATTTAACGGTCACTTTCTATTAGAACTTATTTTTAGGTCTGTTATCATTGGTAAATCATTAGTCGTCGTTGCGATATGATAAATCAACTCAGAACTTTTCTCATTTATGGCGTAAACAGAAAAGTCAAAATCCCAATCACCATTTATCTATTTTAAAAACGTAAAGAATTCAGCATTTCCAAATAAATCAATTTAATTGAATCTAAACAAAGGCATAACACTTCTACTAAATTAATGATTAACAACAAATACATTATAATACAAACCAATCTAATATCGTCGTACAATGGACAATATTTCTCCGCAATTGGAGGTCCCTTTTATCTCCCGTAGTTTCGGGCAGTTTGAGCCAGCAGTGCAGTGTGACAACTGGGCTAATATCGTTAAATTGTACATTGTTGCGTGTGCATACAGCGAAAGTAGCTTCTGTTGTGTCCCATACCATACACAGTCCCAAACCTCAACCACAGACCAATTTAGAGGTAGAATTAACTTATAAATACAATACAATGTCTATGAAGTTTAACAGTTTTGACGGTTATCCCTTAGAATAATCCTACTAATATTATAAAGGCGAAAGTTATGTGTATGTTTGTTACTTCTTTACGCTTAAATGGCTGGGCCAATATTTACGGCATTTGACTTAATAATAGTGTAAATAAAAGCAGATTTATTGGATAAATAACCGAAATAAGTTTTATGATTTTTAATGATTTTTTAAGCATACGAGATACAAAATATTCCCATCTTTTTGTGTCATGCTTTCTTTATTGTGAGTTTGTGGAAATTAGCTAAAGTTATGACGATACTCATCAACTAAGTGCTGCTGTACACCAGGCCACTTGTGGCGGTCACTAAACAGGGTCTCAAGCTCTGGAAGACATTTTGATCGTACGGTATCTAGAAAGTTAGTATATCAATTTCTATTACACTTCGTACTACTGCACCTTTCCTCGTTAACAACGATCTTTTAGGCTCAGGATTTTCAGGAGAAATCGCATAGCGATAAGGCTGCCTATATATGAGAACTATTTCCTAAACTACTAATTTAATCATGTAATAGATTCAGAGACAAAAGTAGCTAGATTTTCCAAAAAAATACAAACGATGTAATAGAAAAAGTGTTCTTATAATATATTATTTTGCTTTTTTATTCAACTGTTATATTCCGAATACGAATATCTTGTTGCTTTTATCTTTGAATTTCTTCAGTAGCAAAGACATTTCTAGAATTCAGTTACAAGTAAGTTTCCATTAAAATATTTTTCACATATGTTTCAGTAGAATGAAAACAGTCTTTTATATATCAAAGAGACAAATACGATACCTAATGGATTACAAAAAATACATATCAAAAGAAAAGTACGTGCTTTTAGTTTAAAATACTATTTTAAACTAATAGCACGTACTTTTCACGTACTTTTTTACTAATATATATTAGGACACTAGCCACTACAGATATTCGCATTGTCATTGCTCTCATATAAAGTGTGTAATATTTTATTGAAAAAAAATCTACATTGTAATGTGTAACAAAAATGGCACTGGAAGCGAAGCCAAACTAATTAATACGTAAAGCTTGGCTCCGTACTTATAAATCGATGTATAAAAGGGGTTTATTCAGAAATCAGACGAAGAAAAATGCTCGAGCACTTTTTAGATGACAATTAAATAACCTTATTTTTTTATTCAGATAAACTCGAAAATAGCATAAAATAAATTTTTTGTACTATAAAAGATAAGATTTCGTGTTTGCCTGAATGGAATAAGGTTGATATTTAATTACCATTTAAAACGTGCTCAAGCCTTTTTCGCCTTGTCTGAATTGACACGGCGCGCGGCGCGGAGCGAAGCTAAATAATCTGAGTTTCGCTTCGTTTTGCTGCCGAACAGATGCGAAAAGCGAATTTATTTTATATAATTTTGTATAAATAACACATCATGTCTACGACAATAGTGAGTCTATGCCAACTAACATAATAGAGTAAGAAATCCACTTAAAGTTATTAAAACACAATAGACCGCCGCTGCTATCAACCTAATTGAAAACTGCACTGTACGGTCACCGTGCCGTGACTTCGATAGGATTAATTCCCGGGAAACTCTATTGTGGAATATTAAGTTTGTAAACTTAATTATTTATATACTAGGTTTTTTTTTAATCTTTCATAACTGGTTATTCAATGTTGGTTATGAAAGTGGAGAAAGGGATGCAATATCGTGTAGTGTAGACTTGGCAGTACATGATATAAATTTGTATGTATATTTTACAGCTAGGGACTCAGTTGGTAGTGACTACTTAATACCAATTTATGCGGTTTTAATTTCTCCCAAGACTAACATGTAAAAAGCTCTTTAAAACACATGTTAAAATCTACAATTTAGAACAATATAAAAATAACATTTAACATGAAAATTAAGCAGGATAACATACTCATACATATATGTATGCATGTAAAATTATGCAGAATATTAAATAGGAATAATATTGTTTCAGTACGGAATGGATTCTCTTGCGTTCCTGTGGCCTTATCTGAGGGTTTGGATATCAGGCTGGGGACCGCTGTTACTGATATCCAGTACGCGGGACCAGGGATCACAGTGAAGGCGACAAACCCCAGAGCTTCAAACCAGCAACAGACTTTTAAAGGTAATTGTGTTTTTAATGTTACGAAAATATATTATTAAACCATGTTGTTAAATGTTAAATACACTTGATGGTATTTAATAATAATATATGGTTTAATAAAATTTCGGTCGGCAAAGCGCGACTGATACATCACGTCGCGCTTTGCCGACCCTGTAAAAGTGGAGCTCTGGAGACCTCACCGTAGGAACACAACGTGGCCGAAACCAATGCTTCAAACAGTTTGGCAAATGTTTGAACTGATATTGACAGAACATCAACAACAAAAGCAGATGACAGTTACCTATTTACTCATTTCACGGATACCTTATCTACCAAATAAACAGATAGCTTTTGTACCTGACAAATAAACTTTACGGAACTTCGTGAAACATGTGTTAAGAACGCTACCTATACTTATATTATAAATATTTGCATTGGATAGGAGTAATGTCCGCTAGTGACAAATAGAAAAATTAAAAGTAAAAAAATATATTTAAAAACAAGCTTTTATTTAATTGCGCTAAAAAGAATAAAATTAACTTTTCTTTTAAAACTTTAACTGTCAACTTATAACGTCATTACACAATTTATATGACATAAAAGCTAGTCGCGAGATCTAATTACATAATTATGTTTTCTTATAGGTAAATCTCGCGACAAGCTTTTATGTCATATAAATTGTGTAATGACGTTATAAGTTGACAGTTAAAGTTTTAAAAGAAAAGTTTATTTTATTCTTTTTAGCGCAATTAAATAAAAGCTTGTTTTTAAATATATTTTTTTACTTTTAATTTATTTTTACTTTTTAGTTATCACTGGACAGGTTTCGCAGTGCCATCTATTGTCGAGAGGCGGTACTAGTCTAATGAATTTATTTGTTATAACTAGCACCAGCAATTTGAATACCTTTATAATTTCCTGATTTTACTACAATCACCCTGCGACAAACTAAACGGGTTTATGTACCCATCAAAAATAAAATACCGACCAACGGCAAGTAGAACTCGCGCATGAGGGTTCCTTCCCATAATCATACTAGTCATACTATCACACTAATATTACAAATGAGGAAGTGAGTTTGTTTGTTTGTTATTCCTTCACGGCTTGACTAATCAATTGATCATTATGAAAATTTGTAAATATATATTGTCAGGGGTACAGAGCCCAACATAGGCTACCTTTTTACCCGTGAAAGTATGTCAATCCAAAGGGAAAATATTTTTTCTACTATAGAGGGCGCTGTATGGGATGCTATCGGCCAACAGATGGCGCCACAAGTCGCGCTATGGGTTGTTTTGTTGTCAAACGAGATCTATGTCATAAAATTAACTCGAGCGAAGCCGCGAGGAAAAGCTAGTAATAGATAAAATACATTTTAATTCAAATCCGGTATAAAAAGAGCCATGTACCAATGTAAAATGTACCAAGGGTAGGGTCACATTATATTGGTTGTTTAAAGAAGAAGAAGTAACTACAAATTTACGATTTTCAGATTTATTCCTGTACTTGTGCTACATCATCCTGCTTTTTGCCAAATTTCATGATTCTAGGACAACCGGAAGTACCCTATAGGTTTTTGGTCGGAACGGTTTTGTACCAAAAACGGAACACAAACGGCTGTATCGTAATTTTGTTATCATAATATTGTATTGTCATCTGATCTACAGTTTTAAGCAAAATTTCAGCTCAATCGGTCTTCGGGAAGTGGTTCAAATTTTCGTTCCAAGATTCCACCCTTACATACATACATACATACATACATACATACATACATACATACATTCATACATACATACAGGTAAAGCTTTTAAAAAATACATTTCATGTGGCCATATTATTAAAAGGAAGTTGGAAGAAATGCAAAGGGGGATAATGGGCGTTATGAGAAAAATCCACAACGCCGTCGGCTCGTCTTGTCATTTCTTTGTCGTGAAATGATTTGCAATTCTAAAACGTTAATTTTACTTTGATGAGGCCGTGGCGTAAAAATACGGTCGGGATCATGTTGACCCTATTCCACTTCCATTCATTGAGGATAATTCGAAATAACAGAAGGTAAACTCTTTCTTAACAAATCATAATTGTCAAAATCGTGTTTCGATATCACAAGCTATCTCGCTCATGTAAAACGTGAAATGAGCTAGATAGCATGAGAGATTGAAATTAGACTGAAACTGTTATTATTACGAGAATAGACTTGATAACTGTCAGCAAAACGAATATTTCACTATAGTACCTTTCCACCATAACATTGTTGATAATGTTCACAAAAAAGTTTTTATTTATAAGTGACAACATATTTTTGCTGCCGACTGTATATATTTAATATTTCTCGTTATGTTAATTTGTACTTGTGTGATTTTATTGTATATGAATTCAATAAATTAAATAATAAGTTTTAATATTTGTCATCAATCCTTGAACAAAATGTACCGCTCTTTACTTTTATTTATAGCTGAAAAAATTAGGAAGAAATTAAAAGTTAATTATTTCTTTTACGATTGGTTATGTATAGAACACATAAGTGTAGTTAAAACATTTACTTTTAACATAGACTTCTACAGCATTAAAAATCGCATTCAAAATATTCGCACTTTTTTGCTGACGCATAGAACTGAACATAGTGTATTATGCATGGCTCTCTGAGCTTATGTATTCTGTGTCCCGGGTGAAGACCACAGGCTCTAGGGCTTTTCCGGTACATTTGCATACAGTCAGGGTCTAGCCAGTTGATGTTTGTAGGCGGTGCGTGCCACGTCTGGCAATCGGTAGTTTGCAAATTACAATTCTATGTATTTATTTACATAGAGTATCAAATGAGTTATTAGAGAAATAAAAATAGTTTATATGATAAAATAACACATATAAATCCTTAATTATACAATGTTAATAATCATGAAAATGGCCTCCTCTTAGCATAATGATGTGGGAACTATAACGTGGTCTTCCAAGGATACTATCAGCAAAAACGAAACATAAAACCAACAAAATAAGCATGCTAGGGTGGCCTATACACATTCTGTAAGCAGAAGCCCACAAATTGATTTTTATTTTAATAAACAAAAATATAATATGCTATGCCAACTCTCTTTTATTTACTCGCATTAAGTAGATAAAAGAGAGTTGGCATAGTCTACCTGTTAGCCCTCTTATGCGTAGGTACTATCGACTAGTATCGACTAACCGTGAGGCGACTAACCGCATTCAGTACTGTGTAAAAAAACAATCAGAACATTCTGAATTTTTTTCTCGGCTTTCCCTGACACGTAAACGCCACACGTAATGTAAACAAATAAAAAATCGCATATTTATGCAGTATTTTTTCAAGGACCGTTTATCGAAATAATTGTCGAAACGAAACGGCTCACTGTGTTTCTTAAACCCCGAGGCTGACCATTTTGAGAAAAGCCGCAGTTAAAAACAGCGATATAACCTCAAGGAAGTTTTTAATATGCTACGTAAATAATGACTCTCTCAGTCACAGTTTCGAAATATACAATTTTTCGATTAATGTAATATTCACATACATTCTTTGAGATATTTTATGATACTATTTGGTGGCTGAGATTATATTGATACATAGAGAAGCTCTAATTTCTGTACTTCTTGTATAGTCAAGAGCATGTCAATCTTTACATATGGGGCTTTGTTCCATTCTAAAGCTCTATGTCATAAGAGCCAAAATTGTGCTGCATGTGTAAAGCTTAACCGCACCCGACTGTACTACCGATACTGTCAATTAAATTTATACGACCAAAAGTTTATTAAAGAGCAGATTCATTACGGTTCTCATTAAAAGGACATATTTAGCAAATAGGTACAAATGTAGGTAAATTGCCGTTTAGATAAAAATCGGGCTTTCACAGTAATTAAGTTCGCCCTATATCGGCTCAGTAACCGCTCCCTATTCTAAACGACTAATAGCGCCTGTGACCTGCTTTTTCATTCGATGATTCTCTTAAAAGGCATATAACCTAGACGAAAGAAGAATATAGAAATAACACTACGACAAAAATTTAAAAAAATATATAATTTATCTCTCATTTTTAGGTGATGTCGTCTTATGCACTTTGCCATTGGGAGTGTTGAAAGTGGCAGTCGCGAACAACGGTCAAAACCAACAGAACTTCGTAAAGTTTGATCCACCTCTTCCTGATTGGAAAGTAAGCAAAAAAATCTAATTCATCTTTCAGAACAGACACGAGAAATCAGAGACATTTTAGCTTACGTGTCTGTCAGTAATAAGATTACTTTGCTAGAAATTTATAAAGTACCTACTATATTCTGTCAAACGACTTTTCCTCAAAGGTTGCCAAAAAAATATTATTCTTGATAGAGTCGTCTGTAATATTGTACATATTGTGCAACATACCAATCCCATATAGATGTGTGTCTCCATGTCTAATGTTATAATATATTCTGTTTTAGATTGCTGCAATTAAGCGTCTTGGTTACGGGAACCTGAACAAAGTGGTATTATGCTTTGAACGGACCTTCTGGGACCCTAGTGCCAATCTCTTTGGGCATGTTGGCACTACGACAGCTAGTAGAGGTTTGAATTATTTTAAATGTATTTATTGAAAGAGAAAGTAAATCCATAAATAAATATATTTTTTCTAGTCTGACAGAGCAAAAATAGCAAGTGCTAAGTTTCTTGCTATTCCTTCTTAGTACAAATCTGCCGTCTGAACTGGTGGTAGGAAAAAACTGATTCGAAAGAGCTTGAAGGCCATGAATAAAATAAAACTTGACTTTAATATTAATTTGTTTCGAGTTTCAAATATAGCGATAGTTGTAACGAAACCAATGAGTTTCAATGATCGTTTGCAAATTTTTAATCGCCACATTTATCATCACTACGCATGAGACTCAGCTCAACAGTTGAAATGTGTGGTTATCTAGTCCTCAAGAAAAGTAACTCATATGTTATTGATGGTAGAACGCATGCATTGAAAACCTGAACGTCGTAATCAGCCGAATTCACATTCTTATCAAGTACTGGGAAATTTGTGAGATTCTCATAGTATAATGACCGAGTGCTGTAAAATACTGTAAATTATGTTTATGCACTAGCGACAGTACCGAGGATTATCCACAAATTAACCGCATCATCGCTTTCAACTCCCTCAAGAAAATCATAGTAAATTATTTCCCCATGTAAATTCAAAAACTTTGATGGCTGATTTATACGCTTAACAATTTAATGCTTAAGTCTCTCAGAAGAGAGACTTTATAACTTCGTAAATAAAGTAATTCCAGAAAATATGAACAGACTAATTGGTATTGAAGGCACGCAATGTAGTTCTCACTTGAGATGCACTTGTGATTGATTTTATTCCTCTGTCCGACTGACGATACAAATATACTAGTTTTCATACTGCTCCTTGTCATGCGACTCGCGCGGTACTAATGTAGCGGGTGGCTGCCCTACGTGGCACCCTGCCTCAATCTCACGCACTATCTCGCTCAATTTCTATTTTGTATGAGTGAGACAGCGCTTAAGATTGGCATTTTTGTTACAAGAATAGAGGGGTGATACACGTGAGTCAATGAGCTAATGTGTTTTTTGCCTGTGTCTATATTAAACTGTCTAAACGGCATACCTAGATGTGTTACATGGAGCAGTGTAAAAACCACTCATCCTTCACATGTAGTTGGTCGGAGACCGCGAGGGTGCATTGCGCTCAATAAATCACAGTATCACAGCAACGAGCTCAGACGTTCTTTTCACGTTATGCTTTAGTTCACTTTACTTCTTTGTGTGCTCTGCTAACTTCATTAAGCCCCCCTTGTTCTGGGAATGCCGGAACAATGTATGCCTCGTGATTTTTTAATCGTGGCCAATTTAACGTTTTCGGTCTTGTTCGTGGTTAACGCTATCGCGCGAGCTATCGGCCGTTGTCGCTTCAAGAGTTATGTGAGAATGCGCTCAACTCTTGTATCAGGTACAATCAATGACTTTATTTCCATAACTAAATCTTGTATTCGTCTTCGTGTTTGAACATTTTTGTTTTTACATGACCATGAGAATTTTTATTTACTTTTTTCTGTCTTGAAGGTGGTAATTTAAACCTGCCTAAGTTTTTAATGAATTAATGCACTAAACTGGTGGTCAATTTTTTTTACAAAAAATTGACTTTGAAAAAAAATAAAATAAAATAAAACAAAAAATTTCATACTCTCACTATACTTATACTTATCAATTTATTGTTAAAATAACAAGTCTCAGTTATATATGTAGTCTAAACAAACAAGATCTGTTAAAATAACAAGTCTCAGTTATATTTGTAGTCTAAACAAACAAGATCGTACTAGTAACTGGCCGTAGTCGTACTGTGACCTAAAATGACTAGTCACGCCAACTTATAATATTGTGGAAGGAACTAGTAATTATTTCATAACTTAGAATGGCAGTACATTAAAATTTAATGTCAAAGCGATGTGGTTTGTGTGGCGGCTAATGCTATTTTAAATTGGAGCACAAAATTGGGGCAACTATTTAAAAATTTAACTTTTCACTGTACTTAATCGTGTACTTTCTTATGTAAGTGTTAACTGTTCAGAATTTATTAATACATGCATACAACTCAAAATATCTGCTGAGAGCGAGAGTGAAAATCTTTTCTGTTGTTATAGAGATCTAATAGTAGAATAGATTTTCTTTAATCATCCTCTACAATTTTTTTATTCAATTTCTCTCAAACCTTCGGGTTATTCAATGAAGCAGTCCATTTAAGACAGACATACAGATACAAACGTCATACTTATAACGCTCCTATTTTGGGTCCGGATGTTTGCGTGAAAGAGTAACAGACATTTTCTTACTTATACTCATGTATATTTTAAAAAAATCACTATTAAATAATCCTTACTTCTGTTCTATAGGAGAGCTGTTCCTCTTCTGGAACCTATACAGCGCTCCAGTACTGTTAGCATTGGTCGCCGGTGAAGCAGCGGCGGTGATGGAGAACGTCACAGATGACGTCATAGTGGGCAGATGCATCGCAGTGCTCAAGAGTATCTTCGGTCATGCAGCTGTACCACAACCAAAGGAATGTGTGGTGACAAGGTAAATACAAATATTTTTAAATTTTTGGAGTGGTAGAGCAATTATTATGAAATGGGCTAGTTCGACCGGGAAAGTAGGTACCACCCTCTCACAGAATATCGACCTGGAGCAGCAATGCGTTTCGTTCGGTGAGTGAGAAATCCGGAAACCCAAAACTTCTTCCCCTATCCCCTCTTTCCCCCTCCTTCATTTCCTCCAACCTCCTTGGTGGACAATTAGTAGCGCCCCTGATGTTACTGATGTCCATAGGCGGCGGTGACAGCTTTCCATCAGGTAGCCCGCTTGCTTGTTTGTAAACTTCCTTTAGGCTCTTTTGTGGGGTGTTGTGTCGGGACGCGTCAAAAGCATATGGGTTTGTTTTTTTTTATTGAGAGATTGAAATGGGTTTTTTTTTATTATTGAGAGATTAAAAATTGACGTAACGGCGATCGTTTGTCCACCGCGACTATCTCGCCGTCACGTCAACTTCATCTCGGCCAGAAATAATCTCGTTCTCGGTGACGATAAATCGGCGGACGGGATGACGGCGCTCCGGTGACGGTGGCGGTGGACAAACGGCCATAGCCCATAGGCTCTAAATATTAACTATAAATAATGTAGACATGCTTCTGACGAGTCACGACACAGCACGACACAGAAATGTGTTGCTTTAATCATTTGGAAATTTGAAATTACATGAATTAAAGTATGAAGTTGGAATATTACTGTACCTATTTACTTGGCAAACCGGATACGAATATGGAACAGCTATTTTGATCATGATTAATATTTTTACTTGTGAATGTACAATTATTACAACATTATAAATTAGTCGTCATGCTCCTTGACATGCGCGCTCAATATTTTTTCGGATTTTTGAGGCTTTGAATATTGAATAAAGGAAATATACTTGGACGTTGTGTGACCACTGACTCGTTATGCCCAAATTGCCCACCGCTCGATATTTTGTCGGATTTTTTGAGGCAGAAGTGTCAGTTACCTTGATAACTAGCCCCAGATGACCCGCATTTTATTCCATTTTAAAATTTTGTATTCCAAATTCGTTTCCTGGTATCTAAAGTGCATTTGTTTGTAGATGGCGTGCCGATCCCTTTGCCCGCGGTTCGTACAGTTTTGTGGCAGTGGGCTCGTCTGGTACGGACTACGATCTCCTTGCTGCGCCCGTGCCTGGTGCTTCTGGCGAGAATAGGCTGTTCTTTGCTGGTTTGTATATTTTAAGATCATAATTTATAATTTATAGTATGTTTGTTAACGTAAATGTATTATTAAAAATAGAATAGAATAGTATTTTTATATTTTTCTTTAAATGTTTCGACTTTGAATATCATATCAATCTCAGATCTCAGGGCGTTAGGTACTATGTCCAAAAGACAAAGAGGTGCTTCAACTAAGGTTTCTAACAAACCTTATTATAGCAGTAAAAATTTAAAGAAGTTAAGCACAACGTCACAATATTACTAATGGGAACATTGCTCCTCTCTTATGCTATTCCAAGTATTTCGGATAATTATTATTGCATAATATTTTTTTTATTAATTCGACAAGCAGGAATAGATAAAGTTTAAGTTGTTGGTATTTTCATATTATCATAATATTTTTATTCAGGTGAACACACAATGCGTAACTACCCAGCAACAGCGCACGGAGCGTTTCTCTCGGGTTTGCGCGAAGCTGGACGTCTAGCAGACCTTCTGCTACCACAACCGCCAATCACCAACGCCAGTGTAGCCGCTGCGACAGCCGCTGCTGCTGCAAACCAATCTTAAAAATGTATATAGCTCTACACTATCGGGAAGTTGAGCGAAATGAAGTGAAGTTAGAAACGATGTAAGAAGACTAAAAGAATAGTGACGACAAAGTATGACGAAGAGCGAAAAGTGTGTAGATGACTTTTCACTCAACTCCCAAGAGTGTAAAGCCTGCGTATAGTCTGTGTTATTAGCAACGGGCGTAATCTTCTTAGAAAAAAAAGACGCGCGAATTCCCGCCGATAAATTTCGCGCGTCTGAACGCGACCAACTCAGACATTTTTTTATCTAAGAAGAAATATGTGCATTACTTTGTGGAAACAAATGTGAATTTGCTATGTTAAGTTTCGGATTTGACGCTTCGATGCGCTTTGATTCTGCGCAAGTATGAATTGACCCTTATTTTAAGTTGTAAGTTTATGAAATAACTAGGTAAATAACTAGTTGTAAGTTTATGAAATAAGTAGACAAAAATGAAAATCTTCTTATTGGTACTTATGTACCAATAAGAAGATTTTCATTTTTGTCTTTATTGTAGTAAATATTTTTCGCCGTTTGAAATTATTTGAATGTAATGTGATTTTGATAAACGCTAAAGTTATGAAATTTGAGCTTAGGATAGGATATAATGACATTTTTAGTATTATTTCTTTTAATTTTGTGTGTATGACAATGTTTTTGCTGATTTTTAAAATAAAAAAATGAAATTTGGCCAATTTTTTTATTTAAACTTTAATGACTTGACGCTAAAAGCATATATACACGATTGCGATTTTAAAATAAATAACAATTTATTTAAGTACTAGCTGTGCCCGCGGCTTCGCCCGCGTAGAATTTTGCTTGTGACTATCATAGTATAGACGGATTTAACAGTCTCCCATTTCTACTGAGTGTTTCCCTGAGACGTCAGTGTTTTTTTTTTTTTTTTTTTTTTTTTTTTTTTTTTTTTTTTTTTTTTTTTTTTTTTTTTTTTTTTTTGAATGGACTAATCAGTTCGGGTGTACTGACACCCTTTACTGAGACACCGGACTGTTGCGGGAGCGTAGGGCTCTCACCGCCAAAAATTTACAGTGTCTGCCTAGGGGCGCCCCAGAGGGGGGCTCGAACCTCGGCCTATGGCGACACTGGGGGAAGGCGAACGGATCGGAGAGAAGCGGCCGGGCACGTGCCGGTACCGCGAAAACCGAGTCCCTACAGGAGGGTGGCGCGACGCGCGGCCCCGCCGGCGGGGCCGATATGACGGACGTGTGTGTCTGCTTTGTGTCGCGGATTCTAATTGTTTGTACGCCTCGATGGCGACTGTAATGGCGTCGTCCGGGTCGTTGAGGACGTGCCGCGGACGACGTTTGGACCTAATGGTGTCAGCCGGAGCGGGATAATCCCCTGCGGCTTTCACCAATGGATTGGGGTGATGGTCGAGAGAGTCGAAAAATCTGACTGAGCATTGCTTTAGGTGGTGCGAGATGGTCGGCACACCTAAGTCAATGTGGAGGTTTTTGTTCCGAATGAACCAAAGCCCACCGATGGCTTTGCGCAAAAACCTATTCTGGATGGTTTGCAGCCTGTGGATATGAGAGGGCGCGGCGTGGGCGAAAACTGGACTCGCGTAAGTCATTATCGGCCTAATGCACGTTGTGTAAATTCTCACCTTATTTCTAAGAGAGAGTTTACTACGCCCATTGAGCAGATAATATAGTCGGCCTAGCGCGAAAGCGGCGCGGTTGCGGACAATCTTAATATGATCGCGGAAGGTGAGTCCCCTATCGAGTGTGACGCCTAGGTAGCGGACTTTCCTTTCCCAAGGGATCGGTTGTCCGAACATTTCGACTCTGGAGGAGGGATTTGGAGTGCTACCTCTTGCGAAGAGGATAGCGGCGCTTTTTTGAGGATTGACTTCGATGCGCCATTTCCTAAACCAGTCGCCAAGAGTATTGGCGGCAGTTTGGAGTGAGTCTATAATTGGGGGAATACTACGGGCTGAACAGTAGATGGCAGTATCATCTGCGAAGAGAGCGGTATGGGTCGCTAGTGGACTGGGTCTGAATTCGGGGAAGTCGCTTGTGAAAAGCGTGTAAAGGAGAGGCGAGAGCACGGACCCTTGTGGTACTCCGGCTCTAATGGTGTGAGGGGGGGATAGTGCCCCATCCACCCTATAGCGGAAAGAGCGGTTCGACAAGTAGTCTTGAATGATGAGCACAAGACGATTTGGCGTATTGAGTTTGTAGAGCTTATAAATAAGCCCGTTGTGCCAAACTTTGTCGAACGCCTTTGCCACGTCAAAGAAGAGAGCGCCCGTTTTATGCGGGCGGGATCTGTTCGCTCTCCGGTCCAACACGTGTTCGACTATGCGATGCACTTGTTGGACACAAGAGTGTTTGGCTCTAAAACCAAACTGCGCGTTAGGCAAGAGATTGTTGGCAAGGGAAAAATCTTTGAGACGTGCGAGAACTATGCGCTCATAGATTTTTCCTATTGAACTAATAAGACTGATAGGGCGATAGCTCGAGGGCTGATCCTTGGGCTTGCCGGGTTTTTGAATGCCGATGACGGTGGCTTCCTTCCAAGTTTGGGGGAAAATGCTATTTTTGAGGGCTGCGTTAAAGATAGCAGTCAGGAGTAGTATAAGATGGGCGGGAAAGAGCTTGATGACTCTGTTAGAAATCCCGTCAGGCCCCGGGGCCTTCCTATTATGTAGGTCTTTGATAAGGGACTCTACCTCATCAGGGGTTACCGGCTCTAACGGGGGGTCGGCATCTGTAAGTGGGCTCGCGAGTCTATTTGCTACCACAGTATCGACCTCGAGTAGGTGATCTGGATCAACGGGGAGTGTGCTAGGTGCACATTGTGCCTCAAGACTGGATGCTAAGCATTCAGCTTTTTCCTCGTCCTCGAAGGCGAGGGGGAGGGAGGGATCTGACTGTACTAACGGAGGGGTGGCAGCCACTGTATCTGCCTTAAGGGCTCTGGCAAGTTTCCAGAAGGCTTGGTGAGATGGGACCAAATTGGAGAGAGTCTCGTCCCACTGGTCGTTTCTAAGCTGTCTGATACGACGCTTAACCGCTGATTGAGCAGCGCGCATGCGGACGCGGTTAGGCTCAGTGGGAGCGGAGAAGTAGGCCCTTTGGGCTCGGTTTTTCTCTGTTAACAGAGCGCGCGCATCCGGCGGAAGTGTCCAGCGACGATGAGCGTTCACTGGGACACGCCGCGAGCAGTCGCTAACGACTTTCTGCACGTGCGCTGTTAACGAGTCAATAGCACCTACTGCATCGGGAATTGAGACAATTTCGTCTGGAATTGGATCTAACAAGGGGGACGAAATGGATTTGAGGCTTTCGCCTAACCTGACCCAGTCGGTCTTGATCATAGTGGGATCTGTGGCTGCCACATTGGGAATACTCACTCTGGGAGAGAGAGAAATGATGACAGGCCTATGGTCTGAGGTGAGTTCGGAGTGCACTTCTATTGAACTCAATCTAAGATTGATGTTCTTTAGGAGGGCTACGTCTAGGACGTCCGGACGATGATCAACATTGTCCGGGTAATGAGTAGGGGACATGGGTGCTACAATGTCGAAATTGAGACTCTCTGAGAGTCGCTCGAGCTGTCTACCACGTTGGTTTGTGGTTAGGCTACACCAGGCAGGGTGCTTGGCGTTTAGATCACCCGCTATGATAACAGACGGGCCAAGATCTAGAAGGTTTTGTATGTCACTATCGAGTAGTGATCTGGGGTTTGAGGAGTTGGAGTTAGTGGGAGCTAGATAAGCTGACACTAAAAATATGGATTGGTGACCTGTCATTCCTAATCTACAGACAGAGGCCTCAATGTGCACGAGGTTGGGTGTATCCACAGGCGTGCAGTGTAATGTCGCTTTGTAGTAGATGAGAGTGCCACCGAGGGCAGAGACTGTGCGATCATTACGTATGATTTTATAATTCGCGATTTTGGGATCGCGAATTGATGGTTTAAGGAACGTCTCCTGGATGAGGAGGACGTCCAACTGATGGGTGTAGAGGAAGTCGGCTACCTCAGACCTCTGGGTGCGAAGCCCATTTGCGTTGAAGTAGCCGATTTTTAGGGAGGTCGGTTTGACTCTACTCGTATGGTGTAAGTCCATAATTATTTATTGAAATTTTTAAGGGCAACGAACACGTCTGTGAATTGACAGACGGCCATAAGGAGAGCGTTGGGACTATTCGCGTGTTCATTGACCAACGCGGCCATGGCAAGAACCCTATCTATGTCTAGGACGGCTGCGAGCTTGTAGAGCCCTTCGGTCCCGTTGGAAGGTGGCAGCGATGCCTTTACTGGGGGGGGTGGAGGTGTTGCGACTTCCACCGCCGCGGGTGCAGGCGTGCCTGAGGGGCTGGCCTGTGGGGGTGGGACCTTGTTGGTCTTGTAGCGCCACGAGGGCGACAGATTGAGTGGTGGCACCGGTGCCTTAGCTGTTGCCGGGGCGGCCTCGGCAGTTTGGGACTGAGGAGGAGCGAGGACTCTGGATGAGGAGGGAGTAGGCCTCCGGCTCTTTCCTTTGGGCGCTTTTGAGCACCCTCTGTAATTAGCCGGGTGCCCCACCTCCCCGCAATTTACGCAGCTCGGAGGTTCCAAGCATAGCGCGCGGTCTTTGGGGCGTGGACACTCCGGTGTTGAGTGGGCCCCGAGGCATTTGACACACCTGGGTGTGTTGTGGCAATTTCGGGCGGAGTGCCCGTACAATTGGCATCTGTGGCATTGACCCACAGTGCTTTTATGGTGAGGGGTCTCGACGACGACCCCGGACAGTCCGCAGACTTTGTTGATATTAAAGATGGCTTTCGCCTCTTTAAGGTTAGTCCTGTCCAAAATGACAAGGACCATGTTGAAGGGGGCGGAAGGCCCACGGTGCATGCGGTGCACTTCGAGGATGGGCAGTTTTTGGGCGCGAAGGTCCTCGAGTACGTCATTGCACTCGAGTTCTTTCGGGATTCCGCGGATGACTGCGCGGAGGCGCCGGTCCTCCTCTAGACTCCACGTGTGGAATGTGATCGACATGGCGTCGAGAAGGCGGGTGAGGTTTCGGTAGTCCGTGATGGACTCCGTTTTTAATCGGATACCCTCAGTTCGGGTCTCTGCAATAAAGAAGATGCCGTTGGCATCACAGCGGGCCTTGATGGCCATCCACTTATGGCGGTTTGTGATGACTACCGCAGGTGGTCGCTGGGAACGTCTGGGAGGGGTGGGAAGTGAAGCTTCCTCGGCACCCTGTTCAGCCGCGGGTGGTGAAGCGGGCGAGTCTGAGAGAGGGGCGGCCGGAATGGATTCGGCGGCTAATTTGGCGGCCTTGTTGGCAACGCCCTTGTTGCGCCTTGTGCGCTTGCGGCCTGAGGCCACAATGAAATCGTCCGAGTCGGACGTGGGGGCGGAACTGGAATCTGAAGATTCCGGGATGATCTCCATCTCGTCATCGGAGATCGAGGAGGAGGGTGCGGTGGTGAAGGGCGCGGCGGCGGAAGTCGCTACGGCGGGGTGCACGGTGGCGGGGGGCGCGGCAACGGGGGACGCGACGGCGGGCGCAACGGTGGCGGAGGGCGCGGCGATGGAAGTCGCGGCGGCGGAGGGCTTGGTGGCCGAGGGTTTGGTGGCCTGAGGGGCCGGGCGGGCTGCGGCTTGAGGGGCCGAGGGCTTGGTGGCCTGAGGGGCCGGGGCGGTGGAGGCCTGAGGGGCCGGGGGGAGAGGAGCTTTCCTCTTTATTTGCTCAATGCGAGACAGCAATTGGGGGTTTTGCTCTAGTATTAGAGCGACTAGGTCGTTGATTATGGCATCGCGCGGGTCGGTCGCCATGGCGACCGGCCTAATAAGGGAACCTACAATGCTACAACGAGATGATCGCAGTTCGTCGCGTCACGTTCCGCAAGGAAGAGCTGCGAAGAAACCTTGCGGCAGTCGTGCCTAATTTGGGAGCGCTCGGGGGGAGAACCCGAGGTGTGTAGTCCTAGTCCCCCGCGCCGGGTGAGGCGAGGGGGGTGCTTCTATGGTGTGCCCTAAGCTTGTATGCCTCTGACCAATCTTAATGTGTCAGAGGGTCCCTAACTGCTTAGGGTTCGGAGGGTAGCTTCGAGCCGGAGCCCTAGGCGCCCAAGCCGTTCCCTAAGGATAGGAAGGAGGAAGGGGTGGGCGGGAGGGGGCGATAGCTAGTGTCGGTCAGGGGAGCCCCCTAGGCCGGTGGTTCTAGCCCCGTCCGGGTAACTGCTTCACCCTGAAGGGGATCGGCGAGTGCCCGGGTCGCACTCCTGGCTGTGCAAAGTTGGCACCGTGAGGTATCACACAGCCAGACCACGAAACTGTGGTTTTAATCGGCAAAAACGCGCGAAAAACCGAGAAACTCTAAAAATCACGATAATGCCTCCTTGTCTTAAAAAAGGCAAGGAGACACGTGTGTCGGAGCGGCGGTAGCGTAGCGCGGCGGCGGGGGGCGTGCGTAGCACGCGGGAGCAGCGTAGCGCGGAGGCACCGGGCACCGGACGTGTGACTCGGACGGCGTCGCGAGCACGAATGAGACGTCAGTGTTCTTCATTGCTCATTGTTTATTTGCTCGCCGCTGTTAATCTTGGCTACTGTGTACATATCCTTTTGTTTTATTTGATTTGATCGTAATCAAAATACCTAATTTAAAATCAAATACCTAATCTGAAATATAAAAATTGTAATCATAACTTTTTTTGAATTTTTGAGAAACTAAATTTTTAAATGGTCAGCTCAGGTCAACTAAAATGAAATGTTATTTGTACGTAGAAGAAGTAAGATATTCTGCTCCAAGCCGAGCTCTATCTTCCTGAGAAAACACCATTTAAATCCGTTCAGTATCTTAGAAGATGTGCGCGTTCAAACAGACAGACAGACAGATAAAAAAATCCTAAAAATATTTTCGCTTTTATTACCTTTCTCTTACTGTTCCCTCTCCATTTTTGCCAAATACATATGTTCAAAGTACAGACATATCGGGATCTACTGTTTTATTATATGTATAGATATAATATTTCTAAAATTATTTATAAAAAAAGACGTACAATATTTTGTAAATTTTCACCTCATTTAAATGCCCAACAAAAGTGACAATGACGAAATAGTAAATAAATGACATTCATTTTATAAGTAAGGGGAGTATTATACGCTACAAAAAGGTATTTTATAACAAAAGTCAATGACAGAAGTCGTGAACCTTAATTATTAAAAAAAAAAACAATAAGGAAGTCCCAATATTATAATAATTCGGTTTTATTCAAAAGGGTTTAAAACAAAAAGCAAAAATGACAAAACTAACAAATGTGTTATAAAAAATCTTTGAATCAGTCTCACTCAATCGTAACCCGATCTAATTTTTGTCCACAAATCGGGAGTTATTGATTGTATAATGGTCCAACACCTGCTTTTGACTGCACCTGTGGATGTAATATTAGATAGGTACCCAGTTTTTTTTTTTGTTTCCTTACGAATAGAAGACGATGACGATAAAATTATGACTTTATAACTAGGGCTAGTTAGTAAAAATACTTTATGAAAATAAAATTAACGACAGTCATTATTAGCCAGATGCGGAAACTCATTTTAATTTTACCAAAACCAAAAAATATATATATAAACAAAGCAATCAAAGAAAACAACGATATGCAATAGACGGCCTTATCGCAGAGCAATATCTTCTAGGCAACCTGAGAGATGAAAAGACACTAAAGTACCTAATAAAAGTAGGTAGGTGGCGCAGTAGTCTCAAGCTATCTTATTTAATTTGATAATAACAGCGACATATTAAAAGTTTTGCTTGTTGCAACTCACTGTAAATCTCATACATTTTCATGAAAGGTTTTATATTAGGAAGAGGATAATAATTTATTTAATAGTATAACCCTTATTTACATTAGAAAGTTTACTACATTAATTTCAAAACCAGAGATCATAATAAAATATATTCAACTGTCCTGTTATTCAATCCTTGTATTCAATCTAAATGGAAGTTTTGAATACCGAAAAAGACTTTAAATTTGATCAACAGTTCGACAAAACAAACCACAATTTATTAAAAACAGGAGCAAGTTTAAAATTACATCAAAACACATAACGATATTATTTATTTATAGTTTCTTTTTAATTTAGTTTGTTTGCTCGCTAGGCGGGGCTGTGACGGATTTATGGAGCATTATAATTGCGTTTTTAATTATTTTTCAACAACTACGCTGTAGGCAAATTGAATAAGGCTCACGTGAACGATCTTATCTGTTTTATATTTAAAAATAACTATTGTAAAGTGTATTATTGTTTTACGAAAACTACTAATTTACGACGCCATTATAATTTTTATCTACATCACCATGAAATATATTTAAACGATGTAAATTTTTTATAATTACGAATCTTAACATTTTTTTCAATTAAAATCTAAGTTATACGAAATATTAACTAGGAATATTATCTTTAAAACAATGCATACAAATAATGTAGATAAAATGTAAAAGTGTACTATGAAAATACAAAGAAAACATGTACTCAATATTACGATGTCTTAATTCCAAATTAATTGCGTTAGGATGTACCAATAAATCTACGGTCGTTATTAAAAGACTCTAGTTTGCTTAGACTATTGTTAGGTTAATATTAAACGCACTATTCGTTATTATTGAAAAACAAATATAACTCTTAAAACTTGGTATTAAGAATCGTATTAGATTGTACGTAGTTTTGTTATGAGGCATTGTTAAAAGCTCCGATCAGATTTTACTAGTCCCCGCCCATTGATTAACACGGTAGATAAAACTTAGTTTAATGAAGTATTTTTATACTTAACATTTTTTCACATTGTTACCTGACCGTGGGTCGAAATGTCTGTGGAGTAGATGTTAGTATAATATTGATTATAGGCATTTTTATGTTAAAGTGGTTCCATTCGCACAACCTGCGAAAATCTTTCTTACGTTTTTAAGAAATTATTGGCGATCTTTCATTGCTTGATCGGAATTTTATTCCGAGTATAAACAAAATATATTAATATAAAAATCTATTAGGAATTATCATATGAATCGTTATTAATTAGTTCTTTTATTTGTGACTAATTGTGAATGTTTTGTTTTCCAATAAACATGCACTTGCACCGTTGCACCTGGTCTATTTGCCTCTAATTAAATTATAGATGACTTTTTCGAATCATCTGGATATGAAGTCAATATACTTAAGAACATAATATTTTAAGAATGTTGGCCTGCCAAGAAACAGAAAATGTATAAGTACCTAATAATAATTAGGGCACAAGACTGAAGAAAGAAAAGAAAATTAAAGAAATAATAATTATCATCCTCTCCCATTATTCCGCTGTCCAAACGTAACAATTAACCATGTTGCCTTTAGAAAAATGTCTGCGTGGCACTCCGACAAACGAGGAATTAATATACGGATCCCCTTTCATTTATTTCAACTTCTCACTTCCCACTTTGTCCGAAGCTGTTATATGTCCATCGACCAACTACTACCTTATACTGTTGTACATACGAACTGTGTTGCACCTTTTTGATTTGAATTGATTGTAAAATATAGAGGTAATCTAGTTTGTATTTTATGTCGCTTAGTATATCATATATCAACCCATAATCATCCCACTGCTGGGATACGGGTCTCCCTTCCATCGAAGGTGATTAGAGCGTACTCTGCCACGCTGCTCCAATGCGGATTTTTAGGGTTCCGTACCCACACAGGGTAGAAACAAGACCCTATTACTAAGACTCCACGGTCCGTCTGTCTGTCTGTCTGTCGTCTGTCTGTCAAAAGTCTGTATCTCATGAACCGTGGTAGCTAGACAGTTGAAATTTTCGCAGGTGATGTATATCTATAGCCGGTATAACAACAAACCCTAAAAATAAAATAAAATAAATATTTAATTCCCATACAACAAACGTCATATATTTTGTAAAAAAAAAATGGACCAAAAAATTGACCGGCAAGATCCACATTATTATTCTTTGAGCTTTTCTTTACTTAAATCCGTTGGCGAAATTCGGTACTCACATTATGCATACTCACTTACCTCCAGCGCCCGGTCTACAAAGGAAAGTCGCGTACGCAATTTTTTTATAATTAAATTTCATTCAGTTCAGTCAGTCAGTCTCTCTCACTCAATCAGACAGAGACAGAGTCCATCCACCAGTCAGTCTGACTTTCGTCACCAAACAGAGTAGACGGTTAGAGTGGATGCGTTATGTTGGTCATTATAATTTTGCCGAACGTAAACAAAATAACGAATGTCTAAACATTGCTTGTGTTGTGTTATGTTTATGTGTGCAGTAGTGCAGTGAGTGAGTGACACAACAGTTTGTGGTAGTGAGTGTGGGTTGACTTATAAGTCGAGAGGAAGACACGAGCAGTACGAGCGCCAACTCGTGTTTTATTTTTGTGAGTAACTTTGACCATTTTGTAAATGTCGATTTTGATTACCTACCTATTTTTGCAAACTTGTGTTGCGAAGTACTCAATGTATAACTAATTTGCTTATGCTAATTTGTCAGTCCTAAGCATCGGCGTAAAGGAATCGATGGTCCTAAGCCAGGAATTAAGTGTGATAGGATAGGAAGTTCGTGAGTTTTTATTAAACAAACCACAAATCTGCTATGTTACAGTTACCACAAGTTGCTCCATCGAACGAATAAGCTACTTTACCATGCAAAAACTTACCTGGTCCGATGGCGGGGGCGCTAGGATCGAAGCTATTGAAGGTAAGTAATTTTTTATCAAGGTACTCAGGGCGTATTCATTAGTTCTAGTTTTGTCCACCGGCACAGATAACTTTGTGGCACTGTACGCAAAAAGGACTCCTGTATTTGTGGTTGGTCTATGATAATTTTACTGTTTAATCTGTTTATGCATATTTTTTTATTGTTTACTCAATTTTGCTGTGCTAATGAGTTATTATTTTCTGGTACTCGGCTACCGTGAATATGTCAGTGTAAAGGCGGTGGCGAACATTCCCTTTGTTCTTTCACAGC
The DNA here is from genome assembly GCA_905163395.2 of Endotricha flammealis. Classification (NCBI taxonomy): domain Eukaryota; kingdom Metazoa; phylum Arthropoda; class Insecta; order Lepidoptera; family Pyralidae; genus Endotricha; species Endotricha flammealis. The sequence goes on along the minus strand of LR990863.1, from coordinate 6,380,806 downwards.
TTCATGGGAAATTGTACAAGTGATGTGTTTTGACCGGTAACTGCTAAATATTTATTCATTAGAAGGGATTATAAAATTGGTAACGAGGTTTGCCAGCAAACTAATTAAAAAGTGACTTAATGGTACGCATTTAAAATGTTATTACAACAAGATATTAATTTACATACATTTTATCTTACCGCCATTCAATTGTTGGGAAAGACGAAAGTCGCACTTATGCCACAGTTTATTAAATTTAAATAGTACCTACCAGCGTATTATGCGTAGGTATCAAACTAATAATTTGTAATTAGTTTTATAATTTATACATATAAAACAATACAGTGATAGGGTGGGTGACTGACATAGGTAACGCACAGACTAAACCCTTGGACCTATAGACTTGAAATTTGGAGAGAATGTTCCTTGAGTATTCTAGGGGAGCACTAAGAAAGGATTTTTTGAAATTCCACCCCTTAAGAGGCGAAATGGGTTGCCAAAGTTTGTATGGAGAAACAAAAACGCGTGGCCCAATCAAGAAAACTTGATGTAAATACTCTACAAAGCAAACAAACAAAACACCTGTTTCAAGATTTTCTGATAATTATTTGCTAAGAGGGAAAATTGGGGGTAGAAAGTTCTTAAATCTGTAAATCGTAACCGTGACTTACGGACAACGCCCAGCCTAAACTACTCGACTAACCGTACCGTACCGTACCGGACCGTGCCGGATCGTATCGAACCGGACCGGATTTTGTTTCTAAAGAAAAAAAAAGAAGAAAAATATGCTAATTGTTATTTTAAATATTATTTTACTTGCTTCTTAATAACAGAATCAACTACTTACTACGTAGGGTTTAAGGTCGGTTTCACAGTTTTCTGATAGGTCAGTTAAGCTAACTAGATCCTAGAAATTATTATTGTCGTCAGAATCCAATAATTACTTCTATTAAAAGATTTTAGACATCGAATCTTTTTTTTTGTTTAGAATTCATGCGTTATTTATGCAGTTCATGCAATGGCTTACTACGCCATCTGTTGACAACTCGTGTAACAAAACACAAAACGACGCGACAAATCAATTATTGCGTGTATCTTTTCTAGTTAAGGTAATGTTACGATAGATAGCGCTGTAATTAAATTATTATTTTAGATGATACTCATTCAAAATCAGCTCTTGTATAAAATAGTTTTTTTTTCTGTTTGTAGCACATTAATATTATTATTATATACATACGCTATTTATAAATTACAATCTAGCCTAAACACAAACATTGAATTGGCCTAGTTTTATAAAGTTGTAAATAAATAGTATAAAATAGGTAAAACAATAGATATTATTTAAAAAAGTGTTGCACTTATTTCGTAATATTTATGCAAGTGATTTAAAATTTTAATCATCATAAATTTGTAGCGCCATCTACAGTTTTAGTTATGTACTTCTAAACACTTATCAGAATGCGCACGCGTTGTACAAGTGCGCCATCTAGTGACTGTTTGCTAAAAGTTTATAAACGGTTTTTTAGCGTTTTTCTTGACCATAAAATAATTATAACTTCTTTCATTAGAGGGCGTTGTTAAAGGTTTCATAAAACGACGAATTTTATTACAAGATTTGCGTGTTTGACTTGCATTCATTTCTATAGCTTTAATTTTCTGAATAATGAGGGACGTAAAATTTCTCAAAACTATATTTACTATAGCTAGGTAATTTATTATAGTGCATAATCAAAACGACAGCAAATTAAAAAAAAAACTTTAATAAATTTACACATAATAAATACTTAGGTACTTGACCTAAGTATTTATTATGTGTAAATGTCTAAATAGATACCTACTGAGACGTAAATAGTTTTGTTCGTGCATATACATTCTGATTTTCTATTGTCATTTGTTTTTTATATACCTACCTACGCTAAGTCAATAAATTCTTGTCTTCGGTTCATTAGTTCACTATGATCACGATAATTATAAATAATATTGTATTTAATAGTTCAGTTCAAAGGAAAGGTCTTCATAGGTTCAAAGTTCAGTTTATTCATTTTATTTAGTTCATTCTAGCCATTCCTAGTTCATACAAAGTCCTAGATCATATACTAGTTTCAATTAGAAATTATTAATTTTATTGTTAAGATGTTAAGTAGGTACTCGGAGGAGACACTTTCTAATAAAATTTATTATACCTATACCTGTTTTCACCAACGACCCCTAGCGTAGGTTTAACCCTAACTGGAACTATTTTGTATGAGTTTAGGGAACATCTACGCTAGGGGTCGTTGTTGAAAACGGGCATTAGTGTATACTACTAGTGAAACCCGCGCAACTTCGTTTGCGTATATATATCTATGCACAGCAGCGCAGACTTCAGAACAGACTTGATCAAATCCTACGGGAATCGCGTACTTTTCGGAATAAAAAGTACCCTATGTTTTAATCCAAGGTATCAGCTACCTAAATAGCAAATATCATAAATATTGACCCAGCCTTTTCAGCGTGAAGAAGTACCTAACAAACAACACATAACTTTCGCCTTTATAATATTAGTAGGATTAGCGCCTTCTGTAAACTATGGACTACGGCTAAATTAATTTCGGTACGAGATAGCATTATTACACCGTTTCATGATCAGCTAGGTCAAATGTCAAGGCAAAGGGGAAATGTGAACTTGCACCTGTCAAATAAACAATAGAAGATAGCTCATTATAAGAAGCAAAAAGCGCTAAGACCATTTCCTATAAATATAATTTTCTCAGACATAACGAACCATTTCCGTACAGCGGCTTAACCAAAGTTCATGCCTCTGAAAATTATTAATTTGTATATAGTGACTGCAATCATGTCGCTGGCATCAATAGTTTTTATAGTAATTGTCCTAATATCAACTGTGAAATTGGAATCGCAAAAAAAACTCCCATTGGCTGCGTCAAGCGTGCAAAATTTCAAGGAATTCGTAACAAACATGATAAAAGAACAGAGTTCGAAGATTCAGATACTGTTAAATAAAATTCAGACGAACGCTAAATCTGTTTTGGCGAAGATAGATAACATGAAACAACTTTCGAAAACCAATAAGGAAAAGAAGTATGATTCGTTGAAAAGAGACGCAATGTTGGAAAGACAAGTTGAATCACCGATTGAACAGAACGTAGAATCTGACTCGAAAGACAGTATTGAAAGTAGAAGTTTTAACAACTATGCAACAACAGGCTATGGTGCAAGTGGAAATTCTAATTATGGAGGACTACAGACTTATCATCATCATTCCATCGGTTTTGACCCTATAAATATAGTAGTTTCTGTATCACTGCTATCGTTTTTGTTGCAAGCTATACAAGGACTATTGAGTAGAACGAGGCTTCCAACACCAGTTGTTGAGGCAAGAAGTTTAAACCCAGTAAAAAATTGGTTGAAGAAATTTGAAGATAATAAAATCGAGGATGTAGATTATTCAAAAAGCAAGTATCCTAAGAAATATTATCTATGAAAATTCGTTTTTGAACTTATCTGAAAAAACGCTATAATATGTAATCTTTGAAGGATTTTGTGATGCGGTCTCTACACTCTCGCGAATTTAAGCGTAAAGTGAGTGTGGTCTTCGTTCTACTCAATTTTCCTTTGTAACTTCGTGCTTAACTTCACTTGACTCCGGTCAACTAGAGAGTGTAGAGCACAATAGCTTTATTTTTTTCCTGTCATGAATTAAATTCAAGTTAACGTTCACTAAACGTCGCTATATGTTATTTATTTATTATTGTTCATCTACTGTTATTTAGTTTAAGTGTATGTGTGTACTGTCTATGCATAATCTAATCTAATAACTCATTAATGAATAAAATTATTGTGTAACGAAAATACATTCAAATAATTATGATTACTTCAATTCAGACTTATTCTAATTATTTGCAGCTTGACATAATTTCCATTTCGTTCAGTATTTTACGACTCATAAAGTAAAATTAAATATAAGTGAATTGCTCCAGTTCGTGAGTACTGCTATACAGTAGGCATTAATAAGCTTCTAGACGATTTTGTGAGTTTAACGAAATATAGTTATAACTTAACTGTAAATAATTGACCTATTTTTCTTTGTCACCTAACCATTCGAGATAAGGTTGTATAAATAAAAATAAAAAGTTTGTGTGTCGCATTATGTATTTAATTCCATTTTGGAATCGGCTTCTTTCTATTAAAAATAAACTTTTGACATTTCAATTTTACTTCCATCCATGTAAAATTAATCATTTAAGTAAGATGAAAGTTAATGACACTATTATATTATTATGACTGTCACTGGCATAAGAAAGAGAAAAGAGATAGCATGAGGCATAATGTGAAATTTAAATTAATGTGCTTTTCAGAAATTTACTGTAGATCTTTAAATAAAAGTGTCATCTTGACCTTGACTTGATAATTATTGTGGCTACGCTAATTATTACAATAATATTGTTAATACCTATATTCTGTATATAGGTATTAACAATATTATTGTAATAATTAGCGTAGCCACAATAATTAGTCAAAAAGTCTAATAATTAGAATATTAAGTACTCTCTTTCTTCTTTTTCTCTTCTCTAGTGGAAAGTAGTGACGCACAGTCAGGAGCACGTTGAGCTACACTTGCAGAACAATTTTGGCTCATATGACATAGAACTTCAGAATGGTACGAAGTCCGATATTTACAGACCTTTACAAGTCGATCTGCTCTTGACTGTACGTACACAATGAACACTAAGCCTTCTTAAATTTGAGGCCTAATAGTACTATTTATTATTCTGTGCTAATAGGTAACTCGTCGGTTCGTTAGCATCGTTTGCAAGTTTGCATATACAAAAAAAAACAGTAGTGGATAGAGTTTCCAACTTGTGATGCTAGAGTCTGGCCAGTGAATCGTGACACCAGCAATGTAAAGCAAAGTTGATAATGGTAACATTAAAAATCCATAAATGTCGCAGTAATGTAAAGCAAACTAAGTTCATAATACGTTTTTTGATCACTGCGGAAGCCATATTAAATGATTTATGTTATTTACCCTAGAGTTCTTTTTCTATACATCATTTTAGAAAAAAATACAAGCATCAAAAGTGGTTTCAACATGTATGCAGACGGTTGCCAAGTTAAGATTTTTCATTAGTCATTTGGAAAAAAGGGTTGCCATCTCAAGATTTTTTGAACTTGCCGCTGTTTTCGAGTGTCACGATTCGATTGCCAGACTCTAGTGAGTTCCAATCAGCACAGATGGTTAATCGATTTAGTTCATCGGAATGGAAACACCGGATTTCTCGTCACAATACACTGCATGAAATAATATTGAGCAAACTCTATATAAGGTTATCCCAAACTGAAAAACAACACGATACATACTTTGAGGTAAATGAACTAAAGTCAAAAGAGATATAGAGATGAGTATAAGATGAAATTTGAATAGTTAACACGACTTAGTATTTAATTATTATTATTGTTAGTGCCAGATTACTTGCACAATAAAATTCCTAATACATATTATTTGTTATTTTGACTAAATGTAACAGAAGAGTCAAAGAGTCAGATCGATTCACCATTAGAAAATAAATGGAAAAAAGAATTATTTTTCATTCGTTTGAATTTTGCTGTCGCGTAAAAATAAGTAATAAGCACGATGATATCACAAGTTAAATATTATGGAGTAGTGACCTGGGGCTGTGGTCAGTGACTGTATGATGGTATGCCTTGACTGGCACTACAAAAGGAGCCAATTGGCACAATTAAAACGTGCTCCAGTGGTCTAGCAATCAACGTCTTTCAGAAAAGCAAACAAAGACGTTGGAACGCCAGTTGTTCCGCGTAATTACCGTATCGTGAAATTTATTGTTTGTGCACAACTGATTTATTTTAGATTTATCTATTTACTTACATCTATATAATAAAATGGTTTTATACGAGTCTCATGCCTGTTCACCAACAATTCCTAAAATTTAAAAGACTCCTAACAGCTTTTTCTTTTTCCAAATCCTTGTTTTTGGTACGTGTATGATATTTATGTAGTTTTTTTTTATATCTTTGCTTGCATTTGTTGTATTATTAAAAGATCTACTTCTCGGGGTGATGTAAACTGTAGGAAACAGTCTCTTAGACCACATGTAGAACGTTTAGATAATACTAATTTAGTATCAATTTACAAGCGCTATCTTGCTGATACAAAATATAAAACAAGCGAGATAGTGCTGTGTGTTTGGGACTAGATTTTATTTGAGCGGAATTATTTTTAAGATATGCCCAACAATCATCATACTAATATTATAAATGAGGAAGTGAGTTTGTTTGTTATTCCTTCACGGCTTGACTAAGCTCATTATGAAAATTTGTTTACATATTGTCAGGGGTACAGAGCCCAACACAGGCTAATTTTTCGAAATCGAAATCGAATCGAAGCCTCGGGTAACAGGCTAGTTTTTATATAATTTGTAAATAATATCTAGGTAAGGCTAAGCTTATGCAAACAGATCTAAGTTGAGAACATATTGAAAGATTCCCACGATATCTCATACCGGCGGCGCTGAGTGGATATCGTTTACATGGTAAGTAATGTTTGACCATCTTTGAATCGAACGTTTTAGCCGGGTTTTGCTAAAATATCACGTAACTGATTTGTGATATCTCCATTATAGCTAGCCTGAATAGATATAGCAGCTGTCTTTACAATGGATAATAATAATAATAATTCTTTATTTCAGGCAAACACAGTGTTTACAAATGTTGTTAAAAATAAACAAAAAAAAAATATGGGGACAATTCATACAGATTGAGCTAGCCCCAAAGTAAGTTCGAAACTTGTGTTATGGGATACTAACTCAACGATATTATATTTTTATAACAAATACATATATAGATAAACATCCAAGACCCGAGGCCAATCAGAAAAAGTTTGTTTTTCATCATGACCCGACTGGGGATCGAACCCAGGATCTCCTGGGTGGCGGTCTGGCGTGGCAACCATTACGCCACGGAGGTCGTCGCGTATCACGTTGCTGGGTGTTCGGTAGCCGACTCTCAATTAAATAGGTTCTTTCTACGTTTGTCGTCATTTCCGTAGAAGCAAGAAATTCTTTATACTTGTGTGATTTCGTGCCAATGTACGAACTATCGGTAGTTCGTACAAACCAGCGAACAAAAGTGTGACTGTAGGTACTAGTCTTAATTGGTATGAACAGCCAACAATAGTTATATTGTAAATCCATCTTGTTTGCTACTTTATAAAAGAACTTGGGTGTTCAATAAGAAATGTCTTGTAGATAAAATCCTACGGCCATACAAACAGCGGAGCTTCTCATCTGTGAATAGTTTATGCAGGATTTGAAATCCGCGCGGCGTGATGCATTAACCTACGTCATAGGGCTTAGTGCGAGCAACGATAATGTAACCACGCTCTTAGAAAATACAGGATATTGGCCCGGTTTTTCACGAAAAGTTTTCGTTTCATGTGCTTACATGAATCGTTTGTGTTTCTTTTCTAGTCAAATTCAAGTGATCCATTAAACACTATTATTTGAGCTTTAGTATACCATTAACTCATAGTAACTTGTTTTAGGCCTTGATTTTTAAAAATTCAACAATTTGAAAATAAGGACAAGGATGTTCTAAGAGCTTCAATATAATTTTAAAAATATTATTTAGATAAAGTATAACGGTAGGGACTTTTCGAGATACCTATATTAAATCTAACGATATTCAAAGGATGTCTTATTTTGTTATTCTTTATGTTTGTTGAAAATAAAAATGAAATTGTCCTCATTTTTTCCCCTTCTTGGTTACCGCTTTGCTCGGCTCGGCCTTGTCTGCTATCCGACGGGGGATAATACTGGGATTTTTACTGAAACCTCTCTAAGCCAGCACTAAAATGCTCAAAATTTAAATTAAAATTTAAAAAGATGTGATTCCCCCAAAAGTTGTTTCTGTCTTACATTATTTTCCACTTACAGTACTAAAATATTTTTTGTGGCTTTTTAAAATATTAGTTCTGGTGGATATTTCACCGCTTACTGATTCACCATATCTATGAAATATAAATTGATAATTATAATTTTGTGTGATTTTGACAGTTAAGATTTTTTTAAATACAACTAAGGTGGAAAACAAGCATACGGCCCGCCTAATGGTAAGCACCTATGGACAGTCACCGTAGCATATGGAGTTAGGACGCTTGCAATACCGGCTTTGGAAAAAGTAGGTAATCGTAAATAGGTACTTATCTAATTACCTATAATAAAATCTGATTTGAACTGTATTCTCTATGTATTGTATTCACTAAGAAATACACCAGAGAAAGGCATATTTTATTCAACAATAAAAAATCTAACAGTTAACCCTTCCCATCCGCTTCACGGCAGAAATATTACACTGATTGACGTGTCATGTGGACATTTTTAATCCAACTGTCGCGTCAAAACTCACCCGGCTTTCAAATCTATATTTCACAATGCATCTGTCAAAAAATCAACGTTGCAAATGGAACAGTGACTTCTTAATTTAATATTCAGCTGCGTTTTTTTTTCGTCCGAATCGATTTTATACTAATGTGACATTTCGTTGACAGTTTCACAATGAATCTGACAGTGTTATCTTTATTTTATATTGTCGAAATGGAAAGGGTTAAGCAGGTAAAAGACTTCCAACAAAGTATAGGAAATAAATTTTTGTACGGATTTAAACATTTTGACCGCCATCTCGTTAGCAAAAATTATTCTCCTTCATTGAAATAATGAATACCTACCTAATTCCAATCTTTAGATATTTGTAAGTAGAAAATTTTATTATGTAAGTAAGTAGGTACTATTATGATTCAGTCATAGAATAATGGGCAACCAAATTTTTACGAGTGTATTAGATTATGGGAACTTATAATGTAAAGCCTACCTATGTCCAGCAGTGGACTTCTAGTGGCTGAGAAAAAAATAATAATATACATCAATGTGTAAATGATGTGATCCAACTAATGTCATAAAAATGGTCAATGTATTTCGTTCGTATAGTAATCGTTACTATCATAGACACCACGTAACTACTTTTCGCATTACCGTATTCATCGCCATCATGAATGAATACATCGGCTATTCAAGACGTTTGCAATAAATACACCTAACTTCAAAAGAATCATTTCATTATTTATACACATGTCACTATTAAGGAGCCTTTGTAGTATCAACCCTCAGTCAATCTATATTCAAATACGGGCCGATGAAATTTGTATGTCCAATCTAAACATTCATTAGTGAATTTCAAAAATTCTCATTCAAACAACATCACCCCTAGTTAAACCGCTTAAGCTAATTATATAAAACATTGCCCGGGGGTAAAACTTGCATTTCGCCTTACCCCATATACATGCACATAATGAAAGCTCGTTTTGTAGGATTCTCCCCTCTGCATATAATATTTTGTTTGATCTCCGCAAGGGATTCCGTTGTTACTTTATGAAATATAGGTACCTATTCATTTAAAATTTTATAAAATGTTAATGTTTTGAAAAAGAACAATTCAACGCTGTAACAAACTTAATTTGTTTGTCAAAATTGGTATTCTCGACTAAATTACGAGGCTAATATAAGAATGAATGACTTTACTGAGAAAATTGAAGTATTAAAATAACAGGGTAATCAGAAATTCTGCATCTTTGTAAAGGAAAGTATCAACCTATTGTGACGAATATTTACGTTATTACGAAAAACAGTTATGACACGGTCAATTAAGATCGAGATTTGTGATGGTGTTCCGTCTAACGTGTGGTTGACGGATTGGGAGAGTCAATCTGGGTAATGATGGCGGATCTCAATATAGATTGACCGTGTAATAGTTGCATAAAGCGCGAGCAAATGTATCGCCATATTGTTCAAAGATTTAAATCAGAGTAGAATAAAAATAAAAATAAACGTTATTGTTGTCTACCTCTATATTACTCTATAACATCATCATTATTATTTCAGTTTATATAGGTAATGGTTTACCGAACAGTGATTACATTTTATTTGTACAAGTTATAGTGAAATTTAAAATACATAAATGCCTTCTTCATTTTTGTTATATGTAAGAAATTGAGTTAGGTATCCACAAGTCAGACCTAAACTCACTATTAACTAAAACCATAAACAAAAGGATCTACCTTGTGAAATATAGCGAGAAAATTCTGACACTAAAGACCTCTTACCTCTGCCACAGGGCTGTATAATGTTATTGAGTTTTATTAAAGAGTATTATTACTACATTCTACTAACTGGTTTGGACAATATCCGACTGGTAGTTCAAAAGACCGTGGTGCTCGGCAATCGAGCCTCACTTGATTTGCCATCTCTCTAGGGTATAATGCCTTTTGCTTCAAATTGATGTCTCTCATGTAGTTGTTAAGGAGGGAAGTCCTTTCAATACTTCCTACTCCGACTATCTTCTTTCTGATTAAATTCGTTGTGAGTTCCAAGACAGCTGTAGTTTTCTCCCCCGGGACGTCAATAAGCTTCATTGCTTATTGACGTCCCGGGGGTCAATCGCTCAATCTGAGGTCGCCGTTGTTGATCCTGGCTACAGAGTAGACACATCGGTGGTAATGTGTGGTGGGCTTGTCCCGTTGGTAGTTCCAGAATTCAACAACAAGTATAAATAATTATATCCTTTACGTACCTGTGAATGGTGGATTGAAGTGGAAAGGAAAGTCGCCTCGGATCCACTGATGGATCAAGCAGTGGATCCATGTAAAAGGAAGACAAAACCCTATAAATGGAAGAATAAATAGATAGAATGCTTTATTTGCAATACACAAACAAAAAAGACGATAATAATACAACAGACGGATAGCTTACATACTTATTAGTGTATTAGCATTAGCAACAAGGCGGTCAACATGTAGAAATCTCATTACGCACATAGGTACAGATCACGTCAAGTCTTAAACTCTATACCGGTCTTTTTTCTGCATCATAGGATGAAAATGTTATTATTAGCATTACTAGCACTTAACTGTACTTATGTTAATATTCACATTACTTTAAAAATTAATCTTAACAATATTTACATTCAAAAAGCATCAGTAGAGCAAATGATCACCCGCGAACTTCAAAGGGCGAGTGTGCAAATATAAAATTCATTACATCACCTCTCGAGCTAATTCGACCCCCACGAAGGGTGCCTAATATACGCGAACCGTGAAGACGTCAAAGGTGAACCGAGACACACTTGTCTATTTGTAATTGAATATGAAAATCTTTTACGCGGGGAGAAGAAACTACGATGTATCGTGCTATGGAAGTGATAATAAGAAATATCATTACTTATACAACATTACAATACCGCGTAAGTATTTTTTGTAAATTTTTCAGGATATACAAAATACTAGCTTTTGCGCGCGGCTTCGCTCGCGGTTAATTTTATGACATAGATCTCGTTTGACAACAAAACAACCCATGGCGCATCTTGTGGCGCCATCTGTTGGCTGATACAGCGTCCTCTATAGTAGAAAAAACATTTTCCCATTGGAATGACATACTTTTACGGGATAAATAGCCTATGTTGGGCTCTGTACCCCTGACAATATATCATATATGTACAAAGTTTCATAATGATCGGCTGATTAGTCAAGCCGTGAAGGAATAACAAACAAACTCACTTTCTCATTTATAATATTAGTAAGGATAAACAGTATTTTGTCTCTCAAATTTTACTTGCGTATTGTTGTAAAAGCAACGATAAAATGTAGTTTGTATTGTGGACTGAAAATGGCTGGAAAAACCACAGCTCCTATCTTATTTCCTCAAATATTCATCTAAGATACAAGTAGAAATCACTGCTTTCTTTACGGATCTCGCTAATCAATTTACGATTTTTTATATAATACGACAGGAAAACAAGCAAGTGGGCAGTCTCTACATATTTACATTATCAGTAACACATGTGAAACACTGAACGAAAAGCATAGCTGCTTCACGCATTTTTCTTATTTAATTTTTCTTCCGCACTCTCACAGAATAGCAAGGATGCTATTCTGTGAGAATGCGGTACTTTTCCAATCGAGCTCCCATTTCATAAAGGCTTTATTACCATTCCAAATTCTTGATAATGATTTACTACTTTGACATCGACGACACGAATATTAGACTAATCCAGGCAGAATATAAGCTTATCTAGCGATTCTACATCAGTGTGCTTAGATAAAAAACTTGCCGTGAGCATCCGCCCTGCCGCATCTGGAGAGCCGTCGAATGGCAGGCAAAAAGGGGGAGATTGAAGAGCGAGGTTTTAATGCAACATTAGCAATCTCATAATTTCTCCTCATAGATTATATTTTATGAAAAATATTATTTTCTTTTCAGCCGTGTTTCTAAAGCATTTTTAACATCTTTAATATTGTAGAAAATATTTTAATTATTTTTATAAAAATGAAAAAATTTTTTAATAGGTATGCACTTCTATATACATCTTTATGGTTTTTTAATCCATACTTTGCGGAAAATAGGTAGTTTTTCTAAAGCACGAATAAAAAGTATTTTTGTTTCTGTGTTAAGGATAATGCAGAGGATCAGCGGTTTAGACTGTGCATTGATCCTTCATTAGGGACAAAGCATTTTATATGTTAGAACAATTTCCAAGAAGCTAAATCTAAAAAATATTGGCACGTTTTTTCATATTTAATTAAATTTCCCTTGATACTGCATCCTGTAGACCTTCATTAGCCTGTTTATAATTAATATTAATTGAGTTACTGATCCTCTTTAGGAAAAGTACCTACGCTATTGTGCTTATATTTTTATAAGAAAAAAATATATAATTTTAAAATATCGAAGAACCATCGAAAATGTATTGGGTGGTTAGTGACCTAATTTCATGGAATCGATTTAAGATTTAGTCAGCGGCAAGAAATAACATTATTTTCTTGTCATTTTAGTATATTGTCACTTTTGTACATTGCACTTTTTGCACTTTTTTGTACTTTTGACTGAACATGTCAACAAAGATAAAGTGACATATAGTGACAACACATTTATGTCCCTGACTGGACCTACGTGTAAAATAAATAATAACTAATGTAATTAGTCATTACATTACCGAATCTACTGGGCCGGCTATGCCGGTTACGATTTTTTACGTTTCCGTAAAGGGCGCTAGGGCCTTACAATAAATTTTAATAGAAACTGGGTCACAACCAAACATGTCTATTTTTAATACAAACAAAATTAGATTATCCAAAACTCTTTATACCTGTTATTGGCAATTGGCTACTACAATATAAAGATCCAATAATTGTTATCTCAGCGATACACCCAACAAAGCCTCTGTTCCACTGACTTTATTTACTCTCAACCGATTCCCAGGTTTATATCTCCTACGGTTGAGCCTCAAATAAATGCGGTACAATAACAATAAAGAAGGATTTTCCTTCAGATTGCTGACATTTTCTACGAGACGAAGGAACGATATAAAAACGGGCTAAGTGTGTTTTGGACACGCCCCTTTTGTGGGTTCCGTGCTGATAACACAACGATAAAGATGAAAAATAGTGTTATAACTTATTTGTGTCTTAAACGTAACCAATCAAATATTATTCAACTGATTTATAAGTTTATGTTATTTTCCCAGTGCGTCGCCCTTGGACTAGGTGCTACGCCTGGGGTGCCTAGGTAGATACTGTAAATTCTGGGTACTACTTTTTTATACTTCTATGTGTCATGTGTCTAAGTGACCGCGAGGGCCCAGAGAATAAAGTATTTTTGTCTTTGACTATGTGAATGACCCAACTGTAATAATTATAATGTTAAAATATTAATTATGCGCCGTTTAATCTTGGGATTTCTAAAAACCCCAGCAACGATTCTCGTATGCAAATAAAACCGGGCAAGTACGTGTCGGGCCACGCACAGTGTAGGGTTCCGTATTTGCTGTGCTTTGCTTGCTTACAAATGAGTCCAATATCATTTTCTATCTCATTTGTAAGTTTTCATCAAAGGAATTTTATTTTATCAGTTCGTTGGCTTAAAACTTTAACTTAAAAATGTAGATAATTCCGAAACGGATCATTGTATCGAAAAATGATCTTCCCCACACCATCAATGTTTTTAAGAGACCTATCTAACGACATCCTAAAAAATCCCAAAAAAAGTTTCATTCCCATCATACATGGGGAGGCAAACTAAAAAAATATTTTTAAAATTTTGTATCAGCACTTTGTTAGCATTGTTAATATGTGTATACATACCAAATGACAGCTTTCTAGCATTAAGCGTCGAGGCGCTAGACCGCGGACAGACAGACAGACGGACGGATAGACGGACATGGCGAAACTATAAGGGTTCCTTGTAGTTTACTACGGAACCCTAAAAAACGCGTCATGGGTGGAGGGTTCCCTGTGCCATTTTTGGGATACACCAACGATACCCTAAAAACAGCCTAAACTATTATTAAAAAAAGGTTTACATACATGGCCAAGTGTTCAGGGAAAAACGTAGTATGAAAGAAATATTACACGAGCGTAACCACGGGTTTCCATGGAAAACTCATTGCGAAATGTATATTATGTTATATTATAGGAGATAGTACCTTTTGAAGGTATTATTAAACATGATATTAGATTACGAATGAAGGAAAAATGTACGTGAATAATTTAATTTAATTTTTTGGAACACACCAAATCTGGGTATAGCCTTGGGCTGTTTGCTTATTACGTCATGACACACAGACCATTCATGTCATTCACTCTATTAGAAGTTTTTACTTTTTCTCACTGTTATTATTCTCGATGAGATTTTAATTGACAAAACACTCTCGCTAATTTTATTATAAAACTGTTTATACTTATTTTAGTTCATATTGTGGAAAAATCGAAGGGAAAACCCTTTAGTATAATTGATAAAATAATAAAAAAAATACAGTGATTCGCAAACCAAGCAATAAATTTTTGATAACATCTTGATTTAAACTTTTTTATACAATAGATTTTAATTAAATTAATGCGAAATTTATTTTAATGACGTAGTAAAATTTTATGGCGTCTTTATATTTTAATAGCCATTGGTTTTAGTGTTAGTATTATCTTTAAATTCAAGTAAATTAAAAATGGAAATCTGAGTAAAAACATGTTTCAAACGTTTGAGCTTATATTCGAATTTGAGTTTTTACCTAGAAAAGAAAAATACATATCTGTAGAGTATTTTTTCTCTCTGTATAAAAAATGTTTCCAAGAAAATATTTATCGAAAATACTAAGCCTGAATTTATGCTCCAAGGAATTAATATTCGATATGAAGAAACTTTCCGTTACTAATCGTATAAAAGGTCTATTACTTGTTCATCAACCGAAAAGTAATATTAATATGTAATATTAAATATCATATAACAATATTAACGTTTTTGTAGTAAACTTTCCATACTGGGATAACAAGTAAACTTCCAAAATTTATTCTAAATATACATAAGTATTAAAAAAATTCCCATTTTGATGTGAGCTAAATAGTAGAATATTATAGTCAATATTGTTTATTTTTGTTACTTGTCTTTTTTGTAATGTCTACCATTGCATTGTATGTGCTGTTGTGCGCTCGTTATTTCTCAATTTCAGTCTTTCATACCAATAATATTTCTGACTAAATATCTTTACGAGTTCAGAGACAGTTGGGACTTGGGACATCCTAGAGTTCCTAGCATCGCATTGCACTGTTATTTATTACTGATGTTCATAGGCGGCAAAAACCATTGTCCATCAGGTGGTCAGCTTGCTTGTGTATCTGTGTAGTATAACATAAAAATATCCCATAAGGCTTAGGTAGCAGACCAATTTCAAAGTTCTAGGAAAGGTGACGCTAAGAAGATGAAAGTATAAACTTAACTGTATAAACATTAAAGTTAAATAAATACATTGAATTCCTTTGCTATGGCTTCATAATAAAATTGTTGAATATTAAAAAGTTATCACTATTAATTATCTTACCGTATCTTGTGCTAAATTAACTAATGGTTTTTTTTCACCGGACAAGTCCAAGACAGCGTAATAACAGTCTTCGCATGTTATAAAGTCACAAATCACAGCATAGTGCCTTGGGCGTAGGCAGAGGTAGGATGTACCGTATGGCTATTTATTGTTTTGTGCCTTGATTAAATATTTATTTTTATATCAAATATACTCGTAGCTTTCTATGATCATCGAATACGACTCTTGCTATCTCCGGCGACTTTGTGAAATGTGTAGAACTCGATTTAGTTATTTATTGAGTCAAATAAGGTTGTATTTTCGTAGTATTGATATGATTATGATATTATGTTGTTATGAAAAGAGGTAGCTAGAATATCTAAGTTGTATCATTGAGAAAAGGTGATAATTATAACAATAAATAAATTTCTATTAATTAACCGTTTTTAGCAATAAAGCCGCTTTAAGTTTGTAATTTTTCCATGTATTTTTTGTGTTTTGCAAACAAAGCATATAAATATATGTTTGTTAATCTAGTTTAAAAAAAATACGTTTACTATCGACAAATGTACTTACATGTAAAAATAATAAGACGGAATTTTTAAGATGCAAAAAAATACGCAAATCATCTAAAAGGTTTGTCAAAATCCCGTCGCGTTAATGAAAGGTTGATAGCCGAAGATTCCGTTGATGGACTTGTAATTAGTACGAGATCATGTTACATGTCGTAAAAAGTATAAGATTTTATCATATTTTAATGTGTAATAAATAAAATCAAAGCTCGCTGATAGCGCTTCGGTTGGAAAAGTATATGTGTAATTTTTTATTGCTTTGATGTCTATTAAAATCGGCTCAGTTTTTATGTCACACGGAAGGGAAACAAGCAAGTGGATTATTTGATAGAAATCGGGAGAAGCCGTTGTGTGTTGACACATTCCCACCGACGTGTCTCCTGTGTAGCCAGGATCAACAACGGCGACAATAAGCGATGAAGTTTATTTGATGGAACTTGGTTATGCTCACACAAGGGAAAGAAATAGAAAAAGAGATAATTAAAATTATTGAGGTATAATTAATTTCCTGCAATCGTCCCAGTTAGCAGAATCTACGTAAAAACTAGTAAGTATACCTTTCGAAAAAAGTTTTTATGAAATGAAACCCAGGGAAATACTACCTTCTCACATACTATCAGAGTGAAGCAGCAATGCATTTCTTTCGGTGCATAATAGATACGTAAGACTTTTCCTTATTCTATCTATACCTATGCCCTTCCTTGTAGTAGACAATACTGGTATTACTGATGTTCATAGGCGGCGGTAACCACTTTACATCATTGGCATCACTAGGCCCCATTGCTTGTTTGCCTGCGATATGACATAAAAAAATCTATCAAGATTTAGGTAGCAGATATCAATCCCAAAATTATTTACTAAAGTGACGCTAGGAAAAAGAGAAACATCCAAATTATTTAGGAAAGGTGACGCTGGGAAGAAGAATAAGATTCCAATTTTGTCCAGTACAATATGATATACAATTAAATATACAGTTATGAATAAAAACAGGTCACAAAGTAAATGTTTGGTTAACATAAAGTGCAGTCTTCACTTAAGCCGCCAAACGTATCGTGTAGGCGCGATGACCGGTCATTAACGACCATTTAATTACAGTTATTACATGCCCCCGTCAATCAAGCACACAATGTTTTGTAAACACGAAACTTGCTTGTTCAAATTTCTGCTTACATTTGTAATAAAAGATATACAAATATTAAAATCTGTTTGTAATATCAATGTACCATATTTTTCCAATAATACAAAAGCACTTTGTGTTTGTAGAGTAAATTAATTAAAGCAATACACAGAAAAATACATACGTACTAATATTATTAAATATTTATAGAATATACTTTTTTTTAGCTATTTAGGACGTAAAAAAGAAGCTTGCCCAGCAGTGGGAGTTAGGCAAAAGTCTCTTCTTTTCAATGTCGCTCATTAGTTCTCCAATCTTTACAAAAGGCAGTCAAATTGAAATGAACGTCGCATTTTTAGTTTTTATCTAGACTAGCCTTTTCCGTCAAAAATAATATCTTTTCCAATGTTAATAGTAACTTAGCTTTATTTTCAAAATTTCTATGGGCTATTGGGACTCCGAGAATCCGTTAGCAGTTAATAATTTTGAGCTGAGTTGTACCTACATGACTGTTTTCATATAATTATGGGAACATTCCGAGAACTTCTTCTTGTGTTTTGTTTTGCATTTTTTTCCCATTATTCAATTAGCTTTGCGATAATAGTTTATGCTCATTAAAAAAACAAATAACACACCTATGTGTGTTATCTTCGTATGAAGATAATGGGGAGTAGCGTGGAAAATCGGAAAACTTCACATTTTTCAATATTTTATTTAAGTTCCGTCAAAAAACTCCAAAAAGATATTAAAAACCACAGTTTTGCTAAATAGCAACAATTAATATTAAATGTAGAACTTGACTAATGATATGATAAAAATAATACCAAGGGAAAAAAAACACTTAGCCATTTTCTTATTAACTTTTGAAAATAACGTTTTTAAAATAATATTTTTTTCAAATTTTCAAATAGGTAGACTAGAAAAGTACGTCTAAAATATGATAAAATGATATTTATCGCTATGAAAATGTGCTCAAGAAAGCTTAGTCTCATAACAATTTTAGTTTCATAGTCTCTAGATCAATTTTATTACATGTTTTTAGTTCATACTGCAACTGGAGCGCTTTAATTATAGCCATAGTGAGTCGTTTATCATGACCAGTTTAAGGAAAACTGTAGTTAATATAAATCAATGGTTACAGAAAACTTCGTGTACTTACCTGCATTGGACAGGGATGTCTATAATTCAGAAGTGGTGAAATATCGTGTGGTGTAATGGAAAAGATTTAAATTCCTTACATTAATCTTTATAACATCCTGTACCAATTTCAAGGTCAAATCATTTATTCGGAGACTAGGCCTTCACAGGGACTTTCTCTAGACATGAACAGTCAACAACTTTCCTTGGTTGACCTGGGCCGTAAATAATGATCAAAATATTGCTTAAATGGATTTACTATTACTTTTATGTATCAATAGTATTCACATTTACGCAATATTTAGAAATCTTTAATCATTATTTACCGACCGGGTCAACCCTTTCCTTTGTTGACTGTACAACTTGAATAATTAAATTAATATTAAATACAATAAACTACTAATATTCCGTAAGTAAGTATAATGGCCGCCAGTAAAAGACCGTCAATATACTACACTGGGCGTCAAAAATAAGTAGTACAGTTTTAAAATTGCAATATCTCCTAAACTACAGAAGCTAGACCTTTGAAATAAAAAAAAGTTAAAAGACAATTTCGTTTCATTTAATAAAATCTTTATGTATAATATCGTCTTTTAAAGATTGATTTTTATTTCAAAACTCTAACTTCTATAGTTTAAAAGTAATTGCAATTTTTAAACTGACGCCCAGTGTATATTCTATAATATTTTCACTTGTACTTACGACGCTATTTAGCCGATAGGAACGTGTCCATCATACACAACCTACATCCTTAGCAGATTTTATATATTTCAAAGGAAACTTAACTTAATGCTAACTATGTGAGTATGGATGTTCGCCCCCAGTGATGTTTTGCCTAATAGAACCATCGGACGGACACAGGCTAGTTTAAAACCGGTAAAACAACATGGTTTCCCGGGAAACTATGACTGCCAGATTAAATAATAGTTAACAATTATAGAAATACTTTAAAACCAAATATATTTAAATGATTGCTCTCGAGCTGTCTGTAATAATCAGTTATTTTAACAGTAACCGTATGAGAATGACTATTTTACGTGCAACAGCAGTCTCCGTTTCCTATTCAGCATTATAAATAAATAGCTGATGCGCGTAACTTCGTCTGCTTAGTGAAATGTTATTTATAACATAAGGATATAGGTTATGTTATATTTTAAAAGGCTATAAAGCCTTCCGTAATTGAGGTACTCCTCGATAAATGCTATCTAGTACTAAAATAATTCTTAAATTGAATTATAATTCCTGATTAGCGCGTTCAACCAAACAAAATCTTCGGCTTTATAATACGAGGATAATATGAACTTTTGGAATATCACGCAAAAGTTGTGAAGTGAAAGAATTTGTGTGACTATCAAGTTTTTAAACTCATTTTGTTTACAAAAATTACTGTTTCGATACGGTCGAATGTCCTGTATGGTCCTTTCAGGCTAGACACCTTAGCTTAAAAGGCTTAAAGCCGCTTGTTTCTTATAACTTATAATAATGAACTTCACTTTGGTACTTCTTATTGGTAGTGTTGTAAATGAAACCAGTACAGCGTAGGTACTTTATCACCTGCGAAACGTACAACAATAAATCATTATGATCATACCAGCAATTAAGAGGGGGCGAATCTTTCTAGTGTACGCAATAATTCTGTACGCAGGAATAATAACATTTTATCTTCAATCTGGGAACATTTATAATAATTACATCATACTATTGACAAGCCCATTAATATCTGATCTGTGTACTGCTTTATAACAAAGAAAAATATTGAGCCGCGTTAACATACAATAGATTGAGCTCGTGTTTCTCGATTGTTTAAACATTTAGCCGCGGCTTTTAGAAAGTAAATAATTGTCGCGGCTAAAAGTAGTCTGCTCAGGGCCTTAGATTATTTAAAATAATAGATTATACTGATGACGAATAGTTGTACCTTTCTTCACTCGTGTCATCATCAACTGCTATTCTTTTCGTTGTCAGACTATAATTCTATTTTCAAATTATACTCTTTATTTGCATTACACACAGGAAAAAGTACAAAAAAAAACAATCTTACAAACTTATGTAAAAGCGACGGCAAAAGGCGGCCTTATTGCTATAAAGCAATCTTTTCAAGGCAACCTTAAGGTAACGAATTTCTGTATGGATTTCTGTATTACAGCTGTGTGTGGCTTTGATTGTATTACTCTACGTGTCTACTTAAGCATGAACTGAATTTAAATACTAAATGGAGTCAACGCTGCTAGTTAAGATTAAAACCAAACATTTTGTAGTCCCTATTCTTTCCTTACTTACCCCATGGCTTTCTTTTTTCTTATTCCAATGCAAATGGAAATATTGTTGGATTCGACTCCTCCGGAAATGATTCCGATGATCATGAGATCAGCAGTGGCTGCCTCATGTAATCGTTATAACATATATTTTTTAAACTCAGTTTCAACTCCGTGCAGTTTGTTAATCTCTGATTGTAACTAATATAGCAGTAACCGCGATGCTCTTTTAATTAAAGCTTAAAGAAGTTTCTTTGCGGCTTTGCACTGCCATCGTACAGTACTTCATTTATGGCTCTTGTTTCAGGCACTCGAGCAGAATTAACCTTTATCACGTACTTATTAATATTAAGAATGTAATATATAGTTTATATTATTTACCTAATACAACTAGTGTACTGTGCTTGGTTAAATAATTACTACACAACAGGTATAATACATAACTAAATAACATGAAATAAAATAAAATAAATTAAAACTAAACTAACAATAAAAATTTAAAACTAAACTAACAATAAAAACTAAAATTAAGCATTAAAAAGACATGGTCCCTGTGGCAGGCTGCCCAAAATTTTTATATTATTATTTTTAGGTATACCAACTTATGGTAAGGGCACAGAAGAAGAGACAGATCGAAATTAATTTTACATACATTTTCTACTCTTTATTAATTTAATTATTTTCAAAAATGTTGTGCATTCATAATGTTATTATGCTTTACATGTTATCTTTTTTATGTTTTATTAATGTATAAAACGTCGGTGGATTAATAAATAAATAAAAATAAAATTAATAAAACAGTGGTTCATTTTATTGTATACAATTACAAATTTAACACCTAATTATTTAGAATTAGAAAATTATATTGGATTCGATTAATTCTGTTACATTGGATTGGAACTACCTCTTCAAATTTTGTAGTGTCCTTACAGGGTGCCTACTGTACTTTACTGGTTGTAAGATCTTATTGTAACCATGTGGTAAGCAAATAATGATTTATTTATTTGCCTAATATAAAATACATAAATAAAAATATTCCAAAATTTCTAAATACACTACAAACGTGTGGTTTTAACTAAAAGCTGTATTAGATTTTAAGTTAAAAATATCTGTGTTAACTTTGCAAAGCTAGTTGTTAACGAATATTTTGGTTGAGACCTGTAAGGCGCTTAATTTAAAGCTAGCTGCTAGTATAACACATGAATTGCTAATAGTTTGTATTAAGATTAAGAGATTATCATTAGATTAATATTTAGTTACATATTTTTAATGCCAAATACTTTTTAATTAAATAATATTATAAATATGAAAGTACGAAATGTTTCCATTACATGCTTGTTAATCGAACACACAAAAATTGGGTTGGATTGCTTTAATTAGAACACATATTTTTTTATGGAAGAAGTTGGCAAACCAGCATTCAGGTCAATTGATCACCGCCCGTGGAGCACAGGGACACCAGAGAAATCCCATGTCGACTTAACACGAAGAAAGGAGTAAATTAGTCAAAGAGGATGATATTGTGTGAGAGGGTAGTACTTTCCTTGGTCGATCACGGATCTCGATCTAGATTTAATAAATAAATAAACATTCTTTTACGAATTACGCAACGCCATCTAGTCCCAAACTAAACTTGTACTATGTTACTAGATTGCGGATAAAATATACTTAAATACTTTTTTTTGTAAATAAATACTTATTATACATAGAAAACACCCAGATCAAGGCAAACAGACATGTTCATGCACAGAAATGTTTGCCTTGCGTAGGATTCGAACCCGCGGTCCTTGGGATAAAGTGACCATTGCTAGCCACTCGACCACCGGACCTGTCATTTTGACCGTGTAATGGCTGTTATGAATTATTATTTAACCCGGCTAGTTCATATACTAGTTTACTACTTTTCCTATATAAGAATCTAATTAAACAAAACAACATTATGATACAAAGACCGTAAACTCGCGGTCTTGTTGTACAATCTTTGCCGTTCGAGATAACTTTGTATTCTGTGTACCTTAATTAATTTACTGTTAACAAGCATTGACCACTTATCGTCTGACCCTTAATAAAATATGCTTACATTGTTGTTGCTTCTGTTGTTTATTACCGTGGTAATAATGTATTACCGTAGCAATAAAGCAATAATAATGATCGCAGACGCCGTTGCCAGACACTGGTTAAATCAAAATAAAATATTCGTTCAGTAAAAGGGCTTAGAGAATCTATGATCTACTGTTAACAACATAGCCAAATAGGACCATACTTTTAAAACAGCTGTCTACTTCGATTTTTAGGGTTTTTCCTGTTATAATAGTATTTATTATATTTAGTACTAGCGAAACCCGCGCAACTTCGTTTGCGTGTATCCCGCTTTCCCGTGGGAATTTTAAAATTTTTCTCTCCGTAAGAACCATCCTCGTACTTCAAGGAATATTCTAAAAAAAAAATCAGCCAAATCGGTCAAGCCGTTTTCATGTTATGTCGTGACAACGGAAAACGGGTTTCATTTTTATATATATAGATAGATTATACATTGTCATCTACTTTTTTCAGATTTATTATTTATTGTTTAGCAACAGTTAAGTCTAGTCATATAAGAACACTTTTATCATTGAATAATAAACTAGCATAAACCAAAAATAGAAAATGTATTTTATAGTTTACCAACAATAATTATTTTGTTCCTATTATTTGTTTTTATTTGCACTTAATGGACAAGCGAAGTAATGTTGGTAAATAAATAACTAAGTTCGTGAAACAATTTTATATTTACCTCGAAGCAAGTCAACCAACACAAAATTCTGAGAATGTTAGGTGAAACTTTTCTTTTGGAAATAGTTAAATTATTTCCTCAACCCCCCCGATGTTATCGTACAAAATAATCAGTTTACAAACTTCGGCCGGCCCTTTCTACCCCACTACACATGTCAAAGAAAATTCTCAACGTAATAAATTCAATGTAACTTTGTCTTTCGTCGGCAAAGTGACAGATACCTATCTAAGTCTATTTTGATAGGGTTGACACTAAACAACGTATTTTGTAACTTGTAAGAATAATATAGTCTAATAAATTAAGTGTTTATCTTCTATTGACGTAGTGATATGTATCAGCAGTCTAGTAAGTTTTATAGGGTTGTCAGTTTAGCTTATCAATTTATTTAAAAAATAAATATTTTCAAATATTGATTTTCAGAGGTTTCTAAAAAATTATATTATTAGTTTTCCAAGGAAAACTTCACTATTACTACAATTTTTTACATAGCCATTGTTTACTATTATTTTCATCTCAACAAAAATGTATTTTATTATTTTTATTATATACTAGCGAAACCCGCGCAACTTCGTTTGCGTGTATCCCGCTTTCCCGTGGGAATTTTTAAATTTTTCTCTCCGTAAGAACCATCCTCGTACTTCAAGGAATATTCTAAAAAAAAAATCAGCCAAATCGGTCAAGCCGTTTTCATGTTATGTCGTGACAACGGAAAACGGGTTTCATTTTTATATATATAGATAGAGCATAGTATAAAAAATATAAATATGAAAAATTGGAGTACAGCGTTTTTAAGTTCTTAAAGTGCCTGCTAGATTAATAAATACTTACCATAAATATTTAACCTTACAACCGTTTCCAAACGGTCATGCTAGAAAAGTTTTAAGGGAGGCAGTGGACTTTGTGGCTGAGATTGACAGTTATATTAAAACATTCAACGCGTTACTTTTCAACTTTATATTTGTTCTATTAGATATTGTGCACAGCCCTATAAGAACATGGAACTTGCGGGTTTGTCGATATCGCTTCGAAAGTCGTAAATCTTTAAACTACATTTCCGCAATTATCGACTCGTTAAATTATACTCCTAGTATTACTCAGCAGTCACGCGTTTTAGAATTCCGACGAACAAATTAATATCGTGAGATGCAATTAAGAATATCGATTATAATCGTTGTACTATTAATTGTACAACTTCATATAATTATGTGTCATAAAAGTGCAGAACTATTTTTGGTACATCCGATTTTCGGATGTTTTCTAAGGCCGAGTCAGAGAATTAAGGCGACCCGTTGTGAATCGCTTTAATTTGAGTTTTTTTAAACAGTTTCTGTGCTGTTATTATTTGCGCCACTCTTAAGGCGGAATAAGTGGCAGACAGTCAGGTTTTTTTAGTCGGTATGGCCCTCATTGACTCTAGTAATCAATGAAGACCATACCGACGGAATGACGTACCGACATAACAACGGGAGAAGAGCCCGATAGACCTCCATCGCTTCCCCAAGTGCCAGGACATGTAGTAATGCCTTTCCCTTTAAACAAAAACCGGGCAAGTACGTGTCGGGCCACGCACAATGTTGGTTTCCGTATTGGCTACGCATTTCTTGCTTGCAGATGAGTACAATGCCATATATTATGACATTTGTACGTTAATTTTACTTAATAAGTTCGTCGGCTATTTCTCGGTAACTAGTAGTGCCTACTTAACCGTTATAGTTTTCCTTGTAGGTTCACTATATGGAGTACTACCATGAATTTTTTCAAATTTCTAAACACAAGACTTTCGGAGATAGATTGGAGGGGGACCACCGTGCAAAACGAAAATTGACACGTTAAATGTAAATAATTCGCAAACGGATCATTGTATCGCAAATCTTCCCACACCCTCAATGTTTTGTAGAGATCTATCTAACCATATCCCACAACATGGGGTGGGCGCGGAAAAAAAAAACATTTCCACTTTAAATGTAGGGGAGGCACCCCAAAAAAATTATTTTTCAAAATTTTGTTCCAGCACTTTGTTAGCAATGTTAATATGAGTATACATACCAAATTACAGCTTTCTACCGCGGACAGACGGACATGGCGAATCTATAAGGGTTCCTTGCAGTTTACTTCGGAACCCTAAAAAAAAGGTTCTTGAATAGAGATTGTGACCATTTTTGATTAATTCTTGATTTTTATAATTGACTTAATATCTATAACCGAATTAGATACTATTATTCAGCCATATGAACTTGGCTACAAATACGACATTTAATATTACTGTAATTTAGTTAGGAAATGCATAGTTATTTTAAATGGCACGAATTATCTTATTATATTAAGTTATTATGGATGACGTGAGTGAACATTATTAGATAACAACTGTTTGTTTTACATCCGTTGAGAACAATCTTTAACCTACGTTTTTAACGGATTTTAACAATTTAAAAGACGTAGTTAGTTAGGTCAAATGGCTACGTAGAAAAACGGTATAATCAGGAACAGAGAAACAGTCGAATTGAGAACCTCCAACTTTTTTTGAAGTCAATTAAAAAGAGGAAAGAGGTTACTTAAAAGAGCGCCCATACCGCGTTCTTCAAAGCGTGCACATTAATTCTAGTTTTCACATTTACCGCAATTATTGCTTTTACTTGTAAAGCCTTTGAAAGGAGTTAAAAGTTTCCTTCAAGTTTCGGCTTGAAAGTAACGATTCCGTTACCATTCTAGTTAAACTTAATACAACTTTTAGAGGACTTTGTGGGTACCTAGTTACGAAAGACCTTACAAAATTAGCTTTCTATACTGTATTTTAATAATAAATAGAATTCTTTCAGATTTTACAGGGTCGGCAACGCGCGAGTGATACCCCCGGTGTTGCAAGCGCCCATAAGGCATAAACTGCGGTGACCGCTTACCACCAGGCTTGCCGCAAGCTTGTTTGCCACCTTAGAGGTAAAAAAAACAAGAAAAAAAATGGATTAAATAACATTCACAATCATTATTAATAAAACCATATAAATAATAATCACTGTAAACATAATAAACGAACTTGGACTCGCTGATAAATAAAATTAGTCAAGAACAACTTTGATCGTAAAAGCCTTTTATAAGACTGCGAAGTAACTTATTACGAACGTTCCGAGTAAATTAGTAAAAACAAGAATTCTATTCTATTACCTCTTAAAAAGTTACGGCTTATTTGAATACGTCCATTAAAAATGTTAGCTCTTACTTTTGCCGTCTGGAGAGGAACTTTTGAAAGCCTTCTGATGCTAATTAAACGACAGGGTTGATTAATAAGTCGCTCTAACTATTTAACAAGAGAGTCCATTGTTTCATAAAGTGGAAGTTGGAAAAAAACGACAATAAGTTGCAATGAATCGTCGGATAAAAACGCCGACTCATTCATTCTGTCGCAATTATCTGCTGTTTAAACAAATCGCAATAAAGAGCCACTGTCGGTGCTTCCACTGCACTGGCTAAAAAGCCATCGAAAAAATGGCGGAAACCCGACGGAACGTCAAACAAATTCCTAGAATAGCCCACTTCTGTCTACTTGTGTTAGTGAGAAATCCTCTTCAGAATTTAAAATGCAACCGTACCTTTTAAATGGAGGTTTCATAATTTAATGCTTTAACCTCTTAAATTTAAAACACAATTTCCTTTCACATACATTTTGTGATAGGGCGTTTCGTTTCATCAGATGCTTGCACCAAGTATATGTTTGGATATGTACGGTAAGCAGTTGCAACTCGAACGATGCGAAGATAGCCAGGTTCACTTCCGGATGGAAATGCGTTTTCAATAGAGTGGCCCCGACATTTGTATAGCGGAGAATTATTGCGTTTTGCGTTGCCAAGTCTGTTCATGGCTTCTATCCTATCCACCATTTCCCAGTAAATGGGAGTTCGAATAGTCTATAAAACTGAAATTAGCCGATAGTTTTGAGGGAGGGTATAGTCGACTGAAAAGAACCAGTTTTAACTAGTTAATCATTTTAAAAACATGAATGTTATAAACTGTTGTTGATTCCGTATTTGTCCTGGTTTGAAACTTTGAATGTATTTATATAGAATTATCGATAATACAAGCATTATTTAGTTTGGAACTAGATGGAGCTGTGTGTGTGTAGTCATAATTATTATTTTGTAATCTATGAGAAGCTGACTGACTGACTGACTGACTGATTGACATATCAACGCAGGGCCTAAACTATAAGGGTTAGAAACTTGAAATTTTGCACAGGGGTTCATTTTATAACGTAGGGGAGCACTAAGAAAGGATTTTTCAAAATTCCCACGGGAAAGCGAGATATACGCAAACGAAGTTGCGAGGGATTTACTAGTAGATAATAATGTAACTGAACATCATTATCATCATCAGTCTATCTACCCACTGCTGGATATACAATATAATATTCTTTATTGCGCCAAAAAATTAAAATAAATTAAAAGTACAAACAGATAGGTAAAGTACCTACAACTGGCAGTCTTATCGCTAAAGCAATCTCTTCCAGACGACCGACCTCAGGAAAGAGAAATAAAAACGAAAAAGAACAGGTAGGTGGCGCTAAATTGTGTTCATAAACGTAAATATAACTAGGCATTTCCCATTGCTTTCCATCAAATGCGATTCTTCGCCTTACAAATTGAACATAATTAAATGTAATTCAAATAAGTACACTTGTTTACCCTACGTGAGTGCGGTGTAATGTTTCAGTAATTAGTTTACCGGTATACATCACATCGACAAAATATTTGCATTGATGACAAATCGGTATGCATTTCAAATTAGTAATGAGGACTTAATGATACACACGATGTACGATGAATTATGGAGGAGCTGGTGTCGCTGCGTGTCGCGCTCTACAACGCACACACAAGTTAAGCAACGTTGACCCCAGCCAGTAACCCATCCAAACATTGGCTAGGGTCACAGAGTTTGGATGGGTTTAAATTGTTTATGGGATACATAAGTGTCGGGGATTTGGACCAGCTCCCCGATCCACTGGCTTACTGAGGAGAAACGGTCCACCCAGTTTCAATATTTCAAGTTTCTCCGTGTTTCAAGGCACCTAGACAAATGACAAACGTGATTAAATGATCGATAAAATTCATCCAATCTATTGTTTTCACTTTAGTATTAAGAGTACGTAGAATAGGTGTTTAAAAAACGATTTTTTTGGGTTAGATCCTCTTAATAGTTACAAAATAAATAAATGATTAACAACACCTTATTAATGCTCAGTAACATTATCTTAAAGTAACTATTTAAACTATAAAAGACTTTAAACTTTAATGTTTTAGTTTTACGAGTACATTTAAGTGCCAGAAAAACTTGGGGCGCCGTAATAACTGCGTCATTAATGTTGCCTGTTCTCTTATTATCATTCTACAAATAATCTCACGCCTTAAGCAATTGTTCGATAAGTTCGATGAATGGTAAAAATATCCTTGTGTGTAGCCGACAGCAAAAACTGTGACGAGAGAACTTGGTAATAGCCAAGCCTCTAGACTAGTTTACCATTGGTTTATTAAGACTAAAAGGTTTACTGGATGGTATATAATTATTTTTAGGTGTGCAGAAATGGACAAGGCGACGAATGTTCGTATTTCATCACGAATCAATTAATGAAAAAGTCGTTAATTAGAGTGATAGAGCATTTATGACCGGGGAAGTACGACCTTATCACAGAACTTGGCTTGAAAGCCGCTATGTGTTTCGGATCGCGTTGGAAAACTTTAGGTTTTGACCATGTTTTGACTTACAATTTGATTTTTGATAAGATTTTCCACACGATATTATGAAATGAAATGAAAATATTTTTAGTGTCTATATATGAGATAAAGACACTAAAATTAAATGACTGTTGCATAAATTTAGTGGTAATAATTATACCAGATGCTGCCCGCGGTGTTACCCGCGTTTAATTTTATGCACAGCCAGCGCCATATTTATCAGACTTTTGACTAAATCCTACGGGAATCGCGTAGTTTTCAGGATAAAAAGTACCCTATGTATCCATGGTATCAGCTACCTACGTACCATATATCATAAATATTGGCCCAGCCATTTGAGCGTGAAGAAGTAACAAACTTACACACAACTTTCGCCTTATAATATTAGTAGGAATATCACTCATTTTAGTGTCTATATAATGATCTATAGACACTAAAATAAAATGACTGTTGCATCTTAAAAGTTTTTATTTTCTATGTTTTCAATTACAATATTGCTTTTATTATAGGATGTAGTTTACCTTTGGACATTAATAGTGCAATATTTTCTTTTGTTACACGTAAAAAATATATGACTTTGAACATGTTAAAATAAGTACTTATATTTATGATACCTCTAAGTAGATTCTGAATAGCACAGCTACTGTAAACACAAAGGCACATAAATTCATTGAGTGCTAATTACAAATACGTTTACGAGTATATAATTACTCTCAAAGCTAATTTCGTTCACAAAGCACCTTCAAAATGACATACAATTACGTTCATGTCAATATTGCCAATGATTCGTATCTCTTCTTGTTCCCTTAGTTCCACGTTGTCATTATTGAGGAAATGCCTTAATTGTTCGCAGTCATGTGCACGATTATTAAACATGTATCGGAATGCACGACGTACGAGGGGAATGGAGGGAATCCCTTTGTGGGAGCCGCTCATTCAACTCGGCAGCGTTTGATAACCGTCTGTTAATTATGCTTTGTCTAATTTTCTCTTTGAAATTATTGCTCACCGTGTCTGTGCGACAGAATAAGTGCGTATAGGTTTTATATAGACAGGTGTGGCTATGACAATTGCCTATTGTACAAAATGTCTTAATTGACACAGAACGGGCTTGCAGACCAAGAACTAAACTACATACATACCGACTTATCAAAATTCGGACAACTTAAAATCGGTAAAAGGAAAAAATGCAGTAAAATCGTTACGTACACGTGGATCTAAAGTCAAAATAATAATTCGACTACATCTTATCCAAAACATGAATCAATATTTAATTTTATTCATAACCCTTCCTCGTGTTATAAATAAAAAATATTCTTTAGTAATAAATGCTACATTACAAAATATTATTTTTCGTTAGGTTTCCTCAATTTTTGAGATCAATTTCGTAAAGAACAATATTTAGTTATGATTAATTTGGCTTTGAAGAAGGTTCTCCGTTTGGGTTCATTGAAGGAAATCCTGAATAAATTACGGCTGAAAAAACGTACCTCATTTAGGGATGTGCTTTCTAAATAATATCTGCGTACCATTAATAAATTTTTCCTCGAAGAATTTCCATTTTTATATAAATCTGTTTGCATATTCCTGTCCCTGGAAACGGGAAAGTGACGCGAAACGTCCGCGTTCTAGTCCCATGGGAAATCTCTACAAAAAGGTTTCACGGACAAACAATGAAGACCAGTCTGTTTGAGCTTAGGGATGTGACACACGATGTTATATATAAATAGTTGTTATTTATACGAATTATCGAGAGAGTAATAATTATTTTTACACAACTTTACTATTGCGCTTTCAAACAGCTGCTAATAGTTTTAGCTCCGATTAGTTTATTAAAAAAAAAATATTGTCAAAACTCCTATAAAAAATATTTGACAATTACTAATAATAATATAAATACAATACCTAATTAATTTAATTTTTGAATAAAAAACCTTATTTAAATTTTTTACGTGATAACACAAATTTTAATGTAGTCTACAAATATTACACCTGTGTTTGTTTATTAGTAGCTATGGAAAATATAATATGTTAATAAGTAACTATTTTTTTGACGTTAGTCCATGTAGACACAACTTAATATTTGAATTTCGTTAAGGGACCGTCGCCACTGACTGCTTCGTCTGAAGATAAGAAAGTCGAAATTATACGGACTTAATGCTATTTTGCATTTAGGTACCAGTAATCTGGGACAAGATTTATCCCTGAATGTATTTTCATATCTCCTTAGAGTACAACTATATAGATGGTGATGTCTTAACGGGGATTCGTGTAAATTTTACGTTATCTCATTTGCTAATTTAAATCCTTAACGTTCTACTGTAATTATTTTTATTTTAAGTAAGAAACATAAACATGATAAACTTGAGAAATGCGTGATAAACATGAACATGATAAACTTGAGAAATGCGTGATAAACATGAACATGATAAACTTGAGAAATGCGTGATAAACATGAACATGATAAACTTGAGAAATATTCTCAATTCGACGATCGAACTGTAGAATCAACTAGTGAGAACAGTTTGGGGGCAAGAAGAATGATTTTTTGAGTTACCTACATTAAAGCTAAAGGCATTTTATATTTAATAATAACGGGGGAAGAACTAAGAATTCTTAATCCATGTATAACAGTCAAGTGGCGCTGTGATTTGTGTAAAAAACCTACCAATCCACTTTATTTAAAACTAGCTGACCCGTGCCCACTTCGTTGGGCATAATGTAAAAGCCTTTTTATTTTTTGGTTTTTTATATAACTTATGACACTCAGCAATAATGTGGCTTTCTATTGGTGTAAGAATTTTTAAAATCGGTTCAGTAGATCCCGAGATTACCCCTTACAATTTAACAAATACACAAACTTTACCTCTTTATAATATTAGTATAGATAAGTATACAATAATATTATAAATATTAGGCTACAGGCTTCATTATAATCCAATAAATTCTTCAAAACAAGTCGTTGATATGAAACGGAACTTTATTATCCGTTTGAAACTCGAAAAGCTAAATAGCAAAAATAAATACTTTCAATTCGTCATTACGACTTCTTGCGAAGAGGAAATTTTGAACAACCCTAAAGGATTTAATATCTTGTTCGAAATGAAAGTGCCTTTAATATTTAATCACAACAAAACATTAACAAATCAAAAGCGAACAAGTCTTAAAGAATTAAGCTTCAGTTGTTGCAGGTAAAGTGAGGTACACGGTCATGAAATTATCACATTGGGAATGGTTACTTGTATAAACTGATAATATGGAACTAAATACTAACGACGCGACGGGGAGACATTAAAAAGGCTAGATTCAGAACACCTACAATCGTTTGTACAGTCAGGAGCACGTTGAGCTTTACACTTGCAGTACAATTTTGGCTCTTATGACATAGAACTTAAGAATGGTTCAAAGTCCGATATGTAAAGGTCGACCTGCTCTTGACTGTACCTACTAGAAAGTGGGGGAAACAACTATCTTTTCTGAATAACATATTAAGTCTCATTTACTTTTAAAATTTATTGCATGTGACGTGGCTTTAATGCCGCAAAATTAGTAAGTTTATAAGTAGAATTAATTATTTTTGAATATCTAGAATGTTAAATTTATATCCTAGAGTCTAATTGGCTAACACCACAAAAATCACTGAAAACATGACAATTGACACTAATTGCTTCTGTGTTTGTTAAATTAATGCGTCAAATTAATTGGTCTGGAATGTATTGTTATACTCGGATTATGAAACTTTTCAAGTAGACGGATTTTATAAGATTTCACAATACACTGACTACTTAATAATTTTGAAATATCTATAAAAAGTTTGCTTTTCAAATTGTAGGAAAGAGACTTTGAAGTTTTTATTTATATTTGTATGGCTTGTTTTATTTTTGTTTCCAATGCTTTGAAATTATAAAAAAAAATAGAGTTTTCATAGTAGTATGAACAATAAAAATTGTACGCACAGAAAATATAAGTACAATAAAAATACGGTTCTATTAATAATTAATAGAACCGTATTTTTATTTGATAGGTAAAAGCAGCAATGCGTTTCGTTTTTCGAGCGAGATCCGGTAGCCCAATTCCTCTCCTATATCTTTCCTCCTTAGTACCGCCTATTATCTATTCTGTGGTACCGCCTATAGACCTGTAGCGCTAGGTTCTGATGTTTCAAAAACATTAAAGTTCCTTGTATTTCGCATATAGTTTTCGGGCCATTTACCCAACCTAATACATTAGTTTGTGTCATCCTAGGTACTTGCATAGGTAGAAATTTAGGTATTTGTCTTTTCGATCCGTTTTGGACGAAAAGATAATTAGAGATAAAAAATTTACTTTCATGATAATAACGAAGTACTAACTAATATACATAAGCATTTTGTGTCATCTCTGTCCACGAAAATCCTGATATTTAATCAGTACCTAACACGTCACCCAACTAGCTCTAAAAAATATTACAATAAGTTAAATATATGTTAAGCGTTTCAAATTACTTATATCTGTTATTCAAAATATTTTGTGTCGAATTCATCCACGATATTTATTGATTATTTAATTTTTTATTACAACACTCTGTAAAAGCCACAAAAGAAAATGCAAGTTACTAAAGTTACGTCTATAAGATTATTGTATTGTAACAAAACACTATTCATAATTTGTGCTGTTTTTATGCACGAAATCTTATTATTTCATTAAAAAATAACCAAACTTCGCGCGAAGGGCGAGCGCGGCGAAGAAAGCGGACGCGCGGGGGGGGGGGACAAACAAAATTCGCAAATTATAGTAGCGGCACGCTATGATGACCGTTTTGACGTTTGTCCACTCATGAAGTTTCGTATTAATTAACAAATTATTTGAAGGAGCAAATTGCTGTTCTTTATTGTCAATAGTGACGTTCAGTTAGTCATACAATTTATCGAATGTATGATTTTAGGACACATTTATTTATTACATTGATTTCTAAGCTATGTTATTAGAGTCCCGCGAACATTTATCCTTTATTTTTATATGGTGTACTTATTTACCACACAACTCGGCATAAGTTTTTTGAAATTTAAAGTGTGCATATAAAGTATGTATATTCATTTTCATTCCAATATTCAGTTCGTTCAAATATATTAAGTAAACATTTATATTTTTGTTTTATTAAACCTTTTTAATCATGTACATACTACTTGGAACAAAAACTTATCGATTTGATTATATTTTCTTCGAGAATAAATTGACATTTCACATCACTTTTGTAATACGTCAAAACGGCCATCATAGCGTGCCGCTACTTTAGTTGTGCGTAGCAGTTGTTCCAACAGGAAACGGTGATTATTTTTATCTCTATAGGTAGAAGAGGCACATATTTCGCACCCCCAGGGTAATAAAGACATAAGTGGTATTACGTCGAAATCCCGATTTTACCATATCTGAAAATACATTTTTTTTTTCATATTTTTCTTGTTAAATGAATTATTATATGCAAAACTTTGTTTTAAAAAAAAACTGAATGTGTGATTTTCGAGAAAAAGGAATTTGTGATAAAACGCAAAGAATAAATTGACCAATAGGACATACTGAAGATTATGATGCTTTTCGTTAAAATTTAATACCTATACAAAATAAACAGTATGTAATAAATATTATGATCTTATTCCGATTTGTCATTTATAATGCTAGTCTTTATAAACACTATATTCATAAAAAACAATTTTAAATATCGATTACCGCTTTTTTCCTCTAAGAATAATTTGTTGCACCGATTCACAACACTGAATACAGAGCACGGGGAGCCAACGGAGGCAACGTAAGGGTGAACACGTCT
Organism: Endotricha flammealis; assembly: GCA_905163395.2. Lineage (NCBI taxonomy): Eukaryota > Metazoa > Arthropoda > Insecta > Lepidoptera > Pyralidae > Endotricha > Endotricha flammealis. The sequence continues at coordinate 6,345,535 of LR990863.1, read as the reverse complement.
AGAAAGCACCTTTTCTCTGATGATGTTCCGCCACCTGTTCCTATCTTCGGCGGCGTGAATAGCTCCATAAAAGTCGAGAGCGGTGCGGTTTTGGCCAGACCAACGCATTCGGGCCCCCCTAGGTCTTCTATCGTCCCTTTGCTAGTGAAAATAAAGTCGTTTGAGGACGTCTTTACGTTTCCTGGCGATGTGGCCGAAGAATTCAAGAATTCTACGGAGGCAGATGGTAAAAAGCCTTGTAGATATATTGAGCTCTTTGAGTAATGATGCAATGATCCGTCCATGGGATTTACAGTAGTCTCCTCCATCCGCTTTCCTTGGGGTCCAGGTCTCGGCACCATATATGAAAATTGAGAACACCGGAGTGGTCACCAACTAGCGTTTTGTATTTATGGAGATGTTTCTTTCTACTCAAACTCTTTGTAGCTGTGACATAACATTCTTAGCCCAGGTAAGTGAAACTGTGAACTATTTTCTGGTTAAGCGCGCCAGTGACCTCTGGCTTCTGCGTGCGGTGTACCACCATGATCTTAGTTTTTGCTGTTTATGGAAAAGCCAAGTTCTTCACTGACCTGTTCCATTCTGTTCAGTAAGGTGATCATCTCGCTTTCGTTGGCAGCTAACAGTGTGGTATCGTTGGCGTAACGTAGTAAGTTCGTTATCTTCTCGCCACCAATCGTGACTACCTTCCCAGTTTTTGCAGGTACACCTTATCAATGTATTTACTATAAACGTTGAACTAAATGGGAGTCAGTACCTGCCTTACTCTCATAAAAGTCAAAACTGAAAGGTTGTGACGTCAGTTTATCGACTCATATGATTTCCTGTTTGTTGCAGTATAGTTTCTGCAGCAGCGCAGTTAGATGCGGCCGCACGCTAAGCTTCGTTAGAATTCTCGACAAAAGTTTCTAGTTGACGCAGTCGAAGGCCTTACCGTAGTCGACAAAACACATAATGTTAGGCGTGTTGAACTTTTATGCTTTTTCAATAATAATAAATAAATATATATATAGGGACAATTCACACAGATTGAGCTAGCCCCAAAGTAAGTTTGAAACTTGTGTTATGGGATACTAACTCAACGATATTATATTTTATAACAAATACATTTATAGATAAACACAAGACCCGAGGCCAATCAGAAAAAGTTCGTTTTTCATCATGACCCGACCGGGATTCGAACCCGGGACCTCCTGGGTGGCCGTCTGGCGTGGTAACCATTACGCCACGGAGGTCGTCAATAAGTTGTTGGAGGTTCAGGATTTGTTCGCGTGTATCCTTTTCTTTCACAAATCCGGCTTGTTCTCGCTGCATTTGCCAATCCAAAAAACGTAAGGTTGCGATTGTTCAGTATGTGGCGCAAGGAAGATTTTGCTGCCATGAGAGATCAGAGCAAGAGTGCAATAGTTGTCGCATTTTCTGGTCGGCCTGACCAGACGCCATGTCGCCAAGTGTAGGTGCAGATTTTGTGCAATAAGTCGATGAACGCGTCGCCTAAAGCCTTCAGTATTTCTGACGTAATGTGATCTTGTGCTTTCCTCTTTTTTAATTTGTTTATTGCCGCTTTGATTTCAGAACGTAGTTTGGTTGCTGATTCGGAAGATTCCAATTCAAAGGCGTATCATTGTTGATAGCAGGTTCTTTATAAAGGTCTTCGCAGTAGCTACACCATCTTTCGGCTATGGGTTCAAGGTCGTGTATTGGGTTACCGCGAGCATCTTCAATCACCCAGGAAGTTTTTGGAGAGCGGGCGAACTTTCTTAAAGAGGTCTCTCGTGTGAAGTTTAAGGGCCAATGTACTGACTGTGACGTCAGGCGGTGGGCATTCTTTTATCGTCTCTTCCAACGTGCTCTGAAAGATCGACTGTTCCGGGGGCTCCAAGGTCTGGGCTTAGGTGGTGTTTTCCTTTTAGGAGCCTTTAGACGAGCAGTGAAAGTGGCCACAAGTAGGTTGTAATCTGAGCCGCGCCCAGCACCGGGAAAGGTCTTTACATTTTTTTGGATCTCCACCGTGTGTTTATTATAATTTAGTCAATTTGGTTTGAGGAAATATTGCCGGGGACTACATGTGTAGAGGCGTTTTGCATGGTATTAGAAGCAGGTGTTTATAATGCTTAATTTTCTTCCAATGCAAAAGTCAAGAAGTCTTCCTCTATGTTAATTTCTAATGCCGAGACCATACCTTCCTACAACAGATTTTGAGTGATCGTCGGTCTTACTATTTCCCAACTTTGCGTTCCAGTCACCAAGGATTATAGTGGTTTCCTGATTGGGTATTAATTGAGATGAACTCCCTATATGCTTATCATCAATTTATTATTACCTATTAATGCCTTATTAAAAGATTTAATTTAGTCTATGTGATACGAATGCTATTCCTATACATTACCAAACATTTTACCTCCTTTGAAGGTTCATTTGTCGATACCATGCTTATTTGATTCATCTGTAGAAGATTAATTACATTTCATTTTAAATTAAATAAAATTAATAAATGTTTATTTTAAAACTAAAAATAGGTTTAACGATAACAATAGATTTTTAGTTGAATTTAATATAAAATATTTCAATAAATTAAAAGTTGTACATGAACACGATTTATTTATTAATAAAAAAAAAGTCTTATAATATAAAAAAACAAACGTATTTTTTTTGTCTTTTTATTTATTAAAGTTTGTATTTGAACACGTTTTTTTTTATTAATAGTACGTTATTGTCGTACTCTGTGATTGTATTACATTAAGTGTTTTGTTTTTTTATTAATAAAAAAATAATAAGTCTTGTAAATAAGACAAAAAATATATAATTATGTTATTTTTATGAATCAAACCAAGTTTGTACCTATTCTGATTATTTTTTTCTAGATTTGAATGAACATAGGAAACTTTAGGTAGATAAAGTTAATATTTACCAAAAGTACATTGTTTTTTCAGTATTGTTATTATTAAATAGTATATTTGTAACCATACAGACATTAATTATTATTGTTTAGAAACAAATAGTTCATGTGAACATTTCGTTGCTCCTTATTTACTTTTGACATTTAACTAATTCCTTGGTATTAATAAGAGATATGGATGTCACATTTTTAATTACCTATATAATGGAAAACATCAATATCATTACCTATTACATAAGTGCTTTTGACAAATATTTAAATTGAAAAAAGGAGTAAGTAACTGATATGGCGCATAATAACAAATTTGACACAGGGGAAAAATGGAGTAAGTTTAGTTATTCTCGCAAAATTGTTTGGTACTATAAAACATACTTTTTGTAATATACATTATTTTGTAAATAAATTTGGCTCAAACTCGAAAACTTAGTATTTTATATTTAAAGTCCATTTTGAAAACTAGTGTAATATTTTAATTTTCTTATTTCTAAAAAACCATAAACTATTGAACTGACTTGAAAACAACCACCAATGCAATATTTTTTCTCCTTTTTTTGATGTTAAAATCATTCTTCTACGATTAAAAATAAAGCTTTTACTGAAAAATCTACTTTTACGGGTTACGTCCTTTTCGAATTGAATGAGGGTGCGATTTGTTCATCATCATGATATCGTAGGTACCGAACGAACTTGTGTGCGTGCGTAGCGTATACCCCCGCCCATCGCCGCCTGCGCGCGTACGCCTGTTTCGACCTAAATTATTGTTTTGGTGTTTTATTCATTTATAACGTGCATGAAATTGACACAAATTTACAATGTAGATTTTTCATGCATTTATGATATTAAATATGTGAACTCTAATGACTGTAATATTTTTTTGCAGCGTTACTAGCTTTAAATAGGAAAATAATTGAAAATATTAACATTGCATGTCTTAATTTGGCACAAATTTATTTATTGGCCTTAAGTAAGTGATCTGAGATAGGAAATAGTTATACAACCAATTGTAATTTTTTTTTGTACTGTTATTACATATTGACCCTATTTCAGTTTTGCTCTAGCCGAAGATGACACAAACTGGGTTTGTACACTCCGCAGGCTATCCTAGATATGATACCATAATTATTTTAAACTTTAAATTAATTTTGTCAGTTTTGATTTAATTATGTAAAATCAACCACAAACCATCGAATTGCGGAAAATGCAAGTGACAGATCTGACACAAAACGCAATAATAAGGTTCTTAGGTACGTCCGTGTCCACAGGCGAGAAATCAACAACTTTAGAGTTTTTGAAACTTATGACCTCATTTTAGCCCAGCGCTATCGGTCTACTATCTTTCTTTCAAAGGTCGGTTACTTCTCAGGGACTTCCCTCTTGTCTCTGTGCGCCATGGGCGGCGGCGGTGATTATTTACCATCAGATGACCCGTATGCTTTCCATTTGCATTTCCAACAGCTTCCATAAAAAATAAAAACCTCATAGTAATATGAATTCGGTGTATTTTAAAATACAGTATCATATGAAAAGTGCAATGTGAAGTTGAGTTAATATTCCCCAATGAATCAGTATTATTGAAAATAAGTGGTTTTAAATGTTTGATAATGACAATAATAATGAATACTAAATCAGATCGCATTGAAACATCTAATTTAAAATGCATCATGCAAATAACTAATTAATATTGGAATGGGTAGTAATTTGCATATTTATAAATAGCGAATTTCGATGTAGGTAAATGTATTTAATGTTTTGATTAATTGGTTGATTACATGTGACCCTCTATCATTTTATTTTATTTTTTGTAATAGTTCTATGTATTTCTGTTTTTATAAAAACCGTTAGCTCTTAAACCGACATTGTTTATTACGGAACTATTAGCAGTTTCCCGCAACCAGCCCACAGCTACGTCTCAGAAGATGACAGACACAAATTTTAAATCTCTGTGGATGTTAACAGTCAGGTTTTTCGGTCGGTATGCCCTCATTGGTTTAACACTTTAACCCTTATGAGGGGAGAGCACGATATACCCCTGCCGCCACCCGAATCAGCAGGCAATGTAAAACATTGTCCCGACAAAAATAAATAAAAAAGCCGATAGTGTACTAATGATTAAACATACGTTTTACTAAACAAATTAGTCAGGTTGCATCCCAATGCATTTCAGACAGGGTGACATATTGAAACAAATCACAAAGGGGGTTGCAGACCGGAAAATTCGGCTGTCTGCAACACATGCGGGCAGTGTACACATTCTATATTATATACGTGTGACGCTGTTGGGGAAATACCCTAACAGATTAAGCGTTTGTCGGTACCACGGCTATTTGTATCTGGAAATGTCACCGATGCCAAATAGAACGTGACTGTATTGTTTGGTACACCTATTAGAAATGGTAATACTAATATTTAGATGAAGAGTTTGTATGTTTAAACGCAAGTTTAGTTTTGAAATTTCGTTTAGCATTTCCAAAAAAAAATTTGCACCCAAATCTTACACAAAAGAAAGAAAATATAATAATGAAAGTTTTAAATAATTATAACTAAGACATATTGTCATCAGGTTATGACCTCTTGGAAACTACGAAAAATCATAGGTGAAAGAAGCTAGACACACAATGACTTCGAACTACATTGTCGCGTTGGGTGTTATAACCTGTAATGACGACAATATGGTATCTCGATATCCTAATGAAATTTTATGAACAAAGGTGGTAATAGGAGTTTATCAGAAGGCGGTAATGAAATTGAGATATAATGTATACGAGACATTATTGTTTTTTCTTAGACAGTCATATTATTCATAAATACTTTTAAAACTCATAATTCTTTAAAAAGTAGCATGATTCACGATCAGTAGCCTGTTAGGTTATTTTTAAAGGCAATAAAAATTCATAGCCGGGACTGTTGGATGTAAACAAATGCACGGGATATGCGGGTGGTCGAAAAACCGTCCGATATGTTGACATTTACCCCTGTTTATACCCCCGTAAAACACGCGGATCACCGACCCCGTATATCTAGTTTCGTTACTAGACAAGTATGATGAAATAGTAGAAATGTGGACAAGTATCACCTCCTGGATCACGGAAAAAAGAGGGTTAGCAATATAACCTCTGATTTTTTCCTCTTGTCGCATGATTTTTTGTACGGCGTTACAAAATAATGGATTTGTAGATGTGTTGAGTATGAAACTGATGCCGTACAAATTCAAACGACCATGGAAATTGCCGGAAAGTAAAAATAAATCCGACTTTGTGTGTGTGACCATTTTTGTAAGTCACTGTGCGTTTTCTTATAATTTTTCACTAGCTTTTCCCCGCGGCTTCGCTCGCGTTAATTTTATGACATAGATCTCGTTTGACAACAAAACAACCCATAGCGCGACTTGTGGCGCCATCTGTTGGCCGGTACAGCGCCCTCTATAGTAGAAAAATTATTGTCTCATTGGAACGACATACTTTCACGGGATAAAAAGCCTATGTTGGGCTCTGTACCCCTAACAATATGTATGCAAATTTTCATAATGATCGGCTGCTTAGTCAAGCCGTGAAGGAATAACAAACAAACAAATAAACTCACTTTCTCATTTATAATATTAGTAAGGATGGATCTATCGATGGTAAGAATGCCGTACAGTATCAGATGACCATAAAGTACTCACTCTTATTGTGCTTTTAAATTCTTACCTACACTCGGTTGGACAGCTTACAAGTGACGGCATAGTGCTGAATCTTAATATGTTATGCCCGTGTATCGTTCTAGATAGGTCATCTGGTGGTTCAAATGACACATAAATTTTTGTCATGGCCTGTAGTCTATGTGCTAAACGTTTTAAAACATTGATAACAATAATATAGTGATAAAGTGTGGTGTATCATGTGGTGACAGGAGGATAATTGGAATTGATTTAAAAAGTACTGCAATTAATAAAAACTGGTTTTGATACGCAGTTGTGAAAGTAGAGGGAAAGCTCTCGAATCTAATATATCATTAGTTTCCTCTAAAGACTTGTTTGGTAAGTAATACATTTGTGAACTTTTTTTGTTGATATACGGATCTGTATAGCCCTAGCATATTATTATATTCATCGAAATGACTATAGGTTGATTGATGCGCTTTGCAATAAAAACCGTACACTTAGTATTCATAGATTAATATATTTTTAATTAATATCGATTATTGCAATACAAAAACCTTTTATTCATATTAAAGTGACCCTCAAGATAATTATTATCCATGTTATTTAGACTCGGACGCATCGGATTTCCCGTCACGTCGCGTTGATTGTCGAACGACAAACCCGGTGCCCGCCGGCGTTCCAATTACTAGCGACATAGACACCCTGCAATACCCTCGGTCAAAGATCAGATTGGTGTGTAAACAAAAGAAAGGTTGTATAGGCATAAACGTGAATTACATATGCATTTCTTAAGAGTTAAGTATTTTTAGTATAATTTTAAGCATAATAACTAGATATCGCAAAGAGTGTAAGCCCCTTCGCACACAAGGCGACGCAAGTCTCCGATACTCGGCGATTTTAGCATCCAACGACGCGAGTGTACGTACGAACCTCAATGGACTTGTATGACGGTAGTCGCTTGGATAAAAATCGCCGAGTATCGGAGACTTGCGTCGCCTTGTGTGCTAAGAGGCTTAAAAGACCGGCAATTAAGTAACGATTTCACACGATAATATTTAGTTTATTTGTTTATTGACACAATACACAAAGTACTGATACAACAGGTGGACTTATAAATGCATTCTCTACTAGTCAATCATTGGGAGTGCAGAAATATAGTTGCTAACCTCAGGATTACCACGTTAGATGAATATCAATCCTTATCATAATATACTCGTATATTATTATGTAGCATACATAGAATTAATTGCCTTTTAGCAATTCACAAAATCGTCACTCAGCTAATTTTGGAGAACGAAGTGGGTGCTTGGAGGCGGTCCACAGATTATAAAGCAGAGGCAAAGATTAGGATAGAACAGTAGGCACTAAAATTATGTGGCCACAGATAATATTATGGTGTAAGTATCAAAATTTTCAAACATTACGAAAGAACTGTTAGTTTGGAACATGTTTGTATGAGAATCAACGAGAGTTTTGACTGATACTTTTTCTACATAATCTATGTCTGGACCCAAACCCCCGACTCTCACTTATCAGGACTTACGGGCTAATACCACCCGAAGGGCGCCACCCAATCTGGTTGCCGCTTATCTCAATTTAATGGCTTCCGTATTAATACCGCCTTTGTCTAATTTGAGGATGTCTCTATCGACCATTGTTTAATCGACTGGTAAAAATTGATGTGCACCGAAATCAGAGATTAAAACATACATTACGTATTATGTTATATTATTATCAGGAAACTTACGCAATCACATTCTATTAGAAATAATTTCGTGTTTGAAGCTTGAATAATATAAAATTCTTTTCCTAGAATTCTCAAACGTAAAGCAAGTGAATTCTTTTCCAGTCTCAACCAAAGTACTTTTCGATGAATAATGAAAATAACAATATCATACAGAGAACCTCATTTGTACCGATGTCACGTTTAGTCTCAAATCAAAAGAACGATATAATCCCGCCCGTTTCCGTAGTCGAGTAGCGACAGAAAAATTGTGAGTCAAAGCCATTGTTTCCAATATCGACGAAGGGAGGGAAACTTTTATTGGGCACAAAGTGGGTATTATTCACGGGCAAAAAGCAATCAACCGCGGACGAAGGAAGGACGCCGGACGCGACGCCTCAGAATGCAAAGATATTTTTTGCCAAATGCGGGTCATTTTCAAAGGGTTCGTCTTATGAGGGAAAAATCGACTGTCCCTTTTCGATTACCGGTGCCGTGGATCAAAAACCGATTCGCAATTAAAAAAGATTATGGCCTTTAAATATCAACCTCGTTGTCGTATTATAAAGTGGGGTCAACATTTAAAATTTATTATAAATACATCGCAGATTTTTATGTATAGCTCTTCAAGGTATTTTAGCATAACACGGCGTAATCATCTTAATTGATTTTCTTGCATGCGGTAATTGATTTAAAAAAATATGAAAAACTTTAGCTGAGTTGTATTCAAAAAGTAGTAAACAGCCAAAAAGGACTTGCCGCTGAAATGCTTAGAAAATCCAAAACCGACGATCACATAAAGTTCCGATAACGATCGTCCACTCATCTACAGCCATTCGGCTTATTGCTTGCAGAGCCAATATTTTCAAACCCCGATACTAAACACGTACGGAATCTCAATGATTTTCGGGAATAGCCATTTTGTAAATGAACCAACATAGGTATTCGCTAGCTTTAAGCGATTCTTCTTTCTTTTCAAGGGTTTCACTTATTATAAATTATAATGGTAACCTTTTAGTTTTTTATTAGTGGTAAGGTTGCGTTTGACACGGGAAGAATTTATTCGAAAATTATTTGAATGTTTGGAGTGGTAGAGGATTTATGAAATGGGGTACCTCTCACAAAATATCGGCGTGAAGCAGGAATCCCAATTCCTATACTTCCTTCTTTGTAGCGGGCAACGCATAGGTTAGGTGGCATGCCCGTTTAATTGTTTGTGTACTGTATGTCATATAAAAAAACATCGACATCGGAGAACTTCTAACGCTTGGTAATAATATAATTTTTGTTGCTTTTTCTTTATTTTATTATACTTATTGATATCTTTCTATCATTTTTAGTTTAAGTTTCAAACTAATGATCTCTTTTCATGAGTTTAGAATCAATTTTTATTATATAATAATCAATTTTTATTATAATTTCTAAAGTCAATGGGAGTTGGTAAATCACGAAATTCTTGTACTTCAGATATTGATCTTGACTCACTTAATAGTCATTTCTCCTCTTGCACACTTCTTGATAATAAAGTAAAATCAGATACTTTAATTCAACTTTCTTCTCTGCCTCCTCCCAGTCATTTACCGTTTACTTTCAAATCATTCACTGACTGTGATGTTAAGAGAAGCATATTGTCCATCACGTCTAATGCCGTTGGAGGTGACTGCATTAGCCGTAATATGATCATTCCTCTGTTAGATCTCCTTGTACCCATCCTGACCAAAATCCTAAATTTTTCTATTTCGACTGGCTCCTTTCCCGAGTGCTGGAAACTTGCACACATCATCCCTCTACCCAAAAAACTTCATCCTATCAATTTTAGTGACTATCGTCCCATCTCTATACTTCCTTTCCTCTCCAAAGTTTTGGAGCGACTAGTGCACTGGCAATTGAATAACTTCTTGAATTCCAATAACTTACATAATCCTTTCCAATCCGGTTTCCGTCCAGGTCATAGTACGACTACTGCTTTGGTCAAAATTACTGACGACATTAGGCGTGGTATGGAGAATCAGCAGCTTACTTTATTAACGCTTCTCGATTTCAGCAATGCTTTTAATACTGTTGATTTTGATCTTCTATTAGGAGTTCTCTCTTCTCTTAACATATCTCCGGCAGTGTGTGATTGGTTTCATAATTACCTGTACGGGCGTCGGCAATGTGTCAAAATTGATCACCACAATTCTAACTGGTGTGATACAACTGCTGGCGTGCCGCAGGGTGGTGTGCTGTCTCCTCTTCTGTTTGCTATTTTCATTTCCTCAATCACTTCTTCACTTACTTCTTCCTATCACCTTTATGCAGATGATTTACAAATATATTGCCAAGCATCATTAAGCGATATTGCTTTAGCCGTTTCAGAAACAAACGAAAATTTAATACGAATTTCGAACTGGAGTAAACGTTTTGGATTAAAAATTTACCCTGCTAAGTCGCAAAGCATTATTATAGGTAGCCAAGCATTTATCTCCAGGCTGGACATTTCTTTGATGACGTCGGTTATGCTTGATGGCGTTTGCATCCCTTTCAGTAAGTCCGTTAAGAACCTCGGGATTATTATGGATACTACTTTATCTTGGAAAGTTCAGGTGGCCGAGGTAAGTAGGAAGATGTTTGCTGCTTCTACGTCTCTTCGACGACTTAGAAACTTTTTGCCCACTGCCACCAAAGTTGCTCTTGCACAATCCCTTCTTCTTCCCATTCTAGATTATGCAGATACATCATACCTAGACCTCAACGTTGAATTGATAAATAAGTTAGATCGTCTTCAGAACTTCTGTATAAGATTTATTTTCGGCCTACGCAAATATGATCATATATCAGAATACCGTGTGCGTTTGAAATGGCTCTCGATCCGTCAACGTAGGAACATGCACATTCTTTCCCTCCTCTATACTATTCTCTTCATTCCCAGAACCCCCTCCTATCTTAAAGAATGTTGCATATATACCTCTTCGTCCCATAGCTTATCTCTCCGCTCTACTGAGAATCTTACTCTACTGCTTCCAGTCCATTCTTCTAAATCCTTCGACCTATCCTTCACCGTCCAGGCCATCAGGCTGTGGAACAGTTTACCGGTAACTATTAGATCTGCTCAGTCCATCCATATCTTTAAAAAACTAGTTAAAGATCATTTGCTTGCTCTCTTATAGTGTAACGACATTATATCCTATGTAAGTATATTTATTAATTATTTATATTGTATTAAGTATATATTGATTTATGTATGTACGTAATATGTATGTAATAGTATGTATGTAAGATTATATATATTTGTGTATGTATAGATAGTATAATACCTTATATTCATAAATATTATCGATATGTCCTGTGATGATTATGTCTTGCTGGCCCTGCCCACTCCATGCAGAAATTCGTTACCCTAAGGTTGCCTTGAAAAGATTGCTCTCAGCAATAAGGCCGCCTTGTTGCATATACACTGTTTGTAACTGTTACTGTTTTCTGTATCTCTTGTATGTGTATTGCAAATAAAGCGTAATCTAAATCTAAATCTATAATTTTTAAACCGTAACTTTCTACTTTTTACACATTTGCAATACAGGCCCGTATCTGTCGGTCCACTGCAGTTATAGGTTTGCGTACAAACAGAACACACCTAAACAAACACTGTTTCTGTCTGTTGTATGTACAAGAGGTGCAACGTACTCTTCAGCGTTTTTATTATGTTTATTGTATTCTTCTGATGTATGTTTTACTATAATATTATTAATGGTTATAGGTACGGATATTTTTAATGTCTTAATGGGGAATATTGTAATTTATTGCCCTAATTAAGATGATAAATAGTACAATATCACTAAAGATAGCTACCAGAAATAATCTAGTGATGTCGTGGATGTCTATACTGTTACATTTGTAAGTTTAAAGTGTGCAACTATCTGCAAGTTAACAGAACTGGGATCAAATGCTATGATTTATTTTACTAGTCCACTTAGAGGTGACTGCCAAATATATTCCACGCTTAAGTCCGACGCCTTTGACTTCACTCTGTCTTGAATACTCTTGAATTCTACATTTCCTACGTCACCAAAAACAACGTGATACATGCACTTAAGTTTACTTGCAAATTTCAATCCACAATCTTACTTGCATGGTTCATTTTTGCGTAACAACACTTGCTATGTAATAACTTTTTGTAAACCTAATTCGTTTCAGTTCTAGAATTTTTATGGACAAGGAATATTACTGTTTGGCTAACGAAACACAATCTTAAAGACACTTATGTAAGGTTGAATTTTATTTATAAATTAAAAGTGGGTTGTTAGGTTTCTTCCGAAATCGTCCCTCTCAGCCGAAGGGAGTCCCCAGAGGCATGATCCCGAACTCCTCATTTATCATGCTTGTCACGTGTTGACCATCCCTCGTGTGTACTGCTGCATATAAGTACGAACACGATAATGTACACAAATATAAATACACCCTGTTTCAAAAGTCAATAGGTACTTTGAGCACGTATGGTGATTGTCAAAATGTTTTAAAATAGACCTGCTGCAAAATTTTGGATTTCAACTTTGTTGTAACTCTTATTAGGTATTATGTATGTTGTATTGTAACTCTGAAAACGTATGCGTTTTACTAATATGATTTACCTTTACATATCAAATTAGTATTAGGAATAGAGTTTGTTAAATCATCGTTGTTTGACAAGCTTAATGACACTATTATTTATCGTTGTAATGTGCCAATTGTTAACTATAATATTATCATTCCAATAGGTATCAAGATTCTGCCAGATCTTAATTCACGGTGATAATATTATCGTATAAATAATTGGCTATTAGGCTATATACCAAGTCGGCTATATCGGGTTATCGGCTAGGATTATCTTCCGAATGACTGATGTTATTACCTTCCTATTGATAAGATGGAGTTAGTCTCGGATATAAGTGCTGAGCAAGATTCTTATGTTATTGATATTTCCTTTATTGAAATCCAAATGTTTGTTACCATGATTATGTGTTGAATGTGCACAATGAAAATATTTTAATATTTTTAATAATAATTTTATATTCAGTCATGACAGACAATAATAAAATTATGTAGTTTGCTGGTAATTGCTTTGTTGACAACGTAAGGTGCAAAAAGGTTTTAGTGTTTCACAAAAGTCGACAGTAAGAGTAGGTAAGTTGTGGCTTTGCCAACTTGTTATAATGTTTTTGAGTGTTTTGAGATTTCCAGATGCAACCTTTAGATCATTGTTTTTACACATAACTTAAAAAAAAAAAGATTTTCAAATAATTATACAGCCATCTACATAACGTAAAGGCAAAACACTTGTAAGCAAAAGTACTACACAGAAATTCTGCATTACCAAATGGGTTCTCAATAGATTAGTTTCCTTTATCCCCGCCTGCCGAATACGGTCCCGCTCATTAGCAAGTCGCAATTCCACTGCAGGCGTACATACACTTAATAACAGCCTATTCGGCAGTATGCAAACATATAGAACCAATAGCGACTACAATCTAATATGAAGTTCCGTAGTTGGCGAACTTAAAACAAACATAGACCGTAATGGAAACCGCGAATGATTAATGCATCTCACAAGAATCCCAGTGGTGTTGGTTTATTAATGTATTGATTGTAAGTATGAAACTTCGATGGATATTGTTAATGTGGATAGGGTTGATTTATTACGCGACTTGAGAGTTGGTAATGCTGATGAGATTCAAGGGGATCTATGTAATCTCATATATCCATATGATTGAACTTGGACCATCCAATTTGGATTCTAAGAAAAGTGTAAAACTACAAGATTTAAAAAATATTAACAAAATAAAGCATAAAAATATGTTAATAATGACACTAACGCATTTTTATTTAATTTTGGTCAAAAATGCTACTAGAAAACTAAAGATCGGAATCTTTATTTAAATTTTAGAATAATTTATTAGAAAATTTTTGTGAAACTAGTACAGCAGTTTTGACGCGAAAGAAGGCTGCTACGAACGAACACAATTATTCCTACCGAAAGCCAATATTTAAGCCAATCCATACAGACCACATTGAGAAATTAAAATTATAATAGCTATACAAATTAAATAATTTACTAACTTTCTTAATAATTTTGTACATTAGAAATATTATAGTAAAAACATTGATCTATATGTAGTAATGAGTAAGAAAAGTAACAATTTACATTGTGAGAGACGGCTTTCCCCAGGTGTTTTAGAAGTAACATTGTACGTACAAGCTATCAACAAGTACAAAACTAAGTTGAGTTTAAACAAACAAAAGTGGGAATATAAGTATCTGGCAATTAGTAAAAAAAAGGAAAAAGGATTAAAAAATAATAAATAAGTACTTACATCCTTTTTAAAGCAGAAAGTGTTCGAAGAAAGGCACAAAGCGAGAAATAACAACGGGAGTAACCACAACAATGAAGCGAAACCAAATTAAGGATTCCACAGCGAATATCTTCTGGTGAAAAAGGAGGCTAAAATTACGGTGGGCTGTGATTTGAATTTATTACCCTAAGGCTAATTTTATTTCGGCGGGATCCGGAATATGGCGCGGAACATCTTACCCATTACGAAGACAATATTGTGAGCGATGTCTTAGCTTTCCCACTGTATCTTTGTACAATCAAAAGCATAATTTTGTTTGTTTCATTTAAGGGTGAAAGAAGGAGTGTTTTCTCTTTTGTTTTTAGCCAGTGACTCATTTATGATGTTTGCTTGTTTTTTTATTGATGTAATATTTTATTTTATATCTTTATCTTAAGGAATAATATGTGATTAGTATCTCCTCTGCGCACTAAATGACTTATAGAAATTATTTAACGTAAAAAACAGTATCTACATCAATATTTAGATAAAAGTTTTGTCTAGTTAGGTCTATCAATTTTGTGTGCAAGAGATTACGTTCTTCTCAAATAAATTTAACCCAGACATCCATAAATATAAATTCAAAGTCCTGCCTGACTGACTGACTGACTTAACTATATAGCCCAAACCGCTGGGTCTAGAAATTCCAAATTTGCAATGTAGGTTCCTTACGACGTCAAGGGGTGTACCTAAGAACGGATTTTTCAAAATTTCCACGGGAAAGCGATATATACGCAAACGAAGTTGCGAGGGTATATCAACGCACAACCCAAACCGCTGCTGGGTCTAGAGATTCCAAATTTGGCAGGTTCCTTATAAGGACCGAACCGACCGGACCGGACTGACCGGATCGGACCGGACCGGAATTTGTTTCTGATGAAAAATATGCTAATTGTTATTAAGTTACGTTGGCGAAGCCGCAGGCAGAAGCTAGTCTTTATCCTTATTAATATTATAAATTAAATGAGAAAGTGAGTTTGTTTGTTTGTTTGTTATTCCTTCACGGCTTGACTAAGCAGCCGATCATTATGAAAATTTGCACACATATTGTTAGGGGTACAGAGCCCAACATAGGCTACTTTTTATCCCGTGACAGTATGTCGTTCCAATGGGAAATAATTTTTTCTACTATAGAGGGCGCCACAAGTCGCGCTATGGGTTGGTTTGTTGTCAAACGAGATCTATGTCATAAAATTAACGCGAGGGAAGCCGCGGGGAAAAGCTAGTATTTGTATAAAATGTCTTTCTCTGAAACGTTTTGTTTCCGATTGTACATAACTTGCATTCAGGTAAGAGGCTCCTTTAATAATAAAAAGGCGGGGAAAGAGAAAACTGTGGAAATGGGCACTGTTTATCGAGAAACAAAGCAAGGGAGGCGAACAATATGCATAATGACTATAGTAAATTAGTTGCTATAGCGGTTCCTTTTGCGGGAGTTAAAGTTAATGGAAGAGAGTCGTATATTACTACAACATTGTTGAAACTTCGTAGTTCGTTTTAGGATTTCTTTTTTACATAGATCATTGCTATTTTAGTGGAATATTCTGTATTAGCTTCTGCCTCTACTTTTTAGGGTTCGGTAGTAAACTATAAGGAACCCTTATAGTTTCGCCATGTCCGTCTGTCTGTCCGCGGTCTAGCGCCTAGACGCTTAATGCTAGAAAGCTGTAATTTGGTATGTATACACATAATAACAATGCTAACAAAGTGCTGGAATAAAATTTAGAAAAAAAAAATTTGGGGTGCCCTCCCTACATGTAAGGTGGAAATGATTTTTTTTTGGCGCCCATCCAATTTCCCCATTCATCGTTAGATAGGTCTCTTCAAAACATCGAGGGTGTGGGAAAATCATTTCTTAATACAATGATCCGTTTCGGAATTATTGATTTTCGTCAATTTTCGTTTTGCACGGTGCGGTGGTGATATCCTCCACGGTGCGGTAGTGAACTTTCGGATGTAAGGGGGGTGCGGTGGTACCGAGTAATATTATAGCCGACAAACTTACAAATGTGATAGAATTTGATATTGGACTCATCTGCAGGCAAGCAAAGCATAGCCAATAAGGAACCCTACATTGTGCGTGGCCCGACACGTACTTGCCTGGTTTTTTTATTTACGAACCAATAGAAATGAAGCAAACATTAAATGTTAAGTGGAGCAAACCGCAACGCATTAGTGAAAACCGCACAAATCATTCAAATCAGTTAAGCTGTTTCTGAGATTAGCGTGCACAGACAGCGATTACCAGTTACGATTTCATTATATGTATGTATTTCATTATTGATGTAAGTAGTAGATTTCATATCAGAAGCAGTTCTGTAAGATTTAAGATACTCATTAGTTTTGTATTAATGTTTTTAATAAATGTACATCAATCAACAAGGACTTCATTAAAAACCTGTTTTGTCACTTTTTTTTTAAGAATGACAGTGAAACAGTTTCTAGTAGAGAACCTTCTGTACTACGTTTATTAACAAAGTTCTACTTTTTTCCTACTACCTGCGTCTATAAAAATTTTAGTTGATATATTTTCAACTTCAGAGCTTTTCAGAGCTTAAGCTCTATTGCTGGTATTTAAATTCTGTAAGTCTCTGAACGTTATCGCTATGGCGGCGTTAAAATCCTTTTGTTGTTTGTTTTTATTTAATGTATTTCTCATTTCAATTTATTAAATTGAACAACTTCATTAACCTAATAAATCTTTCTTTTTAATAACTAGCTCGCGAAATACTTAAGCTTTGACACCCCGTTTTCCCTGTAGGTTTAGGCTGTAAATTGATCTCAGTCAGTCAATCATTCAAACATACTATTTTATATCTTACAAATAAAATTTTTGTACATATATATTTGGGTTCATAGAACGTCAATTTAGCCTACCTACATCATATTACATCCCAAAGTAATTAATTTATGAATTTCGTAATTTAGTACCTACAATTTTGATGTAACATACAGTTAATTATTCTAATACAAATTATCTGAATTTACAACATTTCAAAATATAATTTTAACTTATGTTAAGTGCCAAAGTTCATAAGAACCTAATTCAGAAATCGAATTTCATCGGTTTTAAAGTGCTCATAAATATTTGAGTATGCAAAAATGTACGATAAAACGGGAGTAGATCGGCAGCGAATCGACCACTTTATTTTTTTCTGGATATGATTTTTAATAAAATGTGGAGGAAATAAACATTCTACACGTCGACGTTTTACGATTTCGACTATAAAAATGAAAATGTTAATATTAAACGATGCTCTAAATAAAATTGCTACACATTTAAAAATAAATACAACTCGCTAGTTATTTTTTTTAATAAAAAAATAATTTAATTGAATTTAATATATAGTACGCACAATTTGTCGATAGTTAAATAAGTACATATTTAAATGTAATAAATTCTTATTTTATTGACGATGTGACACTGGCTCGCCGAAGTTAGGGCAGTTTCACACATGTTTTGACAGTCGAAGCACAATTTACGATCGCTCACCGATATCGATAAACCCGCTTTTGTCACTAGCCATACCGGCAACACTCTACGTTTACGACCGAATAAATTTCAAACACTATTATGATTCAAATCGGACACACAATATACGAACACCCCTTTTATTCAGGGATCACGAAATATTTTTATAAAACATGTCTCAGATTATAAAATGAAATTATGTTTCCTACAGTATGATGTCGTATGAGGATTTTATGCTTTACTTTTATGTATTCACATTTATAGCTAACACACGATATTAATAAATTATCAGAGCGTTATGAATTCCTGCATCATAAAGGATTAGTGGGATTTTTGGGATCGTTCATTCAGCCTACTTTATTTTTATTGCGTCTCATAATTATTACTACTGAAAACCGTACTATGCATCTGTCGGCATTATTTATCTTTTTAATTTATAGTAATACGTAATTTTACGTTTTACGTGCAATTAAACAAACATAAATTCTTTCTCTATTTAGTTTAGTATTTTCGAAATGACGTTATAATATGATAGGTAGTCAAATAAATTTGTCGACAGCTTTGTCCTATTTATTCTATGGCTAAGCTTCGAAGTTGTGTTTCGGATTTAAGACATAGATTTCATCCTTGTTTGATCATTCGTCAGCGCACAATTTTTTTTAATGAACTATATTTTTTTGGTAAGTATTAGAATGCGGCAAAGAAACAAATGAATATCGATTGACCAAAATTTTTACATGAATTTTGAGACGCATTCACAGAACACAGCTAGAATTTAAAGATGCATAATTTCTAAATTTAAAAATATTATGAACATATTATTGTAAAAAAAAATGTACTAGTACTGCGTAGAACCACATAGGTAGAACGGTAAGTATTCCTTAATATTGAATACTGTAGATTAGAACATAAAATCTATTTTTATTTTTAGATTGACTTTATTGTTTGAAGTATCAAAGTATAAAAGTTTGAGCTTGCCTTTGATAATTTCTAATCAGTACACGTAAGTTTCCGTGTAAAGTAAATATCCGACAAACTAATACACATCGGATGTGCCACACTGAGGACAAAGTAAACATCTACGTAGGCCGGCTTGAGTGTAACCCAAAGTGTCTAGTCTGCGAAAGACCAGGCCACTCGAGGAGACAGGTGAGAGGTTGGATCAAAGGGCTCCATTGACCCGTTTGCGGTCGGGCGGTTAACATTCGCTACCTCTACTAATGTTGTAATACATCTCGATTACAACTCATATTATAAAAGTTTGCCATAAACGATCAAGTTTGGAGCGC
This sequence comes from Endotricha flammealis, assembly GCA_905163395.2. Classification (NCBI taxonomy): domain Eukaryota; kingdom Metazoa; phylum Arthropoda; class Insecta; order Lepidoptera; family Pyralidae; genus Endotricha; species Endotricha flammealis. The sequence continues at coordinate 6,326,168 of LR990863.1, read as the reverse complement.
ACTTAAAACTTGCATAACTTTCGGAATGCATAACTATTTTACACTGATGCCTCTGGCTCCTTGATCACAGATTTTGACAAAACATCAGGACAATAAACTTTATACCATTGTCATAGAAAAGATTTTGTCATTACTGTCATCAAATACTATAGACGAGTAATACGCACAGCGTCGGAAGAATTCGAGCAAGACGCGACACTAGCGCCCCTACGGCATGAGGGCGGCATGAGGTGAACGATTTCAAAACTTTTGTATGCAAAATGTTATAGCGCCCCTAGCGGCGTGAGGTGAACTGTGCGTTTTGTATGCAAAATGTTATAGCGCCCCTAGCGGCGTGAGGTGAACTGTGCGTTTTGTATGCAAAATGTTATAGCGCCCCTAGCGGCATGAGGTGAACGGAGGTTGCCAAGTCATTGTATGAGAAACGTCAAGAGCTGTGGGTATTACTCGTCTATAGTATTTGCTGTCATTAGCGACCAATTTTATAGCAATAATTATGTTTTTCATTACATTGCAGAACTGATAAGTCCCGTGTCCAATTATTACTATTAGTTGATTCATTTTCTAGTAACGTTAGTAAGGGTAATGAATAACAGTTTTAATACAACAAACTGGGTTAGCTCAAGACGCGTGTTTGACTTAATCTCACCCTTTTGTACGGGGATGTCAAACGATATTGCCGATAAGATAGTTTTTAAGATTTTGTAAGTACATTTACCTACAGCCATTTTCTGAAACACCTCCTTCCTCGCGTCGACCTTCTCAATGCTGAGGGTCGTGATCATCTTCTTGACGCAGTACTTTGTTGCGGACTATTTGACGCCACCTCCCTCTATCAGTAGCAGACTGAAAGGCGTCGTGGACAGTGGTTCTGAAACACATTTTAATTTTATTCCACATTAAGTCTCTTGCTGTCTCTGTTTTTCTTATTTAGTTTGACAATGACAGCTTTAAGTTAATGCAGCCTAAAGTGAAATCTTTTTGATTGCTGTGTGAGCGACTATATAAAAAATTGGTAGGGTTGGTAACGCGTGAGTGATACCCCCGGTATTGCAAGCGTCTATAGGCTACGGTGACGGCTTACCATCAGGCCGACCGTATGCTTGTTTGCCACCTTTGTGGTACAAAAAAAAGGTATCAAATTAATAAATAATAAAATAATAATAACTTTATATGGGTTATTTTCCTTATAGATTTATCATTGAAAATGTAACTAACTGGTAATATGGAATCAAATATAAAATATTTACGCTACGATGGCATATAAAAATATCTCACACAACATGTACACATAAAATTTTATTATAAAAATAATGTCTTAATAAAAACTGAGTATGTACCGAACCGCAGAAAGATTTTCATATTATATTATTTTTATATCTTATAAATGAAAATAATGATTTAAATTTGAATATTCTCACTTATAATTTGTTTTTGATTTGGCCGTTACTGGACTCCATTTTGAGATGACACCGATATATTCATTGCATTTGTAGTATATGCAAAAATGAATAAAATATACCTTGTGCATAGTACCGTTGTTTATAATTACATAAAATAATACATAATTTTATTATTATTAAAATAAATAAAAAATCTGAATTTCATTTCTACTTCTACCACTATTTTTGGAGTGGTAGAGTCATTATGAAATAGGCTGAATCGACCGTGGAAGTATATGTCTTACAAAATATTGGCTTTAATCATTCGTGTTTATTTTTCGGTGAGTGAGAGATCCAGAATAACTCCTCCCCAATAACTTGTTTCTCTTTTGGGCGGTAGTGTGTATAGAAATTGATGATTGCTTACCATTAGTGTTTAAGAAAATATTTTTTTAGACTACATATCCACTACTACTACCATCCAATCAATCCATATTTCGAAATTTGAATGAGATTTTTGCATTTGGACCAAAGTACTCTTTTTTCGTTTGTTATTTTTACTACCTATATCCACGATGAAAGCACAAAGTTGTTTAAAAAACCATGATGAATAAAGTAAACGCCCATGTATACACAACAATATTAGTAATAACAAAAGAATTAATGCAATAAAACAAAGAAATCTCTAAAATAAAGTTTATCTAATTTTCACTTACAAGTAAACTAACAAGTTTTATCTGAAAATATTCGGCATACTATACGCATTACACGCGTCAGACGGGACATTGTCAATAATGTTAAATTTTTATTGTCTGATTTAGAAATTTTATAGCCCAAATCGATGGTGTAGCGTCTTCTCGGTTGTGGGCGATACTTAGATGCATAGGGCATGTTTGATGTACCAACATCACAAATTGGAAAGGCCTCTTGCGCCCGATTTAAAGCTACAATTAATCAAGCATTTTAGTGCCGTAGTCTTTATAGTTATTTGTGAACATGAACGTGTTTTGTATAGTAAGTAGGTATTGCATTTCACTTACAAAGATAGTTTAATGGCTTTTGTAATGAACGCCTAAGTTTACATTCGATTATGAACTATGTATAATAAATAACTTTACGTTTTATGTACAATAATAATATCATAGATATCATATGAAAACATACCAGCAAACGAAACCCTAACAATTTTATAAGTAAACTAAATTCATTCAAAATTCATTTTTTTTTCCGAATCCGGTCTCTACGTTTAGGCCTGTGCGTTGAGCCGTTAGTCAGTCAGTTATTATAAATAATAATAAATAAATATAGGGACAATTCATACAGATTGAGCTAGCCCCAAAGTAAGTTCGAAACTTGTGTTATGGGATACTAACTCAACGATATTATATTTTATAACAAATACATATATAGATAAACATCCAAGACCCGAGGCCAATCAGAAAAAGTTCGTTTTTCATCATGACCCGACCGGGGATCGAACCCGGGACCTCCTGGGTGGCGGTCTGGCGTGGCAACCATTACGCCACGGAGGTCGTCTCAGTCATTCAGGACATTAATTTTATACGTATAGGTGAAACTGTAAGTAGGTATATAATTATTTATATGCGTGTTAAACATTACCTATCCTACGTTGTCGGCTAAAGAATTGGCGAACAGTCATGACTAGGGTTGATAGATGTGGCAATTCAACAGAAAATGCTGAGACAATTGACATATAAGACGTAATAAAATTGAAACTCGACTTTCCTGGTTTCGGTCCAAATGACCCAAGAATTTTATGGTACGAATAAAAAGAACGTTTATAACCGTACGGGGTAACTGACGGCCAAAACGTTCGAGCCATACGATTTCAAGAATAATATCTAGTATGACATTTTTATTTCATTATGCATAAAGTTATGGGTACGGTGGAACGTTCTTTTGTTTTAATATAATCTAAAATGATTGTATAATTGAATTTAGCGCCTAATTTAGATGCTCTAACCACAAATCTACTAGATACTAAAATAATTAAACTAATGTTTGTGGTTGGATTGAATATTTTGAGTTTCAAAGCGCTGATTGTTGAGACAATTCTCTGTAAAACCGCATGGAAGCAGCGTGGCAGAGTACGCTCTAATCCATTTCGATTGAAGGGAGACCCGTATTCCTGAAGTGGGATGATTATGGGTGGATATGGTTATAAAGACAATTACAGATTTTTTCAAATAATAAAACGTATATGTTTATGAGTTACTAACAATATTATGTCCATATAGAGCCAGTACAATTTTATTGTAAGTAGAAAAATATGCTACCTTTTATATGGCAAACGATTTCACAAACTGGGTATCAGTGGAATAGTTTTTGACATTTGTTATTACAAATGTCAAAACTATTCCACTGATACACTATCGGCATTCTTTTGAGACACGATTGAGACACCATTGAGAGTCCATTGGTGCATTTGTGTTAGTAAGTCGGGCCCCTGTTCTCTTCATTCCGAGTGATCCTACATAAAAATAGTTATTTAATTCTCGAGCAAGTCTAGAGTGCTCTTCTAAAAGTACCAGGCAAACATAAAGTAAAAAAGATTCTAAAGAAAATAATTACGACCGGCGAACGTCAGACCACGCCAAACGTCCCGATCGAGGGCTGTCACTATCTCTTTAAAAAGGCACAGAATGACACCTTGGCGCTGTCAATCTTTACACCAGATAAGTTTTTGCTCCAGCATAAATTGTCAGACGTTAACGTCCAAATATAATTACACAATATTTCAGTATGTTTTTCCCTCAATTATAGCATTTCGCCGCGGACGTCTGGCGCAACGTTTCGGACATTCTTTGGTAACGAGTTGTGTGCATACCGAGGCTCAATATATTTTACAAAATTATATTTGCAGGCAACGTAGATTTTAATACTTGAAATTAAGAATTAAATTGCAATGTTTTGGTGTATTTTACAATACGATTGGTAGAAGAAAGTGACAGTTTCTTTCTTTCATATTACAATTTTATTTTAATGAATTTGATTGATAGCGTTTTGATCTAAATAATAAAAAAATTCGGTTATTACTTTTTTGTTAAGTACATAATACTATTTGAGTATTATGAGTAATACATACTACTTAAGTAATATTTTATCTTAATATATCATATTTTCGTCATTTACTGTTCGACTAGAATAGTATCGTTTCTTTTGAAAAACTTATCCTACTTTCGTTTATAAAATTTTTGAAGTAAAAACATTTTTTATAAGGATTTTCTGTATGTTTGTTTGTGTAAAATCGGTTGAACACTACTTGAATTTTGTCCTTATTATGTCTAAAAACTAACATCATTAATTTTCCAAGTACATTTTTTATTCTGATAAAAGATATAACGTAAATAAAATCGCGTGAAGAAAATAAATTCCTGACTTAAATGTCCCAATCCTAATGATTGGATATTATAAAATGTTCAATTTTTCCATTACTCAGTAGGAAGAGGAGCAAATCCAGAAATAAATTATACACGTAAATCTTTACCAAAAAAAATCTACAATAAAATGAATACAATGAATAAATTCAATTAATTTATCGTATTAAAAATACCTAGGGCACCCCTTTGTATCTCGCCGCTGTCACATCAAAGGGTAACCGCACTTCAATGTTGGACACATCGACATTTTGCCTGCGAAAATTAAGCCTGAAAAACTATTGACGAGAAGATAATTAACTGAGATGTATGAATAGCATTCTATACCATTTTGTTTCTGTTAAATAATATATTGAGCTGATCATAATGGGGCCCGAACTAGCGCGAGTCAAATTCTCAAAATCTTTAGATCTCATGTTCTTTTTCGCGCATACAATATGTGAAATGAAAGAGATAGCGAGTGAGTAAAAAATTTTAGCTGTTCTGTTACGAGAATAGACCTACAGAATTGTGAATTAAAAATTTAATCGTTCGTTATTATTATCCACGGAAAACCAGGTGGAAAAAACTGCCCCACGTATTGGTATGGCCTAATTTGCATGAAGTATTTGTGGAGTGGTAGAGCTAGCTCGACCGGGGAAGTACCACCCTCTCACAGAATCCCTTGCCTTCCTCCTTCCTTTCCTCCAACTACCTTGGTGGATAACGCATTGGTAGCGCCCCTGGTGTTACTGGTGTCCATAGGCGGCGGTGACCGCTTTCCATCAGGTGGCCCGCTTACTTGTTTGTCTACTGTATGACATAAAAATAAAAATAAATCAAATTCGGACACTTGTTTTGTTTCAGTTTAGACGTGTCAATTTCTTGCAAATTTTATCTTGTCGTTTTTCCCCAAAAAAACCTTGACCGCTAGAGCTCCCCAATTTGGGCCAACAGATGGCGTCCTACACCTCCCGAGACATAAAAAAATATATATCTCGTAAATTATTACCCCTATTCTAATAAGAAAACTAGTACTGTTTAGCTAGATAAATTATCTTTCAATAAAATAATATAACAACATACGAAAACTTATAAATAAGGTATATTTTTAGCATATAATGTCAACATGAGAGGTTTTTTTTTACGACTTTGAGATTTACGGGCCTATTATTCCACTTTCGTATTCTTATTAGAATTTTTGTTATTAGAATCTTATTGCAAATGTACTTACCTTTCTGGAAATATACGTATTGTATACTAATATCCAAATAGTTTTGCCAAGAAAAGCATAAATCTTTTCTCTTACTTTCTGACTTTCACTTTTTGACGAGCCGTAGGTACTTTTCCAGTGAGTCAAGAACTTCGAAATATGTTAGAAATTAATGGTATTTCTGCTAAAACAGCGTCAAAATATGTTTATAATGAACGTAAGGCGTTGTTTTATATATATATCTACACAGATTTATTATAAAAACACTTACTTGTTACTTCGGCACACGAATCGATCACTTTTTTTTTCACTTGTTAATATATCAAATTAAACACTTTATCTACACTCAATTATTTGTAAATATGACACTTTGTTTAATAATGATTGTTTTTATAACGTTTGCATGTATAAATGATAACAACAGTTCACTCATTTAATAAAATATTGTCAGATCGTCTGACATGTTATATTCAAAATGGCCAGTATCATTTTGCCCGCGGGTAGGTATTTTGCAAAGAGGTCAATTACCTTGAAATCTATTAGAAATTAATGGTTTTTCTACTAAAAAGCGTCAAAATATGTTTATAATTAACGTAAGGCGTTGTTTAATATATATTTCTACACAGATTTATTGTAAAACCATTACCCCGAATCCCGGAACGTAATAATTTATTTTCGTAACTTCACTTTTTCACATGTTAATATTTCGGTCTAAAGAAATTTATTTCTCATTATTTATTTGTAAATATGAAAGCTTATTTAATAACGATCGTTTGTATGCAGTTTGCATGTATAAATTATAAGAAATGTCCACATTTTAGAATAAAACAGTCTAAACAGTCCGAACAATTCCGGCTGCTGGACGACTGACTGATGACTTTTGACTTTGGCATTTTTTTTCTTAATTTTTTGCTACTGGTGTGGTACAAACTAAGAACGCTACGCTACTTCTCATTTTATTCCGGGCAACACCAAAAATACTCGTACGTGAGAGCCGTACCATTTTTATTTAAAAAAATAAAATGTATAGACAAACCGCGACATTTTGAGTGACAGCTGGCGACGGCTATATATAGCCACGGACTGTTGGGCATTTTGATTTTTGGTCAATAAATAGCCACGGACTGTCTAGAGGTTATACGTCGTACGTTACAATACGTTGTCGGCAGGTCACAAAAGTCTGGTGTCAGGTCACAAGAATCAGTTTGAAAAAAAAACAGCTCATTAAAATAATTGTTTTAACTACGGGAAGTCTACCTGATACCTAGGATGTTACTAGAAATTGAACTCTGACCATAGATATCAAGAATGTAACTAATCTTAGCGGCTCGACCAGTAATGAATGTAAATAATATTGAGAAACGAATATAGTTTTAACATGCGTACGCTCATAAATATTAACCTGCGTACAATTTGTCTTGTCCAAAAATGGAAACTGCAACATGGTCAGATTCTAAGATAGAAATTCTAGATTTTATCTTACACTAGCCACTGTCCGGAATACCGACGTATCATGTAACACTATTATGCTAATGGAATCAGGAAATGTTGATTTATCTAATTTCATTAATAAAATTCTGCCAATTTGATGTAGAATGCCACTCCAACTCTTGGAAATAAACCAATTTTAGAACGGTGATCGGTGACAGATTGAAATGTTATTTTCGATTTAATATCTTTTTTTTTACACCCAACAACTTCTCATATAAAACATTATAAAGCTAATGAAACATCAACAACGTTAACAACACAAATCTCAATATTATTAAAGATGAATAACTTTAAGAACTATATTAAGTGGAAGCACTATTTATTATTCTGTGGTAGGAGATACATTTGTAACTTTTATTAGTACCATTGTAAAAGAGCATGCACTAAGTTTTTTGCTTGTTCTTCTTAGTACAAATCTGTCGTCTGAATTGGTGGTAGTACGATTCGAAGGAGCTTGTGAGGTTGAAGCCTATATGAATAAAAAAAATGAGTTTGACTTTGAGATACCTACGGTGAGAGAGACTACGGTTACTTTTCGACCATCGATGTCCGAGGAAGCTGAGTAGTGAGTAAGAAACGTTTAACAAGAACATATAGCCAGTTTCACTACTCTCAGAAGGCTTATTTGTCAAATAGAGGTTCCTGACAGTTTTTGTATGGTTTTAACAGTTTTGACAAATAAGACAGACAAGGTGAAAATTTTACTTTTGACGACCTCCGTGGCGTAATGGTTACCACGCCAGACCTCCACCCAGGAGGTTCCGGGTTCGATCCCCGGTCGGGTCATGATGAAAAACGAACTTTTTCTAAATGGCCTCGGGTCTTGGATGTTTATCTATATATGTATTCGTTATAAAATATAATATCGTTGAGTTAGTATCCCATAACACAAGTTTCGAACTTACTTTGGGGCTCTCTATTAATTTAAGCTAAATATTTATTTATTATTTATTTACTTTTGTATTAACGTGGGGAGAATAAACTGACCTTAAATTCGCGATGCATTATTATAAGTCATTAATAAAACGGGAATTATCAATGTATGATCGTGTTATTTCCTATTTTATATTACCGCATCGACTTTGTTTATGAGGGGATTACATGAAAAATGCATTAGTATTCAATAAAAATGTCATTCTTAAAAATGTATGACACATTTAAATAATGCAAGTCAATAAATAAAAAAGCAGAATGAAATCTAATATAATATGAAATGATCATTGGTAGCCCTGGTGGTTCAGTTCGTTCTGACTTTCTGATCCTTCTTCCAGTAACAAAGGACACCGGTTCGACACATCAATCTTGAATTTAGGTGTTTTATGTACTTCATAATAAATTGTTATAATTATTTTACAATAAGTTAAATCCTTGCTTAACTTGGTAACTAAGAACGATGGAATTAAGTTTGGAGTTGTTATTAGAATTCTTTAAAGTGCATAAAAGCATTTTCGTTAAAGCATTAAACCACTCTATTTAAAATATAAATAAGATATTTAAAAGTATTTCTTTGCCTTTTCGAAACCGGCCTTTCTGCGGTTCACCTACACCACTTATCATAGGGACATCTTTATTAAGGAAATTACTCCTGTAATCATGAGAATTCAACCCGACCCATACAATTGAATTTATTGCCAAAACGTAACCTTATTTGATTTCAACCTTTCGACAAGTATTTCACTTAAGTCATATTTACAAAACACAATGGAAACCATTGCTCCAAAAAGACTTTATATTATTAAAATAATAACTCCCACGTATTCTCGTATTCGCTCAATAGTCTCTGATATCAAATAACCAGTTAATACAGACCTTTAAAATCATACATGTGGTTTTAGGAAATATTCAGTCGGGAAGAATTTGTTAAGAGTCATAGGTCATCCGATATTGGACATGTTATACGACCCACGCACGTTGCTTTATTGGTCAGAATTGCTCCTAAACGTTACCAATGAGCCGTTTGTTGTGTATATTTACAGCGAGTGCATAGTAAGGGGTCGTCATGGATATAAAGTATAAGATGTATTGAGAACGTATGTCGTTAGACGGTACAAAATCGTAAATTGAATTTACATATTACAGGTTACTATCACGAAAGGCGGAGAACTCGAGTAGCTTGTTTACCTAAAAAAATATTGTAACATTCAGAAACACAAAATCTTTTCATAAATTGATTTTTAATCAATTTTTTTCGCCTATGAGTTTTAAGAAACGAGCGTATGCTTACTCTAGAGGACGGAAAACGTCAACGGATCAGTGACTTTTCTGGTGGCCCTGTGGTCTATGGGCGGCGACCTCCTCATAAATAAATATAAAGAAAAGAAAGAAAAACATTTACTTATTCTGTACAGCACGAGACACAAGACAAAAACAGCATTTTACAACAATTACACAAAACAAATTACCCATTAAAAAATAGAAGTAATAAAAATGGCATATAAGTGCTTCACAGCCGCACAAATTCAGCATGATGCCAGATAAGTTTAAAAACCATGTAGGTATTTGAAATTTACGTACACACAATATAAATGCGGTTGGTAATACTTTAATTTAATCAAAATGAAATCGGCACGAGACCGCATGAAACCATTGAGTTGCATTTGAAACAGCGATGTAATTACTCTCGGGTAACATTGCAAAGCCATGTATGGGATTAAGCTGTGATTTTGTACAAATTATCAAATTAAACATTTTCAGTTTAATTTTAGTTATTCTGCCTTTCTATCAAGAGCAACGGTTGCCTAGGGGATAGTGAATCTGGTTGAATAATATTAGCTGAATCCAGTGGGAATTTGCTGACGCAATCAAATAGGTCAAGTTCAAATATGCGATGTCAATGTCAAAGGATTTAATCAGTTTTCTAATTTAATGTACTTTATTTTTTATATTTCTTCTGTAAATGAGGAACACGTGAATTTGACACTGTTTAATTAGGTGACATTTTAATCAAATTTAGTCAAAAATAAGTTGTTTCTGGAAATTCAGTGCGCCATGCTACCCAGTATTTCGAGGTATACCATCATATTTTTAAAAACTTTCTGTCATTTTTGCCCTCTAAAATAATATAGAATACACAGACATATAATCTTTTAAACTATAGAAATGATGTCCCATAAAATATTCATTAAATAACGTTCTCATATTAATAATTTCTCGTAAAACCGAAACATTACCAAGTTTTTCCAGGAGTGGAAAACCAATACATAGATAACAGTGATCAATTGACCGTGAAGAACTCGCAATGTTTTGAATTCAAGGTCCTGGTTGTCCATTTATTACAGACAAGTGACGACCTACATTCTAGATTAAACTAGATATCCAGGTGATCCGATTTATTGCGTTCCCGTGAGTGGTTTTATGTGTTTGGAAACTTTTTTGATATTTTTTTGTTGATGCTAAACTGCTGAATCGATCATAACATTTCTATGTTTTTCAATACAAAAACTGAATAAATGTTCCTGGAAATAGTTCTGTTGGCACTGTAGATTTTAGTTTCAAAAGATTCTTGTATGAAATAATAAATTAATCTGTTTTTAATAAAGTTTATTTGATTTCTTACTGCTCATAACGATTAGAATGAAAATCATATTCATATTAATATTATAAATGAGAAAGTGAGTTTGTTTGTTTATTTGTTTGTTATTCCTTCACGGCTTGACTAAGCAGCCGATCATTATGAAAATTTGTATACATATTGTCAGGGGTACGGAGCCCAACATAGGCTACTTTTATCCCGTGAAAATATGTCATTCCAATGGGAAAATATTTTAATTTTACTATAGAGCGCGCTGTATGGGATGGGCTGTCGGCCAACAGATGGCGCCACAAGTCCAGCTATGGGGTGTTTTGTTGTCAAACGAGATCTATGACATAAAATTAACGCAAGCGAAGCCGCGGGGATAAGCTAGTTATAAATAAACTGTCAGTTTTTGGAATTTTTGTCTGCGAGATAAGTAGAAGATTTATTGTTTGCGTGAAGTAGAGCCTTATTTGAAATATTAAGTGTTTAACACGCTAACAAAATCCATAATAGGCAATTTGTTAAAACTGTAAATTTATTTGACGAATAACCTATTCGGGAATCCGGCCTTTAGTCTAGCTAGACTTTCTTATGCACAATGTGATTAATAATGTGTAACAATAATAATGTAGTTAATTAAAGTGATATAACTAATAGTAGAGGAGCCGACGATGCTAAATTTGTAGTCACTTTAACGCTCTGGAAACCTATATAATTTCGAAGATTAGGTGAAGGAGAGCAAAAAATGTTAAATGATGTTTACACTTTCATCGGTGGGGGGAGATCAAACATGCTCGTCGAAATTTTGCAGATTATATATTTCCCGTTATCCTTGAACTATTTACGTGAAAATAAAAAAAATGGACCGCGCTCGAGAATGCCAAGGTGTTTGTTTTTCAAATTAATAACTCCCCCACTTCCGTCGCATTAAAATCGGCAAATTTTTACACATTCACATTTCTCAGCATGTAATTTTAACTTACTCATAACTTTAATCTGACGCACTAGAGTATATCAAGATATCGATTTTTTAATCTACGGAACCATTTGAAGAGTTGAAAATATGGTGTTGATACTTAACAGGGTACCAGATATCCCCTATATCTTAGTCTGACGCACTGACGCGCTCGAGTAACGGAGAAAATCACCTCGTTTCGGCTATAACAAACATAAAAATTGTAGGAGCAAACAAACTTTTAAAAAACTGCTGGATTTTTTTCAATCTGCAGTAAATTCCTATTGAAATCCAATATGATGCAGAAGTTCCGTTTATTCAGCCTTTTGTTTAATTTGCGCGCATGTTTCTACCATTTTGTTTTCGTATTCATTGAAACGATTTCGTTTACTATGTTTTTTTTATTAAATTTTTATGAACAAAACAGTAGTTAAAACAACAGATTTGACTGCGATTTGATTGAGGATAGAATAACTGATATTTGATCTGGTAAATTAATGCATGAGTATAAAAAGGCTGACAAGAGAAAATTGCTATCAGGATTTGGTCTAGTTATGAGACAAATATACTAAAGTCTCCCAACCAAGGTTGTGTGTCAGTATTGGGGTCAAAATCAAACGAGCGCCGTTTTTTGATTTATTTTGGTATTAATAACTCATTAGAATTATTTAAATTCGTTTTCTTGACGAATTTAACAAAATGTCACCATTACTCATCGCCTATGGCACCCACGTGTGACTGTTTAAACTCGGGTCGTTCAATACGCCTATTAACTATACAAAAAATGAAATCAATATAATATGTCCTCTGACACTAAGTACTTTACGATTCCGCCCAGTTCAACTCTTAACCATTAAGAGGCAGATCAATCATAACAATTAAATGGGTACCGCCTACTATAGAGACAACAAGACCTTGTCTCAAATGACGTGTGCCGCAAAAAACACACCGAAAAGTGCCTCTATAGACCGCTTTGAGCAGCTGATACCATTTTTATTGTACGAAATCGGCCCTTACGATGAAATGAAATCGTTTATACAGAGACTAAATCTTCATTAAGAAATAGTGTACGAATAATAATAATTTCAGATCTGTTGAAATGATCAAGATCGTCCGACTATCTTCTTCTCGATGTCAATAGGGAACAAAAAATTCGAATAAAAATATTCGACTACAAAAACATTGTATTTATCTATAACCAAACAATCATGAATGTATATATTCAAATAAAAGGTGCTAAAAGCCTACTATTTTTAGATGATAATTAGCAGTTTAGGACAAAAATAGTATAAAGCCAAGCCTGTGCGGTTTATAACGTGTTTTAAGAAAGAATGTGCAGTATTTTATCGCATTGCTGCTCGTAAGTCGTAACTCTTTCTCTATTTTTTTAATTAAAAAAAAAGAAATAAAAAATATTGAAAGACTCATTCTAATTCTTGATTATCAGTTCTTACCCTGCACAACTCTTGGTGTTGACGCATGGGGATTCCCTTTAACGCTGTATTTTTTTATTTTAGTTTATGTAAGAGGTTGGCAAACGAGCATGCAGGCAGTAGCCAACCCGGCTACTGCCACCTGCCACCTGATGTTAAGTAATCCCCGCCACCCATGTAGCACAGAGACACTGAGGGAGTCATTGTCAAAAGAAAGAAAAAGAATTAGTTCGCGAATGAAGAGTGGATAAATAAATTGAATGTCATGTTTTGTACAGTCAGGAGCACGTCGAGCTTCACACTTGCATTACAATTTTAGCTCTTATGACATAGAACTTAAGAATGGTGCAAAGTCCGATATGTAAAGGTCGACCTGCTCTTGACTGTACCACTCGTTGTAAGGCTTTGAAATTCGCGTGGTGTTTCATAATCATAACATTAGCCCTGCAAGAGTATTGCTAATACATATTTCAAGTCTTTCTAAGGCGGATGCTAAACCCTCAATAATAGTAATAGGTACGATAGGTATTATTAGCTACTTGACTACCGACGGCATAAGCATTTAAACATATCAGGTGTAAATTTAATAATAAAAACTTTGACCTCTAATAAAAATAATGTGTTTCTAAATAGTTATCATTTACGTCATAGAGTTAACAAACAGTTGTATAGGAGTGCCACACACGATTCTCACCTTTGACACTCTTTGACTGCCTTTGTCGTGTCTTTACAGTTATATAGATTCATAAAAGTAATTTAAATTGGGAGGGAGTTCATGTTACTGGAACATTCTATTGTCGTGTCGTGTTCATAACATTTTGTTTTTGAATGAATCTTGTAAGGTTTATAGAAAGACTAGCTTTTACACGTGGCTTCGCTCGCGGTTAATTTTATTATTAAGATCACGTATAGCGCGACTTGTGGTGCCATCTGTTGGCCGGTAATTGCGAATTGCAGCGCCATCTATAGTAAAAAAAATATTTTCCCATTGGAACGACATACTTTCACGAGATAAAAAGTAGCCTATGTTGGGTGCTGTATCCCTGACAATATATATACAAATTTTTATAATGATCGGATGATTAGTGAAGCCGTGAAGGAATAACAAACAAACAAACAAACTCACTTTCTCATTTATAATATTTGTTAGGATTGGGATTAGCATATAGCCTTGACAGGGTCAAATATATAGGCAGGATTTATTTTAAAGATTATCTTATCAATGTTTATGTCATCGATGCTAATACAATCGAAGTATGTGTTTATATAAAATACCTAACAACTTTTTATCCGATGCATATGAAATGTTACTTGTTGAACAAAATAAATGAAATGTGTTTAAAACTTACGTCAATGGTTTAAAATAACAATATGATTACAAAAAGATATTGATTCCGACAATCCAAAAATCCAATAAGTACTCAAATTAATTACAATTTTACTTCACGAAATATTCCTAGGTTTCAATTTATTTTGAATTTATACAAAAAATTCAAGAAGCTTCATAAAGAAACGGAAAGATATTTTATTTCGATTTTCTGAAACAATGTTGAAGTCAAAGAAGGTTTAATGAAAATTCCTTTGTCTATGACTTTAGCTTGAATAAAAAATACTTCTTTTTTGTGTTCATAAAATGATAAGCTACATTTTAATTACTATACTATAGATATGAAATTAAGTGTCTTGTATATTCTCACGACTAATATGAACAGAGATTTTGGTTTTGAGAGAACTGGCACCCATGTAGGTAGGTTTCGTTTTATTAATAGAAACTCTTGAACACCAGCGAATTCTTATTCTAAGTAAAATAAACTATGCTATTATGTCGTGGTCAAATATCATTTAATAAACGCCTCGATGTTCCACCTTAAAACAACGAACTATGGAATTCTGTTAAAATAAAAATAAAAACGTTAACAAAGTAGCAAGGTTCACAAGTTTTTATGAAGTAGTTAAGGGGTTATATTTTTTTTCGAATTTCCGAGATGTGTTGACCCAAAATTGTTTCGTTGGGTATAATTAGCGACTGAGATAGACTGGCCTATTTCGGACGTCCATTTTTTTTGCAGTTCACAAGCAGGTAACAACCATTATTATGTTTGATGTTTTAAAATGATAATTGGACTTATTTTTATTTTGTCTTTTGTCTGTTAATTAATAATTCTAATTCTGTTATATTTTGAAGGATCATAACTGACTTAATATTCTAAATTACAATTAATTTACTTTATATTTTTATTATTTATTACCTTAATCGTGTCTGTCGATTGAGACACCATTGAGAGTCCATTGGTGCATTTGTGTTAGTAGAATCGGGCCCCTGGTAATACACTATCACCCCAATAAAATAAATAATCTTATTTCATATTTTTAATTATTTTAATAATTTAAAAAAACTTATTTATATGTATAACTCTATAGGGTCTTCTCGTCTTTTCAAAACATTTTTTTTTAACTTAAAAATTAAATTTTTATAATCAAAAGACAGTTTATATTCAATCCAATTAAAATTGTAAGTTTAAAATTGGTTTATTCAACCAAATGTTTGCATTTCTGTAAATGAAAAGAAATTACTTAATTAATGACCGCTATGATCAAAATTCAAATGTGATCTAAATACAACGCTACATACTAGGTAATAGTTATTTCGTAAGAACAATGGCTTAAGTGACAGTAGCCACTCAGTACCAGGTGTTGTATGCTTAGATTGCTAACTTTTTTCATAAAAAAACTTCTTTCACAAGTCTTCCCTAGCAACGCCTAGCAAGACGGTAAATGTACTATCGACTTACTATCTAATAGTTAAAAACTTTCATGTGTTTAAATAATGTTCATAAGTTTTGCTGTATCCTAGAAATTGCATGAACATGGTTATTATAATAAACATCAAAGTGCTCCCATGTTACCCATTGAAGAAAAGCATTATTTCATAGTTTGCCGCAGCTGGCAAGTGTAGTTATATTCTAACTTCGCTATTGACTCCCACTTGAAAATTCTAAATAGTTTTGTGTTATGGGATATGGATAATAGCTTTTCATAGTACAATCGTCGACAAAAGACTGGTAGAGCATTTTATGCAACGGGCTAACTCGACCGGGGAAGTATCACAAAATATCGGAGTAAGGAATGCGTTTCGTTCGGTGAGCTCAGAAGCCCAATACCACCCAATACTTTTCCCTTCTCCTTTTCTTTTTCGGCAAGGCATTGCACCTCTGGTATAGACGATCATAGGGGGCGGTAACCACTTTCCATCAGAGCTTACTTGTTTGCCTGCAGTATGATATAAAAAAAATATTGATGCCTGGTGAAAATTTTGAAATATATTGAAATCTGAATAATATTTGAGAGTGAGACTTAGTGTTTATTGCTAATAAAGACGACGAATTTGCCAATTAAGAACTGAAAGACTACTGCAAAATATTATAGTTTACTAAAATTTCTTATATTATGACTACATAGTCTTAATTATTTCTAAGTCAAGACCGTGTAATTCATGATGCTAGCCAAAAGAGGTTCGTCCCTAGCCTTGTACGAGCGATCGAGTTACAACCGCTCGTGAGGGCAATTTTACATACAATGCTTAGTGGGCGTCGGCGTTGGTACTAGCCCACAACTAAACTATAACGGTGGCTCTGCTTATGTATCCTCTAATTATGTACTATTATTTTCTAAAAGGGTATTTTGAGTTTAAAGGGTTTGTGATGTAAACGTTATCGAATTTTTCATAAAGTTATAATGATTATTATTATAAAAGAAATTAAAATAGATTTCCAATGTAAGGTTAACAGATCAGGGGCCCGACTAACACAAATGCACCAATGGACTCTCAATGGTGTCTCAATTGTGTCTCAAAAGAATGCTGATAGTGTATCATTGGAATAGTTTTTAACAAATGTCAAGTGTCAAGTTTAACAAATGTATCAGTGGAATAGTTTTTAACAAATGTCAAAAACTATTCCACTGATACACTATCGGCATTCTTTTGAGACACCATTGAGAGTCCATTGGTGCATTTGTGTTAGTAGAATCGGGCCCCAGTTATTATGGTTACCTGGTAAATTTCGTCTTCCTTCCACTTTCAAGCTCGTCCTCTTTATCTTTGTCCATCGCCATTGTCTATCAGATCGGATCCTCCTGATCTATACTACCCGTCCGCCTCAAGTTTGCCGTTACCTCCCGCCGCGCACACCCCACCGCTCATTTTTCCGGAGGCATTATCTGAATATTTGTTCAGGTGATTATTGTAAATTTTATTATATCCCTATACAAATAAAAACAGTAATATCATTGATTTATTTATTTCATAACATAATAGCATTCTAGGCATCTTAGAAGCACTAGAACTTGTACATTTAAAAGTTAAAAGTAAACAATCAAAATTCACTCAAGGAAATAAAAGTTGGAAGTTTAAACTTTATGTTCTTCGTAAAATATCATTTAAACTTGAAGACAAATAAAACTACGGGTAAATACGGATAATTTAACTGCGCAATTTGTTTTAAAAGTGACTTTCCTGAGTTTTCTAATAAAAAAAAAAAGATTTTGGCAAAATGGCAGACTAGCGTAGAATTTAGTGGAGGTAAATTTTTCAACGGTAACATTAATGATAATGAGGAGGATTTTTTAAAATCAATTTGGTTTCAATATTATAACAAAAAATATCAAGTAGGTTCATTCTTTTTTACCCGAGTCGAGGAGAGTTATTTTTTTTTATTAACTGTAGGTATTGGCAAGTAAATACAAATGTTATTGTCATCTTAATGTAGGAATCGAACCCAGGATATGGTCTGTGATATGGAGACGAATCTTGACCATTTAGTTAAATATTTTATCATAAATATCTTTAATACAAACATACATTACACCTATATTGTAGTAACCATATATGTCGTGATTTATCTGTTGATTATTTTCTGTGAATGCGTCGGCGCCGCGCCGGCAGCGTGTATCTCACAGTAGTCCGTCTTCCAAACCTCATTTTTCGTACCAAGGCTTCTTCGAAAACTATAATATTCGTATTTGTCTTCAAAACATCTTCTTCTGAGCTAAACTGAGAGAATTTGGGAGTTGAAGCATTTGTAAAATGCGAATTTTTTCATACTGGCATTAACAAAACAGAATAAATTCCAGAACATTTAGAGGTAGTGCAGAAAGGTCATTTAGAGGTAGTGCTTGCTAAATTAGATGTATTTTGTAACGGTGAGATTTTTGGCTTCCTATTTTGATCGACAGGTGATTATGTTTAGATGTTGAAAATTGAGTGCGAATACAAATATTATAGTGTCCTAAGAAGATACGATTGGTTCCAAAAACCGAGTTTTGGATGACCGACTAAGTATCCAGAGGTGGCAATGATCCTGACATCTAAAGGGTTGTTAGCATCACTTGTTGGCCAAGGCTTAAAGGATTAAATACGATCTGGACTACTATGTGTTCGATATTAAGATGCTCGAAAGAGGTTTTACTTGGGAAAAATATATAAAAAGGTAGTTAAAAAATATTTGAGCTGTTAAATGTTTGGTATAATTTGAAATCACAGATCAGATTGCTGCAAAAGTAAAGACGAAGTAGTACGAAAAGCTCATCAACACTCGATTTCGCTCGACTTTGCGAGTGTGCAGAGCCGAAGTTTGCCTGTTATAAGTCCTTGTAGTGGAATAATTTGAGATCAAAGTGGGTGCTTGCTGGAGGAGTAAAGATGACGTAGGACGAAAAGATCATCCACACTCGATTTCGCTCAACTTCGCGCGTGTGTAGAGCCAAGGTTTGATTGTTTGCATGTGTTAAAAGTGCATAAATTCACAACTAATCAATTAACCACACCAGCCATTATGTGGGTTTAATCTCGTGCTACTCCGTGTCAAAAAAAAGAAGCTAGTTGGTCTCTACTGTTGTCGATAAATTAGCAACTGTCAGTTGACCCAATAAAAGTTACGTCAGCTTACCTGCTGACGCAATATTTGAAAACCAATTGTGGGAAGCACATGAAAAGAAGAGAATTAAGTAATGGAAAATTTATAATAAAATTTTCACTATAAAACAATTCTATGAAAGTAAATTTTATCTTTGAGTCCCAATAGTAATGTAATAATAGACAATGAGGCTTGGCAATTGAGCTTCAAACTTGATTTACCATCTCTCTACATTATTATAATGCAATTCAAATTACTGTCTCTTGCGTTGCTAAGTTGGAAGTTATTTTAATCCTTCCTACTTCGTTCAATATCTTTCTGATTAAATTCTTTGTTAGTTTCAAGACAGTTGTTTTTACAAAGACAAAGACTTTTCTTCTCCTATATTTTTTTAACTTTATACTAGCAAAATTAATGTAACTTCGTTTGTGTATGCCGTTAGGAACTTCTAAAAATCTCGCCTTATTCCTTGTCCAAATTTATTTTGTACCACTAAGGTGGCAAACAAGGGTTCAAAATTAAGACATGTACATTTTTTGAATTTGAAATAACATAGATGAAAACAATTCTGAAGTTACAAATATCCATTTACTCTCTGGTGGTCTGAATGCCTATCAAGAAAATCTTCTTATCAAAGTAATGGGTAATCTAACCAAGTGTGAATGCAAACTCCCTTAGCATTCCATTCTGACGTGAACTAACGTGTGTTGACCATATTTATTCGCCTGTTGGCATATTAAAGGACCATTTGCACACTTTCTACAATATACGCTCGCGAAGAATTGCATAGTATTATCGTGAAGTACAACTTATGTGACAACTAATTTGGTCTAAGATTGTTGTTGGATTATAAAAGACCATGTTGCTGTATCTTCATGTTAAAATATTGTACATAGATTCACGATTAGAGATATTTACGGTCCTGAGGTAGAGTTTTCCGCTATAGTTTTGTTTCTTTTTTCTGTGTATCTGTTGTTAAAATGATAATTTCATAATACACTATTATAAAAATGGATTTTCCCTTTAAAACAGTGATTATTATTGAGGGCCACAAACTGTCAGAGCTGAGTCTCGACTGTCGCATTTGATGCGTGTGGTGCGTGTGTGAAATAGATATACTTACATAGGTATAAATGTATAGACATTTAAGCGATATCCCATAGTACAAGTATTTACATACTTAATGACAAAAACTAATCTTTCATACTGTTATCAATTTCAAAGATTAATTTACTATCCTTCCAAAATAGGAGTAGAAACGAGTTAGAAGACATGTAAAATTACCTAGTCAATGCCCATAGGAAAAACTTGTACAGGAAGATAAAAGTAGTAGTAGTAGTTTTATGTTTTGTGCATTTTAGTTGAATAGTGCTATTGGTGCCATCTTTTATTTTTTTCGGCAATCCAGATACCCGCAATGCATTTAGATTTTATTACCCACGCTGACGGAAAATGTCAATACTCTTAAAATATATTGTTCAGTGGTTTTTTATAGCGCCACACATTTCCAGCTTTGTACAGAAATTTATTTTTATAGCATTTGAAAAGTTTTGCGCGTATGTCGTGAATGAATATTTTGTATGGAACTTAAATCACAAAATCAGAGACTTAAATCACTGGACCCCAAACTGTACCAAGATCACCAAGGATTAACTGAGACATGTTTTATCATTTTTGTGGAGAATTCACTGCGAAACCGACTAAACAAGTTTTAGCATCAGTTTTATTTAAACCTTGGCTGATGCGTTGGTAAAATTGCGCTGTGTGAAATTGGATTGAATTTATTTATTTTTATGAATAATTGCCTAAGTGTATGTTCTTTGTTTTATAGGTCTTGTAGGCTTGTATAGGCTTATTTTATTCATTACGCGTTGCGTTAAGATATAAGATAACAAACAAAATACATAAATCGTTACCTACCCAAGTTGCTGTGAAAATGATACTAAAAGTAACACATAACCTGATTTAGTCTGACAGATATTACGACCAAAAGTTAAGTCATAGAGAATTAAGACTTAACACAAGTCACGTAGCGTAGTTTATTTTGGTACTTTTACCAACATCCAAAATTATTTATGTTTTGAGATGTTAGAGTTCTAAGCTGTAGTAGTCATCTGAGTGACTTCTTAAGACTTAGATATTAATATTATTTTTATGTACTGCTGCTTTGGTTCGATGAGATCCGAAAGCCTGCTTTCCCTTCTTCTTTTCCCTTATCTTTTCTGTCCCTATTCGCTTCCTTGTAGCAGACAACACAATAGTAGCTCCTCTGGTATTATTGGTTCATGTTTATAGGCGGCGGTAACCGGTTTCCATTAGGTAGCTTGCCTGCTTGTTTGCCTGCGGCATGATAATATATAAAATAATAATAAAAACATTGTCTATAACAAATTGTATTGAAATGGAACGTGACAGTTCTTTAAGTAAAATCTAGGGATTTACAATGTAGCTTATATTAATGTAAAATATTCTTGCAACATAGTTAACATGATGCCATTACACACGATTCCTGCCGACTTATCCCCATATGTTAAGCATAAACGAAGTTTAATAGAGCCATTACACGACTTTAATAATACTACAGAATTCAAAACGCATCAAAATATTAACTTGTTTCATACTTAAACGCGTAGGATTGTTATAGAGCGAATATTTTACGTCAATTTAAATAAATATGACTTAAAACTTGAATTTATTACATTTGAAAGTTAAAAATGTTTAAGGCGCAGTCCCTTAAATTGCTATAAAATGTACAATACAATCTTACGTGGGCGTTTTACTCGAGAATAAAAAGTGGATTAGGCGGTTTATAAGGCTTAATCCGAATGTATATCAGAGATTTGCAAAATCCCCGTTGGTGTCTCGCATCCTTAAGGCCTTTAATTTAAGCTCTAAGATATTCACAGCTACAAATTTTAGGACTATTCTAAATGGTACTTGGGTATCGTAGTTGGATACCTTATGCTCTTTTACGAACTAAGGTTATGCGTCGAGTTGTAAACAGAAATTTTATGACTATTCGCCTAATAATGGTGGAGTATTTGATATTGGTTTTAAATTCACATTTTGTGGCTTCTAGTGTTAATAAATTATCAAGTTAATTTAATAAAAAATATTTGAGCTCTTTATGGATACTTACTTATTATAATGTATGCATAAAGACGATCCTGATGTCCAAAACAGACTTGGCGGTGGACTGTCGCTGCAGAAGCAAAGGCGGTTCGGGATAGAGACGCACTTTGGATGCCCCTTTGCCCCGTCTAGGAGACCTAGGACCTTAAGTCATAAAGACGATTTATAAGATATTTTATGGACATGAAAACTAACATCTTAAAATAAAAAAATCTATTGAATTTTGCCATTCGCTCACTGGTAGGAATCTTGAAATAAATGGCTATAAAATAATAATTACCGTAAATATCATGGGACAAACATTTTGCGCGATAAGATTTGAATAATAAAGAAGTAGCTAATGGATATTTTTTAAAACGAATTACCAAGTAGTGTGTAAATGAATGAACTAATAATTAATATGCTCATACACTAACAAAATTATCATATTCACTGTTTCATCTCAACTGGTTCCCACTTTTGAATTTCCTATTAGTGTTTACAAAGGCAAAGTCAATACGATGCGGTAGCCAGAAATTTTAATGTACCTAAACATACATGGATGTTGTCGACTCTATATCTACAAAATAAAGTTCCAAATGGAATGGTTTTTATTGATTATGAAAATGTAGATCCACACGCTTCTATTGTTGAAATTTGTTTATTGAATCTTTGAGTTGTTGACTCTGGCGTGAGAATTGGTTTCTAACGTTCGTAACGCTGGTAGGTCCGATCTGATCGATCAAACATCTCACACTACTGTTAACCGTTTCCAAACCCACGACACAGTGTAAATGATGTACTTCATTTTGTTTGCTTTGTGCTCAAATGCTGATTTACTTGATTCTTGCATTAAATATTTCAAATCAAATCATATGTACAAAAGATTTTATGCGTAAAGCGAACCAATTGTATGTACAAAAGGTCTTTTATATAAAATAATATGGGAGTACATACTTACTTAGTCGCCCTTTTTTAGGCACAGCAATATAATAGAGGGCCCTCGATAAAAAATTCTAACAATAACATATTTCATTTCATACAAACAGCCGGTACATGGATGAATTTTGCTTCAGAAAAGTTAAGCTGTGGTTTTGACTATTATCGATGGTTGTTATACCAAGTGATCGTTAGGTGGGCTGTAACACTGACACCAGCCAAAGCAGAAGTTGACATCCCTCGAATTTTACTTAGAAATTTCAGAACAAATATGTAATTATGCACCTTTTGAAGAAACGAGCATAATTTTATTATGTCAATTTCAGTGACTCCTATCTGATCCAGTAGTCAATCCAGTAGGTAGTAGATCTCCAAAATATTCGTATGCTAATCTTTCTCAAAAGCTACCTATTACTATTTTTGTTAGGAAAACTGATCGGCATAAATCGAGAGGTACACCTACTGCAAGTATGAGTGTGACTTAAAATATTTTATATTATAGAGTATTTTCGTTTCTTCGTTATCCTGTGGGCTATTATTGCTCAGAAAGTTTTTTTATAGATATAAATATTATAAATAAATATAACTTGGACGAATCACACAACGCTGCTTGTCCGTTACTAAGCAATTAAGCTTATACTATACAAGATTAGATTGCAGATATATTTAAATACTTTTGTAAATAAATAGGTACTTAGTATGCGCAGGATTCGAACCCGCGGCCCTTTGGATAAAGTGACCATTGCTACCTGTCAATTAATAGACTGATTTATTTTTTCGTTATCCTGTAGGCTATTATAGCTTAGATTTTTTTTTATTGATATACCTTGTTAAATTTACCATATCTCCTTCATTTCGAATGTGGTTGTGTCACGCCATATAACTCCAGCCCCAGTAATGATACGCATTCTTACTTTAATTTGTGGATTCCTTTCGAACAGACTACGTTTTCGAATGACGCAGATGTGAAAAACTGACGAGTCATCACGCTTCGATTTATCATTTACTCTTTATTTGACTTAAGTTCTTAAGTCAGGCTACCAATTTCACAAAATGTCTTTTATAGTTGACTTTAATAAAAAAATCCTGAGGATCTGACAGCCCGGTATCTCAATTGGCGGTGACCGTTCATTCGGCGGAGTACCGGTTTGATTCTCGCAATTTTTTAAATATCTATCGCGCTGAAAATATCAAAATAACATTTCGGTGATTAAAATAATACAACGTTATTATTGAATACAGCATTTCATTACGAAATCATTCAGTATAAATTAACATGAATGTGGGTATAAATAAATTATCATCGTTATATTATAAATTGTGGTTTATTTACAAAGGATTGCTCAGAACGGGACAAAATTAATTTTCCTCTATACGTATGCTTTTTAAATATTCGAAACACGAGTAATGAAATATTCACAGCGTTCATATTTGTGTGCAATATTGAGAATTTTGTGAAAAAACACAATGGTTCATGGTTTTTTTTTTAATGACGTCAATATTATGTAGTGTGTTACAAGGATTTGTTTTGCTGTCAAAATCTGTCAAAAATTCTGTAGTTTAAATGTACTGTATGTGTAGTGGAGAATCTTTTTATCGGAGGCCAAAACCCACTTTGGGTTCAATTCTGGTAAGTATGTGTGTTTTTTTTTTAAAACTTCCTCTTAGACTTTGAAACGATGTCACTGGTGGCCTTAAATGGATTGGTAGCCTTAGACTGATTGCTTTTTTTTAAAATAAAATCCTTGATAGTATATAGCTGGCTGCACCCTGACCATCGTATTTAGAAAATTATGTTTTTCTTTTCTTATGTTCCGAAAAGAGCCCACTAAAAATATGTTCATAAAAGTCTCCTTTGTCTTTCAGATTCGTGTCATATTTTTTGTGAAAACTCCCTTATTTTGTGGCTCTGTTTAATAAATTTTCAGTAAGAATTTCTTATTTTTTAAATTTATTTTTCCACAATAAATTAAACTTAATAGATAATGTCAGTTAAATTATGATTTTTGTATGACTTTGACAGGTTTTTCAGCGAGTAGCACCGATAAACGATTTATTAACTAATTTTGTCACGTCATAGCTAAAATGATTGGTGAGTACATATTATTTAAATAGGTGATAATTAAATAGTGACAGATAGATCTAATACAGTTAAAAGATTTCTTACAAAGACAATGAAATGTACCTTATTTTTTTCAGACTTGTCCTATTTTTTCTATTCATAAAATTTAATTCAAACACGCAGAATTACAATGCCACTATATACCAAAGTGAGAGCTTTATATTTTGTTAAAAAGGTACAAGTCTGAAAGAACCTAGTTTAGGTACGAGGAGTATAATATAAAAATATCATAGTGTTAATAGGGATATCCGTTTTGATATATACATTTTATATTATCGAAGGAACATATATTTAATAGAAAGTAAAATAGGGATTACAAAAAAATACTTCAAACTCACTAAAAGATTTTGGATTAAAATAAGGCTGACTGTAGTTTCTTCCAGCACCTTTTCTCAAGTGCAAATCATTTCCTGGAAATCTTTTAGTAAAATAATTTTTTACTTTTTTATTTTTAATCAATTTTTTGCCAAACCAAACATGCATCGTTGTACATTCAATTGACATTAATTATCTTTGTATCGGAAGTCGAAGCGTGGACGGCCCAAGCATGGAATGCTCATTTTCACCAACGAACCCTAGCGTAGATATTCCCTAGGGGTCGTTGGTGAAAACGCGCATAAGGGTCTTATACACATAAGAACTGGGACTTTCCAACGCCATTAGCCGTGTCCACACAGACCGAGCACGGGTCGCGAGCCGAATGCTCAGTGTATGTGGTGTGGACGTGCCTCTCGGACAGCCTCTGGTACACGTTGCTTCGGCCTAAAGCCGCTCAACCATGAGCAAAATATTGTCGATTCTCAAAATTGGCTCCAAGGTAATTCCACACTGTGTTCCACACAAACCGAACATTCGGCTCGCCAGTCGTGCTCTGTCTGTGTGGACATGGCTATTGAAATTACCATTCGGTTACGCGTCGTTATATACGTATGTTCTTGGCACTCTACCTCGTTGCAGCATGTACATATGGCGGATACTTTGAAGTTTATGATACCCTAGTCATGGGTACTTAAATCATGAGCAAGTCTACCCATAAACCGAAGGATCTAACAGTGAGTTTTTATATTTTACAAGAATTTACTGTAATCCCTATTAATGGAAATAACTATTAATAAAATGCTGTAACTTATAAAGTACATATTATAACAATAACGCTCCCCTTAACTCCATCTTACAGTCTCCAATCCCTTTCCTTGCCAAAAATACACTAAATCTTTAACAAAAACAAATTTTAAAAGCAAACATTATGACTAGATACAATTATTGCGTATTATTTACAAAATACATTATCCTTTGTACAATTTTATTAACAGTATTATTTTGGATCGTGTGTTGTGAAACCTCGGGTACTATATTATAAAAATAAATCTTATAATTTAAGTACATACTTATTACGAATATTTTACATATTATATTTTTACAATTTAAGACCTGTTTTTTAAATAATATTTATTTGCCACGACGTAAAGAAGGGTAATAATAAACCACCTACATTCCCAAGAGGTATAGGCAGAGCTCAAAGATAAAAAAAGTTTCACAAAATCATGGCCTTGCTATTTGGTATCGTGAAATCCGCAGTCAAGAGAAGATTTATCTAAGGTTCTTCCTCATAAAGTCAGATTCAAACCAATAACTAAACTAAAATTATTTATTTAGTTAGAGTATAGTTAGAGTAATGTATGTTACATTACACGTTTCGGTCACACAAGCATGAAAAATCAGCTTAGCTACGCAGACTGAGCTAACCTAACTTATTTTTTTCTCTCAGATTAGTTTTTGTCTGCAAACACATTCCACCAAATCAGACATACATGGAAAGAGATGTCGTAACCGATCAATAGTATTTTGTCCTCCGTACATAAATTTTGACACACTATTCGCTATTTACGACACATGTTATCTCCGCTTCGCCTCGGTAGAGTTCGGGCCCGAGTTTATACGCACGGACGGATACAAAACCATTCCCAAATACTCATAATTTATAGCCTTAAAATATGTCAATTAAAGAAATCACAGCAAATATCAATGATCTATCTACCTTAACATTATAAACACTATCTAAAGTAACAATGGTGTCATTATCTTACAATATCTTAAACATTTTCTTAACTATCTATTATTATATTATAAAAATTCGTATTTAATATGTAATATACAGTGTATTTGAATTTATACTGAAACATAAAAATAATTATTTTAGAACTATTTTATGATTGGACAGTGTAGAATAACATTAAGGGTGGGCTAATATTTTTGCACAAAGCACTTTAGTAGTGACTAATAATAACAATAAATAATCAGTAAAACAAATGATAAAATATACCCTAAAAGGTTTCTCTGTGTAAGATTAGACGGAAAATATTACAGTTCTAAAAGGTGATAGTTAGCTTATTGTTTTGTTTAATAAAAAGGTAAATAAGAATTGTCTTTGGGAGATTATACGAGAGTCCAATCTTAAACAAAGTAGTGGCATAATGCAAGTTATCAGTGCACTATGTTAGTGGTATCTCGGCCGGCCTTTAAAAGCAAACATTATTTTAGCATTGTATCAAAATACATTGCGGTGCGGTAACGACTTTTGTGATCCAGCCTCGTTCGATAAGTCGACGGAATACATTCTAACTTTGTCCATAAATGGAGCATTACTCGTTGCCCGTCATAAATATTCATTTTCAGTAACCAAGAGGAAGTTTCCCGCTTCTCGTTCCAAAGTAGATGCGAGAATATTAGCGAATTTATGAGCAAAAATGTTCAACACTTCACTGAGATTCCGTGTGCTGAGTCAAACTTCGGTGATATTATCTAAAGTATAAACACGATATTGATATCGTCAATTTGTAAAATACTTAGTTATATACAAAATAATACACTGACTATGTCAAAGGCAAATACCAGAAGCGTTATAACTAAACGATCGATGTATAGAAAACTCTATTACTAAACTGTTTTACGGTACAGGGTGTGCACATTAAGTGTTCGAGATCAAAGTAAAGCCTCTTCGAGTTGCTCGAAGCCCTCGTACCATCAGTCGCTTTCGTAAACCGTTGAATTTGAGCTCCGTCGGCGGCTGTACGGGGAACAGAATTCGATCCTGGTATCGGGCAGCCAGGTGTACGCAGTGCGCTCCGAAGATGCACTGAAATAGAAAGAAAAACACATTTTAGTATCAGTTAATAAAAATTCATGCGTGAGAAATAAAATAATTATAAGTCGTCCTAAAATTAGAAATATTATTTTAATTTTATTAAAAGTTGATTTGTGTCAAGATAAAACGATATAAAGTTGTATTTTATTAAGCAAACGGCGTTTACCTTAGATATAATACTTATAATAATATTTTGTGTTAGTCAGGTAGAAAAGCCTTCCCCAGGGTCTAAGTTCAACCGATGTCAATTTTCATTAAAAATAGTATGACAGTATGAGCAATATTATTACAGACAAATGTACTCAAAACTTTCACAATTTCATATTATCCAATATAAATAAACGATATTAATCGAGGCATATTTATACGAAAATATAGGTCGGCGGCCACTTGGGATTATCTATGGGATGAATTATTAAATATCTGCTCTGAGGCCGATCGATCACACAGTTTCTAGGGACGATATTAATTTTGCTTGTTAATATCATCGAGAAAATTAATAACAGATTTCGGATATGAAGCCTATTAAAAAATTTGAAATTGGAAAGATAACTTATACGGCGTTTCAAGACAAAATATTTTTAACAATTTAAAAAGAATGAGCTTTATGAAAATGGGTTTACAATATTTTTCGAAATTGTCAAAAAATAATATTACTCGTTTTTTGGTTTATTTGTAATATTTCAGAGGTTGATGTAGAAAGAACCTTTTCTGCGAATTTTACTGAGAAAGAAGTCTTTCCAAATTCGCTATCTGTATAAATATTTTGATATTATGACAGTTTGATACTTTATAGAGAAATTATTGTATTGAATGTTGAACAAAAATACTTGAATACGTAGCGAATATAATAACATTCGTTATTTCGCTTTATTGTTATTGAATATTCCAATAATATATTTTCCAAGATTTTCTTACCTACATCAGTCTTTTAAATTTCGTATTAAAATATATTCCATCACAAATCATATCGATTTAAAAGGTTTCTCGAAGACAGCCGTTGTACAAGAGCAGGTCGACCTTTACATATTGGACTTTGTACCATTCTTAATTTCTATGTCATAAAAGCCAAAATTGTACTGCTAATGTAAAGCTCAACGTGCTCCTGACTGTACCTATCCCTACTAGGCTACATAATATCGCAGAACTGGAATGGGTAAAAATAAGGAATGAAAGTTTGTATTTAATGTTCGAATAAAACAGTGTGATTTTTCCGCGATCGAAGCCGCGAGCACACCTAGTAGAGACGACACAAAATGTGTACAATTTCTCAATACACTGCCGTACGCCTTCGCGTTTGTGTTCCGAAGCACTTGAATAAACTGTGTCTGTATTTATCTTCACATCGTACCTTGTTGTTTTAGAGGACCCCTTACGGGGGTCAACGCTCTTGACACACTCAAGAACCTCCGGTGCAACAATACCTACATGATATTATAAGTGTAGACGGTTTTGGGGATGGAAATTGTTAAGATAATTCAGTATAAGTATTGGAGGTAATATCGTTTGCGACTTCGTCATCACCATCATCAGCTAAAGATAAGCATTCTCCATCAATTACGAGCAATTGAATTTGACCTGTATCCAGCGTCTTTCTGTTAGATTCTTGTTGTCGTCTGTTCACTGTGGGTGGTCTACCTGCGCTGCGTTTGCTGCACCATCATGATGGCGTGTAGTCTCCATTCTAGAAGCTCAGTAATAACAGAACTGCTCTATTATGACGGAGTATGCTCTTAAAATCTTTTGATTGAAGGAGACGCCGGTCTCCTTCAGCCAGTAATGTTGTAGTGTGATAGCGGCTTGTGATGACGACGATGACTTCCTGATTAAGATATTTTGTAATAATTCTCTTGATTACGGTCCAAAATGAGATAAAAGAGATAAGATGTAATTCGTGAAAATCTTATATTTTCGTCATCGAAAATTACATTTTACAGATTACAAAGTGGATGATAGTGGATTACCATCGACATTATATAATAAATAACATTTATAAAAGTCAATATTATGAAACGCAATCATTGATAACTATCACAATCTAAATTTCCGAGACGATGAA
The DNA here is from genome assembly GCA_905163395.2 of Endotricha flammealis. Lineage (NCBI taxonomy): Eukaryota > Metazoa > Arthropoda > Insecta > Lepidoptera > Pyralidae > Endotricha > Endotricha flammealis. The sequence goes on along the minus strand of LR990863.1, from coordinate 6,295,512 downwards.
AATGTATCGGACTTCAGAATCCATTCCAATTAATTAATAGAGCCTTCGTGTATTTTGCTAACCCATCAATCGTTAAGTCAAAGAAAATGTTCTGTTTTATTTCAAAAGCCTACGGATCAGCGGACCCATTGATTGATTACACCTTGCGCCCTTGTTTCATCTAAACGACCTTGAATTCTTATAAGACCTTTGCATTGAGATTTTCAGTAGCCAATTTGTTACTAGTAATAGATTGAAAAACATTTACCGTCTATACAGCTCCTAACAAAAATAATTTACACATGTGCAGTCAAATTTGGAATAGCAAAATTACATTGTTGTAAATCGAAAACGTTGTATGGGCTCATCTAATGTCAATCTCCACAAAATTCTAAGGTAATCTCTATCCTTTTTCTGCTGCATCTATTTGTCTATGCATCCGTTTTATATCTGCTACTAAAACCTTCAGCATGTTTTCTCTATCTTTATGTGCAAGTCTCTAGTGATGAGCATATCAATTTCTAAACAACATTAAAGTGCCGCCCTTATGGTAGTCCTCCCATACACTAATCTATGGAAGCATACTTAAGTAATTTGATTATGTCCATTACAGTCAATGTTCATCCAAAAAACATAGTTCGAATGACGAGGGCAACAGTGGCTGGTCAAGAAGCTCATACGTCATTTGATATCTAAACCCGCTCAAGTGGACAGATTTCATATCACCAGATCATATCATTCGATTACTATACCAATCAGTTTTATATAATTTCATTGCGTAAGCCAATGACTTTAAGATGTAAAGATATTGTACTAATGCCCACGGATGTACTCCCGAAATCCCGTGATTCACCTTCTTGCGGCATACAATCGTTGTTCTTTATTGAGACTCAAAATATTTTTATAGCAAACAGCTTTTGTATGGAAGAGACTTGGAAACCGAACATGAGGGTCAAGACATCACCGCCGCTCGTTGAGCACAGAGACGTCGTCACCCGGGAGTCGAAAGAAAGAAGAAAATAACAAGAAAAGAGATAAGAGTTGTTTTAGGAATATTATCTCATTTACCAAATGAAATACATTACTGCTTAACGACGATATTTTTTTAGAGAGTGGCTTCAATGTTAAAAGGTGATAGACAGACTTACTTATTCTTTTATAATTATTAGTATAGACTTTGTTGTTGTTTCGTTCTCGCACCCGTTCACACAGTTTATTTCGCTCTTTAAAAACGTATGGTGATGTATTTTTTAAGGCAAAGAGGGTAAAAACATGCGAATGGGTGAAGGATCTTTTTGCTTTGTTTTTGTCACAATACAAAAAAGTTTAAGTTATCTTCGTAAAGTACTTGGATTTTTCCCTTATTGTGTTTGCATTAGATATATTATACATACATACTCTAATTTATGAGAGTACTGTCTTCAAGTTTCAAGTTTTTATTTAGACTAACTTAGATGTCAAATTTTATTTTAACTTAAGTCACTATTTTAAATTGAATTTTTTGTGTAGCTAATAATGGGATTGTCTTGTAATTATTTTTAATGCAAAAAGGTTTTAGGGCAAGACTTCAGTTCAATTTAAATGGATACTTATACATACCTATTGTTTTTAATTTAAAATTAACGAAGAAAAGCTTTTTGAGACCTAATTTAAACTTCAATCTTTACTTTAGTTTCTTTCATCTTTATTATAAATTTATTACTAATCATTTTGTAACTTATAGCAATAAGCTTAGGATGAAAATGAAAAAAATAATTAAAAATGGGTATACGCTATAGAAATTATATGCCGAGTGATTTGGAAGCCAATCAATCTGTCCACAATTGACATCAAAAAGAGACCAATAGATGGAACAAGTCGGACACTATTAAAAGGAAATGAGAGACGCAGACGCCATAGCCGAGGCTCGAGCGAAATCCAATTTGAAATAAGTGCCTTCTGAATTAATCCAGCCACTTTGAACGGTCCGGATGAAATTTCTGGTATTTTTCACGTCTAGCAATAAAAACGAGCCCTCGACTCAGAAAAAGATGAGTAATGGCTTCGCCCTGAGCTCTGAGGAACTGTAAGGAATAATAATATTATGCTCGTACGACGAAAACCTTTTTTTAATCCAGTGTGTTTTAAGTGAGATGAAAGATATTAGTTAATAGTTAGGACTTAAGTAAGTGACTGCAAATTAAAACAAAGTATACATAGTGGCTGAGATGATGATGCAGATATTTGTATTCTGACTTCTCCGAATCTTAACTTATTAAGTATGAGTCTAGATGAGAAATTGTGAAAGTGTGACCTATCACTACAAATCCGTTTTTTTATTTCTCACTATTTTCTTATACATACTGAACTGATGTGAGTATCAGGAAACGTGTGGTATTATATTAATGAAAATATGATCGATCAGGTCGAATTAGGTTATCCAGAAATGACTTATTGCGGTCATCGTCGGAATTAAATTTAAACAATTTACCTGAAGCTATGGATTTAATACCCAAAATAGATACAACACACGTAAGTTTAGTTACCAAAGTGAACGAAATTTGTACAGAAATAGGCTAAATTAATAGTTATTGATATCAATTTAAGATATAATCTATTAGATCTGTCGTCCAACTCCGTTTTCCATACCAATTATATTTTCGTGATTATAATATTAGCATTTGATGGCCGCATGTAAATATCGTCTCCAGGGTGGTACTGTAGAAGACGATATTTCCATTGAAGCGAGAAGGAGTCAGTGACTTGACACAATAAGACTGAACTCTCAATCTCTTTTTTCTTCCTGGATTTGACAATGACAGCATCAGATTCATTATGTCATTATCTTTAAAAAATATACCTGTAACTCAGACTAACAAAAAAAAACGTGTAGTACGAAAAGATAGGTTTGAACGACAGTCTATATACTAATCAGATTGGATTATAATATTGATGAACAATAAAATATTTAAATTTTAGTTCGAAGACTCTAAATAGAGATGTATTTTTTGGAAACGGTCGCATAGATCATATCAAAACAACATTTTTTTTTAAATTTGTATCATTTAACAAGTTTTTATGTAGGTGGATTAGTTTGGCTTGTTGATCTATGGACAATTTATTTAAATAATAATATGAAAATGTTGCCTAGCAATACAATGTTATAGTGGATTTGATGAAATTATTTTTAATTTTTAAACGGATGATAAAATTAAATAATTGACACGAGTTTTATTGAGGATTTTTTGATGCATATGGCGTAAAAATATTACCTTTTAGCACCCTTATAGTTCGAACCAACTTTGAACAAGATTTAAACTTGTTGCTAAGTTTCAGATAGTATATTTGTGAGATAAATTGACATTTCTTATTTTACTTATGGACTATTAGAATATTTTAATAGAACTAAAGAAACAGGTCCTATGTAATCATAGGTATATTATACGTATAAGTAGCTGAATTTGAATTTCTAAAAAGATCATAGGCTCAAAGAAATGTATATAAAAGTAGATCATAGAATTTCATAAATAAAAGGCTTCAAAGAGCAATTCTCATTCAAAAGAATCGAAAATAAGCCAAAAGCAAACAGAATGAGTAGATAACATTTTAAATTATCATCCCTCTGTAAGTGTAGTCCAAAAAAGCGAAGTATGGTAATCCACGACGATTAAAGGCTCAAAATTACACAGTACTGTAATAATGGAGTGATGTAAATTAACATTCAAAAAGTTGTGTAATTAACATTTAGGGAGAATGGAACATTACTGTGAAACTGGTGAAACTGTCGCGCATTGGTAACAAAATATGTCTCTTAAATGCATGCATTTCGCATTGCATATTGTTGCTTAATAATTGCCAATAATTCATTAAAAGGCTTATAATTATTGTACACGACGGCTTAGTACATAAGCACTATGTAACGTAACGGCCTATTATGTAAATATTAAAAATAAGTTGTGAATCGAGTATATCGATAGGTTGTCTCGCTCGCACGCGCCTGGCAGCGCTGCGACTGGCTGGGCCCGTGCGAACCAAAAGTAAATACACGTTTTTTCCGATAATTCGCTATTGAATTGAACATTAATTGCGTGATACGTAATAGTTGGGAAGTAAGGTGTCCATTTCCAATAAGAATGTTCAATAAAAGCTAAAATAAATTTGTATTTATATGGCACGTGTAGGAAAAAACCGGTTTGAACCGGTTCCTTACACGTGCCAACTTCAAGAGGTCAAAAAAGGTACTTCTACTAAGAATATAAGGAAAATGTTTGTTGTTCTATAAACGTAGACTATAGAACTCTGTTGTAAACGTATTTTTGCTGAAAATAAATGAATTTTGTGTTTTCGTGCTTCGGGCGAAAATCGTATAAATAGGAGGCCAAACTTGATACGGTAGTCAGTCGCCGAATAGCCACCGATAAGGAACAAGTATCCCGCCCGAAGCACAAGCGCTCTTACCAAGAACAAAGAAAAAGTTTTATTTTACCTAGAAGTTTAGAGTCAGTTTTTTATTAAGTTTAGAATCAGTTTTATTTGCCAAGTATTTAACGTAGAGTCACATATTCTTCAATAACACCTAGTATACAGTCCACACGCGTAATAGACGCAAAACAAGTGACCGAGGGAGCATCCAAGTCGTTTATCACGATTAGCTCTTATCAGAGCTGGGTCTCCGGATAGGTAGACAAAGTCTACAGATAGCATCATATGTGGAGTGGTCCGGTCCTCCACATTATATTGTCCTTCGCGAGCCGAATTTGGAAGTTGAAGAATGCCAGTGACGAGGAGCAACAGGGGAGGCGCAGACGAGACGTCGGAAGAGACGACCACACCGACAACGTCTACAGGGACGATGGCTACGACGACCACGGACACCACGACGACGGCAGAGACGGCGCAAACCAGCGGGACCGCGGTCGACGTTGACCGCGCACCTAGCAGGCCCGCGACAGCTGCCGCTCGGTCACGCTGTTCCCGAGCCAAACGCACACAGATCCGTGCGGAGTTGGAGGCGAAGGAGCAGCTGGCTCAGCGGCGCCTAGCGGAGTCACAGGCAGCGGTAATGCTGGCTGAGGCACAACTGGCGCGCGCCCAGGCCGTAGCCGAGAGCGAGGATGACACGGATGAAGAGGACGACGGCGGCGCGTCCGTCGCTAAGGTGAACAGGTGGCTTCAGCAACAGCCACCGGGCGACGCAACGCAGCCACCACCAGCCACCACAAAGGAAGAATGTAGCAGCAGTGCCAAGCCTGCCAGGGGTGAGGGCGCCTTCGACTTCGGGGAACTAGCGAAGGCCATCACCATGGGAATGAAGCAGGGGGCCACAAGGATGCCTACCCACTGCCAGGACCTACCTATCTTCAACGGGAACAGTGGAAATTGGTTGGAATGGAGAGCCATCTTCGAGGATACGTCATCAAGCTTCTCCGCATCAGAGAACGTGGTGAGACTCCGACGCAGCTTAAAGGGCGTCGCAGCAGAGGCAGTCAGCGGGTTGTTGATTCGTCGACCCGAACCCGAGGAAGTACTGACTGCGCTCGATAGGCGATTTGGAAGACCAGGTGCCCTCATAGAGTTGGAAGCTGAGAAGATCAGAAGGCTGCCACGACTAGCAGACTCACCGAGGGACATCTGCATCTTCGCATCGCAGGTGACCAATATCGTAGCGACGATGGAAGCTATGAAGAGCATACACCATTTGCACGACACTGCGATGGTGCGCACGATATTGGAGAAGTTAACTCCGGCGCTTCGGGAGAAGTGGTATGACTACGCGGCGGTCAAAGAAGATGGCATCCCCGACATGAAGAGGATGGCCCTCTTCCTGGGAGTAGAGGCCGACAAGCGGACGGAATACGCACCACCGGAGCGCGCCGGAGACATCAACATAGCGCAGCCAGCAGCAAGACGCCGCACGGAGCGGGCGTATGCGGCGCGCGACACAGAGGCGGAGAAGGAGTCGTGCCCACTCTGCAAGGCGGATCACAAGTTTTACACTTGCAGGAATGTGATCAAGGCAACGACACAACAGCGATGGGAGCTGGCGCGCAAGCACAACGTGTGTTTCAGATGTTTAGCAAGCACACACCGGCGTTTCCGGTGCCGAGCCGCGCCCTGCGGGCTGCGCGGGTGCCGCCAGCCGCACCATCGTTTGCTGCACGAGGATAAGCCTGCCGCTACAGAACAGCCGGCAGTGGAGCAGACCAACGCCGCCGGGACAACGCAACGAAGACGGCGCGCTTACCTGAAGATAGCGCCTGTCGTGCTCACCGGCGACAACGGAACGACAGCGGAGGTCTACGCGCTGATGGATGAAGGCAGCACCGTGACCATACTAGACGGCGGCATAGCGGACGCGCTCGCGCTGGACGGGCCTATAGAGGCAATGCGCGTGCAGGGAGTCGGCGGCGAGGAAACGCAACACACCAACAGCAGGATTGTGAATGTGAAGATACGAGGCGCGCACAGTGACCGCGAGTACACACTCGCAAACGCGCGCACAGTGGACAAGTTGTCATTCACAACACAGTCTATTTTCCAGGACGAGCTAGAGGACTGTTGCCACTTAGACCACCTGCCGCCGCTCACCTATGGAGAGGCCTCGCCAAAGCTGCTCATCGGTCAGGACAACTGGGACCTCATAGTCAGCCGCGAGGTGCGCGCGGGCCGGCGCGACCAGCCGGTCGCCTCACTGACCCACCTAGGATGGGTTATACACGGATGCCGAAGTTCGCGCTGCCACCCCGTCGCCTTTTGTGGGTACATTACGGAGCCGATGGACGAAATAATTAAGCAGTATTTCAGTCTAGATTCCATCGGGATTACGGCGAGGAAAACAAGAAGTGATCCAGAGCAGCGCGCCCTCGCAGTGCTAGATGCGACGAGCCGCCGCCTTCCAGATGGCCGCTTTGAAACAGGACTCCTGTGGAAGCAAGAAGAAGAAGTCATCCCGAACAACTATGCGAACGCATTATCACGGCTTCGCAACTTAGAGAGGAAACTGGATCGGGACGGGAACTTCAATGGGAAGTACACAGAGAGGATCGACCATCTGCTGGCGGCCGGGTACGCTGAGCGAGTCACCGCCGCGCCCACGCCGAAGAGGACTTGGTACCTGCCGCACTTTGCCGTTGTCAACCCAGCGAAGCCCAAGATACGTGTTGTGCACGATGCCGCAGCGAGCAGCCACGGCCGCAGCCTCAACGACATGTTGCTGCCGGGCCCCGACCGCTTGCAATCGCTGCCGGGCGTCGTGATGAGATTCCGACAACACAGTGTAGCGATCTCAGCGGATATAGCAGAAATGTTCATGCAAGTGAAAGTGCGAAAAGAGGACCGCGACGCGCTGCGCTTCCTGTGGCGAGGCGACAAACGAGGCGACGCCCCACCGGAAGAGTTCCGCATGACGTCGCTAATCTTCGGCGCGACTTCATCACCATGCACTGCGCTCTACATCAAGGACCGCAACGCAGCTGAACACAGTGAGGAGTACCCTGAGGCCGCGTCCGCCATCGTCCGCAACCACTACATGGACGACTACATCGCAAGCTACGCCGATGTGACAACAGCGCAACAGGTAACGCAAGCAGTCGACACAGTGCATCGGCGCGCGGGCTTCGAGCTGCGCGGGTGGGCGTCCAATGTCTCGGACGCCGTGGCCCCCTTGGCAGCCAGCCGCGCCGATATCACCATCGCCATCGGCGGGAGCGAGCTTGAGAAAACACTCGGCTTGCTCTGGAACACGCAAGAGGACACGCTGAGCTACAACTACGGACAGCGTGCGACGCCGGAAGTGCTGGCCGGCACCCGGACGCCAACTAAGAGGGAGGCCCTGAGCGTCGTAATGTCTTTATACGACCCGCTCGGGCTAGTAGCTCCAATCACCACACCGGCAAAAAGGTTGTTGCAGGACACATGGCGACACGGCACCGGGTGGGACGAGCCACTACCACCAACACTGCAGGCGAGCTGGCTCAGCTGGCTGGCTGTGCTGCGGCAGCATCAACAGCTGCGCATACCGCGGTGCTACGACATCGAGCCCGCAGAGAGCTACGAGCTACACACCTTCGTCGACGCGAGCGAGGAAGCCTACGCCGCCGCCGTATACTGGCGGATGCGGCGCGCCGACGGGTCGGTGCGGGTCGCGCTGGCAGCTGGGAAAAGCCGCGTGACCCCCCTGAAGCCGACATCGATCCCGCGCCTCGAGCTGCAGGCCGCGCTGTTGGGCGCGCGGCTGGCGCGCTCGGTCACTGACGAGCACGACTTCACGGCGGAGCGTCGGCTCTACTGGAGCGACTCGAGCACGGCGCTAGCGTGGATACGCGCCGAGCCCCGGACGTTCAAAACGTTCGTGGCCCACCGACTCGCCGAGATAGAAGACATCACAAGGAAAAGCGAGTGGCGTTGGCTACCCTCAGCCAACAACGTAGCCGACGACGCCACCCGTGCAACACCAGCGGACTTCGGCGCCGGGCATCGGTGGTTCCATGGGCCCGCGTTTCTACGCCGGCCGGAAGAAGAGTGGCCCGCCGAGCGAGAGAAGCCCGCCGCCCGCATCAACACTGGAGAAGAGAAGGAGTTAAGCTGCGCTGCCGTCGCGACGCCGCCTGGAGGACACTTGCCAGACATCCGACGCTTTTCGCGTTGGCCGCGCCTGTTGCGCGCCACTGCGCGAGTACTACAGTTCATCGAACTTTGCAGATCACATGTTGCAACAGTGGCCGCGACCCGCCGCAAGCGAACGCGAGCCAACGCAGCGAGTGACCCCACATGGACAACGGCGCGATCCCGCGCCGACGCCTCAGCAACACCCCGAGACATCCAACCTGCTGCGCGGAGCCACGTGCCACTAGAGGCGCGACACCTTCTCCGCGCCGAGCAGCTGTGGGTGTGCGCTGTACAGCGCGACAGCTTGGCTGACCCGAGCCGGCTGGCGGCCCTCACCACATTCCGCGACGGAAGCGGAATAGTGCGAGTGAAGTCCAGAGTGAGCGCCGCCGCCGACATCACCGAGGATGCAGCAAGCCCAATGTTGTTGTGCGGGGACCACCCGTACAGCAAGCTGTACATACAACACGTGCACGAAGAGCTACACCACGGCGGCACCGAGATCGTCGTCAACGAGCTGCGACAGCGGCTGTGGATTCTGCGAGTGCGGCCCGCGGTGAAGAACGTCATCAAGAGCTGCCCGCGCTGTCGCCTGTTGAAGGCGAAACCCGCAACACCTCTCACGGGTGACCTACCTCACGCGCGCCTGGCTCACCATGCGCGCCCGTTCACATTCACCGGCCTTGATTATTTCGGGCCATTTGAAGTCACCGTGGGGCGACGTCGAGAGAAGAGGTACGTCGCGCTCTTCACCTGCATGACATCACGCGCCGTACATCTGGAGGTCGTCGCATCGCTCAGCGCAGACTCAGCTGTGGCCGCCCTGCGCCGCTTCTTTGCGCGCCGCGGCCACCCGACTGAAATCTGGAGCGACAACGCGACGTGCTTCAAGGCTGCCAACAAGGAGCTCAGCGAGGCAGCGGTCGCCGCAATGCAAGCGGTGGCCGCGCTCCGCGAGGCAGCAACAGCACGACGCATCACGTGGCGCTTTCAGCCCCCCGCCGCCCCGTTCATGTGCGGCGTGTGGGAGAGGCTGGTGCGCACGGTGAAGACAGCACTGCGCCACACCCTGCACGTGAAGTACCCGAGCGACGAGACGCTCACCACCCTGCTCGCCGAGGCTGAGCACACCGTGAACTCCCGCCCGCTGACACATGTCGCGGTGGGACCCGACGACGCTGAGGCCATCACGCCCAACCACATTCTGTTGGGCGCGAACTCGCACTCACCATCGCCTGGCGTCTTTGATGCCGGCGACCTAACGGCGCGCCAACACTGGCGGCGCGCGCAGTACCTGGCCGACGAATTCTGGCGCCGGTGGCTGCGCGAGTACCTTCCGCTGCTCTAAATCGAGTATATCGATAGGTTGTCTCGCTCGCACGCGCCTGGCAGCGCTGCGACTGGCTGGGCCCGTGCGAACCAAAAGTAAATACACGTTTTTTCCGATAATTCGCTATTGAATTGAACATTAATTGCGTGATACGTAATAGTTGGGAAGTAAGGTGTCCATTTCCAATAAGAATGTTCAATAAAAGCTAAAATAAATTTGTATTTATATGGCACGTGTAGGAAAAAACCGGTTTGAACCGGTTCCTTACACGTGCCAACTTCAAGAGGTCAAAAAAGGTACTTCTACTAAGAATATAAGGAAAATGTTTGTTGTTCTATAAACGTAGACTATAGAACTCTGTTGTAAACGTATTTTTGCTGAAAATAAATGAATTTTGTGTTTTCGTGCTTCGGGCGAAAATCGTATAAATAGGAGGCCAAACTTGATACGGTAGTCAGTCGCCGAATAGCCACCGATAAGGAACAAGTATCCCGCCCGAAGCACAAGCGCTCTTACCAAGAACAAAGAAAAAGTTTTATTTTACCTAGAAGTTTAGAGTCAGTTTTTTATTAAGTTTAGAATCAGTTTTATTTGCCAAGTATTTAACGTAGAGTCACATATTCTTCAATAACACCTAGTATACAGTCCACACGCGTAATAGACGCAAAACAAGTGACCGAGGGAGCATCCAAGTCGTTTATCACGATTAGCTCTTATCAGAGCTGGGTCTCCGGATAGGTAGACAAAGTCTACAGATAGCATCATATGTGGAGTGGTCCGGTCCTCCACAATTATTACCATGATATAGAATTTAAATATTGTACGTTTTCCCAATAAATAGAAATGAATTAGGCATCCAAATTGCTGGAGTAATACTATTGTTTAATTGAAAAGAAACTAAATTGAGACAACAAACCACCTAATGATAGTGCAGATAGGGCTGGTACTGCAGTTTGATTACTTGTATCAACAAGTTTGTAGTTTGCAGCACCTGCTTTTGAACTTCAAACTAGATCAGTTAACACCTCATCTTAACGCTTGCGTGAACATTTATGACTTCGGATTATTGGGTTACAGTTTGTTTGGCCTGTTAGTAATGGATTTTAGTTACAACGTAGTAAATTATTAACATTATTAATCTGCTATCGTTATTGGAATATTCCAAAGAAGACTATCATAAGTCTTCCATGAGAAATTTCATACGACAGAGTTAAAACAAAGGAGGTCCCTGTGACAGGGTACCCAAAATGTTTGTAGCGTTGCATCGCTGAATAGCAATCGTTGAGCCAGGTCATCATCATCATCATAACCCTCTAGTGGGTGTGGTTTCCGCACTTAGTCCTGTACTGGACCATTGTACGTGTTGAGCCAGGTCACTGCCAGCTTTTGCCTATAAGGGATACAATCATGATTTTATATGGGGCAATATGAAATAAATACATATTCATCAAAAACCCTATATTTTGCTATTGCCATAAAATATCTTTATTTTATGACAATAGCAAAAACGGAGAGTAGCTTAGAAATGCTTAAAAAATGAAAAAAAAACTAAAAAGTATGTTTAACTATTCACAATATAAATACCAGGCGCCCATAAAATTAAGAAAGTGAATTTAACAGAATACTTCGGTGGCATAAGCCGACGCAGCGAGAATTGTCTGTGCAAACATAGACGCAGCGGTCAAAATGGAAGCCCTATTGTGTCAGAATGTATTCATTTGTATGGCAAGCCTAATATTGACGGTACAGAACTTGTTTCGTATAGGTAAATATTGGTATGGCTTGTGGTAGTGCTGCTATGATGATTAACCCGACGTTTGTAGGTGGCATGCATTTGTGTCTCTCTTTTAGAGAAAACATAAAAATAATCCGTTTTACCACACCGAGTTCTATGAATAAATAAATAAAAAACTTGTTAGTTCTCTTCTCCTGTTTCACCACTTGCGGATAACTTATCTGTCGAATAAACCGACAGTTTTTTAGTTGACATTTAACAGTATTGAAGAAATTCTACTACAAGGGGTAATAATGTCCGATTAATTTTATTTTATGGGTCAATTTAATTAAAAAAAAACTTGAAATGCACATGATATAAAACAAAAGGTACGCTTCCTCAATAATTGAATCCATCAACATCCAATGATTCCTGATAGCTGCAATAAAACAATCCACTCTTATTGAAATTTAATGAAGCATAGCTTTTAAAAGTTATCCTTCAGGGATTTTGGTCTCACTTCGTTAACCATTATCCACCATGAAACGGTAAATTGTATTTAATGTATACTTATTTATATGACGGTCAATTTACGATACTATGTAACTTAAATAATTATTTACGATCGATAGTTATTTTTCTTTTATTTACAAACAAAATAGTTTTAATATATAGAGTGATAAAAAAAAAAGAGTGATATTATATTTATTTATTTAACAAAGCAACACAACAGATATTAACCATAAATGCTTAAAATAGTTATGAATAATTTTAACATATAGTTACTTAGATCTAGATTAATATCCTAAAATTATATCATATTTTTCGTACATTAGCTATTTTGTTCACTAATATCTTTTGCTAATATGAATGAAATATACATTTACTTGTGTGCAGACTTCAAACCAAGCTAAATATAGCTTAGTTTGCTGTTTTAGTCTAATTTGTCTTGATGACACACAACTTTAGATAGCTGAAGCACAGATATTATAATACTTAACAGTACTGAAGGTAACTTCTAGCAAAAATTTTCGACTGACTCTACTAACAATAAATAAATATGGACACGTTCGTTAACCCATTAGGGACTGAGTTTTTTTTTCTTCTAAAATCAATATTTTTTTCTGCAGAACGCTTCTATTAGACCATGATTATCATATAAAAAAAGAAAAAAAATGTTTTTTTTTATTTTTTTTCGAGATATAGCCTGTGACCGTATGGTCACGCTAGGCCAAAACAGAGTACAAAAATTCCTAATACATCAGCAATATTGAATAAAATGTACATATCGATATATTTTGTTATTTAGAAATAAAACCGCAGATTGTGTATATAGACAATGACATTTTTATTTGAGGAAACTACATTAGGCGTTGATGTGATACTTTTAAAAACAATTCAGACTTTCAGACATTCCAATCCCAACAATACATTTCCCGCAAATCACTTGAGCTTCTAGCATTCATTCTTGTATTCATAGTCGGCACATCTTCATCTTTCTTGCGACCTTGGGAAATGGTTTACGCCATCAAAACGAACTCCAGCCAGCACTTTACCTCCGGATTTTCCCGTAGATGGACGTTATTTTCCTTTTCTGAACCCTCGAGTATCGCTCCGCAAAGCCCGTAGATAACTTTGTACGCTGTAGAGGCGTAGAGACCACTGTTAGCTGATTACTACCACATCGCCTTGGGTTGCAACGTCTTCATCATCAGATGATCTCCGATGGGTCTACAACCAATGACCGGCCCAAGGTCGCTGAGGCCTGAAGTTGCCAGCCATTGAGATCATACCACCGCCATTCTTGTCCGCGAAATCCTCTTCAGTAAGCTGAGCTACATTTGGAGGCTCAATACCCACATCCTATCCCATCCTACCTTCGTCACCAAAGGGCGTGGGTTCGATTCCCGCTCGGGGCAATCATTTATGTGATGGCATTTATATTTGTTCTTGAGTCTAGTTGTTCTATATATTATAAGTTTACAATAATAAATCCGTTGTCTGGTACCTATAACACAAGCAGGATAAGCCTAGGTTACTTTGGGACCAGGTGGCGATGTGTGATATATGTAGAATTTATTTATTCCTCATCTCATTTTCTAATGCATCCCAGATCTCGGGCACATTCAATCTGAAAGAATGTAAAAAACAGATATGTAGAAAAAATGTACTCATATTGACCTAGTGTGACCATACGGTAACAGTAAGGAAAACAATAGCATAACTATTATAAATATTATTAGATTCTGTCAATTCAGTGTACTTTACATAACTGAACTAATAATGTACAAGTATTTAAAAAAAACGTCCCGGTAAAAATGTTAAAATAAATAAAAAATTAATACTTACTTTTTGATACTCGCCATTTTGCGGTAGAAAAAAATTGCACTGAGAAAAATATATGATTATACCGCTAAAATAAGAAAAAAAACGTCAACTTTTCTTTTTTACTTATTGTCGGTACCTTCCTTTTTACGTTCCAAATGATAAAATTGAAGTCGGAATAATATATATTTTTTTAATTATTACTTTTTAAATAGACCTTCAATGTGACCATATGGTTACGCTAGTACCTAATAGTTATGAATAATGTTGCAAATTTTGTTTGAATAGAGAATTAGCCTGAGAAGGAATTATAATTTAACTATTTCGAATTCTCAATATTCAATAGAAAATTGAATATATAATGGAGCAACCATATCAAAGCGACAAATTAGTTTAACGATACCGTTTATATTACCTTATTATCCAATAGGATACATTACTTAAAAAGTTAATTGCCATTAAACACCGTGAGAACGGTAATAGAACTTGTTAATCCCATAATAATCTGTTCACTAAACAGTTGCTAAATATGAAATTTAAACAAGGCAATATTTATTAATAACTTCCTTTGAAATTTGATGAGAAAATTAGGAGAAATCGTCATTGGTGGTCCATCGCTAATTATTATTCGTCGCCTTACATTCACATCTTGTGTTAGTCATAAAAACCAGTCTCGACTTTTACGATTCAAATCCAACTTTCGATGATTTTAACATTCAACATCATTGTTACACCACTATAAAATTTATTAATTATCTATGTGTGTTTTTATTGATCATAAAGTGAGTTAGGACGTCGTCCAAACATAGTTTTATTTATATTCTCAATTTTTCAATTCTTCTCGGAAGACATAATATTCGTATTCGGACTTGATATCTTAAATTCGAATATTAATAAAGACGTCTTGGAATATTAAGCAGAATATTAGTTAAATCTTTTTCTGATTGGCCTCGGGTCTTGGGTGTTTATCTATATTATGTATTTATTATAAAATATAGTATCGTTGAGTTAGTATCCCATAACACAAGTTTCGAACTTACTTTGGGGCTAGCTCAATCTGTGTGACAAAAAAAAAGCTTAGACTAAATTAAAAAAATCTTACAGTCACCTACAATATAGGTTTTTGTATGTAGCTGGGATTTAGCTTTCTGTGTCGCTTAGTAAATGACACGGTTTCTAGGTGCAACAGTCACGTACGATTACGATACCCCAAAAAGAAGAAGATTAGTATGAAAAATGAGGTTTGGACATCAGTCTATAGTCATCGAGAGTCGCTGTTTCAATATACTATTATCTCACTAATATTCCAAATCACGTACCTATTAAATAATTTTGTTGGTTTTTGTGTTTGAATGTACACATTTTTTATTATAATAAGCTTTTAAATAACTATAAATGACAGTGACAATTTTTAATTTCCTAAACAAGCTTAATCTTATTCTATGTTGCTTTTCTTTTTATTATGCATTTTATGACAAATGAGTCTAGACATGTTTGTAGTTCGTAAAATATAAGTACTATTCAAGGCTTTTAGGGTAAATAATATTTTAAGATCTTACTTAAAAGATTTGAATAAACTTAATGTGTTTTAAAAGGTTTTTAAATATAAGCACGCCTTTTTTAAATCTATTGTTCTTAGCGATTTAATTCAATAAGTATATTATTATGATACTGAGTATTTTGGAATTTTATTTGGTCACTTTAATACGAGTTCTTTTTAAAGACTGGCGAAGCCGCAATGGCGCCGGAGTCAGTGGGGTCTCTTAATGACGGAGGCCAAGATTCACTTCGGGTCGCTGAGCTGGAGTAAGTAGGTAATATACTTTTTGAAATAAAAATCGTTAATCTACATTTTAAGCAACTCGCTGTGTCATATCTGCTGAGCAATGCCGTCCCGCTCAACTTCTCCAATTTCGAAGTGACTCTACCTTCGGGGAGCGGGTTCAATCCAGGCACGGGGCAAACAATACGTGATGCCATGGTGTTTGTCTCGATTCTGGTTGTTTTCAATAATAAATCCGTTGTTTGTTTTTTTTTTACAACACAAGCAGTTTAAGCAGATAAGTAACCTACTTTGGGACCAGTCCTCCTATTCTCAGTTTCAATCTCATTTCAAAGGCGCTATCTCTCTCAATTCCTATTTTATATGAGTGAGACAAGAGACAAGACTTGAGATTGACACAAAATTGTATCTGTTTTTGTTACAAGAATATAGGTGACGTTGTGTGAACAAAAAGAGATAAAAAATATGTATCTACGTGTGACGATGTTGTAAAGTTAAATACGATTTATAATAGATATGTACTAATATAATGAGGTTTACGTAACACGTCTATCCCACATTCGTATAATACACTGGCTACCCACAAAACGGGGAGTGTAATGGCTTTCCGACCACCCCGTTCAAATACCCTGGGAACTTTAAACCCAAAATCTAACAACCAATTTACCGGATAGATAAGCGAATTGTAAAATGCCCAGCCCCTGGTAATTGTAAATGCAAGAATGGACATGGATATAGGGAAGATAATTTATCGTGATGTTGCTTGACGTTTCCATGGCTACGTACTATATGATTGATTTATAAATTCAAAACAAAATGTGAACTAGCGCTCCGTCCCAGCTTGGCACGGGGATCCATGAAAATACTAGCTTTTCCCCGCGGCTTCTCGCGGTTAATTTTAAAAAATGGATTTGGTTTGACAACAAAACAACCCATAGCGCGACTTGTCTTGGCGCCATCTGTTAGCCGACATCGCAATTGAAACGCCACCTATAGTAGAAAAAATTTTTTCACATTGAAATGACCTGCTTTCACTGGATAAAATAAAAATTCACAGATTTCGTGCTTCACACGACTATCGTGCACATTGGAAATGAATCTACGGAATTCGAAAAAATATTGTCGCTGAGCGACGAGGAGCTCGATGGCGTCGGAGGAGCTCGATGGCGCCGCTGTGTGGTGTGTCGCACTCTAATATGAACACGCAAGTTAAGCGACATCGACCCTAGCCATGCTTCGGAGGGCACGACCCTTTCTTTATAAGGCAGCGGTAATATATTTCCCACCATATTTTTTTGGATTTTTTTTGAAAACGAAACTAGTGATCGAATTTATTCCTATGGCAACAAATTGTGGATTTCATATTTTTTTTTTATCTAGGAGTTAAGAACGGACGTCATAATATTTTTTTTATCTGTGACAGTTACAAGTTTAAAAACAACTGAATTTCGACACCTGCTGTTAAATCTTTATGCATCTTCAAATTTTGTGACTTTCGAAAGATAAGTTGTTATTAAACTTAATGTCTTATGTATATTGCATTTGGAATAAGTTTTTCGAGGCCTTTCTTACACTCTTTTTTTTGTGGTGTAAAAATATTCCCTTTGCCCGTGGGGTGACCAAATTCAAATTCAAAACTTTTATTTAGAGAATAAGCTTTCACAAACACGTTCTCTTGTCAGAGTATACAGTTGTAATAAATGATTTGTATAAATCTCGCACGAGACGAGCACTACCTACCTTTTCTCGAAACGTTTCGTCGTTTTTTTGAACTCTCATAACTTTGTTTTGGATGATGCTAAATAGTTAAAAATTTCAAGATATAATGACACCAGTACAATCATTAAACATAAAGTTTGAATGTCGTAGCTATTATACTTTAGATTTTAATATTGTCTTAAAACCCCCGATTTCGTCACTTGCAAGTGTAGAGTTTGTGAAGTTAGGCCTTGTAGAGGTAGGGCGTGTAGAGTTAGAAGCTTGGCTCTACATGAGATCTGATAACTTTTTGACTATGCGAGTCATTATGGTGTCGTCTTGGCAACATTTTACATGAAAATGTTTTTGGTGGGATTAATCTACTCTATATACTACTACTATTTCGGAAACAAAAGCAAAATGACCACTGGTAAAATAAATGGCGAAAGAAAACCTGTTACGGCCTTTTTTGGCATTTATAAATATATCGTGTTTTTTTTACCATAAAATTTAAAACTAGGTACATGCAACATTACGTCAATAAATAGTGCCATTAATTTGTCTTAACATAAAATTAAATCTAAAATATAAAATGCTAAATCGGTGTTAAAGATAGGAGCAGACCAGGCCCGCAAGGCAGCAACCGTTCTCGTGTATTTTCGAGTTGACGTGAGAGTCAGCCTGCCAGCCCCCATTACTGGGCTCACCATCAACAATATTATGAACAATATTAAAGGGAACAACAGTAACCCGACCCACAACGCCACCGCCAGTTTGGACAATTTGCGAGTATGACGTGCCCGTACACATTAACATCCTTGTCACCAATTATTAAATCTAAATTATATTCAAATGTAAATAATATAAAAAACAGCCCCATTTGGATAACACTACGACGCGTGTACGTACATATTGCAATATTGAACACAATTTTTTATTTAGGTAATTTATTGAACATTGACTGGCTTTTCACGTCAAGTTTTAGCATTTCACCTTCGCAAGGGGGCCAGGGAGACCTTTAATTTAGATGCTCGTTGATAGTATAGTACGCTTTACTGGTTAAGAATTTTTGACATTTTATTTAAATCGATTATTGGGCATTTTTTTTTTATATTCTGGAATTTTATTATACATAATGCAAACTTTGAATCATAAATAACTTGCCCGCTTTCCTAAGCCTGAATTTAGGAGCAGCTAATTTATTTCTGTGACGCGTATTGAAATTATGAATATCCACACCTGGTTATAGTCATGAATGTTTTTACGAACAAACATGATGCTGTCAAGAATGCACTGAGATGCCACCGTGAGAATATTAGTGCTTTTGAAAAACTCGCGAAGAGACTCTCGGACCACGTTAATCCTATTTCCTTTTTTGCTTATTACAGACTATCTGGCAAATGAGTAGGAGTAGAGAATACTTAACGACTAGCTATGCCCGCGGCTTCGCCCGTGTGGAATTGGGCTTATGACTATAATAGTATAGACGGATTTAACAGTCTCCTATTACTACTGCTATAGTTTTTCCCCGAGACATCAGTGTTCTTTATTGCTCACTGTCTATTTGCTCGCCGCTGTGTTTTATTTAATTTTATCGTACCTAATCAAAATACCTAATGTAAAATAAGTATGAAAAATTAAAATTATATTAAAATTGAAATCGTCAGCTCAGTTATACTAAAAAACTTTCATAGTGCGATTCAGAATCTAACAGTGCCATCTAGTGAATTTGAGAGGAACAAAATTTTAAATGGTTAACTCGAGTAAAAAAAAACTTTCATACACAGTGCTACTGAATTTAAAAATGGTCGTTATGAGATATCGGGCAATTCCGACTCTGCAGTGAGTGACAATTTTAAAATTCTTAGGCTGTTGAAAATTTAAATGAGAACTTCTATTCCTGACATCCGGTTCGATTCGGTTCGGTCCGGTTCGGTTCGGTTCGGTCCGGTTCGGTCCGGTCCGGTTTAGTTTGTTGTCGGTAGTTATGATGTACCAAGTCTCAAGTTTGTAAGTGCGAGAAATATTTTTTTTCTTACATAGTCAGGGTAGAGACCTTTAAATGACCATAACTTATTTTCCTGACATCCGATTTAAATGCGACAAAACCTATATTCTGCTCCAAGCCGAGCTCTATCTTCCTTAAGTTAAAACAGCATTAAAATCCATTCAGTAATTTAGAAGATGTGCGCGTTCAAACAGACAAACAAAAAAAAATTTTTTTTGCTTTTGTTACCTTTCTCTAACTGTTCCCTCTCCATTTTTGCCAAATATGTTCAGACATATCGGGGTCTGTTTTATTATATGTATATAGATTTACAAATAGTCAACGAATTGGAAGACATATTTTGTCTTCCCGATGTATCTGATGATGGTTTTGATACTGTATTGGGATTGTTCATCCTAAAAAACTATGACGAGCCTAATGACAGACCTATGGCACCGATATGGCACCGACCTGATCCACCTAGCAGCATAATACCTCTCGAAAGTCGAACCTAGCAGTTCATCTAGCCCTCCGTCCTCCGTCGTCCCATCCCAACGCGATCGTTCTAGGCGGGCAGCAAGATTTGAAATTTTACCCAATATATCTGGTACTCAGCAGACCTCAGAACCTCAAGCCACACGGGCAGAGGGAATATTTTTACCACCGTGTTTACATTATATAAAACAATCTAAAAACATAGTTTTTTTTATCTACCCTAGATGCTTATGTCCTATAAAGGGTTAAGCCGTCGGTCCCGGCTGTTATCGATGGATGACAGTCGTTAGGCCAAGTCGGTGGCCTTAAGGCGGTTTGAAAACACCGGCCTCTGCCAATCCATCATTGGAGCAGTGTGGCAGAGTACGCTCTAATCACCTTCGACAGAAGGGAGACCCGTATCCCAGCAATGGGATGATTATGAGTTGATATGATGATGATGATGAGCGACGATAAAGTCGGGATAAGGAAAAGGTTACAAAATAAAACTACAACGTTTTTGACTTTGTTCAAAAAGGTTAAGCTACAGGGCAAACTCTTAACCCGATCATCTTTGTTTTAGGCTCAAATTATAGCTGACTAAATTGTCCAGACGAGTTTTTCTCAAATTTTTGATATCATTCTTCGTTTCCAAAACATCGAGCGCCAAAATCAAAAATTTGGAAAGAAATGATATTTATTTTCACTATTTCGGCCATAACTTTTTTCGTTTTTGACTTTTTCAAATAATTCTTTTTGCACCTTACAGCTCTCGTGAATACGCGTCTTTTGAGCCTTTTATGAATATCATATCTTCACAACTCTCAGAGATATAAGGGGATCGCACTTTTTCGTGAAATCGAAGCCTATACTGAAGCGAACGAAAAGACATTTCCAATGTCAAAAGTAGCCTATGTTCGGCTCTGTACCCCTGACAATATGCATACAAATTTCCATAATGAACGGTTGCTTAGTCAATCCGTGAAGGAATAACAAACAAACAAACTCACTTACTCATTTATAATATTAGTATGATAATATTAGCCTATGTTACACGGAGGTAATGTATTTCCCAACGGTGAAAGAATTTTTAATATCGGTCCAGTAGTTGTGAGTTTATTCATATTATAAATATTCTATACAGACATAACAAACAAAAATACGAATCTTTTTTCTTTTTATATAGTTTAGATGATCATCTATCTATATATATAAAAATGAAACCCGTTTTCCGTTGTCACGACATAACATGAAAACGGCTTGACCGATTTGGCTGATTTTTTTTTTGTAGTTTTCTAATACTCTGTACAAGGTTCTTACGGAAAAAAATATTAAGAAAATCTCTCAGAAAGATTGAAAAAAAAATGAAACAGTACCCGGGTGAAGCCGGGCCGGGCAGCTAGTATACAATAATAATTATTATTATCAAACATTATAAAATAATATTTTAGACGACATCAACATCCTTATTAAGGCACAATTTCATTTTCAAAGCATTCAATTTTCTCTAACGTTATCTGAAAAATGTCGTTTGCTAACTATTTGCAAAAAAAACCTTCATTATTACTCACAAAATAAATTAAAACCGATATAAATACACGGTTTAAGCCAGTAATATTACCATTCTATGGATTTGATTGAATCCGCAAATAGCTTCCCATGGTTACCAATGTGTAGTGATGTGAGGAAAGATTCGAATTTATCGATAGTTTTGGCCAGATGAAATATTATTAAAATGGTTTAAATTTAGAAAGTTTCGTTTCAATTATAGGAACGATATTTACCTAGTTACTTTTGATTTATTGTAATATCTTTGTTGACATATTATCGGTCGAAACGTTTATAAGCTTTGTGTTTTTATAATTTATAATTTTATTTTATACAATATCTATTTTTACATAATATTAATATAATACAATCTTAATTAATCTATTATCCCCCATTGTGCACACACAGGACAGAATTGGAATATAAATTATTCACAGAATTAAATAATACATAAAAATGATGCGTTTTATCACTTCTAAATTACAATACAAACTAAATATACTACTTAAATATTCTATACAGATAAACAGATAATATATCTAACACAAGGCAAGAAAAAGTAATGTTCTAGGGAGACTATCGATATCGATGTACTCTTCTCACTATCGAGAGGAAATGACATAGTGCGTGATATGCGGAAACGCATTTAATGAAACGCGAGGGGTGATCGCGTGTATGCGTAGGGCCGCACTATTACACACACTTATTGTAATGGTATTCATTTCTGTGTGAATACACAAGTATTTATATTGAATACTAGCTGTGCTCGCGACTTCGTTCGTGGTTATCGAAAACACTATCGCGATATGAATAATTTTCCCCGTTTTTACAACATTTTTCACTGATGCTTCGCTCCTAGGTCGCAGCGTAATGTTATATAGTTTAAAACCTTCCTCGTCAGATGGACTATCTAACAATTTTTTTTTTCAATTCGAACTAGTAGTTCGTTCAAACAAACAAACAAAAAACTCTTCAGCTTTTTAATATTTGTATAGATTATTTATTGTTCGTGGAATTACTTTACTGTACTTCATCGTTCTAATAATAAAAATAACTAAAATCGATCTCTCGTGCTATCTCTCTCTTTTCACATAAGTATGAATGAAATAGCGTGTGAAACTGCGACTAGATCTTAACTATTATTATTATGAGAATAGGTAGGCGCGCTGAGTAATGTGATCGCTATACGTAATTTAATTTCATATAAAGACATTTTAATATTATTAAAGTTAGAAAATTGCGTCATTTATAACTTAGACTGTTATAAAATTTTATCTGATAAAATATATTATTTTTAAATCTTAGCGCATGTTTAGATTAAATTTTAGATTTCATAGACAACATTAAATTTGATACGAGTAATTACAGTCACCAGAGACTTTATGTAAATGTTGATGTTTATAAGGCAGAAAATTATTTTATATTTATCTATGTAAGTCTAAATAAAGTATTTACTTATTTAAAAAATATAATATACAATAACAAAATAGAACTAATTTATAGTTTCAAAAATCAATATTCAATCATCTATAAAAGTTTGTTTAAAAAAATTGAATGGAACTCTGAATATCGCCACAGGATACTTGGGCACCATATGGCGAATTGATTTCTAACTAAATTCGACAATAGTTGACACGGCTTATTAGTGAATATAGTTACATTTAGCTAAATAGCTTTGGGGCTAACCAATAATTTAGGGATTGGACCCCGAGTGACGCACAGTGGGCTAGAAATCGAATTCATAGACACACGAAAACTCATATTCAAGTCTTTTTTATTTTTTTTTATTTTTTTTATTTTTTATACAACACAGTTGGCAAACAAGCATACGGTCGACCTGATGGTAAGCCGTCACCATAGCCTATAGACGTTTGCAATACCGGGGGTATCACTCACGCGTTGCCAACCCTCCCAACCCCCCCAAGTGGAGCTCTCTGGAGACCTTACTCACCGTAGGAACACAACATGGCCGAGACCAATGCTATTTGGCTACGATCTTCTGTAAGATGGAGGTCCTTCCCCAGACGGGCTGCTCCGATTTGAGCGGATTATCCGCTGTGCCCTACCTCTCCTAATCAAATAAGATCTAAGTCAAATTAAAACCGTTATTTTTCTAATTCAAATAATAAGTTTTTTAGGTATTCGTAAACTATAAACCACTTTAGGTGTATGTTATCAATAATAAACTCCAAAACATATAATTATATTTTCTTTCCGTGGTAATCTTATTTTAAGTGAAGTAAGTATGACTCATTTACCACGAAAAAACCATAATATGTGTTACAAAAATTAAAAAAAAGCTTCTGAAAAAAAAAAAACGCACAACTTGTTTTTATATTTGTTTAATGCTTTATAACTAGGTATAGTTTATTAGTTCATTACATTATTATCAGATATGCAATGAATGACATATCCTAGAAATAAGAACAATAATTATAGAATGTAATATAAGCACGGTTATGTGCTTTCAGATAAACGTACAATGAAAGAAATTACAAACAAAATAGAAAATCGTTAAAAATAATGATTATTTTCTATGTCTACCATATGAATTTGTCAGACCACTGTGCAACGCCTTGAATATGCCAGCTATTTCGTTTCGATTATGCTACGTTTCCCCCATATAGCAATTGTTAATTTCCGACCAGTAACATGTAAGACCTCGAAATTATAGCTAATGTTTATAATAACCTGTGACAATTGATAGGTGGGTAATTATGGTCACCTAATAGCAATGAATTTGAATCAAAGTCAGAGGGTGAAAGCTTACTAATATTTTTATAAATAAATATAGCTTTTCAAACGTCCGTACAATGCTTTTTGTGACATTTTATTGTGTGAATTTAAAAGTCTATTATTAATCGTAAATTCGTTACATAAATATTAATCATATTTTATGTAATCTCATATCTCAAATCAACCCATAATCATCCCACTGCAGGGATACGGGTCTCCCTTCAATCGAAGGGGACTAGAGCGTACTCTGCCACGCTGCTCCAATGCGGATTGGCAGAGGCCGGTGTTTTCAAGCCGCCCGAAGAAGAAGGCCGCCGACTTTTCTTATAGACTGTCATCTACAGATAACAGCCGGGACCGACGGCTTAACGTGCCCTCCGAAGCACGGAGAAGCTCGAGATAACGAAACCCATCCAAACACTGGCCAAGGTCGACGTCGCTTGACTTAGGTGTTCATATTAGACTGCAACACACAGCGACGCCATCGAGCTCCTCATATTTTATGTAAACTATTTTATAATTCAATGTTTTAAAAAAAATAATTGTAAAAACTATTTTTTGTCATAAACGATCTAAGTACAATGTAAAAAATATTATAAATAAAATATTTATTGATAAAGAAACTTACCATTCTACATATTTATTGCGTGTGTAAATGTTTGTTATTTTAAACACTCTTTTAACCTACCTAATATAACATTGTATAGTTTTAAAAAAGTGTAAGGGGAAAGAGAAGTGTTTACTGAAAATTTCGAAAGCTTAGGTCAAAAGAATTTGTCCCCTTCCTACGTCGGTTGCCAACAATTTTATACAGGATATACTTTGAAAGTTTACAGATCAATAAAAAATAATTGCCTTGCGTTTAATTAACACGAAGGCAATTTTTTAAATGATATATCTAACGAATTATTTGTAATCAGTGGACCCCGTGAGAAACACAAACAAACGTAATGAGTTCAACATTTACAACCCTCTAGGTTCAATGCGAAATAATGACCCGTTTTGGGGACTTTAATAAAAATAATTCATAAAAAATATGTGCCATAAATGGTGGACGGTAACAAAAATATTATACTGTAATAAATTATGGTACACCCCGTATTTTATGCGATGCGCGCACGCACGCTTAACTTAGTCGTTTCAACCCTAAATTTAATTTCGACATTCAATTCATTGTAACACTAAAATGTTCGCGCCGTCCAACACTTATTATTTATTATGACCCCGCATGGATCTAAAAACACAAAAAGATATTCGAGATTATTACATCTTTCCACGTTTAATTGTACACAATGGGTAAACAACAAAAGCCGAGTTCTACATTTGTAACAGTTGCACTTGAATTCATTACGATGAATGCAACATGCAATGACAATTTTTACCGTTCCATTTTGATTCTTATAGCCGAGGAGATAAGAAAGTGCGATTACAAAGATGTTTAACAAAAAAATACCAGCATTTGTTGCGGTGTAGATTTTGAATGTGTTCAGTGAAATTTGAATGATAAAAGTTGATAACGTGAGCCCGCTTGATCGCTGAATGGAATGAAGATGTATTAATCAGTTAGGGTTAAATTGTTATTAAAACTATGATTAATGATTCTTGTTAATGGAGCGTAGATTAAGGAGCTGTACACGCAAGCACGGTTAAAATTAACGTCGGTTAGCCCGTGACATGGAGTGTAAATTTATCTTCATTATTACTACGTTAAATTCGATCATAAGACTGCACTCTAGAATTGGCCGGATAATATGTTACGATTTGATAAATGGGGATGCTCTAATAGTGAAATAACTAGACTTAAAATAATGTATGGGAAAGAAAAAACGATGTAGAGATATTGCATAGAAACATTCGTTAATATATTAGACGTCTCGTCATAAAAAAACAGTAGTTTGTTCAGACAAGTCTGATATTAGAAGACACAGAAAGATTTTGAGGTGGTAGAGAATGTTATAAAATGGGCTTGCTTAACCGGGGAACTACTTTACAGAAGGCACACCGCATGACTGTTTGTCGGCCATAAAACATTAAAAATATATTTTAACGCAGCAAAATGGTGATGACATTTTGGTTTAAAAATAAATTTATAATATCAGCTTTCCACATACAGCAGTAATATTCACAGAAAATTTAATTTTCAGAATTGTTTGAGTTATAGTTGTAAATTCTGGCTCAAACACACGCAACGAAATAGTCTATAAAAATGAGAAAATATTGGATTCATAGAAATAGGTTTTGAATGACGACCACCCACTTTTCTATGGATGTTTCGTACCAACGGAACGTGATGTTCAACAATAGAAATATACTTATTACACTCGAATTATTTGTACTTAAGCCAAAAACGTGAAGACATATCACAAGTTTTAGAACATTATTGATAAATCCATTTCCCGAACAACGAGTTAACACAATTCATTAGAGTAACAATACAATGCCACCATGCATGCTACGTATAAAGACTGACTCATAATGTAAGGGTGTATGCAAATTGATTCAATAAAAGCATATGTTTTAACTTGGTAGTAGAACATTTGTTTGTCGAGTACATGTAAATAAAGTTTAAATATTTTTGTGGTATGTTGTGTGTGGCGTATGAATGGCGTCAGAGTACAGTTAGAGACATTATAAAAGTATGTCATTTTGTCCTGCCACTTGGGGCAGGACCGGGGTCTGTCGGGCTTTCCACTCCAAGGGCATACCGACTAAAAACCTGAATCATTACCTGGTCCACCTAGTTTCGGGATTGCGGGAACTGTGATACTTTCGCAGCCCCATGCAGCGCAATCTGTCGTGAAACTACATATAAGTTGTGTTATGAACTGCTCGAAATCTAATCGAGTTTATAGATTGGCTTCTGAATAAACGATTAACGTCGATTCAAATACAACATTATAAACACGACTCTATATGGATAACAAACAGCAAAGTAAACATGAAGTCGTATGTTTTACTAACTCATTACCAGACAGAATTTCATTCTACGTCCAAGTTTAACCGCCTGCCGGTATATAAACAGAATTATCCGCTCTCAATGCTTGGGGATCCGAGATTCCCTTCGATTTCTGAATGATAAACAAACTTATAACGGCTTAAGGTAAACATGATCGTAAATTTTACTACTGTTCGCGTTCCCGGAAATTCTAAATCAAATCAAAAATTTTTGCTACTTTTGTATATGGGTTATTTGCGTTGATAAAGTTTAAGGTTGTTTTATAGATTTTTCGTGTTCATTACATGTACAAATATTATCTTTTAAGCGTATAGACTTCGAGGACTACTATTCATAATATAGAATAAATGTTCATTCATTAATTTCTATCGTACTCTTCCTACAATTGGTGTCAACTACGTGTTAGATATTGTCATTGTTCTTAGGCCATCAGACGGTCATTAACTTGGCAAAATACTACAAAAACCATTAAAAAAAATCGTGATGCATTTCTTCATTGTATATCTGGGACATAAATTGCACAATTTAACACACCACACTATGAATAGCAGTGCACGCATTATTTATCAGTTGCACCAAAATTCAACCAAAAGGTTTTATTGGCTATATGTTAAAATTGATTGAAATAAATGTGCAATGAATTGGAAAAATTTAAACAAGATATCATTGTCATAAGTAGGGTTCCGTTCCATTTATGTAGCAGTATGAAAATAAAAAAAGTCGACTGTGTGTTTGAATGTTGAATATTATTTAATTATTTAAAATTTAATTTTACATAAAAGTGTAACCTACTTCACTGTCACAATTTTTTAAGAAACAACATGATTTCTGGCTACAATAGCTGCTAAAACAATTGGTACATTTTTGTCTAATAAATTATTTATTATTTTGTATATTATTTTTTTACCTCAAACTACAAATTAGTGGAGTGACAATAACTTGTTTTTTTTCTATATAAAAAAATAACAATAGACTCTTTGTGATCAGATCAGAACACAAAAATTCGGTGTGTTTTCTACGTTAATATAATTTCCAATGCAACCCAAAAATGAAACGCGCAAGCATGACGAATGAAAATTTGGATAATAAAATTAGCATAATCAATATGGGAGTCATTGGTGCACCCCTGCCCTGCATCGTTACGATGTATATCGAAGTTTATTGGCACTGCTCCATACAAGTGTACATGTACATTATGGTCATAATGTCTACGGAATTGAAATTAAGCATGATTCCATGCAAATGGTCCGTACGACAATTACTCTGATATAATCTGTATACTAGTTTGGTTATTTCACTATTGAAACCGCTGGTCGAGGCTAAATTATATTTTGTGATGTTATTTTGTTACGCGATGATTGTGTGCGTTCACAAATTTTCATTGTTTTCAATGAAAATATTTGTTAATTTAGATAGATAGATAAATCAATTGGTCCCTGATCGTAGACTCCAATCACTATGCACTATAACCAATGTTTGCTTCACACATTATCAATATTGTTTATCCTTTGCTTATAATAAACAAAATATGTAGTGAAATAAGTTATCATTATGAGTAGAATTTTAGGTTAAACATGCTGGTTCATATTGATGGTAAAGGATGCCGTGACATGATAATTTTTTCTCATGTTCCAGAACGATTACGGTCATGGTATGGTATGGTGTACGGTTTAGTGGGCAAGTTCTTAATCATGTGGAGGTAATTAATTTCCGAGAGAAATAGGAAGATGCCTTTTTGATCATCGCTCAGCCCAAAGCCTTGGAACTAGAGCGCTGAAATTTTGTAAAGATATTAAGACAATATTTTTTTGAACATTCCCACGGGAACGGGAATAAAAGGACGGCAGGTGGTAATATCGCGAGCACTCATACCGCACCATCTAGAGAGCTGAAATTTGCATAGACGTTGCCTTTACGGTCTTTGAGAGTAACAAATTACATCAAAATCCGTTAAGCCGTTTTGTCGTGATAGTGGAACAAAGACTTAGTCTTACGTATTGTCATTACGCTTCTTGCATCAGCGATCAAAAGCTAGTCTTTAACATACTTAAATACATAGAGTTTATGAACTATTCGCCTGTCTAGACTGTCGCTTATTATATTGTTAGACAAATAAGCACTAGGAGTGATAACGATAGCCTATAGTTATAGTTAATCAATGTCGTTAACATGTGCACACGGATTGCTAATGACATATTCTGATTAAATAGTACGCTCCGATGATTTTCATTTGTCTATACATAGTTTCTGCTTTCAATCTAATAAAACTTTGCTATGAGACGTCTAGACACTTTAATTAGATGTTTTGATTGAAAAGCATGACAGTTTTGTAATTAAGTACGTTCGTATGTTATGAAATATACTAGAATTTTCGAATATGCCATTCGAATGTAGTAGTTTATTTAATGTGTGTTTTCACTCACACAACTGAGAATTTCATTGGAAAATGTTTTTAGTATATTTCAAAAAAATATTTTACAAAACGTTATTTCTGAGAAAAAGTAAAAACTGTAAACTATTGATGATATTGTATAGTCGATACGTCATACAGGCTCCTATTACTAAATAGGCTACAAATTCTCGCAAAATTATTTTGCAAGTACGGCATGAAAGATTCGTGGATAATCCTCTTTACTCTTCATCCTCGTATGACTGACTTCGGCCAAATTTGCGAGTAATGTTGAATCAAAGTTGACCATTGACGAATCTTGTATTTGCAAGAAACTACATAGATATAATTAGGTAACAATACTGTGAACTACAAGATCATTTATCGTCATATCAAAGTGAAAACTCTCAAGTTTATTAAATTGATGGTATTGCAATATTCCTGTCTCGTAACATCGTATCGCGATCATGCAGTATAACACGTTTATTGTACACAAAGTGTATGCATATTAATACGATACCGCTACTATACACTTTAGGCACGTTTATTGATGAGGGAATTGTCGATATGTCGGGTATCCTGCCTTAATTCCCGCTCAGCGATGCGGCTTCATACTAATGCATGTTAACGTGGATGTAGTGATTTATATGCAAGAGAGTTGGTTGAGAAAATTTGGTTTAACGTTCTGAGAAATTATAAATGTACAATATAGTGACCGATTTAATGTTTTAGGGTTAGTGTGAAGTGATAAATGCGTCAAGTTTCTTGTTTATATGTTTGCGGCGTACTTTTTCAACCCGTTATGTACCAACATGGGTATGCCCTTTGATAAAAGGGAAATTTGTGTCAACAGCTGAGTTCCACCACCGCACCATTCAACAATCAAAATGCGTCCTCCACAACACAGTTTAGCAGAAACTCTTGCTTTATTTTTTTAAGAACTAGCCTCAGTTTTTTGAGTAGTTTAATATTTAAGTGGAAAGTGCGTTTCATTCTTGACAACAATCACTTGACAATTCAGCGGAGATTGCTTGCCATCAATTTGCACATAAGTTTGTATTTCTACTATAAAATAAAAAAATATTATTTAATCTGTACTATGCCATTGACATTGCTACGTAACCAAGTTGATCAAAACCGCAAATGTCACTTCAACAAACCATGTGGTTACAAGTCAAATAAACTTATTAAGTTTGAACTCATTCGACGCAAGTTCAAAGTTAGAAGTTGCGTCATGGCACCACAAATACGAGTTATAACCGCCGTAATAAATTTATTGTGGCATAACTAGTAGTACTGTAAGTTATGTCTCTGCATGATACGTTTCCATTGTTTTACGTGATCCAGTAAAAGTGCTAAGTACATAATATTAAGCATTGAGTCTGAGGTCTCTGTGTAATCACGAGTCAATTAATCTTACTATTACCACTTCACCTCAAGTTTGCCGTTATCCGCAGTTGCTTTGCTTAGCATATCGGATCTGCCTTGAGGTGCGGTGGGGGTGTGCGCGGCGGAAGGTAACGTCAAACTTGAGGCGAACGGGTAGTACTAGCTTTTGGATTATAATAATATCGTTTGTCATTTGCCCCTACTTTAAGTTAATACCTGCATGAAATGTAGCACACTTATTTATAATGGCATAAAACATGATTTTAAATCCACACCGTTTTAAATAAATATCTAAATTAATAACAACGGATATTAAGTAATAAGCTTAACAAACACAAGCCTTATAGTGAAATATCGATGAAATATAATAATATTAATGGCCCGAAATATAGGTTCAGTATTTTCGCAAAGTTACAGTCGTGATGTTGCGTTACAATGAATATTTATTACGTAAAGTTCTGCGATAACTTCTACGTTGTTAAATCGTGACGTGTGTTACAACGAGAACGGATCGGAGCCCTGCCTCCGATACCATTTTGATGAAGATTTATGACTCATGTGCTATGTCACAGGAATTATTCAAAACACTGGAGTATTTACTCGATCGTTTTGTTTTACTTTAGAATAATAATTTCCTATGTAGTAGTGTGCAGGGTGCGTGTGGAAATTAAAGATTTATTGTCCGTCACACTTTGCGTCATATATCATTTTTTAACTGATGTAAGCGAATGGGCCAATTCACCAGCTGGGTCTCATTGGATGAGCAAAAAAAAGAGGACATGCAGTAATGCATTTTCCTGACTGAAAAAAGGTATGTGTCTCCAGAAGGTGATTGTCTTTCGGGTTTGCAACTGATATGCCTTTCGATAGGGTAATGGGGGAAGAACAACCATGTCGCATTCCCAAACAACTGTAGGGCTACTATGAAAAGTAAATCCGTACTTCGGCCGAAGTATCGGAAGAATTTTAACCGTGAAATACAAGGTAATTCATGGTTATCATTTAACGAACTACTAAAATAACCATAAAGTACAAGATATTTCATGGATACAATTCAAACAATTACTAAAATAACCATGAAATACCTTCCGATACTTCGGCCGAAATATCGGATTTACGTTTCGTAGTAGGTTTTTCTTGTCTATAAACAAAAAGAATGTAGGCTTCACAAGTTGGTTTTTGCTCTAAGCATAAAATCTTACAAAGTAGCAAAACGCCCAGCGCAGATGCACCTTTAACCAACAGTTTATTCTATTTTAGTTTATAATAAATTATTTGGACGTCGCCTCTGCAACTTTTCAGTGTAAAGTTTCCTAATGCGCCGACAGTAAGATATTTTCGTACTAACTAGCTGAAAGAATAACATTTCTGTCCATCAAAAACTAATTTTGTTTCAAGTGTCAAGTTTTCAGTTTCGTTAATTTTCAAAAGATTGTTGGAGTTGGTTTAAACTTGTCTTCTAGATAGTTTTACCGCTGAATTAATGGTGCATTCCATTCCAGAATTATGTTTGCTTCAAAAAATAGCTGAATAATCGGTTCAAAGATCTGTTTCAACATTCTTATTTACATGAGAACAATATTTTACAAAAACTTTTGTGTGCAGAATTAAATTTAGATACACTTCAACATTACACATTTGAATACAAGTCAAGAGTGTTAAAAATATCGCGGAATGTATTATCATCATTGAGAATATAATTTTTAAGTTTATTTTCAAATTATATTTATTGAACTCGGTTCTTTTATTTCCTTTGGAATTGAATTGAATAATTGGATAATGAAAATTTGTTAAAAAATGTTCGATTACATAGGCAAAATATTACATAATGAACATGTCTAAACTCGCGACTTGCATAATTGACAGCAATACATTAGTAACAAGTTTTATGCAATTCTTAAATCACTATCCAGCACTAATTAAAAAAGGCTTACTGATTTTTTTTTGGCGAAATTGAGTGTCACTATTAGATTTATAATATATTTTTTTAAATCTATTTTTTTAATATCTAAAGTAATCAACTGACTTATTATGAACACAAGATTGTTACAATTAATATCTCTAACCCTTTCTGGCATATCATTATGAATTACTATTTATCTAACACCGCATACAAAAAAGGCTAATAAAACCAACGCAGAATATTGTCGTTTTAATTCAACGGAATCAAAGAACCCTCTATCATTAAACAAAGCTCGGAAAATAAATAAATAGTACCAAACTGTGAGTAAATATACGGGGTTGTATTCTGTGGGTAGTGCATCCCTAAAAAAGTAATTTCAATTGATATAGAGTGACTAGAACAGCCAGTAACTAAGTAAGTGAGCGTACTTTTTAGAAAAACAAAAAATCACACAAGGTCGTATTATTTCAATGAAATTAATGAAAAATAAAATAATTTAAAATAAAACATTTACGTACGAATTTTAAATAAAATAGATTTCCTTTATAATTTTTATAAATAACTTAGCTGTTCGCGGGTAGCAGCAGCTTCGCCCGCGTACAAATTTGCCTATGCTGGGCTCTGTACCCCTGACAATAATATATGTATACAAATTTTCATAATGATCGGCTGCTTAGTCAAGTCGGGAAGGAATAACAAACAAACAAACTCACTTTCTCATTTATTAAGGTTGAATCTTCAACGTCTTATTTTTACATAAAAACACAAAATAGAATTACATTTCTTATATTATAACTTTTATCTTACAGCAATTAACAATGCATAACTGTATTTTTTTTGTAAGCGATGGGATAAATTAAATATAAATAATTATAGTGTAATACACTATAATTATCCCAAAAAAAAATTCTTTACATAAAACATATATAAGAAACTTATTTACGAAAGCGATTTACTACAGTTACTACAGTATTTCGCTATAACCTATGACTGAAATATCTTTACTCTATTAACTATTATTGCTCTTTTGGCAATCTAAACTTTGGGTCCCTTCCAGTAAAATTATAAATGGGTATTGGCAAACATATACTGGTACTGTCGCGGACAACACTTCACAGCATCGTAAATTGCATCTCGTAAACACGAGAGCACATGGTGTATCGAAATTAAAATTTTAAAATGAGAAAACGAATGACCAACCGTTACCAAAGTTATGACCTATAAATTACTAGCTTTTATAACGAATTTTAGGCGAATTATTGCATATTTATGATTTAATTTCTTGTGCGACAGTAGTCATGAGAATTATTCAGAATATTTAGGAATATAAAGTAAAAAAGGTACTTTCATTGACAGAGAAATTAGACATTACTTTATGTAACAGTAGTTAATAAGCATTTATAAAAAAAATATTGTTATCCTGGCTTTATTATTTCGTAAATAAATTATATATAATTTGGAATAAAAAAATTACGTAATATTATCAAGTCGACTTCGACTACCTACATATATTAAAAACTTCGCCAAGAAGAGGTGAACTAAGTATATAAAGAAAAATTTTTTTTACCTAAATTTATTAAAAAACGTCTAAACATTTTTTCATATGACTATACCGAGTTCTTTAACAACACAAACACACACAATCGACTCCAACTACAATAGTGTGCGATGCGAGCTTGAAA
Organism: Endotricha flammealis; assembly: GCA_905163395.2. Lineage (NCBI taxonomy): Eukaryota > Metazoa > Arthropoda > Insecta > Lepidoptera > Pyralidae > Endotricha > Endotricha flammealis. Next base: position 6,261,033 of record LR990863.1, on the reverse strand, counting down.
CTTTTGATCCCCTGACATAAATCTCCATCAGAAAATAGGGAGGGCTGTAACCGGCTTAAGCTTAACTGTGACTAGTGGCCCCGAACCTTACTTTAAATATATTGTAATAATGATAAAATGTACTAGTTAATTTCGGGCTTTATTTATTCTGTACAGCGCTCATCATAACAACCCACTGTTTGTGTTAGAAGCGTGTGCCAAATATTTTTTCATATTTCGCTTTTCGTTTTGTTAAGCCAATAGACTTTGTATTATCGGATCTAGTAATCTTATTAAGTAGGATTATTGTTATTAGCCAAATATACAACGTAGACCAATATAAACGGTTCAATTTTATGTACATATTTCCATAATTTTGTTTCCACAATTCTAAGTTTATTAGCTTAGAAAAGACTAGAGTTTTTTGTCTGAACTTTGTTAACCTTGTGCTTTTATTTTGGTTAGATAATATTATTGACGTTAAGTGAGTTTTATGAGAATTGATTAAAGACTGATAATGCAAAGTAAACATTTAAAAATGTTTTTAAAGTTCTCACTGTTTTTGAAAATAATTTAAATGGATGGATCTCTTGAGAGTAAATTTTACACAAAACTTTAAAATAATATTTTGAGTTAATACAGTTACGGTTGAGTAAAATTGAAACTATTAATTTGTTTAACTTTGTTCAATAATTTTTTTAGGTATCATAGAAAATCGGTCTTTGTAACTTATTGCCTTTTTATTGAAATTAGGTTCAATATTTTAACTTTATAATAACTTTAGAGTTTTATTAGATATTAGTATTCAAGTTGATTGCATGAGGTACCTAAGTGACAGTATTCTTTTGGCACATGAAGTCCATTGCTGGACATAGGCGAACTTATAGAGACATAAATTATTTCTCTGTAAATTCGTCTAAAAATGTGAAGAAAAGGATTTCATATCATATTAACTAAATAAAAATCGTATGATTGAAATTACTTTTTTTGTACCTTCTTCACAAAGTCAGTAATATTTTCCTTCCACGGTTCGATTAACACGATATCTAACATAGCTTTGAAAGTAACGCTGCGTTTCTCAATTTTGCGTTTTATTAAAAATTCCTTTTTCGCCGTCCATGGGGAATAAAATATTTACTTTTATTAAGTAGATTTTATTATACAACATCTACAGTCTACGTAAGAGTGGTCAAAGGTTTTGCAATATAATTTTCTTTTAACATTTTTTTTTAAAATAGGAAATCCAAACAATTTTTATGGTAAAATGGTTGCCTAATGCCTCATTTGCGAATTTGCGATCAACCCCTACCATGAAACGCGATTCCGAAAATACAGACTGACGTTTCGCTGAATTCTTACCAGTTTTGAAACTTATTCTAACTATTAGTGTCGTCTTTTTTGACAGGTGTTTCGTTGTTTCGTATTTCACCTTCATAGTTGTCCCCCAAGTTTGCAGCGTAATTTAATCACCGTCTAGTAATGTTCATCAGATGCATGTCTACTTGAAGCAAACATTTCGATTCTTCCGACTTGATCACGTTATGTGATATGAACTTGCCACCTTAAACTACAATATCTATGTATTTACGACCACCACTTTCGTTACTGTATACTTTTTAAATGATTATAAATATATTAGAATTATTGACACGTTCAATGTATGAAAATAATTCAATTACCGGGAATTTGCGTTAATCATGTCATATTACTTTATGCATCGGCCAAATGCTTTGTGGCTTTCGGGTTTCGGAATATCACGAAAGGATATAATGGATATGGTTAATGAAATATTAATTAAGAAATACACGAAAACGGAAAACTATTATCATAAAATCGAAATATTTATATTTTGTTTTACAATGGACGCCTTAATTGTGAAAGGCTTTTTGCCTTTTGGTACTGTTTATTGTTATTTACGAGACTTTATATTTCATTTATTATTGTTTGTATAAAACTTTTATTTTACAACAAAAGACAGGCTATTTTTACACAGTGACAAATAACAATAAGTATAACTTATTCACTTTTTGTCATTGATACTTTGAGAAGAATTAAATAAAAATTAAAACTTAAAAATATTTAAGAACTATGTCCTCATTATGCCCAGGTTTGTTGCTAAAGTGAGTGAGATTAAAATGACCTTGTAAGAAATGGATAGTGGTATATAGAACATCCACACAATTCTTTCCTCACTTCGTATTTGTCCCTAGTGATATTATTGACGTTAATGGCATCATTTACTGAATTTCGATTCTCAATGGACCCTCGGTTCACCGCTATAGCGTTATGCCATTTTTTATTTTTTTTGTCCAATTCAGATATCGGAACATTAGTTACAACTGTTCACCCAGGTTGTTTGTACACCGTGAAATGCTTTCTATGTTTCAATCGGTATTTTGACTTGATTTATTTTTATTACGCCATTAGAATAGCCCCTTTAATCCTTACATCGTGATTTTTGAATTTTTGTACAACAAAACAGTAGTGTAATGATAATTTCTTCTTTTTTTTATACCACAAAGTTGGCAGACAAGCATACGGCCCGACTGATGGTAGGCATCAGCGTAGCCTATAGACGCTTGCAATACCGGGGGGTATCACTCATGCGTTGACCCTCCCAACCCCCCAAAAGTGGAGCTTTGGAGACCTTAGCCACCGTAGGAACACAACATGGCCGAGACCTATGCTACTTGGCTACGATCTTCTGTAAGGTATCCCCAGACCGGCTGCTCCGATTTGAGCGGATTATCCGTTGTGCCCTACCTCTCTTAAACTTCTTCTTTTATTTTATAGTCAGTAAAGTAGGTCCTAACTCTTTCAGTTATTTTTCCTAAATTATCAGATGTCATAGTCAAGTGACAAAAATAAAATGTCTCATATTTAGAATAGAAAAAAAAACAATTAACGCCATTTTCTTAAAAAAATATTTTTATTGTTTAATATAAGAAATGTTATTAGTTATATTATTATTAGTACTTATTATAACCCATCAGATAACTACGCTTGAAATTTCTAGATTTATTTCTGAACCATAATTTTAATTAGTTTGTAGTTTGTTTTATAAACAATATTTAGCAAAGCTGTTTAAATGCGGTCTGCAAAGAAGTACGAAAAATCACCTCAGTTATAAACAGAACATACGCTAAACTGTTAGTTTGTTTATTAAACTTTGTTAACTTCTGGTCTGCAAACAGCATTGAGCAGAAAGGAAACATTTTAACAAAAAAAAAAACATGTATAATTTTAAGTAATTTTATGATATAAATTAATTATACTTCTGACTTCATTACGCTCTATTGAGTTAAGCAAGCTGTGGGGTAATTTCAATTCATATAAAATGTAAATTTTAAAATGCAGTATATTACCTCGTAATTATACGACAGTGAACCGCGTAATCGGTTATACGTCACGATGTATATGGGTTATAAAGAATATGTAAAGTTACAGAAAGGTCTGTTAACAATTTATATTTTTTCTATTTGGTTTTAGTTTGGCCATGATTGCTTGATTTTTAGCAAACCTGCAGCCTAGCCCAAAGACGCGTATGAAAGTAGTAGTTTAGTTTTACATACCTAATAATATTAAATATGCAAAAAAATGATAGAAAAAATTTTTTTTGGTGTGCCTCTTCTACACGTAAAGGAGGATGAATTTGTTTTACTAACTTAAAGAGCTTTGTATAATATTTTGTCATAAAGAGTATGAAGATAGGCTGGCTGATTTGAGTAAGAAAGTGATTTAGTATTAACTAATTACGTTATTTTGACCGCACTATGATGAATTATGTAAAGCGATTAATTTACCTATTTCAATATTAAAAATCATGCCCGTGCTCGATTCTGTGCCTGCATACATTAAATTTAATTAATCTTTGACGAAAGCCATAGCGACCAAATGTCGCCCATACGGGTACGGGTAAAAATTAAATAATAACAGAGCGATCGTATTTTTCAATGGTTTCATTAAAATTTTATACCATGCACCAAATATCGTTTAAAACACTCAATTTAAATTTTATTATCACTTCTGGAGGGTTTTCTGTTGTGAAAACGATAACTGCCTGTGTTAATGCAATATTAAAATGCTGAGCCTTTAATTTTATTGGCGGACCATTTTAATTTTAATCTTGGACTTACTTTGCATCATTTTACTTAAAAACAAAGATTATATCGCGGAATTTATTATGTAATTGTAAATTACAATATCTAATTAGTAAAAATATACTGTTTCTGGATTATTAGAAAATGAGAATTAAGCTAGTCATACACGGCCGCAATCTTAAGGAGAATCATACAAAGTGCAAGCTAATTGCGTTATTAAAAGGCCTGTACAAGAGCAAATTAGCCTTACACTGAATTAAAATAATAAAAAAATATGCAAGAATTTATTAAAATCGTTCATTCGTAAAGTTATTTCTTAGTATTCTTTTCGAAGAATCATTTTAATATTTGCACACCTCAAGACAAATTTAACCTCAAATTTGGGTTTAATTTTGCGCCGGTAAGCAAAACATTGTCTCCGGTTGAATCCACCGAAATCGTATTTAAGCCCGATCCCAGCGGCAGATAAGCAAAATCATGACTAAGTCGGAAGGGTTAAAGAATCGTACGGCGTGAGGACGCATAATTCCTTTACAGGGGTGTTTACGTTAGGAACCCTTCAGACAATGAAATGTAAAGGCCTATTTTGGAAGTCGTGTTTTTAGCCGAATAATCGTGAGGTATTGTTTTTGTCAATGTGAATTAACGCGTCGTATTTCTTATGATCAAAATATACCATCGGACAGTCGAAACTTTGCGTACTTCCTGTATTTTCGTTACAAACAGCACTATCTTGTTCAAATAAATATTAGTTAATTTGCGTGTGTTAAGGGTATATGCCAGTCTGTATGCGTATTGGCTGCAGCATTCCTCGTGCACTGTAGTATTTGTTAATCTAGCCTTGTTTTCCTTACTCTGATATTTGTTTATTTGTTTGAACGTGCTATTCGCTAACTACCAGTTAGATTTGTTTTTCAATTTGACATTTGATAGTATTCCCTTATCGTCTATTCTTAGAAGCCTAGAAAATTCAAGAAAGTACGAAGCCGCGTTAAACAGTAATGCTTTTATAAAAATAATCTACAAAGTATATAATTACGTAGAAAAAAGGTGTTTGATTTCTTCACCCCGAACTGTAATTTAGGTGCCCTAATCTACCGGTGCGAAAGGGGTGAAAAAAGGGGAAAAGCGAAGGGTGATTAAAGATAAACAACGGCCAACGTGAGGCTGGTAACCGTTTGCCGGATAATTTGCAATTGTATAATTATCTTTAGCGGTAAATTAAACGGGAGTTTTATGCCTTTTGGAGGCGGTGACGCTGATTTATTGGGGTAACCAAATTATTCGATACCCCCATCCAAATTTTAATACTCTGAAATAGAAATTGGATGCCGATAGATCATATTTAAATGAATAATGCTTGTTTTGGTAATTCGTACCGGTAATAGGTAGGCAATGGAAATTGTGATGTAGCATATAACACAAACATAATAATACAAACTTTTTGTCATGTGTTAGATAGCATAATATTTTGTGAGGTACGTTTAAGTATGTATAATAAATAAGGTAGTAGAAAATAAGACATATAAAACAAAAATTGCGTGATAAATAAAAAGCCAAGGCAAGTAAAAGTTACCTGTTGTAGTGAAATAGAAAAAGTAAGAAATTATCTTCTCTCTTTAAGTGCTAATTCATAAATTATTTATCTACTAGCTCTTAGCAAAAAAACCAAAGCGATTCAGAGAGTACGGTCTTTACAAGCACTTTATGTAGTCAAACACAGAATAATAAATTATTTGTGTAATCACTCTACTCAATAGTATATGCAAGATCATCATCTGGTTATAGATCCGCAAACTAAAACGATACGTATCGATTCGATTAAGTAAAACATTAAAAAAAATATATATTTATCTACTGTGTAATACTACTGTACTGTGAATGAATATCTTATAAATTCTCAAATGTAGAGTTCTTAAGTCCAGTCTTTTTAAGTCCAGAAGTCTTCAAGATGTCTAGGTGTAATTTCTTCAGCCACAATACAAAATATTTTCTTTGAAGCCTTTTGTCTTTTTGAGTATTGTATCTTAGTATCCAGGATGTGCATTGTCCCAAGAGCCGCTGGAAAGTTATTACTTTCAAGCGAATCTGTGTTTATTGAGAAATACTTCTTGAAATAATAAAATAATATTAAATTTTTCGCAATATATCGTTCTTTGGATTTGTTTTGGTTGGTTTTTTTTTGTATAAAATATCTTTAGTAGAGCATCACAGCCTATGAACATCAGCAGGACCCTTGGTGTTCATAAGCTGCGGTGACCACTTTCACATTATCATCAGGTAACCCGCTTGCTTGATTGTCTGCCGTATGTCGTACAAAAAGATGAAGTTTACTACAGAGGCCAAGAGGTATTGACATATATTAATTATTCAACTACAGCATTATTATTGACAGTATGTATTGTATATTCATTTTGCAGCAAACTGTCAATATTGTTTACATAGTTTTTCATCGACTTCGTATCGCTACAGCTTTAGTTAGTTTCAACAACGCAGAGTGAAAAACAGCTAAAGTATAAGAATTTCTTAATTTCATCAAAATTTCTTAAGTCTATTAAAAGTTATACTAATTTAAAGTTTACTCTGAAGTAAATTTGACCGGGCAGTTAATACTTCAAATAAAGTTTTCAATGACGGTTAGTCACGTAGTAAAGTCGCCCCGAAGTTAATTTACACTAAGCGCGTGAAAAGTTATCGAACATCAGCTGTGTCATAATCATAATTACTCGGACATACTAATGTGCGAATAGTTATGTTTCTTTTATGGCAACTAATCGTGCCTACAAATATCAGTAATACCAGAGCCGCTACCAATGCTTTACCTACAAGTAAAGGATTAGGGGCTGAAAGGAAAAATAAAAGGCTTCCAGATTTCTCAATCACCGAACGTAAGGTCTAATTATGAAGGTCCAGTAGATACCAGATCAGTAAACTCATAGTAAACTTGCAAAAAGCACACGAGGCAAAGGATATCTGTGTATATTTTACACAATAAAGCTGCGTTGTAAAACAGCGGATTTCTCAATCCATTTACAACAAAATACAAAAAGCTTTTATGAAAACCTGGCAGGCATTAGTCAATAACGTCGTACAACAGTTTTATATTCATGAATATCTCAATATTCAAAAAAACTCTAACCTTTGTACGTACAAATGGTAAATTATGGACATTTCCCTCGATCCATCGCGGGTTGACCTACTACCCTTGCCTACTACCTACTTACTAGACATGGCCGTTTTATGAGTTACTGTTTTTCTTTTTGAAATTACAACATTTTTTCCTGTCCTTTTTCTCGCGTCGTCACCAATATTGTTATTATTACTATGATTTAACCTTAATCCAAAAATTAAGATTTTATTTCCTGTGTGTTTGACTTTTATATTGTGGCTTTTTTATACCACAAAGGTGGAAAACAAGCATTCGGCCGGGCTGATGGTAAGCCGTCATCGTAGCCTATAGACGCTTGCAATACCAGGGGTATCACTCACGCGTTGCCAACCCCCCAAGTGGAGCTCTGGAAACCTTACTCACCGTAGGAACACAACATGGCCGGGACCAATGCTATTTGGCTACGATCTTCTGTAAGGTGGAGGTCCTGCCCCAGACGGGCTGCTCCGATTTGAGCGGATTATCCGCTGTATACTACCTCTCTCGAAAAAATGATTCGATTCGATGCAAGTTTAAATTGTTTGAAAGGTGACTTTATGGCGTGTTATTAGCTTTGTTTTTAAAAAAAAAAAAACTTCAGGTTTCATTCATTATTAATTGTGTAGTTGATGACTTGACTTTTAAAAGTCCGAATTTAAAAAAAAAATTTTTTTGGTTGTTTTCAATATTTTGGAACTTTTGATCTGTCGCAATGATTGACAACTTGTAGCGGGCAGTAATCTCGTTGACAATATTATGATCTATCTATATTGAAAACGTACATTGTCATCAGTCAGTCAGTACTTATCAAAGACCTGACAAATAGTTTGCATTTCACTTAATTCTTTTAAAGAATAACAGAGTGACGAAGAATCTCTTCAGTTGAGTCCTCGAAAAAATCTAGCATTATTTTGTAAATATGTCAAATTATCTAAAATTACAAGATCAAAGGCAGTTGTTTTGTCTGTCTGTCTGAATGTCATACAAGAATTTTAACGATATTATAACGAAAATAAAGATTGCTAGACCGAAAACTTATGAAAGTAAATAAGTAATGTCAAGTTAAATATTTATCATATGATATTCCTTAGAGAAGGTAACCAACTGTAACTTACCAAATAGCATATTTGAAATAAACATACTTATTCATTTTTAGTTTAATATACTTATAGTATATTTTCCATTTATTTAGTTTATATTTATATAGAATATATTGTTTTGTTACTGAGCTCTATTTTATCTTTTACAGAATTTAATCAAATATGGATTCAATTGAGATTTTTGTTAATTATTTTATTGCCATTCATATTTTGAAAATGTTTTATGAAAGAAAAATCTCCCAAGTGAGATTCGAACCCACGACCCCTTGATATCGGCCAAGTGCTCTTACCACCGAGCTACCGGGAAGGTTAGTAATGGTGGTGAAATTTCTCATTCCGTGTGAGTCGCAGAGCACGCCATTTGCCTGATAGTTTTGCAACCAAGCCCACCTGTAGGCTCCCCCCCAGGAGGGCTTGGTGGCTGGAAAATTTTCTTTCAAAAAACATTTGTTTCTTATATTTAACAAGCCTGGTGGTGCATTTGTAGTGGCCCTAACTTCGGCACCAAAGGATACGGTTTCCATCCTCGTACGGCAAACACATTTGTGTTTTTCTCGAGTCCGTATCTTTTCCATGTATATTAGGATGCAAAGACAAACACATATCTCTGCTATTTAAGAAGCCATACATAATATAGCTAAGACAATTTTGTTGTTACATAAAATAACAGAAACATTTAATTATAATGTATTTTTTTGCTTTGTATTCCAATTGTAATATACGAACGTTAATACAAAAGATTTCAGAATAAATGTAACATACGTATTATTGCTTATCACATACGATAAATGAAAGACAAAAACAGTAATTTAAACATCCTTGTGTAGATGTATCAAACGACAGGGCGGTTTCTCGAGAGAATAAGCTCTATGAATATTTTCTATGTGTTGTGTGTTGTAATCGTAAAAGATGTTACATATCTTTTCCTCATGTTTTTGTATCCTTGGTTACTCAAAATTAATGTCACAATGTTCAGATATATTAAATTTCTTGCCGAATTAATTCACCATAAGTCTACATTTGCTGCCTTGAAACTAGATGGCGCCGGGTGTATTGCGATTTTTTTTTATTTATTATGAAAAGATAATATTAATAATTGCTTAAAAGACAACAAAGGAACCTCAAATACTTTTAAGATTAGAATCAGAAAACTTTATGATCGTAAAAGCAAAATGGCGTCTTATTGTCCTCGGCGATGGCCGATGACGCTAACTATCGAGCATTTCGACAACTTATCGAACATGATGTGGATGGTATAGCATTTTATGAAAAGCGTGTTAATGTTTGAACAAATCCATTTAGATCTTTATGAAAAGCGTGTTAATGTTTGAACAAATCCATTTAGATCGCCAAGTTAAAGATCCGGAAGCCCACTCTTTTCCCATCTCTTCCATCCTTTAGTCCTTTCCTGAAGGGCAAGGCATTGACGCTTCTGGTGTTAGTTATTGATGTTCAGATTATCTATCAGGTAGTTCGATTGTTTGTTTGCCGTATTACATTAAAAAAACTGAGATCTTTGTAACCGTATTATTGTATACCGTGTGGTAAACAAAAAGTTTATCGTATGGTATTCAAAAATTGCGTTGTTGGTTAATAAGTACTCGTTACCGAGCTCCCAAATACGATAGAGGAGGTAACATTGCTTTATTTTAGCCCTGTAATATTCCAGTAACATTATTTTTGTAAAGGCGTAGGATTACTTGGGTTTTCTGTGTGGTTTGTCCTTTGTTCTTGTTACGGGGGATTTATTCAGGCATTGTTTGGAGATTTCATTGCTAAAAACTACCATATTTGACCGTGTTCTCCTGTAATGTTTACCTTGTATCATATTGTAACTGGTAATGTTTTATATGATCAGGCTTACTTTTAGCTGGCTGTTTTTGTTGTGAAAGTAGATTTTATGTAATCACCTCATTGTATGTTATCATCCGTGCCAATGTCAAGTAGAAATAAGCCCATAATGGTATTGATGGTCATTTTACCATTCGCTAAGTACATGTCGTAAAAACTGTCAAATTAACTGATGGATATCCCTTTGACCAGCAGTAGGATAGTTTTTAAACTAATAGTAATAAATTGTGATGTACGCAGCCGCAGTTAAACTTATATGCATCATTATTTTGTATGTGTCAGCCTTTACAACTGACTAGCTTCGTAGGTAGTTGATTAAAAAAATACAATTACGTAATAACAATATCATCAACTCATTGTTTAAATTTTTTGTTATAGTAACGCTCTTTGCATCAGCAATAAATCATATTTTCGTATAATGTATAGATGTTATTACAATAACAACTTTGTAAGTCATTTACGAGCGATGTCCGGTCAAATTTATAAGGTAAAAAATGATTTTTTGATTGGACCGGCTGTAATGGTCTTGAGAAGGAAGTAAATTATATAGAGCTGTTCGTTGGCCATAACTTTTATGATTTTATAAATAGTACATTTATGCGACTTTATTGTGAAATATATGGTATGTTGGTTATGAACAAAAGATACACTAAAAATAATGAACTAACAGTCAGTTGCAAAAAGGTATTTTTTTATAACTCCAGCCAATACTTGATGGATTTAAAAAAATCTCGAGTTCCTCCGTGCTTCGGAAGGCACGATAACAGCCTTTAAGCCAAGTCAGTGATCGTTAGGTGGATTGAAAACACTAACAGCGACCCTCAGTTGACACTAATTGCTTGGAGCGTACGTAAAAGAAAGAAGATATATTTTTATTTATTTTTCTATTTTCTTGTATTGTATTGCCAAAATACTTATGTAAAATGAGAAACTATACGCCCGAATAAACAACAAACTCTTATACGCTCTAATACGTAAATATCACAGTAAAAAATCCCAATTTTAAACAGCTCTCCATTTAACAACTCTATATTATGTCCAATGGGCCATCAGGTCATTGCAAGCAAGTGGGACGTCCGCGGGTTGCTTTACGCATGTTATTGACCCTGCCCTATTGTTAACGCCATATGGCAACCGAAATTACCTCGTGCCCATACGAATTAGCAAAAATTTTGGGAGAAAATTGCTTAAGCTTTGGCGACGACAGGTATCTCGTATTTTCGAGTTAACGAGTAGTTTTATTTTTGTTTTTGTTTATGTCTTTCTGTGAAAAAGAACATTTCAATCGGGTTTGTCTGAATATGGCATGAATATTACAGAATTTTTAACACTACTTAGTCATTTCGGTTTACATTTTTTGTAACATGAAAATGTTTAGACTACACGAAAAATACCCTACAAATTCTGTAGTTAGGGTAGTTATGTAGTACAGTTGGTAACATCTGCTTTGTGCGTTTAAGAGAAATATTTAAATTATATACGTTATTCCGCAAGTTACAAATGATGGTCTTTTATTGCCAACACATAAATTTCAACACCGATGCCTATGTGGATATACCCTAGCATTTGACCGCGACTTCCTCGTGTAAGTCCCTTATCGCAAAAAATATTACCCGCCTTCATAGTAATTCATCTTTTTATCAAACTAAAGCCTCCCCACGCTGACATATGGCTATATTTTTTCACACACCGCAACAGTAATGACGAAGAATTACGACCAAAACAAGAGCTCAATTATCATCCGATAGACAAGGGTGGACGTGATAAAAACAGATATTCTAACACGTAATTACATAATTGTGCGGCCTCTAGACGCGCCTCGGGTAACGACGCCTCACGAATATGGGTTAGTCTGAAACCAAAAAATAAAATTACTATTCGTAGAGAATAGTATGGATAAGGCTAGTTTTTCTATGGGACGTCATTGAACTTCACTGATGAGTGATAGTCGTCTCGCGATTGTTTTTGGTATAAAACAGCCACTGTCTGCTACAAGGAATAAAATAGGAAGAAATTGGTTTCCGAGATCCGGAAACCCACCCTCACCGATCGAAAGGCACTACCGCCACAGCTTAACTTCTTGCTGTGCTACCGCTTTACGTCGATATTCATTTCATATTATATGTTAATTTGGATAGCAAGATATAATTATCAATACAACAGTTTTAGATAAAAGTTAATAAAATATAATTTTTAGCAAATGAAAATTTTTTTGAAGAAATGCTGAAAGTATTTTATGAAGTTCTTATCCATGTTATTCCGGCGGCGATGCGTAAAGATAGGACAAGGGCCGAGAAACAAGTTTAATAAGAAGGTGGAAGTAAAATATTTTCTATACCGGAATTGTTAATAACCGTAAGTTGCGGTTGTGGTCCGTCGGTTTGACTATTCCTTTTAATTTAAAGCCTGAGCAGGAATAACAAAATTAAGCGGAAGATTGTTACAAAGTTTATGATGATGTCTGTGCAAAATTCAGTTTGTTTTCATTCTTTGAACTAATGCTACATATACCATTAAAATTATTCATACCATAAAATTAATTCTAACCTAAATATATGAAGAAGAAATACTCAAGCATTATACGTCTGCAGTCTTGTTGAATGTACACAACACTTATTTTTGTTGTGTTTAATATTATCTTATTTTGAACAAATTTACCTACTTACTTCTTAATCAGAACCAAAGTCAAATATTTCTGTTCAAGTTGGCCTACAACAAGTTCTTTTGAATCATCTTATTTTCTTATTCTAATTCGATTCTTGGCAGAGTGTTTGTTTCAAACGCATGTCATGCTACCAAGGTCACTTAAAAGGCGAATTAGCATGAAACCACTGTCTGCATAAGTTTCAAATCTCGGTTCCAAACGATTTTTTTAAACCACGAAACGCAGGCTTAAGTTACCAGAGTATGAATAATAACATACCAGTATGAATGAACATGATGTTCAAAAACTTTCGAAAATTACGATACATCCTTCCAAAACAGTCTGCCCCTTAATTTTAAGAATAAAAAAACGTGAACAAGACGCCGCCTAATTATAGCCCTGGATAAGACAAACAAGGAACGAAGGTTGCCTCCAATTGTTAACGCCATATGTTATACAATTTCGCAGCTATTATGGAATTTGGATAATCGCTAAAATTAATACTGATAGTGATTATAAATTAAATCGTTTTAACGCGTCATGAGTTTAATTAAAGCAAATAAGGGTATTATTAATTAATTTTCATAATTTACAGAGGCAGTATTTATTTATTAATAGAGACAATATCACAATCATGGTATGTTCTTTAAGCTAGTCATCTATATATATAAAATTCAAAGTCCTGACTGACTGACTTAACTATATATCAACGCACAGCCCAAACCGGTGGGTCTAGAGATTCCAAATTTAGACTGTAGGTTCCTTACGACGTCTAAGGGTGTACTAAGAAAGGATTTTTCAAAATTCCTACGGGAAACCGAGATATACGCAAAAGAAGTTGCGAGGGTATATCAACGCACAGCCCAAACCGCTGGGTCTAGAGATTCCAAATTTGGCATGTAGGTTCCTTACGACGTCTAGGAATGTACTAAGAAAGGATATTTCTAAATTCCCACGGGAAAGCGAGATATACGCATACGAAGTTGCGAGGGGACGCACAGCCCAAACCGCTGGGTCTAGAGATGCCAAATTTGACATGTAGGGTCCTTATAAGGTCCAGACCGACCGGACCGGACCGGACCGGAACGGACCGGACCGGACCGGATCGAACCGGACCGAACCGGATTTTTTTTCATAGATTAAATTCAAAGTCCTGACTGACTGACTGACTGACTTAACTATATATCAACGCACAGCCCAAACCAATGGGTCTAGAGATTTCAAATTTGGCATGTAGGTTCCTTACGACGTCTAGGGATGTACTAAGAAAGGATTTTTCAAAATTCCCACGGGAAAGCGAGATATACGCATACGAAGTTGCGAGGGGATGCACAGCCCAAACCGCTGGGTCTAGAGATGCCAAATTTGACATGTAGGGTCCTTATAAGGTCCGGACCGACCGGACCGGACCGGAACGGATCAGATCTGATCGGTCCGGAAGGAACCGCACCGTACCGGACCGTGCCGGACCGGATCGGATTTTTTTTCTGAAGAAATATATGCTAATTGGTATGTAGGTTCCTTATCAGGACCGGACCGATCGGACCGGACCGGACTGACTGGACCTGATCGGACCGGACTATATATTATATATAAAATTCAAAGTCCTGACTGACTTAACTATATATCAACGCACAGCCCAAATCGGTGGGTCTAGAGATTCCAAATTTGGACTGTAGGTTCCTTACGACGGCGACGTCTAGGGGTGTACTAAGAAAGGATATTACAAAATTCCCACGGGAAACCGACATATACGCAAACGAAGTTGCGAGGGTATATCAAATTTGGCATGTAAGTTCCTTACGACGTCTAGGGATGTACTAAGCAACGATTGTTGAGAGGGGACGCACAGCCTAAACCGCTGGGTCTAGAGATGCCAAATTTGTCATGTAGGGTCCTTATAAGGACCGGACCGACCGGACCTAACCGGATCGACCGGACCTGATCGGACCGGATGGAACCGTACCGTACCGGGCCGTGCCGGACCGGAATTTGTTTCTGAAGAAAGATATGCTAATTGTTACTAGGCCACGCGGGCGAAGCCGCGGGCGGAAGCTAGTACATACTATAATATTGTCTATGTCTAATGTTTCCCGATCATACGATCAACATCTCACTCTGGCTAACAAAAGTGATACATACCTATTCGATGCTGGCTAAGCACGAGGAGAGGAGTAGATAATAGAAACGTGAAGATGAAAGGCTATGATGCTACAATCTTACTCTAGATTACCCTAGACGTTGCTACATGTCATTTAGATGAAGATATCGAAAGTAGGTACACGAGATCTGATTTTTAGACCAAAATCTATAAAAAAGAATTTTTCTGGTATTTAAAATAAAATGTCAGTTTATTCAGTTGCACAAAACACTTGAAAGTTAAATGACTCAATATCTCATGTTATTATTGTCAAAGTAAATTAAAGATGCATAAAAGATATAACTTGAAACTTAATGCGTTAGTTTCAAATGCAATTTCAATGCTATCTATCTAATACCACTGTTACACATTCTATCTATAGATCATTTTATTCTCACGATAATTTGCGTGTAGCTAGTAGTCGGCGTCTTGTCTTGCGTCGGTGCTGACAGGTTAGTCCGATTAAGAAAGGTAATTGCATAAAGTCATAAAGTACATAATATTGACCTATCGGTGTCGACGATCAACGTAAAAGTAAAACCAGAGCTAGTGCTCATTTCTCGTTTCCAGTATGATTAATGAAATATATCTATGTAGATCTCACTGCTGGGTCACACTTCCTACTACTATTCAAGGAATTATTTTGAATCATTGTGGTACGAGAATTTATCAGCTCAGCTAGACACTGCGTACCGTGTGTTAGCTGTCTAGGACAGGACACGCCGCGGAGAGGCTCCCTCGGTGCTACTATTCGAGAAGGATCGGAAATTTTAGACTTTATAAAAGTCCTAAGACTGTCCAATTCCTTAATTGTCAAACTTGCCAATTTCATCTTCCCATTTAATTTTAGGTGTCCCTATTTTTTAAATAAAATAATTTACATGCAAATTGAACAAGACAACCTACACTATGTAAATACGGCCACTCTTAACTTGTATTATTTATCCAAATTACCTCAAAAGTTAAGCAAACTAGTTAATATTTCCTTTGCAGAACCGTCCAAGTTTCCTTGTTGCAAATATGGCACTGAATTCGCGTTGTGTTATTTACAACTACCTTAGTTCAAACATAGAATAAATTATTAGTAGTTGTGCGGCAATGTCTGTGTAATAGACCGTATTGGGTGTAAGATTTTGAATTCGTTACTAAGTTTACTCGCTTCTCTATTGCCGATAGTTAACTACAAGATCCATCGTCTGTTATGCATATTAATGGGCTTGCGTTATGAATTTGTGATGTTATAACATTGGATATACATATTATGAATTTATTAGGTAGGTAATGTTTTGGCCTGCTATTTCCTCTCTGTTAATGGAAAAATAATTTTGATATATCT
Source organism: Endotricha flammealis (assembly GCA_905163395.2). Taxonomy (NCBI): domain Eukaryota; kingdom Metazoa; phylum Arthropoda; class Insecta; order Lepidoptera; family Pyralidae; genus Endotricha; species Endotricha flammealis. The sequence goes on along the minus strand of LR990863.1, from coordinate 6,244,735 downwards.
GGGAAAGGAGAGTGTACACAGTGTATTACTATTACGTAATGTGTAACAGTTATTTAGACATTTTAGAATTTGATTTTAGAACAATTTGAAACGTTTCAAATAATTCTAGAATTAAATTCTAAATTTCTGTTCGAATAACTGATTACGTATACATTTGTACACGTATTGAAGAAGATTTTGTGTAACGCCAGAGTTATATAGTTACTGTGAGGTATGTCGTATCGCGCCAGAGGGATATTGGTTTCATACCTTTATCCGCATGACGTCATAACTCTCTACGTCATAACACATCACAACACACATTACATTATTGAAAATACTATATGCTAAGATTGCGAAAAACCACTGGTGACCCAAAGGTTGACAGTTACTTACTTACTACAACGGATATCTATCGACATTCAGCGAGGTAACGCTGCTAACATTTTGGGTACCCTGCCACGGGGACCATGCTTTTTTGAATTTTTAATATTAGTTTTAAGTTTTGACATAATTAATTTTTGATGCTAGTTTAGTTTCAATGTTAAGTAGATTATTCGATAAATAAAGTCTTATCAAAGTATTGTTTGGTCATTGGTACTTTACGACTAATTATATTTAGGTAAATGGTACGCATTTCGTCTGTGGTTCAATGGCACTTGCTCCATGTCAAAGTCAGTAGGTATATCTGCAATAAATCTTTCAGGTTTAGTAGACCGATACGTGTAATGGGGTAGAAAACGAAATAACACTCGGGGAAAGAACAATTCTACAATTAAGTTCGGTAAATTAACGATGAGTTGCATAAAAAGCTTAATGACACATTAAATCTGACGCTGTCTTCTTTAAATATCTATTTGCGGCATGGTAAGAAAGAAAGAAAAAAATGATAATTTAGTACACAGAAAATAAAATAAATGAATAACTAGAACAAATCTAAAGAGTAATAACATTTTGTACCAAAAAGGATGAAAAGTATTTAATTATTAAACAAGTTTTAATAAATTATATTCTGAATGACACTCCAATAAATATAACCACCATTAATATCAATTTTCAATCTAAATAATGATTGAAGTGAATTGAACCTTGGTGTGACAGAAACGAGACTCAGTAGTCAAATATTAATTAAAGGAAATATTTTTATGGCTTGTATCAGTTCAAGGAACATATCATAGCATAAGACATCATACATAAATCTAATGGTTTCTCAGAAATGAACAGCAATTATGATAATTATCACACCGTCACAACGTTACTCTTCAACACGGCCATAACAATAATTAAGACCGTAAAAAGTGTTATCTTAAAAACCAGTAATGTTCAAACAAAAACACTGTCGCCGTCAAGTTCTTGATTTCGATTTACGACGCCTAACCTCGGAATATTAACAAAATAACAAATACCGTTGATCAAATTTTAACAAGCGCTAATTTGTCGTACATTAAGGTGGATAATTGAATGGCATTTCTTGAACCCAACAGAAAATGACCTCTGTTTTAAAACGGACCTCTACTCGGGAAGATAAAGTATCAAATTCTCATAAACCTATTACAGTATCAAAACGTAGAAGCGGCAACAGGAATTTCCAAATTTAAATGAATTATAATTATAAACAATTATGTTACTGACTTAATGAATGAAGAAATGCAGTGAGACAGTGTGTTGGAGAAGGATGAAATATTTTTTGTACGGGTGGCGAGAGTAAGAGGTGGCATAGACAACGCCTACGGTTCTTTGAATGCATGATTCGGCGAGCGATAAAAATCGCCGGTCTTATTCGTCGGTCTTTTTTTAATTAGTGAAGGGTCCGACATGTGAACCGAGGTAGCCATTGTGAAGAATAAATAGACGTGTATAAATGATCCTGTACCAGTGACATGGACATTGAGAAGGACGTTAAATAAAAAATGAATCGGAATGAACGGGTTGTTTTTGTTTTAGTAAATGCAGTCATTAGAGTATTTATTACAGTTCAAATAACTGAAGTCCTTGAGCATTACTGCAAAGCTAGAGAGCTAAAAACTTTTTGTTGAGTTCGAAACAAAAACTAACATTAAAGGATTTCGCTTGAACCTTAGGCAAAAGAAGGATCTGGGAATTCCGTACGAACTTAAAATAATATTACAGGAATTAATATCAATTAGTCGTGTTCCATTTTTTTATGCTTTTCATGATTCACTGTGCAAATCTTACTAGAATAATTTGCATCCACATTCTTAGAAAGATCATTTTGCAACAGTGTACAATTTGCCCTTAATCTTCCCTTTATTTTGCGAATTGAAATTCACATAACACTGTGTTATAATTTGCATAAATTAAATACTGGTTAACACTATATAATTCCTTCAATTCGTAGTTACAAAGCAAATAAAATGATTATAAATGCTAATGAAACCGTAATTACAGAGAAATAAGGTAATTTTTCGCTTGCGGCCAAATTGCATGGTACGCAGTCTAGATCTAAATTAGTATCCCAGTGTTCATATTAATATCAGAGTCAGTTACAATTATTTTATTATCATCATCGGAAATATTTAAATTTTTATTTCCATTTTGTTATTTGCGATTAGCTATTCGAATTCGTATATTATAATTTAGAAAAAAAACATATTTTAATAACAGAAAGTACTGATATTACAAAACTAAATACAATTTTAGTAAGAGTTGTCAGTTGTTTGTATGACTTTTTGTCAATTTCTGTGACAGTGGTCTTTCTGAAAATTATCGAAACAGTGTCGTGATCGATAAAGTCTAATTATCAAATTTTTTTTTCTGGATAACATACAGCTCTTAGTACTACAGGAAATCATTTTAGTTGTACCTTTTGATATTTTAATTGAGGCTTAAAATTTTCTGAGGAATATGAATTGTGTAAAACTTCTCAGGAATACCTACACTTTTTAAATATTTTTATATCAGGAAATAATAAAATTTGAGAAGCAGGTGTAGTAAACTCTTTGCTAAGGTACAAAAAATCAATAGATGCTATTGAAGTGAAATCACAATGGGGAGGATATGTGACAGAGCAGAGGACCATGGCACAAAAGTTTTCAAGTGCAGTAGACAAAGATTATCTGGCATTTAATTGTAATAATGATAAAATTTATAGTAAGGGAATAAAGTTGAAAATTGCTTGGCGATTTGAAAAAGAGCTCTATACCTTTTATTTGTAATTTATACTAGTATGAATGACATGGACAAAAATGTCTCCGAGATAGGTTTTTTGACAATACATCGTAATTGGTGGGTTGGTACCTGGGTACTCTGGTTTTGTTATTTGACAATAGTGTTGGTTCAATCACAATAGAACATATGGGAAAGAATATTGAAATAATTCGCTCTTTTAACGGGCATTCAGAATCGTGAAGTTATGTAATTGCCCTTCATTGTAATTACTAACCAGCTTTGATTATTATATTTATATGTAAAAGACTTTTTAAATTTTCATTTACACAACATTCTCTGTATTTAATAGTAGTAGTAGTCTGTATTTAATAGGACTTATACGTACAAAATTGAAAGCAAGACATAGCATACAAAGGAGTTTGGCATAAAAAAAAATAAAAGGTCTAATTAATTTAATAAAATAAGAAAAGGTTATACGAAATGTATTAAAATATGATTTTAATTTAAAATTATCACATTCAGACATGAACACAGAAGCAGAGAAATAGTACAGCATCTAAAGGAGAAGCACAATTTCTATGAAAGGAACATTTTACAACCTGTTTTGCATTTTCCATTTTCCATGCGGCGCGTCCGGAGAGAGCATGAAAAGAATTAAAATATAATATTAATATAAGGTAATTAAACCAAAGATTAACAGAATAAAATTACAATGTTTACATAATTTGTATGCACTATAAACTAAAAGAGAGCTTTAACTCCAAACGAAGCTTTTAGTTACCTATGTCGAAACCACAAACATTTTGGAATGTATATCTTTTGGTAGTATGCTCGCAGATTGCATTTTGTGTATTTTCACCAACGTTAGCATTTGTTGACTGAAGTTACATTTTATTGTACAGGAATAAGATCTATTTTTGTTTGGTATAAACCGATTATTCTCTGTCGTTTAGGACCTTTACTTGTCACTGGGTCGCTCCAATCTGTTGTCTTCTCTGTATCGAGCCATTCGGCGCAGATGCGTACAGCGATAGAAGCGAAAACTCGATTTTCTGGGGCAGACTTGGTGAAAATGAAAACGCAAAAATTTAGATTAGATACTCACGTATGCAATGAAATTTTTATGTAATCATAGCTTTAGTATTAAATGTCTGGTCATCGCTTGTTGAATTTTTATTAGATGATATTTAAGGGCGCGTTTTGACGACGCAAAAACTTGACCGTCGTCTAAATGCACCCTAACACAATATATCAAGATTTATTTAAAATAAACGGTATTATGAAAAGTTTATTATAAGAGTAGAGAGAAGAAAAAAAAACCATTTCTTTCTTATCCATCAAAAAAGTTTAATCAATGTTATGCAAATTATCGCTATATCAAAGAGTTAAAAGAAAACTATGCAAATGTTAGTCCAGACTAAGAAATCGAACCTACCTACTGTACTGTCTATGTTATAACTGTGAACTTTCTACTCGCTTGTAAATTGCATTTATATTTAAATAGTATCAGAATTTGTTAATATTCTATTAACAACATTATTAGATTGTGTTACGTTAATTCCCCTGAGTCCCGATGAAATCCAACTCAAAATTATCACAAAATTACATTAAGTCAAATTTGAATACACACGCCCTGCTTATACCAACCCCTATATTTTCTTATAAGGCGAAATCCACCGAAGTAGTTATATTAGGGAAAGTTGGAAAGGATTGCGCGAGTTCCGGGATCGAATAAAGAAAGTTTTAATATTTTTTTTCTTTCTTTCATCCCCTTTTCTCCTCTCATTTGTAGCGTGGCAGCGTCCTCTGTCTGCATTAGGGGTATTTACTTTTAGGGTTCCGCAAACTTGTCATTGTCAACTATTTTAAACTTTTGTACGAGTTCATTATTTCTGCATTAAGGTTTTGTACACTTTGTTTATAAAGTTTTACGGAAAAGTTGTGGGATAGAGAAAATATAATTTTGTGAACTACATATGTTAGTACATGTGATATTTGTTAGTATATGTGATTATTCAGACTGTACTAGTGCATTTACAGAGTTCTACTGTAGTTTCTATGAGTTTTCTTGCTTAGGCATGGACGAATATGTATTATTTATTTCTGTAATCTTACAAACATAATGGATGACTAATAAAAATAATAGCAATGTAAGATTTACAGGACATCAATATCATTATTATATCAGTCCTTGCCGTCTCATGTAGTCCTTGTCGGCAACGACCTCCTCTTTTGTATGCCTATAATTATATTCTATTAACACAATTTGTGTCTAATTAATCAATATAGCACTAACACCATGTTGACAATATTAGTAAATGAGTCGATGAGTAACTTTATTATCATTTTTGAGATTGCAAATATGGCCGAAATCACAAAAAATGGTTCATATTGTACGACTGTTTGAAACAGTGTATATAATTTTGTATGTACATAATTCATAAAATACATAAATACTCTATTGAAAATTCATATGGTGATAAGTATCTCCGTTAATTGTGAAACGTACCGTATAAAAGACAATACGCCATTCGGATGGGTTATGTGATATCAATCTCTTAGTCCCACGAACGCTTAATAAATCAAATACATTATACCGTATGATTGTTACGAATCGTTATTGTCTCACATTGGTTACTATTTACACAGTGAGCCGAACAGTAGGCGTAGAAGGAGGATTCAGTTCCGGTTTATTTAAGCGCTGTTAGCGATTTTCATGATGATTAATACTATGAGATTATTTAGGGTTTTAGTTGTCCCGAAATTAGTTGTGCGTAGCAGTTGGTCCAACAGGAAATGGTGTTTGTTACCACTTGATATTTAGATACACAAATTGACATTTGTTGTATCATTTTAACGTCTTTAATCTGATACATAAGAAACCGTTAGAAATGAAGGGACGTTAAGAGTTTAAGAGCTTTTGAGAAAACTAAATATTTCAAGTCACTCTCTTCAATATAGAAATTTACGTAATTTAAACTGCGTAAAATAAAAAGTTAGTTAGGTGTGACAAGGCTGTTATGTTTTGTATTAAAATAATATTGTTTCATCTGCTTAACATTTTCATAATTAACTTGAATGTATTAGATTAGAATATTAATAAACGATTACCTTTGTAAATTATCCGCTGGCATTATAACCACATCTCAACCCTACATACCGTTCAAAGAAATACCTCGACGGAATGTCTTGGCACGCTCGAAAACACTTCAATCTTTTAGTCCTAAACAAACATGTTACCATGCAATAATTGCTTACTGTATTGACAGTCTTTTATTGTGTATGGCAATACAAATATTATTTCTATATGCATCAGATGCCTCCAGCTGCGATATTCCAAGATCGTTATCTGACACGACTTAGAAAGTCAATTTGCCGCTGATTCGAATTTTATTGTATTTGCCTTGTATGGGAAATGCAAATAGATGTAAAAACACGTCTAATAAAATTTTAAATGCGTTGTATAAGGTGAATCATAGATATTTTAGGAAAATATGTACAGTTTGTGGATTGATAGAGTGTTTATTAAATGGACTGGCTCGAGCGGGAAAGAAATGCTCGAACAGAATATCTATGTGAAATTGTGGTGATATGCCGTAGTATTTTCTGTAGTATTACGTAGTACTATTTATTATTCTGTGGTTCCCGTTTCCTACTTTCCGTTTCTTTTCTCCATATCCATAGATTTAGCAAGAACTTTTACGTATGTTTTTGCTAGAAATCTGTAATCACATATAAGTAGCCTATTGACTAACGATATAAAACGAAAGGCAATTTATGATAATGATCAGTTATTCGAAAATAGCATTTCACACAATCTCTATCACTTTATCTTGAAATATTAATTGGTGAGATAGGCGAAGCTTGTACGTAATTTGACCAATTTAAAATAACCTAAAACTCTAGTTATGATCAAAGTAAATCACATAAATGTAGAAGTAAACTTTAGTATGGAAAATTGGGAATTGAGTGTAACATAACAAGTCCATAAGCATGTTGACTAAGTTACGTGAGAATCTCAAAGTGTAGAGTCAAAAACTTGACTTTATACCGCCCAAAACAACGCCTACCGAAATTTTTGTGATATCTGAAAAAATAAAAGGTGGTTTTGAGTAAACCAATATGAATACCGGCACCTACCGTTGGTTCTCTTAAGTTACGCTTCAAAGAGACTACCGTGAAATCTGAGACGCTAAAGGAAGCTTAGGCGACAGTCTGGGACAGTTAAAAAAAAACATACTTTCAATCGAGCGAAAAGAAATCCAATATGGCAGTGCAACGCGGATTAAATTTTGTACAATCTAAAGGCGCATCGGCAGCTGTTGCCAGAAATTTAGCCAAGCATTTATGTGACGATTCGGAGAATAGCGCGATCGAATTTAAACCTGGGTAACAATTAGAGTCTCGTCTATTCCCGTATAGACAAAGATTGAACGCAATGCTCCTCAATCATCTAAGCAAAACCTTAATTATAATATTCTGTTTTGTAATTAAACCAGTAATTTCTAAATAATATAAAATTAATTAAAACTAAACTACCTAATAATAAAAACTAAAATAAAGAATTCAAAAAGACATGGTCTCTGTGGCAGGGTGTCCAAAATGCTAGCAGCGTTACCTCGCTAAACGGCGATAGAAATCCGTTGAGCGAAGTAACTGCCTGCCTTGGGTCACCAGTGGATTGTTGTTCATTTTTGAAAAACAAAATTGGCCTAGTACTTATTCCTTTATAGAATTCAATCAACAACATAAAAATGACGAAGTTTTATCCTAACCTGCCTCTGTACTGAGTGGTCCCTTTAGTCAGGGTATGTCAGGTATATCACCGGAAAGTGCACGGACTTGAAGCGCCATGGCAAAAAGTGCTAGAATACCACAGGCCTACAGGTCTATGTACCCCTTCTCTATAAAGATATGACTAAAGAATTTCTATTTTCCATACATAAATGTTGAAATAATACTTTATCCAAACCGGAAACTTTAACATTACTTAGATTCACAATAAACATAATAATTTCAAATATGTAGGCAACAAAATCTTTATAGTCTCCTTTAAGAGACATACATTGACATTCTTAGAATAGACTACAATGTTATAATGAGAAAATTGATCTATAAAATTTCCATTATCCGATTCTACATCAATTTTGATGCTTCCTGTTTATATAAGGCGGTTTTTACGATTACCAGATTTTATATTGCCCATAACATCGGTTTTCAATAAAATCTTTGTGTCATACATGTAGGAAAAAGAAAAAAAAACAATACAGAGAGTACGTTGTCATAATATAAAAGATATTTATGCATACTATATTTCAAGTATGTACGTTTGGAAATTTACAACAGTTTTATGGCTTGCTTTTATTCGTAATTGCAGGTTGAATAAAATATCATCTGTATTTAATGTGTTTTTGCGTTCGAAATAATCATGAATTCATAATGCTATATAGAGTGAATGCTTCAAGCGTGCGTGGCTGGACAATTTGTAAAGTTTTATAGATAGAGAAAAATACTCAAAGGAATCTTGAGGCCAATTTTGATAAAAGCTAAATCTGATTGTTTTGTTTTTATTTCAGCGGATCAATCCCTTGTTAGGAGAATTATTTATTCAAAAATCTCATATGGTTGAAATATCAAAATAGTCTCCAGATTTCATTGAGTATTTTTCGCTATTTCTAATAAAGTGTATATTGGTCATCTAACGAACATTCTACCGGTAGGTAGCTATTTCCTATATTATATTTTTACTTCATTGAAATACATGACGTTTTGAATGGTAATCAATTACTTATTCAATAGGCATCAGCTATTTGCGAGTAGCTTCTTGTCTCAAGTGAACTTGAGTGAAGTGACGGCTTGACGTCTCTAAACCTTTCCTATTGAAATGTATTATAAGGCTGCGTTCCTATGGCTACATAGCCTTACATGCGGTATATTAGAGGAAATTTTCTGGCAGTGCAATAATGTTACCTGTATTAAACCTCAGTCGAATTGACGCATGGATGGATGTTCTAATGGCTTGTTTTCATTAAGTCTTTTTCGGTCATTTGTTTACAGTTCGTATTCGGCTACGTTAAAATAGACGTAAAACTTATTTATACTGTTAGCATGGATAACACTAATATATGGTTGCGTGAGGTACCATCCATCATCATACAATACTATACTACAATACATATACTATAATACAATATGTATTATATAAATACATACATACAAATACCATAAATTTTTTGAATCTACTGTTATTTATACTACTCCCCATAACAAATTATTAATTCTTATCAAAAATCCTTATGTGAATACGATGAGTATTTAAATCTCTACGTCAATCACATAATAAAGATTCACAGAGACAGCATTTCACGCAAAAAGGTTAGACAATAACTCGAATATAACGTGAATGGCATTGAATACGATTTATGAGAAATATTATCGTACAAAACGATCGACAAATAGTAAATATCTCAAATGAAACACGAGGACATGGTACAAGTAGATGTCTTATATTAATCTCATGTCCATTGTTCTGACAAGTCAGCTACTTCTGATCTTAACTTTTTTTGTATTCTTTTCATTGTAATAAATTGGCAAATGAGCATTGACCGAATGAACCTAAATCAATATTAAGATATTAATTTAGGACATGAAAACTTATTGGTTTCATAAACTTAAACATAATAAATTATGCCGACCGCATAATTTTGTTGAACTGGTACTCTTTAAAAACCGATATTATAAAATATTATAAACTCATGATATTCCTTGTACAAGTAGCAATGCTACTTGTACACGTATTGGGGACTAGTATAAGTAGTTAGTACCTAGTAAATTTACTATTAAACTGCACAATCTCTTTGTTGACATTGGTAAGGTGATATCTGGGATAGGAACAATCTATATGATAGTTTAGATCTTTTCTGAGTCTCAAAGTGCTCTACTAATATTTAATTAGTTTATAGAGTGGATTAATTATACAAATCTGGGGTCACGGAAGTGCCCCCGCCAAGACGAGCCAAGCGGAGCGCAAGGGCACTACGTACCTTTTCTCAAAACGTTTCGTCGTTTTTTTGAACTCTCATAACTTTGGTTTGGATGACGCTAAATAGTTAACACTTTCAAGATATAATGACACCAGTACAACCATTAAACATACAAACTTTGAATATCGTAGCTATTATACTTTAGATTTTATTAATGTTTAAAATCCCCCAATTTCGTCACTGATTCACTCACTCACTCACTCACTGATTATAAAAATTCTTAAAGTACTTCCTGAAATCCTAGAACGCTGAAATTTGGTATCTAATATTACTACAAAGACAACAAAAAAATCATAAAACTTGGAACTTTCATCCCCCAACCCTTTAACTTAGGGGATGGACAAGAGCAAGACACATATTTTGATTATTATATAGTTAATAGTTTTAGTGTGTACAGTCAACAAAGGAGTTGACTGACCCCCCTCTGTATTTATGATTAAAGATTTCTAAATATTGCGTGAAGGGATTTACTTGAAATTTTATTTATCAATAGTATTCATAATGTACTATGCAATTACAAATTTTCAAGTAAATCCCTTCACGCAATGTTGAGAAATCTTTAATCATATAGACAGAGGGGGGTCAGTCAACTCCTTTGTTGACTGTACATACATAGATTTGTTTCTTATTTGAATAAACAGATAATACTTTTGATTATGGTGTAGAGTTTGTGAAGTTAGGCCTTGTAGAGGTAGGGCGTGTAGAGTTAGAAGCTTGTCTCTATATAAGATCTGATAACTTTTTGACAGTGCGAGTCATAAGTCTCGTCTTCCCAACATTTTACATGAAAATGTTTTTGGTGGGCCATTTATTACTGTATACTCTGACAAGAGAACGTGTTTGTGAAAACCTATTCTCTGAATAAAAGTTTTGAATTAATTATTTATAATTCTAGTTTTTAAATAACTATTATAATATACTATAAACGGTTATTTTATAATAATAAAAGTTAAATTTACCACAAAAGTTTCTAATATTATCATTTTTATCTTTTATCTTAAACTTTATTTTTATAAAAACGATGAGAAATTCTCGAATGGTCCCATTCCAATAGAGATGACCCAGCAGTTTCTGAATATTTCTGCACTACTTACCACAAATTTATCTTCATTCTGTGCTGATTTTGCAAGTTTTTAATAATATCCACCTCTTTTTATTATACACTAGCTTTTCCTCGCGGCTTCGCTCGCGTTAATTTTATGACAACGTTTTGCTCGTTTGACAACAAAACAACCCATAGCGCAACTTGTGGCGCCATCTGCTGGCCGATACAGAGCCCTCTATAGTAGAAAAAATATTTTCCCATTGGAACGACATACTTTCACGGGATAAAAAGTAGCCTATGTTGGGCTCTGTACCCCTAACAATATGTATGCAAATTTCCATAATGATCAGCTGCTTAGTCAAGCCGTGAAGGAATAACAAACAAACAAACTCACTTTCTCATTTATAATATTAGTAAGCAGTAAGGATTACATGATATATTATTTATTATTACACGATAACTATTATTTTCCAATATTTGTGTGCCTTATTTGGATTTATTTGAATCACCAATAGTGTAGTTACTTTTTATTAACCTTACATTCACGTGGCTCATTCAACTCAAAAATTTCTCACAAGCTTTTTTGTAGCCAGCTAAAAAGGTTACCCTTTGATGAATAACAAAATACAGTAGAGAATCTGGTGACATATCAGAGATCTTATCCGAGCTAAACCTTCGCACAATGGGCCATAATAATGGGTGCACAAAAAATGATTGGTATCAAAAAGCACCACTATAAGGGGACAAAAATATCCACAGAAACTACATAACGTACGCTGACATAAAGTTATAGATAAAACATGTTTGTGTGCGTGTTTATACCAAAAGGGTTTAGTCCTACGCATAGATCTTTGTAGACTGAATGGGACCAGTAAAAAACGGTCGCATAAAAACGTATTTATTTAAAATGTTTAATAACAGAGCGGCTCGTAAAACTAGCTCTATATTTCTTTACTTTTGTTTGTCAATCAGATCTTTAGACGTGATATCGTCCTCGCCTCTCGGGCACTCTCGTTAATGGGGTACCTATGACGCTGAACCCGCATTATGTGTACACGGATTTCTATACGCCTTTACCGGCGACCCTACGTGACAAAACTTTGTCCCTCCCTACATTCAAATTTCTGAAGGAGCAATTGAAATCGGAGATCGTAAAGAGAATTAGAGCGGGGCTTTCGAGCGGCCGTTTTGTTTCGTGTGCGTTCAAAGCAGGGCTTCTTTTGAATCTCGATCAACCATCGAACTGGAAGTGGGGGCAGCGTTTATTGGGATTCCATTTGGCCTACCAATCGGTCGGTGCGACATCGCGTAATCTAATAGCTTATTAATGAGGGGAAGCCATCAATCGTCCCCTATTTTTCTATCCTAGCCAACATAAAAATAATGGATTGATTCTCTCTCGTTGTTTATCGAGTGGTGACGTTGTATCGCCGTCTTGTTCCTGCGGATCGCGAAGTGGGAAGGTCGGTGGCGTTCGAAGGCCCCTCCCACTAAATTTATAATACAATAAATGAGTGAAGTCGAGAGGCCGCGGAACCGGCCGCGGAGATAACACGTAATGTGAGGTTATTGCGTGAAAACAAGCGGCAAAAAAACATACTTATAAGAGATATACGGGTTTGCGTAGCGGACCTTTATGATCCGGCGCTGGATAATATACGAGCAGGAGATTCCCGCTCCATGGATTATATTATGTGCAATAAAGAGGATAATTTAAAATTACGTTTGCTAGAATGTTGCTACATTAAGTATAATTGGTAAAAAGGCGGCTTTCGCGTTCACATTGCGATCTGCGGGGTGATACTACTGTGATATTTCTTACAAAACTTTTTGAATTACAACTCGAATAAATACGTGGATTTGTTTTATTGCTCGGCAAAATCGATGAGAGAAGTTTGTTAGATTAGATATCTTGTGAATAGAGATTGAAGCAAAGTTTAGCAACTATTGAATTTACTGCTAGCCAGGCTTCATTGCTTCGATGTTTCTTTGTTAAAAGTCACAGAGGTTACTTTGGAATAAATAGAATGCCAATAGGTATTAGATACGGTAGCGATGATCTTATATGCAGGAAATGACGTGGTCTTTGTATCGGAGACCGTGTAATGGTAAACCGATTTCATTTTGTTTCGAACGTAGAAAATCTTCAACTTAATTTACCATCACAAAGAAAAAGTATAAGACCACCCTTTTACAGAATCGTTGAGCACAAATCGATCATTAAAGTAATGCTACCATCATTACGATTCGATTAATGTTATTCGATACGATCGATTAAAACCTTAATACCGAGTTTTCTGTCTACATATATTTTTTTGTGTAGGTACGTAGTTATGTGTCGTTTAATGGTTAGCCTTGTAAATATTTAAAAAAAATCAAAATTCTAAACTTTTATTCAGAGAATAGGTTTTCACAAACACGTTCTCTTGTCAGAGTATACAGTTGTAATAAATTATAATTTGTTTATATTAATCTACTTAAACAAAAGCAAAATGACCACTGGTAAAATAAATGGAAAAAATTACAGAAAGTAATATCGATAATTATAATTTTATTTTAATACTCGACCAGGTATATGCAAAAATATGCAAATTATTTAAGACCGATCATGTATACATTTTATTGCAGCTGATTTTACATCGTTTTTGTTAATGATGTATGTAATAAGAGTAGCTGCTATTTGGAAATGTCATACACTGTCTACCGTTTCAAAAGATTACCGATTCCGAGTCATGTGGTCTAAACTATTATAAAGTTATAATGATGTTTGGATTCCCTCAAAAGGTTATACAAAAGAGGTAACGAATAGTCAGTTAGGAGATCGACTCATACAAAGGTCGGTTTCAAATTAGTGCCACTTTATGGCAGTTTAATGTTGATCAGACACGTTTAAGGGATCACTACTTAATGCGGTAACATTAAAATAACCTCGTAGAATCTAAAACAGTTTTTAAAACTCACAAAATACAGCTGTATCATTTGACACCTGAGTTACTTAATAAGGAGGTGTGCTTATTAAGTGCTTATCTCGAAATCAAAATTCGTGGAGCGACTAACAAATTTACCAGCGATGACTCGGCGATTACATTCAAAGAAATCCCTCTAACGAAATCCGACGTGGAAAATACAACTATATTTTACCCTACTTTGCTTCTCTACATGTGTCCAATACGCGTAATGGACTTGTCATGTTATGGTAATGAGTACAATGAGATATAGTCGTATATCATTTTATTATGTACCATATCTAAGAAAATACCACCTAGAATGTCAAAATTCCGGTGAGTTCTTATCGGATTTATATGATTAATGCATTGTATTTTTTTTAGTTGATGTATTCCTAGATATTGAGCACAGATTACAATGACATTAAGGTTCTGTTTACATATAGAAACGCCGTTGATAACCAGTAAAATTGGCAAGGTAAAAATTTTTGGGAAGTTACTAATTTTGAACCCAAATCAAAAAAGGCAAATCTAGATTTTTGTTAGCTGACACGTCTTTTGAAATACAATTTCTTATGAGAATGCGAGTGTTCTTACGTACGACGACAAGCGACGTTATACCTACATGTATATTAAATTCATAAACACAAAAAGTTTGACGTTTGAAGACGAGTTTGAAGACCCAAGGATCCATCATTTAGTAGCTAATTTGGATATCTACTATGCTCTCGCATTTTTCATATATCGAACAGCAACGAGAGTCGGAGAGAATATCGTCACTGGTAGTGATGTGGACGAGACTTAACAATAACAAATAAACAAGTGAGCATATGGTGATGTATGTGTATTGTGCTTTATCAGGACAAGGAATGAAATATCACAGAAAAACAATAGAATATCGTTCAATATAAAACAGTTTGGGTTAGAGTTTTATCGTGTTAATGACTCGAAATTTTTCGTTTTATCTGATAGGGTATGGTAATAAATAGGTCAGTTGTTTATATCGAAACGTAAATTATGCGTCAAACATGTCGTTATAGGCGCAATGAACTGTCGTTATATGATAAACAATGTTCCTTTTTATAAAATAAATTTTAATGAGTTTTCATAATCTTAGTTATAATCTAATAAGGCTGTATGTCCTGCGTTTTACACTCAAAACTCATCAGGATCTTATTTAATAAAGCGACAACTAGTATTGTAGTCAGTTTCGATAAATAATTCTAATAACTATGTAGAAACATAGGTACATGAAATGTGTGAAGTTAGAAGACAAAGAATTAGTGAAGGCAAAATTAGGATGAAGAACGGAAGAACCCGTCCATAAGGTACAATTACGTGACCGACCGCATGCCGCATACTGCAGCTGCAGACTGCAAGCGACTTGTATCCATGTAACCTATGAAAGTGATTCCAAGCGCGGTGACAACGCGGTCGGCAGCACTTTCAAAGAGATACATAGAAACTAGTAGTGACGCTTGCAGTCTGCAGCTGCAGTCTGCGGCATGCGGTCTGTGTTGGAATTGGACCTTAACTCTCGTTTACGATCAACTTCGCGTGAGTGAAAAGCTTGCATATCGCTGATTCAAATCGTATTTTTTTGTTAAGTGTTCAATATAAATTCTCGTTTGATTTTACAAAAATACCCATTATTTTCGATCGAACAACTATGTAATCTTTAATCCCAAAAAGCGTTGGTACAGACAGCTTGACACGCAAACGTATCGGGAAACTTTGTTATTTCAAATAAAACTTCGCTGTCTACTGAAGCTCGCTTCTACGTGACATGTATTGACATTATCAGACATATGAGATTTTGCTACCATTCGTTGTGTAAACATGTCGAAGTCATTTTAAACTTTAATGTGTGTTACACAAAATTCATATTCAATTAACATGGACTAGTAAACACATACAGGAGAACATTTTAATTGATTGCCCACCTATACAGCCTTACATATTATTAACTAAAGTAGAGCCAATTTTATAGATCACATTTGATCATGTCAGTCTTAGCTTTACAGCATCAATGTCAACTTTTTTTAAATTAATACAGTAATAATTATTTATTAATATTGTAAAAAGTTAACTTATTTATTTATTAAGCTATTGCATAGCTTTTATTGCTTTTATTGCTGGCTTTGAGCGCGGCGACCGAATCAAGAAATTCCGTAACGAAAATAAAACCTAACACCCCCCACTCTGCGCGGCGTTGAAAGCCGTGCATCGTCTAACGTCGTTTTAGTTCGGCAGACTTCGGCACAGTGTTTGTGTGCGTGCGACTAGACGTATGCGTGTAGACTAGCTGCTAACTGCTCATAACTGATTCTATCTTCTTTTTCTGACAGCGTGCTTTTTGGCCACGTCCACGAGTGAGTTCGAGTCCGCGACTATGCAATAGCTTTACCGCGACGCGGCAGTGCCCGAATGCCACACGTTTATTTTTTATTACCTACTAATTTGGCAATTCTAACTTTGAAAAATATAATATTTTTTGTGCCCGCCGTTGAAAAATTGCGTTGATGAATTTTGATGAAGTGTCAAAATAATGTGATCTATTAATTTGGTCCTACTTTAATGAGTAAAGTTTGTTTTAGAGCTTATTACTTTTTGTATTGGATTTCTTCTTCTTTCTATCCTTATTACTACACCCTACGTTGGGGTTGGTACAGCATGTGATTTTCTTTCAAAACACTTCGTGAATGAAACACAAATTTTCGCGTCGTAGAGTCAAGTAGTCGACAAAGAAAGCGAAAGGTCGACACGTCTCCTCGACTCCTGTAGTATGCGATACTCGTACGTCTACCAACTCTTTCACACATGTCATTCTTAACATACCCAATTTATACTTGAAAATTCCATAATAAAACATGCGTCACTTTTGTTCAAAGGCAATTGAAAAATGATAATAGTTAATTTAAATTAGTCAAAATACAAATTTTAATAATTGTATATCTAAAACATTTTAACTAACTAAGTAGATTATGGTAATGATGAATGAATGAGGAAGTACTTCCATGAGTGACAGTACAAGCTCAGTCATGTTATAACCACGAATCCTATTAACATTCTCCACGAGAGACCATTTGTCACCATTGAAAGAACTCATAAATGAATAACAGAAATAAAGAAAATGCATTCAACATGTAACTCCAAATGCAAATAGTTCCAAAGCATAAATCGTCACATTTCCATAAAGTGAACGCTCCAAAAATATTCTGTATTATATTTTGAAATATATGAACGCACCAAATTTAGGGTTCTCTATTAAAAAAGTAAACAGTTGTTGTCAACTCATTTAGATCTAATAAGTTAGAGACAGAAAACAGTTTACCCAACTTAAACGTAACGTGGTTGTGGACGCTACAACAAGTAATTTCTAGGCACTATTTTTAGCAATACTGCTGTTAGCCAAAATTATTGACATATTTCAGGAGTAATTTTATAGTAAGACATTATTGGGATAAAACATCTCATCTCATTACTATAATTATCTTCCTCTGTCGCCAGGGTTTACATTAGTTTACACAAATTGACAATAAGTAATAAAGCTTATTTACGTCACCAGAGTCAACGCACCGTAGAAATTAATTAGAATGAAATAAATTATTGTACAGTCAAGAGCACGTCGAGCTTTACACTTGCAGTACAATTTTGGCTCTTATTACATTGAACTTAAGAATGGTAAGTCCGATATGTAAAGGTCGACCTGCTCTTGACCGTACCTCCAGTGCAGTGACAAAAAATAGTTGCCTATTTATTAATTCAGATTTTATTTATTTATGTGTTAATATTTATTCTGAATATCCTGAGGCATTTTTGTTTTATTATTAAACATTATTTAACTTTAAATATTGACAGTTAATGAAAAAAATAGAACATTAATAATTTCTTTGTAAATAGTGTGAATAAAAATTTGGTTGTTTGATTTGTTCCAACAGTAGCCTAAAACAATAACTTCGTTGCAAAATTTTCATAACATCAAGTTGTGTACGGAACCTTTGCCTAAGAACACAATATCCTCTGCCATGTTTGAATATAGAATGGAGCTCGAACAAACACAAAGAGGGTAGTACCTGTCTCAATGTCTACTAAGTGCCTACGCGCTATGACAAATATGTTCCCATTGTTGAATTGCTAAGGAAATACGAAAGACAAAAGAGATTCGGCATATATAAGAAGCCACTTTAGGTCTATAACGGGTTATGGTTAAGGCATATTTTATATTCTTTTGTATTAAATTCGTACGAGCTTCGTAAAACACGCCTACAAACTACATATATAAAGTTTTCAAATCGTTCTCGTTAAAAAAATATACACCGTTGCACAGTTTACCAATTAATCATAGCGTAACTGAATTGTTTGTTTCAAGATACTTTTCATCTTCATCTTAATTTGGGATTAAATTTTAAGAAACTAAAACTGTAATTACTAACTAACGGATTTGTTTGAGTATTTAATATAGAATTTATAGTACCTTTTCTCAGGATAAAAGGAAACTATGTATGTACTGGGGTAACTGTAACAATGATAACATATTTGAGTCGTTGAATGTGATGGCGTTTCATATAATTTATGAAATCTCTTATCTGCAAACTTGCGTGTTGAAAGTGTATGGAAAACAAAACAAATAATTCAAAAATAAGAAACATTCAACAAATCATGTCTTGCAAATTTTTCTGATTGTTATACAATTTGGAACATTCGCAATTTTGATTGAAATGAACTTGTTTTAGTATTCAAATTATTTTTTCTTTCTTTTTTGTTTTGGAAGCATTGTTCAGCGAAAATGTTAGTTTGTATTGAACAAGTCATGTTCAATTGAATTATTTCAATAAAACGAACGAACGAAATGCATTGCTCTGATACTCTGTGAGAGGTTAGTACTTCCTATACTATCCCATTTCATAAATGCTCTACGATTCTAAAATTAATGTTAAAAAAGCCAGAAACAAGATTTATATCAGATACGTACGAGTCAGGTATGTACGTATATCTGGATCTTATAAGTGGCTGAGAGAGAAAATATATGGTACGGAATAGACAATTGACGAGGGTAGATTCGACATAAAGAAACTTTGATGTATGCCATTCGAGTACGAGAAAATTCGCGACTCGTGATCAGAATTCAGCTTAGTTTGATATGTGACAGATATCAAGGAATTTATTTTGAGAAACTTAGTTCGACGTTGTAGTGGATCGTGGAAGTCAGGTTGAATGGGATATTTTCTCCATAAATAATATTTGACGTACCGTATAAGCTTGGAATTTAGGTCGAGAGAATTAGGTATAATATTTTCGGAATTTCCTTTCGTCTGACGACTGTATAGCCATCGCTTATTTCCTTATACTATTTACTAGGAAAAAATATAGAGCGACAATCAATACACGAGAAACCTTGAAATGCTATAGATACTAAACTCCGAGAAACATCCTGTTCAAATAAAAATACAACATGTATTGTGTACTAACGGAAATAAATAATTCCACTTTAAAAAAAAATGTCATACAGCAGACAAACAAGCAAGCACCTGATGGAAAGCGGTCACCGCCGCCTATGAACATCAGTAACACCAGGGGCACTACCAATGCGTTGTCCACCAAGGGGGTTGAATGAAAGGAAGGAGGAAGGGAAGGGAAAGAAGACGGGGGAAAGAGGGGATAGGGAAGGAGTTGGGCTTCCGGATCTCTCACTCACCGAACGAAACGCATTGCTGCTTCACGTCGATATTCTGTGAGAGGGTGGTACTTCCCCGGTCGAGCAAGCCCATTTCATAATAATTGCTCTACCACTCCAAAATAGGAATTAGTAATGTAGTAAATAATAGTGTTTGTTACCTAACAAGATTGAGTGCATTTACTTTAAAAATAAAGTATATTTTTTTCTTATATTGCTATTTTAATAATTTTACTTTATATCAAACTAAATATTCTCGTCTAAGAAATATTTACATAAAAGGCGTAGGTACCTGATATAAAGTACCTATTTTATAATTAAAATGTTAACTACTTAGCTGACAAGTTAATAAATAAACTGAGATTTTTAATAAACAGCAACATAATTTCAATTTAGTATAGATAGAAATCTGTCGCGGATTTCCGCTAGATTAACATTGATAAATCAGATAATATTAAAGTACACGTCACTCATTAATAAATCGTTTCCAACTACTAAGTTGTTTTTTTGTAAATTTTGAAGACCAACGGGTCTTTTGTCGTATTAAAAACAGTTTCAGTCTCGCTCAATTAAAATTTTGCACGTTTGAGATCGAAAATTTTATTTTGTCAATTTTCGTTAGAGAATAGATACGCAGATTTTCACGATTTCTACATCTGGAATTTCAAACAAGTATTTTTTTTTTGTAGCATACTAATTGATATTATTAAATACGCTAATATAATTACAATCTAGCCTAAATACAGACTAATAAGTAATTTTACGTTGACCTAGTTTTATAAAGTCGTAATATAAGAATGTGTCCATCGGCACTTTTCTTACTGTCTCTATTAAGGGGAAGTCACTTTGTTCATGTGTCTTTGTTTATCAAACAAGTAATGAAATTAAATGTAAATGAACGTTTAAAAAAGAAAAAAAAACTTAATACTTTATTCTGTAGTAGACCCTCGCGGGCACATACGTTACTTACAATGAATCTAGCTACTCTATAAACTACCACCATTTCGGAAATAAAGCAAAATAACCAATGGCGAAAGAAACCCAGTTACGGCCTTTTTTGTCATTCCATTATATTTTAAAACATGAATATCGAACATTTTACATAAGTGAAAGGCTCTGTCTGAGTTGGCGTCTATTTGATCACATTTATAGTTTTAATTTAAAAACAAGTCATGTATTTAAATAAAACTATAGAAAGAATGGCTTACAAACTGGACATTTTTCAATTATTCTGTATTAATAAAATTTATAATATTCATAAAAATAATCCGTTTTATGCCCTAGTTAAAATATGACTAAGATGACAGAACCTTTTTTATCATCTAACGTCTTCCTCAATACGACTATATCGCCGACAATTTTGTTCGTTCGGATACCCATAAGCTCACTCATTCATACGCCGCTCGTATCACAAGATAAATTGTCCCTGCACACAAATAAACGCGGCGGAGAAAGAAAAAAGTCCGGATACGTTCGAGCATCTATACAACTTCTGAGAGTAATTTATTATTACTGAGTGTCATTGTATTAAGTTTAGCCTTGTAGACTTTGTGTGACATGTAGGCTGTATAACAAAACAGTTTGATTTTTGGAAGCTTTAAGTTATGCTATGTGCTATTATAGTTGAATAAAATAAATATATAGGGACAATTTATACAGATTGAGCTAGCCCCAAAGTAAGTTCGAAACTTGTGTTATGGGATACTAACTCAACGATATTATATTTTATAACAAATACATACATAGATAAACATTCAAGACCCGAGGCCAATCAGAAAAAGATCGGTTTTCATCATGACCCGACCGGGGATCGAACCCGGGCCCTCCTGGGCAGCGGTCTGGCGTGGTAACCATTACGCCACGGAGGTCGTGAAGTATCTTTAAAGTGCACTATTTCTAGTCCATGTGTATAATAATTCTACACAAGTTACCATTCCTTTGGAAGCGTAATAAAATTTTCCACTGGTTAAAGAAATGGCAAAAGAAAACAGACCTTTTTTGTCAATATGTTTAGTCGTAATTCTAATATGTATGACATGTTTATGATATTGTTTTTTTTATAGAAAAGGCTGGCTAACGTGCATACGGGTCACTTGGTGGTAAGTGATCACCGCCCACAGACACACGAGTAGACCAGTCCATGAATTATTATATCGCCTTCATATGCAGAGATCTCTGGAAGATAGTCTTTTGTCACAAGGTACGTCAAATCTAAGCTGGCGTATAATATGAATTAATAACAAAGGATCATTATGGTCCGTTTATTTGTCGCCACGAATACCTTCGATTTTCATTGTGATGTCGACCATTGTGGTGCCGGAACAAATTTTGGTTGTATCGCGTGCGCAAGATCATGCTTGTTATTTTGATGACAAAGAATAAAAATTCAGAGGGAACGTTTCGTTAAAAAAAAACATCTCTGTTGCATAACAGCCAATTGTTTCGTTGTGATGGAAAAGTATTGAAATTGTGGCATCTACTTATACTAGTACTTTTTACTACCAGTCGGTTTTAGTGCAAAAAATTTGAGAAATAAAATGGATATACATTTTTATAATTATATTTCTGTGTATGAATAATGAAGTTATATTTATGTATCCCTAACGAACGCTCACGCTTTTACCCACAAAATCCGATGTTCGTGACATTTTAGGAAAAAATTACATGTTAATATTTCATGAAAGATCTTAATGACACAAAGTATTGTAACAATTCATATTATTATTCTGTAAATAGATAGACGGATAACGACGTTATTTTGTACATGTTCAGTTAAATAATTTAGAAAATAAATGATCGAGTTTATTATTATGGAAGTTATTCGTAATTGAGCTGACCCAAATCAAATACCTCCTAAATTGAGTAAGTACATCAAAATCATCAAAATAAAATAAGTACATTCACGAAATTGTGGATGACACCGTATCTGTTTATATACCACATCTATGGTAAAAATCTAGTGACTTGCCTCGTAAACATGAAAGGGTCGCCGCACAGTGTCCGAGGCTCCGAGCCGACCCAGTGATTTAAAGGTTATCGAACCAACGCGTTGTTTTGGACGGGATCATATCTTGTGGGATTGTATAATTTGTTTGATATGAAACTGCTCTATTTGTAAAACACATGTGAGTTTCACGATGTCGATACTTTTTGTTTTTTTAATGAGTTGACTTTTGTTTTTGCAATTTTGACGTTATTTTTATAACGGTCTGTATTTCTATAGGGACGTTTTTCCACTACTCCGGCTTCCGATTTTTATCGGTCCGGTAATTGCCGGTCCGATGTAGAAATTCATACTTTAGTATACGCGCTTCTCCACTACTCCGGCATCCGAATTTATGTCTAAAGTATGAATTTCTAAATCGGACCGGCAATTACCGGACCGATAAAAATCGGATGCCGGAGTAGTGGAAAAACGCCCTTAAGCCCAATTTGAAACAAAGGTCACAGCGAGTTGCGCGTTGACGGCTACATGGTTAAAAACCAACTAAAAACTTTAGTACCTATGCAAGACGATGCGTCAAACGCATGCCCTGCTACCAAGCGAGTTTGGTATGAATCCTCTTGTCTACAATGTTTTAAGCCTCGTTTCCAAACGTATATATATTTTAAACCGTGTTGCGCAGGCTTTACACAGCACAAAAGCAAAAGATAAGAACAAATTTAAAAAAATATATCAAAAGGTAAAAAAGGTGTTAGAATAATCAAAAAGGTTTTCACATCGGGGATAAGTGCGTTTGAATTAAAACAATAATCTCTACATAGTATAAAATGAAGTCGATTCCTGGTCTGTGCCATGTCTGTCCCTACGTATACTTATCTTTAAAACTACGTAACCGATTTTGATGCAGTTTTTAATAAGATATAGAGTGATTCAAGAGGAAGGTTTTTAAGTATAATACATTCCAAAATTCATACGGGAAAGCGAGATACACGCTAACAAAGTTGCGCGGGTTTCACTTGTTTATGATAAAACATAAATAACATTTAAAAATATAATTTGGGTTATGAAGTCAATTTTCCTTTGTCAATCTGCCTTTATGTTTTTCTATTCACATAAACAATTTCCAATATATACGAGTTACCAGCTCAATTTATTGTGGGAGTTATCTAAAAGTTAAAATATCTACCACCAGTTATTTAAATAAATGTCTCTAAATAGTTATAAAAATGATAATAAGACTACTAGCCATCAGAATGTCATTCAATATCTATTTAGTTACACACAGTCTCGAACGAAAACATAATTTTATATGGAATATTATAATATATAATTAGAAAACGATATATAATGATAGCGACGACAGTTTGACTTCGAATGGTAGAAAATTATAGTTTGGAGAATATGATAGCACTACTATATTATGCTGTAAAATGATAGTATAATTAAGTATCAACAATGGCCATTAAGGAATCGATCGAATATTAATCTACAAGTGTAATAGATATTCTAATCGGATCGGTTAGAACCTGTATATAAATTATTGTAACTTTTACGTATAGAAGACTGTTGCAGACTACGCTTTTCGGCTACAACCTCAGGTAAAGACATTATTGTAGTAACTCCCACGGGACGTCACTGACATTCACTGCAGCTTATTGTCATTGTTGTTAGTCCTGTCTTTACAGGAGACTTTTTAAACAGGTCCCGCACTATGCGATTCCCTGAATCTCAACGTTGAGGAATGAACTCTCTGTAGAAATTTTGCCTGGTGTCTACAACATGGAATTATTCAAATAGGATGTGAAGGGGTTATCATAGGGTCGACATCAGTAATGCTCCAAGTTAACGTTCTTAGGCCTGCCTACCATCAGTCAGCGAAAGGCTTGTTTACCACCTTATTGGTATTAAAACAGCAGTGAAATTAGTGGTTGACTTGTTTCAAATGCGCTTGATATATCAAAATTTTTTTCTATCGATCGGCAAAAATGAGAAATAAGGTCAAGGTAAGCTATGAATTCTATTTTCGATCGCAAAATATTTGCTGCAATTTAATGTTACGATACATGAAAATATCTTTTAGTAAATTGGCATTCCCATTTTATCTTATACTTTGGTACGTGACGAGGCGGGTCCGGGGCCTATATTTGGAAAGCACCGCGGTTATTTCGACCGCCGCAGGTGAATTCGTGATACACCAACTTATGTAATAGCAGGATAGTGCAAAAGCTTGTAAAAAGTTATGTGATATCTAATAGGAACATTTTTAAAGAGGGAGACAGAATAGTATACCTATTGTTTTAGTTTTATAAATTTATATATATATGTATATATATATGAGTATATATGTAATATTGTACTTATACATACTTATTATGTATTATATAAATACCTTATGTATAGATTATTTATTTATATATAGATATGTATATTCATATGACCTGTTGTTTACTGTGTTTTGCTAGCCCTGCCCACTCCATTACAGAATTTCGTTACCCTAAGGTTGCCTTGAAAAGATTGCTTTGAGAAATAAGGCCGCCTTGTTGCATATACACTTGTTTTGTTTGTTACTTTTACTGTTTACTGTATCACTGTGTGTTTTGCAAATAAAGCTTATTCTATCTATCTATCTATTTTATAGTAAAACGAAATTGCTATTGCAATTACTCACGGGAAGACTGGTAAGTTCTTTGTGATCTTGTCATATTATCTAAGTCCTCGATATTTGGAATATTCAATACTAAAATACCAAATTTTTCAATTCAAACTTAATAGTTGGTATAAAAAAATACATTAGCGCATTCAAGCAGACAAACAAATTCTTCGGCCTCATAATCATATCTGGATGATAGTACGTATCTATAATATTTACAACTATACGTTTCATTTTTTAATGTATTTTGTTTTATTTCCAAACATGCAAAATAAATATTAGAATCATCAAAAATGTAGCAGACGTAATACATATAACCATATAACAATATTTGTTGTTTTATCACTGTAAGTATATTTTGATACTACAAAGTAGGTATAACAATATATTATTTAATAGTTTGGTTATTCAAGTTTTTATCTTAAACGCGTATAGTTTCGGACACGATGCATTTTTGGATTTCGTAATAGCGACGATAGAAGACGTAGATAACACGATCTCTACCATAAATAGAATAAAATAAGAAAATTAGGGGTTATTACCATTGTTTGTGACACGCGAAGAGACGATGCCCAGACCGTGACAGTGGTTTTACTTTCATTTAATTTATGTTTCTAATAGCAGAAGTATTATCCCGTTATTTTGCATAATATATTGACGACCTCTGTGGCGTTATGTACCAGACTGCCCAGGAGGTCCCGGGTTCGAATCCCGGTCGGGTCATGATGAAAAACGAACTTTTTCTCATTGGCATCGGGTCTTGGATGTTTATCTATAATATGTATTTGTTATGTTTTTTTTAATACCACAAAGTTGGCAAACAAGCATACGGCCCGCCTGATGGTAAGCATCACCGTAGCCTATAGACGCTTGCAATACCGGGGTGTCACTCACGCGTTGCCAACCCTCCCAACCCCCTCAAGTGGAGCTCAGGAGACCTTACTCACCGTAGGAACACAACATGGCCGAGACCAATGCTATTTGGCTACGATCTTCTCTGGTGGTGGGTAAATATAGTATCGTTGAGTTAGTATCCCATTACACATGTTTCGAACTTCCTTTGAGGCTAACTCAATCTATGTGATTTGTCCCTATATTTATTTATTTTATTTATTTATAATAACATATATTTATGCATATAAAATTAGTAATACAAAACATTTACTATAACCGGAAAGTTCTGAAGTATTTAAGACCAAAACAACCGTGATACAAATCTAGGACTAATTTAAAATGCTATTTTATACAAATGGCTACCGTATAACAAAAAAATACCTATAATTAATCTAACGTTTCTACAACATTATTGACCAGAAGTCTTGTCCGACAACCAATCAAAGCGACAGACGAATTTACGAACGAATTCCTAAGAACTAACTAACAAGATTTAATTAAAAATATATCGTTTGTACCCGACTTTAAGCATCGTAAATTTATGATGCCGCTAAAACAGAGTCGGTAATAATTTAACTCATTTCTAATAAGAAAATTATGTAAAACCGTCCGTTTATAATTAATAATTCAGGTTGAAACGACATTGGTATATTGAAACCAGTAACAGCGTATTTTTTATATATTTTTTGGATTAGGTTGTTAGCGAACCTAATTTTGAATAATATTAGCTAGCTTTATTATATGTACTAGCTGATTCCCGCGGTTTCACTCGCGAAATACCTTTGTTCCCATTCATATACTGATATCCGGAATTGACCGATCCTAATTATCCAGTATATATAATCCAGGAGAGTGTTAATAACGATAAGTTATTCCAGATTACAAATCAAACAAACCTTTAAAGTTGTTTTTACGTGTAAGAAAAGAGTACATTAGGTACTCTTAAAACATGTTAATATACAAACATTAATGGGATTAAATATATAATACAAGCTGTTAATTAAGGGAAAATTTCAATAATTTTTCCCAAGTTAATCTCTTTATTGGAGGAGCCCGATGCGTTGGACCGATCTGATCCGCACCACACTCGACACTGACATTGCTAAAGCGGTACACGCGGCAGAAGATAGGAAGAGATGGCGGAACATCGTGCGTGACAAGCTGATGCCTTGATTGGTCACGACCCCCAGCATTGGGGAATCGACGCAAGAAGAGAATCTCTTTATGCCGTAGGAAAAAAGTAGCCTATGTCACTCTCCTCTCCAGACATTAAACTGTCCCCAATAAAAAAAAACATATCAATCCGTTCATTACTTTCGACGTGAAGGGAGGACAAACAAATAAACAAACACACTTTCACATTTATAATATTAGTATGCTTGGCAATTTTTGAGTAAGTTTCTTGTTTATATTTGATTATATTTTTACTGTGTATATCGGAAGGATTATGTTTGTTTGTTTCTGATATCATCATCTGATATGATATCATCCCAGAATGTTTTAATTTGTCTGGCTAGCTGTACATTACAATAAATTCCTCAATACTTAATATTCAATAAAATGTAGCTTAATTTCAAGTCTATAAATCTAGCCACTCGTTTAACAATTTCGTAGCGACGCTACCGTAGACATTTTTATAGTTTTATTAATTAAGTTACAATAAAATTATAAAAGAAATAAAAGCTTTTCAACGAGAATTTATTATTTAATAGAAAATACTACTTTTTTGTTTGTTTGTAAACGACGAGCCAATAAAAAATGTAGGGTTTCCGATTTCAAATATTTTTTATGCTAATTGTAAAAAAATTTACACTGATATAAATACTACGTGAAAACTATAATTTTAAAGCTATTATACGTTTTTACGTGTTTTATCCTACTTCCTACTAATAATAAAAAGGCGAAAGTTATGGACCACCGTGCAAAACGAAAATTGCCACGTTAAATGTAAATAATTCCCAAACGGATCATTGTATCGGAAAATGATCTTCCCACACCCTCAATGTTTAACTAACTAAGAGACCTATCTAACGATAACCAACTACAGGTGGTCGGCGCGAAAAAAAAAGTCATTTTAATTTTACATGTAGGGGAAGTACCCAAAAAAAATATTTTTCTAAATTTTGTTTCAGCACTTTGTTAGCATTGTTAATATATAAAGCGTCTAGCTAGGCGCTAGACCGCGGACAGACAGACGGACATGGCGAAACTATAAGAGTTCCTTGTAGTTTACTACGGAACCCTAATAACATCAAAGTAAGATTATGCATTTTAAATTTTATTTACTCAAACGTGGAATAAAACAATTAATATAAATTTCGAATATACCATTATTAAATTAAGTTCATGATAGCTTAGCGGGCGGTTACCTTACGTAAAAAGTAAAAGAAATAAACATATCAGAATTATAATTACTCGACTTTAATTCAAGTACAGTAATTATTATATTTTATATTCTCACCGTGCCGCCGCCATTTTGTTTGGGCAACCGTTATGCGCACGCGCATTTTGTTTGCGCCCAGGTGTGTGGCGCTGACAAAACAATCGACTCTCGACTTCAAACGAGGCGGAGGGTCCATTCATAAAGAATTTATAAAATTCAAGGAAAAATAAAAGTGAGAACGAACAAAAAAATAAAAAAATGTAGGCGTAGTTTCGATGTCAGGATAATATTTCATAACTACTTAGGGAAGCGAAAAATGGGTGTATCATATATAATTTTTAATTGATTGTGTTCTCAGACTTTCTTGGCGAAATACTTTTTTTGTTAAAACACGTTTATTATTTCACTAGCTTCCTTTAGCCAGCTAAACGACGGTAGAGATCGTTCCTCTTTGTATATGTACTTTTACAAATGTAAATTTTTTAAATATTAATCTTAAACTTAATAATATTCGTTATCCACAAAACGGTCTTAATTGTTTTGTACAAATAATTTTAAGTTACTCTACGTGTGTTAAAAAACAATTGAAATACATTGATAGACACGTAAGCCCTTTTTTAATTTCCGCATTTGTGCTACGTACGATTAAAAATGCGTGTGAAAAATTCCAGTGCATTCAATACACAGACAAAGAATGTTAAAAATGAAAGCTTTATAGCGATTGTTTTAAAATTCACGCAAAGCTTTTATATGTTGTATTTTTCATTGCATTTCATTGATACGAGAAATTCCGACGTCAGAAAAACGCACACCTATCATAATACATTATGCCACTGGATACTTTTAACATTGTGTTATGTTTTCGTAAGCCTCAAGTACTGCCTTCAATACCCCTGGGATCGAAGCGTCTTCACGCTTCTGCACACTTCAATGCAAATAATTAGATATTTCTACAATTTGCCAAAGATATCCATTGTATTCTTTGTGCTGTAAGTGGATTTGATGTACAAAGGGTCTGCCGCATGACATTGCTACCTTCGAAACGTGTGTGTATAATGTTATTATCCGAAGCCGCATCTGTCACAAAGGCCGTTGCGTCTCTAATTTTACAGTTTAATCAGCGTTAAATGCTCACAAAGTTACCGCATTTCTAAGCAAAAAACCCTGACAGACCCCAAGAATTTGAGTTCATAAATCATGGATGTCAATAATAACAATCATACAGAATATACTATGGAAAGTCATCAAAAAAGAACTCGTGAGTTTGATTCGAGATCCTAAAACAGTAGAGGAATCAATGTGATTTTTTTACTGTTCACTGAATTGTCCGATTTTATTTGTTTAGCTCTAGGGGTAACGAAATCGGTTCAGATTATAATAAAACTTAGGTTGAGTGAAATGTATTTTTATTGTTTTTTTGATATTGCAGTAGATATAATAATTTGTAAAAATTCTTTAGGAAAATCGTTTTGTTGGGGGCGTTTCACTAAATCAATTTAACATGGAGCTATTTGAAATAATTTCAAAGTAACATTTCGAATAAATTTAACGCACGTATTAAAATTAAAGCTCTTTAATGAAGGTACTCAAAAGGTTTACGTTTAATAATATAATTAGAGCATACTTAACAGTTATTTTAGGTAGTACAATAAATCAGAAGTTACAATAAATTGAATGTTTATGATAAAATTATTTAAACTTCAAAGAGAATGCTCCTCATGTTAATAATACTAGACAGCAAGACAGAATTCATTCAACACAAAGAGATATGTCATCTATTATGTCGCATCGTTGTCTGACCACTTAGCGGAGAGGAAATAATTTATTCAAATAGTAGCTCCATCTTAGAACCACTTAGAAAATGATACCTTGATATAAAGATAGAGTGGAATTATATCATATTTTTATTTATAATTCAGATGGTCTGTATTTTAACGATTATAAGACGACACTTTACTTGTATCTGGCCACGCTAATTATAAGTTCACTTGTTAACTAACCTGTGTTTTATGAACCAAAATTAAAATGAATATGATTATCATAAACCTCAAATAGTCGGTAAAAAATAGTTTAAATAATTTAAAGTAACAATATAAAAAATTTGGATAGTATTGTATCGAAAAATGGCTATAAAATATACTCAATCAAAGTATAAGTAATAAACGATACCTATTTATTTTAGGTTAGCGTTTCTTAGTTGATATTAATATGTTATTAGTAACAAATTAGTATGAAGAATCAATTAACGGTGTTGTGTGTGGTAGCCAAAATTAATTAGCTGACTTCCCTGGTTAACAAAAACAGCAGATGTGGGATCGGGTTGGTGTACAAGCTGCATTATTAGTTCGGTAGCGTTTTTTTTTCTGCCAGTACTAAAACACCATCTGTGTTCGGTTGTGCTCAGCATAAAGTTTGATACATACAATCATATTTTTTGAGCAACACGATTCATTAAAACATTAATGTTATGTTACATAAAAAATACCAATTTAAATCGTTTACTTAACTCTAAGAAACTGATAAAGATTCTAATATGAAGCGATTATAGTCAGACGTCTAAATCAGAAAGAAAAAAATCATGATGTTTATGTACATTTTAAAATTTGGGTAGTCAGACTACCCTGATCTCTTAATCATCTTATCAAAAGCAAAAGCTTTCAACTAAAACCTAACTTAACTGCCTACGGCTGCCTCGACCCTGTGCAATCTGGTCGAAACGTCAGGCAATAAATAAGGCATGCAATTAACTATGCATGATTCGTTTTTGATTCCCGTTAAATAATAAATTACTCCTTTCTAGTGTGAATTAAAATTTTGATACAAACAAATTTCATTCTTTTATGAGCACATCCTTTTAGAAAATGCATGCGTGATGTATTCATAATTATCAAAACAAAGGCGACTATTATTATTAGTAACTGTTATTTTGAACACCAAGTTTGACAGGCAAACAAAATTTAGGACACAGACTGTTCAAATTGTGAAACTGCAGCACAATAGCAGTCAGCTAAACTAGTGCGCCGTGTGTGCTATATCCGAGTTTAACTTAATTATAACACTTGTCTATAGAGACTGAGCGTGATTGTACAACTGTACGGTACGAGAAAGATTTATTGCGATCTTGCCGAGTCGGTTAGTAAGTGTTGCTTGACTTTTTGTTTCATTCCCTCCACGCTTAATCACTGGATGATCTCGGGCTAATGTGTTTTCGGTATCGGCTGCAGAATGTGTAATAATTACACCGGCTTCTTTTGTTGCAGTACGATTTAATGCTGGCTATTCGTTTTCTCTTTGTATTTATTCTTTTAAAGAAAGCTTAGCTGCGGCTAACAAAACTATTTTGCCTTTTTATTTTTGTACCAGGTATTTCTTGTGCTGATTCGATCGGATTGGATGAAAATAATTGCATTAAAATCAGACACATAAGAGTTTTGAAATTAAAAAGTGTTATTTCACTTCTCACAATATAATTTATATGAATTTGTTACACGGTTAACATAAATCTATTAGATTATCTGAATGTTAATAATTAAACGTCGGTAGAACAGGTTTCTAAACACATATTTATCATGGAAAATATAACAAGGCGCTCCAAATTTTTATTTGGATCCCGACTTGTATTTAACTCGATGCCATAAATTTGTTTTAATTGATTACTGTTAATTCACAATGAAGCAGACCGCCTTCTATCTTTAATTACGTTTATGGTGATTACAGTCCATTTTAAACTGTATTGCTTCTGTGATTATGAGAATCCGAAAATCAAATTTGAAATGAGCTTCATCTGATTATAGTATTATTTATGCTCTTTTAGTTTTGATTAAACTATCTCTTGCAGTATTTATATTATAATAAACATAATCAGGTTTCTATAATATCTGTTGAAAGTTTGTTACATCTGATATTTCTGAGCAGTGTTTCATTATTGCACATTTATTTCTATACTTTGTTCATTATAGAGAATAATATGATCGCATTTTGTATGAAATACATTTGTTACTATCTTCTTAAGAAATGTTGAGACTTACTTACAAAAGCTTGCCGTATTGTGTTGTGTATCATATCTTCTTACAATTCCTACAATTATTGGCGATGACTTGTACTATATTTTGTTTACTAAAGATTTATAGCAGGTTTAATATTTTATTATTACACTTACAAACAAAGTCATTATATGGGTACGTAAGAGATATTATGACAAAAACAATAACAGGACGCATTATTTCTAAACAGTCATAAAGTCTGTAAATAGTTTTAACTCATCATAAAAAAAACTTAAAGTCATAAATTACGAGACTTGACAAAATAGTATTTAATGTCCCTTCATCCTATAATACATGTGAAGTTACGTCATCTTCCAAAACTCATTTAGGGGCAAATGCCTCATCCTTAATTTTAAGGACACGTTTTCTCAACGCTCTTCTGTCATCAATCTGTTCTTGAACACTACTTATTTTCTTGTTATTTCTTTCGTCCTGCTCTTTAAGGGGTATACCGAGGGTAACAAATAGAGAACGTATTATCTATTTTGTCTTGGTCCTGACAATAATTAATGACTGGATTTAAACGCTTCCTCACGCCCGTGACATTAACATAAATAGAATCATCTTCGTCTGCATCAGCCCCTTTGATTCCTGTATTTTTAGCTTTGCAGGCTTAACTTTTGTGTATTAATTTGTAGTTATAGTGTTTTCTGTACTTTGATGTTCCGCGTTAAGCGATGTCTGGTGATTTTCAGCCAAATGCCATTGAGCCAGGTTAGACAGTGTTAAATTAGTTACGCGAGTCTGTTCAATGTTAACGATTATCATAATGCATATAATACTGACCTGAAACTAAATTTTGTGTAGGTATCTACAATACAATACAATACAATACAATATTCTTTATTGCACCAAAAAAAAAATAACAACAAATTTAAAGTACAAACAGGTAGGTAAAGTACAACAGGCGGTCTTATCGCTAAAGCAATCTACACTTACTAATTGTTTTAAAATGTATAAAAATATAGTGGGTATGTAAGTCATAGTGTAACAAAGGAAAATAGAGCGGAAACAACTTCTTGGATTATTAGTGGAAAAAGCTTATGGTTTTAAACTACTTATTTGAGATTAATACGATCCTACACTAATGAACAAAGAAAGTATTGACACAGGCTCTGAATATGTAAACTCTAACGTATAAATATATGATTTTACACCGAGACTTGTTTAGTGTTTGACTAGATTTTAATGTAACTTGACTCATCCAATTGAATTCAACGGCATCTTACGCGAATTATAATATACATTCATTGTGCCAGTGGTGATCATAAAGCAAGCAATTAATAGAAGCACGAGACAGAAGCATTTGACAAAGAGATAATAGTGTGTAGGAGTTATGAGCATGAAAGCACTTAGACACTACGTAAATTATTACAATCAGCTGTTGAAAAGATAATTTCTTGTTCATTCTATTACTAATAAAGATTTACTTCGTAGGGATTTTGTTTATTTTTGGATACAAGAGAAAAGTACCTACAAGACAAATTGTTTAGCACTATATATATAAATAAATATAAATATATAGGGACAAATCACACAGATTGAGCTAGCCCCAAAGTATGTTCGAAACTTGTGTTATGGGATACTAACTCAACGATACTATATTTTATAACAAAATACATATTATATATATATATACAACCAAGACCCGAGACAAATCAGAAAAAGTTCGTTTTCCATCATAACCCGACCGGGATTCGAACTCGGGACCTAACCTATTACGCGGTAACATTATTTCTATATGAATCACGATTGGATTATGCTAAAATTTATACCTACTTGTATTAATAATGAAAACATAGAAGTAAAATAGTATCGAATTAAACAGTTGCGTAAATTTTACAAAAACAATTTGTTGTTCTGAAGAACGAAACTGAAATAAAACTGCTGACATATTTATAGGTTCCAATTGCAATCTGTGAGCCAACAATACACATGGTAGACGAAACAAGTGTCTTTACAAATTTATGATAAAATAAAATTAACTTCGGACCTGACTAGTATTGTTAGCACGACATCTGAGTATTGTTTGAACACTTCTTCTTATCTTTTCTTCGTTTCTTATTTGAGTAGGTATGTACTTAACATTAATGTTTTGATTATTAAGGTTTTCATATATCATTTTTAATTGCATCTCATTATGTACTGATTACTGATCACCACCAAAAAGTCAGAAACTGGGTGTCAGGTATTTTCAATAAAAAATTTGTATTTTTTTTTATAAACATTGTATAATATTAACATAAAATGGAATTTCGGAATGTATTATACAAATGATAAACCTTCCCAAGAGGAAGATCACTCTATCTATATAAAAAAAACCATAAAAAAACACGTCAAAATCCGTTGCGAAGTTTTAAAGATCTAAGTAGGTATACATTGGAACAGACAGACAGGGAAAGCGACTTCATTTTATAATATGTAAAGATAAGTTTATATGTAAATACGACTATTACTTAAACTGACAATTTACCTGAAAATTTATCAGAACACCGTGAAACCGGTTTTGAATTATGTGAATGTGTTAGTACTAGTTTATGGCATCCCCACGTTTCAAAATATTCCCGAGCATTAATTAGCTCAAGTTGACATTAGGAAGATCTATATCTGACACGTTGCAATAAAACCCAAGTAGTTTCTCAGACTTCACGTAGAGAACAACTATGTTTATTTACCGTTAGTTAACCATCTCTCGTGGACACTGCAATAAGCGAGATTCGCTATCATGTGTTGACTACGTACGTGATTCTAGTTTTCAACGTGGTCCGGGACTGGGATTGTAAGGGTCGATTTATATGTCACGACTTGTAACCTACTTACGAACTACTTTAATGTAGGGAATCCTATGTCCTTTCTGTTGTGTATTGCTAAGCAAACATATTCTTTGTGTTTTATAAAAGTGTAAGAAATATTTAATCGTCTACTGTATTTATTAAATTAAAGCAGGTCCAATTCCATATTTTTTGTGTCAACCATGTAAATATTTGAATAATTAAAGTGAATAAGTAGTTTGTGTTCACTGAGAACCATTGAATTCACATTAATACATTCTTTATATTTTTTTATTAGTATTTTTTTAGTTAAACAAAATAAATATCAGCGCAACAAAAACAGTTTTGTTTTACTGTACAGTGTATTATAAAAATATTGAATTTAATGTGGGTACAACATGCAATGCACCTTACAATAAAATTAAATACGTAAAAAGTCATGCGTTTGTATCTATCTAAAGAAAATCAATTTTACTTGAAGTGGTAGTGTAATCTTCTTAACAAGATAGCTAAACACTGGGTGATCGAACATCTGTCTGAGTAATACATTTAATTCACAATTCGTCATACCATTGTTGAGTCAGTGAATAGTGGTCGCCCCCAAACGGATACATGTAATTCGACCTTTAAGGCAGAGTCGTACCTACAACGTCAAAGGTCACACAATCTCAGAAAATTTCTTCGTGAATTTGATAATTGGAAGCTTGTATTGAAATAGGATGGTTCATTTTTATATTCAATTCATTTTGAGCTTCTTTTATGATCTCTTAAAAATATTTCCTTAATGACACAGAGAAAATGTTATATAAATATGAAATATAGGTTTTTACAAACAATTGTGTTTAATTTTATAATAATGATTTATTAATGAAGAAATTTATTTTAGACGATAGAACTTGAATCGAAGTAGAATCGGTTTTTGTTACGAGAATAGGGGGTCTGGTTCCTGTTTTCTTCCTTTTAAATCCCATCATAGGTCGGCATCGGTGATTGTTTAACATTATGTTTTCTTCCTTTAACATCCCATCATAGGTCGGCAGCGGTTAGGTGACCCGCTAGCTTATTTTTCCCCTATCATAAAATCCAATGAAAACACGTTTGGTGCGAAAACCAACGTTTTGGACGACGATCTATTAAAAGTTGTTACAACAAGAGGGCTTGTCATTTGTGCCACTATAAATTAAATTTTCCATGTTCAATGTTATTGTAAATAATATTAAACTCACACGTGTTGTTTTGTCACGACTATGTTGCTGCCGGCTTGTTGGATTGTAGAGCTATTTATCTTAGTTTGTGGATTCTAAGCGAGATATTTAGAACCGGTTTTCTAATGACCTGTTAAGCCTATCTCGGGTATATTTTCGAAAAATTATTATCTGTAAAATCTGTAAGGCTATCTGTAGTTGAATGTCATTGGCACTTGAAATATTTTGTACTGTGGAATTTGCTACAAGGATGGTAATGGGGAGAGGAGAGATAAGGGAACGAAGAAACCAAAGGTTGTTGTTGTTGGGCTTCCGGATCTCTTATTCATCCCCCTTTTTAAGTAATTCTGGTGCAATAAAATGTTTTGTATTGAATTGTATTGTATTCACGGAACGAAACGTATTGCTGCTTTACGCGGAAATTGAATTGAAAGAGGTAGGGCACAGCGGATAATCCGCTCAAATCGCAGCAGCCCGTCTGGGGAAGGACCTCCACCTTACAGAAGATCGTAGCCAAATAGCATTGGTCTCGGCCATGTTGTGTTCCTACGGTGAGTAAGGTCTCCAGTATAGCTCCACTGCTCCACTTGCCAACCCTTGGGTTGGCAACGCGTGAGTGATACCCCCGGTATTGCAAGCGTCTATAGGCTACGGTGACGGCTTACCATCAGGCCGACCGTATGCTTGTTTGCCACCTTTGTGGTACTTCCCCGATTGAGCTAGGCCAATCCAGATGTTATCAAATCCAGATGCTATCGTGAAGTTCAGTGTCCAAAAACCAAGTTAACGTTAATATAATATATTATTATTAATTTATTTCAACTACCTAACAACGACGTTTATACCGATTATTTTTGGTGATAATTACGATAAAGCTAATTTATGACACGGATACATTGATATATCTTATATTAAATGTTCGAAATTAAACGATGAACTACGAATATATTTAGTCACATAGATAAAGACGTGTTGATATAAATAAATTAATGATTAAAATAAATTAATTTTCCAGTTAAAGAAGTTCAATAAACGATAAATGCAGTGAACGGGCCGGAATCACAGTTTAAATGAAATTTATTGGTACATAAATTTGGATTTACGAATTCGTCCCATCAGAAGTGGCAAAAAAGTGATATAGACAACAATACTGGGTACATTATGGTAGCAATTTGAATAATATTTAATTTGCATATTTAATAAAATGCTTGAACGTTTGCGTCGTTGAAGATGACAAATTCAAAGTTGAAATATATTTCACATTTATAACAATTGGAAATTATTTCTCTTATTTTTTATAATAAATTTAGATGTCTTTATAATGAATGGACTGTGTAATATAAGGATGGCCCCTACGTTTAAGTGGCTGTAAAAGGGAACCGCAAAATAAGCCGATTACGTCAATAAAACAACACATTAAATTTAAGTAATAACAAGACATTAAATATTATTAAGAAGCGACAAAATTGTATGGAATAGAAATGAACACTCGACAACAACGCCATCCCTTTAATGACGCAATACCTATAGAACTAATTTTATGTTATTAATCAGTCAGTTTCTGACTCCGTCTGTTTCCACCAGTCAGTCCTAGAGTACAACCTTATTGTAAAGTATTCCGTAAGCCGGTCTCTATTAAAAAATAATATTACACATGACGGTTACACATTATTCAAATCAAAATTCTAATGGTCTTTTTAAAAGAGTTCCCCAAATTATTTTGGCTATGTATGTTTTGTAAGTCATACGGAAATTGCCAATGGCATAGCACAAAACGCGCAGTGACCAATTAACTTAGCGACTTGGCCTCTGGATTTGGAAACAAAAACAATGTAAACATGACACACATTCTGGGAGCTCACAAAATCATTAGAAACTACATCAAAATAAAAGGACGTAAAGAAGAATTTCTTCAAAAGCATACCAATTTGTTTTTCTCACAGACAAGAAACAAAACTCTCCAATTATTAAATTCCACCTATACCACGCAGAGGGGAATTTGAAATCAAACAATAGCATTAAAAGAAATATGAATTATTAAAATTGAGACGTATATTGTATCTTTTTACAGACCTATATGAACTCGAGTTCAGTTTATTATTAATTAATAAAAACATATTTATGAATTATTTATTACTTATGATCACGACTGAATGCCTCGCATTGTTACTCTTTAATTTATTGATCACTTTGGACATCGTAAATATAGCTGGGGCCATATTATACTTTCAAAAATTATAAACTTAGAATTTATCTCTAGTTATAAAGATTTTTTTATAACAAAAATAAGCTAATTTATTTCTTAATATACGCGTTTTCGAAAGGTTACACGCAACATATTATCCGTGATTGTAAATTCTTAATATTAATAATCATAACCATAACCTTTGCCAGTCATATAGTAAAGAATCGATTTAAAATATGCTAATCGAATGTAGGCTCTTGACAGCAAAATTCGATCCAGTGATGAATGGAAATCAACTCGTCGAATCATTTTGAGTCGATTTACATAATAAGAGCTAAAACATTTGAGTTATTTAATTAGCAATTCGTATTATTAAATTCCAATTTGAATATTTTATATCGAGTCAAATATTATGAATACCATAACGTTTTTAGTGGTACGAGTATGAGTGAGACAGAATAATAAACTGTAATTTGAGGCACGCATTTCGAGTCCCGGCACATTTTTTTTGTATAAGAAATGAGTTATATGATATGAAATTGTGATGATTTTGTATGGTTGTAAAAAGCCAATAATAATAATTTCACTTAAATGGTAATAAAAACACGTTATATACCTAAATTGTTGGTTAAATTTTACGCACGCAAAAAGTGAAGGAATAGGGATGATTATCAAAAATAATATCTCTTAATTCAGAGTTGCTTGAACGAGCAATGGCAAATTGGATTTTAAAACGAAATTCAAATGTAAAATAGGTTATGATTTCATTCCAATAAAATTATTACAAATGTTTTTGATGTTAAATAAAGTAATTATATAAAGTTTGTGAGTGCCTCATTATATAAGAAAACTGTTTTTATAAAGTAAAAATGACAAAATAAGATACTCAAGAAAACCTGCAGAACGAAATTCGCGGTACGAGTCTTTGTTTGAAAGACAAAAGAAAACAGGGACA
Organism: Endotricha flammealis; assembly: GCA_905163395.2. Lineage (NCBI taxonomy): Eukaryota > Metazoa > Arthropoda > Insecta > Lepidoptera > Pyralidae > Endotricha > Endotricha flammealis. The sequence continues at coordinate 6,204,887 of LR990863.1, read as the reverse complement.
AAGTGTCTGCATTTTATCAACACTGTTGTTTAGTTGATTCAAAGTATAAGCGGCAACTGCCGACGAACTATCTGCGTAGGATATTTTCATAATATTTTTTGTTGGCACGTGAGCCATGATAAATTACTATAGAATCCCGCTTGAATGCAAATCTTTGGAAGTGGGTCAGCCTGTAGATATTATTTTCCACGTTGAATCACTATGGAGAGGTCCTCGTGAGTGGAATGATTGATCTCTTATTGTCTAGTGACATTTTTACGATTCAAGGGTGTAATAGAAAATTTTTACAACTCCAACCGAGTCGAGAGCCACTTTTGTGCGGTTTCCAAGTATTGTTCGATGTGTACGATTTTTTTTCGATTCCGGACGTGGAATGATAAATCGATTACCTTTCGTGTGCATGCTATGTGATTGAGTTTTAGATTGATGTAACAAGTAAAGTTGACGTGAATGACGCAACTATGCAATTTATGCCGTTTATCATAGAAATTTTTTATTTTTATTGACGGAGACATCTCAAATAAGGAAGTCACCTCACTTATTGGCGCAGATTCGACTAGTGCCATTCAAAAAGATCTTTAGTATTCGTGCAATAAAAGCGATACTGAATTGTTCGATACTACAGGATATTAAAGTGTACAGATACTTAAATAACAACAAATGTGTTAGGTTATAACGAAAAATCTCAGCTCCTACACTATTTATGTACTATCTTTCATAGTAATTACACGCGCATTTTCACCCTATGTATCGGGTTTCAAAAGGTGAACTTCGTGCGAATAAATCACCAAACGCAATTATTATTATGCTTAAACCACATGGGATCCCATCCCGTGTACCAACTCCATTAGCTCTTAAATTGTATGCTATAAAATGCAAAAAAGTTGGAATCTGTGCATAAAGTTGTATTTCCACAGGCAAGCAGAGAATATTATAACACGTATTTATTAACGCAGTTGATGGCTTAGTTATTTACTGTTTTGTCACGTCATTTAATGTTTTTTCATAGTTCTCTCTTCCATGGTTAAGATGATCAAAGCTTGATTCACAAGTTTTTGCAAGTAGATTTTACGATGACGAAGACGGGATTTTTTGCAATTCTCACAGAATGCATCGTCTCTTCAAAGTTTTGTGTACAAGCCCTGATTTTTTTAATTCACAGATAATAAGACACATACAAACGAAGTTGCGAGAATTTTGCTAGTAAAGAATATGCAGAAATATTTTGTTATTTCTGACAAGAACTCACTGAACTTTAAATACAAAAGCCTGTTAATTTTTATCTTGCCTTATCTTAAACGATAGAAACACACCTTAACGAATATTGTCTGCAATCATTCTGTGCCGTGTTTCTGGTGCCGTAAATGCATTAAAATTGCAAACTGACATTGCCTCCAGGCTTACTCTCAGCTTAGTACCTATTGGCAATTTAAATATTAGTATAATTTTCAATTTTGTTTCTTATTTTGTATATTATTAACAATACAAAACATTCTTAAATATTTTTAACATTTTATTTTAATTTTAGCAAGTTTTTTATTATAAACAATTCCAACCTAATTTAAAGACAATTGGTTTTCTTGGAAATCATAGCGAATTTAATGTGCTTGTAGTGGGAAGAAATGAAATTTCGACTTCCGTCAAAGACTTTTCATTCATCATTTATGAGTTTTCAAGAAATCCATATCGCTTTCAAAGATATCTTGTTAAGTAAATTTTTTTTATTCACATTACCATTAAGTATCTTTAGTAACAGGAATATAGATGTAAACATTTGATATTATTAAATTTTATATGACACATTACACTACTAAGCGGATTTCCGCCAAACTAAACAGATTTAACTGTTAGGAACCAGTGGCAGAGGTTTTCCATAATAAATTATACTAATTATACAACTTTTGAAGATTAGATGATAATGAAAGTAATAGGTACTTCCTTTTTAACGAATATGTTTAAAGATCTTAAACTTTGTTAAAATATTTTGTTTTCTGTTTCCTTATTAAAATCGATAAAAAAAATATAATTGATCAGTTACATAAAGGTCGATGATAAGTTTCAGTGACCTATTAGGAAAACTGATGAAAAGTCATTCTCTCTGTCAATTATTTGACACTTAATCTAGAACATGTCAAGATACAATGAAACCGACCTTAGGGCATAACAAAATATGAGATATCTGGGCCAATAAAAAGTGTTATGTTAACTGCATTTCGGTTGATTTCAAAAAATGATATAACTGAACTCCTCATAACAACGAATTCACAAAATATGATGATGATAATGACTTATGTAATGCAATCATCTGTAATATTTGACGCGGCCGTTCACTTGTACTGACTGCAGAAGAAATTAAATATAAATTTTAAATTTGAAAAATAAAATAATTTATTTTGCAGGTAGATTTACAAGAAATACTTTTTCACGTCTATATTTTTTTATCCTACTAGCACTTTAGACGTAAATGGCTTGTTGAAACGACTATACTACTACCAGTCACGTCACCCTACCGCACCTCAAGGCAGATCCGCAGTTGCTTAGCAAATCGGGATCTGCCTTGCGGTGCGGTGTGCGCGGTTTTTGGTGTAGTTTTGATGTTATTTAGACGTGATTAAATATGGTTACCTGTGCAGTGCCTGGATGTAACTCAAACAAAAAGGAAAATCCACAAAATTATATATCTTGCTTGCACACATGTACATTCCACGCACACTAGTGTATTTTGTTTTTGGTCTCGCCTTTATCAAACCAAAGCCGATCTATAGGTACGCTAGTTTATACTAAATCTATGGTACGGAGAGACATAATGCTGCCATTAAGTTCCCCTGTATTACCATACTATAGCAAAAAGGACAGGTTATGAATTCCACTGAATAATGTAATGTATGTTAAAATAGTTTGAAGAGCAGCGTAAAGTGGTAAAAAGTAATAGATATTTAGTTTGTTCATTTCATGTTTGTTAACGTATAAAAGTATATAAATAAATTTTAAAAATATTATTTGTGGTATGCATTTGGGTACTTACTACATGTACCTAAATAATATTATGTCGATTAATGTTACATTTATGCACTCTATGAAAGAAATGTATTAACATTTTCGTTGTTCTGGAGTAAAATTTTTGATTTATGATGCTCATCAAAATTTTGACAGAAATATTGGCTTGGGCTGATATTTAGTGATAATATTAAGATCACGTCAACAACACAACAAGTTCTACACTTTGCGCTTTGTACTATATTCATCTTCAACGCAATACCAAAAGTGAACTACAAAACATAAAACGTTACTTCCACTTGACTATACATTTATTTAAATTAAGAAATTCTTTTTTTTTGCTGACGGTACACAATGTTGATGACGATTAAGTAATACGGCGTAACATCCAAGCGGCCATTACTAGTCCCATACTAATCTGGATGCGAGTGCGCAGGTAGATAGTGTATCGTTATATCACAGGTAATATCTTTCGTACCTCGTCTCTTATGATTTATCATCCAGCTTCATTGTATCTACTTGGGTTTAATTTTATTATGTTTTGTATCTATACTATTTTTTTTTTAAAGTAAGCAACATTTAAATATTGCTATATAATTTTTTTCGTATGGAAATTCGAATGAACAGAAATATTTTGTAAATCATCATGATAAAAATCAAATATTATTATTCTTTTTTGTTTGCTCACTAAGCTCACTAGTAGGAATAGATTTTATTTTATTTTTATTATTATTCTTGTTTTTATTTATTTAATATAATGTATACATACAGTCAACATATGCAAGAGGTATGTAGGACCGCAAATATGATTCAAGTTTTCTAAACACAGCATGAAAAGATTTATTCGAATTTATGTCTTAAAGATGTGATTTAAATGTAGATTTTCAATACATTTCTTGAACACAAATAAAATTATATACCTACCAATATTCCTCTGAGAGATTTTTATTTGCTTACAAAATCGAATGCAATATATAATCATCAACATTTCAGTCTAGTTGTCTAACCTACTTCACTTGGCTTTATCAAAAAAACTTCGAGAAAATTATCGTCTCTGCCCAGAAGTGGTCGGATCAACAAACCGTAAGCAATAATCATTATTCTCGACTCATCAGCCTTGAAGATGTTTTATTGTCTGATTCGGCTTGTTGTCGACTTGTTACACAAAGAAAAAAAAAAGATATCATAAAACTCGTATTACAAAACATCACGCAACCGCGCTCCGTAACGAAATTTTTGTAATTTTGATACGTGTTGTTTGATTCAATTTGTTTTGTCTATTGTCAAGTTGTTGTCGAATAACTGTATTATTACGTGGTAGCAGGAAAAGAAAAGTATTTGCAATAAAATATTTCAGTAAATATTTTTTTAGCACGAGTGAAACCCGCGCATCTACCTTTGCATGTGTTTATTTATGCACAGTAGCGCCATCTATATCAGATTTTTGATCAAACCCCACGGGAATCACGTACTTTTCGGGATAAAAAGTACCCTATGTGTCAATCTAAGGTATCAGCTATATACCAAATCTCATAAATATTGGCCCAGCCATTTGAGCGCGACGAAGTAACAAACGTACACATAACTTTCGCCTTTATAATATTAGTGGGAAGTAGGATGCCATTCCTCAGAAATTCGTCACCCTAAGCGTCTATTCTATACGCACTAGCGGTTGTTAGGGGTTGCGGCCCAGCCGCCTGGCGCGGTTGGAGTAGCGGTCGCTATAGGCAGCGAACCGCGATCAAACTGTAACGCGGCTATATCGCGGTTGCTTGCTAAAGGACGGCTCGCCACGCAGCGAATCTTTCTCCTGTGGACCACAATCACATCTTTCTCCTGTGCATCTAGACGCACTAAGGTAACCTTAGCGCAAATTCTTTTAGCTTGAATGCTTTTAGCAATAAGTCCATCTTCTTTACATAGTATAAAATGAAGTCTGTCTGTCTGTCCCTTTAAAACTACGCAACGGATTTTAATGCGGTTTTTTAATAAGATAGAGTGATGCAGCAGCTGCTGCCAAGAAGTTTTAGGTATTATATTTTCAGAAATTCCCACGGGAAAGCAGGATACACGCAAACAAAGTTGCGCGGCTTTCGCTAGTTTTATAATAAAATACTGGTTTTGTATTGAAACGACTGTTTATTACTGTATTTAAAAAATGTGTTAAAAATGTTAAAATTTTTTAAATAAAGCATATTATATCTATCTATCAAACACGAGGGAAAGAAATTTCTTTATACGTTTATAAAAAAAAATGTCATCCAAAATTTTCTAGTCTGTATATAAATTATTCAAATATATGAACTGAGACCGGTGCTCGCTTAACACAATTACTATTCAAACGGTTAAGTTCAAAAATGAGAAACAAAACAACGCTGTCTCCGGCATCACCTTGTCGGTTGCAAAGAAGCTTTGTCACGCTCAGTTAAAAAAACCCCGAGTTCGTAAGAGAGAAACACAGGTCTGGTGACCCCAATTAGATTCCCCTCACGACGATCACGAGAATAGGACAGCAGATTTATTTGCCATTTTGTGTACTATCTATCTTTTTATTATGTTTTGTATAAACATTCATTTCTATATAAAAAACTTAATAGCATTCAACATGAGACTTAATAACGAATAATAATATTATACTACAAACTAGCTACATTCATATTTAAAATACAAATGAATGTAAAACTAAAAAGCTTAAAAAAGAATTAAAATATATTATTAAAAGAAGTCCCTTTATTCAAGGTTCCGAAGATACTGGCAGCGTTCCCCCTTTGAATAGCTAGACTAATTCTTTGTCCGAGGTAGCTGCCAGCTCTTCGGTCTCCTGTGATGTCGGCTAACCTTTTTGCTATTTCCTTAAAAAGTCTTATAGCGCTAGGATTCTATATAAATGTATGTTCCAGTTGACGCCACACTATTATGGGCCATTAGCATTAGGTCGTTTTGACCAAATCGGTAATCCTTCCGTATTTGGTCACTGGCTAGTATAACCAGGTTTTCTACATTTGTCAAAATACGCTCTCTCTTTTAAAAATTTAGAGCTGTCTTGTCAGTGTAACAGCCTTCATTTTCCTCTGTCTTGTGCCAGCTCTTTTACCTCTCTATGAGACACAATGGATGCCTTTTTCTTAACTAGTATCATTGTAAGCGTCTTAGCCTTCCCCTGTCTCTACTACGTTCTATATTTCCTTTTAAGATGTTTCCGATAAATTCGTGTTTTATAAGGATAGCACACGAGTTTATCAGAAACATCAGAAATGTGTCTTTCCTCCTCTAGTTTCCATTCCTTTTGATTTAGGTACAGCGCATTTTGTACAAAATGCGCTACATAACCAAAATTATTTCCAATACTTTGCCCGAGTTGTAATCCATACCCTAATAAAGTATACCCGTACGAAAATGTTATTTCTTTATTGTTATAGCAATCCAAATCCTGGTTGTAGACAAACCGAACAGCAGATAAAGTTCATAGAAAGTATATTTTCACGTGAAAGCGGCCATAACTTTTTAAGGCCACCATGAAAGTTACTTTTACGATTGTTAGGAATTAATATCTGAAAAATGACCGTGGACCGTCATATCTTAGCCGATAAAGGTGCCGGAATATTGCTGCCAATATTTTTTTGAGATTTTATACATTGATTGCTCCATTGAATGGGCTGTTGCCTTTAGATTGGACCTTTTTGGGACCAATCTGCTTTCATTATGGTTTTATGGGAGATTATGTTATTGACTGAAAATTTCATCTTTTAACTACCTCCATGTGGGAGAGCATCGTGTATGTTTGCTGTAAAACATTTTTTCTCAGCAGCGCGAATGCTAAAAATAAATATTATTTAATGAACCAATACTGTAACTTACTACGCTTAATTTTTTTTTCAGAATTCTCCTTGTAAGTAGGTATCTAATTTACTAATGAGGTCAATGCTTACCGAAATGTATAAAGTAATTATGTAATTTAAATACGCAGAATACTTTGATTGAATATTATAATGAGAGTACCTTATTTGTGTAGCCAAAAAGAAAACAAATCTGAAAATATAAAGTACACATCCCACGCAGACACGTATCATTTTCGAGAATATCCCATATGCCTACATGTTATAATATAATAAATAGAATGTAAACGAATTTTTAATGATATCACATATTTGTGCGATGTTGTATTTCATAGAAGCAATATAACCGGGAAAAGCTAAAATACCAGCCGAAAAGTTGTTTCTGTTATTCGAAGCACTCTGTAAAAGGTCGCTTAATTTGTCGAGGGAAACTCGATGTTACCCGTACCATTGTTTATGTTACGATTACCGCGGGTTAAATAGCGCGTTTAAACCGAGTTTTTCGTGAAAATTCTACGTTGTTTAAGAGTACCTTAAAAGGGTTACTTGGACTTAATCGTAAAAAAAAGGTTTTGTATTCTTTTGTTCTAGATTTCAGGAATAATAAGGATTTAAAATAAACGTTGTTTTGAGTCTCTAATATGACTTTTTGAAATACAAGTTATAATATGGAAACGCAAAAAAAATTTATTTGTTTTTCAAATTTTCCAGATAATATACAAGTAGGTATCAAGTTTTTTTAACTTCCAAATAAAAAAGGAAACCTCTTTCATTCGAGAAACCCAAGGTTACATAATTCTCTATATACATCATATAAGCTTAACGTATTTAAATATGTCAGTAAAGACATGGGTGAGTCCCCATTTGCACCACAATCGCTACTCGTACGGAGAACCCTTACATGAAGGCCTCTATACTACGTACCTACTTATCTTAAGTTACGATGTAAATGAAGCAACCACAGTGACTGCGAACGTATAAATTTATAAAAACATAAAAATAAAATCATATTTAATTTAAGGTGAATTTCATATTGTCCTAATAAGTTCCAGATCTGCTATGATTGAATAGTCCAAAATTTATACAAAATCTACTATTTTATTTGACAGATAGGCTGTTTGTGACTTATCAGGAACCTGTGAAACGGTTGTTTCAAAGGTTCTTGTTAGGTGTTCCTAAAGCGGACAAACAAGAGAAGGATTCCCTTAATACCTTTCGCACGTGCCCACGATTTGTATCAGTCACGAGCCTCCCGTCAACCTCCGTCGTCGGTCTGTACATCGCGCGTTTTTGTACTTTACCTAGTCTAGTAATTAATTGGCAAATGCCAAGTAATTATCAACTTAAAAATAAGTTTATCTGAAGGATTATCTCATCAAATTATCACTACGTTACTGCTCAAAACAGCTTTTAAAAAAACCTTCCTCTTGAATTACTCACACTGCTGTGAGAAAATGTTAATGAGATACGATACAGTTTATATTTATTTCATAAGTTACTAGTTCATGTAGTGGCACCTGCAAGTTTGCGGTACATCTGTGAGGTGAGCGTTCAGAGGGGGAGCTTATTACCCACCTTCTCTGCGATTTAATTGAGTACTCCGTCTACGCTTAGTAATAAAGGAATTGGGATGTGACATGATCTTCGCTCGGATTTTAACTTGCCTTAATCATTTATTTAATTTGATTAATATCATCAAAAAAAAATATTATAGACTTGACTGATGAAGAATTAAGAGAAAAAAAAGAAAAAAGAAAAGTATAATGTAATAAAGAACAAAACTTTAAAAAAAAGCGTTGAGTGTACTTGTGGTACAAAGTACACTATCTTTAAACTATGCTATAAAAAATTATGTAGTTTCAAATATAATATAATAATATAGTAAATATAATAACTATGCAGTTTAAAATAAATCCAGATCATTAAAACTATTACAGATAAATTTTATAAGTACCTAAGTTAATATTAGAAAGTTCAATTTGTTTAAATAGCACTGATTCCACATCTAAGAAAATCTCAGCTCTTGCGGTATTAAACAATGTATTTCTAAAGCGATAAAATCAAACGTTCGCTAACAGCAAAATTCCAACAACATTATTTACCCGAAGTGAAGGTGTGAAGCGCATTAACAGGTTAAGTTTACTCGTATCTAAGTTCTGACTATCAAGTGCCATCGAGTTATCGACAATCGACCCTCTTAATTGTGGTCGATGCATGTCGGGCCTTAATTAGCGAAAATACCCACGCCATATCTGCGCATCTTTGATTTTGAATGCAATTATTGTCTCCTGATATAGGGCTGTGTTCGACGAGACTGCGAAAGTTAACTTTGTTTGAGATAGCTTATTGTATTATTACTATTATCAATTTGCAAAAGATTTAAATTTAATTATATTAGTTGTTCATTCATTGATACAAAAAATAAGAATATAAAATTTTATGGAAAGAAAAGTAATACGACTTTTCTTGAAGTGTACGATTTTTCTTGTGCATATCGATAAACAATATCAATGTTAGATGATTTTGTTCTTGTTTCAAGGATTAATGATGTCCATTTATTACCAAAGATTACCATCGAGTACGTACGTATCCTTTTGGATACATTTTACTTTCATTAAAACAGTCGATATAAATTTAAGAATTATTAACAAGACATTTCAATATTAAATGTAATACATATTAATATTATATTTATAGAGAATGAAATAAAAACTCCTATTTCATAGAAATACATAATAGTTAATACCGACAGTGAAGCACTATGAAAACTGAGTAATCTCTCTGTCGAATGACTGAAACACAGCAAACCTACAAATTCCATTGTTCGCAAACAAAAATAAAATTTTAATCCAGTCATCTGCATACCGCATAAACCCATCCGAATTATCTAACACAGCTGATCTTTCGTTGCTCACTGAAATGTATGCTGCGCTTCATTGTGACTGCCGCATAGGGAGGCCGAAAGGCTTAAATTTTAATTAATTTTTCACTCCACAGACTTCTTTAATAAAACCAGTGGCTTAATTGCCAAAATATTTCACAATCCCCTTAGAATAGGGCAAACCTTAAGACGTGTTTAATTAGCAACGTGAAATTCATTTAAATCGCGCAATTTGTAGACTCATGATGCTTATTTGCGTACAGATTAAAAAAACAACGGTGGGCTTGAAATTTATTTTTTTGAATCAAAGTGATTATGGTTATGCAAAATATTACCTACATTTTCCTTATTTACCAATACAATACATGTACTTAAAATTCTTGATAATGAATGAAGCGTTCAACTTTATTTTATATTGTATTTATTTCCATGCCAATTTAAATTCTGCAATACTTTAAATAGCCAGTGTGCATATATTATTTCAATAATGGTGATTTAAAGAGGGCGCAGTACCTATACATTTTATCGAAAACAAAAAAATGTCACCACCGGCACCGGTACATTTTAAATGGTAATGAATACGACGGACAGCGCTATCAGAAATCATTTAGCTCTACATGCAACAATATTTACATTGAAAATACTTTTTATCCATACCAAAAAATATTTAAATAAATGAACACAAAAGCGTTCCAATTCATTTGCTTATCTATTTAATAGAGCGGGTTTTATACAGGGTAAGGTACATTCAAAACCAATGGAGCTTAATGTCACAAAATGCCGGTATGGGATCATCTATACACCAAACGTGCCGCGATGAATTTGAGGAAAAAATGTAAATACGGCCCCTCACGGTACTCACTCAAGCGACAGTTTCTAGAGTAAAATATATCTCGTTACCTAAACCTTGTTATTTTATGTACCTTCAAAATTTTATGATAAATAAATAAGTTTTATTATAAACATAATGTTTTACTACTCCGTTTTCTTTAGGAGCTTTAAGAGTGTTTGCTGTCTTCAGGTTGATTACACCACGTGACAGTCAGCCAGCGGTGCCTGATTTTGCAAAATACAAAAGTGACTGCGCGGTGTACGCCCCTCTTATTTTGCAAAGTCGGCCACGCGCGAGTATGCTACGATTGACGCTACGCATCACGAATGCGTGCGTCCTAAGCAGTGAAAAATTAAAATTTATTAAAGTATAAGGAAACACAAAAACGAATTAATATAATATGGACATGCGTTCCCGTTATGTACGTACCTATTATAATATAGAGTATATTGGTGCAAATGTGAAAACATTTATAGATCGTAATATTGTCTTGTAAATACATTAACATACACTCCGTTGGTTTTCTAGAATATTATAAAAAAATGTTGCATCGAAGAAATCTAATTTCATTTTACAAATTTCAAATGAATAACATCGATGTAGTTTACCAACATAAAGTTAGCAGCACTCGAAACTTGTATACAACCAAACAAGAAGTAGTAAAACACTCTTATACTAAAACGGAAACTTATTTCTCAGTTACGGGAAAGAGCTCACTCTTTAAATTCAATCCGGAACTACGGGGACCCTTTTTTCGCAAACAAAATATTATCCGAATGCAGAATCTATTCCCATGCCAATACGGGGACCGCATCCGATAGTTCAGTGCCGGCAAAAAGGCAAACTTCATATTCAGTTACATGTCTATATTTTGAACGCCTTTGGTACTTGCCAAATGGAGTACTTTAATATCGGTTGAGTTGGCGACTCAGTATTGGCAGAGCAAAATGTTCGAGATAGTATGCCTGTAGCGGAAACATAAAGACTGTTCAGTTATGTGCCCATCTACGATACTATGTGGAAGATGCTCTGAATATGTGAGTGATATTCACCATTTATTTCGTAGCGCGAGAATGAAATGGCTTTTTCTTGTTATCTAAATTATCTATTTCGTCTTTATGTGGAGACGTAGGAAGAATCGTATAATGTCGATAGCGGCTATTATGCCTCAATGTTGCACAGGTTTATGTAGCTGGAAAGGCAAAGTAAAAAGTAACTTGACTAGGAATAGAATAATTCAATAGAAAACTTTCATTATTTTGAATTACCTAGTGATTTAGAAATATATTGTATTGAACATATATTAAATACTGAAATCTAACAAGTTCTCATATTATCATTGTAATATTGTATGTACACCTACACACATTTGCACGGCAGCCCTAAAATGAAAAGAACGTTAAAATATTTCCAAGGGTAACCATAAAATGCCATGTCAGTACTTCAAATCGAAAAAGAAATAAAAGCGAAACAAGTATCGACCATTTCACAACAATAATAATAATCGAATACGAGTGTGAACAATCGAGAACTGACATTCGGTAGCCGGCGTAGGTGTCAAACGGACAGCAGCTCATCTTATCAGTAAACGTGAAGCATCCCGACCGAGATGTGCCCAGACCAATTCAGAAAGACCTCCGAAAATTTACAGTTTCTGACTTAAATATCTAGTTCTGTTCCATTTACGGGAGGCGAAGTGGATCTTTTGTAAGTGGTAGCATCATTCACGTGGGCGGTACATTAGGGTTGAAATCAAGATCTTTGCTGCAACGGAAGCCAGGTGATGCATTGCCTTCAAGTCCACTCTCTCAATCGCAAGATCCGAGATTAGATCGCGTTCCCTTTCTAGTGCAAACTGCTTAGAACATTCTCCTTAGATTGTTTACTCTCGCGCGATCCATCTCCTACGTACGTTTATTTTCTGCCGGGATTAGAAAAAGTAAATTACGATTTATACGCTGACCCTTTTCTTTGTATTTACGTAAGCCTGATTCAATTCTTTGCAACGAACAGGAAATCAAATTCATTTCTCAGAGTTTCATTAAATTAAAATTGTGTAAATACAAGAGCTTTGTTTATTAGAACAGAATTTTTGGCTGTATTTTTTTTTAAATGAATACGAATTTCTCTATATCATACATTGTTTTTCCAAGTGCTTAGATAGAAATATGTACCTATTCTTATTTCTCTCACAAAATCGTTTTACTTACTACTAGTTATTCAAAGAATAGTAATGTTGAAGAAATGTCGACGCAAAATGAAGCACAATAAAGGATAGTTTTCAACCTCTCGCAATTCCAAAAGTAACTGGCAAAAGTAAATTGTTGAAATACTCTCCGATTTAATCTAACAAATGTTTACATTGATCGAACACCCTTGGTTTCCATTTAGCTTCTTCGGTTTGACCAATGTAATGGCGTAGCTTTATCGATATCTCGATAAAACACTGTAGATCGTTCAACTATTGCTGAGGTCTCGGAAACTCATCCGTCGGTTTCCTATTAAGTTAATGGGTGTCAATACGATGTTGCTAATTGTTTTGCTGTGGAACTTGTACCGATGGGGCAATCATACGTATGATTAAGTTTGTTTACCTGTCCGCCAACGCAAATCTTCATTAACAAGTTGGATGTTCGGACGTGGGGATAGCTAAGTATATATGACATGATGTGGGTGTCCATCTTTCATTGGAACAAGTCGGTTCATCACGTTTGAAAGAACAGAGAGATTTTGTAATTGAAAACGTTTTACGACACGATCTTGGCATTGATTGATTAACATTTCTTCAAATGTTACATTTACTTTTTTAATTATGATAAGTTGTCTACACTTTGTTTCTAGATGTGTAGATATAGGAATTACAGCATTAGAGAGTATACTGAAATCGACATTAGTGTCTTTTAATATTAGTTTAATAGAAGTTTACTTTAATGACATTTTATTTTTAATGTTGAACGTTTAACTGACTATTGAATACAGACAATTATTATGTTTTATTCAATAGAGATACAATTTGCTAGTTTGCAGTTAGTAAAGAGTATTACATTTTAGAATAACTTTCTCAACATATCCTAAAGAACTAAGTAGGATAACTTCTTGTTTTAGGCGACTACGTTCAAAACTTAATCTCAAAGTAAGCACTTAATAATCCAATCCTTATTTGACCTTTAACAAGTTGAAGCTGGTATCTTTAGAATAAGGGAAGATAAATCTTTGGTTTTAAACTTTGTCCCGCATGCGAATATAAATTGCAAATCCTAAAATGTTCTTCCTAGGTGCTTTAAAACGTACAAATAAGATTTAGCCGGCATGCCAAACAGAGATAAGAGAATAATGTCTCCTTACAAAGGCCGTACGCAACATCTTCTTTCTTATAAGCTATATCCGCACTCATTATCTTTTAACACGCCGCAAAACTTATGCTCCTTCTACGTCGCACCGTATCTCGCCTCTTAAACACCACTTTCTCGGCACTCGCTACATCCCGGCCCTCGGATCAGATAGGAGCTCGCACGGACCAAGTCTATACACTTATTTATTTACAAGGCTAAGACGATTATTTACGACGCTAACCGTGTAATAGCTTGCAGTATCTTGTTTTTCTGTTGAGATCCGGCTTCCACAACATGCATCATTTGAGGTGAGCGAGGCAATTCGACGATCTCGAACGCCTACAGCCCGATTTTTCTTTTTCGTAAAGAATACATTCGCAACACGAGGCGGATTAGCATAGAAAAGTAATTTAAACAAATTGCCTAAACGATTTTTGTGAGAAACGCGACGCAATTTGTTTGGATGAAGTATGCTAATATTTACGGGAGATGGTAGTTCTAATTCACATCTGACCGAGTTTTGCTATTCGCGAGCCAGCAGTATCGTTGTTATGGTGCACGGAAATATTTAGAGCAAAACTTTTGCCATCCGAGCTATATGGAATATTCCTCTTTGCGAAGATTACGCAACTCGTGAACTTTTGTCAAAATTATGCGGCAATAAATCCAGAAACGTGTAAGAAATACCTTTTATCAAAGTTTTTGTTTATTCTATTTTTTCGTAATAAAACTGGAGACTGTGAATGGTTTCCATAATTCATCGAAATTACTTTATATACTTTTGACGATAACACAGAAAAAGGCCATCATATTAAAGACCTCGTTTAACTGTTGGCCGATAACATTTTGCTGCGAAATACATAAAAATGTACATAAAGATAACTCCCGGTATGCTTTCCTAAAATTTTCACAGTAAATTTTATTCGCACAAAAACGGCTTTCGGATAATGTCCCTCCATTAGAGGTTCGGCGGAGAGTAATCTTTTGTTAACTTTTGCATTAAGAATAACGTGAATTTTTGAGCATTTTGCATTGGAAACATTATTTTTGAAAACCACATGGACGTAACGTAGCTACTCAAAGTAATATTTTGTCGAATATTGAAGGTTCGATTGCTGTCATGGTGAAATTCCCGAATGATCGTAATTTCATTAATTAGTACGTATATTAAAATATATTAAATATATCATCGTACAATACCAATTAATTTTGCAAACAAAGTCTGTATCTAGTAAAATGTATCTTTTATGGCTTCAAGTTCTCTGTTATAACTGCCTGCATTGTTTTTCAAGTGATTTAGGTTAATTTAAAAATATCGATGTAATAAAATAATAAAACTTCTTTATAGCCAAGAAATCGATGTTTACAACTTAGTGCGCAGGAGCATAGCGGCATTGGTTTAACGTCGAATAATAACTCTCTACCGATAAAGATAGCTCCTTTTACCGACTAGAATACATCGTAAAACTCCACTGTTTTGTTATACAATGACGGGTGGCCAGCTCAATATAAAAACTATTTATATCGTGCACATTGGAGGTAGTAAATATTAATACTGAAACTTTCGTTTGAAATATTTTGTTGTAACAGAGAAAGTGGGAATCTATTATTGAAGGTCCACTTCCAAGGTTGGAATCGAAAGTAACTATTATTTAACTACCCAGCTCATTTTTAGGATTTCGTAGTAAACTAACAAGGAAGGAACCCTTATAGTTTTGCCATGTCCGCATGACCGTCCTCGGTCTAGCGTCTAGACGGATGCTAGAATACTGTCATTTGGTATGTATATACATATTAACAATGCCACCAAAGTAGTAGAAAAAAATCTTGAAAAAAATTTTTTTTTTGAGGTGCCTCCCCTACATGTATACCGTGAATGATTTTCGCACCGACCACATGCTGTGCTGTGCTTCGTTAGATAGGCCTCTTAAAAACATTGTGGGTGTGGAAAGATCATTTTTCGATACAATTATGCGTTTCGGAATTATTTACATTTATCGTGTCAATTTTCGTTTTGCATGGTAGTCACCGCTCCTCTATCTCCGAAAGTCTTGTGTTTAGAAATTTGAAAAAAATCATGGTGGTAGTCCATATGCTGAACCTTGAAGGTAAACTATTACTCTTAAGTAGGCTCTATTAGTTACCGAGTAATAGCCGACGAACTTATGAAGTAAAATTTATTTGACGAAAACGATGTACAAATATCATAGAATATAGCATTGTACTACAAGTACGTAGTACTATTTATTATTCTGTGCTACAAGCAAGAAATGTGTAGCCAATACGGAATATTACACTATGCGTGGCCAAACACGCACTTTGCCGATTTATTTATTTATTTATTCTTTTATTAAAGCAAGAATCTTTTCTTTATTCGTTACTGAGTATGATAGAGCAGACTTGAATGTAACTATATTCTTTACTACTTACATTTTCTTATCCCTGTTATTCCCGTGGTAGTAAGATATTTTATTAATAATAATATATAATAAAGGACAAAGGCCAAGAGGAAGACCAAGAAAGAGATGAACTGACGAACTGACGGTTTTGATAGAAAATGGGAAGAAAAAACAGCGGAGAGGGATAGTTGGAGAAAAAGAGGAGAGCCTTTGCTCAGCAGTGGGACATAAATGGATAGTAAAAAAAAATATTATGCACATCGTTATGAAATTTTGTAAAAATAAAGTACCTATAGAGCAAATGCAAATTATAAATAGGTTAGTAGTTATTATTGATAAACATATTAAACAAACTTAAATCGTAAGCATTTAAAATTTAAATTTAAATGCTTACGATTTAAGTTAAATATACCTTTTGGTATTATTTTGTCATGTAAATAATGTCATTGTTGTTATTATATTCGTTAGCTTTTATGTCTTAATTTCTTCTTTTAATCTTATCTTGCTAGCTCTTTTTTGTTTAAAGTCAGGAAAATGCATTACTGCATGTCCCGCCACTTGGGGAAGCGACGGGGGTCTGTCGGGCTCACCTCTCTAGCCAATGAGGGATACCGACTAAAAACCTGACTGTCACCCACCTTCTCCGCCTTCACGTGGCGGGGTCGCGGGCACTGCCACTGCCACTGCACGGCCAGTCCATTAAATATTCGTTACCTTGAAAAGATTGCTGTTAGCAATAAGACTAGTCTGTAAGTTATCTATGTATACTGTGTCCTGTTTTTGTGATTTGCAAATAAAGTATATTATTCTATCTATCTATCTGTTATTTTGTCATAGTTAAATTTCATTAAAAAAATATACCGGTTATGACGCATGCTCAAAACATCCTGCAATTCAATTCTAAATAAGTTATCTTGGTAACCGAAATTGGAACAAAGAGGAAAAAAGAATATGAATAGAATAGTCCCTATAACTCAGACAATGGCCGTTCCGTTTGTATGTACCACCAATGTTTTGCTTCACGCATCCCTTGTATGCAAATTTTGTTCAATTTCGACTTTCGTTTACTATCTGACTGGCCATAAATAACTGAAAAGAATTGCACTCAACGGCTATTCCCGAGAAACGGTGTAACATTGTGACTAATGAAAGTGAGACTTTTTGCAAATGTGAGCCAATAAAATTTAACAGCAACGCGTATTTTTCGGTATTTCTTTTTTGCACTTTTTTCTTTATTTACATCTCATTGTGTTGCGTGTGACTCCAATCTTAGTCCAAGGCGTTTTTCGTGGGTAGGTACTCTTCTTGGAAGACCTTGTCCAGAAAGGGCGAATTCATTGTGAGGTCTAACACAAAGAGGTCAAAGTAGCCGAAACGCGACGACAACTAAATATCGTCTTATGTTGATCAAAACAAATTACATACCCATATATTTAATATTTTACTTTAAAAATTACTCTTATTGATTAATGATGAAATACGACAAATCATGTCTCGCGTGTTAAATTGCGAGAAGGGTATCTCGATATTATTATCTGGTGTTGGCTCTGTTGCCATCTGCTGGCACCCCCGCATCGCTGCTACCAATGTTATTATATTTTATACTGTGGTAGGTTATAATAATATGTTTTAGAGAATGAAGATTTTGCCTTTTTCCTTGTTTAGTTATTGAGTTATAAAGGCCAGCGCAGAATAGAGAGTTTGACTATGGTCGCCAAAATAAATCTCTTGCCGATAGGCAGAAATTGTAGCCATGCCGTTACTAATGCAACCACGACGACGAACGACGCTTGTCTTGCTATTTTATACTGTTGTCAGTTAACCATTTTTGAAGACAAAAGTTTCTCCTCTACGCGGCTTTTAACTAGGTCCTATAAATTTAGTGGCTAGGGGAAATCCTTCTGTGACTTTAGAGATCACCTTAGAAATGAAAAAAAAAATGTGATTAAATAAAATAAATTATTTTTGATTTCTCATAGGAACAGGAACAATGAGAGGGATGGAATTGATAAACCAGGATCTGCTAATTTCAAATATAGAACAACAGCAGCTCTAAAAACAAAACTAAACAGTACCGAATTAGATAATTTTGTAATAGAGTAAATAAAACAGCCAATGGAGACGCCAATAACCACAAACAAAGATACTAAAGTAAGATTCACAATCCACGTCGTGAATACAAGTAATCCACATATAACTCTCATTGTCTCCTCCTAATGGCGGGTGAGCCCACTAACTTACAATAAAACAAAGTTAATTAGTTCTGGCGTGATGTTCCAACTATAACCCGATAGTTTATGTAGTCACGGGTCGCGGATGAACAAAACTATTAAGAGGAGCTTTGTTCTTCATCTGTAGCGCAATTTATACTTACAAAAGATGATGTCGTTTTGATTTCAATATGATGTTGATTTTAAGTTGACATGGTTTTTACATGGTATTTCGGAGAGCATAATACGAAATAGTCTGTAACGTCAAGTAGACATCATAATTTTTAAGCATAATTGCACCACTGGTCTTCTTAATACAGTTAAGAAGTTAGTATTTTAACTTTGTTGGAATTTTATTAAAGAACAAAAGTTGCGCGATTTACCTATTTTTAACTTTGTTTCATTTTAGTATTCATAAAGCAAAACCACAAAGGCCTAATGTAACGCAAATATTAAATTATTTCGTTTTTTAGAGTTGTCGGTTTCCAAAAATCTCTACACAAAAGAAATCTCTGGAACAATGTTTAAGCTTTCTAGATTCAAGATTTTAGCATTAATGAGTAATAAGTGAGTCGGGATTTTTAACTAACTGTGCGTGCGGCTTTGTCCTCATGAAATAATGACCACTAAAGGTTTAATTCGAAAAGTGAAGTTGATAACAATTCTATTGTTAGTATTGAGTTATTCTTTGTCTCTGTTGGTACAGATGGAAGTTTTAAGAGAGGTAGGGCACAGCGGATAATCCGCTCAAATCGGAGCAGCCCGTCTGGGGAAGGACTTCCACCTTACAGAAGATCGTAGCCAAATAGCATTGGTCTCGGCCATGCTGTGTTCCTACGGTGAGTAAGGTCTCCAGAGCTCCACTTGAGGGGGTTGGGAGGGTTGGCAATGCGTGAGTCTATAGGCTACGGTGATGCTTACCATCAAGCGGGCCGTATGCTTGTTTGCCACCTTAGTAGTATTAAAAAAAAAAAATTCTTTTCTACTACTACTGCTTTCAGCAATCAGTACGGGGTAACGGTAACACTGTCATTTTCGCTAACTTATGCAGATGAGCTACTAAAGATACATAATATAAACAAGCTTTTTATCTATCTACATGCAGCAATATCTAGTGTTAATGTCTTTACAGTACCGCTGTTGTTTTAACATATTCTTGTTTCTACGATCTGCGTTCCCATCACCCGTATGTAATGCCTCAATAAAATGTTTATTATTACTCTCAGACGCTTTAATCACATTAGAAGCCTCTGTAGACGTATACAATGAGTTGGCGCAATAAAACCAGAAACTGGGTTTTAATTAACGTGAAATGTGACACTCTGGAACAGTAGCGAAACTTGGCAAAATGCACGCCAAAAGGATTTAAATTTTATATAATTATAATAGAAGCGCTTGCTTTAATGATGAGATTATTTGCTAAATTGCGATGATTTTAATTTGAAGTTTGATATTTTGTTGAGTTTAACAAACAAATTGTTAAACAAGTTGAATAATATTGAATAATAAGCTGACAAAATATAAGAAGATTAACGATAATTTACTATAACTATTGTTTTAAATGCAGGAATCATAATAAAATAGGATTTTTGTCATTATTAGTACACAGATACAGACACCTTTAGTTACTCAAAATATTATGCAAAAGGTTTTAAGAAGAGAAAAAATCTATACAAAAATTAACAATCGCATTCAAATTGTAAAATAAACATTTTTTTAAACGTGTTCGCAAACAGTTAGCTTCATAAGAGAGCTTTACCCGCCCGTGTGGTGGAGGAAACAATTCTCAATTTTCCCATCCTCCCCTTTAACCAAATCCGCACGAATTCCTAATCCTTATACGGTTCAAGTCCCGGGAGATCAAAGCTAAGATACAAATTCACATACTACAAACCTACTACTTTTGGCCAATTGCCTCTATTGTAAACGATTTATGATACAGTATGACTTAGAGTAGATTCCTTTATTCACAGACTTCCTACTGTTTTTCTTAAGAGTTCTGTGCACAGAGTTTACGGGTAATAATAATTTGTAAATAATCTTCTAACAAAATTGTTCGCCTGCCCCAGGCCCAATCCGCACCCGTCTTCTATCCTTCACGCATTATCATTAGTTCGAATTTACTTGTCTGAATCAAACTCTTGAATGCTAGTATCTGTTTGTGACATAGGTATACAAAAGAATTGTCAAGTCCTATAACAAAATGATACAAACTTCGAAGATAAAATTTTATATTACTCTTAGTGTACCCTGCCTTTAAGTTTGTCTTCAAAGCCTGCTCTTAGGAGCCGCTGCGATGGGACTAACAGCCCCGTCCGCTTAATTACCATGCCTTGAAAATAAAAAAAAGTTGGAATAAAATAGTCCTTGGCTCTTTTTGTGGGCCTTTGAAACAAAAGTTTTATTTTTTTCTCTCTCTTTTATTGGACATCTAGAAACTCGATGAATTAAAAGCTAAGGATCCTTTGACTGTTGAAAGTTATATAGATGCTCTTGATGGCTTTTATATTAATGCTAAAGTACGTATTACAGCGGGAAATCACTCTTATACCTACTAAAATATCTCTCTATAGAAACATGGTAACTTTCTTCCATCTTTGTTAGACCACGTAACTGGATTTAATGCAGTTTCGCCGCCTAAATTGCCACCAGGCAGTTGCAGAAGCGAAAGGCTCTCACCACTTAGAGCTAACGATATTTCGTGTCACGCTTCTTTATACAAAATTGACGTTTAAATAATATAAATTGTCTAATTTCAACTGACCTCTTAGATGAATAATTTGTCTAGGGGGACTGGTATAACATTTTTGTCTGGAATGACCTAAAAACCTATTTTGTGTATCATAGTCTTTAATTTAATCTACAGTTTTGTCGTTCCTATAAATTTAATATCACAATAGTGGTAATTTCAATACAATCTGATTTACATTTATCTAAAATAAATACATACACATAGAGTTTCCGGTCCCAAATACAATTTGTGTGTAACGAATGAGCTGCCATCTAAATCAAGAGTAATAGCAGCCTCTAATTTATGCATTGATTTATTTAAAACGATCCAAAATAATTATTCTCGTATATCGACACCATTATTCTAACTATTGTTTAAGTTGCCCACTGAAATATGGCTTTGTATAACAAAATATCTGATTTATTACCTTAATGTAGGCGTTTCGTACCTTTGAGTCGTCGTGTATATGATAATTAAATTTGACCTAAGGCGGGAGGGAGAAAATAAAATTATTTCTATGTATTTACGACCTCAGGAAACTTTACTTGACACGTTACGTTACCAGGTGCTAACTTATTCTCGTATTCGGTAGTAAATATTTTTAACGCTACATAAAATTATGAATGATTATTTTGATAATGTATTCTTTAACATTGTGTGATGATTAGATATTCTTGTGCATTTTATTACCTTTCATGAGTATCTTAGTGCGGTATTGGTACTGATAAACTAAATTACTGCTAAGTAAGAAAAAACTAAGCATGCATATTCATAATTATTGCTATCTTTCTCTTTCAATATAAGTTCATAATTAATAGTGTAATTGATTCTAAACGTTGATAAAATTTAATTTACATAAGTGTGTTCTATTGGAATCAAAGAAATGCAATTCTCATCTCTATTCATATTATGTATAAAGTTTAACATTTTAAAAGTGAATTAAAGATTGTCATTCATTTCATGTATCCTAAAACAGAAGCTACTGAATTAGAAAGTGAATCCTAAATGAGAGACCACACCTGCTGAACCACCATTTGGATTTATAAAGAATAAACGATTTTAACGGGGTTTTGATGAGTGACCTCAACGATTATTGGTGTTAACTGACACATAAATACGTTCGCAGGTACCATGACAAACAAAAAAAATCAAAGGGAATTAATATTTCACTGATATGTAACAGGAAACGGTGCTATTAGTAGGCAGCAGTAAATTTTACGAATTAGTAGTGTATGACAAACTAATATTAATGGAGTTTTGTCAGCCCGAGGCATTTTTTAATTTCGCCGGTGCCCTAATGATCACGCAGATGTCAGCGCCGTGTCTGAAAATGAGACGCTTATTCTTCTATTTTTGGTCCTATTGGAGGTCGTTGTACCAAAAACTCTTTTGGTTAAGATTGTTATGACATCATAACGTTGTAATATTTTAGAATGGAAATAATGCATAGAGACGTGTGTAACAATATCTCTCAAGAGTTCGTTTCCAGACCTAATTAAAATGACGATGAGTAAAAACAGGTTGTATGCTGTTTCTGTTAGAATTTCATAGAAACTAGATGTCTTTTTTTATTAATACTACTCACAATAAGCCTGTGAAAGTTTGTACCTTGTTTGTTTGTTGTGTTGACCTATAATATTTTCTTCAGAGAGTTTCTCAAGAAATTTTACCATTTGTTTTTGGTCAATAAAAGCATTTTAAAACAAAAATGCAAATTTTATAGCTGAAAAAATAAACTGGTCGAAAATTTCCAATCAACGCAACCATGTGAAAATTTATATGATCGGAACAAAAGTTTCCGATGCAAATAACGTAGAAACACACCCTGGATCCCATTAAACTGTATCCGTGCCAATGCGCGAGGGGCCACGAACTTTGATTAAAATTTCATAACCCCAAGCTTAAGCAGTACAGTCTCATTGTAAAATATGGTAGTATCCTCAATATTTAATGAGCGAAACCTTTGTACATGTGTAACGACTTCAATGACGTCATGTTCCTGTTTACCGATGTATAACGATTGTAATTCGTTGGTGTTTTCGCAAATTGAAGCTAAAATTAATAAAGTTTTTTTTTTACTAAAACTACGTCTACAAAATCAGAACAAGGCAGATAATGTACTACATAATTATGAAATATAAGGGATTACACATTTTGATGCTATTCTGCGGTCTCCTTTCAAAAATAGTTTACGATTAATTGTTAGCTAACTGATAAAGCAAATTAAAAGAAAAAGTATGCTACCGTCTATGAATGTGTTCAAAAAGTCTCTATTTTAATGTCTAAATAAGTGCAAAACTCCAACCCATCAAGAAACTTGAAAATTTCATGAAGCTTGCTTAGAAGGAGTAAGCCTTTATGGCGAATATTTTTTATAGGGGTTTCCACTGGGACAGAAAATATAACGGGTATACTCGTACAGGACAAACACGAGGCATCGTCTAGTTATCTATAAAATATAGTGGTTCGTTTTATCTTCATGTTTTTGGTATATCCGTCGAAAGAAATAAAAATTATTTTGCGGGTTACATAAGTAATCCCACACACGAGAGATTTTTTGGAGGAAATTATCGCGATATGATACATTAATAGAAACATTTTTGCTTTATTGCACCAACCGAATCGCGACATCATTTCGAGGCATCTTGGTAGGTACTACAATTGTAATAGCCTACTAAAGATGAAGATGCGGCGTATATGTGACACTGCTTACACCACTCAAGAAGCACAAAGTGTGAAACCGCTTTTGGGCATAAAAGAAATAAAACCAGATAGTCAGGATACGTTTAATCTTATGCAGAAATTCGCGATGATTTTTTGAGATTACAGCCAAGTCTAGATTATCATGGCACATAACAGCTTCTGTATTGTGTTACTTTTTGATAACAGTATAGTTACTAGTCACACCTGATTTAGTTTAGACTTGTTTTGGATTCTAGATTTGGATCAATATAAGAATATTAAATTGAAACATTTAATATTATGTCTAGGCACGAAAATGTTCGATTATACTCCTTTTTTGATAAACGAATATTTCGTTGTTTTTTTTAATTAAATGTTTATTAAAATTATCTAGTTCCAAATCGAATCTTATATTACAATTTATACGTGATAAAAAAAGATCAAGTCAATCAATAACAGCCTCATTATGTTATGTACCAAGTGAAACTACTCTAATAATACTATAATACTCGTAGTTATATTTTTTTCAGATCGCAAGAACTCCATAAATAACAAAAAATATCTTAATAGCCCATACTGATCCGAAAATTGTAGTCCATATTACGCGGGTTAACAAAACGACTTATATTCCACAGGGACCGCGACCGGCTATAAGTCATCCAACTATCTACGTCAAGCCGCCAAGAAAGCTATTTATCAAGTTTGATAGTCAATTATTGGCACTCGGTACTGGTAACCGCTGTCTATGGGTTATCTAAACCATATACCCTGCCTAAGGGCAGTCCTAATACGCTATTCATAAGTCGAACTAAAGGTCGGTTGCTCTCAAGGGGCATTTTGATTCATATCCTAATTTGATGATATGCGTCGGTGGATCCAAGTTTGAAATTAGTTCAATGTTTGTTGTTGTAAATTACACAATAGTGGTTACTCTGATTAGGATTCTAAACTTAATTCTGTTTTCATGGACCCAAATAATCTCAATATAAAATAAGAATTAAGTAATATTACCAAAAAAGTACTTAATGTAAAAATAAATAACAGAAGGATAATAAATTAAGCAAGATAATAAATTATGACCAAGTACTAACTTTTATATGTAATTTTATGAACGTTTCTTGTCTTAATAGATATCCTGTATAGTAGAGAAGCGCTTCTAAAGATTTATTATCGGAAGGATACTAAAGTGACATTCAACTCTAATGTTGGGAAACTCAAAATGAACCCACTATAATGACGGTCTCTCGGCGGAGCTATTTACTGCGCTCCAAAATTCTCATGCCCGACACTCTGTCCACATTCTTTGGGAAGTTCAGATTGAATTAACGACACTAAAAAGTGCACAGAGTCACGGAGTTCTTAGTATAATTACCAGTGCCTAAATCTATTGTTACGATCGCGCCCCAAACAACATTCCTCGAAGTGATTCAAATTTAGAACGGGACTTTAGATTTCGAGTTAGTGACAACATTAACGTTTTGTCAACAAAATAATATGGAATATAATGTGTCGATATTCAAGAACCTATACATTTGTATTTAACATTGTATTGTATTTGGTATACTCGTCTATTAGACAACCAAATACAAATATTTTTTCGAAAGCATCGGTGCATGTGATTAAGGGATGGGACATTATCTGAGATGCTTTTGTCCTCGATTGTCCTTGTTTTGCGGTCTGTGGTCTCTGTTTATAAAGATCGCCGTTTTATAAACAACCTTATTCCTTAACCTTTAAATACATTTTTGACGTAACTGTAAGGAATGTTATAAAATTTGTATTGAGTTACGCAAACCCAATACCGTTGCCTAGGCGAAAGCTGATATTTGTCGGTGACATCTCTAGAGTACGTAAAGGATTATCAGATGACAATATGCGTTTTTTTCATACGTGTTTATTTAGATGGTGATATTCAAAGGGATTCGAAGCTTTTAGACTAGATGCTATTAAATTGCGCATGCGTCTTTTGTCATGCCATATGGCATTTTCCAGCAGATGGTTCTTTTGTTAATCCTGCATGTTTGAGCAAGTAGGCTTATCTATAAGTATCTACAAATTGGATGAGATTTAAATTGAGACTTCATCGAATTTTTCACTCAATATTATTACATCCGAACTCGATCATTACATCTTTGGCCATTATAACATTTATCAATTCTATACTTTCTCAAAAGTATTAACTTTCAACAAGAATAATCTTTCTTGTATTTAAACCGATGGTTAACTTTGCTTACTTCCTAAAATTCTATTTTAGTAGCATTTGTCTATTTCAGAATTTCGGGAAACGGTTTCACGGAATCACCTAATGCAACGTTTTAACAGTTTTATTTTTTAAACACATTTGCATAGACAATACACACTAACTATTCTGGTACACACAGGCATTGGCTTAAATCAACGACTGTCACTTCCCATTCCTTAAATCCTTCAGGTTAAAATTAAATAAAGCATGTAAATAAGCATTGTAAATTTATTTGAATTCATATCCCTTGTTGTATTAAATGTTAAAAAGCAAACTATTCACTGAGTGAACACTAATTTTGTACTCCGAAACATTGCTAAAGCAAATATTCAGTCTATTTTTATTTCTGTACGGTAGTCATGGGAAATCTGAAAGTTAGTTAACAAAGCCTAGTAGGTATTGCGGTTTCATTTGATGTGTTTGCAAAAGTTGGAGATGTTTCATTGTGTTTTGGGTAGCCAAGGGAATAATCAGTTTTATTCTCTTCCTCTCGTAATAAATTTTGTATACATGTAAAATTTTCTAGTTATACGAGTATCTACATTCCTGTGGTTTACTGTTATGGTTGTTTTATCGAGCATAATATTTGTGTTTTGATACAATATGACGGTATAGTCACATGTTAGAGAAAATAATACGTTAATTAATGCATTTTAATTTTTCATGATTTGTAAAAAGTATCATTTTCAAAAATATTGAGAGAAATTCTGCTCTTACAATACAAACTGCAATCTTCTTCGTATTATTAGTATTATCTGGTTTCGTACCGATAACCATTCATATTTTTGCGGATTCCACTAAGCTGAATGATTTGGCGAACTTACTATTTTTTACACTGACTAACTGCCGTTCGACCTCCAGGAACAAAAGGGTAAACCATATCTTTCATTAGGTCACACATATTTCGAAAATACAATTTAAATTTCAATATGGAACTAAAATTTTCCACGAAACCGCATACATATCCCCTTTTAACGATGAATTAAGTTAATTACAAAACTAATTCCATTATCCCATCCTTGTCCTGGTTCCGTTTCGTACCCAAAACACTGGTTTAAATATTATATTTCAAATTTATTATTAACTTTAGTGAATTTCACGCCTATAATATGAGATCTTTGTGTTTCCAACCCCTTTATCTATCAAACAGAATATCGGACTGACCCGTAAACTTTGATTAGGTTTTACCCTTACTGTAGAAAACTATTATGTTGATATTGGAGTCCAAAATTCATACGATTTATTATGAGATTGGTATATTTAGTTCCATAGTTTATTTAGGCCTATTCAGAGATTAATGATAATTATTATCTAGGAGAAACGATGAAAATTATATTAGTGTTTCGTGTAATCAAATTTGCATAGAGACCTCATGAATTAATGAAATGAAATTGTTTATATTTAGAGGAACTTTTCACTTTTTTTCTAGTCATAACACTGAGATTTTATATACATATATTACTTTAAAAATTCTCATTGGGTTCCCGTTGACCACGCGGGCGACGACGACGCGCCGCTTGTAACAGCTGAGTCCATACCGTGACCGTCCCAGTTAAGAAATGAGCTGACTTTGTTACATGAAAAACAAAATGATAATTTAGCAGAATAACCAATGCATCGAATATAGCTTATAATCATACATTTAGCTATAGTGTAAGCGGACAAGAACAACTTTTCCCATTATTTCTACAACGACCCATCTCTGTTGGTTTGATAAGGGTGCGCACAGCAAAAGTAAACGATGTTGATTCCGTTTTGATTTGTCCCGCAAAGAGATAATAGCAGTTTCATGAGTTGATGAGTATATACCGGCTTGTGAGTCGTGAGCTCAGTTGGGATAGAGCTGGATATCGGGTGGCAAAATATGAGAATTTATTCTGTCGAGAGCTCGTAATGGGAAGAGAATAGTGTGGATTCGTAGGATTTATTTGTTATGTAGACTTTTTGGGTACATTTTAGATTTTGCCTGTTATTTAAGACATTTAAGTAATACTAGCGAAACCCGCGCTACTTCGTTAGCGTGAATTCGTCTTTCCCGTGGGAATTTCGGATAATTCTTGTATTTATTGTACATAATAAACCTCTTGAACCACTTCCTGTATTGCTGCAACAGAATTCCATGTTATCATTTTACCATTGTACCTTACATTTATATTAACTTTAACATAGGTAGAATAAACTAGGAAATACTACCTATAGCATACAATTATAATGTAGCTAACTATATTAACAATAGTAACATAAATGCTCAACTGTTATTTTGGTTTATTTTACCCATGGTTTAACTTCTAATCTTGGTAAAATGTTGTTCAAAACTATCGGTACATTTTCAAATCACCGAACGTTCTGTCGCGCGAATGGAAGTACATAAACTTCAATATCTCAGTCGATGCGTTCACTCTGTGTAAGTAACTACATTAGTCCGTGTAATTACCCCCTTAGGTAACAATGTGTCGAAGGAAACTTACCCCGCCTTTAGTTAGAACGACAATCTGTTCAGTCTTTCCTCCTACCGGAAAATAACAACGCCGAGTAAACAGAACAAGGATAAGTTGTTTATAGATACGACAATGATATTAACTAAGATAATACTTTATTAACAATGTTTTGTAAACTGTTCAGAATGGAAAGATAGTTTATATTATGTATTTTCAGTTTTCGAGTTCAAATGTCTTTTAGAAATCATTATTATGAAGTTCCTTTTAGCTATAATCAGATACCAGCAGCTTGTGTTACACTGAGAAATAAGACTTTGTCAAATCTTATATGAAAAATAAATTGTCATACTTTGAACAAACTCCCGTGCCATAACAGCATTCATATATTTTTGTATTTTACTTAAGTGAAAGTGTAAATTGTCTTTGAAAAATTATAACTTCATATAATAAAGCCTTTTTCCAAGCGTTGTGCCGTTTTAATTGTGAAAAATAAATATTACTTCGTGAACCTGTCTAATTATCAGCATAAAAATTGCTAAAGCAAATAAAATGTTAATTTTAACATTGTTTTATGTAGCTAAGTGAAGATATTAAGTGTTTTTTGATGTAGTAAACACTCAAAATTTATAGCTATTGATACATCTTAAAGGACTGGAGACCATAAATCGAGTAACGTTATCAGGAGTATACCTAAAAAGAGACAAATATACATGAATCAAGACCAATCTGATTTATTTTTTATCCTTATCATCTCCTCTTTTGTGTTTATTTTTATTGTATCCTTTCATGGTTTACTTTTGTTTCTGATCAGGAATAATGTCTTTTGTCTAGAATGGACAGGGCGAATAATAACACTTTATTGGGAACAAGAGGCTGATTTAAATTACACATTGTGATACAAACGAATTTCTAATGAGCGCTGTCGTTGTCGAGACTACTGAATCCATAATATCAAGTAGAAAGTAATTAAAAAGAGATAAAATTGAATTACAAAGATATTAAATTAAGTTTGCTAAGTGCTGCACTCGTAGGCATACTGATAGAGTTAGAGAAGACAAAGAGGACAGAAGAAAAGTAAATATCAGTTTATCAACTGAGTTAGCTAGTTAGTTTTTAGCTTTCTTAATGTATTAATTGCTGATGAAAAATTTGTGTTCATTTATCACATAATGTTTCCTCATCTCGAAGAATCGAGGTACATTTCATTCCAAATCCTTAGCATTAGCAGAAATCATTTTTTCAATTGTCAAAAATGTGTACCTCCGTTTCCCCTTAGTATAGACTTAAGTAAGTAGTTTCTTTCCTTAAAAAAGCTGTTCCTATTTTCATTAAAATCGATTCAGTAGTTTGGCCTTAAATGGGTATTAGACAGAAAAATTATATTATAACGTCAAAAATAATGATTATTGACTGTTCCTTTCTTAGTGTTGTAAAATAATCACGATACTGTTATGGTCAATCATTTAGGTATATCTTTTGTCTAGACTCATCCTTAGCACAATTAGTATTAAAGTCAAAATAAAGTTCACATGATCGAAAAGTTTGTTCCGTATTGATTCCTCTAGAGTGGATTTTCCATTCCCCAATACATTTATTAAAGTTAGCCCAGCTTAGCTTAGTGGATAGTTGTGCCTGCAGGCCACTTGTATAAGTATTCAACGACATAAATTATTCCATGCCTCTCAAGTTGTTTTTAAAACTTCTCAAGTTATAATGAAACTTCTTGGATATTTATTCCTCCTTTTGATATTCGAGGCAAAAAATTAAACTGAATATTTTATCACCGTATAATTAAGTTTGTTGTATTTGCATTTAAATTATACTTTGTAATTCATAAACAGATCGTGATTATAACAGAAAAAAAAGTATACTAATCATATTTTTTGTGTACCAGGTATAAAAAGAAATAAAACAAAAGAAAATAAAATTTTGAAAATGTGTGTATTTCATGTTTTCTTTGATAATATTTTTCTTTCTTTCAATATTTACATCATTTATATACAAAAATCATAATTATTTACAGTCTCTCTATGCGACATATTTGTTTAACAAAATTATATGAAATATAAATGCATCTGTACATAATAAAAGTTTTAAACTTTGGCATTATAATAATTTAAGCGATCCAAATAATTAATCGATAGATCTTATTCTGTACAATAATATTTACAATGGCCTGTTCGTTATTTACCTATAAATTACTATCGCAGAAATTAGGAAATTCGTAACAAGTAAAAAAAACTAGCGATCTAAAATACAAATAAATGCGTGTTCGAGTTCGGCATAGTTTCTTAACATTACATAATAAATATACGATAGAACCTAAAAATAGTTATCACTTTTTATTGGACTAATACGCTTAAGCGTTGCAAGTATGAACAGTGTCTGTTTACCTGCGTTGAAGCATACGCTACGCCCAGAGCTGCGCGTGCGGCGGCATGCGGTGGGGGTGCGGGTCGCGTGCGTGGACGCCGGCCGGCAGCGCCAGCCCGTCGCCCAGCAGAGGGGGGAGCTTGCCCGGCGGCGGTGGAGGGGGCGGCGCCGGCGCCCGCCCAGCCCCCACCGGAGACACCGAAGCGTAAATATTCACAGTCGAACGATGATACTGACACTTCCTCAAATCCGGCATGGCGAACCTTAATTTCTGCCAAAATTGTCTATCTCCCCACTCTATACACGTATTCGCCTTCAAATACAACCTCAACTCTGGATCGATATCTCTATTTGGGAGCTCGCCTAGCAATATTATTATCAGTCTTCTTCGTCTCTCTTTCAATACTTCGTGCAGTGCCGTCTTGAATTCGAAACGACACCATTCGTTGTTGATGAAATTTTTAGATAGGACTATTATCGTTCGCTTGGAGGACTCCACTGCCTCTATTATCGTGTCCGCTACGTACGCCGAGGCGTTAAAATCTCGGTAATGTAAGCAGAGACGGAAACTAGGGTCGGTTGATTCGAGGCCGGGCGCAAGCATTTGAGCAACAAACGCCTCATCTTTCACGCTGTAACTGATGTAGGCGTCGAATAAGCGATCTTTGTCGGCTTCATCGTCATAAGCTGTACTTTTGTAACACATTCTGAAACCACAATGGTAGTAAATCCAGACTCGGAGCTCGCGGCGCCAATAAAATACTCCGCATATTAAGACCGAGCTCACAACGAACACGCACAGCGATATTAATAACAATGGCAGGTAATCATTTATAACTTGATTTTCAATAATCGACGAGCTTCCACCGACATGACTTGTGCAGATCGTAGAGTTAAAATCAGACATGTGTGGCCCAACTGTATTTGTTAAATTATCAAATATGCAGGTGATTTTATTTGCATCCTCCACTTTGCCAAGATTGTTCTTAAACCAATTTCGGAATTTATGCATGTACTGACAATCGCACGACCACGGATTACCTGAGAGACTTATCTCTACCAAATATGGATTCATCGTGAATTGCCACACAGCGAAGGCGTAAATGCTATTCCCTTCCAATCGCAATACCTCTAGATGCCTCAACTCTATGAAAGTTCGATTATCGATATAATGTATTTTATTGTCTTGTAGATGCAACTCGCGTAAATTCTCCAAGGGCGACAACTCGAAACCCAACAATTCTTTTATATTGTTCTTTTCTAAATGCAACACTGTTAAGCGTTTTAGTCCACTAAATGTATTATTGTAAAGAGCGTCAATATTAGAGTTATTAGCGTACAATATTTTTAAGTTCTTACGTCCAATAAATGCATGACTCGTTAAACCACCAAAATTGTTACCGTCTAAATATAGTTCAGTAGCGTCCATAGGTATACTGTTAGGTATTTCAGAATACCCAGCAGCAGAACAGTCCACAATATTTGCTGACCACGGTTGGTCATGATAACACGTACAGTTCGACGGGCACGTCATTTCACAATCACAAGCGTCAAAATCACAACAATGGCACAACGTAAAACAGTGAGTTTTATACGTACACAAAAACTGAGATGATTCCGCCTCAATGAGCGGAATATAAGTCCTTTCACGATTGTATAATAATTTACAGTATATGCTTTCCAAATCCATAACTCGAGGATGCTGCCTCAGGTGATCTAGTTTGTTGATGCGCTGTAGCCATTCCATAGTACAGTCACATTGAAAAGGATTTCCGCCTATATAAAATTCGGGCAGGGGTCGGCCTGGATCGACTGGAGTTAAACGTAGCGCATTGAGATCCATACTAGTTATTTGATTTGCATACAAATCGACTCTCGTTAAATTGGTTTTTCCAACAAAAGTTTGAGCTTCAACTTGTGTAATTTGATTATCGTTTAGGAAAAGAAGCTCTACACTGCTCGGAATAGAATAAGTGTATATTTTCGTCATTTTATTAAAGCTGACGTCTAATGTTTGCAAGCGCAGCTCTTTATCCATTCGGTAGTTATTTCTCAACTCTTTGATGTTGTTACTATGAAGGTCCAGCCATTGAAGTCCCGGAGGAATAACGGCGTAATCAAACCATTCTATTTGGTTATCTGACACGTTTAACCACAACAGAGAAGGAATATTCACAAATAGGCCTTGGATGTCTGTGAGCTGGTTAGCGTCCAATCTAATGGCTTGTAAATTGGTCAGTGTTTCAAATGCGTTCATGTCGATGCGTCGCAATTTATTGCGTGCCAAGTTTAAGATTTGTAGAGACGGTAAATCTGAAAACACGTCTTTGCTTATATTTTCTATTTTATTTCCAATAAGACGTAAACCATATACGTTATGCAGGCCGACAAAGCCTGGCTCCTCGAGCGATGTTATCTGATTTTCTCCGAGATCAAGTGTTCTCAGTAATCGCATATTTCGAAGCGCCACAGGTACTTTCTTTAATCGGTTTCCATTTAAGTTTAAGTCCTGTAGCGATGATGTATTTCTAAAAGCTTCTGGATGTAGTTCTTCAAGGTGGTTATTATCTATTGATAGTAATGATAAAACGTAGAGGCCATTCAGTGCATAAGCGTCAATGTGAGATATTTTGTTATACGAGAGTATAAGTGTATGTAAGTTATTCATTGGAGCGAAAGTATCAGCTGCAATATTTTCTAGCATGTTGTGTTGCACGTTCAATATTTGCAACGTATACAAATCCTTGAAAATTTTAGGATCAAGTTTAGTTAATCTGTTGTTAGATAAGTTTAGCAACACCATTCTTATTAAGCCGGTGAAAGTATTCTCATTGATCCAAGTGCTTGTTAAATGATTATTAGATAAATCCAATGCCAGTAACTGATCTAAGTTGGCGAAAAGACTCGGCGAAAGCACACTAATGGAATTATTTTGTAAGTATATTTCTTTAATCACTGGTCTACAATCTTTAAAAAGATCTTGTGGAAGAGCGACGATTTTGTTATTTGAAAGATCTATTATTTGCAGCTGTTTCAATCCCGACAAGGCCTTGTCAGCGACCATAGAAATTTCATTATCATGAATGTGAAGTTCTTTCAGCCTTCTGAGAGCCATAAATCCATTTTCAGGCATTAACACGAAATGATTATTTGATGTATCTATCACTTCTATATCCAATGAACATGAAGCGTGTGGTGCGGCAGCTGAGGGAAAAGGTCCGTCTTGTTCACTTATTAATGCTTGGTGAATTGCTCGCTCTCTAAAACCCAAGTCACTGACATCTTGTAGTCTGTTTGATGAAACATTCAAATACACTAAGTTTGTTAAAGGGCAAAACAGGTTCTCCGGAAACGACCAAATGTTATTAAGACTGAGGTCCAACTTTTCCAATTGTCGAACAGCAGTAAAACTTTCTGATGCTATCTCTAAACTCATAGCAGCCCATTCCGTATTTTTAGTTCGTATCGTCAAATTTCGGAGATCTCTTAGGCCGGAGAGTACGCCAGGCGGCCATCTTCCAATTTTACAGTTATCCAAAACAAGTTCACGCAGTTTCACTAAATGCGCGAAACTACGGTCGTCTAATGAACTTTTATACATCATTTCTTCATTGCATTCTATTCTCAGCGATGTTGTGTGTTCTGAGGGTATGACACTGAAGTTAGTAGTGTCAAATTCACTATTTATTGTGCGAAGTTTACACGTGAGAGATACCTCGTGGGCATCATTGGGCCCCCTCAACCACCACTGACAATCATCTGGAGCTTCATATTTCAGTGGTAATGAGCTCTGATCGGCGACGTTGAGTCCAATAACAAACCAAAACAGGATTTGGCTGAAGAGACGTTTTCTTGAGAAAGTTTGCTGAAGAGCCATTATGGGGAAAATAAAATATCAAGGAAGAAAGAAAACAAGACACAGTGAGCTCAGTGTCATGTTTTTTCCGTCGGCGTTGGTGTGTTATGTCCCCTTGCCGGATGTGTAGAATCCATCAATTTACAAAGTCTATACCGACATCAATTTAACATTTAATAATCCTTATTGTGGTAACACACATTATGAATGATTTAGAATCACAATTTGTATTTCAATGTTCCGGATAAGTAAAGTTTTTTTTTTCACTAAAATAGTTCACTAAAACGTTCAGATATCACAAATTAAATCTTCTTGTAATGCTTTGTCGGTTTCTTTTGAGATAAAGTCCATAACTATGTTTTTAGCGTATGGTGATAAGCGTGTTTTCACAGAAACGTAAACCCGTTTAGAGCGTCGAGCGGCGCGACCGTGCTCTGACGCTGCTTCGAGTCGACTAAATGCTCGTAGAGGCATTGCAGTTGAGTAGAATATACGCTGTGCGTGGGGACCGGGGCGCGGGGCGAGATGAGCCGAGTGGTGGCGAATGTTCACGACGACTTATTACAATAAATTATTTTTTACGGAACTTTAAGCGATCGGCTGTACAGTCGCCTCGAGGATAGCAGGACCATCTTTAGGATGATTTTTGGTTGCAACATCCAACATCCTAGTGGACACATGTGGCTCTGATAAACAAAAACCCAGTTTGGTATCAATGAAAAGGACGGAGCTCACAAAAAATCCGCTTACAAGATGTGCAAGCGATTTTTTTTCTAAAATGGTCCTCCTATCTTCGAGGCCACCGTACGTATCCCAAACCGCAAACTTTGAATGAACGTTGGCATCAGCTGGTTTCGGAAGTCAAACTGACTTTTAAATTTATTACAATAAAGCAGTTTTATAAGCATAAAGCACTTAAGTATGCTGTCCTTATAACGTCATTCTATAAAAAAAAATTGAATGTCATTTTAGTCTGTGTAGGCTTATATTTTTAATTAAACTTCATAATTTATAAGTAAGTTTTGTGTAAAAAATAATAACAAAACTGGCTGAGTAAATTTTTATTTTGATTTATTTGTTTTTACTATTAAAAGATACAGATATAATTTTTTTATTTATGTATCTTTTTCATAGACATGACCCACACACACAACACAAACATAAACGTTTTATATAAATATTATATATTTTTATTTAGGTTTTCCGTTGGCTGTGGGAAAATTCGTGATGTCTATCAATGAAACCTTGCAAGTTTTAAAATATTTTGCATGCCTTTAAAGTATCGCTTTCATACCCCATATTATGGTACGTACGTACATACGTACCTACTCTACCTTCTTATTATAAAAGGACCGACATACCTACAGCAAAAGCGCATTGTAATCTAAATTCCACATTAAGTTTAGTTAATCTAAGAAATTATTTAATAAAGAGCTAAATACAATATAATAAGCATATGATTTGGAATAAGTTAAATTTTGAATAAATTGTAATTACTTACTACAATTTGCACAAATAATTTTGTAAACATTTATATTTGACTGAATATGTAATGTACAGTCAAGAGCATGGTTAACCTTTACATATCAGACTTTGTATCATTCCTAAGTTTTATGTCATAAGAGCCAAAATTGTATTGCAAGTGTAAATCTCAACTAGCGCCTGACTGTACTTATGTTTATAAGCATGAGATTATTTCAAATTCTAACCAATAAAACAAACTTTTTAGAGTTGAACATATAAAAGTCAAGTTTGCCAGTGAAAGTATAAATAAATAAAACTATTTTTTTAACATTTTAAATCTAAAATAAAGTGATGTTTGCATAAAACTGGACGCAAAATGAATATTTTAAACGTTCCAATTGGATAAAGTTTACTATCAAGCAAATCGGATTTAACTGAAATCATTCATATTTCTACAGCTTTGTCGCGAAACGTAAACAAAATTTAATAGGATTTCGAAAAAAAATCTCGAAATCCATTCATTCTTTATAAATGCGTTTACTAAATTGAAAGTTATTTGAATCGAAACAAGATAAATAGTTGAGCACAAAGAGTTTGCAGGAAAGATGGATTAAATCCAACCCTTTTATTGAACGCTAAAATTAAAAAGCAACTAAAAGTAAAGTCGTAAAGTAGATTTTGGGTTTAAGGTAACATTTCTTAAATGCTGCAACAAAAGAGTTTTCCTTTCATGGTTGGCGGACCACACTCGCCGTCAGAAGGCGGAAGATATCATTTTAATCCTTTTAGTTAAGTTGACTATGAAAGGACAGATGCCTTACCGGCATCGTGTTTTCTTTTGTCGCTTAGCTGACAGATTAATGCTTGACGCGAGATAACGTCATTAGTTGCGATAATTTTTCTTTATCTGAATAGAAGAGGGGTCGTGTAAAGTTAATCTTTTATAGAATTAGTACAGGATGGATTATAATATTCAGTTTATATTTTAGTATTTACGCTATGATTTATTGTCGTGACTAATATTTTTGATATTTATGGAACGGTAGAACATTAAGTAATTGGCTAGCTCGACCGGGGAAGTATCTCTGTCTTACAGTATATCCGCGTGAAGCAGCAATGCGTTTCGTTCGGTGAGTGAGAAATCCGGTAGCCCAACTCCTCTTCTTTATCTTCTCTCCCTATTCTCTTACATGTAACAGATAACGCATTGGTAGCTCCTCTGATGCTATGTTACTGTCTGTCTATGTCATCGATATTTTTTTGTTTATAGGCACCAGTAGCCACTCTCCAACAGTTAGCCCGCTTGCTTGTTTGCCTGCCATATAATATAAAAAAAAATACATACGGCTAACAAAATAATATTTTATTTGGAAATTCGAGGCAATGGCACATCTGTTACTCATTTTTGGGTACCTACTGATTGAAGGACGTTCTAGAAAATTTGGACTGTTTTCGATCCTAATTTAAATAAAACTTTTGAAACATAAAAATATCGATGAGGCAATCACGTCGCTATGCAGCCACCAAAATGTAACACGCGTACCGTTTTGTTATTCCAGTAAACATACTATGGGGAAGCTAAAACGTGTTAAAGTTATTACGCTGAAGTGTTTCACATCACAATCTGTCAGTCTACGAAATGAATAATGATCAATCGTTTCGCTTACACTCGCCTTAGGGATATTTTCTTACCGACGCATCGGCTTTTTTTGTGCAGATCCGTCGATCTCAGCAATCAAATTTAAATCGTTCCGAATAATCGATTAAGTGCGTTCCGATATCGTGAATCGCTTCCAAAATAAAAGTAAAGCAGTTGATTTCTGTAATTTACAAATGTTTCGAAGTGGAGTTGTAATGTGTAAAGAACCATCCAATTTCAAAACTTATGACGTAAAAGAGACTAGTGCCACCACACATGACTGTCTCTCCTGAATAACCAGGATTTACAATAATATTTTGCTCCAACGACTGTTAAGGATTTATTAATTTGCTGTTTCTATTATTTTATGCGTATGTTTAGGTGCCATCTTTCTTACTATAAACACACGTAGAGGAAAAAGGTGTTAAGTTAAAAGAACACGAATAACTGTTTAAACTTTTATAATTTATGGTGTTCAAAACATGTACAGATAAGAGCTGGTTGAAATGTCGAGTAGTTTGAAATATTGGGAAGCATGTTAGCAATTTCTCATGTTGAATTTTCGTATAAAAATATGTTAAATTAAAAAGTTTTACATAATAATATTTTATATTCAAAGCTTTGAGTCTGTGTCTCGTAAAGGATACGATAATGTATATTTATTTAAGTGTATATTAATGTTTTATCTTTTAACTAAAATTGTCAAAGATAATGTAACGTGCCCATTTTCACCAGCAATTCCTAAAATTTAAGTCTCCTAACAGCTTTCTCTATGTCCAAGTCCTTGTTATTGGTATGTGTGTGTATATTGACATTATAAAATAAATTTTAGGAATTGTTGGTGAAAACGGGCATAACTCTATTATAAAACTACTAGCTGTTACCCGCGGCTTCGTCCGTAAAAAATAGCCTATGTTGGGCTCTGTACCACTCTGTACTGCTGCTTAGTCAAGTTGTGAAGGAATAACAAACAAACAAACTCACTTTCTCATTTATAATGTGATAAAAAGCCGAAACTAGCTCATTACACCTATTATTTTAAAAAAAAGATCAACAAAGACGTTTTAATTGTCACTGTCATTCTTAAGGAAAATTATATCAAGTGACAAAACACTTTTTAATTAAACCTTGACCGATATTTGTTTATTAATAAGGGGTGTAAGTTTGTAACTTCTGTGTCTATAAACTTGTACGATTTAGGCGATGGATCAACTTTACTATCCTAATTGATTTAAATTACTCTAGGAAGTCTCAGCTCAAAAAAGCATGGAAGTGTATATTATGTCGTCATTTTGACGTTAGGATAGGATTACCGATATCTTAGTTCAAAAAAAGTATGTAAGTAATCGAAGGAAAGTAAGATATTAACGGACATACCTACATCCTAACGTCAAAATGATCACGTTTTTCTTGTGTTCAAATCAAATATTTGTTTCAGAAACGACTAATGTCCAAGTTTGGCTCTGAACAAAATTTCACAGAGACAAACTAATTTATTTTGTATAATTATAAAGGATGTTTGTATTATTATTCTGTGGTGTGCCCTACAGAATATAAATTTGGTTTATCGGAAGTATAACGCTGGAATAAGATAGAAGAGACGAGTTATACTATTATAAATATCGAAAATACGGTTAGCAGCCAAAATTATTGAGTGGTATTTTCCTAGACTCCGGGGACAGGCGCTGTTTTGATGTACTTTTTTATTTATTTTTTATCTATTTATTTTCAGAGGTTGAGAAACCTATATGCAGATGAGTTCCAGTTATCTTATTTAACAGATAGATAAGCTGTCCACAATGACGAAAATGACGATTAGATGATTAGATGAATTTTACAGGAGCCTCGGAATGACCTTAAAATTACAAATATTTATTATAAAATTAAACAAATTTTTCGCTGAGGTATTAAAGAGGTACCTACCCCCTGCAAAATCTATAATGTGGTACATATTTTTAAAAGATTTTATAAGTAAGTATTAAGGAAACATTTAATTAAAACCCAATATTTATTTTGTCCATATAAATAACGTTAAAATGATATTCGTAATTGAGTCCGAAGCATGTGACCACGTTCCGGCCTTTGAGGTAGACAGATAAATAAAAAAAGCTTAAGCTACTTTCTCTGTTAACTGTACCATACGTGAAAAGGGTAACAGCGGGATGTCCTGTTCCCTAATATGTATGTACCAATTTTTCTTACCGAAGTTATTATCTATATGTTACAGAATTTAATATACCTAATACTTTCACCCAAGCTATTTCATGCCGTTTTATCTCTCATAATCCGAACGAGTCAAGAGGCTTGTTAGACGCATCAAATCTCTTTTGAGTTTCATTAAAAAATTGTACACTTTGTATTTATTTTTGTAATAAAATTTATTAATTTAATATTATTGTTATAATAAGATGTTGAAGTGACGTGCCGCTTATTTAAGAGTTTTTCGATTTTTGTGTGTACCAATTACGATTCCTAAGTGTACATTTACGGGCTATAATTATGTATAGATGTGCATACAAATTATAATCTTATATGTAAGTACCAAACAGACATCATTGCAGCCGACTGGTAACTACCTATACATATAAAAACACTTTAAGACTCGTGTTAAGGTCTTTTACACCGATTCTATTATAGCTCGTAGTCGGTCACCGACTTATGTAAACGAATTTCACTGAATTCATTCATACGATCTTAATGTAAACGCACCATTATAAGAAAACATTTTAAAATATATTTGTCAACACATATAATAGTAAAAATGTTTTGGTAGCATGTGTAGAAGTTTGTATAAAACTGAAGAAAATCATATAAAATACTTAGAGCTCTTTGCTTAGGCACGTTAAGCATTTTCATTTATGTATATTTACGTTGAATACATGTAAAGAATATGAGGAAAGTGGTAAAATATTCACCCTGTGTTTTCTACGTTGATAGCGAAACAAGCGATAACACGGGAATCCTTGTTAGCATAGAAATTACATTTGAGCTATGTGCAGACATTTTTATGTACAATCCCCCGGTACTATTTTGTTTTATTGCTGGTTTAGAATGTTTTAAAATAATAATAAGAGTGTGACAAGCCAAAGGAAATGTATAAACTAGTAACCAGGGGGTTATTGTTTAAGATACAGAATATTCAATTTTTTTTACAAAAATAAACACTTTTAGAGTTCATGTTTTATGATTTATAGAATAGAATATTATTAATTTGTCTTACATGTAGCACACAAAC
This sequence comes from Endotricha flammealis, assembly GCA_905163395.2. Lineage (NCBI taxonomy): Eukaryota > Metazoa > Arthropoda > Insecta > Lepidoptera > Pyralidae > Endotricha > Endotricha flammealis. The sequence continues at coordinate 6,163,740 of LR990863.1, read as the reverse complement.
GATATTACATGAAAACCTTAAATATATTTAAATGTAGGTATAACAATCTAAAATCTAATTAAGTACTTACAAAATATCAACAACATGCTGTGTGAAATACTTATGTGTGCCGCAGAAGCATTTATCAAGAAGAAGTCTTATTTTAGAGTGGTAAGCTCTAGATGCTAGAGGTTATAAACTGAATGAAGAGTCTATAATGTCCTCAGATTTATTACCACTAATAATAGTGTTAAAATAACACTACCTTTTAATAATTCTACATTCTAGCTATAGTCTCCAGCATTCAGAGGGTCCATGTACTCGTATGTGTAGAGTCTAGAATGTCCTCAGACTTAATAACACTAATGAATATCACAATAAATTTAGCATGCCCCAGACGATCCCACGCTCACACATCCTACGTTAAAAAGACTGAATAAACTCTACATATTTCTTAGATTCGGATTAGGTATGCATTTAAAATGCCAAATGTGAACTATAAATCTGTGAGTTACAAAAAACTGTTAAAAATCACAAAACAAACTTCCTCGCGGAAGTAGAGACGTGCCAAATATTTCCTTCTTAACTTTTTTACTGTGTTGACAGTCACGGCTACCAATATTATTATATCGAATATAATGTACAATGACCCAAACCTCAGAAGGGTAAACAGGCCATTCAATAAGAAATTCCATATTTTATTGAACCCAAAAGCGTGGAAAATCACAAAATATGAACCTTGACAGAGCGCGTGAATCACTAAATTAATATCCTTGAAATCTTATAGAAGCAATTAAGAATGTTCTTTATAATTCCGCGCTGTATGGTCGTCTTCTTTTTTCTCATAATATTTATGTGTTTTCTCTCTTTCTCGAGTTTTTTTTTTCTTAATTTTTATAAGGTGGATATGTGACAGGGGATGGTCCGCAATATATCACGTGCGGTGTCTAGGAGGCATCCATGCTCAGGTAGCAAACATTATCACTTTATGCGATAAAAAAATAATACCTTTTTTGTATTAAAAAAACGTTATTCCTGAGATCTATGGAGTTGAGAGTGTCGCACAACTTTTTTTTATATTAATAATAAATTAAAGGAAAACAAGTTACCAACATTTTCTGACGACATAATACTATGCAGGTACCTAGGTTAGGTACCTAACTAAATACTTATCAAAAAGATGAAAAGCTATTTCAGCGAATGTATGTTTTTAGTAAAATGACACAAAACACCGAACATAATATTTTAATTATATTTTGTGATAAATCACTACATAGTATAAAACAAAGTCGCTTTTTCTGTCCCTATGTCCCTATGTCCCTATGTCCCTTTGTATGCTTAAATCTTTAAAACTACGCAACGGATTTTGATGCGGTTTTTTTTAATTGATAGAGTGATTCAAGGGGAAGGTTTTAAAGTATCATACATTCCAAAATTCCCACGGGAAAGCGGGATACACGCAAACGAAGTTGCGCGGGTTTCGCTAGTTAAAACTATAATTAATTACGTATCAAAACAATGCAATTAAAATTAAATTTACAGTTAAATGAATAAAACGTCTCCACACATTTCTTTCGTCGGATTCACGACGAAACTATGATACATAAAAAATAATCAGTCCTAAGTTGAGCTGCGAATAAAAAATAAGGAACAAAAATATTAATCTTTAAAAAGATAAAGAGCTGTGTTCGAACGTTCTTTTCAACGGTACGCCATCTTTTGTGCCAATTATGAGGCTGTTTTCGAATTTTGAATTTTTTGATTCTTTTTTTAAAAAGCAAATGTCAACGGTGGGTGGGAATGCGCGGACGCGGCTTGTTACAATGATTCCTTTGTAAATTCTCATTTTATTTTTCATTTTTACGGGGTGTTCGAATTTTATTTTACCCGTTTGTTGCGAATATACTTGTCTTTAATGTCTTTAATAAGATATGGTAAAAATTGATAGTTTAATGCGATCTGGGACACTTCTCTACTTTTATGGAATACGTGGCATATAAAATTTCATTGTTTGATTATTATAAAGTATTAGATTTTGCCCGCGACTTACTCGCGGTAATTTTAAACTAGAAAACCGAACCATTTAAAAAAGGGGAAAAAAAAACTTAAAAAAATGACCTGAAAATTAAAAAAAATATAATAGTGATCTTTAAGTACCTAACTGTGCATTTAGTTAAGTTTTATTTGTTGCTATTTAAGAATTTAACAATGTAATCAGCTGTAGGTGAACCAATAAATAATTAAAAGTAAAATAAATAACATTAACTATTAAATACTTAATATGTGATATCATTAAGCTATATGAACAATATATTATATTAAACAAAATAAATATATAACCTATAATCATCGACGTAAAATATATATCGATGCCTATAATGGTCTGTTGCGAATTAACATACTTATAGGATTTTATCATCACTTCAAAGTTATTAATGCCAATATTACGTTTATGATATAACAAGTTGTCAGTAATATATTTTGATGTATGCAACTCAACACCTTAACTGCATTTACCTACGCATAAATACATCATAACCACTAGAGATCAGCACGACGAAGCTATTATTTAGCTTGCGATCTAAGCCGGTACTAATAGCCGCACGTTTTCATCGCACCGCTTACAGTGTAAAGTTGAACAAAAATAAGGGTTTCTATTTTTTTTTTTTAAGTATTAATTAATGACAAGTATTGAAATATATTAGAAACCGAAATATAGTAGGTATCTCTGCATTTTTCTGCACCCACAAAAATGCAATACTCTACACCTGTCCAGATTCCATAGTATGTAGCGTAATCATATAGCGTAAGTTTTAGATTTAAGACATGTGCAATTATATAAAAACTAAGGTTCATTTTATGGTGGCACCCAGTAGGGTAGGAGAAGCGATTGGTGCGAAAAGGGATATTTAGACGCCGCCAACGTCGGTTTGAAGTCATAGGAATTTTAATTTAAAACTATATGTGCGAGAGAGTGATTCATTCGTTTTAAGGCAATCAGTACCACCATTATTGCGTATCATTAATTAAGTATTCCCATTTAAAGTGTAGGTCGTGAAGTTTCTTTTAGTGCAAGAGCATCCTTATATCGCCGCATGGTTCCTCTGCTCGCCTCCGTTCAGGCAAATTATTCCAATCCCAGCGGGGCACAGGCCAGTTTAACACGATATATCGAATTTCTCTCACTCACTTAACGATTTATAGTACTTTTTTGAAAAATAATCCCATAATATTTCATTATTTAAATCTTGAATGCGATAATGTAAATATTTTGTAGCGTGAGGCGAAATTGAATTATGACATATTTATTCAATTTGTATTTTTTTTTAAAATTAAAATACCTTGTCTCCATACCAGGAATACTGAAGCAAAAATAGAAACAATTTTATTTACCGGTAAAACTATTTAATCTGCAATTTGTTACAAACGGCTAAAACTGAGTAATTAGGTAGGATTTTGTTAATAATATTTGAATAAAGTATTGCAAACTGTGTTATAACAAAAAAAAACATATTTTATTAACTTGTTCTTAAAACATTTAAATTACATGCGAAACGTACAATGTCAAGGATCTTCGGCAAACTTCAAAGGTCTCGTTATACAACCAATGACGTCATTCTTCCCAGTTTGTCAAACTCAAACAAGAAACCGATGTTGCGGTTGTAAGCGAAATTTTCGGTGATCATTACATCCCTAAAGTTAATTTGTTCGAACGCACTTTACTCTGAACAAACTCGTTAAAATTACAAAAGGTTAGCAGGTAAGTAGACGGAACCAATCTCCCGTAACAGAGATTATCCGTGCTGAGATAAAGACAATGCTGCAAAGGCTCGAAATTGAATTAGCATTACAAAATTACAAAAGACGTTTTCAAAGGGCTAAAGATATTGTTAATAGAGCCAATTTTTGTGTCGCAGCAACTCTTGGACAAAGTAACAATGAGATGCAATTTTAAAGTTAAACTCAATGATAATAATCTCATCGTAAGTATTACAAAATCTTTATTGGTATCCTTTGAAACAGGTTTTTTTGAGTTAAACATTCTAAAGTTCCTTATGATCTCATAGATTTAAGAAATGCATTTTTTATTACAAAAAGTATTAATTAGTTGCCTATAAACTAAAAGTATCATAAAAAATATCACCGTTTCCTGTTGGACCAACTGCTACACACAACAAATTTTGGCACAACTAAAAGACACCGTTTACTACTTAATACAAAAATCTTAATTTAGATAACTGAACATAATATGCCAGTGTTAGAATTGCAATAAAGTTACTTTGCAACCCAACATTATTGTAACTCTGTAAGTATATTTAATTTTCTTATCTCCAAGATTCAGAAGTCAAACTTTGTAGACATGTAGGGTGGAACTTGAAGCTTATTGCCGATAATGTACTTAATTTACTCTTTGGGATAAAAGTATTTAATTAAAAAACTTATACGTGTGCGTGTCTCAAATGTTATAAATGTAGCTACATTGTATGTGCGTCTCAACTTCATATGAAGTTACAATGTACTGTAATCCTTTGTTGTGAGTACGTATTTAGCATGAATACTGTTTTAATGATAATATTTTAAATGAAAATAATTTATATTAAATATATATCATCATCATTAAATATATTTATTTAATATAAATTAATTCCCTTGCCTGACTGATTTTAATAAAAAAAAACTTAAAAAATTCGGATTCTTCTTTTGCGACTCTTTCTTGATGCTGAATTCCTGTTAGTCACATTATTATTCCGTGTCATAATTTTATCAGAATTTTCAGAAAGTCTAAGAGACTAAAGCGTAAGTTATTGGCGAAGCTGATGATTTAACGTGGAGTGACTGACATCAAACCTCCACCCTATCTTAGTTTAGATCACATGTAAAACAAATATTTTAGGTGGAATAGGTGTAATATGATTACTTCACGTAAAATAAATATTAATAAGATAAATTTTAAAGTTAACATAGAATACGACTCAAAGCCAACCTAAGTCCGCTCATATCAACCAACTCGACTCAAAATCAGTTGCGTTAAAACTTATTGTGGTTGAAGTCCTGAGGCTTCATAACCCTACTTTGATACTACCGAGTAGATAATACACAGAGTGTTTCGTACGAACATCGGTAGGTATGTCTTCAAATGTGCAGTGACTTGTTTTTTAAAGAACGGAAAGTTAAAAACAGAAGTGAAGCAGAAGAGTGATTAAACTGAACTCTAGTTTAAAACTCAGAAATATGGTAATGAAAGTAAAACATAATGCAATAGCAAGGAACGAACAAAAACTAAATTCAAAATATCCAACAATCAGCGACTTTTTATTGAATAATTTGTAACAACTTTTTTTTAATTTATTTTTTCCAGCCTGATGGCTTTTCGTTCCAATCTTCTATTTCGTCTACCTATTTACTTCTGTTGTGTCGGGTTATATTAGATTGCACGATTATTTCTAAATATATGACTTACGCTTGTAGGTAGGAACGGTTAATGCCTAACTACCTCATGCTCTATAATTATCAACTTGGCGTTGTGACCGCACCTTGCTTGTCTAACCATACAGTTCATAGTTAAACAGCTCTGTGTTTGCATGAAACGCAATAGATTATGAGGAACTTATGATATTAATATTGATCTTGTGTTATAATTATGTATCCTAGGTGTACTTGCAGAATCACATGCGTAGATATATTTACGACACTTATTGTTAAATTACAATTTCACAAAAAGTCTCCTGTTTTTTTTTGTATCATACGGCAAGCAAACAAGTGGACTACTTAATGAAAAGTGGTTACCACTGCCTATGAACATCATTAACACTGCGCGTTCCCACTTTAAAAAAGGAAATAGGAAGAAAAGGTATAGGAAAGGAGTTGAGCTTCCGCATTTTTCATTCTTTCACCGAAACGCATTGGTACTTTGCGTTGGTATTCATAAAATGCTCTACCATTCCAATATCCAATCCTGTATTCTATCATCTATTATTTTTATAATTTCACTACATGAAATGGAGCGGACACGAGATCCGTGAAAATAATGAGTAGGTGGATGCCGCAACAGAAACCGCCGAAAGGCTCAAAAAACGTTGGCTGGTTTGCATGGAGGAAGATTTGAGGAGGATGGGAAGGGTCACCAACTAGAGAAGGACAGCCAAGCTCCGTGACAAATGGAGAGAGACTGTAGAAGAGGCCAAGACCCACAAAGGGTTGAAGCGCCATCGGAAGTAAGTAAGAATGAAATGGAGCTGTGACATGCGCTTTTCGTTTAGTGTGTATTGTATGATTATATTTTCCTTTTCTACCTATTCTCTTTGACTCGCCAACTCGTTTATCCGTCTATGTTATAATAAAAATAATAGGAATCTTAAAAGTACTACTGTCTATAATAAATTTGATTTTAATGAAAAATGTTAGTCTTTTACAGCATACTGCTTGCTAAATATTACAGTTAAGATCTAGAATCTCTAACCATCAACACGTTTATTATACTCTTACCTACTTTTATCGATTTCAATCCGATAAAAAGTTATCCGTACTTTTTATAAAATCGAATGCTAACGGTACACCTTACAAATGATACCCGACAAAGACAGTTGTAATGGAACGCTATGAAAGAATTCGAATACAAATAGTGAGTAGTCGATATGTTAGCACAATGCCTGACAGTTTCGATTCGATTCGACCCTTTTGTCCGTCAGATATAGACGGAGTGACCGTGTCTACTATTCGTCAAAGGGCAACCCGTAATGTGTTTCGTTCTAATTTTATCTTTCGTTTATCACTACATCATACGCATTACTCAGCAGTGTTTTGTTGTCTAGACCACTCTGGCTGCAAACTGCGACTGCAGATCTAACTTTCACTTGTTTGTTGGGTTTACGAGCATCTCGGCCAACGATCTGATCTTGACAAATTGTGTTCACGTTTGCAAGTTTTCAGTTAAGTGGTTCTGAATAATTTATCACTGTGCCATGATTTGTAATGTCAGATAGTTCATTTGGAATATAAAAGGTATTTTCTTTTATGACCCCCAATGACAGTGTTAGATGTAAAATAGATAAGAAAAAAGTGATAGGCTCATTACTTATCGTTATTAAAATCAAGTTGTATTTGATTGCCATGAAGCACGCTATATTTTCTCTTATTCGAAACCGATGGTGTATTTCTTGTCTTTCATACCATTCTAGTCATAGTTCTTTCAGCAATCCAGCTACATCATGTTATATTGACTTATTGTCTTAATTATCATTGATTATTCTGCTCATCTATCTATTGGTACACTAGTTGCTTTTGTACTTATTGCCATATAGCACGCTATTCTGTTTAGTAAATGATAAATTAATGGTCCGATAGATTTCTTTTATTTTTGTGTCACTAAATGTTGTTTTATTTTGTGTCTATGATGCAGTTACCAAATTCACAGACACTGATAAAATCACGAAAATTCTTGTACATAATATTTAATTCGTTGGCAGTGATATCATCGCGGGTGCTGCTCTTATTTTTTACGAGGCGACATTCCTATGGCGCGATCTTAAAACCAGACTTGATAGATAGTGATCGTATCGCATCATACATATATGTATAAATAAATAAAAAGTAGAAAACAAACTTAGTAGCAGTTGATTGTAAAAGGAACTCTGTGTATGCAGAAGTCTTAATTAACTACAAAGCAGACAAGTTATCTGGCTACCGAAGAATATATTTCATCAATCATAGAACAGTTGATTGATAATGTAACGTGAATTACTGATAGATCGTGCTGCCAAGTACGGGAATGCTCATCTCAATTTATTTACATGTGTTTGTACCACTTGTTGATGGTACCAACGGTAAAAGATAGTTTCATATCAGGGAACAATGAAAGATTCAACTGCGTAAAGGTGGTTAGCAGTTTCACACTGTAGACTTTTGCTACATTTTGGATAGGGTAAGTACATACATAAAAGACCAACTTATTTTCATTTAAGTGAACCTAATGTATGTTAGTTTTCTAAATAGGGGTTTTGTAGAATAGTTTACTTAAACAGAAAAAAATGTTGATTATGATTTGTTCATTACGACTAGAGAAAGATTCTTTAAAGATTAAGATCTCTGTATTTCATTTAAATTTGAATTACTTTGACTAATACGCATAAGTGAGTCCTAAATTTCTTATGATAATCATCATCATAATCAGCGACACCGGGTCGTCTGCTGAACATTTTTATTTACAGATTGCTTCATAAATACTTTTTACATTAAGCATTAATTAATATGATTATTGTTATAAATAAAATATACAAAAAATTTCCTGCAACAAAAACTAAAATAGAGTGTTTATGAGATACATAAGCGTCAGGGATTTGGACCAGCTCCCCGATCCATTGGCTTACTGAGTAGAAACGGTCCACCAAAATACCACCTCCATTATATTCTGGCATGTAATTCAGTGTACCGTCGATACAAGATACGCGCGCTAACGAACCGTCGGATGTGATTGAAAATCATCGCAGAGAAATGATGTCCTAGACGGAAGCCATTATAAATCATTGCTGGACAGTAGCTCATACATCAATAAGGTCGATTATTTGATAACTCAACAGAAAACATGCTTGGTGGCATAATTCTTAATAGATACTGCTAGTCACTCTATTTATAAAACCTGTTAGTAATATTTTGATATTTGTAATAACAATATAGTTTTTTTTTCATGATTTTTGTGATGGCAATCATAGTCTTTTACTCAATTACTACTTTTATAACCTCAATAGGACTCAACAATCGATTGATACTCGATGCTGTTCAAAGAAACGCAGTCAAAATGAGTATCGTCAAAATTTTGTTCTCCATCAATTTGTTGGCCTTGACCTTGACACGCGAAGTACAATAACTTGCTGCATCTATTATGATTTATTTCTTTTTTCTGTGCTTTTAATTCGGAACCGGCTTTGTGTGCGACCGAGATGTAATTAAAATAAAAGTTTCTATTAAATATTTCTATTAGTGAGCGGTTTTGGGTGAACGAAAGTTGTGAAGGTATTTTGATTGGCAGCATGACCTTTGATGGGTTTGTAGCATCGAAAATTGGTACAAATGCTTCCATATAATGAATCTTGGTGGTCCACAGTGGTTATACAAATCACTATAATTTGAATATTCATACAAACATTTGAACAAATATTATTGATGTTTTACTGCATCACAATATCAGAGGAATCTTGGGCCATGATAAGAGATGAAAACCAGTGTGATGGATTTTAGCTCGAGTGCTAATTTTATGAGAATGAGATAGCTAAGAAGAAAGATAAATCTAAGACAATGAGTAACGTTTAAAAATTACTCTATTTTCAAGTAAAGAATGTATGTAGAGTCAGCTAATAAAAGAGATGAACAGAGCCGTAAAAATTATACAAGTTTTCTTTTTGCGTGAAAGGATTTACTCAAAATTTCTATTTATCAATAGTATTCTATTCATATTCTATACAGAAGAACGTAGCCAAACAGCATTGGTCTCGGCCATGTTGTGTTCCTACGGTGAGTAAGGTCTCCAGAGCTCCACTTGGGGTTGGGAGGGTTGGCAACGCGTGAGTAATACCCCCGGTATTGCAAGTATCTATAGGCTATGGTGATTACCATCACCACCACCATACCATCAGGCGGGCCGTATGCTTGTATACCAACTTTTTGGTATAAAAAAAATATATATTCAAATTTTTACAACGTTTCATTATTAGTATAAAAATCTTTGTTCTTACTTCTCTATCCCTCTTAACTCTTTTATTGGTTGATTGTCCAAGTGAACATTTATTTATTATTATCATGGAAAAATGCATTTTGTTATAATTTCTCGTCTGTCTGGTCATAAAGACACTCTCTCAGTGTGTCATTAGTGTTGTTAAAAAAGCGATAAATATTCATATGACAGGTTAAGTACTGAAGTTAAAACTATTTTTAAGGACTACGAATATAATTAGCGATGTTTAGTGTAATTGCTTATTCGCAATACGTGTATTCGAAGATAGTAAACCTAAACGGAATCCTATTGAACAGCTCCTTACCTTACTGACTTATTTTCATAATAACAGTCGTAGAAATTGTAAAAATGTTTGAAAGAAAAACACGGAGTACATAATTTAGTCGCGTATATATTTAAATTTGTAAACTGTTTAAACTTGTCTTTATACTAACATAAAAAAAAATCAGAGTAGTAGTTGATTTGTGCGACAATTTTAGATCACCAAATTAAAAATGTATGCTGAATTAATTTAACCGAGATGGATTATGGGAGACTGGTCAACCAGAGCTGACCAAAGTCTGAATTAGGTAAATGGTCTAAAACGATAACCACACAGGCAAGCTGTTTCTTTAATATGTGTCTATCTTGGTTATAAAACTGAAACGAAATCAGTGATATAAAAGGGTTCATTTATTGCAATAAAATTCATGACTAACAAGAATAGTCGGAATAGATTGCAGACTCATCTCTAATGGGAAAACCATTGGGTATAAAAAGTACAATTACTTAATTAGAGATTTAGACGATAACCGAGGCAGGTGTAACCATCCAAGATCACGATCAACCAACGGCCGGACATCAATTCGTTACAAATTTGACCATTTAGTTACACCTCGTTGAGTCAAGGACTCTCCAACTCATTCTATACACAATAAAAACGAAAAAAAATGAAACAAATTAACCGATTGAACCTGTTCGGTAAGGACCCCTAAAGAGCGACTCTCTGTTAAGGTGAACTAATTTATACCCACCTGTATCATAAACAATATTCCGAGACACGATACGGGATGTTTTAAACATTTAATATTTTTATTCGACGGGAGGCGGTGATTGCTCTTTAAAAAGATGTTAACTCGTAAAAATAATGTTTGTCCGAGCGGTCGCCTTGTTTATATGAGATCCCGCTGTGATCATGAAATTCGCATAAGTGTCACGTCCCATTTCAAAATGATCATGTTATCTTTGTTTTATTTTATTACCTTTGACATGTAATTATGAATTTTAATTTGGACCTCGAGTTTTATTTTATTTCACCTTTAACACGTTTCTCTTTTATTTTTTTGCTAAAACCTGGTAATGACATTAAGAGCAGAATTAATGTTAATAAAGAGAAAATATTAATACATAAAATTTAATGAGAGTTTGAATTATGTCCTAGGTTTATTTATATTAAGTGCATTAAATATAATTATAACATTGTAGTATGATTTATATTTAGATAAACGAAAGTACCTTTTGAGATCATAGAAAACTTAAGGATTGACGAAGTTTAATGAACTAAAAAAAAATTACAATGAGTTTGACCAACGGACACATCATTCCTTTTGACAGGACCAAACTACTGTTCCAATCCATACATAAAAATATTTTGTATTTGCATGACTAGTCTATCTGCGGATATTTTTATCCAACACATAAAACATGACTGATTGGAACAGCCTAGACCGTTTGTCATTTATCTAGGTTTAGTAATAGCAACTGGATAGTGCCGTGAAAATAATAACCCAAAAGGGTCATAGAGTGTTAACTTCTTATCTTCTCTCACAATAACTTATGTTTTTTCTCTTTTTCTTCAAGGTTCAGTAAATCTACTAGGGTTCTCTACTACCTACCCACTACTGCTGCGACTACTGGGATCTATACTAAAATAATAATCTGCGCTCAAAACACAGCATTACGCAGTTGAATCGAGAGCCCGCGTATAGAAGATTCTCATAGTTTTAATAACAGTTCATAGACATTTCGACATACTAAACTTCAAATGATATTTAAAGTTATCTCATCATCTATCTCTTTAGAACTAACTGTATACGGTACATAAATTAGTTTCCGTTGGCGCCCGTTATTAAAAAGGTCCTACTTGGGGCTTACAATATTCCATTTCGTCTGCCAGTGGGGGTTCGGCCATTTCAATCGTTGCGACAATTAATCAAAGTATAGCAATGTCATCCGACATCGGTCAGAATGAGTGCCGACGAATTTATTGTTGTGTTTTTACCTTTTTTTTTTGCGTGTAACTTCGCTTCGTGTTGATGTGCCGTCTTATCATTATGATCAATTGGAACTACTGTTTTTGCGAAATAAAACCTTTGATTAAGGATGACATCTGTCAACTGGTAATGTCACTAGCTGTTTTAGTGTTTTTTTTTAAATAGTTATTTTTATTTTTTAAGTTTTTCTCAGCTATAATAAGATGACATTATTTTTATTATTTTGTAATACGTCGACAGACAGTCCGGTGCATTGGTAGTCCTACCTTCTACACCAGAGCGGGTTCGATTCTCGCTCGGGGCAAATATTTTATGTGATTGCTTTTGTGTTTGTTCTCGAATCTCGAACTGGGTGTTTTTAGATAGATAGATAGATAGATAGAATACTCTTTATTTGCATTACACACAGGAAAAAGTACAAAAAACAATCTTTTAATGTATTATAATTAAAAATATTTTCTTATTATATTATAATTATTATAAGAAAATATTTTTAATAATGTATCCGTTGTTTGGTACCCATACCCAAAACATAACAGGTTAAGCCTAGCGCTAACATTGGAACTAGGTATCGCTGCGCTGTGTAGAATTTAAAAAACTTAGTATATAATGAGTCAAAATTCAAAATTCAAAACTTTTATTCAGAGAATAGGTTTTCACAAACCTGTTCTCTTGTCAGAGTATACAGTAATAAATGATTTGTATAAAATTAATCTACTCTATAAACTACTACCATTTCGGAAACAAAAGCAAAATGACCACTGGTAAAAAGAAATGGCGAAAGAAAACCAGTTACGGCCTTTTTTGTCAACATAAAATTTAAAACTAGGTACATACATACAACATTACGTACACGGAATGTCAATAAATAGTGCCATTAATTTGTCTCAACATAAAATTAAATCTAAAAATTTGTTTAAGTTGCAGTGAATACGTAAGACGACGACCTCAGGTGCTGATAGACTTGAGCATTCACTTGTGATGAGCATTCTTGCAAAATTAAATGTTACATCGAGCATTCTATCGAGCGTTCTGGCGAGCATTCTAGGATTCTAGGAAAGGACAGATTTGCTTTATTGGCTGAGCATCGACTAGAGCGTTCGCTAGAATGCTCATGATGTTCGTAGCAATATTTGACTCTATGCTTGGCTCGGCTCGTCGTTCAGTATGACAAATATAAAAACGGCGACTGCTCGACGTTCTGTTACAAGTAAATGCTCACGTCTATCAGCACCTTAAAATGGGTAGGAGTAGAACATAAAAATCTCGACCTCCTCAGTGCTTTGGATGTTAAGTTCTCAACTTAACGACTGTTCCGACAGTTGTGTAACGTCATAGATGACAATCGTTAAGAACGCAGTTGACATCTATTGCAGGAAGTACACGAAGTAATGAAAGGAGTGAATATTCAATGTCACAATATTTAAAGCCTTAATGGGTTGAAAATTTTGAAAACATTATGGATAAGAGGTTCCATACAAATCCATGCGTAGTTGGTATTAAACCTCTTGTCTACGCTGTTTTAAACTTCGTTTTTAATACAATGTTTTGAAACGTATAGCACAGGCTCTAAAAAGAATAAAATGTCATACATTTATTTCGCTTCAATAAGTTTTTTGTTCCCACGCAAAAGAACGTGTTAATCTGTTATTATAGAATAAATATTCGATAATATTAAACCTATCGATATTATAAACAGCTTTTAATTTAAAGAAAGAATATTATTATTGTTTATACACATTATACATAGTTTTGAATTGACATTTCATTAATATAAACAACATCAACATAATGATTGGTTTTGATTAGTGTAAAATTATAAATTCCATATACGGTTATAAATACTGGTTATTTATTGAGCAAATTTGCCTCTGATAGTTCAACACCCACGCTACACCTATTTCGAACTCTATTGAAAAAAACATATGTAAATAAAATAAGATTAAATATTATTTTATTGTCGCAGCAATATGTCGAATTAGTTGTTTAATTAAACGGCTAGCCCTTTCATAGAAAAACGCCCTTCAATTAAACGCCTAAACCTTGATTAGCCGAATAAAACACCGTTCAACAGTACAGCTAGTCAAGTGCTTAAATATATTGACAGTACTGACCCCTATTTAATCGATCGAGTCGATAGGGATTTTCAGTCAGCCACTATATTGAATGTACTAAATACTGTAATGATTTAACAAAAAAACTAGGCATTTGATTAAATGGCGTTCAATAAAAGAGCTCTCCATGAAATAAAATGACTATATCATTTGGCTACAACGTAATAAGGTTATGTTTTGCCTTTAAGTTTGACCATAGACAAATTATTTTGATTACAAAAATGAAATTAAACTCATTATCTTATGAAGGAAAAGAAAATACGGATTCCTTTTAAGAATGGATTGAAATAATGATGCTACAAAAGCTTGCCAAATTGATAATAGTGTTATTATGAATGTCAGTCTCACAGAGAATATTTTAACATCATTTGTCATATCGTCAGCGCCTCGCAGTGAGACGAATCCAGCATTATGTAGTTCATGTTAATAAGTTTTTGCTTGCGTATCATTATTTCATAAGAATCTGACACGTTTTTTTCTTAGCTGCCTAGGAATTCACCACTAAAAAAAGCTTTAAAAATAACATAATTATCATTGAAAGAAATGTTATAAAAACATTAATAAATTAATTCACAAAAAAAAATGTTTTACTATATAAAATATATATTTTTTATTATAGATTTCATCTGCCATCAGCTATCCAGTCATAATCTGATTGATATATCTTGATTTTGTGCTTTCGAGGTATATTTCATCAATTCTCTCTACTAATCAAAAGAGGAAAAAGTTATTAATACTATTTTTGGCAACAAAATGCTTTCGTAAAATTATATTTACGTACGGCGTGTAAAAGGGTGGTCCAAACAATGTGTAAACCGCACGAGCAGAACTGACATAAAAGGCAATAAAAGCCTTCTTGCGTATGAATGGCTAGGCCCATGTAGTAACCTGAGCCCCAGCTAATCAAAGACGTAAAACAGGAATTTATTGTGTGCACTGTGCCATGCGAAGTTTATTGTACTGTGTTATGTTATGACGGAGCAATTACTCAACTCTCGTATAAACTCGACTCCGCCGCCGCTAAGATTTGTACTGTACACCTATGTATACCATAAACGATTGTTAGCTGCTTGAATTTATTTATACATTGTACTGTTTGATTTGTAAGAAAAATAGATGTATAGAATAGTAAGGGCTAAGAAATATTTTTTCTAATTTTGCAGTTTAAATAATTGTTTTGTATCGCTGAGAATGTGACATGAGGTTTCTTTTCGTGTGCTTGCTGAAATTGGTAACAATTGCGTGGTTTCTCTGTCTTCATTGATAGAGTTGAGAGCTGATATAATATCAAATGCAATTTATAAAATATAAAATAAATATATAGGGACAAATCACATAGATTGAGGTTGTGTTATGGGATACTAACTCAACGATATTACATTTAACAACAAATATATAGATAAACATCCAAGACCCAGGCCAATCAGAAAAAGTAGTTTTTCATCATGATCCGACCGGGATTCGAACCCGAGACCTCTTGGGTGGCAGTCTGACATGGTAACCATTACGCCACGAATGTCGTCAATAAGAAAAAATATTATAGTAAAACTAGCTGTTACCCGCGGCTCCGCCCGCGTGGTCAAGGGAAACTGTCAATAATTTTGCCCATGGGGATCTCTCTTTATCCTGTGAGAAAAAAGTAGCTTTATGTCACTCACCAGATCTTAAATCATCTCTGTTAAAAATATCATGTCGGTACTTAGGTTCCTTATTAACCCGTGGGAATAAGATGTTTTTCTGGGATAAAAGTAGCCCATGTCACTCTCCAGACCTTAAACTATTCCCATTAAAAAAAAACATCAATCATTACTTTCGACGTGAAGAGAGGAAACAAACAAACACACTTTCACATTTATAATATTAGTATGGATAATATTAAGACTCCAATATTTAAGAATATATTTAAAATATCTGTTGTTAAAAGCGTAGACAGTCTGAAGATTAAACCCGAATTCTTAATTGTTCTCAGCTCGGAGTGTGGCGTGAATTACAAAAAGTTTTTGCCCAAAATTACACCCGAAGGGGTTGTCACAAAGCTGTTTAAGATTACAAGATAATCACGACACAATGGAATTCGTCAAGAGCATAAAAAGATGAAAGTTAACAGTTTTAATTTTAAAGTTTCCCGTTTCGTTGCGGGCAACGTTTAATTTCCGCTCGAGAAATTATCAGGAAGAACTAAGCGGCAAAGCCTTTAAAAACTGAAGTAGCAGCCGACTTTAACAACGCGTCAACTATTAATGTTGAAACTCTAGTTTCATTAAACTGTATTGTAAACTGTACTCTTACGTAAAATACTAAAGTTTATTATGGTTTAACTGCTCTGTGTATTTTATGAGTTAGCAACTTAAATTGTAATTTTTAGTTACAATTTAACTTTTAAGTTATTAGGCATAACTAATTAGTTTGATGGTTGTACGATGGATGGTATATCAATAAAAATATATTACTGGCAGATCACGATTTCGAAGCTCATGAAAGTCGTTTATCGCGAAATATACTGCCTTCTTTTTCGTACAGTTTATTAGATACAAAAAAAAACTTCTTCAATCAATCGAATCATGACACAACAACTAGTTAGGTTAGTAGATATAAATTAAGTTGTTATATAAATTACAGCATGAATCTTTTAAAACCGTTACAAGAGCGCCATGCTATTTAACTTACGAAGTAGTTAAGTTTAAGAACCTGATCATCATCATAGGAAATTTAATCGGCAACGTTCATTGGTTCACTGTAGTGGATTTTGTTCCACAGGTCTATCACCACGACCGCCGTAGATATTCAAGCACAATACAAGTGGATGTCCATGGTGATTGCTTACCATCAGGTGACCCGCTAGCTCATTTCGTCTTCCTCTGTCATAAAAACACGAAATCCATCCAATTCATCTCTATTTTTTCTGCGTTTTTAACTAATATAAAAATATCTACTAACCCTTAACTGCACGCAGTATGGAAAAGTCGCTCTAAAGTCTAAAGGCTCGCTTCTGATTTGCTAGTATATAATTACACTGTTCGTTGGTATCTCTAATTACTCCATATTTGGTCCCAGTTTCGAGGCCATTCATTATCTCATTTCACTTAGCCCGAAGACATGTCTAATATTAAATAGAGATTCTGATATTATTTACTTTGCCATATGTGACGTGTAATTATTATGTGCGATCACGTATTTAGTTGTAGGCCTAATATAGTTATGATCTTCATTATTATAAATGATTGTGATGATTATGAAGATGAATATCTTTCTTACAAAGTAAAGCGGCCAAAAACCTGGCCTTAATATAAGTTGCCGGTAAGGCTCGGTATCTGCCTGATGTTACTGAAGTTCATGTGCGGCGATGATTACCTAAAATCAGGGCCGGTATGCTCGTTTGCACTCTCATAAAAAGCGGTACGTATATTGTACATACAAAGCAACTAACAAATACTTAGATATATTTCAAACATTTATCGTATGATCAACTATGATCCAATACATTGTAGGCACCATTTCATCATCACACCTCTAATAAGAAGTACTAAAATCATAAGGTACTTGTTACGAACCGAAACGGTGTAGCAAGAAATGGCCAGTAAGGAGCGGAAAGTGGTGGATTCAAATAAGCAATTTCATCGTCTGCTATCCGCAATGGACTGTATTCGTGAGATATAAACGCAGGTGTATTCTATGCGGACTTATTCTGACATAGCTACGGAATTTTAATCAATATTGAATTTAAAAGCGAATAGCTCTCTCGGAGTTTCGATTGTTCATGGGCAGCGGGGATTGACCATCAGGTGACCCGTCGCGTCGGCTCGGTTGTCTAGTTTAAAAAAAGATACTTCTTTTTTTTTTTTTTTTTTTTTTTATTATGTTTTGTGCGGCTTAAGTAGCACTGCGACCAAGACTGGTCTATTGTGATCGCCACATGATTTGTTAGAGCTCACCGCTAAACCCTGCAGCTGTGATGAACCGCAGGATTTGCTTAGGGGTGAGCTCCTTTAACTCATCCGGGCTTAGGGCAAGATACTTCTTACGTCAATTAATAAAAAATATATATATTTGTCTCTTATTTGTATGTGCACGATGCATTCAGCACTCGCACCGTGAATCTATGGCATGCTAAATAATTCGTCTTTCTGCGTGCAAATTTTTTTTTTATCGCAACTATTTAGTATCGGCGTATTATATTAGTTTACGGTGCGACTTCAACTCTGCAGTCTTCAACTCCAATTTAAGCTTCAAGTAAAACCAGGTAGCACTACGCGCATGTGTAGCTGATATCATCCTTTTAACCAATGACAATGCGCCGTCGTTGACTGGCGCTAGGGTGACCGAACGTTCCTAGAAATGTAAGATTTAAAAAAGTGACTCTAATATGTGGATTTTAAAACTTTTTTAAATATTTTTTTTCTCCAAATATTTTTTATAACTTTCCTTAAATCATGTCTATTTTTGGCGGGGGGTCCAAATGTAACCGTGTATTTTTTATAGAGGCCATGCCAATAAGATTACTCTAAAATATA
The DNA here is from genome assembly GCA_905163395.2 of Endotricha flammealis. Lineage (NCBI taxonomy): Eukaryota > Metazoa > Arthropoda > Insecta > Lepidoptera > Pyralidae > Endotricha > Endotricha flammealis. The sequence continues at coordinate 6,145,157 of LR990863.1, read as the reverse complement.
AACCATTGACATGAAAATAAATTTCCTTTATTTTTTTTAATCAAATTCACACGTTTTGCAACAAAGCCTCAAGAATCCATCGTTCGAATACGGAACTAGATTTGCTCGTGAGAAGAAAAAACTAAATTACAGTCAATTTGTTGCGATATCCTTATGGAGGCAATCCTCTTACGTGTAGAGTTATGTAGAGTTATCTAGAGACGTACCAACGAGCATTACCGACGAACCTAATGACTATCTTGGAAAGAGCAAAAGTTTTTCGCTTCGGTACTGGAGGTTTTATCTAAATAACTTGTTATTATACGTCCAGGTGGAGTGTTTGACTGCTGAATGGGTTTCGGTGATGACTTACGTTTTTAAATTGCTATTTTCGATTTTCTTGCATTGGATTTTTTTATAATGCTATCTATTTTATGAATTACGATGAACAAAATGAGAAGCATCTACGTTTTGTTGTCTATTTGCGTCGCTCGTCAACGTACAGAAAATTATTTTGTTTGTTGAAAAGATGTTTTTTAAAGTTAGCTTGGAATTTTATGACATGTTGAAGTAGGTGTGTAAAAAAATCGCAATTTTTTCAAATACTTATACTAACAGGACTAACAGATAGAAATATCTCAAAAACAAAACAATACCTTCGATTGACCCATGTTGCACCGGTAGGTTAACCACATAAAAAGTCGACCTATTAATTTAAGATGAATCTTACATACAGAAAAATTATACATAATAATATTAGAGATGTGAATAGTGAAATATAATAGTTATTAGTTTTTTTGATACACAATAACAACAAAAATGAGTGATTGTTTTTCTTGAATAATAAAATGTTGTGATACTATCAAATAAATATTGTGAAGAACAATAATAAATCTACGTGGGAGTCTTTCGCCTTGTCTTGGCACATTTTCTACAATCATATTTGCACGAAGATCAAATAACAAAGAACTTTTGTATTATCACAGATGACAAACAGTTTTTTACTGCCAAACAAAAAAGTACTAACCTTTCTTTATGTAAAATAAAACAGTCAATACCCGTATACTGATGTAGGTCTATCATAAAAGATTTTTCATGAGGACAAAGCTTAAAGAATTAAAACTAGATTAAAATCTAAAGGCTTCTTTATACTAAACGATAACATAATGAAGATTTACAAAAACTGAAACCGAAACTTTATGAAATATTTTTTTACTTTTATCAGATATGCTTTTACCAAACGATTACAGTATAAAAGTAGTAAAGAAAATTTGAAAAACAGCAATTCGTACAAAAGAATAACATATTACAAGCTATCCCTGTCTTTATTTAATTTATTTATGTACATAACTGTGAACTAAACCTGTACTATGGTACAGTTATGACTGTGAGATTTTTCCGACACTTTAATTTTTCTTCAACGAAACAACTTTCACGAAGCGTGTCCTTGTCCATATGATAACATTAAAACCTTCAAGAAAGCCGACCTCTGTAAAGGCCGACCAAAGGAGAGTGACTTGACTGAACTGAAGCATGAACTATGATTACGTACTTATAAATCAGTTCACCTAGATATAATAAAACAAAAAATATTAAAAATGTCTGCAAACTTAAATATAACTATTGAGTTATCTTGTTGTCCTGTCCACTAATACGACTCTCTTATAACTCAGTGCTGCGCTTCAATATCTCATGTCTCCAATAAAGATTCTTTCCTATAACTAGCCTATTCGTCTTAGGATATAAAGAAGCCTTAAACGTAGTGCATGAATGCGTGTAACACGAGACCGGGACAATGCTGGCTCCCTTATTGCATAGGTCTTAAATTGTACTGCGGTTTCAATGCAAGTACAAGTGACGTTAAATTATTGTCGCCATGGAACGTTACACCGCACGTGTGCACTAAGGTCTATAACCTAGTTAGGCTAAGCAATAAATTACTGCTTCAATATTTAGTTAGAATATGAAGTGTCTGTTTATACCACATGGTAAATGAATTATTGAATAAAATAACTGTTCAAACGGTTGTCCAAACATATTTATTTACATTGGGCACCAGTTTATAATCACTTTTTTGTGTGAGTCAGTTTCTTTTTTCATTGAATCTCATTTTATGACAATATGTGCAAATTTCAGAAGAAAAGTGATTTACCTTTACGACGCACTTAAAAATTAAATTTGTATTTAATTTTGTGAAATTAAATTACTTAACTGTAATAAAAGTATAATAACTTTTGAAGCAATTTAATTAAATTTCACAAAGACGATGAAAATATTTTTAAATAAATGCTGACAAATTATTCTGACGGAAAGGCTATCACCAAGTAGTGAAACCTAGTAGTGTTGGGTTGGTTGGTTGTGGTCTATGGATGGTAAAAAGGTATGTGAACCATTTAAGTCGTGATTACATCATGTTATTTTTGTTACTGAGATGAGTTTGATCTTTAGATAGGAATTATGACAAAAGATATGTGCAAGAAAAAATACATGGGTGGTCTTTATATTGTCGGCGTTGAAACAATAAAAACATATCTAATCTAATAGATTCTATCACTTATTTTATTGCGACTAGTAAAAGATGCTCGTGACATTAACCTTGCGATCGCAATGTTGCCCTCCATGTCTGTATTTTGAAAATTAATATCCTTTCTTCTATCTTCTATCTTCTTAATATTATAAATGAGAAAGTGAGTTTGTTTGTTTGTTTGTTTGTTATTCTTTCACGGCTTGATTAAGCAGCCGATCACTATGAAAGTTTTCATACATATTGTTAGGGGTACAGAGCCCAACATAGGCTACTTTTTATCCCGTGAAAGTATGTCGCTCCAATGGGAAAATATTTTTTCTATTATAGAGGGCGCTGTATCGCCCAACAGATGGCGCCACAAGTCGCGCTATGGGTTGTTTTGTTGTCAAACGAGATCTATACAGTCATAAAATTAACAAGAGCGAAGCCGCGGGGAAAAGATAGTATTGTATAAACTGTGGAAAAATAATCTGTTTTTTTTAAATGATGGTAAAATAAAAACTAAACAAAATCCGTGGACTGGACTTATTATAAAGTTAGCGCAGAAATTAAATAAACCATTGACTTTAGCAGCCAGTTGCGGAAACGCAATTTTATCTTAATTCCACTTTAAAAAACTCGACCTTAATCGCTACTATCTCTTTTTTTCTGTTTTCAATTTAATTTAAATAATAATTAACCTTAAAACATCTTTAAGCACCGTAAACTATTTAGAGATAATGTTAAGAACATAATCGTTAAAGAAAGTTTCTTCGGTAACTTATAATTGACATAAAACTACAAAATACAGCTTGTTTCACGTCTTTAATTATACACAAGTTTATGAAGCTATTGTGAAGCCTTAAAGCTTCAAGTTAATTATAACGAGCTGTAGAAAGAGAAGTGATAAAATGTTACTTTTTAATGTATGTAACAAAATTATTTAAAATTCTGTTTGACTCTTCATGCATCTTACCAACTTACTTAATACAGTCCGATCCGACTTGACGAAATTATTAGCCTGATAGTGTTGTAGCGTGTATCAAAACTGTGCGAACACGGAGTTAAGCAATCAAATCTCCTATCAGTGTTTAGATGGGTTTGAAAATTTTGAACTCCTCAATGCTTTAGCGGTCTAAAACGTCTATTCCGATTGTTGGCGATATCATGGCAGTCGATAAGTCAAGTCAGTGTCCGTCAGGTGGCCTGAAAACAACGACACCAGCCAACTTGAAACCAATTACGAGAAGCACACAAAAAGAAGTCCCACTTATAAAACTTTAATACGCCGTAAAAATATTTTTATTCGCACGTTATAAAGAAAGCGATTAACGAAAACCCAAGATCAAAAGGTCCACGCAATTATTGGCAGTTTTATATCAAAACTCGAATTATAGTACTGTTGCATATGATTTGTGTTTATTAAAGGCATCATTTTAGGCGGCGCGATCAACTGCATACATAGTCATTACGCGTCTTGGCCATATCTCAGCGCTAGCGGCTAACCAAAATTTATAGTTCTCTACAACCATTACTTAAGGCTATAAGGTTCAATATTGTATACATGAGAAAGTAGGTGACGGCATATATAAGTTTGTAAACATCAGAACTAAACGTGATCGTGTATGGTATAGACATTTGCATGTTATTCCGTCTGTCATTAAGTATGTTATTGTAGAAATACTGCTAATAACACTTTCTATTTTTTATGTAGACTATTTTGAAGATTTGCTCGTCTGAAATTGCTTTGTATTGTAGATGAACATTATTTTTTAACTAATGACATTTTAAATCGAAAAATAAACTAAAACAACGACGTAATTACGGAGAAAGGGCTTGATTCATTTAAAATTTAATTTAATTTAAAATTACATTTATTTCTCAGCACAAACAAAATTCATAATTTTTGATACTAAATCTAGACTGAATGCTTTGACCTAACAAGCTAGCGTATCTGTTTAGGCTTTAAATTCTTAATAAAACCCTTAAACATTTAATTTAAAGAGAACACTGTAACATTTTGAAAAATAATCATCATTTAGAACAATCGAAGACGAATGTCTAACAATAATCGAAATTCCGCACCGGGACGCCGCAAATAATTAAACAATCGCTTTAATCGCTTGTTTAATTACGAAATTAATGCCGAAGTACGTACAGTTTAATGCCCGCACACTCGCAGAACGATACCGAACATAAATACCGCAGAAACATGAGCTAATAACTAGTGATTCGATTTCAAACAATCGATTAAATGAAAATTTCATTTAAACTATCAACTTTGAGGTACTTTTAATTAACGAAACGTCATAGCAATAATTTTATTCATATTTGCTAGTGAAAATACAAATGTTTTAAATAGGTTCAGATGTAGGTATCTTTAAAGAGCAGATGAGACTACACTGTGATAAACGTTTTATTTTCTATAGACCATAAAATCATAATGTATGTTTACAATTTTTCTCTATTAAAAATGTATCCGTTGTCTGTTAACTTGATTAAATCTGGGCTGCTCTGAGTAAATTAATTAAAATCTAAAAATAATTTTAAAAGTTGTACTACTATTATCTCCCATTGCGGAAGAGAACAATCCGACTCGATTTATAGTTTAAACATCGAATAAGAAAAAGGAATGCTCAGAGCTAAATGTAACGTTTGCCCTAATTTTTATTGTTATACCGAGATTTATTTTTAGATTAACGGCTTATACGGCTATTTGAAATGATCATAAATATCGATAACATCGTTAAGAAATAAAATAACTCTTACATATCCGGATTAAATCAAAATGTGCTCATATCAGTCATAATTGCGGTTCGATTTGAAATTTAAGAGGCGGTCCAATAATTAAGTTTTGACGGCTAATTGCCGATAAGTAGATCGCACATTTAAGAGTACAGTTACTCTCTCGATAATTACTCACAATCGTTACCACTTATAAGATTAGGGCGAAAATTTAACTGCAACAAATTAGACTGAAATAACTTAAATTAATGGAAGCGCATTCTTACTTACATTCGGAGTTCTAAAACAAAGTAACAAATTAAAACAGACATTTCAATTACATTCCTGTGCAACTATTGTGTTTGCGACTGAACTGCTAACAGTACAGTGTATTTATAGTAATTAAGGTCGAAGTTGGCTTTCTGCTCCAATAAAGGTACGAGCGTAAAACGTTTGGGTCCGCAGGACCGCAGTAACTCTCGCAATTAAGTCGAATAAAAAATAAAAGCAAAGAAACAGTACAGCTGTTGATTAAACGCCATCTCGTGGGGACCCCATCAATAACAACAGTTTAATTAAAACACTTTTATTCGCACTTGAATGGTCGCTAGTCTCCGCGTTTAATTTGCTTTTTTTTCATTTTATATTCTTAATTTTTTTGCGTAATAGAGTACTTTGGCTCCGAGCTTAGACTAAATTAGGGTCGGCACAAATAATTCAAATTACTATGATATTGTATTGAAAAATGAGTAGTATTTTTTTTGAACTTCATTTTAACTTTTTCAACTCGAAGATTCTTTTCGTTTTAATGATTTGTACGTATAAAGATATTTTTTCTCACCAATTCCGTTGCAGCGCGGTGACCATGTGTCGTATTTATTTTATAACAATGTTTGTCACTATTTACGTCTGAGTATCATATTATTATCTGATCCAAAAATTACAATACAAAATATCTACTCTTTATTGCACCAGAGAAAATTTTCAATAAACATGGACAACTTAAAAATAGAAGTAAAATAGGCGGCCATATTGCTACGCAATTTCTTCCAGGCAACCTCTGAAAGAGATAACGCTGTCAAAATAAATAGGCAGAATTATTACCATAAATGTTTTAGCTAATAATATTATATAGTAATCAAATTAACAAGAAAGCATTTTGAAGTTCCATAATGCAATTAACAGCGTTAACAACATCAATTTAATATAAATTAAGAACTAAAATACATAATAAATAGGAGCTTGGACAATATTTTACATCGTAATGAACCATCTGATACATTCACATAATTAGAACTAACGTTAATTAAGTGTTAATCTACGTTATTCATCACTTATTATCATAAAATGTACATTAATACAGAGCCTAATTTGGCAGGGGAACATTAAGTTCATGCATTGATAACAATAAAATTTGAATAGAACCGAAATTTACTAAAAAAGCCGTGTCTAAAACAGTAGAATATGCGTATTGGATGGGAAATATACAAATAAATGACCGCAAATGAGGATACATTCATTTAATATTTACATATAGAACGGAAACACATGGACTTTAAAGGGAATCGACACGATTTTTACAAGAAAAATTCTGTACGAAACTCGTAATTTTTTTTTGTCTTATATCCCATTGAAAATTAGTTTTTAAGGTGTTGACATAAGAGATAGAATTGCATAGATATTTTAATGACTAGTAAATTTAAAATTTATTGCTTTAATTAAATTAGCATTAAATTAAACAGACTATAAATTTTGTTTTACAATTTGTAACGTACAATTTGACTACATTGTAAATATGTACAATTTTTTTAACATTCCTAATTAAAATATAAGATTTTTCATAATAATGTATAATTGCTTTCAATGACAAGCATAGATTCTGTGTAACTTAAATAACCATTACTAGTCAAACGCGACCAACTTTGTTTGTGTACAGTCAGGTGCACGTCGAGCTTTACACTTGCAGTACAATTTTGGCTCTTATGTCATAGAACTTAAGAATGGTACAAAGTCCAATATGGAAAGGTCAACCTGCTCTTGACTGTACATAAATAAATAAATTTAAAGGGACAATAATTCATACAGATTGAGCTAGCCCCAAAGTAAGTTCGAAACTTGTGTTATGGGATACTAACTCAACGATATTATATTTTATAACAAATACATATATAGATAAACATCCAAGACCCGAGGTGTCGCGGCGTCCAGCCTCCTTCGACTAATGACTGACAGACTGACAGACATAATTATGATGACAGGGATGACACATACAGACAGATGACTATCGATCAACATACGGGACGGACCTGAACCCTGAAACTGGAAGACGACCAGGACTGACCCGCAGACCTACGACAGACTCGCAGGCCGACAACTGCGACCGAATACGAGGCCAATCAGAAAAATATTTATGCACAGCAGCGCCATCTACTTCATAAAGCGCCATTGACGATCAGACTTTTGAGCAAATCCCACAGGAATCGCATACTTCTCCTGATAAAAGGTACCCTCTGTATTAATCCAAGGTATCAGCTACCTACATACCAAATATCATAAAAATTGGTCCAGCCATTTGCGTGTGAATATATAACAAACATACTCACAAAATTTCGTTTTTATTATATTAGGGACAAATATATAGGGACAATTCATACAGATTGAGCTAGCCCCAAAGTAAGTTCGTTGTGTTATGGGATACTAACTCAACGATATTATATTTTATAACAAATACATATATAGATAAACATCCAAGACCCGAGGCCAATCAGAAAAAGTTCGTTTTTCATCATGACCCGACCGGGGATCGAACCCGGGACCTTCTGGGTGGCGGTCTGGCGTGGTAACCATTACGCCACGGAGGTCGTCCAGTATTAGTGGTGGCCTTTAGGATAATCGTATAAAGAACTCACGTAATTATATACGTACAGCATTAAATTTTGAAACTTTTAGATTGCTTAGCAATAAGCTTATCGTCCTTTGAAGCTCTTTCATACTCATAGATTAACTTCAGTTGGCGACATGATCAGCCGTAGCTCTGATGCGCTTCACTTACCTCTCTACAAGTCGTAATGTTTATATTCTATCAATATAAAACCGTATTTTATTACATTATGATCTACTTCGATGCAATTTGGTTACATTGTAAAACATGATAACATGTTGTCTTCTAGTTATTTTTATTGTTATTGACGTTGGGACAAATAAAATTTGTTCATATACGCGGAGTATTGTCGCACTGTCTGCTCAGCAATAAATGAAATTGATAAGGTCAACACAATACAATTTTATTACATGTTCCTATCTGGTTATTAACTTTATTAAAACAAATAGAATGTGTTGGTATACGAAATTAAAAATTTTGCAACGTAAATATTGAAAAGAACCGGGCGAGAGCGTGTCGGGCCACGTACAGTATAGGGTTCCGCATTTGCTACGCTTTGCTTGCTTGAAATAAAATTTTATAAGTTCGTCGGCTATTACTCGGTAACTAACCTCTAAATATCTGGTACTAAATTAATGAAACGGATTTGATTCTGACTTCATCAGAAGTATGTTTCTAGCTTTACGCCAAATAATTTAATATGAAACAAGTAAGTACTTATAAAGTACTTAAATTACTCTTTGATGAATCCTGCTATGAGTAATGTTAAATTAACTTGGAATTACTAATATAAAGGTTATAATAGGCACACGGAATATCTAATAATTACGTGGGTGGTTATGACGTCACGCCTTTAAAGGTGGGTCGACCATAACATTTCAGATTTCCTTACAAATTACAAGATTAATCCATTCCTAAGTGCATTATGCATAACAAAACTGTACGGTACTGCATTTCTGGTTACAGTCAAGTGAACATGTAAAAAGTATAAGAAAGTCTACAATAGAGTTTCTATGACCGTCATTTATTTCTTAAAAACTAATAATGTACAATTAGTTAATAATAACTATAAATAATAGGTGATATCTCAGAACCACCAGATTGTTTTAATTTATTAAAAACAATACATAACTAAATAACACGAAATTAACTAAAAACGAAACTGACAATCAAAATTAAAAACTAATATTAAAAATTTAAAAGGCATGGTCCCTGTACCTAGAGGGTGCCCGAAATGCTAGCAGCGTTACCTCGCTGAATGGCGATAGAGACCCACAGATTACATTTTTAAAAATTATTAATTTATCAATAAAAAATGTTTTTTTCATTAAAAATCGTAAGCAGTCTTATGTACGATACATAAATATTATCAATTTCACAAGTTATCTAATTTCTATTAAGAAATACATTAATTTTCTTAAGGCGGTACAATATTATTTGTAGGCACGCTTTGCTTGGTGCTTGGGTAAAGCCACACCCATTAGGATTTATGGTCTTCACCACGTAATCATGTCATTGCCATTGATGTTCGTGATGATATAATTAAATTTTACATTATCTCAATATAAAAATATTTTCAATCATAAAATTAGTTTCTTTTCTCTTTATAATTAGATGGTTCTCTTTTGTAGAGTAGGTTGACGTCATTGATCTTCACTTCTCATTACATCATCATATTTTATACTTCCTTTAACCGCAATAATCTTTTCATTAAAGGTTTCCAAAGAAACATGTCAGAAATATGCGGTCGTTAGAGCAGTCTTCAGTCAACCCGAGCTCTGACTTTTAGAACCCTTTCACAAGACCTCTGCCACCTTAAGGGTAACTAGTTAGTCAAGCTGGTCTAATTAAACAATATGAAGTCAAATCTTTCAAAAGAGTACCTAGGTCAAAAATGACAGAAAAGGAGAGGAAATGATCCATTCTGTTCAAGGAAGTCTTCGAACTCCTCAGGCAACTTGTGTCCAGTGACTTTTACGCTAGATTCTTTTGGACGCATTTAAATCGCGCTACAAGTAGTCTAAGATTGCTGATGCAGGGTAGCTGTGATTGCTTACTTTTTAAGCAACCTGTTAGTTTGACCTCCTTTAAAACAATTTCACTTAGGATTACCTAATATAAAGTTTCATGTAACTTTCCAGGAAATAAATAATCGAAACTTGTTCCAACGAAAGCAGTAACAAAACTAAACTCAAAATCTCACGAACATCTATTCCGGATAACAGATCTACGAAATTAACAGTTGAGACGATTAACTTGAACCGTGCTGGTAATTCTATGTAACATCTTAACACAAATGATGTATATGTGAACGCCCATCAGCGTGGATGGTAATTATCAACTGACCACTAATGTGATAATCTCTAAATGTTCTGCTTTGATGGGTTCATTGGTAAGGTACTTTCTAGGCTATTAATTAGTTTTTTTTGTAATTAGTCTTTTGGAAGTTCGTATACTGATATTGTGAGTCACGGAACTGAAAACTTACACAAGTCGTCATATTAGTGTAAATAGAATAATCTAGAAATCAAAATTTCAAAAAAAATCCTTATCTAATAATACAAAAGCTAAATTCCGAACGCAAAAGTTTTTACTACATCTAATGTACTTATATATTTCTAATACAAACTGAACTTAAAATATTACTACCTATAAGACAAAGTATAACTCCTTGTAACTTCAGAATTAAGTGTATACTCAACATAAAGGTAGTGACTTTATGTTGTATTATATTAAACCACAAACAGTACATTGTATTAACCACTGTAATATTATAGTGATAGATATTTTATTCTAGATTGCCAATCCAGATAACCTAACTCAATACCTATCAATAAACAGACTTTATCTTAACGCTACTTAGTGCCATTAAGTCGGTGTAGAATTAGATACAGAATTACGTAACTAAAAGGTGGTCTATTTGCTAATAGCAATAAAATTGTACCTATATCCAGACAAGTAGTAGGTAAACTTGAATATACTTCTTTACTTTCAGGAGAAAGGAAAAAGTGCAGAGATTTCCAGAGTGACCAAAATGGCTAATTTTAAAAACATAATAAAGATACATCAATGATACTTATTATGAACTTATATGATATACTTTTCTTCATAATGAATAGTATTCGGGCATAATAATGGATAATTTAAGCGTTTATTATCGTCAAATAAATTACTCCCCCCCCAATTCCTCAATAAAATAGTTAAAACGTTTGCTCTTTATCTCGATAGTATAGTTTTTATTGTTTTATTACTAGTATTCATTAACGTAGCCCGTTGTAAAACTTGCTTCACTCTTGACAGTCATGGGAGCAGCGCCGCCGCGGTATAGTATTAGTATAGGAAATAATTACGGCTTTTGAATTATATCGCGGCTCGCTGGGAAGCGCGAGTGTCGGTAACAAGACAACATAATGATACGAGCTGCCTTTTGTCTGTGTGTTTCGCCACCTGCCCAAACAGAAGAGATGCCCACAAATTTTATCGATGAAGATGTTACTGTATAATAAAGTATCGATGTTTCCTATCCAACAAAAAAAATATAGGCAGAAAGTCAAATAGCGTAACGACATTAAAATATGTAAATTTTTTTTACTAACGAGCAATAAGATATTCTTAAGTAGGTCACTCATATCCATAAGGCGGCAAAAAATATAAGATTGGCTCTAGCGATGCTCTAGCTCGATCGATCAATAGAAAAAAATTAAGTGATAATGCCCAAATTATATTCAAATCAGCATTAAAGTTTGCATCATTTAGCGGTCGTACCATGAAACAATCTCAGATTACAATAATCTTACACACCAGCGGGATCGATAAAAACAATGAGCAAAAAATATCGATACTTGTTGTGGGGTCGACATCCTTATAATGATGGCTTGTTAGTGACTGTTAGTCATTCTCCCGGTATCGTAAGGAAAACGAGACTCAATTTGAACTTCAAAGGTGTGATTTCTGGTTCGTCAGGAAGTGTTAAGTAATTATTAAAATCGGTCTCCTCTCAGAGAGATTAAAATTTAACGAGAACAATTTTCTCCCAAAGAAAGTTGTCGCCATTCTTCCTAATTATGGTACTGGATGTGGTACTAACCGCGAGGGTGGTAAAACTGTAATGACAGACAAAGTTGCCGCGATTTTATATAAGAAGTTAAGCAAAATGAAAACTAATAAATGATACAGCATGCCGCTGCAGTACTAACAATGTTGCGGTTGGTTTGAATCTTTTCTTCACACTTTAGGGTTACGTAGTGAATTGGTAAAAATATCTTTATAAAAAGTATTTTCGTATTTGTTTTTTCCTTCTTATTATTCTTGCTATAATCTTCATCGACCTTGAGGGATATGAGATGTCAGTCAAGTCAATAATGGACATTTGAGTTCTTCGGGTAGAAACTATATTTTATTATATAACTTTATAAATATACCCTACTGCTGGACGATGGCTCCCCTTCTATGAATCCCTCTCCAGACCCTTCTCCTCCTAGTACTCGGAATAAGCAATACCTCGGAAAAGTATCTCACTCATGTCTCCATTTTCTTCACAGTCTAACATTTAGTGGTTCATCTACTGGATCGACCGATCAAGTTGACTTTAAGTTTAAATGAGTAGCTTTATAGTAAAGATCAATACTCCCAATTAATATTCAGTTAAAACTTATGATTAAGTTTTGTAATATGTTTCAGGTATTAAGAAATATTTCATCGGGCAGGGACATACAATTTGTTTACTTTAGCTCTCACAACTTACAATGTATGCCTTATTAGTCTACAAGATGGTCGGGTCGCCAATATAAAGTATTAGCAGCAGCTCGGCAATACAAACTTTTTGGTTAATAACAAAACTTTAGGAGCCTGTAGTCTGAAGGGAGACCTCAAACTAAGTCTGTTACTGAACACTTGGGATTCCCAATAGAGATTAAAAGGCGTTGACAATACTAATTACTAAGCAGACTACGTGTTTATTAAAGATAGATTTATAAAGGTCAAAAGTACCCAAAGTAGACTTGTACAGTTAGGTGCACGTTGAGCTTTACACTTGCAGACAATTTTGGCTCTCACGACGAATTTAAGAATGGTTCAAAGTCCGATATGTAAAGGTCGGCATGCTCTTGATTGGACGACCTCCGTGGCGTAATGGTTACCACGCTAAGACCGCCACCCAGGAGGTCCCGGGTTCGATCCCCGGTCGGGTCATGATGAAAAACGAACTTTTTCTGATAGGCCCCGGGTCTTGGATGTTTATCTATAATATGTATTTGTCATAAAATATAATATCGTTGAGCTAGTATCCTATAACACAAGTTTCGAACTTACTTTGGGGCTAGCTCAATCTGTATGAATTGTCCCTATATATTTATTTATTTATTATCATATTGGTAATTTCAGAAAATGGTAATTTTAAGAGACAAAATTGTTATCAAAGAGAACCCAAATTACCAACAGCAACTTAACTTGCTCTTAATTGCAATTGCAATATCAATTCAAAGCAATTCATATACCTATCGATCGATCAAAACTAAATCTGCTGGTGTAAAACTTTTAATTTTATAAATTTATACGTAATTATTATTTTAATTTTTAATGTTAGTTTAGTTTAAATTTTAATGTTAGTTTACTCTTTGTTTTAATCATTGTAATTATACTTAAGTAATTATTATTTTTGTTTATTATAGAAAAGATCAAGGCAAAGATATTTAATTACTAATTAATAGGTATAAATAAATGAAGCCTGATAACATAATAGAATAAAATATCAGAAGATTAATTTTAATTACACAAAACAATTACTATTTATTTCCTTATCTGAAATACAAGAGTGTTCAATCATACGCATTTAATAGGTCGAGATTTCAAAAAGGCGTCTCTTAAGGGTGTATAGTAAGTATCTGTTTTCTTTGTACGTAAATTTATAGCCGTTTCATGGCTTTATTTACTTTTATAGACGCTTGATGCCGTAGAAGTCTTACTTATAAATCAGCCATGGTGAGACATCGGGACACTAAGCTATACAGTATACATTTTCCTCTTATTATGTTTTTGGGACATAAATTAGAGAGATTTATTCTTCCCAAGTAAATAGCCTACCACGTTTGTTTAATAGTCTTTGGGTGTCTATTAATATCTTTTATTTTTAATAGTACACCCAAATTAGTTTAGGATTCATGATCGCCTAATTGTGTCAAGTTGTTCAAGAGGTATGGCTAAAATACGAATACAAAATGTAAAGCTAATTGCAAGATCGAGAAACTTGGATTTGCCAATGCGAATATTTCGAAATAAGCAGCTCCCACGCCACCAAATCTATTGGCAAAAGGTATTATGACTCACACCAAATGCATAATAGCATAATATCGGGTTGATTCGTGGTACACCTTCAGGAGTTAAGCGCGATAGTCCCAATTGTCCAGCCTATGAATGCGATGGTTAGTCGCGTTACAGTGCTGATCAGTGCCTTATAACACACCTATTTCCTTTTGTAGAGTAGATATTTATGTTTATACCACATAAATACCTGTTTAATGTACGATATAAAGAAGTGGCCATTGAAATTGTGTTAAATGATGTCCATTATTTGTTGTTGCTTTTGAATTTTGTAATAAATGGTGAAAATTATATTCCATTTAAGTACAAACTGTTCGTTCGTCTAAATTATTACAGTGGCTATCGCGTTTTCTAGAAGTATTGTGGGTGGAAAATTACTATCTCCTACCTACTCTATACTTTATACGGTTAATGATATTTGATAAAGTAATGTTGTAACAAGGTATGTTATTGAAAAAATATATATATAAATTACAAAATGTAAAGTTTTGTGACATAAAAAATAATTAATAGTGCCTGAATTTAAAACGAACAACGAATAAATCAGGTGGAAATAATAAACGAGGAAATTTATAAAGCAATAATTTATTACTTAAAAATTGTAACAATGTTCCATAAAGTTAATATGCCCTTTAAACATTTTTAAAATGTTATGAAAGGCCGTCCGTATAATTCAGGCCATACTTAACAGCCCTATTTATCGTAGGTAAGCCCATTTGATAAATAATCGTCGATCGTCGCCCAGTTTAAATGGCCCCAAAAACTGGTGCACATAATTAATAGGCCATGTTGTCGAGGGCTATTGTAGATTTATTGTTATACAACGCATTCTGGCCATAAATTTCTTAATTGCCCCCACTTTACGCTCACCGATCCTTTAATTTACAAGGGCAAGCGCAGACAGATACGTATCAACTTTTTTAAGAAAATGTAACTTTATATTGCGGTTGGAACATTTTTACGGCCAAACTAGATTCACCTGCCTACGAAAGTCGGCACCTTGTTAGCTTGTTACCAAATTTTGGAGTTTCCAATAATAATAATTATTTTTCTAATACGTTCAAATTATGATTTTTGGAATTCCTGCAGGATGGACCAGACAAAAGACTAAATGGGTCATGAATTAGTGTCATGTTATGCATTGTGAACTACTCTTGTGTTTCTTATTATACATTTTCCTGATGTCCTGCCCGTTATGTTTTATAATTTATTTATTTATTACCTTACTATCAGCTAACTGCACTCATAATTATTATTAGTTAACTTACAGTATGCGTTAAAATTTCGAATTAACAAATAAAATAAATAAATGAAATGAGAAACAATAACGCCAACCAAAAGTACCTACATCAGAAGTTTCGGAAATTTAGGAAGGCTTTGAAAATTAACATCGAGCTTCGGCAGCTTATTTGTCAGATCGTTGTACAGACGAGGCAAACAATTAATGAAAGAGTTAGCTAAGAATTATTAATTGTTTGTTTTAAACCGATAACTATCATTTATTAGTGTTTTTTTTTATTGATTAGCAATTAAAATGACGTTAACGATTTATGTATTGTAAGCTAAAGCAAAATTATACACTTGGCAGCAGGTGGTCCTTTGTATTACTTCTTTTTATGCAAAAAAAATATAAAAATTCATACCATTTAACACCGCAAGTCGTCTTTTTCGTAACTTACTATGACTGCCATTTCAGACACGAGTCCTGTATGGCGCGCCGCGGCCGGCAGGCACTGTAAAATATTCAGGGCAAAAGTCAGTCACGATGCGAGATGATCTTTCGAGTTCTGCGCTCCTAGTACAACGATTATGTTCCTTGTTATGAAGACGTGTTTAGTACGTAGACACGAGCAAAAAAATTATGTGTATGCAGACACGCGATGTAATGATATAATTTATTCGTTGAATACTAAAACAAACAATCATGTCGCGTCGCTCTTATTTTTTATGTATTCCTGGTACACACAAGCATGTCTGAAAATATTTGTATACCTAAGTTATTATAGTGTCGTATAGGTGTTAAAGTTCCATACGTTGGTAGGTATACTACACGAAATACCGGTAAGTTTGATGCGTGTAATCGTTAACATTCCAAGGAGTGATTAAGTTATGACAGTTATAACAAATGACAAAGGCAGACACCATAAAAATTATTCTAAATTGAGTCATGAACCAATTTCACTTTTCTTAGTAAATCCAGGTAAAGACCTTTAAAAGTGAAACCACTGATATTTAAACAGAAGACAGTAAAAGTAAAATAAAGGCTACTCGTATTGAATAACCGACCGTAATTGTATAAACAGAAATCGGAACAATAGTGCAAGATAAAACAAGTGGACCATAAAGTTAGTGTTGTAAACATTGTTTATAAAACAATTCGGCAAACTGAGACACAAACAAAAGTTTTCGACGAAATTCCGCGCCACCCTTTCGGCTTCCTTAAATTGTTATGGCGGTAATAAGCCCCGGCGAACATGTGACTTTTATAGCCTCCAGTTCTCTCGAGTTTTGGGGATAGCACATTTTGTCACTGAGACAATTACTGCGAACCGTAACACCAGCTGGACAATGACGGCTATTTTTGACATATTGTGCGTAGGGCAGACCCCGAAATTACGCTCTTTTTATGTTGTAGTCAAATACTGGGACTATAAATCTGGGCTAAACGAAATTTTTAAATATGTGATTACCAAAATAATGTTTACCATTTGGAAAATACCCTGTGTAACTTTCTTACATTGATGATTCATTGCATACAAATGCGTTTGCTGAGTGTCGGCCTGAAGTAAGGCTGTAGTCTCCTTTAGACTCCTCGGTTGCATACCAGCCTCACACTGTACACGGCATCGCGATGCTTTAAGTGTGTATTAAATATAAAAAAGTGTAATGATGTGGTCTACAGATTCTACACTAATGTTGCTGTCTCTAATATTGTTTCTTTATGTATAGGGATAAGAAATTTGTTCGAACGTCGATGGGAACACTGAAGTAAGTCAGTCGTTACTATAGTCTAAATTAGATTTGTCCTTATACTAATTCACAATATTATTGTCAGTGTTTACATAATTCCCTTCAAAAGTTACTATGACATGATTGAATTATACAATACTAGCTGACCCGTGCCCACTTCGTTGGGCATAATGTTAATAATCCTTTTTTAGTACAGGCGTTCTTAAGAAACGCTTTCATTCGACCATTTTTTCTCCGATTCACTTTGCAAAACCGACTACCACATAAAAGCCTATTTATTTTTCGGTTTTTTATAACCTATGACACTCAGCAATAATGTGGCTTTCCGTTGGTGTAAGAATTTTTAAAATCGGTTCAGTAGATCCCGAGATTACCCCTTACAATTTAACAAATATACAAACTTTACTTCTTTATAATATTAGTATAGATAGTATAGATTATTAAAGTTGAGTTGGAAAGAAGAAAGTGAGGTCTTTGCCCGATATGGGAACGGTAAGGGTTAACGTTGTTGTCGTTGTCTTGAGCGCCTTCTCCGCAATTAGGCAGCCTATGTGCCCTGTGTGCGTGCGAGTGGGAGCTGGATCACTTCAGCCATCCTAATTCCTCCAGGAAGCCGGCCAGGGACTTGACGTCGATGATTGCCCGAAGACTGCCTGAGGTTGCCAGGTAGGTCGCCCGGTATGCTGTCACCTCGTTGCATTCCAGCAGGACGTGTGCCGCAGTTTCTTCTGTCGACATACATGCTCTGCACAGGGGTCTGTCTGTAACACCTATGGTGAAAAGATGTTTGTTAAAGCTGCCGTGACTAGTGACGGCGCTGGTAACAGTAACGTTAAAATGAAAGTTAATGTTTATTTTGCTTCGATCATTGTGTACGCGCTTGTAGTTTCATACTTTTATGTTTGCAACAAATGTATAGTAATTTGATAAAAATATTTGGCAATAAAACAACATGAATGTATAAAATTTCGTATCACAGAAATAGATAACTATACTAGCTGTGGAGTATATGAGGGAAAAAAGGTTTAATGTGTTTATTATACGCGTCGCAATGTCTGCATTATACGACAATAAAAACGCAATGAAATACATTATATTCCGTCTACATTTTTGTGCATGACATTTCGTTAAATAAGAATTATCCAGTTAGATGCCAAATGGTTTTGTAGCGATTGCTCTTATAAAATACGAGCTCTTCTATCTTAAAATGAAAAAGTGTTTTAAAAAAAATGTGGAATCTATATTTACATATTCCACTCTTTTCGACTAATATTTTAGAGAGGTAGGGCACAGCGGATAATCTGCTCACATCGGAGCAGCCCGTCTGGGGAAGGACCTCCACCTTACAGAAGATTGCAGCCAATTAGCATTGGTCTCGGCCATGATGTGTTTTACCCTCGGTATTGCAAGCGTCTATAGGCTACGGTGATGCTTACCATCAGGCGGGTCGTATGCTTGTTTGCCACCTTTGTGGTATAAAAAAAAATATATAAATAATAACAACTGATTAAGTTAGGAACAAAACGTTTTATTCTTCTACAAATAGGGTTTGACATAATGTAGTTCTTATTATTATAACTACGTATTATTGAGAAAAGGTGGTTATAGAATAGTTTCATAAAATATGCAAAATGCTATCTTTCTGTTAGGCAAGCCTAAAAAATCTATACTATCTATACTAATATTATAAAGAGGTAAAGTTTGTATATTTGTTAAATTGTAAGGGGTACTCTCGGGATCTACTGAACCGATTTTAAAAATTCTTTCACCAATAGAAAGCCACATTATTGCTGAGTGTCATAGGTTATATAAAAAACCAACAAAAAAAAGGCTTTTATGTGGTAGTCGGTTTTGCAAAGTAAATCGGAGAAAAAACGGTCGAATGAAAGAGTTTCATACGAACGCCTGTACTAAAAAAGGATTATTAACATTATGCCCAACGAAGTGGGCACGGGTCAGCTAGTAACATTATAAAAGTAATATTATCTTATTTCGAATGGAATATGAAGAAGTATCTTATATACGTATCTTATGTACATAAATTGGTTTTGAATATACTCACGAAGTTCAAATTGTCTAAAAGATCACTGGTTTTATTCTATAGCAACAGGAATGAAGCCAAGTTAAACAGCTAGTATGGTTTAGTACCGTAAGCAAACTTATCAATTCTTAATTAATCCTAATTCCAATTACTTCAAAATTATCAAAATTTCGGTCCTGTCGAAGTGAATTTAAATATTTAAAGCAGTAAAGTTACATTTAAAGATACACCGAATACTGGATGAGGAGCAAAATTAAACTTGTTACTACATTAATCTAAGAACAGGTAACTTTTTAATTCCCTTAACAAATTTGTCATATTTTCCTTTGAAGCCTTACTCCCTAGTCTTAATGAAATAAGCGGAAGAGGGGGCCATGTCTAGAATTTTTATAAGCACTTTGTATTCAATGTAGAAAGTTCTGCAGTTCGTAGAAATTTGTTTACAATGACGCAGACGGTTCGGGAGATCTATTTATTACTAACTCAATAAGAATCTTTTGAAGTCACAGCCGCTTTGCGTCCGAAACAAAGGGAAAGCCCTTTATGAGCGGAGCCTTCGAGGACGACTCGTAATTAACAAGTCTCAGATTTATTACGAGTGGCATTAGCTTTCAACGTTTCATATCATAATCTGAGAGAGTTTTATTGTCCCGAGAGTTACGGTAACGGATTGTTGGAAAGCAGTAACTAATTACGTAATATTCCTTAATGTTGGCTTTATAAAACTTTCGTTTAGACTGATGCATCAAATAAATTTAAAAGGATTTCTGGAGATTAACAAAAATGTTTCGTGCGGTTTCAAACTAACCGGCTTCTCTACGGGCTGGATTTAGTTAGATTATGCTTTTATTAACTAATTCGTAACTAATGTCTGATTTAGCATTTTGGGGGGAAAAGATTCTGAAAATTTCTTTGCCGTGGCATGCAAAATATACCCACCCCATCTAGATTTAGAAATTATGTTTATTTTTAAATTTTATTTGACTACTAGCTGTTACCCGCGGCTCCACCCGCGTGTTCTAGGGTAAATATCAATAATTATTCCCATGGGATTCTCTTTATCCCGTGGGGGAAAAAGTAGCCTATGTCACTCTCCAAACTTTTAACTATCACCGAAAAAAATATCATATCATCAATACGTTCATGACGTTCGACGTGAAGGGAGGACAAACAAACACACAACTCACACTATCACATTTATAATATTAGTATGGATGTGCAGGAGTTCAAGTCCACAACCGACAGGTTGTGATGGTTGACGGTGGTGTTATTTGATTCTAATGCCCCCTCTACACGTTGGCCAACGTGTAGAGGGGGGTTTGGTAGGTGTTGGAATGATGGTACGTGTTGGCCCACAAGCTGGCGCGAAATCCGTGTGGTTTAGGTTTTTGACACAGATCAAAGGAGTTGGCCGTGGTTGTTGTGGTTATTGGCCACGCGTCCACACGTTGGCCGCGTGTTTAGTTTGCAACGAGCAAAAATAAACAATATAATCATATAAATTTAGTTAGGTAGGTACTTGTTTCTTGTTTTTAACCCCCGACGCAAAAAGAGGGGTGTTGTGTTTCGATTTATTGACAACATCAACCACCTTCTTTTTTTCCATATCTATTTTATTACGTAGTAACGGTAGGTATGCTGAAAATAAATAAATCGCAGCAGCCGTCAGCGCCTCAATTATCGTCCGCACATTGGCCCGAACCAAATCAAACTGAACGACCTTCCAACGTGTGGACGTCGTCACAAACTATCACCAATGTGTTGGCCAATGTGTTGGCCAACGTGTAGAGCCGGCATAAGTCAACGTCAAACGATATCTATATTATGAATTTATTATTACACTGTGTTCCTAAGAGCTAGCACATGGCATATTTTAAATGCGTAGAAGACGCACATTTCGTGCTACATTGAGCTCTTTGTATGATAGACCTCACGATGAAATGCTTGATGGATAATGGTCCGCGCGTGTTCTGCGCGTTTCAATTACGCCGTGTGCTGTCACTCTCAGGAACACAGTGTAATAACTTTGTCAACTTTCTTTAGAAAATTTTCGAGATTGGTTACCTTGTCATTTTATGTAACCTCAATTATTGATGATCCAAATTAATTTCTTGCGTAAGTTCCAAAAATAATTATTTTCCTCAATTAACCCATTTTCAAACAGTTTTCAACCTCAGACTAATTTAAAATATTTGACAGACATTTTATTCTTAGATAAATGGACCAGAGTTTGTTTTGTATTTAAAAATAGCAATTTCCGTTCAGCCCTATAGTATCCCCTTACTAAGATTTCCTTATCTTTAGTATTCCCTAATCCCTATTTTATAATATAGGTGACAGATATACAAAATTATGGCTAAGGGTCCCTTAAAACTGTTTAAGATACCCTAAATTTAGATTGCTAATGAAATCGATCAACATTCTTATTTTATTAGTGGTTATGTTTCTAAATTCAGGGCCTGTTTCAACTCTTCTGATAGAGTATTTATCCAATAAACTGACAGTTATTGTATAGTTTTCTCGGGCTTTTGACTTTTTTAAGTGACAAAGAGGTTGACCAGTACTTATCATTAAGTGGGGACAGAAGCTAACAATATCATTATAGTCAAAATTCTCACGAATTTCTCGATGGAGTAAGCAAATTGAAATAAAAAATGTGTGGAATTTTGCAACATTAAAAGTGGACTACATACAAAAGACTTTGTAAATTGTACTTTAATTAAAACAGTGCCATTTTATTGACCAATAAAAGCCTAAATAGTAAGTACTAAAACTATTTAACTGATGCAAATGTGAGATCAGCCAACTATGTCGAGATTCTTTTGTACATATGTACCTATGGATAGGCGTGAGGCGTAACTTAGAGGGGGCCAGGTCAAGCAACCAGAACGTTTGTATCAATTTTTATAACGAGACTCCCAAACTATTATTACACCGTCACGATGTCAGGCCCACATCACAGCACATCCGCCCCATATACAGACAATCTTTATCTGATATAATTTGTCTAACAGAAATTATTTAGCTAACGTTTCAACTGACGCGTTGTTTAATAAAAGATAAGACTTTGTCTAACTTAAAAAGTTGAAATAAATGATTTTAATTTTTTCTCTTGACAATTTAATACTGATGTAGGTTATCGTATAGTTAATAACAATTATGGAATAGAGATAAGTATTTGAACAAAAAATGTTTGGAGATACTCACCTGTTAAACGTAGTTTGTTTAAATAGTTAGTTAATGTGTTTTTAAGTAGATATCCTTGTCTTGATTGATGAATTGTCTCTTCTTTCCGTTGGTCAGACGGAGATAACTGATTCTAATTCGAAACAGAAAGTGATTTAAATTTGTTTACTTAATTGAGATTAATGTTACAGTGGCTTAACTTAGGGTAGATTCTTCATTTATTATTTAACCCTACATAAAATTTAAGGAGTCTGTATAGTTTTAAGTTGAGAAAAGGTTTATCCGTTTTGGAACAAGTGGCTCTTGTTTTATGAGTGAGATTTATTTTACTGTTATATTCGAAACTTATCTTATTTCAAGTAGATTTTTGTTTAATTTAGAGAATACTCACCGTAATAAAGTACCTACAGAGAAAATTCAGAGGCTAACATTAAAATAAAATCTTTTTGAATAATAAATAAATTATTGTAAATTTTTCCCGAACAGTTAAGTAGTAGTAAACAACAAGATCTGATCATTTTTACAATAGTGTTTTCAAAACTTATAACATCTAGAATAAAAAAAATAAAAACTAGCCCTCTTCTACCGCAACCTTTAATGTAAACGTGTGTACGTCGTACACTGTAAAGTTTATGAACAGACTAAGTCTCAATTAATTATTTCGAGTCGTACCGTACGTAATTCTGGGTGTAACAACATACTAAATATTACCACGGAGTATTTTATTTTTTGGTATGTTTTCTGGTATAATCACAATATACAGGATTACAGCCAGGTTTCCAAGCAAAATGGACGGTTGGCTCAGACTTCATTAAAAGCAATAACGCGAGTGTGCCCCACAGCGCAATCCCGAAACTAATCTCTTTTGTTTGCATTTTGTACGAGAGCCAAATCTAAATCGTAACTGGAATCAGGAAGATGAGAATTATGCTTCATTCGCATCTACTAGCAAGTAACGTGCCGGCAAAGACATTACATTCCATACATTTCAAGCAACCAGTCCATTCCATACATTTTCTATGCGCGTCTTCGCATCCATTGACAAGAGTAAGTACCTAACTCCTGTCAGCATAGTCGGAAATAATATTTTATTTGCACGCTAAAGTTATATTATGCGATGTATAATCATCATCTTAGCCACAAGAAGTCCAGCTTGTGTGCATATAGTTGCTCGACATAAGGCTACCCTAAATGTTTCCAGTAAATAAAATATTCTGTTGATTGTAAAGTTCCAAATAGATCTGTTTTAATAGCAGATTTTGAAAAAAAATAGAAAAAATATGACATAATCACCAAGAAACATAAATTTAGTTGATTTATTCATACAAAGTAAAGCGCTAGGAAACTCTGTCCTCTTCCACCACCACGCACCACGTGCTTGCAGATATGAACGAAGCTTGAAAATGCTTGATGAGAATTATGTATAGGCACGTTCAACATTTACTAGACAATATCTTTATGTACAGATATTATCTAGTGAATTTCTTATAAGTATTTACAATTTCCAATAAGATCCTTGTCTAAAAATACATTTTGTTAACGGTATTTTGTGCCTTCAAATTTTATATTCATTGATTCTAAATTTCAATTTTACACAGAATTTCATGATTGGAAAATATAAATATAGAATTGAATGAGGAGATTAACGATAACTTTGTATTGCTTGTATTATACAAAATATTTATTCAATCAAGTTTGTAAAAAATATTTTAACTGCGAATTCAGAAAGCAATGAAAGGGTATCCAATGTAATGTTTGAAATTATTTCACATGAAACGGAATAAACGCCTGTTTTACCACTTAGGTGCTTATTTATCAGATTTATTGATAGGTTTTGACATTCGTTTGACAGTATTTATCTAATATTGGGGTCTCTTATTCTCGAAGACTTTAGCCTGACCCTGAAAATAAACTGCTTTTAAATAATATTCACACATATTTTTGGATTATGTTAACATAATGTACCTACTTACCGCTAGGTACTTCGGTCATTCATATAGCACAAAGAAAAATTATTTTAAAAACAGCTAAATAAAAAAAATAAGTTATTTATTGTGTGCAGTGGCATCAGAGCAGCGTCAAGAACATTTTTTGAAAAGCGTGTCACTCTTCCTATACAGAACTCGATTGCCCGTTTTAATCTACCAGCCCAGACGTAGGTATCCCCTAACTCTTACTATCGTATCTATGATAAAGAAAATACCTACCTACCTTAAGGCCGGTCGGTGAAAACTAAAGATTGTTTTTAATAAGATTTATCCATATAAAACTGACATAAAATTGTAAAAGGAAGTCGTCTAAAACGATTAGATAATCTCACTGAGCTACTATTAACGTGATGATACTATAATGATCTTCGATCTGTTTTGGATAAGCGAGCCTCTCCGCATTTATAGCTTTAATGGCCCAATATAATGCTTATTGAATGTGCCTTGCTCATTACCTTTAAAACAATACGTTACCTGTTTATTGGCTACGTAGCCAATTATTGGCCTGTTCTATTAGATTAATTGCGCTATTAAATACGAACTCTGCCTCGTTATGGTTAACATACCCGTAGATTACAGAATGCCGATACATGAGAGCGTTTCGATAAAATTGTTGAAACATAAGATTCACTTTGCCTTAATACTGTTAGCCCAGAAATGGCTTTTGGGCAAATTAGATGAATCCAACTTAAGGTAAACTTGGTCGCCATACTTGTCCATTGAATTGCCGTGAGATCCGATAGCCACATGCCGTACGATTTACAAAATGCAGAAAACTCCAACAGTATCCAATCATTAACGGTTAAAGTAATGTTATAATGTTAACACTAGAAAGGCCGGTTGCCTCCTACCTAAAAAGACCAACGCCGTCATTTTGACGGTAGGATGTCCTTTGACATTAATATGAAGTTTTTCTTACAATGTTATACAGTAAAACACTACTTTTGTTTTTGTTACACTATTTGTTATTTATTTTAATCGGTATAAAATTACTGCAAACTATTGCTTTTTACCCGACTGCGCCCGAAGGAGAGTTTTTCGAGAGTATGTGTGTAAGTACAATTGTTTAGCACGCTCTGCAGCCTAAACCACTAACAGATTTCAACACATGAGATGTCATTTAATTTGTCACAGTTCTGGGAGTGACGACGTGGGTATATAATTTTCCGAAATTCCCACGGGAACGGGAATAACAGGACTTTGAGTGTGAAATCTGTGCCTAGCCCAAATCATAGACCTAGAAAGCTGAAATTTTGCACAAAGGTTCACCTTAGAATACAGGTAAGGCGCAGGATGGGATTTTTCAAAATTCCTACGGTAACGAATTTATCAGTGACTAGCTGACCCATGCCCACTTCGTTGGGCATAATGTTAAAAGCCTTTTTATTTTTTGGTTTTTTATATAACCTATGACACTCAGCAATAATGTGGCTTTCTATTGGTGAAAGAATTTTTAAAATCGGTTCAGTAGATCCCGAGATTACCCCTTACAATTTAACAAATACACAAACTTTACCTCTTTATAATATTAGTATAGAAGTATAGATAGAAAACGTCAATTTGACCGCTGCGTTTTTTTTTAGTATTAAAATTAAATAAATACGTTTCTGATCAGGAGACGAGAAATAAATTGATTTATGCAATTATTGATATAATTTTCGCCTTTTTGTAAATAAATAATAAATATATAGGGACAATTCATACAGTCCGGTGTCTCAGAAGAGGGTGTTAGTACACCCGAACTGAACTTTTCAATTAATAAAAAATAAAAAATAAAAAAAAAACGGTTGAAATAATATTCGTAGAATATTGCAATAGAACGTTCATTAACATTATCATTAAATTTAGTTCTAATGATGAATAGATCAAAAACGTAACATTCATGCGTAATTATTATACCTCATAAACATACATGTCATTCGTGTAATTAAAATTTTTATTAACTTAAGTTTACATAGACAGTTGTAATTAAACATTAAATTATGTCCAATCAGTGGTTTATATTACATGAATGTTACCATGCGCAAGCAATTTCCTATGCAATAAATTTTGAAAACAGTAACTTTGAAATAAACGACGTGGCAACACCAAGCGCGGTGTTTAGTTAAAGAGTATTTGCATAATCGACGTTTCTACAGGTGCATCGGCAGCTGATTTAAGTCCCAAGGCATTGACAAGAGGCGCTGTCAGACTTATAAGGGAATAAATGCTGGCTTTTTATTTGCGGACCATACAAGACATGCTGTGGTGTTTATGTGGGCTCACGGAGGCGGTAATATGGTATTCTGTGATTTTGTTCTTATTTTACAACGCAGATTGTTCGATGAAATTGTGTATGGGTGTATTGGCAAATTTATTGGAAATTGTTGGAGGTGTATTTTATACTAGCAACACCATATTTCCTTAGGGAGATGACAGATCCGACAAGAAAATCTTTTATATTACTTACTTTAAAGATGCCTGCTATTTCTGCTAAAGTAAGATTTGACTCGTGTCTTTCAACTACGATCCACTATTAATGAAAGATTTAGAAATGGAGAACTATAGAAAATTTACTTACACTTATGGCGACTTCCACAAACACATTTCAAAGATTTTATCAACTGGCTTTTTTAGCTATTAGCTGTTCTATTAACAAGGGATAGGACAAAGCTCTCCGGATTTGTCGCACAAGTAAGAAATAATACTTCCTTTCTGTTTATAATAGTATTGTTAGACCCTAAACAGTACCTAAGACGCAAGGAGGGGGTGAAGCCTTTATAAGCAAGGCGGCAGCGTTAATTGGGGCATTTTGTCGGTTGGCGTTGAAGACTGTACTTGTGTAAACGTGTTTTGCTGCATATCGGTATCGTTAATTTCTATTTTTAGAATTGGTGTTTTGTTTAAAATTATTACTTAACAGTTCGTGTTGATTTATATTTAAACGTTTTAATTTGTAATTTTCATAATTAAAGTACCCACATAGTTGATTGTAAAATTGTATTTTTTTTATTTAATTCCTACATCTGATCCTAAGATCAGAAGTGGGATTAAGAACTTTATGCCCACTAAACTATATTACTTTTTTTTTAACAAGACACCAAACTAGTTAATTTTTTGTTGTTTTTGCTTCGCTTTCTCTATTTGTGACTATTATTTTGTATCGTCTAAATCCGTTTTATAAAGTGTGCTTTTTACTGTTATTCTGTCGTGACAAATATGTCGGATGAGCGACATGAGTCCCGTAGCAAGACACGTCGACACGAGGGCAGTCGTAGGTTCCGCGATAGGTCTCGGGATAGATCTCGGGATAGCTCCAGGGATAGATCTCGGGATAGATCTCGGGATAGGACGCGGGATAGATCGCGGGATAGGACACGTGAAAGACGCATACGCACGCCATTTTATTCATCTCGTGATGCAAATAACCCGATGCAACAGGCACTTAACTCCATCTTGACGCGTCTAAACACTTTAGAAAGCAATCAACCTCCGGATACATTTCACAAACGCGTTAGTACCCCCGGTGAAAGACAGTTAAATGTACCCGCTATTCAGACGGCGTCTTTGAACGAGTTTCAAAATCCTTCGTATTTGAGAACTGAAAGCGAGCCCGTCACTTCCGAGGCATCCCCAGATGTTACCATAACCGCTAATAACTCGTCTAAGGACGTAGCTGTGGACACTGCTCGAATCCTAGCAGACGCAATTAAGTCCATTAGTGCCCAGCGATCACAATCTTATTTTGTGTCTAGCTTTGACCCTTCGTTACACGATATTGATTCGTGGTGTGTTGAAGTCGAACGCGCAAAGGTAGCTAACGGATGGAATGATGCCGAATGCTTATCGCGCGTATCGAAATGTCTTAGGGGTGATGCGCGTAATTGGTTAGACGAGTGGGTTACCACTGATAGAACATGGCAGAATTTCGTGAATGAATTTAAACCCCTCTGCCCACGTAAGCTCGATTATGCTAATATTTTATTCAACGTTATGAACACCTCGTCAGATAAGTTTAGTACTTATGCGGAATATGCGCGTCGCAGCCTGTTACGTTTGCGTGCAGTAAAGGGAATTAGTGAAGAGCTAATAACGTTGATAGTCATACGCGGCATTACCGATCCGCAAGTGCGCGCTGCCGCTGCGAATGCTAATTTGACATGTGATAACATAGTGTCCTTTTTAGCCCTATATGCCAAACCTGGGAGCAGTTCAGGTCCCAGGAGCTTCACTAACATGAAGCGTCCTTTTTCTTCGACATATACCAAAAACCAATCTAGATGTTTTAACTGCAACCAGGTTGGGCATAAGAAATCCGAGTGCACAAAAAAGCCTAAAGACGGTCCTTCCGCCCCTACTCGTACTCTCGATTCCTCTCAACGTCCTCCCGAAAATAAAGTTAATAGGTGCAATTTTTGCAAAAAATTAGGGCACCGTGAGGAGGACTGTTTTGCAAAAGCTAGATCTAATTCCCGTAACCAACATCACATAAACCTATGTACTGAAATGTGACTAAGGGACCCATCTCGGAGCAATAATGTCATGACTGCTGTCATACAGGGTATTCCCGTCGATGTACTAATTGACAGCGGCGCTTTGAACGTTTCGCTTATATCTGCCGAGGTTATAAAACACTTTGAGTGCAAACCTAAACCTGTCAGTTGTGCATTAAGGGGAATCTGTCAAAACATAATTCATACAGATTCATACGTGACATTAATTATTGAGTTTAGAGATGTAACTATTGAAGCAGATCTAATTATTGTTCCGAGATCATGCATAGCCTTTCCCATAATAGTCGGTACGGACGTCCTCAACCGTGATGGGGTTGTTTATGTCAGAACCAAAGATAGACAATACTTAACCCGAACTATAGCAAATCAAATTCAACAGGTGAATACCGTTACACCTAGTTTATTGGACCAGGTTAAGACATCCCTTGCTGGTAAGCAACGTGAGTCGCTCATGACAGTGATTCATGAATTTGCTGATAATTTTATATCGGGTACAGCGTCAACAACTGTTACCACCGGTAGTATGCGCATTGATGTTAAAGATACGACCCCCATTGCTTACCGGCCATACAAATTATCCCACCAGGAAAAGATCAAAGTCCGCGAGATAGTGCTCGATTTAAAAGATAAGGGTATTATACGCGATTCAAAATCAGAATACGCCAGCCCCATCCTTCTCGTGAAAAAGAAGGATGGAAGCGATAGAATGTGCGTTGATTATCGTGCACTAAATCGAGTGACTGTTAGGGACCGATACCCAATGCCACTCATCGATGATCATATCGATCGATTAGGTAATTTTAGGTACTTTTCAAGCCTAGACATGGCTACTGGGTTCCACCAAATTAGATTAGAGGAGGACTCGATACACAGGACGGCATTCGTCACGCCGGAGGGACACTTTGAATATTTGAAGATGCCTTACGGTTTGACGAATTCCCCGATTGTGTATCAACGAATCATTAATGACACACTTCAGAAGCATATCCAAGCCGGCAACGTTTTAGTATATGTAGACGATGTGTTGTTAATGAGTAACACGGTGGATAAAGGTATCGAACTGTTACGTGAGGTCCTATTGACGCTTACACAGGCTGGATTCTCAATCAATTTGCGGAAATGTTCCTTTCTGTCGATGGAAGTTGAATATTTAGGACGCTTAGTAGGATACGGTCAGGTGAGGCCGAGCCCACGTAAAGTGGAAGCCTTGGTGAATGCACCGATCCCTAAAGACGTCAAACAGGTCAGGCAGTTTTTAGGTCTAGCAGGCTATTTTAGACGTTATATTAAAGATTACGCTTCTAAGGCTGCCTGTATATCCCTGTTGACAAAGAAAAACGTTGTCTTTGTTTGGGGAGAGGAACAGGAACGTTCTCGCCAAGAGATTATTACTTGCCTCACTAGCGAACCGGTGTTATCTATATTTGACATCACGCTTAGTACGGAAATACACACCGATGCTAGCAGTATAGGCTATGGCGCTGTACTAATGCAAACTGCAAGCGACGGTAAAAAGCATGTGGTGGCATATTACAGTAAGAAAACCCAAAACGCGGAAATGAGATACCATTCATACGAATTGGAGACCTTGGCGGTCGTAAGAGCATTGCAGCAGTTTAGACATTATTTAATCGGAATAAAGTTCAAAATAATTACCGACTGCAACGCTCTTAAGGCCACCGAGAAGAAAAAAGACATCCTCCCGCGAGTTGCTAGATGGTGGGTTTATCTCCAAGATTTTACTTTTGAAATCGAGTATCGTAAGGGTATAATGTTACCACATGCCGATTACCTAAGCCGAAATCCGCCTGTTGTTGAGGTGAATTTAATTTCCAAACCACGGAATTGGGCTCAAATCGCTCAATCCGCGGATGATGAGACTCAATCACTAATCCAGAAATTACAGAATGGGGAGTTAGATTCCCGACGCTATGTTTACCAAAACGATTTGCTCTATTATCGTTATACACCTATCGGTGGTGAGCCCAGACTGCTATGTTATATCCCAAAAGGGCATCGCTTAAGTTTATTACGTATTTTTCACGACGAACATGAGCACATAGGCGCAGATAAGACATTAGATTTGATCTTGAAGCATTTCTGGTTTCCCGGTCTACGACAGTTTGTTGCGAAGTACACTAGTCACTGTCTTATATGCCTATCGAAAAAACGCGTTCCTAGGGCGCCCCACCAACCCATAACGTCTTGGGATAAGCCGGACATCCCTTTCGATACCCTCCACCTAGATGCTTTAGGTCCATTACCACAATCCAACGGCTATAAGTTTGTCCTACTCATGGTAGATGCCTTTAGTAAATTTTGTCTCTTGTACCCTATACGTAGGCAGGATGCTAGTGAATTGATACGTACGCTAACTAGCGCAATATCGTTATTTGGGGTGCCTAGATTACTAGTCACTGACCGCGGACGCATGTTTGAGTCGTCAGACTTTTCTAAATTTGTATCCGAGCTCGGGTGCTCAATACACTATATCACGGCTGAGATGCATCAGTCTAACGGCCAAATAGAACGTTACGTGCGAACCGTACTCAATATGATTAGGATTGAGGCTAACCATAAAGAGACATCATGGTCTGACCAACTATGGAGGCTTCAACTTGTCCTGAATATTACCAAGCAGAAGACGACACAAGCCTCCGCTCTGAACCTGTTGGTTGGAACTGAGGCCACTACACCGATTATTCGTGCACTAGTACGCGATGTAGCGGTTGATGGATCACGGTCGAATCGCGAAGGTCTGCGAGAGATGTGCAGACGCAGGTCAAGCGAACTGCTGAAAAGAAATCAGGAGAAGCAAGACGCCTACGTGAACCGAAACCGGCACCCGCCACGTGAGTTCCAGGTGGATGACTTGGTTTTCGTGATTAAACATTCTCAGTCCACAGGAAAACTGGATCCAGGGATGAGAGGACCGTATAAAGTTGTCAGTGTCCTACCAAACGGACGCTACGAATTGAAGTTGCTAAGCGGTTCCTATGGGAAAAAGACGCGAGCAGCGGCTGAGTATATGGTACCGTGGCGAGGCGAATGGTGCCCCGAGACGTGCGCCTCATTTTTTGAAAGTGAGTTTACACTATTGTTCCTATAGTATGTGACTCGCGCTGTGTCCCGGGTGGCCACAAACTTCCCACCAAATTATATCCTCCGTAGTCGCTAGGCCCCTTATACTAACACTAATTTATTCTCTTCTCCTAGATATTGTTACGTTTATGTGGCTACCTAGGATACAGGACGCGAGAAGTAATGGCTGGATCAAATTGAGATAACATCCAGTAAATGTAAGTGTAGCCGGGTGCTAATCGAGGTCGTGGAGAGGTCTCTCACCAGTCAATAACAAGTGCCATATGGTACCTCTGTATGACTGGTGGTATAAGGCTGTACATGGCGGTACTGTTCTTGTGGTGGTTGTCGGTATGAGATACCGGTGGAGGCTCTGGGGACGCCCTTAGCCTCATGTTTCAGGGTTTTGTACGTGAATATGTAGTCAACCGAGAGCCTGATTGAAGAGGAGCAGCCTACTGCGGGCTACGCCTGTCACAAGGATCTCTTCATTATGGTTATTAGTATGCAGGCCTATATATTATGTCATGACTTTACATAACGAGCGCATTTTATTTATTTGAACGGAGTATGTATGCAAGTGCGATAGAGTAACGTTTTATGGCCATATTACGAGTGTAAGCTTGATGGATGAATGCGATAACATGTGTACCCGTATGAAAACTAGATGTGTTTCAGATAACGAGCATGACGATGATCCTGAAGAAGGACCATCGGGTCTGCAGTCAGGAGCAGCGTCTTCTCGGGACATCGTTGAGGAAGACCTATGGTTGTCCTCCAGTTCTGAAGATGAAGCGAGAGCCGAGGACGACTCTTAAGTCAGAATAGGCCGTGTTAGACCCTAAACAGTACCTAAGACGCAAGGAGGGGGTGAAGCCTTTATAAGCAAGGCGGCAGCGTTAATTGGGGCATTTTGTCGGTTGGCGTTGAAGACTGTACTTGTGTAAACGTGTTTTGCTGCATATCGGTATCGTTAATTTCTATTTTTAGAATTGGTGTTTTGTTTAAAATTATTACTTAACAGTTCGTGTTGATTTATATTTAAACGTTTTAATTTGTAATTTTCATAATTAAAGTACCCACATAGTTGATTGTAAAATTGTATTTTTTTTATTTAATTCCTATATCTGATCCTAAGAGTATATATATTAATATTATACATTTATACATTTCGTTAGCACCGTCAGATAAACACCGAACAACTTTTTAAAACTCTTTTTTTAATTCATTCGTACACAGAACTCAATTGTATCTGTATCATATTTAAATGTTGAAAATATCCAACTTAATGACCACACGTTTCTCGATAATTCACCAGTCTCACAGCGAGCTGACACCCTTTCCGTTTAAGGTCGCGTACCATTTCGCTTAGTTTGCTTTGCTCCTCAAACTATAAAAGTGTTTTACGAGGACCTTTTTGTGCAATGCCAGCGAAAAATATGCGACGAAAGGGTGCGAGACCTCGTTTAAGAATACTAACAAGTCATGTAGTCCATAATGATCTGCCGAAGACGATCAAGATCTATTTAATTGGGTTTCGTTATGTCGCCGAAGTGGCGGAATGTTTCCAGGTGTCCGTACGAATATAGATGGTTTGTCATTTATGTGAGCTCAACATGATGTAAAATGTCTAGAAAAACTTTTATCGTAATAACTAAATAATAAAATAAATAAATTTTACATAGTAGGTACGTACAGCGCCACCTGATCCTATTACCGATTATAATATTAGTAAGGATATTAGTAAGGATTATATAATTTTAGGCTTTATTATAAGCGCTATGGTTACTATGTAGGATATCCATACCTTTACCCAAGCATGTTTCTGCTAGGCATGGTCGGCTACGACACCTTGGAGATTAGACGTAATGTCAAACTACTCCAATTTATATTTGACGTATTCCGAGGGCATATAAGCAATGTAGTGCTATTAGAGCAAATCTGCTTATACGTGCCGGATAGTTTTAACCGGGCTCGAAGACATAATTTATTCGCGATCGCGCAAAACAGGACAGTCGCAGGATATCAGGCTCCTGTTAATAGAGCGCTGATCCTCCTTAATAGTTGTACCTCGGTTACTAATCTAGACATCTTTCATTGTTCCAATTTAGAGTTCAGGTTAACAGTGAAAGCCTACTTGGAACAATAAAGACCTTGATTAATTTGTAATGTATTGTTTTTATTATTTTGATTTTTTTTATTATTATTGTTTTTTATTATTTTGAATTGATTTTTGGAAGTATATTAATTTGTGTTTAATTGATAAATTATATCATCTATGAACGCCTTGGACAGGAGTCTGTAATGTTCATGGAATGTAAACGTATTAAATAAATAAATAAATAAATAATACTTCTGCATCAAGACTTAACAACACAAGTATTGCACGAGTTATTCATCATAGTTTCCATCCATCGCATATTAAATTTATATTAACACATAGGTTGCATGAGCGACCAGATTTATATACAGGATGAGTCGTGTTTATATAACAAAATCAATTCGTTTAATGAATGACCTTGGGGACTACAGTTTGGAGTGCTTATGGTGATAGTTCACCATCACCACAACGCGAACAACCTTACCGTTGTTCGCGTTGTTTCGCGTTGTGGTGATGATCAATGGATTGAAAAACTATGTTAAAGAATCTATGTACCTAAAACAATATCATAAATATGTAATTATATTTATGTCTTAAACGCATTATACTGCTTTACATCGGGCAGCTGGATATAAAAATTGTGGTAAGATGTATAAATCTTTGCATTACAATTTATATAAAAAAAAATCGTGGATAGATTTATTTAAAAATTTAAATATTCTTCTGTTTATCACACGATCGACTAATAGATTACAGATTTAAAACAAGTTTTAGCGTTTTCACTTATGATTAAAAAAACTAGTTTCAAGTGTTATAAATAATGGTAGAATTTTAATTAATTTATTGATTTGCTTATCTTTGTCATTGAAATAGAATAAATATTAGTTAAGTGTTTCTATATTAATTTGTTTAAACTATATTGACCACATTATCAACTTACAAAAAGCGAACTTAATGCTAAAAGCATAATCTATGAACCTTTGGGAAGTGTAGTTTTACCTCACCGTGTTTACTTTTAATGTCAAAATAAATAACATGTTTTGGATAATGTAAAAGTAATGTATTTTATGTACCATATGATATAATAATAACATGTTTTGGATAATGTAAAAGTAATGTATATAAAAAACTCTATTCAAATAGCAGTAGGTACTACCTACTGCTATTTGAATAGAGTTTTTTATATCGTACGTGCTGTCAAATCATGTTCATATAGTCGATAGCAATTTTTTAGAGTTGTGTATGTAGGGAGCAATCTTCGATGCTTAATTTGAGAACGTCTTCAATTTGTAAAAATATTGTTCGCGCATTTTAATCTTTAGGTAAGAGTATCATCAATACGTCTCCCAAAAGATTGTTTTGCGCATGTTAATCTTAATGGTAAGAGTATCAATATTTATTGCTAGCAACAAATATTTGGAATCATAATTTTCGCATCACCCCCTATTCTAAACTATCCCTTTATATAAGAAATAGCTACTAGTGTTCATTAATTAAACGTTCACCCTCGTTATTATCAGCACCTGTTCTTGAAAAGCATTTAATAATGACGTCAGGCAACAGCTGTGAGTGGTTGCGGCACTAACTCTGCTACGTTAGTTTTCGGGAAAATTGGCAAAATTAAAACGTACTTCTCTCCTTATTTTTTAGGACATATCAAACTAATAGGTTTATAAAATAAATAATTCATAGTGTTATTCTCAAGCAGAATTCCAAAAAATTACTCACTTGCTTCACAAAAGAAACCTATTTTTTTGGAAAATTTCAGCCTTTTGGGTATTCATTTCGGCTGTGCACTGATAGAAGACTAAACTATTTGATAGGAAGTTATAAATGTGTCAAATAACTTTGAATTTAGTTTATAACCTAGAACAAACAGTAAACTTTTTTATAAACTGATCCTTGTAGGATTATATTGAAGTAAAAAAACAGCATCCAAGTGACATAACCAACCATACTGATAAGTAGTATTCCTCCAGAACATAGACAAACTCTAAGTAGGTACGAAGTAGAGATAATTATGAAATAATTACAATTCTTGTTGTATTCTGTCAGAAAATACAACATAAATAACCTGAATTCCCAAAACAGTAATATCAAAATTCTGATACACATAGTACTCATAATATCATCCACATATCGTATAAGTGGAGAGATCATCATAATTATTTTATCTAACTAGAATCTCATTAGGATCGATCTGCGTTAATAAATATTTAACCTTATCACCCAAGTAATAGACGCTATTATACAATAAAAATAATAGCTGATATTATAGATAGAAATAAATAAGCACCTCTGTTATACAATATGGTCTGATGCAGCAAAAAAGCTGACAAAAAATATTTCAAAAGAGTAGTTGTGCTCTATGTTGAGGAAGCTAATTATAAAAGTAATCCCCATCGATCCATTTGCTCGATTGCGCAAGCATCGAGTTCTCGATTACAAACCTACGTATCACCTCAAGACCCGTTGTTACTTCTACGATCGACCGATTCTTTAATTAGTTGCTTATCAAGATCGATACGTAAGGAGAATAATCGATTCGATGCAATCGCATAAGTATTATCGTTACAAAAAGCAATACTACAAATGGATGCGTTTACCTTTTAATTTAATTAAAATCAAAAGTTTAGATTGATAAACTTCATAGCTCATTCTACTACTAAATCTTAAATGGAATGGAAAGGAATGGCTTTATTTTTAGAATCCAGTTCATTATCGTCCCTTGCATCGATGTTCGAAATCTTGCTGGAGCCCTTTACTTTGAAAAATAGGAATTAAAAATAATGTCCCACTGTTTCCATCCGACTAACACCAAGTCTCATTACCGGTGGCCACCGATAACATCTGTGAGCCTGCGGCTTTGCTCCCGACATCACATCACAACATATTCATAAAGAAATAAACGACCTATCTCACAAAAAATTTCACAAGCAGCTCTAGAACTTATCCCATAATAATAAGATGCAAAGTGCTTTAAGATAATAGTTTGTTAGATCATTTTAAATTGATTTAAATTTTCAAAAATGTGACTGTGTTGAATGCCACAAAAATTGTATCCCATCGCGCATGAGCTAACAAAATTGCTAGATCGCGGTGATGACTTTAGATAAGTTCGAAAAAAACCTATATGAACAAATCAATTTCTTGTAAAATGCAATTATGTATCAACAAACACGCATTTGAAGATTTTTCAAGTATTTTAAAACGTCATCCAATTAAAATTAAAAGAAGTGAAATTTACATTTTAGATTGCAAATGTTCGCTATACTTTTGTATACGCTTGCCCAATGAAGATTTAATGGGATTGTAACCAGGACAAAGAGCAGTAAAGCAAGAATATTGCCTTTAAACAATGTCAAAGTAAATCTATCGTAAAATGTTACAGCCTTTTAAACTGTTACCGATCAATACAAACATTACGATCACTCGAACATCGCTTTGGTCATTAAACTTGGCGATAAATTAAGAGCAGTTTGCATTAGCATACATCAATCGAGACGTCCACTCTAGATATAATTTGTAGATGATTTTACAATTCGATTATTATGTATCAAAGATGCCGATCACGCCACCAAAGTCGTCTTGATTACAAACGTCTTCTGGTTAAATGGAAACTGATTTCATTAATTACAAATATGGTCCCTAATCTTTATTATGTCAAGTTCGTTGGGTGGGTTCGGTTGGTTAGTGTACTTTTATTTTTGACTCATTAACAAAATTTCGTTTTTACGGTTTTATTTGGCGCTGAGAGTTTTATTGTGGCTCGTTATCATTATCTAAATCATGGTGGGCATTAATACAACTGTCATATTACTTCGGTCCGACGGAGCAGCTGTAGGGTTAGTATTCAGATGCAATGTGTGTGATATGATAATAAAATATGACCAGTTTTTTTTTTGTCATTTAATACTTTTTAATATTCTTTTTAAGTTTAGACGTTTCTGATTTCAATAGAATGACCAATTAGGTGACCTACTGACGCTTTTGTCTATGATAAAATTTTGTATACACTACAAAATAAAGGCGGTATTAGCCTCTATCTATTTAATTAAAGAAAGCATCTGCACTTCTATATTTAATTGTAATTTTATGGGACTTCCAACGTCCGTTAGATATTTTTTTAACTTTTACTGATATAATGTTATAATCAAAATGCCATGGGGATGATAATAAACACCATTCTGGTATTTAAATAGTAGTCTGCTCAATCAATGGCTCAAGAATATCTTCGCAGAAGAATCCTGCCCGTATTTTATATATGAAATTATGACTGACACAAAAAATGTTTCTTGATTTGTGTAGAATCTGAAAATACAGCAGATTCTGAATCCGCGGTAAGCACATTTACTATGAAAAAAAAATAACTATGCGAGAAAACAGCCAGGCAAGCCCAATTCCCATAAAATAAATTTAAATGGTGTAACATGTTCCTTATTCTTATAATCTCTAAGTATTCACACGGGGTGTGTATGTAGCGAGCAATATTTCATGCTCACCTCGCGCCTTGCCCCTTACTGTATCTTGTTCTCATACTAATGATGTTATGGATACACACCCTGCAAAATTATATTCAGTATAATCATTGTAATTATAAGCACTAATTAATACAATCAATTTTAGCTGGATTTTAATTCAATGCTGCGTTGCGTAATGGGATTTCTTATGAGCCGATAATGAGGTTTTTTTTTTTTCGTTCCGCTGAAATTAACGTTTTAGGGCTGGTTTCACGGGTACATATAAGCTCCAAATATTTTAACTGACAAATAAAGTTGATAACATTAAAATTAATAAAATGACAATTTATTTGATAAACAGGAATTTATAAAATCGGCCCACAATATTTATGATTTTTCACCTTTGG
The DNA here is from genome assembly GCA_905163395.2 of Endotricha flammealis. Taxonomy (NCBI): domain Eukaryota; kingdom Metazoa; phylum Arthropoda; class Insecta; order Lepidoptera; family Pyralidae; genus Endotricha; species Endotricha flammealis. The sequence goes on along the minus strand of LR990863.1, from coordinate 6,106,022 downwards.
GATGGCTCCGCTAAGTACCACCTTGAAGCGTTGGAGTCGATTGAGAACAGTGCCAAGAAGCTCATCGGTCAACCTCGCCTGCTTCAAAAGTTGCAAAGTCTTGAACATCGGCGTAAGGTTGCCAGTCTGTCGGTTTTCTATCGGCTACATTTTGGGGAGTGTGCAACGGAGCTGCACAATTTGATTCCACCCTCTCCGTTCTATCGCCGAACAACTAGAAGATCCGATGGAAGACATCGATTTACGGTGGCGGTTCCAAGGACGCGCACAAAGCGCTTTGCTTCATCCTTCATTGTAAGGACTGCGGTTCTATGGAACTCTCTACCGAATCGGTATTTCCTGAAAAATACAATCCAGGGGTCTTCAAATCTCGAGTAAATAGGTTTTTACTAGGTGAGCGTGTTACATCGTAGATCACAGCGGTGCTTACCATCAGGCACGCTGTGGTCAAACGCAAACCTATTTCTGAAAATAAAAAAAAAGATTAAAAATTTTTATAGATAGATTTTTTGGCTCCACATAATTTTTTATGTAACAAGCTATAAATCAATATAAAATTCAAAATATTTATTGAGGTAGTAGCTTTTCACAGACACTTTCAAAGATCACAATACATTACAGTAATAAATTATTTATGCAATTAATCTCCTCTATAAACTACTACCATTTCGGGAAAAAAGCAAAATGACCACTATGACAATGACACAAGAAATGGCGAAAGAAAACCAGTTACGTCCTTTTTTGTCATATAACAATACAGTTTTAATGATTCTTTTTTTAAATAAACTCACCATAATTATTTTATATACGTTACAGGTTTAAAATGTTCAAGACATCTCCAAAACATGTTTTCCTACTACATTACAACTTCAATAGTTTCAACACGATTCATTAATCCACAAAATAAGATGGAACCGTCAAAGATTTCAGTTTAAATCTTCAATTTGAGGAACAAATTACTGCAAACTGGTTTGTAAAGCCGCATCTCCCTATATCCAACGTAAGAGTTTTATCACACAAGCGACTTTTAAACATACGCATAGACCTATTTAAAACGATATTGCAATAGCTGGATCCACACCAGACGACCCAACGCGATCCAACTGCGCACTGCAGGATCTCGATGCAATAGACTTGAACTCGCTCCATAGGATCGAAATCCTGCTACGCTCATTTGAATCACGTTGAATCTTCTGGCGTGGATCCGGCAATAACGCCGCTGGATGCAGGCCGCTGCCAGCAGGTCGCAATGGGCCTCCATTGCGACCTGCTGGCAGCGGCCTCTTATCATCTCAGCCACAATCGCCTGATTGTGGCTGAGATGATAAGAGGAGTGTAGTTGAGAAGCTCTGTCAAAGTAATATGCCAACGCTGCGATGTAGTTGCGACATCGCATTCAAAAAATCGCTTGTGTGTAGAAGCCTTAAGTTGAAGGAAGTCGGTATTCAGTTGCGTACCCGCTCATCAGACGGGATTCTCAATCTACCAAACTTCCTCCTCGCAACATGTTAACCAACTGGAATTTCACAAGTTTCGAGACTTAGCTGATAATCCTTTATGACTGACATGGGAATTATGATTCCTTTACTTTTCTTAATGTTTTCGCCTGGTGTGATAATTTGTTTTGAAATTCGTGTTACGTTTAATGTGATGTTTTGTTATAAAGGCAATGTTATCTTTTGCTTGAAAGAGCTGTTGTATTATGTATTTTAACTTTATAAAGTAATAATTTATAGAAGCTATATTGCTTATAAAGTAGACACGTTTTGAAATGTTATTATTAACTTTAAATGCACAAGTATTAAATAATATTTGAAAAGAACACCACGTTCCTAAATCCCAAAGCACTAAATAGGAAATAATATTGTCCCTCATTATAAAGGCAGCTTCCACAGGTCTATTGGAGCCTGTTTATTATCGTGTGTAATATTAGACGAAAATTGTAATGAAGGTCGAGGAATCCCGCAAGACGGTAGATAACAAGCTCCAGAGCCGAAGGATTATTAGAGGGACAAGCGAAAGCGGGAAGGGATATAGAAAATTGTACACCTCGAAATATATTGATCCTTTCATAGGGAGAAATGTAGGGTTATTTTCAAAAGGATCACGATAGAAGTCGGGGATTATTTTTTCTCTTTACCATAAATATATTTTAGATATAAGATCAAAAATACATAATATGTAAGATTTCATCTATATAATACACTAGCTTTTCCCCGCGGCTTCGCTCTCGTTAATTTTATGACTGTATAGATCTCGATTGACAACAAAACAACTCATAGCGCGACTTGTGGCGCCATCTGTTGGCCGATACAGCGCCCTCTATAGTGGAAAAATTATTTTCCCATTGGAACGACATACTTTCACAGGATAAAAAGCCTATGTTGGGGTCTGTACCTCCTAACAATATGTATGCAAATTTTCATAATGATCGGCTGCTTAGTCAAGCCGTGAAGGAATAACAAACAAACAAACAAACTCACTTTCTCATTTATAATATTAGTAAGGATGAATGTTGGCAAAACTTTCATTTAGAATGAGAATGGAATTTATTGTATCGTCAGTTGTACCGACGAAGTGCCACTGACCACTTTTTACGGCACGTATTGTTTTCAGGTGGTTTTTTTAATTAAAATTGTCCTCCACTAATAAATTTGTTTTGTAGACCAGAGACCAGACACATGGATATGACTCGGCTAGCCAGATGCGGCCAAGAAAATCATGAATTTCGTCGTGACATTCACATAGCGAATTGGTCGCTGTTTCGTGCGTCGACATTTTTTGGTAAACAACACGTTTGATTAAATTCGTCGCTCTTCGTGCGTCGATTTTAATGTACTTATACCTACATTGTAACTAATGAGTGGAAAAAAAAGAAAAAAAAAAAAGAAAAAAAGTACAAAATGACAAAAAAGGCCGTAACCGGTTTTCTTTCGCCATTTCTTTTTACCGGTTGCCATTTTGCTTGTGTCCGAAATGGTGGTAGTATATAACGTAGTTTATTTTTTTTATTTAAACAAGTTGTAAATGACAAGAAAAAGTGCCTGTGAAGGTCTAATTTCTGAAATAAACGATTTCATTTCATTTCATTTCATTTCACTATGTGCTGTCGACGCACGAACAGCGAACCATTGCGCGCTTGATATTACTAATACCAAATACTATAGAAATATAATGCGCACAGCTCTTGACGTTTCTCATACAATGACTTGGCAACCTCCTGTTCACCTCATGCCGCTAGGGGCGCTAGTGTCGCGTTAACATTTTGCATACAAAACGCACAAAAGTTTTGAAATCGTTCACCTCATGCCGCCCATTTCTATAGTAGCGCTAGTGTCGCACGTCTTGCCCGAATTCTTCCGAAGCTGTGCGTATTAACTCCGTAGAGTTTCTATAGTATTTGCTAATACCTCCCGAAAACCGCTTGTTTCTTATAACTCAACTCTCATTATAGACATGATTTATACCCACATACTCGTAAGTTCACAATATTCCCGTACGCTGTATAACTGTTGCTGACCTCAGCGTCTCATCAACATGATTTAATCCTATAGAATCCCAGCTTTATGGTGTGATCTTGGATTATGAAATAATAATATAATTTTAGGAATAACTTTATGCAAATTATTCGGATTTTAGGCTTCTAGCTTTGGGTTAAACGTTAGGCAAACAAAATGCATTCTAATAAATAGATTCTACTAAAGATCTTTTATCTGATTCTTTCCTCCTCATTCTACTTTACACCCGAATATCCACCACCAGGTTGCTTACTTTAGGCTTTAAATATGCAGGCACTTTATCCACTGGGTTATCACCACTCTTCTCATGAAGTTTTACTAATATTCATTTTCACATTCTGTTTGTCATTGAATGTTAAAATTAACAATATCTTGCTTAGACTAATTTAGGTAGGTGATATTATTTTCTTTTCAATAGTTAGATCATACCTACACCTACAATAGCGTTAGTTTTAACTCGTGGCAGTTACCGGAATAATAAAGAATAATTATGTAAGCAATATCACTTTACATCAATAGCGTTTAATCAGTAGACAACTTTTTGACCGTTACAGTTTTTTCGCGAATCGAGCTGAAAAAACTTAATGAGTTAGGTACTCGGTTTAAGGGTTCCAAGTCATCAATTTTAAAATAAAATCCTAACGACTGTTAGCATAGACCTCGGATGGAGGGTCTAACCGGTAATCTTATCTTCATTTATGGGGCAGTAAAATTACGCGAAACATAAAGGGTCGTTTATCATCCACTTGGAAGGTAGTTTAGGCAGCAATGTATCTAAGATTGATACCCTACATCAACGTTTTTATTATGTATATTTTTATAGTGTGAAAATTCACTCAACTTTACTATCTCGGGAATATCTTATCCTGCTCCTGACATAGGTTTGGCAGATTTAGATGGTTCATTCGTTGTTTTTTAAATCTCTTGTAATTTTACCCGACTAAACAAAGATTTCGATATTTCCAAATTAAAAATTACACTAAATTTTTCACTATTTTGCCTATTTCTGTAGGTTTATAAAAAAATTACATGAAATCATTATGTTAAAATATAATTTATTTTGATTTTTGTTGTCAGTAGCTTCAAGATAGTTATTTATAACTACATCATAATTTTATTTAAAGATTTTGTATAAAAAAATTATTTATGAATTTAGAAATCACATTTTCCAAACAAGTGTTCCTTTGAAGCCCGTGTTATTTATTTCCTACAGAAAAAAAAAGTTTTATTTATATTCGTGGAACAACAAAATAGAATGAACCAACAGATAAATCTATAGTTTCCGTGATTTTAATAGCACATCAAAGTCCGTGTCTAGCCGATTGTATTGTAACAAACGGCCTGAAATGAGGTTAAAAGCCAGTGTGAACGATGTTTTGTGAACATGTCGATCAAATTGTCAAATTGGAATATTGGGCTACAAATTGAGCAAGTTACATTGCTGATGGGTTTTGAACCTACGGACTTAATTTTTCAAAATTATGATTAAAATTTCGCATATTTAATAATGGTTACCATGCCGGCCCGCTACCCAGGAGGTCCCGGGTTCGAATCCCGGTCATCATGATGAAAAATGATTGATGAGTCTTGGATGTTTATCTACATTTAAATGTATTTGTTATAAAATATAGTATCGTTGAGTTAGTATCCCATAACACAAGTTTCGAACTTACTTTGGGGCCAGCTCAGTCTGTATGAATTGTCCCTATATATTTATATTATATATTTATTTATTTATATCTTGTTTGACATATAGGCTAATGGGAACTTAAGTATCAAGTGGTGAAACATAATAGTTATACTGTTCGCTTAGTATTGCTTGCTAACTTGCTATCTATACATATTCTTATCTTAGACTATAGGTAATGTTAACGCATCAATTCGCATTCGAAATAGTAACGAGCCAAGTGAACTTCATAAATTATTGTAGAGTGTAAACAGTGTTTCCAGAATGCAATAAAATCTTCAAAGTAACCTAGATTTTGTATCTGGGTTATAATACCAAGGCCTCCAGGAGCATGAATGAAATTGCAGAAATATCTTCAGCTTTGTAATAAAATTGTATTTAAATATTCTGACAATAATAATAGTAGTAAAAAATGTTATAATAGTCTTTTATAGGTTGTAACTACTACACGATTACTTCTCCTTACAAATATCTGAGCTGATCATAATGATTTTTAAGTCCATTTGTGTGGGTTCAAAATGTAGGTTATACCACATATTGCTACCACAAAATGTTGTCTAATCCGGTGATAGAAAAGAAAATGAGGATTCGTATGAGCAGATAATATGCCAATTTGAATAAAATTAATTTGAATTTTACATCGCATTCGTGAATTTGAGCGGGCTTTCTTCTAAATTAATAATTTTGTCAATTCACCTACTATTTCATCATTTTGTGCATTCAAACTTACCATAGGGAAATATATAGTATATACACAGTATATGACAGTATGCAGCAGTTTATTCACACTGGTATTTCATTGCCCGTATTTAACTTGAATTTTGATGCTTGCAGTTTAAATATGGAGTCGTGAGCGAATATGCCTGTTAACACGTAACGAGGTGTGGAGTGTAAGCCCACCAGTCATGATCATGTCTTAGCGAGTTATTCGCCGACCACTGACCTTACAACGAAAGCGAAAACATCTTTAAGGGAACCCACGGGATTATATTACTCCATACTTTATTTCTCATGTTTATGGTGCAATTTTGTATAAGCCGCGGTATAACTTTCGGCGGTTTTCTTTCAATGAAACCCAGACGTCGGCACAAGCGATAATTTGTATGCTTCATTGTAGTATTATCTGTACGTGAGCTACGTATAACATGTGGTAAGAAATAAAAATAATAAATGAGTTCGAATTATCAAGTCGGACATTCGAAAGAATTGTTAATTATGAGTTTAATCTGTTTTAAATGCTGTACTTTACCCTGTAAGGAACATTACACGCTCATAATAATAACAGTCCTTAGATTAATGACTTACTAGATGGAGTGGGGTCATACGCGTGCTTTGACATCGACAACTTTAATAAGATGCGGTTCGGCAAAGTTTGGCGTTTGGTGCCAGACTGGCACCAGTTGAGGTGTATCAAAACGGGTGCAGGGACACTCCCTCTTTATATTGTTATCACTCTAAGTAACAGTTTTTTTTTTTTAGCAGCATACCCCATATTATAGTTCTGTTCATGCTTTCATTTTAATCGATATTAGATAAATAAATTTTAAATAATAATTTGGTGTGTAACAATGATATTTGGTAGTGAATTAATTGCATTTTATATTTTAATTTCATAAATTCTGGCGGTTATAGCTACAAAATGTTGTAATTGTATAAAAGCATTAAATGATGGATAAATTATTGCAATCGGTTTGAATAACGCTTAAAATAATTCATTATAACAAAATTTGCTAATACACCATTAATTTACAGAGAACAAAATAAAGCTGTATAGATTCAAATTAAATTAAATAATAATTATTTATCCGTCTCGCGCGCGTACGTGGGGCCAGTTACGAACAAATGCGTTCTATGGTTAGATCACTTCACGCGCGAGGTTTATTAATGTTTTTTCACGGAGCATAAAAACATTTCAAAGAATATAACCACAATTCCAGAAGAAGGGAAGTATAAAACCCCAAGCGTTCTATAAAGCTATTTAATAAGTCAATTAATTCTTAGGAATATTAAGTGTTGCTGAAGTTCTCAACAAACGAAAATGCAGCTTTAACTTACTTTGCTAGAAGATTAAACAAAGAAAACACTGTTGAAGTTGTACGTAGAGAATCTTGCAATTAAATTAGTTGTTAGAATTCTAATCCCGAAGTGCGCCTAAACCAAGTCCATTGTAAACATATGTTAAGTTGACAAAGCGTATTCCGACGCTCAGTGTATCCTTTAACTCAGCCTTTGTTGTGAATCTCCACTGCCGTTGATGGAACATTCGCAGTCTGTGGTATTTGTTTTAAGTTGTAAACTTAAAGCGGCTTTCAAATAATGATCTGATCATTTTTCAATTCTACGTGGTGAACATCGGAACGAGAGATATTAACCACATTTTAAATCCAACATATTTCATTTAATAATCTATATTTTCCTAAGATTTTCCTTATTATTTGGTAATGTGAGTCTGAAAAGATTGATGAACTTGGTGTTTCGAAAAAGATCGCTATACTGTACCTATTAAAAAAATCATAAAAGACGTCACCTTATGGTAAGATGATGTAAATATCTGTTATCTAGAGGATTACGAAATTATTTAAAACTAGTAAAATACTTGCAACTTCGTTTTTGTCATCTCGCTTTCCCGTGGGAGTTTTGAAAAATCCTTTCTTAATACACCCTTAGACGTCGTAAGGAACCTACATTCCAAATTTGGAATCTCTAGACCCAGCGGTTTAGGCTGTGCGTTGATATATAGTTAAGTCAGCCAGGACTTAGAATTTTATATATATAGATTAAGAGCTGTCATAACTTCATCATTTAATTCCGTTTACGTCTATAGCTTAGGTTTGAGCTGATTGCACACTCGGAGGCTCTATATGGAGGACTTTAGGCTCTATTATTGAATAGTAAATCTAGGGGCACGGGAGTGCCCCCGCCATACTATTATTCTAAGGAATTAATTTTCGCGTAGGTACCTGTTTTTTTATCCAGTTACTCTATGCTACTTTAGTAACGTCGTCATTCTATCTTTTCGCGGTAGGCCTTTGAATTTGCGCTGTGAATTATTTTGTGAGTATCGCTTCTTCTTAGAATTTACACCACATAACATCCTCTTACATAACATAGAGTTACTACCACCCTTCCGTCGTTGCACGAAGCGTGTTCTCTTTATGTGTTGGTAAACATAATATTGAAATTACACTTTAAAGATTAGACATGCAATTTATTTTGTTTACTCTGCTTTATCATAGTGTGAATTGTTTTATAATGAAAATCGCACTTCACTGGTTGGCTCAAGATAGTTTGTGTTTACATAGAATAAGTACCATCAACTCAGCATCAACTAGGTACATTTAAATTTATGTGAATTCAAATATAGACATTATTGCCTCGACTTAAGAATAGGTATTCATGTATCTCAGTTTACATGTCGAAATTTAGATGTACCTACCTATCTGGGTTGAAAAAGTGATGAAACGGCTGCAAATAGAAGTGAAATGGATGGACTAAAAGGAGATTTAGATGTATATAGTACACTATGCAATTACCATTTTAACTAAAACTTATAATTTTTCTTTTAATACTAAATTTGTCAATTTATTTGATATTAAGCGATATGAACCACTGTGCGTTCATCACAAAAAACGTCTCGGTTACGTCGTCGTTTTGCTTACCCTGACAGTTTTAGTATGTTCCACTTGCTAACAAAATTTATTTGCCAATTGAGAAACATCAAAGCCAGACTAGAAATATTAAGAAACAGTCAGTTTATTTGACTAATAAGCTATTGGAGTGTGGTGAAACTGGTTCTTAGACTAACATACTTATCTGACAAATAGCTTAGATGGAAATTAATCTTTGAAAGTGGCTCTTAATTTAACATTTTCAGTATTATATTTTTTAGTACAAGTGTCGAATGCACAGGTAAAGCAGTTAGTTTTTATGATAATCACGTCTGCATGCGCTAAGCGAAAATATAGTTAGGCGAGCCAACTCATGCAGTGCAAAGTTGGCAATATCGGTTTAATGAAAGCGCAGCTTATCACGCGCCTTGGTGTTGGTGTGAGAGAAGCTAGATAGTACAACGTTAAGGTTTATTTTCATGAAGGGTTATCAGTGAAATATACCTCCTATCTCGAAATAAAAGTACCTATGTTTTTATGTTTGTTAGATGTCGATTTTATATTTTTGGTATTTTTTTTTATTAACAAATTATATTTTGTAAAAATTATGTCTTTTGTGACAAATTAACATAATGATCTTAATTAAGTTCTCAAACTGTCTCTTTTTACTTTTTTAACGTGTTGTTACTAAATTAACATTAAAATGTACTTGTATAACCTCACCATTAAATTACAAGAAATAATACCTAACACATTGATTACATTTATATAAACTTCAGTAATGTTTATTCCAATCGTTTGAATAAAAATGTTAATAGGCAACATAATTTACAACGAAGTAATAATCAAATATCTATGTTTATTATAACAACTAATACGTTCACAAATAGTAAAGTAGGCGCGCATAGGAAGCGAAGCGTGGGATGCCCTCAAGCAAGATAGGAAGACGATTTGCAAAAGGTAGTTGTACGTGCATGAAGAGAACTCGAAAACATGCCTTGAGGGATGCCTATTATTGTCAATAAGCCTTAAAATATAGACTATATTTTGCTTTTCAGACATAGTGGTGATAGAATTCTTAAACATCCTGTGTAACTGATAATAATAGATAGTTAGCAAAGCCTTATAGACGTTCAACAATATAATTTGAAGCATTGATCCCATACAATGTTGAGAAGACATTATTTACTTAATGTATCATTGCTTCCTTAAACACAATCGTCAGTACATATAAAACTACAGATTTTTTTTGTATACCACTAAGGTCTAACAAGTAAACGGCCCGCCTGATGGTAAGCAGTCACGTGACTACCTTACCCTATGGTATGGATATAATATTTTATAAATAGAAGATGGAACACATTAAACACAGAAGTAAAAAATAACAACGTTTATGAACACTGTCCTATTCATTTCATTTCATGTCACTATTCAATTTAACTAACATGATTGACCGAACTCAAAAACACAGGTTGATCAATAATAGCTTAGAGATAAAGGTTTTAATCGACGGGCGAACGAGATTGAATCGATTTTCAAACGTGTTAAGGAGCATTATTGCACGCAGTCATTACCATCCCATTTGCTAGGGTTGACACTTCGATGAGAGTAGGCAAATTATTGCGGACATGCACGAGGCCGCGGCGCTTATTATTTTCATAATGACACTACGGATTTACAACTAAACGGTATTGGCTTCTACCCAATGAGGTTTTATATATTCTTCTAAGACAAGAGAAGTAACGCCATACAAAGCATTCGTAAAAAGCCGCAACCACTTCAGAGTGTTAAAGACGTAGCATTGAAACCGATACATATTCCGAGCATATGCCAAAGTAAAATATGTTTGTCTCTTTTTTTCTAGAGTCAAACTAATTATGTCAAAATGAGACAAAAGCATTACTCCCAGAAAAATGGTCAGAGTTGCCAGCTCATGAATAATTTTCCTATGAGTCTTTTTTTTAAATAAAAAAAAGTTTTTATACCATATTATTGTTTCTTAGGTGACAGAAGAATTAAAGATAGGAAGAAATAAATATATAGATGCGTAAATATTGGTACATACATATTATATTTCAAGAATGAATCATGGCGGAATGGAGAAGTTTCCATTTTTTAGTCATTGATGAATCTAACCGATGCAGACCTACTATCTATTATCTATTCTGTGCTACTACTATCTTTTAGCAGAGATTTTTTTTTGTTTTCTTCACCCATTCTGGGTAGGCAAAGGGAACTATGCCCATACAGCCAAGTCTTCAGTAGATTTTTTTTATTGTTAAGAAATGAAAATGAAATTTAAATAAAATAAAATAATAAAATTAAATAATTTGAATAAAATACAACATAAAACAAAAAAAACTATTGTACTCAATCGAACATTTGATAATTGCAGAAACAATTTAAATTAAACACCGTTACCACAATGAAAAAGATGAAATTGTTACTTCACTGTCATAGTAATAATATCATTATGTCAAATGTCAGTTAAAAGCCATATCAAAAAGAGGAAAATGATTTGTTTTTTCTTGTCTTGGCGTGCGTAGCGTAGCACTAGCGATTGATTTTAGTATCAATCAATTCTAAGTAAATAATTAATTCTAGTTTGAGCCTGGTTGTAGGTTTACTTCTACTGTGTTACTAATGATACATAAAGGCGTATGAGTTCGTCATTGACTAAACTCCCAACATTTGGGAAACTTAAAATCGTTTTTACTGGCAACACTGTTGGTAAAAACAATGCGTAATATATTAATTTCGATTTTAATACTATTTTTGGTATAATTTTAACATAATTAAGCATTCTTATTTGTGAAAAGTGATACCACTTGGTTTGTTATTAGTTTGGGATCACGACATACATGTTTTAACAGTGCATTTAACCATTTTTGTGATATTATTGTGAGATACGCATTCACTGAACGTCAAACTACGACTAAGTCGGAAGAAATTCAACTAAGACTGTGGCCTCAGTCGACGTGGCAGCGGGTATGTGTCAAACATTACGAATCTATAGTAAATAACAAATCACTGCTTCTACCTGTCTGGTATCGCGACCGCTGTCAAGTCCTTTCGCATTTAAATTAATTCGTAAAAAATGTGTTAATGGAAGTGTAAAAATAGTATCCATATTAATAGGGCTTAAACGCGCACATAATTGTTTCGACAGTTGCATCTGCCGTGGTCACGGGGAGACTCGTATCCTTATGTCTAAATTGTCGGAATGTTATTATTACATTTGTGAAAATAATTCTAAATATTAATGCTAAGTATCTTCATTCTCTTTCCTACATTACATTATGTTTTATTACTAGTGACTAAAACTTAATGATAAAATTAATGACCATTTTATTCTCTCACAGGTAACAAAATTAATCCAAACCCCTCATATTCCACAGACGTAACAAAACAAAAATGGGAAAATGTAACCAAATGGAATGCGCGATCGATTCAATCCGAGTAAATGAGTAACCACCCTGTCCCTTTTCATCCATTAATTAATCCCAACTGGTGGAACTTGCTAAATAATAGACTCTTAAACTGATTACTCACGTGGAAGTGCCAATCGTGCTCGTAACGGTTGTCAATTAACCGATTTGGGATGTCAATAGGGTAAAATGGTCCAAATTAATACAATATCTCTTTGATTTAGTTTATTTCACGAATTTTTTTTACAGCTATTTCATTTGTTACAGGTTACATAATATTACAACAGTAACATAATAATAACTGACCCTTGATTCTGGGTAATGAGAGATTTTGCACACCAAAAGAGTATAAAGTTACTTGACCATAATTTTACGGAAAACCACAAAGGAAGTCACACGGCAATTAGCTTTCCGTCAGAAAAAAAAACAGGATCGAGTCAGTTTTTTTTTTTAATGATTTTCTTTTTAATAATTGATATTCTTTTTTAATTGATTTTGTGAGTGCGCGTCTTCATGAAACGAAATGCTGCCGGATTTGGATTTCACGTCAACAAGGCTGCTGGTAGCCTATTTTACTTGGCTTTTTAACGTCAAATCAAAATCTCGCTCGTCAAAATTTGCCTGCTATTTAAAAAAGTATATTTGAGGTTTAAAAAAATAATACTTTTTTCCCTATCATTATAACGATAGTATGTCGTACAAAACAACATTACTCCAAATAATTGATACTACAATGACATAGTTTATATTTTTTAAGGACTATGAAGATTTATGCGACGTGAAACTCATTCAAAATATGTAAATGAGGACAGATGTTGTACCTCCTACAAATACTAGTAGCTACTTCATTCATTAGCCATTTGATTAACATTACGTCATGAAATTCCAGAGCTGCAATGACCAGTGAACACATGCTGGCCGCCACTGTCCAACTATAGGGTTACATTCGTGTGAGATTCCTTGAAGAAACAGAGGAACGACACGTCGAAGTATTATTTAAAATGGAGTTGATATTGAAATAATACGAAACTTTTTCAAAATTCACATAAAAAAATAGAATCACAAATTATGAATCATACAATGATTTGAACAATTAATGCATTCAGAGAAAATATAACCCATGAGTAAAATACTTTGAGTTTTTGAAATTATTCCCTAACAACTGTTGAAATTGTAATAATGAAAGATACAACAGTGAATAAGATGATAGTCGTTAATGTTATCAGTGACCATCAGATAGCCTGAAAACACGAGCTAACCCGCTGTTGATATCACCGGGAAGCACACAAAAAATTATGACAAATTTTTATTGCTGCAATAAAAAGTACTTATTGTGTAATACTCACCAATTAGATATATTTTGTTCTCGATTTACCTTATCCAATTAAAAATCTTTTATCTTCATATTCATGAATGTTTTTTCCAACAATCGCCTACCGTGTAACCCTACACCGTGGACCGTCACCACAGTCCATTGCTTCCCATCTTGCCCCACTCGTTTCCCAGGAGTGTTGACATTGTACACACCACTTTGTACCTGTATTTTTAAATAAATAAATCTAAAAGTCATCTCCTTGTCTTTGTTATAGTATATCTTTTCTACAAGTTTCAGATTCGCACAACACTATCCATTTAAACAATTTACATTTGTCTATCTTATTGGCTGTAAACTCAGACACTACGTATACGTATGAAGTACATATATGCTTCTCGGAATTATTCGTGACAATAGCTACTTAGCTGGTCTAGGTATTTTATGTCACCTGACCCTAGCTTGCCTTCACGAATGTCGACTATCGACCGACCTTAACATGCTCTTTAAGCATGACGGTTTTTTTAAACCCATCCAAATACTGGTTGAGACTGTCGTTACTTAACTTGCTGGTTTTGTTCGACACGTGCAATCATGATTTCGACTATTCTCTCTTTCATTACAACAATATTTAATACTATATATGGAAATGTAGAAATTTCCGAATTTCACTACTAATGGGTGCTGATCTGCGGATTAAAGCTCACTTCATAGGTTTAAATCTGAATTGGGAAAGCATTGAGCACTGTACTCGAGATCAAAACAGCCTCTCTCATTAAAGGATAAATGCAGGCTATTACCTAAATTACTTTTACTTTACAAATACGACCAGTGAATTGAGAATTGTTGATCACACAGTAAATTCAACCCACGACCGATCTAAATCTCCATCTAACCCTGTCCCACGCAATCAACTGCAATGAGTACTTCACTAATTGTCTTCGTGGATGTACCTTAGCAATTAACCACCGGCAGCCGGACGGAATTACCAATCAGTTAATGATCGTGTTCTAGTGTTTGTATTATCTTAGCATAAATGGAAGTGGTCAATGCTAAACTGTGGTTTATTGTATTGGCTGCATTGAAATTCATTAGAGGTATGTTATCTTTAATGATGTAATAGAGGCTTAAATGTTAGAGCTTGTTGAAATTGCGTAAACCGTTTCGATTCCAAAACGTAACTATTACTGTATCACTTGTTTGTATATCCTTACTAAAGAGGAAGTGAGTTTGTTTGTTTGTTATTCCTTCACAGCTTGACTAAGCAGCGGATCATTATGAAAATTTGCATACATATTGTTAGGGGTACAGAGCCCAACATAGGCTTTTTATCCCGTGAAAAATAATTTTACTACAATAGAGGGCGCTGTATCGGCCAACAGATGGCGCCATAAGTCGCGCTATGGGTTGTTTTGTTGCCAAACGAGATCTATGTCATAAAGAAAGAAGCCGCGGGGAAAAGCTATTTGCAAATAAAGCCTACCTATCTTCTATCTATCTATTTATTCGTATTGTTTGGATTGGTTGAAAATACTATCCTCCATTAATCTGCAATGAAGCAGAGTATTATCATGGTCGTGGGATGATAATATTAATAATGATAATAAATCGGCATGTAATGCAACATTTATTATTGTAATCAAAATAAATGGAGTAAAAATATACTCTCTAAAAGATAAAGTACCTATAACAGAATTTATCGGCAAGCAATTCCTTCCAAATAATTTAAATAGAAACAAAATAATAAAGAAACTAGGTTCCGTAGCGTATGCCAAGAAACAAGATACTACAGAAGAGTTAAAAAGTATAAGTGTATGAAGGGCTAATATCATGAAGAACATTCTCACGTATTGACCTGTAAACCACAGAATGTAATTGTTATTATCCTTATAATTAGTTTTTTTTTATACCACAAAGCTGCCAAACAAGCATACCGCCCGCCTGATGGTAAGCAACTCCGTAGCCTATAGACGCTTGCAATACCGGGGGTATGACTCACGCGTTGCTAACCCTCCTAACCCCCCCAAATGGAGCTCTGGAGACCTTACTCACCATAGGAACACAACATGGCCGAGACTAAGATACAGCCAAAATAGTTATGTAATTAAATAAAATGATATAAAGCCTACATAAAATACCTACACAATGCCGTTAAGAAGTAACTATGAACAATTTAATCTACTCACAATATTATTTCTTGAAACTATTGTTCGTCGGACCTGAACAAGCATAATTTCAGAAATTCAGTGTTTACACAAACGTTCCACTAATAAGGCCGCAGACATGAGGCAATTAATTCAGACACTGTAATTAAATGCAATGGAAGTATTCGCTACCTACTGCTTTCCCGTTTGAAGTAATTATGTAACTGTGTTTTACACTTCGACTTCAAATAACTGGAGTAGCAGTAACATTTCAGAATACATATTTTTACGTCAGAGAGATCATGTGTAAAATTAATTTTACATTTTTTACAGAATAACAAATGAGCCTGCGGATTTTCGTACGAGTGGTGTGGTCAGTACCCCTGCCCGTGAACATTTCCTCTTTCTTGCTTGATGCTGCAGATTCGTCAGTCGAACAGTCGGTTTTAACATTCTCAAGCCGCAATTCAGAGTATACGACTCTCCACTGAGTTTGTGCAATAAACTTAATTTTATAAAACAGCTGTTCATAATATAAAGTTTCTAAGATCTAGTGTTAAGTCATTCGCGAGGTCTAATCTTAAGAATTGAGAGATACTCAATTACATGGAGCGACTTCAATTCAACGACACTCGCTGTCTCACTCATATTAAATAGGAATAGAACGGGACAATGAGTGTCGTTGAATCGAACTAGAATCGGTTCTTGTTACGTGAATTGCCCCACAGATCTCTAACACCCATAAGGCAGACTAGCTCTTTGGTTAGGTTACAATTTTTTAAATATATATAATATTATCAATATACATACAATTGCAATAATAGTTACCATCAATTGTTCCATATTAGACCATTGGAGTAATAATTCTCAATAACCTAAAATTGATCTGTATACTACGAAGAGAACGGCCTGTTAGACACAGTTAATGTAATTGCACATTCATGCGGTCATCCATAACTTCCATAGCCAAGCTAAGTGGTCTGGAATGAAACTATATTAAATGCGTGTTGACGTAATTGACAGAGAATAAAAATAAAAAATATTTATTTATTTATCTTAGGGTTCAATACGGGCATTCAACACATATTTAATTAAAAAAACTTAGTAACAGATAGCTTCCGCGGATTTACATCTATACATATAATAAAACAGTAGACCCCGATATGTCTGTACATTGGACATATTTGGCAAAAATGGAGAGGAAACAGTTAGAATAAGGTAATAAAAGCAAAAAAAATTTTTTTTATTTTTTTGTCTGTCTGTCTGTTTGAACGCGCACATCTTCTTAGTTACTGAACGGATTTTAATGCTGTTTTCACAGGAAGATAGAGCTCGGGATGGAGCAGAATATAGGCTTTGTTTCAAATCGCATGTTAGAAAAAGGAGTTATCCTTATTTTAACATTTCACGCGGACGAAGTCGCGGATAACAGCTCGTGAAATATTTGTTAACTATAATTTTATTAACGTCTACAAATTAGAAAGAGGTGGGCAACGCATTGGTAGCGCCCCTGGTGTTGCTGGTGTTCCATAGGCGGCGGTGACCACTTTTCATCAGGTGGCCCGCTTGCCTGTTTGTCTGCTGTATAACATAAAAAAAATCATTAAGGTTTTGTAGTAATTGTGGCAACGTGTTATCATTTCAGTCACATTCATAATATTAGTATTTGAATATTAATTAATTAATTTAACTAATCATCTAATGTTAATTAAATTATTGATTCATCAATAATAGGCTTTTTGACTGATTTTGAAAAACTGTTTTAAATTATTCGTTGGTATATTAATACACCACATGTATATTTCTGCGAAATTTGCAGTATTTTCCGTAAAATATCGGTTTAAAATTTAAATTACAATATTCGCGCTAAAAACGCTTTTTCTGTAATGGCGGACGCCGTGACGTCACAGGCAAGTAAACTTGTACCAAAGTGTACATTCAGCGTGTTTAGAATATTTTTTCTGTTATTTTACTGGAAAAAATGGTTTATAAATGGTGTAATTGTGCCACAATGTACAAATACTTCTATAAAAACTCCACAAAAACTGTTTGTTTCTGTGTTAGCTCGAAGAGACCCAAACAGCATTTTATCTCATACAAATGTTTTTATGTGTGAAGATCACTTTGATGTAAGTATGCCAGTAATATTTGATTTGAATAGTAATAGATAAAATGATAAAATCACACAAAATGTCGTAACAATGAACAATGTTGACTTGCGTGTGACGTCACGCGAGGCATAGCCAATCACAGAGCGTTCTTGTGGCTGAAGAAATTTAAAAAATAATTTTGATTTATTTTGTTTATTTTGAATAATCTATAAATATTTTTGGATATAACAGAGATAAATATGTTTTTTTATGTTATTACCTAATAGGATGACCACATTTCGTAGCAAATTTTTAATAGTGTCAAATAGCCTATTACATTCACATTACGTAATCGCCCAATTTTAGTAATGATGTTTGTACACGTTGGGATTTATATAATTTCCATGTTCAACTTCAAAAATTTCATGTATCTCTTTATTTTTCCATAAAATACTGTAACTAATAAAATAAACAAATATAAATAATTATGGCAAAGATAAAAATAGGACTGTGACAAAACACATACTATTTTCAGTGACGAATAAATTTACTTTATGACGTATGTATACAACAACCTCTTTAATTGATATTTTCCGAATTTTATTGTACATATTTATACAAAGTACGAGCAGAAATCGTTACTTACTTGTAACAAATGATAGAGGTGTCCCGGACCATAAATATTATTTTTAAAAAAATTACATGAAAGGATTTAGTTTAAATTAAATTAAAATTCATTTATTTCAGGCCATTTTTACCCATATTGACAATAAATTAATTAATTCAAATTACAATACATAAATAAAATAAAATGAAACAGAATAAATTAAAATCATTATCTACCTTAGTAAAATTTTTGCATATCAATTTTATTGAACTATTATTTGTACTATGTTTGTACTAATTACATCCGAGGTCTACCTCGGATGTAATTAGTCTGTCTGTCATTTGTTAACTGTATCTACCATCAAACCATCAGCTGATGTAGGGTTGCTACTTATGATAAATAAAAATACCATTAAATCTCTATAGTGTGTGAATGTTTTTTCTGCAATAAAATATGCGTAAAAACACTGCAGCGGACCTGATGCGCGCTTCAAAATGCAAAACAGTAGGGTTATGAAACCATAAACTGCACTACGGTGATTCAGTAAGTATATTAAATTACAGGTAATAAAAAACTTTACAATGGGTGGCAAAAAATGTATACAGTTGCCGGTCGGGAATGCGTATGGACCGGACCATGATTTTATGCGACATAATGGTCCACCCACACAGGAGTTATAAAATGTTATACATTATTACATAACGCCATCGTTATAATACTAGCTGTGATCCCGTTCCCGGACCAGAGTCCGTTTTCCCACTTACTATGCTGGTATACCGCAACGCGAATTCGCGACGCAGAAAATTGCGATGCGAATATGCGCGAGACGTGGCGTCCTCTTTCAACGGTTCGGTCAAACCACCAGACCAACCAACTTGCATAGCAATCATCAACTTTTTGCTATGTATAAATACACTGCAACCTAGTGTTAAAATAACACGTAAAATATAAAAAAGGGGTTTTCTCTTTAGTACAACTTGACAACAAATTCTTCTAAACTTCGATATTTTATAATAAAATTTTACATGTTCAAGTTTTATTATAATTTGTATTATAATATTGTATAACATATAACCTTTGTGTGGGAGTGCCATTATAAAGAATGAAGCATTATGCACAGCCTTACGTTCGCCGATGTGTGACGAAGTTAATGTAAGGATAATTTTGAACATAACGCAGACCTTATAGACTGAAGTGAAGTTTTTGATGGCTTTTAATCTTTCCTTTAGTAAAAGGTTTGTATGTTTATTTATTGTCTGAAACTGTACATGCGATGAACTAATTTTAAAGTATCTAATCAATACTATATATCTAATATTTTTTTAAATGTTTAGTTAATGACAGTAGGTAAAGCTGAATACTAAATAAAACCTACTTTATGAAATGAAATGAAATGAAATTTATTCACAGAGAATATGGTTTTTTACAAAGAGATCTTATAATTATTCCTATGTCCACATATTCCACCAACATTGGCATGTGAATATTTAAAAGGTGAATATTCAGTTATTTTTATTACTTGTTATTTATTAACTCCTAACTAAGAAAACCATTATTCGATTAACAGACGAAAAACTAGTTCCACTACCGTACAATAAATTTCAATATAATGGAACTAATTCCAGATGTACAGCCCCCGTATCGAAGTGCTTAAATTGCATAAGTTTTTAAATTAGGTCGAATTATACACGAGTCGGATTCTTCTCGAGTTCCGTTGTCCGGGCTTCTGGGCAGCTATAAATTGTTCGGGCGAACAAATAACTTGACTTAAGAAATTAGGTTTTACTAATTGTTGGAGAGGGAATAGAGTTTGCGAATGAAAAAAGAGATTTGAGAATACGCTCGGAATTCCAATAAAGGTTTGAATATTTTTATTCTTAAAACATTGAATGCTGAATTAAATTTAATTTGTGACAACCATTGTTCTGTCTTTGTAAACATTTATATAACTCCTGTAACATATAGAAACCAAACAAATATTCAAATATGTGAAGATGTATGTATATGACGAGAGACAGTGCTTGAGAAGGTCTAGTCCTTATAAAATATTTGATTCTTGATTCATCTGGGGCCGGCTTTACAGTAGACTTTAGCATTATAGGTTTCGTCCAATAATCAAAGTGCGCAGCGTATGTATGTACGGTGACTTCGAAGATAGGAGGACCATTATAGAAAAAAATCGCTTGCACATCTTGTAAGCGGATTTTTGTCAGCTCCGTCCTTTTCTTTGTTACCAAACAGGGTTTTTGTTTATTAAAGCCACATGTGTCCGCTAGGATGTTGGATGTTGCAACCAAAAAAAAATCATCCTAAAGATGGTCCTGCTATCCTCGTGTACATACCTGTGCACAGTAATAAAAATAAGCACACTAATAACGTACGCATCGCGTTGAGACGCCATATCGAAAAAAGCAAAAATATGCCTTATAAATGTAATTTTAATACAGTATTAATGGATCTGAGCGTTTTTATTTAAATACTAAACACGTGCAATTACTGGACATCACACAAAGTGACTCTTCAATGATCAAGTACCATATCACGTCTGTAGAATGAATGACATGTTTATAGTGTCGGTACAAAGATAATAAAAAAATATCGATAATCTAGACTTTTAATATATAAAACGGTGCGTCGACTACGAAACTTACCGCTCCTATACATCGAAATAATATTACTACGTATAGAAATGACAGCGCCTTCAAATTTTGGCGCCGTGTTCGGCCGTGAGGGGCGCGCCCCTCCCTGGCCCCGCCCCCAACCGAGTCATAGAATATGACATTACTACGCAGGGGCGACACTTTGTTTATATTCTGCCTATTGGACATCTAACTGATTATTTTATTTTATTACAATATTTTATTTTACTTAATAGAATAAATTTAATAGAAAATAGGTATAATATTAGCTTTATTGGTAGGAAGCTACATTACATTTTTATTCTTAACTTAATATTAATCAAAAATAAACTGAGATTAAATCAAAACTAACTTTATAATGAAGCTATTTATATATTGAAGTATTTTGTAATATATGCAATAACCAGCGGGCTTATTCGCTAATTTTGACAGATGAAAGTGATTAACACTGTAGTGATGATCACCGAGCTCAGTGACCAACCGAACATTGCGTTGATTTGGTATTCAGTATCGCTTTCATGTCACGTGATCTTTCGGTGATTTATGATAACTTTGAGTGCTTATCGACATGAAATTGTTACCACACTGGCTATTACCCGACTTATTTGATATCCTTGGTTACACGAAATAATTGAACGACACTAATGCCCACTTAGTTTTTGCGGCTATTACGTTCGCCACTTGAATTGTCAAAAATGTTAAGTGGAATTATGTGCAAGCGCATATCATTCTAAAAACATAAAAACATCCACTTAGACTGGATATTTTAGAAATAATATAAATAAGTGCTTTTCTTTGAAATATTGTTAACAAATTATACCATGCTCCGAGTACAGTCTTGTTCGTTGCGTCGCGTGATTTGTTTGTTTGTGTACGAAATACATCTAATTAGCAAGGTGAGTAAAACTTTATTGAAATTAAAATTTTACTACATATGTTTATGTAGGTACTAGCTGTTACCTATAGGTATATAATTTTCGATTTTATTCTATTTTAGAATGCCGTCTAGCAGGCGCATCTCCCAAAGGCAGCTTGAGGTGTTGTTGGCTTTTGCAGAGGCCAACAAAGACATCGCCTTAGGGCGATGTACCCGCGGGCCTCAGTCAAGCCAAATAACACAGCGTGCCTGGGAGACTTTTGCCAACAAACTGAATTCTGTGGCAGACGGAGTCACTAAAACTGCCGAACAGTGGCGAAGGGTAAGTTAATTACACTGTTTTTGAATGTTGTTAAAAACCTTAAAATCTACCTTTTTTTAACACCAACATGATATTTTTTACAGTACTGGGTAGAGTGGAAAGCGAAGACCAAGGCAAAGGGTGCAGATATCCGGCGCAATGCCTCAAAAACAGGCGGAGGGCCCAATAAACTGACACCCTTGAATGAGTTGGAGGAGCGCATACTCCAACTCATAGGTCGTGTATGTGTGGAGGGCTTGCCCGGAGTGCGGATGCCATTTCCTGTAAGTTACATTATCAAAGCATCTTATCAGCATATCTTAGTAATGAAACAGTTAATATTATAAGTCTCAACAAAGTTACAAGCCATTTTCAATGTGTATTCCTAATAATAATATTATAAATATGAAAGTTTGGATGTTTGTTTGTGGCTCAATGAATATGAAACAAAAACTGTTCTTGGCTGAAATTTGACAAACAAGTAGATAATGCTCTAGAGCTTTATTATCTAAGTTATGTAATCTGTTGTTATGACGACACATTTGTGCATCTGACAATGTACATCATAACTATGTTGGCCAACTAAAAGGACTTGTACTTACTGAAATTGAACACATATATGTATAACTATCTATCTTTATATGTCTTGTTTATTTTTAAAAATAAAGATGAATGTATTTGCTTCTTTACAGATTCCTTCTGAAACTCAGGAAACCCCTCCCTCTCAGCCTAGTACATCTCAAGTCACTGGCTCCACTTCCCAAACCTCTCCTTCAACTTCCCAAATGGAAGTAGAATGGTTGGAAGATGAAGATTTCCAATTGGAAATATTATCTTCTCAACAACCGCTTCCACAATCTTCACCGATCCCACTGACTTCCCAGACTGGTACTCCGTCAATACCAACACCCTCACCACCTCCACAGTCTTCGCAAACACATCGGCTACAGACTCTGTCCCCACAGCAACGACAGTCTCCACCTGCACAGCCGGCCCAGTCTTCACCACGACTTCGTAGCCGACAACGCCGTAAGTCGACTTTTCATAATTGTTTCTCACCTGTGAGAAGGAAACCTGTGTGAAGGAAATAACAATAGATCATTTATACATTATTATATTTTTAAGTCACCCATCATCATGTCTGTCTGTCAGTCAGTACAGGCTAATCTCATAAAATACCATATGGATTTTAATGAAATTTTCACTAATAGATAAGTAAACTGATTCATGAAGAATGTTCATTATACTTATAATGATGATGTTGAACTATAATGATGATTGTCAATCAAAGTCGGAAAAACATGCCTTTTGAGAGTTCAGTTGTCAAGTATACTTATTTCTAATTACTATTTTTTTCAGTCATACGCAATCGTGATGTGCCTCAATGGGCTCGCAGTTTAGAAGAGAGGAGAATAGCCATTGAGGAGATGCATGCGAGAGCGCTTGAGGCTTTGTCAGCTACACTGGAGAGAAGACTGGCAAACATTGAAGATAGGTTAAGGGAAATTTGTGTTAGGTTAGGATAAGGAAATACATAATTTTAGTATTCAAAGTTATGTTTTATTAAAGTAAAAAACCTTTTTATAAAACCAAATATGTAGTTTCTGTACAAATTTCAATCCATTATTATTTATGTACTTATTAAATTTACATTGCATTGATGTTAGTATGTTAGTTCACATTACATTACATGTATGCTTATAACTAGTTATTAGTTTGTTGTTAGTACGGTCCCTTTAAGGGTAAAAGCCTCCTCCAATCCATGCTTAATATTATAATTGTGAAAGTGTGTTTGTTTGTTTGTCCTTCCTTCACGTCCAAACAATAAACTGAAAATAGATGTGCTAGTACGGAGAAATCTACATCAAGAACTCTGCAGATGTTATTTAAAATGCTAGGAGCATGCAGCAAAAACTTATACATATTTACACTAATATAATAATTTACACTAATAAATATTAAACACTATCTTCCTCTCCACAATCTATTCACTAAAATGTCTCTTGCACCATCAACATTGGCTGGAACTGCAACAGCAGGTTGCAGTGGGTGATCATTTTGAAAATGCTAGGAGCATGCAGCAAAAACTTATACATATTTACACTAATATAATATTAAACATACACTAATATAATCTTAAACACTATCTTCCTCTCCACAATCTATTCACTAAAATGTCTCTTGCACCATCAACATTGGCTGGAACTGCAACAGCAGGTTGCAGTGGCTGATCATTTTAAAAATGCTAGGAGCATGCAGCAAAAACTTATACATATTTACACTAATATAATATTAAACATACACTAATATAATCTTAAACACTATCTTCCTCTCCACAATCTATTCACTAAAATGTCTCTTGCACCATCAACATTGGCTGGAACTGCAACAGCAGGTTGCAGTTGCTGGTCATTGTCCCTCTCAGCAAGTGGCAGCTCGGGCAGTGGAGTCCTTGAAGCATTAGCTATGTTGTGCAGCACTACACATGCATTCACTATTTTTCCACTCCATGTTGGATTATAATGAAGCACTCTGTGTGCTAACAAACATCGCCAACGTGCTTTTAAGACTCCAATACACCTCTCAACCGTATTTCTTACACGACAGTGAAGATTCGTGTAATACTCTTCGGGTGTCCCAGGAGCAGCTCCAAGAATAGGTGTCATCATGTATGGGCGCTGAGCATACCCAGAATCACCTATAATGAAAGCAAAGTTATGCCTCAAAATCTCAAAATTGAGCATTGCCAGATAATAGACAAAAGCACAATCAATTGTAGGTGTTATGTATACTTAAAAAACAAATAAATTTTTGAAGAGGCATGAGATTTTTCTATGTAAAAATTGTTTTTTTTAATAGGATATTAGACCATACTTGAGGTAAAATTCAGCTTAATACCTCCACGGGTTCCTAGGAAAGTGTCTTAACAAACAGACAGACAATGAAATGATTCAATAAGAGCTCTTTTTCCTTTTGTGATATGGAACCCAAAAAATGACAGAAATAATTGGATTGGCTTATAATAAAATCTTAAGTAAATAATTTACCTAGTAACCAGCAGTGTTCCCCATTATTGTGCAGTTCTTCCATATATTGTTTTATGGGGGATTGATTCCATACAAAAGAATCATGTGCTGCCCCACCAAATGACGCATCAGCATATAAAATATTTAATTCCATGTCACAAATCTGTAAAAAATATAGTTTTATTGCAGTAACACATATTATTATTATTTATACAACATACAACAGATACAACTAACTAAGCCTGTATACTGTTTTGACTAGCTAGTCTAGAATGATGTATTCAATTGCTATGTAAACGATGCTTGAACAATAATATGTATACTGTCCACTGGCCTATCCCCTCTCATCTCATATGTATACTGCTAAATGTGGTTATATGTAAATAATAAAATAATAACAAATAAATTATAATTATATTAGTGTACATTACTTGTCATTCTTATATTAAATCTTGATGCTCTATAACCCCACTAGGAAAAATATATGAAATCAAATATCTATGCATTTATTTTATAAAGAATTAGAACACTTACTATTAGGACATTCAATGAATGATAACTTTTCCTATTAAAAAAAGTTTCTTCATGTTCCACTGGTCGTATCAATGCTACATGAGTACCATCAATACACCCAATTATTCCAGGGAATCCAAACTTTTCCATAAATCTGAAAAGATAAAAGTATTTATCATAGGTATCAATAGCCACAAAAAAGATATTGAGATTGCTGATTTTGTAATTTGATATTGCAATATTTTCAATTCTTTTATTAAGTAATTGAATAAGTATTTTTTGTAATATAATAATATTTACTTTGCCATTATATTTTCCCTTGCTTCACGTGTAAATGGAAATTTTATGTGATTCCTCAAGATGTCCGGATTATTGAGTGCGTTGGTGACCTCATGCAAACATCTACTGAAAGTGGGTTGGGACATGTTAAATAAATAAGATGACCCAACACTCTTTTGATACGACCCCTGGGCATAAAAAGATACAACAGCTAACACCTAAAACAAAATCAACCAATCAGTTTGATCACTGTAAGAAAGAGAATTTACATACATTTGTTTACATTGCATACTTAAAATATTCTATTGCATCTTCAAAATTTTAGTCCACTTATATTAGGTAGGTAAGTACTATACAAATGTCGCTTTTGTGCAGCCTTGCATGGTAAGAATGCTGCTTATTACACTTATTGGCATCATGTATAAAACTTACTTTGAGCTTGTGGGGCACTCCAGTATTTCGCCGTCGTTGTGTCATATACGGGCGAAGCTCCTCGGATAGTGTTATGAAGACTTCCTTGGACAAGCGAAAGTGAGCCTCAAATTCTTGGTCCGGCAAATTCATGGGATCACTCAAAGTTCGCCTTGCTCGACGATCTCTTCGCAAGACATTCATTTGTCTCTGTTCTTCAGCGATACCCAATAAATACGCGCGTGACATTATCTAAAATTTGCAATAAGTAATGGCAGATTAATAAGTTATATTTAACTATATTAAAGTTAACTATATATAATGAAAATTGGAAATTAGATTTTATTTACATACTAATTATTCTATTTCACTTTGTTCTTTATTTTATATTTGTTAATGACAATCACAATAAACACAAACGTATAATACTTACTAAATTAGCGATTATTATGTATATAATATTACGGTGATGATCACTTTACTCCATAAAACACTGCTATCCCACAGTGGTTTTCACTTCTAATTTGACAATTTGAGTGGTCCACTGCTATACGTCAAAATCATGTACACCGAGCTTACTGAATACCAATTAATGAAAGTCGATAACCTACAGTGGCTATCAAACGTCACTAGTGATGATCACTGAGCGGGACGCCATTTTAAAATTTTTCAGTTGCGCACCGAAGTTACGGAATACGAAATGTGTGGTTTGACAGTTGGTAGTTGGAAACTATACTCGGTGATCATCATTTTAAACTGTCATTCGAGTTAGCGAATAAGCCCGCAGGAGACGGTCGCCTGCCAGACAAGAGGAGTTGTGTTGAATGGTAACGTATCTTTACTCCGAAACTTGTTTGCCCGAATTTCATTTGTTCGAAAATGGTTGGTCGAAATTTAAAATGCTGTTTCGTTTTCCATCTTTTTGTTTTCTAGAAACTTATTTTTTTTACTTAGTTAATAACTTTATCCATATTTACGTATTTTTTACCTACTATATAAAATTATTTTGGAAATATAGTTTAAAAAATCAATATTTAAATTACATATTATTTTAAAAAAAGAATTATTAAAATCGGTCCAAAATTGAAGGAGTAATCGGCGGACCTCCAAAAAAAAACATAGAACCTCCTCCTTTTTTAAAGTCGGTTAAAAAAAACTACAAAAAATTCAGAAATACCTAAATTATAAATATTATAAAATTGACTCACGCTTAGTACCTACGTATCCCATCTGTACGATTAATTTTTGATAATCTATGATTTTCACATAGAAATGGCGGATGCAATCATGATGCAATAGAAAATAATGAAAAAAATTGTTTTGGTTGGTTTTACTCATCGAAATAATATTACTACGTATAGAAATGACAGCGCCTTCAAATTTTGGCGCCGTGTTCGGCCGTGAGGGGCGCGCCCCTCCCTGGCCCCGCCCCCAACCGAGTCATAGAATATGACATTACTACGCAGGGGCGACACTTTGTTTATATTCTGCCTATTGGACATCCAACTGATTATTTTATTTTATTACAATATTTTATTTTACATAATATATAAATTTAATAGAAAATAGGTATAATATTAGCTTTATAGGTAGGAAGCTACATTACATTTTTGTTCTTAACTTAATATTAGTCAAAAATAAACTGAGATTAAATCAAAACTAACTTTATAGTGAAGCTATTTATACCTATATTGTAGTATTTTGTAATATATGCAATAACCAGGAGACGGTCGCCTGCCAGACAAGAGGAGTTGTGTTGAATTTCAAGAATGGTAACGTACCTTTACTCCGAAACTTGTTTGCCCGAATTTCATTTGTTCGAAAATGGTTGGTCGAAATTTAAAATGCTGTTTCGTTTTCCATCTTTTTGTTTTCTAGAAACTTATTTTTTACTTAGTTAGTAACGTTATCCACATTTACGTATTTTACCTAGTATATAAAAATATTTTGGAAATATAGTTTAAAAAATCAATATTTAAATTACATATTATTTTTAAAAAAGAATGATTAAAATCGGTCCAAAATTGAAGGAGTAATCGGCGGACCTCCAAAAAAAAACATAGAACCTCCTCCTTTTTTGAAGTCGGTTAAAAAAAAAGCTACAAAAAATTCAGAAATACCTAAATTATATTATAAAATTGACTGACGCTTAGTACCTACGTATCCCATCTGTACGATTAATTTTTGATAATCTATGATTTTCACATAGAAATGGCGGATGCAATCATGACATGATGCATTAGAAAATAATGAAAAAAAATTGTTTTGGTTGGTTTTACTTAATTTTTTGTATACTTAGCGATGATAAGTTACGCCGCTATCTTTCTTCCTTACTGTTGAACGGTTTTTACAAGTTTTTATTGAACATGACGGCATTTTCCAATATTTTTTTTGACATAAATCCGAGGACCAATCACGATGAGCGTCGGCAAGTTTCTAAACGAGTTGATGTCTATTGGCCTCAACGTATGGGGACAAAAATTTTGTTCGCGGTGTCCGTTCTATACGTAGTAATATTATTTCGATGCTCCTATAAAATCAGAAATGCAGGAAAGTTTGAAAAGTGGAGCTCAATAAA
The DNA here is from genome assembly GCA_905163395.2 of Endotricha flammealis. Taxonomy (NCBI): domain Eukaryota; kingdom Metazoa; phylum Arthropoda; class Insecta; order Lepidoptera; family Pyralidae; genus Endotricha; species Endotricha flammealis. The sequence continues at coordinate 6,077,004 of LR990863.1, read as the reverse complement.
AGAGGGATAAATTTTAAAACGGTGGTGATTTTTTAAAGTTGATGAAAGTGTTTTTATATGGGTTTGATGATACGTATTATGTTTATTTATACTCTAAGGTTTATCTCTACAAATACTATTAAATTATTTTTTTGAAGTGAAAACTTCTTGGCACTTTTTTTAGGTGGGTAAAAAATTTTAAACTCATGTCAGATCCGTAGCCTGATCGAAAAAGCGTAAGATTCCCTAACCATTCCAAAATATTCAAAAATGCATAACGTTAATGTTTAAGTTTCCACTTCTGCCGGCACTCCCGGAGTGCAACCCGTCCTTTTTTTTTACTTTACGCCATAAAGTGAGAGGTTTTTGTGTCTATCATAATAATTTCGTTAGAATAGACTAGAATTTACGATAAAAACATGGTATACGTTGAAATGAGCAACAATATTATTATACCGCTTTACAGAATATTTTTTTGCACTATAGCTATGACATACCCTTCAAAATAAAGTCTTTGACAACATGCGATATTTTTACTTTATGATAAATAATTTGTTTCTGTTCCGCAGAATACATACCCCACCAATCATAATCATTACAATTAGTAGATATATCGCTGTCCCCCGGGAATATTCCCGTATTCAACTATTACCATAGTTTTCACTTTTTGACAGATTCTTTATCTTAAGGTCCCATTACACCTTGTCAATTTTTTTCAGATTTTTTTTATTGATATTGACGGAATTAGGACTTTTCCACACCTATTGTAACGTACTTCACAATGACATTCGTTAAAATTTTATGTTCTTTAATGTACCCGAAAAAGGATGTAACATTTGATTACTGATATCGGTAGTTCGAGATTTGTCGGCAGTGTATTATAACCTTACTGTTCGAGACATAAATATTCGTAAATTTTTCGGCAAGCGCAAATACGATATTATTCGAGTAAATATTTTTGTTCTGTGTTTTTGGTAAAGTTCTAATACATTTTATTTAAATGAAAACAACTATCGTATTACTTTGATTCTGTGTGTGATTTGGCTACAGTGATTGTATCTGTGACCTGTACATCGCTCAACAAATTCTTCTAACAAGTCAACGGTGTTTAAACCAAATCCCGACCCCCACGTTCGTAACATTTGGTGTCAAAAGTAGGATTTGGAGATGCTAGTGACTCCGAGGGAAGAAACCGCCGGCGTCAGAACGAGGGCACAGGAAGCCGCGGAAGTCATGGCTACTGCTCGACAGGACCCATCAACGGACCATCGGGACACGCCTACCGACTCCATCGACCAGGACCAGGCGACATCAACTATGCAGGCCCCGTCCACTAGATCCACCCATCGGACCTCGTCGCCAGCTTAAGAGACTAGAGCATCTGCATTCGACTTTAATAGATTAATGCAGATTATGGAATGCATGTGCCAGGGGCAAGAGAAAATGCGCCAAGAGCAGGAGGAATGGCGTCAAAAATTACTGCATGCCGTAGGTTCAGTGGATGATAAGGTGGAAAACCTACGGAAGAATGTACACCAAGTAGAAGAAAGGGTTATCAATCTGGAGGACAACATGGACATTGGACACCCTAAAAAAAGATGTCGATGGCTGCGGAAGGGGCTTCTGCGAGTGGAGAGTACAACAATAAGTTAAACATTATGTTATTGTTTAAGTCCATAACAAATATCAAAAACTATTCCACTGATACACTATCGGCATTCTATTGAGACACGATTGAGACATAATTGAGAGTCCATTGGTGCATTTGTTTAGTAGAATCGGGCCCCTGTCATGTCGAGTGGCTTTGCTATAGGCAGCCGGGCGCCTCTAGTTGAAGTTTCAACCTACGACGGCACTACATCCTGGACCGCTTACCATCAGAAATTTAAGACCGTGGCCAATGCTAATGGATGGATGGAAGAACAAAGGTTGACAACTCTGACAATTGCACTTCGGGGATCGGCTCTTTCGGTTCTGGAGGCGCTACGGTCCTCGGGGAGCACATTCAAGGAGCTAATGGAGGCACTGGAAGCAAGGTACGGCGAACAACATCTGGAGCATGTCTTCCGTGCTCAATTACGAGACCGAACTCAGCGTTCGGGAGAAGAGCTGCAGCAGTGGCCCTTGGAAATTGAGATGCTTGTCCGCAAGGCCTACCTATCTATACTACAGCGTTTCGTCGATGGGATCAAAGACATGGAGATTAGGGCTGCGGTAGGGCTTCGCCATCATGCCTTACTAAAGGAAACTCTAGCGCAAGCTCTGGAAGAAGGTGAAACCCTGCGACGTGATGTTCGACCAGTTTACAAAGTACGGGAAGTAATGGAAAAAGTGCGGGAGATAAAGACGTCGTTCCAGCCGAAAAAAAAGACCGGACCTAAGTGCTATACACCTAAGTGTATGTGCAGATACAGGCCATTTGCAGTTTGAAGAAGGAGCCTCAAACGGCTAAACTTGCTGAGGAGTTGAGCAAGATGCAAAAGCAATTTATGGAAATGGCAAAGAAGATGGATACTTCAGCTTCTGTTGAGAATCAGGAAAACGAGGGGGCGGGTGCTGGCTGGAACAGAAGAAACCCCGAGAATGATCGTCTCACAGGCTAACAATGGGAATAGTTCAATTTAATCTTGCAGTCTCTCCTGAGAGACTGCAAGATAACTGTGGACACGGGTGACGGGAGCCTCTAGGACAATAATCACGCCGAAACTGCAACTTCATGCAAACCATGAAGAGGCGCAACAATACCACTGATGTCCAACTTATTTCCGCTTCCGGCCAGCATATACCCGTTCTAGGGGAAATTTTGGTCACATTGCAAGTGGGTGAAACATCATAATACACTCACAACGTTATCGTGGCTGAAATTATGGATGACTGCGTATTGGGCCTCGACTTCATGAGAACTTCTGGCAGCCAGGACAATAGTCAATGGGAACACGACTGCATTTGTAAGTTGAGGGACTTCCATACAGTCCAAGGGAAGCTGTGGCCAGGAAAGATTCCGGGCAGTGTTGGGGAAGGTTTGGTAGTCATAATGAAACTTTTGCAGCTTTTAAGGGTTTTCAAGAGATTAAATTGAACGAAGGCGACTAAAAAATTCAGGCAAAGAATACAAAGGATGTTGCTCTAAAAAGAAATTCTAAAAGAGTAATCGTTTTTTGTTATTTTAATATTAAAATAAAGATTTTAACTGAAAAATAGTGTTTTTTTACAATAAATATTTGTTATTTGCTCTAACTGCAAAGTGTTTTACATAAAATATCTAATTATCTAGATTCGACGAATAACACGATTACACAACAATACGTCAATGCGTTTGTTTTCACTGATACTCGAATAAAATGGCTTTAATTCGTTACGTTTACCCAGCGCAATATTGAGAATAACGAATAATATCGTAATACGTTATTATTGTGAAGCTTGAATCTTGGAATTTACTCGAATACTATTGTAATGTAGCTTAGCGTCGTAAAGTACACTTACAATTTCTGGTAAAATTAATTTTATTAATAACTTAAATACCAATAATAATTAATAATCACAAAATGCATATCTTTATTTCTGAAAAAATTAGCTTTCTTTTGGTATATGAATGGTTTCTTTACCTTGTGTATTTTTAAAGTTATTTAGTAAAAACAGTTTTTTATTTTTCCTGTAAAATTTAGATTTTTCGATAACCATAATATTCGCCGGGGACAGCGATATATCTTCTTTATTCAGTGCATTTAATTGCAGTAAAAATTAATAAAAGCTATTAGTCTGCAATTTTAATTTCATCTACCTACACACCATTAATTCCGAGTTGTATATCAACAGACGATACTATGCAATTTTATTTAAATTAATCATGTGATAAATCACCTGTAATGTGACTGCAATAAAGGACTATTTTAAAAATATTTCATCCTTAACGAATAATATCGATAATGACTAGTTTTACCGTCGTAGCGATAAAAGGACATCACTAACAGCCCGAGGACTTGCACACGCAAATTATACAGTACATCGCTCACTTCTTACAGTTTGCACCTCTGCTCGTTTTGCAAATTTATATGAATCATTATTGGTTTGAATTATAGTACCAGCGAGGCGTCGTATTATAAGACCGACAACTTGAATGAATACTTAAATAAAGTTAACGTGGAGAAGGTAACGCATTTTTTTCATTTAAGTGTTGTGGGAAAGAGCTACATTAGTTTTATTATAAAGCTTAGAAATTAGTCTAGTGAACAGCAGATCAGTGTGTATCAGTTTTAATATTTAAAAAAACATTTTTTTTTAAGCTGGAGAACGAGACACCAGAGGAGTCCCTGATTCGTTTCCGACTTTTGACAGGAAGAAAGGATGAAGTAAGAAGAATCTCGATACGGGAGGGATTGGAATTCTGGATCTCTCTCTCTGACTAAACGAAACGCATTGCTGTTTCACACCGATTTTCTTCCCGGGTCAAATGCTGTAATAACTCCAAAAAAGACTTCCGAACGTACATACATCTTCTTCAATCTCTCTTTATTATCTCTTAACTTTATCAAATAAACCTAAGTCATACTCGTACCATGTCATCAAATAATGTTGTCAATTTTTTTGGCCAACTTCTTACCACATCCAATGTCTTATGCTTTAATGGTTGTTAGTGCATCAATAACGTATAAAGGTGTTATCAAGTCTCCTTCACTTGGTCTCTGCCTTGCTCTTTCTTCAATGTTCGTGTAATTCGTGACGGCATGGAATATTCCTGCATAGTTATGGGAAGTCTACATACATTGTGAGTATGGGTAATTGCCTATTTAACTTTGAACCTGGTTTCATGTCGATCTGGGTCTTAGGTCCCGTGTTTATATTGGAATCTTATTATAAAATAATACGTATGGTACAGTCACTAGTACAGTATATATATAGTACAGTCACTAATTTCACACTCAATTTTCTATTGTAACATAACGTTTCTCGCTCGCACTATAAGGATGTGGAATGACCTCCCAGCCTCTGTGTTTCCTTCGGACTATGACATGGGACTATTTAAGAGGGTACATTAGAGGTCTCGCCAGAGGTGGGAAACGCATTGGTAAGTGCCCCTGGTATAGCTAATGTCCATAGGCGGCGGTAACCACTTGCCATCAAGTGGCCGGCTTGCCTGTTTGTCTGCCGAATAACATTAAAAAAATGTTAGACTATCAACACACTACATGAGTATATCTTCATTATTATGACAGTGGCTAAAAGAAAAAAGAAACTTTAAAATGAACCGTATAAAGTTAAAGCTACAGAGTTAAAGTTAGAGCTATAAATAAGTAGTACTGTACAATAAAGGATTAAAAAAAATATTACCAACAAGAATTCAAAAGTTAAGGTGTTAAATTCTTATTCCAATTATATGCATAAGGGAAAATGCAATTTCATATAATAGTTGTTCCATTTGGGTGTTCATTGTTTTATTTTATGGCTGTAATTTTGTAAAACTGCTTTATTTTAAAGAAACATGACCACATTTTGAATTTTAAACTTCCTTTACATGTTCAACAATTTATGAATTATACATAATTTAGGAATTTTTACAACACGTTAAATTTTATGCATAAAATCTCTATAACTACCATTTTATGCGTATAAAATGGTAGTTCTGCAGACTTCTGCATATTTCTGAACATTTTTGTAATTATAATTTTTCTCTTTGAACATTTAATTGAAAACTTATTTGAGTATTGAAAGAATATTTTATGAAAATAAACATTCGTGTGTCAACGTCAACAAAAACCAAAATGCTAAATGTAAATAATCTAAATCTTTCCAGTTTTCTTATATTAGTTTCATTATGCTACGGGATCACGAAGGACTCTCGCGTTATTAGAGAACAAAGGGAAATTGCATCAGAATCTTCGCTTGAAAACAATTTCGGTGAAACTCCGGGTGAGTTCGTAATTACAACTGCTATTACTCTGGATGATGAAAATTTCGATGATAATGAACCCGAGAAAGTTTCTGTGGAAAAAAATGAGTTTAATGAAAATGAGACGGAAAAAAACAAGAATGAAAGCTCCAGATTATTAGAGGCGCGTGCACTAACAACCTCAAAGAACGAGTCCTTAAAATGCCTTTCTTGTTACGGAAATGGGACATCTAGTTATGATGCAAAATGTTGGAGAGGAGGATTATCGTAAGTAACTAGGTGTCATGATTCTTATTACTTATTTTTTTTACTTAATACACTTCCAAGAATCATTTTGTACCACAGGGAAGTTTTGTAAATAACATCCGTAGAGATACTTTATGTAAAAATATTATATTATATGTTGTAGGTTTTATTTAAAATTAAGTAAGGAATTGTATTGGTAATGTTTTATAACTAGCAGGTTATAGAAAAAGATTTATTCGAATGAAGATTTAAGATTTGAAATTGGAGTAGTTTAAAATTTGACACATGATGGTGTCTAATTTTAAAGTCAGTCGGTTTATGATATCTTATAGATAAAGTTTACGTTTTTAGAGAATATGTATTTATAGGAATCAATCATGTTTTGAAATGTAACTTATTTAAAAAAATTATAACTATTAGTAATGGGGGAACTAAATTATTTAGAAATATTAAAAAGTGAGATGTAATATGAATATAATTATGATTATTATGTGAAGTTGTGTTTCTATTCCAACACTCAACTACTACAACATTATATGCTATGTTCAAAAAGTGTGAAATAATAAGTAGGTCGTAACTACTCGTAACTGGTATTACATACATTTGAATGAGATTATTTTTACTGAATGTTGAAATAAGTGATAACCTTAAAAGTTATAACGTTTTGTTTACACAAGAGTCGCTAAAGCATTAAAAAAATACTGAAAAAAGCCAATAAAAAAAAATTTATATAAAAAAAAAGTTTTCGTCGACATAATTAAACGGTTTTCCTCATTTTAATTTGTGCACATTATGAAGATTCACTGGATAGAATGAGCGATTTCATTTCACATATTTCATCTGACATCTATTAGTAATGTTTTATTGCATGTTTTGTTTTCAGGGTTCCTCGAAAACAATGCTATTATGAAAGATGTATTACTGAAGTCAACTACAATTACATAAGACGAGATTGTTCACTGCAACTGCACCACAAGTACACTTTTGTGTGCAATTGTCCTTTATGCAATAATCAACCATCTAATGAGTCTATTCACTTTCAATATAGGACGTTAGTAGATTGGGAGTATGATAACAGTAGATTGGAATCATGGAAATCTAAAATGCACCTCCTATGCAAAGTTTGTGAAACTACTATGGTAAACCCGATTGCTGATAGAAAATGCAGACAAGGTTTTGAGTGAGTTTTTTTTACTTATTAGATGAGCAGTTTGGGCATGTGTTTCTTAACCATTTTTGGGGATGACCCGGTTCAGTCTTTCGATTCATCAAAAAGGGGTACGCTGGTTACAGTGGCGCGTCTAGAACATTTTTGATACATGATGAATAGAGCTGTAATGAATAGCTGTAATGTAATGACTAGAGCTGTTTTAAATTTGACCCATAAAATACAATTCCAAGATGGACTGCACGCTGCAGACTGCAAGCTATATACTATTCTATGTATCTCAATGAAAGTGATTCCAAGCGCGGAGACACTGCGGCCGGCAGCGTTTTCATAAAGATGAAATTAGTAGTGTCGTTTGCAGTCTGCAGCGTGCGGCTCATCTTGGAACCTTGAAGGAAGGTATGTACGTCTCGGCCGTGCGCAAGGAAACTGCGCGCGGTCGCAAGCCGCCGCGCTCGTATTTAAGGTAGATAATTAGGCATAGTAATTTAAAAACTCATTTTATCAAATCAAATTCTGCGTCTTTCTCTATAAAACATACTTTTTCTAGAGAAAGTCGCAGAATTTTGATGTTAGTACAAAAATGTAATGTAAAATTTAAATAGTTTAGTCATAATATTGAAAAAACATTTTAAAAAGGGTTGTGTATTTTTTTATCAAGTGAAGTTCTTTAAATCGTATAACTGAATGCGATTATCACTAGACTAGATCCTTGACTACTATAGATATTTTTTTTCAGAATTTTAAACACTATTTTCTATGCCTCAGATGGTTCTAAAAGGACTACCAGGCCTTAACCCTTCTTAAAAATATTTATCGGCAAGGGCTTAGCTAAAACCTATTTTTTTACTGTCATTCTTGAAGAGAAATGAAGGACGACTACTTACTTACTTGGCAACAACTGTAAAATAGTTTTTAGATAAGCAATTATTGATTTCGTTTATTAATAAATACATGTAATTGAATTCATAAGAATAAATATGAAACAGAAAACCTAAAAAATTACACCCCGTTTTGTTCCACTGCATCGTTGAGGCTTCCTTTTAACTTTTTTTTCTTATTTGGGCCTGTGCTGGCCAAAGAAAATAATGTCTCAAAATAAGCTCTCGGATGCTTTTATAATTATGTAAATATTCTATTTTCAGGGCTGATTACATGCTCTGCGGGTATAATCAATTATGCTACACCTCTATTGATGAATTAGCCGATAATGTATCGCGAGGTTGCATCGATAGACCCGTTTACAATTCAATGCATCTCTATTGTCACAGTACAGACTGCAATTCGGAGACATTTGAAAGTGACTTCAAAATACTAAAGGGACGCTGGAGAAGAACGGCAACAATGTTAACTTCTTACATTGATGATACAAAATTTCGTCACATTAAAACGAAAATAATTTTATTGTTGTTGTGGAGTTTGCACGATCAGTATTCATTTTAATGATACATAGGTCAGAAAAAAGTGAAAACTATTTTGTATAAAAGAAGATAATAATATTGACCTATTGTGATTGATTTGAAATGTGTCAAATAGACAAAGAAAACAATTTTACAAAATGAACGTCTTATTTATTATTATGTGTTATTATTTTACTAAAACTATTGAAGGCGAGGAAAAACATTCAAAAAGTAAGAATTCATTACCATATTTTAGAAGGCAAATAGAAGAAGTTACAGACGACACAAGCGTAGGCGTAAATGATTTTCCTAGTGACATAGAATCATTTCTTGTTAACAATGTTTGGGAAATTTTTAGTGGAACGAATGAAGTTGTAAATCCTTCTAAAGTTAAAAAACCAATGTTAAATATTGAAGACACGAGTAATTATACATATCTAACCTTTTACGAAAAATATTTACCTCAAAATAACGTTACAGTGACGACATCCGTAGAAGTATGCACAACTAAGCCAATTATGTTGCCAATAAATAAAACTTTACTAATTGATAAAAATGATGTGGATCTTAGAAAGTCTCAAGTATCTGTAACCAAATCTCTAGCAAATATAAAAAAAGAGAGAAAAGGACGGGATTATGGTGTATATTCTTCGGATTCAACTATTGCTAGTAGTTCTGAACTTGATTATAATTCTGATAACAAGCGATCGTGTATTGTTTGCAATAATATTGATAATGACAATTGTAATCAGCCAGAAAATAAACTGTAAGTTTTATGACGGTCTTCATCAAGCCTATATTTTTTTTACCTTTGTTCGAAGGTTCCTCGGAATTTGATTTAGCAAACTAGTCACTAGTTGTCACCTAACATGATTTGATACAAGTTTTTGTTAATTCTATAACTTTTATTAAACCTTTAATTTCTTATTTTCAAACTTAATTTAATATCTGAACCAGAACTAGTCACCAAGGATAATCTTTCTCTATTTTCTTTTTGGTAATTTTGCATTTTGTTTCAAAAATTATAAATAAAAGTTTTTTTTTTATATATTTTTTTTTACAGAATGACATCAGGGTTATGTTTGAGAGAAGATGATCTCTGCTACTCAATGCATACGCCGTTCGGAATAGTCGTCCGGGGCTGCATTAATACTAATCATGAACAGACTGTTTACGTATGTTCATGCAATCTTTGCAACCACCTATCAATGTCTGAATTGCCATATGTATTTATTAATAAACGGCAATGGATCGATAATGTCAAGGAGTTATCACGTATGAGGCATCTTAAAAAAACTGTCTTCAGAAATATGTCTTGTCTGAGTTGTGTGGTGAACACATTCACTGGAGCGGATGATATGCTTGACAATGCAAACTGTGTAGAAGGTAATATGTACGTATCAGTTATTCATTTTATTGTACATGTCATCTGAAAATTTGCTAGTGTTAGTTCGGTCACTAATTTAGCTTACTGGCAATCTATCAAAAACAACCACGATCGACAATAAAATTTACATGATCTCTGAAGCTCGATAACACATACAAATATTGGCTCGTGTTGTCGTTGTTTGACTTGTATATTTATTTAGTTTGACACGTCTTGTTGTTTTATTATAATGGTAACTTAGATTCAATTAATGTCTTTCTTCCTCTGTTCAAGAATAATTTTGATGTACCTAAACCTTTACTTTTATTTCAGAGGCTCATTACTAACCAAGCAGTGTCAACCGGATGAAATTTGCGGTATTAAAGCAATTAAAAGCGCAGGTTACGTATGGAGGGGCTGCGTCAATAGCCCACTTTTCAATTATTGGTGGACATTCTGCGATAGCGATCTGTGTAATTCCGATGCAATTGTTTCCGTCTACGACCCTGAGTAACGCATGAAACACACCGCGGTCGGGCACATGTTGTAGGCGGGTCGGGTGCGGAGGGGGGGGAGCGGTACAGACCGATATAACAAATATAGTTATTTATTATTTTTAATATTTTAGATACAAGTATGTACAATTTTGACATCTTGCTTGAGTGTTTGAATAAACCTTTAACTTTACCTTTGTTATTACTGACTAAACCTAAAAATAGCACAAAACTCTTTTCGAGCTAATTTCGCATGTAACTCTCTTCACGAGTTCTGCATTTTTATTATTATTTTACTATTTTAAACTTTTTAATATATATTGTTGTAATAAAAACACTTTAAAATTATCTTAATAATCAAAATCTTTCACAAGAAATTCTACTGACATCAGCTACTTAAAATAATATCCAACCATAAAATAATAGGAAAAACTCTTGGACCAATTATTTGAAAAGACACAATATCAATTTAATATCAAACTTAAACGATTCTAGAGTAGTACAAGTCATAAAAGATTCACCACTACATTGAAAATAAATACATTTAAAAGGTTGCAACGAAGTTGAACATAAAATTTTATTTAGAAGATAAAAGTTTATGCTGGATGCCGCTTGGGAATACAGTCGTCGTAGAAAGTGGTCGAGATCACCTGAGCATGAGCTACCACAATATAAATTTGCAAACAGTAGTGACGGTCATTATTACAATAATATTTTATCATCAAACCAAATCTCGTAGAACGAAATTTTCGAAACAATTCTCAGCAAACTGCGGGCATTGGCGGCGGATGTTCACGAATTAACAGCAGACTTAGTTGTTGCTAATTTTCAGTAATTAATCCTGTATGTGACATAATAATAAATATTTTTATGTCATTTAAATTAGATTTTGACTTATACACATAACTTACTTCACTTACACTTTACAAACTCACAAGACTTACCTTGCCTGATTACGCGTCGTGATGTTTGGAGGCATCGTGAAGTGTTCACACGTAACATAGACGTGGGTCAGTGACTTTCGCAATTGAGTATTTTTTAATATGAGGAGTTTATATCAAATTAAAAACTAAAATGAATACATTATCATTAAATGTGAATTTACTGTTGCACACTATTTATTATTTAGTTAAAGCCTGACGAAGATACCCAGAAGCTAATTGAATTTCACGGTCTTGAATGCTTCCCCTTTGAAGGATTTCATCTGGTGGAAACACTTGTGTCGATGTTAAACTAAAACTCTGGAGTCGTTGGTTTGGAATCGACCTATAGATGTATTACAGATTTAAAATAGATGTATTACTTTTAACTACTATCCGCGATTTCATTACACTTTACATTATATATACCGATCCTGGCTTTAACATTTCTTTAGCTACTTCATACCTTTGCCTTTATAGGGTTCCGTAGTAAACTACAAGAAACCCTTATAGTTTTGACGACCTCCGTGGCGTAATGGTTACCACGCCAGACCGCCACCCAGGAGGTCCCGGGTTCGATCCCCGTTCGGGTCATGATGAAAAACGAACTTTTTCTGATTGGCCTCGGGTCTTGGATGTTTATCTATATATGTATTTGTTATAAAATCCGTGGCGCGCGGCAAGAAGTTGATATGTCTAAAATGTCAATTTTTCAGGGCGGCTATTTTAAACTTTGACTTCCTCGGGCAAATCGATTTGTTTGTTAAACTTATAACTTACATTTGTTCTAAGGTAAACTTTATGCGATCTTTCAAATAGCGCTAAGTACTTTTCATAATTCGGCTTAGTTTTTACAATAATCGACTTATCAATATGCGTAAAAATGACTTATCAAGTTGCTCACCCACTTATCAATATATTCACCATCGACCTATCGAGTTGTTCTTATATGACCCATACTAAATAAAATTAAAAAATAATAAGATTTATCATAAATTAAACTTTTGACAAGCTTTTATTGTAAGCGATATACATTGTAACAGGATAGGACAGGTAAAACTAAATAAAAGTGACGATTTTGCGAAAAAACTTTATTAAAAAATATATACCTACTGTAGGTATAGATTTTTTATATACTTTACATACGATGTAAAGTAACGAAGAGAAAACCTTTGAACGTGGCAATGTGTAGGTTAGGTATTAACTATTGGTACATGTCTCAATCAATTCAAAGGCTTTAATTACAATCAATTCCTAAGGAAGTTTACCCTTCGGCCAGCAGAAAGGCTTATTATAAAATTGAAGATTATCTAAATGATAAAAATAGCTGGAATGATAGACTCAGCACAGACACTAAACAGAAGCCTACCTACTGCTAGGTACTTAATATATTGCGCATATATTATTATTGTATATACACTTTCTACCTTTTTTTTCTCTCTTCATTTAAAGTGTTATTAATTTTCATTTATAGTGTTATTAATCTTTAATTATTGTATAATTTTTTTTCGTCATCAGAAATTACAGATATTTAGTGTTAATTTTATATTTTCTGTCATTGTAATTTGTATCTTATTAATACCATTTTAAAAGAGCAAGTGCTAAGTTTTTTGCCAGTTTCTTCTTAGCAAAAATCTGCCGTCTGAACTGGTGGTAGGAAAAAATTGTGACGATTCGAAAGAGCTTATATTAGGCCTATTTGAATAAAAATATTTTGAATTTCAATTTGGCTGTTTAACTCCCTTAGGAAATGACTGAAATTAAAAGTATTTGAATTGATTGAAACATGTACCAATAGTTTATTTTATACCTACCTACGTACGTATATTGATGTACATATACTAGTATAAAACATTCTATATTGTTGGCAACTGAGAATATCTTTATTTCTATACTAAATTATTGTAAGTTTATTTACTGTACCTTCTCTCAAGTCAAGCCAGACCGAAGATTGACGCGACTTTTTTGTAGATAGTGGAGAGTTATAATGAGGTATTTTTTACTCGAGTGAAACCAAGGGCAAAAGCTAGTATAAAAATAATATTATTTGCTTGTTTGTATTATCATTTAGGTTTGGCGGTGCTGGACTCATTAAAAGAATTCGGTATAAATTAATGCAACATTGAGGAATATCGTGAGATCGACTAACGTAGGTAATAGCTAACTAGAACTTATTCTACCTAAATAATAACAAGCGACAACAAAGAATAGTCTCACATCTCATATTCAAAACCTAAATTTAGATTCGTTTAACTGCACATCTAAACATAGCTATACGCTATTTAAAAGAACTGCCAAATTATAACTACATAAATAAAGATATCAAATTACGTTCGTTTGTTAATGTAGAGTATAACCGAATAACTCATTTTATCAATTTGCAGTGGTGAAGGAATTACAATTCTCAATCGAACAAATGGACATATCACATTACGTACTTCGTTTCGATTCCAGATAAAACGATATGTCAAACAGTTTTTAGGATTTAAAACTTGATAAATAGTTTTGTCAAGAAATAAACGCTTATCATCGAGTTATTCACATACTATCAAATGGCATTCTTCTTCATTAAGTCAACAAATCTAGTTGTCAATTTTTTACTAGGTGAACAATAGGTGTAGGAAGCGTTTGAACGAATAAAAAAAAAACATGTATGTCGAGTTATCAACTTCTTCCTGCGCGCCACGGAAATATAATATCGTTGAGTTAGTATCCCATAACACAAGTTTCGAACTTACTTTGGGGCCAGCTCAATCTGTATGAATTGTCTGTATGAACTTTAACAATAAGTTTCGCCATATCCGCCCGTCTTTCCGTCCGCGGTCTAGCGCCTAGACGCTTGATGCTAGAAAGCTGTAAATTGGTATGTATACTTATATTAACAATGCTAACAAAGTGGTAGAACAAAATTTTGAAAAATTTTTTTTTTGATGTGCCCTGTAGTAGGTATTGGGAATGAATTTGTGACCGCACCGACCCCATGTTGTGGGCTATCGTTAGATAGGTCTCTTAAAAACATTGTGGGTGTGGGAAGATCATTTTCCGATACATTGAATCGTTTGCGAATTATTTACATTTAACGAGTCAATTTTCGTTTTGCACGTGGTCCCCTCCCCTCTATCTCCGAAAGTCTTGAGTTTAGAAATTTGAAAAAATTCATGGTAGTAGTTCATATGGTAAACCTTCAAGGAAAACTATAACGGGTAAGTAGGCACTACTAGTTACCGAGTAATAGTCGACGAACTGATAATATTAAATTTCTATGATGAAAACTTACAAATGTCATAGAATATGATATTGGACTCATTTGTAAGCAAGCAAAGCACAGCAAATACGGAACCCTACACTGTGCATGGCCCGACATGCACTTGGCCAGTTTTTTTGTTTTGTTTATAGTCAGGAAAATGCATAAGGTAGGTACTGTATATCCTGCCGCTCTTGGGGAAATGGCGAGGGTCTATCCGGAATCTCTTTTCTTCCTTAACAGTAGAAACAAAAGCAGGTTAAGCCTAGGTTACTTTGGCACCAGGTGGTGCTGTGTGAATTGTGTAGATTTTTTGATAGCACAAAGTTGGCAAACAAGCATACGGCTCGCCTGTTGGTAAGCATCACCGTAGCCATACTTATAGATGCTTACAATACTGCGGGTATCACTCACGCATTGCCAACCCTCCCAACCCCCCCAAGTGGCCTTACTCACCGTTGGAACACATGGGCGAGACCAATGCTATTTCGCTACGATCTTCTGTAAGGTGGAGGTCCTTCCCCAGACGGGCTGCTCCGATTTGAGCGGACTATCCGTTCCAATCGGAGCAGCCCGTCTTTCCGATTATTCATTTATTTAATAAATAAAGTAACCAAGCAGATTTATGCCATGTTTATGAAACTAGATAGTGTGGTGTGGATTGTGTACAATAGTATATTTATCAGCTTATATAAAATAAAGTTGCATGTCAGAAAATGTTTCTATAAAATAATATATCTTGGCAAAGCAGTGTGAAAGCTCAAGTGGCGTAGTCTTCCTTTATACGCCCCAGAAGGAATTATGCTGTAGATGGCAACCGTCTATTCTTTCTTTTAATATTTTATGAACATTAAAGTCGTTTTAAAATATACAGAGAACAGAGAAGTAGAACGTTTATTTAGTATATATTTTTTAACTAGCAATTTCTTATAGCGATTTCGCACGATACTCCGGAAAACGGATGTGTAATAGTTTATAACAGGATTGCTTCCTTCTCTTTTAGATGGAGGCCGTCATACTACAGTATCATTTCTAATTTACTTTTGACAGCGAGTCTGCGGGACTCGAAAAATCAACACGGCGGCGCGCAGCGGCGTGCAAAAAGTCCCGTCATGAATCTTTCACAGACTCTAAGCACACGACGCACATTTTTGCGTACGTTAAGTCTTGACACTGACGAGTGCAGAAGGCAGACATTTTGTGCACCATCTGGGTTACCGCAGGTTGAAGATGTTCTTGCTTATGTTCAATTTGCACAGACAAAAAGTGCGTTATGGTCTGTTTTGTGCGTTGCCCGTAAGACGTTTCTAAACTGTGGAATAATATTAATTGTGGTAATGTCATTAGAGGAGTATTGGCCGTCTAACGCACTAGCGGTCTAACCGCTTTTCCAGTTTAACATGCAACCGCTTGTAATTGTTGCACACAATCGCCATAAAATTTCATATTATCAGGGAAAGTCAAATAAAGCTCCCGTCAAAAAAAACATAAGTTGAGGATGTAAGAATGATAAATGTGTAGTGAATTATAGTAAACATGTCGTAAGATAAAATTAGAGTAAAAAAAATACATGCTATACCGACCCCACATAAGATGTTATAAGTACTACGAAAATGTACTTTTCGTATTATTAATACCCTCGTGTGGAAGGAAAAAGAAAGTTCGTTTTCAAAACCATTTTAATGAAATAGTATAAGTTTATTAAAATGTAATAGGCAGGTACTCAAGATTATATTTGAAAATGCTGATATAAGTCTGCGTACCTTTCGATACCTGGACCGCTGCCCATCCAAACTCTGGCTATAAGCCAAAATAAATATTTAATGGGTTACTAAATCAAACCTCGTCCTAAGTAGTTACAAATACAATTCAATTTGAACATTATTTTTTTATTGAGTATTTTAATTCAATATACCTAATTTATTCGTGTGTAATCAAAAAAATATTATTTATTGCCCCCCCCCCCCATGTATAACGTCGTTTGTTGACTTCGTCTTACTTACTTATATACTGCTGCGGCGCAACGACCCAAAGTGGATCTTGGCCTCCGATACGAGAAGACGCTATGTCTTGCGGTCCTGGACGAGTTCCTCCCAAATTTCAGCTCCAAGAGCAAGCAGGTCTTTCCGGCTTTCCGCACCTCGTCAAACCAGCGGTATTTTGGGCGTCTAACTGGGCGTTTGCCATCCGGACGTCCCAATTAAGCTCTTTTACCTTCATCATCCCATCCTTCATTCTTTCGACGTGTCCGAGCCAGTGCAGCCTAGCCGCTTGGTCTCTCCAATGATGTTGGATTCGCACATGACGTCTTCAATCTCCAGGTTCTTTCGGACTCTCCATCTGCCGTCGTCTGTTTGAGTCGGTCCCAGTATTTTCTGCAAGATTCTTCCTTCTTAATATTTCATATGATGAGTTAATTTGTTTAATTTCTGCGCTTCTCGCAATCTGTATCAGTGTTTTTGGGTTGTCTCATGGTCATCATCATGTAGATAGACAGGTATATACAGAGTGCTCAAACTCTGAAGAACAGAGAAGCTTGAAATTTTTCAAACCTATTTAAATACTGACTGGCGCTGGCGTCGCCGTTTTCGTTACGTTATCGACACGCACAACAACGCCAGCGGATTCTTTAGATCATAATAATGGAAAAACAATATTTGGTATGAAAATATTTTTCATACAAAAGAGCCTTTTATAGCCATTATCTCATCTAGATACATGAGATAATAAAACAGTACGATAAGTTTTAAGAATATCCGCATTAGCGTAATACCACAGAATAGGAATACCTCGTAGGAATGTCCCGTAATGACCGCATTATATCTTTTTAATGAACTGCTAGTCTCGTTTTGCTATGCGAAAATGGTCTTTTGTGGCATCTTACCAAATATACGGTTCGTCTTACAAGTACTTACCAGAGACTTTAATATCTAAGTGAATTTCGCCATTAAAATTTAGATTTATTGCTATCTAAGTTTATATTTCCCATATTTAATTTGGCAAATAAATAGTGAATATTCCTTTTCATATGTATTATGCATGATTGGATCTATCAAATTCATGAAGTGTCAACTTGTCTGATAGGCTAACTGGAACTTACCAGAAAGTAGTGAAATTGATTCTGAATGTTTTAAATAATGAATACTAACTTTATAACATTAATTATATAGACATACATAAATGTAAATGACTTTAAATCCGGGTACTATCTGTAATACCTATTTTTTTTTTTACATAAAATTATGAATTTTGTTATATCGGGACGCTACTTTGAACGTTTTTTTACTTCGTAATTTTATGTCTAAAAATTACTTAATAGTAATTTTTAGACATAAAATTACGTTGATAATGAATCATTGATGAATCGCCTACATAATATATTATCCCTTGGGATCGTCTTGGCGTCTTGACGCTTCTTACTTTTTGGGCAAGAAACAAAATTGTGGCATTACTAAACCCAGACCCAGATGAAAATACGAACGAAAATATTAATTATCATCATCGATTAAATATTTAGGATATACTTTGGTCTGTAATTAAGACCAATTTTAACATACTTCTGTTAAAAAACCACAGACAATACATAATCATTATAACAAATTACAGTGCTACGTTACTGATTTGGAATCTAAAAAAAAAAAACAAATATGCAATCATCTCGTCACTGGTCCTAACATCGAGATCGCTCTAAATAATATGAGTAATCCATGTTCGGTTCGAAACCGATTCGGAGCCAAACAAAAAGGTATGATAATCACATCTGCGTTGAAGCGATCATTGCGCGCCCTTACCATCTTATAATAACAGTGTTTTACTTCAAAATGGTAATGAAAGGTATAAAACGCAGAAGGCACGCTAGTTTGTAATGCCTCGAGGCTTTGTTTCTTTCAACACATAGCGTACTGTGTGTTTAATGTTCATCTAACGCTGACTATCAAAGGCGTTTGAGAAAGTCTAAAAGGATTCAAGATTCGCAATCGTGTTGCGGTAAACGAGATAACATTTAGCCAAGGGCAAGCACACGGTACGGTTTTGTTTGACGGATAAACTATGTCTATAAAGGTTTTGAGACGAGAAAATTATAGGACAGTGGTACCGTAAAAGCTTTTGAATTTCTGCAATGTTATAGCCGATACATAGGGGTAAATGCTGTCGGTTGTGATGTTACGCGATATTAGATAGTATTCCACTGTATTTAGGAATCACTACAGCATGCAAGTATAAATATCCTCAGTATTCTATTGGGAGTATAGTTATTTGGGTGTAATGCGCAACCATATAACGGGCTGGAATTTTCCAGGATTTTGCAAAAACATACGTATCTAGTTTCGAGACCACGAAACTGAACAAAAAAAAATTTGTTTGTAGTCTAGACCATAATATGGGTTCTGTGGGTTTTTCATTTGTAGCAATATGATAATACAAACATGCACAAAATTATTTATAAATTAATTAATGACACATTAAGTCTTCAATCATTTTTAACTTTCGTACTTAGATAGTAACAGTAATAATATAACCGTTGCCTGATACCTATAACACCTAGCTGGAGCTGTGTAAATTGTGTAAAATTTATGATTGTTATTATTTATTATTACAAAAATATGATGTATACTTTTATCAAAAAGAATTTATTCTAAAAAGAGATTGAAATCCACAATCTGCACAGAAGGCCCATAAAATAAATACTAACGAACTTGGTCATACTTTATTTGCCATTGATAAATAATTCTGTTGGTCGGTTTAACGCAAACGGAGCAACACTGAAAAATTAAGCAACTTATCTTCGCAATTCAACCTACATTTAAAACGTAAACGAACGAATACAAAATAACTTACATCGAATTAATATTGTGCGACGGGCGGCAATCGGCAAATTACGATTCTCGATTACTCGATCGATTTACGAGTTTAAAGTGCTCAATTTACTGATGTTTGTAGTTCAATTAAGTGGAGTTATGAGGTCTCTGAAGATAATACGTTTGGCCACATTATTTGGTTAAAATCCAATAAATGGCACGCTGTATATCAAATATATTCTTAGTGTGATAAAAAATAATGTAAACAGCCTGGCTGTCCACTGTTATATTTTTGTTGAAACACCTAAATATAGTCATTTGAAAAATGATTATTACAAACGAAAATGGTGATAAAATCCAGACTCACAATCGAATGATTCACTTAACTAAAATAAGTACCAATTTAGCTCAGTATAAAGTCAATTCAGATAAGTATAAAGTAAAGTATCGGATGTAAGTAACATTATGTTAATGCGTGGAATATTTCAATGGCTCCTAACAAACAAGGTCTACAAGATAAAGGAATGATGAAACGAATACCGATCAATATCGCTTGTAATTAAGGTAATATTTAAGAAATCTCACCATATTATCAGGAATGTGGCTCTGCGTCAGCGGCGACAGTAATATATTGCTGACATAAAATCTTGAGATTTGGGTAGATATCATTTCTTCAAGTCGCTTTCCGCTCGAAGGTCCAACCGTCCTTCTAACTTGGGTCCATAAAAATGTGGAAAAATTACTAAGATAACGCCTCCCAGTGTGATCGATCAAAGTCATATATTTAGACGACTTGCATTACTTATTCTGGTTCTGTATGTGCGCATATATTAATAAAATTTTAAATACTGCTTAAATTAATATTATATTTATCTGAAAAACTAACGTAATTTATAGATTCAATAATCACGATTTTGACTCTTGTCTTAACATAATTTTTACCCAAAAATACTCTTATATATTAATGTGAAAATTCGTATTTGCATTATCATGTTTTCAATGAAAACCCTTTTAATATTATTTTTTGGGAATTCGAAAATAACATCACTCAGAAATATTTTATTCGAACATCATTCAAGAAGATAATATTGCTAGGTTTTATGATCACATCAGAGAAAATAATATGTGTCAATAAGTCTCCGATGGTATTTTCTGGAAGTATTTTATGGTCTTCCGTATCCCGTCGCTCATTCCATCAAATTTTTATTAGGTAATGTTACAGTTGCACAGATTCAGTCGAAACGTTTTTTTGAGCTAAACTTAAATCTGTTGTTTTCTCTTACAATATATCTTATAAGAAATTAGTTTCATCTATCTATTACATTAATATCAAACTTCTATCAAAAAACTATCCAATAACTTCTCACAGCGTGCGCTAATAGTTCCCGTTTTTACACCTAAAAATACCCTAAACTAGTTAAGTTTTTGCTAAGCCAATGTGATATTTGAAAAATTCTAGAAACTAATTCACTTTTTGTTAATCTTCAGTTTAGAACAAACAAAAGCCTCTTAGTCCCACGCTAAAATTTTCATCAAAATTAATAAAGAGTTATTATGATAATTATTATGTGTCTTGTTACGATATTAAAGCTATAAAATTTACGATATTGGCTATATTTAGAGCTAGTCTAAGGCGGTTTGGAATAAGTAGGTGTTAATTGATTGCCATAAAGCCTCGCAGCTAACGGTCAACAGTACGATCTGTCATTATTTTCAATGAGCTATCATCAAAATGTTGTGATTTACTTGCTATCTCTTTGGAGGTGGGGTCATCTCGGTCGGCGGTTTATGTTTTATGCGCATTGTTTCGAATGTCAAAAGATTCATCAATCAGCTTACAGTTATAGCTGCCGATGAGAGAAGATTTGACCAAATATATTGTGATTCCGAGGCTATAGAATGTTCGGGTTATTTCAAAGTGAATGTACACTTCCGGACACATGAATCGAGCCACCCTACATTTTTATGTGTAATGACATAGAACATAAAAATATTCTTAAGTTAATCAAAAAGTTTTTATGCAGTTTTGATGCTGGTATATTCATAATGATTTTGAAGTGCTGTTGTTCCAATTTTGAATTTATCAAATGGAAAAACGAAACAAAATCCAAATTAGTGCATTCTTTTGAAAAGAAAAGTTGATCTAAATTAACATATTTTTTTTATTTAACTCCATAATTTTGAATTCACCGTAATTGTTTTGAAATTAAGACATCGTAAAATTGTTGTTTTTTTAATTTGAGCCATTTAAACGTTAAAATTATGGACACACCGCCTCTTCTAGCCGCGCAAGCTGTGGCGCTTCTACAGTCGGGCCGAAGTCAGCGCGATGTAGCATCACAGGTTGCTTTAAGCCGTTCTGCTGTGCAAAGGGTAAACCATCGATACCTCGACACTGGTGTATACGTGCGCCGTCCAGGAAGACCGCGATTTCGGGTAACTTCAGAAAGACAGGATCGATTTATCGCGACAACCAGTTTACGAAATCGTCACCTCACCTCTGTACAGATCCAAGAACAGCTTCGAGACTTTCATGAAGTGGCTGTTTCCGCGCGAACAATTAGACAAAGACTTAAAGAACGTGGTCTGAGCCCACATAAGCCAGCCAACGGGCCGAAACTGACAAGAGCTCACCGAATGGCGCGCTTACAGTTTGCACGCGAACATTTGCATTGGACTCAACGCCAATGGAGCAAGGTACTCTTTACTGATGAGACTAAGATTATGCTTTATGGTAATGATGGAAGGAGGAAGGTATACCGAAGGCGGGGAGAGCGCTTTGTTCAGTGTTGTATTGAAGAGAGAGTGAGTTATGGCGGGAGCTCGTGGATAGTCTGGGGAGGAATATCTGCCGATGGTAAAACTGGGCTAGAGGTTGTGACAGGACCACGTCTACCAACACTAAATGCCCGTCGATACATTAACCATTGCCTAGAGACTCATGTGATGCCATATGCTGGATTTGTAGGCCAAGGCTTCATCTTTATGCATGATAATGCAAGAGCGCACACTGCAGGAATCGTCAGGGCATACCTTCATGATGTTGGAATCACGACAATGGAATGGCCAGCAAGGAGCCCTGATATGAATCCCATCGAACGTCTATGGGACGAATTAAAGAGGCGTGTTCGAGCTCACCAACCAGCACCACAAACTTTGGAAGAGCTGAGAGTTGCCATCGAGGAGGAATGGGAGAACATTCCACAAAACTTCATAATGACGTTGATTAACTCCATGCCAAATCGCATGACTGCAATCATAAACGCTCTCGGAGGCAATACAAGTTACTGAATAATTTTTTTTTCCAATAATTCCTTTTTTTTTTCAAAAATTCAACCCGAGTCTTGTCTTTGAGAAAGGTTATACAGGACAAGTTTCACTTAAAATTGTAATTTTATCAAGTTATTTAAATTTAAATTTGGAATTAAGTATACCTTATTAATTTAAAGTGTACCAGCTTCCAAACTGCATAAAAACTTTTTCGTTGATCATATACTTTTGTTAAGTTACTAGCAATCAAAGTTGAAACTGCTGGGTGGCTCGATTCAAGTGTCCGGAAGTGTATTACTTTTATTAATGTAAGTTTAAATACTACTGTGAACATTAATAAACTGTCATATTGGGTAAAGAGGTGATAGTGGAAGTTCTATATTCTGAGTTGTTAGTGTTGCTACGCTTTTTATCACCGATCGATGTTATAAACTCATCTATCTCTAAGTAACTTATTCACTTTTTTGACGACCTCCGTGGTGTAATGGTTACCACGCCTGACCACCACCCTGTTCGAATCCCGGTCGGGTCATAATGAAAAACGAACTTTTTCTGATTGGCCTGGGTCTTGGATGTTTATCTATATATGTATTTGTTATAAAAATATAGTATCGTTAGTATCCCATAACACAAGTTACTTTGGGGCTAGCTCAATCTGTGTGATTTGTTCCTATGTATTATTTACTTCATGTACTACTCTAGGGTGCATAGCGAGAGAAGTAATTACTTAGTTATAAGTTAATCATCATTCCAACCCATCATCATCCCACTGCAGGGATGCGGGTCTCCCTTCAATCGAAGGTGATTAGAGCGTATTCTGCCACCCTGCTTCAATGCGGATTGGCAGAGGCCGGTGTTTTCAAGCCGCCTGAAGGCCACCGACTTGGCTCAACGACTGTCATCCATCGACAACAACCGGGAGCGACGGCTTAACGTGCCCTCCGAAGCACGGAGAAGCTCGAGATAACGAAACTCATCCAAACGCTGCGTTAACTTGCGTATTCATATTAGAGTGCGACACACAGCGACGCCATCGAGCTCCTTATATTTAATAGCTTTTATAAGTTAATAGCTTTTAATTTTCCGTTTATTTATACAACGATTTGTTTTGATTATTTTGATTGACGTTTTTCATTATTGTGCAAGGTATCACACTTTCTACCTTTCTGTGTGACGCTTCTTCACTGCACCTTCAACAAAGAATATTGCAAAGAAACCGGAACACAGCACTGATTTTCAAATATTAATAAAAATATTTATGTGTTTTGTCCAGAAAACCGTACGAGCAACAGCATTTACACGCCAATTACTTTCGACCGCCGAAGTAATCGATGAGCCATTGTGTAGCTGACGACATTGGTTCAGGCGGCGGTTTTGTTTAGAGCCAACTTACACTTGCGAACGTACTGAATCCTTCACTGCCAACAATGCGAAGACAGCCGAGTTATTAATGCCTCCGGCACAGGCTCTTGTCGCCACTGACTGGAAATATGTAGCTCACATCCATTGAGATTTTTTACACATAAAAGTATTTTTACATTTATTTAGCTATTTAAGTTTCGGTATATTCTTTGTATTTAGCTATACAAGTTGACTCCACCCCACCTGATGTTGAGCATAGTGGAGTCCAGAAATGAGACCATTCGGCATCGCGGACGACGACGGCGAGCGTAGTCACCGATCCACCTTGTCGGCCTGAAAAACTATTTCCATAAGACACAAAAAGTCACTTACTCAATTAATTTTCACTTAATACACATTCATAATCCTGTGACGAGGCAACACACTTTAAATTGAACTTGCATTATGTTACCATTATATTAGGAAGTTTCCATTTAATTTATTCTCATATATCCTAAATCCAAGGTGATTAAAAATATTTTATGTAGTGTCTAAATATTTAATGTTACAAAGAAAAAAGCATATTGATATTCCGTAAATTAGGCATATAACATGTTTTTTTTAAATACAGCGTCGGTAATAATAGAACTTTGCCCTATTATAAGGATATTGTAGGTAACAAAATTATTTTATAATCTTTTTCTTTAATAAATATCATGTTTATGTTTCAAACCTCTCTCAATTAACCAAAGGATGAATATAATACCCACTTTTGCAAAAGCCAGAGTACAAAATATTATTATATTTTGTATTATTATTATAGTAATTAAAGCCGTGCTCAAAATTATAGTCTAATTACAAGGCTTCAAATTGATTCAGACAAGGTAATTAACAAGCACACAGCGCTAGAACAATATTTACCAACGAAACCTAATTAGATAGATATGCATGAGTTCATTGAGGGAATACTTAAATATATTTATCTTTATTTCATTTCTCCACAAAGTTTTCTTACTTTACTATTACATTTTGTTTGTATTTTGGTCTCGGCCATGTTGTGTTCCTACGCCGAGTAAGGTCTCCAGAGCTCCACTTGGGGGGGTTGGGAGGGTTGGCAGCGTTGGCAGCGCGTGAATCACACCAAATCCACCACCAATGAATACTTTTAATTATTAATTAGTTAAAAGTAGTCAATACTTTTAATAATGTGCTTTTAAAAGTACTAAATATTTTAATTAATTTTAATGATTCTTATTGCAAAGATGGTGCAGGTTTTACTTATACCTACCTACTTATAATGAAACTTTTGGTTGTGATTATGAAACAATATTAACATAACATTAGATGAAACAACCCGAAAGAGTAACTAAAGTATTTTTTAGGTAGAGACAATAATTATGCGTAGGAATTACTAGTGCAAATAAAATACTTCTAACATATCACAATTCCTGAAAAGTTTCTTGAATGTTATGAAAAATGTTTGAAAGAAAAACTTCACCTCCGCCTAAGGTGAGATTCGAACTCACGTCCTCTCGATATCCAGCCATATGCCACCAATACCGGGAAGGTTAGTCACTACATAGTATAAAACAAAGTCGCTTTTTCTGTCCCTATGTCCCTATGTCCCTATGTCCCTTTGTATGCTTAAATCTTTAAAACTACGCAACGGATTTTGATGCGTTTTAATTGATAGAGTGATTCAAGGGGAAGGTTTTAAAGTATCATACATTCCAAAATTCCCACGGGAAAGCGGGATACACGCAAACGAAGTTGCGCGGGTTTCGCTAGTTAGTAATATAATGATGATGAATTTTTTTCATTCCTTTAAACCGTGCAAGTAGCAGTTTAAAGGAATGAAAAAATCTCACCTGGGGCCGGCGGTGTTTTTTTTTTCTTTCATACGTTTTTCAAAATTTTGAGAATGTGTTAGCAATTTATATCAATGGATGGTGGCTTAACGATCAGCGGTCATCGGTCCACCACAATAATTCCGACACCCCAGCGTCGGGCAACACGACCAAGACACAAGACAATTATGTACGTCGCGGCAGGTTTTCGCAACGCATCTTTTTACTTTGCTATGTTTTTGTTATTTCGCCCTTTAGTGTTTTTTGCGACTGATTTACAACTATCCAGCACAATGTGTGTTGATTTAAAAACTGTTTTTTTTTTACTTCGATATTGTATTTGACTAAGCATAGATCTGTGTTTTTGTGTATCTGTTCATGAAACATGAATCTGTTTTTTTCTTTCAAACAATAACATGATGGGATCCAAGAATCCTTCTTCATAATTTTTTTTTATTAAAAAGATTATATTTAACTAATGCTACATTTTCGGGAATATGAAGTAAATTTGTTTATTTACAGAAAACATACAAAACAGCAAAATGAATACTATATTATATGTATATTTAGATGTTAATTTTAATCATGAGCTTAAAAATTCATTACACGAATAATCTCGGCAGCTTTGAAAAAGTAAGCGACATTTCTTTAACACATGTCGTACCTATTGTTCCCGAAATATGCGTCGTTTTGTGTCCTTTAACAATGAAATTCGAATCGTGATTGTTTAGATTCGGATCGGCGGCTTTATTAAAATTCTCCTTATTTGTTACCGCTTTTTACGTAGCAACACGTTGACTAACGACTTCGAACACGTTATCTGGCTTTACGAGTTTTTTTGGCAGCTTGAATCTAACTTGGCATCCTTTGCAATTTCAATATTTATTTATTCTGTATTTTGTTAGAATATTTAGGGCTTATGCTACTTGCTATGCTCCGTTTAGCCTATTATTTCGATAAACTGGACATACAGAAGCATGACGAAATTAATATTTGAATTAAATATAAAATCAGACTTCATTTATTTTTATTTCAGTTAGTGGAAGTATGGTCAGTCATTTGTTTTACAAGATGGCAAAAGATAGAAAATTGAAGAAAACTGTATATAAAAAAAAATTTTTTTCTTCTATTAGTCATAAGAACTGACAAGTGACAACCTTACACCCTGTATATTTTCGTTTCATTTATTACGTTTAGCACCATCCTGTATTTCTAGTGGCTCTTCGAATATTTTTAAATTTCAACGTCATTTAGAAGTAAAAGTCAGAGCTGCCGACTCGTTAGAGCTCCCCGCATGTCTCGAGTGGTTTTCCTAATGCAGATATTCTTGCGAAATGTGCGCGAGAGATCTCTGAACAGCCACTAGAATGCTGTTAGGACTTTTTGCTGCTATCAGAGACGAGCCTCCGTCGTGTTAACAAATTTAATGGTTACACCGAATTGCATTCTTTAAATGGGATCTTGAAGGCAGGACATTATCTTCTTACATTTTAAATGCAAGATTTTTTTGTATGTATAACGTAAGTTTATGTAATAACGACTATGGTTAAATCAACGGTCGCCGCTAATTGTAGCCGTAGATACCCAAGCGCACAGACCCCCTATTCTCGTAACAAAAACCGATTCTATTTCGATTCAAGTTCTATCGTTGTCTCACTCATACAAAATAGGAATTGAACGGGACAGCGAGTGTGTTTGAATCGAAATAGTATCGGTTTTTGTTACGAGAATCAGCCCCCAGGTCCAAGAAGATATTAAGGAACATTCCACTAGAATAACTCTAGCTCTGTGAGACCATCATCATGAATTTAGCTTTATCCACTGTTAAACCATCCGAGACGAGCTTACTTGTTGCCAAATAATATTTAAAAAAATATTCAATTCGCAAAATAGTAAAAAAACCTGTATACAGGTTTTTGTTCTTTAATGTACTGATTCCATAATAAGCATCTTGGGTGTTAAATTCAACTGCAAGGAATATCTGTTTCAAATTAAGGGCCATTTCTTTTAGATGACTTTTTTCCCCACATTAAAAGAGTTTTGTTTCCACATTTCGTAACTATAATTATGTTAGTGTTTGTTATAATTTAGGTATATTTAAAAATGGTAGTATTGTATTTTGTTTAAACAAACAGCACATACTACTATACTATTTGCATTTCTTTTAGAATAAACTCTGTATAAATGTCAACATCAACCTATGTATTTTTATTCCATTTCATTTTATAATAAAACTGAATTTTCCGCTGCAAGTTAAAAAATACGCTGTGATCTTTCAATCTGCTCCAGTTATCCTTTAAAATTGATTCAGTATCGACGTAAATTTTTCATCAACATTCAAGCGATGGAACCCAAATATTGAGGGTGTACTTTTTAATAGAATTTCAAAACACGAAACAATCTGCTAGCAATGTTTACTTTGCAACTATTCGCGTCCAAACGGGATTAACGATGAATCTTTGGCACTAAATCACCGGGAGGCCGTAAAAAACACCTGTCTATGTTGTTAATTCGGAATTCTGATGCCAACCAGTTGGTTAGTACGCGGTGTCCAAAAAGTTTTTGATCTGTCTGGGTTTACTGTTTGTGGTTTGATTCTAAAAGTAGAATTTTGGAAGTGATATCAGAAAATGAAGAAATTATGCTAGATTTCAAAGTTTATTTTATAATACGTGGGTATAGCCATACGATACATTGTGTGGTAAGTAATAAAACTAAATTCAAGTTAAAGTTATACCGAATTCTCAGTTATTCACAAAATGAGATCTACCTATAAGTAAACCCTTACGGTTATATATAATCTAAAATTTAACGACAACGGAGGCCACACGTGCTGCCTTCGTCGTAACGCATAGTAATGAGCTACCAACACAAGTGTATTATACTATTTTAATTAATAACACAAGTGTAGCAAACGAACAAGCGTGAAATAGAGCGTGGCTGAAACTTAACCACCATTATTCTGCGACTCTGGCACACAACTCCATAACGCGATTAATGTAGCGATGATGTAGTAGTGTTAGAATAGCGATTAGTGACACTTGAAAAAGATAATCAGATAAATAAAATATTAATATTTATAGTTCGGTGGTTAGAAATGATGGTTAATAAAAGTTTTTTCTTGTGCCACAAAGTTGGCAAATAAGCATACGGCCCGCCTGATGGTAAGCATCACCGTAGCCGATAGAGGTTGCAATACCGGGGGTATCACTCTCGCGTTGCCAACCCCCCGAAGTGGAGCTCTGGACACCTTACTCACCGTAGGAACACAACATGGCCGAGACCAATGCTATTTGGTTACGATCTTCTGTAAGGTGGAGGTCTTTCCCCAGACGACGGGCTGCTCCGATTTGAACGAATTATCCGCTGTGCCTTGCCTCACTTAAAAGTTAAAAGTAGTCGTACAGGCTTTTTTATATTTTTTTATATTTATGTAATGTGCACATGTACACAAAGAAAGGTATGTAAGGTATATTACATCATAAATTATTGTCTGAATAACAAAATGCCTCGGATTCAGAAATGTGTATTTTTACATGGAAGATTTAATTGAAGCGATTTATTTTACTATTTTAGGTAATATTTGATTTTAGTATCCGGCTTTGGACTTAATTGTTTTATCATAGACTATCAAATATGGCTTTTATTGGACTATATTACTCAAATAAGAGTTCAAGAAACCGTTACAGTGTCGACTAAATAAAACAATACATCTTAATTACACATTTAAGTTTACTTTCCGCTTAACTTGTATTAAATGTCCTCTCCTTGCTTGGCTCTGTCTATTGTGGGCTTGAGGCCGGTATTAAGGTCGGGCTAGCTTCCAACGTCTTGTATTTAGAGGTTTGCAATAGTACACACACTTAATTTATAACACTTCACATAAATTTCTCCAAATATATCTGGATGTACGTGCAGCATTTCCTATATTTTATATTATCTTGTAATATTTTCCAGTATCTATATTAAATCCTATGATGACGGGACGAGAGCGATGAAAGTATTGGTGGGATGCCCCACTTATGAGCAAAAACCTCCACATCCTTTTACATACATAATATGTGTACTAAAAAAAAATCGACTTAAATATTTTCTTTTTTCATCTTTATACTTAAATAGATATCAAATATGATAATTTTGTATCTAATGATAAATAACCACTATTTCATATTACGTAGGTTACGTACTCGCTGATCTCTTAGAATAATAACTTAACAGAAGGAGTATCCGTGCACCCGTTTTGATACACCTCAACTGGTGCCAGAAATGGCACCGAACGCCGAACTTTGCCGAACTGCTTCGTAGTTGTCGATGTCAAAGCGCGCCAAATGAGCGCTTCACTTTTGACTGAGCACTTGTATAAAGACACTCCTTCTATAATTTATTATTCTAAGGCTGATCTAGACAAATACTGAATGAAAAGAACATAGAAAAGTCAATTTAAAAGCTGCATTTTTTTTAATATTTTCATTGAGCTATTACCATACTGACTTTAACCTCAACGTATAGGTGTCGAAACTTTTGCTAGTAATACCTCTGAAGACTACGTAAACAGCAATTTTCATTACAAATGGAAGCCATTTGTTTATTTTAGATTTTACGGAAGGTACCATAGACGGAGACCGTTGCCAAAAGTCGTTAACACTATACAGGCACTTTGTTAATAGCTGTTTCTTGTTTGTGACATAACTATAATTGCTCGAGACTGTACACATGGTAACTCGAAAATTCTTTGAACGTTGATACTAGTTCAAAGGTTTTAATAAAAATATAGAAATAAAGAGATGAGTGAAACAAATTAAAAATGTTATTTAACTGTATTTTTAACATGACTTCATATCAGTTTTCTTGAAATAAGAAGAATCCATTTTCTGTCTTAAATCGTCAGGTTCCCGCTCAGACAAACATAATTATTATGCATGCAGAGGAGACGAAACACGAACAGGAGACGAATTAGCTACGCAGGCGTGCTGTACATATGACAAATTTATTATGCTGAAAATAGGTCATAGTCATAATGAATGATAGACTAACAGTGTTCAAGGATTTACAATACGATCTAGAAATGTAGCCTGAGTCGACCCTGCTAAGCATGCGCGGATCGTTTAAAATGAATTTTTCAGGTAAGCTCTAGATAATGATAGTTGAAAGGTTGCCGACACTTAACATCCCTCTATAAAAGCTTTTCAGCAAAATGAGCGGTAATGACAGCGAAAACCACTTTCTGTCCCGACGTTTCCTTTGCTGCGTTTAAGGAAATGTGAATGAATAAAAGCAGAATCTAAGTAAATGGTAAGTGATTTGAAACTATTCATGGTTAGTTAAAGTAGGTGTAAAAAGATACTAAAGATGTTTTAGATTTTCTAAGTCATTATGTAAATAGGTTAACATAGTCAAAATATTGTGACCCAATGCTGCTGTTGTATCATAATCATAATCTTTGAAGGGTCCGTGTATACTGAAGGATCCAGGTTGTAGGTTCGTGGTGTAAAAATCTATAAATGCATGGTAAAGTATTGCCGTTATTTGATATGGTGTATTATTTTTAATCATAATCTTTAAAAGTAGCCAATAGTGCATTGTAATAAAATACTTTTAAATTAAATTATTTATTCAACACCAAACACCAAAATCTTTAAGTGTTGTGTGTTCAACACTTTTATCATAATAATAAACATATAGGTACTTTTGATTGCACTAGTACCCAATTTCGTAAACAATTTTTGATAAGTGTTATTGTGTTAAGTAATTATAATTTATATTTAGTCATGTCAAACATAGTTCTGAAGCCAGTATTATTATCCCGAAAGCACTATCTCTTTAGCCACAAAGCTGAACTTTCCCGCTTGCTCGCTTCAACTACGAAACTTCAGTGTCTGTTTAGTTTAAAGGAGCCAGTTTAAGTCAGATGGCTCCAAAAAGTACATATTTCTCCGGCATGTACCAGTTTATGAGCAGAAATAAAATAGTATTAGTGTGGCAGTTGGTTCACTTTGACAGGTAGGAAGTGTCATGAACTCCATACGAATAGAAACACTTTGTTTTTTATTGTTATGTGTCTTCCTGTTAGTTTTATTGTTAGGCGATGTCAACAGTAATAGGATAAAGGTACACGGTAGTACTAAAATTAGATTAACTATTCCTTCTGTTATGTTAGCTATTCGACTCACTTATGCTACCACCATACCGTAGAGACTGCGCTGATTCTTTTTTCCTGTGAAAGCCCGGAAGCGGCTCAGGGACTCCCTGGTCTGTGCTTCATAGGCGGCGGTAATACTTACCCACATGTTCCTTTGGAAACCTCTTCTATAAATATGTACTTATTTAACGCATATGGGCACAAACCTATGGGCAGTGAATTAAACGTAAACATGGACTTACAAAATCAATGACTTTTTTTTCTAGTTTAAATCAGTTCTTAAAAATTTTCAGTGTAACGGTTTGTTAACCATTTTGTTTCTCTCCGCTAATATAAAAGCACAAAAAGGGACTTCTAAATGGGGCTATTTATTTAAAAGCTTTCATTCAGTATTGTAATGCCATATTAAAGACATTAGAGGGGACAATCAGAATTCGAGACCTCAGAAAAGCATCTTTAAGTGCTCGTTATACAGTGACGTCGAGGAGTCATAAAAGTAATTACTAGCACATTTTCTTTTTTTATTCTAAAGTATGTAATCTTTTTGTTAAAGTTCATTCAACAAAATAGTATTTTGATTAATCAGTACTAAGAATGTCTACAGACGAGACAAAAGTCGAAGGTCTAGTCCAATTTCATGCTTGGTGGATAGAAAATGATTCTATAATGGTTTTTTGTCGCCGAAGAATATAATCAGCTAGATATGTGTAATTGAATTAATGTTTTTTTTTAAATAATTAAATGTTACTAGCTTTAAGCTAGCTTTAACTAAAATTAGATATTACTAGCTTTTCCCCGTGGCTTCGCTTACGTTAATTTTATGACTTAGAAAAAAGAAAAGAAAAGAAAATCTCGTTTGACAAAAAAACAAACCATAGCGCGACTTGTGGCGCCATCTGTTGGCGGATAGCCCATCCCATACAGCGCCCTCTATAGTAGAAAAAATATTTTCCCAATGGAATGACATACTTTCACGTGATAAAAAGTAACCTATGTTGGGCTCTGTACTCTGACAATAATATATGTATAAAAATTTTCATAATAATCGGCTGCTTAGTCAAGCCGTGACGGAATAACAAACAGACAAACTCACTTTCTCATTTATAATATTTTAATTATTTTATTGGCAAAATACATAACTAAATAACATGAAATTAAATAAAATTAAAACTAAACTAACAATAAAAACTAAAACTAAGCATTAAAAAGACATGGTCCCTGTGGCAGGGTGCCCAAAATGCTAGCAGCGTTACCTCGCTGAACGGCGATAGATATCCCTTGAGCGAAGTAACTGCCAGCCTTTGGGTCACCAGTGGTTTGTCGCAGCCTTTTTGCGATGTCTCTAAAAAGGACAACGCACTAGAACCCCACGGGCCTAATGTTTCTACACCAAAGCCACAAAATCGTAGGAGCCAGTCAGCTGTTGATATATTGGTATGAAGTATGATGTCTGCAATAGTTTCTTATCTGAGATATCACTGCCCTTCTATAACAAGTACTATGTATAATAATTGAAAATAGCTCCACTCTCCCATTAAGAAGCTTAGACACTTTGTACAGAAGCATCGTCACAACATTAAAAAGTTTGAAGAGAAAATATCACAAAGTATGTTTTATCACAGTTAGAACTTTCTCACATAAGCTTGTGGTCTCCGCTAATGATGCAAAAGACCTTTTCGACTAACAAAATATGACGTGTCAGTGTAAGGGGCGCAAACAAACACGTTTGTTAAGAGTTTTTCGCCATTAAAAATGCGTTGAGCGTACTTTAAAATTTTGATACCCACTTGCGCCTTAAAACTTTTTAAAAATTTATAATACTTTATGAAAAAGAACATCTATGGAAGTTTATAAGAAGGCGTAATATGAGACATAATATCGAAGAGCTGGCAGCTACCTCGGACAAAGAATTAGTTTAGCTATTCAAAGGGGGGACGCTGCCAGTATCTTCGGAACCTTGCTTAAAGGGACTCCTTTTAATAATATATTTTAGTTATTTAATTATATTTTTTAAGGTTTTTAGTTTTAGGTTCATTATAATTTATGTTTATAATAATATGTTGACATAATATGTATTGAATATATAACACATTATAGTGGGTTTCATGTTTCATCAAAAAACTAAACCTGAGTTCCTGAACTATTTTCATATGGTGGATCGTGTGTATGTTAGGAGTTTCATTTGTTTAGAACGGCGTCACAGTGATATTATGAACCGTAAATTGTGTTAGTTAAATAGCAACAAAGTGCAACTTAATATAAAACAAAGTAACTAAAGTACCAATAATATTACTGCAGAAAAAAAAATTCAGGCTAAACAGGCACAGTAAACGCGGGTCTTGTTAATTAAAAAAGTCGGGTGGGGGAGATATTACGGTTCGTAGATCCCATTCCCTTGTCCCATTAGTGGTCTACTGGATGCTACATCTAGTGAATTCCAATTTTTGTTAATTAAAGATTATTTTATGTAAACAAACCAAAAAAATAGTTAATAAATGAGTTTCATATTGAGTTTCTTTCCGAAGCGTTACGAATACATTATAGCTATGCTAAGTTGACATCTGCTGTCAAACAGTTTTGTTGTTTTTTGATAAGCTCCGTTAGAATAATTAGTAAAAATTGGAAAACATACACTTAACTAACTTTAAAGTGTTGTGTGCGCTGCCGGCTGAGGTTATCTTTCCGCTGAAGTGAAAAATTCCGAACAATTCAATTGGGAAACACAAGAAATCTTCGACGGTGAGCCTTAATTTGCTACTTCGTATTTGAAATCACCGTTAATTACTCACTTAAAAAACCGTGAATTTCAACAACAAATTAATTGCTACAGCTGATTGGACTAATCTACATTGTGACATCTGACAGCTAGTTGTCAAAAAATAGTTGCCATACGCAAACGTCGTTCGGAAACGCTTGCTGATCCAACGATATTTTTAATCAACGTGATTTTGCTAGTATAACTGGTGGCGCTGAAGTCGTATAGTTTGCAATAAAATATAATGGCTGTCTGTGCGGGATGCAAGCAGCACTTGATTGGAGATGATGTTTGTATGGATTGTACTAAATGTCATAACACATATGACCTCTTATGTGCTGGTTTAACTGAGGAAAAATACGCCTCACTATCGAATGATGCTGTAATAGCTTGGATTTGTATGTCATGTCGCAGCAGAATGCCCAAAACAGGTAATGTGGACACACCTGTTCGCCAGTTGATTGGTGCTAGCATGTATAATGACACTATCATTGATAACTCTTTTGCCGAAGTGGATCACGTGACATTGCGCCGTGGGCAGAGCTCTCAGAACTCGGCCAGGGATTGTGTATGCGGAAATCCTACTCTTCTTAGAGAAATTATAAGGGAAGAACTAAGCATCATTCTCGCGGGCCCACTACTTTTAATCCCTCATATAAACACAAATATGCAATTACAAGCATCTGCAATAAAAGAATTAGAAAGCACTATGTCGTCCCTGCGGACTGTGTTGAATAATTCGGTGGGCGGAGTTACAACTGCTCCATCTGCCACTCCTGCAAAACCAACGTCTGCCAATGTTGCCGAAAATTCGGTAAAGACCTTAGCAGTAAAGAAGAAGACAGAGGCAGTGAAGAAAATGAAACCGTCTATCCCAAAAACGACTTTGACGCAGCCGACTCCTGAACCAACCGGTGACGCTCCAACTGCTTCGCCACCCCCCACAACTGCCAATGCGACAGATGACTCGCATAAGTGGACCTATGTATCGCATAAACGTTCGGGTCGTGCGTCTCTCCCGGGTGTACTACGTGGTACAGCTGACCCTGCTGTTGCCTCGCTGAAGGCTGCTGAGAGGAAAACACACCTACACCTCTACTATGTACAACAGGGCACCACAGTGGATCCAGTGCGGGCTCATCTCGCTACTATCTGCGGAGGCGACTTCTGCACGGTGGAAGCACTCAAAGCCAGAGGTGACTATGCATCTTTTAAACTGGGAGTACCTACGAAGTTGGTTGATCGTGTGATGGCTCCTACTTCCTGGGCTGAAGATATATGCATCAAGCCCTGGCGTCAGAATTTTCGTGCCCAACAGGCAAATAAGGCATAAGAAGGTTAGTTGTTACTACCAAAACGTACGAGGATTGCGCTCTAAAACTGCACTATTCTACAAAAATGTAACACCATGCGACTATGACATTATTGCGCTAACTGAAACTTTTCTCACTAGTTCTGTATCCGATGGTGAGCTGTTCCCTCCTGACTACACGGTTATCCGCAAAGACCGTCCAGGTGATAGTGGGTGGGGTGGTGTACTTTTAGCTGTACGTAATTGTTACAATGTACGCGGCATTACAAATATAGATGGTCTCGCATCGGATATGGAATTGGTATTTGCCATGATAAAAAGTACTAATGTTTGTTTTTTGTGTTGTGTAGTATATTTACCTCCAAACTACAAAGACAAGCAATATTTAAGTGTCTTGACATGTATCGAAAACGCTATATGTTCTAATCCGAACGTAAATATTCTGGTATTCGGAGATTTCAACCTAAATTCATGTAGTTCTAATGTCAGAACATATTTTAATTGTTTTCTAGAATTTTGTGGGCTCCGACAGCATAATAATATGCTGAATGGCAAGGGAGGTCTGTTAGATCTTGTATTAAGTGACGTGGCATGTGATCAGTTAGTGGTTTCTAAGGGTGATCCTTTGGTTCCCATAGATGAGTATCATCCTCCTCTGCACTTGTGTGTCAGGCTACATGGTGCCATCTTCCCACCCGCTTCGAATCGCCCGACGCCTACTAGAGACCCACTTGATTTCAACTGGCGGAAGGCTGACTACGAGACACTGTATCAGTCAATAGCCAATATAGATTGGTCAGACTTGTTAAATACAAAGGACGTAAATTCAGCGGTTGATATGTTTTATACTTTACTATATGATGTTATAAACGTAACTGTGCCACGTAAAAAGCAATCTTTGTCAAATTCAAAATACCGGTACCCGAATTGGTTTACATCAGAGATAGTACATAATATCAAGTGCAAATATTCACATCTCAAACAATATAAATCTAGAGGATCTGAATATAATAGTGAATTATATAAATATTACAGATGGCGGGTTAAAAATTTGATTGACAAGGCATATCGTGAGCATATAAGAAAGGTCCAAGCAAACATAATAGAGGACCCTGCAAAGTTTTGGGACTTCGTAAAGGAAAAGCGGAAAAATAGGTGTAGGACTGATGTTTATAGGGATGGAGACGTGGAACTGACAGGTCAAGCGGCTGCCGATGCCTTTGCCCAATATTTCCATTCTGTCTTTCAAGCTGGTGAGCCGCTACTGGACGCTACTCTTGCTGCACAGCACACTAGCGTTGACTCCAAATCTGTCTGTGTTCCGGCTGTAAATAATTGCGACTTGGTGTCAGTAGTGCGGCATCTTAAAACGCGTTCAGCTGCAGGACCAGATGGTATCCCAGTGTTTCTTCTCAAGGACTGCTTATCAGTTATTATTGACCCACTCGTATATCTCTTCAACCTCTGTTTGTCCAACTCAGAATATCCAAACTGTTGGAAACGATCCAGAGTAACTCCGGTTCCTAAGGGTGTGCCTGACGGATGTATAGCGTCTTATAGACCTATTGCTGTCTTGCCTGTATTTGCCAAGGTTTTCGAGTCCATTCTCAATCGTCATATTAGCAGACAGATAGAAGTAACTCTAAATGACGCTCAGCACGGTTTTCGTAGGGGTCGTTCTACCACTACAAATATTGTCGCATTGGTAGACTATGCATTTGCTGAGATGGATGCTGGCCGACAGGTGGATTGTGCATACTTTGATTTTAGGAAGGCATTCGACTTGGTAGATAACGACATTCTGTTGATAAAGATGGCTAGATTGGGATTTATGCCCAATCTGCTCGGGTTTTTTTCAAGTTACCTCCGCAATCGCCGTCAATTTGTAAGGGTTAATGGATATTTGTCACAGGACTTTTATACCAGATCAGGCGTTAGCCAAGGCAGTACTTTGGGGCCAACTTTATTCCTGATTATGATAAATGATCTTCCCGACACTGTTCACAATGCTGAGTGCTTATTATTCGCAGACGATCTTAAGTTATATATGGGTGTGGGTAATGATTCTGATGCTAATGCTTTGCAGGAGGATATTAACTCGGTATCTAATTGGAGTATACTTAATCGGCTTCCTTTCAATGACTCCAAATGCAAAGTCATTAGTTATTCGCGCAAACGCTGTCCAATAGTGACCCCGTATACTTTGGCCAATATTCCGTTAGATGAGGTAGATCACATTCGTGACTTGGGACTATTGTTGGACAATAAACTGAATTTTCATCAGCACATAATAGATGTTTCCAAAAAAGCTAGCAGATCTCTTGGCTTTATTATTCGTACCGCGTCAGAATTTAATAGTATCCCAGTATCAAATGTATTATACAACGCTTATGTACGTAGTAGGCTTGAATTTGGTGCAGTGATCTGGTCCCCCTCTGAGGCTAAATATAACATCTTGGTTGAGAGGATACAGCGTAAGTTTGCCCGTTGGTTGTATAAGAAGAGCTATGGCTATTACCCCTACCTATATCCCTCCCTGTTTGTCTCTGGTATGGTTGGCAGAGAGACACTGGAACTAAGGAGAAATATACTTCTATTAAAATTGTATTTGCTCATCATACACCATAGGATGCATAACCCAATTATACTGCAGAGGATGGGCCTTCTAGTTCCTCGTATACCCCAGGACAGCTCGGGAGCAGTAGCGCCCCGTAGACGTCCACGTCTGTTGCAGACGCTTCCTACGCGCACTAACCACGCCGCGCAGGCACCTACCGTACGCGCATTACGTCTTATTTCGGACATACTTGCCCATAGGGATGACTTAGACCTCTTTGCGGACAGTGTAGGAAAGCTGCTGAACGGAGCTCACAAGTTCCTGGAAATATTGTGATTTCGGTAATTATTAGCATGTATGTAATTCATTTTTTTTTTTCTCTCTATTCTTAGTAATTTTAAATTTTGATATTAATTTGAATTGTATTTATATCTATTAATATTATGTCGCGTTGGGTCTGTGACCTGTAATGATGTAATTATGTATGAATAAATAAATAAATAAATAAATAAATAAATAAATAAGTTAGGTGGCAGTAAGTTATAAGATAGAAAATGTTATTACTAACTTACAGTAGCTATAACTAATATTATTATAAATTATTTAACTGATTGTATATTAACCCTGTTATTAATAAACAGAGCTTAGAGCAATGTTTTTTGAGTGTTGGGGCGGTTCGCACCGCGAGTGGTTGGCACTGCAGTATGAAACGCAGTATGAAGGGGGCTGTTCGCACCGCTGTGGTTGAAGCGGTGCAGTGCGAATGGCCCCCTTCAAAAACAGTACTGGGGCGTTTCGCACCGCGGTTCGAACCACTCGCGGCCTGATATAACTGCAGTTCGAATCGACCCTTTAAAAATGAGTACAGGTTTTTTGTCACTTTCGAACACCATCTGATACTCCTCAAGAATAACAGTGACAAAACAGGTAGTAGTTAAACCTTGTTTTTTTTTAATAAATAGGTAAAAGTATTGTACTGCTATTACTAACATTCAGTAAAAACAGACAAAATACTACTTCTCATCCAAATTATTCAACGTTGGTTTATGTTAAAATCTTTTCTATGATAAAATAAAAGTCACGAGTCGACGACGCCATCAACGCAATATTAAAATATCAAAGAGAAAAATAAACGAGTTAAAAGAATCGTTGGATATTAAAAAACCCTAAGAAGCAAACATTTTTATACCTCGTTAACTGTTAATCCAGCCATAATTGCTGCAATTCTTGCCTTATCTTTATTTCTAAAGTTTTAAAAGTAACTTGGAGCGAAATATTAAGAAATTACTCAAATTAAAAGTATTAAAACAGTCTGTTATAAGTCGTTTCATTACAAATGTACGGACGGACAGACACTGACGTGGAAATAAGTTTCTCCAAGTTAAGCCTCATGAATATTTATCTCGCTACCAGTGGAAGTATAAACTTGAAAGTTTTCAACGTTTCCCACTTGATCAAACTTCACTCTTAGGAGAGCTAGGGGATTCGAAGCCTCGTGATCTGGACTCCATAATCGCGCTTGAAAATACATGCAGGAGTAACAAAAGTGTCTTAACAACTTCTGTTTGTTCATAACACTTTATATCTAAGTAACTTAAATCTGCGTGGAATTTAAAATGTAGCAGATTTGGCTCCAGACATAATAGATACTTTAAGAAAGGAGAATAATATTCTATAGCCTTCTATGTATATATGTTAAGAGAACCAATAAGTAGAAATATAGATAGCCACCCAAGAAGGGTAAGTTTTGGTAGCAACTGTACAAGCAAGTTTATCGCAACGATATTATCGTCAACCCATTTTATTCAATAACAACTACAGAGTCTCTCCACACATCGATATTATCGGGGCACTAAGACGAGTGACGTTATTAATATAAAATCATTTTGGTTTTGACGAGCAAGCATCAAAGACTTGCGGCGTACCCGCTGCGTCTCGGAGCTACTGTGGATGTTGGGTTGGGAGTCGCAGTGGGCTCGATACGACCAAGTTGCAGCTCAGTCGCCGCCGGGAGATGGGCCTTCTCGCCTTCCTTCTCTAGATTCACCAGCTCGCGGCGACGACTTGACGTGGTCTAATGCGACGATATGCTGACGGAATTATCGCTATCTCGTCGAGAATACCCGCTGTGATAAACTCACTCGTGTAGGTGTCGTGGCGCCTAAATGATAAAAAGTGTAATGACGAAAAAAGATACAATTGAAAAATAAAGATTTTTTAAATGAATTTTTTTACATCACCCCAAAAAGGCAATGATAGATTTTCAATAACAGCAAAATAAACTTTATGCAAATCTCCATTAAAGAATTTAACCCAACCAAATCCATCAGTAAAACATGGGGTACTAAGAGATAACGCGTGCCCTCAAACAACTCGCGCAACTTTTGTTTGGAGTTAAGGGCAAACACATTAGGTAGCATGTTTGTATAGGCGCCGGCATTACTCGAGAAACTTGTTTGATCTAAGACAAAACAAACCGTAGCTAATCAGGGACAACTTTGCCGATTTGGATTTTTAAACTGTTCCCCCTTTGTGTTACATTTGTTCTAATTTGTTTATTTATACCGACGTTACCTACACAATTATGTATTCTAAAATCATCCCACGTGATAGTTATTTTCTAGTTCTCTTTTTGTTACGTCAAAACAGTATTATTTTTAAACGTTATTAAAAGTTCAATGTATAAAAAAAACTTACGATAAAATTCAAGACTAATTAGAATAAAATCACGTTTCATTTTATCGGGAGAATAAAATGCAATTATACGAACAAAATAAACCTTAATCAATTCGAACTCAATATCTTTGGTAATAAACAAGATAATTACTAACAACGGTAACATATGTATTGAATCAACCAATAAAACATGCAAAATGGACTACAAGCCTGGCTGGCTATCAACACCGTAAATTATTTGACAAGAACGCATTAATCTTTATCTCGCAATACCCGAGTTAGGGTCCTTGCAGACCGCCGGTGTATCGAGCTTGATGTATAAGTTTCGTTTAACTCGACTACGCTGAGGATAGGTAAAACAGTGTATAAAAAAAATTCGCCGTCAACATTGAAAGCATACTACATCTTGATATAATATCGAGATCATAATCAAATTTGTGTTGTGTTGTGAAGTAGTATTAGCCAGCACAATATCTTTTCTTATATTCGAAACAAAAAACCGATAGTACAAAGATAAATAGAAAAAGAGTGAAGAATAAGCGACTACAATAAAGTAGTAAATTCAAATTTGCATTATTAATGATACATTTATTTTAATTCCCTGTAAATTCCCTTCAAATCCCAAATGTCACCGTACCCATGCTATCTGAAAAACATTGTAATGTGATTCTTTTTGCTTCTGCAATTTGGGCATCACATTTCATTAACATTGATCTAAAAGGAATTTAGAGTTATAAGCAGAACAGCTGGTCAGACGACATCGTATGTCTATTAATAACTTTTAATCCGGAATAGTTAAACCATAATGTACGAATAAAAATGACAATAAACTATTGCTTAATCAGCAGGTCTATTAAGATACTAAAGATAATTATCATTATAGTACAGATATCAGAAAGTTTTATCGTATTACGACCGCGGTCAGAGAAAGCCTTTACATAATAACCGGACCCTACAAAAAGGGATTTAATTAGAGGTGGATACGATAAGTGTGTGGTCCAGCCATGTTATCGCATGACGAGAATTAAATACTATCTACAACGCATTCGTAATGTCTGAAAGGATTAAATACCAAGATTAAATGGACGTTGACAAAGATGCTGCGGCAAAAACAGTGGTCACAGTTCAGGTTTCTAGGTTTTACTCGAATTAAACATGCATACAATAATTCTAATTTGGCGATCTTTTACGTTTTATAAACTGGCTGTAATATTGTTGGTGTTTTGTACTTAATTGCCTAGTTTTCTTTGACGCATCAATATTATATGCAAGTTTCAAAATGTCATTACATAAAAAAAAATTAAAAAAAATTTCGCACTCTTGAGGATTTCATGTTTCATTTAATCAAAAACAAATGATGGGTTTCATAATAGGTCCTCGTTTGAATTAGTTTATAATAAAAATGAAGGTACTTTTTAGAAGAAGCCTATTTCGCCTATAGTAATTCACTGAATATTTTTTAAAAAAAACGCCATTAAATTTTCGAGCATACAATGGTAGTTATAGAAAGTGTTATGTTTCTTTCTTATTACAGTTAAGTATTTGTATACAAAACTCTTTTTATCTTTTTTATAGATTTTTGTTTTGTTTTGTAAATTAATGTAAATGTTTCATCACGATGGATGAAAAGCAATTAAAAGTGAAATATAAATAGCAGAATAAATCAAGCTCAAAAATTCTTTCTGCGTCAGTCGTAAAAGCAAAACTTTGTATTGTTGTTCGTAACTAATTTATTAAATTAATTTCCTTAGGAATTTCTCTTAGAAACTTGTTGGAATTATACTTGTTTTTCAAATAACGCATTGCTCACATGGTGGATAGGATTTCAAGATACTTGCTCCTGTAGACCTGGCATTTATTACAGGATACAAGTAATATGGATGTGTATCATCTTTCCTAACTTTAAATGTATATAAAAGTTGTATTTCACTAAATAATAGTGTCATGGGAATATTTTGTAAAATTTTTACTAACCCACCGTAATAGATAAAATATTTTTTTGTTTGCTACTTAGATTCAACTGTTGTGCTCCTATCACTTGCCAGTTTTCTCCAGTCTCCATTCAAAAAAAAATCTAATAAATCATGAGTATATTTCGCGGTGTAAAATATAATAGAAAAATATTCTTATGAGAGTTTTGTATGATTTATTTAATGATACACTTTTCTACGTTTTATATATTCGATGATACAATTTCTACATTTTCTATGTCTAGAACGTTTAAAAGAAAGATATTCAAAGTTGACCGTGAAAATAGAGCGGCATGTGAACGCAGCATAATGTTCACGTGAACAATACTTACTTGAGCGAACTGTCTTTATTTAACTTGTATTTAATATCAGGGACGTGTTTTGTGGAAATTCCGTGTGCGTTACCACCGAAAGTTTGTGAAGTTAGAATTTTGAATTGCGTTCGTTTGCTGCTGAATTTGAATTTGTTTGAACTTATTTGCCCGGGGCGTGAGTTGCCACTTTGATAGCCCTCATTTGCAACGACAGGAATATTTTATGTTGCATAAATTTTCAGTTTTTGTCAACCAATTTATGGAATATTGTATTATATTTATTTGGTTTAATTTATCTTTAAAATTACTTTTTGTTATTCTATTTTCACTTTTTCTGATGCTCTTATTGCATTACTCGAAACCATTTTTAGCGTTAATGTGTTAAATTATGGCTGTCACTTTCAAAATAAACAAGAAATAAAACTGGACAAGTGCGAGTCGGACACGCCCACCGAGGGCTCCGTACGTAGAAATTATAAATAATGCAGAAATCCCCCTATTTTTAAGACCTAATTACAAATGTATAGTTAAAGAGTTTTTTTTTTTTAGTGACAATGTT
Organism: Endotricha flammealis; assembly: GCA_905163395.2. NCBI lineage: Eukaryota > Metazoa > Arthropoda > Insecta > Lepidoptera > Pyralidae > Endotricha > Endotricha flammealis. The sequence goes on along the minus strand of LR990863.1, from coordinate 6,032,761 downwards.
GTGCAAGCTAGTGAAGCGCTAACGGGATACGCTTCACCAGCAACATTGGTTTTACGTGGGCGAGGTGTCAACCCGCCGCACAACCCCCGAAATGCTGGAGGACCACACCCGTCGTTGGTCAGCGAGTCCATCGGACTTAGCCGGTTAGTGTAGCTAGGCTGTACTACCGACCATTCCCCTATCCGCCACCTTGGGGACGCTCCCCTACGCTGTGAGGGCCAGCGCGGGGATAGTTAAAGAGTTAGACTTGAGACTTAATGTGGAAATAAAATTAGAATGCGTTTTAGATACATTAATTGATTGGTTCCCGTCGATGGCAGTTGGGTCACCACTAGTCTAAAAACAAAGAATCTTGCAAATGAATCATTGTTTACCTCCGATTAGATACAGCCGTATTGTTTACTGTAAGTATAAACCGAATATAAAATATACTTACCTAATACTGTACGACACAAATTACCTTTTCATGCGTTGGAAACACTCAAGTTAATGGAATATTTCGCAACTCAACGTTAAGAACATGCACGGTTACTTAAGTTTGAACGCAGCTTAATTAATACGTATAACTGATTAAATAAGTTTGATGAAACTTTCTACTTAAGGTAGATAAAGAGCTTGCAGCAAAAGGCTCCCCTGAGATTTGACGAGTATAAAGTATATTGTTAAGTCACGTCTTATCTTAATGTTTGAAACACAAGACATTTCCTAAGTTCACAACACACATTGAGAAGTTTGAGACATTAAAACAATTTATAAAACGTTTGTGAAATATATAATGTTCCTACCGTCACCCGTTATCTTTCGAAAGACCTTAGTAGACCTACAGGTCTCACCATAAAGGACACCAATGGGATATTACATTTTTAGTAGGTACTGTAGATATAATAATCATAATTACATTTAAAATTAATAGGGAAATCAAATAAACTATTTTTATTTCTCTTGGTTTATCTCTCGGAGATTACACATCTAAAGTTATGCAACGTAACGAGTATTAAATATGATCAAAATGTTGACGATAATTCAATAGAACACAAACATATCACAGTAATATCTACACGTACCGAATCAGAAGCGAAATTAAACCTTTACACGATCATAAATTATTCCTAAAGTTATCGCTAGTGAATATTTATTACAGACGTAATTAGGTTCGTGCTTTCAAGGTTTGCGTAACGTCTATCTAAATAAATTAACATTCCTTGTGAAACACTATCTTGCATGATCGGCTCCAGTTTGGTTTGTCAAATATGTCAAAGCAAAATTAAGAATTTGAGTCCCACTTTACTTTTCCTTTTGAGCTTCTTTCTCTGTTTTTATGTCTATACTTTGTTTTTCAGACATGTCCTTTTTTAGTACGCAAATAAGGTGTCTTTACTGTGGTGTTCAGTGAAATTTGTGTAATAATACGAGGCAATTTGATACTTATCATATATTTTAGAATCATTGGTATAGGGCGTTATACCTAATTGTGGTGTTAAGATTAAAACTTTGTAATGTTATATTTTATATGGAATGTTGTACTTATTAACTAATTAGAAAAAAAAACACTACAACGCATAGTGAACAGAGCCTAATTCCACTTTTCCAAGTTCTTACAAGACAATGGTATTTAGCACCTATTCTGTCACCGAATCTTTAGAATATTTTGTTCCACAGCAGCATTGGAATCTCACCACGGAATTTTTATCGACAAGGAATTCGAGAAAAACATGGTGCCATCCAAATCTTTAACAGGAATCAGAAATGTGACTTCTGTAGAATTTTAGGGTCATTTTGTATGCAAAGTTGAATCTCTAATGTACATAAATATTTTAGATATTACATTGGAATTATAACCCGCAGTTACGTACATCATATTATTATCTTATTCACCTATATTATCATCATCGTTATTAACAAGAAGTCCAGTACTGAACATAGGTCTCACTAATTGGTTTCCGGTAAAACCCGTTTATTTTTTTTAGTAATGATTAAGTTTATTGACATGATTACCTGTAGATGCTCATTTATTTCTTGTGGTTTTATTGGAATTTTAATATAGAACAAAATTATTGTCTCTGATCTCATAAACTACATAACAATGGCATAAAAAAATATCATTCTGAATTGGGATCACAGCATCCACTCAATTCGAAGGGAGCGGACTGCCCTCAGGCAAGGATAGTGATCCTTCATCAAATTCGATATAATTTTTAAAATCTTTTACGAATTCTACCTAAAGCCTATCCCTCAATTTTAAAGGTATTTGATTGAAAGCCCAATTGTTTGGGTTAATGAGAAACATTTTAAGGGTTGTTTCATATTCACCTACACCAGGCTTAAATCGCTGATGGGTTAGGTAGAGTCTAACAAGATCTATGATTTTTTTATGAGAAACTGTACAAGTATGGTAGTAATAAACCCTATCTATCTACAAAATCTAAAATTAATTTGCCTTTAATTTGCAATAGGTAGGAATATGCCGACTATACATTCATTTTGTCTCATGCCCCAAATTAAAAATAAGATTTGCAATAGGTAGGAATATGCCGACTATACATTCATTTTGTCTCATGCCCCAAATTAAAAATAAGAATTGTGGTTCAATGTTACAAATAAATTGGGACAGATTATAAAATGGGTAATTAACGCCATCTTCGCCGGGTACACCAACTGTCATTGATCGTTATCTTATTTTCGTTGTTTGAACATATGGCCGCCTTCTTGGCGACGAGAAAACAATGGATAGTTTATGACCCTGGATATCGACAACTGGTTGTTAATATTATGTTCTTTTGTGTCAACTTTTATCTGCCTTCTAAAAGTCTCTTCCGCTTTTAAAATACATTGAAATATTCTAAAATTAAATCAACTCGTTTTAAAAGTCGCTCGTTTTGTATTCCGTATTAGTACTGACTGGTTATATACTTTGAAAGACGTGTAACTTAACCTAAAACAGGTTAATTTATCACCTGAATTATGGTCTGACGGTAGTAGCTTTATGTCAAAATCAGTATCTTCAAATCCTTTATCTTGAACAGCGGGGCCAGTCAATCCTAATGAATTAAGAAATAGGATATCTAGGAAGACGACCATAATAGAGTTTACATCTCGATCTTCGAATTCAGTACAAGTAACATCATTATTGAATACCATATTCTGTATATCATTTGATATTACTTCAGATCCTGCTTTGCTATTTTTGAAGTCATCAAATGATCTGTCTTGCTTTTTCGCTCATAATTAACGACGTCATTACCAGCTGTCAGTAGTTTGGCTATCTATTGTCTGACAATCAGTTCCAGTTAACTGCCCTTCTTAGGGTTCCTTATAATCGCCGTAGAGGACAGTTATGATCTCGATGGCTTTGTTGAGTGTGTTAACACTTTCGTATTTTGAATATTATTATGGATGTACGTACATTATAGAACATAGCATATTACTCAATTAATTAAAATTTTCTTACCAAGCTTTTGATAAATTTAATTATCGTATTATTTTATTTTTATATTTGACATAAAACCCCTTTAATTTTTTGTGTGTATCGAGTTCTCCCATGAAAATATCAAACAATCCCATATCTTGTCTCCATCAAAAAAAAGGAACCTAGTATTTAAGATCTTTGAAAACAAAGGGTCTGGGAGGGGTAATGATCAAGACTATAATTTTATACTCATGGTAACCATGCATCTACGCCGCAGTAACTTTTAGAAGATCAATGTTTCCAAGTGTTAGTGGGCAACATTTGATAACAAAAAACAAAAAGAAACTGTCAAAAGTTCAAGAATGTTACTGTGTTGCATTGTGTTACTCCACAAAAATTAACTGAGGTGTGGAATTGTAGATGAACGATACGGAACACCACTATGATATTTAAGATTCGCAATTATCCAACTTATTCATCAGTTAACATGTTTAAGGCATGTGTTTTTGCGGTCGAGCGCGACGGTGTCGCTTTAATGACTGATGTGCATGTGTCAGCTCCTTTAGTTTGATCATAGAGTAAAAATAAAAAATATTTATAATATAAAATGTCTCAAATAATATTAATGTGTCCGATAAAAATTGTCATAACCTGTCGAATTTATAAAACAACTCTCATTTTATCTGATTCAAGTGGTGAGATAACCCCTTGAAATATTTTATTTTTTATTTTAGATACTTACGTCATATTAATAAACTAAAATACACAGACAAAGCGATATTATAATAAGCCCATAAATTATTGTATCCCATCCCAGCAGAAGGTATTTCTTCATTCCGTCACCTTATCTACGCTAATAAAATAATATTAATACAAATATATTTTAAACCACTACACTAAGGTGGCAGCGCTTTATGGTCAGCAGTTACCGCAACTTAATGGAGGTTAACAATACTAGGAGCTTTACTGACGCCCTAAATATTTAAATACTAGCGAAACCCGCGCAACTTCGTTTGCGTGTATCCCGCTTTCCCGTGGGAATTTTGGAATGTATGATACTTTAAAACCTTCCCCTTGAATCACTCTATCAATTAAAAAACCGCATCAAAATCCGTTGCGTAGTTTTAAAGATTTAAGCATACAAAGGGACATAGGGACATAGGGACAGAAAAAGCGACTTTGTTTTATACTATGTAGTGATAAGTAAACTCGAATACAGATCTGCCCCTTTCTGATTCAAACTCAGCTGTCTCACTCATACAAAATAGGAATTGAACGGGACAGCGCATGAGCTTGAATCGCTATTGAATCTGTTTTTGTCTCGAGAATAAGATGGCAGATTGGACCCTCATGGAGTACTCCATGCTGGCCCCCTACCATGAGCGCTTAATACAAAACAAGAACGTCTGAGTAAGGAAAGCAGCGCAATACATGATATAAGGCGACATCTCGTTTACACAATCGTTTTTTTAAGGATAGTTATAAAGGGTTGTGGTACAGCCACTGTATTCAAGTTGGCTAGTTAAAAACATGATCTGAGATTTGAAGGGGTACTAATAATATACATAATAACACAAGGATTTCTACACGGGATTTGTACTTATTAATGCTATTGTAATTTCTTTAAAGGCACATCTGTCTCATAATCTTTGCCCTATGGGCTGCCGACAAAGGCGTCGCGGTCGAGGTGCGTGCGAATGTTTCACACGTTGCTCCTTACAAAGTTGGCAAAAAAAATATATTCTTAAAGTTCCAATTCGTTTGCACATCACAAAACAACAAGGCTTACTTTCACTACAATTTTGTTTTAAAATCAACCTTAACGATATTATTACTTCATAGAAAAAATATATTAGATGTCAGTAATTTTGTATGTCTCACACGTGTGAATTTTGCTTTAATTGCCCTTTTTACATTTTCATGGCACACGACGACATTTTCATCAATTTCATTTTGATGCTAAGTCAAAGTAAATGAAAAATATTGCATTTTTATTTAATTATAATCTATACTAATATTATAAAGAGGAAAGATTTGATTGTTTGTTTGAATTGAATAGGCTCCGAAAATACTGGACCGATTTCAAAAATTCTTTCACCAGTAGAAAGCTACATTATCAGGGAGTGACATAGCTTTTCCCGAAATTCAATGTGGTTCCCACGGGAACGGGACCGGAATTTCACGCGGACGAAGTCGCGGGAAAAAAGCTAGTAAAATATAATTTGGTGGCTATTGCAATGCCACAAAGAAGGCTGATTCATTCAACAATCATATTGCAGTAAAATTCAATTAATTCGTAATTAACTATTCATATTATACAAAGTAGAAACTCTAGAGCGCTCTGAATACTTTCGTTATAACATTGTTAAAGGATTACTGAACAACAGACAACTTGGCAAGTCTTCGCTACGCGGCTAACTTAAAATATACATGAAAATGTGAAGCGTCTCAAACAATAAGGGTTCTCTCGAACTTGGCAAGAATATACTGGGTAAGAAAGTATGGAAGCGACTACCGTCGAACTAATTAATCCAATGAGAGGCGGCGTCTTTGCACTAACGAGGCTTGTCGTTTGCGCTGCCACCGTTCACTTACTGAGAAATTGTGTTTCGGAAATCGATCCCGGCTTAAGACTAACTATTCAAAACTAAGTGAATAAATAACACACTGTTCGGAAGATACGCGAACGAACATCGTCGACAAAGTGGCATTTTTCATCGAAAATTTCAATAGAATTTAGACAAGTCACGTCATTTAAATTTAAATTTTGTATGAAATAGCATTACAGATTCACAACGACACGTTTGCCAATTTGCGTGGTGTCTGACTTCGCTAATAATAATACAATAGTACAGGTAATTCACAATGAAGTTTTTTCAGAATCATTGAAAAAGTGACTACTCGAAGTTCTACTATACGTTACGTGTCATTTTGCCAAATTAAAGTAATTTAAGCACCAACAACAATTCGATCTCAATCATTTGATGACTCAGTAAATGTATTCGTTTAAAATAGACAAATGTGTGAAAAAATCTTATTATTGTCTCAAAAGAATTTAAGATAAACCCCTATGTGTTTATGCATTTATCATTCCATGTGAACAGGCTCTACAGAATAGAGCTTACAATTGATACAAACGATTTGAAACGAGATCCGCTGTCAGTTTGAGCAAATTGATTGATAGCGCGATGGAACAAATCGTCATTCTTCATTTCAGTGATGTATTTTAAAATAATCCCGCTGAAATGGAGCAGATTGTAAAGCGTCTACACTTAATGGCACAAGTGTTTGCAGTTTTTGAAACGCATTTTTTATTTCCACGTTAAGCCTCATACTATCACTTTTTTGACAGTGATAGCCATAATATTAAATGAGAGAGGTAGGGCACAGCGGATAGGTAATAGAGAGAGGTAGGGCACAGCGGATAATCCGCTCAAATCGGAGAGCTGCCCGTCATGGGAAAGGTCCTCCATCTTACAGAACATCACAGCCAAATAACATTGGTCTCGGCCATGTTGTGTTCCTACAGTGAGTAAGGTCTCCAGAGCTCCACTGGGGGGGGGTTTGGGAGGGTCGGCAACGCGTGAGTGATACCCCCGGTATTGCAAGCGTCTATAGGCTACGGTGACAGCTTATCAGGACGACCGTATGCTTGTTTGCCATCTTTGTGGTATAAAAAAATGACAAAATTTTTTAAAATGGTATTGAATAATTCACCGTTCATACTCGTCTCGCCAGCTTTATATTCTTACGAAGTTGACCGAAGTGAAGGGAACAGGAACGAAGTGAGAAGAAAAAGGAAAACCAAAGACGAAGTGGGACGAAAAGGCTCACGTTTTGCTCAACCGACGGCTCTACACTCTACGTAGAGCCATCATTAAAATAAAAATATTCGTTTCATTTTCGCAAACCATACTAATATCACCTTCTATTTAATGTGAAACGGAATATGCACGCTAATATTATTTAATGTGTATATAAACACTGACTTGAAAGGTTATAAGTATTTCCTTTATTCTGGAATTCACCCGATAAAGGAACAAATAGCTACAGACGTTCGCTAGTTCCATCAACACTAATATTATAAAGAGGAAAGATTCGTATTTTTGTGTTTGTGTGTATGTTTGTAATGAATAAACTCAAAAACTGCTGGACCTATTTCAAAAATTCTTTCAACGTTGGGAAGGTACGTACGTTACCTCCGGGTAACATAGGCTATTTTTTTTTTAAATTAGGTATCCTTAGTAAAAACGCGTGCGAAGCCCGGTCCTCTAGTATTTTATAAATAGAGAGTTAAGCAAAACCATTTAAAAAGTTAATGCCACATTTAATTATGGTTGTCACTGTCAAAACAAAAGTTAATAAGACTCTTGAAAATTAATGTGGGATTAAAATGCGAGTAAAGTACAATTTTGGCTCTTATGGCATAAAACATAAGAATGGTACAAAGGCCTATATGTAAAGGTCGACATGCTCTTGCTTGACTGTACAAACATACACCAGAAACTATTATATTTTATTCAGAACAAGTATAAAATTACAAGTGACAATCAACTAGCAAACTATTTCTAAATTTTGCGTGAAATTGTAACCGACATACACACAAACTTTCACATTATAATAACAGGAATATACTGTGGGATTATTATGACGAAGTACCTATAGTCAGATATTACGAAAGTGTATGTTCGTATTCGTACATCAATGGAAAGTAAATGAATGCATTATTAACACTAAAGTTTAATAACCTAATATCTATCGCATTTTTGAATAAGAAAATTAAAATATATAGCTTGAGACGTGTCAATTATTACCGTATTATATAAGGCAGGTGTCAGTAAAAATTATAAAACATAACACGTTACCGTAATAACCTTATTATCTATCGCATTTTTGAATAAGAAAATTAAAATAATATGTAGCTTGAGACGTGTCAATTTATTACCGTATCATACAAGGCAGGTGTCAGTAAAAATGATAAAACATAACAAAAGAGAGTCAATGCTTCTACAACAGTTGGATAGAGGACGCGTGCCTCGTTTGCAGTCCAGGTAAACCTGGAGGATTCTTGCGTTGGCTACATGCACGCCGTGTCGGCGAGGCATGGGCTTCCACGTATTGACTGGCTTTTACGCCGGGCATTCCGCTCGTGACGGCTAGCATCACGGTGTGAACTGTGTGCGCAACTAGCCTCCACACCTAAAGCCTATCGCGACAGTTCACCGAGGTGAGGCAGATTTAAAACGGCTCTGCCCCCAAACCGTCTTACTGTGTAGAAACGGACCCCCGGTTACTACGCGCTGCCCGCTGTATATATACCGAGCGCGCGTAAAAACTTCGATAGCGCGATTCAGGATCCGCAAGGCGGGAATGGATATATTTCGTTTTTTATTTGTTTTTATTTAAATTCTTTTATATTTTGACATCCTATGCTTGTTATAGTATTTTATTATTACTGTTTCATTGTTTTTATTTAATCTTTTCACTATTTTTTATCAGTATAAAAATTGTTACGGTAATTTTATAAAGCGATAAGCGATAGTGGCGCCATCTTGTAGAAATTGTTGACTTTTTTTTAAATATAGTAAATAAATTTATACTCGATCATTTTTTTTTTGTAATCTAGGCAGCAATAAAAACAGTCCTTAAATTGAAGTTAATTAGGTATTTTATTTAAAAAAATTTAAAACCATCAAAAACGGAGAAGTAATGTACAAGATACCATTTTTTTATTATTCATTAACAAGAAAATATCTATTGTTATAATAACTATTTTCTCTTTTATAATAACTTTAATATTTTTTTATGTTTATTTTGTAAATTATCATGTTTTTTAAATTTTTTATTATATTTTATCAAGGATTTGTTTTCTACAAGAAAGATAAATAATAAATATTTTTGCTTGTTAACATTGGTTTTACCTCAATTTTGTCATAATAATTATTGTAAGTACTTTGTGACGTAAATATTTTTGCTACAATATTATTATTAATAATAAATAAATAATAAATATAAAAATATTATTGTTTTAATTCACACAATGCCACGACCCCAAATTAAAATGGAACCATGCTTATATTATGGGTACCAGACAATATTTGTAACACGAAGACTTAAAAATAACATATCTGTTGACCCTACAAAATGTTTGCCCACTGCGGGGATCGAACCCACAACCTATGGCGCGTGAAATGGGGTCACTGCTAACTGCGCCACTGGGCTATCTCACTATACAAAATAGAAATATAATTACATACAATTATTTTAAGTCTAGCAGAAGATATTATTAGGGTTAGAAAATAATCGCCACAGCCGTGCAGTAAAACCGAATATAATGATTTTTTATGACTTGCACCAGGCAAACAAGCAAGCGAGCAAGTCCACTTGATAGGATCTTTCTTTTCTATCATTGCACTGCTCGCCATCGACATATCCATCCTCACACCCTGGAACCAAACCGGTCCCGTACTATGCGATTCCAGAGGGGTTTTCTTCAACGAACCCTCAGGTTGTGGAATGAAATCCCTGTCGATTACAGCATGGGGTACTTCAAAAAGGGTGTGAAGAGGTTCTTACAGAGTCGGCAACGCGTTAGTAATGCTCCTGGTATTGCAAAGTCCATAGGCTGCAGTGACAGCTTACCATCAGGCGAGCGTAGATATGCTTGTTTGCCACCTTTGTGGTATAAAAAAAAATAGGAAGTTGCCCACAAATACGTCTAGGATTGGAAACTAGTCGCCACAGCCGTGCAGTAAAACCGAATAAAATGTTTTTTTATGACTTGCAGCAGGCAAACAAGCAAGCGAGCAAGTCCACCTGATGGAAGTGGCCTAACAACATCAGTAACACCAGAGGCGCTATCAATGCGTTGGCTGCTATAAGAAAGGGAATAGAAAGAAAAGGAATACTTGGGCTCTCGGATCACTCCCTCACCCAACGAAACACAACGCTGCTTTACGGCAATATTCTGTAAGTACTATCCCGGTCGAGTTTGCCCAACCTTTTTTATACCACTAAAGTGGCAAACAAGCTTACGGCCCGCCAGATGGTAAGCGGTCACCGTAGGCTATATGGACGCTTGCAACACTGGTAGTATCACTCAATAAACGCTCTATCACTCTATATTCAGAAAAAAAGCCGCTCGGCTTTATCGCACCTTTGTCTAGACGGCCTGGCGTCCGGTGGGGTTGCGGAAGTATCACCAGTTCCCGCGACCCCGCCACTGTGAAGGCGGAGAAGGTGGCAGACAGTCAGGTTTTTAGTCGGTATCCCTCATTGGCCAGAAAGTTGAGCCCGACAGACCCCCGTCGCTTGCCCAAGTGGCAGGACATGCATTAATGCATTTTTCTGACATAAAACAAAAAAAGGCGGCCAAGCCTGCACTATACATGACCCGAATCAACTATGAACTTTGGGGCAATTCACGTAACAAGAACCGATTCTAGTTTGATTCAACGACACTCGCTATCTCGTTCAATTCCTATTTTGTATGAGTGAGACAGCGAGTGTCGTTGAATCGAACTAGAATCGGTATTTGTTACGTGAATTGCCCCTCTGTACAAGTCGATGATATTAATATTGTATTCATATTGTTCTATGTAATTTCAAAGTTTGAAACAACGCTTATATAATTAGCATAAAAATCTTTCTTCTTCGATCTCTTCCCTAGTTTTTCCTAACCTTTCAATCGTTGACTGTACTTTGGTTATCATATTTAATAAATTGAAATTCTCTATGTTCTAAGGCATTGTTAATCGTAGGTAACATAACCCAGAATTTAATTGAATAAATATTTTAACTTGTACACAAAAGGTTACTATTGTGTTACCATCCACTATCTGTTTTGGGAACTAAAATTGTATGCTTAACAACTCTACAAATTTTAAACGAGAATATTTTAAAACTATTTGTATGTTGCTTTGTTTTTTAAATATTACTACCTATTATTTAGTTTTTAATATTGTAAACTCTCCTGAAAAGTATTTCTATTGTATGGTATATGGATAGAATAATTTTATAATTATCATTTTTTATTTATTTATTTATTCTTTATTGCACGATTGAGAGTACAATTGGCGGACTTAATGCCTAAAGACATTCTCTACCAGTCAACCATCGGGTAATTTATTGTAATTCATGAGCGAATAACATTAAAATTGCATTTTGATTTAATGTACTTTAAATAAAATAATAAAGCTATTGTGGTTAAAAGAATTAGTTTACAATGTGAGAATTTATTTATCATAAGACATTATAATAAGTCACTTCACTTACATGAGAATATAATAATTAAAATTTTGTAAGGTTACTTTGATACATCCTGGTTCGAGCAGATGACGAAGCATGTAATCTAGAAAACTATTTTAAAATTATATAATGCAAAAAATGGCATTATGGTTGTGTGCGTGCGTATTTTAGTCTCAAGAGACACGGAACAAAATGTTATAGTGATGTGTTATTATGGTATTTTGGTCCCTATAGATTATAGTAATAATTAATTTTGTTAAACGAAGAAATAACATACCAAAAATTTTTTGTATATGATGCGGAGTAAAAATTTTTTTTTTACATCTCAAAAATATCTTTTTTTTAATATAATGTTTTAATAAAAATTATGTTTCGGTGTAAGTTAATATAAATTACTATTTATTTTTAAAATGGAAATAACAAAAAGGGAGTCAATATTTCTACTGCAGTTGGGTTGAGGTATCACCTCGGGTTTCTTTCGCCACGCATTGTGATTGTGTCATATATAAATCAATGTATATAGACTTGTTTCCTATAGCTATGGGCATATGGTCATACCAATTGCTACACCTCAATAAAGGCGCAGCTTCCCATACAAGCCTTCCATCATGTGGGGTAGATTTCGAACGGCTCTACCTGTGTTACCGTTTTACTGTGTAGAAACGGACTCCCGAGTATTGTGCCACTCCGACTGGTTATATACTAAGCAAACGAAAAAACTTTGCTAGCGCGATTCAGAATTCTAATCATGGCAGTTTAGAAATGAGGTCATATCTCGGTAATTTCTTTACAAAGACATAAAAAAGAATTATTTTAATTGATACATGACTTTTGTGTGTACATTTTGAAATTCATTTTTGGGTAGTAAAATGTATACTTTTAATAAAAATCAGTTGCAAAGTGCAACATCAATTCAATGGAGGCTGTTTTCTATGGGTTGCAACGGTGGTTATGCCATCTTACGGAACTTTTAGAAACTATTATAATTTTGGCAGTTATCACATAATGCTGTTGACGTCACTATTCTTAAGTAATGCCACCATTATAGTTATTTACGAATATTAAGATAATAATTAGATAATTGACTTTTGTCGATACCTGTATTTGTGTGCTTATCATAATGTAGAGTCATTAAGGAAGTGACTTTTTTTTATATTTGGAGAGGACAAAGGATAGAACAAGTTTTAAATAAAATTGTAAATAGATATGGGTTTTCAAATCTTTAATAGCAAATGAATAACGAACGCTCTACACCGATATTTTATGAGACGTTAGTACCTACCTAATTCTTTCATTGAGAATTTATTGACTATACCACTTCAGACGTAATACATTACCGTGAGAGCTCTAAGAAAATAGAGACATTGCTGATGACAAAATAATTTTGAATTAATTATGAAAAGCTGAATTATTCAAACGTAGTTTAAACAAAGAGCTCCATGGCGTTTATGGAAGTCGTACTCAACAAAAGCCAGTTTTTGGATGGGTTTCCTTAACTCGAGATTTTTCGTGGTTTGGGCACGTTAAGCCGTCGGTCCCGGCTGTTGTCGATGGATAACAGGTCATTAAGCGAAGCAAGCGAACGACCTGTTCCGATTATCTTTTGCTTTACGAATTAAATTTTAAAAAAAAACTTCAAAGATTTATTTTCATTATTAAAAAATCTAGAATAGTAACGAAATAAGGAAAACGAACTCCGCTTATTCATCAATATTAGGAGCTGTTTGTCCAAATTACACTCATTTGACCCGCACTTCAGATTAGGGTTGCGTCTGAAATTCAACTCCGTGATATTCCGTTGATAATAGACATCGTTAGTCGGACTGTGATCGTTGGCGCTTCACTTTTTCAAGTCATCTAGTCAATCGTTTATCACGGCTTGTTGTGTGAACTTTTTGGTGAACAGAAGTGGCGTAGAGTTGTGTATTGAATGATTGTTTTTTTATTGTTTACTAGCGAAACCCGCGCAACTTCGTTTGCGTGTATCCCGCTTTCCCGTGGGAATTTTTAAATTTTTCTCTCCGTAAGAACCATCCTCGTACTTCAAGGAATATTCTAAAAAAAAAATCAGCCAAATCGGTCAAGCCGTTTTCATGTTATGTCGTGACAACGGAAAACGGGTTTCATTTTTATATATTTAGATTTATAATGATAATGTTTAATCATCTCCACAAATTATTCAATTTGATCTGTAGTCCTGACCTACGCCAAAATGACCTGAATCATAAGACTATATTTTTCTATATTTACTTATTTATTAACTATATTTTTTTCCTGCTTAGATGACTTTTAAAATTTAAATAAAATTAAATATTTAAATAAAAAATATATACCGACTAGTTAAGTGTTAAAAATAAATCTTGAATTTTGTAAATTCTTTGTTATTCTACCATAAAATAATTCCCAAAAAGTACCCTTTTATGTTCAACATACAAAATTTGTTTATAAGCGAAAATCGAATTTATGTCTATTGATATTAAAAGTGATCAGTCTACCATGGATATTGTTGTAAAAAAAGAAATAACAAAAATACTCTATGAATTTCTTGTTAGTGGTAAGGGGCAGTCATTTCTACATCAGCCTCATTAGTTGAGGTAACTGGTCCAAAATTTGCGAAAGTCATTTCCTTGCACGATTACTTGGGGAATGAATCTGATTCAACTGAAATCTATTTGGAGTAAGGTGTACCTATAGATCATTAGTTCAATTTAGTAACTTTTCCTTTTAGTAAAGAATACCTACTGGTTTGATATGAAGTCACTATCATGTAAAAAACACATATTATTTTAAAAATAGGCGAGATCGACCGAGATGTGCCCAGAACATCGGCGTTTGTTCGTCGTTCTTTAATTATTAAAAAATCGTAAGGGCATCTTACGCTTTTTCATCATACATCGATCGATACCATTCCAAAATATTCAAAAATGCGCAACGTTGATATTTAAGTTTTCATTTCTGCTGGCACTCCCGGAGTGCAACCCGTCCTTTTTTTTAAAGAACATGTGCGATTAAAATCTTGACAATCTGTAATAAGGTCAATTAAGTTTCTGTTGGTGTCTGGGCAACATCTGTTCGTTAATTGACGTCTAAGATTAAGTTATTTATTGCAAGCACAAAGGATTTACTGATATGTATTTATTTCGGACTTATCTTATTTCGTTTCTATATTTAGATATGATAACAAAATATATCTTTATATATAAAAATCAAAGTCCTGACTGGCTAACTGACTTAACTATATATTAACGCACAGCCCAAACCCGTGGGTCTAGAGATTCCAAATTTGAACTGTAGGTTCCTTACGACGCGCAGGGGTGTACTAAGAAAGGATTTTTCAAAATTCCCACGGGAAAGCGAGATATACGCAAACGAAGTTGCGAGGGGACGCACAGCCCAAACCGCTGGGTCTAGGCCGTGCCGGACCGGACCGAACCGGACCGGATCGGAATTTGTTTCTAAAGAAAAATATGCTAATTGTTAGTAGGCCACGCTGGCGAAGCCGCGGGAAAAAGCTAGTTTAAAATAACACGTGGAAGATATCGTATCTAGAGCTAATACGACGCACTTTCCTTTGCTTCTATCCTTTTCTGGCACTCAGAATTGTTGTTAACTAAAGCGAGAAAGCGAGCGGATTGCAACCGCACGCGGCGGAATCGATGAGACACTTCCTAACATCTTTAAAAGCGGGGTTAATACTTTTGCAAGAAAGAGAGGGTGTTGGGAAGTGGCTTTACACTACTGGCAAAGTCGACCGAGACATATTTAAACTAAGTTAGAAGACAAAACAAAAATTACACGAAGTAAGACGAAGCATCCATCCACAAACTCATATTTGCGCAACCACGGTCTTATTCGTGAGTCGTGTATAGCCAAGATAAGAAAGTGCGATTCAGTGCGAACAAATGTGGTTGGACTCTGAAATGTAATACAGATTTTACGTTGATAAAATTTAAACCATTATAACTCAATGATGAATGAAAAGCATGAGTAATCAAAATAATTAATTTAATTAAGTTACGTCAATCTCCCGAGGTACATCCCCAATTAGTTAATTTAAAAACCTTTTCATACGGAATCCTTGAATTTGTTCCTTTACAAATTCTCTTTTGAACTTCGAAATATAAGAAAACAAACTGGCGAAATACCGAAAAGCAGTAAAAAATTACATCTCTCATTATTATAGCTTTTGTAGAGCACCATATCGCAGGATTATTCATTTTTAAGCAACATGTAACATCCTAACTTACTAAAAAAAATACACTGAGAAAATTTTTTCGACGCCATCTACTGGCGTGAGCTCATGACTGGGTAAAGTAATGAGCAATACAAGCTTAGGTCTATATCGACTTAGGGCCGATATATTATACTAATGGTTAAAATTCCTTGAAAAACTAACTACCTATTTGTTAAAAAAATGCTACGAATTTTAACCTATTAGTATACTTAACTACTAATCAAACAATCGGCCCTAAGGAGCAAATATGTTTACATTTCATTCAAGTGAACAAACGTTAGATAAAAATATATACAAAGTTGCTGATTTGTAAATCAGATTTGATTGATATTTTATCAGATTGATTGATTGATAACAATATTAATCATTGTTATCAATTCGGTCTTTCAGTTATCAAATTGGTTGTTGAGTCACAATAATTGGTATTCCAGTTTAAAATATTTTTTGAAATAGTAAAAGGGATATATAATTTTTTTTTGGGCGACAATGTATAATAGACATAATGAGAGTGGGCATAAGTAAATTGTTTATTAGAATTTTCGTTTCTTACAAAAGACTTCCGAAATAAAACTTACAACTCTACATTTATTATTGGCCGTTCTTTATTGACGTGAAACATAGTTGAACTTCTAAATTGGTCACATGAAGACGAGATATTTATACTATATAGTTCTTCTGGCGACATGTTGTAAGTATTGGTCATGCGTAAATGTACAAACTTTGCTAAACAAAAGTTCTACATTGCCGTACAACATGTTGTTCAGCAACAAATGTCTGGCGACTAATTTTATCTGATGAGCATAATGCTAATATTCGCATTATGGTGGCCATGTACGATATCAAGTTTAATGACACTGTAAAATTGAAATCAAAATTAAAATATTTCTTTCTGTAAAATATAATAAATATTTCTGACTTGGCTATACTTGTTGACGTGTCTGTTTACCTACTACAATTTAAAATTCCCCTTTTCATTAAATACAAGGCTGGAGCAAAATAATCCCCTTAAAATCATTAAAGAACCAAACTCTGTGACTTCAATATACTTACCATTGTACTTTAATGAATAAATAAAGAATTTTATGGCTTTCATTAAAACGTTAAAAACGAAGCTTGTCTTACAAAACGGTATCCGCGTAGTCATTAACCCGGAATTCTAAATTAGGGTCCTACCGCCCCTTGCCAAAAACGCTAAAAACTTTAAATATGAGCAGTATCTATACAGTTTACGTCTCTAAGAGTATTTTGTATTATCGCATAATTAAAACGGTAAACAGTTTAGGTTATTATTGATTTATGTTCAGCTATTGTAAATGGAACAGAAGAGGGCAAAAACGCATTGAAAACTGTATTTATTTTACGAAGTCTAATGGTACGGTAGATGTCTTTAATTCCCAGATACCTTATATCGATATTAAATGAAACCAATATATTCAACGAATTAAAGGACGTCTGACGGAAGTTCATAGTTATTGGTAATCTTTCAAGAATTAAATCTTCTGTTCTGAGTTCTTGAAAGAAGTACCAATACCTATCTATGAGTGTCTGGCAGAAGTTCAGTTGGAATTACTTATAGATTTCATGGGTACTGGTGCTTCTTTCCTATATACCTTACCTTACAGGCATTCTTGGGTAGCTTTTAAGTCATCAGCTAGTAATTAATAAAATAAACACTCTTTGTTTCTATACCTATACATTAGATACTGTTTTATATTTTTACAATTCTTAAAATGCATGCAATCCGATCTAAAACAGCGTTTGGCATTAGTTTACATCATAATTGGCTTGACGTTGTAGTTATGTCGGGCGTGGCAGACTTCTCATTTGTAATACAATTTTTGTCATTGCATTGCGTCTTTTTTTCACATTTCATCATCTAATAGAAACACATTTTAAGCTTAATTCCCCAATTAAGTTCCATGCTACCTCTAGTTTTCCAGTGACAGTCCTAATTTAATTTATTTGCCTTATAATATTTTTATGCAACTCACTATTAATTAAACATGATAGAATATTTGTGTTTTGCACCATGAGTATTGTCTACTCTTTGTCAAGTAAAAAAAACCTAATTTAATAAACTCTCCATCTTTTTGTAAGATGAAATGTATACTATTGGTATCATTAGTTATTTTGCTGCACCCAGAATCTAAATCTGCATCTCCTTCGCCTTATGCCTTACGCAAATGTATTCAAAATCAGGCACACGGAATAACTGGGGTGACGCTCAAATCCTCTTGTATTTTAAAATTTCTTTCAAATCAAAGAGCGTTAAATACAAAATAGGTCACGGACATTAATGGCCGAGAGGATTTTAGGCCAATTTAATCCGACGGTATTATTTGGGCGTTACTCGGGTGACGTCACGTGCATCTGATCCCGAATGGCCGCTGTGCCTCTGCGATTAATCATCGGGTTTCTCTACGTGTCCAAATACAGTTTCAAGCAAAATTATATTACTTTTAAGAGTACTTAAGTATTTTAAGGAGTTAGACGCCATTGAATTCAGTTGATATGAAAGTAATACGAACAAAATGAATCATAAATAATGTTTTCTTCGACTTATATTGTGAAGAAGCATCAACAAATTGCCTGCGTCTCGTTTGAAGAATTTAAAAGCGAGATGACATTTTAACCTATTTGGCGGTAAGTGATCGTCGCCGTCACCAGTGTTCTGAGCTGGCCTTTCTGAAACGTGGAAATTAGCCTTCCAGATTTCTCACAACCCAAACAAAATGCTTCACGCCGATATTTCATGAGAGGGTAATACTTCCTCGATCTCCCCGCGCTGGCCCTCACAGCGTAGGGGAGCGTCCCCAAGGTGGCGGATAGGGGAATGGTCGGTAGTACAGCCTAGCTACACTAACCGGCTAAGTCCGATGGACTCGCTGACCAACGAAGGGTGTGGTCCTCCAGCATTTCGGGGGTTGTGCGGCGGGTTGACACCTCGCCCACGTAAAACCAATGTTGCTGGTGAAGCGTATTCCGTTAGCGCTTCACTAGCTTGCACAACATTGTCAAAAAAAAAAAAAAATACTTCCTCGATCCCCGCGCTAGCCCTCACATCGTAGGGGAGCGTCCCCAAGGTGGCGGATAGGGGAATGGTCGGTAGTACAGCCTAGCTACACTAACCGGCTAAGTCTGATGGACTCGCTGACCAACGACGGGTGTGGTCCTCCAGCATTTTTTGGTTGTGCGGCGGGTTGACACCTCGCCCACGTAAAACCAATGTTGCTGGTGAAGCGTATCCCGTTAGCGCTTCACTAGCTTGCACAACATCGTCAAAAAAATAAATAAAATACTTCCTCGATTGAGCATGAATTCTCTACAACTCTAAGAAGTTATCATATAAAAATATATGTTTATTTCAAGTTTTGAAAAAAAGATTTTCGATTTGTATAAGTTAGTATACATTCCAAAACGTGTAGGAAAGAAAGTCTACCATTGTGGAGTATTCGCGGCATACAGTTTACCCTTCAATATCCGGGCAAAGACGGCACTTCCGACTGACTTCGGTTGCAACGTTCCGTTCGGTTTCAAAGGAAAATGCAACTTATTTTATATTATAGTGCATAATGCTGCTACACAAAAACAGTTTAGATCAGCTTTGCTATCACATCTATTTATATAAAATGCTTTGTCCTGACTGACTGGGAATCAACGCACAGCCTAAACCGCTTATCGTAAAAATCTGAAACTTGGCAGGTGGAACTACCTATTATAAGACGTAGGCGTCCGATAAGAAAGGATTTTTCGAAATTCAAACTCTAAGGGGGTAAAAAAGGAGGTAAAGTTACTATCGGACAACTTGATTCCTTGGTCCAATCTACTTCAAATTTTGCATAAAAATTGTTTAAGAGAATTGATGGAAGACGTGATTCTTATTTTATTGAAATTCTTGAAAAATATGTATTTTGTGGGTAATTTTCTTCGATTTGATATCAATACTCATACTCCTTAGTGCTTTTGATTTCAATTACATTTCATTTTGATTTTTGACACATCCGTGAAGTGAAGTATCTGTCATCTGTCATGTAATATTTTTATAAATTGTGAATATTCAAACAAAATGATTTTATAATGTCGTCGTAGGTCGTCGTACTATTTATTCTGTTTGTGATCTCGGAAAAACAGCTAAAATTCTAACTATGTATAAAGCGGACTGAATCATATTCATCGATAATAAACAACGCGTTCCTTAAGACACGTGATCGTGACAAAATAAATAGACTATTTAATCCGTTAGATGACGTATTACAGACTCTTCTATCGGAATGGCAGGAAAGGTGGGAGACTTCCGTAAAAGGCCGTCATCTGTATCTGTTCTTTCCCTCTGTGAGAGACAGATTAAAGAAAACCTGGCTAGAGGTCGACCATCAAGTAGCTCAATTTTTAACGGGACACGGAAACTTTAAGGCCAAGTTATTTTATTTCAAGGTTGTACCTTCTCCTTTCTGTAAGTGTTCTACCGCAAATACCAGAGTAGAACAAACAGCGCATCACGTTCTGTGGGAGTGTGATCTTTGGCATGACGAACGCGTAATCATGTTGAATTCTTTACATGTCACTTCGGGCGTAGTTTATTATTCTGATCTCGTACCAAGCAGAGAGAATTATCAGGCATTTAGAAGGTTTTGCAATACATATTATTGGAATCAAAATAGTAAACAACAGCTCATAGCATTAGGTCCCAATAGTAATGTAACAATAGACCGTGGTGCTTGGCAATCGAGCCTCACTTGATTTGCCATCTCTCTAGGGTATAATGCCTTTTGCTTCAAATTGCTGTTTCTCACGTAGTTGATATGGAGGGAAGTCCTTTCAATACTTCCTACTCCGACTATCTTCTTTCTGATTAAATTCGTTATGAGTTCCAAGACAGCTGTAGTTTATTCCCCGGGACGTCAATAAGCTTCATTGCTTATTGTCTATCTGAGGTCGCCGTTGTTGATCCTGGCTACACAGGAGACACAGTGGTGGGAATGTGTGGTGGGCTTGTCCCGATAATAAACAGTAAGTAATTAAATATTATAATATTTGACAGGGGTCAAGTTAAATTGGCAAATGGTTAAATGGCATATTGATATTGTCTCTTTCTCACTTATAGGAAATCTCATTACGTCGACTTGCTCTATTATTTCGTAGTGTTGTTGTAGGGATGGTTGTAGGCTGAGGTTGTAGGTATTGAAATACCGATATACTTATACATTTTTTTTACGGAAGTGGTTGGAAAACAAGCTCAGCAATATGGTCATATTATGTGATTACCGTCGACTGTGGAGCACATAGATTCTAGGGTCCCTGACCCGTTGCCGACCTATAACAGGAAAAAACAGGATATAGCGAGAAATAGTATAAGGAAGGAGTTCAATTTTTTTATACACACACAAAGATGGCAAACAAGAATTTCGGAACGAAACGCATTGCTGCTTCACGTTAATATTCTGTAAAAGGGTGGCACTTCACCGGTCGGGCTAGCCTATTTCATAAACGCCCACTCCAAAAATTGTAATGAGAAGTACATATAAATAGAAAAATAATCATCTCATACACATGAAAATGTTTTGTCTTGACCGTAGAGACCTGAAACATGGGTGTGTTCTGAAAAGTGTGGTGTATGATGTAGGCAACCGATATTAAAGGATTTTTTTTTAATTCCCACGGGAAAGCGGGATAAACGCAAACGAAGTTGCGCGGGTTTCTCTAGTAGATTTATATTATTGTAATATCATTCACACGCGAGTTTTTACAACTCTTAAGGTGAGGTAAAGATTGTCAAATTAAAGACAAAAAATTAAATTTAGTGTATCATTAACTTTAAGATTTTGTGCAACTCGTTAGTATTGAAGTGTATTGAACTTGATTTGAATGAATGACATTGTAAGTGCTATAAAATTTTGCACGCGTTGCATCGGCGTGACCGTGGAGAAGCGGAAACACTGTAACTCAAAGTCAAAACAAGAAATGGTGATGTATGAATACAAGAACAACATCATAGAAAAGTTTGAAGTCTAAAAACTTTTATATTGGCACTACTATGTAATTGCAATTAGTGTCAACTGCGAGTAGCTCAGGTGGTGTCAGTGTTTTCTAGTCACCTAACGGTTACTGACTGGACGACTGTTACCTATCGTCATCAGTCGGGGTCGGGACCGACTGCTTAATTTCCCTCGAAGTACGGATGACTACAACTTATAGGTACAATATTATTAACTAAAACGGGGCTTGAACGCGCACTAAGACTTACTTGTCTTTTGTTTTTTCACCCGAATAATAATAATAATGTGTTCAAAACGCGAAAGTTTAAAATATACAACTTATAGGTACTTTGTAAATACCATATATTTTCATGATAATGTATAGCCGTTCGCCAGTGGGTAACACAGCTTGTGACGCGACAGCTTGGCCGCGGTCGTGGCAGGAAATGCCAGCGCTCTCGGATATTAAACCAGTGTAACTCTTCGAAAATATTTCGTTGAATAAACTTAGAAACCTTAATAAATTAGTACAGCGTACGGATTTTCATGACGCTACTGCCGATGGAAAAAGGTGAAAATAAATAAAAATATGTACGGAAGGTTATTACTGTAACTTTGGTGATGTTTGTCACGAAGATGGTTGCTTATTGACGAATTAGTGGCCTAGAATATTTACTAATCAAGCATGAAGACAAAAAATCTCCCTTTTTAGGGTTCCTTAGTAAACTACAAGGAACCCTTATAGTTTCGCCATGTCCGTCTGTCTGTCTGTCCGTTCGCGGTCTAGCGCCTATACGCTTAAAGCTAGAGAGCTGTAATTTGGTATGTATACACATATTATTAATGCTAACAAAGTGCTTGAACAAAATTTTGAAAAATATTTTTTTTGGGGTGCCTCCCCTAATTGTAAAGTGAAATAATTTTTTCGCATCTGCCCCATATTGTGGGGTATCGTTAGATAGGTTTCTTCAAAATATTGAGAGTGTGGGAAAATCATTTTTCGATACAATGATCCGTTTCGGAATTATTTACATTAATCGTGTCAATGTTCGTTTTGCACGGTGGTCCCCCTCTATCTCCGAAAGTCTTGTAATCATGGTAGAAGTCCATATGCTGAACCTTCAATGAAAACTATAACGGTAAAATTGGCTCTACTAGTTACCGAGTAATAGCCAACGAACTTATAAACTTAAATTTCTTTGATGAAAACTTAGAAATGTCATAGAATATGGCATTGTACTCATCTGCAAGCAAGCAAAGCGGAATATAATACTTTACGGAAATAAAATAACCCTACATTAAAGTAACTACGGAACCCTACATTGTGCGTGACCCGACACGTACTTGCCCGGTTTTATGTCTATGCAAATATCGAGATCGAGACCACTCAAAAGTCACCACTCATTCCGAGTAATTGGATTTATCAGCTGTGATTCCAGATTGACAATAAACAGTTTTGGAATTGATAACGAATTTATGCAGAAATTAGATAGCACATTGTAGATTTTGTTTTAAATAAAAAGTTCTGGTAAATAAAAGAAGAATGCCCGTTTTTGATCGGCGTTGATGAATACGAGCATAGTGTAATAATATTTAAATATAAAATAATATTCGACAATTATATGAAACTAGCTTTTCCCCGCGGCTTCGCTCGCGTAAAATTTTATGATGACAACATATAGCGCGACTTGTGGCGCCATCTGTTGACCGGCAATTGCGAGTACATCTATAGTAGCGCCATCTATAGTAGTAAAAGCGTTTTCTCATTGGAATGACATATATAATATAATGACTATATATAATGACATAAAAAGTAGCCTATGTTGGGCTCTGTACCCCTGACAATATGTGTACAAATTTACATAAAGATCGGCTGCTTAGTCAAGCCGTGAAGGAATAACAAACAAACAAACAAACAAACTCACTTTCTCATTTATAATATTTTATATGAAATAGTTCAAAAGTACCGAGTTAAATACACATAAAATAGTGAGTATTTTCCGCCAGTGTCGGAAATGCGGACGGTGCTGACTGTCCACCCGTGACACTTCCGGGAATAACTGCGTCCGCAACAAATACAATTCGTTTACATTATATAGATGTTTTACATTGTACTTTATTCTATTATTAACTGTTACTAAATTTATCTTCCTAATTATTATTCTCTTTGTCATAATAATTTTGTTAATAGTTGTTGAGTAGTGTTGAGTCATCGTGGTGAAAGAATTGACTAGACTAGATACTGCGTTACCGTCTAGCTGTTACCAGGGTGCGCCGCGGGGAGTCTTCTTTCTTGCACCCCTGTCATTTTAGGCAATGGTTACAATGAGAATATTTAGCTATAACAAATATTATTATGTTGAAATTTTTTATTATAAAAACTTTTTTGTAAAGTAAATATGTAAAAAGTAAATAATCCTCATGAGATATTGATATGTACCATATTTTAGAGGTTAAAAAAATTTTTTTTTTTTTTACCAGTCACCATTTTAGCTTTCATGTCCGAAATTATGTGTTATCGTAAATACAAAGCCTTATATTTAAAAAAATGTGTGTACTAGTCTCTGAACCACTGAACAACAAAATTCTAAGAAGAAAGTATTTATGAAATACCTACCTACTTAGATAACTTCTAATTCTCATTATTAAAAGTTTGAACAATTTTTGTTAGCAGTCAACCGTTTCTCTGTTGACATAATTCAAGCGTAAGAATTCCACTCTTGCACTGAAAATCGTGGCATTTCACCAGTGAAAATAATTCACTGGGAGGAAGTATAATTCTGTTGTAACCATTTTAAATGAAACTTCTAATAGTTATTTATTATGTTCCCAAATATTCTTTCAGCCAGTTTCTAAACACGTTTCTAAAGTTAATGAGACATTACATTATAGCTGTCACTCTCAAACTATAGAAGTAATAAAAACCGGGCAAGTACGTGTCGGGCCACGCACAATGTAGGGTTGCGTATTTGCTGTGCTTTGCTTGCCTTCAGTTGAATTGAGTCCAATATCAAACTCTATCACATTTGTAAGTTTTCATCAAAGAAATTTTATTTTATGAGTTCGTCGGTTATTACTCGGTAACTAGTAGAGCTTACTTAACTGTTATAGTTTACATTGAAGGTTCAGCATGGACATGGACTACTAGCATGATTTTTTTCAAATTTTTAAACATAAGACTTTCGGAAATAAGCGTCTAGGCGCTAGACCGCGGACAGACAGACAGACGAATATGGCGAAACTATAAGGGTTCCTTGAAGTTTACTACGGAACCCTAAAAAGGTAGCTTGTCACATAATGTTGAATTAAAATTAAAATGTATTTCAGAAACAGGCTGTTGCACTGTTTGTTAATAGGGAACAGCTCTAAAATCTAGCTTTGTTAATAAAATGGTTTGCTAGTTAGTTTCATGAGTCTTAAAATAAGCATTAAACTATATAAAAAAATATCCTAACAGTCTGCTCCAAATTCGTATATTTAAACTTAGTGACTGTGACCACAACCTCGACCGCTGTGCCAAATTCGGACTAGCTCTGACAAAACACTATCGCACTGGCGTCCAGCTTGGACAAAATTAGTGCATAAAACCCGAGCTGAATTTAGCATGACTGATATTTATGGTAGCGTTTCAGCGAATTTTGGCGTTAAATTTATTGCTTTTAATAGACTTAATTTATAATAAATGTTGTTTCTGTTACGTATATTTTGATAAGTTCATAAGGGATTCTAAACCGAAATGGTCGAGTGTCATTTGTTGTGCCCTAAAAACAAGACATTATTATTAAATTTCCACTATACCTTTTGGCGCGATAACTGACATCCACGCGGGCGAAGCCGTGAGCACAGCTAGTAAGAAATAAACATAAATAAATTACAAACCATTTTATTGCGATGAAGCAGGGATACGTAATCGATGGATAAAGTGTACACAACATTATGTTACACATTATCACATTATGGTATGACAAGCTAATCCAAACACAATCGTTGAATTTCATTGGGAATCATCATTGGCGAAGTACGAATATAATAGAATTGTCTCAATTTTTAGGGTTCCGTAGTAAACTACAAGGAACCCTTATAGTTTCGCCATGTCGGTCTGTCTGTCTGTCCGCGGTCTAGCGCCTAGACGCTTGATGCTAGAAAGCTGTAATTCGGTATGTATACACATATTAATAATGTTAACAAAGTCTGGAAGAAATTTTGAAAAAAACATTTTTTTGTGGTGTCTCCCCTACATGTAAAGTGGAAATGATTTTTTTTTCGCGCCTACCCCATGTTGTGGGATATCATTAGATAGGTCTTCAAAATATTGAGGGTGTGGGAAGATCATTTTTCGATACAATGATCCGTTTCGGAATTATTTACATTTATCGTGCCAATTTTCGTTTTGCACGGTGGTCCCCCCCCCTCTATCTCCGAGAAAGTCTAATGTTTAGAAATTTGAAAAAAATCATGGTAGTAGTCCATATGCTGAACCTTCAATGAAAACTGTTAAGTAGACTCTACTAGTTACCGAGTAATAGCCGACGAACTTATAAAACAAAATTTATTTGATGAAAACTTAAAAATGTGATGGAATTTTATATTGGACTCAACTGAAGGCAAGCAAAGCGCAGCAAATACGGAACCCTACATTGTGCGTAGCCCGACACGTACTTTCCCGGTTTTTATGGAATAAAATAATCACCTAATAGGTATAATGTAATGTATAATAAATAAAATGCATGAATGTATATTCCAATAATTTGCGCAATAAAACGCTAACATTCAATGAAACAAAAAAAAATACAGTTTACATAACATGTAACTCACTGAAAACCCTATATGTTTTGCATAATACGTAAACAAAAAAAAAGGAAGCACCACTTGAATTTTATTGCTACACTCTTCCAAAAGTCGTCAGCTTTTCAAAATTTAATACACCCCATAGCTGCATTGCGAATGTTTTCTTGTAGAACTGTACCCCAGGGCCGTACCACGGGGCCATTATAAGAATAATGTCGTAAATAAACTCGTTTCTACTGAAACCTCCCTTAATGCTGATGAAATATTTTTATTGTTAGGAACAGACTTTTGTTAGAAATAACCGTCGAGCATTTTAATCTGTATTTATGGTTACGTACATAAATAAAACTGTTATGAACAGACTAGACATCAGGCTAGGGGCTAAGACTAAATATTTTTTATACTTTATTTTTTATTTATTATATTTTTTATTCTAACTTGACTTGAGCTCTTTTCTATCCACTTCTTTCTGTTTTCTTACGCCCATGTACATAACTTAATATGCATATATATTTTTTAGTAATTAGGTATTTATTTTTTATAAAATACCATCCGCTGCCTACAACTTGTTCATACGACATAAGAAAAGCCGCAGAAAGCCTAGCCGCTGTGCTGGATGCAGACCGCTGCCAACCGATCGCGCAAACGTTTGGGGGAGGTCTATATCCAGCAGTAGACTTTTTTTAATTATGATAAATACAGAAAATAATAGACCTAAAAAAGACACACACAGCTTATATAAACACGGATATCCGCTATAATATAAAGTATAATATAGTTATGAGATATGTTTTTATTTGAATTTTATTAAGTAAAACAACCAATAGGTACTATGGATATGAAATGTATAGTATGATATATAAATACATCGATCTACAATGGAAAGGAAAAGTATGATAGATAATTTTACTTTGATTCGTATTATGGAATTGCCTTTACATTTCGTATTTTCTATAAAACACGAGTTTATTAAAGAATAGATACTTTACTTACCGACCGTACGGTATCGGGAACAATGTCCAAGTTATTCAACCAATTCCTTATTAAGATCCGGCGATACTATGGGTTTTCCAATATCTCGCATTCTTCGGGGAGCGCGGCTATCCTTAGGGATCGGATATTCCAAATGTTTCATGTAATCTTATGTTATTTTATTAAATTTTAGATTGGTAAAGTTTTTTCATAGAATTTTTGGGATTTAAAAACAAAGAGATAATACCTACCATACCATAAAAGCCATATAAAAATTTCATATTTTCCTGGAATATCATTAAATTCATATTTCAAATAAATTAAAAACAAACATAATGAATATTTTTTCTGATATTTGTCCCCAACAGCGAGTTGCACGAAATCCATTTTAAAGTTAATGACACACTCTCAGCCTATCATCAGTCTAGCCTCAGAAAATAAACTGGATAATAGTATCTTTTCTGGGAACCACAGAAATTCAAATTCAGCGTAAAACTTCGTAAGTACATTTTAATGAAAATTATTACCTAAAATTTTCCGGTAAATCTAATAAGCCTGAAAGTAAGATTATAAAACCTTTATAAAATTCATCAAAGCTCTGAAGGGTTAACTGAAGCTTCATCGCAACTATGAGTGGCAAAAGTTTGCATCAAAGTATAAAACTCTTAAACCGCAAGTAACGAAAAAAAATACCAACTTAATTGAAACTGTAAACTTTTTCTTAATCTACACTTGGCAAGAATTATTAGGTGCAAATTCTGAAAAAAGAGGGCTTTAAAAACTTCTTAAAAGTTACGCTTCTGCTTGAGGTGTTACGCATATCTTTTACACATTTTTTGAAGAATATTTTTCAATTTTATACTCAGTAAACGGAAATCTTTTTTTTTCTTACTTGACATAAAAATCTTGAAACGTGCTCATTGGCTTATTTGACGTATTTGGCAAACATATATCATGTGTGGATATTATATATTAGACAAAGGTTTTATTGCCTTAGTTGCCTATTTTTTAAAATACATAAATACGTGTGTAGACAACTTGTCGGTTTTCGATGCATATGAAAGGGTTTTTGTTTGGCACTATGTCTAGAGAGAGACATAGTGCCAATTAATATCGTAAAACAATTTAGCAAAACGCCAAATAACCAATACGCATCACCAGATAATCTTGAAGCTTAATATTGTTCCGTGGTTCATATTTCTAATAATTTTTAAAATATATTTTTTTTACTTTTCGTCCTGTCTTCATGGTAACATAGCTTTAATTTGGTTTCAGCGAACAAATACAATTATCCTAAACCAAATGAAAACGTAACTGTCACTAGAGAGTCTCTTATTTAGTGTCTCTTCATTAAGTCTGAGTGTTTACTTAAATTACGACACTGAGATGAAATCGAATCTACTGGAGGCTTGACTACTATACCATTTTAATTTATTCCGTGTATTCATAGTAGCGGTTAAGTAGTCGTCAAATTTAATATTAATAATGAATTGCATAATTAAATTTAATGTCTGCGACTATTAGGTACTTAATATAATTGAATATTTTAAGTTTGTTGAAAGTAGAAATACTTTATACATACAAGAAACGTAAAATGCTAACAAATTCATTGAAATAACTAATTCAATTAAATGTGTTGTTATTCGTTTGTTTATAACAATTTTTTTGCAATTAGTCTAAACTGTGACGGCAATGACTTTTATTAAATATGAAAATTAAATCTTAATGCGGAAGTCTTTACTTTTATTAAGTAGGTCACAGGATCACGTTGCCTTTGATCTATGGAAACTAATTAATTAGTTGCGGCAAGTATAAGGCTAATAGTGACATACAGTGTATTACACAGTATTACAAAGAAATTAAGAATAAAAAAATATATCATATCATATGAACCCATAATCATCCCACTGCAGGGATACTGGTCTACCTTCAATGGAAGAGGATTAGAGCATATTCTGCCACGCTCCAAACGTTAAATCCGTGCTGCTGTATGGGTGCGAGACGTGGAAAGATACTAAAGTCATCACGCATCGTGTCCAGGTTTTAATCAACCAATGCCTTCGCCGAATACTCGGTATCTAGGTACTGGCCAGAAATTATCTCGAATGATGACTTACTAGCAAGATGCCGTGAAAATTAGATCGACCAGCAGATCAAACGCCGTAAGTGGAACTGGATCGGCCATACGCCCCGTATGGGTCCTGACCATATACCCAAGCAGGGAATGGACTGGAACCTACAAGGAGCACATAGGGAAGTGCTAGAGCGACTGGGATGGAGAGTCACTGTGGACGCCCTCTGCCCCATTCTGAGGACTTAGGATCATAAGTCAAGTCTGCCACGCTGCACCAATGCGGGTTGGCGAAGGTAAGGTATTTTCAAGCCACATGAAGGCCACCGACTTGGCTTAACTACTGTCATCCATCGACAACAGCCGGGATGGTCGCGACGGCTTAACGTGCCTTCCAAAGCACGGATCTAACAAAAATATTATTTAAAACAAGCAGATGTTATAACTTTTGAATATTTATATTCCATGATATGCATAAATGAATTGGTTTTCGGAAGGAGTCTATCAAGGAGGCGATTTGTTCCACTTTGTCTCAGTGGGGAACTGACACTTTCAATCTATATTATCATATTTATAAAACAAAAACTTATTAAAATTTTGATATTTCGTAATGCCATAAGTTTAAATTTATCAGGATATTTTGTTCAATCAAAGTAGTCAGTTATAGGTCGTAGTCAGAGTATTAAGTGTGAGTTGAAGGGAGATGATATTTTTGTACTGAGTTATCTTGAGCTATTTAATAAAAAAAAATATAAATAAAATAATCCTATCTGTGGACGACTGTTACAACTTTTGACAAACTCTACCATTATGAATTCTGTTATAAGTATTGATAACGATAACTTTTACAAAAATACAACTATGTATCCATTAACTTATTAAATACTGCTTAATTATCAGCTTAACACAAACACAGTAACACTTCAAATAAAATCCATACCACAAAAATAATCATGCGCACCCTTACTTATCGGTTTGCACCTGATACAGGGTGCTGACTTAAAAACCACACCAATGGGACAGGTGCGAAATCCTTGCGCAGCGGGGGTCTCGGCGACCTGTCGGGACAACCCATAACCTTAATTGATAGGAATCGTTAACCTTTACTGCCTATCCCCTTACATAAATACCTTTTGATTCTAATCTCAAGGTTTTTTTTTACCTGATATTTTATAGTCTAACAGGGTAGCGGCATACGAGTAAATACTTCTTGAGGATTATCAAAATTAGAAAATTTCTGACCAATAATTTAAAATTGTAAAAACTTTCTGTCTTTTTCTCGCAAATTCCAGAAAATGAAATTTCAACGGAAATCCAAAAGGATAGTCTAACAAAAAAATAAAAAATAAAATTCACCAAAAACAAACATCAGGCCTCGCCCTAAGTTCATATTAATTTATAATTAATATTTTTTTAGGCCACTAAACCTGCCTGGTATTTTTGCTGGTCATTAAAAATAATAGAACCTGAAAAAGAACCTATTCAAATAAACACGAAACATTATCAAAAAATAAATTGTCCGTGTGTAGAATACCTTATGATATCTAGTTAGCGGATGTTTTATTTTCGGATGCCTTCTTCCTCCGATAGATCGTTATTCTGTAATAAACAGTTCATTCTTTGTCATTCGATATTTTCGTGATCATAAGATACAGATAATCGGATTTTATCTAGGCGCCGTCAATTTGGTTATGGACTGTAATATTGAGTATCGATAGAATATGACAGTTTTAACTATATACTTACTTTAAGAATAAGTATATATCTTCGGTTAGAGTTAATAGAGTGGGAGTGCCACAGGGTAGTGTGCTGGGTCCTTTACTATTCATTTTGTATGTCAATGAGATACCCGCAATTACGTCCTATCCATGTACACTGTTTGCTGATGATCTATCCATTGTTATTAATAAGAAAATAGACTGTAGTTATGAAAAAGAAATTAATGACACCATTAGTAAAGTGATCCACTGGCTGGAGAGTAATAATCTGTGTGTCAACTTGTCAAAAACAACGTTTTTACAATACATTAATAGAAATGGTAAACCCTTGGATCTGACCATAAAATTTGCTAATAAAATAATTCTAGAGTCCTTTTCGACCAAGTTTCTTGGAATTATTATTGACTCACATCTGTCATGGAAGGAACACGTAGCAACAGTGTGTCAAAAAATAAACCGATTTGTTTATGCCTTGTATCGCCTAAAAAATACATGTGGTCAACAAACAGCCCTCATAGCTTATCATGGCTTTGTGTGTTCGGCTCTAAGATATGGAATTGTTGCTTGGGGTAATTCTGTCGATGCCGAGCAACTGTTTCTCATACAGAAAAAATGCGTGAGAGCTATGTGTGGCGCTGGACCTCTGGATAGCTGCAGACCTT
Source organism: Endotricha flammealis (assembly GCA_905163395.2). Classification (NCBI taxonomy): domain Eukaryota; kingdom Metazoa; phylum Arthropoda; class Insecta; order Lepidoptera; family Pyralidae; genus Endotricha; species Endotricha flammealis. The sequence continues at coordinate 6,000,688 of LR990863.1, read as the reverse complement.
TATTTAAAGAACTTAAATTACTGACTTTGGCATCCTTGTATATTTTAGAAATCTGCCTTTTTACTAAGAAAAACATAAACTCATTTAAAACATTGCAGTTCACGTCGAGAAATCCAGATCGTCTGGCCACTCATAGTCATACAACCACGTCATTCCAGAGGAACTGTTTCAATATGTGCACAAAACTATATAACCATTTGCCAGATTATTTGAAATCAATGCCATATTCGCGTTTTAAAAATAAATTACAAATTCTTCTCATAACAAACTGTTTTTACACTGTTGACGAGTATATTAAATTTAAGTGGTGACTTGCATGTGGGTTTGATATGTTCGTCATATTGATCATTATTATTATTTTAAAAAAAAAATTATTTTTATTTTTATGGATGATTGTTTATTAATTAATTTAAATTTTGCTATGACATTGTAATCTATAAATCTTGTAATTAATTAAGTAATTAATCATAATAAATTTGCATGCCGATTGTGAGCGCAACACGCTTGCACTATTTATTTTATAAAATATGTTTTTTTTTTTTTTTTTTTATTAATTGAAAATTTTAGTTTGGGTGTACTAACACCCTCTTCTGAGACACCGGACTGTTGCGGGAGCGTAGGGCTCTCACCGCCAAAAATTTTACAGTGTCTGCCTAGGGGCGCCCCAGAGGGGGGCTCGAACCTCGGCCTATGGCGACACTGGGGGAAGGCGAACGGATTGGAGAGAAGCGGCCGGGCACGTGCCGCTACCGCGAAAACCGAGTCCCTACAGGAAGGTGGCGCGACGCGCGGCCCCGCCGGCGGGGCCGATATGACGGACGTGTGTGTCTACTTTGTGTCGCGGAATCTAATTGTTATATATATATATATATATATATATATATATATATATATATAAAATATGTACACCTATATGATTTGTTTTATACCGTGTTTGCAGCAAATAAATATTTCATTTCATTTCATATATATCTTGGTGTCGTAGAGCATTTACAAAATGGGATATTAAAGTACGCGGCAAAATTTGGACAGTTTATTAAACAATTGAAAATTGATTATCGTTATGCACTGAGTAATAAGCACAATATGAGTTTTGTCGTTTTACCTCTGCGCGACTCAGCCTTGTTGGCAACTAATATAGACCTCGACCTAGGAAGTACCATACTCTCACAGAATATAGGCGTAAAGCAGCAATGAGAGATGCGATTCGATTCTTTGTAGAGCATATTTATTCGTCAAAAATTTTTTTGCTAATATTTGTTACATTATATTCTACTAACTACTACAAACAAACTAGCAATTTCAAATAACCCTTCATTATAATATTACCGTTCAAATTATCCTCCGGATATAGGTTTTGCTTTTTACTGCCAGTAATAACATTGAACAATTTTGAATAGCAAACACAGCCTATTTCAGTAGTGGTATAGTGACAACCGAAGCAAATATGGACAGGCGTATCGAAATATAATGCGATATACCATTAGTAACGCAAGAACAAAGATACAGGATTTATATTTAGTTTTTGTCACAATCAGGGGTCACACCATGTTTTATAGGTAATATTGTTGCTATGTCTAACTATCGAGTAAACTTTGTTACATTAAAAGTAGGTATAAATATATCTACTTGATGCCAAACGATTGATGCTGTTCGTGTACAAAATAAAAATAAAAAATATAGAAATTATGAATAAATTGGCCTTTATATTTTAAAAGAAATAATTCTAAATCTCTCTTCAGACAGAAAGCAGAAAACGGTTCTGAACACAATAAAAACACATTCCTTACTTGTAAAAAGTAGCACTACACTATTTATTATTCTGTGGCACTACTTTTGTTGTGTTCAGAGCCTTTTTCAAATAAATAGTATAGAAAGTACCAACCCATACCAACCATGCTTTTTATTTCCTCTTCAGTCCCCGTGATATAGGTACGTATTAAACAAATTTTAATCATTAAACTTAATTATAGTTACCTACTCTTTTACCATTAGATTATGTTTCAAATCTAATAAGATAATAAACATTACTTATCATATTTCACAGTCCTTAACTCCATAGAAGACAAAAACCAGTCAATTAATAACACCTACTTAACGTTACGCGGCGATACCTCATTATCAGTTAGACCTTGTCTACAAATGGCGAATTCCCCGCGAGTTTCCAACGCGTTTCATAAACCAATGTGGAGTTTTAATGACAAGATCGTTCGATGTAACTTACAAAAAGGTCAATGTAGCATGAAACGCTACGCCAACTCGGCTGTAGGGTCTTGACTCTTAATAAACTCAATATCACTTTTCACTATTAAAATAAAAATTAATAACGTGATAAAATCCAAATCACCCACGCTTCTGTTCAATAACTTATGCCTTTGAGAGAATTTATTTTAAACTTTTAAAAGAAATATGGCTTTCGGCAGATTATAAGATAACTCCTGAGGTCGGTAACAAACCCTAGAGTATTCAATTGATTGGAGAAATCATAACGTATTTTACCCCTTCTCTTGTCATAATGATTATGGAATGATGTTTGGTGTTTAAAATATCTCTGTCACTGTATTAGTTTATGATTATTATAGGTTTTTATTCTGTGCAAGAAATTTCTGAGGAATTAGTAGCAGCTCCTCTCATAATTTGCATCTAATAAAACAAAACAACATTGAAATACGGAAGTTGTATACAAAATAAAATAAAAAACTTTTTAATAGGAACGCAGTTCCGGTTGGTTTATTACTCAGAGTTTTCAGCAGATTGTAAGATTACTTCTGAGTTCGGTGACAAAATGTCGCCATCATTACTAATATGGGTCGCTGGAAATTTATGCCATATAGGCAAAAGATATTGATTACAATGTGGAGTTTTTAAAATCGTAAGGTTTAAATTAATGTGATTTATAGTTTAAGATTGATCAACACCAGGAGGCGCTAATAATTAATGTCTGATTGTAGGTAATTAATGGTTGGTACATATTTTTTATTCGGTCGCCCGTATATTGTAGTACCGGTTGTGACTTGTGAAGTTGTGACATAATACGTTGCTTTAATCGTCGGTAATTTAATTTTATCGAGATAATGATGTTGACATCATACCGAAACTAACCTATATCTAAATTAGGTTTATTGAGAACGATCAAACAAACGGAAAAAGAAAATAAGCTGTTTTTTTTTTGTTCGGCGCATAGCGTTTTAAAAAAGTTCAACAGGACATAAAAATTGACAGAAAAAATGCTATAAAAGTAGTCTATGTTGTTCATAAAACAGGTATGAAGGTGTTTTAAAAAAAATTTTGGTAGATACCAACTTTTTACACACTTGTTCGCCTTTTTGAGGTCTTCAGAAAAATATACAAGTTTGTAGTACATACATAACCATGATATATGCATAGCATACAACACGAAACAGAGAACAACGAACGAGAGATGTTATTGAAATAATTCCGAAACCGAATTTAAAAAAAACCCTTCTATTCAAAATGGACGTGAAAAAATGTTAGGTTCATGGAATTTTTGTTGTAGAAAAAAATATTTTTTAAAATATTCCTTTAAAATGACTGATATTCCAAAAAATTCAAGCAACCATAAACTTCTATGCAGAGGAGAGCAAATATTTTGAATGCTTACATTAAAACCGGTGAGGTCTATAATAATAATACTGAAATAACATACATTATGTATGTAATGTTATCAGAATATTCATGAGCAGAGTCCTACGCTCCGTGAACCACATGTCAGTAATAGGTCTACAAATATCGATAACTAAGAATACATACTCGTAAAAACTTTCTCATTCATATCATATTACCATATAAGGTTAAATGGAATCCTTTGTAGATATACTAAAAATATATCACAATAAATGACTATATAGGGTACAAATTATCGTTTAAGCAAGGAAATAATGGTCTAGTATTCAATAAAATAAAACTAATTGTATTGTAAGTATGTAGTTAGAAAATTGTTGCTTACTACATAAAGCCATCCATATTCACTGAATACTAGACCATTATTTCCTAGTTTAAACGATCATATTGTAACGTACATTGTCATGGTTTTAGAAGGGAGTTTACTAATAAAGGAGGACCTTATATTATAAAATTCAAAGTCCTGACTGACTGACTTAACTATTATATCAACGCATAGCCCAAACCGCTGGGTCTAGAGATTCCAAATTTGGTATGTAGGTTCCTTACGACGTATAGGGGTGTACTTAGAAAGGATATTTCAAAATTCCCACGGGAAAGCAGGTAGAGTGCAAATTGAAGTGGTAGAGCATGTATGAAATGAACTAGCTCGACCGGAGAATTACCACACTCACAGATAATCGGCGTGATGAACTAATGTGTTTCATTGAGTGAGTGAGAGATCCGGAAACGCAACTTACAACCCTTTAATTTTTCTTCCTATTGTATACTACGAATCAGTTAAACTAGTGTCTAATAATTGTATTATTTGAAAAGTATATCAATTTCATCTAAATTAATTTTAGTGTCACAAATATCCAACTACATATTTTACATTCTTCCAAATAGTAAGACTTACACAATTTAATGAAACCATTAGACAAACTTTTCTATCAATCAATATCATTTATTTGCTAGAACATGAGTTTACAAAGATGGTTTGTTACAAAAAGTTGCAATATGTTCACCTTATATATTAGACTTAGATTATATTATAAACTAACAAGAAAAAGTATCTTATACCACAGAATAATAAATAGTAGTACGTACTACTTTATACATGAATTTTAAAATAGGAAATAAAAACAAAAATAAAATATTTACTATAATTTATAAAAAATGTACAAAATCTCTGTGATTTCAAAATAAGCCGTGTTTCACAATGTTTATTATTAGCTTATTTAACCCCAGCTTTTACAATGTCGGTAAAAATACTGTAAACAAAGGGAAATACCGTTAGAATAAGGAATTCTAAATTTATTCCGGCTCTACCTTTTTGAACCACAATACGGTGACCACTGCTAAATGGACCGAACAGGTGCATTAAAGTTTTTTATAAAGAAACCCGATCGTAAATCGCCTTAAGTAACAAGGGTGAGCTTTAACTTTTTTAGAGTATATTAAATAAAAAATAAACTTTATAAAACTCGGAACTTCTAAATTGGGGGAAAACAACGGAATTGGGTGAGATATTTTGGGAACACGTTTTTTTTCTATCCATATAGCCATAAATCAATAACATCAATATAGGTATAATTTTTATCCTATTCATTTTAAATGGATATTTGGTACGTAGGTGTTGATTTCGTCAATTTAAATTTCTATTAAATTGCTCTGATATATGGATAAAACGCCCTACATATACCGACAGATGCATCCAATGATTATATGTATAAATCTTTAATTTAAATACCTTACAAAATCATTTGTATAGGATCGTTTCTAAGGTCGACAAGGGTTTTTTTAATACATTTGTTGAGAATAAAATATAACCGGAAGCTTTTTTTTTGTACATTAATTTAAAAAAAAAAATATAGTACTGTTTTGTGTGGTTCTCTGTACCTATATCTGTGCAATTATTTAATGTAAGATATATATATAAGAAATATTCTGTAACAATGTGTAACAAATTATTTTTCTTTAGTAACATAGCTTAAGTGTATATTATTATTCCTTACGTACATTTTTAAAAGCCTCTTTGAAATAAAGCTGCGAGCACGCTGCACAATAGGGCTTAAGCTGCACGTATGATGTTGTCTGTAGTCTTTAAAGTCATGTTGTGTCCCTGTAGATGTCTAGATAAAAAGCACAGGCTGATACAGTGAGGACCGCCCTCACTGCATTATCTTAAGAAGCCACAATCGATAAGGCTGTACAGATAAGATTGATCCAGTTAAGTGCATTGGCTTTTGTCGTACGCTCGTGGGAATTTTTCGTATGGCTATGTCGAAAAGTGGTTTCGTGTAATTCTTTTTGTTTTTAAATCAAATAAGAAATCAATTTAATTAAGCCAAGTTAGTGGCCCGCAGGCGGGTTGAAAACACTGACTTGACACTTGGAGAAGCGTGGTAAAGTACTCCCTAATACTCTTCGATTGAAACAAGATCCGTATCCTTGGAGTGGGATGATTATAGGTTGATATATGATAAAGTGATCACCGCCGCTCATGGCATTACTTTTTTTAATACTACAAAGTTGGCAAACAAACATACGGCCCGCCTGATGGTAAGCATCACCGTAGCCTATAGAATAGACGCTTGCAATACCGGGGGACATCACTCACGCGTCACGTCGATATGTCAAGAGTGTGGTATTTCTCCGATTCTCCGATCGAGTGACCCCATTTTATAAAAATGCTCTACCAATAAAACATTGATATGTATTGCTCGTAACCCTTGACTGTCCTACGCACCACTGTAGTTTCGAGTCATATAATTTAACCCTATTATATCCGTTATGTCATTTCCTAACAACGTCTAATAGATTTCAGAGTGACGTTGATGGGCAGATAAAGATCACAGTGGCCGTTTCATTAGTCGTAATGATATGGTTCGTTAATCTAGGACAATCGGCTATTCCGTACGTGAATCCTATGCTTTACTTGCTCTTAATTTGAAATTTATTACCATGTCCGGTCTAATTGATAAAAATTGTGATAATCGATGTTTGTATGTGTCACGGTCTGTGAATACTAATAGTAGGTTTCGTGATGCTTGACTGTTGTCGATAAGTCTATAAATCGTGTCAGTGACCGGCAGGTGCGCTAAAAGCACTGTCACTAGTGTACCCACAGTTGTTTCCAATTGCTGAAGGCACACAAAAAGAAGAGGATGAGGCATTAATAAAATTGTTGTAAAATTTTTAGGACACTAGCTTTACCGCGCGGCTTCGCTCGCCGTTTATTTTATGACGTAGATCTCGTTTGACAACAAAACCCACGGCACGGCGCTACTTGTGGCGCCATCTGTTGGCCGATACAGCGCCCTCTATAGTAGAAAAAATATTTTCCCATTGGAATGACATACTTTCACGGGATAAAAAGTAGCCTATGTTGGGCTCTGTACCCCTCACAATATATTATATACAAATTTTCATAATGATCGGATGATTAGTTAAGTCGTGATGGAATAACAAACTCACTTTCTCATTTATAATATTAGTTAGGATTAGGATTACAACTAATTAGTAGAAAATCTTAAATAAAAATAAATAGCTAACAAAAGGCTCGATTAAGTGATTTTTCAAACAAAAATCTGTTTTTGTTACGAACGACAACATAATCGAGCTCCTCAATAAAATAGTGTGGAGTTTAAAAAGACATCAATCATTAAATAAGTAATGCTATTAAAATGTACACTATAGAACGAATGCCATAATTATCGTAAATATTATTAAGTTAAAGCGGCCACCCATTGTACTGTACAGCTGTTTTAAACAGCTAAATTGAACCCAATTGAATCGACATTGAACTTGAAAAATATTAGCAAGAAACAATTTAACAACACCAATTTACATTGGCACCCAAAACATTCCGTGACTGCTACAACTTGTGCTTGAAATAACCGATGGGACGGATCAATTTAGAATGGTTGGTTTAATCGTGACTCAAAAGATTGTTTGGTTCAATTTTTGTGTTCCATAGCATGGAACGTCAAGTATGACGAGTCGTATTAATCTTTACGAAATAATCAATTAAAGACTGGGAGAAATCTGGATTAGATGGTATCGAGGCTCTGTCGGCACATGCGTACAATCGTGAGGTTTGTAACAAGATCATTTGTGGAATAAAACATCTTGATAGTTAACAGCAGAGCTGTTACAGTCATAGTTTCATGATTAACAGTGAAATATTTTTTTTTTGAAGTTATTGACAAATTAAAATTCATGTTGTCATTTTTTGATTGAGGAAAGCAGTAAAAAATGCTTATTGACTTCATAACATGCAAATGAACAACTGTAATTTAATAAAAAGCCTAATAGTACATATCAAAGTTTAAACATAAGATAGGTACGGCACAGCGGATAATCCGCTCATATCAGAGCAGCGTCTAGAGAAAGACCTTACAGAAGATCGTAGCCAAATAGCATTGGTCTCGGTCATGTTGTGACGGTCCTACGGTGAGTAAGGTCTCCAGAGCTCCAGTTTCTACAGGGTCGGCAACGAGTGATACCCCCGGTATTGCAAGCGTCTATAGGCAGCGGTGGCTGCTTACCATCAGGCGGGACGTATGCTTGTTTGCCACCTTAGTGGCATAAAAAAACATATTTATAATCGTAGACATTTTGTTAAAGAATACAAAGCAATCGACCAAAATGAACTGTGTGATGAAGAAGAAAGAAGGATTAAATGGGTTTTATCTTCGATTTTTACAAGATGTGAGCAAAGCCAGCGCATGTATCTAAAGTATTTCTATGAGTGACAGGGCCACCTGACAGTCACTCGCAAAAATGTTTTTTTTTATTTATGACTTACACCTTATAACACACTTTATACACATATAGGCTAAATAACACTACATAGATGAAGTCGGCGAGTCAGCTAGTAGTTTATAAAAGAAAGTATCAAAACCGTTAAGGCGATATAAATGATGATGACCAAATGCGGTGTGTTTTGGTACCGACTGGCCAAGCATTCGAAGTATTGTCAGTGATTTAATTGAAACAGCGGGGGGCGAACCGGACCATCCAACACTCCCGTCCGAAAACACAGGAAACAATGTTTTGTATGAAAAATTCCATCTAGTACATTTTAATTGCCTCCATATAGTTTAATTAGAAGTCCGTGTTGTCCGTGATTAATGTTGTACCATAAACAGAACGTAGATGACTATAAAATATGTGTGTTAGTATGGACGGCATTTCAATTTCGGTTTACAGTGATAAATGATTGTTAGTATTAGACGTTTGGAGTACAATAAGTCAAACAAAAGAAAACAGAATAAATAAAATTGTATATAAAATTAGATGGTCAAAACGTCAGGCAACATCAAGATAATTATCGTCCTTTCTCGGTTCTCCAACTATCTCCGTAATAACAACTTAATCGGTTCAGTCGCGAAGAGTAACAGACACAGTTTTTATCGTAAATGAATTTGGTAAGGAAATAATAAGGATTTCTGCCATACGTCTATAGGCTACGGTGACGGCTTACCATCAGGCCGACCGTAAGATTGATTGCCAACTGTGTGGTATAAAAAAAAATATTTAAAAAAAAATTTTGGCTTCTAGTTCAGAAACGTGCTTCTGTACAAAAGTATAAAAAAATATGGTTTAATAGTATTTGCCATTACAAATAAAAGTTAAGTACGTGTTTAAATGTGATTTTGTAACTAGGGAAAACTCCAAACTTGTAGCTGTGCTTGAAATTTGTTTCTACAACAAACGATCAAGTCTTTGATGAATGAGAATTCTCACAAACTAATCTCAGCATCTGTAACTTTGACAGAGGGGGATTAAAGGGTTCAAAATGTCCTTAAATATCGTGGTTTATTATAAACGACTGAGAACTCAAGCGTCCAGCTGAACAATAACCTAAATCCTAACTTTAGCACTTAAATTTTATGCCTAGACGAAATATTGCCAGTTGGCTCAAAAATAATGGTATTTACTCTTGAGTTCGAAGATTAAAAACATATTTTGAAAGTAAAATTATTTATTCGATTGACTCATAAAGTTGAAAAATAATATAAAATTAAAGTAAGAAATGAAATACGAGTTTTATTTCGCCATTTCTTTCTCTGTATTTAGTTAATTTTCTAAGCTTCTAGTTGTATTTATGTAATCACGGCCGAACTTACAGATTCGGCTGCTTGGGATAATCTTTAAGATTCAAATATCAGTCTCAGACCAAATAAGAAGTCAAGACGGAGCGCTGCGAACAATGATGTGAAGCCGGTTTTGTAAACATGTGTGCATTTAGGGAGTGTTGCCGTGCAGTAAAAAATTATTACCCTAATTTTTTATTATTTTTTATAGGTAAAAAAGTTTTTTTTTTTAATTGGATACCTCACTTTTATGAGATGTTTTGAGTATTCAGACGAGATAAGGGAATAAAATAAAACAATAGTAATATCAAACATTGGTTTTAATGGCCTTTATGTTGCGTAAATTTTTTAAAATATTGCCTTTTACAGTCCACCATTTTAGCAATTGTTTCTAATTTAGAAATATGGTGGAAACGAATTGATAAATATTTTTCAATTATGCATCTTATTAAACTTATTTTATGCTCTTGGCCTGCATAATTGTGCTCAGTCTCCAAGTTACAGAAAACGTTATCAGTACCAATAAACCGTTTTAAAATATTAATAAATATTTTTGTCCGATGTAACTAGAGTTACAGAGGCTTTCGCCGTCAACAGTCCGTAGTAGCTCTAGTTACATAACAAAAAAAACAAAGTTTGTCTATACATTTTATTTTTTTAAATAAAAATGGTACGGCTCTCGCGTACGAGTATTTTTGGTGTTGCCCGGAATAAAATGAGAAGTAGCGTAGCGTTCTTAGCTTGTACCACTCCAGTAGCAAAAAATTTAAAAAAAAAATGCCAAAGTCAAAAGTCATCAGTCAGTCGTCCAGCAACCGGAGTTACACGGACTGTTGAGACTATTTTATTCTAAAATGTGGACATTTCTTATAATTTATACATGCAAACTGCATACAAACGATCGTTATTAAATAAGCTTTCATATTTACAAATAAATAATGAGAAATAAATTTCTTTAGACCGAAATATTAACAAGTGTAAAAGTGAAGTTACGAAAATAAATTAATACGTTCCGGGGTTCGGGGTAATGGTTTTACAATAAATCTGTGTAGAAATATATATTAAACAACGCCTTACGTTAATTATAAACATATTTTGACGCTTTTTAGTATAAAAACCATTAATTTCTAATAGATTTCAAGGTAATTGACCTCTTTGCAAAATACCTACCCGCGGCCAAAATGTTACCGGCCATTTTGAATTTAGCAGTGCGGACGTTTGACAATATTTTATTAAATGAGTGAACTGTTGTTATCATTTATACATGCAAACGTTATAAAAACAATCATTATTAAACAAAGTTTCATATTTACAAATAATTGACTGTAGATAAAGTATTTAATTTGATATATTATCAAGTGAAAAGTGCTGTGAAAATAAGTGATCGATTCGTGTGCCGAAGTAACAAGTAAGTGTTTTTATAATAAATCTGTGTAGATATATATATAAAATAACGCCTTACGTTCATTATAAACATATTTTGAAGCTGTTTTAGCAGAAATACCATTAATTTCTAACATATTTCGAAGTTCTTGACTCACTGGAAAACTACCTGCGGCTCGCCAAAAAGTGAAAGTCAGAAAGTGGAGAAAGTAAGAGAAAAGATTTATGCTTTTCTTGGCAAAACTATTTGGATATTAGTATACAATACGTATATTTCCAGAAAGGTAAGTACATTTGCAATAAGATTCTAATAACAAAAATTCTAATAAGAATACGAAAGTGGAATAATAGGCCCGTAAATCTCAAAGTCGTAAAAAAAAACCTCTCATGTTGAAATTATACGCTAAAAATATACCTTATTTATAAGTTTTCGTATGTTTTTATATTCTTTCATTGAAAGATAATTTATCTAGCTAAACAGTACTAGTTTTCTTATTAGAATAAGGGTAATAGTTTACGAGATATATATTTTTTTATGTCTCGGGAGGGTGTAGGACGCCATCTGTTGATCCAATTTAGGAGCTTGGACTGTCAAGAGCAGCAACCAAAGTTGCTCGGACGTTCAAGTGGCTATAACATGGAAAAACAAAAAAAACAAAAATAACCCCTATTTACACTTACAATAATTTTATGAAAACTAACAGTAAAAATAGAAATAAGTAAAAGAAAGTGACGTTACGTTTCGCGTCACATTAATAACTACCCCAATAAACTGGGACTATTGTGACGCTTATTAGCGGCAACACTTGTGGAGTTTTTTTATTCCAAGCTGTCATAATAATTATTAAAATTGATTTGTTAAAAATATGTATTTTTATGTTTACTTACGTATGAAATGTGATTCCATCTTGCTTTTTATTCTTTGAGGAATTGTTTTTGCAGCCTTTCACCACACAATTCGGCATTTTTGATTATTAATTAATTAAATTGTTTGGATGTCATACGTCAATGACGAACTAGCTCAAACTAATCGGCGAGGCATAGTTTGGTTATAAATGTGTGCGTTAGGGGCGTATATGGACAGGGCGAGGCATAGTTTTGCCTGCTTCACATCATTGTTCGCAGCGCTCCGTCTTGACTTCTTATTTGGTCTGAGATATCAGTAACAAAATCATAATAAGTCTTCAATTTTAAATGATATTTTCGTATTGTTATTCACGTGCATATTTATTAATGCGCAAAGTCTCAGACACTATCTACGGGTCAGATTAGATAATACATTAGATTCTATCAAACATATACAAACATAAAGTCTGCCAATTAGCATACAAAACTAGAATGCAATTCATTGTTATCTAGAAAATAAATTCTAAACAAGTATGTCTATACAAGGAATTAGGACCAATCTTCGTTTCAGGAGGGTATACTGATTACCTTGATTTGTATCATGTGATCACATTACGGGTTTACTGCTTCATTCAGACAACTTTATTATACTATCGTTGGGGTCATTGGGATTAAAATTTTAATTAGATCCCCCTGTTTCCTTGTTAAAGACATTGGCCTCGTTTTATGAACCGGCGACATCATGGTATTATTTAGGTGGGATTATTTTTATGGTTCCATTTTTGTTAATTCACAGTTTTATGGCTATTAATAAACCCCTTTTAATATTAAGGCGTTGTTAGCATTTCGTTTAATTAAAGACCACAGGCAGCGGTTAATATTTTTTGTTTGCCAATTTAGAAAAATATGCTATAATTAGAATGTTGTTAATATTGCTCGTGAAGGATTGGCTGCCTTAAATAAGGGTTTCTGGTTTACTACGGAAGTTACGGAACCCTAAAAAGATAACGAATAAATTATATAAAAAAACTAGGTTTTACGGTGAGTTGCTCAAAAAAATGATAAAGTTTTTAAGCCATGATTACAATAACATACACTATTACGCAGATGTCATGTCACCACAATACGTCATTAAAACCAGCAATTGGACCTTAAGGCAATTAAAGACGGCTGAACGACAAAAAATCTGTAAATAATAATGAATGATGTGAGTAAAAAAACAGTCGCACCAGCAAATAAAGAACAATTAAGACAAAAGGACCTAAAATAAATCAATTGTTTTGGAAGGATATGCTTTAGGCTGCCGAAACACTAACTTCTTTTTCTTGTCACTATATAAAGAACCTGTTAACGTTGTTGCGTTGTTGCACACGCAAGCTAAGCAAAGAAGACCACGGCCAATGTTTAGATGGGTTTAAAATAACTCGAGCTTCAGAGGGCACATTATACGTCGGTCCAGACTTTTCTCGATACATGTCAGTGTCAGTCGGAAGCCCGAAAACACTGACACCAACTGACCCGAAAAAATCGAGAAATAAACAATACTAATAAATAAATATATAGGGACAAATCACACAGATTGAGCTAGCCCCAAAGTAAGTTCAAAACTTATGTTATGGGATACTAACCCAACAATACTATATTTTATAACAAATACATATATAGATAAACATCTAAGACCCGAAGCCAATCAGAAAAAGTTCGTTTTTCATCATGACCCGAACGGGATTCGAACCCGGGACCTCCTGGGTGGCGGTCTGGCGTGGTAACCATTACGCCACGGAGGTCGTCAAATATTAAACTGTCAGTTCTGACTCTTAAAATACGTATTGCAAAATGGCTTTCCTCTTTTTTCTCCAACTGTTTCTATCAAGTGTGACTATTGAAGGCGCAAGTTTGTCGCTTCATGTTTTTTTCTATTCTCACAAAATGTTGTCCTTTACTACCTAAGAAGTTACTAAGCCTGCAAGAGATAATTTTTAGTGTCAGTAATAAAATTTGCAATAAACCTTAGACTTGAATAGAGGCTTATTGTAAAGAGCAAGTTTGAAGTTTAAACCGCATTTACTCAAGAGCCCTCCTTTTTAGTCGTACGTTTATAGTCGCCTTTAAAGTGGATAGGATAAGTAGGAATAGTGGACGTTTGGGCTGTTAACTGGAAATTTATTGTTCATCATAGCCAAAGAAGTCTCATTCTCGTAAATTTCCTTATAATACGAGTGGATTGATGCAAGATGAGAGCTGATAACTACAGAGCGGAAATAATTGGAAGGTTTTATGGATATATAGAAGAGGTTATTCAAAAAGTAGCCAAGGCAGCACAACATGTTTTGTAAAGTACAGTTACACCATACCTTCTGGCTTATAATCTTTGGGTTGAAAATAAAAATTTGGTTGTTCAAATAAACATGGTTTACATTACTCTTGACCAGTGATGGCGGAATCGGTTCTGGTCACTGAACATGTTTTAAAAATTTGAATTTTGTTTGTGAGTATGAGAGCGGTTTTGTGGGATTTTGTGAGCTTCATTGCAATGTAATTAATTGCTTTTGTCTTTAATTACCTAACCTCATTATATTTTATTAGTTAATTTATATGTTGCGTTTAAAAGGGTTTGGGTTGACTTTGATTTATTTTATTTTTTATTTTATGGTAAAGGTTGTAATTGAAAATTACATGAGTTGTCATTAAGAATATGACAGTTTCTTTATTATTTTTTTTATTATTTTTAATTATGTAACATAAACTTTACTGGATATTATTTATACAAGTTTTATATTTAAAATCTATTTCGAATCTGTTTAGACAATGCACAAAACAAGAAGTCGTGCTCGAACTTCTATTACACGATCATAAAAAGTTAAGTGTTACATTTGGCTCGCATTACATAGAGAACCACAGGCTAAACTTACTATTCAAGGAAATCGGGAAAAAGCTGACATAACATGTAATTAAATAAGAATGTTTTAAGCATTACAAATCACCACTACACTGTAATATTTTGTTCTAACGATAAAATTGACGGATGACGTGAGTAAACTTTATCAGCTCTGCCGGGCTGACATGACAAACGCGACCAAAATTTCTCGCATCGCTCTGCCAATAGCGTATCTCGGTTATGTCTACAGTAGACAAAACAGGCATTGCTATTGGCGAAGAAGCTTGATCGCGTGGGAGGAACTATCTCCAGTGTAAGAATGTTAGACTGACTGGTCTACTTTGAAGCCCGATTTTCCGACCATTTTGTATGACAACGTCAGAGAAAGTACACCGAGAATTTTCGAGCTTTTCTAATTTTTTTCCAGCCGTCTAAACTAATGCCTGTTTGCCACCTTAGTAGTATAAAAAAATATATAATGATAATAATAATGGTAGAAAAAAATTGTGACGATATGTAAGTGCTTGTAATACTAATAAGCCTATTTGAATAAAAAACTAATTATGATAAGTCTAAAATCTTAAACGACAAAATGTTTCCTACACTAATATTATAAAGAGGAAAGATTTGTATTTTTGTGTGTGTGTGCGTGTGTGTGTATGTATGTTTGTAATGAATGAACTTAAATACTACTGGACCGATTTAAAAAATTCTCTACACCGTTAGGAAGCTGCACTATCCACGAGTAACATAGGCTACATTATATTAAAAAAGTTAGGGATAAGTTAATGAAACCCGTGCAAAGGCAATAAAAAAAATAAATAAAAATAAAATATAAATCCGTCCTCTTGTAAAATATAAATCCAAATCCAGGCATGTTTATTGTTAAATTCCACTCATCAGTAATCAGTTACTTTTTCACTGTTACCATCTCATAATTTTAACCTTCAGTTTTCTTTTAATCGTTTTTATCGGACCTAGTCCTATACGATAATAATTTCGGATTGTAATGAGAACGGTGCGCAATAAAATGTTTTTACTGTTTCAATATGCCTCTCATCAGAGTCGCGACCAAATCGTATCTTGTTATTCGACGTTCGTTTAATTTATTAAGACTTTTACTGTCTAACTTTAATGGCGCCTAATTTGAATAGCCTCTTCAATGTTTTTAGAGTTGACTTTATAAAATCTTGATCTTAAAGTCACTTGACCTATGACATCATAAATAACGACTAAAACTTCATGTCTCGTAGGTTAGATATGTACATTTGCAAAAAAAAAAAGAATATTTTTAAGTATACAATATAGTTAACAACTTAGATACATTTTTTACTTAATTAACATGATAGAAGTAATATTGGCTACAGAGTAGGTAATATGAATAATTTATATCCCGCTTCTGTTATGACAGGTGCCTCGAAGACTCACTACTCCAATAAAAAGGCTTCATATACCTACATTTGCAACTAACTAGCTAACAGTGAGATCTCATTCGCAGCCTGCTGCAAATAAGTATTTCAGTGATTATTCACACCATTTGATTTTCATTCAGAAAAGACAGAACAAAATGTATGCAGCATTAAAAATGATTCTTAATGCTTTTGTCAAAAAAGTTTAAAATACAAAACCAACTTGTTTTATCTAAAGATAATATTTGCAAAGCTCGTCCGATAAGCGAACTCCTTTGACGTTGGAAAAAGAAGAAAAAAAAGCCTCGCAGTGCACCGGCACATGATGAACCGCCGGTACTCAGTTTATAAATATTTATTACCTAATTATTGAGCGGGCAACACTTGCACAAAACCTGGGGGCGTGAATTCTACCACATGACAACACCAATTTGATATTTTGAATTTCAAAAATGGGACTTGTTAACGATACCCTCGTACCTCATTCCCATAATATTCAGACACATTGGTAATTTATAAAGTTAATATTTAGCATCTTTTATCGTACGTTGACGTTTATGTACAAATTATAAGGGTGAAGTGTTAAAAAACTCATTAAAAGTTTACATTATTATCTCTAATATCACAATAATCATAATTTTGACATGATAGGCGTCACCGGCGTCACCTTTATAAAGAGACTTTTTAAACATCGTAACACGAACATCGTCGTCGTTTTCTTATCTGGTCAAAATCTACACTACTTTAAATCTAGTCTACACAACATAACACCAAAAAGAAACAATATTTCGTGACACCTACATCATTACAATAAAGTTCAATTTTAAAAAGATGTTTAGAATACACAGAAAAGCAATGTTTGGTTTCTTAAATAATTTAATTCATTTCATTTTAATACTGTGTTGATACGAAACTCGTTTCCTGTCTGATCTCGTGCTAAATTATCAAAATGTGACGTTTTATCACAAAAGAACAGCAGTTTACACTTAAACAAGTGTCGGTGACACTATCGACTTGGAATTATACGTTTAGGCACCTTATTAAATAAGGTCTTATCAACAACAATGTCTTGGAACACGACAGGATAATGTGGACCGGACTATGAATATCGGACATATTTTTTTTTCTAATAAAATGTGAAAATTATTTGACAAATTGAATGAATTGGGTCGTTAAAATCTTTATCATTAATTAAAACTGGATACATTCGGAGTACAAGTATCAACAGTTTGCAGATATGCCTCTGTTAAGGCGGTGGTGGCAGAAAATAAGTTATGCCCCTTTGTGGTAAAAGAAGAGAGCTTGACAAACCACGTTTCCCTCAAGCGGCGAATGCATTTTCCTGACTATGACTTATTATACAAAAAAGGTACATCATTATATTGTAAACTAGATTTTTTGCCCGCGACTTCGTCCGCGTGAAGTCCCGGACCCGTTCCCGTGGGCACCACATTGAATTTCGGGAAAAGCTATAGTCTATGTCACTCCCTGATAATGTAGCTTTCTACTGGTGAAAGAATTTTTAAAACCAGTCCAGTAGTTTCGGAGCCTATTCATTTCAAACAAACAAACAATCAAATCTTTCCTCTTTATAATAAAACCCGCGAAACTTTGTTTGCGTGTATTTATTTATGCACAGCAGCGCCATCTATATCAGACTTTGACCAAATCCTACGGGAATTACGTACTTTTCGCGATAAAAAGTACCCTATGTGTTAATCCGACGTATCAGCTACCTACATACCTAATATAAAAATTGGCGCAGCCATTTGAACGTGAAGAAGTAACAAACATACACATAACTTTCGCCTTTATAATATTAGTAGGATTATTCTTATCGTA
Organism: Endotricha flammealis; assembly: GCA_905163395.2. Taxonomy (NCBI): domain Eukaryota; kingdom Metazoa; phylum Arthropoda; class Insecta; order Lepidoptera; family Pyralidae; genus Endotricha; species Endotricha flammealis. The sequence goes on along the minus strand of LR990863.1, from coordinate 5,982,605 downwards.
CTTGTTATTTTCTATCAAGCGATAGCTTGATAATCACATTCCCTCCCATTTTCTCAACCAATTTCACACAGCTCCAAATGCAATAGAAAATTACAAGTACATTCTGACCCTAATGATAACACACACTAAACTTTTATCGCTTTACCTAAAATACTTACCTGCTAATCGAACAAACCTGGGCCAGGTCGATTTTTAAAAATAATAAAGGTATATCCATATTAACTGTTTACGCTGGCCCTTCGTAGATAAAAACACTTTAGACTTGGAAGATTACTATGAATTTATTCAACAGGTTACAGTAAAATTATTAAAATATACTCCAAGTGCTTTACGCGTATAAACTGGGCTTACAAATTTAAATAATCAAATAGAAGCGCTTTTAAACTAAATACATAGAGGATGATGCTAGAGTTATACCAGTTAAGGTGTGGTGTGTCGTGTCACAATACTTAGATATGGATTCCATTTTATTATATTTAGAATAACTACAATATACATAATGTTACTAGAGTTAGACCAATACTCGCGACACAAAGATATCTGTTTCATACATTTATTCGTATGGACGCGTCACAAGTTAAAACGCACGTTACATCAAGTAATTCTAATTAGACTAAATGAAACCGATATACATTTGTCGCGACACGACCCACCACACCTTAATTGGTATAACTCCAACATAAGTCTGTTTAAAGGCTTTATCGGTTAATGAATAGCATTTAGTTTAGATATACGACTTAATTTTAAAAACATAGATAATGCTTTTTAAGAAAATTAATGGTGGCACTGGGCGGGCCGTAAACACCGCATGAAACCAGAAAGGTGGGCTCAAGTCGTCACACCATGGCTCCCAACAGACGGAAAAAGGTTTGTAAAGGTAAGCCAAGTGATGGTCGGACGACTTGACTGCCTTTTGCGGGGATTGGGGGGAACTAGCAAACGAGAGATGCTTGGAAGCGTAAAGGAGAGTGAATTTGCCCAGCAGTGGGATAGCTAAAAAAATTAATATTATCTGGTGTAGATGTGATTATCATACTATGTTTATTAAACGTTTTAAAAGCACACAAAATATTTTTTTTTTTTATAAAATTAAAAAACACATTGAATTTTTTTAAAGGAGTTTAAGTTTTTTTCACTTTATTATTTGGTGTTTCGTACGTATGTTGTTAGTATTCTGTAATTTCCCTTTAATTATTAAAATCGTTCCACTATTGTGCCGTTACAAGTATATTCTAGTTAAAAATTATACAAGTTACAAAGTTCAACTGAATAGTAGAACTTATTACGCTTTTGTCTAGAATAAAATAAATCTTATTAGTCTAAAGATTAATTACATATTTCCATAACAAAACAAATAAAATAGGAAGCTAACTCAACTATTGGCCCAAGGGCTTTAAACTCAGCTAGAAATAATTCTGCCCGTCAAAGGCAAGCAACAATCAATCAAGCAGACAGGATAAACATCAGTTTTGATTTAACAGTCATTAAAACAAATATACATTTTTGTGGCTCATGCATCACAGTATGTGTAATTAACGTCGTGGAACCATATTTCTTGTGGATATTTTTGTTGATGGCAATACCTCAAAACTTTCCGCGTTTGAAAAAATATGATTAGTGACAAGCAAGCCTGCGGGCAACTTGCGGGTCACCTGACGGTGAGTGATCACCGACTCCTTTATACATCCGGAACACTAGAAAAATCGCTGATAAGTTGCCGGTCTTTGACGCTGAAGTTTTTTTTTTGTTTCTTGGTGTTGTCAGCTGCAAAAGTTATCACCCGGGTCATGTTTGTTGTCAAAACGAACATAAAACATGTTCAATTTCAAATAAAATCATTTAAAGCTTTACAATAATAAAATACATTTAATTTGTCAATAAATTTCGTCTCCTACGTGTCGTTAAAATTTGAAACTACGAGTATGAAATAGTATTTAATTACAAGGAATAAAATTGATTTGATGACATTTTTATATCATTAAAATCGATATGTTATTGTTTTATGGCATTTACGTTATTACAACAATTAATTTTAAACTTAAATAAGTATAGCTATGAAAATTTTATTAAGTGATTATTATAGTTCGTTAATTTAACGTTTTTTTTTTACAGATTCGGCAACGCGCTAGTGTTACCCCCCGGTGGTGTTGCAAACGTACGTAGGCTACGGTGACTGCTTACCATCAGGTGGGCCGTATGCTCGTTTGCCACCTTAGCGGCATAAAAAAAAACTTACAAAAAAATTTGTTTTATAATATTTATCACAACAGAAAAGTGTGGTTGTCCCTCTTTATGATTCCATTCATATTATCACAAAAAAAAATCCGATTGCCAATTAGTCGAAGAGATAGTCAATTATATTTAAATGTCAAATATTCCACAGTGTGTCAATTAGTCAAATTTACCTAATAAATATTGATAAAAAACACCCACCGCCAAAATATTTGAAATAGTTACACGTGCCACAACAAGAAGGCACATCGTCAGACTAATGACGCATAAAAATATTTCCCGTGTTGCTTTATAACATCGATTAATCAGAGCACTCATTTATTTTTTATTTTTTAAAAGCACGGTAAACGCGTTCGTATGTTTGAATATGACCACAGAGGATCCATTAGGGTATATTAAGAGTTTAGTCAATATTGATCAATGTTTGATGACCGGCCTCTGGCATAACGATGCAATTACATTTTGCTTCATGAAAATGTTTACTCCTAACCGATATGTCACTTACCTGCTTCAAATTAATTACGAAGTTTATTTTCATGATAGTGCGCGAATTTATTGGATGTGCTATTAAAATAAAATAAAAATAAGAAAAACAATTGATTTTATCTTCTTAAAATCTAGTTTCGTGCGGAGTGTTTACCTATTGACTTAATTTTCATTCTTATTCTTGAGTAGAAATTATATATAGGAAATAACTAAGCACTCGTTTTTTACAATTTAAATTAATGACACCTTAAATCTAATGCTTAAACCTGCATTTAGGGTTAGGGTTTAAAAGCGTCACATTTAATGTTTTTTTTTTATCAGCCATTAATGTCCCACTGCAGGGCAAAGGCCTCCCCCCAATTTCTCCAATTTTCTCTCATTAAAGACTTTTCCGGCCAATCCTCCAAATAAATGTCGAGCTCATCCCGCCATCGCCTTTTTAATGATTTATTAACTTTAAAATATCTTTCACAAACTTGTAGTTAGAAGGTCTAAAGTAAAAAAACAAAAAATGTTACCGTTCTCTGCGGATAGTTTGTGTAGATTAAAAACTACTGAAAGGGAACAGAAATCAAAGTTTTCGAAGCACTAATGACAAATACTTTGAAATAAAAGTAAAAACAGTACTATTCCGAGAATAAATACTGCCCTGTCATCCTAATCCTAATACAGAACATTGCAACAGCAAGTTGACTTCTCTCCAACAAACTCGGATGACTATGAAGTCCAATTTTGGTTTAGGAAACTGTGCAAAAAGTTAGGTACGTGGACAACGTCAGGTAACTCGTTCATTGTGACGGCATAGGGAAATTTGCATCGTAATGGATATCCGGACTCGTGGCCAACTCTTGTTTATACCATCTGAGCGTATGCAGCAGAGTTCCTCATTTAGAACTGTCCTATTACGCCTAAACATGGAAAAATAATGAGATTCATAGTTTCATTAGCTTGTATTTTCGTCGCTCTATTTTTTATTTATTTTACAAAAAAGTTTGATTTGTAATCTCATTTAACGATCGTGAGTCGACTTATCACTTTACTCAGTTCACTTGCTAAAATTGAAATCGGTTTAAGACATTTGTTTAGAACCGAGATTTAAAACAGTGTTGACAAGAAGATTTGGTGTAAAACCACTGTCTGTGCTGTTTTAAATCTCTTTTTCAAACTAATTTAAATTGTGTAGTACTGCTGGCATTGTCGTGTCTCAGAACACAATACATTAGCTTGTTATTGGAATATACCAGAAACCTCAATCATTATCTTGAACCAAACATCTTTGTATATATTCATTTGTTAACAAAATATTGCGCAAACATAAATTATTGCCTTTAAAATTATCTTTTCAACCGCAACTTCTGTATTTGTATTGATACGTAATCTATGTCAATATTGAATAGGGTTGGCGAAATCAAGTCTTTAGAGTCAACATGTCAAATCGTTAACAATTGCGGTCAGACAATCCGGTTGTGCGCTGAGGTTCTATTATTTGCGGGTGGCCTGCCTATCTCTGACTTGATCCTTTGTTATTTGAGAAATATATTCGTCACTTTTAATACAATAGTATTTTCATAGAATACCACAAAACTATTTGCTATTTCTGTTATTGTGACCTATTTTATCTTTCCAGATACATATTTTCCAGGACCGAGTAGAAGAGACAAAGCCAAACTATTTTATTTAAATAGGCCTATTACGACACTTTCTAATCGTCAAGTTTTAACAGTTCTAGTATGTAAGTATTTGACGTTTTTTTATTATAAATAGCCTATTCAGGATATTATTAGCAAGTGATAATCAGTGATGATTTAGAGTCAATACAATGTAATCACACTGTGGTACAGTCAGATGCACTTGCAGTAAAATTTTGGCTCTTATGACATAGAACTTAAGAATGGTACAAAGTCCAATATGTAAAGGTCGACCTGCTCTTGACTGTACTACTATGAACTGTTAGTGAGCTCGACCGGGTGCAGTACCATTCTCTCACAGAAGCATAACAGAAGTATCGACGTAAAATTTGATACTTTCATAAGTGGGCATCGCATCCATGACTCTTGCAAATGTGGATACGCAGCGATTGCTTACCATTAGGTGACACGCCATCGCATCGTCAGCTCGTTTGTTCTCCTCTGCTATAAACAAATTATACATGTTTTTTATTGAACTAACTACGAAAATTTTTAAAAAATTAAAATAAAAAATTGTAACATACCTATAATTAATATTTTGTTAAAACGTTCTAACTAAATTACTGTTTCAATAGCTTCAGTTAAAAGTAAAAAATCATTAACTACTTCCCTTTGCAATTCAGGTGAAGAGTCCACTGAATACGGCTGTTAAAACAAAAAAAAATCGCGCTGCGCCAGGAGTTAAACTTTTTGGTTCACAGAAAGAATGATTGGTGTAAAAATTCAACCGACCGATACTAGTTCGGACTATGCCGTCCACAATTTGAAATGAAGCAAAGGCATCTGCCGCCAACCGCATTGTTCCTTTGTTGCTCGTGCTCAAAACCTTTGTCCGAGAATTGTTTTATACAGAATGTAAGTCACGAATAGCATGTAGTGTCTAACTGAATAAGGACGGCTCTTTCTGTTCCTGTATGCTGATTGTGTCTCTTGCAAGTTGCAACTCTATTTATTGAATGTAATTAACATTCTCATTGTTGTGTCGGGTTAATTATTTTGTATTACGCATTGCAGTTTCTTTGGAGTTCAAGATCTTTAGTATGAATTTAATTGTGCTTATCTGATGTCTAATAATTCAATCTACTGTGGTATTAGCTTGTTTTCAGTTAGTATTCACACGTAAATAACACGCGAGTAATTCCGCCGTTTTCTTCCTTAGCCATGAGAATTTCCGGAAATTCTTTCGATTTCATATGCCAAGTAAAAAACTGAAAACACTAAGAAAATAAGTTACAGTAACAACGTGTGCAATTCATATAAATAGATCACTTACGGGCATTTCTGTACGTAAAGTGCAACCCATGCGGTTTTATTACGCTATGTCGAATAGTACATACATATGTACATCCATATTTCTTATGGAATTTAAAGAATATTGAAATTGTGCTTGTACAATGTTACCACACAATAAGGTTCAAAATTGCTTATAAAGCGTCAGTTAGAGTTTTGCAGTATGTCTGTTTGAAAATTTATTTTCGAAGCGCAAATAGGAAATGTATATTGACGCGTTTCTATTTTCTATTTGTTATATGGAAACCTTTTGTGTATTCAGGGGAAACAAAGAAATTTATTAGAATATTAACATAAATATTATTTTTATTCTTTATTGCACGATTGAGAGTACAATACAATCGGCGGACTTAATGCCTAAAGACATTCTCTACCAGTCAACCATCGGGTACCTAATGCAGAAATATTGTTGGCGGGACAAAAATTTAAAGCAAATATCTATTTTCAATAATGTATAAGGCATAATCTTTATAATTTATTACATAAACTCGTGTCAGTCAGTAGTGGACGCCCATGCAACCCTGTTATTCCAGCTTCCATGAAAATGAAATACTTTGTATATGTTGTTCGTGGAAAACTAACTCAATATTGAATTCGAATGAAAACTCGTTGCGTGGATTACAGACTATACAACCAAGTGGATTATGATTTGCCGAAACAGAGAAAAAACAGTTGCATTCTATTGAATTAATGCCATTTCCACAAAGTTAAATGTTTAAGATTGACTTGTTAACCCTTTTACCTGTGAATACTTTGTAAATATCTGTTTGGAATGGGTCATCAGTATTCACCTCACACATTGCAGACTAGCCACTTTCTATTAACACAAACCGTCCGCAAATAAATCATGTTCTTAGAAAAGGTCACAGAACATTAAAAGAAGGTTAGAAATGGTGGATACGGTTGCGTAAGCATAAGTGGAATTTGGCAGGATCGCGAGAATAGAGACAGTTTGTGATTTGAATCTTTTGTTTTCTCATTCAACATTTTGTCACAGCATATTAATACTGGATACTATCCTTAGGAAAAAAGGAATACTTATCATAATTTAACTGATCTGAATGATAGCAGGGATCTAATTGGATACAGATTGCCCAGAATATATTATTGCTATGTATAAGTTCAAGAATAGATGATTTTGAAATGAATCTTCACTAACGCAGTAGGTAGAGGGTGGAAAGTTTACTCTAATTTTCAATTAAAAGAAGACCGACGTATATTTTAACAGATTAATGACAATGAAATTAATGTTGTTCAAATTAGAATTCTTCAATGGTATTCCTAGAAGGCTAATCTAATAATATATTCCTGAAGATAAAGACAGATGAGATCGTAACGGAAGATGATTTAATTCAACTTGTATACCTTGAAATATTTCAAAATTTTCTCCAAAATCAAGATAATATATCAACTCCATACCTAAACATTCTCAAAATATTTACTAGTAAAATTCACGCGTGTTTACTTGCGTACCAGATTTAACCTCAGTGTTATCTCAAACTGATTTCGTGATAATCGCCTGCATTGTTCCCAGCGGGACGCTCAGGTATCCAGTTATGATTTCTTACATTCTTATCACAATAGCATAAGGTTCGTATTTGTTCAGTTCATTGTCGTTGGTCATGGGATAGATTCGTCATGGAAGGTTACATGACTAGGTAACACGTTAGTAGTCGTGATTTTGAATATATGAGACTATTGAGATGTGATGTGTCTACTAAATATGAAAGTTTACTATGGTACTTAATGTAGGGAACAACAGAAATCTTATTCTTGTGTACGCTTAAATTTTTTTTAGAAATACTGTTATACGCTCTACCATATCATCTATTCTCTTTTATACCTGTATACATAAAAATCCTTGCCAATCCCGATAAGTCTATAAAATGTTTTACTATGTTATATTTACTTAAAACTATGAGTGAGTATACTACAATTAATACAATTTTATAAGCAATATCTAACAAATTAAGGACTTGGTCTTCTCTTATCTGGAAACTTTAACAACTATATGAGTATTTGTATGAAAAAACCCCTTGTATAGTCATTGAATTGCCGCCGATCAGACTAACAACGAGCTTCGGAAACGCTATCCAACTTTCGTTAATGCCTCGCTTTTCTAATGAAACTTGAGATCGGAATTGCGTGGAAATAAATACGGACGCAGTTAGTTTTGCAACTTTTAAATGCACTCCGACGGAATAAAATGCCTTTGTTAATTCAAAAGCTTGTTCCCATTCGATGGAAAACTGCTTTCGAAACTCAAATCTCCTTTATCGTACAAATTTCAAATCTATTCATAGTAATTTTATAGACCGATCTCGCGTATGCATCAATGCTTGCAAATATGCTATTGTACGATAATACTAGCAATTTATAATACAGAACAAATTTTTGTTGCAAGGAATATCTTTCTTTTTTTATACTACTAAGGTGGCAAACAAGCATACTAATACGGCCGGCCTGATGGTAAGCCGTCACCGTAGCCTATAGACGCTTGCAATACCGGGGGTATCACTTACGCGTTGCCAACCCTTCCAACCCCCCCAAGTTGAGCTCTGGAGACCTTACTCACCGCAGGAACACAGCATGGCCGAGACCAATGCTATTTGGCTATGATCTTCGTAAGGTGGAGGACCTTCCCCAGACGGGCTAAATTATCTAAATTATTTACGCATTTTTATTGTCCTCTATTATACTCTAAACGTTAAAGCCTTGTTCGTGATACACAAAATGACCCATCTAGCGGATATCTTTACTAAAAAGGAAAGTATGACATAGTAAGACCTATAAAGAAAGACCTTAATGAAGGAAAAGGCAAAGAGGACGATGATAAAAAAAATCTTTTAGACTTTATTTGACACCAAAACGTTTTACCTAAAAACCAAGGTAAAAGCGAAATCCTTTCTTAAAATACTTAAAGCAGGTAATAAAAAATATTACGGCCATTGGAGATTTGAGTACAATGCCGAATGAAAAAAATCTGTAATCGGTACACCGTCCGGACAAGTAGCAGAATATGTACGAGAAGAATATTAAAGTTATAAAGGACGGTGCTTCAGAGAAATGTAATAAAATAGTCAAGGGTGAGACTGGTGAGAAATCATGCGCTGACTTTATTGCAAATTATATTTCGTGCTCCCCCATCGTCCTGTTTCAATGGGTTATTCTCAGTAAGGAATTGTTATTTTTTAATCTCGTTACAGACGTCGTAATTTTAGAGGCTTTTTGTTTATGGACTGTATGACTGTGTATCGTCTATTTGTGCAGGTGGTGTGATCGCTGCGATTGCTTACAGGACAACAAACGGTATGAACGCGTGCTTTGCTGCCGCTGTGACCGTGGGTACCTACTATCTACCACGGTCACAGCAAAGCACACAGAGAAGTTAAGCTATAGAGCATACTATATTATGTCTTGCAGGGTAGTTATATGAAATTTTATTAATCCAAACATAGCAAAATACGGCGTTAACTTATGGATAGGGAATAGATTCGCATTTTTATCACAAGGTTCAAGATCTTGATGTGCAAATAAAACATGTTGAAAAAAGTTTTGTATTTATTAAATGTTTAGACATTAAACACATTATATAATTTCTAAACAATAAAGTTTCTGCATTCTCAGAAAAAAATACTAAAATTATTTCCTTTATTTTATGATGTAATGTAAGAATAACCCATTTCAAAGTTCTTTTATGCTGATCGTATGAGGCATTCAAATCCTCGTATACTTCAAACGGTTTAAAACATTCGTGACAGTGTGCATACTTTATCGCCTTATGCACGGAACCTATTCATAAAAATTGGACAAAATTATGTTCTGGAAAATTGAAAGCTAGTGACAAACTCTTTACTAAAATTTTTTTATACATTTCACACAACACCACTTAGTCCCAAAAGCTCTAGGTTATGGGTGACCAGATAACGGATATATTCTCGTTAATATTTACTTATAATACAAAGAAAACAATACTGGAGAACAAAAACAAATACCATCATATTGTGCGATAATGTTTGCCCCGAGCGGGAATCGAACTTCCTTCCTTCTGCTGCCGAATTCTTCTGGGCCTTCTGGTGCCGAATGTCACTACCAGCGCACCATCGGGATGTCAAAATATAACATGAATTTCTGAAATTCAATTTTTTTTTTGTCTAAAATACTAAAGTATCTTCCTAATTGTTAGGTGGAAGTACATACTGGAAGTGTGTTTATAGCATAAAATATTTGCACTTAGCAAACACCCTTACATTCTTAAGTACCGCTGCATTCATTACCTATATTTGTACAAAACATACATACATATATTTAGTGCCTTTCACTACGGTAAGTTCTGTCCGCAAATGCAAAACAAATATTAAATAATGTTACTGGTCGAGGCTCTTAGTGAGTTCATAAATGCATATCATTAGTACCTACTTCGCCGTACCTACTTCATTATGAGTAATCACTAAATTTCCCTAACACATTTTAAACACACGTTGTCTCTTTTTTCTGTCTTAGACGATAACAGCATTAGATTTAATATGTCTCCAGATATAATTATACCTATTACTAAAAGCTACTTGAATGATACAAAATAGGCACTTTTACTTCTTGCAAAGTCAAGCGAAAACAAATGTGTGAATGAGCTCTTCATCCTACATCGGATTTACTTTTCGTTTAGTTTTTAACTTCGTGTTAACTTCGCTTCGGTCAACTTCGCGAGTGTAGAACCAAATACAACAACCTAAATAAACAGCCTAATAAAATATGAAAATTTTCTACGAATTAATATGCCTAACACGTAAACTGTCAAAATATACCACAGTATAGTAATGAGGAGTGAACGCAATTTGAAACTGTCCCATAATACCCAAAAAAAATGTAGTATCATTACAAAATAGTAACCAGTAACTTACCAACAGTAACCGGAGAAGCTCAATCAGGGAAGGTGGTTGCCGTAGGCAAAAATTTACTATCATAATAAAAAATCGGTGTTAATTTATAACTTAGAAACTTCGGTTTATGTCCATAATCGTGATATTTCTATTTTACAACTTTTACATACCAATTGCTTCAGTCTGTCAAAAAACTTATCATTAAGAGACAATTCAAGTGAGTAAGTATACTCAATATCATTATGCTATGTGGTAACCACAAAATCCGAGCAATTTTCATACCAAGCCAAAACGTAATTGAGAACTGTTGTACAAAATGTCTATGCCTCTCTGGCTATATTAAATGTGATTTAAATAGCTCAGAGGCTATTACGATGATGTATGAGACACTTTCTGCCTAAGATTCCCTTTTCTAAGCATTTTTTTTATTATATTTTCATAAAGTAATTCATGTTATGATACTTTAGTTTCCATTACAGATCTAGTGAAAAGATTTTGCTACCATAATGAAAATTGAATTTTGAATGCGGTTGCAGGCATTTTTTCTACATACGTATTCGTTCGCATTCTAGAGTTTGCAAACGTTTACTTGTTTGGCACAAAGGGTCTGCGTATTGGAAAGGGTAAAAAGTGACACTTAAGTAAAAGCTACTTTGTTTTTTGATCAATCATGTTACGGGAGAACAAAACGCTTGCAAAAGATGTGAGCGTATTCTCTCGGGTGTTCGTCCTTTCAGAGACACGTAAGCATTTTTATTTCATCGAGCGAGTGTGATATCTCGTAGGACTATCATGAGAGAATACTCAGGCCTTTTTCAGACATTTATCATACAGTAACAAGTCGAATGGTTTCATTTCAAACCAAATGACTGGTGAATATTTTACAAGAACTTTAAAGAGTATGTTGTTCTGTAAGTACTAATATTTACTGTAGCCATATCCGTGACTAGTATGAACACATCGATCACCATCTTTCCAGCCTGTAAGCCCGTAGTACCTAATGCTTGTTACTGATTTTACTCTAATACGGTAGTCTAAAATTTCTTTTATGACGACCTCCGTGGCGTAATGGTTACCACGCCAGACCGCCTCCCAGGAGGTCCCGGGTTCGAATCCCGGTCGGAACTTTTTATGATTGACCTCGGGTCTTGGACGTTTATCTATAGGTATATGTATTTGTTATAAAATATAGTATCGTTGAGTTAGTATCCCATAACACAAGTTTCGAACTTACTTTGGGGCTAGCTTAATCTGTACGAATTGTCCCTATATATTTATTTATTTAATAGAATGTTTGACAATATTATAATTTGAGTAGAATAAATTGTGGTGGCAACAGAGGGTGACAGACTCTGCGGTGACAGCAAGGAGTATCATGGTGCTATAATATTACACTGATGTTGGAAACACACAAAGTGACCATTGTCGGTCATTCCCTGAATCTTTTATTTCTATTTATTTCGAAAATTTCAATTTCATATGCTGGGTGCCATCGACATGGCGTAGTTAGGTATGAGTCAATACGAGCATGAATTTATATAGAAATTCATTCTTCTTTATTTTATTATACTCTCAATATATTGGTTAGTCTTCTGTGATATTGGTAAGAAGGCTGGCAATAATATTTCGTGAATAACAAGACCAAGCATCTTCCGAATACAGAGTAGGTAGTCATATTCATGTAGTATGAATACCGTGTATACATAGAGACAAATCGCTATTGCTATTTATTATCTAACTTTATTAACCTAAAAACAAAATTTAATATAAAATAGAGTTACTGACCATAAAAACGTGCACGATACATAGCATTATCTACCAGTTAACCATTGGGAAGTGTAGAAATTTACGAATACTACCTTTAGTTCCATACAAATTTTTTGATTTAAATCTAATTTAAATGGTCTGAATCGAATTGATCCGAGTGCTTAGTACGAGTTTTTTTGTTCACGTTCGTTCATGTCGACGAAAACAAACCGACCAAAAGAACTCGCATGTCGCGAATTTATAAGACGCGTGTTACATATCAAAATTATGTGGCTTACTTGCTCACGTTTCAAAGTGAGTAACCCGGCTAATTTAGAAATGCAACACGCGTGATAAATTCACAATTTGAAAACTGTTTTTCAATTTGGTCGGCTTGTAAACGTTAACACGTTCGAATGTGACCAAAAAACTGGTACTAAGCACTCTGATGACTACAAATTAAAATGTACGTAATTAATAACGTATTTATGTTGACTTGCAAAATAATTAATACCGATGTCACTAAACATACTATAGTAAAGTTAATAAACACAGAAATCGGGGGGTACTTGAATTTGTGGTCAGTTAAATTTATGTGCAACTGCAATACTCGTACGTTGTGCTAGCCGCAAATTTATAAGAAAGGAAGTTTTATTTATTTAGATCCTTAAAATTTTAAATTTTATAGAGGTTTTACCACGTTTCTTAATTGGCAGATAGCCCGTTACGTTATTTGAGTCCCGAATAGGCTATCTGCCAATGAAGAAACGTCAAACCCATACTAGAACTGTCAAAAAACTATTAGTTTATTTGACGAATAAGCTATTCCAGTGAATCCAGTCGTATATCAGAAGAATATAATAATATCAACATTTATTAAGGCTAAAATTATATTTAAGCCTTAGTAATTAAATGTGGAAATAAACGTTAAAATATCGTTCTAACATGTACGTAAAATCATGTTAAAATACATTAATAAATTTTTATTTACATTGGTGTCCTTTGAAGTATGTACGTAATGGATCAAATATTTGATGTTATTTATGTCGCCTGAGTTGGCTTATGAATGCTAATTCTGGTGAGAGATATCTCCCATTTGACGGCATCAGTCAACCGGCCGACGACGGCGTAATAAAGTTGCATGCAAATGGGAAAATTGAGGGGTTCAAATGCTAATATGGGATTAATTTTACTGGTTGGAATCAACCCTTAATTTTGTGACTTATCGGTTTCGTACACTAGGTACTTTGATGTCTTCTCATCTTTGTTTACGTGGTTCCAGTAGCTCATCGATTTATGGAGTCTGATAAAATCTCCTCAGGGATTCTGTAAGTTTTATGTCATTCATTAGTGAAAATCAAAGGTTTATTCTGAGAGTAGGCCTCCACAGGCATAATCTTCTAGTCATCTATACTAATATTATAAAGAGGAAAGATTTGATTATTTGTTTGTTTGCATTGAATAGACTGCGAAACTACTGGACCGATTTCAAAAATTCTTTCACCAGTAGAAAGCTACATTATCATGGAGTGATATACATAGACTATAGTTTTTCCTGAAATTCAATGTGGTTCCCACGTGAACGGGTCCGGAACTTCACGCGGACGAAGTCGCGGGCAAAAAAGCTAGTATTTTATATGCGTGTGTTTCTGTTTTGTAATAGAAATAATTATATTTAAAAGTATTGAAATAATATTAATTAGTTAATAAAATTAATCCTTCTAATAAACCTCTTTGCTAAATTTCAGCTTCCAAGAATTTGCCCTCAGTGTGCAAAAGGCTGAATTTTATAGTATATAAAAGGCAATTAAATATCTTAAGCTCGGGATTATACATACTAGGAAATTTTAAAAATAATAATACAGATAATATTGTACAAAAAATAATCGTTGCTGCTACAATAGGCTTTACTGTGTTTTATTAACTAATCTCCGCCCATGCGGTCGCTATAAATAAAACGTAACACAAAACATGGTTTCATTAAATCCAACTTAGAATGTAGAATCCCACTACCCATAAAAGTCGTGGTAAAACTGTCCTCATTACAATCGTATGTACATAAATTGTTTAAACTCGTAATAACAACACAGGGGTCGTCCAAACAATAAATAGCGGGGATATTGCAATATCTGTCTCGTACACAGTGAAAGCAGTACATTTGCGGGTAAAATTGTATACAGCAGTATCTAAAGATAATGAAAACCGTCTTAAAACATAATGCGACGATTCTTTTGAATTTTTGGGTGTATCTATATCATTACAAGTATCACGTAGTAGCTGCGTTAACTGTTTTCGTCGGGAATAAAATTTTACATTGATATTAATTTTTGTGTTTGTATGTAGTTTTATTTAATAATTAGCTATCTGCCTAGCTCATTTAAGTCTATTAATATAGCTTATTATACAGGCATGCTTAGTGTCAAAGTGCTGGCTATGTAACTCGCACATTTAAAAAAAAAACACGATATATTTATAAATAACAAAAAAGGCCGTAGCTGGTTTTCTTTCGCCATTTCTTTTACCAGTGGTCATTTTGCTTTTGTTTCCGAAATGGTAGTAGCATATAGAGTAGATTAATATAAACATTACAATAACCATTAACAATAGCAACGCAGTAAACAATTTCGGTATTCATTTGTTAGACAATTGAATGAATTTAAAGATCTCTGCAAATTAAATTTGACCTAATTTTACGGGTTCTCTCTATTTAGAGAAAACCCGTAAAATTACCTACGTGGTACAGTCCGTTGTCGTATGTTAGTCACTATTCATATATTTGCCACCGTGCAGCCCATTTGCATCGGAAGTAAATGCGTTGAAACGGCCTCCAGCGGAATTTAATAAAAATATCTTAGCGCCCGGCTTAGTGTTTATTTAAATTATGGGGTGCTAGTACGAGCTTCGAGGCTTTACTTATAAAGCAATTTACTTTACATTAACGTTGGTATTTTGCGTTTGAGAAAAAAAACTTAACTGGTCGTTTCAGGGTAGGTATATAAATCACAATATCCATAATACCAAGAAAGACCCAAGTAAATATGTACTTCAATAAAATGTTATCAGTACTATGCATCGTATGAAAGTAATTTAAATAAATAGTCCGGCATGAGCTGCACAGCGCCATCTAGTGTTAAACTATAAAACTTGTGCAGTCTAAATATAGTCAATCAATTACTCTAACCGCCTACGTACAATTACACAAAAGCAATTAGAGAAAAATAATTTTACAATGTACAAAAAGTATAACTAATCATGCATTAAAAAAAACATATCTTAAATTGATTTGCAAAAATTAATTAGCTAAGCTTTTTACCTTTTTAATTTAGTTATTATTATCTATAATGAGATCTAGAGAGATTACATAACCGATAAGAAATAAGTCGATAAGAGGATTACAAGATCAGCTTGTGAATTGAAATGTGCAATTTCTTCTGCTTACCATACCGAACACAAACAAATAACTTACCACCTATTGGCAAAAACACAATGACTCCTGATTTTCTGGCTAGTTGAACAAATATCTTGGTTCAAGCACAGGTATAAGCAAAAAAAGGCAGATGTTGACATCACGATGAGAGTACGAACAAAATGGGGTACTGCCCCGTCTATTGTTAAGTAAACTACGTATTCAAGATGTTCTTCGAATTACAAAATGTTTAGCTATTTGTTAAAGTCCCATTAAGTTCTGTCACTTCGGTATTGAATTTGCTAACTTTTCTTTAAAGTTTGGGTAAAAGGAAATAGACTTTAAATATATTAAGGTAACGTACTTGAGATGTGTATAAAAATGTTGGTATGTTGGTAATTGTCGTCGACGCAATGAAGACGTCCATAGTACGAATAGGACATCTATAAATAAAATTCGTTTCCGCCGTGTGAATTCTAAAGATGTCTCAATTTGTTTTCCATACACACAATGAATATTTTTTTCACAACGAATATCTTAATATATTTTGTATTATCAAATGACGCGTGTTAGAATTGAAATTTTTATATCTTGTCATTATTTACGAATGTTATGAGCATGACAACTAAATGTATGAGGATCATTTGAATTGGCAACTCGTTATGTTATTCGAAAGGCATTTTTAAGTTCTGATTACTTTTTGCTTTTGATATACATCCATATTCACTATTGATTGATTCACTTAACTAAATCTTTTCTCATAAATCACATGAGATGTAAATAAAATTTACATATTATTATTTAGGTTCATACTTTGTGTGGTATGAAAGTTTGTAATGCGAAACTAGTAGTGAAACTAGTGTTATAAATGGAGGATTTATGATTATCATATTCTGCTAACCAATATTTATTATATTGCACGGTAACCCAAAGATTGATATGTCACAAACATTTTCTCGGAAACTGAACACTATGTCAATAATGATAAAAGTATTTGCTTTGACTAGACGTACAAAGATCAAAGTAAACACTCCAGTGCGCCCGAGATTCCGGACTACACTGATACATGGTACAATTGTTATTTTAGACATCCTATTTGCTGAGGCGAACTTTCCTTGAGGCTGAATAGGCACCCAAAAAATGCGATCACATAAACATAAAATAAAACAAAATTATTTGTACAATGAAAACACGGACGAGACATGGACCCAAAACTCCACAAACTTCACAACCTACGTTTCGTACTTGAATCGGTACTTGTATTATTAAATCTGTAGCATTATCATCATCATCTCACATCATCATCATCTCAGCAACAAGAAGCCTACTGCCGTATTTAGGCCTCCCCCAAAACGTTCCCATCGCGACCGATTGGCAGCGCGGCCTGCATCGAGTGGCTTCCTGCTGCTTCCTTAGGTTGTGCTAATTCTGTATCAATCATCTCTAATACTGTCTTCGGCTGATTTTCCGCTCACCAATATGACTGGTGACAACTATGCCGCTGGTACGGATAACGAATTCGGATGAGAAATCCCTATGATAATAATAAAATTATAAAGCATTATTTTCTACTTCCGATGATCGACGACAGCGGCCGGTCGTTCTGTGATTGGGAATAATGGGTAATGGCTCATAAATTAGTTAACTTGACCTAGGACAATATGATTTTATCACAAAATATCGGCGTGAATTACTACCGGACTCCACCGAAGCGGAAATCTGCAGAACAGAGAAGATATCCTAACCATATTTCGATATTTTATATTTGCCGCCTGGCTCCACGCATCTTCCTTTTGTGGAGTTAGCAGTGACGTGACACAGAGTTTCTTGTGTGCGAATTATTGCGAAGTTCAATTCCTATTTCTCCTAGTTTCATCAAAGTAATCCCTTCATGTAGATGTAGTCAACACTAAGATTATTGACCCATCTGATGACCTGCATGCACTTTTATCTGTCTCTATCAAAAAACAGGAGAAAGATAAGTAGAGAGTTTCGCAATGCACATTAAGTATCAAGCTATTTATTTTTTCTTTTGATTTTAATGTGTCATACATAACATCACAAATATTTTTCTGAAAATCACCGATAGGTACCTAGTCTAATTTACTGTGACAAATTTTTACTTAGTTGTTAAAGATAACAGTTTTATTACTAAGTATCCATTAAATTTTTACTAGACACCAACACCATAAAGTTATATTTTAGACAGATTATTTTCCCGGTAAATGACTTTTGCGAACGAATTTACTCGTAAAATCTACTTACTACCTACTATCAATAAGTGAATACGCGTATATCAAATTGCGGAAATGTTTGGATTCACTTCCTGAGAGATTGTATTACTGTTCAATCAGCCCGTCTATATTCGTTTAGGTGTAGAAGGGTTTGGCTGTAACAAATGACATATCGTATTTACTTACAATAACGTTAAAAATAATATACAGTGACTAAACTTCAAAGTAACAAAACAGCTGGCTGTTGGCAACTCCTACTTTCTGTTTCCTTAAAAAATATCCATAGGTGGGCAACAAATCAATCTTTGAATTGTGCATGTAAAATTGTAAATGCAGCAGTGATTGCTAACAATCAGCATTGATCTTCTCTGTCATAAAAAAACTGTTTCCAGAAATGAAAACAGAACTGTCTGTATAGTTTCATTTACTTGTTCGTTTCTCGTTTTTTTATTGATTTTCTGTAAATTAACATTGGAAATGTTTTTTTTTTATGTCTACGTATTATTTTGTTTATGACGTCATTGGAAATAAACTCGGGAATCAGTACGAAATATGTAATTCTTTTTTCTTTGAATGAAATTAAAATTGAAAATACACTTATCCTACTTTACCAGCAAAATTTGACTGATGAATAATGAAATACGTACTGATTTATAAATTTGCGTACATACTCGTTTTGTTTGTATCATTATCGCAACAGTATCACTTACTAACATGTAAAATATTTGCGAGGAAACAATCCAAAACCGATCCCTTTATGTAGAGTAGGGAAGAAAAGTAAACAATATTTACAGTAACACCTAATAACATAGCAATGAAGAACCTGGTTCTTAAAACATTTACTTAACTTTTGATCACAATAATGTTAAGAAAAAAATATGTAAGACAATGTTAGTAGGAGCACTCAAAACATGTAACGATTCTCAACATAATATTATAATAAAATTCAATTAATTTTTTTTGTATATTTAAAGTATTACAAAATGTTAGTCAATTTTTACAATTTTCCACCATTTATTACAAAAAGACCTGAAAATATCGCTAAGTCATCACGTTTATTAAATACTGTCTTTAATTCAAATAACAGTTCAAAATTACAGACCAATGACAGGCCCGGTGGTGGTCGAGTGGCTAGCAATGGTCACTTTATCCCAAGGACCGCGAGTTTGTGTGCATGAACATGTCTGTTTGCCTTGGTCTGGGTGTTTTCTATGTATAATAAGTATTTATTTAAAAAAAAAGCATTTAAGTATATTTATTAGCAATCGTAGTACCCAATAGTACAAGCTTAGTTGCTTAGTTTGGGACTACACGGCATTGTGTTTTTTTTTTTTTTTTTTTTTTTTTTTTTCGGACTGTTGCGGGAGCGTAGGGCTCTCACCGCCAAAAATTTACAGTGTCTGCCTAGGGGCGCCCCAGAGGGGGGCTCGAACCTCGGCCTATGGCGACACTGGGGGAAGGCGAACGGATCGGAGAGAAGCGGCCGGGCACGTGCCGGTACCGCGAAAACCGAGTCCCTACAGGAGGGTGGCGCGACGCGCGGCCCCGCCGGCGGGGCCGATATGACGGACGTGTGTGTCTGCTTTGTGTCGCGGATTCTAATTGTTTGTACGCCTCGATGGCGACTGTAATGGCGTCGTCCGGGTCGTTGAGGACGTGCCGCGGACGACGTTTGGACCTAATGGTGTCAGCCGGAGCGGGATAATCCCCTGCGGCTTTCACCAATGGATTGGGGTGATGGTCGAGAGAGTCGAAAAATCTGACTGAGCATTGCTTTAGGTGGTGCGAGATGGTCGGCACACCTAAGTCAATGTGGAGGTTTTTGTTCCGAATGAACCAAAGCCCACCGATGGCTTTGCGCAAAAACCTATTCTGGATGGTTTGCAGCCTGTGGATATGGGAGGGCGCGGCGTGGGCGAAAACTGGACTCGCGTAAGTCATTATCGGCCTAATGCACGTTGTGTAAATTCTCACCTTATTTCTAAGAGAGAGTTTACTACGCCCATTGAGCAGATAATATAGTCGGCCTAGCGCGAAAGCGGCGCGGTTGCGGACAATCTTAATATGATCGCGGAAGGTGAGTCCCCTATCGAGTGTGACGCCTAGGTAGCGGACTTTCCTTTCCCAAGGGATCGGTTGTCCGAACATTTCGACTCTGGAGGAGGGATTTGGGGTGCTACCTCTAGCGAAGAGGATAGCGGCGCTTTTTTGAGGATTGACTTCGATGCGCCATTTCCTAAACCAGTCGCCAAGAGTATTGGCGGCAGTTTGGAGTGAGTCTATAATTGGGGGAATACTACGGGCTGAACAGTAGATGGCAGTATCGTCTGCGAAGAGAGCGGTATGGGTCGCTAGTGGACTGGGTTTAAATTCGGGGAAGTCGCTTGTGTAAAGCGTGTAAAGGAGAGGCGAAAGCACGGACCCTTGTGGTACTCCGGCTCTAATGGTGTGAGGGGGGGATAGTGCCCCATCCACCCTATAGCGGAAAGAGCGGTTCGACAAGTAGTCTTGAATGATGAGCACAAGACGATTTGGCGTATTGAGTTTGTAGAGCTTATAAATAAGCCCGTTGTGCCAAACTTTGTCGAACGCCTTTGCCACGTCAAAGAAGAGAGCGCCCGTTTTATGCGGGCGGGATCTGTTCGCTCTCCGGTCCAACACGTGTTCGACTATGCGATGCACTTGTTGGACACAAGAGTGTTTGGCTCTAAAACCAAACTGCGCGTTGGGTAAGAGATTGTTGGCAAGGGAAAAATCTTTGAGACGTGCGAGAACTATGCGCTCATAGATTTTTCCTATTGAACTAAGAAGACTGATAGGGCGATAGCTCGAGGGCTGATCCTTGGGCTTGCCGGGTTTTGGAATGCCGATGACGGTGGCTTCCTTCCAAGTTTGGGGGAAAATGCTATTTTTGAGGGCTGCGTTAAAGATAGCAGTCAGGAGTAGTATAAGATGGGCGGGAAAGAGCTTGATGACTCTGTTAGGAATCCCGTCAGGCCCCGGGGCCTTCCTATTATGTAGGTCTTTGATAAGGGACTCTACCTCATCAGGGGTTACCGGCTCTAACGGGGGGTCGGCATCTGTAAGTGGGCTCGCGAGTCTATTTGCTACCACAGTATCGACCTCGAGTAGGTGATCTGGATCAACGGGGAGTGTGCTAGGTGCACATTGTGCCTCAAGACTGGATGCTAAGCATTCAGCTTTTTCCTCGTCCTCGAAGGCGAGGGGGAGGGAGGGATCTGACTGTACTAACGGAGGGGTGGCAGCCACTGTATCTGCCTTAAGGGCTCTGGCAAGTTTCCAGAAGGCTTGGTGAGATGGGACCAGATTGGAGAGAGTCTCGTCCCACTGGTCGTTTCTAAGCTGTCTGATACGACGCTTAACCGCTGATTGAGCAGCGCGCATGCGGACGCGGTTAGGCTCAGTGGGAGCGGAGAAGTAGGCCCTTTGGGCTCGGTTTTTCTCTGTTAACAGAGCGCGCGCATCCGGCGGAAGTGTCCAGCGACGATGAGCGTTCACTGGGACACGCCGCGAGCAGTCGCTAACGACTTTCTGCACGTGCGCTGTTAACGAGTCAATAGCACCTACTGCATCGGGAATTGAGACAATTTCGTCTGGAATTGGATCTAACAAGGGGGACGAAATGGATTTGAGGCTTTCGCCTAACCTGACTCAGTCGGTCTTGATCATAGTGGGATCTGTGGCTGCCACATTGGGAATACTCACTCTGGGAGAGAGAGAAATGATGACAGGCCTATGGTCTGAGGTGAGTTCGGAGTGCACTTCTATTGAACTCAATCTAAGATTGATATTCTTTAGGAGGGCTACGTCTAGGACGTCCGGACGATGATCAACATTGTCCGGGTAATGAGTAGGGGACATGGGTGCTACAATGTCGAAATTGAGACTCTCTGAGAGTCGCTCGAGCTGTCTACCACGTTGGTTTGTGGTTAGGCTACACCAGGCAGGGTGCTTGGCGTTTAGATCACCCGCTATGATAACAGACGGGCCAAGATCTAGAAGGTTTTGTGTGTCACTATCGAGTAGTGATCTGGGGTTTGAGGAGTTGGAGTTAGTGGGAGCTAGATAAGCTGACACTAAAAATATGGATTGGTGACCTGTCATTCCTAATCTACAGACAGAGGCCTCAATGTGCACGAGATTGGGTGTCTCCACAGGCGTGCAGTGTAATGTCGCTTTGTAGTAGATGAGAGTGCCACCGAGGGCAGAGACTGTGCGATCATTACGTATGATTTTATAATTCGCGATTTTGGGATCGCGAATTGATGGTTTAAGGAACGTCTCCTGGATGAGGAGGACGTCCAACTGATGGGTGTAGAGGAAGTCGGCTACCTCAGACCTCTGGGTGCGAAGCCCATTTGCGTTGAAGTAGCCGATTTTAAGGGAGGTCGGTTTGACTCTACTCGTATGGTGTAAGTCCATAATTATTTATTGAAATTTTTAAGGGCAACGAACACGTCTGTGAATTGACAGACGGCCATTAGGAGAGCGTTGGGACTGTTCGCGTGTTCATTGACCAACGCGGCCATGGCAAGAACCCTATCTATGTCTAGGACGGCTGCGAGCTTGTAGAGCCCTTCGGTCCCGTTGGAAGGTGGCAGCGATGCCTTTACTGGGGGGGGTGGAGGTGTTGCGACTTCCACCGCCGCGGGTGCAGGCGTGCCTGAGGGGCTGGCCTGTGGGGGTGGGACCTTGTTGGTCTTGTAGCGCCACGAGGGCGACAGATTGAGTGGTGGCACCGGTGCCTTAGCTGTTGCCGGGGCGGCCTCGGCAGTTTGGGACTGAGGAGGAGCGAGGACTCTGGATGAGGAGGGAGTAGGCCTCCGGCTCTTTCCTTTGGGCGCTTTTGAGCACCCTCTGTAATTAGCCGGGTGCCCCACCTCCCCGCAATTTACGCAGCTCGGAGGTTCCAAGCATAGCGCGCGGTCTTTGGGGCGTGGACACTCCGGTGTTGAGTGGGCCCCGAGGCATTTGACACACCTGGGTGTGTTGTGGCAATTTCGGGCGGAGTGCCCGTACAATTGGCATCTGTGGCATTGACCCACAGTGCTTTTATGGTGAGGGGTCTCGACGACGACTCCGGACAGTCCGCAGACTTTATTGATATTAAAGATGGCTTTCGCCTCTTTAAGGTTAGTCCTGTCCAAAATGACAAGGACCATGTTGAAGGGGGCGGAAGGCCCACGGTGCATGCGGTGCACTTCGAGGATGGGCAGTTTTTGGGCGCGAAGGTCCTCGAGTACGTCATTGCACTCGAGTTCTTTCGGGATTCCGCGGATGACTGCGCGAAGGCGCCGGTCCTCCTCTAGACTCCACGTGTGGAATGTGATCGACATGGCGTCGAGAAGGCGGGTGAGGTTTCGGTAGTCCGTGATGGACTCCGTTTTTAGGCGGATACCCTCAGTTCGGGTCTCCGCAATGAAGAAGATGCCATTGGCATCACAACGGGCCTTGATGGCCATCCACCTATGGCGGTTCGTGATAACGACCGCCGGTGGGCGCTGGGAGCGCTTGGGAGGGGTGGGGAGAGAAGCTCCCTCGGCACCCTGTTCAGCCGCGGGGGGCGAAGCGGGCGAGTCGGAGAGAGGGGCGGCCGGTTTTGACTCGGCGGCTAATTTGGCGGCCTTTTTGGCAGCGCCCTTGTTGCGCCTTGTGCGCTTGCGGCCTGAGGCCACAATGAAATCGTCCGAGTCGGACGAGGGGGCGGAACTGGAATCTGAAGATTCCGGGATGATCTCCATCTCGTCATCGGAGATCGAGGAGGAGGGTGCGGTGGTGGAGGGCGTGGCGGCGGAAGTCGCTACGGCGGGGTGCACGGTGGCGGGGGGCGCGGCAACGGGGGACGCGACGGCGGGCGCAACGGTGGCGGAGGGCGCGGCGATGGAAGTCGCGGCGGCGGAGGGCTTGGTGGCCGAGGGTTTGGTGGCCTGAGGGGCCGGGCGGGCTGCGGCTTGAGGGGCCGAGGGCTTGGTGGCCTGAGGGGCCGGGGCGGTGGAGGCCTGAGGGGCCGGGGGGAGAGGAGCTTTCCTCTTTATTTGCTCAATGCGAGACAGCAATTGGGGGTTTTGCTCTAGTATTAGAGCGACTAGGTCGTTGATTATGGCATCGCGCGGGTCGGTCGCCATGGCGACCGGCCTAATAAGGGAACCTACAATGCTACAACGAGATGATCGCAGTTCGTCGCGTCACGTTCCGCAAGGAAGAGCTGCGAAGAAACCTTGCGGCAGTCGTGCCTAATTTGGGAGCGCTCGGGGGGAGAACCCGAGGTGTGTAGTCCTAGTCCCCCGCGCCGGGTGAGGCGAGGGGGGTGCTTCTAGGGTGTGCCCTAAGCTTGTATGCCTCTGACCAATCTTAATGTGTCAGAGGGTCCCTAACTGCTTAAGGTTCGGAGGGTAGCTTCGAGCCGGAGCTCTAGGCGCCCAAGCCGTTCCCTAAGGATAGGAAGGAGGAAGGGGTGGGCGGGAGGGGGCGATAGCTAGTGTCGGTCAGGGGAGCCCCCTAGGCCGGTGGTTCTAGCCCCGTCCGGGTAACTGCTTCACCCTGAAGGGGATCGGCGAGTGCCCGGGTCGCACTCCTGGCTGTGCAAAGTTGGCACCGTGAGGTATCACACAGCCAGACCACGAAACTGTGGTTTTATCGGCAAAAAACGCGCGAAAAACCGAAGAAACTCTAAAAATCGAGATAATGCCTCCTTGTCTTAAAAAAGGCAAGGAGAC
The DNA here is from genome assembly GCA_905163395.2 of Endotricha flammealis. Classification (NCBI taxonomy): domain Eukaryota; kingdom Metazoa; phylum Arthropoda; class Insecta; order Lepidoptera; family Pyralidae; genus Endotricha; species Endotricha flammealis. Next base: position 5,957,906 of record LR990863.1, on the reverse strand, counting down.
ACGTGTGTCGGAGCGGCGGTAGCGTAGCGCGGCGGCGGGGGGCGTGCGTAGCACGCGGGAGCAGCGTAGCGCGGAGGCACCGGGCACCGGACGTGTGACTCGGACGGCGTCGCGAGCACGAATGATGACGGCATTGTGTGATTCGTCCAAGAATATTTATTTATATTAGCTTTTAACATAAAGTGTAAAGGACAGAACGAGTCATGCCATTCTTGTTTCATTTTCAGTGGCCGTAACTGGTGGGGCTCGTAATAGAATCAGGTTTATTTATATGAAAGCCCACTACGTTACGATCCCGGTACGGAATGAGACAGGAATGACAATTGTAGTAAAGAAATCTAAATTGTATAATCTGGTCATTTTTGCTTTATTCACACTGACCACAACGTGGTCGGGCGCGTAGTATTTTCTGGCTTGTTTACATGAAAGCCCGCCACGTCATGGTCCCGAATATTAAGATGGGGCAAGACTGACCAATCTGAATTTTGTGAAAATATTGTAATTATTTTGTTAAGGAAATTCAATTCGGGAATAAAGGTATCCTGGGTCGGGAATTTAGGATAATTTTGTAGAATAGGTAATTTGAATAGTATTTGTATAAGATTCGTCACTGTATAATTCGTATTTTAGAAAATAGAGAAGAATTTAGTTTTTTAATATTGAGTACAGTAGACTTTGTCACGGCTAGATTACCTATACAATTAAGACCTAGGATAAGGCAATTTAGATTATATAATATTTTAGAATAGGAACTATTAAACTAAGATAGTTTTAAGCTAAAATATGTAAGCAGTTAATTGTTAAAGACAAAAATTATGGTTTGTCATAGTCTAAAATTGAGATAGACATAGAAAAATGGGCGTGGCAATTTTGTCTCTTTTTAACGACAATTTAAATATGTTGCGGTTTCGATCAGAAATCAGTCAGTATCCAGCCTCTATATCAGCAAGTTAACTCGGAAGTAAAAGTTCTAAAGCCAGCCCAGTAATAGTGAATCAGTTCAGTCATAGTGCATAAGTAAAGCCTAAAAAGTGTAACAAGAAGAATAAATCTGTGATCAAGTTCCGGTATTTTATTTGTTGAGCAACCCGTGGAGGAATCTAGTCCCCAACATTTGCTGGTCCTTCGAGCCGGATCTTCATGACCTAGCTTAGTGCTCAAGTGTAGGTCGACCTAAGACCTAAGTGAAAAACAGTGACAGTGCAGTGTTCAGTGACTCTAGCTTGGATTTGTACCCGGACTTACAGCTAAGTACTAGATTTTAAGGACTGGTTTTGTGCGCTCAATTTAGTACTCATTTTTGAACCTAGGTTTAAAATTAGACTTAGTGCTCAAGTTTAAGACCTAGATTATTTTTTATTATTTTATTTATTCTTAAATTGAGAGCTCAAAATTAGGTTTCAGGTTTTCTTTGGACAATTTTTCTGAACACTGAACATTTATTTTGGACACTGAAAAGTGAATTATTTTTCTTGGAATTTTTAGGTTTTTATTTTGAATGTGTATTGTGTATTTCATTTGAATTTTTATGTTGGAATTTTTATTTTTTGAACTATTTTTAATTTTGTGTGTTTATTTTTGTGTGTTTTTTCTTTGTTTCTTTGAAAAATTCCTGCATGATTATTTTAGTAACTGAATTTCTTTTCTTTTGTGCATTTTTATTTTATTTTTGCGAAACTCTTGTAATTTGAATTCATTTATTTGTAGAAATATTTTAAATTATTTGGTCTTTGGATATTTTTAAATATTTTCGACTTGTGTTTTTTAATATTTTGAATATTTTAAATTTAGTTTGGTATTTTTGCAAATATTTTTTAATTTTGTTTGAATTTAAATTTGTATAAGTATTTGTTTCTTGAGTTTTCGCTTTAAAGTGAATTTTCGCAGTTTATATTATTTTGCAATTACTAGAATTTATTTGTATTATTGTATTAGTATATTGCCCATTTTCCTGAATTTAAATAATTAAATTTGCGAAATTCAGAATTGTTCTTTGAAAATGCATTATTTATTGTTTGCTGAAATTCAGTTACATATAGTTTAAAGATACACATTCCTATTTTGTATAATTTTGAGTTAGCACTAGAATTTTATTTTGTACTAATAGTGACTTAGTAAACTTAGGGCTGTTAGGTATAGAGACTCTTTGAACTTTTTGGGGTACTGTGTGGACTCTTTTGTGAAGCCGGAATTGGAACGTTTAAAGCCGGAAAACAATGGTTGTTACACGTAGCCAAGGAGATCCGAAAGATACTGACTCACGCGAGCAAGAACGTCGCGAATTGGAACTCGCTAGAATACACAGCGAAAGAACAAGACGACTGTCCATGGAGCCCCCGGCGTCACCTGCACAAGAGCGTGCGGGTACATCCACCCAGCTCGCAACAGCGGAGCTGGCTGGCGTGTCCGGCTTACAAAGAGAAAGTCGGCACAGATCGAAGTCGCCGGTACGATCAGTGGGAAGTGTAAGAAGTGTTCTCACTTCCAAAAGGCTCGAGAGGGAGGCAGACGCCTTAGAAAAGTTGGCTTATTATAAGCGACAACAAATGGAATTGCAGAAGAAAGTTGACCAGATTCAAAAGGAGCTAGTAGGTGAGGAGCCTGCCGGACGAGATGATGAAAGTTTTCGAGGAGATCGGAACCTACCAACAGATCCGGAACCCCGTCTGTCCGAGAAAGTGGACAAGTGGTTGGAAACCCAGATGGCAGCACGGGGGGAGGCGAGCGGTGAACGTCACCTTAGGTTCGAACCGGAAAAGAAAACTGCAAGATCACCGTCCAGAACGAGAAGCGGGTTCGAGAAAAGCCAATTTGAACAGATTACTGAATCATTGGAACGGATGTCACGACCGAGTCTACGTTGTCCAGACTTACCTATTTTCGATGGAGAAGTCAATGAATGGTTGGCATTTAGGGCGGCAGTAAGAGATTCAACGCAGTTGTATAATATCTCCGCCGTTGAAAATCTGCAAAGATTAAGAAGCAGCTTAAGAGGAGAAGCTCGCGACGCCGTAGCAACATTGTTGCACTCCGCATCGGATCCAGACTCAATTATGAGAACATTACATTCTCGCTACGGCAAACCAGAAGTCATCATTAATCAAGCCATGAATGAAGTGAGAAAATTGCCTAGGATGGGACCGGGAACAACAGCAATGGAATTCAACACCTTTGCAATAAAAGTGCAGAATATAGCATATATTCTGAGATCATCTGAAATGAAAAACTATCTGTTCAGCCCGGACCTATTTAATGAAATCCTAGAGAGGTTAGGTGAAAGATGGGAAATGAAATGGTTTGATTATGCGATTGCCAACGAGATGAGCACCGAGCCAAAAATTGTAATATTATCGCGCTTCTTAATGTGGATTTCAGATAAAGCATTTAAACATTTACGTGCTCCCGCGATTAAATCTCCAACGACTACAGTGAGAGACAGGCCACCCACATCTGCGGCTAAGAAGAAAACTGTTTACGCCGTGGACGAACATGAGAAGAAAAATGAAGATAGGAAGGCAGAGGAAAAGAGAACGTGTCCTAACTGCAGTAAGAACCATTTTCTTCATCAGTGTCCTGCCTATAAGTCGCTGACAGTGGAAAAACGATGGGAGCTGGTAAAGAAGTTAAAAATATGTTTTAAATGCGTGCAAAGTAGACATCATCGGAACAATTGCAGGGCAAGGTGGTGTGGAGTCAAGCAGTGTCGTCGACCACATCACGCCAGTCTTCATAATGATTCAGTACATCGAACAGAGCCTACGAATAATGACTCCGAAGAATCAACTTCAAGGAATAATGCTGCCGAGGCAGTATTATCAGTTTGTTCAACAGCCAACAATGAAGTGTTGCTGAAAGTATGTCCCATCACGATAGTGGGTCCACGGGGGGAGCTGAAAACTTACGCCGTCTTAGATGAAGGAGCGACAATCAGCCTAGTGGACGAGGATTTGGCAAGGAATATTGGTGCAAAGGGACGACAGCAGGCAATACAATTACGTGGGATTAACAGTTCTGAGGAGCGGTTAACAGAAAAAGTCACTATAAAAGTGAAAGGAAATGGAACAAACGAATTATTTTCTCTTCAAGCATACACGAAGAAAAATATCGATTTGCATGGTCAAACAATTAAGCTCGATCTTCTACGATACGATCATTTGAAGGATCTATCGCCACAGGAGGTGTGTTATGAGAATGCACGCCCCAGAATTCTTATTGGAGCAGATCATTGGGAGCTAATTGTTTCAAGGGAGCTACGAGTCGGCGGAAGGAACCAGCCCGCAGCTTCAAGAACACAGCTTGGATGGGTAATTCATGGGACAGCGCCACGGAGTCTAATATGTGACCAGGAGAGCGTCTTACATGTCTTCACTCGAGAACAGCTAGAAAATGATAAGAGGCGAGATGTCGAACTACACAGATTGGTGGAAGATCACTTTAAAATAGAATCGTTGGGAATTGCTCATAATATTAAAGTGAACGAAGCCGATCAGCGAGCCATGGATGTGGTGCAGCAAACCATTAAGAAAGTGGAAGGTGGCTATGAAGTCGGATTACCATGGCGACAGGATGAAATTGTTATGCCACCGAGCTACAACGCAGCGTTTCGTCGATTACGAAACATAGAAAAGAAAATGGATGCTTCACCGCAATTCGCAAAAGAATATACCGCTCAAGTTGAAAACTTGTTGGACAAGGGATATGCAGTACCTTGTGATGAGCATGAGGACAAGAGTCCAATAAGTTGGTACTTGCCGCACTTTGCAGTGAAGAATATAAACAAACCCGGCAAGTTACGTTTGGTGTTCGACGCAGCCGCGAAAAGTCACGGAATATGTTTAAATGATCAACTGCTAGAAGGTCCGGATTTATTGCAATCTCTACAGGGTATAATCTTACGATTTAGAGAAAGACCTCTAGCAGTTACGAGTGACATACAGGAAATGTTTCTGCGTGTGAAAATTAGGAAAGAAGATCAGCCTGCGCAACAATTTTTATGGAGAGGAGGCGACAGAACGCAGCCGCCTCAGAGATATAAAATGGTCAGCATGATATTTGGTGCTGCCAGCTCTCCGTTTTTAGCGCATAGTGTAAGAAACCACAATGCTGAACTACATGCTGAAACCCACCCGATGGCGCTGGAGGCCATCACGAAGAACCACTACATGGACGATTTAGTGGCAAGTTATGTCGATGAGGTTCAAGCTCGACGCGCCGTCAAGGAAATTAGAGAGGTGCATGCAGTCGCTGGATTTATAATGAGAAGTTGGAGCAGCAGTAATACGCAAGTTTTAAGAGATGTGCCACAAGATTTACATGCAACTACGCCGACCAAGCTGGGAGGAGATGAAATCCACAGCAAAATACTCGGATTAATTTGGAGCCCTGAAGAAGATATGTTGGGATTTAATACCTCAATGAATAGAGTCCCGACTGAAGTTAGAACGCAACAAAGAGGGCCAACTAAGAGGGAAGCGCTTAGTGCAGTGATGTCTATTTATGACCCGTTAGGTTTACTAAGTCACTACACAATCCGAGCAAAAATTATGTTACAGAATTTATGGCGGCTCAAATTGACATGGGATGAGCCAATTCCTAATGATGATAAACTACTGTTTACAGAGTGGTTGCGACACTTGGCTGACATCTCTGAGCTACGACTGCCCAGGTGTTACTTCACAGACACCTGCCGACAAATCGAGCTGCACATCTTTTGCGACGCCAGCAAGCAGGCGTACGCTGCATCGGCCTACTGGAGGGTCGAGCACACCGACGGAACCATCGGTGTCGCCTTGGTAGCTGCCAAAGCCAAGGTGGCGCCGCGCCGAGCTCAAACCATACCGCGCCTTGAACTACAGGCTGCGGTCCTCGGCTCGCGACTCGCCGATACTATCAAAAAGGAGCATCGGTTGGAAGTCGTGAGCACCACATACTGGACGGATTCATCGACAGTGGTGCACTGGGTGCGCCATGACCAGCGGCGCTATACTCCGTTTGTCGCTCATCGCCTAAGCGAAATAGCCGAGCGCACTCAAAAGAAAGATTGGCGGTGGTTACCCACTGAACATAATGTCGCCGATGACGCTACTAGATTTTATAAAACTTCCATACTTTCGTCTGACCGTTGGTTTCAGGGACCACAATTCCTGCAGCAGCCTGAGGAGGAGTGGCCTTCCGAGAGGGTCACCGCTCAGCCTGACGAGGTCGAGGTGCTGCACTCCTCGGCAGAGGAGCCGGGCGGCAATTGGCTGCCCGACCCTGCCCGCTTTTCGAAGTTCGAAACTCTGGTGCGGGCCACTGCGCGCGCGCTGGCATTCATTGATATATGCCGGCGCCAGGCGGCGCGCCTTGAGCTGCGCCACATCGAGCGCGCCGAACGAGCTCTCGTGCAACAAGCACAGCGCGAGAGCTTCCACGCTGACTGGCAGCGTGTACACGCCGGCCGTCCTCTCACCCGGTCTAGTCGACTGTACAAGTTGGACCCGGTGATGGAGGACGGCATTCTCCGAGTGCGGGGCCGCATTGCCGCCGCTACAGCACCACTGGACACCAAGCGGCCAGTTATTCTGGACGGCCGCCACCCAACGACGAGACTTCTGGTGCTGCGTGAGCACTGCGCTGCGGGACACGCCAACAGAGAGCGAGTAACCAACGACTTGCGTCAACGTTACTGGATTGTGCGATTGCGGCCTACTGTGAGGGCCGTCGAAAATTCTTGCGCCTATTGCCGGGTGCGACGGGCCAAACCTAAGGTGCCTGCCACAGGGGACCTACCACGAGCCCGCCTTGAGCCCTTCTTCCGCCCCTTCACCAATTGTGGGGTGGATTACTTCGGTCCCATGCTAGTCAAAGTGGGACGTCGACGAGAGAAACGGTGGGGCGCACTATTCACGTGCCTCACCTCACGGGCCATACATTTAGAGTTGGTGGCCTCCCTATCCACCGACTCCGCTCTAATGGCCCTAAGAAGAATGGCTGCAAGAAGAGGATGGCCGAGAAAAATGTACTCAGACAACGGGACGAACTTCCGCGGAGCAGACCGCGAATTGCAAGCGGCTTACGACGAGTGGGCGCCCGCTCTCCGTGAGGAGGGCCTACTACACAGAATGGAATGGCGCTTCATTCCCCCTGGCGCGCCCAATCAAGGCGGCGCATGGGAGCGCATGGTGCGCTCAGTGAAGACGGCGCTTTCAGTGGCGCTCCACGAGAGGGCGCCTCCTGATGAGGTGCTACAGACGGTGCTGACCGAGGCCGAGTTCACGGTCAATGCTCGGCCGTTGACACACGTGAGCGTCGACCCTAATGATCCGGAGGCACTCACCCCAAACCATTTTCTGCTGGGGTCATCTACTGGCCTACCAACCACTGGGCCTTGCGACGAGGCTGACCGGCGCACCTGGCGAGCTAGCCAGGCGCTGGCAGACAATTTTTGGAGGCGCTGGGTACGGGAGTACCTACCTGAGCTGGTGCCACGCGGAGCACCGGGCGAGCATCGAGAGAGTCTTCACGTCGGGGACATCGTCATCGTGGTCGACGCTACGCTGCCAAGGAACGTCTGGCCGATGGGCGTCGTCGAGAAAGTCTACCCTGGACCCGACGGCGGTGTCCGAATAGCGGACGTGCGAACGAAAACGGGCACGTTCAAACGACCAGCGCGGCGACTCGTTGTCCTAACCCGGGAAGTGGCTACGCGAGCTACGCCGGGGGGAGAATTGTAAAGGACAGAACGAGTCATGCCATTCTTGTTTCATTTTCAGTGGCCGTAACTGGTGGGGCTCGTAATAGAATCAGGTTTATTTATATGAAAGCCCACTACGTTACGGTCCCGGTACGGAATGAGACAGGAATGACAATTGTAGTAAAGAAATCTAAATTGTATAATCTGGTCATTTTTGCTTTATTCACACTGACCACAACGTGGTCGGGCGCGTAGTATTTTCTGGCTTGTTTACATGAAAGCCCGCCACGTCATGGTCCCGAATATTAAGATGGGGCAAGACTGACCAATCTGAATTTTGTGAAAATATTGTAATTATTTTGTTAAGGAAATTCAATTCGGGAATAAAGGTATCCTGGGTCGGGAATTTAGGATAATTTTGTAGAATAGGTAATTTGAATAGTATTTGTATAAGATTCGTCACTGTATAATTCGTATTTTAGAAAATAGAGAAGAATTTAGTTTTTTAATATTGAGTACAGTAGACTTTGTCACGGCTAGATTACCTATACAATTAAGACCTAGGATAAGGCAATTTAGATTATATAATATTTTAGAATAGGAACTATTAAACTAAGATAGTTTTAAGCTAAAATATTTAAGCAGTTAATTGTTAAAGACAAAAATTATGGTTTGTCATAGTCTAAAATTGAGATAGACATAGAAAAATGGGCGTGGCAATTTTGTCTCTTTTTAACGACAATTTAAATATGTTGCGGTTTCGATCAGAAATCAGTCAGTATCCAGCCTCTATATCAGCAAGTTAACTCGGAAGTAAAAGTTCTAAAGCCAGCCCAGTAATAGTGAATCAGTTCAGTCATAGTGCATAAGTAAAGCCTAAAAAGTGTAACAAGAAGAATAAATCTGTGATCAAGTTCCGGTATTTTATTTGTTGAGCAACCCGTGGAGGAATCTAGTCCCCAACATTTGCATTGAGAAATACCAAATACGTAGGAAATAATTTAATTAGACTCTTTAATATTAAAATTCGTTGTCACTGTCATCTTTTATTGTAAAATGTTAAATTATTGAAATATTAATGTTAATCTCATTTGTACCTCTGGTTACTATTTTTTGACAGAACTGCAGCTGTACCGTCATAAGTGTGTCAGAAATGTCTGATTTACGACGTCTCTTGCTGGGAGCATTTCTTAATAAGGACCGGCGTAGACTTGCTACATTTCTTATTCAAGTGTTTTTTTTTATGCTACAAAGGTGCCAAACAAGCATACGTGGTGCACTTATTTGATAATTTATATGTTTTTTTTATACCACAAAATTGGCAAACAAGCATACGGCCCGCCTGATGGTAAGCATTACCGTAGCCTATCTATACGCTTGCAATATCGGGGGTTTCATTCACGCGTTGCCAACCTTCCCAAGTGGAGCTCTGGAGACCTAACTCACCGTAGGAACACAACATGGCCTCGGCCATATTATAATAGCATTTTGGTCTTGACCTATGCAATTTGGCTACGATCTTCTGTTAGGTGAAGGTCCTTCCCCAGACGGGATGCTCCGATTTGAGCGGATTATCCGCTGTGCCCTACCTCTCTTAAAAGTATGTCTCTGTAATATCATGTATTTTTAATAAAAATAAACACAGTATAGTAAAGCTACCACAATAATGAGATATTAATTAATGATTAAGAGCACTATAGATAATCCTTAATCATAGTATTTGTACAGTTTCTAAGTTTTGTGTCATAATAAGACAAAATCCTTACTTATATTCATATGTATGGGTGTTTGTTTTATACTCTTGCTCATAAAACGGCCGGACAAAATTGCTTTAAATTTAGTACACAAAGGATAGGTTTTTATCCCCAGTATTTCCTGTTTAAAACCGCGGGCATCAGCTAGTATAATATAAACTTAAGATACTTGCACTTCATTATAATATAGAAATATTCTTTAAAATCACGACTTCACATACAGTTTAAGTAATTGCACTTCACCGTATAACGCTTCTTTACACGGATTAATAAAAATCGTAACATAAAAGTAGCCAGTCTATAGATACCCTTAAGGCAGTGTAACGCACTGGTTACTGGAATAACACCCAACACTGAATACCCCGCGAGCCACTAAAAATCTTTATGGTTTAAAAAGAAATTGATTTGAGATTTTACTGCATATTAAAATAACCTTTATATTTCATTGCCACTTATTTATAAAAGTAGTCATCTGGTACCCCACTGATGTTTGCAGCATGAATCAAAATTATTATCAATTCGATTAATTGAAAATAAATCAACATAACGATATATAGGAAAACAAGTTTTTTTTTATACCACAAAGTTGGCAAACAAGCATACGGCCCGCCTGATGGTAAGCATCACCGTAGCCTATAGACGCTTGCAATACCGGGGGTATCACTCACGCGTCGCCAACCCTCCCAACCCGTCCAAGTGGAGCTCTGGAGACCTTACTCACCGTAGAAATACAACATGGCCGATACCAATGCTATTTTCCCGTTTCTCTCAGTCCGTTTTCACCAACAATTCCTAAAAAGTCTCTTAACAGCTTTCTCTATGTCCAAAGCCTTATTTTTGGTACGTATATGTATGACACATAAGATTATCAATTTTTATAAACCGTATTTTTATCTGTTAGGAGACTTTTAAACTTTAGGAATTGTTGGTGGAACGGGCATTACTAACTCTTTTTTTCCACAAAAAATCATATTAACTCCGATTAGCTTGTTCATCAAACTGACAGATTTTTGACAGTTCTTGTAAGGGTTTGACGTTTCTTAAGTGGCAATTAGCCTATTCGGGTCCTTTTTGATATTAGCAAGTGAAACCGGCTCTAATGCGGCCCTGCCCACGTATTGTGTAGTTGTTGTTCTCATTCTCAAAATGATTTCGAGAAAAAAAATCCCATGAGTTAATTCAAGTTATAAACTATCTTTGTATTGAATTTCAAATAAATCGCTCATGCCGATTGTAAATGCGCCAAAAAATAATAAGAGTATGTACTCAAAGAAATTTACATTATTAAATAAATTAATATATAAAGACAGATCACACAGATTGAGCTAGCCAAAGTAAGTTCGAAACTTGTGTTATGGGATACTAACTCAACGATACTATATTTTATAACAAATACATATACCTATAGATAAACGTCCAAGACCCGAGGTCAATCATAAAAAGTTCGTTTTTCATCATGACCCGACCGGGATTCGAACCCGGGACCTCCTGGGTGGCAGGTAGGCATGGTAACCATTGCACCACGGTGGTCGTCAAATCTAGTATTTCTCTAAGAATTGCTAAAATCACGTCATGTTTTTAATTTCTTAAATCTCATGATATTTAAAATAATTTCAATCATAAAGTCTCTCTATTTCTCATCAAGTCAAACCTTCATCATAATTTTGTCCCATTTAACATTATATTAAGCTAAATGATCTTTATCATTGCCATTAATGTTAAATATAGGCCAATAAACATCACATTTGGTTAAGTATACAGGAAGTTCGTATCAGCAAAAATCTCTGTCGGTAATATTGCAATCTCATGTAATGAGCAGACTGATTTCATAACAAAAAAATCTTCCCCAAAAAGTTTTAATAAAAAACTTTTTGTGCGTCCTTTTGACGGATTCTTTAATTTATACTTTACAATTAATTGATTTAACGCCTAGCGCCTGTGTTATTTTGTTTGCATTTTTTTTTCAGTAACAGTAGGTAATACGCTACGAATGTGTTGCGTGCTACAAGGAAGAGAATAGAAGGAAATGTGAATCTCTCAATTACCGGACAAAACGTATTGCTGCTCACGTCTATAATAATGTTATGTTAAAGGATGGTAATGCCCCGCTTGAGCTACCCTAATTCATAAAATGTTCTACCACTTCAAAACTGTATTTATGCAAAAATCTACTTGTTTACACACATAAACACAGAAGTGCAAACTGCGTCTCTACATTTTCAAATAGATCTCCCTATGTTTAATGGGCGATTTCTATTTCTCTGAACTTAACTTCAAATAATATGTTAGACATAGTTTGTTATTGAACGCGTGCCGATAATTCAAGTCATTTAGCAAACATTAGCACTGTGTACCCTAGCCCCCCGCAGTGTTGGTCATTAGAAAAACTGCATTTCATGTATTTAATAACATCGTCAAAGTTACACCCTCACACGAGAAATCTATTAACGTCAAAACGAACATTTTAATAATCCATCAAGTGTACAACCCCTTTTGAAAAACTGTTTTTCGTGTAAAACGTATTTAAATTTTCTTAAATTTGAATTTTCTTGTTTGTTGAAATTTTGGTAATCAATCAAAATTTTTTTCTCATTTATTTTTTTATGTAGATAATAAATATCTCTGTCCATTTTATTTCATATTGTTTTGAATAAACCGTGAGGATTAACTAAATAGAAACTGACTGGAACGGCTAGTTAACTTCACTAGTATTATAGAGTCGGCGTGTCCGCATTTGAACCTATGTTCATGAAAAGTTCACAAAAGAGATTAGGTGCAATAAGAAATAAAATTAAATGTATTTCGCTATGCGTTCCTTTGAGACCTTTTTCATCTTTATCATTAGAAGTTACTAATTAAGTTCTTTGCTAATCATATGTGCTAGAGTAACAAAGTCACGAGAACGAAATCTCCACTTACGCCATGCCACTAGAAAGCTTGGCAGCCTAACAAAAGCCGGTGCTAATTGAAGACCAGTTGCAAAGGTGTTATAAGCATTCTAGTTCGCATTAAGGCTATCATATCAATGAGAGCGATGCTATGTTATGCTATGGTCGCATGTGCAGTGAGTGTACTGCAAATACGCCCCTGTGGCTATTGATTTTTGTAATTGTATACGCATTTAGGTTTTTTTTTAAATAGTTTGTAAAGAAATACTTCTTTGAGGTTTTACTTTTATTGACCAACTCTTTGTCAATGTTTTAAGAAGAAGAGTTTGGTTTTTGGTTTTGAAAAAGTGATTTGTCCATTTGTGTTTTTTCTATAATATGTGTTAAAAAATAATATAATAATAAACTTGAATTGATTCTCTAATAAACTAATAAAGAGCAACTCAACAGTTTTATTATTAAAAAAATACATCGACTTATAAGTTTTTTTTTCATTTATTTATCTATTAAAACAGTATTACAAAATAAACGGCTTAAATAACATTTAAAAAACCAATGAGTTTTGTGAAAAATGTTAAAAACTATTAGTCTACGGTAACATATTATTTAAAAAGTTTCAGTTGAATATGTAGTTCCTAGGTCAAATTCTCGAAGAAAACTGTATAAGACGTTTCTCATACCCCATACGCGAACAAATCTCGGTACACACGCGCCCTTACCAAGAATGCTGACTTTATATAATGATTTGAACGAGAGGTGCGATCTGGATATTCACCACGACTCTCTTACAAAATTTAAACATAAAATACAGTCATCATCGCAATGATAATATTCAGGCACTATATTTGGCTAAACTGCATAATTTTGTTGGTCAAATTGAATTTAGTATTGTATACCTACCTACTTTATTTCTTTTTATTGTATGTTCAATGTTTGTTTAATACGTCAGTGTTGTGTTCACCTTTAATTGGGTTTCATGCTAGACTAAGTACCATATAATGTTATTTTTAATGTGAACATGTAACCTGTTGGTGTACCTAAATAAATAAATAATAAAATAATAAAAAATGACGTTTTAATTTACATTTAATATTGTTGGGTTTTACATTATGGAAAGTACGCAATTCAGAGGGTAGTTTGTTAATAAATCGAGGAACTAGGTAAGCAGTCGTTCGTTCGCCATAAGTATTGTTCGTACCGGTCATCGTATGTACGTAACTCGAACTGATTCCGAGCTGTAATATTTTTGTAATATTTTTGGCCACATACCCCGTTTATAATCTTTTTTCTCCACCTCTACTAGGTTGTCTGGAAGAGATTGCTTTTGCGATAAGACCGCCTTTTGATGTTTATGTATTGTTTTCTTCTCACTTTGTATGTTGATGTTTTAATGGCAATAAAGTGTTTTGTATTGTATTGTATGTTAGATACTTATAAGAATAAGATTAACTAGAAAAAGACTTAACATTTACACAACTTATTTGTTACTCAGCTTAGCGTTTAGTAGATGTGAATGCTAGAAATTGTTGAGAATTAAGGTATATTTTTTAGATTTCTGATCTGTCTTAAAAATTGTGAGAAGTGAAAGATTCGGAAGACCAACTTCTTTTCCATCCCATTTCTCCTTATTGGCTTTCTTATAGGAAACGCATTTGTAGCGCTATGATGTTACTGATGTTCATAGGCGGTAACTACTATATTACCATCATGTGGTCTGCTTGCTATTTTGCTTGTCGTTTCACATAAAAAAAACTAACTTATCAATATCATGAGAAATAGAGTACTTCAGTTACTCTCTCTCAAAATTGTGGAGAATAAATAATTTTATAATCTAATAGGTATTTTTTCTAATAAGGTTATTTTTATGTCTTGGAGTCTAAATAATAATTTATAAGGTAATTAAAATACTTTATACACACAATATCTACAAGATAATAAAAAAAAAACGCAATTAAAAAAAAGAGCTGGTTATCGATTTAAGTAAAATTGCTTGCACTACAAACTACCAGTGGAAGGAGTACCCAATGCAGGCTCTTACCGTATCTCGTTGATCAACCCGCCCACAGCTGTCAAACGAACAAAATAAATATGTTATTAGTAATGCGCGTACTAGCCACAATCAGATAACCGCTAATCTCCATTACAATTAAAAAGTTTCGGGTTCAACAACATTTGGTACGTGATATTCGAATTTTCGAATTCTTGTTTTAGGGTTGTCAACATTTTTTGCATAACCTTTCGTAAGTATTTTAATTACTCTTACATTTTATTAAGTAAACTACATAGATGAAACTTTATTACCTCTTATATTTTATCAGTAAACAAGATAAAAGTTTCTTACATTTTAATTATGTACTTAATAAACATTGCCTGCCAAACTTTTACGTTTAATGTTTTTACTGAATTCTTGGTACAACCTAAATGTTTTAAAGTAAACGTTTTTCTGAAATTACACACATGTTACCTAAAACATTCAGAAAGTTGGAACAAAAATACATAAATTGCCAACTTAATTATTATACGATTATTTGTCTTGGTTGTTATGCAATAGTCGTATATTTTGAATATTTGGCAATATATTAATAAAATTGAAATAAAATCACAACAGAAAATCAACAGTTTTAATTGAAAACATTGTTTTTCCAGCCCTATTTGCAGTGGACGTGATTCAACAAAATGTACGTTTTTGTTGTCGAACAATAAATAATAAATGTTCTGGAATGGGCATCGTTTTGCGGAAGTATTGGGTATTATATGGATGGATGATCATATCATGAACCTTGTCAATGATATTTACGCCCAATATCGACCAAACGATCCATTTTCTTTTTATTTAATTTTTTTCTGAAATGTTTTAACGAATTTTTATATGAAGCCGTACCTATGTTTCATATACATATAATGTAGGTACCGGCAGTCGCAAGTCCATTTAGACTTTAACCTGAATTTTGAAAGACAATATATGAACGTCTTTAAAATACAATCTTCTCAGCGTAATTCAGTTTTCTTTTATTTAAAAGTGGGTCGGCGTTTCACAAAGCCTGCACTTAAAAAGCCATTTTGAAGCGACAATTTATTTTCATCTATTTCGAGTTTCAACGAGTAACATAAATCAAACTATTCGTAGTACGAATTTTTCTGAAAAACCAAGCCATTTTCTCTTTCCCGCTCCATAAACGATACAATAGAACAAACAATAACAGAGAAAATTTGCATTCACTGCGCGCATTTTTCTCCCATCCGCCGGAGACAGCACAGCGGGCTTGCTTCATTAAACGCCAAATTATCAACACTCAAACCAAAAAAAAAACACAAGCAAAAATAACCATTCAGTACATCTAACCAGTATCATACAAAATCCAGCAAAAACTTTACCATTCCCGTTGTGAATAAAGCACATTTTCGTATGACCCTACTTGGAATGCAAGCAATTTCTACTGAAAAATTCGTCAGATCATAACTCATGAGAATTGCGGGAGAGTAGTAGCACCTTCTCGTAGAAGATATGATGTTAAGTAAATTGAACTTTATTGTTCTGGTGACAGGATTGAATATAAATGTTACTTGGGGAAATAATTTCGCAAGCTTCGAGTAAAGAATGCACCCTCCCTGACACCTAACCCTCTTTCATTGCGTTTAATTGTTTTGATTTTGAATTGTGCCATAAGAAGCATGGAAATGGGGTGCATTTTTATGGAGTAGAAAATTTATTATGTGTAGTAGATTCTTGAGATTATTTCATTTTCACTTTAATTGTCTGCAGAATTACTTAAGAAGAAATCGTCTGGAATGGAATGGGCATTCGTTGCTTACATGTCTGCAATGAAATTATATTTGACTTTGAATCCCAAATATAAAAATATTTAGGTACTATAACCACTGTGCAAAATTTACATAATTGGCTTCTAAAACATGTGTTTCGTGGAAAACGATTCAAGTCATCGATGCGTGAGATATAAAAATAGAATCAGCTGAGTAAGCTGATCTACCGCAGATAAGGTTTTTTGTACCAGAGAAAATTACACAAAAGTATTTTTTTTTCAACAAAAAAAAAATAAAAACCTTTTTTGGTAAACAGAAAACTTCAAAAATTTATTCTATCAATATAGAACTCACCATATTTTCCGTTTCCATTTATTTTTATGTTAAATCAATCATACGTTGACAAACACGCGACGTTTCATCGGACGCACAGTGCAATTAGTTCGCACAGTAATATTGAACTGCGAGCATATCTGCATATTTATTGGAAAGCCGTATTTCTTTGTTGTTTTAAAAATCAAAATAACGATTTTTGTATTTATTTATGGCAGAGATAACGAATGGGTCAAGTTATGGTAAGTAATCACTGCCCATTTGGCTTCAATATCAGGGTTAATCACGGATAATCACAGACTTTTCTGGTTTTTTATAGAATGCACATTAGGAAAAAAATTGCAAAGACCTGCTGCCAGTTTGCCTGTGAGAACAGCTGTGGAACCTGGTCGAAAATCATATCAAGGTATTATCTCGTCAATTCTACAACGAAACGAAATAAATTTTTTGGATTTTTTAAACAAATTATTAATTTACAAATGCAAGAATTTGTTATCGATATTTTTTGTGAAAGTTTCCATTCAACCTCCAGTAGTCTAATACAGAATCTGTTGAAATATGTGATCCATCACATCGAAATATGACATAAATATCCAAAATAACGAAACAAAAAAGCAAATATCGAGACATATTTTGACAAATCGTTATAATATAGTTTACAGCAGACCATTGTTCATTTTTGTCACTGCTCGATTTCGTTTCAAGCATTGTTCGTTAGCAAATGTCTATGTGTATTTGATTTATGTGTACTGCGTAGACAGCATTTCGAATCAATCCGAGTGTAGGCGGGTGCGTGATAAGTATGCAATTTGTATTTGACAGCGGATACTTTTTTTGAGTGCATTTGAAGTATATCGAAACAGAAGAAAATCAAGATAAACAAATACACTACTTTTAGACACATGGCTGATGCATCAATTAATAAACTATTCTATAAAAATAGAAAACTGATGATTACTATATTATATAGATTACTACGATCCAAGGATCTTGCCATCCGAAATGAGGAAGCGTCAGTGTTGTGCGCATTTGATCACCATTCTACTGACTGGCAACTCGTAGTTCACGTAGTGTGACCAACTACTGCATCGTACCAGGGGAATTTTGGTCGCCTTATCTTGCGTCAAGAAATCATGAAGGTTCCCATGAGGCCACGACCTTCTTTCATGTTTTGATTTAATAATTATTAGTTACACACGTGACCTAAAAACATTGACATTAGTTTACCCGCAGTTGACACCAATTGCGGCAAGCTATATGCTTATAACAAGGTCAATTAATATTTCTTTTAGACAAAATAATATCCATATTATTATAAAGAACCTCATATAAAACTCGAAGCGAATCCTCATTTAATGTAGCCCAGAAAAAAATTCTAAAACAAACATCCAGACAGATTAAAAAATAAAATGCTGTAACGTGAACGCATGTAAAGAGATTAAAAAGCTCGCGCCGTAGAGTCCTTTATAAATTAAAAGGGGACGTTTTAACCACGTAAATCATACGGGAGCTCTCTAATTACTCAAAAATCGCGTTTACAAGCAAAAGTGCGGACAGGTTATGCTCATTAAGGCTCCATAATCCCATATGGGGGTCCCACACCACAAATTCTAAAGGCCAACTTTATCGTTCGGTTTTTGCATACGCAATCTTGCTTTCCGGGTTTGGTAATTACATTCTAGGCATGTTCAATTCTGTCTAGAAATGGGGAAAGTTTTGGGGGAAAACAACATTTTAATTAACATATTTATCGATATTTAAAAAAGAAAATTATAAAGACGCAACACATGTCGCTTTAGCAAGATAAGATCTTCAAAAAGTTCTATCACTATGAGTTTATTGTATACTGCTGTAGATTCACAGAAAATTAACGAAGGCAACTAATCTTAATTTAAAGATTACGATGTAGACATGTCTATACAAAAACGTCGAAGATAATGCAAATTTTATGTCTTAATTTTTTCAATAAAAAATAAAATAAAATTCAGTTTAGCACCTATGTAAGCAATTTACATTGTTATTTCACGAAATTCACTTTAATAGAGATAAGGGCAATGTCATCAATAACGTTTTAATAAGCTCGCTTAGTGCATGTTTACACGCAAGTTTCGAGTTAAAAGCGACAACTGAGGTGATATGCAAATCATTTTTGACTAACTTTGAAGAGTTAATGTATCGTTGAATACAAAAGTTCTTTATTTTATTACAATTTTGACAGATCTTCTTAGTAAAATCAAAAGAAGTAGTAATTTATAAATTTAAGTACTTTAATGCCCAGTTTCTTATGTGGATGATTAGTTTTAGTCAACATATTATTTTTTGTATTATTTTCTCTCGTTTTTCTGTCGAAGAAGTTAACTGGAATTTAACAGCAATTTCTAAAATTTATTGTAATTGTGAAGATATTTTTAGGTACTGTGTTCTATTGTATTAATGAAAGCTAAACTTTACATACATTTTTTATGAAATTCATAATCAGAGTATCTATGTATAATGACGATGAAAAAGTCAACAGCTTATATCAACTGCGTACATATACTGCTTACAGCTCACTAAATGTGGCTATAATTCAAAAGTGTCCTATTCCAGAGCGCTACTTGCCGCTATTAATTACTACTGTGCTACCGTATACTTGTCTCGTAACTAGATTCTGCTGTTATTAGAGAAAATGTAGTGTCTACTATATTTTCGTTAATATCTTTAAATATTTTAGTAAAACTTTTAAGACATTGTCTTTTTTTATATTATGACTTCACAAGAGTTTTCTTAACAACAACACTTGTTTGTTCTTCTCTCTGTGTGTCTCTTGTGACGTCAGTATTGTGTTGTTGTTAAAGAAAGGCTTATACTTGCTTATGTTTTAGGTCTTACGTAAGCTCTTTCTTTCACTCCATAATGCCAGGCTAGCTTAAATTGATGGATCAGTGAAAACAGTGTGAATAGTTTACATTTATATTTGTGACGAAGAGCGATTTTACGTGACACGACATCATAGCCCGTCCCGACACGACAATCATCCCGAAAGACTCTGGGCGCGGTGAGACGAGACACGAGACACGACGACGTCTTCGTGTACACCAAAGAAGTATGATTTTAATGTGTTTTTCTAGATATAAATATAATTCAGTTTTATTATATCTTTAAACATTTTGTTAGTGATTGTACATCTGTTTTTACGATCTCATGTCGTGACATATGACTATAAAGTGGGGTGGTATTCGGAACAACGTGTTTATGGAATACAATTACTGTCTCCCAGTGCATGCTCAGAACAGTACTATTTCGTATATAATAAATAAACATAAATCATTTTTATTATGATTCTAAGACGTAAGTACAAGCTTGTTTTAAGGCTTTACAGCGTGAAACAAATTTATTTGCTGTAGTAATTTATTGATTTGAACTCGCCATAAATAAAGGCAGTAGCGGAATAAAGATTTAAATTGTTTACTATAACACTACTATAAAATGTATTTGAAGATTTATTTCTCAAACACATAAAAAAAAACATTTTTGATGGAACTCAACAAACAGTTTTCAGAAAATACTGGAAAATGCAACAGTTCCCATGGGATAGCATTAACCATTTATGAACCATACGCTGACATTACACACAAAAGACAGTTTAAAGAAATTATATTTATTTATATCTTAGGATTTTTTTTATTTTTTTATTTTTATTTTTATACAACACAGTTGGCAAACAAGCATACGGTCGAACTGATGGTAAGCCGTCACCGTAGCCTATAGACGTTTGCAATACCGGGGGTATCACTCACGCGTTGCCAAAGTCCCAACCCCCCCAGTGGAGCTCTGGAGACCTTACTCACCGTAGGAACACAACATGGCCGAGACCAATGCTATTTGGCTACGATCTTCTGTAAGGTGGAGGTCCTTCCCCAGACGGGCTGCTCCGATTTGAGCGGATTATCCGCTGTGCCCTACCTGCCCTACCTGTTCTTGTTCAAATATTGAAGTAGTTGAATCGTATAAGTATTTAGGTCTAATTGTGGATTCGAAATTTAATTGGGGCAAACATATTGAATATGTGTGCAATAAACTAAGACAATTTTTATCCAATATAGTTATTGATGGTTCTGCGGCAATGGGTAGGCAATGGTCACCAGGAACCATATACCGGAAAGGAAAACGAGGTTTGCTTCTTTTAACATCAATGGACTGTATTTATTCTTGAGTACTATTTCTATCTTCATTTAAAACAATACTATTTCTTTCTTGGTAGTGTAGCTCGGTTTTGTTCACTCTCTGAAGAGCTGTGTTGGACTTGACAGTACCGAGCTACCCTGACATATTTATAGCCAATATTTGGCCCTCATGCGGACCAATCGGAGGCGAGATAATTTTCGTGTAATTTGCGACAATTTCCGACGACATTTCGGGCAAAAAGTCACTATGCACATATCGCTTATCGCGCTCTACATTCTACAATTAGTAACTTATAACTCCATATTCGTGGTTATTCTAACTAACTAACACGCTGTTTCCATATAAGCGATATATTAACAGTAACTACACAAAACTAATATCCGAAATAAACACGTAAATCTTAAATTATACATGCAAAACGTAAAAGTTGATACGAAATTGACCAATAACGTCGTATTCTTAACGTTTACAGCGCTAATGTTATTGATCACACATACTCTATGACGTAACCAACCTTTTACACATTAATTGTTAACTAGCCGTACATATTCAAGACAGTAAACACACAAAACAATTGAAGATCATAAGCCAAAATTATTACCAATTTCATTTACTAGCGCCACGGCAAGATTTTACAACTCAGGTGGACCAAATCCAGTAGCGCTGCTTTCAGGCAAAACTTTGGAACTAAAATCCTATACGTAAATAGTGCACTTATACAGTGCACGTAAATAGTGAAAATATCCATGTTACATCTAATTACGTAATCTAATTAGCTTATTCTAATGTAAAACAAAGGTATTTAAACTTAAACTAAATAATCACATAATTCCGATTATCAAAGTGTTCCATAAAGCCGTAAAACTAGGGTAAAACATAATTAAAACATAATCAATTTATTTATTTACAAAATCGGCTCGTGTCCGCAACATCCTCCCCTCGGCGAAGGACTCCGCAGCCCCTTTCCCTCGTTGGGAGGACTATGAGCCGTCTAACAGGTCGCCTGAAGATTCCACCACGCGTGCGCACGTCAACACTGCGAACGACGCCGTCTGGTCCCGGGTAGACCTTCTCTACCTGGCCCCGTGGCCACACGTTGCGAGGCGATTGGTCGTCGGCGATTACGACCACATCTCCGACCTCTATGTTCCTGTTTTCGCGGCGGATGTCGTCACGCGGTCCTAACGCGGGCAAATACTCCTTAATCCAGCGTGACCAGAACATATCTGCTAACGCTTGTGCCGCGCGCCACGCCCGTCGGTCGGCCAACTCGCTCCTACCTAAAATCGGTACACCGTTCGCGGTGCCTAACAAAAAGTGGTTAGGAGTGAGAGCCTCCTCGTCGTCTGGGTCGACTGATACGTGTGTGAGTGGGCGCGAATTTACTGTATACTCAATTTCCGCGAGGAGCGTGGACAATGCTTCCTCTCGAGGCGCTCGCTCGTGTAAAACGACCGCTAATGCCGTCTTTACACTACGTATCATTCTTTCCCAGGCGCCGCCCTGATTCGGACCACCGGGGTCAATAAACTTCCAATATAACTTCTTCGCGGTTACATATTCGCCTAACGTTTCGCGCCATTCTTTCATCGCTGCATTGAGTTCTATGTCAGCGCCGCGAAAGTTAGTACCGTTGTCTGACAGAAAAGTACTTGGCCATCCCCGGCGGGCCGCCATACGCCGCATCGCCATAATTGCGGAATCCGTACTCAGAGACGCGATCATTTCCACATGTATGGCGCGTGTCACCATGCATGTGAAAAGCAAGCCCCATCGTTTTTCGCGTCGCCTACCTATTACGACCCACATTGGCTCGAAAGCGTCAAGACCGCATTTACTAAAAGGCCTAACATACGCCGCGAGCCTATCGATAGGCAGGTTTCCCTTCACTGGGACGGGGGGTCGCGCTCTTCGTAGCGCGCATATTCCGCATTTTGCTGTAACGCTCTTTACAGCTGCTCGTACCCGCGTTATCCAGTACGCTTGTCGCATATTGTTCACTAGGTGTTCCGTACCTATGTGACCATTGGTTTCGTGTTCGCGCTTGATCAATAGCTTCGCGAGTGAGTGCCTACCGTCTAAAATAGGCGGATTCCGTAATCCCGCTGGCAAACCGCTCGTTATGCGAATCCTACTGTTCAAGCGCAATAAACCATCTACATATACCGGGTCTAACTTTCGGATGTTACTCGACCTATCAATTGCCGTTCCCTTTTCTAGTCGACGCATCTCGTTATAGAAGCTTTCGTTTTGCGCTTCGCGAGTTATAATCCGTTCCGCTTCAGCTAAATGGTCCGCGTTAAGACACGTGGCCCGACGCCTACATTTGTCGCGAAACAGCAATACGTATGCTATGGCCCGCCGCAACCTCTCATACGATGAGAAACGCTCAAATCGTATGAAAGGGTCGGCAGATTCGGACGCGTGCATTACAGTTTCCGTCGTCGAGTCCGTGCTCGGTACGGACGACTCAATCGGCCACTCGGATTCGTCGAGATAAAGAAAACTCGGGCCCCTAAACCACCGATCGGCATCCGACATATTCGTGTTTCCAGTCCTTGTTGCATCATCCGCTACGTTATGGCTCGTAGGCACCCATCGCCAATGCTCCGGGCTCGTTAACTCCGCTATTTCGCCCAAACGGTGAGCCACATATGGCGTGTACCGAGCCGAGTCATTTCGTATCCAATGCAAACAAGTTTTGGAATCGGACCAATAAGTTACGTTCGTATTCGCTTTATGTCCCGTGAGTACATCTTTTGCTAAACGAGCGCCTATTAGTGCCGCCTGCAATTCCAATCGTGGAATGCTTTGTGTCTTTAAAGGGGCCACTTTGGCCTTGCCGGCTACCAACGTGACGCCTATTGATCCGTCCAAGCGTGTCATACGCCAATATGCTACCGCGGCGTATGCCTGCTCGCTGGCGTCGGCAAATACGTGTAACTCCCTATTCGTCACGTTATGAATTTCGTAGCACCGCGGAATCCGTATGCTTTCGACGTATTTCAAATCGTCTATCCATTCCCTAAAGCTACGGCCTTCCTCCGCGGGTATGGGCTCGTCCCAACCTACGCTCTTTTTCCATAATTCCTGCAGCATAATCTTAGCAGTAATCGTGTATGGACTAAGTAACCCCAGCGGATCGAACACGGACATAACCGCCCCGAGCGCCTCTCGCTTCGACGGCGTGCGAGTCCCATCCCTAACTTCAGCCGGGACGCGCGGCATTGTGGTATTGAATTTTAATTCGTCCGCTATCGGTTCCCACAAAATACCTAGCGTTTTCCCGTATGGATGTGCGCCCGCCCCTAATTCCTTCAGGTCGCGCGCCCTGTCCGCCGCCGGTATAGGCTCCAATAATCGGGCTTCGTTCGCGTTCCATGCAGCGAGTTCGAAACCTGCGCCCATATGTACCTCGCGTACCTCCTTAATGGCGCGCGCGGCCTGTTCGGCATTATCGAAGCTAGCTACCCAATCGTCCATATAATGGTTTTCCGTGATTTCCCTAAATGCAAGAGGGTGAGTTTCCCGGTGCGCCTCAGCATTCCTATTCCTTACACTGTGCGCCATAAACGGTGAACTCTTTGCCCCGAATAGCATAGCCGTCATACGATACTTTCGTGGCGGAGACGTGCGTTCGTTGCCGCGCCACAGAAAGTGTTGAGCCGCCTGATCTTCCGTTCGTATTCGAACACGCAGAAACATTTCTCTGATGTCCGCGGTCACGGCGACCGGGCGCTCCCTAAATCGGTATAAGACCCCGTTCAACGACTGCAACATATCCGGTCCCTCTAACAACGCGCAACACCCTTTACTGAGACACCGGACTGTTGCGGGAGCGTAGGTCTCTCACCGCCAAAAATTTACAGTGTCTGCCTAGGGGCGCCCCAGAGGGGGGCTCGAACCTCGGCCTATGGCGACACTGGGGGAAGGCGAACGGATTGGAGAGAAGCGGCCGGGCACGTGCCGGTACCGCGAAAACCGAGTCCCTACAGGGTGGCGCGACGCGCGGCCCCGCCGGCGGGGCCGATATGACGGACGTGTGTGTCTACTTTGTGTCGCGGAATCTAATTGTTTGTACGCCTCGATGGCGACTGTAATGGCGTCGTCCGGGTCGTTGAGGACGTGCCGCGGACGACGTTTGGACCTAATGGTGTCAGCCGGAGCGGGATAATCCCCTGCGGCTTTCACCAATGGATTGGGGTGATGGTCGAGAGAGTCGAAAAATCTGACTGAGCATTGCTTTAGGTGGTGCGAGATGGTCGGCACACCTAAGTCAATGTGGAGGTTTTTGTTCCGAATGAACCAAAGCCCACCGATGGCTTTGCGCAAAAACCTATTCTGGATGGTTTGCAGCCTGTGGATATGAGAGGGCGCGGCGTGGGCGAAAACTGGACTCGCGTAAGTCATTATCGGCCTAATGCACGTTGTGTAAATTCTCACCTTATTTCTAAGAGAGAGTTTACTACGCCCATTGAGCAGATAATATAGTCGGCCTAGCGCGAAAGCGGCGCGGTTGCGGACAATCTTAATATGGTCGCGGAAGGTGAGTCCCCTATCGAGTGTGACGCCTAGGTAGCGGACTTTCCTTTCCCAAGGGATCGGTTGTCCGAACATTTCGACTCTGGAGGAGGGATTTGGGGTGCTACCTCTAGCGAAGAGGATAGCGGCGCTTTTTTGAGGATTCACTTCGATGCGCCATTTCCTAAACCAGTCGCCAAGAGTATTGGCGGCAGTTTGGAGTGAGTCTATAATTGGGGGAATACTACGGGCTGAACAGTAGATGGCAGTATCATCTGCGAAGAGAGCGGTATGGGTCGCTAGTGGACTGGGTCTGAATTCGGGGAAGTCGCTTGTGTAAAGCGTGTAAAGGAGAGGCGAGAGCACGGACCCTTGTGGTACTCCGGCTCTAATGGTGTGAGGGGGGGATAGTGCCCCATCCACTCTATAGCGGAAAGAGCGGTTCGACAAGTAGTCTTGAATGATGAGCACAAGACGATTTGGCGTATTGAGTTTGTAGAGCTTATAAATAAGCCCGTTGTGCCAAACTTTGTCGAACGCCTTTGCCACGTCAAAGAAGAGAGCGCCCGTTTTATGCGGGCGGGATCTGTTCGCTCTCCGGTCCAACACGTGTTCGACTATGCGATGCACTTGTTGGACACAAGAGTGTTTGGCTCTAAAACCAAACTGCGCGTTAGGCAAGAGATTGTTGGCAAGGGAAAAATCTTTGAGACGTGCGAGAACTATGCGCTCATAGATTTTTCCTATTGAACTAAGAAGACTGATAGGGCGATAGCTCGAGGGCTGATCCTTGGGCTTGCCGGGTTTTGGAATGCCGATGACGGTGGCTTCCTTCCAAGTTTGGGGGAAAATGCTATTTTTGAGGGCTGCGTTAAAGATAGCAGTCAGGAGTAGTATAAGATGGGCGGGAAAGAGCTTGATGACTCTGTTAGAAATCCCGTCAGGCCCCGGGGCCTTCCTATTATGTAGGTCTTTGATAAGGGACTCTACCTCATCAGGGGTTACCGGCTCTAACGGGGGGTCGGCATCTGTAAGTGGGCTCGCGAGTCTATTTGCTACCACAGTATCGACCTCGAGTAGGTGATCTGGATCAACGGGGAGTGTGCTAGGTGCAGATTGTGCCTCAAGACTGGATGCTAAGCATTCAGCTTTTTCCTCGTCCTCGAAGGCGAGGGGGAGGGAGGGATCTGACTGTACTAACGGAGGGGTGGCAGCCACTGTATCTGCCTTAAGGGCTCTGGCAAGTTTCCAGAAGGCTTGGTGAGATGGGACCAAATTGGAGAGAGTCTCGTCCCACTGGTCGTTTCTAAGCTGTCTGATACGACGCTTAACCGCTGATTGAGCAGCGCGCATGCGGACGCGGTTAGGCTCAGTGGGAGCGGAGAAGTAGGCCCTTTGGGCTCGGTTTTTCTCTGTTAACAGAGCGCGCGCATCCGGCGGAAGTGTCCAGCGACGATGAGCGTTCACTGGGACACGCCGCGAGCAGTCGCTAACGACTTTTTGCACGTGCGCTGTTAACGAGTCAATAGCACCTACTGCATCGGGAATTGAGACAATTTCGTCTGGAATTGGATCTAACAAGGGGGACGAAATGGATTTGAGGCTTTCGCCTAACCTGACCCAGTCGGTCTTGATCATAGTGGGATCTGTGGCTGCCACATTGGGAATACTCACTCTGGGAGAGAGAGAAATGATGACAGGCCTATGGTCTGAGGTGAGTTCGGAGTGCACTTCTATTGAACTCAATCTAAGATTGATGTTCTTTAGGAGGGCTACGTCTAGGACGTCCGGACGATGATCAACATTGTCCGGGTAATGAGTAGGGGACATGGGTGCTACAATGTCGAAATTGAGACTCTCTGAGAGTCGCTCGAGCTGTCTACCACGTTGGTTTGTGGTTAGGCTACACCAGGCAGGGTGCTTGGCGTTTAGATCACCCGCTATGATAACAGACGGGCCAAGATCTAGAAGGTTTTGTATATCACTATCGAGTAGTGATCTGGGGTTTGAGGAGTTGGAGTTAGTGGGAGCTAGATAAGCTGACACTAAAAATATGGATTTGTGACCTGTCATTCCTAATCTACAGACAGAGGCCTCAATGTGCACGAGATTGGGTGTATCCACAGGCGTGCAGTGTAATGTCGCTTTGTAGT
This sequence comes from Endotricha flammealis, assembly GCA_905163395.2. Lineage (NCBI taxonomy): Eukaryota > Metazoa > Arthropoda > Insecta > Lepidoptera > Pyralidae > Endotricha > Endotricha flammealis. The sequence continues at coordinate 5,930,653 of LR990863.1, read as the reverse complement.
AGATGAGAGTGCCACCGAGGGCAGAGACTGTGCGATCATTACGTATGATTTTATAATTCGCGATTTTGGGATCGCGAATTGATGGTTTAAGGAACGTCTCCTGGATAAGGAGGACGTCCAACTGATGGGTGTAGAGGAAGTCGGCTACCTCAGACCTCTGGGTGCGAAGCCCATTTGCGTTGAAGTAGCCGATTTTAAGGGAGGTCGGTTTGACTCTACTCGTATGGTGTAAGTCCATAATTATTTGTTGAAATTTTTAAGGGCAACGAACACGTCTGTGAATTGACAGACGGCCATTAGGAGAGCGTTGGGACTATTCGCGTGTTCATTGACCAACGCGGCCATGGCAAGAACCCTATCTATATCTAGGACGGCTGCGAGCTTGTAGAGCCCTTCGGTCCCGTTGGAAGGTGGCAGCGATGCCTTTACTGGGGGGGGGTGGAGGTGTTGCGGCTTCCACCGCCGCGGGTGCAGGCGTGCCTGAGGGGCTGGCCTGTAGGGGTGGGACCTTGTTGGTCTTGTAGCGCCACGAGGGCGACAGATTGAGTGGTGGCACCGGTGCCTTAGCTGTTGCCGGGGCGGCCTCGGCAGTTTGGGACTGAGGAGGAGAAGCGGGGGGTTGGGTTTTGGATGAGGAGGGAGTAGGCCTCCGGCTCTTTCCTTTGGGCGCTTTTGAGCACCCTCTGTAATTAGCCGGGTGCCCCACCTCCCCGCAATTGACGCAGCTCGGAGGTTCCGAACATAGCGCGCGGTCTTTAGGGCGTGAACACTCCGGTGTTGAGTGGGCTCCGAGGCATTTGACACACCTGGGTGTGTTATGACAATTTCGGGCGGAGTGCCCGTACAATTGGCATCTGTGGCATTGACCCACAGTGCCTTTTTGGTGTGGGGGCTCTACTACGACCCCAGACAGTCCGCAGACTTTATTGATGTTAAAGATGGCTTTCGCCTCTTTAAGGTTAGTCCTGTCTAAAATGACAAGGACCATGTTGAAAGGGGCGGCATGCCCACGGTGCATGCGGTGCACCTCTAAAACTGGGAATTTTTGGGCCTTTAGGTCCTCGAGCACGTCTTCGCACCCGATTTCCTTGGGGACCCCCCGAATGACTACGCGGAGGCACCGGTCCTCCTCCAAGCTCCACGTATGGAAAGTCATCGACATAGCGTCGAGAAGGCGGGTGAGGTAGTCCGTGATGGACTCCGTTTTTAGGCGGATACCCTCAGTGCGGGTTTCCGCTATGAAAAAGATGCCATTTGCATCACATCGGGCCTTGATGGCCATCCACCTATGGCGGTTTGTGATAACGACCGCCGGTGGGCGCTGGGAGCGCTTGGGAGGGGTGGGGAGAGAAGCTCCCTCGGCACCCTGTTCAGCCGCGGGGGGCGAAGCGGGCGAGTCGGAGAGAGGGGCGGCCGGATTTGATACGGCGGCTAATTTGGCGGCCTTGTTGGCAGCGCCCTTGTTGCGCCTTGTGCGCTTGCGGCCTGAGGCCACAATGAAATCGTCCGAGTCGGACGAGGGGGCGGAACTCGAATCCGAAGATTCGGAGATGACCTCCATCTCGTCATCGGAGATGGAGGAGGAGGGTGCGGTGGCGGAGGGCGCGGCAGCGGAAGTCGCTACTGCGGGGTGCACGGTGGCGGGGGGCGCGGCAACGGCGGGCGCAACGGTGGCGGAGGGCGCGGCGATGGAAGTCGCGGCGGCGGAGGGCTTGGTGGCCGAGGGCTTGGTGGCCTGAGGGGCCGGGCGGGAGGTGGCCAGAGGGGCCGAGGGGGCTGCGGCCTGAGGGGCCGATGGGGCTGCGGCCTGAGGGGCCGTGGGGAAGAAAATAGCCTTCAGGTGAAGGCCAATTGCGGGCACGAGGTCCGGATTTTCCCTAGCAAAGTTGACTAGGGGCGACAAGACCTCTTCGAGAGCGCGATTTTTCGGGTCGGTCGCCATGGCGACCGGCCTAGTAAGGGAACCTACAGCTAAAACGAAATTATCGCAGTTCGTCGCGTCACGTTCCGCAAGGAAGAGCTGCGAAGAAACCTTGCGGCAGTCGTGCCTAATTTAGGAGCGCTCGGGGGGAGAACCCGAGGTGTGTAGTCCTAGTCCCCCGCGCCGGGTGAGGCGAGGGGGGTGCTTCTAAGGTGTGCCCTAAGCTTGTATGCCTCTGACCAATCTTAATGTGTCAGAGGGTCCCTAACTGCTTAAGGTTCGGAGGGTAGCTTCGAGCCGGAGCTCTAGGCGCCCAAGCCGTTCCCTAAGGATAGGAAGGAGGAAGGGGTGGGCGGGAGGGGGCGATAGCTAGTGTCGGTCAGGGGAGCCCCCTAGGCCGGTGGTTCTAGCCCCGTCCGGGTAACTGCTTCACCCTGAAGGGGATCGGCGAGTGCCCGGGTCGCACTCCTGGCTGTGCAAAGTTGGCACCGTGAGGTATCACACAGCCAGACCACGAAACTGTGGTTTTAATCGGCAAAAAACGCGCGAAAAACCGAAGAAACTCTAAAAATCACGATAATGCCTCCTTGTCTTAAAAAAGGCAAGGAGACACGTGTGTCGGAGCGGCGGTAGCGTAGCGCGGCGGCGGGGGGCGTGCGTAGCACGCGGGAGCAGCGTAGCGCGGAGGCACCGGGCACCGGACGTGTGACTCGGACGGCGTCGCGAGCACGAATGTGCACGTGCCTTTGGACTTAGCCGCCGCGTCAAATACCATTCGAATTTTATCCGGTTTATGCGGGTTAACCACCGCAAAGTGCGGTAAGTACCAAAGTCGCGGGTTGTTCTCGCATTTGTCATTACACGGAACCGCGTATCCCTTGTCTAATAGTCCGTCTACCTGACTAGTATACGCAGACCTAAAAGTTTCGGATTTGTCCATGCGCCGCTCAATATTCTTCAATCGCTTGTATGCCATATCGTGGCTGGGGGGAAGGGCTATGTTTTCGTTCGCCCATGGTAAACCGACCTCATAGCGTCCCTGGACCCTCGTCACCGTAGACTCAAACATTTCTACGGCGCGTTCCTCGGCTTGTATCGGTTTCCGATTTAACGCAATTCCCAGCGAGTCAATAGCGAAATGTCTTTCAATAATGCTATTCAACTCGTCATCACAACGCGACGCGGTGCGTGCATGCATCACTCTCAAATCCTCATTCATAACCCACCTCGGTGCGGTCCCATGAATCACCCATCCTAATTTCGTGAGCGACGCCGCGGGCTGCTTTGTTCCGTTCGTAAGCAGTCGGCGTGTCACTATTAAGTGCCAATTATCCGCACCTATTAAAATTCCCGGACTCGCGTTTGCGTAACACACGTCGCTTTCCGACAGCTGTTGCAGATGCGGAGTAAGTAAAACGTCCCGCCGAATAGTTTGGCTTCCCAGGGATAGGTTACGGACCGTTCGTGCCGTTACTGAATAGAAATTATTTTCCGCCTTTCCCCGTATCGCTAGGGAAACTACCCTACTGGCTGGCTCCCGCTGTGTTGATGTTACGCCGTGTATACGCAACGCCCTCTCCGGCCCTGTGGCCCCGATCGCGGTAGCTAACTCGTCGTTAACGAGTGTGATGGTAGAGCCCTCATCAAACATGGCAAACGTATCCACGTCTCTACCATCTTTGCCCCTAATCACGATCGGACAAACTTTAAGTAACACCTCGGTGTTCCTACTTAAGTGCGTGACCGCGGTTATTGCACTATCTTCTTCTTTCGCCGCGGGCGCGTAAGTCACGTGTAATAAAGCGTGATGCGGCGATCGGCACTCGCCTATACCGCACCTTTTCGCTTTACACTTGACTCTTCTGTGTTTGTCATTCAGACACAGGAAACAGACGCCTACTTCCTTCGCCCACTCCCATCTTTCATGCGTCTCCATTTTCACAACTTTTGGACACCGGAACGTATCGTGTTTAGCTCCGCAACACAAACATTCACGTTTGCGAACTTCGTTCGCGTTCGTGGTCGCTCGGTTCGCGTTCGCGGTCGCTTTGTTCGCGTGGACTTCGTTAGCGTTCGCGGTTGCATACACCCTAACCCGTGATCTGTCCGCTCGCCCGCGCGGAGGCGCCACTGTCGCGTTCCTGTTGGCCGGCGTTGTCACTAATTGCGCCGTTGTCGCTGCGGTCGACGGCGAATATGAGTACCGCACCCCTTTATTCGCTTCTTGCATTAGATAGCGTGATAATGCTACTATCAGCGGTACTTTAGAGTCATTGTGCTTGGCGGCGTGATCGCACCACCGCATCCTAATGTTCTGACCCAATTTGTCCGTAACCTGCCGCGCTAACATTGGATTTTGCAGGTATCCGTACTCATCCACGCATGACAAGACCGTTACGATACTCTGAAGGCGTACTGCGAAGGTGTTAAGGTCACCTGCGGTAGTGCCCAGACGCGGCAACTTTTTAATGTCCTCGAGTGCCCTATCAATAATGGCTTCTGGTTGCCCGTAACTCTGTTCCAGCGTCTGCATTACGACCTTCGGGTCGGTCGCCGTATAAAGTTGCGCGGCAACTTCCTCACGCGCCTGCCCGCGTAGGCACGATCGGAGCCGATCTAGGTTTTCTGCTTCACTAATTCGGTGCAGTTTTGTCGATTGTTCCATCGCGGCTTTGAAAGGCATCCATTCTACAATGGCGCCGCTGAATATCGGCAAGTCCCGCAATCGTGACGGAGCCCTATCCCTAGACAGCTTCTCCAAAACGTCAGCTAACCTATCTGCCCCGAAGTCCCGAGAGCGTGCCGGCGTCGGCGGCTCGTCTCTACGAGGCATTGCGTCAAAAGTTACCCGGTTAGGTATAGCTCTATCGCCCGATCGGTCGCGCCTATGTTCCTGCGCCGTCGGTGAACTATCCCGATATCCCGTGGTTTCGACATCAACGCGCTCCCCTCGTATGTGAGTGTTATGTAACCACTCCGAGAACCGTTGTTCAGCTTGCCCAGTCATCGGCTTGGGATTCTGCTGCAACCAGTCGGAAACGCGACGTTCTGCGTCCGCTGGTTCGTTACCGCCTACACTATCGCGGTCCGTCTCCTCTCTAATGGTAGCGACGTCCGCAGCTAACCGTTTCTTAATCAAATCCGCTTGTAACTGAAATTCCCGACGCTGTAGATCCGCCAGCTGTTCTTCGGCTTCCAACTCGGCTTGCCTTATTCGTGCAACCGCTGAAGCCGTGGAACGCTGTGATCGCACAGAAGGTGCCCTACTTTCCCTACGGACTGGGCCTATATCGGTCGCGGTTGTAGTCATCGCGGCGTTCGTCCGCGCATCTTCTACGTTCGCGATGTTACCTATCGCGGCGGTCGCTGCGGCATTCGCAGTCAACGGCGACGCGGGTGGATCCTCATACGCTCTCATACTACGCGTGGTTGGCATACCCGTGCCACCTACTACCCTAACACTTGACAACTAACACTTAACCTTACTACACTACGTGACGAGAGTCTTGCACGGCGGCTCGTAGTCTCGTCGATCCGAAGTACAACGCAACCGTTTGGCTGCCTGTTGCTCGACGTCGTCGCACCGTTGGGTGATCTTCAATAAAACCCGTCGGTCGCACGTCGCACCGTTCGGTGTTCTTCGGATATACCAGCTTCGATCGTAAAACGACCCAAAGTCGACCGCAAAGTATACGTGCTCGCTACACCTAACGGCGTTCGGCAAGACACGTATCAGCGCTACGTTCTGCGCTGTGTGCGTCGCCAATATGCTTCGCACAACTTTACGTCGACGGACGACTTCGATCGTAAAACGACCCAAAGTCGACCACAAAGTATACGTGCTCGCTACACTTAGCAGCGTGCGGCAAGACACGTATCAGCGCTGCGTTCTGCGCTGTGTGCGTCGCCAATATGCTTCGCACAACTTTGCGTAAAGATCTTCACGTCGAAAGACGCCAGGTTTTTCACGTCGAAAGACGCCAGGTTTTTCACGTCGAAAGACGCCTGCGTCTAAAGACGCCTTGTCAAACCTCGAACCGTGATCCGGCTCGAAGGACAAACTGATGGTTCTGCGGCAATGGGTAGGCAATGGTCACCAGGAACCATATACCGGAAAGGAAAACGAGGTTTGCTTCTTTTAACATCAATGGACTGTATTTATTCTTGAGTACTATTTCTATCTTCATTTAAAACAATACTATTTCTTTCTTGGTAGTGTAGCTCGGTGTTGTTCACTCTCTGAAGAGCTGTGTTGGACTGTGACAGTACCGAGCTACCCTGACATATTTATAGCCAATATTTGGCCCTCATGCGGACCAATCGGAGGCGAGATAATTTTCGTGTAATTTGCGACAATTTCCGACGACATTTCGGGCAAAAAGTCACTATGCACATATCGCTTATCGCGCTCTACATTCTACAATTAGTAACTTATAACTCCATATTCGTGGTTATTCTAACTAACTAACACGCTGTTTCCATATAAGCGATATATTAACAGTAACTACACAAAACTAATATCCGAAATAAACACGTAAATCTTAAATTATACATGCAAAACGTAAAAGTTGATACGAAATTGACCAATAACGTCGTATTCTTAACGTTTACAGCGCTAATGTTATTGATCACACATACTCTATGACGTAACCAACCTTTTACACATTAATTGTTAACTAGCCGTACATATTCAAGACAGTAAACACACAAAACAATTGAAGATCATAAGCCAAAATTATTACCAATTTCATTTACTAGCGCCACGGCAAGATTTTACAACTCAGGTGGACCAAATCCAGTAGCGCTGCTTTCAGGCAAAACTTTGGAACTAAAATCCTATACGTAAATAGTGCACTTATACAGTGCACGTAAATAGTGAAAATATCCATGTTACATCTAATTACGTAATCTAATTAGCTTATTCTAATGTAAAACAAAGGTATTTAAACTTAAACTAAATAATCACATAATTCCGATTATCAAAGTGTTCCATAAAGCCGTAAAACTAGGGTAAAACATAATTAAAACATAATCAATTTATTTATTTACAAAATCGGCTCGTGTCCGCAACAGTTATCTTAAAAAAACGTATCCCATTCAGGGTTAAATTAATGTTATATAACTCCCTTGCTGAATCGTATTTACAATATGGTTTGACAAGTTACGGACGCACTCACAAAACCTATATTAAACAAGTAGCTAAATTGCAAATAAGAATATTAAAAAATATAGTTCCTACTTCAGTAAAAAACGAGAACATAGATAACAACAGCGAATTATTTAAATACTGTAAAGTTCTACCAGTTCATATTCAATGTATATACTCATTAATGAAACAGTATTTTTTTGAGGATAGGTTCTGGAAAAAAGTTGACCATCCAATGTGTACTCGGGCTATGACACAAAACTTGTTATTAACAACTCGAGTGAATAACATATACGGCGAGCGGACATCGACTTATTTGATGCCTCGACTAATTAATAAACTACCTCACGATTTACGAGATCAAATTAAACCTACCAACATTAAAGTTAAACTGAAGAAATTTTATTTGGACTCCCTAATAACATAAGCACAAACCTGCGTGGTTTTTATATGTTATAATAAGTTAAAAAAAATTGTATATATACTTTTTAATGGTAAATAAATGAAAAAAAAAAAAAAAAAAAAAAAACCTCTCTTATATATCTCTTATATATAAGAAGAGAGATAATATGTAAGTAAGTAAGAGAGGTAGGGCACAGCGGATCATTCGTTAAAATCGCAGCAGCTCGTCTGGGGAAGGACGTAGCCAAATAGCATTGGTCTCGGCCTTGTTGTGTTCCTACAGTGAGTAAGGTCTCCAGAGCTCCACTTTCTACAGGGTCGGCAACGCGCGAGTGATACCCCCGGTATTACAAGCGTCTATAGGCTACGGTGATGCTTACCATCAGTTGGGTATGCTTGTTTGCCAACTACCTTTGAGACCTACCTTTACGACCGGTATCATTATAAATCTATTCATTTAATGCCGCTAAGTTTGACTCCATGCAAGGCCTTAAGAAAATTACCTTAGCGAAAAAACCGTCGGAGTCGAACATCGTCACTATTGGTTTAATAAACGGTACATGCAGCTTCATGCAGGCACTGCTATGAAATTATATGATGAGCTGTCTTGATATTTACTTATACGAAGCTAAAATAAATCTTAACAAATAACTCAACCATTGAATATATCGAGATTGTACACATGTCATATAATATCTACATTTATCAACGTATCAAACATCATATAAATAACTTTTCTAGTAAGCAAAGATTGAGCTGCGAGGTATTGGTCAGAATAAAGATAAGGATCGTGACACACCCAGACTACACAAAGGCCCATTAGTATTAGAGGGGAATCAGTGATGCTGCTAATAATCTACGAATGTATTCAATCATAAATGGATCTGGAATTATGGAATGTTCGTTTCATCTTTTTAATCACAGCGAGATGATTCACATTGATTTGGATGTCCTTAATTAGACGTCGGAAAATTTATGTATTGGGAAGATTATTTCTGAAATAGAATTTTTTGATTGAATATAGGTTAAAATATAGGAAATTAAAAGATATTTTAGCAATGTAAAAACGGATAAATAAAGTCATTTGTGATTGAAAGAATAGATTTTCAAAGTGTAAAGATAAAATATGCGATTCTTTAAAACACAATACAATGTCCCGACAGTCATTTAATGTAGCAATGTATAAAATCTTTATAGTTACAGCCCCAATAATTTCACAAAGAAATAATTTTATCTAAGGGTAGGTACCATTGCGGTAAACAATCGTAGAGCCACAGAGTACTTAAGTAGAGCCTTCTATCATTATAGTATGCAGTTATCTAAACCTACTATGATGAAAATTCACATTTGCAAATCCCATAAAATTTACCCATCTTAATAAAAATCGTCTTCAAAGACTCTCGTTATACTCGAGTAATCTTCAAAACGACTTTCGCTATTTGCAATAAATGTAAGTACATTTTATCCTTCGATATTTCATCGATAAAATTAAATATGTGAGTGAGATAAGGTGTTATTCAAATTAAATACCTTTGACATTTCGAGATTATGGACATCTCCGATACAACCATGAAGAGTGGAATCGAAGGCCAAGTGATAGCATAATGTGGAATAGGCTTATGCCCCTAGCGTCCGCCGCCGACTGGTGAGATGGTGGCGGACGCTAGGAGGCCTATGTAAAAACGAGCATAACCCTATTCCACATTATGTTATCACTTGACCATTCCACTCTTTATGGTTCTGTCCGAGATGTCCATATTCTCGAAATGTCAAAGGTAATTTGATATTGACAAATGCAGAAGAATTGAACAATTTTTTTATTTTCACGATTTTCTATATATTTATGTAATTTGGATTGTACTTACGTCATTTAAGAATATAAGCATTCGTAGCAGTGTAATTAAATTTATATTAATACAAAAGAAAGAGACTCAAATGCGGAAAATCTCGAAAACATACAATTGATACTAAAAATTGGCTGATAGGTAGTAAGTACGTTATTTTTCAAAATTCCTATTGGTTAATTATTTCCTATAAATCTACTTGCAATAAAATGAATTTCGTCGTATGTTTTTTTTAATAGAAATAGTTTAGATCCATATTCTTTGTACACCTACGAACAATTTGCTAGATAATCAAACTGAAATAAATCCTTACTTATCCAACACGCTTACATATGACTTATCACGGCAATGCACTTACGATCTCGCTGTCTCCGACATTCGTGCTATCTTTATCCAATTTGTTACCCTTATCAAGAATTAAATGCGTTTTAGGCTCTCGATACTTTTTATTTTTTATTAATTACTACAAAAAACGCCGGCTATACAACCAAAACGGACAGGTGATGGCGTTTTAGGATACTCATTTATCGAATATTCATTTGTTACCCAATACCCATTGGGCGTCCGACGAAAAGGCACCATGTTCTAATGAATCAGATGGCTTTGATGAACTTTTGGTAATAAATAATTTTATGTTCGGTACATGGAAGTATGTATTACGTATTGACGTCCACGGTGGTCCTGTACTTGTATTAAAATAACAGTTTAATTTGTCGTATCGTGAGTTTTGTTTTCTGAAAATCGCTACGAGTTTAATTTGGATTATCATAAAATAAATAAATAATAAATTTAACGACGAAAATTTTTTTACGATTCATACAACGTTATCTAGTCTCAAACTAAGCAACTTTTGTACTATGGGTACTAGAGTGAAACGCAATAAAATTTAATCCATGAGTTTCACAAAAAAAAAACTTAGACGACGGAGTTAAAAACCTCCTCAATAATTAATTTCTTAAGACAATGTCGAACTCATTAAAACCAATAATTTTGTGGTGTTTGAATTGTATTTTTATGATTTTAAGGAGACGTCTGACAACTTAGTAATTTTTATTTTTGCAGTGCTTTAAAAAAGTTCTAATGACAAAAGTTTAAAATGTTATTTTAGATAGAAATAGAATTTTTTATTAGAATGAAGTGATAGTCGTCGCGTCTCTACAATTAGGTACTTTAAACTTGTAACTTATAACTAGGTACTTCTAAGAGTAGAACATTTTTATATCTATGCTAACAAGTTTTGTGACATATCCGGCGCACAGAATACATTGTTAACTGCTGAAAATCTGGTGTGTATTGGCAAATGTAACTGTATATCCACTTAGTACAGCGTCTGTTGCATATTATATTCCAAATAAGCAACGTTCGTGTTATGAATACCAGAAGTCGGATACAAATACTTATACAAAACATATCCCACTCATAAAGGCCAAAGTATGTGTGTAGGTATGTTACTTTTTCATGCCCAAATGGCTGCGCCAATTGTCATGATATTTGGTATCCTTGGATTGATACATAGGGTACCTACTTTTTATCCCGAAACGTACGCGATTCCCGTAGGATTTGATCAAAAGTCTATTAGAAATGGCGCGTAATAAAACTATGTCACTACTGTGCAAAAAATTAAAAGTAGGTAATACCGCGGGTAGTTAGGCAGTAGTTGTCAATAATTATGATAATGTAACTGACTCTCGAGGCAGAAGAATAAATAAAAAAAAAATAAAAAAATGGATTTTAATGTTTCCTTAGCATAAAGCAGAGTGTCCCTCTGGCCATATCTCCTATCCATGAATAAAATATTTTTTTTAAACAGGTTGCAAACGAGCATGCGAGTCACCGATAACCGCCACCGCTCATGAAACCCTGAGCTGTTGCTAATCTTTAAACAGGAGGAATAGTGGAAGTAAACAGATAAGGTTACGGAAGAATTGGGCGTCAAAAAACTTTAGCTCACCAAATATAACTCATAGCTTCACACCGATATTTAGTAAGAGATAACTCTACCACTCCAAATAACCCTAATATCACAGAATTATCATAGGAATAATATTTATAAAAATTATAGTTACACACGCAAAAGTGTAAACAAAAAGTTAGTAAAATTAAGTGTTTGCATCATAATGAAAAATAAACGTATCTAGTTAATCTATTTTGTAATCAAAATGGCTAATGTAATATTCATAAAGATAACTACATAAAATAAACACGCCCACTGACGTAAAATGCTGTACTTTACAACTTATATTATGCCATATGATATTAAATATTCACCCTTGTTATAAAACTGTTAAATTAAATCATAAACTCGAGCGATGAAAGCGGGATATTGTAACTTAGATTTTGCTGGAGGCTTTGACGCTAAAAGAATAAGGTTCAAAGTAAATTGACAAATATATATTTACGGAAACTCAACACTAGTTTTAATTTTGCACTCTACATACATTCTAAAGTGTTTTTTTTTTGTGAAAAATATTGGATTCAACGTTAGGTTTTCATTTATATATTTTTTTTTAATTATGAAAAAAGAGGTTTGAATGAAACATAATTTTTGTATTATTTACATTTGTATTTTAATAAGAGCTGTTTTCAGAGAGGCGGACGGACAACTGTAATCCAATAAGGGTTCCGTTTTTTCTTGTTGAGGTATGGAACCTTAAACTACTATTTGATCTAGATGATGGAACCGCCGAAAAGTGGTTACCACCGCCCGACTATCAGTAACACCAGGGCGTTACCAATGCATATCTGCTAAAAGGAAGGGGGAAAAAAAGAAGGGATTTGAAAAAGAGGAATAGAAAAGAGGTTTCACTTTCGGATATCTCATTCACTGAACGAAACGCATTACTACTTCACGCCGATATTTTGTAAGAAGGTCGTACTTACCGTGCTGAGCTAGTCCATAATTTTAGAAAATTAAACGCCAGATTTTTACTGTGATTTGTGTATATTGTCACACAAAATTGTATACACAAAATCATACATGTCATATTCTACTATGTATTTTGTCAAAACAAAGTGACTAATGTGTAAAGTGGCTTTCAAAGACAATTTCCACGTCACTTAACTTCACTTCCGATGTAACCGATATTTTTTTACCTAAAAATCATGAAAGGTGTCAATCTTGTTATTTGAGAACGCAATCGACTTGTCACTTGTCCAAATGAAACCCTGTATACGCTGTATACCTGTTTAAAATACATTAGAGGGGTGTTATATTACTATGAACTACTTAGAACTTTCCTCATAATATTAAATTGAGGAATACTTTGTATATTGACGACAAGGCTCGTCGTTCTTTAATGACGAGGTTCGTCTTTCAAACGGGTCTTTCAAAAGAGAATTGTTACTCTAACCACTTTTGATGGACTTTAGATACTTGGATAGTTTACATACATCTAAATTGAATGATGAATATTGGTAAGCGTTTCTTTACGGAAAAGATTAGCAAACGAGTAGTTAGGCACCTGATGGTAAGTGATCACCGCCACCGCATATAAAGAATAGAGACACTAGATTTTTAATAAGAAGAAAAGACGTGTTATAGAGAATTGAAATAGGGAAGAAGTTGAGCTGTCGGATCTTTCACTCACCAAACGAAGCGCATTTCGCTCACTCGCCAAACAAAACGCTACTTCACGCTGATATTCTCTGAGAGGGCCCACCCCCTCGGTCGAGCTGACCCATATTATGAATACTCTACCATTCCAAAAATTTACAAACTTTTTAAATAGTAACAAATTGTAGTATTACAACGTTTTCTATGTTCTACAATACAGTAGGTAGGTCATTATAGACAAAAATGCCTTCTTTCATCATTCAAATTATAGGAGGACAACCTAGACTCCTATGGGATCGCGGATGTCTTCAAATGTGTTTTACAGAGAGAGGACTGTTTTTCACAAAGGCTCCTTGGCTTTGACTTTCTCTAAAAAAACTATTATTTTACAAACAAAATATTAATTTTATAATTTTCAAGAAAGTAGACTAGTTTTGACTATGTTTAATGTAGATATTCAATGTAAACGGCATAGCGTAGGAGACAGTTGTAACATTTCCCATCTCCATAGGGCGTAACAGTTTTCACATAGGTGGAGTCGCATAACCACACCTTTTATTTATTCTACCACATAAATTATTCAAAAGCGTAACGATATTATGCGATGGGAAGCATGATATAGACTAATTTGAATTAATTTGATGTGTCCCGTTTTTGTTGGGAAGCATAAAAGTTTTATGTGAAAAACTTTGGGAGACAACTTCGAGCGTATATTTTTTGTTATTGTGCAATGATTTTTATTAGGAAATACAAAACAGATGCTTCCTTCGCACTTTGATTTTATAATTAGCTAATAAATATTAACAGTTTTGATGGCAAAGGCATCTAAATTTTATAAGGTCTTTGATGATATTTTTTAATATGCTAGTAACCTAATTGTTTGTGTTCCACTTTAATTACTTTCACGCTGTGATAGAAATCAAACCTATTATTATTTTCACTCCTTAATTGTATATTACTATGTAAATATTTCAATTTTTTAACGTAACTAGTAATCAATTTTGAAATTAATACTAAAAAGTAGATCATATTAGTCATCTATTTTTTTAATTATTACCAAACTGTAATAATTAATGTATTGTTTTAATCAATGTAAGTAAATTAAATAAGTAGAACAACGGATGAATATCCGTATTCTTCCTTAATAAAAAACATTTACTTCCACTGTATCCAGCAATTAACTGTAGTGTATCTCAGGTCAATTGGGGAGCCACTCAGTTAAGGCACTTATCTGGATGATAACGATTATTGGTAGACATTAGCCAGTGTTGTTGTACATAGAATACCTACATTCTTACTGAATACTAAGTGCTCTGATGTTTCTAAAAGCATGGCCACTAAAAAAGTTTTTTAATAAAGAAAAAAATTATGTTGTGTGCCAGCATTTTTGTTTGAAAAATAGATTCATTTTGATATTTTTGTAATGTTAGACTCTAAACATACGGAATAAGACTTTATTTATAAGCTTAATTCCGTTATTTTCGTTCCAATAGGAATTTAAAGCCAAATTCGGATTTTAGGTGATATTTAATAAGCTCAATCTGTCAAAAAAAAGGTAACAACTGTCACTTTAAGTAACTAGCAGATGAATATGCCCTAAGCCTAGACAACCAGACTGCTCCGTTACAGAATAAATCGATATTTTTTCATCTGGTCTTATCATAATAATTTCATAAGTAATATATTAATCATTAATATTAATGTGTAAATAATCCAGATAGGTTTCACATAACACCCACCCAATCAATATTATCGCTACCGTGCCAGCCTCCGGTCTTAGCTGTCTATTATAAGTGATCGAGTCACACTTTAACTTTCTACTTCTGTCATTGTATAACAGCGATAACGTGTGATGTACTACCGTGTTCATGATCTCCTGGTAGCCTGTTACTAATAAATGTATGGAGTACTTACAAATAAATAAATTTTAAATATGTAAAGCATTTTTTTTCTCACTCTCCCAAGTTTCTTATAAAACCTCCTTCTCGCGTCGTATTCCTCAATACTGAGGATCGTGACCTCATGTATCATCTAATAAACTAAAAACCGAAAAAAAAATCTGCTTGTCTTTTGGAAACTTCACTGGCAGCTTATCTTCTGTCTCTATGTAGTTACTTTTTATTTGGCAACTTTCATGTGAATGGTAAAAATGGCAATGCGTGTGTAATATTTGCTGGCATCTAGGATAGTCAATTTTTATACAAATTATAATTTTAAAAAATTACACTAGTAATTAATGTAAAAATGTATCTCAATAAACAGACAGACAGTTTCTAATAATAGAGATTGAATAAATATTTGATTATGCTAATAACATTATTATGATATTATTAGTACTGCGTGAATACCGATGAAGCTGTTGTATTAGGAATACAACACTGTTATAAGATGTTATAACGAAACAAAATTTAGGAGCAGTATTCGTGTTTAGAAACAATAAAAATATAATTTAAACATTAACAGCCCATAAAAGATCACTGTTCTCATCTAAAAATAACAAAAGAATTTCTATCGCCTCCAATATTTTCTAAGACAGACCAATAAGCGTGGTCTCATGCGATGATCGATTCCACTTGGATCGTGTCTCATTACTGCTCTTTCGAACTCTGCATACACGACACATTCTAACAAGCATACTACTTATTTAAAAATTTCAACTTTAACATTATCGTTTTTAAGTTTAAAATTAATTTTGACATGTACAAATAATAATTTGTCAATGGAGCAGAATAATTTATGGTTATTATGACCAAACACCGGAGCAGATACAATAACATTCATTTGTTTTCCCAGTCCACCTCGCTTGTTAAACAAAATTTTGACATGTGCACGATCGTGGGCGTCTTTCTTTCTATCTGTAAGTATGTAAACCCACGTGGATTTGATTCTTTTGTTCTCGTTAGTATCTTGTTTCTTATGAATGAGTTTTGTATGCAAAAATCTAATAGCATCGTGTTTAAATTACGGATTTACTAACATCACAATCCTCAGTGACAATTTGTATTGTTCTATTGTATTGCAATAGCAAACCAAATAATCATGAATATTATTAACGATTGAATTTTTACAAACTACACAATTGCCATGATAGTTGATAAATTTTTCAAAGTTATATCGAATTCAAAGGAAGCTTATTTCAAGGATTCAATTTGATGCGATTGCATAAAAAGCCAGTAGGAACAGAATGAGTCACCAGTGATTTGAAATGAAATAAGATACTACGGCAATTTTAAACATTAGGTGATCTAGAAAGTGGTGTATAGGTCTTATTTTACTAGAGTGAAGGTTAAAGTTTGTTTGGTGTTTGTTTTATTGATGGTATGTATAATTTTGTTTCTTTGCTGAGGGTCGAGCGACCTTTTTTCTTGGCGATCTGTATCAGACTCACTCATCGATGGCCCGTCGCGACAATAGTACACATCGATATGGTAATGTACCGACCGATGCATTCCATACCTTTGTGGACATATGTTGATGAGGTGGGCGAAACCCCATTGATATACATTCGAACTTATTGTTAATATTATTGAGTAGACCAGTTTTTAAAAGGCAATTTATTCTCGTTCGATGGGACATTTGATAATGCTTAGTCACATCACGTTGTTTCTTTTTAGTATTGTTGACCAGAATATGTTTTGATGTTAAATTAATGTATGATACATGTAATACGTCATGGTTAGTAACTAATACTGTGTCGTTTAAGATGATGATAAAGGTATTGTTTTGTTTATTCATAATAAAATTCTTAATATACGTGCATGTCGTGCATGGTTTCCTGACCATGAACGTAGATATGTTCAAATATCCACCTTATACCACTAATGCATGAGTTAAAAGAATGCTTAATTTTAAAAGATGCTCGTAGTCATTACATTTTTCACTTGAAATATTATTTATATTTATTTTAGGAGACCTACGGATACCGGTACAAACAAAGTTATCAAAAGTCAATAAATTCTCATTAAACCTTCCATTATGAACTTCAAAAACATTTTAAAACCCCTTACGGTTACCACAATAATCTTCTTTGCCCATAAAATTGGTGTTTGCCCAAATTAAACCGTGACCTTAATTGATACAAATGGTCTTTCCTAGTTAAAGCAATTTAATACAATGCAAGTATCAAGTGCATAGAAGCAACCCATACGTTTGAAGCTAATTGCTCTTGCGTCAAAGTTAATTAAACGTGACAATGTAAAAGTGCATCTTAAAGGAACTAATTTTGGTACGAATAACCCTTTTTTATTTTTTTAAGAATTGTTAAAGAGAGAGAGACCCATGTTCAGTTTTTTTTTAAATATTATGACGAGAAGATAGTCATGAGCTGAAGAAGATCTTACATAGTCTTTTATATGATCATAGAAAGAACAGAAATAGGCCCGAATTTTGGATTTTTGGTATATAACAGCAGTTATGATAGAAGATATCCTTAACAATAAAGCTGAAAGCATGACAAAGCTCTGACAAAGTTGTAATCTAATTGTATTTTGTCTTCTCTGTATTCCTGGTTCCTCCTGCATCTTTTGAGTGAGGAGTGAGTGATAAAGTAAACCATTAAATGAGAAAACAGCAAGAAGTATGATAAATATTCGCTGAAAAATCTTAATCATAATTAAAATTTCTAAAATCCTTTCATAAAAAAAAATCCAGATATAAAATGAAATACCGCGATATTTTGTCTGTAAACATTAACAAAATTATATGCAAATGTGGTATCCGCTGTACGAGTGAACTATGCAAATAAAAGATTTAATTAGAGAACAGATGTTTGTGGAGCTCTGTAGCAATGCCAGACGAAACACCTCTGATATACCGTCTCAAAATCTAAGCGTCGCAATTACTGAACGTGCTCATGTTTCAGAGACGAAATTTTATGACAACAATGTTATGCAAAGGTAATATATGTAAACCAACATTCAATTCTGAGTTAGAACAGGGTTTTTTGTTGACAAAGGATGACAAACGGGCTAGAGTGATGCCGAAGGTGCAGATATGCCTTGGGGCATGTTATGTGAATATTAAAGGAAAAGACAGAAGGATAGTGATTTAGATCATTGCATTGTCACATTTACAAAAATAGGCTTATACTTGTTTTCACCAAAACCTTCTAGCGTTAGAAAATAACCTAACAGGACATTTTTGAATGAAAATTGATGACATACGGGACTGTAAAATTTTTGGAATTTTGTTGAAAACGGGTCATTAGTAACTAGGTATGAATAGTTGAACAGCCAATTTATTCATGATTATTTAATTGAGAAAATATGGCAGTGAAATCATAATAGGTACTAAAATCATTTCAATTCGTCAGTCAAAATTTTATGACTATGAAATGGGTGTTGGTTACGCCCAAATAAAAATCCAATAAAATTGTATATGGACATCCGAAGTAGAAGTCATTGTTTCGAACCATCAAAAACGCTGTAAAGACTCTTTAAATTGGTAAACTTTTGGTTCCTGCTGTGTAACGACACATTCAAATAAATAGAATAGCTGTATAAACCGTGGTGGTTTGTCGTTGTAAAGAGTCATAAATTGGGCATATACTTAACGGTTTCCTGTATAAAATATCTATCGAACAAAATTTATAGTATGTTTATGTAAAAAGTGATGCTATTTTGCTTTTAATTAATGGATTTCATATGTTTTTTATGAGCATTTATTTTAATTACGCGCTATCCAAACATTAGATTGATTTAATTTTACATTATAATAAGATAAATAGTTATCTGGTAAGCTTAATTTTCACATGTTACATTTATTATTTATTTTACACGGTTAAAACAAATTTTTATTTGCCTCGACATTTTAATACTGACTTACGTTCTTTTAGAATTGATTGCTTCTTAGTTAATTCTGATACAATATTAATCATAAATTCTATTATCGAAATTCCCATAAGATGAGGACGCCTTGCCGATGAATTTTTAACAAAATATATAATTATAAATAATTCACCTCCACTTACATACTTTTTAAAATTTATAATTGTACTTTTATGTAAATAGCGCCCTCTAGTGCACACATGTTGTAGTGTCCAACAGGGTCTAACGTTACTACCTTAGCTCTAAGACCTTAGCATTAAGATTATGTAACTTTGGTGCAATAAATATATTAAGTATTGAGTTTTGATATTAGTCTGTAAGTTTACCGTGTCTTGATATAGATAACTTTGTAGTTATTGCAAATAAAGAATGTTCTGTTCTAAAAATATCACCTATTGATACAAAAACTATTTTCACTACCATCATAGTTACTTCATATTAGTTGTCCTTTACTGGACATGTTGCTGATTTACTGTTGCCCCCAGTTGGAAACTTTCCTAATAAATAAACCTTATTCGCGCCGATGTCAAACTCCACGCTTCCACGAGTATCTCTCACATAGACACGACGGGTTTTTGTGTCCATGCTACATAAATTTGTCCTTTAGCCCACAACATATTCTGGCCCTTTATGAGTAGGGTCTTTTGTAGGTTAAACTCGGCAATTTATCTCTTTTAATCACGGCATAATGAACTTTGTTCGCACAGAAAACATAGTTCTACAGATTGTTCGGACATATCGCTCTGTGTAATGGCTTTTGGTAAACATTGTCTTTTTATAATTACGTACAATTTATTTTTATCTCTTTAACTAACTTATAATGATTTAATGTGTTTTATGTTTTAAACAATAAATTAAATTAAAGAGATATTTTAAATATAATGCAATGAATTTAATGATAGTAACTGTTAATTATATATCGATAAATAACTATAGTCACGTTTCGCGGTACTCGATAAAACTAGGTTACGATAACGTAACCAGAAATAATCCTGGTATTGTATTCAATTTATTGGTACCTATTATATTGCATTTGAATCATAAAATATCCTTCATTACTGAAATTGCAATTATTTCTACAAATATCATCATCATCATCATATCGACCCATAATCAAAGCAGAGATACGGGTCTCCTTTCAATCGAAGGTGATTAGAGCGTTCTCTGCCACGCTGCTCCAATGCGGATTGGCAGAGGCCGGTGTTTTCAAGCCGCCTGAAGGCCACCGACTTGGCTCAACGACTGACATCTATCGACAACAGTCGGGACCGACGGCTTAACGAGCCCTTCGAAGTACGGAGAAGCTCGAGATAACGAAACCCATTCAAACACTGGCTAGGATCGACCTCGCTTAACTTGCATGATCATACTAGAGTGCGACACACAGCGACGCTATCGAGCTCCTCACTCTATCGAGCCTACAAAAATGATTTAAGTAAACTATACCTAATACATATATTATTTAAGAAACATTAAAATTGAACAAAAAAACTAATATTTTCCTACAAATTTTTAAACTCTATTGAATAACATTTACGCTTTACAAAACAAAGGGCACCAAACGTTTGTGGAAATAAACATAGTATATTTTAATGATCTGTTTATAGTGACACTAGTAGCACTAACGTAGTTATCATGTTTATTACGATTCAAAATGTCTGCCAATGCCAAGTGAAGTGAGTCTGCCATTGCTCCTGCGTGGAAGCCGTGTCGCGACACGGCTTCCACGTTCCTCGGTTCAATATTGCATTAAAACTGGGAATTTTATGACATTAATTTGCAATTTCGTTGATATTGCCAATAAAATGTGGTTAGATAAGAATATTGGAGTAAACACTGCTTTGATTTTAGATGGTGATGCAAAGGGGCTTAATTTTTTTTTTATTTAAGCTGTCATTTAACCTGTCGCCATTTTGTTTAGGCCATTTTGTTTTTTTTTTGTTTTAGATGACTAACTCTACACTCTTGCGAAGTTGATCAGAGGTTACTTAGCTAGCACGAAGTTAGAAGACAAAGGAAAAGTAAAGACGAAGTAGAACGAAGACCCCGTCCACACTTTTGTTTTCGCTTAACTTTCCGAGAGTGTAGAGCCGGCATTCGTTTGCTTCACTTTGCTTCCAATGAGACCTGCGCTTAATGATAAAAATTAAGAACTTGCTACAATTAAATTTTCTCGCTGTAGTTACTGTATTCTTGAAAATATAAGTAAGAGTAAGACGAAGTGTTTAATTTACTTGGATTATGTTTATTTTGGGTATTAGTTAAGGCAAGGTATACATTTTTACGTTATTTATAAAGAATCATACACAGAAACTCATACATGGCTATTGAGATCCTCAGGTCGCGCCGCATTCGTGGATTTCTGCACTTCCCTATGGTTGACTGGTAGAGAATGCAACTTAGCATTAAGTCCGCCAATTGTATCAGTACTTTTGTATTGTGGTCAATAAAGTTAAATAAATAAAGTCACAAAATTGTCAATTTTGTGACTTTACTGACACAATTTGTCTTAAATTTTATCCTCATAAATCGTTCTTGATTTGCAACTTTATTTAAATAATCAATTTATGCGCAAATGATATTATGTTTCACTAATTACAGTACACATGTGCGAATGACAGAAGTTTCAGAATAAGGCAAAACATGGACTAGGTACTAATCCGATAACAGTATATAATAGAAAATAATACTACACGGTAAGTACCTAGTTAGAAAACGTTGTAGAATATCCCTTTTTTATGTTTAATAGATCATTTGCACATTTATTATCTATTGCTAATAATTTACTTATTATTATTATTTAGTTTCATGTATAAACACCCTAAATCCCAAAGCTGCGATAGTTTTCCTAAATCTCGCGCATCGCGAAGTTTGTATTGCGAAGTTGGCTCCTTATTCAGTTAGTTAGACTGTGTGTCGAGCGATATTCAAGTTGTATATAACATACTTTAAGTTTTTGTATTCATTTTGTTATATAACTTTAAACGAGCATCTTGTTCATTTTATATCAGTGTATCGTTGTTATTTCGTACATAGAGATCTTTAATATCGGTTATTTATAGCAATTTTGTTCGTAAGTAAATAAATTTTGTTTAAAAAGTAATAAAATAATAATCTTATACACTTTTTGATTTATATTAAATATATAGTTAATTTTGATGATCTACACTGGGCGTCAAAAATAGTACAGTTTTAAAATTGCAATATCTCCTAAACTACAGAAGCTAGACCTTTGAAATAAAAAAAAGTTAAAAGACAATTTAATTTCATTTAATAAAAACATGCATAATATCATTTTTAAAGATTGAATGAAAAAAAAACTTAATAAACAAAAACACTTTTTTTTAAACTGTTGGCGTGTACTTTTGTTTTGGCAGATCCAGGTGCACTAGTACCCGAGAAGATCGCTTAATCGTCTCTACTGTGTTAAGAAATCGTCACCTTAATGCAGTTGAGGTCCAGCAACAGCTTCTTCAGACCCGAAGAGACTACGTTAGTGAGAGTACAGTGAGGAGAAGACTTGCTGAAGCCAACCTGAAGTCGTACAGGCCAGCAAATGGCCCCAAACTTGAGACAGGGCATCGAGTAGTAAGACTACGCTACGCCCGTCAACACGTACAATGGGGCGAAGAAGAATGGACAAGAGTTTTGTTCACAGATGAGTCTCGGTTTTCTTTATTCACTTCCGATGGAAGGGGGAGAGTATACAGGCGACCTGGTGAGCGATACATTCAAGGTTGCATCTCGGATAGAGTTCAATACGGCGGGGGCTCTGTACACGTATGGGCTGGCATCTCTTCAGAGGGTCGCACAGAGCTAGTGGTCATAGAAAATGGCACTCTGACTGGTAAGAGATATGCATTAGAGATCCTTAACGAGTATGCAGGGCCATATTTAGTAAATAATGTAATAAATTTAGGTGATGGAGCGATACTAATGCATGATAACGCCCGGCCACACACCGCTCACCTCGTACAAGAGTACATTCAGGAGGTTGGCATCAGATTGATGGCTTGGCCATCAAGAAGCCCAGATCTTAACCCGATTGAACACGCCTGGGATGAGCTTGGGAGGCTAGTCAGAAGCCGCAGACCACCCCCCGCCACCCTCAGGGCTCTAAAACAGGCCCTGATAGAAGAATGGGTGAATATTCCCCAACACCGCTTCCGAAACTTAGTGTTCAGCATGCCAAGCCGGCTCCAAGCTGTCATCAGTCATCAGAGCCCGAGGCGGCAACACAAGTTACTAAAGTGGGAACAAGGCCCAAAACGTAAAAATTAAGTTCTTGATAGTTCCTTCAAAACGGTTAGCTTTTTAGTTTTTTCTTAATTTTCAGTGTAAAACTTTACTAATGCTAAATAAAATATTATTTTTAGAAAACTTTGTTTATTAATTTGCTATAAAATGACTTTTATTTCAAAACTCTAACTTCTATAGTTTAAGAGTAATTGCAATTTTAAAACTGCACTACTTATTTTTGACGCCCAGTGCATTTAGTAAAATTAGAAAAATACGCATTTTCTTATTAAAATAATAAATAAAAGAACGGGGTAAATTATCTGTTACCAAAATACATTATTAATATTTGATTGAAGTTATTTATTAATTTTGTTAAATATTTAGATGTCCTAAGTATCTAGGTATCATTTTTTTTTTAGTATTTATTTTCTAGTCTTGCTAGCCCTGCCCACTCCATACAGAAAATTCGTTACCTTAAGGTTGTCTTGAAAATATTGCTTTTTAAAAGCTTTTATTTAACTTGACCTGTATGTATGAATGTATGTATGTATGTAAGGGTGGAATCTTGGAACGAAAATTTGAACCACTTCCCGTAGACCGATTGAGCTGAAATTTTGCTTAAAACTGTAGATCAGATGACAATACAATATTATGATAACAAAATTACGATACAGCCTTTTGTGTTCCGTTTTTCGTATAAAACAGTTCCGACCAAAAACCTATAGGGTACTTCCGGTTGTCCTAGAATCATGAAATTTGGCAAGAAGCAAGATGATGTAGTACAAGTACAGGAATAAATCTGAAAATCGTAAATTTGTAGTTACTTCTTCTTCTTTAAACAACCAATATAATGTGACCCTACCCTTGGTACATTTTACATTGGTACATGGCTCTTTTATACCGGTTATGAATTAAAATGTATTTTATCTATTACTAGCTTTTCCTCGCGGCTTCGCTCGCGTTAATTTTATGACATAGATCTCGTTTGACAACAAAACAACCCATAGCGCGACTTGTGGCGCCATCTGTTGGCCGATAGCATCCCATACAGCGCCCTTTATAGTAGAAAAAATATTTTCCCTTTGGATTGACATACTTTCACGGGTAAAAAGGTAGCCTATATTGGGCTCTATACCCCTGACATATACAAATTTTCATAATGATCAACTGATTAGTCAAGCCGTGAAGGAATAACAAACAAACAAACTCACTTTCTCATTTATAATATTAGTATGATAGTATGACTAGTATGAGGAGCTCGATGGCGTCGCTGTGTGTCACACTCTAATATGAACACACAAGTTAAGCGACGGTGACCCTAGCCAGCGTTTGGATGGGTTTCGTTATCTCGAGCTTCTTCGTGCTTCGGAGGGCACGTTAAGCCGTCGGTCCCGGCTGTTGTCGATAGATGACAGTCGTTAAGCCAAGTCGGTGGCCTTAGGGCGGTTTGAAAACACCGACCTCTGCCAATCCGCATTGGAGCAGCGTGGCAGAGTACGCTCTAATCACCTTCGATTGAAGGGAGACCTGAGACCAGCAGTGGGATGATTATGGGTTGATATGATGATGATGATGATGACTAGTATGATTATGGGAAGGAACCCTCATGCGCGAGTTCTACTTGCCCTTGGTCGGTATTTTATTTTTGATGGGTACATAAACCCGTTTAGTTTGTCGCAGGGTGACTGTAGTAAAATCAGGAAATTATATAGGTATTCAAATTGCTGGTGCTAGTTATCTATCTATATATATAAAAATGAAACCCGTTTTCCGTTGTCACGACATAACATGAAAACGGCTTGACCGATTTGGCTGATTTTTTTTTTAGAATATTCCTTGAAGTACGAGGATGGTTCTTACGGAGAGAAAAATTTAAAAATTCCCACGGGAAAGCGGGATACACGCAAACGAAATTGCGCGGGTTTCGCTAGTAACAAATAAATTCATTAGACAAGTACCGCCCCTCGACAATAGATGGCACTGCGAAACCTGTCCAGTGATAAATAAAAAGTAAAAAATAAATTAAAAGTAAAAAAATATATTTAAAAACAAGCTTTTATTTAATTGCGCTAAAAAGAATAAAATAAACTTTTCTTTTAAAATTTTAACTATCAACTTATAACGTCATTACACAATTTATATGACATAAAAGCTTGTCGCGAGATTTACCTGTTTAGGAAAACATAATTATCGAACTAACATTTATTCGTACTACGAGTAAATGTTAGTAATTAAATCTCGCGACAAGCTTTTATGTCATATAAATTGTGTAATGACGTTATAAGTTGATAGTTAAAATTTTAAAAGAAAAGTTTATTTTATTCTTTTTAGCGCAATTAAATAAAAGCTTGTTTTTAAATATATTTTTTTACTTTTAATTTTTAGCAATAAGACCGCCTTGTTGCATTTACACTCGTTTGTAAGATTGTTTTTTTGTACTTTTTCCTGTGTGTAATGCATATAAAGAGTATTCTATCTATCTATCTACATTATCGCTTAATTTTAATCAAGAAGCAAAGCCACCAGTATACAATTTAATGAAAATCATAAGTTTGTATGAAGTTCAGTTTTACTTGAAGTTGTCGCGCGGTGCTGGAGTTGGTCTATAATTTGCTGACGATCTACTTCAAAACTTTGCCAACTTACACTTTGACAACGTTGGCCTCTTCACGTATACTCTTTTGCACGTAATTTCATCGTGAAACCTAGTTACAGAAAACATAATATTAAACAACGTTAAATGTTAGAAAATGTTTATTGATTTTTATTTAAATTAGGCAATAACATATTTATCAGACGATAAGTGAGTCGCTGTTCCAGATAAATCAAATAAACGGTTAAAGTTAAAGCGTGTAAAGAACACGCGGAATTACAAAACTAAAGCACATGAGTAAATAAAACCACGGATTTTATTTACACATGTGAATAAAGTTGGTTTTTTATTTCATACAAAATTCTGACAAGTCATGCAGGTCACCTGATGATGAGCTATCAACGCTGCCAATGGCGGAGATATTTACCAGGGTAGTTAGTCCCTGAGCTATTACGACTTAAACAGGATGAAAGGAGGACAAAAGGAATTGGAGAGGAATTTAGCGTCCCGATCTCCCGTTTCCGAAAGTTTTTTATTTTATATACCACAAAGTCGACAAACAAGCATACGACCCGCCTGATGGTAAACATCACCGTAACCTATAGACGCTTGCAATACCGGGTATCACTCACTTGTTGCCAACCCTCCCAACCCCTCAAAGTGGTGCTCTGGAGACCTTACTCACCGTAGGAACACAACATGGCCGAGACCAATGCTACTTGGCTACGATGTTCTGAAAGCTGATTTACGCCGATATTCTTTAGAAGGATACATTCCCGGTCGCACTAACATATTTTATTAAATGCTTTATTACAATCTACTAATATTATCATTACTAAAAAGATATTCAAACTTAAAGAGGTTTTCTCTTAGGGATTTGATATAGATAAAACCATTACGAAGTTAAAAGCCTTGAAACTCTTTATAAAAATTGTTTCGGTTTAAATTGAGAATCATTTATGAAATCTTTTTAAAGATCACGGTAAGCTCTACAGAGGGTTGATTCGCACGCACTGAGCCATAGTCACGATCCTCAAACAACAGATTGTTTACAAATTTTATTTGTATTTCACTGATAATACTCTTGATATAGTAAAACTCTTTTAATGGATGAAATTAAATTTAATGTCACTATTTTATTTTTATGGAAGAGTCAATTCGCAAAACTTTTTTCCATATTTGTCCATGTAATCATGGCTATTGGTTGTGTTACGATTGCGAGCGTTGCTATTGGCAGATACAATTATACTCATCTCAGTCTGTCAATACAAGAAATGTGCGAGGGATATACTCAGTATTTATAGTACTCGGTTATTAAAAAACAAAGTATAGGAGTAATTTATATAGCCGCAGTGAATGGGTGTTAACACAGTTGCCCTAAAAGTAATATCAACATGGGACTATTTTCTGATAACTGTTATTATTTCCATGTAACTTACATAAACTAACTATGAATATAACAAAAGTATTAATGGAGTGTTATAACGAAACTATGTAACTCTTATCCGAAGCAAATCGTAGGAAAGTTTCGTAACACAAATAATTGATTCGGTGCCCCGTCGTCAGGAAAGTCTTAGTTCTATTTAAGTTTCCTAAAAGGAAATGAAAGGAAATCAGAGCCCGCGCCTTCGCAGCCTTTATCGAAACTTATCGGAATATTTTCTTAGGGAACTGTAGTGAGGCATTTTATTAAATCGACTTCAAGATTGTATCAAACGTTTTTCAATAAGATAGATGCTACATTAAATTCACTTTTTGGTGATCTATTCGAAATTAAATCACTAGATTTTTTTGTTATTTGACTTCCGAATCGATATACATATTTATAACAAAAATCTTTCTAAGTAAAAGCAAAAAAAACTCAAAGGACGTCTGTGAAGCTAAAAGTTTTATTAGGTTTGTAGTTTATAAGGTCTTTCCTGTGAGAGTGGATGAACGATATTGAGTTAGAAATGTCTATAATGTGCAGTCTTGTACAGTTAGTAGGTTAGTAGTAATAAATCTTTGCTCTGTCAACATCGCTTCTAGTTTTCATCAGCTAATAATTAAATACTTAATTCCATCGTTTTTTGATTTTCAAGGACACATCAGTCTTGTAGTTATGCAAGGACACATCAGTCTTGTGTCTTGTATTAATAAATTAAAAAAATATTGTAAGCTTTAAGACTATAAACGTTTTCATTTTCGATCAAATTACTAATACTTATAAGTACTTATCAACTTACTATAGAATTATAAACTCATTTTTCGATATTAGTAAATCTTATTATGACATTGTGAACAGAATCTTCGCAAGTTTCATATTTCTATTAAACAATTTTCGTGTGTATGACACATTGTGTGTACATGACAACATAATAGTCTCACACCCTCTTTATAAAATTGGTATTATCACTGTTATTTTTGTAAAATGGAATAACTATTTATGGCAACAGGGACTTAAAGCAAATAAGAGTATTTCAATCCCACATCCAAAAATAAAATTGGTGCTTATTGTTACTACCCCCTATTGTATTGGTAGCAAAAAGGATTTAAGAATTACGAGTCTAGAATTATAATTAGTAAAAAAAAAGGGCTATTATGAAATATCACAAAAATAATAATTTGATTATAACAATATTATGCTTTGGAGCTGATTGAAATATTTTTTTTTATTTTTCTAAGACTGATCAAAAGATCAACTTGTACTGTTTTCAAATTTTCAAAGTCGAATAACAGCTATTTTATTTAACTTTGATAAGTATTAGTAGATTATACGGCAATGGGCAATACCGTTAGTCCTTTACCTGGAGTTCATTTAACTATATTTATCTATTTCTGAAAGAAATTACGATGCTATAAGCAAACTCTGTTTTATTTATTGGTAACAACGTATAATGTTTACTTCCTACATAATTTCAAAGGGATTTTTTTTTCGTGCTCCCGCGCGACTTTTCAGGGCTGTGTTTGATGGATCACGTGTTACTTTTTCGCTGCCTCTTATATCTCATGACGAAACGTGGTACAAGTTATTAGCGATCATATTATACATTTGAAAAATACGTGTGTGTTACTAAGCTAACAGGTTGATTATCAGGAAAAATATTTAAGCTAAGTGTTCCCAATGTCCGTTTTCACCAACGCAACGCTTTTAGGAATAACCTAAATAAATAAATAATAAATATATAGGGACAATTCACACAGATTGAGCTAGCCCCAAAGTAGTTTCGAAACTTGTGTTGTGGGATACTAAATCAACGATACTATATTTTATAACAAATGCATTATATAGATAAACATCCAAGACCCGAGGCCAATCAGAAAAAGATTGTTTTTCATCATAACCCGACCGGGGATCGAACCCGGAACCTCCTGGGTGGTGGTCCGACGTGGTAACCATTAACTAATTTTCTTTTTGAAATATATAATTATACTTGTGTGTGTGCTAATTGCCGGGAGGATAAGTTTGATTTTCCGTAGGTACTTATTATAATTAGTTTATCTTTTGACTTAGACCCAGGAACACTCCGTTCTTTTTCAGCTTAGAACTCAATTTATCATATCAGCAACTACGCAGCAAAAAGTTTCAATATAATATGAAAAGGGTTTGCATTTCTAGTGCTGTATTCCAAATAAGGATTTTACAAGTGCTTTTTAATCTAATATTGAATTTGTTATACAATATTTAACTTTGTTATTGTTACGTAAAATTTCAATTTATACTGTTGATCAAAAGCGTCTTAATTAATTTTTGATTACGTTGTAGTGTTTTAATAAATTAAAAAAGTGATTTTATAAAACTAAAATATCCTTTGTCGACTTAATGTATTTTTATTTTAGATGATATATTGTATTTAATTTTAAAATTGTCTGAAATTAATTTCTTAAATTCTGAAATTATTTTAACTGTTAAGCCTTAATCGAATCTAGATTATATTTTTAATTAATGATTTTTATTTTTATACTAGCACCTTCAAATGACACGTCTTAAAATCACACCATGTTTTCTTATACCACTATGATGGCAATTAGTGGCAAACAAGCTTACGGCCCGCCAGGCCTAGCGCGCTGATGGTCACCGTAGAGTTTGCACGCTGGCAACACCGGGAGTATCACCCTTTTATAATAAAAATATCAAACACATTTTTTTTAATTAACAAAAATCTTATCCGATATAAAAAAAACAATGTAACTTCGATTTCTTAAAAACGGACGAGCGCCAAAAATTATATCTACAGTTTTACATCATTTTTGTTAAGCATCAAGTCAGGCCATTTCTCAAATTAACGTCAGAAGGACCAGGGGTCCTTTCAAATATCAATTATGTTGGCGGCGACCCTGTCTTCGCAGACAATGGTGATTAATTAATTAGGGGTTGACTGCAATTATGTCTTCTGGAGACTCTCGAATATTGTCGTTTAGGGGAGTTTCTGTTTTGGTAAATTTATTTTAGAGGTGAAGTTTGAAGGTATTTTTTTTGCACAGAATTTTTTACTTATCTTGTCTGTGTCGAACTTTCGAAAAGATTGATTAAATTATCTTTTGGAAGCGGCAGGCGCCCGACATCGCATGGATGGCTCTTAATTTCATCTTATACATATAAGTTGTTTGTTACATTAGGATATAATAATTGTGCATTGTAAACAAAATATATAAACTATAAACAGTAAAAATACTTTAAACATAGCGTTATTTATTTACATGAATGTGAAAAATCTTATTTATATTAAGTAATATTCCTGTTCGGTAATTATTTCGTGTGTGCATTCTGGTGAAGGTGTTGGGGGTTTTCCTGGCAACACTCTATTGTGCCGGAGGACCAATCAGGGCGGCCGGACAAGTTTCGGCGAATATCCGCGAGGAGTCGCCCTTCGTGGCGCGCAAACGCCGCTACAGCCGCATTCTACTGCTAAACGCCCCCTGTAATACACGTGCGCAATCTGGTCGGCCAGATTGAACATCCGCACTCCGCCAGCCACGTGGCACGCTATCTTCCTTCCGCGGTAGAATCCCCCGCTTCTAGATCCTTCTAGCATCGCCGCCGTGTCGCTCTGCCGCCGCTCCGCTGACCAGCACCAACAGAACCGCCGCACAGAGGGAGTTAAGGTCAGTGAATTCCTTTTAACGCTTTCATTAAGAGTGCACATACCGCCCACGATTGAGCTCCACGCCCTGTAAGACTATTTACACGTCCTACAGTCCATTTTTGGTCCTTCAGATCCGCGATCCCTTTACCAGCAGTGGTATTTTACGTAATTTTTGGTAAAATTGTCACGTCACCGCACCCCGCCATATTTGTCTATATTAGGCTTTTCCCGCTGTTAAAATAACCCCCGCATACATAATTTGTATTAATATTGCTTTTAGCATATTATTTGCTATATTTATACCAGTTGTGGCTTGATTTACGTAATTTTTGGTAAAATTGCCACGGCGTCGCATCCGCCATCTTGCTGTTAGCATAATTCCCCGCATACATAAATTAGTGTTAATATCGTTTTTAGTATATTATTTGTTATACATATTCATCCATATTGTATTTAAAATGGCGACTAGCGCATCAAGTAAAGTATTATCCGCTAAAGAGTCCAGGCTAGAATTAGTCATAGGCCAGTCCGCCATGTTATTTGAAAAAATGAACCGCTTGTATAATGCCGCGTCAAAGATGTCTTCCTTTGATTCGCGTCAGAATGAACAATTTTTAATCGACTCAGAGGCGATCGAAGATATGCGGACAAAATTTGAAAATTTAACCGTTGAAATGAATGAGTTACGTTTGTCCATCGTCTCTGGCTATAAGGTTGACTTTCAACAATTGTCCGCCTTTGAAGACTTATATTTAAAGGTTAAAAGGACACGTAATAAATTAGAGGGAAATTCAAAATCCAATGCGCAAAATAATGATAATAATGGTAAATCAATAATTAAACTCCCGCCAATAACATTACCAACGTTTGACGGAAATCCTAATAATTGGCCGATTTTCTATGAATCATTCAAAGCTAACATTCATGAGAACACGCAATTGTCGGACTCGCAAAGAGTGCAGTATTTAATGAGTAAATTAACTCACAACGCTTTAAAGGCGACGGCAGGTATTATCCCTAGCGGAGAAACCTATAATGTTGTATGGAAGGGTTTACTTAAGAAATACCAAGATGTTAGAACATTAGGTACACACTATTTAGATAATATTTTTGATTTAAAACCATGTTCAAATAATGCGAAGTCACTCGATTCATTTATTGAGCAATATTCTTCCTCCATAGCCGCGTTAAAACAGTTAAATATTGCCGACTTATCTGATTTTATTTTATTGCATTGTGCATTGAAGAAAATAGATAGCCAAACCAGACAGTTCTTTGAAATGCAGTGTAAGGATGATGAGATTCCTTCATACACAAAATTAATTTCGTTTATTCAAAGTCACATTAAAGCGATCGGAAGAGGGAACAACAAACCAATTGTGGCCCCGTCTCCTCCGTCGCGAACGCATACGCAGACAAAATCATTTGTAGGTACCGTCAATCATTGTTCAACACAAAGTTGCAATTTGTGCGCCAGCAGCCACCCGCAAAATTTATATAATTGCAAACAGTTTAAAGAATTAGATGCATCGCAACGTTATGAATATATAAAAAATAATAAAGGATGTTTGAATTGCTTAAGTATGGCGCATACAGTTTCGAAATGTAAATCTAGTCGCAATTGTAGTGTTTGTTCAAAACGACATCACACATTTTTACATTTTGATAAAAACATTAACTCGCATTCGCGCGATCAGCTGTCGCACGTAGCCGCAACAATGCTCTGCGCGCCGCCGCCAGACAGGGCGCCGCAGTCAACGCAGGGTGGCAACAGCGCGGCGCGTGCGCCGGTCGCTGTCGCCGCCGCCTCGTCAGTAATGCCGCGTCTTGGGCGCGGTGAGCCTACTGCAGAATGCGCCTCGGAAGCGCACTCGCTTGCATTTAATAATGTAAACAACAGCAGTAATAGCACTATTTTGCTCGCAACCGCCCAAGCTTATGCTAAGATGCACCGCTCGAATGATAAACGCATGATCAGGTGTTTAATAGATAACGGCTCGCAAAATAATTTAATAACAATGGAATGTTGTAAGATATTGAACTTGCCCATTGTCCCGCTTAGTAATTCACGTATACGAGGCGTTGGTTTGTTATCTCGTCCGATACATGGATATGTCTATTTAGATATTGAATCTCGCATTAATCCTTATTACAAATACCGCATCCATGCACTTGTTATTGATTGCGTCACGGACCAGTTGCCCACGCAATATATTGCTGACTGTAATGTAATTTGTACTCATCGCATACCGCTGGCTGACACGACCTGGAATGTGCCTGGACCTATTGATGTAGTGTTGGGCGCTCAGCTGTTTCCGTATGTATATTTAGGTAATAAAATCGAGACAGGCTGTCGCGCGCCGCCTGCCGTCCTCACAACATTCGGATATGTGCTGATGGGAGATTTTCCTTGCGCGCCGCCGGACAATCGCTGTAGTAATAACCCGCCGTCATTTACCGCACTTGCTTTAAACGAGCTTGATATTACATTGCGCAAATTTTGGGAATGTGAAGAAATACCCGCGAAAAATTATTTGAGCCCGAAAGAAACGGAATGCGAAAATTTTTACACTTCCACGTTGTCACGTAAACAAGATGGTAGGTATTGTGTTTCTTTGCCTTTCTGTAGTAGTCCATCTGGACTAGGCAATTCTCGCGCAGTCGCACACCGCCGTCTCCTGAGTTTGGAGAGAAGATTTAAAGCATCGCCTGAGCTTCGGGATAGTTACAACGAGGTTATTGAAAATTATATTCGGAACGGTTTTTTATCTGAGGTTCCCGTGAGTGACGTCGCTGAAGATGGCTACTTTATAAGTCATCACGCTGTAGTTCGCCCAGACAAGCCAACCCCGCGAATAGTTCTGGACGCAAGTGCCAAGACATCAACGGGTGTGTCGTTGAATTGCATATCACACGCGGGCGCGAATTTACAGGCTGATTTATTTCTGCTATTGTTAAACTTTCGTTTGTTCCCTGTGGCTATCACCGCGGATATAAAAGCCATGTACATGCAGGTTGAAGTCACACCCGCTGACCGCAAGTATTTACGAATTTTATTTCGTTTCAATACAAATGAATTGATTCGTGTGTTTCAGTTTAATCGGGTCCCGTTTGGACTGAAGTCGAGTCCTTTCCTAGCTATGCGCACTGTGCGACAGCTAGCGTCTGATTATAGACACCGCTACCCCGCGGCGACAGAAGTCGCTGAATCCCGCTTATATATGGATGATCTGGTACACTCAGTGCCGAATGATTCCCTCGCTATACAACTTTCACAGGATTTAATCGCACTATTCAAGCATGGTTGTTTCGACTTGATTAAATGGTCAAGTAACTCGTCTCGACTGCTCGCGAACTTACCTGACTCGCACCGCTCGCCAATGAGTTTTTCCGGTGATAGTAATGACGCGTGTAAAGTTCTAGGTATGTCCTGGGAACCAGAGAACGACAATTTCTACTTAACTACGTCACAAGTAGAAGACAAATGTACCAAGAGGACTATATTATCTTTAGTCGCCCGCTTGTTTGACGTTCTCGGCGTAGTTGCACCGGTGATTCTCTACGCTAAATTGCTAATTAAAGAATTGTGGCTCAGTAATATTGACTGGGATTCCACCCCGCCAAATTCAATAATAAATCGTTTTTGCTTATTGAGACAAGAACTTCCGCTGTTAGAGAAATTAAGGATACCGCGACACATTGGAGTGTATGACGATTCCAAAGTAAATATTGTAGCGTTCTGTGACGCAAGTATGAGCGCGTATGGCGCCGTCATATACTTACATGTTACCGATCCACATGGTTCGATTAGTGTGAGATTGTTATGCTCGAAATCGAAAGTCTCGCCCGCTAAAGTTATAACGCTCGCTCGCTTAGAATTGAATGCTTGTGTACTCGCCTCTAAATTAATTAAGACTGTCGAGGACACATATAAAAACCGCATCGAAATCGCTGACATTTATGTATTTTCGGATTCTACGATTGCGCTCTCCTGGGTGCATTCCTCTCCTCATAGATGGTCGATTTACGTGAGTAACCGCGTCGCTCAGTGTCAGGAGAACGTAGATTCGTGTCACTTTTATCACGTAGCAGGCGCCGAAAACCCGAGTGATTGTTTGTCGCGCGGCCTCTTGCCCTCGCAATTGATCGACAACAATAATTGGTGGCAGGGTCCGTCTTGGTTGTGTCGTCCGCCTGCCGAGTGGCCTCTAAAATCGTTCTCAGCAATTGGTATGGATCTGAGTAATGTTCCGGAGATGAGAACTAACGTTTTAACCGCTGTAACTGCGATTCCTGAGAAACCCATACTCTACGAGTTGGCTCAGAGGATCTCCGCTTATAATAAAGTCTTACGTATAATAGTAAACATTTTTGATTTCATCAAACGCCGCTCGGAAAATTCATATATTAATAAATTGCGCGCCGCAGAAATATTGTTAATTAAATCTGTTCAACAAGTTCATTTTTCTGATGATATAAAGAAATTAAACAAAGGACAATTACCGTCTAAAAAATTGAGGAACCTCGCCGTCTTTATAGACGAGAAAGGGATACTGCGTTTAGGCGGCCGTTTGTCAAAGTCTAACTTACCATATGACGCTAAGCATCCCGCGCTTTTGCCCAAACATGACCATGTCGTTGATCTTATAATACAACATTGTCATATCGCTAACTGCCATACAGGTCCGAGTTTAGTGTTAGCACTATTACGCCATAAATATTGGATATTAGATGCCAGAACAGTAGTTAGAGCGAAAATCCGCGAATGTAACCAATGTTTCCGCGTAAGGCCGTCACATACAAACCCAATCATGGCCGATCTCCCGCCGTACCGTGTACGTGAGACGAAAGCGTTCTTATACACCGGAGTGGACTACTGTGGTCCTATAAAAATAACATTGGCTAGGCGTCGTGGACAACAGTCTATGAAAGCATACATTTGCGTGTTTGTGTGCATGACAACAAAGGCGATCCACATTGAGTTGGTAACCGACCTCAGTTCTGACACGTTTCTGGGTGCGTTTAAACGTTTCATTTCCCGCCGTGGCCCCGTAGCATGCCTGTATTCAGACAACGGGACAAATTTCGTCGGTGCTCGGGCGCAATTAGTAGAAATACAGAAATTCACAATTGAAAAACGCATCGAATGGAAAATGATTCCACCGCGAGCTCCACATTTCGGAGGTATTTGGGAGTCTAGTGTCAAGAGTATTAAAACGCATTTATACAGAGTAATCGGTACTCAAATTTTAACATATGAAGAGATGCAAACTATTTTAGTTCAGATAGAATGCCTATTAAATTCGCGTCCGCTCTGTGTTCTATCAGCTGATCCGTATCCCGAGGTGCTCACGCCCGCGCATTTCTTAATGGCTAGCCCTTTGCAACAGTTTCCCGCTAGTGAGTTGTCGAACTCTGAAAGTTTGACGAACCGTAAACGTCTTCTTGACAATATGATCAAGTCATATTGGAAAAGATGGCGATCTGAGTATTTGCACACTTTGCAGGTCAGACAAAAGTGGTGTGCGCAGGACAAACCTGTGAAGGTAGGCACAATTGTTTTGGTAGAGCGTGAAGATACGCCACCTCTCTGTTGGCCATTAGGAATAATCACTCAAACGCATCCTGGCACAGATAATGTAGTTCGAGTAGCTACAGTGAAAACGCAAGCTGGTGTTTATAAGCGACCAGTAGTTAAATTGTATCCAATACCAACGCAATAAAATTTAAATTAAACTCCGCTCGCTAATTCTTCATTAATTAAACCCGCTACCCGCTACTTTTCTTTATTTACATTAATTAAACCCGCTACTTCTCTTTATTTACATTAAAAAATCCGCTATTACAGTTTATTTATTTAGATTAGGTTGATAAACACTCAAGGCGATTGTTTAGTCAGAGTGCATGTGGAAACGTCATTCATGTCGCTAAACTTAATATATACCGCAAATCCCTTGAGATATGATTAAACATTCGTTCACATTATAGGCACGCGTTAATCGACGCTACCTTTGCTTAGTTATTTAATTCGTGATTTCACATAACATGGCTGGTTTTTCCTTTAAAGACTATCGCTATACTATATTGCTATATTATTGGCTTGTTTCGCAACGCAAACATATACTATCAATTCCCCGCCCTCCGAAACACTCTTTACTAAGATGGTTTTGGAAAGCTTTTTCAAAACTTCCCAAGGCCGGGTGCATGTTCGGTAATTATTTCGTGTGTGCATTCTGGTGAAGGTGTTGGGGGTTTTCCTGGCAACACTCTACTGTGCCGGAGGACCAATCAGGGCGGCCGGACAAGTTTCGGCGAATATCCGCGAGGAGTCGCCCTTCGTGGCGCGCAAACGCCGCTACAGCCGCATTCTACTGCTAAACGCCCCCTGTAATACACGTGCGCAATCTGGTCGGCCAGATTGAACATCCGCACTCCGCCAGCCACGTGGCACGCTATCTTCCTTCCGCGGTAGAATCCCCCGCTTCTAGATCCTTCTAGCATCGCCGCCGTGTCGCTCTGCCGCCGCTCCGCTGACCAGCACCAACAGAACCGCCGCACAGAGGGAGTTAAGGTCAGTGAATTCCTTTTAACGCTTTCATTAAGAGTGCACATACCGCCCACGATTGAGCTCCACGCCCTGTAAGACTATTTACACGTCCTACAGTCCAATTCCTTTTACAAATTATTATTTAGGTTTTAACATAATTTAGCTTAATTATTTACACGAATAAGAAAAAATAATTTAAAATGAGGGATTAACATTATTTAGGTTTTTTATTATTCCTTCTTAGAAATGTATTTTTATGACTCATTGATAAATAAACTAACTATTCAGATAAGTTCCATACAGTCTATCTGCCAGATAAATTGTTAACAAATTACACGCTTATTTTATTTGACAGATTTATCTAGTGTAATGTGTGTGTAATGTAATGATTATGTGTAATGTAAATCCAATAGTTATTTTAAATAGTACCATATCTGGTTGCCACAAACCCATCTAAAACTTGTAATACAAGCTATGACGAATGTATAATCTTAAATGGATGGGTTCTGAAGTAGGAAAGTCAAACACAAACGTTGACCGCAGTTAGTCCAGACAATTCTTGGTTTATTAATTAGCTTGATCGGCAATTTCATCCTTTGTCTGGCTGTCATACTGGGATCTTCGTTGGTGCGATTTTTTAATATTTAGCTTTTATAAGATTCATACGTTGTGTCGAGAAAGAAAAACTTGAGTTTTAGGCTATACCTACATTAGTATAACGGGCATTAGCGCGTTTTCACCAGCGTTTCATACAAATTTTATATGAGTTAGGAGGTGGTGGACGCTAGAAGGCGTTGGTGAAAACGGATATTATATAGTATTTTATTGTATTGTTTTAATAATAAGTTAGCAAAGAATTATAAATTAAACCCAAATGCACAGTATCTTAGAATCGCATCTAAATGAAACACAATAATACAAAATAGAAATTACAAATTTTATTTTAAAAAAAGGTTTTTTTTTTTTTTTTATTAATTGAAAAGTTCAGTTCGGGTGTACTAACACCCTCTTCTGAGACACCGGACTGTTGCGGGAGCGTAGGGCTCTCACCGCCAAAAATTTACAGTGTCTGCCTAGGGGCGCCCCAGAGGGGGGCTCGAACCTCGGCCTATGGCGACACCGGGGGAAGGCGAACGGATTGGAGAGAAGCGGCCGGGCACGTGCCGGTACCGCGAAAACCGAGTCCCTACAGGAAGGTGGCGCGACGCGCGGCCCCGCCGGCGGGGCCGATATGACGGACGTGTGTGTCTAGTTTGTGTCGCGGAATCTAATTGTTTATACGCCTCGATGGCGACTGTAATGGAGTCGTCCGGGTCGTTGAGGACGTGCCGCGGACGACGTTTGGACCTGCTGGTGCCAGCCGGAGCGGAATAATCCCCTGCGGCTTTCACCAACGGATTTGGGTGATGATTGAGCGAGTCGAAGTATTTGACAGAGCATTGCTTTAGGTGGTGCGAGATGGTCGGCACACCTAAGTCAATGTGGAGGTTTTTGTTCCTAACGAACCAAAGCCCACCGATGGCTTTGCGCAAAAACCTATTCTGAATGGTTTGCAGCCTGTGGATATGAGAGGGCGCGGCGTGAGCGAAAACTGGACTTGCGTATGTCATTATCGGCCTAATGCACGTTGTGTAAACTCTCACCTTATTTCTAAGAGAGAGTTTACTGCGCCCATCAAGCAGACAATGTAAGCGGCCTAGCGCGAAAGCAGCGCGGTCGCGGACAATCTTTATATGATGTTCGAAGGTGAGTCCCCTATCGAGTGTGACACCTAAATAACGGACTTTCTTTTCCCAAGGGATCGGTTGTCCGAACATCTTGACTTTAGTGGAGGGATTTGGCGTAGTACCTCTGGAGAAGAGGATAGCGGCGCTTTTATCTGGATTAACTTCTATGCGCCATTTCCTAAACCAGTCGCCAAGGGAGTTGGCGGCGGCTTGGAGGGACTTTACTATGGCGGGTGTACTAGAAGCCGAACAATAGATGGCTGTATCATCTGCGAAAAGGGCAGTATGAGTCACAAGTGGACTGGGTCTAAATTGAGGGAAGTCGCTTGTGTAAAGCGTGTATAGGAGGGGGGAGAGCACGGATCCTTGTGGTACTCCGGCTCTAATGGTGTGAGGGGGGGATAGTGCCCCATCCACCCTATAGCGGAAAGAGCGATTCGACAAGTAGTCTCGTATGATGAGCACGAGACGGTTTGGCACATTAAGTTTGTAGAGCTTATAGATAAGCCCGTTGTGCCATACTTTGTCGAACGCCTTTGCCACGTCGAAAAAGAGAGCGCCCGTTTTGTGCGGGCGGGATCTGTTCGCTCTCCGGTCCAACACGTGTTCGACTATGCGATGCACTTGTTGGACACAAGAGTGTTTGGCTCTAAAACCAAACTGTGCGTCAGGTAAAAGATTATTAGCAAGGGAAAAATCTTTGAGACGAGCGAGAATAATGCGCTCATAGATCTTTCCTATCGAACTAAGGAGACTGATTGGGCGATAGCTTGAGGGCTGATCCTTGGGCTTGCCGGGTTTTGGAATGCCAATGACGGTGGCTTCCTTCCAAGATTTGGGGAAAATACTGTTTTTTAATGCCGCATTGAAAATGGCGGTCAGAAGGAGAATAAGGTGCGCGGGGAAGAGCTTGACGACTCTATTTGAAATCCCGTCAGGCCCCGGGGCCTTCCTATTATGTAAATCTCTGATAAGGGACTCTACCTCATCGGGGGTTACCGGCTCTATCGGCGGGTCGGCATCTGTGAGAGGGCTCGCGAGATTGTTGAAAACCTCAGTATCGACCTCGAGTAGGTGATCTGGATCAACGGGGAGTGTGCTAGGTGCACATTGTGCCTCAAGACTGGA
Organism: Endotricha flammealis; assembly: GCA_905163395.2. NCBI lineage: Eukaryota > Metazoa > Arthropoda > Insecta > Lepidoptera > Pyralidae > Endotricha > Endotricha flammealis. Next base: position 5,890,662 of record LR990863.1, on the reverse strand, counting down.
TGCTAAGCATTCAGCTTTTTCCTCGTCCTCAAAGGCGAGGGGGAGGGAGGGATCTGACTGTACTAACGGGGGGGGTGGCAGCCACTGTATCTGCCTTAAGGGCTCTGGTGAGGTTCCAGAAGGCTTGTTGAGAGGGGACCATATTTGTAAGTGTCTCGTCCCACTGATCGTTCCTAAGCTGTCTAATGCGACGCTTAACCGCTGATTGGGCAGCGCGCATGCGGACACGGTTCTGCTCAGAGGGAAAAGAGAAGTAAGCCCTTTGAGCTGCGTTTTTTTCAGTTAACAGAGCACGGGCATCTGGCGGCAGTTCCCAGCGACGATGAGCGTTCACTGGGACGCGGCGCGAGCAATCGCTAACCACCTTCTGCACGTGCGCTGTTAATGAGTCAATTGCACCTATCGCGTCGGGAATTGAGACTATCTCGTCTGGAATTGGGTCTAACAAAGGAGATGAGATAGACTTAAGGCCTTCTCCTAGGCTGAACCAGTCAGTCTTGAGTCTTGTGGGGTCTGAGGCTGCCACGTTGGGAATGCTCACTCTGGGCGAGAGGGCAATAATGACAGGCCTATGATCTGAAGTGAGTGCAGAGTGCACTTCTATAGAACTCAATCTAAGATTGATGTTCTTTAGGAGGGCTATGTCTAGGACGTCCGGACGATGATTAACATTGTCTGGATAGTGAGTAGGTGACATAGGTGCTACTACGTCGAAGTTGAGGCTCTCTGAGAGTCGCTCGAGTTGTCTACCACGTTGGTTTGTGGTTTGGCTACACCAAGCAAGGTGCTTGGCATTTAGATCGCCCGCTATGATAACAGACGGACCAAGATCTAGAAGGTTTTGTATATCACTGTCAAGTAGTGATCTAGGGCTTAAGGAGCTATTGTTAGTGGGAGCTAGATAGGCTGACACTAAATATATGGATTGATGACCTGTCATTCCTAATCTACAGACAGAGGCTTCGATGTGCACGAGATTTGGTGTATCCACAGGCGTGCAGTGTAATGTCGCTTTGTAGTAAATGAGAGTGCCACCGAAGGCAGAGACTGTGCGATCATTACGAATGATTTTGTAATTCGCGATTTTGGGATCGCGAATTGACGGCTTGAGGAACGATGATCATGATGTCAACAATTTATATTATTTAAATCGCAATCGCAAGAAAATCGTGCCAACGGAGACGCACCCAATGAACAAGGACGAAGAGAAAATAGGGTTGGGTAAACGGGATTTTAATTGATACTTTTGTAGTCCGGCAAATATTTATATAATATTTAAATATTAATTATTATTTAAATTATATTAAAACCGTCACATGGAGAGTCGCCAATCACATGAAGATTGTAGATGATTGATATTTTAGGTGTCTGATTGACAAATTGTTGTGTGGAAGGGATGCATTTATTCATATCAGTTGTATTGCTTTTTAAAATTAACAATTCGCATACATTGTTTTTATGATTATTGCAACCAGCAGTTTGTCGGAAAGGTAGTAAGTGGTATATTTTACAGATAATATGCAGATTGGGCGGATTGTAATCAAAATAGACTTTGACAGCTCGATGGCTCTAATTAGTACACTACCTCTAGTGCCAGACGGCACGGCTCCAATCCCCGCTTGACAAACATTGATGGGATAAACTATTTGCCTCAAGTCTGGGTATTTTCTATGTATTATATATATATATATATTAATAATGTATATGTTTATAAGGTCCTACTTTATTAGTGAACCACCTTTTAACATATGACTATGTTAGGTTACTTATGATTGTTTAAGCAAGGATATAATGATCTAGTATTCAGTAAAAAAAATTAGATTTTATTGTAAGTATGTAGTTAGAAAAATGTTGCTCACATAAATTCATCCATATTCAACCATTTTGATATGTGAGACGCGTTGACGCGCCCCTCGCACCGCACCCCTTAAACCTTTTTTTTCTAATGACGGATGGCTGCTACAAGAGAGGCGCATTTTACCGATTATTTCTAAATTTTATGTCTTTTTTTGTACTGAATACTCGACCATTATTTCCTTGTTTAAACGATCATATTTATTATGTAACCTACATAGTCATGTGTTAAAAGGAAGTTTACTAATAAAGTAGGATCTTATATTATGTCGTACACCCACAAGGTTTTGCTAAGCCTTGTCTACTCGCAACATTTAAACGTAAAAAATAGTCTACAACGCAACCAAAAAATTAATTTATACCTACTTTAATAGAAATATTTTATACGTTTTATGTCATACAGTAGACAAACAAGCAAGCGGGCCACCTGATGGAAAGCGGTCACCGCCTCCTATGGACATCAGTAACATCAGGGGCGCTACCAATGCGTTGTCAACCAAGGAATTTGGAGTATAGGAAGGAGGAAGGGAAGGGGAAGAAGGAGGGGGAAAGAGGGGATAGGCAAGGAGTTGGGCTTCCGGATCTCTCACTCACCGAACGAAACGCATTGCTGCTTCACGTCGATATTCTGTGAGAGGTGGTACTTCCCCGCTCCAATATATAAATCAATTAATTATTTTCAGGCTTAGAATATTTTTATTACTACGTTCGAATACATAAAAGATTTCTTTTTTTTAGGTAAATTTATAACTAAAACGTAAAAACCTTCATTTGAAAGATTAATTAAAGTTTTGCATAATTGATCACCGTTAATACACTTCAAGTAATTTAAAAGAATTTTCTTTAATGAAAATTCTATTAATGTATTAAAATTCTTCAGCAATCTTCTGACTAACGATTTTAACCCTTTACTAGCCTTAAAATTTATTAGGAACGGTATTTTTATTAAATGATTAATTAATTAAGTTATACGATTTATATTTTTTTCGAGAGGTAGAGCATTTATGATAAGGGTTTGATAGGAGATGCACACAGAATGATGTGCATGAAGCAGCAATGCGTTTCGTGCAGTGAATGAGAGATCCGGAAGCCCTAGGTACTCCGTTTTTTCCCTATTTCCTTAGCTGTATCGGGCAATGCATTCGTAGTGTTCCTGGTGTTTTGTTTACATGTGGTAACCAATTTCCATCCAGGTGGCCCGCTTGCTTGCTCGTTTGCCGTATGAGAAAAAAAATAGAGATATTTACACTTCCTAACTAAATACATAAAGGCATATTAATATAAAAAATATAAACGAAAGATTAACTAAAACCTGTTTTGTCACTGTCGTCTTTGAGAAGAATTAAACGAAACGTAAAAGTGAGAAGAAATTAATTTAACATAATTAAGTGCTGATAAAATGAGCAGACCAGCGCCACCCAAACGGCATCCATTCACGACCTGAAGTGAGAGCCAGCCATCGGCTGTGCTCAACCACATTAAAGGAAACTTAGCGACCTGGCTCCTGACGATAGACGAAGCTGAAGAAGCTTGAACATTGATCTTCTTTAATTGAATATTGTCCTTCGCTGGGATTGGGAAAATTTATCCTGGATTTTAGCTAATAGATCTAGGTATAACAAACAACTCACTATTTTTGTTAGCTATCTTAGCATGCACCTACCTGGTCCCAAGGTTTAATGTCTAAAAAGCTAAAATTTTTAACTCGCGCATCAACTGATCACAGAAATGAAACCTATACATCTAATAATATTTTTTATTATTCAAAAACTAAAATGCAAAAGCCATTTTATCGGCCATATTTCCATTGAGACTGCCCGCACTCTCATCACATGAATTGCTTGCAACTGCCTATAATGGATTAGCCATTTGTCTGATTAGCAACATCAATATATAACAAACCCACATGAGGGGTCAAACAAAATCATTGATTCATTAAACTTCAGTACAAATAGACGGTTTGTAACACCGTGTAAATGCTAATTAACCTTTGTAAACATTTACTAAACTATCGGACATCTACCAAAATGGGTAAGTTCTGACATGGACCTTATTAAATTCCATGTAAGTATAGTCAGGTGCAGAGAAACCTAACCCCACAAACGAAGTAAGAAGTTGTCTCATGTAATGCTCAATGTATTTATACAGTTATTAATAAAATAAAAAAACATTTTGATTACGTCTAGTTTTCGATGAAAGATAAGATTGCCTAAAAATACCTAATTCTTGCTCCGTCTGGGGGTTCAGGTTACCCTGCAGTTGACTATACTTATCTAAAGACTATGCCGGTCTCCCGATTCCCAAATAACTTATTCATCAAATAAACAGACAGGATTTTGACAGTTCTAATATGAGTTTAACGTTTCTTAATTTGCAAATAGCCTACACGGGACTTTGTAAAAATTGCGAAGTCCCCTGTTTGCAAAAAACACTCATTCTAAAAAGACATTGACTCTTTAATAAATATAGATTAGCCAACGTTAACTAAAATCTGTCTTGTCACTGTCATTCTTGAGGAAAATCAAATGGTGTGCGAAAGTGATAAAACATGTTTTAAAAACTTTGCAATCTTAAATTCATTATCAAAACTCATGTTTGAGGTTTATGATTATGTTTGCCAATATAGTCATTCTAGACAATATTTAATGTAAACTTTTATTATGGTAGCCAAACCAGGTTGGTCTTTATTCCCTTGCAACTGTTAACCCTTCAAAGCCTACTACTAGGTACTCTGTGGTACAGGTGAACCCATCAAAGATTAAGGGCCCTATAAGAGCGGTCATATTCTAAATTACGTTGGAAACACTTAAGTTAGTCTTTTAAAATGCAGTATCAAAAATTAATGCTCTCTTAGCCAACAGCTGAACGCGACTTGATCAAAATTTTAACTGTCCAAAGTTAGTAACATTTAATTAGAAATGCTGAAATTGTAACACCTTTTTTGTTGATGAACATTATACCTTACCGATTCCTATTCGTAATCCTAATAAAACATTCCCTCTGACCGGAAGGTCGCATACACTCGTAGTACTGTATTTCCTTTTTCGCATTTTCACTCTTTCGGTGGAGATTTTGATATAATTCGGTGTCATTTTATTAAATTTAGCTTCATTGTTTTGATAAGCAACTAAATCGAATCATCAATGTCACTTTTGACAGATGACATATCTGCGTTTGGATATATTACTCTCAGTGAAACGGCAAGGTTGCCAAATGAGAACATTTACGGGAGTCCGTATTTTTAGCATTAAAATTATTAGACTATTTAACTTTGATTCGGATTACTCCTATTATCTTTTTCTATAATTTAGTAAATAAAAGAGATAAAAATTCTTTTATATTTTAATTGAATTTGATTAAGAACTTTCTAGAAGAATGACCGAATTGTGTGGAACGAAACGCCAGTTCCGAATTGTATTTAACATAATTTTCTGTTTTGCCCAATCTGTCAAAACAAATATAATTATTAAAAATTAATTCCTTGAAGCTGTATTTTGTGAGTTTCTTCATAGAAACCTACTAAGTATTCCTTGGAAGGATTTTTCCTAATGTCTTTCCTAAAATATAAAAATAATAATTTAGTATAAAAATAGTGTTTGTATTGATGGGGTGTCAGTCAAGTAAAGATTCGGAACGTACATACGTCGCGTCGGGAGCGGGGTGAATGCCCCGAGCTGCTAAGGTCTTTTCCGGTTGAGATGTGGTGGAGTGAACTGGAGTGAGGAGCTGAACTTTGGTGGGCTCAAAAACTCAGAGATTGTTTCTGTGCTGACGTGCATCTGATTGGTTCCTGATCTGAAAGGAGTGTAATTGTTTCCGTTCCAACGTGTGTAGTCAGTACACTGCACATTGGTGGATAATTAAGTATTGGTCGGCCACGTGCATCTAGGTGTCTCCTCTGCAGTCACAGGTAAGCAGATCTTCTTCTGAGGAAAAGGTTTGGATTCTCTTTCTGTTCGCGTTGGTGTAGTTGTTGATTGTAACACGTGTTTGTTATTTGCAGGATCAATTGAGCTTCTGCTTGAACTTCCACGTGGTTTCCTGTTTCTCCTTCCTGCCTCCCTTACAGGTATGTTTATAATTCCATTCCTCAAACTCATTCGCCTCTTCGCTGAGTTGAAATGAATCAAGTAGAATGCAATATTCTTAAACATGGTTATTGATGATGTTCATTCATTATCATTGTAGCTGTATTAGGTAAAACCATGCTTACCTAATTATATTAGGATAAACCATGTGGGTTAGGCCGCAACTAAGTAGAATTTTGTCTAAAAGGTGACGATGAGCGCTGTGAAGCCTTCGTCGACCATGTCTGGTCGGTGGATGCAATACCGAGACCGCCCGCCTTGGATATGGGCGCTCCTACTCCATAGGTTGGTCTCTTTTAATTAAGTTTATTGAGAACCTTGTTTACTTTGTAAGATTAGGTTGGATAATATTAGATAAAGATAATATTATTAGATAAATACTTAAATAATTATAACATTATGATGTGACAGTGGTTAACCTACTGTGTTTGTACTCGCTCCATCCTCAAAGCGATGGATTATTGTTTTTCAAATAATTTCACCATTCCGTTTCCTAATATACTATATTAATATTAGGTAGTTATTAATATCTTGTTTATAGTAAATATTACTATAGTATTGTGGTATACAGTACATGTGCACTAGTTGTGCCCTTAGCTTTTGTAATTATGTTTGTGTAAGACATTTTATTGTTTTACTAGGAGGTGTTTGGTACGGGACGTGACTGAGACGTGTTCAGTACGGGCTGTGACCGAGACGTGTTCGGTACTGGCTGCGACTGAGACTTGTTTGGTACGGGCCTTGACAAGTGTGAGACTCGTACCCCGTACTGGCTGTGTATGGAGAGAGCCGGGGATCGTCGGCAGGGTTTGGCGAGTGGCCCCTATTGCTGGCCTCACTTGAACCCTCAAGTTTTTTGTAGTATTAAGATAATATCTTGTCAGTGTCCTTTATTGCTTCTGTATGGCCTGACCTTAACTTAACTTAGAATTAATAAACTTTATTTTTTTTCTAACGGTACCAGCCAAACGATCCAACGGCCCATCCCTTTAATATTAATTTACTTTATAACTTTACGGTGGAGGATTATCCTTGCACACTACTTATATTAATTAAAACTTAGTAATTTCAACCTTTTCTTTTATTTTTGCCCCGGCAAATTCTCATCATTTACATGGCGCCCGAACAGGGACGTTGTTGGTTTCGTGGAGATTCTCCCTGCCACTGGTCTATTGCTCAGTGACGGATTGGCTGGTTACCTTAAAAATTTTCAACTTATTTGTCATGTTAGTGTAAGACGGATCCTGTGTTAGTGTATAATTATACTGGTTTAGTTGTGTAATAAACGTTACATTAGGTGAAGATACTGTAATTTATTAGAACATACTTTTCATTAGTGAGTATTGCATATTTTTGTAATCATCATGAAGGAGGAGCGCCCAATTCGCTTTAATATCTTAAACAAGGACGAGTTGCTTTATGAAGTTGCCATTCGTGATGCTGTGCCTGAAAATACGGTTGAGTTATTGCGCTCTCAAATTAGACATTTGGTTCGTGATATACCCAGTGATGAGGTGAGTGTGTTTGGAGGTGATGTGGTGGCAGAGTTGGGTGTTATCTCTTCCAAAATCATTGAGCTTGAGGAGCTCTGTGATAAGAAACCCTTTTTATTAAAAAAGCTTAATCGTATACAGTCGTTAGGTAACCATATTTTCCACAGGTTGAGTCGCGTGGATCCGGATGAAGAACAGGAGAAGTCTTTAAAAAGACAACTGGATGAACGCCTGATTCCACTTTTAAAGAGGATTGATCACATGTCTCACACTTTTGTTAGTAGTTATGATTTTCAACCAGCGGAGGAGGAGGTGCCTCAAGATTCGGCTGCGAATGGGTCAGTGGTGGTCAAACCTGTAGTCACCTGTGATCGTGCTTCTTATGTTCACTCACTCAATTTAAAGTATAATGGTAAGGATAGTGTGCAGGCTTTTATTGTGCGGATTGAGGAGTTGTGTCAATCGCGAAACATTAGTAGTGAAAAATTGTTTAGTTCAGCGGCTGAGTTGTTCACAGATGAGGCTTTGTATTGGTATCGTGGTGTACGGGACCAATTGAACAATTGGGACGAATTAAAAGTTTCCTTATTGGAAGAATATCTTCCTTATGATTATGATCATCGTTTACTTCAGGAGATCCGGTCAAGGACTCAAGGTCCCGGTGAATCCATTGGTAGTTATTTGAGTATTATGCTTAACTATTTTTCAAGGTTACGCAAACCTTTAGACGAGGATGAAAAACTTAGCATTGTTAAATTTAATATTAGGCCATCCTATTCTATTCCTTTGGCTAACATAGAGATCAAGTCATGGGCCGACCTTAAGAAGCAGTGCAGGCAGTTGGAGGCAGCGAAGCAGAGAGCGGAGTCTTTCACTGAACCACCGCGGAGCGTGCCAAATACTGTTGCCCCTGATCTGGCTTATAAAGGGAGGACTAACCGTCCTAAATGTGAAGCCGTTAGTAAAGTAGTAGGTATAGAAAAGTTCTGTGTACGGTGTCGTGTCAGTGATCATACACTTCTTGAGTGTACCGCCCCTCGTGTTATCATTTGTTATCGATGTGGTGAGAAGGGCGTGACCGTCGTCGATTGTCCAAAGTGCGCGCAAAAGAAGGATGCTCCACCACAGACAAAAAACGCGTAAGGAAGGGCTGTCGGTTTAGTTTTACCCCTGTTAGCGAGTGGCGTGCATGGTGTGAGTATGTGCGTGTATTTTTGAAAAATGATAAAGCTAATGTGTCGATGGTCCGCTCAAATGGTTGTAAGGATGCGCGTCCTTATTTAAATGTAGAGATTGGTGGTGTTCCGTATTCTGGATTATTAGATTCGGGAGCGGAAATTTCTATTATTGGTGGTTCTGCTGTGGATTATTTTTCTCATTTGGCTGAACTGCATCAGTCAGATTTAATGGATGCTGTGGTGACAGCGAATGGTTCCCATTCCCCTACCATTGGATATATGTTTTTACCTGTTGTGGTTAATAATGTTTTGAGAGTTATAAAGTTTTATGTTGTTCCTGGAGTATCGTCGTCTTTGTTGTTCGGTATTGACTTCTGGAAAGCTTTCCAGATCGCGCCTGATATTTTACAACTTACGAATCCGAAGGAGTTGATTGTTTTTCAAAAACCTGCTGAAGCAGTCGTGTCTCAAGTTAATCGAATACATCCTTTTGACGCCTTGACTGAAGAACAAAAGAGTCTAGCGAGCGATGTTTGTAAGCTGTTTGAGGACATTTCGGCTGAGAGTAAAGGTTTGGGTCGAACGCATCTAATATCCCATCATATTGACACTGGTGAGGCTACCCCCATCAAACAGCGGTACTATGTCATGTCACCCGATAGGCTTCGTGAGTTGAATCGTCAATTGGACGAAATGATTGAGATGGATGTTGTTGAGCCGAGTTGTAGCCCATGGAATAATCCCATCACCATGGCTCCCAAGGCTAATGGAGAAATGCGTTTCTGCTTGGATAGCCGGAAACTAAACGAGGTCTCGAAACATGATGCTTACCCTCTTCCATACATCAACAATATTTTAGACCAACTTCGAGATTCTCGCTTTCTTTCTTCCATTGATTTGAAATCTGCATTTTGGCAGATTCCTCTTACTGCTTCTTCCAAGGAGAAAACTGCGTTTACCGTGCCATCGCGCGGTTTATTTCAATTTAAAGTGATGTGTTTTGGTTTAACCTCAGCGCCAGCCACCCAGCAGCGGCTGATGGATAAGTTGTTTGGTCCTGAGTTTGGTGGACGTGTATTTATTTATTTGGATGATATTGTGGTGGTGAGTAAGACTTTCGAGGAGCACATTGAACTCCTACGAGAAGTTTTTGAGCGTTTGCGCTCAGCAAACCTGACGGTTAGTTTGTCGAAGTGTTGTCTGTTCCGTAAGCAGTTGAAATATCTGGGTTATATCGTGGATGACTTAGGGTTGAGAACTGATCCAGATAAGGTTAAATCTATTACAGATTTTCCGATTCCTGCGTGCTCTAAAGATGTGAAAAGATTTCTTGGGACAGCGTCGTATTATAGGCGATTTATCCGTGGGTTTAGTACGATCGCTGCACCTTTAAACGCGTTGACTTCTACGCGGAAAAATAAACCTCCTTTTGTTTGGTCTCCAGAGGCTGAGCATGCGTTTTTGCAATTAAAGAGTGCGTTGACGGCAGCACCTGTGTTAGCCTGTCCGGATTTTTCTCTTCCTTTTATTGTGCACACTGATGCATCTGATGTTGGCATTGGAGGAATGTTGACACAAATTTTTGACGGTGAAGAGCACCCTATTGCTTATTATAGTCGTTCTTTGAATCAGCCCGAGCGGAATTATTCAGCTACGGAGAGAGAAGCGTTGGCAGTGGTGCAAGTAGTGGAGCATTTCAGACCGTACTTAGAGGGTCATAAACCTTTTAAGATTATTACAGATCACGCGAGCTTAAAGTGGTTTCTTAACTTACGGAATCCTACTGGGCGTTTGGAACGCTGGGGTTGTAGGCTCTCCCCTTATAATTTTGTCATTGAGCATCGTCGTGGCAGGGAAAATGTGATCCCGGATTCTCTATCCCGTAGTGTGCCTGTGTCTGTTATAAATACTGTGTCGGTTGATCCTTGGTTTCAGAATCTTTATTCGCGGTGTCATAGTAGGCCACAAACCTGTCCTAATTACCAAATAGTTGATGGTAAGCTTTACCGTTACACCAAAAGTAAGTCATCGTTGACAGGGGATTTTGATTGGAAGGAGGTAGTTCCCTTGAATGACAGACAGCGTTTGATTGAGGAAAATCATGATTCTCCTTTAGGTGCTCATTTGGGGATTGAAAAGACGTATAAGAGATTGCGTCTCCATTTTTATTGGCCTGAGATGTATAAGGATGTAGAAGATTTTGTGTCGAAATGTGCAACGTGTAAAGCATATAAACACCCTAACCAAACTACTCCTGGTTTGTTTGGGAACCCGAAGGTGTGTCGTAGACCCTTCCAGTGTATCAGCGTTGATTTGGTTGGTCCACTGCCCAGGTCTCGGCAGCAGAATGAATATCTTCTTGTGGTGGTTTGCTGTTTTTCTAAATATGTTTTGATATTTCCTCTTAGACGTGCGACTGGTAGAGTGGTGGCTCAACGTTTGGAAGATCATGTCTTTCTAGCTCATGGTATTCCCCAAACGGTCATTGTTGATAATGGACCGCAGTTCATAGGGCGTGATGTGAAGGCTTTGTTTGAAAAGTATAGGGTACCCCAAGTACACTATACTCCCACTTATTGCCCACAGGTAAATACAGTGGAACGGTATAACCGAACCATTGTCACAGCTGTAGCAGCGCTTGTTGGTTCTGATCAGCGTAGTTGGGATTCTCATCTCTGTGAGATTCAATTTTCTATTAACACTGCCGTTAATGATACAACAGGTTTTACTCCTTTCTTGCTTGTGCATGGGCGTGAGGCTATCGCTGATGGAAATGTCTATGGAGATAGTGAAGATATGGATGACATTGTGGTTGCTTCTCGTGCAGACTATGTGGACAAGATAGGTGTGTTGAAAGAGGTATTTGTTAAAGTGGATAAACAATTAAAGAAATCTCACTCCAGAAACGCTAAGTATTATAATAGGCGTCGAAGGGATGTAGAGTTTAAGGAGAATGATGTCGTTTGGCGGCGCACGCATGTCCGGAGTGACGCTGCTAAACATTTTTCCTATAAATTAGCACCTAGATTTGAAAAGTGTAGAGTTGTTAAAAAGTTGTCTAGGCTGGTGTACCTGCTGGAAGATGAGAATGGTAGGAGCAGTGAATGTCATGTGAAGGACATAAAGTGTTTGGATTGAAGTTTCGTTGGATTGTAATTCTTTTGTTTTGTATTGTGGTGGTGTAGTTTACGCTAGTTAGGATAATGCTGGAGGGCCAGCGTGAATTTTTCTCGTTTCCTCGCAAAATTCTGGTGGGTAAAGGGGTACTGTAACACCTTTTTTGTTGATGAACATTATACCTTACCGATTCCTATTCGTAATCCTAATAAAACATTCCCTCTGACCGGAAGGTCGCATACACTCGTAGTACTGTATTTCCTTTTTCGCATTTTCACTCTTTCGGTGGAGATTTTGATATAATTCGGTGTCATTTTATTAAATTTAGCTTCATTGTTTTGATAAGCAACTAAATCTTAACCTCGAATCATCAATGTCACTTTTGACAGATGACATATCTGCGTTTGGATATATTACTCTCAGTGAAACGGCAAGGTTGCCAAATGAGAACATTTACGGGAGTCCGTATTTTTAGCATTAAAATTATTAGACTATTTAACTTTGATTCGGATTACTCCTATTATCTTTTTCTATAATTTAGTAAATAAAAGAGATAAAAATTCTTTTATATTTTAATTGAATTTGATTAAGAACTTTCTAGAAGAATGACCGAATTGTGTGGAACGAAACGCCAGTTCCGAATTGTATTTAACATAATTTTCTGTTTTGCCCAATCTGTCAAAACAAATATAATTATTAAAAATTAATTCCTTGAAGCTGTATTTTGTGAGTTTCTTCATAGAAACCTACTAAGTATTCCTTGGAAGGATTTTTCCTAATGTCTTTCCTAAAATATAAAAATAATAATTTAGTATAAAAATAGTGTTTGTGTTGATGGGGTGTCAGTCAAGTAAAGATTCGGAACGTACATACGTCGCGTCGGGAGCGGGGTGAATGCCCCGAGCTGCTAAGGTCTTTTCCGGTTGAGATGTGGTGGAGTGAACTGGAGTGAGGAGCTGAACTTTGGTGGGCTCAAAAACTCAGAGATTGTTTCTGTGCTGACGTGCATCTGATTGGTTCCTGATCTGAAAGGAGTGTAATTGTTTCCGTTCCAACGTGTGTAGTCAGTACACTGCACATTGGTGGATAATTAAGTATTGGTCGGCCACGTGCATCTAGGTGTCTCCTCTGCAGTCACAGGTAAGCAGATCTTCTTCTGAGGAAAAGGTTTGGATTCTCTTTCTGTTCGCGTTGGTGTAGTTGTTGATTGTAACACGTGTTTGTTATTTGCAGGATCAATTGAGCTTCTGCTTGAACTTCCACGTGGTTTCCTGTTTCTCCTTCCTGCCTCCCTTACAGGTATGTTTATAATTCCATTCCTCAAACTCATTCGCCTCTTCGCTGAGTTGAAATGAATCAAGTAGAATGCAATATTCTTAAACATGGTTATTGATGATGTTCATTCATTATCATTGTAGCTGTATTAGGTAAAACCATGCTTACCTAATTATATTAGGATAAACCATGTGGGTTAGGCCGCAACTAAGTAGAATTTTGTCTAAAAGGTGACGATGAGCGCTGTGAAGCCTTCGTCGACCATGTCTGGTCGGTGGATGCAATACCGAGACCGCCCGCCTTGGATATGGGCGCTCCTACTCCATAGGTTGGTCTCTTTTAATTAAGTTTATTGAGAACCTTGTTTACTTTGTAAGATTAGGTTGGATAATATTAGATAAAGATAATATTATTAGATAAATACTTAAATAATTATAACATTATGATGTGACAGTGGTTAACCTACTGTGTTTGTACTCGCTCCATCCTCAAAGCGATGGATTATTGTTTTTCAAATAATTTCACCATTCCGTTTCCTAATATACTATATAAATATTAGGTAGTTATTAATATCTTGTTTATAGTAAATATTACTATAGTATTGTGGTATACAGTACATGTGCACTAGTTGTGCCCTTAGCTTTTGTAATTATGTTTGTGTAAGACATTTTATTGTTTTACTAGGAGGTGTTTGGTACGGGACGTGACTGAGACGTGTTCAGTACGGGCTGTGACCGAGACGTGTTCGGTACTGGCTGCGACTGAGACTTGTTTGGTACGGGCCTTGACAAGTGTGAGACTCGTACCCCGTACTGGCTGTGTATGGAGAGAGCCGGGGATCGTCGGCAGGGTTTGGCGAGTGGCCCCTATTGCTGGCCTCACTTGAACCCTCAAGTTTTTTGTAGTATTAAGATAATATCTTGTCAGTGTCCTTTATTGCTTCTGTATGGCCTGACCTTAACTTAACTTAGAATTAATAAACTTTATTTTTTTTCTAACGGTACCAGCCAAACGATCCAACGGCCCATCCCTTTAATATTAATTTACTTTATAACTTTACGGTGGAGGATTATCCTTGCACACTACTTATATTAATTAAAACTTAGTAATTTCAACCTTTTCTTTTATTTTTGCCCCGGCAAATTCTCATCATTTACAAAATATTCCGCGGAATTTTAGCTCAAAAGCATGCGTTCGTGTTGGGCAACAAATGCGAACTGACAAAATGTTAACTCAGCATGAATTATGAGTTCCACTCTCTATACCCAAGGGAAATTAAAGTGTCTTGCTGCAACTTTAAGAAGACGGGCAGGTACACTCCGTTGCCGTGGATACGGAATAATAAATTTAATTCCTGCTGTTTTAGAAAATTGACTTTTGTTGCATTTTTCCGTTTTCTCTCATGCTCTTGCATATCAAATTTTATAAAATAATAAAAAAACTCTCATCTACCATAGACAAAAAAATACCTTATATTTTTCACCATACCACTAAACCTGCCCGTCTAAATTGTTATAATAATTATTATTATTATTATATTTTACCATTTTGTCTATCAGAAAAAACAACAATAATCTTTAAACAGGTCAATAGTGATGATGTACCTATCAGTAGTAGTGCAAAAGATGAAAGCGTGCTGATAGGCTTAAACACTGAGCCGACCCTAATTATTGAAGTCAGGCAAGTAACTATGCTTGCTTACTAAAACCGTTACTAAAACTATTTCTGAATAATGAGGAGTCATTTCGTATTATTTGCAATTTTTCATTAATTAAGTCCGAGCTGCCTCTTACGAAAGCGAGGAATTCCTTTATTACAATTTAATTTTTAAACACTGATTGTTAAACTAAAGTCGGGTCCACAGCGCGTGTTTTGCCCTACACAATCAACAAAAACATGTCAACATTCAACAAAATCGTCTACACAAAACTTTGTTTCAATACACATTTTTGTGTACAACAACACGTACACAAAATACCCCCACGCGGGTCGAGGGGCAGGGTACTGTCATATCATCCGCCATTTTTGTCGTGATTTTGACAACTCCAAGCTACGGGACCGCGAGCCGCTATGGACAGCGTGTGTAGAGAAACATGTTTCAAAAACAAAGTTTTGTGTATGTGTTTTTGTTGAATCTTTTCAAAAAACTTTCGCTGAAGTGAAGACCCATCTTAAGAAAGGAAATGTTTTACTTATTACTTCTTCCACAACAAAGATCTCTTTCTTAAGATTGTCCCAACATTTCTCAGAAAGGGGCAATAGAAACAATTTGCTTTCTCGTTTATTTTTCGACGGGTGCACCAAGGGGCTTGCATTGTACTGGAAAATAGCCTCGTCTTGAAATGAAACTACTAAGAATGCAGTAGATTTAAACGAAGTCAAATGCAGCCTAGATTTAGAGGAATGAATGAAGCAATAAAAGCATTAAACCCTAGTTGGGTACGTTCCAATTTGGTAAATGGAATAATTTAAAGCTGTGTAATGTACCACTGACAGATCGGTCTAGTTACTTGGAGAACTATAGATAACGATACACCATTTTTTTTTCTCTTATTTATTTGGCACAAACAGACAATCAACAACAAAGCTCTTAAGTTTGTGAGTTGATTTTATCTATTTTACATTTTAAGGATTTTTTTAAATATAGTAGTATTTTTTTTTACTTACAAAAATAATTTTGAATATTAGTTTTCTCAAACATTTTTATCTCAACACTATTAGCTCTGGGTCTCATCAGTTCAACAAATAGGCCGCGTCTAGAACGAGAGTCCGCACATATGTACCGACACTCTTGGGAAATAAATTGTTACCCGACCCTGATTGTGGCCTTATGAGATTTTTACACTACTGTAACGTAGATAGAAAAAAGGCGAAAAAACACTTCCATATTCACCTATGTTGAATTTTACATTTAAAATTTACATCTTGCCTTTATACCGAACAGCCGCCGAGGTAGACGATTTACGGAATAATTGACCGGAAAAGGTGATCGACCAAGATGAGCGGAGACAGAGGGGAGAGGCGTTTTCCCAACAGTGGGATAATATCTACAGGCTAAGGAAAACTTGCCCTAATTGTTTTCATAATATCACTTTATGACTTATCTAAAATAAGAGATTTTTATTTTTAAATCTAATGATGCAATTTTGTTAATCACGAAATAGGCATTGAACCACATTTGAGTATTCTGCTCTATCGTTAACTGTTTATAAATTAATTGGCTATCCACGTTCGGCCCTACTTTTTATATTTTTAACATCGTAAGTAATTTTTTGCATACTGTGTGCAAAAATGTGTTCTCCATATAATCCAAATATTTACATAACTAATATATTACACATAGGGTACTTTTCATCCCGAAAAGTACGCGATTCCCGTAGGATTTGGTCAAAAATCTGATATAGATGGCTGAGCATAAAATTAAACGCGGGTAACACCGCGGGCCGCACAGCAGCTAATATAACATACTTCTTAAATTAACAGTTCGATATGAGAATATTTAAGTCCCTTTCTATGAACTAATTTCTAAAATAAATCAGTCTAACTGAAATGTATTTCAAAATTCAGCTATCTAAGTGTAATGGCCGGATTCTCATTATAACCCTAATGCAAAACTGGACCGAGTCAGTCAGTTGTGCAAGAAATAACTTCCGATTAAACCTGTCCAACTGTCTATTGCAATGGGAGGCACAAGTGAGAAAAGTTTAGCACATGAATGTACTTGAGAGCTTACCTGTACGAGTAACATACCAACAAAAACAAAATAAAATCATTTATTTTGCAAGTAGCAAACATTTATTTATTTACAGGAATTACTGCTGCACGTATTATTTTTTAACCCTACTACCACTTCAGCTGTTAGTGCAATAACAAGCAACAGGCCAATGTGATGAAAAGCAGTCTACGCTGTCAATGAACATCGATAATACCAAAGGCAACCAATCCGTTGCCTGCTGCAATGAAGGGAATAGCGGGAGAAAGAAAAAGCAGAAGGAAAAGAAGTTGGACTTCCGTGTTTTACTCACCAAACGAAACGCATTGCTGCTTTTTGATATTCTGTAAGAATGATACATCCCCGATCGAGCTAGCCCATTTCATAAATGCTAATACCATTCCAACTAATATCGCTATAATGTTTATCTTGTACCATTACCAAAACCATACCATGATCGGAACTCTCTGTATACACGTCGATTTTCATTACTAGCTGATCGCTTTTTGTGAAAGGGATTCGCGCCACCACCGTGAGCAATTTATATTTAATTTATTTGTTTGACTAAGTGAAAATAGTGTTGTTTCTAATTTATATTGAAATTACATTACATTGTGTTACATTTTTACACAGTGTCGCGTTTATAAATGAAAGTTTGTTTAGCACATTTGTATTGTTACCAAAACTTAATTTTTTGTTTGTGATATAAAAAGTAGCAGTCACTCAGGCGAAGCAGTTCTATTTTCATATGAGCAACCAATATCTAAATGATACATATTATTATACAGAAAATACCCTCATAATATTACTTTCATGCTTGCTCGTTAATGTAGAGAATATATTATTAATTAAGTTAATCAGTTTTGAGCACGATTCGTAAAAAAAATAATTCGAGCTTTTATTCGAGTCCAACATGACTACTTCAAAACAATTTTCACTGCAAACACTTTTAGATGCTGCATCTGGATTTAAATTTTACCCTATCTCGGAACCAGACGGAGTACGAATCCAATATTCAAATTAAAGGAACACACCGCGTCGGAAACTCGACGGAAACACTAATATGATTTAGTTACATTTTTGCCAAACTTTCACCCACGAAAAACGAGCCTAACCAAAACTCGAACCGAAGTTATTACTCAAACGAATGTAGTTCCACAAAAATACTTTTACCTTTCCACTTCTATATTAACTTCCGAACTTGACCACTTATCATTTCGATAAATGTAAGAATTTCTCTATTCGTGGTCATGAAAAATGTAACAATAATGAAGTTGATATGTTTATCAGATTTAAACTTGGTATTTTCCGACAATTTACTGTGTTAACGTGAGAACAGAAAACTAAAATAGTAGAGTACGCCATTATTGGCATAGCATATTGCGTGTGTCACGAAAAACAATTTGACGAGAAAAAAACTAATGAACGGTTCCATGGAAATTAGAAAAGTAGGCAAACGTTGTTATTTAGCCGAGTAATGAGGGGGTAATTTATTTTGTAGCAATGACAAAATTTAATAATTAATGTAGGTTTTGCGATGTATTTGCGAATACGTTATTCAGAACGTAATTATTATAGCATGAGAATTACATAGTTCTCGTGACATAAGTAGTAGTTACAATTTTATATGTAACCAGTAATTATTATACTTTACAATTGACTAGTTAGAATGTAAAAAAAGTTTGTTAACTCCCCACTCCTAGACACATTTTAAATTAAGCTACACGTAACACGAAGAAACATGACTATGAGCGCCTTTTAATGCACTCGTTTATTTAGCTAGAACACGGCCCTACAAGCTCAAGTAAACATAAGTCTGTAACATTTATTTTGTGGAACCTCGCCCAGAATCACATCTTAAGAAAACTTCAAGTGTCTCCAGTTTTAAACCAGAGCTCGCGGAACTACAAATTCCAGCACCGCCGTCTCAACTGCAGACTTTATAAATAATTTCACGAATGTATTAAGATTCCGTACTTCTATGTACAGAAGTGGTTCAATAATGCATACCATAGCTGTAAAACGTAGCAAGCAGGGCGAGAGCGACGCTAAATGGCCCACGGTAAGGATTTAGTGTCAAAACGTGCTCCAATATGCGAACGATGTGATAAAAGAAACCGCGGAATTGCAATTTGTAAAGTTGGTACGATATGTTACAGCCAATGAGGTTTCACGCGGTTTCGAATTAACTGTCATAGTACACAATGTTAATGACGGCTGTGATATTATCGACCAATCAGGTGTCGTCGTCGCATGGTTGTACAGTTTCCGAATGTGGAATTTAATAACGAAGTAATATAATTTTGGTTGAACATAGACTTTGTAAATTAACGAGTATTAAATTAAGTAAATATGAACATACATAACAGATAAATACAGAATACATAAAGTTGAGTCTAAAGTATAATACAATATAGGTACCATAACAATATTATGAATCTTGGCATGTTTTTTCTTGCAGGCCGGGCCATCCATACTGAAAGCGTTTGAGAGAGGCCTGTCCAGCAGCGGACTTCTTGTGGCTAAGATGATGATGATGGCTATTTTGTATGGACTCATTTATAGGTTTTTATTTTCAAGCTGAATCACAGTAAACGTCATACTGATGTAACATAACAGTACAGGTTGATCTACCGGGCACAAACCGAAACCGGTGAATCTAGGTGGATGAAATACACTAAAACCATGGAGAACATCAAAGGGATATTTGAAAGTCTACAATAAACATATTTTATTATCTATTACACCTTCCAAACCTATTTCATCAGACTTAGATATCATATTGGGATCTCAAGTCAATAATACAAAACTATTATGTACAATTTGTACATGTTTCATACTTTACATAATTTCCCATGAGGCAATAACACATAAAAGGTTATACACAATCTATTCATAAACAATTCCTTTTGCGATAACATCACATAAATAAAAAATTGAATACTCAAATGAAAAGACAATACGAACGAAATTCGATTTGCGTGAAACAACTTTGTACATATATTGGGTTTTAGTAAGCAAAAATTTAAAAAAACGTAAAATTAACATATTATAAATTGTTGGTTCCGTGAGTAATTCGAACCGCGCTCTCTGGTACCGTAGGCAGGGTCATTACCAACTGCAATGGGCTGTCTATAATACCTAAATTAGTAAGATATTATCTAAAGACCTTATATTATTTAATTAAGTATTTAAGTTGTAAATGAACCGGGAAAGTCTAGAGCCTAGTCTGTAAATAAATAATTTAATTTCGCCTAAGAAAGAAAAGATTCCATTTGTATTAATTCATAGATTGCTGATACTAATATTTCATATAGATGAAGCGCGCGGTCATCACAAAGAAAGTATTTTGAAAAGGGATAGGTAATAACAAAATGGCCAATCCATTAAAGTTAATGCATGATAGGGAGATGTTTAACCCTCCGATAGGATTTGATGATGCACATAGAACAGCAATGAAATTGATGTATCTCTGTGGTAGGATTTTTAATAGAAAATCCGAGTAAATATGAGTTAAATTCACCGATTAGCAGAGGAAGAGTTTTTTCGGTTGTATTTTTTGTTTTGTTTTATACGGCGAGGACTAAAAGTACGCACTTTGTCACCGAATGTATGGTCAACTAAGGCCTCGGGTTGTCTTAAAATCAAGACTTTTCAATTTCTAATGAAATGAAATGAAATGAAATCGTTTATTTCAGAAATTAGACCTTCACTCACAGGCACTTTTCTTGTCATTTACAACTTGTTTAAATAAAGAAAATAAACTACGTTAGATACTAACACCATTTCGGACACATGCAAAATGGCAACCGGTAAAAAGAAATGGCGAAAGAAAACCGGTTACGACCTTTTTTGTAATCGACTCGATAGCCGAGTAGATAGCAATGCCTGTTTTATTCCAAGAACAGAATGAATATTTAATTTATTTATTATAATTTCTAGTTACTTTAAACTTCCCTTAATTATTATCAACACAGCTTAGTTAGTGTCAGTATTTTCAGGCTACTAAACGGTCTCTCGGTTTAACGACTGACATCTATCGACAATGGCTTAATGAACTTTCCAAAGCACGGATAAAATGCTCGAGATTTTTTAAGCCTATTCAACTACTGACTGGGTCGGCCTTGTCCGTCGGCGTGTTTATTCGATTTGACACGCAGCGACGAAAACGGACTTTTCAATATAAAAGTAATTTAATTAAGATATAGTTTAAGAAGTAACTATTAAGTAAAGTAATCATCTAAAAATCGTCGCAAAATTGTATAATGTAGTATGTTACTTGTGTATACACAGATTACTTGTGTGTTCGTTTACAGTGTAAGTTAAGCAACGACCCCATCCAGTGTTTAGATGGGTTTCGTCATCTCGAGCTTCTCCGTGCTTTGGAGGGCCCGTTAAGCCGTCGTCGGTCGCTGTTGTCGATAGATGTCAGTCGTTAAACAAGGTCGGTGGCCTTCAGATGGCTTTAAAGGTATGAATATTTTTAACAACGTCATCTATGATACCGTTTTTTTTGTACCACAAAGTTGGCAAACAAGCATACGGCCCGCCTGACACCCCTTCCACACGGCCCAATCTAATTGGCCAATTTGTATACCTGTCCTTTTCTATCACCAAGAACAGAACAGGGACAATAGATCAAATTGACCCAAAAATTGGGTGCGTGTGGACGGGGCGTGATGGTAAGGATCACCGTAGCCTATAGACGCTTGCAATACCGGGGGTATCTCACGCGTTGAGTCAAAAGCGTCAAAATTATGTTATTCCGAAAAAAGTCTTATTTCTTTATTCTTCTCCAAAACAATGAAAACAACAGATAACAAAAGGAGTTTTATAAACAAATGAACAAAAATCCCATAACATGAGATAAGATACAAAACATGTAGAATATTGGCGCAAAGGAGAAAACTTTGTATAGCGCCTGCAGTTCATTAGACAAAGGAAAGTTAGAAGCAGGTTTCATAAGATGATGAACAAAATTATAAGTTAATTTTACTTTATCAAGTTTTATACAAAACGTATAAACTATAGCAAATATTTAACATGAACGTTAAGAGCACTAATAGGTTTCGTGTTTGTTTGCGTTTAGAAAACTGAAATTTATTTATAACTATCAACATTCTTAATATTTTTTATACTGCTTTTACATTATATAAGCAAACGGCCGGCGGCGTTATTATTTGCATAATCCTGTTATTTTTTTTCAGTTGGTTTATTTTCATAAATGCTTTACCATATCAATATCGAATATTTCAATAGTTCATTCATTTCAGCTTACCGATACAGTTTACTACTGAATATAGGCCTCCCCTTTAAAAAGCCATTCGCAAATATCCAATATGCTGTAATGAAAACAAACTCTATGTCTATGGTACTCGGATACAAACTCCCAACAAAATATTACATATATTGTGTAAATTTAAACCACAAAACTTACTGGTTACTAGTTAGCGCGGCACCTAGTTAGGTTACCGAATCAAACCTTACAAATACTGTACATTTGTAAACTGAGCTAACAAGCCCGTTGCATTTGAAACTTAATTATTAGACCCCTGCGGCTGGGATGGAAATGTTGAAATTCTTATTTTCCTTGAAAAACTTTAAATTAAAGTTTGTTGCCAGAGGTATTCCTAGGCGCTGTTCGTGCGAGCAAACTACACTTCCTTATAAGCTTATTTTCTTCAGTGACTCGAAAATTTTCTTTAGATTAGTTTCTCTTGTTGAGAAAAATAAGACGGCATAATAAGTTTGGTTTTTTCAAATTGGAGGTTGCCATTTTGTTGGACAATCTTTTTCGCTTAGTCCGACAGAGAAAATGGTATTCTTTTAGTTATTACGGACAATATTATACATTAAACTTTTCATATCCATTATGTAACTTTTTTAATGTGGTTTCTGTTAAGACTAACAAAGAATAAATAAAATACCTAATTCACTGTTTAATTAATTAATTTAGTGTTCTTGCCTTTGATATTGACAGGGATGTGCTTTCAGGTCACCTTACGGCTTAATGACTATCATCATATCTACAGCAGTAGAAATCGACCACTTATAAGTACAAGCACTGAGAGACAATCGTGATTTTTATACTAGACCATATTAGGGATGAAGTTTTGGTTGCTTAACTTGCGCGATCGATCCGATTATGACGCTATCAAACTACTCAGTTTGTTTAATAACATTTATACAAAATAACATGTATGTAGAAACAAAGATAAAATATTTTTTAATCCACTAGCAACTTTGATTCATAATTACTCACATATGCATGTTGATTTGATACTGCTTGGAAATGTATAACTATTTGGGTTCAACAACCTCCTAAATAATTTTCCCAATTTTCAGTCTGCTTGCAAATTATATCCAGTCAAAGATTTCGACTCTGGAAATGGATGGACTAAATAATGTGTTTTACAGATGATATTTGCATCTCCGAATGGTATTACAGCGATGGCGTTCGGTGGTACGGTAGACGAGATTCTACATGAAATAAGAAAAAGAAATATGAGCGAATTTCTTTTTTATTTGTGGTTTTAACTAAAAGTGTTTTTCTGCCACTTTCCGAAACGCATTTTTTAAGTTAATGACACATTAAATTTTAGCTGTCTGTCAAACTAAAGAAAAAATAGATCTTGATGTGGAATTACAACTAAAATACGTTTCAGAAACTGGTTTTATAATAATAAATAATGAAATAATAAAAAGACGCCGCGCCATAGTAATTATACTTATAATTAAAAGTAATCTATTTTTAAGAAAACCTTTTTGCTTGGTTCAGCTGAAAATAGAAAATACAGACAAAGTAAAAGGGCGTGTTGTTTGTGAATAGTGCTTTAGAACTACATCGTTTTTCATAATTGGTAACAATTGGGATTTTTTACAATTGGTTTTCTAATTTTCCGTGTGTTATAAAAAACAAAAATCATTTATTGACCCAAAAATAACCTGTTACAAAGTATATAATAATAGCAAACAGCTCTACAAAATAGAATAAACTTTATTTTGATCTACGCTGTTGTGGCATCTTGAGATAAATTCTCCGAATAAAACTTTGAAATTAGACAGACTAAAATTTATTACACGACGTAGCTTTAGTATAGAGCTTAAGTGTATAATGAAATTAGTTTCGTTCGGTCTTCGCAAAATACAGCTGAGTTTGATGAAAGTCTCATGGATTATAACAGAACTTTTTATTATGTACTTAAGGTATTCCCTCTCGATATTACTCAATGGAAAAGGTTTAACGTTTGAACATAAGTAAGTAGATGTAAAAAGTATGGCACAAATTATTTGTTAATGCCCAAATCCGCGACAAAGGAGAAAGGCAAAAAAGGAATTATTCCCATTTTCGAGCTCTTAACACAATAAGCTTATAAAGAAGAAAAATATTCTTACGAAATTGGATTATAATTGTCTTCTTTGGGGCGTCGTCGTTCCTTTGTTTTTTATATCGAAAATATTTCACAGTTTGCGTTGAGCGCGGCGCTAACTCAATCCTGCCCTATACTCGCCCACATTTTCACAGTTCATTGGATATAAAAAGAAAATAGCGATTTAAAGGGATTGAGGAGCCCTTTCAACGTTTTTGTCAAATTTCGAGACGATGTTGGTCCGTGCCCACGCATGTTTCAACAAACACTGATTTAACGATTCGTGAAACGAGTGGATTGAATTTACCCTATGTTTTTTAAACGGGAACAGTTTGTATCTGCATCAAATTGGCGAACGAAGCGAATTTTATTGGAAATATGTTTCTAACTTGCTTCATCGCAATATCAATTGGTTTGAGCGACATTTACAAAAAATAATAATTCATACTACTTTAAACTAAAATTAGAGTCTACATTCCACATAGCGTTGTGTTTACTTATTTCTGACATCAAGAATATCGTGTAATACTGCCACAAATAAGTTACAACAGAGCGAAGTTTGCAGACAGCAT
This sequence comes from Endotricha flammealis, assembly GCA_905163395.2. Lineage (NCBI taxonomy): Eukaryota > Metazoa > Arthropoda > Insecta > Lepidoptera > Pyralidae > Endotricha > Endotricha flammealis. The sequence continues at coordinate 5,866,003 of LR990863.1, read as the reverse complement.
TTCACAAAGTGAACATTTACTAGAGAGAAAGCTTTGGTAAAATTAGTACTATTGTTTCAAAAATAGATTATATACCAAAGAGTCTTAAAGTGCACTTCCTCAGCCTGTGATTTCCTTTAAAACATCAAGTCACTTCGCGCCCCGCCTTCATAGAATAAAGTGCTAACGTTTGTATCAATCGCAACGGAGATATTAAATTGCACAATCATGTTACAGTAGAAATCACATGAACATGTTTAAAGATTTTTTATTTTGAACCTTACTATAAGTGTAATAAGGTTGGTGACAATGTACGAAACTATGTAGGGAACTGGTCCCCAACCCTAGCAATCAAATCACAACTGGCGGTGATCGTGAGTTGGCGAAAAATTTTGCATGATCATCTATCAACGATCCAGGAGTTGCTGACTGAATAAAGCAAAGAGAGTAGGTACATATTGATCGTTAAGAGGTAGTGAAATTTTCTACAGTAATCAACTTTTTTGATGCTTAAAGAAAATTATTTTAAAAAGCGTGTAAAAATATTATTCTTTGGTTAAGCAAACTCTTCAATGTAGCCAATGCGTATAATAATTATTAAATTTGAATACGTAATCATTAAATTCGATTAATATTTTTGGTGTTACTGATTTTAATCAGATATAACTGAAACAAGCCATTTTGTTCTCCTGTTTTTTTTTATTATACCACACAGGTGGCAAACAAGCATACGGTCGACCTGATGGTACCCATGGTCACTCATGCGTTGCCAATCCCCCCCCCCCCCCCCCCCCCCAAGTCGAGCTCTGGAGACCTTACTCACCGTAGGAACACAACATGGCCGAGACCAATGCTATTTGGCTACGATCTTCCCCAGACGGGCTGCTCCGATTTGAGCGGATTATCCGCTGTGCTCTACCTCTCTAAATGTGCCCTACCTCTGTAAAGTTTGGAACAGGATTAACAGTGGTGACCACAGATTGACAATAACTAGTAAATCTCATGGACGTCAATGAGTTAGAAATAACTACAACTATCATGGAGCTTACAATGAATTCAATCAGAAAGATAGAACATGGAGTAGGAAGGATTGTAAAAAAATCATCTGATGTGAGTGTAAAATAGTGTACAATGATTAAAAAAATGTGTATTACGACATTATAATGAAATAACTCATGCGACCATTTGCTTTTAAAGTCTTAAGTTTAATTAACGTAGTTTTTTTTATTGAAAACAAAAAATGTCTTACTGAAGAATATTAAAAAAAATCTTCTGTCGAATAAAAATTCACAGAAAACGTGTAAAAGGCGAACAATTGGATCAATCAACGAATAAAAATATTCGTCAACATGGCGGAGCTTCGCTGTTCCAAATAAATAAAATCCGTTTATTTGACAAACAAAAAAGTTTTATCCATTACGTGTGAATAAGCAAACGGAATTTAATTTAAACAACGTTTCGATTTTGCTGAAGTTCAATCAAATGGTGGGCTGATAAAGTTTGTACTCACACCTGTGACTGACTTGAGACTTGACTGGAGTCACTGCCTCGTTTCATCTGCTATTGTTTAAAGGCTTTGCTTTGACAGCATTCACACTAAATAAGTACACTGTCAAATATTTATCTCAATTTTATTTTCACTTTATTTAGACAAAGTGATAATAACAATAATACAAAATAATACTTTTAGGTATCCATTAAATTATTAAATAGGTGCCTATCCATAACATTATGATTTAGTATACCCCCATGAGACAAAACGCTAAAATAAATTTGATATTTTTATGCCACTCAGTCTTATTAATCCCCGAAGAGTTTTAAGCTGAGAGTATTCCTCGGTTTGTCAATCAACGTCACTACTCAACTGAGTCCGTCTGCTTGAAACTTGAAACAATCTAGAATCTTCAATTTTATTTTACACAGTAAATAAGTGCAAAATTAAATAAAATTCAATTCGAATGCAACTAGCATTTTCTGAACGCCCGAAAACTAATGAGATTCAAGTCTTAACTGACTAATTTTTGGCAGACAGAATTACAATCTTGATCTCGTTATTAGATAGATCAAGTTTGAATGTCGTGCCCTCTTTTTAAATTAGACGGTAATTTGAGACGAGCTGAAGAAACTAAATGCACGGAGACTTTGTAGAATAAAAGTGTCACGTAGACAATAGGTGCGATTTTCGCAAATGAGCTGCTCAATATTCAAGAGGAGGACGCCTTACCGTAACAACAGAACAAATTCGAAAGACGAAGTATCGACAACGGACGGCCCTTAATGTAATTATCATAATGGCGACCAATAAAAGAGAGGTTCCGAATTCGTGAGCTTTAAAAAGTACTATCAAAGGTGCCCCAGGCGGAAAACGTCGCATCTTATTTAGCGCCCCCCAAAAGAGGGTACTCGATTCGAGGCCTTACCTAATCACATTACCTACAATGAAAGAGCTCCGGATAAAAAAGGGCCGAAACAGATTTGCATGAAACGTCAAAGTTGATTACGTATACTTGAAGGGATGGATACTTGAAGTGTGCTGATTGGAATAAATCATCACTGACACTTTTGTATAAACTGATTCAATTTCGAAAGATCCAATTTAATGAATTATTTGAAATGTTCTAGGCGGAGAATATTGTGGCAAGATGTCCATTCAAATTATTCTGTTACAGATTTAAAATTAATCCATGAGAATAGCATAAATGAAATGGATTGTCGTATGAATGGATAATCAAAGTAAAGTAAATGAGAGAAATTTAAAAGAAAAGTAATTATTTTATTTGACAAACCCTAATGATATTTTATTGAACAGAACGTAACAATTGTCAATAAACTTCAATATCGATTACTTAAAACTTAAAATACTTAATAGACGAAGCATCACGCTCTTGTTTCTCAATGTACTTATACCTACCCCTTAAACGCACATGTTTCAAATCAGTATCACAAACAACTAAATCAAATAGACTTGACCATATGACACCATCAGATATCCCAAATCTAAGTAATAATAAAATGTCCTCGCTGTCTATCACATACAGCACCCTATCCTATACTCATATTACACAATACGGGCAATTCCATTCACATCTATATCGCTCAGTTGATCAGGCGTGAAGTCTTTTATATTCGGAGTCACGTGTCGACCACCGTCCAGGAAACCGACACAGGGAGTCATTTGAGCGAATCTAATGCACTCAAAACCATGCGACATCGCAGCCATCGCTAGGGTACGAATTATACGGAACAAAACAAAACGAAAGACTATATTATTTGCGGAAAAATCAATGGTGAAATGTTTCCGAATCGGGACAGGAAGACTGATCATTATTATTACTGGCCGATGCTGAATGGGAGCGTGGCCAGTTTCCGTGTTACGTTTCCTTTTATCGGGAATGGTTTTATAAAAGCTGTTATTTTGTCGTCAATGTGTCAGCCCCTTTTTAATTTGTGGACGTGAAAATTATTGTTTGGATTTAGGATTGCATTTATTCCATCTTTTATGTACGTGCTTTGTTTCAGCTTTTAAAAAGACATTACTCAATATTTTTAGCTTGTGTACACTTTTCGATTTCGTGTTCAAATCCAGAAAAGATTATTATGGTCTGAAGTAGGCTAGTCATTTTAGATTTGCAACCATTTACGATTATTTTTATATCACCAACCATTCGGATAATTCACATGCAACACATTTCAGAAATAATTATTAAATAATTTTCTTTTAAAAGATTTTTTCACGTAACTTAAACTACAAGAAGAATTTCCAACACCCCATAACTGAATTTGTGGGTCTATTCCTCAAACCAGGAGGGAGACAAAGATCACGAGCCCCCTTTTTTATATTATTGACGTGTCGCGAACTAAATTGGTACCTTTAAGGGGAGGAATCCAGTTTTATTTGACATATTAGGTGTGTTTCGTTGCTCGGTTCTTTCTAATATTCACGGAGACAGGTGGTTCGTGTGATTTAAACACCCTCGCTTATATTTTTCTGAAAACATGAAAGAAATTGAATTTTTGTTGCATTTTCTACTATTATTTTGAGCATTGTTACAATGTCCTCATCTATGTTTATGTTCAAACACAGCTTAGTAGTGGTTACAATACTTATTACTCTTAATTTAATAAACATGTTAGTTATTACACTGCCCGCATTATCAGATTAACCTAACCTAAAGCATTATAATATTTTTATTGTTCATCGTAGTAATTTAGAGAAAAATCTCACAAGTATCTCTATCGCTGACATGAATCCTTGTTTTGATGTTTTTCGTATTTGTCAATTATTGACAATCTTATAAGGAGAGTTTCGAAACAAGCCTTTAAAATTATTACTTTTGCAAGATATATCCGTACACTTGTTATTATTATTATACGTACTATTACCCCACCTACAATCATGCAATCAACTGATAATCAACCCTCCCTCTGTCCGCCTCTGGCTGTGTCAACTTCGGTCCGATTCGGGAATGGCAATAATAGACGATGCTGCAAAATGTATGGACTTGAGATAACAACTTTAATGGCAATTTAGTATTATTACGTGTGATGATAGCAAATCCAAATCCTATTCGACCTCAACGCAATAGTTGAAGATACAAAATGTAACCTTAATTTCTTTTCTATCATCTCAGTTCTGCTCTATTAATGATCAGCTAATCCTACTCCCCCGTAAATTGATTGGTATTGACTTTATATTTATACCTAATCGGGTTAAAAGTCTTTATTTGAAGAAAACCTTGGAAGAAATTAAAAACATACCTAATGGTTATTACGCATGTGCATCCTTAATAATTTATTTGTATAATCTCTATTGCTATTACCATATGCACCAAATCCGTCGAAATGTCCCCTTCTGAATATTTGATAACGACTGCAGATAGGTTCGAGTGCACCCGCATGTAGTAATTTTGGTTAATTTCGGTTATAATCACAGCACAAGATAAATATTGTGATTGGTTCATTGTTGTGATGGACATCCATCCAATATCCTTTGTTGGTATAAATTAAAATGAACTCATTAATTTGTGAGTGAGAGTTATCAGAAGTTTAAATTAAAGGGAAATAATTAATGTAACAATAGTATTAACTGAAAACTGGTAAACGATTCGGGATATTGAATATTGAATAGCCTCAAAATTCAGATTTATGATGAATCGTACACTATATTTGTAGATACAGCTTAATAAGTTCTGATAAAAATTGCATTTTTCATGTCATACACCTATGAACTTCAGTAACTCCAGGCTATGCTCCAGGGACACTACCAATGAGTTACCCGCTACAAGGTAAGGAATAGAGAGAGGAGATACATCCTTTACTTAATGAAAGGAAAGTAGTTGCCCAACGGTTTTTTAATCTCTGACTCATGGAATCAAACATATTGCTTCACACCGATATTCTATGAGGGGTTGGTACTACTGTTACTACCCCGGTCGAGATAGCTCGTTTTAAATGTTCAACCACTCAATTGTATTACTTATACACATTATTACAGGTACATGTGTGATGATAGCAATAATTTAGTACTTAGAATCCTCAGTTGAGAATAATGTGGCATGAAATGATTATTTTCTTCAATTGCCAATAATAGTAGACTTGAAACTGTAGTAAAACAGTTTAGTGATATCAGAAACGCAGTAATGCGCATAGCGCATCCCATCAAGAAATTCCAAAATAATATCACGTACCAAAAACTAACACGTTGAGACAGGGCACGTTCCAATCATTTCCCCCATTGCCTGGCCCCACCCCGGGCGTTAAGCCCCATTACAGATAAATATATGCAATTTATTACATTTACCAATTTACATACACTTTGTAAAGACAGCATGTTCTTAGAGTTAAACGACGTTAGGGTGCTAAGAGGAATGGAGGGAAGCTGATATGGTAATGTTAAGTAAACACACGCCTCGTGATTTTGATAGAAGAATACGATTAACAAATTGCAAGGTATTGATAATGTGGTAATTACAATACGTAATTGGAAAATTTTATAAGTAAAAGTACATAAACGTTCACTCTATATTCATTTCATTCATCATTATTATCTCAACCACAAAAAGTCCACTGCTGGACTTGCTTGCTTGCTTTTGGATTCCTAGATAGCAATGTTCGTAACTGTACGAGTAAGTAACCTCATACTTCTACAGTCAAGAGCACGTCAACGTTTACATATCGGACTTAGTACTGCTCTTAATTTCTTTGTCTTAAGATTGTACCGCAAGTGTAAATTTCTGAATGTTTAAATGTCACCAAAAATATTTTATAGGTGAAAGTTTGTAATTTGTTTGTTACTTCTTCACGTTCAAATGGCTGGGCCAATTTTTAGGATATTTGGTACATAGGTACGATTCCCGTAGGATTTGGTAAAAAGTCTGATATAGATGGCACTGCTGTGCATAAAATTAAACACATGTAACTTGGCGGCATCAGCTAGTAGATAATTATAAATGTAGTCAATCGTTTTGACATCATACTATATTTTTTTCGATGAAAATTTATTAAAAAACTAGTTATATGTAATCGAAGTTAAATGAAGTAATACCTGATATGAATATTTTCTTTGATGTGAAATATCATTTACTGAACGAAAATTATCCAAATTTTAGGAATTAATTATTTTCTTAAGAGTCATAACGGAAGAAAGTATAGGCTACGGGAACATCACACATTTTAGTCACAAAAATAATAGAAAACATGCAAAATCGATTCACGCTAAACCCTCGAATCTTTAAATGGAATTTCTCTATTAGAAGCGACATCCAACAAATGGACAGACGGATTTTTGCATTAGTGGACTTGGAAACGCCCGAGGCGCGAGTGGCGCTGGCAGGACGAATCGAGCGCTGCTTATCGATTTAAAATAAAAAAGATTTAATAGAACAAGGGACTCCTACTTCGTTTGAACGTGACACTTTTTTTGATTTTCACATATGTACAGGCTAACGAGTCCTAGCTAGAGGCGATAAAGGCAGTGCCCTCTAAAAAGTAACTTTAAAACAAGAAAGTATAAGCGTGGAAACGCTTATACTTTTACATACTACATTTGTTTTACTTTTCCCAACTTTTTGTACTTGAAATTGAGTTTTTTAAGAAATACTGACAGGAGCAATACTCTGTTCACTAGGAAATGTATTTGATCTCCATAACACGATGACGCTGAAGTGTGGACATCTTAGACAATATTCAAATTCGATGCACCCGTCGCAGGTTAGTGTTTGACCAGTATTCTATCCTATCTAAGATGACAAAAATATTATTCAGTATTAAAAAATATACATTTATTTTGGTCCATTATTGCACTGTTTTCAATAAAACAAAATTTTCTCAGTAATTAATAGGTACCTACCTGTACCTGTTATCTTTTTTCGCGCAATATACATTTTTTATGATTTTATTATCTAAAGAGGGTAGCATATAAATTTTGCAGACACCAACTACTTTTATTGAAAAAGTGTAATGATTTTGCAATAAATTTTCAATGTTTGAAAAGCGTTAAAACAATATCAATAAAATTGTTTTGGGACAAGTCTCAGTTTTCTAAACCATCTAAGCAATTCAATGCACGTGTTTCGAGGAGATTCAAAAAAGGGGTTATAAAAACAATCAGTTTCGAATTCTCCATTGGTGAAATAAGAAACAGGCTGCAGTACGAATAAGTTCACTTTTTATGGGGGACCAGAAATTATGTCCCAGTGATATATGGCGACACTTCTGCCCGTAGAATTTAAACGTCCCGTTTTCGGAACACTTACTTACAGTGGCTAGGTAGGGCGTGTGTGTGACCCTTAATAAATTCTCTATGAAGGAGAGCATTGGAAAAATGTTTCTTTTGGCGAATGATTTCTTTTTTGGTATTTTCATATTCTAATTCAATTTGATACATGTATTTATATTTAAATCTCATTGCCTCTTTATTAGTCCATTATGTGTATCTGGACCTATTACAGAAAGTAAACATTGTCATGTAAAGGTAGGAACAAACTGCTATGTGTGATTTGTGGCATTGCGCTCTTTCTGCCGTGCATTTATTGTCTCAATAAAAGTGTCTCTTATACAAATTAGAAACCGTTTTACGGTATGTTTCCATCATCCATAAACCATCAACACACTACAGAAGTATTTCTAGCTTTAAATTATTTTAGGTTACACGCGCCTCTAAAATCTATTTGACAAAACTCAAATTGAAATACAACCAATTCTCCAATCCTCTATCTAGAAATTAATTTAATTTAACCATCCGTAAATCGAGGAAACTGTTTCAAAATTAAATAATCCATTCCTAACTTTTACAATTAAATACTTGTCTATTGAAATAAAGCTTTAAATGTTTCTCTCTCACTTGTTGCCAGCAGGAAGTTTATAGGAAGCAGCTATTGCGTCTCAAAAATCTACCTCGAAGGACCATATTAACCTGTATAATATAAAAAAACTAGTCGACATTGCTTTTGAGAAATTAAAACAATAAACTTTATTTTGTTTAAGTTCATTTCGTCGTTTTTACAGCTCTGCACTGCACATTTCACCATGATTCCTTAAAATCGGAATAAATAACATCGAGAGAAACAATCGTGACTAATATCTTCGTTCGTTGCTGGCTTCGTTGTTGCTGTTTTGAGTTCGTCTGTTTGTTCATACTCGTGCTTACCGTTCATACTTGCTCAAGCGTGCTCTATAGCTTGCTTATCTATACTCTAGGGTACTTTACTATTATTCAAATTAGTAAGACTATGGGGATACCTACGTTAAGGCTGATTGTTAAAAACGGGCTTACAAATAATATTTTGTTATTGACAATCATTTTATTTACATACAGAATACAATACTGTTCATAATAATACAAATAAAGGCAGAGTTCATCGCGATTGAAGCAGTTTGCCATCTTATTCGGAGTTAGTAGCAGATGTGGTGATAACAACCGCACGACTGATTCAGTTTGATAGTCTGACCCTAACCTTATTAGATTTAATTGGAACATGAGAAATGTTAAACCATTATACAACAAAGTTACATAACATCATCAGTGACATATAACAAAACCAACAAATAGAACAAATAAGGTTCTTTTTTTGATTCGTTTTCTATATGCCAGTGTCCCAATACATAATCACTTTGGAATTGGTTACTATTTGTTATTTATTTTAGAGCCTACGTTGGGTACAGCCAACAAATGAAAGACAAGGCGAACTGTAACTTAATTTTCAAGTTGTGAAACAGACCTAAAATTTTAAAATCGAGGTAATTCAAACATGGTATGTAGATTAGGAGTGATAACAAAATGAATATCATCTTAAAGAAGCTACCGCTGTCCTTGAATTTGGATCATGGTATTTTGATCAGAATAAAATTAATATAACTATTAGAACTGATATTTATTATGGTAGAGAACGATTTGAGTTATCTCCTAGCGATCGTAACAACATCCCTGCTAACGAAACTTGACACCCATCCGCAAATCAACCACAAACCATCCCTCGCCCTAAATCAAAGCATTGACAATAAAAAAGAGAATATTTCGTTATTTGTCGTCTCGCATTAAAATAAAACGAGTTCTGGCCTCACCACCCTCGTCGGTTATTCTATCTAAGATCAGGATTGCATAAAATACCCATCTTTCTCTAGAATGTGACGTCCTGAGTAGGGAGCCATCTACGCATCTCATTTCGGCCCTCTCTTATTGTCTAGTCAGTTTAATCTATAGTGATATTTAGATACGGAATTGGGGGGATTTAATTAGGTTTTTGCTGTTTTTATGAATTGGTATGATGTTATGTCGTGTCTGTGACACATTTTTCCGCTGAATTTGCGTTATATTACTTTTAAATATTTTCTGTCTGCTATTCAGTCAAAAACATTTTCGATATGCGATTTTGATGATTTAAAACAAATAACCCATATTTTCGTACATTTGTACTGTACCTATTTTTTTTAACTTTTACTTTAAACTTCGTGTAACGACGACAAAGAGATATTCACTGCTTTATCCATTAAACAATATAACATTTCTGTGGTTTTATCATTGTCATCTTCGAATGTAATGAAATGAATTGCTAAAATGACAAAACAGTAAATAGCTAAACAACATTTATAGGGTAGTAGGGTAGTAAATATTTTGTAAAATAAATGTAAAATCTAAATATCGTTTTGTGTATCAAAATAACATTAAGCTGATTTCATCCACGCAAGCGGCAAACTTCGGTATTTCAAAATAATTATTTATTCCGACTGATTCATTAAATTTGTGTATCTTTTAAACGTTTTAATTGACCAAGTCCCAGATGTACGTGTTCATAAATCTCTTTATCCTACCAATTTATATCCCAGAGATAACTTTTTAAATAAAATACATAATATTATTATCATATTTTAGCCTGACGATTTCCAATTCAGGTCAGGAAGTTTATAGCTATACCTTTGAAAAACTTATGCATCATTGCATCATCAGCTTGTATCAACCCACTGCTAGATATAGGCCTTTCCCAATGCCTTCCACAAAATGCGATCCTCCGCCTTCTGGAAAAATTCACAGATTTCGTGCTTCACACGACTATCGTGCACATTGGAAATGAATCTTCGGAATTCGAAAAAATATTGTCGCTGAGTGACGAGGAGCTCGATGGCGTCGCTGTGTGGTCTGTCGCACTCTAATATGAACACGCAAGTTAAGCGACATCGACCCTAGCCAGCGTTTGGATGGGTTTTGTTTTCTTGAGCTTCTCCGTGCTTCGGAGCGCATGACCCGTGGGCACGACCCTTTCTTTATAAGGCAGCGGGAATATATTTCCCACCATATTTTTTTGTATTTTTTTTGAAAACGAAACTAGTGATCGAATTTATTCCTATGGCAACAAATTGTGGATTTCATTTTTTTTTTATCTAGGAGTTAAGAACGGACGTCATAATATTTTTTTTATCTGTGACAGTTACAAGTTTAAAAACAACTGAATTTCGACACCTGCTGTTAAATCTTTATGCATCTTCAAATTTTGCGACTTTCGAAAGATAAGTTGTTATTAAACTTAATGTCTAATGTATATTGCATTTGGAATAAGTTTAATTTTTCATTATGTATTTACGAGGCTTTTCTTACACGCTTTTTTGTGGTGGTAAAAATATTCCCTTTGCCCGTGGGGTGACCAAATTCAAATTCAAAACTTTTATTTAGAGAATAAGCTTTCACAAACACGTTCTCTTGTCAGAGTATACAGTTGTAATAAATGATTTGTATAAATCTCGCACGAGACGAGCCAAGCGGAGCGCAAGGGCACTACCTACCTTTTCTCGAAACGTTTCGTCGTTTTTTTGAACTCTCATAACTTTGTTTTGGATGATGCTAAATAGTTAAAAATTTCAAGATATAATAACACCAGTACAATCATTAAACATAAACTTTGAATGTCGTAGCTATTATACTTTAGATTTTATTAATGTCCTAAAACCCCCGATTTCGTCACTTGAAGGTGCAGAGTTTGTGAAGTTAGGCCTTGTAGAGGTAGGGCGTGTAGAGTTAGATGCTTGGCTCTACATGAGATCTGATAACTTTTTGACAATGCTAGTCATTATGGTCTCGTCTTGGCAACATTTTACATGAAAATGTTTTTGGTGGGATTAATCTACTCTATATACTACTACTATTTCGGAAACAAAAGCAAAATGACCACTGGTAAAAGAAATGGCGAAAGAAAACCTGTTACGGCCTTTTTTAGCATTTATAAATATATCGTGTTTTTTTTACCATAAAATTTAAAACTAGGTACATACAACATTACGTCAATAAATAATGCCATTAATTTGTCTTAACATAAAATTAAATCTAAAATATAAAATGCAAAATCGGTGTTAAAGATAGGAGCAGACCAGGCCCGCAAGGCAGCAACCGTTCTCGTGTATTTTCGAGTTGACGTGAGAGTCAGCCTGCCAGCCCCCATTACTGGGCTCACCATCAACAATATTATGAACAATATTGAAGGGAACAACAGTAACCCGACCCACAACGCCACCGCCAGTTTGGACAATTTGCGAGTATGGTGATGACGTGCCCGTACACCTTAACATCCTTGTCACCAATTATTTAATGTAAATTATATTAAAATGTAAATAATATAAAAAAACAGTTCCATTTGGATGACACTACGACGCGTGTACATATTACAATATTGAAAACAATTTTTTATTTATATAATTTATTGAACATTCACTGGCTTTTCACGACAAGTTTTAGCATTTCACCTTCGCAAGGGGGCCAGGGAGACCTTTCATTTAGATACTCGTTGATAGTATAGTACGCTAAAAAAAAAAGAAGAAATTTTTGACATTTAATTTAAATCGATTGGGCAATTTTTTTTATATATTCTGGAATTTTATTATACATAATGCAAACTTTGAATCATGAATAACTTGCCCGCTTTCCTAAGCCTGAATTTAGGAACAGCTAATTTATTTCTGTTACGCGTATTTAAATTATGAATATCCACACGTTCTTACGAACAAACATGATGCTGTCAAGAATGCACTGTGAGCCACCATGAGAATAATAGTGCTTTTGAAAAACTCGCGAGGAGACTCTCGGACCACGTTAAGCTTATTTCCTTTTTTTTTTATTACAGACTATCTGGCAAATGAGTAGGAGTAGAAAAATACTTAACGACTAGCTGTGCCCGCGGCTTCGCCCGAGTGGAATTGGGCTTATGACTATGATAGTATAGACGGATTTAACAGTCTCCTATTACTACTGCTATAGTTTTTCCCCGAGACGTCAGTGTTCTTTATTGCTCATTGTCTATTTACTCGCCGCTGTGTTTTATTTAATTTTATCGTACCTAATCAAAATACCTAATGTAAAATCAGTATGAAAAATTTAAATTATATTTAAATTGAAATGGTCAGCTCAGTTATACTAAAAAACTTTCATAGCGCGATTCAGAATCTAACAGTGCCATCTAGTGAATTTTAGAGGAACAAAATTTTAAATGGTTAACTCAAGTAAAAAAAAACTTTCAAACATAGTGCTACTGAATTTAAAAATGGTCGTTATGAGATATCGGGCGATTCCGACTCAGCAGTGAGTGACAATTTAAAAATTCTTAGGCTGTTGAAAATTTAAATGAGGGTAACTTCTATTCCTGACATCCGGTCCGGTTCGATTCGGTTCGATCCGGTTCGGTTCGGTTCGGTCCGGTTCGGTCCGGTCCGGTCTAGTCTGTTGTCGGTAGTTATGGTGTACCAAGTCTCAAGTTTGTAAATGCGAGAAATATTTTTCTTCTTACATTGACAGGGTAGAGACCTTTAAATGACCATAACTTATTTTCCTGATATCCTATTTAAATGCGACAAAGCCTATATTCTGCTCCAAGCCGAACTCTATCTTCCTGTGAAAACAGCATTAAAATCCATTTAGTAATTTAGAAGATGTGCGCGTTCAAACAGAGAGACAGACAGACAAAAAAATAAAAATAAAATTTATTTGTTTTTATTACCTTCCTCTAACTGTTCCCTCTCCATTTTTGCCAAATTATGTTCAGACATCGGGGTCTACTGTTTTATTATATGTATATAGATTTACAAATAGTCAATGAATTGGAAGACATATTTTGTCTTCCCGATGTATCTGATGATGGTTTTGAATGTGTTGAAGACGAGGTTCATACAATACGTACTGTATTGAACGATCCTAAAAAACTATGACGAGCCTAATGACGGGCCTATGGCACCGACACCTGATCCATCTCGCAGCATAATACCTCTCGAAAGTCGTACCTAGCAGTTCATCATTCGTTCAGTATTATGAATATCATATCTTCACAACTCTCCGAGATATAAGGGGATCGCACTTTTTCGTGAAATCAAAGCCTATACTGAAGCGAACGAAAAGACATTTCCAATGTCAAAACTTATAACAATCAAATAATGCTGGCAAAGGTTCAAACACTTTGATTCTTTGATAGCATGATGTAAAAAGCAACCAATCGATCCAAGGCTGCATTTCCCATTTAAACACGTTGTAGTTGAGGGCCGAGTAGCACAATGCTCTAATTTTTACAGGATATTGATACAGCACAGAGCAATAAAAGTATGATGTTTTTTTCTTATATTTGATTTGAAAAAGCTTTCAAAACTAACATTTTGGGACAGGGCGCACTCAGCCCGACACGTGCTATGAGCCCCGAGGCGTATTTCGTGACGGTGTTAATGCACAGCTTGATTTGAAATATCAATTAAATTATATTCCAAATGTTTTCGACGGCTGCGACATTTCCTGAGGCGAGAGTGTTGTTAGTGACGTGTATTGTACACCCCTTATAAGATTAAATACGTTTAATGGAAAATTGCATTACGTGATTTTATTTATCTTTAAAAAGAAACGTTACCGAATCGATTGCCATCTTCAAGGTGCACGGATGCGACTGATGGTAATGATTTTCATGCGGGCGCTACATCAAGTTGCAAACATTTGTACATTTGAATGAAGCTATGTGTGACACGGGACAAGTATTTGTTCAAACAAGTGCGCAAAGAAGTGCGCTTTGCCAAGCGGTGTCGGTTTTTTAGCGTACATCAAAGCGTTCAAAGTCGACAATGATCAGATGTTTGCGTAGCCTGCCACACTTGCGAGAAGGTCAGTTCAGTCGCACGATTGTTGGTGAGCGGACGGAAGTTGCGTGCGCAAATGCGCATGAATATCAAATACTCTGGCTTATTGAATATCAAAGATGGACTGGAGCAACGAATGCGTACTTGAATTTATCGAGTTACTACAAGCGGAGTCATGCAGGACCCCCAAAAGTTCACGCCTTCTTTTCATATTTTTCTGCACATTTAATAAATAATAGAAAGAAAGAAAGAAAAACATTTATTCTGTACAGCACATGAGACACAAGACAACAACAGCAATTTACATATACAAACAGACAGAAACAATTACACAAAAGAGTTGCTTAAATATGTATTTAAGCAACTCTTTTGTGTAATTGTTTAATTTTATTATGTAATTGTTTTAACTACCTATGTATGTAGGTAGTTATATATTTTTTTAAATACAAGTTCGAAAGTGCCTATTTGAATAAAAATGATTTGATTTTGATAACAAATGGCCTCTAAGTGCCTCACAGCCACACAGAACAGGAGTCAAATTCAGCATGGTGCCAGACAAGTTTGAAAAACCTATATTATGACATGCACTCAAGTAGAATAAGCACATTGCATTCACAAAATCGTCGTCCATCTTGTTTGTGGTTCGTCAACGTACTGTGGAGAAAATGACTTTGCAAAGCAGTGTGGCAGGTTGCTTCATTAAGTGTACAAACAAGTGTGCAAAGTCGTCATATAAATGTTCAAATGTTTGTGCTTGATGTAGCGCCCGCTTCATTATGATTCACATTTTCTAATTCGGATAATGGGCATTAGTATGAGTTAGAAGACGATAGATTATAAAGAGAAAATCAAGAGCGAATACAAATAGTCTCACTCAAGTTTTCCCGTTTGGTACGAAATACTATGTTTGGGCGACACTATTAATCCTAAAAAAGATTACATTGTATGATTACAGTCCAAAATGCATCTTAAAATTTAACTGCACATTTAGTCTTATGCTATCTAACGCTTTTTCCTCTTCAGCGACAGCTATAATTAAATGGAAAATGATTAACAATAATATAGGTACTTCTTTACTAGTTTAAATAATAACTTGAATAGGAAATTCGATCTTCGAATATCGCATTCGCGGAGTACCGGCCGGCAGTAACAACGGGTGCTCCTTATTAATTGGCCTATTGGTGTAAGTAATTGCATGCTGCAGAGTAACTGGAGACCATTAGTGCCTAAATGCAGCATAGGGATAACTTCGTTAATTGTTGTACTAATTTTACCTCTGTTTTAGATTTCTTCACTTAAATAAATTTAGATAAAAGACAATACTATACGTAGTTCATTAATATTTGTTATACAAATTCCTAAAAACAAATTGTTTAACAAATAACGCACCAATTAACTTTATTGTCTGTTTGAAATAAGCCTACTAACTTACATTATTCTTAAAAAAACTTTTGCAAGGGCAAATAATAATATGATGCGCAGCATTTCCCTTGAAATGTTGTGCATTATGCATAACGCCCAGCTTAGATATTAAGATTAATGCAAACGAAATTGCCCGATTAGTCATTTTGCCCATAACAGCTCGAAAAATAGTAACTATGTCTAAGAAATCGTGTTCGTAGGGAATCAAAACGATTCATTTGTAATAACCGAAGTACTGTTGCCCCTGCAGTTACGAAATGTTCACATCATAAAGGCATAACACTAAAATATTATTCGTTTTCTTTAGTAACAGTCGTAAAATCTTTATTAGCTCTGTCGAAAATAACTAAAAATAAACATACATGGTGAATGTAAGTACTGTTGTCATTAAGGGATGGGGCGAACTTGACTAAGGGTTAGTTTCATTAACTTTTCCGATGAATATGGGCATTTGCCTCCAATTTGTGACATTGTTAATAAACATTTACTTAAGTAAATCTTTTATAATTTTCATTTGTATTTTGTTTATCAACGAAAAGTTCAGTTAGTACTGAATGTGAGTAAATTAAGTAACTTGCTACACATTGACATTATCGCAAAATAATTTACGAGTTGAGAAGTATTGTTCAATATTTATGCTTTAAGATATTTTGTTTAAAGTTTTTGTCATAAAATGGATTTCAATAAATATTTCTCTATTTTTTTAAATTCATTTTATAAAGAGACGACGTCAATATCTGTTGAGATTGAGACCGCTAGCAAGAGGAGCTTATTAAGAATGGACTTTTTTGCCCAGATGTAGTTTCAAAGTCTAGTCATGTCTAGTGATATAAAATAGAAAGAAAATGAGCAAACTCATCTAGTAGGTACTTTTCGTATTCAGAAATCTAAATGCATAGATTTTGACGACCTCCGTGGCGTAATGGTTACCACGCTAGACCGCCACCCAGTAGGTCCCGGGTTCGATCCCCGGTCGGGTCATGATGAAAAACGAACTTTTTCTGATTGGCCTCGGGTCTTGGATGTTTATCTATATATGTATTTGTTATAAAATATAAAATCGTTGAGTTAGTATCCCATAACACAAGTTTCGAACTTACTTTGGGGCTAGCTCATGGAGCAATTCCTTCGTGGGCTAGCTCAATCTGTATGAATTGTCCCTATATATTCATATTTATTTATATTTATTTATTTATAGATAGTAACTAGAAAACACTACTAAAATGTTTAGTATCCCTGACTAGAAGACAATTCTTAATCGCGACAAGTCAGGGTCGTTTACGTTACGGGCTCATAATTACATTAACTACGCATTGCATGTGCTACAGGACATGGTTTAAACAGGATGTTCAAAATTATTGTTAGGTAAGTAAGTAAAAAAAATATAAGTATGTTTTGGCCGATTTAGAAAAATCAAAAACAAGTAATATTATCGATAATTTAATAATTAAAAAAAGACGAGATAATTTCTTTAACAATAATACTGTTTTTATAAATCGTTTGATTTGTCCTGTAAGTATTTTTAATTCTGTATTCATTGGGCGGCGGTGATCACTACAGACACGACTTTTTTTGCCGTGTAATATTTTTTCTTTGTTTTTAGTCCGGAAAATGCATTACCCGCCACTTGGGGAAGCGACGGGGATCTGTCGGGCTCTCCTCTCTAGTCAATGATTAGTTAATTATAACAAGAAAAAATAACATACTGATTAAACTCCTGACTGTCTGCCACCATCTCCACCTGGACATTGGAGGGGTTGCGGGAACTGGTGATACTTCTGCAGCCCCTATTCATTGGGCATGACTCTACAAAATATTTAGAAGTAAGGGGTTTTCGAATCAACTGTAGTAGATCGTCATTTATTTTTTTACATTTTAGTAACATTTTCAACATCATACTGTACATTCAACAACAGTACACAAACTCACCCCAGCGGACCGGTCCAGACAAATTGTCGCACCCCGTGTTCGCATTATTGCCGATATTTAATTGTTTGCGTAATTTATTTCTCAAAACGGGGGTTGGAGGGTTGTTCAGACTGGCAGGATTGCTGAGTTTAGTATAGAATTTACTGTATAAGGTGTAGAATTATTGAAGTATTAATTAAAGTGTTTGTATTTACGAAGTACGATGTATACAAAAATATAATAAGTATTTATATAATTACTAGTAAATCCCTCGCAACTTCGTTTGCGTATATCTCGCTTTCCCGTGGGAATTTTGAAAAATCCTTTCTTAGTGCTCCCCTACGTTATAAAAGGAACCCCTGTGCAAAATTTCAAGTTTCTAACCCTTATAGTTTAGGCCCTGCGTTGATATGTCAGTCAGTCAGTCTGTCAGTCAGGTTCTCCTTTTATATATATATAGATACTTATTACTAGCTATGTCCGTGACTCCGTCCGCGTGGACGGCTGTTGAGGAGTGCCTTACGTATTATTTCAAATAAGTATTTTTTCCGATCCAACAGTGACCTGATGACGATCTGGACCGAGCCCGACTTCACCACGACCAAACTAGCCCCGATCTAGACCCGACCGCGAAACATTACAAACCCAAACCCAACCCCGACTTTTATCTAATTTACGGCCATTTTCTGAAACGCAATAATTTTAACTCTACATTAAGTCTCTAGCTATTCCTTTTTAGGGTTCATAAGTTTTATGTTTAGAAATTTAAAAAAAAAACATGGTAGTAGTCCATCCATATATACATATATTTTAAAAATGCGTTTTAGTTTAAAACCATTAGTTACTTATTTATTTACTTTAGGCCTATGTCCAGCAGTGGACTTCTTGTGGCTGAGATGATAATGATGACTTATTTGGTGAATTGCATATTTAGTTTTTCCTTGTATCTGAATATGAACAATAGCAGTCAGACACAGTCAAACGTATAACCAGCAAGGCATGGCACCATGCACCGTGTCTAAACGTCGCGTGCAATTCGCGCGCCATCAAATCCACTGACAGACAGCTGAATATTTCAAATGTTAGTCACACGCACTGTTGCAGTTTTAATTAAAGCATTAGTGCGGGAGGGATCGTTTTTTAAAGTAATATTTTTTTAATTATCAGGAAAATGTTTTTTAGGATTGATTTATCAGGTGTGCATTTTTCTTCATGGTGGTTGAACAAAAACTTCTTCTTACAAAAAAAAAGTTAATAATACAATTAAATCTCCTGTCTCCAATGATTATTGTGTACTCAAATAAAAAGTAAGAAATGACATCACAGTGAAACATTATGTTAAAAGTTGTCTTATCATATGTTTCACTGTGATGTCACTTAGAGTAATCACTGTGATAAATGAAAAATGACATGAATTGACTACAAACTTTACTGTTCATAATTTTTCCATTGATATTTTCGAGAGAACCAGATACATGTGAGTTAGTTACTTCGCTGCTAAAGAAAAAAAAAAGAAACAATAATAATAGTATCAAGAGTTAATTTCGTTTATGGGATTACACATAATCTAGGGATGCCCATCACCCATATCGATACTCTACCAATTCATTCGTTTTATCGACTCCGTCCAATAAATAAATACTTCTAATCATGACGCGCTTATCTTAATAAGGTTCCGTAGATAAGCTTTAGTATAATGGATTTAATTTCGTTAATTCCGCTGTAATCAGTATGTTTGTGCCATACGGTAAATGAATAAAATTATGGTATTCGAAAAGTTTTATTTTTATTATCATAAATTAACAATAATACATAATTATTTAGTCATCTTTTAAACCTCTATGTCTACAATAACCTACCTACGTAATGTTTGAAAATTTGTTTTTTACCCGTACTAATATTATAAAAAGGAATGAATATACGGAATGTTAAGGCGTGTACGCACGACCGAACACGAACATGGTGAACATCGAACACGAACACCGAACATGTGGTTCGCACGTGTGGACGTAAATTAGCAAAGCGAACATGAACACCTACAAACATAGTTCTACTTGTGTTCTCACGACCAAACAAAAACATGGTGTCGAACAAAAGAGGCTACCAAGCCTTACTCTTTTGGTTCGATGTTCGTGTTAACAATGTTCTTGTTCGGTGGTGCTGAGAACATCGTCCACACAGAACAACCAAATTGGATCGACACGAACGCTTTTGACGAACAAATTGTTTGATGTTCGTTAGTGGTACGCACGTGCGAACAAAGTGTTCGTGTTCGATGTTCACCATGTTCGTGTTCGGTCGTGCGTACACGCCTTTACAGAATAGTTGCTGTGAAATGTGTTTTGTATGCAGAAAGATATGTTTGGGCTGTAAGTGCCGATCTGGAGACTGTTCCCTACTTACTTACTTTTATATTATGTTATCTAACTGGACAAATTATGTAATTTCCCTCACATATTTTTCTGTATGGTTTTTTATGGGAAAATAAATATTCTTTAACCTTAAAGATTTGATTGTTTGTTTGTTTGAATTGAATAGGCTGTGAAACTACTGGACCGATTTTAAAAATTCTTTCACCGTAGAAAGTTACATAATCAGGGAGTGACATAGGCTATAGCTTTTCCCGAAATTCAATGTGGTTCCCACGGGAACGGGTCCGGAACTTCACGCGGACGAAAAAGCTAGTACATTTTTTAAAATAGATATGGACTTTTATTTAATTATGTTTGGTTAGGCTATATATTTCACATTTAAAACTTTCTACAGTACAGTACGCAACAAAATTTGGACTCACATTTTATAAAACAATTGAAAATCGATTGTCGTTATGCACTGAGTATGAGGGTCTAACTTCGTTCCATAACTTAGTATGGTTTTACACATGTGATGAGACTTTTTATTAAAAGCACACGCAAGTACCTACCTACCTATTTAGAGTGAAAAAATACTAAAGTGTATTATTATATTAAATTAGCCTGTCATTACCATAACATTGCTAGCAAGCGCTGATATAACGGAATATTTTTTTAAGATATCACCAAGCGCCATTTTTTTGAATTAACTACGCAGTTCCGGGCGTAACCGCGTAAATAAATTACCGACCTAATTATTTTTAATGTCAGTCAACTATTAAATGAAATTTCTAGTGCCTCCTCTACGGTTGAGTCCTCGTTAAAATTATCAGCAAAGTATTTAGCATAATTACCGAGCCTGTCATAATTATGCGAATGAACTCAAGTCGAATAAAAACTTAATTATAATACATTTTTACATTTTATTAATTATATTAACGCCTCCCAAAAGAGCATTCGGAGTAATTTCATCACTATTTTAATAATTTTGCATATTGAGATTAAAAGTTTGGGTGAGAATAAATTTAACTAAATATAATTGCAAAAAATGTTATTATAATTTAAATGTCCGTGAACTGATCCGTGTACATCTAAGTCGTTAAATACTTAATGTTATTTTTTTTAACGCAACATTATTTTTAGCCAAATTGTGGGATACATAAATTAAATAGTTGTATGAAAATAAATAAAAAAAGAAGTCCAATCAAAGAAACGTTTCAATTTGCATTTGTTATCTTCCACAATTTTAATATGTTAATAACACCAATTTTCCAATAACCTCATGCAAAATAAATTTATGAAAAAGTGCATAATATTAATTTTAAAAAACACAATAGGTATTGCTTCGTCCGCTTTTAAATTCGTTTTGGGAAAACTGTCGTCGGAACATCGAAATTGGAGTATTAAATTACAGGCAATGAATAATTTATAACGCAAATTGATGTTTTATTGTCCTCAATATGTTTCAGTAAATCTGTGACTTTTCAATCAGAACAAAACACGAACGTTTTTCAACACGAAAGAAGTCCGCAAAAGGTTTTTTGTGTTCAAAAAGTGTGAATTGCATCACAATATTAAAACTGGTAATTGATTCTAGGTTTTATGGCTTTGAAATAAGGCGCAAAACGTACTCATTAATTCGAAGGCTTTCAACGTCCGCGATTAATAAATGATTTGAATACTTCAGCGTAAAATGGAACGTTTTACAAAAGGATAACTGCATTTTTCACCTCAACCGCAAAATGAAGGTGTATCCGAGCGTGTAAGTAGATATTTATTATTAAGTCTCTTATTTCTTTTTATACGGGAAAACGGGATGTTTTATGAAATTGCTTTTACGGAACATTACCCAGCCCTAATTATGGTCGAAAGCGGCCAATTTCCCTGGACGTCTGCGTCTTCACGTTGACAAAATGTATGGAAACAATTTCGTACGTCGTCCTATTAGACGAGTGGAAGTAACTTGAATTTAGGGCTGCCACTTGACACGCGTAATTGCTAGTCAGCAACTCTAGATAAAGCATGAGACTGATTAAAAGGCGCTGGCAAAGAAAATTTACTCTTGCTACGGCAAATGAAAGATTAGTTAATTCTAGTTTGTAAAATATTTTTTTAAGAAATTCTGTCTTTATTATGTATTCAGAATGTTATACATATTTTTAGTGAACACACTCATTTCGAACTTCGGATAAAATTACCTTATAAGTTTTTATTAGCTTACGATAAATGGACAGTTTTAATTTTTCCTAAATTTATCTGTCTTTTAGTCTTTTCGGGTGCTTATTATGAATCAGGCTTAATACATGTGTACTGTGTGGTATTGTTATCAGATAGTTTAATGCTCCGTACTCCCAATATTTTTGAAGTAAAGACATTCCCAATTGAAACACAACTAAAGGTCCCTGTAGCTAGTTAGCATCGGTATTCGTTCAAAGGGTTCATCAACATAATATGAAATCCCCAAGGAGCCGGCCCTTCACGGTGACTGACGCACCGAAATTTATTTTTTATCATAAGACATTAGAGGGTGAAAAATTACGTGACTGACCAGCCCTTTTTTATCGACATAACTTCTATGTTTTTTGTGTAGGACACTCATATTTTGAAGGAAAATTATGTTTTATTTTTACCTTCCCTTTTTCTATACTGAAAGAAACGCTGAAACTTTTTCTATACTGAAAATTTGTGTGTTTTGATGACAGGCAGTGACAAACGGTTGATTATTTTTTTTATTATTGGGATTGGGATATGGTTTTAGAATGGTAATGGTAATGTTGACGCCATTATGAAAAATTGTCTCGCTCGGTCCCGTCAGCATGGCAGTACCATCCGCCCTGTGCAGGCTTCATATAGTAAGAAGTAGTATGTCTTTAATTTTCAATAAGAAAATTACGAAATTTTAATTTGGCGATAAATGAGGCATCCCTAATAATAACACAACATATACATTAATAAAGTTCCGAAACCGAAGAGGGCTAACGGACTGACGCTGTCCTTGCTACTGTCGACGGACTGTATTTAGTTAGCAACAGTTTAGTTTGAAATGACACCTACTTTCTTTCTTTCTTGCGTTTCTGTCGTGTCTTAACGACACATAGACAATTTCGCCAATGTCGAGTTATGTTAAAATATTAAATGAACACTTTTTAACAAAAAAAAGTACACGTTAAAAAGGCAACGTTGTACGGTGAGGATCCGAGCTCGCCATCTTGACGACCTTCGTTGACAAGGCGGCGATCCCGAATCCAAATGGCATCTCTACTTATCTATTTTTTTGACAACCGTACTATCGTCCAAATAAGCAATAAGCATGCACATCAAGTTAAGTAATACCTTTTATCGTAAGGTTAAAATACCGTCCTATATCACTGGATGGCAGCCTGCAGTCACGTATGCTGTCCCTTTGGACTGGGAAATGAAATAATTTGTCTTAGTAAGGGTGCATTTCATATTTACGCGTGGGGTGAACGAACTCTGTTGTCAGTCACGTGTTTCTAAAACAGTTTACAATAAAAAAAATACCGTTTATATGAAAACGGTCAATTTTTTTTTAAAGATTTGATTGAATAAATTGTACGTAGATGAGACAGCCTCATTCGTACAAAAAACATTTTTAAAACCATACATTTTTAACATTAAAAACAAAATACAATCGATGGCAAGTTCGTATCTTTCAGAAAGGGAAAAAAACAAAAGATGAGCATTTATCAACAAAAAGGTTAAAATGCTATATTACAACTAACATGCATATTACATTAATGTAATATGCATGGGAACTGTTCAAACGAAATTCTATTAATTAGGTAAAAGGTGGTGTTGTCTTCACCTTGTTCGTGTTAGCGACTGTTTTCAGTTGCATAAATATTTGAAGAGATTTTTCATCAGCACAATTTTTTTTCAACCATTTAACAGAAAATACAATAATACTTTAAACATTTTGCCTAGAATAACACTTGAGTAACTTGTTTTACGGTACATTTTTTTGATACTGTGGGTTGCACACAAGCATACGGCCCGCCTGATGGAAAGCAGTCACCCTAGCCTTTGGACGCTTGCAATACCGGGGGTATCACTCGCGCGTTGCCGACCCTGTAAAAAGTGGAGCATTGGAGACCTTATTCACCGTAGGAGCACAACATGTTTTATTTTTATTTTATGTCATATAGTAGACAAACAAGCAAGCGGGCCACATGATGGAAAGCGGTCACCGCCGCCTATGGACATCAGTAACACCAGGGGCGCTACCAATGCGTTGTCCACCAAGGAAGTTGGAGGAAAGGAAGGAGGAAGGGGAGGGAAAGAAGGAGGGGGAAAGAGGGGATAGGGAAGGAGTTGGGCTTCCGGATCTCTCACTCACCAAACGAAACGCATTGCTGCTTCACGTCGATATTCTGTAAGAGGGTGGTACTTTCCCGGTCGAGCTAGCCCATTTCGTAATAATTGCTCTACCACTCCTAAAATATACATCTATATACATCTCCTATGAATATTTTACATTGAATAACAAAATTCCATTTTAAATTTTTAGTTTTAAAATCTGTTTTTATACGCGTCAAAGAACAAAGCTACCTACCCCCAAAATGGCATTCGCGCAACATTTCAACCGTTCATCGATCGAAAAGACACTTTCAGATTATACAAGCCATTTAGATTTTTTTCAGCTTTACCGAACCCTCAATCAGTATGGCCCTTAATAGGCGCAAAAGTTTTTTTTTTTACCGAATTTATAAAAGTTAGAGGTTACGTGACGTGGAACACTAATATCCCATAAAGCTCTGGTTTATTTTTATTACACCCACCCAGAGATTTATTACTGCAGAGGCAGTTAGAATTTTAGAACATAAGATACTCTTTGTATCATAAAGTAACGGAATTTATACAATAACGTATAAAAATATATACCTATATTATCAAAAAGTTGAACTAAAATAGCAAACTGGAGGGCTACTACGAAACGTAAATTCAGAGTGGTATTTATACAGGTGCTCTATCTAATAGACGAGATGATCCGACAATATTGTTATAGTTATTGACAAACTTGTCCATGTGTTCAAAATTAATTAATCTCAAGACACTAAAATGTATCTCTCATTGTGTCATCATTTATTTTCTTAATATAAAACAAACTGACAGATAAATTGATATAAAAATACACAAAGAAATTAATCTAACAGAAAGGTTAACTGAACTTGACTTATCAGAAATCTGCAAAGGCATTTAGGTTGAAAAATATTCATATGTTTACTTATAACCATTTATATGTTACCTACTGTTCAAAAATATTAAGTACATAAGAAAAACGCTACACTCAAACTTTTCCACATTTAAATGGGCACTTATAAATGAAGCGTGGCCCATTTTCCGCTTAGACGATAAGTACGAATGAAATTCGCTAGTAATTTATGATCCAATCTTATGGCTACACAAAGTAAGACACACGTGAAAATTGCCAATTTTTCGTAATAAACCAACAGACAAATGAGCTCGTATATTTCAAACCATAAATTACGTTATCTCAAAGTCTTTATCTAAATGAGTGAGTGGGAATTACCTAGCTCTATCCAGAGGCATAAAGTCGGTATTTTATGTTATGCTGGCTTGTAAACATCTTTTGATATTACTTTATATGTCTTTATGTTGTTAATAGAGAAATTAATAGGCAATCTGCAGAAAAAGAGCCTTCGAAAAAATAAATTACAACATATTCTTGAGGCAGCAACGAGAGAATGTGTTGGGTTCTCTCTCCTCCTAAAACCTATGGAAAAAATGGAAACCGGACTGACTGCCATCCTTTTCGCTTTAGATGTGACGGGGCTATGGGAACCGGTGTTATTTCTGCAACACCGCCTATGGAGTTAGAGCCTAGCCTAGCTTATTGTCATCAACTGATCATCAAGCACTATGATTCCTCTGCTGGGATATTGTTCTCCCTTCAGTCGAAATGGTTTGAACGCATACTCCGCGACGCAACGCTGCTTTACAACGAATTGGGTGTAGGTAGTTCTGGTAAGTAAATTAATTTCAATTTGAGTTGAAGAAACATATTGTTTAAACGCGCTACTTCTATAGAATTACCGGTATTGCATGCCGACTAAAAAGTAGCATCAGTCAAAGTCAATGCTTCTAATAAAATGGCACAAAAAGGTCAAAAATTAATACAATTTAATAAAAATCCATTACATCAAAGCAAAAAATACATAAACTGTACTTCCTCGTCATTTGCTTGCATTAACTATCGCTGAATGCATCGTTGAGCAAACAATAAATCTCTATATCGACTGGTCCGTCGGTGCAGAAAACCCTTACTGAGTAATATTGCATTATTCTGACTTAAAATTTATTTATGGCTTTTGATTCAGTGAAAACCACTGAGATACAGTTATTGAGCAAAATTCTGCTGAGAAATCAACGTAATCCGTTCATCTTGCTGACATTATCGCGTTTCACGATTCAGTTTTAATTTTGTTTTGTTTCAGACACGGTATTGGTGACATTAAAGAGAACCTACTTTTTTGTGGAAACGTTAAACACGACTCCCGACTCCTTCTTTTTCCTCTTTCTAGCGTTATACCGTTTGTTAATTAATAAGGATTGGTGGGTCCGCTAAGTCCAAGAGCTTAGCAAAGACCCGGTTTTTCACGTGGAACGGCTACCTTCACACCTTCACAACGCAGGGAAACCAGATCTATCTTAGCATTTGGGATCTAGTGACACCGTTTTTAATCGTGCCCTATAGGGTGTAGTTCAAAATATATATATTCAGTATTTTGCTTATTGCATTTTTTTATATTTTCCTAACAGGGTAAGGCTGATCATAAAATTAAAAAAAAAAGCATATTTCGTTGAAGTTCCTATCTACATTTAATTTAAATAATAACGCGTTACAAATCCTTTGTCTACGTATCTTTGACTACAAGAAAACAACACAAAATGAAAGTATTAGGTAAACAAGGGCAACATCTATTAAAATTTAATATCACAATAATAAATTTTACAGCATAGCAACCTCTTTACGCGATAAGATGGCGGCAATTTACTTAAAACAAACGTTGAACGCTTCTGTCTCACAATTTGAAGGAATCGCTTAGCGAAAACATTAGCTACGGCTCAAAGGCTTTTCAGAGTAAATTGTACGTGAAATTCGACAGGCAGCGTTTTGGCTTGGAAAATCAAGGCCGATATTGCTGGTTTGAACTTAGATTAGTTAGGTGTTTACTGATAGCGTTTCTAATTTGTTTGGATTAGTGAAATTAGGAAAACAAGTACAGCCTTTATATATTTGTGTATATGGAAATGTACGTTCACGTGGATATGTTCTTGCGCAGCTTACAGTTTTGAATTTCTAAGCTATACATGGACTAATGCACGTGAAAATATTCCACCGGCAATCGTACAAGCGTATAGCGTGTTATATGTAGTGACAGCGTGTAAGATTGACACTTGGCTGAAACCGTATTCGCGAATAAACCATCTCAACATCATATGATAATTGAGGTTATAAAAGTTGGATAGACTAAGCTAAGTGGAATTCGGCTACACAGTCATCCACAAATGCAAGCAGGTAGTTGTAAAACTGGATCTCGTCAATAGCAAATAAAAACAATGATAATTGCTTACAAAACAATAGTAAATTGCATGATATAAATCATAATAACCCTTTATACCCAAAAGTACATTCAACTGAGTATATCTTGACTTTATTCCCAAGACTTTACCAGAAGAATCTAACGTTTGTAGCAAATCCCCACAAGATTGAATCCGGAGTGAACTTTTCTACTAGTACGTCAAAAAACTTATAATTCAGCTTACCGTGGGCTATTGAATTCTCTCGTTATTTATTGTTGGCGATAAAATAATATTAATCCCTAAGGATTTTATTCTTTTGCCCGCAACTCGGAACTTGGAGAATAACCCAGATTATTGTCAATGTTTGGATTGTTATAGATAATCTTGGAAATACCTGTACAATATTATCATTAGGTACACTATATTATATCTCTTATTCAATTTTTGAGATGATCAAATTGATCAACTCTTCCTTTCTTACTAATGCGCTGACTGCTACAAGGATAGGAAACCCACCCCAAGGTGGGAAAAGGAGAAAGGAAAAGACCTGAGGTTTCGGACTTTTTTGTTTATAGTGGTGTGTTTTATCATCTCATCTCATTTTAAGTAGGTATGTTTTATTAATATCCCTTACAGCAAGCTGTGCTGACTTGGAGGTAGTGCTATTTAATATTATTGGAATTGCATAGTCACAATAATAGTTGCTGACATAATAATCGTTAGGTCCATAAAAATCTATCGTTCCTTATCACGGGCAAGTAGTAATCAGCTGTGGAAGTTTCCTTGCGTAAGAGGGATTATATTTTCGATAACTTAGCTTAGGGTGGAAGCAATAAATAGAAAGAGATAGTGCTATATGAGGGGTGAGCATCACCCCATATAAGTAATCTGGAAATTTGTTATGGTTTTAAGAGAAAAGTAAAAGTATCAAGAATTCCCGTGAGAGCTATGTCGCTATTTTTCAAATTGTTTGTCATATTGGTTAGGGGCTGTTATAATAAGACGGTATTCATTACTGACAGAAATATTTATTACAGGCACAATTGTCTTCTCTGAGTCACTCAGATGTTACTCGCACTATCGGATTGTGGTCTGTGTCATGGAATTTAGGTACAAAAAATCTAGTGTCAACATATTTATGCCGCTGACTAAACAGGACAATTCGTGCAATTTTTTTTTTTGTACAGCTAAACAAGCAAACGGCCGTTTCTTTGATCTCAATTTTTGTGTATCGATAATACATTTAATATGTTGAACATTTAAATAAATACGAGTTTTGTTTAAAGAAAAATTTTTTTCACCGAATTTTTTTAGAAAAACAAAACAAAAAGCATATTATTATCCATACTAAGAGCCACTTCACACTTGCGTTAGTGCATGCCACCGTACGTGACATGGGCATCATGTGCAATCATTATACAAATAGAATCATCAAATTATTGTAATTTATAAATATTTGTGACGAATGGGAAAATCCCAATTTTTTTTATCTATCGAATCGAATATTACATAAGACAAAAATTTTGTGTTCATAAACAAAACTGTTTATTTTGCTTAGTTTAAAACTAGATGGCGTTGTGTAAATCTACCAGGAATGTTTAAGATATTTTTGTGATGTATAACAAAAGAAACATAACTTAAAATTTACTTTTTATTAAATCGCTGAATTCTGTAATGTCCGTGACTTCGTAAAGCTACGTCATACGTCCCCTTTTGCGGTTTAGAAAAAACGCAATATCGCATGAGTTTGAAGGGAGGTAAGTGTGCCCTATGGATTTACAGCTTAAATTGGTTCTACCAGGGTTGATACACAAGGATTGTATTAAAAATCATCTAGGATAAACATCCATCAAACCGCTTCTTCAAATGGCCCGCCTGATGGTAAGCATCACCGTAGCCTATAGACGGTTGCAATACCGGGGGGTATCACTCACGCGTTGCCAGTGGAGCTCTGGAGACCGTAGGAATACCTGTATTCCTATGGCCGAGATCAATGCTATTTAGCTACGATCTTCTGTAAGGTGGAGGTCCTTCCCCAGACGGGTTGCTCCAATTTGAGCGGATTATCCGCTGTGCCCTACCTCTCTTTAATTCTCCATTAAATAATAAACTAGCATGATATAAATTCCAATAGAGTTATTGGTATGCTAAAATTTATAAATAAATAATTTCAGAAACAAAATGGCTAACGGTAAATTATACTGATAGAAAACGACAGGTAAAGACGTAAACTTTAAAAAGAACACGGATATTTTTTTGAAAAATTATTAAAAGTTGCAGATTTGCAAAGCCAAAGTTGAAATAGAGATTTGAAAAAAAGAGAAAAGGCCAACCAACGGTGCCCAACGGTGGGGTCGGTCCTTTTTTAACAGGCGCCTGGTCGTTTCTTTCATATTTTGCAACATTTACCTACTTTAAAAATGGCAAATTGTAATATAAAGATATTGACAGATAGATTGACACATTATCTCTAAAGTACCGGTCGCTTGAGAACGGTAATAAAGGTGCCGGATGGACAGTAAAAAAATATATTTCTCATAAAAATGCTATCTACTTTTCGCCAACCCTAAACATGTCCGAGCTCGATCCTTTGTCCCTCCCGGACAGGTTTACCGTGGTTTTACTATACTTTTACTAGTTATTGCCCTCAACTGCGCTTGTGATGCGTAAATGCACCCTTGGTAATTTCCGAAGACAGGGCTAATCGAACCTTTATAAAATATTGCTTTACGGTACCTACTAAGATGCTGATTTATTATTTGTCGTAATTAGAAGTTTTAAGAGATATCAATTGTGTTAGCGAGGTATTTTTAATGTTATACGGTAAGCAAACAAGCAATTCACGCTGATATTCATTAGAAGTCATGACAGTCATTAAACCGAGATATTGATCATCAGGCTTCAAAACGCTGACTTATGGTGAGTCGCAGCTGGGCTGTCTGGCCGAGTTCATTTCTAACATACCTTCAGTAGAAGAGAGATGATAATGTGTTCTCCCAGACTGGGATGATATTGGTTGAAAATGATGATCAATGATATTTTAGATATTTTGAAGCTGTAAAATGTAATTTTTGTTAAAGAGATGAAACATTTATTAAAGAAAGCCAGTTTAATAAAGAAAGTCAACATGTATTTTGTCAATGTGCAATACGTAGATAGGTAGATACAATGACATTATACGTGTAAGTAACTGTTTTGTAACAAATCCATTTAAAAGTTTGATTAAGTTATAAAACAGACGCCGAAGAAGATGTGTGTAATTAAATTGTCTTGTTCTGAAGAATCTGTTGATGATTCGCACAGAGGCACTTCAGAAACGCGTACAACTGAATCAAATCAAAGTTTCGCCTCCTCTGAAGCCACGTTTGTACGTGCACCGCACATCTCGGATCCCCAAGGACCTTATATATTTGCCCCGAAATTGTGTGCGATGTTCCCTACCTGTTATCTACCTCCGCTCTCTTGTTTGTAAATGGGATTAATACTGTTGTATCGTTAATTTTATTTGCTCTCGTGCTCCATTGTTACAAATAGGGCGTTTCTATTGATGGTCTACTCCTACCTCAACCTTCGAACGCGTCACGAGCCTTTGAAACTATAGATATGTTCCTAATTTGCCTTTCAAATACTTCCAAACACAGAAGTATTTCAGAGGCGCTTTGACTGCGAATATTCGCAAAGGCTAGTGTTACGTGCAAACTATCTCTCCAAGAAGTTTCACGAGAAATTCCGTCCGTGTAATCGCCGAAACACACTTCCCGGGAGACTGGTGGTATTACCCTCCCTATCTCCGACATTCTTACAGTTTAATGTATGCAAACGCATTTTGTTTCAAAGCCTAGCTCCCTCAAGGATGGTGTTACTCAAGAACCCTCGAGCAATGTTCACCTCGCGACCGCCTACCGAAGTTTTTCTGCGCGTGTGTCACAACATGCTCTTTGATCTTCACAAATGCGAATATAATGTCGGAACCAGTTAAGACCATTCCTTTTTTCCCTTTATCTATCTGTACACTCAGCTCGCGTATAAGTTTTTTTTCGGTGTTTCTGTACGTGTAATATTTTTGTGAATATTCCTCAAGGGCTTTTTGTGAAAGGAACAAAATAACACTGTTTTGTCTTTCCTGCTCCGACTATTGAATACATTATTTTGTTTGAGAAATGAAATACAGATTGAGATTGCTATATTTTCAAATTCTTTTTTGTTTGTGTAGCTTGGAAACTTTGTTACGGGGGAGATGAGTGTATAAAGAATAATTCATAAAGAGAATTCTTAGTGACGCGTCTGTAACGATGCTCTATAATATATCACTGGGGCATTAAAGTCAAGTCAAGTAAAGCCCTCGAACTTGTAGTCATCAATCCGTCTTGTGCTAAATATAGTACATCTCCAATGATGAGGGATCATTCGACGACAAAGTGAGTATCAACAGGACCATGTGGCGTCTCCGAAATAGAATTGACGCCTTCGCGTCGCCAACGGCGCGGCGTTGTCACACGTGGCATCCCCAAAAACAGATCGTTTCCTTTAAAAAAGTTAATTTGACGCTTTTTGTCGTGGCAGATTACAAAAAAGGTCATTTTTTAGAAGCCGTTAAGAGGCATATGCCCTCTGCTAATGAGACTGTGGTGTGTTACGCCAGAAATGTGACTCCTATTTTCCGATACGGGGGTGTAATAACGTGGTCGAATTCGAGATGAGTAGGATATTGTAATGTTTTTTGGTACCTACCTATTATTATTTTTAGACATAAAACGTGCAATGCAATTAGTACGTGCAATGTCAGTTCAGAAATAAAGCAGTAAATATTGCACTTCGACAATCATCGCATCAAAATTCTGATGAAAAAATTATATTCATTTGTTAATGAATATAACTTTTTCATCAGAATTTGAATTTAGAACTAAGGACTTTATTGTTGTTTTGTTTTTAACGCGTGAAATCAGTGAACTACGAGTATAAGGCATTGTCCTAATACTCGAATCCGCGATCATCGCGCGGCGCGAGTAAGCGATGCGACCATCTCGTGTTCATAAGCGTGCGCCCAAGCGTCGCGCGATTGTCGGTAAGGAGTTAGGACATCTATTCGAGTTCAATATGTTTGATCGCGAATTCGTACGAGTAAAAGCGTGAACCAACGATGATCGCGCATTCGCGTCCTATTAGGACATACAGCTGTAAAACTGCTTTTAACGAATTGGTCCTGCTACGAACAGCGACGAATTCTATGAATCTTGTTGTTTGTCAAAAACTGTCGACGAACAGCAACCAGCTCCTTTAACTGAATAACCTATGAAATAAATAAATAAAATCGAACCGCAGGGCACTACAAATTATTTCTCATTATTTTATTTGTAATCATGAATCAAATCATAATCCAACCAAACGGCTCACATCGTAATTTATTATTATAGTTTATTATTACTTAATAAAGCAAAATAAAACATCTCCACTTTGATAATGAGCTTTATTTACTCTGGATCCGCTATAAATCTCAATCTGAACGTTAATTAGATTGTTAAGGAATTTCCTTTGTTTTTGATGTGGGGCTAATAAAAGAGTACATTATTACGTATTAATAAAATTAAAGGAGAAATTGCCTTTTGTTAATCCTGTGTAAGTATAAATTATTCCACCTAATTCAAGCTGCAATTTTGTACGCAATCTCGTATAGTGGGAATACATTTTTATTTATTTATTCACTAGCTTGTCCCCGCGGCTTCGTTCGCGTTTGACAACAAAACAACCCATAGCGCGACTTGTGGCGCCATCTGTTGGCCAATACAGCGCCCTCTATAGTAAAAAAAACTCCCATTGGAATGACACTTTCACGGGATAAAAAGTAGCCTATGTTGGGCTCTGTACCCCTGCCCTGACAATAATAATATATGTTTACAAATTTTCATAATGATCGGCTGATTAGTCAAGCCGTGAAGGAATAACAAACAAACAAACTCACTTTCTCGTTTATAATATTAGTATGATTGCTTTCTTGCGTTCATTATTAATTTAAAATCAAAGATTATGATCTCACTTACAAGATCTCTATTAGGATATGGCAATTAAGAATTGATTTGTTATACCTAATACAAAATCTAATAAGCTAATAAGATGTAGGCAGACTACAATATTGATAAAATATATATTTGCTAAGCTAACAGTAGGTATACGTGTTATTTATGTTATTAATAAAATAGAAAAGTATATTCGTAAACACTCACTTATTTATATCCATAAAAATATTAGTCTGACAAAAAATAAATGACTAACTAACAGGCAAGTTAAACTTGGCTAACTTTCCTTCAGACAATTCATCTTCGCTCGCTTGATGGATGACACTTCGCCACTTCACTAATAAATGTAAACAAAATGTCCATTTTTTGCCCCAAAAACGTTATAAATGAACGTCCAATTGTTTTAAACGAATCGCCTTGTTCTTTTGATCCAAAAAAGATTAGATTTATACTTTTTTTCGACGACAGATGTCGCTTTTTTGAAACTCGATATCTCACAACGCAAAGACTCATTACTTACCGTACACTTATTTCGGAGAATAATAGAGTCAACATCGACTTTCCTTATAAGGAATAAGGTTGAAAATACAATGGTATTTCACATCAATTAGTGTCACCTCTCATCGTTTTTTAGCTCACAAAACTCAGTCACCGTATAAAATAGTTTCTGGAATTGTGTGTAATAGATGAAATATTTTAACGAGCATTTTTAAAAGGTATGTTAACGTGTGAAGCTTTATTTCTTTGAATTTGTATTCGAAATGACAAGATATCTGTGAATTTAATATTTTTGAGTAGAACGGAAATGAAACTGCTGATATACCTTCCTACAAGCGAGCGGGCAACCTGATCAATCAGAATTCGGAAAGGATTTTGAAATCGTTTACCATGTCCAGTCGATTGATCCATGAACCTTTTATACTGCCGCGTATAAATATTAAATACCAGAGGCGCTACCAATGCGTTGCCTGCTAAAAGAGGAAGGAAAGAAATAAAAGGATAATGGAAAGAAGTTGAATTTCTCGATCTCTCACTTACCAATCGTAACGTATTGCTGCTTTACGCCGATATTCTGTGGGAGGGTAGTGCATCGGGGTCGAGCTAACCAAATACGAAATATTTTTATTCAAATAACTCACAAGCTCTTTCGAATTCTTTTCTTATCCTACCATATCAGCCCATCTCTTATATGCACTACCACCCCAAATAGAAATATTTAAGTTCACGCTCTCTCCTCCGCTATCGCTAACAATAATACAATAACCTTAGCCGTTTTTTGGTGAAACATCAAGAACTATTGAATGACTCACCCACCGCAATCTTAATCAGTACCTACCATATTACACGATTTTAAACTTCACTAATTGGACAAAATGTCCCTTAAAGAGACAAAATGTAAAACATTAAAGCCTCTGATTGTCATCCTATTGATTCCGATGATTTGGATTCCCCGAAAAATGTTGAGTCATGAAAAAGGAATTTTGATTCACATAAAGTGCTATTGAAACAGTCTTTTCTTATCACCTGACTGTTTCTAACTATAGCAGTCGTTCGTTCTATCTATCTTATATATTTTATAGTTATAATTATGTTGTAAAGACGTGTCTAAATGCCCGCGAGGGTCTACAATATAAAAATATTTTTGATTTTGATTTCATTTTGGTTATAATAATATCTTCAAAGTATGGAGAAACTCGATATAAAACCCATCCAAATACTGACTGAGGTCATTTTTCTTAACTTTTGTTCATTCCGTCAGATTAACATGAGCAAGAAACCATCGATGTCTTATTTTTTTAAATGTTCATCATCATCATCATCACATCAACCCATAATCATTCCACACCCGTAATGGGTGAAGTCCCACACCCATCTCACTGAAGGGATACGAGTCTCCCCTCCATCGAAGGAGCTTAGAGCGTACTCTGCCACGCTGCTCAATTCTGATAGGCCAGTGTTTTCTTTAAGCCGTAAGGCCACCTTACCTATATTTAGCAAAACCTACTTAATAAAAAAAATATTTTTCTAAATAATTCTCTACCTGAAGTGACTAGCGACATTATAGCGGTGAAATCAATCGCCACAGCCGTCATTCAGTGGAACAAAATAACAATCTAACGCTCGTATAATTTTGTTTTGTTCCAATAAATGTCCCAATCGTTGATAAGGAAAGCACAAACAAAGTTTACGGTTGATCTGGTTCGTTTTATGAGCTCCTTTGTTATTTTCACGCATATTTGAAGACGGGAGACGATCAAAGGCTACGTCTAAATATAAACTTTACTTGTAGAGTATATTAGAAAGGAGAGTATAAGGAAAAGTATTTTCTAAAGAATTAAACGAAGCAAACATGTGCGACGCAAGCACGTGCGTATTGCAATTAACAACGCCTTCCAAAATACTAAGAGCAATAGCGCAAATTGACTCTTAAAATGATTAAAAAATTGTAGGCGTTAGCAAAGCGAAGAGGTTTTTGAAAATATAAATTATTTTGTAATAAAATTGTTTTTTTTTTTTAAAATAATGTTCAGTAAAATTGTCAGCCAGATAATGTGGCACGCCTATTACTATTATTGCCAACCTCTTTTAAAAAAAAAAATATATATACTTAGCTAATTAAATAAATCTCTAACCTACTTATGTAATGGTTTCCATTTATGGGGAAACCGTAGCGTTTTTAAGTATGAACGTAACATTTCTTTATGCTTACCTATTTTAAAAATAAAAGTACAACTGCCCCATTACCCAAGTACGTAGTACCATACTGTAATAAAACAAGCCCTATAATGTAAGATGAGTCCGTTCAAAGAAGAAAATTCAGCCATCCGCACGTAACAAGTAATAGTAAACTCTGTTGCATAGTTAATAAAGTTGAGATTAATGCGTTCGCGTTAGTGAACTCAGACAAAATTTGCATATCATAAATGTAATATTTAGCTCTCAACTTGCTAATTAGAAGTCGTCTTTGGTAGCGTCGGCAAATATTATTTTTTTACTGGTAATTACAATGCATTTTAGTTATTACATAAAATTAAAATAGTAATCCCTAATCAACAAAAATCAGCCCAGGTTTAACTGACACTTTGGCATTTCATCTAATTTTCTTCTCCTCAAGAATGATAGTGAATGAAAATTGCAGTAAGCAAAATAGAGAATAGACAGAAAGTACACGGTGTAATTTTTTTTTTAAAGAACGTATCAATTTTGAAAAAAATGGTAATTCTACCTTGATAATTTACCCCAAAACAGATAAACTTAGGATGAACCTAAGCTTTGTGACTTTATTCTTAATGAAATGCATTTCGATTCGATAGATAAAACAAGTTTTAGTTAAACCTTAGTTCATATTTGTTTATTATTAAAGTGTTATCTTAATTTTCAACATTTTGAAACACTTTTTGAAGACTATGAAATTATTTTCAGTCTAAAAGTGTTTCGTAGTAAACATAACATTACAGAAAAAAGCTCAGATACAAACTGAAAAGCTTTTTTTCTTTGCAACTAGTACTTTATCAAGGTAAGGAAGCCCCTTCCTTGCGAAAGTCCGTGTCCCGCTTTTAATTAGTTGCGAGTTGTTATTATTGTTACGGCAAATGTAGCCGTAAAAATTACTCAGCACCTTATCACTTGAGCACAATTTTCCACCGTTTTATAACAGTGAAGGGAGGCTCACCTTTTAGTTATTTCCTTGGAAATTTACGTAAATGAAACAAGAGATACGAAGTTTCAGACATTCTGGCGTTACGAGGACGTTTAAATTTTATAATTATAACCACAATAATATTTAATTCTGTGGTTATAAAGTTTTGTAAATATACATTTTCAAATCGATTTTTTCATCTGTACTAGATACACAGTCGAAGTATATTACTTATCATGCATAGAAAACAAACAGAAGTCAAACACAAATTAAATATTTTATTACATGAATGTTTGTCCTAATAAGGCGGGGATTGAACCCGCACCAACTGAGTCACTGTCACTGAGCTGTCGAATAGTGATTGCACAAAAGCCCTAAAAGTCGAATAGTAAGAGCATAGACGCACTAGACAATTGAGAAATGTAATTTTAATCTAGAATATTTAACTCTACACTTCTTGTCTAGGACCTCTGATTAGAGAATGTTCGTGATTAGTCCATGTTTCATGGTAACAAAAGTACCTATGCAAACAAATGATATGTACTTAATTTCCTGTAGTGCAATTGTCCAGAATTTGTTTTTGGGGTAACCCTTGTGGAGTTAATAAGAGACCCCATTTAATTAACGACAATGTAAACAACATTAGGACCTACAGCAGAAGTTTCAAAACTTGGAATATGTAACGGACTTAGTACTTTTGGAATACCACGAAATGTTTTGATGGCTTGTGTAAATCAAGTCACGGGATTAAAAGGACCTAATTCCATTTTTTTCAGTTATTTTTAGAAGTACCCCTAGGTACTACTTCCTTTCGCTTGCTTCTCAGAAAACATAAAAAAACTGGTCTAACTTGAGGTCCACCTGGCGGTCGCTGAAAGTCAATCATAAAAATTCACATAAATTAATATAAAATTTATATTCAATACAGGTTAGCTTAATGTCAATGTTCAACCCCACGATCCCTGTCTTGGGTTAATGACTGTTATCTGTCGACAGCAGACGAGACTCTCAAGACCGACAGCTTGACGTGCCCTCTGAAGAAATGTAGAAGCTGGACATTTTTGATTTGGTCCGTGGTGAAAATATAGTAAATTTGTGAGGTACCTAACAAAAAACTGTTTATTTCAAACAGTCATGGACAATCCAACATAGCATGGCTCTTCCCACAAACAAAAACATTATTATAAAGCCCACCATTCACACGCAGATTGGTCCGGCGTATTGGTCGGCCATCGGACTAATCCGGCTGTGTATGGAAGCGACGAACCGGTACGCCAGACTGTCAAATGGGTTGGCGTCGGGCTCGCAGGTCCGCGGTTGCGAGCCGCGAGCGCCTGTCGAACCCCACATACCATACTTCGAGTGGAGGGTTCGTGCAGTGTATGGGCAACGCCGGATTGGTCCGCGGTCGGGTCCGGGTTGCGAGTCGGGTCCAGGTTCGTGTAGTGAATGGTGGGCTAGGGTTCTTCAAATCCCTTGTTCAAACTACAGTAAGTACAAGTTTTGTATCTATAGTTGTTTCCAAATCTGAAACTTTGTGCCTTATATGACGAGCTGCAGATTGTACCGACTCTCAATTAATTAATAGTTAGTGCACAATAAGGATTGGCTAAGTTGCAGGGAGGCCCCTAGAGGCTAACATCTAGCGTCTACTTAGCTATTAGTTATCCAAGGCAAGGGGAGTAAATGCAAATGTTGTAGTATGAGTGTTAATAGTTGAAGCACGTAATTTAGTACCAACAGAGGGTTAGTAGTTGTACTTGGTAAACTCATAAGTAAAACTATACCATGTTCCCTGAGGGACGGATCTTGAAAATTTATCAAAGTATTCTTGGTTAGGGAAATAAGTACGTACGTACCGATCTATGTTTATGCAATAAACTTTAGATAGAAAGGGTAACTAGGTAGGTATCTAATATTAGTTTTTTTATAAGTTTATTATTTTCATAAAACTGATATTTTTAAAAGATTTTTTGAAAATTTATAAGGATTATAATTTAAGTACATCTGATATTTATATTATTTTATAGAATAACAGAAACAATAACAATAATTAAATATAAAAAAATACTTACATTATTTTTAAAGTTAAAAATTTTTAATGTGAAAATAAATACTTGGAACAGCCATCTGTACTTTTATTAAGGAACTAGAATAAGAATCGCATAAAACGCGGTGACCAAAAACATTCCCTTGCATTAACAGCCAGTTCATAAACTTTCCACGAGATGGCATTAATTTGACAAAGTACAGAGCCATCTAGTGACCAATAACAAAAACATAAAAAAATAAATTTTAGGTTTGGTGGTGTCATCTATGATTTTCTACTAATACTAAAACCTATACCAACCGTTCCTAATAATTATGGCTAATAAATAGTTCAAAGCTGAAATGATAGGTGGCGCTTTATTTAAAAAAATAATTTTGGTTGTAATATTGTGTGTGTAATATTATTTTATTTTTTTAATCGTTGTTGTAGTAATATTTTTACCATTCCTCAAGGACAAACTGCAGACAGAGTGGTAGAGCATTTTTATGAAATAGGCTAGCACTACCGGCGATGTACAGTCAAGTGCACGTCGAGCTTTACACTTGCAGTACAATTAGACCTTAGGAACAACGGTACAAAATCCAAAATTTATAGGTCGACCTGCTCTTGATTGTACAACCCTCTCACAGTCGGCTTGTATCAGCACTCGATGCTAAATCAGTTTTTTTTTACTTGTGTACTATGAATATAACCCTGAAGCGGTAAGGGATTTCTCTTATTTCAATAAATAACAGTCAGTGACTGCTAGGTGGCTTGATAACACTGACACCATACTAATTTGTTGATACTAATTGCGGAAAGTACACGACATGAAGACGCTACTATATTATAATTTATTATAACATATCTACCTACGGGAGCAAAAAAATATGTCATCCAAAAATAAAACAAACCATCCCAATTTTTATTCTGTCAGTGACTGAACTGCTATTTATCTCAATGCTCTGTTTATCCTATAAACGCTTGCCGTTAATGTGTACAAAACCACCCTAAACCCTAGGGTCGCGAGTTGACGCATGGCCAAAAACGTCAGTGGTGATTCGTCACGGGCACACAGGAAAGTATTTAGAAAAGTGCAATAACATACTAACTGTTCAATTCGAACATTAGGAATACGAAAATGTTTTTTTCAGGAATGAGGCCTTCACGGGCACTTTTTCTTGTCATTTACATCTTGTGCATAAATAAAGGGAAATACGTACGTACCTACATACGAAAAACGTAGTTTACGTTATAAACTACCACCATTTCGGAAACAAGGAAAATGGCCACCGATATAAGAAATGCGATAAGAAGAAATTACGGCCTATTAGGCATTACAACTTAGAACTAAAATTGGCTAAGGATTATTATAATCATCATTTTAGCCATAAAAAGACCACTGCAATGCTGCACGTAGAATATTAAAGCTAGTTTTTTTTCATTGACTAAAATAAAATAAATTGACTTAATACTGTTTTATTTTTATTATTTGAAGAATAAAGATTATTTAGTTCAACCTATCTTAAACAATTATGTGATTTTCATCAGTCTTACTGAATCGTAATCAGTGTGGTACCTAAGTATTATAATATCTGTGTCCTAAGTTAGGGCTTATTCAGGCTAGCTACGTTTAGTCGCGGCGATCAACGTTTTGTTTTTTCATTGCATCTAACTCTTAAAAGCGGGTAAATCTCCGATCGCCGCGAAAAGTAGCTAGTCCGAATAATTCCTTACCCATATTGTCTAAGCCTTCCTTAACGTTAAGTACCAAGTTAGTAACCAAAACACGCATTAACTCGTTTATCTCATGTTAAACGGAGATAAACCCAAATCCGGCCCTGCTGCGTCTGGCTTTCCGACTGCAACCCTTTGTAATCTTATTACATTAGTTAAAGGGTGAAATCCAATGTATAGCTTACATCAGAGTTGAACGTTCGACTCTTTGATGTTCATTGCTTTATATGAATTACTATTAAGACACTTTTTGTGATTAAAGACAGATTATGTCAGCAATTTCGAAATTCAGATGATTCTTATCATATAATTTATTTAAAATAAACTTTAATATTTTTATCTATGACATAATTCTGTAGTGTATTAACGATTCAACGGTTATTGGATGAGGTGCCATTAGAGGTTCTCTATATTACGTTTAATTATTTATAAAAATGAGATAAGATAGGTACTCTTCGCTAAAAAATTATAGCTTTGTATAGCTTAAAAAAATTAAATCTTTTTCTCTCTTGTATCCGCAACTATTCATCCATAACACTACAGAAATAAATATTGTTAAATTCGGACAAATAACAATTTTTTAATGTATTTATTTAGAAATTTTGCTGACTGTACCATTGTCGTTAATTTCTTTTAACGTGCATACCTTGAATTTGTCAGCTCTGTATCGACATAAATACGTACCTACCCTAGTGGGGACCTTTGTGCACCCTTTTGCATGTGGTGCTGTGGTATTTTCATTAGAATTTGTAGACTATTAGACTGATAGCGTGATAATTATATATAGGTAGTATGTACCTACTTACTACGCCACTTGTTTTTTTTTTAAATTAAAACTTTAAAATTCGTAGGTACGTCCCTGTGTTCCTACACGACAGGGACGGTATACCTACGTATTTTAACTTTGACTCGACACTTTGTCTCAACGTGTGTGCAGTCTACTTCACACAGTGTCGGTCGAGTCAAAGTGTATGGCATGGCATCGGCGCACCTCATCATCGGTGCGACGACGGCCAGCATATACCTGGAAAACCAACAAAATGTGTGTGACCATTATTAAAATTCAATCGAAAATATAATAAAATGTTTTTCCTTTCAAATGTAATAATTCGAGATTTTAAGGCATTATTTGTTATCATTCCATCAGCGATATATTTTTTATAGAATATCAAAAAGTATTTTTCTAGACATCGAATGATCAATATTATCAGAAAATGAACTGCCACAGAGTAATAACACATCGATATTGGAACAAAAAAAACCAGACCCTCAAGGAGACACGTGGCTATCTCAAACAGCAAACAGTCATATTATTTGCTTTAGAAAAACAAAAATGAAATATTGTTTTCCAACGTTCAAGTAGGTACCTATAGTTTTTGCCAGTGATTTTTCCCGGACAGATAACTCTAATATTTCAAAACGGTCTGTGCAAATGAATGACAGCTTGAATTGATGGAGTTTCGTTTGTTATTTGAAAAAGCGAAGGGCTATTTTCGCCATTTCGTTTGAGATATATATCATCACACTAAATAACATGAAGTTGAAATGTGGCCAAGTTCTAGTTTGGTACATAAAAAATGGTCGCTTAAAAACTTTCTGCTAAAAGTTTAATAAATTGTCCACTTCAATAAAACCTAGACGATACGTAACATGTAAACGCAATGAAAAATAGGGAATTTTTTTTTATGGCTAAACCACATTATACATACGTAGGCATGATTTTTTTAAATGCCAGCTCTACATTCTCGCTTTGTGCGAAAACGAACTCTTTTCGTCTTCACTCATTCTTTGTTTTCTAATTTCCTGTTTCACTTGGGACAGTTAACCGGACCGAGATTTTCGAGCCCGCATTACGAAATGTTTTACGGATTTCAAAGAACTTGGCTTACACACTACCATGAGAGTAGATTGGGGGCGTCAAAAGAGTAGAAA
The DNA here is from genome assembly GCA_905163395.2 of Endotricha flammealis. Classification (NCBI taxonomy): domain Eukaryota; kingdom Metazoa; phylum Arthropoda; class Insecta; order Lepidoptera; family Pyralidae; genus Endotricha; species Endotricha flammealis. The sequence goes on along the minus strand of LR990863.1, from coordinate 5,822,836 downwards.
ATTAAAGTCAATAAGAGCAGTAATAAGCTTCGCCAGTTATGAAATGCTTTTATCTTGAAGGAATGAAATTGACCGATTTGTCAACCTGTTCACTGGAGGCCTTGAGTGTCATTTCATTGTTTTTTCGCGTTTATTAAAAAAAAATACTTTGGATTTGAACGTCAAGATGGTTTTATAGTTACCATTACTTTCTGGATTTGACAGACGTTCAATCATTTTATATATTAGTAATGATAACTATTAGAATTTAATTGTAAGTCATTTTATTGTTTTGAGCTTATATTTATGATAAAAATATTTTTATATATTTATTTTATCTTATTTTATGAAACAACGCTTTTGCATTATGTTCGCCTTTTGTATACACATTATGTAGTGTGTGTGCAATAAAGTTTAAATAAATAAATAAATATTTTATTTTTTGGTACAGGTCCGAGTTGGTTGGCGTACAAGAAGAGAGATCAATGCTCAGCAGTAGCAAATGGGCTGAGATGATGATAATGATTTAATATAAGAACACGCTCTTCTTTATTCTTGAAGCTAGCAAGAAATACTCACCGAAAGAAACAGAACACCGAAAAAAGATATTCTGTTAAAGGGTGGTACTTCTCCGATCGAGCTAAACCATTTCATAAATGCTCTACCAATTCAATTATATGTTAATAATATAGTCCTACCACAGAGGGTGGTACTTTTTTTATGCTACAAAGGTGGCAAACAAGCATACAGCCCGCCTGTTGGTAAGCATCACCGTAGCCTTTAGACGCTTGCAATACCGGGCGGGGGGGTATCACTCACGCGCCGGCGGCGGGGTCACGGAAGTATCTTAGTTCCCATGGCCCTCCCCATCTAGGCGGATAAGGTGGTAGTGAGTGAGAGTTTTAGTTGGTATACCCTAAGTGGCATTAGAGGTCCAGCCCAACATACCCCCGCCGCTTACCCATGCGGCGGGGCATGCAGTAATGCATTTCTCTCACTATAATAAAAAAAAAGGTATCACACACGTGTTGCCTACCCCAACTCCCCTAAGTGGAGCTCTGGAGATTGTGTGAGTTACTCACCGTAGGAACTCACACAACATGGCCGAGACTATTTGGCTACGATCTTCTGTAAGGTGGATCCTTCCCCAGACGGGCTGCTCCGATTTGAGCCGATTATCCGCTGTGCCCTACCTCTCTTTAGTAGTCTATAAAGGATTATAGTGGTAGGAACCACTGTTCATTTGCAATTGTGAATCCCACACATGAAATAGCGTTCGCGTTAGTTATTAATAAACATTTACCAATAGCGATAAATTGTTACAGCCAAACAATAACTACGTGAATGTGCATAAAATAGCTTAAACATATATTATTTATAGATCAGATAATATCACCCACAAACTGGAATTGTAATAAACTGCGAGACATTTATGATTCGTAGTGTTTTCGTACGTTTTTATCTGTTATTGCTCTATGGAGTTATGGCGGGCGTGCTTGATGTTTATTTAGATATATTTTGCGGTTTTAGTATTTGAAAATATATTTTGTTGAGATAGGTCAGTTCAGTATAATTTTATTGTTAAAACTAAAATTTTATTGTTCTACTAAATTTTTATTATCTTATGTGATAACATAAATCCAGTTAATATTAAGAGATTTAAAAAACACAGTTTTTAATGTCTCCAATAAATTTCTTCATATACTTTACGTATACGTAGGTATTTTTATTTTTGACCCGTACGGATTAAAAGGATATATACATACTACCTACCTACTTATAAAAGATATTTGTACAATATATTTTTCAATCAATCAATCGACAATCACAAATAACTGTGCTTTCTTTTAGTAGAAGAATTTTCAAAATCGGTTCAGTAAATCCAGATATTACCCACTACAACCTGATAAACTTTACCTATAATAAATTAAAGTGTATGGAACAAACATTTTAGAAGTCTAGATTCAAAACCGAAGTAATTTACGGATATTAAAATTTAAAAGGATGCTCTATGAATAGATCTAAACAAGAATATTGTATCGGTATTTCTAAAACGCGGAGGGTGATTCCCCGTTTTTTCATAAAGACCCGGAAAGCATTGATAGGCAAAATGTTTTAACAAAATTAATCTGTAGGGAGTAAGGTCCGTTGACAGAAACATTTTGTGTGGGCACTATAAATACATACAAATGGCCCTTGGTTTTTTAATAAAGCGGGGTTAGCTGAATATTAGTTCAATATCAGGAGTGCAAACCTATGTAGCCCTGCGTGCGTTTTTTGTAGGAAAATGTGGGTGAAGAGTGGATAAAATATTGCGGACATTCCATAATAATGGAATTATTCCAAAAAATGTTTTGTTTAGATGTAGGATGATTATTTTATTGGTTGAATGTTTTTCGAGAACATATAAATTTTTGATTAAAAAAATAAAGTTTATGAAAATGCTAAAAAGAATGGTATAGTTTATTTTAAGACGTCCATTTTATATTCTTACTAAATATCTGACTCTTAATTTTTAATTAATGTCTGAAACTCAACAACAGTTGTTGAGCATAATGAACATTAAACAACAAATTTCATACTGCTATTTGAAGTAAGAAAACGTATTCAAGAAAAATATAAGTAGTCATTGTCATGAGCCTGTAAAGTATTCTATTCCTTTTACATAAAGACAGAGGTGTTTGAGAATGGAGATAAAAAAGGAGTTTCTTTCTGTCCGCTCTCTATCAGAGGTGTATAGAGAAAAATATTTTAACACTAACGAGCATATCCATCTTAATCTCGTGTATAATAATCGAGAATGCACACTGCACCCCATAATGCAGTTAATATTAAAATATTGCATATTACCCATACATTTTTTTATGTCCGTGCACCGAGCCAAAACATTGGCTTTTCCTGCCCTAAAACATCACCCCTACAATACAAGTATTTGTACTTATTTTTTTTGCCTCAGGGAGAGGAGTCCCATTTAAATGCGTCGTACGTAATATGGGTACTGTCCTCGTAATAACACCGCGAACAGACGGTAGTTTTTTATTTTTAACTGTGCAAAGAAGGAGTGGACAACATTTTGTCTTTACATCTCTGTTGCGTCTCGTTGTTAACGTTGATCTAGTTTGTAACTATGTTTCGCAAACATTTACAAGAAATAGGTTACCGTTTAAGAACTATCATAAGTTCATAAGTTGATGGTTCACTGTCATAACTTTCGAAAATCAATTTCCTAAAATTTTTATAATGAAAAGACGATTCGAAAGAGCTTGTAATAGGTCTATTTGAATATTTTTTATGTTTTTTTGTATTTCGAATAAACTCAAAGGTTTAACTCTTAATTTTATTAACTATTTAATTAACTGTAAAAATATATGTTTCTTAAATAAAGTTCATGTCAAAAAAATATTTTCTAAAACCAAGTTTTCAAACCAAACCGAACTATCAAATCTCAGCACATTTCCTTATCAGCAACATGTATAAGTTACAAAGATTTTTCATCCAATTTCACAGAAATCTAGGGAGTTTCCCTCAAAGCAGATAAAAGGGCGCGATCGTATGACACATTATTCATATCGAGGGGTGTCACACTAAAGATATTGTGGAAAGGGCATTAAGATTGCCAACTGCAATACATTGTTCCCCTGCTCCTTGTTTTGACACGATAGAACAGTCGCTGGCAACCCTGAATACGTAATCAATATAATGAAACAGATACAATATTAAACTCTATTGCCTTCCAACAAGGTTTTCATACTTGAAATGTAGATGTAAATATACATTTGTACTGTTCATTGTAATAAATGTTGCGTATCGATGCGTTTGAAGATAAGTAATGAAGAACGTATAATTTTAGGTTTGAAATTGCAAATTGTAATATTTTTATTGAATACAAATATTTGGGTTACTACCTGCTAATGTTATTTTATGATAATATTAAGGAGTAGGAGATACATTGTATAGATACATAAAATCTGATAGCTTTTGCATCACTCATTTTAACTTAATGTTAAAAACGTGTTTAATTTTTTTTGTGCGACTCATTGCATACTTACTGCTTTTAATTTAACATATTGAGTCAAAAGTACCCGATAATCAAACAACGAACTGTATTTTATTCTAGAATCTATTCCAGTGAATGATTATTCTAGAATAAAATCCCAAGCGAAAGTGAAATAAACAAAAATACCATGTTCAGTTTAACTGACAGTAGTAATTTTAAATTTAAACAACATTTAAATTATCTTTATAAAATTTATTATCTTTTTTTTTACTACAATACAAAGTACTGATACAACAGACGAACTTAATGCTATATGCATTCTTTACCAGTCAAACCTGGCAGTGCAGAAATTCACGAAAGCGGCTTGTTAAAATAAAATATTATTAAATAAGTAAATATAATATATGTATACACAGATAATATATTAGATACAATATAATAAAAATGTCTATAATATAAAAATGAATCGCTGAATGTGTTGCTAAGCTCAAATCTCGAGAACAGCTGGATCGATTTCGCTTATTCTTTTTTTTAGAATATTCCTTGAAGTACGAGGCTGGTTCTTACAATTTTAAAAATTCCCACGGGAAAGCAGGATACACGCAAACGAAGTTGCGCGGATTTCGCTAGTAGATAATACATGATACAAATTCCATATAACACATAAAAGCAAAATATAGTTACAGAAAAACCAAAAAAAAAACAATTTCGATGATAGCGGTTTACGGTACTAAAAATAATGTTAACGTCCGTACCGTAGTCGAATCTCCTATATTATGCTATCAATTACGGGGAGGAAAGAGCTATTTGTTAGTCTTACAGATGTGTACTTAGCTAATATACTGTAAGTAATAAAGATATGTAATTTATTACGTATAATTTGAATGCATTTCTTTACATCTTGCTCTTGTATTATGCAGAAACGGAGGGAGCATACTTGTATTATAAGCTTCATTCTCACAACAAAACATCGCGCAACGTCAAATACATCGAAGCATTTATACGTTACGTCATATAATAATACAATGCTTAGTATTCAATGTATATTGTTGTATTAAAGTTTGCTTCTCATTTTATATTGGATGCGAGTGTTCTTTTATTTTTGTTTTCCCCTTGAAAAGTTATTTGGAAGTAACATTTTGTGGTGTTTTCGTACCATTACCTGCTCGACAGACGCCATAAATATATTAATATAGTAGAAATGTATCACAGCTTAGTGAGGTTGATATATTATGTTATTCTATCACTGTACCCCTCTTGTAACTTGTTTTCTTGTAGTTTTTATGTTTTGAGATTTTATGTTTCAATTTATTTAACTTAAATTGGAACTTTTTTACAACATTTCTATTACTCATTTGCAATAACTGAATTGTGTGCATTCAACGTTTAATTGTAAAAAAAATATGTTTCTAAGCCGGCTCTACTCATGCTCACTTAAGTGAACACCAATTTGTTTGTTTATGCAATGTTTGAGCATTTCTTCATGCGCTTTGGCAAAGTTTTGAAAAAGTAAATTTTAAAATAAGTAACATTGTTTAACTTATTATTTGTCTAGTGGTGTACTTATTTGGAAAAAACCTTATCAAAACAACTTGAAAAAACATTTTGACAAATTCCTATTAAATCACACTTCATCACATCGAATAAAAAATGACATTTTTAATTTAATTTAAATCTGAAATGTCGAATTTAAAAGTCGTAAATTACAAATTTTAAACATTGACCGTTGACCCTCCGTTTGTCACTGGCACCCGATTGGAGGACGCCTCAACTAATCAAATTAAAGCTAGCATTTGATGATAAAGGATCGCCGAAGGCTGTAGTGATAAGAAAAATTTTTGTCGATAAATAAAAATAATTCTTAAAAGCTAATTATTAATTCTGAAGACCGAAATTACCAATATTAAGTCAGAGATTCTATAGAAACAGAAGAATAAGATAATAGTCAAAAGAGGTCTTGCGAAATTCTTGTTTCTTTTTAAACTATACTAAAGTATTTGATTCTTAAATGTATCTTATGGTTATTTTTAACTCAAGTTAAAAACATTTGACAAAGATTTAAGTTTTTGTCAAAGGAGTAGTCGCATAAAGGTGTTGTAATTCAACCTGTGAATGTTTAAAACGGCCAATTTTAATCAAAACGGTTAATTTCTGGTATCGTTATCGATAGCCATATTTCGATTCCCATCCCTACATCCGTAGATGAAACAACAGAATTCGTGCCGACACCGTGACGGATCCGTTTGAGATCGGGTTCACTCAGAATGTATGACATGAGAGGGTGCGGGCAGAGATCAAGGATCATGAGATTGCCTACAACCTCTGGAAACGTCCGTACCTACGGAGAAATTAGGGGATTCTTACGTTTAAGTAATCTATCGTAAAAGAGACATCAAAAGTATTTATAGAAGCTATTTTAAAATAAGGGATCCTATTAACTATATATTTAGAAAATTTTCGGCAATTAAGAAAATTGATAAACGACGTTTAAAAAGATTCTACGAATTTAACATAAATATTAAAATTTCAACATAATAGAAGAAAACTGAGATTATTTCAGGTATTTTGGGAAGTACTTAAGCCGGAACACTTATGTGCAGTGTTTTGTCCCGAGTCGTTGTAACGCAGTAACTATTCAGTAATCTGTGGTAACGCGAGAACCAGAGTAATGACAACACACTATTAAAAGGCTCGAGACTTGCCTTGTCAACACACCTGGTAGATTAAGAAACAAACGGTCCACGACACGACACAGCACAGATACTGAACTGTGTTTCCCACTCTAAACACTGCATGCATGCTTTGAGACAAAACGAAACTCATCAAGTGAATCCCTTTCATCCTTAACCGAGATTTTATTTACTTATCCCTCCCAAATTAGACTCTGATTAGAAATTTTAATTTTGCTGCCCAATTTATATTTTTTTATTATCAAAGAAAATGGCAAATTATTTTATGATACTTCGGGCTAATTCTTAATTTGTTGAGATAAAAGCCGATCTAATTAAATAGATATTTTTTTGGAAGTTTTAAGTATTTTTTTTTTTAAATATATTTTTCTGTAATTGAAATTGGTTTTTGGTATGTTTATGTCGAATGGTGCAGTTTTGTATTGTAGATTCAAAAGTGAAAACTACAAATACTAGGGATTTGTATAGAACCGATTGTAGAACTTAAGGACAAAATCTGAATACATTTTTATGATACCGATCTATTTTATGATATGGTTTTGGTAGAAAAATAAGTAAAGTTGTCCATATTTCTTAGATCATAAAATATTAAAACAGGACTCGTATCATCAAGTGTGAGGTGTGTGTACGCGACACCATACTTGGTAAGTTGCCAAACTGCAGCTCTTCTGAAAGTCGGCTACACACATAACGAGATTTGATTCGGTTTGTGAATAACGCGAATAGAAAAAAAATATTTGAAGGTATGTACTATGTAAAAAATATTACATGTATTTTCAAACGAGATGATTTTAACCGAAATGTCAATTCTCATACATAATATGAAGGATTGGTGCTAGTGATGAAAGAGACTCAGTCTTTTAAGGCTTTTAATAAAGACTCGCCTCATTTTTTTTTAGTCCCCAACCTTTAGTCAAAAGACTAGCCCTTCTAGTCGAAATCGTTTAACGTAAAAGACTGCGTTATTTAAACAGCTTAAAGGACCTAAACAGCTTAAAGGATTGGCCACTAATCGCCTGGGAAGTCGAGAGAATTGAAACGAAAAATGTGAATGATTCCGAAATCCATTTCGTAATAGTAAAAGTAATGCGTCTAGGCGCTAGACCGCTGACAGACAGACTGACATGGCAAAACTATAAGGGTTTCTTGTAGTTTACGGAACCCTAAAATGGAATCTCACTTCAGCCTAAAGAGTTTTTTTTTTGAATTATCACGTTTTACTCAAACGCCAGTTCTTGTAAAAAAAGACTGCAGTCGTTTAAGCCTTTTAGTCTATACAGTCTTTTACGTTAACCGACTGAATCATATTAATTAAGACTAACAGCTGCAGTCTTTATTTTAAGGCGAGTCGTGTAAAAGGAGGCGAGTCTTATATTAAAAGCCTTAAAAGACTGAGTCTCTTTCAACACTACTGGCCACTAATCGCCTGGGAAGTCGAGAGAATTGAAACGAAAAATGTGAATGATTCCGAAATCCGTTTCGTAATAGTAAAAAGACAGACAGACTGACATGGCGAAACTATAAGGGTTCCTTGTAGTTTACGGAACCCTAAAATGGAATCTCACTTCAGCCTAAAGAGTTTTTGTTTAGAATTATCACGTTTTACTCAAACGCCAGTTCTTTTACAAAAAGACTGCAGTCGTTTAAGCCTTTTAGTCGTTTAAGCCTTTTAGTCGTTTAAGTCGTTTTTGTCTATACTAGTCTTTTACGTTAACCAAAATGACTCAGTATTTTAATTAAGACTAACAGCTGGAGTCTTTATTTTAAGACGAGTCGTGTAAAAGGAGGCGAGTCTTATATTAAAAGCCTTAAAAGACTGAGTCTCTTTCGTCACTAATTGGTGCTGCTCAGTTCTGTCAACATACCAACCACTACCAGTCAGTATGCTCTGTTGTTTTTACTGTAAGTGCGTTACTTTTTTCTGTTCTGACGACGTATAAACAGAGGTACGAACATGACATCAGTGGTTGTTCAGAGAATACCAACTAAAACTTAAAGGTATTTTCCGCCGATGTTTTTCCATAACCCTTACGTGACATATTAGATAAAACAAGTGAGAAATTCAGCCACCTAAGGTCTATCTCGTGATTATCCTATTGTTGGTCCAGCATGCATCTGTTAAAGCCCAGTCCCCCAATTCTCGTAACAAAATCCGGTTCTATTTCGATTCAAATTCAATCGCTGTCTCACTCATACAAAATAGGAATTGAACGGGACAGCGAGTGTGTTTGAATCGAAATAGAATCGGTTTTTGTTACGGAAATTAGGCCACAGTTTTTCCAATTTCCTACTCTTACACCTCTTCCAACTGCCTTTAGCATACATAGCTACTAGTTATAAAAAAATTAATCTACATCGATCGTCGGGTGTAAACTCAAAGATTTGCATGATGAAGCATCCAACAAAATACTTCCATTGTGTCGGCGTGAATTGTACGCCTAATAAATACTCCGTAAACCGCGACATGTTAACAAAGATTTACTACTGATTTAACAGGGTTTAATGGTTATTCAAATATATATCGGGCTGTCAATATGTCTGTGCCCGCATTCTATTAGAAGCCGGAATTAACATCATGTTGATATGCATAAATCGATATTGATTTGTATGGATTACGATTTATATGACACGAAATCATAGAGTATCATCATATCTTATTAACATGAAGTACGAACAGTGTTCAGTATGAGATTAGTTTGAGCGATGTTTTTAGATTACCTTTATTATTAGGCTATTAACAAAATCTTATACTTTTAATAAGTTTTTAATAGTAACATTGAAACTAGTCTACTACCCTACCACAGCGTTGTATCCAGAGTCTAGTGAGTATTTTACATGGATACTTTTTCTCTTGCATTTTAATAAAGTTTTTTTTAATTTTTTTTTATGCCTAATTTGATCGCTTTAAATTTTACAACGGCTTACTCTATCTATACAATGTATACTAAAAAATGTATTAAATATCTGCTAGCGTCATTAGCTTATATCGCAAACTGTTTATGGGGGGTCTGCAGACTAATAATAAAGACGTGAATAGTTACGAGCACAACGCCATACATTATTATCTCCTCTAATTTGTACTCTAGCCACTTTAATGCACAGTTGAGCACGAACCAATAAATCACAAGGTACACCATTTTGCTAAATCACTACTATCGATGCCTAGAGATTGATATCAGTGTACAACATTGTTGTTCCGACGCTAAAACAATTTTATATAGCAAGATAGAGGCAAAAGTTAAGATTTACGCACGGAACCCTACAGTGAAGCAAGGATGCATACTGTTTGGATAATATGGATACGCCTGATAATATTATCAGGCGTTATATCAGAGATCTATATCTCATGTAATTTTGTCACAACACGTGTACTTACATTATTTAATTACGTTTTGAATAGATGTCATTTTCTGTCGTTGTGTTTTCAATAACATTGAAAAGTTAATAAAAAGTAAAAAAAAAAATTTTTGAGTTAAAAACTGTCGGTTTCTTGAATGATGATTCTGCTATGTATGACTATGATTGTGTGTTATAGTTAATTTTAATTTAAAGGAGAATTTATGGTTAAGTATTATTTTTATGAAATATTTTACTCATTTTGTTAGTTTCATTACATGAATGTCACATGATTGAATCATTGATTCATTGATATTTTATAGATTGTATTTTTTTTTACTAAGTTTTTATCAAACTGCTGGTTAACTATCTAATGGAGTGCTATGTAGAATACAATTTGACTACACTGCTATAATAGTGCTGCTATTGATACTAATGAGACTATGATTAGATGGCGATATAGGTCAATGAGTCTTTAATTATTAATCAATTCACATTAATTTGTAACTTTAATTAAAGGAAAGTCTTAAATCAAGTAAATTAGAACCGTGCTCCGAATATGGAGTGAAAATTTTAAACTAGATTTTTGAAACTGTACCGTAAAAATTATGAGTAATATTTGAAATGCGTGTGCAAAAAAGTATTTTATATGTCTTTGCTTGGCCTTATCTATATTATGATAACGCACCAAAATTGTTAGGTACTTCTTAAAGCCTGCTAGGTTTTGCGTTGAAAACAAACAATTGGCGTGGAATTTACGAGGCGCGTTGTGAGCCAAGCCGCTTATTGAGACTGCACTGCCCGATTTCAATTTCTCCCCCAACCCCTACAGCGGTGTTTCCTATAACCCATTTGTCAGACAGCTTTCTTTTTTCAAGTATGTTTCGGAAAATTAAAAAAATATTTCTTCCAGGGACATTGACTGTTGTTTTCTGATAAATGTTTAGATTAATGCTTCTGTTTAAGAAAAAAATAAAAATCTTAAAAGACAAACACCAAAGGTAGCTTAAAATCGCGTCTATAGATATCTGTGTTTTCTTTGTACTGATCGCTTTCAGTTTTTGCAAGGGTGACATCGCCAACACGGACTCTTATCGGAATTAATTTATCTTAATTACACATTTAATACTCTAATTTAGATTCTAAACAGAGACTGCGAAGCGCCTTGCCATACCACCGACGGTGTAAAATATCACAAATCGGATGCTTTAAAAAGTTGCTGATCGCCAGTCGCTAATCAAACAATGGGCTCGCATGCCAAACCGCTCCAAAATAGCCGTGAAATTCTATTGTTGTCGAACAAAAACAAATTCGACAGACTTAAGGGTGACACGACCGAAGCTTGCCAACAATGCGAATATCAATATCAGAACATCACTCTCCATCATAATGCCGGCTAAACATTCCTTAATAATCAAAACGTGGACTGGAAACTTTAAATCTGAAGCGACAAAGTAGAATTTTGTTTGTAGGTGTATAAAAAAGGAGTCGGCCCGTCGCGCGTCGCGCGCCGCTTGTGCTTGCACTCCATATTGGATTTTCAACTCTTTTTCACGTAATTTTTGAAAATGGAATCTGTGTATATTCTAGCGAGCAGACGGCTCCCATTTGTCTTCGCAAACGAACCGATTTGTGCGTCGGCGAATGGTAACGGATGGCGCCGAGGCACGTGTCCGGGACTGACTTATGGTTACCCGAGTTATTGGAACGCTCATCGGTGTCTATTAGCACTGTGTACTTTCTACTGCTATTAGTTAATTGGACATTTTGTAAAGTCAGTTATTTTTACACGGTGAATGAAATTTTAAGTAATATTTTAAACGAATGCTTGTATTCCTTTGGCTATATTTTGAGTAGGTATATGTTTAGAATCGTACCTAAATAAATGTTTTGTCTATCAGCCTACACTATACAATCACACTCAGCTTTAGATGCCCCCTGTGTAAAGAATCCGCCGATTTATTATTCCATTACAATGTTGTCCTAATGTAAAATTAGTGCAAATAGACTCACTTTAATATTTTCTATGTATTAATAATACGTTGTGTAGATTTAGAAGGTAATATTTTGAATAAATGTAAAATAATAAATATTTAATGTTGATTATTCCTGTCAATTCTATGAAATTAAATGAGTAAAAAAAAAACAATAATTCTGAAATAAAATAATCACTTACTTTGGTTATTAGATAGGTACTTATAGAAAAATATTAACTGGTTATTATTCTATGTATATTTTTTTGTCAATTATTTATTGTAAAAAATAACCTTTCTCTTTTCTTGCGTCGTGCGTGACGTGACGTGTCGTGTCGCGTTAAATAAGCGCATCGCTAGACAAGTGGCTTTTTATGAAAAACTTCAATGAAAGGTAGTTTGTCATATTATGTTAGTCAATTTTATATGGAAAAACTATAAACATAGAGATGATAGAACGTCGTTTTTAATTTGTCTAGAAGAGCCACAGCTAAGCGATTATTTTTATACCGAATGCTTTCGACCGGTAGGTCCCATTTGTTCTATGGAACATGACGTAATAGCACAATTTTAGAAAATATTGTCCCTATTTGTACTATAGAACTACATACCTACTAGCTTTTGCTCCTGTTTTTGTTTATGAATGCACAGAACAAAATGGGAATCTCTTTTCCCAAATTCTTCCATGATATATAAGACGTGAATTACATTCATCACTGACGTTAATAACAGTTCACTTTCAAAAAAAGTGAAATTACTCACTACATAATATTTTTATTTTGCAAATTATAAGCAAAACAGCAGTTTAACAATACTTGTTTCTTTAACTACAAACTAAAAACAATTGTTCTTACCGCTAATATATTCTTATATTAAACAGTTTCCATAACAACTTCAAGAAGTTTATAATACCTACTTAGTTTGTTCTATGGAACAATTGAGACAAAAAGTACAAACTGTTCTACAGTACAAATAGGGACAATATTTTCTAAAATTGTTCTATTACGTCATGTTCCATAGAACAATTGGGACCTGCCGCTTTCGACAAGTCACGACACAACACGACACAGTGGTGTGTTTCTAGCCTTACGAATAATTGTATTTTCAAAGTGTAAATCTCATTCTTTCTTTCTCGGTAACCCGGCCAACTTGAGAACGTGGTCTACATTCTAGTTTTCTCTTAATCCAACTACTTTATTTATGTTTTCCATTTTAGCTAACATTACTTTTTAGTGGGTAATACTATATCTGTGTTGGGCCAGAGTAGACTGTCCTCGTAATTTTCACTTATATGGTGACATTTGTGAGAAGTAAGAAAATATGTAGGTATGTGTTTATCGGGAAATGAACATGTTAATGGGGATGAGCAAAAATACATGATCGAGTCATTGAACTAATAACGTTAGTAATTATATCTCGATCACTAACAATCGCTTCATTTCGCGGGTTCAAATCCCGCATAAGACAATTATTTGCATGCATAAAGGAGACTATTTGTCTTGCTCTGGATGGTTTCCATGTAAAATTAGTATTATTTTACGCTGAATAATCATTTATGTAGAATTTTATAAAGTTGTAGAAAAATAGTAATAGTCCACTGTCCTCATACCACAAACCTTGCCTTAGTTGACTTTGGTCCTACATACGTAAATGTTTATTAATTTAATTAATCTTTCAAGTATAGTTACAATAAACCGATACAATTAACTCCGCTTTGTAATTCTAATTGTAATACCTGTAATGTCATAAAAATGTATTAAAAGTAATAAAACCTAGTTTAAACATGGTTTAAATAGGCCCTTGAAACATTTTAGTAAATCAAAACACGAGTTTATGAACTATAACAAAGTTTCTCAATTGAAAATCTTATAACAGAATCACTAGCGCAAATCAAAACTTAGTCAATATTATTCAAAGGAGGGAATATTTCATAAACTATAAAACAAAGCAATGTTCAATAGGTCCGGCTCAAGTTTTGGCGGGTATGAATAATTCAGGGTATGATTCGGCAGTCCGTCAAATGGGGCTCGGAGCATTGCATTTTGTACGTAAAGCGCCAGTGTGGTTGACGGCGAGGAAGCGATTAGATAAAGGTATTGTTTCGCTCAAACAAGAAACGTTAGTGATTAGATCTAATATTTTTGTTTGTAACGAATAAAATCAAAAACTACTATAATAAATCTTTCACCGTTGTAAGACCACATTACATAGGCTATATTTTTTTTATTTTTTTATTTTGATTTCTTGGTAAAACCCGTTAAATGTGGAATGGTTCGCAAGTATGTTATAAATAAATAAAAAACTCAATTAATTAATCTCTTGAACACTTAGAAAAATAGCAAGCGAGGTATAATTTTCAAAACCACACGAATTATTTCCCCTGATTGCCTATATTCGGCTGAACTAATAATGATGAATGGAAGCGAAATGCTAATCGCTCCTCGCGTGTCGCCAGTAGTCAGACAATAGCCTAAATCTGTATAATGCAGAATCCGAACATATCTTATGCTTTGTTCATGAACAATATTCTTCATCTTTTACTGTTTTATATTCGTCTGGCGTGGTATTGTTGATAGTCTCGATTTTGTTAGGAAGTGAGGTTTTCAAAATTGATTTTATAAATGGGCTGTACACTTTTTACATATAAACGTTTAATCTTAAATAATATTGGAGTTATTAATTTTTATTAAGATATTTCATAATAACGAGATCATATTTAATAGAAAGAGACAGAAAGAGACATGCAGGGAGGATGAGGAGCCGCTAACCGGTCATTCTGTCTCGCTATTCTATGGCTATTCAATCAGACATTAGTGAATGACGTATCACTATTTTATATACCTTATTAAATAAATCATGGTAATGTAACCACTTTACAACCTATTCTAGTAAGGTTTCATTGGTCATTATATAAAAGACCTTCGTTACATCACCTTAGAATTTCAGACTTTCGGGCACCTTCATATAACCTACCACGAACCTATTAGTGAAACCTTCAACTGTTTTAGAGAAATGTACAAATATATTTTTACATCAAAGTCTCTCAAAACACACAATTTGTGAACGCCAACAGTAACGACACTGTTTCGTTCTTATCTCCGTTTGCACTTAGAATGGTACCTATTTAATTTTATGGATAAAGTTATAAGTTATAGTCGAAAAGATTCGACGATTACATTTATTCATTACAATTTCAGTGGGGCAATTCACGTAACTAGAACCGATTCTAGTTCGATTCAACGACACTCGCTGTCTCACTCATACAAAATAGAAATTGAAAGGAACAGCGAGTGTCGTTGAATCGAACTAGAATCGGTTCTTGTTACGTGAATTGCCCCATAGTTCATTCTGCGAGATCATCATTATTTTCAGTTCATTCTGTAAGATCATGGAACACACATGCTAACTATAAGCAAGAGTCAGGGAGAGTGCATAATTATATACAGCAGACCAATACTGGTATGCGAGGAACACTTTTAGAAAATATTTTCTTCATTAATCCCGCAAACGTCATTGACAATCACATAGACATCTAACCGGTGATTGACATACTGGTAGTAACAATTATTTCCAACCTATCAGTTTCCAACATGTCTTTTGTTGTACTTAAGTAAAAGGAATTGCATCCACCAGGGTCAGGTGTAGCTATACTTTTAGTCAGTATACTCATTTTATGAAAAACAATTAAAATATAACATATTCAAATGATGGACGCCACACACGGCGAGTGCGTGCACATCATCGAAAAACTCCGCAAAAAAACATACTGTTCGTGTTGTTTATAATGTTGTTCGCCTTTCCATAAAAATCTAATAGAGGAAGCATTTCACCCCCGTCCGTTAGAGCTCTCCATTTTAATGAATAAGTAAACAAAATTAGTGGGGTTCAATATAGAAATAGGTGAAACGAATAGATTCTTACGAGTTCGGCATATAAAGTGTGCATTATAAGAAAGTAAAATAATTTCTTTACATTTATATTCAGTGCTTCTTATTGCTAAAAGAAATGTTGAAATTAGTTTAAAAATTTTTTTGGATGAGATGTGCTTGCTGAATAGTCATCTATCGATATCTGTCAGCTTAGAAACTCGAAATATTTATCCTCCGTGGCGTAATGGTTACCAACTTACCACGCCGTACCGCCACCCAGGAGGTCCCGGGTTCGAATCCCGGTCGGGTCATGATGAAAAACGAATTTTTTCTGATTGGCCTCGGGTCTTGGGTGTTTATCTATGTATGTATTTGTTATAAAATATAGTATCGTTGAGTTAGTTAGAGTATCCCATAACACAAGTTTCGAACTTACTTTGGGGCTAGCTCAATCTATGTGATTTGTCCCTAATATAATATAGAAACTTTTCCCCGCGGCTTCGTTCGCATTAATTTTATGACATAGATCTCGTTTGACAACAAAGCAACCCACAGCGCGACTTGTGGCGCCATCTGTTGGCCGATACAGCGGGGGGGCTGTTTTTGGTAGAAAAAATATTTTCCCATCGGAACGACGTACTTTTACGGGATAAAAAGTAGCCTATGTTGGGCTCTGTACCCCTAACAATATGTATGCAAATTTTCAGATGATCGGCTGCTTAGTCAAGCCGTGAAGTAATAACAAACATACAAACAAACAAACTCACTTTCTCATTTATAATATTAGTAAGGATATATAGGGAGAAATCGCACACATATATACATATATACTCATCCAAATATTGGTTGGATTTTGGGGATGAATGATAGCGAAAATCATATAAAAATCCGTTTTATAGTTTTAAAAGAAATCGGAAAAATATCCAAAGGAAAACAGCGAAGTTTCCTTTATACAATTTAGATATATTTCAAATAAAATATCCAAGCAATATCAAAGTGAAAATAATCTTAAACCCCACTACTTGGAAATATCTTGAGTGCATCGTTGAAAGTAAATATGGGCATAATTCCTATTTCAACTGCGTTTAGATTGCATTTAGGTACGTCGGAGGGATGAAACGGATCAAGTTTATGTTAACTGTAAGCAATAAAAATAGCCTTTACGACTATACGTGCAATGGTCACGTTTGTCCGCGTCATTTGAACGTATCGTGGAAACTAGGCTATATTGATATAAGGGAAAATGTACTACAATTTTATTTTATAATAATAACAAACTGTTAATCGAAGCTTAGCATGTGAAGCCATGTTTTTAACATTTTATACATTTTTTATTTCTCATATATATACGACGTAAGAAATATATATATATGTCCCGCTAGCCCCAAAGTAAGTTCGATACTTGTGTTATGGGATACTAACTCAACGACATTATATTTTCTAACAAATACAACATCGTTTTTCATCATGACCCGACCGGGGATCGAACCCGGGGCCACCTGGGTGGCGGTCTGGCGTGGTAACCATTACGCCACGGAGGTCGTCATATATGCTAGATAATACTATGAACTGGTAGTGGATGATCTCAAGTGGACTGGCTCGTCCGAGGCAGTACTACCATCTTACAAGCAAATCGACGCCAATTAGCGATGGTCTGCCGTTGTGTGTGTTGTGTTTTGTACGATGAGTGGAAGATCCTGAAGGGTAATACTGGTACTGCATCCTACTTCCCGTTTCTTAATCCTTTACCAATTTTATTCTTCGATGGGTAAGCACCAGAGTTACTAAAATGTTTTGTTTAAAGGTTCTGTTACTTACGGCTCTGTTACATTGAGAATCAATAAAAAGCAATTAAACAGATTGATACACAATCGTTGAACGTAATACTTTTTTTTTTGGTCGAAAATATCCCGAAAAGTGCATGCGAGCGAATGATCGTTTAATTTTTTACAATCCAGCAAGAAACTAATTAATTTCATATTTACGCTTGCAGCCAGCAAAAGTTAAATCTTATTGCTTTTATTTAACATTCATTTGGGAATTAATACAAATACAACTGTATTGGAAAAAGAAAGAATTGATAATATCTACCTTTCATACTTAAAAATACAGAGAATGGCAGCAACTCGAGAGCGAGACTGGCGTAGTTTATCTACACTAATAATAATAAAAAACGGGCAAGTACGTGTCGGACCACGCACAGTGTAGGGTTCCGTATTGGCTACGCATTTCTTACTTGCAGATGAGTACAATGCCATAATCTATGCCATTTGTACGTTTTCGTCAAAGAAATTTTACTTCATAAGTTCGTCGGCTATTACTCGGTAACTAGTAGTGCCTACTTAGGTTCACTATATGGACTACTACCATGATTTTTTCTCAAGTTTCTAAACACAAGACTTTCGGAGATAGAGCACCGTGCAAAACGAAAATTGGCACGTTAAATGTAAATAATTTGCAAACGGATCATTGTATCGGAAAATGATCTTCACATACCCGCAACGTTTTGAAAAGACCCACAACATGGGGAAAGCGCGAAAAAAACAATTCACTTTACATGTAGGGGAGGCAACCCAAAAAAAAATTTTTTTCAAAATTTTGTCCCAGCACTTTGTTGGCATTGTTAATATGTGTATACATAGGTACCAAATTAGAGCTTTCTAGCATTAAGCGTCTAGGCGCTAGATTGCGGACATACAGACAGACGGGCATAGCGAAACTATAAGGTTTCCTTGTGGTTTACTACGGAACCCTAAAAAGCGGAAAAATTTGTATTTTTGTATGTGTATGTTTGTAATGAATGAACTCAAAAACTGGACCGATTTCAAAAATGCTATGTAACTTTTAAAAAAATGAGATTTTAGTAAAAACCCGTGCGAAGCTGGAGCGGGCCGCTAGTAATATATAAAGTTAATATTTTTTTTATTATGAAAAAGGATGGCAAACGAGCAGGTTACTTGATCACCGCCTTCGTCTACGGATCACAGAGAAACAAGAAACAAGGCAAGTGAGTAAAATGTTTCCGCGTAGCAGGGGTATAATTCTTAGATTCGGTGGTGGATTCAAGTGGAAAATAGTGTACTAGGATCTACTGAGTGATCGAGACAGTAGATCCAAGTGGCAGAAGAACCCTCGCTAGATTAAATTAAATTTGATCAATAAATAATGAGAAACATTTTATCATAGAGTGTTTATGTTTAATGAGCTGTTAAATACGCTACATTACTATGTTGTTCAAATAATACAATTCCTAGTAATAGGGATTGCGGTGCATTACATCATGGCTTTCATATAGTACAAACATTATACAACAATCTGCTATAACAAGAACTAGAAGCGCTTTAAATCTTAAATCTAAAGTCAAAGTCAAAAATGCTTTATTTTCCTCGCGGGCATTATGGTTATTTATTTCTCTGATTCAGATACAGATAATCATACTAATATTAAAAATGAGAAAGTGAGTTTGTTTGTTATTACTTCACGGCTTGACTAAGCAGCTGATCATTATGAAAATTTGTATACATATTGTTAGCGGTACAGAGGCTACTTTTTATCCCGTGAAAGTATGTCATTCCAATGGGAAAATACTTTTTCTACTATAGATGGCGCTGCAATTCGCAATTGCCGCCCAACAGATGGCGCCACAAATTATACGAACACAACGCTATACGAGATCTTTATCATTAAATTAACCGCGAGCGAAGCCGCTTGGAAAAGCTAGTACAGAATAAACAAAAAATAAAAGCAGCGAATAACGACGTATCGCCGCGATTAAAACTATCTCGTCCGCATGAGACTTTGATGCAATTTTTTACCCATATAACTTTAAATCGCAAAATGTCCTTCTTAGTAAGAAAGGAGTTAGATAAAAGGTTAGACTTTCAGTCCTTTCACTCACTCAACTAAAAACCGAGGTTAGTTCGCGACTTTTTATTTTTTGTGTTACAGAGAGTGGAACTCCAGTCTAGTCATTAATCGCAGGACCTTATAATCTTAACACTGCTAAACAGTTTTACAATATTCAAAGTAATTATTGTCGCTTCCTTGGAGGTGCTCGATGGCATCGCTGTGTGTCGCACTCTAAGTCGAACACGCAAGACAAGCAACGTCGACTCTAGCCAGTGTTTGGATGGGTTTCGTCATCTCGAGCTTCTCCGGCTTTGGAGGGCACGTTAAGCTGTCGGTCCCGGCTTTTGTCGATGGATGGCAGTCGTTAAACCAAGTTGGTGACCTTCGGGCGGCTTGAAAACACTGGACTCTGCCAATACGTTGGAGCAGCGTGGCAGAGTATGCTCTAATCACCTGATTGAAGGGAGACTCGTATCGCTGAAGTGGGATGATTATAGGTTGATATGATTGTCGCTTCCAGGTAAAATAATTCTATACACATAGTGCACATTTCGCCAAACCGCGGCGACATGCTGTCGCCATTATGCGTGCGTCCATTGCTGTTCAAATTAAATACATAAAGAAACGATGTACATTTACATAGCTTGTATTGTGTACGGTAACATTGCAGGCAGATGCTGGTGCAATCGAGCGAGAGGTTATGGCAGTGTCCATTTTGTAATGGTGTGGAAACTATACATGCTATCGCGATGCACACAAACATAATATTACATTTTACATTGTAAACTTGGTATATTTTCCGTTGAACATTTGTACAATCCTTTAGAATTAAAATATGATTGAACTATATGGTGAAATTTATTGTATTCGTATATCATCAAACATAATCCTAATCTTATTTATGAACCATTCTTTGAGATCACAGAACACATTGATACCAGTAGCAAGAAGAGAACATCAAGTAATTGTTTAAAAAATGGCATCAAAGCTTGAATTTTTATTTTCTAGTGTCTTACGTGTAGAAGTAGCCTGTACAACGTTTTATGATAGCCTGTAACATAAAAACATTGTCCAGCTTCCTACACTGTACTACCTCCATAAAACTAGTTTGTCACATAATAAATAATCCCTTGCGCAATTTCACTTCACCCTCCTAATTGTACCAAAATACACTTAAATTTTCTTTGTGTCTAGTGTAATTTTAGCCTCAGATGGGGTCAGGGAGACCCCCAGCAATTTAACGGGTTGAAGATTCTGTCAATTTGGGAGTTCCTTAATTATAATGAACTGAATACTTTGGTTCGGTCTTAGATGGATTAGACAAAGGGAGTGTGGCATTGTCGAGGTAATTAAGGGCTAAATGTTACAATTGCGCCTGAGTGCATTTTGTATTACCATTTTGTCGTTTACTACTGCGATTTACAATAATTTCATAAGCCAATGTTTTTGCTCAACATTTTGTTAGATAAAACTAATTGTACATAAGGACAATTTATAGTTACTTACACAGATATTGAAGATATAACTAAGAGTAGTTTAGTAGAATTAAAAAAAAATTGACGGACAGACAGATCGAAGGACAACAAAGTTATCATAAAGGTATAGTTTGTCCTTTTGAGGTACGGGGCCCTAAAGTTATTTGTGATATAAACAAATATTAAATTTCATGAGTACCTAATAAAGATTTTGTATAAAATAACTTAATTCCAATAGTTCGTTAAATGCTAGCACAATGAACGATCTAGCTCTAATGATATTAAAGTGACGATGAGCGCTATGAATCCTAGATTCCAGCAATGCATATGCAGATTCAATGCATTCTCCGCAGTGTATGTCCCACTTGCATAAATTCGTGTTGTAGACGACAATTATACGGGACATTATGCCAACGTCTTTAGCAGGAATTCGCATTTTTTCCTCCCAACGAAATGTAATTAATTGAAATGATATTAAGATATTTGCACGGAGCCGGAAAAATGTTGTGACGTGTTCGTGTTAGATTAACACATAAGTTGCTTTGTTTACTTTCGATTGCAGTAAATTGTTTTAAAGAGAATCTAGTATGTGCAATGTTGTCTAAGTAAATAATGTTATTATAAGTACAAACAAAAAGTCAGGAAATAAATTTCATCTATACATGTAAAATGCTTGTCCTGAATGACAGTCGGATCAACGCAGAGCCGAAACCGCTGATCGTAGACCTGAAACCATCCAGTACGTAGCTGAAACATAGAGGATGTGTTATTTGTATGACGTAGGCATCTGATAGGACAGGAATACAGGATTCTTTGAAATTCCCACGAGACGTTACTTCCTTTCTTTTTTTTTCCTTATTTTACAAACCACTTTTATTGATGGTATTCCGCGTATTTTGTTTAATGCCTTTAATATTATAACTTTTTTTAAATAGCTTTTTTTTATGTTATTATTCATTTTGTATTCTTTTCAATACTGTGTGTATTAAAAACATTGAAATAGAGAAAAAAAATGGAATAACAAAAAAGGCCGTTACTGGGTTTCTTTCGCCATTTCTATCCCCATTGGTCATTTTGCTTTGTTTCTGAAATGGTGGTAGTTTATAAAGTAGCTTGAATTTGAAATTGAATACAGATTTTCATTGTACTGAGGGCCTACAGAACGAAGCATTTTTTTCATTTTGATTTGATTTGATTTCGTACGCAACGTAGCGCGGAGTTCACTAGTAATTGTATAAAATAATATTTAAGCACATTATACATATGAGATAGAATAAAATTATAGCAGACAAACAATATTATACAAGAGAAACATGCATTGGACGACACATAAATTCTCCAGTAACATGTATATAATCAACATGGAAGTTGTAATTCGAATATCGGCTACGTAATTACAATACATTTACATAGAGATTTGGCCGGATTGAATTTCCACCAAGCTGGCTTGTTAATTTACCTAAAAGGAAAGTAATTGCTTGGATTTCAACGTAAGCGTGTTTAGATGTCCGGATATCAGATGTTTGAGGAAATAAGTGTTAGGTACACTAAAGATTTTATGTCAATGAAGTAGATTTTCTATGTTTATATCAATTTTAATATAATCGTGACTAATTATCATGTTATGTAAGTATTCATTATATCGTTAACATTAATTATATTAAATAATCTCCATAAAATTAAGTAATCCACAAAACTCTTTTTTCTTTAGAATTTTATGGTAATTAACCAATATCGAACTATGCTAAGAGCCACCTAGTTGGCTTATGGCATAACCAAACAATACATCAATTTTCATTCTAAAAATTTCATAAAACCACCCGTGTATCTATTGTCCGCTGCTGTTCGAATAAAAGCGAGTAATCGTTTTATTCCAGATTGCATGGAGAATAAATATTTCTTTATTTCGTTTTGGCCCGTGGCCCTAACGGACGTAATTGTGGTAGCAACAATAGAGACGCGTGCCACTCTGAGTGTTATCGTTAGAGTATTTCTGAAGCTGCAATTTGACTAGTTATTATTAGTTTTTTTATAACTAAGATGGCAAACAATCGTTAAAAGAAGTAAAAACAAAAAAAATGCTATATTTAATGCACATCCTCTTAAAATGTAATGTAATGTTTAAATGTTATAAAAGATGGTACGGCAGTGTTTGCTTCGCGCTCGACCCGATCTTGTGAAAAAAACAAAAACGCTATCTGGTTCCCGTTTTTCTGCTTCTATTATGAGAACCAGAAAATGGTCTATTAATTTGGAATGTCATATCATATCATATGTAGGTATATACCTACGCTACGTAAGATTTAAGTAAAAAATAAAAATGTTCACTGTGCGGAGATCGCTCTGCGCCATAACAAGAGGCAGGGTCGCTAGGTAGCTACTGTCGCTACCAATTCCGCCATCATTTTTTTTATATATCCCTATCAGCTACTCATGCGATTAGTTTGATCAACATAATATAAAGTCTATTAAAATGTAAAAGTCCTTTTATCGCTGACCGTACATCTCCGTATCTGAATGGCAAACTCGGAGGGCTATTCACAGCTCTAAGAATAATTAATAACATTATTATCTTATACAATTACCCTCTTTGTATAGTCTCGTTGGTACACAGTGCCGTGTTAACAAGTTCCGCCTTAATAGATAAAAGAACATAATATACCGTCGTCTAAAGCTAATTTTATGTAGCAATCGTATTCTTTCATGTTATACCTGCTGCACCGCGCCGCGGCGCCGTCGAACAAGCACCAGATGGAAAGTGGTTATTGTCGCCTACGATTATCATTAACACCAATGCTTTGCCTGCTACAACGAAGGGAATCCGCAATGGTGTTCCCAAGCAAACGATGTTAGTGTCTTTAAATCCAGAACGTATAATCGTCTCAAAATTTGGCAACGCACCAGTAGCTCGGAGTTGCGGGTGTTTATGTGCGGCGGTAATTGCTTACCGTCAGAAGACCCGTCTGCTCGTAAGTGCTTTATTCTGTGGGGCCTCACAGGTACTTTAAAACATATTTTTCAAAAAAAAATGTTTTTTAAGATGCCATAAAAACCACAATTTTCCAAACTCAGCAGGAGACAATTTTTATATGCAGTAATTAAGCAAATACTGTATATTGTCAGTCTGAAGTAGACACGGTTAGTACGAAAACTGAGGTTTGGACGACGGCATCTAAGTATAATTGCATTTGTTTCAACCGCCTGCTTTCTACCGCATTTTTTCCGCAACATGTTTGTTAGCGTTATTATAATTGCTATGAGTCCATGTAAGGCTCATGTAATAAAAACTCGACTGGTCTGTTTATACTTATCGTTATTTAAAAAAATGTAATAAAAAATATTTTAATTTATTGCATAATCAGGTTTTTTTTTGTTAATTACACTAAAGTTTACAAGAGCAAAGAAAAAAAACCGGGCAAGCACGTGTCGGGCCACGCATAGTGTATGTAGAGTTCCGAATTTGCAACACTTTGCTTGATAGCAGATAAGTGCAATGTGATAAACTATGACATTTGTATGTTTTCATAGAATAAAATATTTTAATTCATCTGAATTATTATTTCTAGGTAACTAGTAGAGCAGTCATACATAATCATAATAGTTTTTCTTTTAAATGAAATGAAATGAAATGAAATATACTTTATTTAAATTGAACATATTATGGTCTACAATCTTGTTTTTTAAAAAAAAATATAACTCAATAGTCTCGCTGATAGAGGGACCACTGTGTCAAACAAAAAGTAGCACGTTAAATTTTAATGTCTAAGGTTTTCTTTGTCTGACAGCTCCATAGGCTATGGTGACCACATACCATCAGGCATAACTATATTATTTATGAATAGACGCTACAGAAGCTGCTTAATTTCACATCTCCCCTCCCGATAAAAGCAAGTGTGATAAAGCCCATAAGAAACAGTTTTTTGAACACGCCATGTGGTTCTATCCCCTTGTTATAATATTTTAAAGAGACTTTATTTGCCCAAATTTGATGCAGTTTAAAGGGTGCATAATTTGCTTTTGGGTAATTATTTTGCAATAGGGTAGCGCAGATGTTGAACTCCCAAATTAGCTAAGAAAATTTTAAGGGACAAACTTTGTTTGAAAATTTATAATTAAATTGCCTAGTCGTGTGAATAATATTATAGGTAATCGGATAAATTCTGTTAATTATGGAATGTTTTAATTTAATTTTATACTTATTAAATAAATTTTATAAACGTGGAATTATAATATTGATCGGAGATAATTATGTTTATTAGACAATGAGTTAAAATGGAATGTTAGGATACAGGTATATCATGTAAATATAGTTGCGGCACAAAGGTAAAGAATGAAATCACCAGCCGCTGATGATAATAGCAGTCTTTGTCCTGAGGTAGATCTTTAGTACGACGTTTACGCACAAAATATTTGTAGCAGCAAAAAAACATTTAAATAATAAATAAAATAAATATATAGGGACAATTCATACAGATTGAGCTAGCCCCAAAGTAAGTTCGAAACTTGTGTTATGGGATACTAACTCAACGATATTATATTTTTATAACAAATACATATATAGATAAACATCCAAGACCCGAGGCCAATCAGAAAAAGTTCGTTTTTCATCATGACCCGACCGGGGATCGAACCCGGGACCTCCTGGGTGGCGGTCTGGCGTGGTAACCATTACGCCACGGAGGTCGTCAGTAGTGTAGGTAACTTCAGTTTTACAAAAAAAAAATTTTTGTAAAGTTTTTATTAAGGTACTTAATTAAAAAATATTTTTTCAAGATTTAATGTTGAAAATGGTTAGAAATTAGAAGTGAAACTCTAAAAAGCGTCCAGCGTCCGTTCCTCCCGAATTTCCAATTTTCTATACGTGACCTTTTTCACTCCGAATGTCACATTCAACAAACGAGGTGTCTTTGAAAACGTAATTAGAAAATTCCCCAACGACGTTCGTTTCTACTCTGGATTTCACGAGCTTCCGGGGCTCACAAATTAGTTTTGTTCCTACATCATGTATATTATGTTGGATGCTTTTTGATGTGGCCTTGTGGATAAGGTGACTTTTAGAGTTGATTTTGTCACTATTTCTAGAGATGTCAGAAAAATTTATGGGTCATCATATCAACCCATCATCATCCCACTGCAAGGATACGGGTCTCCCTTCAATTGAAGGTGATTAGAGCGTACTCTGCCACGCTGCTCCAATGTGGATTGCCAGAGGCCGGTGTTTTCAAGCCGCCGGTAGGCCACCGACTCGACTTAACGACTGTCATTCATCGTCAACAACCGGGACCGACGGCTTAACGTGCCCTCCGAAAAACGGAAAAGCTCGAGATTTTGAAATCCATCCAAACGCTGACTACGGTCGACGTCGCTTAACTTGCGGGTTCATTTTAGAATGTGACACACAGCGACAACGCCATCGAGCTCCAGAAAAAATATGGGTTCTTTTAGAATTATTCGCTTAGCTTTCAATGGAATTGACGAAATCATATTTTTTGCCAATTATTTCCGACTACTGTTTAAAAGTGTCCCTTTTGTCATCCAGGTCTCTATCTATTTTTTGTGATCGCACTATAGACGCAGTTGATAAATTCTTATCATTACCAAATAGTTTGGTTATCTCACTAGACAAATATACACCACCGGTAAATAATCCATAAGTCATTATAACTATTATTATAGGGTCCACAGTAAACGCAGTTCCAACCGCACTCTTGAAAACTCAAACAATTCCGTCCCAAAACTTGGTATTAACTTTGACAATCGGTTGATGATATACTTAGATTTAAGTTTCTGATGCTTTAATCTATATTAACTCTAGGTTATTTAAAGTGCGTGCGACTAGTAAAGTTATTATTATGAACTGATGTATTAATAACTTTTAAACGTTCGCGTTGCATTATTATAAATTAATAATATACCGGGAATTAACGCGATCATACCATACAGGAGTTCGCCTGTGACCACGGCCGGTGCAACCTGGTCGAAACGTCAGGCAATATCAAGGTATGATCGCGTTAATTCCCGGTATATTATTAATTTATAACTGATGTATTGACTAGTAACGCTAGAACCCAATATGAGATCTCAAAGTCAATACTTTTTTGTCTATGTCGGATTGAAAAGACAAATTACACGTCTCATAACCAATCTATGGAAGTAAACTACGAATTAATACTTCCGTCAATCACGAACAATCATCGATAGAGGATTGAGATCGCATATTGGGTTCGGCCCTAGGAGGGCAGGTACAGTCAAGAGCACGTTGACCTTTACATGTCGGACTTTGTATCATTCTTAAGAGTTAAAATGGTACTGCAAGTGTAAAGCACGACGTGCCCCTAACTGTACCTACAAGCGGGTTTCCTCACGACGCGCGACGTTTTCCTTCACCACCGAGCAAGTTATCATCAGAAACAATGAAAATAAATAAGAAAACTCAAACTAAGTGATACACAACAGGGTTTTGTACCAGGGAACATCACTGCACTAGAATAACTTGACTGTTTGATGGTCGAAATTGAAGCGATTGTTTTGTAAACCGTACCCACTTCTCAGTTAAGCGTAAAATAATAGAATTGCCATTCCCACTGGTATTGTGGTGCACTTCTGTAATTGGCTTAGATAAATTAACGAAGTAGTTCCGAAGAGTGATATCCCATGGGATACAAATTTAATTGTATACTATCCTTTGATCTTACGATTCGTGAGTTGGCAATGAACGTTTAACAATTTATTATTAACGACTTCAAAAAAAGGATGAGGTTCTATGTTCCTCTGTGTTTTTTTTATGTATGTATGTCCGTCGATTTGACATAGTTTATTAGAAACATACTGGAAAGATAATAGGTAGGCCGGTAGAAGAGGAAGACCAAGAAGAGCTTACAAGGACCAATGAAAAAATTATATTTTATAGGTGATAGACCTGAAGAAAATGGAGACTGTGATACCGATGAGAGCGTGGCCCTTAAATTTAAAGAGATGACATAAGTATGAATACAATCCAAAAATCTGATATAAATATACGATAACATATATCAAAAGCCATGCTATTGACAACCACAAAGATATGGAGCGTAACCGAACTGAGTAAACGGGGCGTGTGATAAGCTTGAGACTGCATTAATTTGCATTGTAAACAGCTGTCATTGGCAGGCCAACAAAAACATTTAACCGACCAGAATACACTATTCACTATTCTTTAATAGTGATTTTTCAATATTGATTTAAATATCAGTTCTAATTATTGATTTGCAGAGTCGAATAGAAATTGAATGGTTGACAAAGATAGAATAATTGAGAGAGATAGAATAATTAGCCTTATTTAAAATACTCATAATTATCTACGTGAAATAGCCGGTGATATGTCGCTGTGTTTTGTACTACTGAGAGCCCTCCTACTTGATTTTCAAAATGAAATCTAATATGGAGCGTTCCAAACGTTGACTAACCCCAAATATAATTTTGTTACGCCGTAACTTCCTCAGCATATTTATTCCAATCATAATCGTTACTTCTAAAAAGGGTCACAACACTAAACCATAAACGCTAGAAGCAAAAATTAACCCAAAAAGTCCCCTTTATAGATGTGTATTAGGCCGTATACACATAAAGTTATCTGGCTATTCGGTGCGGCGTGAAATGAACAGACCCTCAGTAGCCTGAAGGTTCGTCACCCTTATTTTTTGTTCATCCTTCATTGCAAATTGCACATCCCAGGAAAGCTGTTGTCTGGAATGACAATGATTATAAAGTACATGAGTATAGCTATTTCCCCTCATGTGGAAATTGTGTTCAATATTTTACGGTATGAATGTGTACCTATATTACGAATTGTTATTTCGAAATTTTGGTGAATTATGTTCGACTTGAATTGAGATGATATGTTTTACTCATAAAAAGTAGAATATTTGTAATTAGAATATTTGTAGTATATAACAGTGCCATAATATTTAAAACAAAATTATTTCTTTCCTGTATTACTTATTTTATAAACTAGTCTAATTACATTTTCTCAGCACTATATTAAAAATATGGTCCTTGCATTCGAATGAAAATCTAAAGAAAACTTCGACTTTAGGGAAAATACCCGAATCGTTAATTCTCCTTCCTTAAGCAAAGTACAAAAATATGTTGCACACATTCCCTTTTATCGGTTGTTTTTATAGGCAAAATATATTATGTATGCATTCGTAATATTATGTCTCTTATGGGGTTATAGGGGTTAGACAATGTATTGATTAGTTACGTGTTTCAAAATGATATGCTATGAATTTTATTCTCACGATTGTAATCACGTTGAACCATTGTTTTAATAATTCTTTTAATTCTTAATACTACATGACAACAATGTTAATGTGTTCAAAATAATTCATTTCTAAATCAACACCTTCATCAATATAGCGCAACGTTACCCCGACGACAGACGACGTACAGTCAAGAGCAGGTCGACCTTTTCATATTGGACTTTGTACCATTCTTAAGTTCTATGTCATAAAGAGCCAAAATTGTACAGCAAGTGTAAAGCTCAACGTGCTCCTGACTGTACGGTGATACCCTAGCCTGTGTACCGTTTTAATTCATTGCGGTTTTACGATAATTGTGCAATTGGAATAAATAAAAACCATTTATTTGCAAGTAGATTTACAAGAAATACTTTTGCTCGTTAATATTTTTAATCCTACTAGCACTTCAGACGTGAATGGTTGTGAAAAAGTAAATGGCCTGTTGAGACGAAGTGATTTCGCATTTTATTAATTTGCAATTTGCTAAACGTCAATTTTATTATCAAATTTTTTTTGTTCATGTCGATTGACTCGTAAACTTCTTTGAACGTTTACAAGTGCCACCTACTAATATGTG
The DNA here is from genome assembly GCA_905163395.2 of Endotricha flammealis. Classification (NCBI taxonomy): domain Eukaryota; kingdom Metazoa; phylum Arthropoda; class Insecta; order Lepidoptera; family Pyralidae; genus Endotricha; species Endotricha flammealis. The sequence goes on along the minus strand of LR990863.1, from coordinate 5,792,812 downwards.
TGGACACTGGCAAGTGTATGAATATCCCAATGATTGGCGTACACTAATAGCAATACCCAATAGCAACAGTCTCTATCATCATACCCAATAGCACTGTCTTTATTTGCGCCTAAAAAGGCCTGAGGCGAATATGCGATACGGAACTTAGTTGTTAGCTGTGAGGTAAGCCCCACGATAGGTTATAATTGGGAACACGCTTTATTGCCAGATTTGTTGCTAACTTGAACAAGATAAAGGACCTTAAGGTGGCTTCTAATGATGCGTGATCAAGCACGGCCAACGAACACGAACAGCCGAGCTAAAAACACTTTCGATCGGTGTCCTGACATTTCATACCCTTCACACATATTATACTAGCGGTAAATTGGTTTAAAATTGCGTTGTCATTCTATGAAATCGGATTACATGATAAATGAAATGGTAAAACCCTACGAATTATAACTTGACATTGATAAAGAATTGAAATTGCGATTATATTCAAAAGCACATACAGGACTTTTTGGGGGATGTTACTGACTTCCACACTTAACGGTATTTACAAAATTTCAGCAAGAAACATGATGAGGTCATTGCGCGAGTCAATACCAATGTGTTGCATACAGATGTTATGCCAAGACGGTGAATATTAAGAGAGCTAAAACCATTGACACAAGTTAAGTTAACACAGATTATAAAGACACTAAAAGAAGAAAAATTGGAGTGAGGGATGTGGATTCGCAGTTATGTGTCGGCACACCTCACTGCGAATTCGCATCGCATCGCAAATATCTGCATAGTCAATTTGACAATATCCTACGGCGGCGTTGCATCGCATCGTATCGCATCGCGATTTTGTGTGAGAGACCTGAGTTCGTCAATGTTTGTTCAAATTTTGAAGCATAGTAAGACGTCGCTATTATGAAGGAATCTCGATGTAACTGTTTAATCAGTACTAGTTATTAGTCGCGTTTGACTAGAAACTTCATGTACACCTTAGTATTATCACTGATTTAATATAAACTTCGTCTTATTAGTGGATATTGAGTGTGTGTCTAGTGTTGTACAAGGATTCAATTTGAAGTTAGCTAAGGTTAATGATAGATTGAATAGCTGTATCATCTATTAGGTGGGACACTAATGAGTTACGGGTTACGGGCTACAATTTTTTTTTCCAATTTCGAGGTTGTAATGAAATTTGTGTTAGAAATGCTTTTCATATTTATCATAATATTACAATATTTGTTATATTGATACTAGCGAAACCCGGGAAACTTCGTTTGCTTGTATCTCGATTTGCCGTGGAGATTTAGCTAAATCCTTTCTCATCGGTTGCATACGTCATAGAAAGAACATATCTTCTTAGTTTCAGGTCTCTACGATCTGCGGTAATGCGTTGATTTTCAGTCATTCAGGACAAACTATTTTATACATAGTGTATATGAAATATCTATAAAATCTATTATTAATAACTGCACTATTTTATTCCTCAGGGTCCGTTTTTACTTGACAAGGGTTCAGTTTTTGTGATTAAACCAATTTTTGCACCTATAAAAATATCTTTATCCGAACATAACCATTGTTATCACGCCATCTTGTTTCAATTTCAAATAAGGCCTCAATTTTAAACTATAAATCATTCAACAATCATCTGATCATCTGTTATAGGCGAATAGTATATCGACCTCGGCCGTTGACCCCTTATACCGCTTAATCCTTCACGTCTCACCGACCACCGATTGAAGTTGCATCAAATACTATCATTTGTTAAGGTGGAGTTGCGTGAAATATATTTTTATTATTTGGTGTCCTATCGGCCTTTGCCAAATTACACTGATTGAGCTAACCCGAAAGTAAGTTCAAGACTTGTGTTATGGGATACTAACTCTATATTTATAACAAATACATTCTTAGATAAACATCAAAGACTCAGGCTAATCAGAAAGTTCGTTTTTCATCATGATCCAACCGGGATTCGAACCCGGGACCTTCTGGGTGGCGGATCGTCATGGTAACCATTACGCCACTATTACTTTCATTCGGTTAGAGTTTCTTAAGCAAATATTTTTTTTAAATAATCTTATTTCTCGAAATGCTACCTTAAACACCTGTCTACCAAAAGTCACGGGCCACTTCTTTTGGCTATAAAATATTTTCCGTTCAAAACGCCAAAGTGGTATGATGGTTTTGCGATGAAACTTTACTATAAGTACCTCGGACTAATAGCTGAAACGTGACTAAAGTTAGGGGCAATTCTGTAAGAGGACCTTAAGAATATCATACCAACAATGTGGAGAGGTTTATGCAATACCTATCAACTTTGTTATGATTCATTCATTAGTTACGTAGGTCCAATGCCTTCCTTGTTTACAAGAAATCATATAGACCTATGTCAAGCAGTGGACTTCTTGTGGCTGAAACGATGATGATGATGAAAAGTTTTTAAATATAATTTCTCATATAAGCAAAAATCAGAAAAAGTACCTTTGACCCTACACCCTCAGCACCGCCTCCCACCTTTCCCGTTCATCTGGACTCCACAAGGTATAACTCTGCCAATTTTCAAAACTAACCTTATGTAGCTGTAAAAGCTTGTCGTCGAAACTGACGAAGATGAAAGGTTATGCCGGCAAAATGTCCATAGGTGAAAGAGTCTGATGGCGAAACGGTATAAAAAAATCGTCCTGTCGACGAACAGTCCAATGGCGAATAGGCTTTAGGGGAACGGTTGCAGAATCTAATCCGTTTCACTTTATAGTTTTAATTAAAACTTCATCTAAACATAAAAATTAAACTTTTAATATAACAATCTTGCATAACACCGTCCAATTTATTCCCCCTTACAAAGGTCTTATCTTGAATGAGAAAAGCTTGTTTTAATGTCGTTAATTTAAGACTTGCATAGAACCGATTTAATTGTGAATTTGTTATTAACTGAATGGCAACATCTAGAATTAAATTATGCTTAGAACCATTGTATAGAAAGCGATTTTGGCCCGATGACTGCCTTCAAGCTGTGAAAGGATAGGAATAGCACAAAATTGCAGCAAATAACGTCAAACATCAAAGATATAAGCCCCAGGCCGTAGTCAAAAAGAATCACTATTCAAATGACGTTACAGCCACAAATACAGCATTTTAATTAAACCATCAAGATTTTTTAAGAGAGGCAAGAAAAGAGTTTGATGACGTCATTCCATATTTTAAACAGTATGAAGAGGCATGTTAAGGAACAACTACCTTAGCTCGGATATCAAAATCTATGGAGATCTTTCAAGGTGTCAAAATCTATGGAGGGCACGTTTTATTATGCCACAAAGGTCGCAAACAACAGTGGGAGAGTTGGCAACACGTGATTGTTTCCTCCGGTATTGCAAGCGTCTATAGGCAACGGTGACGGCTTACCACCAGGCCGGCCGTATGCGTGTTTGCCACCTTTTTGGTATAAAAAAAATAAAAAACAAGCACACAGCCCGCTTGAAGGTAAGCATCACCACGCATCACCGTAGCCTATAGACGCTTGCAATACCGGGGGGGTATCACTCACGTGTTGCCTGCCACCCCTTCCAACCCCCCAAGTGGAGCTCTGGAGACCTTACTCACCGTAGGAACACAACATAGCCGAAACCAATGCTATTTGACTACGAATCTTCTGTAAAGGAGAGGTCCTTCCCCAGACGGGCTGCTCCGATTTGAGCGGATTATCCGCTGTGCCCTACCTCTCTTGCCGACTGTAATCCATATTAATATTATAAAGAGGTAAAGTTTGTGAGTTTCTGAGGTTGTAAAGGATTACTTTTGGTTCTACTGATCTGATTTCGAATTTTTTTTTTACCAAGAGAAAACCACCTTATTTGTCAGTTAATATATTAAGCCTCAGACAACAGCTAGTATTTATAAAACTAATGATAGATATTTTCTTTCATAGTACAATATATTTGAAATTAATGATTTTAACCCATCATTTGGCCATACATTTATAGTACTTGTTTACATTATTAGCTAGTATTAACAAGCCATTGTTCCAATAATCAACCAATTGCGTTTTATTGACGATAAAGTCAGATTACAATGCGCAGGGATTATCGTATCGACAGCGTATTGTTCATTTTAATGATGTTGATTGTTGGGTATGTTAATATATGTAAATATGTATAATTTTTAACTAAAATAGTTTTAAATGACAATATAGTCCAAAATCTGTTAATTTGCAACCATTGGTAATTGAGAAAATAATGCACATAATACCGATATTTTTTGGCGTAGTTTTCAGGATATAACTTTAATTCCTTAAAAATAAATTTACACTACACTACTCCTTCTTTTGTGCTTTTCGCAAACAGGGTCTTCTTCTTGATCGTTCCCTCACTGATGAGGATCGTGACTCTACACGACCTTGTCTTAGTTGCCGCCATCATCGGCTGCGCTGACAGTCATATTCAGCTGACTGAATTTAAAAATCTGTGTCAACTGAGTCATTCTGTCACCTTGTTCATAAAATTCTTTTGTTTGACATCGATTTTTGTTGTCTTTTCTGTATTTTATTTTGCTAATCATATTTTCATATTATTATCATGATAAATTGAGTTCTTTTCATCCCTCTACAGAAGAAAAAAATATATTTTTGTTTGTAATAAATAAACTCAAAAACCACTCGACCGATTTCAAAAATTCTTTCACCGTTACGAAGGTACATTACCCCCGGGTAACATAGGCTATATTATATATTTTTTTTAAATAGGGATTCTTACAAAAACCCGTGCGAAACTGAGACGGGCGCTTTATCGGGACAAGCCCACCACACATACCCACCGATGTGTCTCCTGTGTAGCCAGGATCAACAACGGCGACCTCAGATTGACAATAAGCAATGAAGCTTATTGACGTCCCGGGGGAGAAAACTACAGCTGTCTTTGAACTCACAACGAATTTAATCAGAAAGAAGATAGTCGAAGCTGACGCTAGTAATTATTATAATATCGAAAACCATAAATCAACACATCATAATAAAAACAATAAAACGATACATTAATAATTTAAAATATAAAACTATCCACAATGAGCTTCGGCAATATTGTTCCTTATCTGGCCATTTAATTTAATTTTTATGGCTTCCAATAAAAACGTTGATCAGAAAACGCATTATAAAATTTTATTTTGATGCTATAAACACAATCAGATTTACATAGTATGTGGTGATATGTACACACAGGAAGGAAATACAGGACAGGTACATAACTAATAGTAACTACAAGTGATTTAAGATTTTTATTTTATTTTTTTATTTTTAACGTTACGTTGTACGTACTACGTCTTATTGTGTACTTAATAACTAGTTGATGTTTGCTATCTCGTCCTACAATCTAACAGTTTATCCCTTAGTCCCTATAGTTTTCGGATAAAAAATATTCTCTTTTTATTGTTACTCTGTTTTATGTAAGTTATTGGTGCAATAAAGAGTTTGTATTTAAACGAAACAGAGAGATAGTTACTTCCCTATTTATTAATTTTAATAGCATACATGTAAGTTGTGAAAAATTATTAATACAAAATTCTTCTCCACAGTCGGTCCCTCAATGTTGTGACTCCGACGTAACTTAGTCACCGTTTCTCTCCATCTGTTCCGATCTTGTGCCAGATGGAGGGCTGTGCTTATCGGCATTTCCAGGCTTTCAGCTATCTTGGTCCGTCCATCGTCTAGGGCTGCGTCATCTTGGTCTTTTTCCTTCCACCTTGCCTGTCAGTCACCATAAGTTTTTCGAGGTATAGACGAAGAATACAAAATATTACTACACAAATTTTGATAAATAAATGGATAAGATCTTGGATTCACTGCCTTACTTATTTCCTTTGTTAGCTCTACCTGTGAATATTGTTTAATGTCATTCACCCCTTTATGAGGCTCTATGTCCATAATTTGTGAATTTTCTCGTATAGAATTGTTTAACTGTTAGGTAATAATATTCTATTTTTTACGATCAAGATTGCAATCAGATTTTATTGATATGGTGTTTTATTTTATGGTATTTCGATTATCTGTTGAAAGATCAATTTAATAATGTGTTCGAATTTAATATATTTAAATATGTTACATGATTTTTATTTAAAATGTACATTTTTATGCAAAAGTATGGCTTTTGTTTAATATGCTGATCGTAAATTTCATTCAACTGGATTCTCTTTTGATTGCTTTCTATCAGTAGAACCCACGCAACTGTTTACGTACATATCGCTATCATATGAGAATACTAAAATATCTCTGACGTAGACAACATTATTTAAAGAACATGAATGAAGTTCTGGGAACACACATGATAGACTTCACAAAGGAAAGAGCTTATGGGCAAAATTTCAGTTCTCTAGGTCCAAGATCGGGATGGGTATCAGTCATTCAGGACTTTTGAGGTGTGGTTTAACAATTATTTTAATAATTAGCCTAAAAATAAATAATATCATAATGGTTTTATCATTATTTAAAATGTTGGTCGCCACTCTTATATAGATTATACTAATATACATCTTAATATTTGCTTAAAGTAATTAAAATATACGGGTTAATAACTTTGTACAATACATCACAATCAAGCAACTAACCATACTTGTATAATGACTAAAGTATACACGAAATAGATTAATTGAAGACCTCCCAAATTCACCCTTCGAACACAGTTGTTCATGTTGGAAAATGACAAACGGTGTTATTCGAAGATTATCGCCTGAACATGACTAATGACATGTCGGAACCCAGTCTTTCTTATACATGTTAATTGTACCGTATGCTCCCATCACTAATTTACACTATGTTTATTTTACAGTATACCAATTTATATTTTACCATCATTTTCTAACTGCTATACAACTTTCGACTCTATAACAAGACTCTTAAACATTTAGATTGCTTTTTGTAAACAGTAAACATATTTTTTGACGTCCAATAGACATTTCTCACATGGCAAGATGTCATTTCACCTACGTGACGTTAAATTCAATTTTTCATGTTGATGAGAAGAAAGTAAACAAACGAAATGGAGGGGAAACGGGTCTATTTCGAAGATTGTTTTGCTTCGTTTCTACCGTGGACAAATGCAAAATGGATATGCTCTTAAGAATGCAGACAGTAATTTTATATTAGACCGTACTAATACTTAGTAGTATAACGGTGCTCATTCACCGCGAGCATTCGCGTGTAATGTAAAATTTTAGATTCGACTTTGAGCATTACATTACAACCTGCTACTGCTGTACCTACTACTGCTGTAATGCTCGAATCTGAGCGTTGCATTACACGCGAATGCTCCCGGTGAAGGAGCACCTTTATAATATCTCTGACCGTATTAAATAATATTGAATTTACAACTTAGTAAACAAACTGTAGGCACATGAACTTTTGTAAAAGACTAAGCATCAAATTCACCTCGATAAGTTTCATCACTCTTATTAAAAATACGGCTATAAGCTTCATTCGTTCAGCTGTGTCAAAAATAAAGTCAATCCTTCATTCCAGTTTAAATCATATAAAACAAAAATCTTTACGTACTTTAAAAATACTTTTTAATAGGGGAAATGTATGTCACAATTATTATTATATTGTCATGCAAACTTCTTGCTTGCATTATTTAGATTCAACCATTATAGTTTTTTTTTGGCTTTTAAACACATCCATTTCGTGTTTGATTCGTTAGGTTTCTATATTTTACGAGAGTGTCATATAAAAAGTGTATTCGCGAGTTAGCGCACGTTACAAACTTCGTCTTGAATGTGATAAAGTTTTGAACTGAAAACAAGTCTAGACGCGCGAAAATGTAATGGACAGCATCTAGTAAATGATATGAAAAATTTTAATTTAAAGGATGAATTTTTATTTTTACAAATTTTCATTTATTTGCTATTCCCCTTCTCAGTGTGAATTCCGTGATAAAAAGTACTCCCTCGTTGCTAAAATTGAAGAAAATCCTTCAAGCTATTTTTTGGGTGAAAGGTAACAGACCATTTTTACAAACCATAACATATTTTTTTAATTTTTTTTTAGGTCGGATTCTAGATCGGATTTTACTAAACTATCATAGGCATTATTATTATATGGCTATGTCTAACTATAATCACTACATAGTATAAAACAAAGTCGCTTTCTCTGTCCCTATGTCCCTTTGTATGCTTAAATCTTTAAAACTACGCAACGGATTCTGATGCGGTTTTTTTTTAATAGATAGAGTGATTCAAGAGGTAGATTTTTAGGTATAATACATTCCGAAATTCCCACGGGAAAGCGGGATACACGCAGACGAAGTTGCGCGGGTTTAGCTAGTAATGTACATAAAAAAATGAATGGTGATTTTTTTATACTACAATATTATTTCCTACTTTATAATAAACAGATAAAACATTTTTATCGATAAATCCCGTCTCGTCCCTAAACCGCGCTAACAAGGTGATTATTGCGATGGGCGGTGCGAGCTCACTCGATAACTGCTCTTTATAGCCATCTAGCGGAGAACATAATTACCTTAAAACCAACTCATGGGAAAATAAATCAGATTCCCAAATTCCGGTTTGGGGCCAACGAGGCGTATCATAACGCCCACTGCCTTATTGTTTTTGGCCAACTTTATATTAGATTCTATGAGTTTAGGAGCCAATAAAATTATATATTAACATTGTGATTCATAACTTTACACTAGCTAGATTTCTTCAATGGTGGGCCAAAGTTTTTATATTAACTAGCTATTGCTCAGTTCATCGCCGGCTCTTCGTTATATTTTAGGCTTCTGAAGGTCATACATAGCGTGATGTTGAATAATCTATAGCTTACCTCGATTACTCTACCAAAGGAAAATAATTAATTGTTAAAATCAAACTGGCATAGTAGAGATTAGTCAATAAAATAAACATTTAATTTTTTTCATCAGGAAAAAAATGTTGACTAATATACTAAGAATAATTAAAAGATTAGTTCAAAGTATAGTAGTCAAAATTAGTTTAGTTTTTAGGTTAACCTTAATTAATTTAGATCTCAGATAAAAATCAATTTAAAATTTAGTTCCGTTTAAATTTAGACCTATACATTTTTAACAAACATGCAAAATCAGAAACATAAAACGACCAACCAAAACAATCGAGCATTTTAAATAATTCTTTAAAAAAATAAACGGTTTAAAAGTTAACAGGCATAATTACAACATTGGAGTTGGAGTGCATAGGTACCAAATACAACCCATGGGAAGAGTTTCCATAATAATTGACGGGTAATTGAGCTATGAGGGTATATGTACAAGCACGGCAATTTGGAGCCGTGATAGTACAGACCACCCAGCGAAGAAATGTTCAGTAAAGATTTACTCGTTAATTTACTTGTTATTAGAGAGGTAGGGCACAGCGGATAATCCGCTCAAATCGGAGCAGCCCGTCTGGGGAAGGACCTCCACCTTACAGAAGATCGTAGCCAAATAACATTGGTCTCGGCCATGTTGTGTTCCTACGGTGAGTAAGGTCTCCAGAGCTCCATTTGGGGGGGTTGGGAGGGTTGGCAACGCGTGAGTGATACCCCCGGTATTGCTTACGTCTATAGGCTACGGTGACGGCTTACCATCAGGCCGACCGTATGCTTGTTTGCCACCTGTGTGGTATAAAAAATAAAATAAAATAAAATATTAGTTATGTGGCACGTGCAATGAACACTGTTGGATATGCGCAAGTCAGCCAATGAACGAGTTGAGCAGGGAAGTAAATGTGATTTAAGTTTTCTAAATATTGCGTGAAAGGAAATTTAGTCGATTTTTTATTTATCAATAGTATGCCTAATTGTACATTCAATTAATCAATCATCTCAGCTACAAGAAGGCCACTGCTGGACATAGGCCTCCCCCAAACGTCTCCAATACGACCTTCTGGCATCAGTCTGCATCCAGCGGCTTCCTGCGACTTTCCTTAGGTCGTCTGACCACGTTGTAGGCGGGCGTCCTACGCTGCGCTTTCCGGTACGTCGTCGTCGCCATTCCAGAACCCTCTGGCTCCACCGGCCATCGGTTCTGCGCGCTATGTGCCCTGTCCACTGTCACTTCAGCTTTTTGATCCGTTTGGCTATGTATGTTCTTATGTATGGCTTGGCTTATAAGCATAAAAATCTTTGTTTTTAGTTCTCTACACTATTCATCTCTTTCATCGGTTGACTGTACGTAGAAAATATGAGTTAACGTAAAACGCTTTAGAAAGATAAATGCAGATTAAATTATCAGCAATATCTATGCATACTGATAGATAATGTTATTAAGAGGGAATGAGAATTTTGTGACTCTGTTAGAGAATCTCTGGAATGTACGTAATGAATATCATTTTTTCACGATTTTTAATAATGCATTACTTCAGATGGACATTGACTTTGTCTGTATTCTATACATTAAATAAATATACACTAATCTAATTAAACTACATGGACAGTCATTACCTTAATAAAAAAATTTGATAAATTCCAGATTCTTGAGGCTCTAGATAAAATTTACTATAATCCAAATTGCAATACTTGCAATATTACTAACTAGCTGTGCCCGCGACTTCGTTCGCGTGGTTGTCGAAAACACTATCGCGATATGAATCATTTTCCCCGTTTTTGCAACATTTTTCACTGATGCTTCGCTTCTATTGATCGCAGTGTAGTGTTATATAGCCTTCCTCGACAAATGGGCTATCCAACACAAAAATATTTTTTAATTCGAACCAGTAATTCCTGAGATTAACGCGTTCAAACAAACAAACTAACAAACAAACTCTTCAGCTTTATATATTAGTATAAAGAACCTTCATGCTGAATTTCATTCGAATAACTTCAAAAACAGCAAAGTTTCATACTAACTTTGCACCCCCGTTTAACCCCCTAAGGGATGATTTGTGAGAAAAATATTTTACTCGTGTTTCACGCCTTTCAATAAAGAACCTTCATGCTTAATTTCATTCGAATAACTTCAAAAACGGCAAAGTTTCATACTAACTTTGCACCCCCGTTTAACCCCCAAATGATGATTTTTGAGAAAAATATTTTACTCGTGTTTCATGCCTTTCAATAAAGAACCTTCATGCTGAATTTCATTCGAATAACTTCAAAAACGGCAAAGTTTCATACTATCTTTGCACCCCGTTTAACCCCCTAAAGGATGATTTTTGAGAAAAATATTTTACTCGTGTTTCATGCCTTTCAATAAAGAACCTTCATGCTGAATTTCATTCGAATAACTTCAAAAACGGCATAGTTTCATACTATTTATGCACCCCCGTTTAACCCCCTAAGGGATGAATTTTGAAAAAAATATTTTGTTCATGTTTCATGCTTTTCAGTAAAGAACCTTAATGATGAATTTCATTTGAATAACTTTAAAAACGGCAAAGTTTCATACTAACTTTGCGCCCCCGTTTAACCCCATAGGGGATGTTTTTTGAGAAAAATATTTTTCGGAGATTTCGTGATGAATCAGTCAGTGATTTCCTCTTTTATATATATAGATGTTTAAAAAAAATCGTAACATAATTTTCAAAATCAGAAAATAAGCTACCTATATAGATTTTTTCCCTGTAGAAAAGTTCTAGGAAAGCGTAAGCGATTCTCATCGACCATAATAATGAAAGAACACGTTAACTGGAGAACCATATGGTGTTCCAGAAAACTATTTTGTAAGGCTTTTATCTCATTTTCGCGGAGACGCCACTGAGTAAAAAGTTTACCAAAGTTGTACAACAGGTGTTCTCTATGTAAAAGTATTAGCTCGTTTTGGGGTTCCTTGGGAAATTGCAGATATATTTAAATTTAGCAACTCGCTTCAATTTTAAACATCTGTACAGACAAACAATACATTTATAATGGTTATGAACACGGCATTACCGAATTTTTGTAACTGAGAAGGAGAATCTATGGTACAGGTTCAGCCACTTCGTTTAGACAGATCCTCACAAGAGCGGTTATAAAATAAAAATAGTTGCATGTATCATAGTTTAAAGTAGAAAATGTAACCTTTGTGAGAAGTTAATAAAGTATTACTATTATTAAGTTTTTTTTTATGTTACAAAGTTGGCAAACTCGCCTTATGGTAAGCATCACCGTAGCCTATAGACGCTTGCAATAACAGGGGTATCACTCACGCGTTGCCAACAGTCCCAAACCCCTCAAGTAGAGCTCTGGAGACCTTAGGTACTCACCGTAGGAACACAACATGGCCGAGACCAATGCTATTTGGCTACGAATCTTCTGTAAGGTGGAGGTCCTTCCCTAGACGTGCTGCTCCGATTTGAGCGGATTATCCGCTGTGCCCTACCTCTCTTAAATTAAATTAAATTAAATTATTTTTTTGGACTCGAAATACCTTTTTGTGACGATCCTAAACACATTTTCTTACATCGCTGAAAGATAGAGTCAAATAAAATAATCTTAAGAGGTACGTGGTCCATAAAATTAGGAACATTCTGAACGATAGGATGACTGTAATCACGCCGCCCAAAGAAATAAAACCAAGAGTGAAAACATTACCAATTATTAAAGAACCTTAAATTTTATGATTTAGCTCTACACTTGACCAATGTTTAAGGGCAAACGTTTTTAAAATTTCTACATCATATCCAAAGAAGCCAAGGTTTCTTTAAAAGTGCTTGTGAATTTTTAACATAAGAAAAACTGTCGTAAAAGTTAGTTCTTCAAGTTTTTACGACTTGGCTGTCATGACATGACTGTCATAATCATCCATATTTCTCTAATATTTATTGTTAAAATTTATGATTACATAACGTAATGTTTAATTACCACATACTTACATAACTCTTGATTTTCTAGTAAATGAAGTAAGAATAAAAAATTCCAACATTATAAGTGTACGTTACTTGTACCTTAAGCTATAAGTACGACAATTTTTTTGAAAATTCTTATAAAAGTATGAATTGGTTTATTTTTAAGAACAGTTTATGGTCTTTAAAACTAGGAAACTCAATCTGAGTTTGTTTATAATTAATGCTCGATACACCCGTGCGGGAATAATTCAATGGCTTATGCACCCTTGATAATATGAGATGAAGTTTCTTTAGACGGCGTTGAGGGGCGAAGGGCGCGGGGGCGTCGGCGGGCGTCGTGGGGCGGAGTCTCGGAGCGCCGCTCAGTCGGTGGGCAGCAGCCAAACGAGACACCCGCCCGCCGCTGCCGCGCTACACGCTTTCATGTCACGCGTATCGCGATGTCGCTCCAACCGTGTAAATATTTATGACGCGATCGACCAATTCGCCTCATAAATGGCACTGCCGACGTCGATGCCTCATCGAAGCTCTCATACAATCGTAAAATGCTAATAAAACAAACTCTTGTGAAAAGACTCGAACCACGAACTTTTAATCGAATAATTATTGTGTACGTGTTATTTTACTGTCATGTTATCGAAAGGCATTCTGCGGCCGAAATGCCGCACGAGTGCGCCTACCGCAGCTCCGAAACCGAAGCGATGGAGAATGCGGTACTCTTCTGCAAGATTCGTACCATAAGCAGTTTGGACCACCTGTTACAGAATGTCAGCCGGGCGCACTACGACGACGTGATTTCTCTTCACGTTCAATGCAGTGAGGTATTTTTCTTCGAGAGCACATTGACAACTAATACCGATAAGGCAACAGTGAAACAAGCAAACTTGGCGAAATTACGTGATCTTGCCGTCGATAAATGCAAGATTCGACAGATACCGGCTCGCGCCTTCGAAAATTTCAAAGATCTTAAGAGACTTCATGTGACAACATATAACAGTGAGTGGTCAGCAATGACGATGGAACTTAATGAGCAAGCCTTTTCCGGTCTGAACGAATTGATTGAACTTAATTTAAGTGATAACAACATTTGGAGTACCAAAACAGAAACTTTCTGTTCGTTGTATAGTTTGAAAACGTTAAATTTAACTAGAAATCACTTGCAAAATATAAAGACTATTGGTTTCTCAGATTCCCTGAGAGAACAAAATTTAAGTGTAAGAAGTTGTAATTTAGTAATAGAGGTACTTGATATTTCTTATAATGATCTGATTGTTGTAACCGATAATAGTTTGTCTAAATTACGTTCACTGTCAAAGCTGTCGCTGCAAAACAATGCGATCTCTACCCTGGAAGACGGTGCCTTGGGCGGACTGCTCAGTTTACAGGTTTTAAATTTATCCAGTAATTTTATGAACACACTTCCACCAGAACTTTTCTCTGATACAAAGTCTTTAAAAGACATTAATTTGAGTAATAACACCATCAATGTATTGCCTCCTGGTATTTTTGATGGTTTACAGCAACTTCAGATATTGGACCTTTCCCATAACGAACTTACTAGTCAGTGGATAAATAAAGGTACATTTGTAGGATTATTACGAATGGTAATACTGAACCTTTCTTACAATAGATTAGCTAGAATAGATCGTTTCATGTTCCAAGATTTGTATAGTTTACAAAAGTTAAATCTAGAGCATAATGAAATTACTTCTATTGATGAGCATGCATTTGAAGAATTAAGAAATTTGCACTCACTGACACTTTCACACAATCACTTAGTTCACATACATTCCGAATTGTACACAGATTTTCACGTGTTGCATGAATTGTTTATTGACAACAATAAAATAAAACACATAGATGATAGTGCTTTCGATAATATGACAACTATAGAAGATTTAGGATTAAATGATAACTTTTTATCATCAATTCCATCATCTATACGTAAACTTAGATCGCTTAAATCTTTGGACATCGGCAATAATAATATATCTCATTTGAACAGGGAAAACTTTCGCGGTCTTTCTGAACTTTTTGGTTTACGTTTGGTTGATAACAAAGTTACACATTTGAGTGATGACACTTTTGAGCACTTGCCTCAGCTGCAAGTACTAAATTTGGCATCTAATAAAATAAAATATGTAGCGCCGGGATGTTTTCGCAAAAATGTTAATGTAAAGTTATTACGTATGGATGGCAACGATATAACAAGTTTTGATGGAATTTTTAATACGCTCAGTAGTCTTGTCTGGCTCAATATATCATCGAATAAAATTAAATCTTTCGATTTCAGAAGTTTTCCAGGTAGCTTAGAATGGTTAGATTTACATAAAAACTATATCGAGAATTTTGTTAACGATGACATGTTTTCGAACATAAATATCAAATTACTTGATTTAAGTTATAATAACATAACTCAACTGACAGTGACTTCTATTCCAAAATCTGTTGAAAAGTTGTATTTGAACGATAATAATATCCAGCACATTCAAGTTGGAACGTTCTCTAAACTACAAAGGCTATCAACTGTGACGTTAAATAATAACAATCTGGTTCAACTTGACATGAATGCGTTTAGGTTGGATCAAATAGATGAAGATAGTGACTTACCCGAGTTCTTTATAAGCGGAAACCCATTTGTTTGCGACTGTTCAATGGAATGGATTCAACGCATTAATTATTTAAGCCATAGTCGACAATACCCCCGTGTGTTAGATCTAGATAAAGCATTGTGTTCACTAGTACACTCACGTGCAAAAGAGAAAAAAATGATTATAGACATGTCACCCTCCGACTTTCTCTGCCCATACGAGAGCCATTGCTTTGCTCTATGTCATTGTTGTGATTTCGTTGCCTGTGACTGTGAAATGATTTGTCCAAATAACTGTAGATGTTATCACGACATTACTTGGAATGCAAACGTAGTAGACTGCTCGAATGCCGGTTACACAGAAGTTCCGGAGCGAATTCCGATGGATGCTACTGAAATATATTTAGATGGAAACCACATAAATAATCTAGGTAATCACGTATTTATTGGCAAGAAAAAACTGCAAGTATTATATTTAAATAATACAAAGTTAAAGGAGGTCAATAACCAAACTTTCAAAGGTGTGGATTCTCTAAGAGTTTTACACTTAGAAAATAATAAATTGGTGGAATTAAAAGGCGATGAATTTATGCATTTGAATAATTTAAATGAGTTGTATTTGGATCACAATGCTATTGTGCATGTCGCAAATAATACTTTTTCCTCATTGAAGTCACTTTCAGTTCTCCGAATCGACGATAATAAACTAGTTAACTTTTTTCCTTGGAAATTATTAGCTTCGTCTTCCAAAAGTTTGGCTCATGTATCTATTGAGGGCAACCAATATTCTTGTGACTGCAAAAGTATAGCCGAATTAGATTCGTGGCTTAGAAGGGATCCTGGAGATCCGGAAAAAATGTTATGTACGGATACAGAAGGAAAACCAACAAAAATAACTATCGCGTCTGTACTTAGTCATTGCAAAGAGTATATGGGGTCTATGGGTGACCCAACAGTTTCTAAAGACGAAATAATTTCTAAGTCTATATTTCTTCCAGATAATTATTTCGCTATTATATGCGGTGTAATAATAATTATTGTCTTAATCTGTTTGATAGGTGCTATATTCTATGCTTTCAGATATGAAGTCAGTGATTGGCTCTACACTAAATATGGTGTGCCACTGTTCAAAGAACAGTCTTGTCCTAATGTCGATCATGTATTGGAGGGAAATCCGAATCACATGTATGACTATTACGTGATATGTAATACCAAAGATACAAATTTCGTATACCATAATATTATGTCCGAAATAGAATACAGAAAAATGGCCTCGAAAAAATTTGCACCCAACGAACCAACATTAAATATTCTTACTTTAGACAGCTTTTCAAAATCATCAAAATTATCTAAACGTTTGCTAATTGTTCTCACGACAAACTTTATTTGTAACGATCTCTGCGATATTCATTTCAAAAATATATTTTATAGTTACTTAAAATCTCTCAATCGCAGCGATTTGAACAAGGTAATATTCATTAAGATTGTAGACAACAACCAAATAAACGACGAGCTATGTTTCTTATTAGATAAGTTTAAAAATATATCTTGGGAGGACTCTCGTTTCTGGGAAAGGTTCATTTCTTTCTTGAATTCAACAGACACTATGATTACAGTTAAAAGCGCAGAGAAGAGCGTATTCAAAAAGACTTTGCGTCAAACTCCGACACTGAGATACACGACAATGCCGGTCTCAAACGATAGTTGCTCAAAGCAGAATTTTACGAATTCCTTGCAATATTGTAAAAGAAGCGATGGGGAAGGCTCTCATAATGAAAGCTCTCCTTCCTCTGACAACAACACGTATGGGGACGGAGACAATTCGAACAACAGCTACATGTCGATCGACAACAGAACATGTCCTCGGTTTAATTATGACCTCAGGCTATCGCCTAACAGCGGTCACGTTTATTCTAGGGTAGAGGATATTTCGCCAACTGTTCCACGATCCATAGCAGGCAGTGGTTCTTCTAAAGGACGCACGTATTTTGTTTGAGTAACCATTTAATAAAAATAAATATTGCACCATAAAACCTGCACATCCAATTTACATTGCAACTTAATCAAAGTGTAAATACGTTGTACTATTAAATGTACGTTACTGTCAATTTTCACATACGTAATTTAAGACATACGAGTGTAGTGCTGAAAGTATTTTAATGAACAATATTTTGTACAAAGATCGTATGAAAATGTTGAGTCTGATTACGGAAACACTTTCCATTATAATAATAACTTATAAATTTATTAATTGTATTAATAGTTTATCAAAGCTGTGAATTTTCACAGAACAGTCACTGTAACGCAACACCAAATAGTATAAGATTAAAAAATATTTCCAATTACTAATATTAATAAATGTATTTTAATAAAACAATACCCACATTATATTTATCTCGTAAAATGACCCTCTGTGTTTACTGTCTCAATGGAATTTTTATTGATTCGTACTTATTGGAATTTTCATGTAATATTATATTTGTTGCTGTAATTTTTATTGAAATAATTTTATATTTATTGTTTAATTTAGTCCCTTCCACTATGTACGGAAACGAAATGTATGTGTATAACAATAACATTATTAATGTGCTTACAATATTACTAATTATAATGTACATAATGATATGAATGTTTGCAATGTTATCGTTTCGGAGAATAGATGTATCGCTTGAGTACCTATTATTATAATTAAGCTAAATCGTGATATTAGATTTAATAATTATAAACTTGAAAGTAAATGTAATTTTTGGATTGTAATTATTAGTCCTAATGAAAATTATTGTTTTGTATAAAAATGTACAAAGAAATCTTGAAATCGTAATAAAATTATACTGACGTTTTGATACTTAACTAAGTTTTTTTTTATTTAACTTAAGGCCTCTGCATATATGACGGGGTTTTATATGGATGAAACGGGACGGGAAGTTTATTTAAATATAGTTCCAGACAAAATGTCACTGTAATAACATAATTATGTGGCGGAGATATGGACGGGACGGGAACGCAACGTGGTCGTTTTGAACAACACAGTAAAGTCCAAGATATTATCCCGTAACGTATGCAACGACCTTTAAACTGATACCCCCTTCTGCCCGAGCGGTTTTACATAGAGACTCCATATAAACAGAAATCACTAACATTATAACATACATTTTTTATGCACTATTATAATAAAAGGTTTATAGTTGTGCATATTATTAAAAGATAATTTTTCTCAAATGAATTTTAAAATTCACATAAAGAAAAACACAATAAATTTTTCTTACTTACAGATTTGGCAGCAAGCATAGTTTTTGCAGAAATAACAAACTATACTTAGGTACTTTTTTTTCATAAAATTTTTAGTTCATAAAACAAATGGAAATAAAATATTATAATTGAAAATTGCTTAATTACATAACATTACATTCTAAATGAAAAACGGTGGCGAATGAAATATGAACTTGGTTGGATCGTATTCGAAAATGTGTTTTGAACTACCATTACTTTGATATTGACCAAGAAAATGATTAGGTATATGCTCGATGTTTCATAAAAGTATTAAATTACTACTAGGTCTTTCTCAGAAGCTTCGTCAAGTTATAGTCTTACAATTGACATGTATCGATCATAGTAACTAATACAAAATACATAGCCTACATAGATAATAATATGGCTGTTTTCTTCTTGAAATCATTACTACAGGTCCGGTGGAAGAGCTGTTACGCCGCTAGCTACCTAAACCCGAGGGCCGCCGGTTCGAATCCCAAGGGCAAACAAAGCATATTTGTTTTCTATGTGTAAGTATTATTTACAAAAAATGTATTTATGTATATTCGTGTGCTATCCGTAGCACAAGCTTAGCTTAGTTCAGGACTACATGGCGTTGAAAGCGGGGCTGGATTTAATGATTTAATATAAAATGTGTGTACTGTGCAAAAACCGAACCAAACACGGGGTTTGTAGGTATACAGACTACACAATTCAAATAGCGCAAAAAAAAAAAAATGCGCTATCTGGTTCCAACCCAAAGTAAGCTAGGCTTACTATTACTATTTACTACTAATATTTGTGGTACCAGACAACGGATTATCTCACTAATATTATAAAGGCGAAAGTTTGTGTGTATGTTTGTCACTTCACGCTCAAAAGGCTAGGCTAATTTTCATGATATGTATAAGTATGTAGCTGATACCTTGGATTAACACATAGGTTTTTATCCCGAAAAGTACGCTATTCTTGTAGGATTTGATCAAAAATCTTGAAAAAAAAATCTGTTAGAAATGGCGCGTTATAAAATAGATAGATAGATAGAATATGCTTTAACTATTTATTTAATGGACTGGGCAGGGCTAGCAAGATAAGATAAAAAATAAAAGGTGTCGCTACTGCGCATAAAATTAAACGCGGGTAATACTCTGCAGCAGCTAGTATTATCAAATACTATAGAAACTCTACCGAGTTAATATGCAGCTTCGGAAGAATTCGGGCAAGACGCGCGACACTAGCGCTACTATAAAAATAGGGCGGCATGAGGTGAACGATTTCAAAACTTTTGTGCGTTTTGTATGCAAAATGTTAACGCGACACTAGCGCCCCTAGCGGCATGAGGTGAACAGATGAGAAACGTCAAGAGCTGTGCGTATTATATTTCTATAGTATTTGGTATTATTACAAATATATTATACTTATAAAACATGGAAAACACCCAGACTCAAACACAAATGCCATCACATAAATGTTTGCCCCGAGCGGGAATCGAAGGTAGGAGCACTACCATCAAACCACTGGGCTGTCTAACTTATCATCATAACTTTACTAGGAATTAATTTCCGAATTGTGTATCAGGTGGCAGCTTCGCAATGTCTTGGTAATGACAGAACTTATTAGAAGTGCTCTTCCCGCTTAATAATTGCGACCATACTATTTATATCTGTATCTATCTAGTATCGAAACTAATTAATCTCATCTGGACCATTGATGGTGCAAGTCAAAGGTGCTTATGTTACAACGGGGTATAATCGATGGCTGCTGGAAGGTATCTGATACGGTATTTAATAAAAAGTTTTAAGAATTATAAATAAAATATTACTAATTAGGTATAACGTTCTATATTTAACAACCTGGTATCTCACTTGGTTAGTAATTACAATCTCAGACCAGTAGGTGCAAGTTCGATTCCCATAAAAACATTTTAATTGCGAACATTTGCCATCAGGAAACCCGCTTGTTTGTGTGGCCGTATAAAAAAAATCGACTGAAAACGTTGTTAAAGTTACTTTGCTAAGGTTAGATAGTTTTCTGTTATTCTTTCCTCGATTCAGAAAGGAAATTTTGTATGGATGTTTTTACGTTTTACGCAAAATCGACTACACAGAATTACTTGAAATTTGGTACACAGATAGTTTGTAACATGGTTTAACACATATTTCATGTATATCATTCCGGGAATGGATATGACAAGATTTTGCTGATAAAACCTTGCGCATCAGCTAGTGTTTCATAAAGCATCTTGTATAGTATTAATACTAATCTACAGGAATATCTCTCGTTATATCAATTGCTGACAATGGCACTTGTGTGTGGACACTCTAATTGGTCGATTGTTATGCCTATAAAGATAAGCTGATAAGCAATAGCATCCGACAATTTATATTTTCATTGAATCCATGTAGACGTAATTACAGCGATCGTATCAGCAACCTAGACCACTTTCTCAGGCTATTTTGCATAGATAATAACTTGACAATAATTGGTTGATTAAAATACTTTATGTATTTACTAGCTCCGCGCGCGTGGTCAAGGGAAAATGTCAATATTTTTTCCCATGGGAATCTCTTTATCCTGTGGGAAATATAGCCTATGTCACTCTCCAGACTATCAATCCGTTTATTACTTTCGATGTGAAGAGACGACAAACAAACAAACACACAGCGAAGCGAGTGAAACGCGAATTTTTCTTACGATTACGCGTTGGCTAACTTGACCTGCTGCTGTTATGAATAAAGTCCGGACAAAGTGATTAATTTACTTGTTTTATTACTTTAACCAAATCGTCAAAGATATTATATATAATTGCTAGTTAATGTGATTAATTCTGTATCATTTATCACTTTGTCTAAATTGAGTAGACATTATAAATAATGGCTGGATAGTATATATAATATCCGGATTTATTACTTTGGCTGTAACATATACACAATTTCCGAGTTGAAGCTCGATTTTTAAACAAATATGCAAATCTCCTTGAATAAATATATGTATCTATTCATTATATTTACTGATGTTGTTGGCATATCTATACAATTATGACAAGACAAACTTTGTACATTGAATAAACTCCCCAAACATATTTCAAGGGGATTAGTATGAACAGACGGATTCTTGTATTTTTCTAAGATTAAGGGTATTTCTTTAAAAAAATAAGTTTTCTGAACATCTGTGTACGCTGTAACATAATGAGATTTTATTCTGAAGCATGTAATACAGGCGCAGACACAATGAACAACTTTGTTACATAAAGAAAATATTTATATACACATAAAAATAATTCCACAATTTACTTTAATCAAATTAATATAAACGAATTAATTAGTGGTATATGCTTGTGACATATTTAATTAAAAGCGACTACGCAAAATTACTTTTATTAAATCTCAGTCAGCGTCAGATAGAACGAACCATCTAAAGTAGACAAAATCATTTTATGATATAAAATTCAAAAGTCCTGACTGACTTAACTATATATCAACGCACAGCCCAAACCGCTTTGTCTAGAGATTCCAAATTTGGAATAACCTACATTCCAAATTATTTTATATTACATCCTTACGTCTAGGGGTGTACTAAGAAAGGATTTTTCAAAATTCCCACGGGAAAGCGATAGATACACGGAAACGAAATTGCGAGTATTTTACTAGTAAAATCTAAACCAGTAAAAAATATGTTATTATGATTAGTTCCCCTTAGAAAGCTGTGTGTGTGAGTGTGAAAATATGGATATTAAAAAGGGCTTGGCAGATTTGCTTGAAATTATCTACCAGTTTAAATATCTTGTTTATATTATAATCTTAATGGTTTTTTAGCCGGATATGGGAAAGGGCCCAGGAATAGAAGCAAAAGGAGTTCCACGCAAACTCATTTTGCTCAACTACGTGAGCTATTTCTGGAATATTTAATTATGAAATAAAAACTACATAGGAAATTATAATTATTTAACAACGAGACGAAACGCTATTTTAAAATGAAACAAAACAAACAATTAAAGGTATTCTCACGGGGCATTCTAAAATTGTACTTAGCCATCTAAATTTGTTTCTCTTGCCTTTATTACGCTCAAACAAATTCTGGGCTTCCACAAGAAACATTTACGTCCACATTATGTTCGTGGTGCACATAAAAATAACAGGTTTATTGTTAAGTCGATGCTGAAACAATTTGGCGTGCGTCGTCGGGCTCTCAAGACGGTGTGGCTTCAATGGAATCTCTTTGGTTTTGGAAATTGTTTGGTTTTGTGGTACTTTATGTAAACATAAAGTTAGTTTTTGTTCACAAAGGCTGTTTAGTTGCTCTAAATTTAATTTGTGCAAGTAATTATAGGTAGTAAAATATTCCTTGTAAAAGTTATAAAATGGTTTTGGGTTAAAAATAACTAACTACCATGGTGTCTCTACGCTTCATGGGCAGCGGAGATTACCATAACATCAGGTACAGAAACACTACAGGTCACCTGTGCTCGTGCTCTTTTATCTCTCACAAAAAAAATGCTTGTCATAACAAAAGTATCGTATACAAACCAAATGTGATCATTATCCTAATGTAACATTATAAGAGAATATCTCCGTTTAAGGAATATTTTTAGAGAATTTTCGTATAAAGCGTAGTAACAAACTGTTGACGTTTCATGGAAAGGACCTAAATAAATATAAATCATAAATATTATATACCTATCAAATTGATACTATGTAAACAGAATACATAATTATCTACATACATCAATGGGCCGGGAGTAATGGAGGGGGGAGGGGAAGGAGGCCTTTGCCCCGCAGTGGGATATTATTAGGCTCCAAATAATAATAATCTACATACTATAATCACCATTTGTGTGTTGGTTTGCAAAAAAAAAATTATTCATATGGATTCGCAAACATTAAAGGATTTACAATATCCTGATATTATGTTGTAGATAAGCTATTTTACTGTACTTTGACCTCTGAAATAGAATCTTATACAAAAGATTCGTTCTATTTATATATTTTGTTCCAGATAGAATATTTGTCCAATAGCTCTTATACGAAAACAATACATACATTTAGATCGTTGACATCAATTTTCAGGTTCTATTATACTTATTATAGTCACGTTGAATACGTGGATACGTGCTAATTATTACTTTAAGGAAAATTATTAGACGAGGTTTAGATTAGATCAATAGATCTGGATTACGATTAAAAATGTTATTCGTTTATTGTAAAAGACCAAGCAGCGGATATGCAAACTGGAAGTTATCAGGAACTTGTTAACCGTCTCAATGGTGATGCAGAGATAGTACAAAATATATTTTACTTTAAGGGCCTACGTCGTAAAATAATCAATCCCTGTTTCGAGAGACAGAGATGGGACACCGTGAACCCGGCGAATTTATAACACCGTAAGCGCCAAAACTATTTATATGTAATATTTGTTTTTACAATATCTAGAAAATATTAATGTCTTTTTTTATATGAAGTTTAAAATTTATATTATTTACAGTTTAGAAGTAACAAGTGTAATGAAAAAAAAACAGAGGTTACTTTTACAGGATTTTTTTTCTATCGAGGAAATGTGTCGTGTTTTGGCTCTTTCCAAAATTTCGATTATATGATGAATTAATACATATCCAAAAATCTAAGTCTAAATTTTAGTAGTTAAGAAGATATTTGGTTTTTAGGGACCCTTCTTTTTTCACATATCCCCATGTAATACAGAACTTTTAGATGACTCCTTTCATTCTTCAACGTTCCTGTGGTTAAAAATGTCACTAGAGGCTAACTGCGTACGTTTTAGATAATCTTTGATTTCTTTTTTTAAATAAAACAGTACTATTTTAAGACCAAACAATGGATTGTGATGATAAACTAATGCTTGTTATAGTTCAGTAAACTTTGAGTCATGTTTTGACTGTACACTTCAAACACGATTCACTAGTCAACGTAAACCCAATAATGAATCGATATTTGCATAAACCAATCATAACACGATTATACTGTGATGTTAGAAGAGTATTATTATGGTATCGATTTGTTACAATAACATTGTGATTATGAACTAAAGTTAATAATACTGTTTATAACGGTATTGTATCTATCACGGATCTATAAGTAAACTCAAAACAAAAGAGTGATGTAAAAAAGGACAGAATAATCAGCCTGCTAGCGCCTCTCTCTCAAAACTTACCAAAATTTTGAAGAAGTATGCTTTTCTAATAAATATGTAAGTATTATGAAATTGTTTTTTTGTATGATGACTCCTGCTCCTATTACCTACTCTACTACCTACTACCTACCTACCTACTCAACTTATATGTCTAAATATAAAATCTAACTAGAAATTACAGTAAATAGTTAATTTCTAGTAGTCTAATTAGATAATCAACTGGCGTCTATCGATGCCGATGGTAATAATACTATTCACTGAGTCACCGAGTTTTCAACTGGGTTATATGAAGTGAGATCGATGGTAGATAATTTAATTAAATGTCATGACAAATACACCCACAGAAAGCATGACATTTCCAATGAAAATTGACGCATAGTTTAAACAAAACGGTCGTACAAAAGATGACTACAAACAATGTCGTCATTGGGAGTGCTCTAAATGTGCTAACAATACCTTAAGGCAAACGCAAATTGACCAAGCAAACCATTATTATACTAGAAATGAGAAATTGGTCACGTAACTGCATTTACGTAGTTTATTTACGTCTCTCCAATAAGAAAAGTAGGTATGCCAAGAAAGTTAATTTCGCAAAATAGTGTTGTTGACTTTATTTTGTTATGTAAAACCAATTTCACATTTTTATTGTGATAGTTTACTAAAGAAATATTATAGAAAATATTTAAAGTAGTTAAGCACGTAACTTCTTAGAATTCATCAATCTAATAGAATTCATTCAGAACAAATTGAACTTATCTGAAAGTTTCCAATTAATTACAAAATCACAAAATTACTTGAAGGTTTTCCGAAACACAGTTGGATAACATAAAATATTTTTTAACCTTGACATTTTCTTATTGCTATGGGAAAGAAAGAAGTCGAGGTACTTCTAAGTACTAAGTAGTAACTAAGTGATAATGATATAAATACCTTAAATACCAATTTAAAATACACTTCACCTTTTTTAAACTGATATAAAGTCAAAACAGTTATAATTCACTTTGTATAAAATATTTATTAAAAGCAACATTCGGAAAGTATCTGGCAATAGTCACATCCTACGTTTGACCTTTTCCGTCTCGGAATATAGGACCATCGATTTGGCAACTGTATTTTATGAGATAATTTTAGAGAGATACGAGCCAGGCCGTATTATTTTCTTCATTTAACGGCATATAGGTTAAACTTCTTCGTGATTCAGTAACTTTTCCGTAAGGATCAATTTCTTTATATCAATTTACCTAAATAGATTTTTGGGTTAAAAATAATTTATTTATCCCTGACTATGGCCGTCGCTTATTACTTGTTTTTTTTTATTACTTAGTCAAGTTGCTAACATGTGCGTACTGCTATATTAGCATAAAAAATTATGTTCCATGATCAAGGTTTTTAACCTATAATCTAAACATCAAAATTCGTGACGAACTCATTTCCTATGTCGGTATTTGATACCAAATATTTTTTACGTCACCATGATGCGATTTTGTTCTTTTACAAATGGTATGTTGTACAAAACCATGTAGTAAGGCCTTTTCCGCTACCCTTCTCGATAATTGTTTATTATAACGATAATCTATAGATTAATCGATTGTATCACAACACCAATTTTCTTCGCCCTGTTTCGCGATGAACTCGGTTGTATCAATTCGTCAATCGATCTCCCGTATCGGCTGCCAATTTTAATCGGATGACGCCCGTTGCATTGAAACGCATAATTACGATTCGGAAACTCTCGTGGGACCCCGTTCGTATTAGTTTTGACATTCGGCTTGATGGATGGATCAAGATATGGATGTCGCTTATCGTTTTGTATCTGTGCACTTAAGGACCTGCCTCTCAAAAAAATATTTAAAATTTTATTTTAGCAGCATCCGAGCTATTTTGCCCTAAAGGATCTTTAGGTAATTCCTTAGAATGATGCAGTTCAAGTAAAGAGATTGAGATTAGCTAAACAAATACAGTATTAGCGCTGAGGAATGTAATAAATTATGTATGTTAGGAAAAAGGCGACCCTGTAATGCGTTTAAATAAAAAGCCTCTTATAGTTTATTTGCATATTTTATTTTTAGTGTGTATGTTAGGAAAAAATTAATAAAGAAGAAATAAATCACGAAAATAAATATAATAGAAAAACAGAGTAGATGACAACCCTATCCCACAATCTTTAGACAAATCTGGTGAATGAAACCCGTATACACGTTACAAAATAAAACTTTCAGTATAATCAACTTTTATTTAAACGACAATAAGCGTTAAAATCCATTGTACTGATTGGATTTTAGAGGTTGACAAATGCGTAGATGGTACGATAGGTGTGTCAAATTGGGAGCGGGGCTCGTGTCGGTTTGACAGTAGAGACGGTTGAATTCTGAATTGATTGCTTCGTATATTTCAAGTTTAGGTATTTTGTCCGACTAGAGCAGCCTTTTCAACATTTTTCAAGCACCCTTTCACCTCTTCCTGATCCGCCAAAGAAAGACCATAGAATTCCTTTTAATTTTAGTTATGTTATCATTGTTTCACAATATTTACTGACATAGAAGTGGAAATAACGAACCTGTTTGTTGCGAAATACTGAACTGACACGTTGTCATCATCCCGTATGCATCCTAACTATCCCATAGTAGGAAGGTTGTTGGTTGAAGGCTGAAGAGAGTTACAAGTAAGAAGTATGGAGATAGGAAAAGGGCGGAATATGCTCTTAAAGGAAAGGTTGAAAAGAAGAATGTTAAGATAAGGGCATATTCCGCTACGTTTCTTATTGAGCGTTAGCAGAAAGGAGAACTGACATGTTTGAAAAAAAATTTTTTTTTTTTTTTCAAAAATATACCTATTACCTAAAATGAGAGTCGCTTACAACTACTTTTCTAAGCGTGTGAAGCAATTGCTAGTTTAATATTTTTTTAAGCTAAAGGCGGCATAGGAAGTCTTACAAAGGTAACAATAGATGGCTATGTATAATGTTGCCACATCACAAAATGTCAACTTCCGTTTCCATAGAAAGAGGCTTGTGTTCGTGTGATCATGAATAGTGGCCATTGAATACGTCTCTTAACTGTGATCTTTCAAAATATTGTTACGGAATCATTGTATTCAATGTATTTTGGATTAATATTAGAGAATTTTATGTGTTGTTTGGGTGTGACACGCATTATTTAGGATGTGTTTTGCTAAATAATAAATTGTAGAATAAAGTTCTAAGACGAAGAAATAATACTTAATACATTATTTTCTTGTAAATTATGTAAGTACTTAGTAATCAATAGAAAATGAAAAGTTGTCTTATGTTTGTAGTCATTGACATCAAAAGTTCAAAGTGCCAAAACCTCTTCAAAGAATCAAATCGTTTATTCAGAGACTAGGTCTTCACAGGCACTTTCTCTAGTGACATTCTTTGAATTGTTTTACTTTTTACGACCAAATTTAAATTACAAATTCGTCTGGTAGCCTAGGTAATTTGTATTCATAACTTTACTTGCGATAATGACCGAAGCGGTCACAACATCTCTATATTATTACATTGGTGTGCTTTGATGTATCTCTCATAGTGTTACGTACAACTATTACAAAATATGTGATTTTTGATAGTAAAGCTCCTTAACGAATGGTATTGTTGTAAAAAATACATCGTTTAGAGGTGACGTTGCGTTGGCTGCATTTAAACTTAAAACACATTCAATAAGTCAAATAAAATTCTACTGTTTCAAGTTTTTTTTTAATATAAATAAAAGAATAGGATGATATTGAATCATTAACTTTTTGATCAACCAATTGTTCAATTGACTAATTAATTTTTATTTTGTGTGTTTTTGAACAATTTGTCTGACATAGACGCTATCTGGAGCTTATCTGGACATTGTGAAACCGGTTCTTAGTAGGAAAATCAAAATATCTCGCTTTAGAACGCGACCAATTTTCCTGACAGCCTCGTCCTGTCAGCCTCCATTCCTGACAGAATCGTCAATTCTTGCTCTTCATTTTATATTCCAGAAACAACAATTTATTTGAACCAGTTCAACCCAGCTGCATCAAATACATAATTTAATGGTCTTCAGACTGTGTATTGTATAAAAACAAACTTAAAATTATTTAGCAGTTCTGTGTTTATTCTTACATCTTTACGTTTATAAGCATTAGGTAGAAAATCGTTATTGAAAATAGTTACAACGCAGTGCAGAAATCGAACAATACATTCCGACAGTAACAGGCTAACTTCATGCGATTGACAATTTGTTACAATACGAAGTACTTAATATTATATTACAGTGTCCTTTTGTGCTTTTGTACATTTGTGCTACGTATAGGCTATATTCTAAAATATGGTGCTAGTTTTTACTTACTTGAAAGAAAAATATTTCTACATTATAGAAATTAATTTATAAAAAATATTAATGGTAGAATTCGATTCGGGGCTAATATCAATAGCTTCTTTTTCTAATTATATGTTTTTACCTTTGTTTAAAAAGTCGAATATGCCATCATTGAAGATGTCGTGGCAAAATTACCTATGTGATAAATTTAATATGGTTAATTTATTATTGTCTTAATTATAATTTGGTTGTTTTCGGTACATATCAATGTGAATTAAAATAAAATATGTATGCGTGGCTTATTAAAAAAATATTTAATGTGCACTAATGCACATTACTTTATCGTATGAACCTACGACCATAAAATTTCAACCCTGTGTGAGCAACACGATATATTCCAACCACCCACAGGGTAGAAGAGTATCGCTTTACAGGAAATATGTGGTTGCAACAATTGCCATTATAAAATGTGAATCCTATTAGCCAATTTCTTCACATGCTATATTAAACTTTACTACTCTGGAATAAAAATTATTTAGTAATTGGTCCCAGTCCGGAAGAAAAAAAAACAAAATGACAGGAGTGGCGGGAGATTAGAAAAGGTAAAAATTGTAAAGGGACAAGATTTTGATTTGTACTTTTGACACTCATTGTCTTTTTTTTTACTTTATTTCAAAAAAAAATTGTAATATTTCTGCAGATTTTTTTTGAACACGTGACTGTGTAATAGCAATAAACTTCTCGCAATTTTTTTATTCGTTACTTTAGTTCGATCTTCAATTATTATACTTATTATCTTGTTGACGACCTCCGTGGCGTAATGGTTACCACGCCAGACCGCCACCCAGGAGGTCCCGGGTTCGATCCCCGGTCGGGTCATGATGAAAAACGAACTTTTTCTGATTGGCCTCGGGTCTTGGATGTTTATCTATATATGCATTTGTTATAAAATATAATATCGTTGAGTTAGTATCCCATAACACAAGTTTCGAACTTACTTTGGGGCTAGCTCAATCTGTATGAATTGTCCCTATATATTTATTATTATTTATTTATTATTTATTATCTAATCTATCAATAATAACAATAATATTAAAAGTTAAAGATTTTGGCACACATATACCTACTATGTTTGTATAAACTCTTCTGTAATTTTTAACTTTACTAAAATAGATTTGCTTACATTAAGTTATTAAGTTATTACCTACTTATATGTAGATTCCGAGTCAAAAAGTGAAAAAAACAAAGCAAAAAAATAATAACTGCATTGCAAGTTACACAAACGCATAAATACGTTTCAGAAAAACAATTTACAACCGAGAGCAATGATGTAGGGTCACATAAAAAACCTAAAAATCTTGGCAACGAAAGTCTATTCCTAGCTCAACATTCTCGGAAACTAGATCGAAGTGAAGTGAAGTTATGTACGAAGTTATAAGATAAAAGAAAAGTGAAGACGAAGTAGGACGAAGAGTCAGTCCACTCCACACGGTCGCCGCTCGTTATCGCTTAACTTCGCGAGAGTGTAGACTCTACACTGTAGAGCATTCTGAACAGATATAATACAATGTGCCACATTCATTTTCTTAGTGTAGCTAATTGAAATGTCTATTAAACATAATCGTTTCAGTAAGCTAAATTCTTACAGTAAGTTGCAGAAATACAGTTTAAAGTTGATTACATAATAAAGGTTTGAATTCACACACTAGTAGTTGAGGGTGAATTACCCTCAGTTACTAATCACCTGCACTCGCACTAATCAAAGTTAATTTAATATACAACGCTGCCTTTATCAAATTATGGAAAAAAAAGAGATAGTTTATGACAAAATCTGACAGTTTAAAAAGTTTTTGTGCAATTGTTAGTGTCATTCAGGTCATCTATAAGTGACCCTAATTCATTGCACTTGAGTGTACATTTAAAATCCACCTGCAAATGTGAGTTGAAATGATATCTGTCAAAAATCCCTCACTATGTCATAATAACAGTTCGTCGGGGTATAATTTTTTTTACTAACGACCCGAGACATTGTTTGTTCTTCAACCAAAGATGGCTTAGCTGGAATGTTCATAAACGTATGTATGCAACCGGCAATCATGATATACGTAACGACGCTAATGATAGCCCTTAGAACGAGTAAATTATCAATTCGGCCCGAGGGTCTGAGCCTTGTTTTTGGAAAGCGGTAACAAGCCTATCATCTGCCCCTTTGAATCACCTTCTACAAATCCAAATTCATCTTTACTAACATTGAAAACTGAGTCCATATTACTTTGTATATTATGAATATGAAAAGTCAAGAATACCAGTTCTACATATAATAAATAAACCAAATATTTGATTAAAATATTTTGACCTTGAATGAGCTTAACATAATTATATTTTGAGTCAACTATTTCGATTAGTCAAATCAGTGAATCAGGAAATTGTTTATGGAGTTAATATTGCTTAACTACTTAGATTGATATGAATTTATTTGATGGTGAATATGATACATGGTTGAATGTGAATACTGTTTAATTAAAGTATTGTAATTGCCTTAATAATATTGCTTTTAATAAGGCCGTCTTGTTGCTAATACACTAGTATTCTGTGCTAGTGTGTACGCTTTTAATTTTGTATATTATTATTATCCAAGTTATGAGATAAACTAACTAACTAAATGTAGGATTGTTCACTAATCGAATAGTAAAGTATAAAAGCTTCAAGTACGAATTGGGATATTACAAAATTGAAATTAAAATTGCGATTCTGTTCAAGTGTAGGTATGCTAGCTGCTTAGGTATCCCTAGAGCTATTATAAAAACAAGCGGTCGAAATGTTTAAAAGTCAAAACACTAGCAAAAAATCATATCAGGAAAATAACTTACATCCTATTAAAGAGCTGACGTAACACGAAAGCAAACATTGTGAGAAAGGTAACTGACCTCGCTTTGCACTCGTTTAATACATTTTCTAACTTTAACCACCAAGAAATAAACTCCTAGATTGCGACGAAAAGTTTCCAAGAATGCTAGTTAGTGAGGGTATTAATATTATAAATAAAAGTTTCTGCCTTATGCAATTTTACTTACAAGCGGTATTATTTACTATCCTTTAACTCGTGGATTAATCTGCAGAGTAAAATAAAAAAGATTTTAGAAGACCAAACGTTAAGTTCAACTGTTAAGTTCACCTGATAATAAGCAATCTCAGTCCAGACGAGAAGTTTACTTTCCAAAGGTATGTATATATTTATACACTTATAAATGTTTCAGCTCACTGTCAGCGTGGATAGTGTGAGTGAATAAGGATGATGCATAGGAAGAGTAACGTAGAAGTAATGGCTAATAGAGGAGAATGGAAAAAGAAGATGTACTGTACCGAATCCAAATGGAAGCTGAGAAAAATCATAATAATATGAATGAAACGCACAACATACCGAATGAAACACAGTGTCATGTTAATTTACTTGATAAGGATATTCTACAAGAGCGTGTTGCTCTCTAATCGAGCCATCAAATTTATTTAGAAGTATCAGTTATGCATAGACACAGTATCTCATAAAACAATCAGCTTTAACTAAACAAATAAAGCATATTTTAAGCTGTAAAGTGAGCTTAATTTATTAACAAAAGGTTAAATGATCAAGTCGTTTAACGATAAGAACCAATGAATGAACAGACGCACAGACACCACACCCACCAGCGCCATTTTGGTGCGCCAACGCATATTAATTGACTTATTACTGTTATATAATAACCGGGAGCCTTCTTGCTACTTAATTTCTTATTACAAAGTTTCTTAAACAATATTATATTGTCTAGGGCACTATATGTTTCGAACATATCTAATCAGTAGAGGCCCTGCTCCAAATTTTTCTACTGTGGCTTAACAAATGTCAGCGTTTGAACAATGATATCCAAGCCTTATATTTAACCAGATCAAAATTCTTACTGGGTTGTCATTGGCTAACATGTGTGCGATGCCACTGAGTTTAATATCGACTTCCTCATGTTAATAGTTATTTACCTACCTTACATAACGATATAGACAAATATTTTTTCTACAGCAATTTAACGATCATTATAATATAAAAAATATTTATTTTTTTATGGCAATTTTCCCCTTAACCTTTTACGGTTGGATGCGTTTACATCAAACGATTTTAGAGGGAAGACATCGTTATTTTCGATTATTTGTTGTTATTTAAGGCAATCAACATCACAAAATGTCACAGTTGACCTGTTTCAGATGTCTTATCTTTGTAGAAATAATTACATTTTAGTTAAAGGATCATTTCCTTGGTGTTTACTTTAATTTCGAATATAGAAATTTGCATATTTGACTTTAATTTATTTATAAGTCCGTCGTCAATTATTTCAGTTTATAAAGGTTTATTATGTTTTTAATTGAAACTACCTGTCGCCCGTGACTTTACGTGGTCTACACCCATTGCTTTATACTTTCTGACAGGCGGACGCGCAGTTGATTCAAGTTACATATCTTTTTTTTGGAATGGCAACTTTTTCTTATTATCAGATATTTGAATACAAGTTAAACTAAATTGTTTTGTCAAAACTTGAGAATTCGTTGAATAATTTTCGTTTCCTTCTGAATTTATTATAAATATATATTCAACAGACACACATGTTTTAATTTCGACATGTCGTCTATTTCCGCTCATTATATTGTAAATAGCTTCAATGAAAGTCTAACATACATTTGTTTGGATCTAAAGTCACTGTCAACTCACAAATGGTCAGCTATAAAAGTCAACATGGCTAATTTAGTGTCCCATCATGGCATTGGATCTTGTTTGGGACATTATGCCTGTGGTGGGCGGCAATATGTTGATTTCCAAGATATCACCGCTATCTGTTGGGAGACATCCGTATTCTGGCAATACTTCAACGATCGATTGGGATTTTTGTCTATTTGTTCGGAAACGGTGTTATTATTTCGGTTAAGTTGAGATTTGTATTATTTTATTTTAATTTGAAAATAATATTGAATGTAAATTTAAAAAAATTATACAAATTTTCATTATGAACCATTACTTGCAAATCAAAAGATTTGGTTTTTGATAATATAACCCCATTTAAAATTTAAACACATCTTAAAATTTAAATCAAATTTTAAATTACACTTTTTTCTCCGAATAAATATGAAAATTAAAACAAAAACTTTTTAACGTGATTTGCAAAAAAGGCAATTCTGAAATCCAATTTCTCGATTAGTTTACATGGCTAACAATATACAGAATAATATTTTTTTTATAAATGTTCAAGAATAACAATCTTATAGGCTGTTGTAAACTTTACAAGGTACAATGTCATTCACAGCAATACGCTTGTACCGAAGAGTGGACATTTTATTTCAATAAAATAACAAAACAGATTTTACTTAGTACCGGATGGGTAATAAGATCTAATAAATATAGATACATGTATTTTTTTATGTGTCACAATAGTGTTTCTCACGATTATTTAAGCCTCACAAGCACGTTTTACATAATGTCATCATAGTATGTACACTTAATGTTTTGATTCTTAGTATTAAAATTATTAGTCTAGATTAGAAAATAGTAATAAAGACGCAGTTCTTGAAATGATTTATGCAAAAGTAGACTACAGATAGATATAAAGACAAATTTTAAATTAGGTTTATCGTTTTGCAGAGTATGAAGTGGTATGAAGCTATGGCATGAACATTAGGTAATTGCAGCATATCATTCCAACCGTTTTTAGCTATGTTATAGGGTATATATATATTATAACGACAGTTTGCTCTCTGGGTGTCATTATTATATTATGTCAAGTAGAAAAATATTACCACCAATCTTACTGATCAGTGTTTTTATAATTATTTTCTCCTTTAAAACAGTACTTTACAGACAGTATAATCATCTTAACAATATTTCCAGAAAGTATTCGTCTTTAGAATCAGTCTTACAATGTCCATAGAGTCCACAGAGTATACGAGTATTGTAAATAATACAAAACTCGAGATCTCGTTATCAGGACAATCAAAGGCGCCTTCTTTATCGTAATTTTATTTCGTATGACTGAATTTAGTATTAAACGTAAACTCGGATCTATTTTTATTGACCGCACTAATGGATTTTTGTAATATGATCCTTAATTTTGGTGTTGTTTTTTTACTGCCTATGAGCTTTTAGGATTGTACCGCACACGTTTTACTTATAAAGGTTATCTGTAGATAAATCTTTATATGCTTTATTTACGTTCGTGTTTTGATGAAAACATAAAATAGGATGTTTCCTCAATCATACCTTAAATATGTAGTAACTTTGAACCGTCTTCGATAAAGTGCCTTCTACAGTTCAAATGTTTAGGTCCTTTTTATGATAACGTATGTGTTCATATACTGAACTAATACTAACTGGATTGCAGATCAGCAGTTGAGGCATAGAATGCAGGAAATAAACCTTAATAGCTCCAATAAAGTCGCATATATCATATAACTGACCTGCATGAATTTCTTGTATCTATCGATGTAGGCACAAGATTGTTTTAGTGGTGTCAGTTCAAATAAAATTTAATTTATCTAATCGAAAAATCAAATCGAACGGTTTATAAAGTTACCCATTAAGCAATTAACAACATAGATTGTTGCATATAGTCCATTAAATACTATCTAGATAGCTAATGTAGTTGTATTAGCAGTTTCAGCAACTTTGTTGTCAATTAAACACAACATTACCTACATTGGTTTAGAATTGTGATCGAGACAGTAACAGTATGAAAGGCAACAAGGGCCACACGATGACACACACGGGCTGTACAATGATTTATAGGTATTTTAACAATAAATTGTGCACTTTATGCCAAATCATTTGTGGGTGCACAATGATCTGGTATTAGGTGCACAATTATGTGTGTCATATTTTTTTATTACCGTAATCTAGGTTTCGATTTGAGAAATAACTTTCAGACAACAATTTATTAATATCCGTCACTCTTTTCAGACGCGTTTTATTCCCTAGCATAAAATGTGTCGGCGGTTTGCCTCTGACTTCTTTACCCTAATTAAAATTGATCAACACTGATTGGAAACACTGGATCGAACTCCACAAACCCAAGATTCTATCGACTGATCGTCACTACCACAGACCAATGGTATGGGTGGCAATAGAAAGCACCGTTTTTAACAGAGAAGACGGCAGTCGGCTCCATCATTCCACATGTAAGTAAACAACAACGCATTCCATTAATAAGACAAATAGAAACATTCAAAAGAATCATCGTTAGAAAATCAAAATAATAATTATGAATGAAAGCAGAAGCAATTAAAACCGTTAACTTCAATAAGAAATAACACATACGCTACTATTAATTAAAACACAACTTACCGTGTACTTATAATGTTTTGGATAGGAGGCACTTAAGTTACACTACATGGATATAAAATTGACGCAACGTAACCTTTTATACGTATAAATATCTCTTTTTCTGGATGTACAATTTTCAAGCAATTAAGGAATTCAACTTTCATTGTTAAAATATTTATAAATGTGTTAACACATTTATAATTATTTTATTTTTACTTTAACGACAAAGGTCTTCTTCTTTTCGTTTGCTTCCAACAATTGATGTCAACTGTGGGTTTGCTTTATCAGTGATTTTAGGTTTCTCGTAAATATATTTTTCTTTTTTATACAACACTAAGGTGGCAAGCAAGCATACGGCCGTCACCGTAAGCTAAAGACGTTTGCGATACTAGGTGCATTCGTGTTGCTGGCCCTGTAAGATTCTCTTCACATAATCCACCAACGCTGCTTGCGTTTAATTTGCCTACTCAAAAACAAAAACAAATTGAGAAGTTTTCATAATAATATACCCAATATGTGGCCATGGATTGTATCCAAATGATTCGAACAGTAGGTGGTTAATATAATAGAGTATTGTTTTACAGAGTCCGTGGGCGTGCCGCAATAGGAAACTCAATTTCGATTATTTAACACATCTTTGTATTGTTATTAATGTGTATGTTGATAAGATGGATAATTTGTTAAATATGGTATGAGTACTTATGATGAATGTTGAATCTGAGATTTCGTATTGAATGGTTGTGTAGGTGTCACGTTTCATTTATATTGTATCTATGTCATCAGACATAGTTATCTTTCAATCGTATTTTCCGTAAAAATAGAAGAAAAACAGTGGGTAGAAAGTGATGTTTCTACCGTATATGTGAAACATAATTTAAAGAACATAAATTAATATGCAGAATGTGAATTATGATTCAAGTGTCAAAGTTACTCTAATTTCATGAATAAAAATTAATTACAATGTAAATAATAAACAAAACTACTTTTGCGTCTGTAACGTTACAACTTACAAGTACCAGATCTAACTCTTAATAACTAATTATGTAGCTAAACACACTCCAAGTCAGTTAACGAACGCGAAATAAACACTAAAACATTTTCTATTGCAGTTCTAATTCTTTTTTTTCGGCTTAATGTCGAATATCTCCGCTTAAGTCTTGCCTTGACGTAAATACGACTTAGGAATTCTTATTAACTTGTCTAAATAATGAGCCCTTAGCTTCCTTAATAAAGTCCGGTGGAGCCTTGCAATGAATCGTAAATATCCTGATTTAGTTAATTTGCTAGTCTACTTTGCGATGAGGGTACTGTTTTGGGAGGCTTTTTTATTGATTTATTTTTAGACCATAAAGCAAACAAGGAAAGGAAAGGAAAAAGCAACAAAGAAAGTATGGTGAAATAATTGTATTAATATCAATGGTGCTAACGAAACTAATTTGTCTCATCTGCCCCATTGATGGTGCAGGTCAATGGTGCATACGGTACAACGGGAAATTTAAAATATTTTAATTTTATGTTGCTTATTTAATTACTAGTAATTTAAGATATATTTGACATTCACCATTTCTTTAATCAACCTGTTACAATTTTACCCCATTCACAATATGAACATCAACGTCTGTCGAGTCTCTTATGAAGGGAGGGTTTTTTATATAAGCACTTAGTATCGTTTTCGAGGTATAAACGACAATGTAGCGTAGCGTATACCAGCACAATATATCATAACCTTTTAGTTACTGCTCACATTAGCCACCATATACCCAATTTGAATAAAGCTAATGAACCATAGAGTATAAAGCATTACTGAGGTCATAAAACAGCTACGATAAAAGGTCGCCATATGGCCAGTAATATCACAAGTTTTAATCTCCGCGCTTACCTACTAATAACCCTCAAATGCACGGTCCGGCACGCCCCCACAATGCAATTTAACGTGATTGCGTATAATACATTTATTATTTACCCTTGCCATATCTGCTGCAAGATTAAACAGCGACTTGTGCGAAGATTAAATCCAGGATTTTATTCCCATATTGCCGTACACCACCCCACAGAGGTAGAAAACTCGAGTATTCATTGCGGGTAGCCATGTTGGCAAGGGTTGACGACGTAATATTTTTAGGTTAACCCCGTAGTGGCTCTCACCTAAATATTATTCGTTAAATTTTAGTACGAACATTTCTAGACGTGAAATTAAATCACGCTTTTCTGGAGCTCCGTTTGATTTTACTGGCATTAAATGGTTTTATGTTGGGCTTGTTACGTCAAGGCGTGAATTTATGCTTCGAATAAAATTGACTCCATTTTAATAGTTACCCTAGACGGTATTTGGAATACGAATCTAATTAGAAAATTACTGTTGTATCTATAGTAAAAATGGTAAAATTGGACAACCCTGCGAACTGCAAACCAAGATTTATATGGAGTTCGTGGTTATTTATACTCACCAGCCTTATTTTTATTCCCCGTGTGATATTTTTAATGAGGCAACTGAATAGCACTGGCTGCACCTTTTATTAACATTTAAAAGCATTAGGCGGGCCCAAATAGTGGGGGTTTTAACGGCTGTAAGTTTACATTTCTTTGTTTTTGTATTGTTTCTATTATTTGCTATTTGTTTGTCAACCGATTAGTTGTAATAATTGAGTTTGAGCTACTGTGACTAATACCTTATTGTGACTAGTTTAAAAGAGGCAGGTATTAAGCCCCTTAGAATATTTTTTATGAGAGAACTTGTTCGTTCAGATGAGTGACATAATGGCTATCATGACATATTTTCATCACAAAAATAAAGTAGGCAAGTTCAAGCCTAACTTATCTTCGGTTCCGATTACATGAATTACAGATACTTAATTTATAATAATTTCCCTATACCTATACTACTCTATTATATGTAGAGTTGACAGCTGCTCAATCTTTGTAAAACATCGAATAACCCAGTTATTCCAAAAACAGGCATCCGGACCCGATTGCCTCAGAATTCCAGCCCCCTATTTGTTTTAAAACATAATCGACGTGGTGATGGGTCCATAATTGGACCTCACATGGACTATGCAAATGTAGCAATTAGGATAATAAGGAGTGACCCGCTGGGTTAACGAGGAGGATTAACAAATTTACACGCGCGTTCAGACTTCTACAATGGTGGGTCAGATTTTTGTAAACAGATTTCTAGATGATAATATCTCATATTACAGTATAAATTACAATAAAATAATTTCGCAACACGTATTTGTTGGTTTGTAAGACGATAAATTCAAACCTTTTTATCCTTTTTTTTTTTTTGTTTTCAAGAATCTTCAGTGGACATGAAGGAGTACTGAAACATGTTGAGCAAA
Source organism: Endotricha flammealis (assembly GCA_905163395.2). Lineage (NCBI taxonomy): Eukaryota > Metazoa > Arthropoda > Insecta > Lepidoptera > Pyralidae > Endotricha > Endotricha flammealis. The sequence continues at coordinate 5,753,110 of LR990863.1, read as the reverse complement.
TATATTAAAAGAATCATAATAGTCTTTTCATAATTTTTCTTGGTAATATTCTGATGTTTGATATTACAGTTTCTAAGGAATATTTAACTGAATATTATATGCACGTCTACGTTAAGTTAAAGTACCTTTATCAGTAATGCTAGCTGTACACTTGTGGGAAGTTGAGCGAAAACGAGAGCGTGGACGGGCACTGCGTCCTACTTTGCCTTCACTTTTCTTTTGTCTTCTATCTCCGTGCCTAACTTCACTTCACTTCGCTCAACTTCCCGAAAGTATAGAGCTGGCATAATAACAAACAAGAACACTTTTCGAAAACAACGTGAAACATTGATTATCTCGAATTTGCTAAGTCTACGAACTTGAGTTAAATAAACAGCAAAGTCAGTGCAGTATGTAACTTGTGGCCGCATCCACGTCTCACTTCAGTTTAAACGATCTTAATATTTAATGAGTACGAGATCAAATAAAACAGGAACGGATCCATCACGAGGGTCTGAGGTAACAGGGGTGTTTGTATCGTAATGTTATCTATACACAGATGTAAATCTTATATGACGCGATTGCTTGTTTGTTTCCGAAATGCTGGTAAAGTAGGCCCAAATTAATAAATCACATTTGACATCTGTCATTCTCATACTTCATATTGTCAAAGTCAACGTTTTTTGTTTTCATTAATTATTATTAATAAATTGTAAGAAGTTAACTAATTTTGCATTTCTACTTTGAAAAAATTCTAATTTTTGTGCTCGCCGTTGGAAAGCTACGTTGATACATTTTGATGAACTGTCAAATATGTCATCTATAATTTTTGCCTTACTTTGGTTTAGAAAGTATTTTATTTTATATTTTATTAAGTTATAATTAAGTATACAAGTTGTAAATGACTAGAGAAACCTGCGAAGGCCTAGACTCTAAATAAATGATTTGAGTTTTGTTTTTTAAGCTGCAAAATTAAGACTGTGCTTTTGGACCAGTGCGTTCTCGTAATGAAAATATTTAAATTCTAATTCCGATTACACACTCTATCTTTCTCATTTTACATTTTATACTGGTGAGATAGCGAGTGAGATTAAAAGATTTTGACAATTTCAGAAACTAAACGGTGAGGTAGGACAAAAACCACCTATATTATCAAGTTACTAAAATGACGTGGTACAACATAATTAGTGGAGTCGAAAATGTCGAAATGGAGAGTAATATTTGAAATATACAAATGCGTTATCTACATTGGTTTATGTCTCTGTATGCGATTACTTAGCTTTCTATGAATATCACGGGTGGCTTATTGAGTTGCTAGGTGTTATAAAAGTGAAATGGATTAATCTTATAGCTTCATTTCAAATTCTGTTTGATAAATTTTGTTTGTACCTACTTGATCTTTGTTGGAAATAAAATATTACTGATTTTTAATTCTAACAAAAATAAACTTTTTTAAATACTCTGCTATCGCATCCCTGAGAAAAATATTTTCACCGAGCCTCTTAATTTTTGAATACCTATTAACGACACATGCCATGGTTTTTTTCTAGTCTATAGTTGATGTGACTTCCACCCTCTCTGACCCACTCTCTGCAAAGATACTGCTCATACAAATAATGTTTATTCAATTTTGTATGGAAAATCCGCTGAGATGCTGAATAAATCTACAGTTGGACTGACGATTACTGAGTAACTAGGAAACTTAAAAAGAACTGTTATAGTATTGTCAAGTTTTCCAAATTAATTTTAAAAAAATGTATACCTGACTCTAGTTATTATGGACCCTTTATTATTATAGTCTAAATTATGTAGAGTCGTTAGCCTACCTGATCGCCCGATGGTTAAAGTTTTTTTGTTGTGAAAATTAGATAATGGATACCCGTTTCCATAATGAGACTACGCTGTTTTGTTTTTTAAAACAAATTTATAAGGAACATTCAGGAAGATAGCATACTTACTTTAACAATATCAACGTATCAAAATATCGATTGCATATTACACGAGTTCTTCACAAGTAAGACTTCACAATGATTAATTCTGCTAAAAAAGTGAAGATGTGTACGTTCGATCAGGTACGTACGGTCATTATGTCGTGAAAGGTTTCAGATAAGCTATTTGTCGAAAAATCAATCAAAACACATTAATATATCTGATAATATTATAACGGACCAAAGTAAAGATATTTTTTATTTTTGTTACACGCTATATTTTTTTAAACATAAAATGAAACGCAAAATATTCAATTAAAATTGATAATACTGTCTTCATTTCATTTCTGTACATTCTAATTGAAATCTGACATAATATCCCGGAAAGCTGAACACAAAGGGCCTATAATATTCCTGTTATTAGGGGCTAATATTACTGCGCCATAGACATACAAGGAATGGACCACTCTGACATTGAATGAATTTGAAACAAATAATCATAACGTTAACTAGGTATTGCTTCTAAACTTATCTCTAAAACTTATTGGTATCATTGCTTTTTAATAACGATTACTAGGCTTTATTTTATTTTTAACACTGCGATATTATTGGTGAATTTTGACTATTATTTAATTTTCAACATCAAAATGTATTTTTATAAGAATTTTGTATCTTTGTAGAAAAACAGTGGTGGAACGGTAAACTATGCGTATTTTATGACTTCTATTTAGAATAAAGAGTTATGATTATTGGATAATTAGGCCTGTTACACTATTTGCGGCTAGCCTAACCATTAAAAAAGTTTTAATATGATTTTTCTAGTCTAAAGATTTTTTTAATGTAGAGTGCGACGAAGAGCATAGCATCTACTGAATGCATTGACGAGCGATCTCCGTGTTTGTCTACACATTCATGACTTAAATTAGTTTTATAGTCTACAGTTACTAGATCAATGTTCATATACGAACAGTAAACACGGATATACCATACCTAACACGAACGAATCATGTGCTATAAATTTTAATTAAACATTTGATACCTTCGACCCGATGGCGTAATCTACTTTTAAATTAATGATGTCTATTATTTACATTATAAATATGACCCTTTTTGTATATTAACGCCATTGCTTAATATGGGAAGCTTTTGGTTTTAATTGATACGTAATGACGGTGAATTTAGGTACTTGATGATTGGAATAGGTTATAAGAGTGTTTTAGATATAGGCTAAGGGCGTTTTTCCACTACTCATCCGATTTTTATCGGTCCGGTAATTGCCGGTCCGATGTAGAAATTCATACTTTAGTATACGCGCTTCTTAACTACTCTGAATGAATGAATGAATTTCTACATCGGACCGGCAATTACCGGACTGATAAAAATCGGATGCCGGAGTAGTGGAAAAACGCCGTAAGTGTTCTTTGGAACTGTTCAAAATTTGACGTATGAATCAATAGAAATAATATTTATTATAAACAATGTATTCTTTGGTTTTTAATTATAAACACTTCATTAGGTACTGATCATTTCAAACTCTTTACGTCGAGGATAGGTATCCCCAAAAAGTATTTTTCAAGACTTTGTTGCATACATGCCAAACTAAATGGCGAAACTATAGGGTTCCTTGTTTACTACGGAACTCTAAGAATAAATATAGAACACTCAATTTGGAACTGACATTAAAAGCGCTTTTACCACTTGTAGTAAAGTAAAATAATTTTAAAATTGTGATACTAACTACAGATTATATATCTGAGATTAAATAATTACACTATGATTTCATCTTTAGTTCTATACCCAGTTTCTTTAGTCTCCTGCGATGGGTGTCTTTTTAATTACGTAATTCGATTAAAGATATATTGATGTTTGAAAACAAGTTTGCCTTTTTTAAGGAATATTTATTAGCTCTAGATTAATACGTTAGAGTTATCTCCCACTAGCCTTAACAAGGGTATTACGGGTCATTTTGTTCAGATGAGGCCACCTACAAACTGAGATAATAATGAATCAAATTGTCGGCCACCCGTGCTTTCAAAATAGTTCAAATCGAGCTTTGACTGATTATTTTTTAATCCGTTCAAAATATTGTTGTTTAATGTTCTGTAAGTTTAGGGTTACCATTCTATAAAATATTTCAGAACTGTATCTTCTTTGTTCATTCTTAAATTACCTATTATTTACCATTTCATAGTGTTGAATGTCATAGCAATTATCCATAAAACTACTACGTAAAGTCTACATTAATAATCGTTACGTTTAAAAAAATGTATTTAAATTTTTATTTATTAAGATTTAAATAAATGATAATTAAAACTATAATTTAAGCAAGAATAAAATAGGTATGAAGGTCAATTAAGATCTAGGAAGTGACTCGGACACTCTTCTAAACTAAACCGTGTCTGATTTACTACTTTCAAATTTAGTTGTAGGTAATTCGACACACTGAAATACGATAGTATAGTAGTAAATTCGGACGAGGCGGTAGCAAATCGTTTCAAATGTAAGTCGCCTATGTAGTATCATTTTTGCAATGCTTTTGGTATAGATTAGGATTTCTATTAGAATATTGACAACGACTAATTTAATGATTTTTTTTCTAAATTTTTACTGAAAAGTGGTCACCTTATTCTATGAGATTAGCTCCTTGATTTATTCAAAATTTCTTTATTAGATTAAGTCACGCTCATTGAGTTGTTAAAATGAAAATGGAATTTATATATTCACTAACCATGGGGTTTTATGTGATATTTGGCTAGGTCGTAAATGTTGTGTGACAATTCATTTACTCTTGGATATTCCAACCTGACATCAACCACGCCACATAATGTCATAAAATATGTGTACATTTTATCCTCTAGACGGGTTATAACTTTATTATGGACTTCATATTTTATTTATCTTACTTTAACATTTATTGTATTTTTTTATGATCCTCAACTAAGACTTTTTGAATAGTGTAAGCAGACGTTTCGTTTCATTCTGATAACATATTACCTATTTGTAGATTAATAAAAAAGCATTCTATGATTTTGAGGGTCGGCAACGTGCGAGTATATTAACGTGTGGTATTAAAACTAATAAATACCCCCGGTGTTGCAAGCGTCTATAGGCTACGGTGCCGGTGACCGCTTACTATCAGGCTCGTATGCTTGTTTGTCACCTTAGTGGTATAAAAATATATATATAACCGATATCATCCGATAGCCCAATTCTATTATAAGTTTGAAAGGATTGTAATTACTTTTTGCGATTCCTAAGACGAGACAATGCAGCCGCTACAGAAAGTCAGAAATAGCCCTTGTCACTAGTAAATACGAATGCAATACACATCCCACATTGTTGGGATGGTAATAGGCCGTCGTCCAAATTAAGTTTTTTATAATAATCAAAATTAGAATCGTATTATGTCTGTGGCAAACCGAACTCTTTTTAAAAACCTCTTTGTAAATAGTTATTATGTTTCCTTTTTCTTTATGGTTGTTATATTCTATTTTACTGTCACTTCTCTTCACTTTTTCACCTTTTCGCCATCGATTCATATTTTTATACAATATAAGTTTCATCCCTTCGTCTTTTCCTAATCTTTCCATCCTTAATAATGTCCTATAAGAACATACAATTATTATGAAAAACTTGTTTAGGAAAGGTTTGGTTTGTTATAAATAGGAGAGTTTTTTCGCATTCCCATTTGATAGCTTAATCAAAAAATTTACTTTTGTCGAGCCAAATAAGAAGTGTGTTCCCACAAACTTAGAATTAAGACTTCAGAAACGAGACCAAATCAAGTTTAGATCTCACACGCTATTTCTCTCATACAAAATGTGTATAACGTATGATTGAAAGAGCGCAAATGGAAATGGAATATTATAGACTCCCAAGAATAAGAAAATGGTACAAGAAACGTTGTTCGGACGACGTTCTATAAGCTCTACTATTTGTTTAGGATACATTGTGTTCCTGGTCGTTTGATGTTTAATTGAACTACGAATATTTGTTAATTAATTATCCACATTCTAGTCTAATTAATCAATCACTTTAAGTTTTATTATATTTTTGATTAAATTCGTTGTGATTTGATTTGATGCATCGGTTGGTTGGTAAGAATAAGTCTGTACATGGTTGGTTAGACTTCATTTCAGTTTAATTATTGATAGTTTGTATCACAGAGATTTTATAATAGAATCTCTGTGGTTTGTGTATAGCGGGTAACTATAAATTTTGCATATTGCACTAGGACTAAAATTTACACGATTTTGAGTTGACCGAGTTTTTATATGTGTGCCGAACACTACGCGCTATTTGCATAGCTCTGCGTAATTATCTGAAACCAAAAGACGATGGTTGTTGTAGTAAGCAGCTTGCTTAATTTTATAACTAGTTTCGAGAAAAAACAGTCCGTACAAACTATAGGAGGACTTGGCACAATATTGGTGCCAACTTTCAATATAGTGTAGTGGGACTAGTGTATTTTTTTTTCTTATTCAATGGCTTCTGTGGTGTCTTAGCGACACATAGACAATATCGCCAATGTCGAGTATTACAAATGAACACTTTTTAGCAAAGTGTACTTTTTGCTCATCGTACCACGTTGCCTTTATAAAGTGTACTTTATAAAGGATTCGAGGTCGCCATCTTGACGATCTTCGTTGACAAGGCGGCGATCTCGAATCCATAATAAAAATCAGATTTTTATTCTCACACTTTGTTGTCACCATTTTACGAGTGCAAGTACGATTATACTCCGATATACGTTTCAACTACTCATAAAATCCTTTCATGACAAAATACACTTTAATTCATAAAGTAAGATGTTTGCAGCCGACTGAACAGAGCGCTTGCCTCCAGTCCATAGACCAAGTAATAAATGGAATAGAAGTAGACCTACTTCTATTCCATTTATTAGTATGATCTAAAGATAGCCTGTGCGGTGCGTATAGTATGTTATGTTTAAGTAAGTTTATTATTAACTAGCGAAACCCGCGCAACTTCGTTTGCGTGTATCCCTACCCTACCCTACCCCTACGCTACCCCTTCCCTACCCCTACCCTACCCTACCCCTACCCCTACCCTACCCTATCCCTACGCTACCCCTACCCTACCCCAAATTTTTTTCTGTAAGAACCTTGTACAGAGTATTAGAAAACTACAAAAAAAAAATCAGCCAAATCGGTCAAGCCGTTTTCATGTTATGTCGTGACAACGGAAAACGGGTTTCATTTTTATATATATAGATATGTATATATTTTTTATATGTGTATGTTTATAGCCGTATGCATATAAGGTCTAACAAAGTTAACTGTAAATATTTTACAGGATGTATGTATACGTTTAATACGTTATGAAAAACGTAAAAGAAAAATTTAAAACGTGTGGCACTCGGGGACTGCCGCGGTAAAGCTATTGCATAGTCGCGGGCTCGAACTCACTCGTGGATGCGGCCAAAAAGCACGCTGTCTCACCTAGCATCGTGTCTAAAAGAGATAGAATCAGTTATGAGCAGTTAGCAGCTAGTCTACACGCATACGTTTAGTCGCTCGCACACAAACACCGTGCCGAAGTCTGCCGAACTGAAACGACGTTAGACGATGCACGGCTTTCAACGCCGCGCGGAGAGGGGGGTGTTAGGTTTTATTTTCGTTACGGAATTTCTTGATTCGGTCGCCGCGCTCAAAGTTTGCGATAAAAGCTATATGCAATAGCTTAAAAAAAACATAATTATGGACATTCAAAAAAGAACTTTTATGTGTGGTGCATTTTGCGCCGCAACCGTTTTCGATGATTGATACTACAATTTGTTACGGCGGTGCGTAATCAATGACATATCTCTATCTTTCTCTTTCACACATTCGGTCTCAGTTCGGCCATTCTTCGATTAGCTAGATTTTGTGCGTCCGGGCTTGTATATTCGTATTATTATCAAATTCAAAAAGGGAAATATTTTTATATGTTAGTTAGCATCCATGTCTAGCTGTGAACAAAAACATAGGCCCCGATTACATAGTTATATGGCTACATTTCCTTCCTTCCATTTCCTCAGTTACTTCAGCTACTTTCATGTAATTTCTCACGCAGTCACTCCATCTCTTTTTTGGCCTACCCTTGCCCTTCCATCCATCCACATTTATTCTTGGCACCCTCTGGGTCACATGACTGTCCAGACTGTCCTCCCTGCGCATCACATGGCCAAACCATCTCAGTCTCTGACCTCTCTTATCGGTTACAGGCGCCACCTTTAAGCTCCCCCTTATGTGTACATTCCTGACTTAGTCCCTTCTCGTCACTCCACACATCCATCTCAGCATCCTCCAGCAACATAACCAGAAGGAATAAGTATGGACTGAGCGTTGAACCCTGGTGCACACCTACATCAACAGAAAAGCATTCTGTTGTACTGACGCGGGACCCGGTCGTAGGCCTTTTCGAGGTCCACGAATACCATATGTAGGTTTTTGTGTGCTCTTTTGTACTTTGTTGTGCTTCCATTATTTTCTCCCACAGCTTTAATGTGTGTGACATCAAGTTAATCCCCCTGTAGCTATTGCACTCCTGGACATTCTCCTTTCCTTTAAAAATAGGCACCAAGAAACTGTCTTGCCATTCCTCTGGGATGACATCCTTAACCAACAATCCATTAAGAAACAAAGTGAGCCACTTGCATCCATAATCTACCACCTTTTATTATCGCAAACACATCATCGACATATCGTTTCCACCACTTTATTGTCGATGAGCCAGTTCTTGAGGCTTTCTCTTCAAAATGCTCCATCCAGACGCCACAGGACTTCCCATGGCAACTCCATCTATCTGAAGGTAGTATTGTCCTCGATATAAAATGTAGTTTTTAACGAGACAGTGTTCAAGTAGCGCAATGTAATTCTCCGGCATCCCATTATTCTTAAGTCTGTCGCGGATGACTTCTAGACTCTCCTTAATCGGAACATTGGTGAACAAGCTTTCAACATCAAAGCTCACCATTATCTCATCCGGTTCCAATTTAAGGTCCTTAATCATGTCTACAAAATGGCGAGAATTGATGTCCTTCCTCCCAGTGGTTGCAATATTCTCCCCACGTGTCTCGTCTCTAAGGCATAGGTCGGGGAATCAATAGGGCGTAAAGGCACATTGGTCTTATGTATTTTGGGCAAGCCATAATAACTTTAGGGGTTGCACGATTTTTGGCTTGTATAAATGTTGAAAACATCCTCATTATAATGTTGTGTTCAAAACGCGAAAGTTTAAAATATACGAAAGTCAGACTGAACTGAAATAATAAAAAAATTGCGTACGCGGCTTTCCTTTGATAATTGGGCTGCGCCGCCCGCGCCGACATTAGATACTTTTACATTAATAATACATTTTATTATCGATGTTTTTTTTTAATGAAAGAAACTGACAAACGAGCTTGCGGGTCATCTGTTCTTGATCGATCATACTTCTCGACTGGTTTCGCGGAGGTTGAATAAAATAAGTAATGAAAATTATAATGTTTGCTACTGCGCGCCACAAAAACACTGGATGAATCAGTAAAAGAACGTTCATTGCTTACGTTGAACGTGTGATTTTTTTCCAAAACTGATTATTAAAAAAAATTATCACTTAAAAATGGTTGATTATCATGAAGATCTATAGTTTATTTAAAAAAATATACTAATTAAAATTTTTAGAGCAAATGCAAAAGTCATCGATGTTAGCCAACATAGATATTCAGTCTAATCGTTTTGACCGTGGGCCATTAGTTGTTGAGTGAGACATGTTTGGCGATGCATGGCGATTTAAACCCATTTTCAGAGCTACTAAGTATTTTCATAAAGTGTTATTGACACAAAGTTACTCAAAGTAAATGTATTAAAATATAAATAGTTATTGTTTGAGTAAATCCCATACTGTACTAGACTTTAGAAGAGAAAGTTTAATAAAAAAACACGTTAAAATTATTTTTTTAGTTTTTACAAAGTATGACAAACTTGGATATCATAAACAGAATGAGAGTAATAAAATGTACCTATAACACACCTGAAAAAATTGTCTCACATCTCTTTAGATGTGAGACAATTTTTTACCTACCTACCTAAAACAACCTAATCTTATAAACCGTCCGTGGTTCTTATTGCTCGTCTAGAGTTTACATCGTCTATGTGACCAACTCTTGGGTTACGTGATCATAAACAGTTTGCAACTCGGTGCAACATTCGATAACGCGTTTTATACGGGTTCCATATTTGCAAGGTAATATGCCACGTCAACTTTGAGTTAAGTTAATATTACCTTGTTCTAAACGGGTCTTATCGGTCTTCGAGTTTGTTTATTGGTTGACGGAGAAAGCTTCTAACGTACGAGTACATTGTTACAGACTTGTTATTTTCTTAATAACATTTTGCTAATATTCTCACAATTTTTTGAATATGATAATTATCTTGAAGTGATATAATACGATCATATTATCTAAACATTGCATCGTCTGACCTCATAAGTTTAGAGCGAGCCTCACTTGATTTGCCATCTCTAAGGGTATAATGCCTTTTGTTTCAAATTGCTGTCTCTCACGTAGTTGTTACGGAGGGAAGTCTTTTTAATACTTCCTACTCCGACTATCTTTATTCTGATTAAATTCGTTGTGAGTTTCAAGACAGTTGTAGTTTTCTCCCCCGCAACGTCAATACGCTTCATCGCTTATTTTCAATCTAAGGTCGCTGTTGTTGATCCTGGCTACACAGGAGACACATCATCGATGGGAATGTGTTTCGAAGTTTAAAGCAAGTGGTTTTGCAAAAGAGTACTTCATTAATTTTACACAGTGACAACAAGTGAGTGAGTTAGCAGCTGATATATAGTGGTTACGACTTACTACGCCTATAAACATCAGTATCACTTTTGAGGTGTTACCAATGTATTGCCCGCAAGGAAGCTGGGAGAAAAATGATAGAAAGGGAATTAGGCTAACGAATCTTACGCAACCAAACGCATTGCTGCTTCATGAAATTCTGTGAGAGAGCGGTATATACTTCCCCAGTCGAGCGGACCTTTTAATAAATATTTTCTGCAAAAAAACCGTAGAACAATGTACGAATACAATATTGTGGAGTTTCACAACGGGAAATTTCCAAAAATCTATGTTTTTTCAGAAAGCTTATTCAGCCGAAGAGACATTATACCTACATTTCACACGTAAGTTAGAACAAACGGTTCTACCCTCCAATAGAAATAACACAGTCCCATTTCCACTTATATCAGATTTCTATTGTCCCAGATTTCATTCCATTAATGTTTGTGTAAGGGACACTTTCTCTTAATGTTATCTTTGTGGATCTCGCTTTCTTAATAACTGTTAGTGAACTATTGTTTTTTTTCTTAGAAATGATTTATTTCTGTTATAGACATTTTATTATGTGTATGTAACACAATATTATTGTGTCTATCGGCAAATTGATGGGAACAAAAACATTCTAGATAAATAAAATAATAAACATGTTAAATTTGTTGTTCTCAGATTATAATTTCTTTTCCAAAGAAGCCTAAATTATGGATTGGTATTTGTAAACTAAGATACACAAACATGTATTTTGTGATGGAAGACAAAGACGGTGAGAGCCTTTGGCTCTCGCAACCTGCAGTGTAAGTAGCACACGATTGCACCAATTGCTACAAAATGTTCATTAAAAAAAGAAAGATGGAAAAATTGTACCTACTTATTTACAAGCTTCCATTGCATGCATTGTATGGAAAAACTGTTTTTTTTCTATTTATAAATTTACACAAACCATTTACAACCCTCTTTATGAAAATCTTCAGATAGTCAATTTATTGTTCATGACGTGTGCAAAAGCCGAGCCGGACCACCCCGGACTAGTTATATAATCTGTATTCATTACATCAAAATTAAATTACTACAGGACAACGCTGCGATAGTATTTTACTTACTCAATTAAAGGCATGAAGTTCATTAAGGTATGTTTATTATCTGCATAACAGAATGTGTTTCGATACGGTTGGAATAACACAAAAATGTTTATTTTAATATGTCGGACGGCATTTAATGGATACGTAGTACGGAAGCTTCGGTGGACATATTATTTTATTTTTATAGGTATTGGATTAAAATTGAATAAAAAGCTTTTTATTTCAGTTTACTGTATTCAATTGGTTTCACAGTCAGTTTAGAATATATAATGTGGTCTATGCAAGATTATCCACAATTAAAATTAAAATGCTTTTCATAAATTGTATATTAATTAATTAATCACTCATCATTAAGAAAAGATTGAATTTTGACAATACAAACAGAAAATTCGCATTTCTTTGTAATTTAAAACCTTTGTTTTGCACCAAGGGCGAATATCGCCATGTGAAAAGCTTTCCTTGCTCTCGACTGTACGATTTCACAATAGAATCATTTCGTTGAACACTCAAGTGTAGGCACATACTCGTAGCATTTCCAAATTTCGAAACACGAGTGTAAATCTTAACGTAAAGTATGATAAATTAGTAATACACCGCTCCAAGTTGAAAGAAGGCAAAATAAAGAGCAGAACAGAATTACGACTAATAAATAAATCCTTGCACGTTTGGATGCATGCCCCTGAGCCGAATGAATTGCAGTAGTTTTAAATATGCAACATTAAATCTCACATAAAAGTTCCAGCAGAGAGGTTTTGATGCTTTTGGGCAGACTTTCCCAAACATTTTGACATGAATTCTAGCCTTTGAAATGTTCCAAGTCCTATACATTGCTTTACATAGCGTATATCAAAGTTCATTTTCATGCTAAAAGGTTATGAATTTTTCAGCTCACGCATGGATTATTTTATGAATGAATAGGATTCCAGATTCAGTGTTTGCTGGACTATTCTGTGAGGAATTAATTAATGCTGGAAAATTTTACTTACCTACATCTTTTTATTAATATTTTTTACGTGCTTTTTTGTTTATTCATCCTAGTTAGTGATTTCTATCTGTTCGTTACAGTACAAATAAGTTTGTTGTGTGTAGGTAAATATGGCAAAAATAAAACGAGGTAAATAAAACTGCCGATTAAGATCTTGATAATATAGGAGTACTGAGATAGAGTAAAATAAAATCTACTAACTATGCGTATACTGCTTGGGGTAAGAAACCGTACTGAATTGAAATTGAAATTAAGTATGATCAATATTGTCTTAGACAATGTTTTTTTATTTTAATTTTTTTAATACCACAAAGTTGGCAAACAAGCATACGACCACCTGATGGTAAGCATCACCGTAGCCTTATGACGCTTGCAATACCGTGGGTATCACTCACGCGTTGCCAACCCTCCCAACCCCCCAAGTGGAGCTCTGGAGACCTTACTCACCGTAGGAACACAACATGGCCGAGAGCAATGCTTCAAGAAACGATCTTCTGTAAGGTGGAGGTCCTTCCCCAGACGGGCTGATTATCCGCTGTGCCCTACCTCTCTTAGAAATCTCAATGTTTGTTGAGTTAGAATATTATTTCGTCATGCTATCCATAACTCCATAGACATGTTGTTTATCCGTGTAGCTCATTGCATTATCTCTTACGTACCTAAGGTTGAGACTACAGAAACTTGGCTAGATTTTAACTTATATGTCACAGAAATAGCAATTCATGTTACCTTCTCAGTTAGAGGTTTGTACCTCATTGTATGATAAGATCTAGACTAATTTGAGTTTTATCTATAAAATTTAAAATCCTGAACTAAATTTCTTACCAGTCATTCTTATCTCACTACGAAAATTAAAATAATTTAAACGACACTTCCATAGAAATATGTAGGAATTTGAAATTGGTTTTGTCTAAGAAAGTGTAAAAAAATGTATTTGGGTGGCGAATATGGGTTGAATTGAATCTGAATACTTGGCTGAATAATTGGCCAAACAGTAATTGTATCTCTACCTGTAGTAATACTTATATTTTGGTTTAACAATTATGGTTCTTAGTAATAAGCTGCTGACCGATACTCATCTCTATGCATGCATGCATATTATGATCATACCAAATAATTTCTACAACTTTGTCTACTTTTCACATAAATGATTAAATGAGATTAAGACTACTTTTCACATAAACGATTATGTAAAAACCGCTACCGTTTATGACGTCACCTGTACCTTATTATGTACACCTTAACAATACCATTTAGAGAATGAGCTTTCGTTATCGAAATACACAACATAGTGCTTGAGACTATGTTATGGGGCGTTTAATGAAATCGGTCATTACGTAAAGTGCCCGTAAACTATCCTGTGCGGATAACAGAGGACATTTTTGTTAACTATGGGTGATTAGGGCTGTCGCATTATTGGAAATGATTCATATCAAAAGGATTTTCGTTCCGATCAGCGTTAATTTGCGCTTTAACCAGATGTGATGAAGGCTGCAGTCACATTTAGAGTGTGTCCTCCAGTGAGGACTTCTACTCATTATTTAGAATTATGTTTTCCTTATAAATTATTTATAAGCTTATTACAGATGTGCGTTGTCAGGAGAAGAAAAATAAACGAATTATAATAAAATCATTCGGTGTAGAAAGATCCGTACCGTACCTTTCTTCACCAAACGAAGTAAGAACTGTACTGAAGTTCTAACTTAAACTAAGTTTCCGTGTTAGTTGCAAACTGTAAACTGCAAGCTGTGATCTCTTACTTTTTTCTCTTTTGTAAAATGTGAAAGTTTTGATATACACTTCCGGACACTTGAATCGAGCCACCCAGCAGTTTCAACTTTGATTGCTGGTAACTTAACAAAAATATATGATCAACGAAAAAGTTTTTATGCAATTTGGAAGCTGCTACACTTTACATTAATAAGGTATACTTAATTCCAAATTTAAATTTCAATAACTTGATAAAATTACAATTTTAAGTGAAACTTGTCCTGTATAACCTTTCTCAAAGACAACTCTGGTTGAATTTTTGAAAAAAAAAGGAATTATTGGAATAAAAAATTATTCAGTAACTTGTATTGCCTCCGAGAGCGTTTATGATTGCAGTCATGCGATTTGGCATGGAGTTAATCAACGTCATTATGAAGTGTTGTGGAATGTTCTCCCATTCCTCCTTGATGGCAACTCTCAGCTCTACCAAAGTTTGTGGTGCTGGTTGGTGAGCTCGAACACGCCTCTTTTATTCGTCCCATAGACGTTCGATGGGATTCATATCAGGGCTCCTTGCTGGCCATTCCATTGTCGTGATTCCAACATCATGAAGGTATGCCCTGACGATTCCTGCAGTGTGCGCTCTTGCATTATCATGCATAAAGATGAAGCCTTGGCCTACAAATCCAGCATATGGCATCACATGAGTCTCTAGGCAATGGTTAATGTATCGACGGGCATTTAGTGTTGGTAGACGTGGTCCTGTCACAACCTCTAGCCCAGTTTTACCATCGGCAGATATTCCTCCCCAGACTATCCACGAGCTCCTGTCATAACTCACTCTCTCTTCAATACAACACTGAACAAAGCGCTCTCCCAGCCTTCGGTAGACCTTCCTCCTTCCATCATTACCATAAAGCATAATCTTAGTCTCATCAGTAAAGAGTACCTTGCTCCATTGGCGTCGAGTTCAATGCAAATGTTCGCGTGCAAACTGTAAGCGCGCCATTCGGTGAGCTCTTGTCAGTTTCGGCCCGTTGGCTGGCTTATGTGGGCTCAGACCACGTTCTTTAAGTCTTCGTCTAATTGTTCGCGCGGAAACAGGCACTCCATGAAAGTCTCGAAGCTGTTCTTGGATCTGTACAGAGGTGAGGTGACGATTTCGTAAACTGGTTGTCGCGATAAATCGATCCTGTCTTTCTGAAGTTACCCGAAATCGCGGTCTTCCTGGACGGCGCACATATCCACCAGTGTCGAGGTATCGATGGTATACCCTTTGCACAGCAGAACGGCTTAAAGCAAGCTGTGATACTACATCGCGCTGACTTCGGCCCGACTGTAGAAGCGCCACAGCTTGCGCGGCTAGAAGAGACGGTGTATCCATAATTTTAACGTTTAAATGGCTCAAATTAAAAAAGCAACAATTTTACGATGTCTTAATTTCAAAACAATTACGGTGAATTCAAAATTATGGAGTTAAAAAAAAAATTATGTTAATTTAAATCAACTTTTCTTTTCAAAAGAATGCACTAATTTGGATTTTGTTTCGTTTTTCCATTTGATAAATTCAAAATTGGAACAACAGCACTTCAAAATCATTATGAATATACCAGCATCAAAACTGCATAAAAACTTTTTGATTAACTTAAGAATATTTTTATGTTCTATGTCATTACACATAAAAATGTAAAGTGGCTCGATTCATGTGTCCGGAAGTGTAGTTAAAATTATTAATTTATTTTACATCATTGTTATTTTAAGTGTAAGACGACACTTTTATTTATGACACTCCGCGGTTTTTCATACTTGTATATATTTTTTTGTTAACATTGAAAAAAAAAATTAATGTAGATGGTCATTTTTGTCCATCTAAATTTTTAGGTCGTAACCGGTTTTCTTTCGCCATTTCTTTTGGTGGTGGTTATTTTATAGAGTAGCTTATTTACTTTATAATATTATGTTGTAAAAGACGTGTCTAAGTGCCCGCAAGGGCCTACAGGATAAAATATTTTTGACTTTGACATTAAAAGACAGTGACCAAAAATTGTTGTAAATTGAGGATAAACTTTGATTAATTATGTCAAATAGTTTTCATATTTTGTACTGTTTATTTAGATATCGAGGCACAGAGACGAAGCTCTAGGAACCATGGAATGGATCGGGTCGTCAATCGCGTAAAATTTGCTATCAATAAGTCCTCTAAAAATTCCTTGTTTTTTGCTAGACATGTTCCTAGACCCACTATATTTTCCATTAGACAGCCCTAAACAAAACATGTGACAAAACATCTGACTCACAGGATAGAGTTACTGATAGAGTGGTGTAAATACCGACATTTAGATTACCAAAGTACCAACGCAATAACATATAGGTACACTCATTACTTTATCGGAAAAACACCCGTTCTCTGTCATCTATAGCAACGTCACGTACATACGTACAACAAGAGAGCAGTATTCAAAGAACAACTTCCTGGTTCCACTTAGAGAATGAAAAGACGAGAATTACATTATTATTTAAAGATTTAATAGAAATGGTTTGAGCCTACTCTTCACCCTGCTCAACATCGCATTAGCGGAAGAAGAATCCATGGACCTCAAAGCCTTGTCTCCTTTAAAAATGATTAAACTAGCAAAACGTGTAACTTCGTTTGTGTATATCTCGGTTCCGTAAGAATTTCAAAAAAACCTTTTTTAGTGAGTAAAAACATTTTACAAATAACTCGCTCTTTAAACAACTCTATTATCAGCGGTTTAGGTATCGATCTAAATGTATAGGTTTAGGTTTTGTATTTAAATAATCAGTCAATTACAATTAGGTCGCAGACCCGCTTGCTATACTTAGTCTACATTAAATCTTAAGTGTGGTACCAAAATTATTTACAAAATATTATTGTAAGTGCTCCAGAATGTGCACAAGTTCGCAAGCCAGTACTCATTAGTCACTTCCGTCCCAACTCGATGATTGCCGCCTCGGACAGCTCAATGCTCTTGATATATCGATGAGATTATCCACCGCTTATTCCTATTAGGTTAACTGCACGCCTGCGATTTTATGCTGCAGATAGAATAATATAATTTAAAATATCTACGGTAAGGTCTCCAGAGCTTCACTTTCTACGGGGTCGGCAACAAGCGAGTGATACTCCCGGTGTTGCAAGCGACCATAGGTTACGGTGACCGCTTACCATCAGGCGGGCCGTAAGCTTGTTTGCCACTTTAGTGGTATAAAAAAATAGAATAATATAATTTGTAATATGTAATTGTCAAAAAAAAAATTAGGGTAATTACAACTTGTCACATAATTTTTTAAACATTACGATTTTGATTTTCCAATTAGTCAATGTTATAAGAAAAATGGATTTCCAGTCCAAACATAAAACTTATTAGTTTAATTTAGACACATTAATAAAGAAATTGGTTGCTTGATAAATAAAATAAATAAATATATATGGACAAATCACACAGATTGAGCAAACCCCAAAGTAAGTTCGAAACTTGTGTTATGGGATACTAACTCAACGATCCTATATTTTATAACAAATACATAATATAGATAAACATCCAAGACCCGAGGCCAATCAGAAAAAGTTCGTTTTTCATCATGACCCGACCGGGATTCGAACCCGGAACCTCCTGGGTGGCGGTCTGGCGTGGTAACCATTACGCCACGGAGGTCGTCGCCGTCGTTAAAAATAGCAAAGTGGTCAAAAGTAACTAGTTTTTTTTTCTTATATATATTCACACGTTAAAACAACTTCAAAATAAAACTATAACTGCAAGTCGCAAGTTCACGATTCGCCCTAATCTCTTCCCTCAAATGTTTATTCAGATGCAGGCCATCGCCAAAGAGTACTACGATTTACTGGAAATTAAGAGGCCGCTGTCATCTACTGGGATGCTACAATAACATTGTGCTGCCAAAAATACACTGACATAAGTGACGCGAGTAAAAATAAAATATTGCTTTTGTGTGGGTGAATGTTCTTTATATTAAACATTCATTATGATTCTGTTTATAATAGTAGTGTTTATAACAGTGTATCTTTTATATTTAGCTCTTATAAATGATAATGGTCAAACAAATATGACAATAAATGTCATGTTAAGTGTAATTTTTTTTTTTTTACTAAATTGACAGGAGCGTAACAAAGAAAAAAGATATAAATATAAGATTTTTTGCTCTCATTCCTACATAACTATATTTTGGATGTTTTTCGTTTACTATGGCTACATGTCAAGTCAAACTTCGTCAGTTGACTTTAAAAATACAATTTCTCTCTTATATAATTTAATTTTCCTCAAGTACGACATAGACAAAATAGTTTTTTTTTTAATCCTTGGTTTATTTTTTTTATAAATAAATCCCCCAGGTTTTCGTAGTGTCACATAAAATAAAAATCTACGAAAAATATTTTGCAAGTTTTTAGTGCACCGCAATTTACTCTTGACTTTTGAGTCATTCCTTTAAAATTTGACATTTGAATACAATAGCCGAAAACATTTCAAAGGTTAAAGGGTAGAACATTTTAGTAAATTCAATTTAATTTAAGAAAATGTCTTAAAGAATAATTCCTTTGGTAGATAGCGAAATTTGTATGATAATATTTTGCTGACCATGGAAAAGGGCCATTGGGTTTCTGGCGACATCTTTTCATTAAGTAAAAATTGCTAATGATGTTATCTCCATAATTTAGCATAAAAACGTCAGCGCTCTGTGCCATTTCGCCTTTAAGATAAAAAGTATAATTACAAGATACATCTGCATATCTTTTGACGCCTCCTCTTTATTATAGGTTAAGAGCTTAATGCAAAATTTTATACTAGGTATACATGTTTTTCTAAGTAATTATTAATGAAAAATCGACATATACTGACTTACTTAAATATAGCATTATAATATTTTTCGCAACTAGTCATGTGTACTACGGATCAAAAACAACACAAGCTTGAGTTGTGGAGCGCTTTGTCAGAGTCACGATGACGGGTTGGCATAATATGATCAACATAACTATTCTCTGTGCGTTCGTCGAAAAGTAACGACACCTTAGAATTGTTATCTCGTTGTAATGTTAACAGTTGTTTGTGACAAATTAAATTAAACTATTAGACTCTAATTAAACTGCAAATAAAAAGTGTGATAATGATTAATGTTTTTCTTATACCACAGCGCCATATTAAAGATAGTCCTCAGAAAAACTTAAAATTTACTAGATATACTAAAAGAAAAAAAGATTGTCAAATACAAGTCTCAAAATAAATGATTGAAATCAAAACTAAAGATAAGCTTAGAATGTGGGTGCTAGTATCTAGGCCTATATTTTTCAACACATGGACAGAGTTGTTAAATGTTGTGTTTAATGTTTTTTACTCCCGACTGCAGACGAGTTTATTGCCGGGAAGCTGGGGGGAAAATTAATATAACAATTTAGATGCTATTTGTATGTTGCATTTGTATTCCTTTGTTTAACATCAAACTGAGTAGTGAGCGAGACTACATTTAAATGTAAGATTACAGAGACAAATTAGAACATTAACATGCCATTGAATTAGTGTAAATGGAAATTATTAAACAATCAAGCGGGTTACACGAAATATTACCACCGCCTATAAACATCAGAGTGCTTGGTACGAGTTTTTTTGTTCTCATGTTGCGAATTTATAAGACGCGTATCGTGCTACATACCCGGCTAATTATGTAACACGGGTCTGGTAAATTCGCAATTTGAAATTGTTTTACAACTTGGTCGGCTTATAAACGTTGACACGTTCGAATGTGACCAAAAAACTCGTACTAAGCACTCAGTAATGCACGAGAGTATTTTAGAGATGATATTCAAATTAAAAAGCTTTGGATTTTATTCGATATTAATCAGGAGTTCTTTGTTGATAAAGAAAATGGCATAAAAATATAAGCATAAAGACATTTTATAAAATTACAAATGTGCATAACTTTCCTATTCCGACTGGAAGCGTTTCCTCGTTACAGATTTTAAGGGCTTATGACCTAGTTTTAGTTTTTCAAACGAATAAATATTACAAAGTTAAAATTCTATGCAGTGCTTCTAAGTAAGCATAGTGTGTGTGCGTTGGATGGATATCCTTGACACGTGGCTTTACAGCACAGTGTGTCGACTTATTACCAGAAGTGCAAAAACAAATTTTACACACCAATAAAATTGTTCAAAATCACAATTAATATGAAACAATTCAGCGTAAAAAAATATAAAAAAATTAATGTTTACTGCGAAAATTTACATGAAAATGCCCGGAGGTATCTTGTTCGTTAATTTGTTTACGTTCTGCATATTCCCTCGCGCCACTGTTTACGTTTCACGTCTAAAGAGTCTCCTAAAGCGTAATAAAGTTCGCCTCCCGATGATTATGGGCCTTTCAAAATAAACTTGAATGTCGATTCACAAACATCGTTTTATTTTTGTTTAGTTTACTTTCTGAGTTATGGATATCATCGTTATTCTTTAAGAGTTAGAAACTTTGCCGTCCCCTTTTATTGGTGCGTTTTTTCATGTTATTTCGATCTCGATTTTTGAATTCTTTGGTAATTCAAATATTCGTTTATTGAGTTTATTTTTTCTTTATAAATTGACAACACTTTACAACTCTGTTTAAATTTTAAGTTCTATAGAATATTAAACGCTGCAAATAGATTCACGGCTAATAAAACTTTTGTATCTACAAAGAGCATTGTAATAGAAAACTAAAATGTATTCAAGAAATGAAAGAAAAAATCTAACATTCCATCTTAAGGTAATATAATCTCGGCATGTTTCTTTCGGCTAAAATATAAAGAAATTTTTGTATAAAGATATTTCTGAGAATACTTAGACATAGTACTTACTAATGCGTTAGGCATAATTCACATGTCATAAGGAATACTTGTATCCATTTTCATAAATCACGTAACAAAACGGACAAGAAAATATTTTTCCATAATATAACATCGAGGCAGTGCTTCATTCCGCACTTTACACTTCGGAAGCACGTCAAGCAATAAATATTCACTTGCCTCTTGTTTGCTTCCTCTTAGGCCTCATAAAATTAATGCCCTTATATTAATATTTATTAATATATGAACGTCTAGACGTACAATGTAAAGCCACGCATGATAAAATGGTAAGTAAATTTTATGATGCAATAAAGCCGCATTACACTGCGTATGAATTTCTACGGGATACGGTAATGGTGTCTCGCTTATACGCCCATAATGTGAAAGAGAGGTCGATGTTGATGATAGGAATTAGGAGTATGCGCTAGTATACGAGTCGACATATAGGGTGATTATTTGTCGCGATTGTTATTGCCTAATTAATTTGAACCTGTGTAAAGTAATGGATGGTATTTTGCAATATAATTTAATGTTTATGAGAATGTTTTGAATAATAACGATTTAATGAAATTTTGAGAACTGAACACGGAATAACTTTCCATATGGCGATTATTTAGAAACGTATTTTTATTGAAATATTTATTACTGTGTATATTTTTGTATGGTGACGAAAATTTATGTTTTACTAGATGTATGCTTTTTTGGCGGTAGATGTTAATAAAGTACACTTTATCTCTTAAGTTGAAAAATTAAATTAAATTAAATTAAGTTACTTACAGTGTTTATTTTGGCACTAATTACAAGATATATAAGTAATTTCCGCACACTAGTATTTGCAACAGCTTTTATGAAGTAAATAGTGTTTTATCACTCAATCCTGCCGGTCATCATAACACTTGTCACTACACTGCATAAAGAATTTAAAAGAAACGCACACCATGGCCAGTTATATGGACATTTTGGAGACGCAGCATTCCATTGAGGCTAAACTGTTGGAGAGGATGAATATCTTGGAGAAGAAGATCAAGGCCACACCTCATCAAGGCGCCACTCCTCAAGTCCCCGAAACAACTCTGCTCAGTGAGTTCAATGACTTTAAGTCGGAGGTTTGGTCTATCTTAGCCCTGCTCCGCCAGCAGATTTCTTCAATAGTGACCACTATCGATGGTATTGAAACAAGGCACCGAAGAAAATACCTTCTTTTCAACGGCGTGCCTGAGGACAAAGATAATCTGCGTGACTTCATTGTGGGCCTCCTGCGTGATAAGTTGAGCATTGATGTGACACCGGAGAAGCTAACAGTTTGTCACCGCATCGGCAAGACATCTGAGGGAAAATGTCGTCCTGTGCTGCTGCGGTTCGCAGATCTGTCCACAAAGAGCGCTGTTTGGAGAAAGAAGACTGCTCTGAAAGGGACGGCTGTCGCTGCTTCCGAGTTTTTGACTCGCCAGCGGCAGGTGGTCTTCGATAAGGCCCGCAAGCGCTTCGGCATTGGACGGTGTTGGACAACAGACGGCACGATCTACGTCAAGCTGAAGGATGGATCCAGGCGGCGGCTGATCGCTGACGCCGACCTTGCTGCAATCGCCGCATCGGAAGATGAAGTGCAGCGTGATGCCTCGCCTCCACGGGCGGCATCAACGTTGGGGGCTGCGGTGGCGACGGGGCCGGCGACGGCGACCTCCCCGGAGCGCTCCTCGAAGGCTAGGAGGACGGTCAGGGCGCGTAAATAGCTTCCACCTGTCATTATTTTTGTGTTGTGGTTATAACTTATACTTAATCGTCAGTGTCCTAGATAATTTCTAGATAACGATTATATCCGCACTTTGTGGGTTATTTTTAAAAAACATAGGTACTTTATTATTCACGTCATTTAACTCATTTATAATTCTTTTTTAATAATTTTAGTTGTAGGTATGTCACTCTCTTCAAAATTTGCACTTTGACAAGTTGGTCAAGTTGACATTTATAAGTTCGCTGCTTCTTCTTCTTTTTTGTGTGTGGCAACATAATTTTAAGATTGTTTTTTCATATTTTGTTGATAATTTAGTTTAAAAACAGGCCACAGGCACTGACGATTCGGGACGCTTTTTTTTTATTTTTTAAATAATGTTTTAATTTTTTTTTCTTTCTTATAATAATAATGTTTGTGAAAACCGGCGGGATACAATTAATTTACACATTTTAATTCGATCGTATTACTTTAAATTATATTTATATTATTCATATCATATTATTATATTTATATATACATTATGTTAGATGATGACTCTTTCCATTCTGCTATTGACACCAGCAACGATTCTTTTGAAGATCCAGAAACTCTTGGCACTCTCCTAGATAATAAACTTAATAATGCACCCTTTCTTTTTAACACCTGCCACATCAACGCACAAAGTATTGCAGCTCATTTTGTCGACCTCCTTGACACGTTTTCTTCTTCTTCTTCTATTCACGCTGTATTAGTTTCTGAAAGTTGGCTGAAACCAAGTCTCTCTTCCTTTTCATATTCACTACCAGGATTTGTGCTGGTACGTAACGACCGTATTGGGAAAGGTGGTGGTGGTGTCGCCATCTACCTGCGTAGTGATATACCTTATAAAGTGCTCGTATCTTCTCCTTCCACGTATTCTGGTACTGTCGAATACCTGTTTCTCGAAATTTCAATAAAGGGTGCCAAAGCCATTCTCGGAGTCGTCTACTGTCCACCCACTGTAGATTACTTTTCCCATCTGGAAACTGTCCTAGAATCTTTCTGTTCGGATTACACGCATCACATAATCATGGGTGATTTCAACACGGATCTCATGAGTACTAACACTCAATCACTTAAGCTTCTCAATATAATCAAGTCGGTCAATCTCTCTGTTCTGCCTTTAGAGCCTACACACCACAACCCTTCTTCACCTGATACATGGCTTGATTTAATCCTCACATCTTCTGTTGACTATGTTGCCAGACATGGACAACTCTCTGCTCCTGGTTTCTCTAAACATGACCTCATATATTTGCAGTATAAATTAAAACCTCCTAAACTTAAGCCTAAAACTATTTGGATGCGTAATTTTTCAAAAATTGATAAAGAGAAACTTATGGCGGATGCTGCCAAACTAAACTTTTCTGCAGTGTTTGAAGCGTCTACAATCGATGAAAAAGTTTCCCACTTTAATACTACTATTTTAAGTTTGTTTGACGCTCACGCACCTTTAAAATCGGTAAAAGTAAAGCGGCCTCCTGCTCCTTGGATTTGCAGGGACATTCGTGTGGCAATGACGCGACGGGATAGGGCATTTCGGGTTTTCAAGCGTGAGAGGTCTGAGATGAACTGGCAGCTATATAAGACTGCTCGAAATAGGTGTAATACTATGGTAAGAGCAGCTAAACGAAAATATATCCACGAAAACATTAGTAACTCATCTTCGACCAACATATGGAAGTTTCTTCACTCTCTTGGTTTGGGTAAGTCACCCACCGAATCACAGAGTTTACCCTTCTCTCTAAATGATTTTAATAACCATTTCTCTTCTGCTCCTTGTCTTAATAACACTACAAAATCTAACACTTTTTTGAAGATTGCTTCCATGGTCCAGTCTCCAAATGTATCTTTCAATTTTTCTCCTTCTTCTGAGGATGACATTCGTAAGAACATTATTTCGATTAAAT
Organism: Endotricha flammealis; assembly: GCA_905163395.2. Taxonomy (NCBI): domain Eukaryota; kingdom Metazoa; phylum Arthropoda; class Insecta; order Lepidoptera; family Pyralidae; genus Endotricha; species Endotricha flammealis. The sequence continues at coordinate 5,728,102 of LR990863.1, read as the reverse complement.
CCAAGGCGGTTGGTTGCGATGACGTGAGTAGAGACATGGTCATCGCTGTCATGGAAATTACTCTTCCCATTCTTAATCATATTGTTAATTCTTCTCTCCTGAGTGGCACTTATCCCCACCTATGGAGTAGGGCTCTTGTCTTACCTCTTCCTAAAATTCCCACTCCTTTGTTATTAAATAATTATAGACCTATTTCCATTTTACCATTCCTGTCTAAAGTCCTTGAAGCGGTTGTCCATAAGCAAATGGCAGCTTTTATTTTTACCAATAAATTACTTTCCCCATTTCAGTCTGGATTTCGCCCAGGGCATAGCACTGCCACTGCTCTTCTAAAAGTAACCGAAGACATTCGTAATGGTATGGAATGTAAATTGGTCACCATTATCACTCTCATAGATTTTTCTAACGCTTTCAACATGGTAGACCATGATTTACTCCTTACCATTCTTAAACGTCTAAATTTTTCCTCCTCTGCTTTGGATTGGTTTTCTTCTTATCTTCATGGGCGTCAGCAGGCTGTGCGAGTTGGTCGTGAATTGTCGGACTGGAATAGCTTGTCTGCTGGCGTTCCGCAGGGTGGTATCTTGTCCCCTCTATTATTTTCAATTTTTATAAATATTTTGTCTTCTTCGCTCAGTTGCTCTTACCATTTCTATGCAGACGATTTGCAAATATATATACAGTCGCCTGTTGATAAAATTGACAATGCAATCAACATACTGAATGCAAATCTTTGTTGTATCAGTGACTGGTCTAAGTCATTTGGGATACCAGTAAATCCAAAAAAGTGCCAAGCATTAATCGTAGGTAGCTCCAAACAAACTGCCCAAATTGATTATTCATCGATTCCACCTCTCACGTTTGAAAACAAAATTATTGCACTTAGCTTCAGTGTCAAAAATCTTGGAGTACACATTGACGCAACGTTAAGTTGGACTACGCAAGTTGCTGAGGTTAGCCGCTCTGTTATTTCGGCACTGCGAACTCTGAATCGCCTCAGACATTTTCTACCCATTGCTACCAAAGTCACACTTGTTCAGTCCCTGATTCTCCCACTTATTGATTATGGTGATGTGTGTTGTCCTGATCTCAATGAAGATCTCCTCAACAAGCTAGATCGGCTAATAAACAACGCAATTCGTTTCATTTTCTGTCTGCGCAAATATGATCACGTTTCGTCCTTTCGATCAAAGCTTGGGTGGCTGCCTATTCGCCAGCGCAGACATCAGAGAATATTAACAACTCTCTTTTCTATTTTATTTAATCCAAACTCTCCCGAATATCTGAAAGATAAATTCTGTTTTCTTTCTGACTCTCATGACCGTCAACTCCGTTCTGATAATTCTTTCAAACTTTTTACTCCTCTCTGTCATTCTGCATTTATGTCCAATTCTTTCACTCTTCATGCTTCACGACTCTGGAATGCGCTGCCGGACCTTATCAGAGACACCAAAAATGCCTGTATTTTTAAAAAGAAAGTACGTGCTCATTTCCTGGATTTGCTTAATAAGTAATCGTCATCATTTTGTTCGTGTAATTCCTTTAATTGTTTTATGTTGCATAGGAATCATCTATATGTATTATATATTTATTATCTATGTATCTTATTATATTGTATCTATTATATTATATATGTAGGTATATGCTAAATTTATTTTAGAATATTTTTATTTTTACTTTAACAAGCCGCGTTCGTGAATTTTTGCACTCCCAAGGGTTGACTGGTAGAGAATGCATTTAGCATTAAGTCCGCCTGTTGTATCAGTACTTTGTATTGTGGTCAATAAAGATAATTAAATAAAAATGTATTTCTTTTCAAAATTATTGTGATTTGACACCGTCCATTTAAGAAATATTATATACCCCAAAACGCAGGCAAGATTAAAGGGTTCTGTAAACATGAAAGGCACAAGTTACAGGAATAGATTTTCACAAATCAAAAACGAATTTGTACGTAATATGATAGAGTCGTTATTCTTGGAAGTTTTGAAATTACTCTACGATAACCGATTGGTGGGGTTTCACTCAAAATTGGACTCTATTTCGTTACTGTAAGGACTTTTCTGATGTCTACAACTGTCGTTCACCGTCCATCCGGCCGGAAGATTGCTCTTTTGATATGATTAAAAGGGTGAAGACTGTTTTATGTCCCAATTAAAAAGTTTGTTGCCTCGGAGTTACTATTTCTACTTCTAAAATATGTTCTGATGTCATCATTGTTCGGTTCAGATGCCATAAGTCATCGAATAATTTAACTAAAATTAGATCAACATGTATATTATTTTCACATTTAAATATTTTTTAAAGTTTCATTTCACTTTATTACAGTTTCTGAAACGCATTTTAAAGTTAATGGCGCATTGAAATATAGCTGTCACTGTCAAACTAAATAAGAAAAAGAGTGATACTTAATGTGGAATTAAAATTATAATGCGTCTTAGAAACTGGCTGTTAGTCTCACAAACACCTAATCTATACAAACAAAGTTGTTAATTTTTCACAGCCGCAACGTTATAAAAATGTCTTATATAACTTATGGTCCGTTTATACACCAATAATTTACATTTTGTTCATGTTAGCATAATAAAGACAGTTTCCATTAGATTCGATATCAAGTACCGATTCCGGAAACCGAGATATATCTCAATTCACCCCCTCCAGGGATAGGCGTGAAGATAAATTATTATTATATAGAACATCAAGATGAGGCGACTTCCGTATAAATGTATACTTGTGATATAAATTTCAATTATGATGTTTAGATTAGGGTTAATAATGGGCTCTGATAATATAATTATAGTTAATTTGGCTTGTGTAATTATTATATTGTTATCTATACCAATACAAGGCGAGTTTGTTTGTTTGTAATAAGAAGCAGTTGTTTTCCATTTAATAGAGCCAAAATTATTAGAAACGTTGCAGGCTTATCAACGCTGTTTTTAGAGAAAAAAATGGAGAACGTAGACGATTAATTTTAGAGTATTTTTTTTTGTATGTGACATTACATGCTTAAAAATTATTACTATTATTTTAGGACAAGCTTTCACTTATTTTTAAATGAAAAAACTTCACCTGCCCGTTCCTGGTGGGTTTCGAAACCATGTTCTCTTGGAATCCGGAAAAGTGCTCTTCTAACTAAGCTACCGCAAGTTTAGTAATAGTTGCGAAATGTTTATCCTTCCTATAAATATTACAAAGGCGAATGTTTGTGAGAATGGATGTATGGATGTTTGTTGCTCTTTCACGCAAAAACTACTGACCGGATTTCAATGAAATTGAGTACACGGGTAGACTATAACCTGGAATAACACATAGGGTACTTTTTATCCCGAAATTCCCACGGGAACGGGAATAATAGGACTGCTGTGTAAAAATAAATTCGCACAAATGAAGTTGCGCGGTTTTCACTAGTTTCTATACTGCAACAGCTCCTTCTGTAGTATCACACTTTTTAGCACTAATAAATACTAACAAAAGTCATTATAATCTATAAAAAAAAGTTGTGTAAAAAATTCAAAAACGAAGATTAATGTCTGCTGAAGTCCACAAATTTGAAATTAACTTATCAATTCCACAATAAATTACCAAGTTATCGTGACTGTATAGCGTGTTCGTTCTAGTGAAAAACTTTCAGAAAATAACCATACGACCGCGCTGAAGGTAACAATATTTAGAAGTATTAAAAATGAGGCATTTTTAATTGCATTTTTTCAGCACAAAACATAAAGCTGAGAGAATTCTTCAATTCTTTATCACTGTTTCTTAAATTTTTTTTCAAGAAATGATCTTTATTTTGCCTATGACAATTCCCCATATAGGAAATTATATTACGTTTTACAAAACATTACCTATATCATAATTTATTAAACGGTTTTATTGGTTTGACTTGTTAGGAATTAATATTCACATTTTTACATACTGTATGAATATATTTTATTTTTCTGCATTAATAAATAGATATAATAAAGTGATTTATGAACGCACTCCCTATTATTTGCAAGAAAATATCCAAACTTCCCCACTTCATATGTAAACAAAATTAAATTATGATTTGCTACGTCAATTCGGTGTTTTTTCGCTCGGTCTGGTTAAAAGCACAAACAAACAACTTTTCACTTACAATCTCACCACTTGTTTGTTGGTATAGCGTTCGGAAAAATCTCTAAATGTAGCTCCACAGTGAAAATCGAAGTTAAATGTGTTTTTCGGTTTGAAATAAAAACAAAATTCGGACGATAAAATGCGTTGCCGCCGTGTGTTTTGTTCACAGTTGGGTGACGATGATAAATTATAACTTTACACGAAGTATACCTACTAGACAAGATAGAAAAAGAGCTTTCCGCTAAATCCCATTGTGGGAAATTTGCCTATACATATATGTAATGGTGCTCCTCTGTTAGAAAAATTAATAGTTTTTTTGCGACAATTTACACAGCAAATAGGCCAACTGGAATCTATAAGGAAACTATGAAATCAGTCCTAAAACTATATAAAATTACAGAATGTTGACATTATGATGAGTTTAAAATATATTTTTGAATAGGTTTTTAATGTCCATATCCGTCCTTTGAAATTGAAGGAAACCCTTATTATAAAGATTATATCTCACATCCCTGGTCATACATCGGTTTACGCTTCAACGAAACCTAAATTTAACAAAACCCTTTAAAATGGAACCTTAAGGCTATAAAATTAAAGGGGAAAACACTTTACGGTTACATCATGTGTATTGAGTTAGCAATGTCCAGAGTATGAGAGAAAAAAAAGTAAGAATCCACCATGTCTGACCATTTCCGACGGCTATTATTCTGTCTCCCTCTATATCCGTTTCCGGCTGTCGGCGAAACAAAATACTGGCTCAGACAAAACAGAGACGTTGACCGTTGTGCAATTCGGGAATTTTCCTAGAGATAAGAAAAATATTAAGTAAGGTATGTATTGTCTGAGGATAAGGGGTGAAGGCTTTTATGAATGACCTAGATGCCTTATTGAACATTATATTAAGTGTTGTAGAAGTAGTTAGTAGCAGTCTTTGTCTAATGGAAGATGCTCCTTTCAAAAATTTGTACCTGGTGTGGTGTGGATCAACTGTAGATACACACAGGCTTGTAATGCTTTCCGCGTACAATACAACTTTCAAAGTGTTGTTAGGGTTATGTATCACAGTACTATGCAATAGCGCACATTAACGATTTTTTGTACGGTGTTTTTGCGCGAGGGCCATCATATTACTGTTGCGCAAGGTCAGGGTAAGTTCACACACTCAAATATTTTCCTTGTACGGGATTCGAACCTACAACTCATGAGATACCACTTGGCCTGTATAAATGTTTCATAAAATAGATTGTTATTACACTTTCAATTTTTGTAAGCTCAATTCACTAATCCCAACCCCCCATGGGAGATAGGTAAATAGCGTTAAAGTTTTGCTTGACACCGACTACCTTAGGGGGTGAAATAATATTATTAGTGGCAACTGAGTGGGAAAGTCCATTTCTGTTATTAGAATTCTTTTTGATAGAATTAAAAGAGAAAAAATGCACCTTGAAGGAACTTGTACGGGTATAATAAAAAAAATGTGTGTATCATTGATTAAAAAGTAATATTCATTGATTGGACAAAGTTAGTATCTAATTTATTTTACACAAACATAGTTTATAATAGAACTTATTATGACACTGTGAACTATTATTATCATTGAAAATTGAACCTGATTTTTTTGCATTTTCAGTTTTGATGTAACAGTACTAAATATTGTATGTAAAAATTTGAGCGGTGATTTGCTGCATTTTGAAATTAATGGCACAATATACTATGGCCGTCACTGGTGCTAATTCTGTTGTACATATAACTAGACTTAACTAATTTTGACAGGACTAGAAGAGTGTTGCTATCCTTGCCACTAATTTGTAAACCAAGGAAGGACAACACCTTTGGACACTGAACTGATTTTATCATTGAAATTGAACCAGATTTTTTGCATTTTCAGTTTTGATGTAACAGCACCTAAATATTGTCTGTAAAAATATTTGAGCGGTGATTTGCTGCATTTTGAAGTTAATGGCACAATATACTATGGCTGTCACTGTCAGACTAGCTTGTGACTTAAAATTCGAGATCGCCGCATTGTCAACGAAGGTCGTCAAGATGGCGACCTCGGACCCTCACCGTACCACGTTGCCTTTTTATAGTGTCCTTTTTTGTTAAAAGGTGTTCATTTAAAATACTCGACATTGGCGAAATTGTCTATGTGTCGTTAAGACACGACAGAAACGGCATTAATTAAGAAAAGATAAAATGCGTTTCATAAACTGACTGGCAGACATCGATCTATATGCATACTCTGGCAGACACAAATCTTGTACGCATAATAACAACCAACATTAAAAACCTATAAAGGCATCAGTCACGTTTCAAAAAGCATACCAAAAGTACTCGTCATTACAATGGGTACTATAATTATCATAGGATATTATTAATATTATCCAAAGTTTATGTGCATGAGAAAATTGGGGTATAGCAAACATCGTCTTAATAACGGCTCAACTCAAACAATTTACAAAGCAAATAGTTAAACAAAGTAAATTAGTTTATCTTTTGCCGGTGAAATTATGTTGTTCTGGTTATCGATTGGAATTAAAAATAGGGTGGTTTATGTAAGATTTATTGAAACTGTAATAATTATGTATAATAATAATATAAGGGTTACTCGTCAATCAAATTTAATAGTTCACGAATGGTTTTTATCTTTTACACGATTTATTTAATTCATTTTTACTAGTGTCTATATAAAAATTGGCCTAAACTCGATTTTTCACAGTATTACAAATGCGGGAAGCCAAAATATATCCAACATTTTGTATCGAAAATAACATAAAAAGGGAGTAAAAAGCGAAAACGAGTAATATCCGGCGTTGTATTGTTTTCGAGTCGAAGTTAATCGAAATTAAGTGATCCATTACAAGATACCGGTCTTAGTTTAACGATATTATTAATGTTTATGTTTATAATGTTAGTATGTATTCATTTCATGCGTTATTTCATTTTGAACGGTGTTCGGTTTCGGAAATTGGTTTCGCTTATTGATTGTTTTGCTTGCTCGATTGTGACTTTGTTCGTGTGTTTGTCTTTACCAGAATATTATTATAAAATGACCCTCTTCATTTTAACAAGCTTTGATCATTATCATCATATTAATTTGTCCAGATCCCATCACTTATGGGAGGCGCAGTACTTCTTCATTTTACAATCTCGGGTACTTTAAACCTAGAGCGTATAAGAGCCACCGCCTACTTGTGATTTTAAATCGGCCGATTGTTTGATCGTTCTGGGATTCAGTATGGATGGAGCTATATGCCGATTTTTAATCGTGAAATGGGCGCAATGCCATATAGCACGAACTATCGGCCGATTAAAAATCACACTCTAATGTTTCGAAAGTCGGCAATGCACAGGTAACTCTCTCACTGCTTGCTGGTGTAGTGTGGCGTTTTTGCTTACCATCAGGTGAACCGTCGGCTTGTTTGTCTTCTATGCAATAAATATAATAACTTTTTTTTCATGGACGTCATTGTGTTTTGCTTACAATCAATCTGTAGTTTGTTAACCTATGCAGAAGATATACCTAGTAGGTTTTACTTAATTAAATCGTTAGTAAAAATGATCTTATCTGTTATCATTATCAAAACTAATAAAGTATAATATAAAATGACATTATATTCAACAGGTTTGAATTTATATTTCGACGACGGGATGAATCGTTAAGCTTGGAACCATATCTACCGCAGACAAAGTTAAACTTTCTTTATCAAATAAGAAACTTCGTAGGCATTAAACTTGGCTGAGATAGTGGTGTTTGTGAAAACTGTTCGCGTTTTCTTCGCTGCTGTAAAGATGTTAATGAAATCAATAAAGCTATAGAAGTTAATTAATATAATGAATTCTTTATACTACATAATTTTATTGTTTTAGAAAATCCAATGTTATACGAGCAAAAATAATTATGGATAGAGCTTTATGAATCATCATCATTTCAGCCACGTGACACGTGGCTGAAATGATGATGATTGATGAAAAATTTATACAATGAGGTACTGGTTAAAGGAGTTACACCAAAGACGTGGAAGAATGCTATAGTTAGGCTCATATTCAAGAAAGGCGATAAAGCTAATCTAGCCAACTATAGACCGATATCAATTCTGCTCCATACATATAAACTTTTCACCAAGGTATTGACCAACAGACTTGCCAACAAACTAGATACCTCACAACTTCAACTGGATTTCGTAAGGATTTCTCTACTATCGACCATATATTTTCTGTAAGGCAAGTCATAGAAAAAAGCGGAGAATACTTTCAAGACTTGTACCTAGCCTACGTAGATTACGAAAAGGCGTTCGATACCGTCGAACACTGGGCAGTATTCAACGCCCTCCAACGGTGCATGATAGATGCCAGATATGTGGACGTGATTAGAGAGATCTACAAGGGTGCTACACTCCAGGTTCAGCTACACAAGCTCACTCAGCCAGTCCGGATAGAGAGAGGAGTTCGTCAAGGCGACACAATATCGCCGAAGCTATTCACTGCAACCTTGGAAGACGTCTTTAAAACATTAGACTGGTCCCAAACCGGAGTTAACGTGAATGGCGAGTTTCTATCGCATCTACGCTTCGCCGATGACATAATACTCTTCGCCAAATCTATCGAGGAGCTCACTGCCATGCTGAAAGACCTATACACTGCGTCTCTTAATGTCGGTTTAAAAATGAACACCACTAAGACAAAGGTGATGTGTAAAGGGATCATACCCTCCCCGACGTACATCCAAGTACACAGCCACAATATAGGTATAATTACCGACTATATCTACTTGGGCCAGCTCATTAAAATCGAATGAGATGGACAAACGAAGGAGATTGAAAGAAGGATACAGCTGGGCTGGGCGGCTTTTAGCAAACTCTCCGACGTGCTAAAGAGCAAGCGAGTGCCAATCTTTCTCAAGAGACGCATGTATGAGCAGTGTGTTCTCCCAGTTATGACCTACGGAGCTGAAACCTGGACACTTACTTCCAAACTTGCGAAAACTTCAGGTGGCGCAAAGAGCCATGGAGCGAGCAATGCTAGGCATCTCGCTCATAGACCGTATCCTAAACAAAACAATACGTAAGCGCACTGGAGTTACTGACATCGCTTTAATGGTGTCCAGGTTAAAGTGGAGATGGGCAGGCCACATGAATAGGAGGGATGATGGTCGCTGGACGCGTAAGATTGCGGAGTGGCGCCCAAGAACCGGGCGTCGGAAGATAGGGACGCAGCCCATGCGCTGGGCTGATGACATCGCCAAAGTCGCAGGAAAATCCTGGATGCGCACTGCCAGAACAAGACCCTTATGGAAAGCCCATGAAGAGGCCTATACCCAACAATGGGTGATGACAGGCTGAAAGAAGAAGAAGAAGAAGATATCGTGTACACAAATTCAGACACCAAAGTACCGACCGCAAAGAGGTTACGAGGATACTTTTACCAAAATTAACATGCAAATTATACTCTTAACTAGGTATATTGACACTTACCTACCTGATTGTTGAAGCACACGCCAATCAAACTATATTATATAATTATAACAATATAATTTATAACAGTAATCATAACATTGACACTTGTTTACAACAACAACAAACAAGTAATGACGGGAATTAGCCAAGGCAGGCATAATTCATTGCAAGATGTATTAGAAATACGACCGTATAGAATACGCATTAAAGATCAATTTGACTTGCAGCTGCAGCCGCATCTCATGATTTGCGGATCAAGTAAGCACAAAAATACTAAGCGTTGTAGCGGTAAGTCAGTAGTCACTACTAGTTACATTTATGCCGCTTATTGGCTTCAAACACGACGTGCGTAAAACTCTCCTGTTTTTTAAGAGATTTGGCGGTATTCAAATATACGGCTGGTTGCCTACGTTATGTTGATATACCTCTAATATCCTTAGAAATTTAAGGTAAAACTGAGATAGAGAAAACTTTCTTAACGTTTTTTTTATACCTTTTAAGTAACATACCGCTATAAGGCTTAGTTCAATAGACGCGTATTTTTCTAAGCTATCCGATGTCATAAAAATCAAATTTACGTTTTTTTTTGAGATACCGCTTTTGCGCTTAGTAGGGCAGGTGTACTACTGGACTTTTTTGAATACGTAATTTTAAAAATGTAGTAAGTTTTTTTTTTTTTTTTTTTAAGTAAAGTATTAATGTGTAATTCCTACTTTAGAATATTACAATCTAGCTATTGGCTAATTAGTAATTTAACTTTAACCTAAACTTATAAAACGTATAGTCTAAGAATATTGTCCATCGACTTATCTTAGTGTCTGTTAATTGAAAACACTTTGTTCATGTCATTGTGTTATAAATGTTATTGCACTATCACTAGTATTGTTTTCACTACACTACACTAACTCAAAGGGTTTAGTTCTTTTGAGCCTTCTCAATAGGTCTGTGTTATCAAGAAGCTGGGTTGCCTCAGGATTCACATGATGGGGTGGTGTTGTCGGGATACCTCCACGTGGTCCACCCCGGGCAACGCCGGCGCGTCCTTGCCGCCGGCGGCCGAACTCCTGACACGTGGTCTGCTCTCCGCGCTCACTTTTGAGTGCGTTGAAGACGCAGACGCTGTCTTCTTGCCGCAGTCGCGGAAGGGGACGGCCAAGTGGAGCCCGGATGCGGGCGAAGCGCCGGCCTAACCAGCTGGCGAGCGCAGACCGTAACCCCGTGGGACGTTTCCTCCCATGGGACCGGGGGCCTTGGCTTAACCGCCCGGGTCGCGAGGAAGAAAACCTCTGTAAAAAATCACCCGAATCCCAAGGTTCGGACCGCGCCGAGGGGATGCGTGGCCAGTCGGAGTCTGGTCACTAGCGGTCCCACCCCGCCGGAAATGGCAACCGTGCGGGCGTATCAGTGCCCCTCCGTCGGGAATGGGCGTCACCCCGCGGAGGAGTTTAGATCGGCCCTACTCGTGGGTTCAGTTATGAATACGGAAAACAATTTTGAAATTTTAAATATAGAAGACGAGGAGGAGAGGGGAGCAGCGAATGAAGGAGAGAAAGAGGCGGTAGACGGAAAAGGAAGGAGTAACAGGCGAGCAAGCCCAGTCAAGACTGGGCGTCAGCTCGAGGACTCCGATACGGCCAGCGCGGTCTCAACCCGATCACGGAGTCCACAGCGCCCGATGTCCGCTAGACTCCGAAAGCGTAAGAGTGCTGCTGCGGTGGAGGAATTGGAGGGCTCTGGTTCCGAGTCTGCGTCATCGATTCCGTCGCGACAGCCGAAGCGGGGCCGTGGACGTACGCGGACTACGGGTGTTAGCCTCCGTAAGGCCATCCAAGAGAAGCTGGCAGTCGGGAGGAAGGTATCGTGCCCGGACGCCGAGAAGGAGGTGGCGGCGCAAGCGGAGCGCGCCAACGATATGTCTGCGCGCCTTGCCGAATTGACGGTCGAAAGTGCCGATAATTCAGAAATAGATGTGGAGGAGGGAAACCGAAGTCGAGAGCAGCTCTGTTTAGCGGTAAACGAGCACCTCCAATCCGTAGAGATGGTGGCCACGAAGTCCTCGAATCTGAAGGGGACCTATACGAAGGCGCTGAAGTGCGCCGTCGCGAGCATTCGAGAGGCAACGAAGGTGCTCTCGTGTAGGTCTTCTACAGAGGAGACACAACGACTAGAGGCGGAAAATCATCGCCTACGGAAGGAGCTCGAAGACCTTAAGGCACGAATGGATGGAAGAGGGCCTTCCGAGGCTCCCAAAAGAAGTACTGTTGAAGTCGGCCCCGCGGATCCTAGCATGTCGCTTCAACAAATGTTCGACAGCTGGTCCCAGACCATGATGGTGGCAGTCGGGAACATCATCGACGGCAGACTTGAGGGCCTAAAAGACCGTCTGCTGCCAGAGAGGAGTCTACGCCCGCCGCTGGCGGCTGTTAGGACCGCGTCATATGCGGCGGCAGTGGCGGGAACAAGTGTGGCCCCAGAGGTTCCCGTAACCCAAAAAGGAAAGGGCAAGGGAATGAAGAGCCAACCAGCAGCGGCTTCGGCCCCGGCTCGCGCTCCAGCCCCGGTACGAGCCCCAGCCCCGGCTCCGACCCCGGCCCCGACTCCTGCCCCAGCTTCGAACTACAGCGGGGATGAGGGATGGACGCCGGCGCAGAGCCGAAAGCGGCGAGCAGCGGCGCGAGCGGCAGCGAAACAGCGCCAGACCGCCGAGTCGCAGGCCACGACGCCTGCAGCTCCAAAGCGGAGGCGGCGGGGGAACCGCAGGCGGGCACGCCGGCTACGTGCGCCCAAGTCCGCGGCGGTCGTGCTGACCGTCTTGCCCGAGGCCGAAAAGCGGGGCCTCACTTATAAGGAGGTGATGTCGGAGGCGAAACGTCAAATCGACCCTGCTTCCTTGGGCATTTCCGGCGGCATGACCGTCCGTCGTGCGGCGACGGGAGCCTTCATCCTGGAGGTCCCTGGAGAGGCGAACAGCGAGAAGGCGGACGCACTGGCCGCCAAGCTCCGGGAGGTGCTGGCGGAAGCCGACGTGAAAATCGCGCGGCCCACCAAGTGCCTCGAGTTGCGGATCTCGGGACTAGACGAGTCCGTTACTCGAGAGGACGTTCTCGCTGGGGTCGTGCGCACCGGAGGCTGTCCGCCGGAAGCGGTGAAGGTGGGCGAAATCCGCCCGGATTTTGGGGGCCTCGGTTCGGTCTGGGTGAGCTGCCCAGTGGCGGCGGCCAAGGTTGTCGCTAACGGTCGTCTGTTAGTAGGTTGGGTGTCAGCGCGCACAAAACTGCTGGAGCCGCGTGTCATGCGTTGCTACCGGTGCATGCAGAGCGGGCACGTTAGGGCGCAGTGCTCGGCGTCTACAGATCGCAGCGAGTTATGCTTCCGCTGCGGTCGCGCCGGGCACAAATCAAGCGGTTGTACCGCGGACCCGCACTGCCTACTATGCGAGGCAGCCAAGAAGCCGGCAGGGCACGCGGTGGGCGCAAAATCGTGCTCCGCCCCAAAAACCCGCAGAGTCAGGGCCACCGCATGGCGCCCTGCTCAACCTGTGGACCGGCCGTCGGCCCCTGAAGGGCCCATGGCAGGTGTGGAGCCCATGGTCGACCCCTAATTATGGTGGCACTTCGCTTCTGCCAAGCGAATCTGAACCACTGCGCCGCAGCACAGGACTTGCTCGTGCAGTCCATGGCGCAGTGGGAAATTCACGTGGCAGTGGCGGCCGAGCCCTATTTTGTCCCGCCCCATACTACTTGGGCGGGAGACAATCTGGGCTTGGTTGCCATTATCACCCAGACGACTGTGGGTGCCCCGACTCTGCGGGGAGTGAGGCGCGGAGCCGGGTGGGTTGCGGCTCTGTTGGGGGACGTCGCTCTGATCGGCGTCTACTTCTCCCCCAACAGACCCCTAGTTGAGTTCGAGGCCTTCCTAGGGGAGTTGGCGGCGGTCGTGCTCCAGAGCGCTCCTCGTGCTGTGATGGTCGCCGGGGACTTCAATGCGAAGTCCACGGCGTGGGGTTGTCCGGCGACCAACGCTCGCGGCGAAGAGCTGCTCGACTGGGCGGTGTCCAGCGGTGTCGTAGTGTTGAACCGGGGGACAGCCAACACGTGTGTGCGGCAGCGGGGCGGTTCCATTGTGGACGTTACGTTTGCGACCCCCGCGCTCGCGCACCGTGTTGAGGGCTGGCGGGTCCTAGAGGACGTGGAGACGTTGTCGGACCATCTTTACATAAGGTTCGACGTCGCCACGGCCTCAGGGGCACAGGCTGGCACGGGCCGGTCCCCGAGGGTGGACGGTAACCGCTGGGTGCTGTCCAGACTCGACAAAGAAGAGTTGGAGATGGCCGTGCTGGTGCAGGCCTGGCAGAGTCACCCTGGCGTTCCGGAGGACGTCGACGTGGAGGATGAGGCGGCGCAGCTCTGCGCGGCCATGACATCCGTTTGTGACGCGGCCATGCCCCGCGCGGGGCCACGTCGCCCGAGGCGCCGGGTGTACTGGTGGAACGGGCAGCTCGCCATACTTAGACGGGCTTGCGTTGTGGCCCGACGCCAGTACACCCGATATCGACGTCGGCGAAACCGGGACGCCGAAGAGGAGACACACCTGCACCAGCAGTACCGCGAGTGCGCGAGGACGCTGCAGGTGGCCATAAGGAGCGCCAAGTCGGAGGCGTGGAAAGAGATGTTGGAGGCTCTAAACCGAGATCCATGGGGGAGGCCATATCGGCAGGTGCGCGCAAAATTGCGCCCCTACGCCGCTCCCCTGACAGAGAGTCTCCAGCCTGACATCCGGGAACACATCGTCTCATGTTTGTTCCCGGACAGGGGCGTATTCACGCCTCCGGCCATGACGCCGCCGCCTGCGGCATCGGAGGAGGTAGATAGCGTGGTGCCCCCAGTGTCCGAATCGGAACTCCGGGCGGCGGTGGCGCGGATGTCTGTGCGCAATGCCGCCCCGGGCCCGGATGGTATCCCAGGTCGTGCGTGGGCGCTGGCTCTGAAAGAGGAAGGCCTCGGACCGCGGATGAGGAGTCTGCTCACCGCGTGTCTCGTCCAGCGTTGTGTGCCGCTGCGGTGGAAGTCCGGCAAGCTAGTCCTACTACAGAAAGACGGCCGGCCAGCGGACTCGCCGTCGGCCTACCGCCCCATCGTCCTGTTGGATGAGGCGAGCAAGCTGCTTGAAAGAGTGGTCGCGGCTCGCCTCATCCAGCATTTAGAGGAGGTAGGCCCGGACCTAAGCGACCGGCAGTTCGGCTTCCGCCGCGGCCGGTCTACGATAGACGCGGTCACGAGGCTCCGAACGTTGGCGGACGAGGCCACCTCCCGGGGTGAAGTCGTGCTGGCGGTATCGTTAGATATCGCCAACGCGTTTAACACGCTCCCCTGGGAGGTGATTCGGTCGGCGCTTGCGCATCATGGGGTGCCACGCTACTTAGAGGGGTTCCTAGCGCACTATCTCAGCGCGAGGGAGGTCGTCTTTCCGGTCCCTGGCGGATGGGGCCGTAGAGCGGTGTCTTGCGGTGTTCCACAGGGGTCGGTTCTGGGTCCACTCCTGTGGAACATCGGATATGACTGGGTGCTGCGGGGCGAGAACTTGAGGGGCGTCGGCTTGATTTGTTATGCCGACGACACCCTAGTAACGGCCCGCGGCAAATCCTACCGCGCTGCGGCCGTGCTCGCTACGGTCGAAGTAGCACACGTGGTGGCGCGGATTCGGCGGTTGGGCCTGGAGGTGGCCTTGCACAAGACCGAGGCCCTGTGCTTTCATGGGCCCCGGAAAAAGCCACCTCCAGGAGCGTATATAGTCGTCGGGGGTGTGTCCATCGCCGTCGAGCCAAGTATTAAATACCTTGGTCTTATACTTGACGGTGGACTTGGTCTTATACTTCAAATTGCTGTTTCTCACGTAGTTGTTAAGGAGGGAAGTCCTTTCAATACTTCCTACTCCGACTATCTTCTTTCTGATTAAATTCGTTGTGAGTTCCAAGACAGCTGTAGTTTATTCCCCGGGACGTCAATAAGCTTCATTGCTTATTGTCTATCTGAGGTCGCCGTTGTTGATCCTGGCTACACAGGAGACACAGTGGTGGGAATGTGTGGTGGGCTTGTCCCGATTATACTTGACGGTCGGTGGACATTCGCCGAACACTTCCGGCGACTTGTGCCGCGCTTGAAGGGGGCAGCCGCCGCGCTAGGCAGCCTGCTCCCCAACGTCGGCGGACCGAGTGTCGCCTGCCGCCGCCTCTATCTAGGGGTGGTGCGGTCTATGGCCCTCTACGGAGCCCCCATATGGGCCGACGCTCTGACCCCGCGCAACATGGCCCTGCTGCGACAACCACAGCGGGCCATGGCGGTCAGAGCGGTGAGGGGATACCGCACCATCTCGGGCGAGGCAGCGTGCGTGTTGGCGGCGAGTCCGCCTTGGGAGCTAGACGCTGTGGTGCTGGCGGCAGCCTACAAGCTAACCGCCGAATCCCGTGCCGGCGGGAACCCATTCCCGGATGGGGTCCTGCGTTGGAGGGAGATTGCCCGGGAGTCCCTCATCCAGGAATGGGCACTGAGATGCGAGGAAGGGCTGGCGAGGGCCGGCAGACCGAGGCGGCGCACCGTTGGCGCCATCTGTCCGGTCCTGGAAAATTGGATAGGGAGGCGCCACGGTGCGCTTAGTTACCACGTTGTGCAGGTGCTGTCTGGCCATGGGTGTTTCGGCTGGTACCTGCACAACGTGGCTCGGAGAGAGGAAACTCCGGAGTGCCACGAGTGCGGCTGCGTGGAGGACACGGCGCAGCACACACTTGAGGAATGCCCGGCGTGGGCTGCGCCACGCGCCGCGCTCGTGGCAATTGTTGGCGATGACCTCTCGCTCCCGGCTGTTGTCAAACAAATGGTCGAGAGCGAGAGGTCGTGGGATGCGATGGCCTCCTTCTGCGGCGAAATAATGACGCAGAAGGAGGCAGCGGAGCGGGTGAGGGAAGCGGATCCAGCCGCCCCCCCGCTCCGCCGAAAAAGACCGGGCGGCAGGCGTTTGGCCCATGCCCGGCGACTGCCACCCTAACGGGGGCTTCCGGGCGGCGGGTTGGGGAACCGCTGCCCATTAGAACGGAAGTCCCCGAGTGTTGCGGCGCGGCGCGCCTAGTCGTGCGCGCGCCGCCAATCGTGCCGTAGCCCAACAAGGGGGTCTTCGGACGACCGCCGGCGGGGCAGCGGTTGTATCATTGTTCCCGCAGCCCCGCCCATCTAGGCGGATGAGGTGGCAGTCAGTCAGGTTTTTAGTCGGTATACCCCAAGTGGTTAGAGGGGAGCCCGACATACCCCCGCCGCTCCCCAAGTGGCGGGGCATGCAGCAATGCATTTTCCTGACTTAAAACAAAAAAAAAAAAAAAAAAAAAAAGGATTCACATGATGTCGAAGTCTTTGTTCGTGAGCCTCCGCACACTTTTGAATCACTTTATCTACGAGCTCCATTTTAAGGTCCGTATCTACGAGTCAAATGTAGTAAGTAATTGTACATGTTTCATTAATTGTAATGCACAATTGGTTTATTAGACTAGAAAGTTAGCTAAATTACTAATAAAATTTGTATCGAGAAGGCAAGTGATTGGAATGTAATGTATGACGCGACGAATAGATATTTATGCACAGTGGATCTATAAAGGCTAATGATGATTTATTATAAAATAAAAATAATGATATTATCTAGCAAATAAAACAAAGTTCCTTTTTAAACAAACATAGATCATGAGAACCCCGTTTACGTATAGAGCAATTAAAGTAAAAAACATTTATCGTCGCCATATACAGTTTTATTTTCATGTTAAAAAACCACTAACATTTTACGAGTTTACCCTTTACTGCACCCTACTTTCGGAACTCGCTTTGAAGTCGCCCAAAATTAGTAGAAGCGAATTTCTCACATTGATTTATTAAGGACGTATTGAAAAATAGCCCGCATGTCTGCACTTAGTCTTGATTTAGTCGACTTTAGTCGCCCGTCGGTACCAAGATTTTCAAAATTTACGACTCGCATATGAGCAATATCTTCGTATAATTTATTTTGTAGTTGACAGTAAGATACGCTTCAGCTTTGTGAATGACGAGGTAACCACGAAATGTGTATTTTTAGACTGTGTAGACAAACATCAATTTGTTAGATATTTTTAATTATAAAAGGAGAGGCTGATTAACTGACTGACTGACGTATCAGCTGACAACTTATTAGACTGGATTTTTTGTGTGGCGTATAATGAGCACTGAAAAGAGATTTTTGTATTCCATAGTTAGATCTTGGTCTATAGATACAATTTATCGACTACAGCGTCACGCACGGCCGTATAATACTTTGTATTTTTCTTACTGTTGAAGAAATGTGCTGTTGTGGCATCCGTGAGACGCTGACGTCAGCGTATAAACGTCATACAAATGACAGTTGTTTGAATTCTGACGTCATGTAGGGCGTTTATAGGAGACTATAACCTAAAAAGAATGACAGGACTGTATGTACCTACAGAAAATGCCGCAGACGTCAACTTATATTTAATATAATATGTGTACGTTTTTTTGCTGTAAAATCTGAAATTAGTCTCTAATTATTTACGAACTTTAGAATTTGTAAATGCGACAACAAATTAATGACTGTAATGCTGTACGACTAATGCCGTTTTTCAAGTCACCCCTTATCTAATTTATGGGTAATTGGTAAAACTTATTATTTGCAACTCAATTAATTTAATTTCAGACGATGTTTCAACTTTCAAATTTAAATTTACATTTTACTTAATATGCTATTTTACTTAATTAGACATTTGAGTAAAATTCGGAGAAAGTTTATAAAAAGTTATTCTAAAAGGTTTTATTGTTTGTATTTAATTATGTTTGAGAAAAAAACGGGTCACCTCATTGAATGGTAGCGTTCAATATACCTGCTTCAGTTGTGTTATATCAAGACTATTTTAGCTACCCAGGTTCCACTGCGGGGAAAAATATCCCTTAATAAGAAATAAAGAGTTAAATAAAATAAAAACACTTTTATTACTTAGGTACTAGTGAAACCTGGACAAATTCGTTTGTGTGTATTTATTTATGCACAGCAGCGACATTTATATCAGACTTATGACCAAATCCCACGGAAATCGCGTACTTTTAATGATAAAAAGTACCCTATGTGTTAATACAAGGTATTAGCTACCAACATACCAAATATCATAAAAATTGGACCAGCCATTTGAGCGTGAAGAAGTCACAAACATACACACAACTTTCGCCTTTATAATATTAGTAGGATTGCTTTAGTTTTTGGAAATAAAATAAAAAAACTATTAATGAAACTTCTATAATGAAGAGTTCTAAAGATAAAGGATTTGTTTGTCATTTTACTTCGGAACCCTTAAAGTAAGCCAAAAATCCCTCAGAGCCTAATTAAGGCAGTCCTATAAATATATTATTAGATCGATGTATAAGCAAATAAAGTGCTAATTAGCACATTTTGTTGCAAGTTATTCCTAATTGGCAGGACGGGGAAAGAATAAAATAATAATAATTATCATCAATTTTATCCTCTGATATATCGTGCGTAATAACAATGAAATTCTTTATCATACCGATTGTAATCAAAGCTTAACTAACACGAACGATAATAAATATTGATTAGGGGTATCTATAGCAAATAAGACCTAAAAGCCAGTAGCTCATATCAAAGACAATTTATTTAATATATAATTTTTTGCTCTAATCAATTAAATCTGAAAACAGTTAGTACGTCAATTGTACATTTTATTATTAATTTTATAGTAGTTAAATAATATTTTACTAAATGGGATAAATGTAGTTTTTCCATTAATTATTAGAGCTTTTAATAATCTAAAACATCATCATATTTTTGTAGCCATATAAAATCTCGCGATCGCGTGTATTCGGAATGGAATGGACTGTCTTGTTTTGGAATACACGCTATACGAGCAGTTTCATATTGACTTAAGTTAATTTGACTATAGTTTTACCAAAAAAAAGTCAGACAAGATGTTTTTTATGACAAACGTAGTATCTAATCTATTAATTGTGATTAAAATGCTTTATGTCTAAATTGTAATACTGTCTATTCAAATTATCGTTGAACTAAAAGAATCTCCAATTCTCCAATATTAACGGCTATATTCAAAATTCTTCGGCAACTTTATTGAAACTTCTAACATTTATCGAATAGTTAATTAGATTAATAACTTCCTTAACTCTCAAACTCCTATCGAATAAGAGGAAACTTTGTAAAAATCCGTGATATTTTAATTAGTTCAAAATTATTTATAAAACCGCTGACCGCGGCACCAAAGTTGTAAATTAAGGGTAGTGTTGAACTTTTAGATAATTATCTGTAAGTTAATTTATAGTTTGACGGCGGAACCTACCGTAAACTGCTACTGTTTTTATTTATCCACGATAAAAGTGATTGACATTAATTTGGTTTGCTTAATGACAGAAGCTTGGACTCTCACGCTTGGGGCATGGTTATAAGCGGGAGCGAGAGCGGGGAAAGATTTTTTAATTGTTTTTTTAAGATTCTCTACCGAATTCACACTACGCTGATTTTACTCTCAGCGAGCCAGTTATATGAGCGGTATATATCGCTGGATTACTATATCTACATAATGTCGATTACTGTGGATGTGTATCTAAAGAATAATACACTTACATATTAAGTGTGCCCTTTAGCATGACTAATAGATAGATGGCATTTAGTGGACAAAGGTAGGAGCTATTGTTGAATAATAATAATCAGTTTTGTAGCTTTAAATGCACGAGTTACTTTTTATAAACGTTATTTTAATATAAATTCCACAATAGTTCTCAAGCTACATCTTTTCTCTTATTTAATTTGATAGTGACACCGATAACACAGAATTCATAATAGTACTAATGTACCGATAATTTAAAGTCATTAACTTATTTATTTTTTGTGATAATTACCACAACATCATGCCTAACAGATTAGTCAATAACTATTAAGTTTAAAAAATAACAGCATACATTTCGTGCCAAAAATCAATTCAAAGCCCATTTGTAAAAGTACCAAACAAATTCTCGCACATTTTATACGAATGTAAAATAAAACATATTGAAACTAAATTCTTGTACCAAATCCGTTCGCGTTGTATGGGGACCATACAAAAACATTGTCCGCCCGGACTGGCGCCGATGTTACCATCAAGAATAACACCGACAGGATGCTCTGATCCTGCCATAAATTACTGAGACGTTAAATCAGGAATCATTTCTAACCTTTTGATAGATCGGAATTTATTTAATATGCTTAGTGAGATGCAACTTGAGTTTTGTTATCCAATGAATTATTCTTTTGATGTTTACTTTACGTTGTAATTGCATGTTGTTTTGAATGTTAAAATTACTTTTTTATTTGTGTCCGTGATGGATTCTCTGTTAAAAGATTATATAGACTTGAATTTGAATAGAAAAAAAATTTAGAATCACAACATGTTACCGAACTGCCATCTCAATCGCAGAAGTACGCTTTTCGTAAGGAATTATATCGTCTGGTGGTGCACGTGGTTCATGAAGTAGACAGAAAAAACTCAATGCATTTCACCGGTCAATCTCCTAAATTTGACGTATCTCTTTAACCACTCGACATTGGCAGAATTTATTGTAACGACTTTAAGAAGCCAAAAAAAAACAATGGCGATTTTCCTATTAAAAACTAATTATCAAGTCCTTTTTAACAGTCTTAATATTTAAACTTTGCTTGTCAACAAAAAAAAACTTTGCGAAGTAAACTTACGTGTCGAGTAGAAATAGCGAAACTAAAGCCTACTCGTTCAAACTAAAATTGTTTATTCAAGGTTTGAGTCGAGCGGCCAATTTTTCCAACGATTGCATGTTAGCCGCCCATTTATAAGGATGGGTGAGAGCCCTTAATAGACCGTCGACAGTTAAATGTCACAGCGTTTATTTGGTTACGTTTACCTCGCTATTTTTACGTAACTTTATTATTGGATGGAAACGATATCGTTTTTCATATGATAACCTTCGGAAACCGGGTTATGGGGTTAGATAGTTTAGAACTTTTATCAATATCTTATTGAACTTAAAGGTATGTTGCAGGATCATTAAAAAAACTTTTTTTATTTTATTAATTAATTAATTAATTTACGAGCTGTTACCCGCGACTTCGTCCCCGTGAAATTTAAAAATAAGGAGAACTCCTTTTCCTGACCTGCAATTTAAATGAAACAAAGCCTATATTCTGCTCTATCCTGAGCTCTATCTTCCTTTGAAAACAGCATTAAAATCCATTCGGTAACATAGAAGATGTGCGCGTTCAAACAGACAGACAGACAAAAAAATCAAAAAAAAATTTTTTGCTGTTATTACCTTTCTCTAACTGTTCCCTCTCAATTTTTGCTAAATATGTCCAATGTACAGACATATCGGAATCTACTGTTTTATTATATGTATAGATTATTCAGACAATTTGAGTCCATAATGGTGTTAGTTACAGTGATACTAGTTAGAAAAAAGAATTGCAATGATTCTAGGGCGATTACAAATGACCGGATAATAGGAATACAAAGAATTTCGGTTGTTATTACAGCATTCATCCCTTTTGTGACATAATATTAATAATAATTAAAATCCTATTCGGGTATAGTGGGGGCTTTTGTAAAAACTGAGATTAAATTAGAAAAAATCATAATCATTTTTTTAAATATATTATTACAAATAATATTCGATGAATGGATACCGATTCTGACGTGAAAAAATTATGTAAATCGGTAATGTAGTTTTATGTGATATGAGAATATTAAAAATAATTAAAAAAATCGTTGGCATCATTATATTTTTGGTATAATTATATACTATATTTTAGTAAATAAGTAGGCTGTCCATTTAATTTATAGGAGAGGAATAATTGAATTATGGACCATTACTACCAGTAAAAAGCTAGTCGCTCTACATTTGCATGAAAATATAACACCATATTCAATAAAACACTTACTTAGTTCTTTAATTATGCGTTGAGTTTATACCGTCTATTTCCCAAAACGATAAACTAAATACGTATAACTAACCGAATTTAAAGGGTCGCGTGCGAACTTACAATCTAGTGCGTTTCAACGTCCTATAAAATATGGTCGGGTGACCGTTGGTACGCCAATTACCTTGATCTATGACCGTCGCCTTCATATTAAGTATTTATAAATTACCTTCAGTTAATAAAATGCTCCAAAGTGTTATTATTAATGAAGTGAAAACGAGTGCCGGTTAATCATTCACGCTATAAGGTGCTCATATATTTTTTTATTGCCCGTTATTTTTTTCGTGGCAACCCCGCCTTAACCGGTGACGTGATTTGAGGTGTTAAATTTCGAATGTAATCTTTTATTTGTTTTTTAATATATTAATCGAATTAATATTTTTGCCTGTTTTATGTGCCATTACGCAAAAGTCTTCTTCCTATTTTTTTGTCATTGACTCTTTGTTATTATGATCTATGCTGCCAGTCTCTCAAGTCAAATCTTCGAAATAAGCTCTTCACTCACAACATCTTGTGACCTATAAGAATGTTTTTGAAAAAAAAAAGGAATTTAATATATCTGTTACGCTCAAAGACCGAAAACGCTCAGTGAGCGGAAAAATAGCCCACAACGCGTTGATCGAACCCTAAGAAAAAATCGCGCCTTACTCGCTTCGCTCGCTCGACGGTGTTATGATCACAACATTGGTGGGTTAGGTTAGGGTTATCTTGTGATCATAACACCACGCAAATTTTTCTTACGGTTCATTCAACGCGTTGTGGGCTATTTTTCCGCTCACTGAGCGTTTTCGGTCTTTGAGCGTAACATATCTAATGAAAAGTATTATTGTATCTACTGAAGTACTGACTTCGACAATACCAGTAACAAATTAAAACAGGTAGACAAGGTATAAATATTACTTATAAACTGAAAATGATGTGATGTTTAATCATAAACATTTAATTAAATATTCCAAGAATTAAATAATAATATTAGAATCAAAATAGAACATATAATTTTCCTGAAAACCCAGATTACAGGAGTTACATTTGGAGTATTTTATTATTATATTAATAAATTACTCTACTCGCACATGTTCCAATTATAATAATTATTATTTGGGAAATTGACTTATCCTAATAGAATTTATCGGTTCCGATTTTTCATGCAGTGATTATTATGACAACATACGGTAACTATTATTATTTTTAAATATGATAGTTTTTATTTGAATGTTTGTTTCGTAAATCTATCTATATATAATACTTAATTCGGTGAATACTTATATGGCAATAAAAAAATTAAAGTCCCAGTCCCCTATTCCGTTTACATTTTGAGTAATTATTTTGGCCACGGAAGGGTAATTATTTTATTCTGATGAAATTCGGAAACAAGAAATTATGGGAACTAAAAACCGTAACGTATTTACTTCCAGAGAATTACTTTTGTTTGTATTAATAATTATGGTAACATAAACTTTTAGAATACTCCTATAAGATTTGTGAATGAAATTCAATCATATTTCATACTAGCTGTTACCCGCGGCTTTGCCCGTGTAAAAAAATTGCCTATGTTGGGCTTGGGCTCTGTACCCTTGACAATATTTATACAAATTTTCATAATGATCGGCTGCTTAATTAAGCCGTAAAGGGATAACAAACAAACTCACTTTCTTATCATTTATAATATTAGTATTACTCAAAGAGAACATTTTTTTTCTATTTTACTGACATATTATAGTTTAACTGCAAGTTATTAGGGAATGTGTTATATAATATTTATTAGTTACCTTATTGTTAAAACAAAAAATACTTTACTAACCTAAAGTAGTAAATATTACATAACATCTGGAAAAATAAACTGAGTAGGTATAAAAAGATCCCTGAAAAAAAATGGCCGATAATAAATTGCCATCACAATTACAAATTTAAAATTTCGAGCCCTCGAAATGAAAGGTTAAATTTCGGTCGCAACTTCAAACAATGTAAGAACCAATTAATTGCTTCATTGTAAACAGATTGCTTAATTAAGGAAATGAAATGAATAAGGAACGTTTAGCGAACATGGAGTGAAATTAATTTTAATGATAAACGATTTACATAGCAGTCGGCATACAAACGTTCCGAGGTAAACTTTAATTTCTAGTCTATTATTCAGTAGATATTATTATGGTGAATCGGAGGGGAACTCAATTTTAACAAAGTTATAAGAGTTTGTAGTAGGTAGCTTATTAATATTCATGAAGTGCTCCAAACGTTTATTTAGTTTTCATATCAATGCGAATTTTTAATAATTCTAAATTAAAAAGTGGGGATGTCGTGTTTTCACATTTTTCCTGTTACAGGCTTTTATAATGAATATCATGTTTTACATGTCTATGTCGTTAAATATTAAAAAAATCGTGGCCCTTATGCAGACACTGTAAAATTCTGAGGTTTCTGCTCCCGAAACTGTCTAGTGTAGTACAAGATCGCAGGATTCGTCATAAATTTATAAATAATATTAAATCTCAGAGTAATGAGATTGTAAAAGTGGTAGAAGTAAGTATAAAGTAAAAATAAAACGTCAGGTAAAAAAAACCATTCATAAACAGGTAATTGGTTACCAATGAATAATAACAGATACCTTTTCTTTAAACAATAAAAAATAAAGTTTTAAATTGTGAACAAAATTTTATTTAACACTTTATTCACTCCTAAAATAAAAATAAATTTAAGAAAGCAGTAATAACCTACATAATTTAAAATTTACAAAAAAAAACAGCTCATTAAACAAAACACCCTTGTTTTCGTGTTGATATAATAGCTATATAAAAGAGGATGTTTTGTTTTTTATGTTTTTTTCTCCTCAAAGTCCCTTGTGGGCAATTTTAAGTAGTCACCGCGAGAGTTCTCAAAGCTTTTAGGTTAATGTCTTATAAATCATAAATTAGAAAGAAGACACGTACAGTTAAGTTATGGTGTGAGGATCCTGCATATATTGGGCTCATGTCATTTTATAACTTTTTTAAATGTAAAAAGGTAAAGTAAAAAGGTGAAGGTTTTTTGTCTTCTTTTTTCATAGTACATTAAGATTTTTTGCAAAAAATAATAATAGAAATAAAACCATAACATTTGAAAAGATGATTCGGTTCATTTGTAATAAATAGTTATTTTGAAGTTACACCCGAACCCGAGCATGTCAATTAATATCGTGTCTTTTCTAAAACGATAAATTACATCAACGCCCAAATTACACATAATATTCCAAAATAGATGAAGTAGGTAATATTATAAACTCATGCTGCAAGAAAAGATACATCAGAGAACACTCCACATATCTTATACATCTTTAACATTTTTGGTTTTAATTATACGATCGATTCAAATTAAAACTGACTAAAATCATGTCTATAAAAAAAATATTTTTCATAAAATCCAGGTGTTAATGTTTCCGCGACATAGATTACTATGTTTGCAGTCACAAAACATAATAATAGAATTTCTAAAAATAAAATTTGTATTTCAAAATATACACCGAATAGCTAATTTGAGTTTCCGATAAGCATATTTTACAAAAAAGAGAAAAAATTTAACGCGTGTTACAAATTATTGCAACGTAGTGTTTATTTAGGTTAATCAGAATGTAGAGGGTAAATCTGAGTGCTTGTAATAAAATAAAAAAAAGGATAAAATGAAACAAAAATATTTATTTTGTTAATACATGTTTTGTTTATTGAAGGTCCCGTATGTTTTGAATATGTAAAATCTTCCAGTCCAGATAACTTGTAATTAAACAAAATTGTACACCGTATTAATTAAACATAGTAAATATTTTAGAAGTTTGATTTGTTTGCTACGTCTCTTTAAGCCAGATTTTCCACCAATTTACTTTGTATGAAAATTTTTGAGAAAATAAGCCGTGAAAGCCGTATTTTCGCTGAAATTTACCGAGTTTTATTTGAAACTAACACAAACAAATTCAAAATATTAAACGTTAAAAACTTTTAAAATCATACCGCTCCCATTCATATATTTTTCAATCAGAATGTTAGTAACTGCGACAGACGTATATGGCGAAATTATAACGGAACCCAAAAAGGCTGTTTTAAATTACAGAAAGAGATCCTCCCTTGCAATGATTCGTTTTTGTTTTGAACCCTAAAATAACCACCGCTTTGATTCCCGCATAAACCTCTATTTGCCGTTATACTACCTAACAAAATAAAAATGGGCAATGCCCTCGAGCAAACAGGTGTGGGGTGGCTAAGCACATAAAGGAAGCTTAAAAAGGTTAAATAAAGTCAAAGCTTTTGTTCGCTATATGATGCAATTTTTTTTATTGCAGGTGAGTCAAGAAACAATATACAACCATTTTAGATGAAATTAATTCCACAAAGAAAGTCTACAAGGGTTTATTCTCAAGACGGTTTATGTTAGTACCAATTTTCGCCATCGACTTTCTAAAATTATCTAGCTCTCGAAATAAAGCAATTTTAATTACTTTAATAATTTTACACTCACTGTACCTACATTATCTGTGAAATAAAAATTTCAACAATAATAATTTTAATTTATTAAAAAGATACAATACTATGCCTACTAAAAAATAAAAAAATACTAATTGAAACTAAACAAATGTACATTTAATTCATAAATGTTATTTCATTAAATTAATGGTGCCTGTTAATTAATATCTGTATGAAACAGATTTTTAGTTTTATTTCACTGTAAATGGGTTTACATTAAATTTTAAGTAATGCCAAGAAATATAAAATAACTAGATATATTTAATAGCAGCATTTTATTTTAACATTAAATTAGTATTCAAATTACTAAATTGTAGAGGTTCGAATTTATTTTAATATCCACACTAATAAATAAATAAATTGAAGTATCTATTTACAATGTCAAAATAACAAATCTTTATAAGACCGCTTATTGTGCTTTGAATAAAGGTGGCAAACAAGCATACGGCCGCTCGTAGGCAAGTACCGTAGCCTATGGACGCTTGCAATACCGGGAGTGTCACTTGGGCATTACCCTGTAAAAAGTGGAACTCTGGAGACCTTACTCACCGTAGGAATACAACATGGCCGAGACCAATGCTATTTGGCTATGATCTTCTCTAAGATCCTTCCACGCACGGACTGCTCCGATTTGAGCGGATTATCCGCTGTGCCCTACCTCTCTTTAACGTACGTATTATCAAACAACCAAATTTAATGAAAATTGTCCATCCAAAATATTTGTCGGCTAATTTCAAAATCAGCAGATAGGCCGCCTTTGACGAGAATTTCGAAGGTCGCGAGACATTGAGAAACGAGAAAAATCGCATGCTTCAACTAGTAAATTTTTCTAAAAGTAAGTCTGATCCTGGAAATTACCGACCCATTTCTGTTCTGCCAATACTATCGAAAATATTAGAAAAAATCATATACAAACGACTAGATGAATATTTAACAGAAATATTTTTTTTATGCGATCAACAATATGGGTTCCGACCAAAATCCAACACCCTGGGCGCGACTATTGATTTAATAACAACAATAAAAACTAAAATAGATCAAAAACAGGTAGCGTTGGGTGTCTTCATTGATCTAAAGAAGGCGTTCGACACTGTCTGTCACACCCTATTATTACAAAAACTAGAGAGTATTGGTATAACAGGAACGGCGTTTAAAATCCTTAAGTCTTATCTCAGCGATAGGTACCAATTAGTTAAGATTGGAGCTTATCAGAGTGGTCTCCAACCACTAACATGTGGCGTACCTCAGGGCTCTATTCTTGGACCCCTACTGTTCCTTATTTATGTGAACAACATACACCAAGCAGGATTGAAAGGAAATCTAACATTATACGCAGACGACACATGTCTATTTTATTTTGGAAACAGTATAAAAGAAATATTTGATAATGCGCAATCAGACTTAAATATTTTACAAAAATGGTTTCAAAGCAATCTTTTAACAGTAAATACTTCCAAAACATCATACATAATTTTTAGAGCTAAGAATAAAAAATTGTCCGGCCAACCTAAACTGAGTATTAACGGGGAAACGCTACATGAAACTAATGACGAAAAATACCTAGGACTGACTCTTGATAGCAACCTAACATGGAATGCACATATACTACACATAACAAAAAAACTGTCACCACTAGTGGGCTTAATCCACAAAATGGTTCGATGTATTCCCAAAAAAGTTCGAATACTAATATATAATGCACTAGTGAAACCTCATCTGCTGTACCTCATCGAAATATGGGGTAACGCAGCTGAATCAAACCAAAGACCAATCCAAGTTCTACAAAATAAAATATTGAAGATTCTATATAATTATGATTTCTTAACACCATCCAAAATTCTTGATATAAAAACAAAACTTCTTAACATCAAAAACCTCTATATATATAACACGTGCATACTTATTTACAAAATTACTCATAAACTTATACATTCACAAATCAGTTTTACGATGAAAGGTACACTAAACAAATACTCAACACGCCGATCAAGCCACCTCGCACTACCCAATGTAAGAACGAATTATGGTAAAAATAATTTAACGTTTAGGGGAGCACAAATCTATAATAAACTTCCAAAAACAGTGAAAGAAGCGACTTCTCTAAATTGTTTTAAAAAAAGACTATTTAATTACATTTATAATAAGGAATCCACGTGATATTAAATTGGCTTAATTTTTTAACTTGGGCCACCGCCTAAAAAAAAAAAACTCGTTACTACTCGTGACGTATTATGCACAGAACGCGCTTCCTAGCGGTTGGACAACTGCACTGTGATTGTAATGTAATATATTTTTACCCACACTGAGAGGTGAAAAAAAAAAAAAATGTAAAACAAATGTAATTGTTTTTGTTTGTTCTCATGTAAGTGATATTATATGTATCTTAATGAGAAATAAAGTTCTTTAAACCGAAATTTTTCAAGGTAGTAATTCCGCTCATAACTTCAACCACACCTAAAATGTCAAAGATATAACATTGTATTGCGTCTGCTGTTTGGGGCGCCTTCGGGCTATTGAAAATTAAAATTGCTGCCAGTTTTTTATCCACAAATTCACGGTAGGTTTAACCGGGCGTCTGTTGTGCCAATGTTTTTAAAGTACAAAAAAATATTCTCTATAATACAACAATGAAGGTTTAATAATATCCGTAACAATGTTCTTTATTATTTCTACTTCTAGTCGTCTTTCTGGTAGCAAGTCAATGAATTTTGTTAAATTATATTATTTTTATTTTTCGATTTGAGTGATAATGATTATGGTATGTGTACCTAATAAAAAAAAACACAATCGTTATTATAAAATGGAGTAAGCTATTTTGTTTAACGCATTTTTAAAATTAATGAAACATTAAATTATAGATGTCACTGTCTGAAAATTAAAAAAAATAGTTAGAGACTGAATGTGAAATTAAAAAGTGTTTCAGAAACTGACTGTTTTAAGTTGCTATTTATGAAACCATTTACAAGCTGATTATCCGAAACTCGTGACAATAGGACGCACTCAAATTAAATTCCCGCCAAAATTAACGTAGGCTTAATTAAAAGCTAGCCATATAATTGTTGATTAACTATTCTGTGAATTAACATGATAAAGTTTGATACAAATGCAACTGTGTGTGTGTGCAACCAAAACTCAATGCGGGACTCGAAATTATTACATTTGAATAGTTCGACGTTTGATTGGAATTTTAATAGGATCTATAGGTACCTAATTATGGTGATATCGATTTGATTAAACATGAAATTGTTTGGAGTTGATCATAATAATCCTTCCATATGCCTAGAACTGACCGAGCTACTCAAAATTATGTCTACATTATCTCTCGTTAAACTGTAAACGTCTTTCCCGTCTTTGATCTCAACTCATGGGTATACCACAGGTGATCTGTAAGATAGTTTGCCCACTTTATTCATATTCCAGAAATGAAGTTTATTTATACTATGCCTATGGGTTTGAGTTTTGGCCAACAACGTGTAAAGTAATATTATCTTATTTATGATTTTTATTTATAGTTGTTATAGACAACTAGCCATACAGGCAGAACACTCGGCCGGATATCGAGGGGTCGTGGGTTCGAATCCCACCTTTGAGGTGAAATTTTTCTTTCAAAAATCAATTTCAGAATAATATTATCTTTTATCTAACATTAATTTAGTTATTTTTTTGTAAATAAATTAGAATAGAATTTTAGGAATATAGGTAACTGATGCAGTAAATGTAGTATTTTTACGTAATTTGCGTTTCGTTGAAATAAATCAAGATTTTTTTAACATAGCAGAGAGTTGCATTTAAATTGCCTTAATAAACAAGTCAACAAGGTCTGACGAAGTGCAGGATAAAATTAGCAGTTTCTGCAAATTATTCAATCTCAACCGACGGAATCCTACTACGCTCTCTAAATATTAAATGTGTACTCTTGTTAAAGTTTACACGCGAACGCGAGAAATAATATTTAACACAGTAACTATTTATTAACTTTATGTGTAATACGTCGGATATAATCGTGTATTTAAAATAAATAAATTTAAATTCTACAATATACGATCGATAACCGATAGACACGACCATGTCAATCGATAGTAGGTATATCTATATTAAATATAGCTTTTTTGCCCGCGACTTCGTCCGCGTGAAGTTCCGGACCCGTTCCCGTGGGAACCACATTGATTTCCGGGAAAAGCTATAACCTATGTCACTCCCTGATAATGTAGCTTTCTACTGGTGAAAGAGTTTTTGAAATCGGTCCAGTAGTTTCGAAGCCTATTCAATGCAAACAAACAAACAAACAATCAAATCTTTCCTCTTTATAATATTTGTACTTATAGATACATAATAAACCGACTAACGCTATGGCTTAGAAAGACTGTTGTAAACTATAGTAATAATTTTGTCTAAGAATAAATTTATTATGAACTTTTATGAAGAAAAAAAATCAATTAGCTATTATAAGTTTCTGTCGTCTGTTAATTGTAACTGAAAAACGATGCTTATTGTAAATTTTTATTTTATGAGAGCGGTAAACGTACATACGTACCCACCGACAGCTACATTATCAATTTTTTTAATGGACTTAGTATTTGCGGGAGTGTAAGGCTTTCCATTAATAACAGGCTCTCATACTGTTATTATAATATTGGCCCGTGTCGCGAACGTGGTGTATGTGACAATTTATTTATTTAATTTATTTATTTATAAACTCACGGCTCGTCTCCGAGGAAATGAGCGAATTGCTACTTAACTTTGCTTGATAGCGCTACATTTATACAGGGCTAATTTCATAGTTAGATTAGTGTTAGTAAGAGCTCATAAACTTTATGAGAGCGAAGGAACGTTGGTAATGGATATCTTACGAAGAGACTAGAAAATGTCAACACATACTTTATGTTCGGTTTAAGCGTTTATCAAACTTTACTTGTTAAATTATAATTACTCTCGTTGCATACTCACAATATTTACAAAAACTTTAAAAACAAAAGCTATGATACAGTAAACCTATGAAAGAGGTGAGCAGGGTAGACAACAGGTTTGGAGTGGTAGAGCAATTATTATGAAATGGGCTAGCTTGACCGGGGAAGTACCACCCTCTCACGGAATATCAACGTGAAGCAGCAATCAGTTTCGTTTGGTGAGTGAGAGATCCGGAAGCCCAACTTCTTCCCTATCCCCTCTTTCCCCCTCCTTCTTTCCCTTTCCTTCCTCCTTCCTTTCCTCCAACGTCTTTGGTGGACAACGCATTAGTAGCGCCCCTGGTGTTACTGTTGTCCATAGACGGCGGTGACCGCTTTCCATCAGGTGGCCCGCTTGCTTGTTTGTCTACTGTATGACATAAAAAAAAACTAAGAACAAAGATTATTATGTTAGTACATAGTACGATATGAATATTATTGATATACGAAAAATTAAGTAATCCTTCATGTTATATCTAGAATAGAAAACTTGAATTGTATTTACGGCCCGCACACGACTTTCATTGGGTGACTTTACTATAATACTTCTTTCATACTGTACACAAAAGATCGCTCGTTTACTTCATGAGAAAATATAATACTCGAAGTCTGTAATATAAAATCATTATAACGTCCAGAAACATCGAAGATGATCGCCCACGCTGTTTCATTAGTTATCGCTGACAAGTTAAGTCGCCGTCTGGGGCGGTAGTCAGTATTCAAGGTGCCTTGCTTTCGCAGGCGTTTCATTATGACCCCCTCTGAGCAGATGTCGTAAACCTTAGTACTGACAGAATATCGCCTGAAAATTGCGTCTAGACGAACTTGGACCAGCTATTAGAATGGTAATGGTAATGAAAACGCTTAGACTTAGATTGGTTCGGGTACATTTTAGTTGCGTTTTATTTGAGAATACAGTCACGACATGTTTACAAATTTTTCTTACGATTCCGCGTTTTTAATAAAACGTTTGGCTAACTTTGGCTAACTTTGACCCGCAGTTATGAATAATGTCCGCACAAAGTGATTAATTTATCACATTGTCTAGACAATTTGGTAAATATATATAATGACCAGTCATTATGTATTTAATAGGAATTTAATCACTTTGGCTGTAACATATATATTATTTTGCTACAACCAACCTATATTGCCGCTAATTTGTATTCACTTTTTAGCATGATGCTTGAAACTGTATGAGCGTTGACAATCGGGTTTGTTTATAATCGTTAAAAGTAAGGTCATTTGTGTAACATTTCATACATTGAAAGTTAATTCATCACAAGTTAACATATACCTTTTCCGTGACGAATTTACTTTGTGGTGAATGTACAACAGTCCGGCAAATCATATTTAGGTTAGTTAACTAGGAAAAAGAGTAAGAAGTGCTTGTTTTATGTATTACGCCGACATGAAAACTTTTAGTTAATTGTAAATATCAAGTAAAACTGTACGTTGAAATTAAAAATAGAGTAAACAAAGTTTACGTTTGTAATAAATACCAAAGGTGTAACTCCAAAAGGAAAACTTAGTTTTAAAATTAAAATTCAATATTCTTTTTAAGAAATTTTCTTGAGATAGGTATATATAAATAGAAATTTGCAAAACATAATTCTCTCATTAGAAGCAGTTAGTAAATTTAATTAATGAGTGTAATTACAAAATTCTTAGATCGTTCGAGAATTATTCTTAGATCCTAATAAATGAGCCAAACTACCGACGTGACGCAGCTTTGCCCTGGATTAAGTTAATGTTTTCAACACACTCTCCTCTTCACATAAAAGTATAAGGAAAACGGTATCTAAACTCTATAGAATACAGGTATAGGCTCTATAGATTACCTACTAATAAACAAGGTTTTTAGGCGGTCATACTTAAGCCGATTACTCTATTAATCGAGAGCCATCTAGCTTGGAAACAGATAATTAACGCGATCATACTTATGTACTGATAAATTAATTTTTCGATAGACGGACGTCATTTTGTTAGTGACTAATACGAAAAGGCGCAAATTTGATCCCGAGGTATACGAGGTAAACATTTATGCAAGCATGCATGTACGCCGGCTGTCGATACCAAAATGATTCTGATGATTTCTGACAATTTTTAATAAAAGTTTGAATAAATTGCACACCTATAGCTATCAAATAACTGATTAAGAAAATTCTAAAGAAAAATGTACGATAATCACTTCATAAACCTTACGTTACACTAACATTTCGTTTCTTGAGAACAAATTTCTATACTCGACTCTCGTAACCGATGTCAATTAGGTACACTTAAATATTTATTTTGCTTACAATTTGATTTAAAACGTTTATTCAGAAAATAGGTCTTTACAAACACTTTATCTTGTCACAGAGTAGGTACATACAGTAAAAAACTTTACAAAGTTTGGTTACTGTTGATTACTGTACTATATTTACTAAGATGAAAACGTGTTTATTACACGAAAACCATATTAATTGCACGTAGACGTGTACAGATTAATACTTAATGCATCGACGCTACTTTTATAAGCCACATTTGTATGTTAAAGCATTGGATGAGATATTATAAATTCTACAAATTTATTTGTGCCGATGGCGGGGGCGCTATGGTCTTTGGTATTGAAGGTAATTTGTCAAGGTATTCAAGGCGTATTTATTAGTTACAGTTTTGGCCACCGGCACAGATAAGTTTGTGACACTGTAATTACTAATGCAACTGTCATCGAGTGGCGAAAATGTAATAGTATGGTACAACTTTACTGTAATTCTCAGAACACTGTTACATTAATTAGGTAAATTATATGAGAACCTAGTAAATCCTCTGAGGACTAAGCAAACTTGTTCTACAAATGAATTTAAGTATCTACTTATGTTCTAGTAACTAAGTATGAAGTAGTTTGAGATAGACACTGTTGCATTGTTAAATATAATGTTTTATAGAACGTGCTTACCAAATATTTTTTGTAGATGTAAAAAAATATTTGTATATTTGAAACTAAGTACGTTTTGAACACAGGATTATATGGGATTAATCGCTTATTTTATTAGGCTTGCATGCGTACTCATTTCATATGTTTTTACCATGTTTTTACACCCGGCACACTTCGACATAGTTTGCTTTAGACATTTAGAATTGAGACCTAATGTTTCCAATTTCTGATAACATTGTCATTAAGACCCTTATTTCAAGAACACCGACCGTTTGCGATAACAATATGAAACATAACATAGTTTATAACACAATTACGATTAGTAAAACAATGTTTGAAACATCACGTCGCATATTGCGATCTAATCCTAAACCCATGATCGTTTGATGATCATCCTGTCTTCAACCGTAATGAATTCTCGTCTAAATTAATGGAAATACCTCCGTGTTAGATTAATGTGTTATCTACTATGATGTTCCTTAAGATACTTGGATATTACAGGTCTTGCTAAATGAAACGGCCCATTGGTAGTTTTCATTTTAATAGCTGGTTTTACAGGTTCCTTATTATTTGGTATACCTGTCAGATGATCAGGAATCCATTGCAATCATCCAATCCATGGACATCCATTAAAATGATAAAGTTACGGTCAATTGGAGTATAAAATGGGTAGCCTCTATTTCTATAATTTTCTGTCTTCTACACAAATATTATAAAGAGGAAAAATTTGTATTCTTGTACTTACATTACCGCCGGGTAACATAAGCTATATTTTGTTTTCAAAAAATTTAGAGGTCCTTAGTAAAACCCGTGCGAAGCCGGGGCGGTCCGTTAGTTTTTATAAAATCTTTGATTTTTTTCGAAATTTATAATTAGTGACATTCTAATATTGGTGTGTACCCCGCGCTGGCCCTCACAGCGTAGGGGAGCGTCCCCAAGGTGGCGGATAGGGGAATGGTCGGTAGCACAGCCTAGCTACACTGAATTAACCGGCTAAGTCCGATGGACTCGCTGACCAACGACGGGTGTGGTCCTCCAGCATTTCGGGGGTTGTGCGGCGGGTTGACACCTCGCCCACGTAAAACCAATGTTGCTGGTGAAGCGTATCCCGTTAGCGCTTCACTAGCTTGCACAACATCGTCAAGAAAAAAAAAATATTGGTGTGTATATTTATTAATTTATGACCAGTAACTAAGATCACCCCAAAGTAATTGTCAAGATTTGCAGGGGTTGGTATCATGCGCCATAATATTCGTACCAAGGTGAGACGCTAATCTGTGACAATCTGTTTTAGTAACAAGAAACTTCATCTATTTTAGCACCAGCATGCTTGGATTTACGTGGCCATAGTGAAATGTCTAGTAAATTACTTCTAATAAATCTTTAGGATTATAGGCGTCCTATGGGTAATTACGATGCCAAACAGGAAACATTTGGGGGAGGTCCAGCAGTGGACATCTTGTGCCTGTAATGATGATGAAGTTATGAATTTTGTTGTCAAATCATTCCACATTCTGTGTAGGTACCTACTTTTATACCGTGTATGCTGATTTCTTGTTATTAAGTCCTTTTTTTTTTCATTCCTGTATGAGTATGAGTATCTAATATTTTCTGGGATAACTTACTACTTGGTTAGCGTCTTATTTCGAGAAATGAACAACATAAAAGAGTTTCGCAAAAAAATTGTTAAGTAAAACCTCTAAGATACAACCGAATTACTTTATCGTTTGACAATAAATTTTATATTTAACTGAAAACGTTATAATGGTATATTTTATATTACCCAAGTTACCCTTATTATATTACCCACGTGTACTCATACTGCCTTCAAAAAGATCTTTTTTGCAACGTTCAAGAACAGGTTTTGCTATTACATTTTGCCATGGAAAATTCCTTTGTGCCTCACAGGATCAAACGTGCTCGTATCTTATTCACAAAAGATTCGACGAAGTAATGATTCAGTGTCATTCGAAGCGAAGCGAATAACTTTAAAATAATAGGGGTGAAAATAGGGTCCCTCTGAAAATTTGCATGTCGGCACCTATAAATTAAACATGCCTAATGTGTTAAGCGTCAGGGACCCCTGAGTGGCCCTCTAATAAGAAGGGAACTTGTCGGAATAATGGTCAAATTACGAAGGATCATTAATAATGAACTGTTGTATTGATCCATCTTGTCTGAGATAAGACGCCTGTCTCTATTGAGTAAATTCAAGGCAGAATTATAAAGCGCTATCCACACATTTCGGGTACACGTCCCTGCCGTGTTCCATCAGGGACGGGGGAAAAAACGGTTACGTACAACGTGTATGATCTTGCTCACACAGCTCTGTGTTAGGCGTCAGTGTCCCGGGGTGGTTGTCGGGATACCTCCACGTGGTCCACCCCGGGCAACGCCGGCGCGTCCTTGCCGGCGGCTGAAGTCCCGACACGTGGGTCCCCTCCCTGCGCTCGAGTTGCGGCGAGCCGCGGGTTGAGGGGGACGAGCGGGGTCCGGTCCCTGCGTTACGCCGGGTGCGGGTTGCAGGCGGACGGGTGTGTCCACTCCCTGCGCTCGGCTCGCGGGTTGACGCGGACGCCCTAGTGGGCGCCGGCCTTACCAGCCGGCGTGCGGCGCATACCGTAACCCGTGGGTCCTCCACCCACGGGCCGGGGGCCTTGGCTTAACCGCCCGGGCCGCGAGGAAGACAACCTCTATAAAAATCAAGAGCGGAGCTGACGGCCGCGCCACGCTGAATAAGTGTGGTGTGGCCGTTGGCTGGCGGTCGGCACAGTGGGTGCGATCGCCGAGTGGACGGGGACCATAGCCCAGCCGAGACGGCGGGCCGGGGAAGGCCCGTCGTCTTGAGGGAGCGATGGTCCTCGGTGTCGGCAGTGCACCTGGATGCGGTGTACTGCTGACGGAGCGTATCGGGGGCGAGCGGGTCCGGCTGGTACCTTGGCCGGACGGCCCTGGCGGGGTCGCGGTTGTATCCCAGTTTCCCGTGGCCCCGCCACACAGGGCAAGAGGCATCCCGTCAGTTTTTTAGTGGTAAGTTCCACAGTCCCCACCGCGTGCTCCCCGGGCGGTGGGGCTGCCACAAAGCATTTTTCTGACGTAAAAGAAAAAAAAAAAAAAAAAAGGCGTCAGTGCCCCGGAGCACGCTTGGTCGCACGGACGCACTGACAGTGCTATCCGTTTTTTGTTAAAGTTGACGATATTTTCTAAAAGAAACAGATTACACTGATACCGATTTCCCTGATATGTGTGAACAAGGGTGACGGAAACACTGAAACGGACAACTTGGAACACGGATAGCCCTGACCCGGATATGTGTGGATAACGCTTTACGATATAATCTATTTTGAAGACATCGTAACGCTCTAATATAGTAGCGTAATAAATTCATCATATCTGAATTTTCCCTTACGCATTCCAAGCAAATATGCTCTGTAATGTACGGAGATAGGAAAAGGCTTTTGCTTAGTGACATAGGTTTCATTACATAAAAAAATAGATATCTACATAATAACTTTTGGTACAGTCACGTGTAAGTTGAGCTTGCAGTATAATTTTGACTTTTATGACATAGAACTTAAGAATGGTACATAGTCCGATATGTTAAGGTTGACATGCTCTTGATTGTACAAACTTATAAAATCGAATAATTAAAGGAGGAAGACACACAAAAAAGGAATTTCCACTCAAACTTATAATAAGTACCTAATTAATATTCTAATAAATTATATTTCCAAGAAAAATCTAAACTACTGTTTTGACACGTAATTATAAGTAATTTTTATAATTTTAACGTAGGTAATTAGGTACTTTTTTAATTTTGGTAAAGGACATTATATAATTCCATATCATATACATCGTAGCTTCGGCATTTAGGGACCTATTTTCAAATACACCTTCCTTTCAATATAATGATTAACAAAACGTTAACCACTCCTTTATAGTCACAAATACTCACATTAATACTAAGCATTTAATTACTCGAGAATGTCTTCATCAGCATACCAGTTTAAGGTTTTCCACACCGTCGACTTTCGTCTGTAGGGCTTTATGTTAGCAGCTACGCAACACCGCAACAAACCGCAAGAAACAGGGTACTAGGATGTGTAAAACGGTCTTAGATGAGGTAACAGATTATTATTTTTTATGTGAAAAAATAATAATGAATATAAAAATATAGTTACCTACTATCCGTCTGCGGGCATTTGATGCAAATTGATCTTAATTTTCTGTGTTTTTTTAATGAAGTAAGAGTCCCATCTTATGTATCTAACTAATCTAATTTTTCTGTAAAAACGAAAACATATTTGTATTTCAACATACTTATTTTTAAGTTTACTTTGCTGTTGGATAAGATCTTCGATATCACATTAAGTGTGATGTCAATCGTGGAAATAAGGTAGAGTCCAAGGAATAACCATTTACGAATAAAAATCACTTAGGTCCAGCTATAAACAACTTAATATGTTTTCATACAGTGTGTATTCTTGATTTACTTATAATTTATTTTCACCATAGTGTAAAAAAACATACCATTGTTACCCGAAAGATAATGTATAACTACAAAAATATCCATTCAAGCACAACAATAATATCATCAACAAGAATCTGTACTGTTATTGCTGTGTGTATTGCTCAAAATAATGACTTAACTAGCATTCTCACGCCCAGTAATCACTACTTGGGAGTCATACGAGATAAAATAAGGGATAACATTCTTTGTCATGGGTCACTGACGGCCAATGATGTGGGGTTAACAACTATGCTCAAAGCCACTCATCCGTTTACAATTCATCACGTATTATTCATTAGACCATCAAATTATAGACATTATTATTATAGCAGTTTGTTGATAAAACATATGTATAGCTTTTCGACCAGGCTTCGAATTTCATTATCCATTGAAGGAAAGCATTACCTACATGATAATGATAATATTATTTAAGGTTAGGCCATGATACAATAAATACATGAAGCTCTAGACATAAATATAGGAGAAAAGCTTTTATCTTGAACATATTATTTCTCACTATTAGCCCAATAGAGCTCACCTCTTCACTAATCTATGTAAAACCATAACCACTGAAGAATGTCAGTATTCAAGCTTGCCTGAAGGCGAGTAATTAGTGCTAAAGCTCTTATTAGCACTGCACTAAATAATAGATGTGCCGCGGTTCGCCTTGCGTTCAACCAGAAATTCTGGAATGAAGTTGGATTTCTAAAACACCTTCTATAACACCTATCTGGAGAAATTGAAAATGAAAAATATTTTGTAACGGATCTAAATTTTATTATGAATTTTTCAGTTCTCAACGATTATGTGCACCCTAAATTATTTTCTTATCGTAATTTTTCTATAAATATTTTATCGAAATTTAATGTTGACAAGATTGTAGAAATTTTTTACCTAATATTTTTAATTTATAAATAGACTCCTAAAGTTGCAAATTATTTTTTTGTCTGGATGAAATACTTATGTACTAGTTTTCGTATTAAAGGGTAAATTTCGTATAAAACGTAAAATATAAAATTTAAAATCTAATTAGGTATTAACGTCTTAATCAGAATAACAGCGTGTACATATTCAACAAGATTATTACACCTAGTACTGAGCCAACAAGCGCTGTAATATTAATTAATTAAGCTCGTATGAAGAGGGAACATAACACGAGACTGCGTTGCAAAACCTGACCTCCCACTTTCATAGTTACAGGTGCTTACTTATAAAGTTTAACTACTATGACATTTAATACTATGAGGATGTGTATTATGCATACGAGTAAACTGGAGCTTCTTCTTCTACATAGCAGTATCTCGTTTCCTAATTAATTTGACGACCTCCGTGGCGTAATGGTTACCACGCCAGACCGCCACCCAGGAGGTCCCGGGTTCGAATCCCGGTCGGATCATGATGAAAAACGTACTTTTTCTGATTGGCCTCGGTTCTTGGATGTTTATATATGTTATGTATTTGTTATATTATAGTATCGTTGGGTTAGTATCTTATAACACAAGTTTCGAACTTACTTTGGGGCTAACTAGCTCAATATGTGTGATTAAAAAAAATAAGACTGGCGAACATAGGAGCGCCATCACGACCCAGATGGCACACCATTGTTTGGCCTGGAAAATAAATAAATAAAATAAAATAAATGATTTTATTTCTCTCAAAATCTTACAAGTTTACAACATACTATAATAGGGTATAATAACAAGGTGCGTGATTAAACCTAAGATTATGAGACTGGCTGAACTAAGCATGAGCTTGTATCTCGGCACACCAGCCTCTCCCCGCGTGGAGTTATTTAATAAAGTGTAAATAAGTTAAATGACAAACAATAAAGTAGGTAGGGGACTAGTAAATAGATAATTTTTTTTTAGGATTAACAAGAACGTTTTAGTAAAATTATACATGTAGAGAGAAGGTAATCAATATTGCATGTGCATCAGTTTTAATAATAAAACAAAAATATGTTTAAAAGTGTTATGTCCGTTTTCACTACACCAACAACGCCCCCTAGCGTTAGGAAATAACCAAATTGGATAAATTTGTATAACATCTGATGACTTATGTATGATGTGTGTATGTACATTAGACTAAAAATGTTGTCTAAATAACATTTTATCACAGTTCAATTGATTGCCCTTTACGACAATGAATCGTAGCAACCAGTTTTGAGTCCACAAGTCCACCTTCCGCATCCAATCGCGCTAATTGCGTCCAAACTCCACAGACGAGACGAGGGCTTTTTAATTAAAACTTATTCAATATTATAGAGTCGAATCGAGTTAGCGAGTCACTCGAATAAAAGTTAACTTTAATTTTTTTAACTATAATATAACCCAGTTTCGGGTGAAGTTGATTCGATAATCAAACATTGGAGCAAACAATGTAAACATAATGAAAAATTATTGAAAGAAAATACATACTGCCTAAAATTTTCCAAAAAAACTCATTAGAAACACGGTATTTTTTTTAACTTAGCGTACCATTTAAAAACCCATACCTACTAGGAACGTTTAGTGGTTGGGAGTTAAATTACACATATCGTGAGCGTGTAACTTTAAAATCCTATTCTTTTTCCTAAGTTTTACTTGAGTGCTTGCCAAGCATACGGGTGATACGCGAAAAGGATAAATGTTTGTAATTGATTACAGCTTTGCTTAGGACAAACTGAATGAACACTCAAGTTAAGCATAGTCGGCACATATGAATTGGATGGGTTTTCAAATGTTTTTTTCATATTTCTGTTGGTCCATACTGTTGTCGATAGATGATAGTCGCTAATCCAAATCACTGTGGCCTGAAAATACTGAAATCAGTTTGTACTTGCGGTGCTATTTTTTTTATACTACAAAGTTGGCAAACAAGCATACAGCCCGCCTGATGGTAAG
Source organism: Endotricha flammealis (assembly GCA_905163395.2). NCBI lineage: Eukaryota > Metazoa > Arthropoda > Insecta > Lepidoptera > Pyralidae > Endotricha > Endotricha flammealis. The sequence goes on along the minus strand of LR990863.1, from coordinate 5,685,771 downwards.
TATCACCGTAGCCTATAGACGCTTGCAATACCGGGGGTATCGCTCACGCGTTGCCAACCCTCCCAATCCCCCAAGTGGAGCTCTGGAGACCTTACTCACCGTAGGAACACAACATGGCCGAGACCAATGCTATTTGGCTACTACGATCTTCTGTAAGGTGGAGGTCCTTCCCCAGACGGGCTGCTCCGATTTGAGCGGATTATCCGCTGTGCCCTACCTCTCTAAACCAAAATGTTAAATGAAATAATGGAACATATTATTTTGCTGGTAGCAATTAGGGTAGTACCTACTTCCTAAATAAAAATAGTTCTATTTAATTTATGTCATAGTTTATACATGGTGATAAGTCAGCATATAATACTCTTATAACGACGCGACCATCCCATTTATTTTGTGGAAACGGCAAACGACCTATAAGTCTTGCTTCCAGGGATATTAACACTATCATAGGTTACTCTCCAGTTTTATGAAGACACATTAGGCAATACGACATTTCTCTATAGACAACTGTAATTTAATTTTGCCGTATATAGTGATTTATTACCTTCGATTGCGATGTCTAGCATAACAATGATTAATGTTTTTAGTTCAGTAGAAATTTTGGTATCATGTATTCATTCACATTACGTTAATAGAGAATCTCTTCTGGTAACCCATGAACCTAGAAAAAAAAGGCGGACGGAATCTTGCTTAGAAAGAATTGAAGCATCCTAATGGCGGCGGTGTAACTATGTGTGAGTGTGAAATGGCTGAACGGCACGCACACATTACACCATAGTAAGCCGGCCGGTTTGTACGTATACGCGAGGAGGCTTACTATGGGTGCTTCACTTTGTTTCAGTGATGGTGTCCTCCCTTTTTTCTAGGTCCATGTGGTAACCTATTTCTACCAGAAAATTGGAAATGAAGAATATGTGAAGTTTATAAAATAAGAACCATCGACACTGTAAACAAACAAATCTCCAACAGTTTCTGTAAAATATGCCTTGTCCTTTTCAGAATATTCAATATTTACCAGTTTGGGTCAAATTGCTGCAGTAAATTAAATAAACATGGAGACCATTATAATGGCCAGTATGTGTTGGTATGTTATTTAGTAGCGGACTTCGGTAAATTTATCAGACTGTATGTAAACTTTATACTAACAAAGGATACATTGGATCTGGTAACAAATGATCATGTTCTTCTGAATTATATTGGACTTAAAATTTCAGTAACAGTTTTGTTCGTTTCATAAATAATTTTTACCCGATGATTAATTTTATTCATATTCTAGACACTGAGTCCCAACTAAACTAGTTATGATTACTTATGTTTTAAATAAAAAAGAAAACAAATCAAAAAATTGATTAATTAAAAAATGGTTTGTTTTCTATCACAATTTGTAAAACTAAACTAACATTTGAAATATTATTATGATGACATTGATGACACATTAAAATTGCCCCGCACAATGCTAGCAATATTCATTGGCATCAGAACACCGACTAAATTGTACAAAGTGTCTCCCTGGCAAACGATTTCAGAAATTTAGTTACTAGCTAATAAATTTTCCGTGACCGGACAGAGCGGGCAAATAGCTAAATGTCCAATAAGTCCCGTACTCAATATTAACTGCGACATAGTTTACTGCATGTGCGCCGCCTGTTCATTATTACTGGATCCAGTTTTATGACATCCAAAATTCGATTCATATAATTGATCGGATTAAATACCGGAACGGAGTCCATGTTTGATTATAAGCTCGTAAATTTTATTGAATTTATTGACATCCAATAACTATTTTCGATGGTCATTCAGTGCAGTAGCAGCAAGCTATGTGTGTGCAGTGGCTGACCTACTCATAATGAAGTTCATTACATTTTAAAATGATCACGGCCGTGATATTTAACAGGAATTTAGATATTCGATATTTTGTGACGTTTCATTTCATTTTCTTTCCACAAGAATAATAGTGATTAATTTTAATTAGACTCTAAAGTAAGAGAAAACACAGGACAATCTAATTAAGTAACACATCTGATAAATTATGTTTTAATTTACATAGCCAGCCCTAAATACTAAATAATATTTATTTTGAAGAATATATTTATTAATGTGAATAATATATTTATATATATATTTTATATCACTAAAGTGGCAAACAAGCGTACTGCCCGCCTGATGGTAAGCATTACCGTAGCCGGGCGTAGCCTATAGACGCTTGCAATACCGGGGGTATCACTCACGCGTTGCCAGGTTCCCAACCCCTCCAAGTGGAGCTCTGGAGACGGTACTCACCGTAGGAACACAGCATGGCTGAGACCAATGCTATTTGGCTACGATCTTCTGTATTAATTTTTACAGTTGCCAGGCACAACTAAACTAAATATGGGTTCATTAAAAATAATCCTTCGTTTATTTCTTTTTTCGTACTATAAAAAGTATTAAGTTGCTATTTCTGGGTATTCATTACTTTGCGACCTTCAAATCTATGTACGACAGCCAAAGAAAACCTTTTTTCATGAATAATAAATAAACCTAAAAATATGACTGAAAAAATCGATCGTGGAACCCAACAACCCAATAGGCGATAACTCGTACGAGAAAGTATTAAAAAATACAATTAAATTTTTGGTGGTTGTAATAATTACAAAAAATATATATCTGGATCCTATTTGACATACTATTATATACAATTTGACATACTTGCTACGACAATTTAACTTATTTCATACGAGCTGTTACCCGCGACTTCGTCCGCGTGAAATGTTCAAATAAGGATAACTCCTTTTCATTTCATGTAATTTAAATGAAACAAAGCCTATATTCTGCTTCAAGCCGAGCTCTATCTCCCTTTGAAAACAGGATTAAAATCCGTTTAGTAACTTAGAAGATGTGCGCGTTCAAACAGACAGACAGACAATAAATTTAAAAAAAAATCGCTTTTATTACCTTTTTCTAACTGTTCCCTCTCCATTTTTGCCAAATATGTTCAAAGTACAGACATATCGGGGTCTACTGTTTTATTATATGTATAGATGTATCGATTTGTCAAAAACTGATAATACGACAACAAATATTATTTCACATCTTCTATAATATAAAAATGAATCGCTAAATGTGTTGCTAAACAGAACTAAACCAATTTTGCTAATTCTTTTTTTAGAATATTCCTTGAAGTACGATGATGGTTCTTACGGAGAGATTTTTTTAAATTCCCACGGAAAAGCAGGATACACGCAAACGAAGTTGCGTGGGTTTCGCTAGTTTAGAATATAAGTATAAATAAATGGTATAAAGAGCTCAAGTGACGTCATTTTGTTTCCCACTCTCGAATATAAAAAAAATATTGTCGACAAAAATGTTAGTTCACAATTTACAAGTAAACTAATTAGTCATGATGCGTTAATGTATGCTTCTAAATTCAGTTACACAAAATCAGGTCACTGCCTTGTTTGTTCGCTCGTGAGAAACTTGAAACAGTTTAAAATAATATTTGATATACATAATAAATTATCGCAGTAATTGGTACTTTAGTTAATTATTTTATACTAAAAATAGGAACTAAATGGTATTACCAATCAATAGAAATAGTGTGCTTCAATGTCTACACCTATGATTTGAAGCGTAGAAAGCAAATAAAAAATGCAAACGACCTTACGTTCCGCAAATAACCGGCTAATTTCAGAGTAAGAGGCTTAGACTACTTTTCCAGGTACCTGATAAGTTACAGTTAACCTATCTGTCAGATAAAATTTCATATTTTATTAGATTTTTTTTGACATGTTAAATAACAGAAAATCTAACTGGAATGTTTTATAAAAAAATCTGTAAAACCGGTCTTTAAAATTAACTCTCTCATAAATCGTTAACATTGACTTCAAGCAAACATTAGCGGATTTACTTATACACCAGTCTATCAACTCCTCTTATCTTATGTGTATACACTTAGGTGAAACAGACAATTCCCAAAGTCCCAAGAAACATTGCATCAACAGTAAGGTACGGGATAAGGCAGAATATACCGGGACTCCCCTACACAGGTCCGGGGCCTTTGATATCTTATTTACTACAATTTGCGTTCAAAATCTCGTGTGCGACACGCCTTTGGGCTTTCCGATAGACGATAGTGAATATTTCAAATGAAACTACCTGATGTTTCCTTTAGTTTGCTTTAAAATAGTACAAAATGTAAAATTCAATATTAAACCCTTAATTTCATTTTTCAAAATAAAATTATGTTCCATATTTTGAATTAAAATACTTATTTAAAAATTCGTTCCTTTACATTTTCTAGTCCTAGACTAGTAGTTCTAGAGCATCTATGATAAGATAGGGTAGGGTAACTAATACTACTTCTAACAATATATTATTATTTTGAGCTCTTTATACAATTGCTCATAGTAATTAGAGCCGAAATCGTATTGTGACTATGATAGCTTGTTTGACTGCGCTCTTTAAAAAACAATCGCGATATAATTAAAAAACAAGATATTTCCAGTAATTTTTAAATTTAATGGTACATACACGTAAAATGTTTATGATACTCGTTAAAGCCATAAAAGAAAACAAATTATTACTTGTAGAAATTTTAGTGCCATGTAGTAGTATCGTGTGATCGTAACTTTAATTCTCTGCTGTGAAGAAAACTCACGATTCCAGTTCAGAAAATAGTTTTTAAGCGATACTGCAAACATTGTGCGGTAAAGAATATAATAAAATAAATTGTAGCACGGTTGGTTAAATTTATTGAGACGAACAAGTAATGTGCTTTGTTTTAATTTCACTAGTCGACAAGTATTTTTCTGATACTTAATTAATGCTTTGTAAAGTTCCACTAGTCAACTTTTTAAGCTATTGCATAGCTTTTATCGCGGGCTTTGAGCGCGGCGACCGAATCAAGAAATTCCATAACGAAAAAAACCTAACATAACACCAATAAAATTAATAAACAGAATTCAACCTTAATCGAACGAAATAAGTTCAAAAAAGGAGGAGGTTCTATGTTTCATTGTATATATTTTTTTGCATTAGTTGATAAAAAATGCTATGCAATAGCTTTACCGCGACAGTCCCCGAGTGCCACACCGCCACACGTACCTGTTTTATTTATTTTTTCTTCAATTTATAATAGACGTGTAAAATGTGTACATACATACACAATATTCCGTTCCACTATACTTAGCACAGAAGCTCCAAACAATTTGTCTGATTAAAAATATAAAGCGACAAATAAACATGAAGAGATCACTAATCATTTTATTGAGATAAAACATGATGTTATGTACCACAATAAGATATTTAATTTAATTTAAGTTTTAGGTTCATTAAAATTTATGTTTATAATAATATATTTAGTTCAGTTTTAATGTTATGTACAATGTAGTTGTTTTAAACCAGTTAAACTTGACATTATATAATTTTAATTTAATTTTAATTGGAAATATTATACCAACTATAACGGATTCTTCTTAAGTCTTTAATGAACCTCGAATACATCATTAAATGTTTATTAATTTAGATGTGTAAAATTTAAGACATCGTTCTATACATCATAACATAAGAAAATACATGACATAATAAAAAAATCAACAAGTCCTTATTTACGAAACTGAATGGTTGGTTACCCCTAAAATATTGACACCGCTCTGGATTGAAACAAAGGTGAACAGGTCCGTTGAAGGATTTCCTATATGATTATTGAAGTTTCCACGTAAACCTGGATAACCCGGCACACAAAGGCCTTTGGCCAATGTTGTTTGTTTTGTTGAAACATGAGATTGGGAAAAGGTATGTGATTCAGAGGATTTGTCTGTTATATTTTGGAGAATCTTTGGTATATCTACGCATTAGTTTATTCGCTATTTTGTACAAAATCTGGATCACAAACAATATCCAATTTAACATCTACACACAATCAATTATATTTATCAAACATTTGGAACCAAAGGAAATCTAAAATTATAATGGTATTTATAATAATCAGTATCAATTCACATCTTTATGCGTATATCCTTTAGCAGCAAAAATATCTGTGTCTTGTACAGATTTTTTTTGTCATTTATAAATGTAATTTGCAAAATAGATAGATATTTTAAGTTCTTGTATCTATCTTTTATAATTTTTTTATTCAACGTTGAAAAAACTAAATAAAAGCTTGTAAAAATTCAAAGTATTCAACTAAGTGAAGCTGTATCTCGGCTTTATACCAAACACTTACGTTCTTTTAATATTTTTATTACCGACTAGCCTTTATTTCTTTTGTTAATTTGTTTTTTACCCTTTGTACTCTGCAAAATGGAACAGTCATGGAAAATGTGCAAAATTTATTTCATTTCGTCGCATTTAGGTATTCGCTAAATATAAAATTGTGACGAATCCCAGCTTTATTGTGAATGAGAGTAATCACACTTATATTTTCACGTCTAAGTGTAGCAGAAAATAGTCAGTCGGTCGGTCAGTGTAAACAAATTGCGTGCGTGTGAATAATTCATCAAAGAAACGGTGGCTGACAAATGAAATCTAATGAATACAATATGAGCCGGGCTGAGGATACGGATATTCACATACAAATAGATACAAGTTGTGTAGGGGAAACTGATAAATAATAGGTCGATATGGTCAAGCGTTAGATCGTCTCACACTAGTAAGACGCAGGTTCAGTAAATCGCATCGTAATTTGTGTTTTTACTAACAAGTTACATAAAGTAATTGTAAATATGGTGCCGATTTTAATTTTATTTATTTATTTTATTTTATTAGTTAGGCACACAAACAGATATAGACATTAAAGCACAGAGTTTTGATTACAAATAAATGTTATAACTAGTCTATAATCCACTATAGTGTACAAAGTTTGACAAAATATATGAGGATTATTGCAAGTTATAAATATATATGGTTTTAAATAAATACAGTACTAAGTTTAGATATTATTATATGCGTTAATGCATGTCTAGTGATGCATTAATAAATTTCTTAAATTGTGACAAATTAGCATTAAAAATGTCGAGATCAGCGTTACGATGCCCCAGTTCGTCAAAGTTTCTGCACATCCTAATGATGGGGTTAAAAAATGACGTGTTGTTTTTATAAACATCAAGACGAAAGAAACGTGGGTTACGCAGACGAGATTGTCCGTTGAAATTAATTAAATTAAGCAGTTCGGGACAGTCAATGGAGGAGTGAATTATTTTATGCAGGCACACGAGCCCAGCGAATTGTCTACGTCTGGCTAATTTGTAAGACGTCAACTGACGCATCAAACCGTGCCTACGACAGAGAGTCCGTAAGAAACATCTCTGGACGCGCTCCAGGGCATCCGAATGCACACCATAATATGGTGACCACACCACCGAAGCATATTCAAGAACAGAACGGACAAGAGCATTAAAAAGATAAATAAGAGATGAAGGTTTTTTGAATTCTTTCATTATACGTGTAATAAAGCCAACTAACTGATAGCCACGCTGCGATATATGGTTGAAGTGATGCTTGAAGTCCAGCTTGCAGTCAAAATATACACCCAGATCTCTAGCTACGGTCCTTTCGAACAGCGCTTGATCATTAGGTAAACATACTGATGCCGAGATTTTTTAGCCGTAAAAGTTATAAAAAAACATTTATCCACATTTTATTTATTTATTTAACTTTATTGACCACAATACAAAAGTACTGATACAATAGGCGGACTTAATGCTAAATTGCATTCTCTACCAGTCAACCATAGGGAAGTGCCGAAATTCACGAATGCGGTTTTATGATAAATATACATACATACATTACAAACTATTGTATAGACGTACATAAATACATATAATAATAAACATTATATATATATATATATATGTATGTATTAATATATATAAATACTGATGATTTATAAATTAACTACAAAAGTGAAACAAATATAATTACCTAATAGGTATAATGATGATTTACTTTCGCAAGTTATCTAGCAAATGCGCACGCACTCTCTTTTTAAAAGTAAAATTATTATGGGTATCTTTAATGGGTTCAGGCAGCGCATTCCAGAGTCGTGTAGCTTGGAGAGTGAAGGAGTTGGACATAACTCCTGAATGAAAAAGGGGAGTAAAAAGTTTAAGAGTGTTGCCTGAGCGAAGTTGACGTTCATGAGAATGATAGAGGTACTGAAATTTACATTCGAGGTATTCTGGAGAGTGGGGATTAAAAATAATAGAGAAGAGTGTGCACAACAATCTCTGTTGCCTACGCTGGCGAATTGGTAGCCATCCAAGTTTCGTACGAAATGAAGAAACATGATCAAATTTCCGCAGGCAGAAGATAAACCGGATGTCATTGTTTATAAGCCGGTCAAGCTTATTGAGAAGATCTTCGTTAAGATCAGGATAACACACATCACAGTAATCAATGAGGGGAAGAATAAGAGACTGGACTAAAGTAATTTTGGTAGTAGTAGGGAGAAAATGTCTGTATCGATTAAGGAAACGCAATGCTGATATGACAGAGCGGCTAACCTCAGCAATTTGTGTACACCAACTTAATGTGCTGTCAATGTGTAACCCAAGATTTTTAACACTAGACCCAAACTGAATAATTTTAGAATCAAGCGTGAGAGGCATAAGAGAAGTATCATCTATTTGAGCGATCTGCCTAGAGCTCCCAACAATAATTGCCTGACACTTATTAGGATTAACCGGTATGCCAAACGTCTTGGACCAATCACTAATGATGTTGAGGTTAATATTTAGTGCGTTTATTGCGGCATTTACATTATGAGCAGGTGTCTGCATATAAATTTGCAGATCGTCAGCGTAAAAATGGTAAGAGCAGCTAAGCAAAGAAGACAATAGATTTATAAAAATAGAAAATAAGAGAGTGGATAAGATACCACCCTGTGGAACACCAGCAGAGAGACCATTCCAATTCGATGTTTCACGCCCAGCGCGCACCGCCTGCTGTCGACCACGAAGATAAGACGAGAACCAATCCAAAGCAGGGGAGGAAAATTTCAGATGTTCAAGGATGGTAAGAAGGATATCGTGGTCTACCATGTTAAAAGCATTGGAGAAATCAATGAGTACGATAATGGTGACCAACTTGCCTTCTATACCTTCACGGATGTCTTCAGTTATTTTCAAGAGGGCAGTGGCAGTACTGTGTCCAGGGCGAAAACCGGACTGAAGTGGAGATAGAAGGTCGTTAGAGAAAATAAAAGATGACACTTGCTTATGTGCCACAGCTTCAAGAACTTTGGAAAGGAAAGGTAAGATAGAAATAGGCCTATAGTTACTTAATAGCACAGGACTAGGAATTTTGGGAAGAGGTGTTACTAGCGCCTGGCGCCATAGGGAAGGAAACGTGCCACTCTGAAAGGAAAAATTAACAATATGAACAATGACTGGAAGAATATTTTCCATGACAGCGACGACCATGTCTCTACTCACACCGTCGCAACCCACCGCTTTGGATTTAATAGACATAATTATTTTACGAATATCATCGTCAGAAGATGGACAGAAAGAGAAAGTTCCATTCGGGGACTGGACCATGGAAGCAATCTTCGAAATAGTGTTAGACTTAATCTTGTTGTCAAGAGAAGGAACTGAAGAAAAATAATTATTAAGTTCACATTCAATTGCATTTTATTATATAAACACCAGTTATAGATGTGATCTAAATGTTGACAATAGAAAGGTTAATTCCATTGTGGCAAAAGTAATAGCAGATTCTTCTTTACGCTAGATGCGGCAGACAAAATATGCGGGAACAGAATACCTATTAGTATTCTACGTGTCGGGATGGCATAGAATAATGGTAATGGTGAGGGATCACTTCCTTAAATATCAGAAACAGTAAAGTAAGCACTGATGCGTTGCAGATCTTTCAAAAACAAGCACAAGACGATCTTGACAGGTAAAGGTACTATCTCTATCTATCTGTTTATGTATAAGAGAGATAAACTTCATCATCAAATTAATAAAAGATAAAATCATCAACTAATTATTATCAACATACATGGCTAAAATAATTATGAGCGCTAATGAAACATCGGAACACGATTGGCTGGTATCAATTAAAGTGAAATAAATCGACACCGTTACCTCACCAATAAAGATATTGGAGTTGTTATTAAAGTTGAGCCCTCGGTACAACTGGGGAATCTGAGGCTTAATAGGATTAGGTTTTCATTGGCAAGAGGTAGCGTTTTTATGTAAATGAAAAAGGTGGAGGATGATAAAAAAATTCATTTAAACAATTAATGATTTTTTTCTTAAATCTGTATAAATAATAATAATATGATAATTTATGTGTTTTATTTTTCCGAATTAAAACCAAAATTAATAAGAAATGGTTCTTTGACGCATAACATAATACGTGAATTTAAAAAACACTTTTTTATGTGACAAACATGTATAATCGTTCCAAGTTTTACAATCTAATATTAAATAAAAATAAATGTATACATATTATTACAAAATAAAGTTTCTGTTCACTGATATTCACATAGTTAAGTTAAAGCGATAAGGCATGACTGATGGATGACACTCGCTCGCTGTATTTACAAATCAGTGTCTTCGCCAAATCCATACTTAGGACACTGTATTCTACTGTACTCTCAAAAAATGAGATCATCATCCAATATTCTTCTTTTTACCATGCTTCTTCAAGATATTTATTAAAGAGATTTATTTAAATAAATAAATGTTTTGGTAAGACAGAGGTCAAAATAGGTCTTACTTATCTTCCGTTCCACCTTCATCTCCCAATGTCGCTCTAGGCCCAGCTGCGAACCCTGCTAGTAGAAGTAGAAGTCCTTAGACAGCAACTGCAAATTATTAAACGGTGAGAGCCTTCCGATTTCGCAATTGCCCAGTGTAATAGTAAAAGTCTGCAGCCGGACGCACTCCAAGTGTCGAATGTAAAAAAAAAAATTTTTACTTGCTGTCATGCAATGTAAAATTTAAAAAAATCTCGGCCAATTTTTCTATCGCCACCGCTTATGCACTTTAACCGCACTCACAAACTGACCAAGTCGACTTTAGCCTGCAGCAAACGTCTTTATTGCAGTCTGGTTATGGTGCGATGTGAACAGGCATGCATGCATAATATTTATACATAATTTAGATACTATGTGAGTGCATAGATAGTATGCGTAGATTTTAAATTTAAATTCAATACTAAGCTGAAAGTAATTTTAATATAATCTCGATCTACATTATGTACATTGATTATTTAATTATCTTATCGATTACTAACTGACATTCGCAACTATCTGTTTCCCCATTTTCGCACTATTCTTTCATTTCTCCAGAACAAGTTTCCAATAAATCTAAACAAATGGAAAAATCACAAACAGATTTTTCATCGTATTTTATTTATTTATTTTAAGTGCTGAAAAGTGCAGCAAAAAATACTTTCTTAAGTTTAAAATTATCTCCATACTCATCTCTATCGGCAATATTTGAGTTTTTTGCAAAAACACAAATCTTGGCACTTTATAAAATTTACCCATTATCGAAGTTACCCAGATAAACTTTCACAATTAACGGTCATTCTCGACATTAGGCGTTCTTCGCCTAATTACCGTACCGTTTTTTATTTTTCTCTAGTTTGTTTTAAAAGGATTGAAATATGTAACTCATGAAACATGCGAATGTAACAATTAAAATGGCATTCGTTTATTAAAAGCGGTTTCCGAGTTAATGAGACTTAAACATTTCAGGGGTACGGTAATTAGATAAATCTATTACTTAATGTAATGGTAATTAGAAAAGATCATTATGTCTATTTAAAATAATAATAAAAATGACATGTATACCATGTATAGACACAACTACACGATAAGAGGTATGAATGTTGATGTTAATTGAAAGGAAATGGCTAAAGCAATAAGAACTGCTGCAAAAGAAGTCCTTGGGGAAACAAGAGGTGGGCGAAAATTGAAAAGGAAACGTGGTGGTGGAACGAAAGTGTCCAAAAAGCATTAAAAATCAAAAAGGAATGGCAGAGTTACGTGACATGATCATAGGAAAACTGAATTGAGGGAGAGGTATAACGAGGCGAGGAGACGGGCAAAGGTGGTGGTTGCGAGTTCCAAATCCGGGGTAGAAGAAAAAGTATATAATGAATTAGATAATGAACTAGGTCAGAAAAAACTATACAGAATGGCTAAACAGCGCAATCAAAGATCGAAAGACATTTGTCACGTAAAATGTGTGAAAGACGAATGCGGTAAAACATTGGTAAAAGATTAGAGACCGATGGAAGGGATATTTTGAAAAATTACTTAATGTTGAGAATGATTATGATGGAAAAGAAAACTTAATGACATAGATATAGGCATGATAGCTAAGGTAGATGAATTAGAGGTAAAGAACGCCTTGAGGAAAATGAAGAATGGAAAAGCAGTTGGCCCGGACACAATACCAATAGAAGTCTGGAAGGTTCTAGGGGATTATGGATGCAAGTGGCTCACTTTGTTTCTTACTGAATTGTTGGTTCAGGATGTCATCCTAGAGGAATGGCAAGACAGTTCCTTGGTACCTATTTTTAAAAGAAAGGGGGATGTCCAGGAGTGCAATAGCTACGGGGGGACTAACTTGATGTCACACACATTAAAGCTGTGGGAGAAAATAATGGAGGCACAACAAAGTACAAAAGAGCACACAAAAACCTACATATGGTATTCGTGGACCTCGAAAAGGCCTACGACCGGGTCCCGCGTCAGTACAACAGAATGCTTTTCTGTTGATGTAGGTGTCCACCAGGGTTCAACGCTCAGTCCATACTTATTCCTTCGGGTTATGTTGCTGGAGGATGCTGAGGTGGATGGATGTGTGGAGTGACGAGAAGGGACAAAGTTAGGAATGTACACATAAGGGGGAGTTTAAAGGTGGCGCCTGTAACCGATAAGAGAGGTCAGAGACTGGGATGGTTTGGCCATATGATGCGCAGGGTGGACAGTCTGGACAGTCATGTGACCCAGAGGGTGCCAAGAATGAATGTGGATTGATGGAAGGGCAGGGGTAGGCCAAAAAAGAGATGGAGTGATGGCGTGAGAAATGACATGAAAGTAGCTGGAGTAACTGAGGAAATGGAAGGAGTTTGGAACTAAATCGGCACAGCAAAAGTTTAATAATTTCATACAACGGTAGTTAGAAATACATGGTAATTGGTATACGGTAATTAGAAAACGCCGATTTTTCATAAAATTTTCGAAAACCTACAGAGTATTGAAATACTGCATTACAACACTGTACTGAGACCAAAGCACTGTCTCTATTTATATAAGCAATTAGAGTCTACCTTAACCAATCTAGTTTAAAATTAAGTACACGGTAATTAGAAAAGTTTTGAACGAAGGATACGGTAATTATATACTAACGTGCTTCATTAACTATAACACTAACGTAAAAGACCTGCACCTGCTGCAAGACCGCGGCAGAAACTGAGGGCTTGAGACGTGTACAAGTAGTTATGTGCCAAATATCGTAATTAGGAATGTGCACCCTCGAAAAGAAAACGTCACGGCAATTATAACTTTAGTTCGGACATGCGGTTACTCAATGATAATTACTTACAGACTGATTTTATTGAGTGGATATTTTTTCATGTGATACCCGTTGCCTAATACTCATTAAAATGTTGAATGGAAAAAATAAAATCAGTACATCATAAAAGTTACAAGCAAGTTTTAACCACATTTTGGGGTGCGGACAGGGCACGGTGCTTAGAGAACAGAGGTTTGTGAAATTAATTTAGCCAGATAACTATGTAATCGGGGCCTATGTTTTTGTTACCAGCTAGACATGGATGCTAACTAACGTATAAAAATATTTCCCTTTTTGAATTTGATAATAATACGAATATACAAGCCCGGACGCACAAAATCTAGCTAATCGAAGAATGGCCGTTAAATACTTTTTGATTGAATTGCCAGTTACGTAAATATAATATAGAATTATTAAATCTTCCAAGTCTATTATATCACTGTTTGATTTTGTTAACTTTATTTAATATCTGTGTCATTTCAGTACCAAGTTTCTTTGAATGAATCTTTATGGTATGAATATTTTATGAGAGTACTTGCGTCAATACAAAGAGATATCCTTTGATCCGCGTCTAAAGACGTCTTATAAAACAATGATATTCATTATTTTCAAAGTTATATTTTTAGTTACAACTACAATTTTATGATGAATTTTATGAGGAATGTATAGTCACATGTCACATGAATCTTTACACTTTGAACTTTTGCCTTTCTCCATGGGACCACGTCTCACAGCACAGGGATTTTATATTCACACAGCAAGTTTAATTTATGCTAGCTCTATACTATCGGGAAGTTGAGCGAGGTAAAAGTTGGGTATAAAGTTAGAAGACAAAGGAAAAGTGCAGACGCAGTACGCAGTTAAAACATCAAAAAAATTATGATTCTAAATCTTTCGAAATTATTATTTAACTCCGTTATCTCTGTTAGTTATATTCTTATTAAAGCATCAACTCACTCAACAATATTTTACCTCGAACTTCCACCAACATCTAACAAGACGTTGTTTCGTGCCTTAAGGCGTACAAACTACAATTTTTGTTACATTCACCTTTTTTAACGTAAACATAAAGCAGTATATTGTTTCTCTTTTATATTTGAACAGACAAAGAACAGTCTCAAACAATTGATAAGCGATATAACAAAAGTGCTATAAAGGTTCAAAAACATCCAACTATTTATAAAAGGATCAAAACAGTTGCTAGTTAATCCTAAAATTGTCCGCGATTTAAGGATAGGTTACGTTAATACCGGCCCCGGGCGGATCTCCCAAGTACCCATGTATTTGCAAATAATGTAGAAATATTCCATTATATTGGATCCTTGCTCCGAGGCAAGAAGCGTCCGGTTCTAATAAACAAGATGTTTCTATAAAAGGGTTTGTGTTTGTTCAGTCGGTGTATATACCTATTGTTTTGTGATGCCTATATTTTAGATGCTATCTGTCTAAACTTGTTTTAAACCTTCTTACTTAAAATAGATTTTGAGTATCAAAACAACACTCATGGCTCTGCTCTTCGTAGCACCTTTAAATCGTCTCGTAACCTCACACCACCTTACAAAATTCTCAAGGTCTTTTTCTGTTCTAGCTGTTCGTCTTTGGAACTCCCCAAACTCAAATTCTACGTTTGAGTTTAGGAAAAATATAATAAACAAGAACGAAACAAATTGTAATGCTGTGTCATATTGTTATTTTTTGTTTTATGTATTGTAATTATGTATGAAGCAAAGTTCAACAATGTTAAACAAGCTTATAATAATAAGACTAATTAAGTATTCGTAAGAAATTTTAAACAAATTAATGAGCTTGTAGCACAGACTGTGCTTGTAGCTTGTATACACTGTATGTATAGGTAACCTGATTTCGTATTCTAAATTCTGTTAAAAGATAGATAATGATGTTATTTCTTTGTTCATGGGAAAATTGCTGTTGAAAATACTTGTTAATGTTGTATATTCGGGGGTATAATACACCGCTACGTTTAATTCTAAATAAACAAATCAATATTCCGAGACGATGGGTACTATAAAATAATGACTGATTAAATATTCAAAAATGCTATTATTTGGAAAATAAATTCCGCACATGCTTGTGTTATGTATGGGTACTTGAAAACGGCGGCGCAGTTGGTAGTGATCCTGCCTTCGGTACCAGAAGGCGCGGGTTCCATCTCCGCACGAGGCAAATATTTATGTAATGAGATTTCTGTCTTTATTTCGAGTCGAGTTGAGTCTAGCTGTTTTCTATGTATTTAAAGGCAAAAGTTCGTGTGTATGTTTGTTGCTTCTTCACGCTGTAAAGGCTGGGCCATTTTTTATGATATTTGGTATGTAGGTAGCTGATACCTTGGATTAACACATACTTTTTATCCATATGAGTACGCGATTCCCGTAGGATTTGGTCAATCGGATATATATGGCGCTAGCTGTGCATAAAATTAAACTCGGGTAAAACCGTGGGCAGCTTCTATTAAGAGCTGGTTCAGACACAGGTATGAACGAAATTAAACGAATGAATAGGCGCTAATGTAAATAATATCCGTGGTCTAACCGCGCGGTTTGCATCGGCGCGGAATCCGCCGTGTCTGAACCAGCTCTAAGTAGGTATATATTTAAAATACCCTTCGTCCACACTAGCTAGTTCAAGCCTAGATTACTGTGGAACTAAATGGCGCTGTGTAAATTGTGTAAAAAATATTTATATCAGTGTTTTGCAACAAAATTTCTAATACGACATCAATAAATTAGCATTACCTATCCCCCTTGAATCAGATCTCATCTGTAACCTTTTTAACTCCGACACAGAACTGTTTGAAATAGTTTAAATGGGGACAGTTGTAAATGCCCCTAAGTTACTATTAGGCTATACTAATAAGCCCGACAACACGACAGAGTATCCTGAGGCGCAATAGACAACTTTGAATACGAACAGTTGCATACCGGTAGTTATAACTTTGTAATAAGGGTTGTTGGGCTTGGTTGTTCCGCCACTGCATAATTTTGTTATGCCTTCTCTGTTCAGAAATTGCATTTTGAATACATTTTGTATGGATGAGTTGATCTTATGTAAACTGATTAAATAGGATATAATTATAAAGAAAACAAAAAAATATTTAGCCTCGAAAAGTTATTATTTTTGTTTTTGAAGTGGTAGAGCAATTATTTTGAACTGGGCTTGCTCGACCGGCGAAGTACTACCCTCTCACAGAATATCGATGTGAAGCAGCAATGCGTTTCGTTCGGTGAGTGAGATCCGGAAGCCCAACTCTTTCCCTATTCTCTCTTTCTCCCTCTTTCTTTCCCTTCCCTTCCTCCTTCCTTTCCTCCAACCCCCTTGGTGGACAACGCATTGGTAACTGGTGTTTCTGATGTCCATAGGCGGCGGTGACCGCTTTCCATCAGGTGGCCCGCTCCGCTTGCTTGTTTGTCTACTGTATGACATAAAATTTTTTTTTTTATTTGTATGAAAAAAGTGAGTTTTTATATACCACAAAGGTGGCAAACACGCATACGGCCGGCCTGATGGTAAGCCGTCACCGTTGCTTAGACGCTTGCAATACCGGGGTGTAACTCACGCGTTGCCACCCCCCCCCCTCTCCAAGTGGAGCTCTGGAGACCTTAGTCACCGTAGAATACAACATGGCCAACTATTTGGCTACGATCTTCTGTAAGGTGGAGGGATGTATATTATTTAGGGCCGATTGCTTGATCAGTAGTTAAGTATACTAATGGTTAAAATTCGTAGCAATTGTTAACAAATAGTTAGTTTTTTCAACGAATTTTAACACTTCTTGCTAGTGCTATCTTCTTACAGAATATCAGTTTCGGGCAGCAGTGCATTTTGTTCCGAGAGTCAGAGAACCTATGTTTTCCTATTCCCCTCATTGTAGCTGGCAACGAATTGGTGACGCCTCTAGTATTTTCCATCGAGGACACACGATAAAAAGGGTCGTCTTAGCTTCGCTTGCTTATTCGCCTGCGGTATGTCAAAAAAGGCGTCTTTACTGCATCTGCCGTATTAATTTATTCATTAAGGCATACAAATTTGTGACACTCCATCCTCTTCACACTCTCTAGAGACCTCTTATTGGTACCTAGTGTGTACCCTGCACGTGGTACGAAATAACACATATGGTGGGAAAAAAAACTCATTCATTGGCACGTTTTTCTAGGGCACTTATAACTGGCAAAATTTATGACTCTGCATAGACCAACTAATTTTGTAACCGTTATCACAGAATATTACTACACCTTCAAATTGTTATGAAAACTAAGCATATAAAATGTTTTGAGTCGCTTTTAATGTTTTACAATTTTAAATGATAATAATCAGTCAGTCTCTGAAACGCTATTTTAAAGTTAATGATACATTAAATTATAGCTGTCACTGTCAAACTAAAGAAGAAAAAAAACTGGCCAAGTGCATGTCGGGCCATGCACAGTGTAGGGTTCCGTATTTGCTGTGCTTGCTTGCAAATGAGTCCAATATCATATTCTATAAATTTTTTAACTTATGAATTTTTTCAAATTTCTAAACTCAAGACTTTCGGAGATAGAGGGACCACCGTGCAAAACGAAAATTGACACGTTAAATGTAAATAGTTCGCAAACGAATCAATGTATCGGAAAATGATCCTCCCACACCCTCAATGTTTTAAGAGACCTATCTAACGATACCCCACAACATGGAGTAGGTGCCAAAAATAATTTTCATTCTCACTTAACCTGTAGCAAGGCACCCCAAAAAAATATATTTTTCAAAATTTTATTCTACCACTTTGTTAGTAATGTTAATATTAGTATACACACCAAATCACAGCTTTCTAGCGTCTAGGCGCTAGACCGTGGACGGACAGACTGGCAGACGGACATGGAGAAACTATAAGGGTTCCTTGTAGTTTACTACGGAACCCTAAAAACAGATAGTTTGAGACTAAATGTAGTAAATAAAATTGAAATGCGTTTTAGTTTGATTGAAATTGGTTTAAAAATTATACCATAAACTTCTGTATTCTATCTTCAATAGGTATACAGTTTGATAGTGCTGTAAACTACTTGATTTTTACTAGAGGTAAGAATTCGATATAAAACTTTCCCATGAACAGCCTATAAGGCTCTACGTTCCAAATTGTATTTGTAAAGTAAAAAGACTTAGAACCCCGTAAAATTTTAAAGTTTTGACACATTATTGCAAATTTGAATGATTCCAAAGAGTCAACGAGTCAAGTCCATTAACTATTAGGTCTATGGTTCACTTTATAGTTAAGCGAGTGTTGATAACTACACTTTTCTAGTGGTACCTATAAGTGCTTGTAGATCTATTTTTGTAGTATATTCTGAGTGGAACAATTATCTTTTATTGCTAACTAGTTATTTTCTTTAGGGCCGGATTCCATCAAGTCGAAGTAGTTCGAAGCGTGGAGAGAAATACAACTACTAGAGAAACTAGGGTATATCCCATATCCCTGTAAAGAAATAGGTACGTACACGAGTACGTTATAACGATATTACTTCTTCAATAACAGCAGTAGCCATGACAGTAGCTAATATTTGATCAGTGAAAGTAGTTGGTGACACTCTTATATTTCGGAGTAGTTGTATGACTTGGAAAATAGTAATGTGAAGGTTAAGGAGTCTTTTGTCTGTTTTCATGAACCAGCTCGTGGGTATCGTTCACTTGTACTAATAAGTGATTACGACTTTTAAAAGTAAAAAGCTCGTGCAATTCCATGGTTTGTAGGAATTCCTAAAACATTTAGCATGTTATTTACCTGATGGCTGGTTAGTGAAAAAACGGATATCATAAATACCTACTCAATTACTTCACACTAACAAGTACAATAATAATTTCATATCTATATATATAAAAATGAAACCCGTTTTCCGTTGTCACGACATAACATGAAAACGGCTTGACCGATTTGGCTGATTTTTTTTTTGTAGTTTTCTAATACTCTGTACAAGGTTCTTACGGAAAAAAATTAGGGGTAGGGTAGGGGTAGGGTAGGGGTAGGGTAGGGGTAGGGTAGGGTAGGGATACACGCAAACGAAGTTGCGCGGGTTTCGCTAGTAAAAAATAAAACCATGAACCACCATGAACAACCATGAACTGAATGGAATTGCGCGCTATAGGAGTCGGCTAGTCTCATATTTTCGGATATATTGGAATTGCGCAAGTAAAACTGCAGGCGTCAGCTAGTCTGATATTGAATATATCCATTCATACATACCTCGCATAAAAACCATTAGATACATTCTGTCTAGTCCCAAAGCAACAATCCACTTGTGAGCATATTGAGTAAAGCGCCTCTCTGAAACAGGAAGGATAGCAGGAAGCGTCCTCGGAACAGCGATTCCGAGAACGTTATTGTGAAATAATTACTTATACCGCACTTAACTGCTCCTTTTCTTGTTATATTTGTATGGAAAGGACTTTTTTTATTCGAGGAAAATTTACAATTAGATCTGAAAATAGAATTTAAACGTTTTTTTGTCAAATTTACGTTAGTAAATACACTTAACATACCATGCATACAATTTGTCCTGATCTTAAGTTTATTTCATTAATTTTATAGGCTTGAACACACTGACACCAGCTACCCTCAGTTGACACTAATTGCGGAAAGCATACAAAAAAGGAAAAAAGATTTGAATCACCTATTTTTTGGTTTAGGTTTTGCCATGGTTTTGCTCTCTGATAATTTAACCTCTGTGCAATGTGTCAAAAGTTGACATAACTTCAATAATTTTCACCATCACTGTCGATTGATAGAAAAAAACATATTAAAACGCTTTCTCTATACTATTTCATCTCAAGTCTTAGCGTCGATATAGAGACGATGAGTAGACGCCAAGGTAGACGCACAGTAGACGTCTATAATTCTAACAGGCGCTTCACACATGCTAATCTAACGTGATGTTCGGTGCATTAACAGTACTGCACATAATGTCTACTATGCATTTGTCTTTAGTGCACTTTAGTATCGAATATGTTTGTATGTAGATGTTATGACGTCATATTATGTTGATCTAGTAAAGTCTGCCTATCTATTAAAGTACTATATTGTAATAGCTCTTTTTTATTATTTGTTATGTTCAGGTTTGGGTGTACTAACACCCTCTTCTGAGACGCCGGACTGTTGCGGGAGCGTAGGGCTCTCACCGCCAAATCGTAATAGCTTTGGCGTAATAAAGAAATTATAATGGTGTCGACGGATCGATTCTTGGTACCATATAAACAGTTTTTTTATTTTTATTTGTTGCAGCTATAGATTTTTGGGTTTTGGGGCCTATGTTTAGTAATTAGACTTCTTGTGGCTAAGATGATGGATGATGATAGATTTTTGATATGACGCGACGAATAAGTAATCAATAATTATTAAGTATAGGTCACATTTACCGATTTTGTTAGACATTGTACAGTCAAGAGCAGGTCGACCTTTACATATTGGACTTTGTACCGTTCTTAAGTTCTATGTTATAAGAGCCGAAATTGCACTGCAAGGTGTAAAGCTCGACGTGCACCAGACTGTACTACCCGTTCCAAACTCTGTGAGGGAATCTCAGACATACGAAATTTGTACATACCTAATCACTCTGACATTCCTTCAAAGTATTGACACGGATAGTACATAATTTTATTCATAGTATAACAGCTATAAAAATATTTAAAAATCATCCATTAAAAATACTAATACGTTTGTATAAAGGAAACAGTCAACAGCAGAAAGGTTAATATGAATGCGTAAAACACAAAATTGTAACTCTAACCGCAAATTAATTTCCGAACCAGTACGCTGTACTCACAAAAGGGTAAGCATAAAATCATAAGCACAAAAGAAAAATACGGTTATTTTACACTAGTGCGGTAGATTATATCTTTTATGTTCAAAATACAACAGGAAACTATCAAATGGGGCATGTAACCTACACTTAATATGGATGCTGCTGTTCAATCGGGAAGGGTGAATAAATTTTCAAAAGCAAACTTCGGAAGGGTTCTACCAAACAATGCTGGCAAAAAATGTTTTTTTAGTAATTACTATAGACAGATAGCTACGTTTTCGCAGTTTGTTCAAGTTTAATTTAATTTTGGTTGAAACAAAGTCAACATCCCAGCATCCGTTTTGCACCAACTTTGAAAGCAGATTAGTGCCGTCGAATTTTAGTGCGGCTAGCTTTAAAAGTGTTGAATTTATTCGCAGTTCAAGAAGTATTAATTAAACAGAAAAAAAATGCAGAATGTATTTTTTTTATTCATTGTGAATAATTGTTGGTAATATAGGGATAAAAAGTTTTAGAATCGAAAATAATTTTCAAAATATTCGCTTTTAAAGTATGTTTTTAATTTACCAATTACTTTACTACACTAGAATACTTTGTATACCTACTTATAGGAAATAATAGAGACTTTAACATGTTACCTTATGTTCCCAAAAGACACGAAATATACCTTTTCAGTTTCATACAACATTTTATTATTTAACGTCTTTACAATTTATATTTACAAACAATGACTAAAATCATTAATTAACCACTTAGACGCGATTTTGTTTTACTTGTCTCTTAACCATGACAGTATAACGTGGTGTTTTAACTGTGGTTTTCATAATGCTCATCATATATTATTAGTCTGTCTCAGATTATAATGAAAAATTAAGTCGCCCTCTGTGCGTGTAGAGGTCTATGGTCAATTTTGCACGGTTCCATTGCTCGAATGTTATTGTTTACACGGGATCGTTCTGTTTACTTTGTTATTAACTTGGGAATTGTTATTAAAAATACCGAGAGCGGGTTTTATGGATGTATAAATATAACATAGTCATATTGATACAACAGTGTTTGCAGTGCAAACCTATATTTTGCACAATATTCTTTATTTTCAACTATATAATATTTGTCATTCGATATAAATTCTACATCTAACTTTTTTATGATAAATTATATTTCGAAGATTAAACTTTCATGGATTGACGTTATTAATAAAAATATATTCATCTGAGATTGAGATAAATTAAGTAAACAAACACTTTTATAATTAACTTATTTTTTTTAACACAGTAGTTTTATTTTTTATAATTTTATTCAAATCAAAAATATATTTTTTTATAATTTTATTCAAATCCGAGATGAATAGAGTAAGTATATTATTAATTAGTAGTTAATTATAATTGTGTAACTAAAAAAGTAACTTAAAAAAATTCAACACAGTATTAAGCACATAATAATAAGCACAAAATGTACTTTTTTTTAATAAAAAGTCAGAAATATCAAAACTCACTACACATTAGGGTATAGAACCGGGAAATCCCGGTACCGAAAATCCCGGGAATTCCCGGTTCTTTTATAGCTGTAAAAGAACCGGGAATTGAAATACAAGAACCGGGATTTTCGGTACTTTCGGGATTTTTTTATTTATTCAATTATATGGCAATTGGCAACACTGACGCTAGTGACGCTACGTGCGATCGAATATATTTTGATGGTCAACAAACGATCGAGTATGTTTTCAAGAAAAAGTAAAAAAAATATCTAAACTATGCCTTTTTTGCAATTTTGCCAAAGAAAATGTTGTCTTTAAAAACACCTATGTTTACAATGGTTCTGAAACGGTTTTTATGCTTCGAATCAAGATCACGAAGTCTCAATTTTCCCAAGAATTATCTCAAGTCCTGTTAAGATGCAAAAAAATTGCTCTTCAGTCTCAATGTTTGTGGAGGAAGCATGTTCTATGCGTTCTTTTTGGGATTTTGGTCTGGTGATTGCGCACGCCAGTCTAAGACCGAAATGTCGTGCGTGCTCCTGAAGCCAGCTGGTCACCACTCGCGCTGTCTGCGTACGGACATTACCACCACAACCCTTCAGTCAGTTGCGAGCAAGCGACAAAAGCAGTGGTGTCCAATTGACAATTTTTATTTAACACAAACAACTGGTGCTCTGACGAGAGCATTTGAAGAAACAGCATTGCCGTAACATTTGGCTGTTTTTTCGCATCAGTTAGCAAAAATCGGTCTTCGTGCGTATGGTCCTTGCGCTTCTGGTCATGGCATTCTTTCACTTACTTCCCCAGTAGCATGATAACGTTACTTTAACCTTGATTACCGCAAGCCTTGCGACAAGAGTAACTTTTTAGCATCATACCAGGACTTGGGTAATGTCGCCAGATTTTATTTATGACATGAAAAATCGATGCAGAACCATTGTATGAATCATGGGATATTTTATTGAAATTTGATTTTTCGCATAATTGCAAAAAACTGCATAAGTAATTTTTAAATTTTTCTTTGTAACGACCGTATTAAACAAATACGGTCGTTACTTGTATCATTATTTCACTTTTAAAAGAATATTTACGCAATAAATATAATATTATTTTACTTTTACATGTAGGTACCTAGTCCAATAAATGAGCTTTCTAAAAATAAGTATGTCTCACAAAAAATGTGTAAATTAAGCAAAATCAAAACATCCCTAGGCGGTGTTGATGTATTGAAAAAAAATCCCGACCACCCCGAAATTCCCGGGAAATCCCGGTTCCAGCATAGTCCGGTACCGAAAATCCCGGTTCCTTGAGATAGTACCGGTTCTCTATACCCTACTACACATATGCCCTTTTCTTTGTTACCAAACAGGGTTTTTGTTTATTAGAGCCACATGTGTCCACTAGGATGTTGGATGTTGCAACCAAAAATCATACTAACGATGGTCCTGCTATCCTCGGGGCGACTGTACCTCATAGTTTAATTTAAATGTCTATTAGTTTTTTATCCCAGCTTAGGATAAGGTTACGTTACAAAAAAAAATACAAATTGACATTTCCGTTGGATCTCCGCCCGGAGCAAAGGAAACAAGATTGAATTGTATCTTTGGTATGGTATGGCATTTCTCTATTTTTATATAATAAGTAAAGCGATGTTATGTGTTTTTGATTACTTTATTATAAGAACTAAAACAAATTTTATAGCTTTTTGTGTTTATACTTAATGAACTTACTACTTGAACTTACATCTTAACTTAGCAATTTTTTTATTTGTTTGTGAATAATTCATAAAGAAATTGTTTGAAATTGTTTCACCAAAAAAGTATTTCACAAAATTAAAATTGGTCTGTTCATGTTGTCTTGTCATGCTCTTTCGATTATTTTGTTGAAACAGTTAGTCGATATTAATCTAAATATTTCATTAGATCACTATAAATAATTAAAAATAACAAGTCTAATTTGTGAAGATATTCAGTTTCCAAATTGTTATGTTTATGTCCAATACCTTTGAAAACGTTCCAATTCCTATACAAACGGATACTAAATAATTTACTGTAATCAAACTTTGTAAAGTTTCAGTGATACAAACATTTTCGGGAAGTGCACTAAGTAGTTGGACCTTAGAGTATATAAACAAGCTATAGAGCTCTTTGACTTTGTGCAAAGCGTAAGCAGATGTTCTATAGTGCAAATTTTTAGTTTGCTTCCATTTCGTCGTTTTTACAGCTCTGCACTGCACATTTCACCATGATTCCTTAAAATCCGAATAAATAACATCGATAGAAACAATCAGCGTGCGTGACTAATAGCTTCGTTCGTTGCTGGCTTCGTTGTCGCTGTTTTGAGTTCGTTTGTTTGTTCATACTCGTGCTTACCGTTCATACTTGCTCAAGCGCGCTCAATAGTTTGCTTATCTATACTCTAAGAGTAGGACGCTTTATGAAAAAAAATGTTTTTTTAACATTATTGTACAACACGTACGTACGTACGTACGTACGTAAGTACGTACTTTGCGTAAAAATTTATGCTATCTGTAAGTTTCCCGAACAAAAGAAATTAAAAATAACATGACTTGTCTTTTCCTCGTTACTTATATTAATCATCATCATCATTTCAGCCCGTTTGAGCATAGGCCTATCTTAACTCTGTCCTGTGCCATTCTTATCCAAGTAGGACCTGTGCCTTTATTATCGTCGGATCATCTTGCTACTGGACGTCCGACACTTATTTCCCTTATATTAATAATTATTACATTTTCAATATCTTGACATTCATTAGTTAATAAAATAAAATAATTATTATCTATGTTTTCATCAACTCCTGCACGTTAACCTAATCCTAAATATAAAATAATTAATTAATAATAATTTTATGTAATTTCCTTCAATGGCTCTCTGTATGTTGAGATCTCGATTACACTGAGACACATGTAGTGACTTATTCAGAGATAAAACTAAAACCAATGCCAAATCCCTAATCAACATATGCGAGCCAATCTACGAGATCCCTGTCACATGTTGAGTATTACTGATACTGCAAACTTAAGTCCAACGATCATAATATACTGTGCTTAGGATTAAGTAGGATTAAGTTGGTTTAGGATTTTCGTTGGTGGGCTGTTTTTTGCGATACTGTGACATACGGTGCAATAGTGAGGGTGGCAGATGATGCACTTCTCTGTGTCATATTAACATTGAAGGATGTTTTATTGGTTTATAATGTTTATTTAAATGTGAACTCGTCATTATCAGGAGAAAAGCCAGATAGATAGGTACTTACCTACTACCTGCGAGATAGATAGCCTACCACCTACATACCTGCTGTTACAAACCGAACTCTTTTGATAAACATTATATTTTTATAATTCATATTGTCTATGTTTTATACTTACGTCTATTTTATATTTTACTGTCACTTCACTTTTCACCTTCACATTTTTACCTCGCCATTGTACATTTTTCCATAATTATAAGTTTTCTTCATCCCTTCCTCTTTTTCTAACCGCTCCATCCTTAATACCTGCTAAGTTAAACAAGTTTTAAGTATACATGATCAAACAAGGACTTCAAAATGTTAATACAAGAATAGATTTTCTAAAGTACCATATTGATCAGTGAAATCTGGTACCTATGAAAATATAATGCTACTTTCATGTATACAGTATCAAAATTTAACAAACATTAATTTTAAACTTTTACTTCAAACTACATTATTGGTTTTATATTAGCAAGGAAGCCTGTAGGTTATAAATATAAAAACTCATTAATGAGAATGAATATAAAATCAATGGCATTTTTAATACCAAAACACACTCTGGTAGAGATTAACGCGTAACAACTGCGCTACCAGAGGGACGTTTTTAACAGCATTTGTTGGGTCATACTGTCACCCCTTCACCTAATGCTCATGTTCATTCATGATTAAGGGGTCCATATTGTGTTAAAAGCAAAATTAGTGCTGAAAGGTGTGACATAAGTACTCGAACCGTATTCGACACACGGTCCGGTTTTGTTATGATTTTTATAGGGTCGATCATCCCTATAAGAGCCCTTTGATGGCACGGGTTATGACAATAGTTTTTTATATGGTGGCTGGTGGTTATAAATCTGCTGTTATTATTATGGTTTGAGAGCGAGTATCACGTTCCCATAACATGTTTTAATCTGCAGTATGTGTACTTAATGTGGGTAATAATATCCAGTTTTTTAAATTATTATCAGTAGTGAACTCTAATGTTTTTCTGTGGCCAGGCACGACTTTTGGTTTTAGAGCGCCGGCGGTATCTGCGAGCAGTAGACAGTTTATGAGTTGGAGATGATAACTTATAACGGTTATGCCAAAATAAAAGGAAATAACGATAAAAGGAGACGCCGCGAATTTTGGACCAAGTTGTTATAATTTTCTAAATGTACTTTAAAAGTTAAATCGGCGGTCAAATACTCCCAGACGTTGCACAGTCAGGAACTAACACCAACCCGTCAATTCTTAATTAATACATAAATGTTTTAGTGCACGACACGTGTCAATTTTAGAGTTGGAAGTGACCAACTACGATGAATTACTCAGTAGTTTCACTTAGACGTAGGCAAGGATAATATTTCAATTACAGGAACAAAATACTTGTACTGTTCTGACATTTTAAACGGTACTTGTATGTATTCTATTTCAAAAATAATTCTTACTGACTTAGTAGTAGCATTGAATCTTTTGCCAGATACAGAAAACAAAATACCTCATCCACATATATAACATTTCATATCTTTACATTTTGTAAAGGTAAAAATGGTGCAAGCTTTAACCCAAATCGTCGGAGTACGGCATAAACTAAGCGTAAACTTTCAGTTGGTAACTTTTAATGGACAGAAAGTACTAAAAATTTATATAACGCATGTCGTTTTTAAACCTCAACTTTCTTCACTACATTCGGTATTGTAAAATTGAGTTAGTTTATACTCTAACATCTTTCTGTTTTTCAATACAATTTCATTGTGAGTTTAAAAGACAGTGTTTTAGTAACGTCATTTGGAACGTCAATGAGCTTAAAATTGTTAATTTCTTTCTCTCTGTCTCTTGTGGTCTGTATCTTTCTGTCAAAGCAATGGCTTTGGGACTCCTCTGGTGTTAATAATTATCTATCTGTATGTCCTATTTCTTCACGTTCAGATCGGCTATAGCTCAGGGACTCCCAAGATGATCCTATGCTTGTGCAGTGGTGATCACTTACATTCAAATGACAAGCTTGCTTTTTGCCAACCTACTCCATTAAAAAAAAACTGCCTTAAATTGTTAATACTGCCTTTACATGAAAATGTGTAGACTAGCAAATTATGTCACCTCAACAAAGAATACTTAAAAAAAATGACGAAATCATTTTTTTGTATTATCTACGTACTGTAGTTTATTCGTTAACATCCCGGCAACATTTCAACATGTTTCTCTTATTAACTCAATATTCCTAGGAATTCTATTTGCATACCTATCGAACTCATTGGGAGTGCTGAAAATCTTTGCGATGGTTGTCGTTGTCTTAATGTTATCGAAATAAGGTCTAATTTGGTATGTCAGGGGATGTGACGATATTTAGTATTAGTTCGAAGGCAGACGACCATTTCACTAAATTGCCTCTCTATATGCAGAAAGCCAAGCCGATTTTCATTAATCGCTTAGAGTTAGTCGTTCGAGGAGTGTCTGTTTTGATAGGGTCAGTTTTCGTCTAAAATTAATAATACATACCTATTGATTTAGTAAATACTCTCTTTTGAACTACAAATATAAAGATTTTTCTCGTAGGTGTGACATAAACGAGCCTAAATCGTGATGATTCCATTACGAATTTCTGTTTCGACAATTTTGAAACGAACATTAACAAAAACATACATTTTCAATATTTACACCGACTTATAACAATAAAATGTCACCTATATCACCCGGTAGCAGACGTCACGCTGTGAGGACACCATAAACTGTGTGAATAACCTGATTACCATAATAAACAGCTAATAACACAATGACACCACTTATTTTATTGGACAGTAAATAATCGAATCCAACACCGTACATTTTTAAATGTATTTATTGCACATAATTTTCTAGAAAATTGCTGAAAATAAAGTGTAAAGTGATTTTTTCGTAAATAAAAATACGAAAATCTTTTTATGGTTAAATTAAGGACATTCTCAATTTGGTTCACTGAATATGATCGGAAAATCAAAGTTTCGAAATATTTGATTTTTATTTATGTTCGATGTTAAGCTGACAGTTCACTTAATACTCTATAAGGTAGTAAACATCATTAATTGATCAATATTCTTATTTACAAACTATTATGTATTTCCTAAAACAACTAATATTGTACAGAATCAAAACCTTTCACACAGAAACAAACAAAATGAGAAAATTCTAACAAACTGTCTAACAGCATTAGTACGTTCTTGATGCAGTTCAAATGCAGTTTAATCAGAGCCGGTGTAACGCGATACTTGTCCGATAAATCCGAAGACATGTCGCCTGACAACTTAGACACGTCCGTTGAAAATGAGATGTCTGAGCGGAATTTATTCTGAGGAAAACTTAACACTATTTTTTTAAAGGAAAAAATTGACACAAAACAGCAGTCGACTATCGAAGTGACTGACACTATTTTCTTTTAAAAAATATAATGTTATGTAGAGTTCTCCATTATATTTTTTTTATTTTATATTTTTTTGTACGTATGTAAAGCATATTAATGTACATGTAAGTTTATGTGCGCGTTCAAGCCCCGTTAATAAAGTGTAGAACTAAACGTGTGTGTGAGTCAAGTGTAGCTCATCTTTGATAAAACAATAGTAAATTATTAGATTTTGACATAGTTACGTACTTTAGCATAGATAGTTTTGAATGCAAAAAGTCAAATTCTGTTCGTCTTAAGTTAGAAAAGACGATGCAGAAATGGAATCGTGGAACTATTCCGTAATCAAACAGGCCGGCGCCGGTAGCTAAGAAACCCGATACGTGCGCACGTCTACCTACTGTCTTCTAAATAAACATTCCAACAAATGTATCCGAAATAACATTATAAATCATTTTCCCTTCGATTTTTTTGTACGGAATTTGTTAGTTTCGTGACAATCTGTTCCGCTATTTGCTTAGCGTCACTAAACAGATGGCTCGCACACATCCATCATATTTGGAGCTAATTTAAAAGTGTTTTTGTTGGTGGGGATATATCATTTATTTTGTAATGTTTACAATAAAAACTGAATACATAGGAAGGTGTCGCTGCAGAAGCATACCTGTTGCGTGCATGTTTAAAATTAAATATTGTTATTTCTATACGCTAATTTGATTTTATTATGCATCTACTACGTACACGAAGGGACTGTTGATTTGACCGTAAGTGTATTTACGAGAAAATCTTTTATGCTAATATTAACGCATATTTTTTATGAGAATTTTATGATTTTTTTACAGGTCGACGGTCACAACGAATAGGAAGTGAAGTCATTTTTACCTTTCAAGATAGTATAAAAGCGAATAAATACGATTAAATGAAAAAACAAATAAAAAAATACTAATTTTAATACTTTTATCTAAATAAAAGGTCTTTCGACTGTTAATATAATCGTCTTATATTTTATGACCGCATTTTTTTAAAATATTTATGGTATTAGTCAGGATTGTCGATAATAGTTTAACAAAGTAGTTAGTAACACGAAGCAATTAAATCATTAAATAAAACAAACGCTAGTTAAATAAATTATTTTAAAATTACCTGAAGGCATTATTGCATGTTTGCAAAGTTTCTAATATAAATATTTTCTTTAAAGGCAATGCTATGCAAATGAAATACCAGGTAGTAATTCTTTTATTTAAAGTATTTTACAGAGGACTTTTTGTGTACTAAAAACCTTATTTTAAAACATTTATGGTGTCACAAATGTGATTATTTCAATAGCCATACCACAGATTACAAAAATAATAATTTAAACGTTATTATTCTTCCATGTTCCCATTTTTTTAATATCGATGAGATCCCCCTGCTTTATTTTAAATAACGTTTTGTCATGTAGGTACATTGATTTGTTAATATTATTTTCCGTGTGAATCTTTTTTATCTTAAAAATAGATTACGTCACTTTCCATACTTTAAACGACTTATCCTCGAAAAAAAAATCAATACATTAGTTTATTTCGTCGTGAAACAAACAAACATACTCTCACATTTATAATAATATAGGATATTGACCGGAAATTTGTACAGTTACTGTTTTTCGGCTTGCTTTTTATGTATAATGTTAGTTTAGTAATAAAGCCTCCTTGTCAGATAAATTACTGGTACATGGTAGTTACAAGTGTATTATGGTATGGTAATGGTTTAATTTGTACTGTGCAAATTAACTATAATAAAATATGTGCAATAAAACTATTTGGATCACTTTGAAGCGTTCGGATCTCGTTAGAAATGCTATTAGGAGCTGACATTCGCTCTTTGCTCAGCGTGCATTTCGAGAATCTCAAAATTACTCATTTGGCATTTGAGTCACGAGCCCGCAATGTCGATTCCACGCTGATTTTTACTTCTTTCCATTCCAATTGCACTATTTCACCTAGCAATTTGTCTTCATATCTCTTTGAATAGTGCTTGTAATGTGGATATCATATTACTAATATTAATATTATCATATTAAGTATATTATTATATTTGCGGTCAGTGGAGACGTTATAGGTACTTTGTAGTTTGTTTAATTATTGTAGTTTTATATATTTAGAAATTGTTTTAAGATGTTAATTAAGTAAGTTTATGCTTGGCCTAGCCTAGACTATAGAATCTCTTCTTTTATACAAATAAGATGTTAGTTGATTGCAGGATAGATTTTTATCATTCATCTCACATAATACTTAACAAAAGTGAAGTGATCTTTTTTTTACCAAAAATAGAAACAATAGTTTCTGCAACCAAAAGCAATAAGTAATTAATATTAATCATATAGTTTTCTGAATTCTTAATTAGCTTAATATTTTTAAAGAATTTATGACAAAAATTGTTTTAATCTACGACCATTTTTTACGTCCATGTTTGCGTAACAGGTTCCGGGATTTTTTCTCAAAAATAATTATCATCGCTACACATTGACGCGTTCACGCGTATTAACAATATCAGTATGATGTGACGAATGGAACCGGTGCTTAAAATTAGCTTGAGTAATCTGCGTGACTTCATGCTGGTCTCCTTTTCTGAAAATATTATATTTTTTTGATTAAAAAAACAAAAATAGTCTTGTTTATTTCTCATGACAGAAATAATAGTAAAACACGTTTTATTATAGAAATAGAAAATATACGAATATTCTGTTACAATGGTGTCAATTTTTTAATATTTTATAGGAATTTTCAGAACTAATAGAAAAAAGTTTATTCTACATCTATCAAAAACTTAAATATAAAATAGTTAAACACTGTAAAATATATGTTTGGAAAATCATTTGCCAATAAAATATTCCGTCTAGACTAATATCGGCACAACAAAACTTCTTAAAGCACCCTAGAGATCAAATTTGTTAGAAGCATCCTGAGTTAGTGAACGTCTGAAAGAAAAAGTCCCAAAACAAACTGTTGGCAAACGGGAGAAGTGTCCAAGAGCGAAAATATGTTGATTGAATAAAGAAAAACTATTAAAAGTTTTCCTTAGAGTTTCTGGTTCAGTTCCTACAGACAGAGCAGTGCGTGGAACGACCCTGCACGTTTAAACTTTTTATACAATGTACGTATGTGCATAAGCAATGCTAAACACGTTGTTTTATAAAAAAAATAGTATTATTTTACTACTGGTTTAACAATACGAGGAGCTCGATGGCGTCGCTGTGTGTCGCACTCTAATATGAACACGCAAGTCAAGTGACGTCGACCTTAGCCAGTGTTTGGATGGGTTTCTCTTCTCCGTGCTTCGGAGGGCACGTTAAGCCGTCGGTCCCGGCTGTTATCGGTAGATGACAGTCGTTAAGCCAAATCGGTGGCCTTCGGGCGGCTTGAAACACCGACCTCTGCCAATCCGCATTGGAGCAGCGTGGCAGAGTACGCTCTAGTCCCCTTCGATTGAAGGGAAAACCGTACCCTTGCAGTGGGGTGATTATGGTTTGATATTATGGTTTAACAATATTAGTAGCCATCGTCATGAACTATTATCATCATCCCACTGCGATATAGATCTCTCTTCAGTCCAATGATTTTTAGACTTAGTAGAAATAGTCTGGCATACTGATCTTGTTCTAAATTTATGAGCTGCGCTGTGCTAGCTCTTTCATTTCTCTATATACACGACACCTGCCCTTTTCCTTATCTATCCATGTAAGCTCGTCTCGACCTTCCACTGCAGTACCTACTATAAAAATATAAAAACAATGGATATGCATAATTGAAAAAAATCTTTACCATTTTTGGCACGCACCAATTGCTGTCAGTATCAGATCTCCCCAACGTCCCAGGGTTTAAAAGAACCTTTCTCAGGTTAGGTACACAACTAATGGAAAAGATGTAATTCTTTGGATATGCAGGTCAGGTCACGTACAATATTTTCCTATATTTCGAAAAAAATATATTATTATATACTGTTTTACGTTTTTTGTAGAGAGAAATATCTAGTCATATCAAAGACTAACCAGTCATATCAAATAAGAGTTTTGTGGTTTTATGTAAAATAAAAACATGTATGTACCTACCTAAGTACTGTTTTACTAACTCAAAACTCAACATAATTTATCTTGCGGAAAAGTGTCGTTTCCTCATCGTTTACAAGTAATATATCAAAACATAATACGTGGAAGTTGTCATTGCAAGAACTTTTTGTAGATGTAATATTAGGGGCCAAGTTACTCTCACCCTTAAGATTCGTATAACTTTCTTAATACCTTACGAGATTACCCCCTGCCCGTATGTCGTACATCGAAATAATAATAAAAATGACGATTTACTTTTATTTGTAATAGAACTTGTTATTGTAACATGGTCCGTTATTAATTCTGCTCGATAACCTGTATCGGAAATTTATTTTTTGGATAAATAAAGAAAAGAAAACAAATCGTTTTCTGTAGTAGTCAAAATAATATTTACAACTGTTCAATTTGATACAAAATAATCTATTTGTCATAAGCATACTTTGATGTAAACATAATAAAAAATTCTCTGAAAATATCGATGTAATCGATGTTATTATCTTAGAAAACATCTTCACATAGTCGTTAAATAGTCTGATTATCTCAAACATGTCCTTATAAGACCTTCTCGGCAATTGGAACTGTCCTCATGAGTTATTTGCATACCACACTGTCCAAATATTTCCCATACCGGTAGCCCGGAATAATTCACTCAGGTCCATTTAATGGGGGCCGACGTCAATTAAAATAACCCAATTTTTTTCGAAGTTTCGTAAAAAGTGTCGGCCCTCAGCAGTCTTTTGAATCTTTCCGTACGATAGCATTCTACAGGTGCGAGGTCTGTTGGTGGCCAGTCGTGTCATTCGAAATTAAAAAATGTTTTATTTTCAGAGAGTTCTCTTCATTCTCAACTTTATTTACAAACAGTTAACTAATGTTATTTAGTTGTCGAATGTATAGAATTAAGTTTGCCTCTGTCAAAGAAGTGGGAATTAGAATGATGGATTTTACGATCCCGGTTAAAGTTTGGCCCCCCCGACCCTTATCTGTTATTTTTCTAACATTATTTAAATATTTAAGACAGTGTTAAAACGTAAAGTATTAACTAACGCCGTATAATACCGTAGTGGATCTCGGAAATTAAAAAGAACGCTTTCGAGGCTTGGTTTTTATAAAAAACACTAATTTCCCATGGGATGTATACTTGGATTAATATTTTGCAAAAAGTTTAAAAAGTTCAAGTAGGTGGCCGTAATATTTCTACTCGACAAAGTCGATATAAAAAGTATTAATAAATACGAAATGAATGAATAAGATTAAACTTGAGTTGGTAGTAGATACAAAGAAAATATTACAGATAATAAAGAGTTTGACCAACACGTTTTTTATAGTTTATTATTTTAAAGATACTTAACATTTTTGTAAGTATTTATTTACAATATATGTCAATTCTGTCATGTCTTATTTTCTCAATATTTTCTCATTAACATTAGGTACTATTATTGATATTTATCTTAGTATTTTTCGCTCTTTGTATTTTTTATTTATTTTTTGTTTGTTCACCTTATTTTTCCCCAGCATCACCATAATAGTAATAAAAGTTTCTGTAAAAAGCACTTTGAAATTGGCACCTATTTGTTGAAAATACTATTTTCAATAAACTAAATTATCTTCCTTTCCGTCTTTAATAAACAAAATGAAACCAATATATTAAAAACAACGTCACATCATGTCGCACGGTGTCATACATAATTCAATTAAAACAGCTGTATTGGATTTCACGAGGGTTCGAACAATTTGCATACGTGTATCCTCAAAAACCTATATTATGACAATATATTATTAATCTTTAATTTACTTTATTAGCGCTCGCGCCCCTATCCGTGTTCCACCCCCATCCCAAGAGATTTGTAGGAGAACGAAAATTTAAATTTAAATGACCCCTTCTAGAATTTACTTACCGCCTAAATATTGGAACATACGAGTTTGGTATTATTTAACTTTGTGCCAATTAGGCCATGTCATTAAAGAATCTGTACTCATTGCCAGTTAAGAGCACTTGGTAGTGATTGGTTGGTACTTATCATAGTTTATTTTAAAAATAAATATTATAAGTACCAACCAATCAAAAAAATTAAATCTAGGTGACAGTGTTTTAGGCATTTCTCGTCAATAGTTATTTCGTGATTCTGGAATAGTCAGCATCAGATAGATAGGTATCTAAAGTAGCTAAACTGATCTATGAACGTTATTTCTAATGTTAGATACGTGGTCAAAGTAACGTATTGTTAGAGGCATCCAAAGCCTATTTAATTTCACGAAAACTGAAGTCAGCTCTCAAAAAATAGTTTACAAGGAAAGTTTATTACCTATTATTACATTATTGTATTTCTAAATAATGTCAGCCAAAATAATATCCTATTACTAGGAGTTAAGGGATTACTTCCTTGTTACGAAGTATTTATATTAAGATGAGTTATTATTAAGTTACAACTCACCCGCCCTGTTATTATAATGAGATTGATAATTAGAACATAAATTCATATTTTTTTAATGAAATTTTTATAAAGATATTTGTACAGTATAATTGGCCGAACCAATGTTAAGAGAGAAGTCTTCATAGATACTTAGTGGTTCTTCATGAAACTCCTTTTGTTAAGAAAATAATTCTTTCAAGGTTGTCCAAAGCAAAATTACCAATTTTAAATCTAATAACTGGCCGGCAAACAAAAGCATTTTCATATTTAAAAAGAACAATACGCCTTTCATGGGAAAAGAAAAAAACGGGGTCTAATTCTTCAAACATAGCATAAGTTCAAAAGGCAACTCATTAAGTGTCGACCAAAGAAATGTTCGGGTTGTAATCAGCTTGCTGGCGGCTATTAAGACGTACAAACTTGAGCCAGCCCTGAGACAACGATGGCCAATGAACCATAAATACGTTTTTTGGATAGGACAAACGTTACTAGCACCAAAACGATGATAAGAAAACGCTGATAGAAAAATTGCGTTTTGATGTCAGCGTTCATGTTAACTTAAAAGTGATCAAATGATTATGCATAATGAAATACCTACTGATGTTAGGAATCCTTTTATACAATACATGCAAAATTCAGTTAAAGTTTTAAATATTAAACTTATCGAGAAATATAGTGAACTGATATGATATATTCCTACTATTTAAATATTTAAACAGACACATGAAAAATAATTTAAATTATGCTTATTAAGAAAGAAATAAAGAAAAATAAGTTATTCGTTATCTTACTACATAACATGAACGACTTTAAAAAGATTGACATACAAGAGAAAGTGTAGGTAAGACAACACATAGGTATCTATTCAGCAAGCCGTGGGGTCGTCCGACTCTATGATACTGATCTTCCGCATAGGCCTGATTGAAAGCATACCTAGCACTACTGTGCGCGAAACGCAACACTACAAGACAGTAGATAATAATTTTTCTTTGTGATTTGTTGTTAAGGGCCTACGTCGTAAAATAATTGCGGCCGACTGAGCCCGCCCCATTGTAAGCGCCATAACACATTTAGGCTTATTTAAAATTCATTAATTGAATTTTTTAATATTTGTCTTTACAATATCTAGAAAACATTAATGTCTTTCTTTATATGAAGTTTAAAATTTCTATTATTTACCGTTTAGAAGTTACAAGAGTTCTGAAAAAAAAACAGAGGTTACTTCGGTTTTTTTTTCTATCGAGGAAATGTGTCACAATCGTGTTTTGGCTCTTTCCAAAATTTCGATTATATGATGAATTAATACATATTATTATACAAAAATCTAAGTCAAAATTTTTGTAGTTTAGAAGATATTTGGTTTTTAAGGACCCTTCTTTTTTTCACATAGCCCCTTAACGGTGGCGTGATGATCGTTTATTATACCGCATCCATACACAATACGAGTTGGTTTCCTATGCTTTGCCGCTCCTTCTATTTACCGAAAACTTTTCCGTCGCAGCTAATTTATTTTCCGACTAAATCTTATAAATTCCGCTCGCGAGCCGTCCGCACGCAATCTCAAACGTCGACTTTTTGATAACGGAATTATATATCGGGATTTTTTTTTACTTACCTACCTAATTCAATTGTTATTTTGAACACAGATTAAAGCAAGGTTCTTTGTTATCGACGCTTTGCAAGCTTCACCTTGGAAGTTTTAAGTAGAAGCGTGTGCGTTAATGCTATAAGGATTGTGAGTTGTGTACCAATGTTTCTTGTTACTTGTTCTTGTAACATACCTAGCATTTTATAGAATTTCAAAGATCAAGTAATTTTCAATTTATTTTAAAATATTTTTTTCACTCAAAGTTTTACTTATTAGCTACCTACTAACCTATAAAAATTTTGCAATATTTATCTATCTCAATTATTATCATGTGAATGATTTTGATGATAATGAAAACTAAATTTAAAATAAAGGCATGACATTAACTTCTATCCATCTCATCAACAAGTTGTAGCACAATACAAAATACATGGTGTAGGTATAATACGCGTTTCTCACAACTTTCTACGAGCGATTATTTGTAAATTCAGAAATGAAAAGCTGGAATAGTTCTACGTAACACGTTTAAAAAAAAGATATTTTTTTATATTATTGAACATAGTTTGATGGATAAATTCGGAAATGAAAAAGCAAAACAATCGCTCAACAGTAGGGACTTTTGCGGTGAAAACCCTACAACGATTCGCATAAAATTTTGAGAACAAACGCAGCGAAATCCACCATCGGAGCAAACCATTTAAATTAGGGCCGATAACTTGAAAACTGAATGAAAGGGGTTTATCCTGGAGTGCGCCAATTAGTTTGCTGTTATTTTTCCATTCCGTTCGCCGATACCGAAACTGGGTCGCTTACGTCCCTATTACGTATTTTCATAGTGTGTGTTGCTATTAAAGGAATAATTAACACCTAATTGATCAGACTATAAGTTCCATACCGAGCTTACGTAGTATGTATTATTTTAGCACGACTTATTTAAAAAGGCTTACATAAGCTTTTTATTAATCCATTATAATACTATGATAACAAAATTTATACTTTTATTACAAAGAGAAGTAATTACTTACTTAATACTTACTGAGTAGACTGATATAGTCCAACGTTGAAAGTCCTTTTTCGTACTTCTGTCTTTTTGGGAAACTATAGATTTTTAAAGTTGGTTTAGTGTATCGCGACACGGGTTTCATACATTTTATCCGTAAGACATCATATTACGCTCTACGTCACAAGTGTCACAACACACTTATTATGTAATTCTAGTACTAACTGTATGAAACCGCATAATTATCGTTCTGCCATGCATGACACGACACACCACACTGTAACGTGCTATGAAAAATTATGCCTTTATTATTCAATTAAATAAATAAATAAATAGTCTTTATTTTTCTCCCACAAAAAACAGTTAGCTAAAACTAAAGACATACATTCTACGTGCATTTGTTGATTTGTGAGAGAATTAATTTCATACTCGAATTTAACAGTATACAACATGGAGCATAGGTAACAATGTAGGGTGAATTACGTAATATACCTAATATGTTGTAAGCAGATATTAATCCTTGAAGGTCTTTAATAATTCAATTTCTTAATTAAAAGATACCCAATACTCTTAATCGCTGGAGTAAACTAAGTTGATTGATTGATGTTATTAATTTACCAAATATTTATGTCGATCATTCATAATAGCTAAGACAAAGCCCGCAAGTGGCCTCTTTATTCACCCTCAAGACTACAAACCAGTAATAAATTCAAGTGTTTTCCTTCAATTTATTACCAAATTCGATTAAAACTGACAATCTTATGTTTAAGGCCAGTTACGGCCAGGCCTTGACTTTTGGCTTTAGCGGCGCGGCGTGTCGGAGTCTGCGAACGGAGCGGCGCGGCGGGGCGGCGCGGTGGCGCGCTACGGTTCGCGTCGCTGTGTCGTGGCATCGCACTGGGCCGCTCGTACATTTTGTTCTCTCTGCCCTCGCCGCGTGCTTCTCTAAAAGACGCTCGCTCTGCCGCCAAGTGCGACGTCTAGTGGGGTTATTCAACATTTTAGTACATTTGTTCTTATCGGTCGCCGTCTCGCGTTTAGGGCGGCGAGTTCGTGGCAGGCTGTTGCAATGGATTCTTGGTGAGTTTCGGTTTAGATAAATGAAAGTTATAAGACATTGATTGTCATATCTTTAAACAGAAGGAGATTATAGTCAATTTTAAAAATATGGTTCGACATTCATCACTTTCTTTTATTATGCGTCACAGTTAAGTGAAATAAAAACAGGTAAAAACCCTTATTTTAATGAATAACAAAGCAAAGGTTTTATGACTTTATCGCAATCGAGTTGACACTAATACCGCACGCAATGATAACACACCATAAGAACTATATCTTGAGTAATTACATCGCCCCAATGGGTATGAATTCGTTTAAAAAAAAACAAAAGAAACGTTTTTTTCCTGTTTCGTGTATGGGCTCAAAGGGATGTTATATGCCACAGATTTTAATATGAATAGATACCGCAATGTGTTTGAAAACTTGTCAGTTTTGTGTTTTCTACTGTTACATCATTTACATTACATGATAGTGTACATATGTAATGATTAAACAATAAACAAACATTTTAGTTATTGAAATTGGAAGACCGGGACTTAATTGAACTGTAGGGATTTTTATAGATGGGATTTGGGTTGCAATTTTGTACGGCAGACGCCGATTTTTATTTAGAGCAATCATGAGCTCAAGTGAACGCAAGAACGAGCGAAGCAGGCACGATCGCCACAATAAAATGATGTTGGAAGTAGGTCTATAAAATCATGTCAGGTAGGTACTAATGCGACGGAAATGTTATCCATGAAGTGCATACAAGATTTGAGTTATTTATTTTGTTTTATATCAGTGAATATTCCCCTTGAAAAGTTAATACAGCCATCTTACGGTTGGGTGAACAATAAAGTAATGAGCTTGGTGACTGGGCGGCGTCGTTGAGTCGCCGACAGTCCTTATGACACCCCCTTATCTGTGGCACACGCGATGTTTGCTCAAACGTGAGTAGGTATGGACTATTTCTACAAAAAAAGTAGACCAACTTTTTATATAAGTTCGCCCCTTCTTGTCTTCTACCCGGAGTAATGATTTAAAGAGACACGAAATGATTCATTTAAAACCAACGAACGATTGTTAATTTTGTAAAAAACTGTTATAGTTAAGCCTGCACTATGCGGTTTTAAAAATTGGTTTCGGACCGAGTTTAAAAAAAAGTGTTGACAATAACATTTGATATGAAACCACTGTCTACACTGTTTCAAACTAAAGTTTGAATTGTCCAAATATTAGAACTAGTTCACACGAATAACTTCTGTCACAGTGACGAAAAGGTTTGTTAATGTGAAGCACAGAAATTAATGTGAAGTCACTATTAAATTATTGATGTTGCACAATTTGCACATGTACTATAATATCAACTATTTTCAGAGTCTTTCCTACACTTTGAAAATCAAAATAATATGAGATAACAACAGGAGAAAAATAATCGTAACAGTTTAAATAATTGTTACGTTTACTTGCTTTGCTTCTCTGGATGAACTATTAAACGTACGCTACAGGAAAATGAATCCACCGCCAAAAACGTTTATATGATAAAAACATAATAAATATTGAAGGAAAGTTTTAACAGATTCTCCCTAAAATGCATTGCGGCTATTAATAAACATTTTGGAACTATTAAAAATCACAAGTTCTGGATAGCGATACACACGAAAATCCAAACAAACTCATATAAATCAGTGTTTATTGCCCATTTAAATATCTAAAACGCGAACGCGTCACGTAATGTCGCTTAGCTTTCCTTATGGAGATACGTTTTGTATAATCCTGAAATGGTATCTATTAGGTGTTTAAAATTTACATCATTGTAATGATTTGGGTTTCGTTAAAATAAAAAAAAATAAGTACCTACCTACATATATAAATTTTGAGGTTGTTTAGTAAAATATGTATTTTATAAATTAGTAACGGAAACATGAAGTACCTAATCTCTATAAATAAATAAAAATTGAGTTAATTTTGCCTTGCCTATAAAAATAAGAAACTGAAAACTAGCGGTTAAACAAAACTCAGAAAGATTGTATAGCTACAATGAGTAGATAGATAATTATCTACTTACAACCAGAGTTATCCATATCAACCAACGCGTATCTTGATAGCATAATTACTTACTTGTTATACGCACCAAATTAGAAAGTACGCTATTACCTTAAAACCTAATGCGTCAACGCTACAAACTTATATCTCCGCGTAAGAGAGAGAGGTAGGGCACAGCGGATAATCCGCTCAAATCGGAGCAGCCCGTCTGGGGAAGGACCTCCACCTTACAGAAGATCGTAGCCAAATAGCATTGGTCTCGGCCATGTTGTGTTCCTACGGTGAGTAAGGTCTCCAGAGCTCCACTTGGGGGGGTTGGGAGGGTTGGCAACGCGTGAGTGATACCCCCGGTTGCTTACGTCTATAGGCTACGGTGACGGCTTACCATCAGGCCGACCGTATGCTTGTTTGCCACCTGTGTAGTATAAAAAAATAAAAAAAAAAAGAGCGAAGCCCCATTAGTGCGTTGCGTCGCGACGTCGCAACGGAACAATGCATTGTATGCCACACCTGCGTTGCGTGGACGCTACGACAACGCAACGCAAGAGGGTTTGCACGCCGTCGCAGCTACGTCTCAGTCTCAGTTCACCCTTCTTAATGGATCACTGTCCGTCGTCGCAGCGGAGCTCCGACAACGCAGCGCATCACCCTCCCTCCCGCTTCGTCTCTTGTCCGTTGAAACGTCGCGCGCGACGACGCAACGGTCTAATTTGGCATGTCATAAAAAATATAAGGAAAACGACGCAGCGACGACGCTGCGACGACGCAACGCAGCGCAACGCACTAATGGGGTCATGCTCTTACAGTTGTCGTGTTTCAGGTAAATAATAATAAAGCCTTGGGTGTAAACAGACAATATGTCTACTCTACCTTATATATAGAAATTTGGGGAGTTGTAAATTTATTTTTTACTACATTTCCGTGCAGCTCCGATAAGAGTTTGTCCTTTTGTACTACTTTAAATTTAGACTCGCCATTTCTACGCTCCTGGTGTTTATTTTGTTCTGCGCTGTAGTTAGTTACTAAACACATTCACTAAAGATTAGAATAGGCACTAAAAAGCAGAATTAGAACTAAGTTATTCTTTCAAAGTAAAATCGCTGGACTGATTTCTTTGAAATTTAGTACACATGTAGTTTATAACACGGATTAACATATAGGATAGTTTTTATCTTGTATATCATTTCGGGAACGGGAACTACGAGATTTCACGGGTAAAACAGCGGGCATCATCATCATCGTCAGCCTGTATCTACTCACTGCTGGGTATAGGCCTTTCCTAATGCCTTTCACAAATGCGATCCTCCGGTTTCCGCATCCATCCGCATCCATCCGCCTCCAGCCGCCTTCTTGAGGTCGTCTGTCCACCTGGAGGTAGGGCGCCTTATACTTCGCTTCCCCACGCGCGGCCTCCACTCCAAGACTTTCCTCCCCCATCTGCCAGCGGCAAAAACGCAGGCATGAGCTAGTAAAGTTATAAAATAAGTACTATGTTTACTTTTATATTTAAGTAGAAGGCCTATTCTCAACGAAATTTGTCAAAATCAAGTTTCAGTCTCATGCTTTTATATCGTTTGTTTAAAATATGAAATGAGCTAGATAGATGGAGTTTGAAATTAGACTAGCTAATTTTGTTCCGCAAATAGACCTATTAGTTGTGTTACTATTGCTGTTTAAATTAACCTAGTTACTAACATGAATGTGACTTACTTTGTTATAAAATTCCGTAAAAAATAACAGAAAAACACACATAATATTTTCCATGTGCGTTGAAATACTTCACTGCTTTTTCCACACATAATAAGTTTTATTTCTATTCGAATCGCGTTCTACGAAACGTGTCGCACGTCACTATTAACGTCAAAACCTTTTTACCTTTGGGCAAAAAGCGAAGATATTCAAATTAGGAACTCATTACACTGAGGGTCCCTACTAATGAATCATTCGAATTTTGACTTGTTTATTTTTAATTTATTATGACTTGTTTTATATTTTGTACAAAGTTTGTAGCAGTAAAAGAAAAATTGCACGTCTGTTATAATAATACTAGCATTAATTCATTTTCTTTTCATATCATTTTTTTTATTTACACATTCTTCATACTAACTACAGAATACAAAAAAAAAATTATCGTGAGTAAATATTTTTATTTAATAAAAATTGTAATTAATGGTTTTAAAAAAACACATAGAAATACAAATAAATACAGAACCACAGAGCCATAGAAAATAATTGATAACAATAAACGTTTTGAAATCGACCGATGTTATGTTTTACGTCTAATAAAACACATTATTATGCCTTTATTCAAACACATTCACATACTTAATCATAGTTCTGACAAACGACATGCATGTGCATATATCAGAAACAGCCTAAACATATCGGCTTCGGCACGTGAGGCCCTACAGACGTGACCGTTATCAACGCCGGTCACTTAGCATATCGTTGGGTGCAGTTGCTTTTTGTAGCCTAGGCGACGGTGTATACGCCAAAATAAAACCCCCCATTCGTAGCAAGACATATAATTTCTTGCAGTGAAAACGTCGGTAAAGGAAATGTATATTAATATTT
Source organism: Endotricha flammealis (assembly GCA_905163395.2). Lineage (NCBI taxonomy): Eukaryota > Metazoa > Arthropoda > Insecta > Lepidoptera > Pyralidae > Endotricha > Endotricha flammealis. Next base: position 5,641,639 of record LR990863.1, on the reverse strand, counting down.
TAGGGAAATATTTTTGGAGTGTTATACCTGTAGATAGTAATAAAGCTTTCGTGAATTTCGGGTTTTATTTGAAACTCGTGTAACGCAATAATTTTTTTTTATATTGCTGTAATCCTAATATTATTATAAAGGCAAAAGTTTGTAAGGATGGATGGATGTTTGTTGCTCTTTCACGCAAAAACTAATGAACGGATTTAAATGAAATTTGGTACACGGGTAGACTATAACCTGGAATAACATATAGGGTACTTTTTATCCTGAAATTCCCACGGGAACGGGAATAATAGGACTGCTGTGTATAAATAAATTGACGCAAACGAAGTTGCACCGGTTACACTAGTATTTCATATTTTATAATATTATTAGATCTTATAAAATAATTTTAAACATTATTACTTAAAAGACAAATAGAAGCCCAATTAACAAGTTATGACAAAAATATACAGTTCTTTGATCCTTATTTATATTAAGAAAATAAACTTTTATGACTGACCAATCATTTTTTTAAGAGATGATTTTGTAACAAACAAATTAAGACATTCATTTACAATATTTGTACTGTGCTAACATTTTCTGTAAATAACTGCTAGTTATATTATATCCTCTTTATCACTTGTAATTGGATTTGAAAAGACGAAGTCATTATTCGCTCCGTGAAAAAATCAGTCCTTATCGCCAACAAACGACAAATCCGTACGCTTAATAGTACACGTGTTAGGCACTGCACCCATTATCCTAATGGATTAGGAAACCAGATAACGCTGGGATTAAAGAAATTTATCTGAATACAAAAGTCCAGTCACAAAATAAATAATTAAATATATTTATATATAGGGACAAATCACACAGATTGAGCTAGCCCCAAAGTAAGTTCGAAACTTGTGTTATGGGATACTAACTAAACGATACAATATTAAATTTTTATAAGAAATACATAATATAGATAAACATCCAAGTCCCAGGCCAATCAGAAAAAGGTCGTTTTTCATCATGACCCGACCGGGATTCGAAGGTGGCCGGCGTTACGCCACGGAGTTCGTCAAATAGTCTTATAGTGAAGATTTACCTTTATTTTTAGTTTCGTGACTCCTTGCTTTGTTAGGTCGGAATGTCGTTTGAGGTATTACCTGTCGGTATTCTCGCAAAATATTTTATTCTACTGCAAATAGTCGTTCCAAAGAAACAATTTCAATTTACCGTTAATTATTTCTAACGACGTTCTACGTCACTATAATAAGAAAATTGTACAATTTAAATTTATAAAATGGTTATTTAAAAAAAAAAAGATCTATGGGTTATTTGTTTCTGATGCCCCTTTAGAGATCCCGGATGCTTTCACTCATTTTATTTGTATTTATGTTTTTAGACGTTTCTAGCCCTTATTTTGGAAAAATTTGCTCTAATAAAAAAATCTAGCTCTTTTTAGCTCGTCCGACTGCCCTTTTTCAAAAACCAAGGTGGCAACACTGCTTTTTCCATAAAATTTTACGTTATAAGTTGGCAACTCTGGAAATTTATTTTGTCGCCGTGCGGGCTCCCGCTGACAAAAAAGTCTCCCGGGTGTTGCGTCGCTACGTGCGCGCACTTTCATACTAACCCACAGACTTGATGTAAGAGACAAAAAAGTCGTAGAGACAAAGTTGCTCGTGCGTTCCCTCACTTACACTGGCGTTACGTCTCGGCGGCGACGTCGGCATTGGACGGGTGACACGGGTGTTACGTTAACGCGGGACGTCTCTGCGGCATCATGTGCAGTCACATGTAGTACAAATCAAAGTGCAATGCGTCTCAAAATTAGTCAATTGGTTGAGACGCTACTTTATTTTTTATGTCATACAGCTAACAAACAAGCAAGCGGGCCACCTGATGGAAAGCGGTCACCGCCGCTACTTTGTTTTGTCTGCCGTTATGGCTTTGTTGCTGCAAAGCGGCGTGTCGTTGCTGCATCAACGCTGCGCGCCGATCTAATGCCGCTACTGGACGAACCAGCGTGAAGTGGCTCTAAGGTGATTTAGTTCAGTCAAGGTCAGTATTGTAGTTTCTTGATAAGTATTTGCATTTTACAACAATTCACCGAAAATTCCAAAGCCACGAGTCGCGAGTGGGGGCCGCCACTAGACATTATTTTACTGTGCCACTAGCGTATCGAGACTTCAGTCCCCATAAATTGTATGAAAAAAAGTTACTGGTGAACTAACAATATTTCTCTGTTTGTGGAACATAACTATGACGTCTATAGATTACGTACGCAATTAAACTATTTTATTAAAACGTAACCATTCAAGGTGTTGACGCACTAAATATATACTAAAATTTTCACGTGACGCAAGGCCAAACGTTTACTTAAACACATAAATCAACTAGCTAAAACATACAGCATATTAACCCACGGCACACACTTTAAGCCCTTACGAATGATTAGTTTGGGCAATTAAAACGAATTAGGTTAATGTGTGCGAGTTTTGACCAAAAACCCCTTTTTTCCGTGCCAACGCCGGCTTTGCTCTTATCTGATTGCATTAATCACAATTTCCACCCCAATTAAAAGTGCTTTGGCCTTTTATGAGTTAAAGAACATTATTATTATAATAATTTAATTGCTAGTTTTAATCGACAGTTTTCTCATGTGTATTCACTGAAATAAACTAAAGATTTATCATTGTTTTTCATACTTATTTTATGTGTATGTAAAAGGTGTAGATATGCACCAGAAATAAATCAACATCGTTGTTTTCTTTTGTAAATGATATCTGCTTTATATTTACTTAACTTTACTGCCTACGATACATTACATACAAATTATAATTACCAAAATTGTGAGTCTAATATTCCACTACAGGCCCCAAGTCCTTCCCACTACTCGTCGCTATCAAAAGCTGTGCCTTGCCAACCTTTTTAATATGTAGGCATTCAGAAATTTAATTTTCTCTATTGCTTAGTTGCGTGCTGACTTGTGAATGTGCGGACAAAATTACTCTTTCATTCAACGCGCCACATTTTGTATTTTGTTTGAAATTGACCATGAAACATACTGTAATAACTTAATCAATTTAATAAACAAACATTAATTCTACAAATATTATAAAGGCAAAAGTTATGTGTATATTTTTTACTTCTTCACGCTCAAGTGGATGGGCCAATATTTATGATATTTGTTATATAGGTAGCTGATATTTTTTATCTCAAAAAGTACGCGATTCCCGTAGGATTTCATCAAAAGTCTGATATAGATCAAAAGGCGTTACTGATACACACAGGTGGCAGACACGCATACGGTCGGCCTGATGGTAAGCTGTCACCGTAGCCTATAGACGCTGGCAATACCGGGGGTATCACTCACGCGTTGCCAACCCTCCCAACCCCCCCCCCCCCCCCCCAAGTAGAGCTCTGGAGACCTTAGGTACTCACCGTAGAAACACAACATGGCCGAGACCAATGCTATTTGGCTATGATCTTCTGTAAGGTGGAGGTCCTTCCCCAGAGACGGGCTGATCCGATTTAAGCGGATTATCCGCTATGCCCTCTCTTGATATAAGTTTTTCATTAAATGCCTTCGGTTAAATGCACAAAATGCAAACTTCTGTGGAAAGCATTATAGCAGTAACAATGAGAAGGGTAACAGAGGATACGATATAAGTTGTGTAATAATAAAATATGAACTTTGTAAATCTTTAAAGTTGTATAGTCTAAAGTTATCAATGTGATTGAAAGTAATAATAAAAATCTAAAATATTATTGAAAAGAAAATGAAACGAGTTTAACACACGCAGAAATTTAACTGTTTATAAAGGTTACCTTTATAAACTTGGCCAGCTTTGCCAAACACGACGACGTAGCGGCCAAGGGTCACAAATCATTCTAACACCTGAACGCAACATGTTATCGCAACCACGACGTGAAAAATTACCGTCTCCCAAACGACGTCACAGTTTTTCCGCGTCAAACGCAAGGGGGCGCTGCTGGTCATTATTATAAATTGTTGACGACAACTGTCGCGCTTTCGTTTGTAGCAATTGGTATTGCGTAATTTAATTGAATTGATTAATTAATTAATTATTTATGACTTCGTGCCTCGACTTTTAATAAAAGTGGAAATAAAAGGAAAATTTATTTATTATTTCAACGTTTAATAATTAGTTGATTGTATTTAAAATTGAAATTAATTTAATTTTAGAATTGTCTTTTGTTTAAATAAACACATCGCTTAATTGAAAATTACAACAGAAGACATTGTAGTAGATATTACTGTTTTATGTTTAACTTAAATGCAAGATTTGTAATGTTTACCGTGACTTTATTTAACAATAAAATATTTCACGATCCCAAGAACCTGTGGTCACCACTCACAATATAAAAATGTATGTATTATGTAGTACACGTCTACAAAAAATAAACAAAGTGAAAAAGTCATTTTGGCAATGGCGTAGATCCGGAATGCCACCAATATTTATGTTTGGGGTTTCTGCCAGTACATTACATCTCTTTGATCCCCCAACTCTTTGACTGGACTTGTACTGTAAATTCTTGAATATGTTTGACCCGAAAAGTGCTTTTCGCAATCGAGGAAAAAAACTTTTGACGACGCGAATGAGACTTGACTTTCTGACTTTCATTAGGTACTCTGACAAATATCGTGTCACTACATTGAAATATTTTTTATCTAAAACTTGGATTTTCATTAATTAACCCTTACAGGACCATTAGATATCCAAGACGAAATATAAGTATGCAACTAATTTTTTTAGCTGATATAGGTGTAAAATAATGAAATATCACCACGAAAATAAAGCAGACTGTACAGTTTTTTTGTAATTTCATGGGAAATATTTTTCCCTGTGGGCCATAAGGGAAACTAAAATAATAGTATGATTTGTTATATAAGTATTTTATTCTTTGCTTTATGACATGAAAATTAGAACTAAAATGATAAGGAAATATAATAATAATAAAGAAGATCCAATCATGATATTTTGCAAAACAATTTTGCTTAGTTGTGAAGCATAGGTGGACGTTGCACATCATGCTTTACACTAGTCCATGAGGTCCACACCTCCCATTTATTTGTTGTACCACATGAACACTTCTGGACATGTGACAGCAGATCGTAGCTAAATTACATTGGTCTCGGCCATGATGTGTTCCTACGGTAAGTAAGGTCTTCAAAGCTCCACTTTTACAGGGTCGGAAACGCGCGAGTGATACCCCCGGTGTTGCAAGCGTCAATAGGCTACGGTGACTGCTTACCATCAGGTAGTTCGTATGCTTGTTTGCCACTTTTGTGGCATATAAAAAAAGAATCTTCAATTTCAACGACAGTGACCCCATTTTTTCTATCTTGCGCAATAAACTGCTGGTCTTCTTCATATAGCTGGAAGTATTTTTCTCTGCCACTATTATCCATACATCAACAACTGCATTCTTTCTTCATCATGAATATGAAATTCTCTGCACCTTCTCTTAGCCATTTCTGTAAAAAAGTTACTGTAAATATAACAAAAATACACGAAAACAATTGATTATGATAGAGTACAACATTATAGGAACACTACAATACATATGCCAGTTATGGACCATAGGGAAAAATGTTTCCCTTTGATAATTTTGCATATATCGGTATTCGTGGCTCATTATCTGCCGATCATCTTATTATTATATAAAAATGTACTTACCAAATGACATAAAACGCATGGAAAAACGTAGTAATTGTATTATTATTACTCTAAAAAACTTAGAAGTAATATGGAATTCAGCCCGCGAAGATTTTGATTTTGGCGCGAAGGAAATTTTACAGTTGTTTTATTTTTAATTATTCCGAAATACATTAGTTGTCTTGGTCATACGTTCTATTATGACAATTAGTAAAAAAAATGTCGACTAGATAATAATTTATTGATTAGTTACGATTTTTTAGGAAGGGAAAAATATTTCCCTTGGTCGTGAAAGGGTTAACTCTATTTACTGTCAGAGTTTGTTATAACTAATTGAACCTTTTTACAAGGAACCCTTATAGTTTCGCTATGTCCGTCTGTCCGTCCGCGGTCTAGTGCCTAGACGCCTAATGCTAGAAAGATGTAATTTGGTATGTTTACACATATTAACAATGCTAACTAACAAAGTGCAGGAACAAAATTTTGAAAATTGTTTTTTTTGGGGTGCCTGCTACCCCTACATGTGAAGTATTTTTTTTTTATATTTTATTATTAACTAGCTTCTGCCCGCGGCTTCGCCCGCGTGGCCTAGTAACAATTAGCATATTTTTCTTCAGAAACAAATTCCGGTCCTGCACGGCCCGGTACGGTACGGTTCCATCCGGTCCGGTCGGTCCGGTCCGGTCCGATCGGTCCGGTCCTGATATGGAACCTACATGCCAATTAGCATATTTTACCACAGAAAAAAAAACGGTCCGGTCCGGCACGGCTCGGTACGGTGTGGTTCCTTCCGGACCGATCAGGTCTGATCCGTTCCGGTCCGGTCCGGTCGGTTCCGGTCCGGTCCTTATAAGGACCCTACATGACAAATTTGGCATCTCTAGACCCAGCGGTTTGGGCTGTGCGTCCTCTCGCAACTACGTTTGCGCATGCGTGTGCGTGGGATTTTGAAAAATCCTTTCTTAGTACATCCCTAGACGTCGTAAGGACCTACATGCCAAATTTGATATAGCCTCGCAACCTCGTTTGCGTATATCTCGGTTTCCCGTGGGAATTTTGAAAAATCCTTTGTTTGTACCCTAGACGTCGCCGTCGTAAGGAACCTACAGTCCAAATTTGGAATCTCTAGACCCACCGGTTTGGGCTGTGCGTTGATATACGTATGTATAGTTAAGTCAGTCAGGACTTTGAATTTTATATATTTAGTCCGGTCCGATCAGGTCCAGTCGGTCCTGTCCGGTCCGGTCCTGATAAGGTACCTACATACCAATTAACATAATAATATATTTCTTCAGAAAAAAAAACCGGTCCGGTCCGGCACGGACTCGGAACGGTGCGGTTCCTTCCAGACCGATCAGGTCTGATCCGTTCCGGTCCGGTCCAGTCCGTTCTGGTCCGGTCCGGACCTTATAAGGACCCTACATGCCAAATTTGGCATCTCTAGACCCAATGGTTTGGGCTGTGCGTCCCCTCGCAACTTCGTTTGCGTATATCTCGCTTTCCCATGGAAATTTTGAAAAATCCTTTCTTAGTACATCCCTAGACGTCGTGAGGAACCTTTGGGCTGTACGTTGATATACCCTCGCAACTTCGTTTGCGTATATCTCGGATTCCCGTGGGAATTTTGAAAAGAAACATACACTAAATGTTAAGTTGAGCAAATCGCCACATATTAGTGAAAACCGCATTCAAATCGGTTCAGCCGTTTCCGAGATTAGGGTGTACAAAGATACATACAAACATACAAACAGACGGACAAAATTTTACGAAATTCTTGTTCTGTTGCTTATTCTTCATCGCCCTAAACAATTTTTTTGGAAATATATTCAATGTACAGACAAACTTTTTTTACACTTTTATTATATTATAGATTATAGATATAGAATTTGTCTAATAGAATACGTTGTTTCTTAATCAGTAAAAACAATATAAAATGTTTTTATCATGTATTAAATTTAAGAACACCATAAATAGTTTTCTCGTATGCTGTTTGACTCACTCATAAACTAAGATATAAACGAGTCGACTAACATCACAAATGAATTTTTCTTTTACAACAACAACCCTATGAATATTAAACTATAATATACAGGTATAAGATTGAAATTCGTTTGCAAATGTTACGTATAAAGTTTTTCATATCGCTCAAGCAGAAAACATTGGCAGGGCGCTTCACCCGTCATAAAGGGGGAAACTTTACAAATCTTCGGATTTCTTACGCTTTTAGAGACACATAATATATTTATCTGGCCCTCAACACATGCAATAACTGAAGTTTGTCATTTAAGGATTTACTTCGGCTGTCGTTTTACTGATTATGAAAATTCAGAAACACGATTCGTTGAGTTTTCAAGTACGTTTGGGGACATCGCTTTACCAATTTAATTGTTTTGAAGTTCAAATATACGAGATTGTTCAAATGTGTTGAAAAGATTTGTTTTAAGTACTCATATATTAATTTCTAATATTAATTCATAGCAGCAAATATTGTACTATTACGGTATATATTTTTTTATATTGTTTTCTTTTGTAAGTGAAAAACTTGTTACGATTATTAGTTTTTTTTCTTAATTTTGAATATTTCTGAGTATTTCATATTTAATTAGTCCCTGACATTCTGACAGTTATTGCGTTCAAAGTTGCAATTTTTAAGCAATGTCAAATTTTACTATCCCCGAAGTAATATACATGAAAGGGTTTTGAGAATGGCGCCGTCTGGAAATGAACTCATAACACTTTTATGAGAGCCGCCACGCTCCCGCCAGCACACCGCCCCGAAGAATATGATGGTCGTTAAAAACGCCCAGACCGCACAATCAGGGTTTATGCTGTCACTGTCATCTTAATTAAAATCTACTATTTATTGTTGCTATTCTGTTAGTAAAAATGCAATTGTCAGACAAACGAGCAGCAATGCATTTTAATTCGCTTTTATTTGTACGAAATGCGGTGAAGCATGTGTGTTGAATTTAAAACATCTGCGAATGAATAGGTTTTTCATTACTCGCATTTGCTGCCCTGCTTTGCTCGTCAGTATAAATTGTATGTTGATAATTTGCAATTGAGTACAGTTTTTCAGTTCAGTTTTTTTCTACTAAACAGATGCGTACGCATCTCATACAATTTTCTGTGAAAGGATGAATCGAGATGAATAAAGTACAATTTATTCGATCTGTTTTGAAATACGGATTGATTTTTTTTTGGTCTATAATATAACAACACTTAATTTAGTCGGACAGTTAGTTTTATCGACAGTCTACGGTACGTGTGCCTGTAGCGAAGTTTCATGAATGTATAAGCTCGTCGTGTATACGAACTAAATTAACCAAGCAAAGTTTTCGCTGCTCACATGTAATACTGTATTCAATATTATTTTTATATAAAACAAAAAAGAAAATCTTTGTTTTTATTCACAAGCGTTGTTTCTTAAGCACTTTTTTTTTATGGAAATTACCATTTCCCACGCCTGCATATAAGCGGGTATTTGCCGCCTACACCTCACGATAAATCGACGCACCGCTGCGCTAACAATCCAATAGCAGTTTGTTCTCGTTTGATGCTCATTTGGTAAACTTAAACAACCGGATAAACACCCAATATGAACACTAAACGTACGCATTAAAGTATACAACGGCCCAGGAATTACACAATACTAGCGCAACGAATTCATTTAATATCAGATTTCGGATATTAAACTTTAGTTATTTGTCGCTTATAATGGCCATAAAGATGCGCGTTTAATAAAATGTTAACTTGTTCTACGAGCGTTTGGGTGTTATTTTAAGTTTTATTATTGTTTATGATTACTATTGGTGTTGGTGCGATGCTGTAAAGTTTCATGACACTATAGTTAAAGTAGGAACCCTGTGCAAATATTTTAACTGCCAAATAATGTTGTTGTTCATCATTAAATTGTGCGTAATGAAAACTTTTCGATACATTTTTTTTTCTCACGTTTAAAGCTAGAAAATAAGTACTATAATTAATTGCATGTTAATAAATAGAAATTGAAAATAATACGCAAGAATTCTAAGAAATAAAAAGCTTAATGACAGTTGAAGTTAAAACATTAGATAAGATGGACTTAGGAAAAGCCAGACTCCTTAAGAAACAGATTCTTGCACAGTATTTCAATAAGCTTGCTATCTAGATAGCTAACGATAAGTTAGACAACACAGACTAAATTAAAGCCAAAGTAAATGAAGAGAATAAACGAGGAAGCAACATAGAGGTACCTATAGAAAAAGTTTCCAATTCGCTGGTGAAGTCCAAACGGTGCGTAAACATTGTGGATTAAACCCAGCCGACTATGTAACTGCCTATAAATGAAGTTGACTATAAAAAAAATAAAAACATTTTTCATATCCCTTTGTACCCGGCTTGTTGCAATGTAAGAGCATTTGTCTCGCTGATTCGCCAGATTTTCATGCATTACTTCAGATGAACGCATAATTAACTCGGTATCGTTTCGGTTTCGCAGTACCATCAATTTATTCCATAGCACGGATTAATTATTATAAAAAGCTATATTTATTAAGTATTATGTGTCATTTTTTACTCGTTCTTTCAATACTTCCTACGCCATATAATTTCTTTCTGATTAAATTCGTTGTGAGTTCCAAGAAAACTATAGTTTCTCCCCCGGGACGTCAATAAGCTTCACATTGCTTATTGTCAATCTGAGGTCGCCGTTGTTGATCCTGGGTCTACAGGAGGCACAAAGGTGTGTGGTGCGCTTGTCCCCATAAACTATCAAATCAGATGTGATGGTGGGTAAAGAGATAGATAGATAGATAGATAGATAGATTTATTTGCGAAAATAAGGTACAAAAGATGTTACAAACATAGTATTCCAACTTATTCTGCCCTCGCAGGGGCGTGCAAATATTTCTGTATTATACATTGTTTTTTGGTTTAACCATTCATAAATTTATCATTCAAGTATTCAGTAGTGTCATAATAAGTTTTAGTTAAGAGCCATTCATGCAACTTTTTCTTAAACAGTGAAAGTCTTAGATTTTTAAACTCATCCGGTAAATGATTGTAAATCTTAATTGCCATGCAATGCACATTGTCAGAATATAATGCAAGCCTTTGTTTGGGTACAAGTAATCTATCCTTATGTCTACTTCTGGAATTTATACAATCACCGTGCCTAATAAATAAGTACTGATATTTCTGAACAAAAATACACAGTTCATAAATATAAAGTGATGGAAGAGGTAAAATATTTGATCTTTTAAACAGGGGCTTGCAACTATTCATTACATCAACATTATAAATAGCACGAATACATTTTTTCTGACAAATGAATGCTCTTGAAACGTCTACGGAGTTACCCCATAAAATAACTCCATATCTTAGCAATGACGCTACGTAGCCATGGTAGGCCATGATGGCAGATTTAATGGATGCTGTACATCTAACTCTTCCCAGCACGTAAACAAATCTATCCAATTTGCGACAAAGTAAATTTATGTGACTTTTCCAGTTGCATCTGTTATCCACTGTTATGCCAAGAAAAATAGTTGATTCTATTTCCTCAATGTTTGTATTATCGTATGTTATATTAATAGGCATCTTATTTATAGCATTATTCGTTTTAAAGTTTATTAATTTGGTTTTAGACGTATTTATATTTAAGTCGTTTTGTTTTAGCCATTCAATTGTATTTTTTAGAGTACTCTCAATGTCCGCTTCATAATCTATATTAATTTTTTTCTCAATTAGGAGTGTAGTGTCATCTGCAAATAATATACATTTACTAGAGATAGCATCAGGTAAATCATTAATATATATTAAAAATAACAGTGGTCCTAAAATACTGCCTTGTGGTACTCCAGAGTTGTTGAGACAGTAATTAGACCTATATACCCTTTTATGACGTCCCATTAACCTTGTTATTTCAACACACTGTTGTCGAGAACGTAAATAGCTTTCAAACCACGAGTGAGCTATTCCTCGGATTCCATACATCCATAATTTATTTAATAAAATGTCATGAGATACAAAGTCAAAAGCTTTCGTCATATCAAGGAAAATAGCAGTTATAGGCACTTTGTCATTTAATTTTTTTGTTACTGTCCTAATCAGTTCATAGCACGCTAAAATAGTGGACATATTTTTTCTAAATCCAAATTGCTCTTCCTTCAATATATTGAAAACTGATAAAAATGCATAAACTTTATCGTACATTATTCTTTCAATTACTTTTGATAATACTGGAGACAATGAGATTGGTCTGTAATTATTTACCGACTTTTTGTCTCCTTTTTTATATAGGGGTTTTACTATCACATATTTTAACCTGGAGGGATACTTGCCTTCTGTAAACGTTAAATTAATTATATGAGCTAGAGGGACACTTAGTTTTTTAGCACACAATTTCAATATTTTAACACTGATGTTGTCATAGCCTGTTGATTTTGTATTTTTGAGTCTATGGATTACTTTATAAACATCATCAGGATTGACTGGCGTTAAATATATGCTATTATTGTTGTGATTTTTATTAGCAATGCAAGTTTTATTCGAGTTAGTTTTATTTTGATTATCGGTATTCAAAAAATGCTTATTAAATAGTTCACAAATTATGTTAGGTTCAGAATATATTTTATTATCATAATTTAATAAATTTATGTTATCATTGGATTCCTTGCTCGTCATATTTTTTATTATTTCCCAAGCTGCTTTGCATTTATTTTGTGCATTTTGTACATATTTCATATTATTTAAGCATTGTGCCTCATTTATACATTTTTTTAGTATTTTAGAGTAAACGTTATATTTCTTTTTATTATAAAGTTTATTACCCGGAAAGAGATGATATTTCAGATATAGTGTTCTTTTTATAACGCAACTTTTTTTTATACCTTTGGTTAGCCATTTATTTTTTATCGGTTTGTTGTTAATTTTAATTTTAAGAATAGGGAAGCATATGTCATAAAATAGTGTTAATGTGTCGTGTAAACAGTTAAAAGCTTTATCAACATCGTTTTCAGCAAATACCTCTTGAAACGATAGGGCCGCAACACAATCACAGAATTTACGCATATTGTCCTCTGAAATATCTCTCCTCTCTTCGAGCCATTCTGTATACGTTCTACTAACATTGTCATTTGTTTCGACTGAAAAAGATATTGTTTGGGCAGTTTCATGATCGGACAGCGCTAAGTAATGAATATTAGGGCAAACATCCGATATGTTACTAGCAATTAAGTCGATACAAGACAATTTTCGAGTAGGTTCCTTAATATGGTTGGAGAGATTATGATTTCTTAATATTGACTCTAGTTGCTTGGAATGTTTAGTATCCTTTAGCCAGTCAATATTCCAGTCTCCACACAGTATAATATTTTTATTTTTTTTTCTTCGTCAACTTACCTAACATTAATTTTAATTGATCTAGAAACACATCAGCATTCGATTTTGGAATTCTATAGATAGACACAATTATTAGATTATATTTTTTAATTTCTATTACGCAGCATTCAAATTTGTAAATGATAGATTCAAATAGATTCGATATGTCTAAAAATTCAATGTCTTTTCTTAGTAATATACAAGTCCCTCCTCGACGCTCATTCGGTCTGGAATAATAAGCTGCGAGGTTGTAGTCTTGTAATTTAAGGTTTGATTCTGTGCCATTTCTCAGGAAAGTCTCAGAAAGACAGACTATATCAATGTCACCTATGCCTGTACTTAAGTCATCAAGCGCTATTTTCAAGAGATCTTGTTTATTTAGTACACCAGCAATGTTCTGGTGCAATAATATAATTTTTTTTGTTGCCTTATTGTCGAAAAAACAAGTTTGCAGTTTCAGAAGACGTTTGGGGCATTTCAGTTTTGTTCAATTTAGAAAAATAGTATGGTATTGTCCCCTTATTGTATCTTTTTTTGGAAAATTCTTTTATGTCGCAATTGGGTCCATTTACAATTTTATTAGTTTGTTTACAAAACTGTCGCATTTGTTTATAATTTTTTAGATAACACTTTTCGTAGGCCATATAATCAATTTCTATATTTAATTTGTCACAAAGCATTCGAATGTGCTGGGTTGAGTGGGTATAACTGGTAGGCGTCTCAATATATGTACAATTGTTATGACACTTTACAAAAGACTTAATGCTCTGATTTAGCAGATTATAATTTAAGTATGGGTTTTTTTGAATGCCTAATATAAAAACAGTATTATTTTTTAATTTCTCTAATACATTACATAGTTCCTTATACAACATATACGGGTTTAGGTCATTAGATCCAATACCTAATATAAGAATGTCATTATCATTCAATGATGTCGTAAATAAACTATGACAGTCACTCAACACTTGTGCGGTAGATGCGAAGGGCTTAACGATAGCAGTCACATCGTACATGTCATTCCATTTATTCCTCCGTGATTTTATTAAGTTGGTAGATAGCCCACGTACTTGTTGATCTCCTAATATGATCAGTCTTGGTTTAGTTTGATCACTAGTGCTACTTGTCCTCGTCCTAGAGAAATCCGTTCTTGTAGGACTTAAGTCCTCCTTAGACGTTTTGTTTTCTATGGTTGATTGATTAGGTGATGTACAAGTCTTTTGTTCTGCGTTATTACATTTATTTCTATCACTAATGCTCGTGGATAAAGGAATTTGTAGCGGGGAAGTTCTGACTCTCCTATGAATGTTGGTCATACATGTTTTAATGGGTGTGCATCTATATTTATTTGGCGTAATACATACATTGATGATTGTGTCGTATTTCGGTTATTTGCTATTTTAATTGACTTGATTTTATTGACATTCCGCGTACGTAATGTTGTATGTATGTACCTAGTTTTAAATTCTATGTTGAAAAAGAAAAGAAAAAAGAAAAGTACGATATATTTTTAAATGACAAAAAAGGCCGTAACTGGTTTTCTTTCGCCATTTCTTTTTACCAGTGGTCATTTTGCTTTTGTTTCCGAAATGGTAGTAGTTTATAGAGTAGATTAATTTATACAAATAATTTATTACTGTATACTCTGACAAGAGAACGTGTTTGTGAAAACCTATTCTCTGAATAAAAGTTTTGAATTTGAATTTGAATTTGAATTATGATGTTAAAATCGAAATACTAATTGGCGTATGACATAATCTCACCGAAATTTTATATCCAAGTACCTAATATGATAAGACATGTAGCTACTAACTCTTATAAGTGGCATATCATCCAAATCGACTTCTTCGAAAAAACTTAGTCATAATAAAGATTGACAACTCAGCAATATAAAATAAATACGAAATTTAAGTAACATTATAAAGAAAATTTGAGGAACAGGACACCTTATTTATCTACCCCTACAACGTCGAAGACGGGCTGACAAATTTCGTCAATCAAGGGATTTGCTTTACACTTGACGTTGACAATGTTCTTACGTTACAATCCTACATTTAGCAATATGACACGATCAACACTGAAGCCTGTCAAAGAGGTTTTGTTTCAAGGAAATTTGGTGTAACCGTCTAATATTAATCGACACTTTGTTCCAAATTTTCGAGTCTATATGTGATTTTTTCTCAATGCGTTGCTGTTGTTTTTGCGTAAATAACTGAAGATTATAAATAACTAAATGCTCAAACTTGTCATTAAAAGCCAGTCAATGTTCGATAAACTCCATAAATAATAAATGTTCGTTATCATATTTTTTCTCATAATATCAATGGACACACGTCGTGGTGTCATTTAAATAGTGCTGCATTTTCATTATAGTACTTTTAATTCTTTTTGACGGGGTTGTTTTTGTGAATGGGCTCTTCCGGGATTACGGTCGCATCGGGAGTCGGGTCGCTGTGTTCCCTCCAATATTGTTCATAATATTGTTGATGGTGAGCTCAGTGATGGAGGCTGGCGGGCCGACTCTCAGTTGTGGTTGTCATCTTGGGGGACTGGTCTGCTCGCTTTATTAACATCTACATATTCGACATATTTAGGATTTGACCATAGCGCTATTTGGATCGACATCCCGCGTTTTTAGCTTGATTTCTGTATGTACCTGGATCTGTATTTTATTTATTCTTATAAATGTACTTATACATTGTAACAAAAGAGTGAAAGGAAAAAAAAAATTGCTAAATGACAAAAAAGGCCGTAACCGGGTTTCTTTCGCCATTTCTTTTACCGGTGGCCATTTTGCTTGTGTCCGAAATGGTGGTAGTATATAACGTAGTATATTCTCTTTATACATATATACAAATTGTAAATGACAAGAAAAAGTGCCTGTGAAGGTCTAATTTCTGAAATAAACGATTTCATTTCATTTCATTTCATTTCATTAATAAAGTCATTAGTCCTTTATCAAATAGAGTCCAATCCCTCATTTGTATCGTTTATTCACGCCATCGATCGTGGACGATAGCCAGTATTTTGTGCAGTTAATTATCCGAACACTGCGGGTTTAATCCAGCCAGTCACGTGACGTGCACGTGCTCCATTCGAAAGGGGCTATTGTTGAATAACATTAAATTTAGAACAATTCGTATGCGAGTATTTTACCACTCATGTTTTTGGTATGAAAGTACGTAAAACGTCGATTTTGAAAACGAGGAATTTTAGAAAGACCATACGATGTTCGTGCCGTTTGAAGTAATTTATTTTCATTAAATAACCTTATTTAATCGATTGGGGAAGTCTTTAAATATCATATAATATATTATCGTGATATAATTTACAGTGACCGTCAGTTCTAGTTAATAATTTAAATTCAATTAACTTCATTTGCGCATTGGTTTTTAAATATGCTTAGCTATAAGTGAAGAAATTTTATGTAATTAAAGTAAAGTATTATTTAATTAATTAGGAAAAAAATCGAGGGATTAAAATAGGTTTGTCATAATATTATTTTTATATGTATTTCTATTTTTATTTAGACCTAGTAGTAAGTAACTGTCTTGATTGCATAAAAAAATTATTTAATTCTCTACTAGAATGAATTTCTAAATTACGTTTAGCGAGTGATTTGAGAATAACATACGAAGGGTGGCCTGACCTAACTGGATTAAATTTTATATCAAATATTTATTTAAGTTCAAGATAATCAGTATCGGTATGTTTTAAAAGATTAAAGATATTGATTTTGTCTTTCACATTGTCGCGACGAAATGGGATATTGGATTTGATTATTATTTATTACGCAATAGGCTAGCAAGTGAAAATATTAAATTAATAGATAACTTTTTATCTTTTCCATAAGCGTATGCGGCCGGTATAACTTTCGTTTGGGTCAACGAACTTTATTGGGATGACGTGAAAATTTTAACTCATTTTTCAGTTGTACCAAGTGGCCATTCATTATTGCGTACTCGTTCTTTTAAAAGTAGACATGAATATGTATATGTAATATTTATTTTTATGCACTGCTCTTTCTTTTTTTTAGTTTACAGGTAATGTAAAACGCAAAATTAATAATTGTAAGGATTATTAATATTTGAGTTTACAAAAAAATCCAAATTCTCCTCTTTTTTGTTATTTAATACAATGGCAGTATGAGAATTAAAATGTCATAAACTTGAAATATTTTGTCAAATTTACTATTTGACAGATTTTATTTATTCTTTAAGCTAAGTCGTACTGTGAAAATTGAAAAATCATTATTATTTTTTTTTAATTTCCTTTGACTTTCCCTACCAATTGACTCTAAATTTTTTTTTAATTTAATCAAGTAGATAATTAAAAAATAAACCTATTTAAGAAGGCAAGCTGCACACAAAAAAGTCTTTGTTCTTTCACTTTGGAAAATTAAAACAAATTTCCTTACCTGCAGGTATGGAATTGAATAAAGCTTCCCTAAGCATCCCGAGCTTCCCTGTCTCATCAAAGCCCCGTAGGCATGCATTTGGCCCTCGTACAAAGATTATGCCTTCAAGTGGCCAGTTCAAAGTTGTATGATCCCCATCACCCCAAATAGGCAGTTAGTACCTACACAATAGCCCTCTGAACTCTGAAGAAAGCTTCAGGCGTTGTATGCCATTATAATATGTAATCAATATTTGTTTATGTTGTGGTTGTCAATGTTTCATTCTATAAAGTGACTGCAAATTACGCAATCTTATTTTAAAAGTAATTTCACATTTAGTTTCCAAAATCCCATGTTTTATTATGTTTTAATAAGGACAGCATGATATAAATATTTTCTTGATTTAACGTTTCATTATTTATTTCAAAATGATGACATCTTCTTCTTTTTTTAATTAATGGCGTTTCTGTCGTGTCTTAACGACACATCGACAATTTCGCCAATGTCGAGTATTTTAAATGAACACTTTTTAACAAAAAAGTACACTTTAAAAAGGCAACGTGGTACGGTGTGGATCCGAGGTCACCATCTTGACGACCGTCGTTGATAAGGCGGCGATCTCGAATCAAATGATGACATGGTGATACGAAAAAAATAATGACATGCAAAATGTCAGTTGAAATTGTATATGCCAACCTGTCAGGAACCAATAGCCGCAAAATGTCGATTTAGATTTTTGTGTAGTTCTGCGCTCTTTGACTCTGTCGGTGACACGTATGCACTATCACTGACGGTATGGGAATACACAGTCATAAAAGAATATGAAAATCACTGAAAATAGCTCAAGTCTTAATAACTTTATTTCAACTTCGACTGTAAGCGCCATCTCGTGGCCAATTTCCTTTACACAGAACGCTAGATATTATTTTAATGCTAAAATGTTGGGTTTACATGTCATCATTCTAAAAGTTTAGGACAAAGAAATAGTCATTTGTTCGAGTAAAGCAAAAAAATTACTTTTCTAAGAAATAACTGTTATGTCAAATTCTTATAGCCAAACCTATATTTTTTTCTTATTTTAATTGTAGACAGAGAATAAAATATGGATGCACTTATCCGCAACCACACCGCTCGTAACAGCATTTGACGAAAGTTACTAAACAGACTGATACTGTAAGATATACAAAGGAAAAACTATTATGATTTTATTATGTGCCTAGTCATAATGCTGAGCAAGAATCTCCTAAAGGAAAAGTAATATCATGAAAAAGAGCTGTTTTAAATAAGCGGCATGTGAACTTAATTTTATCTTAAAGAAATTCAAGTTAACGGTTATGATAGCAGTTAAAGAAGTTGTGGCTAGCGAATTACTCGGATGGCAACAGACTACCGCCTTAGTGCCGGTTTGTTTGCTAACGATACCTGAGGAAAATAATCTTAAACTATCTAGATTTTACACAAGTCATAAAAATAATTGTCCCAAAGGTAACTGAACATTGATGTTTGAGGTTAAATTTTTATTTTTTGATAGACTGAATAGTTATCAATATCAAATTGTTACTTAGTTTATTTTCTTTTTATATACAAGTTGTAAATGACAAGAAAAAGTGCATGTGAAGGTCTAATTTCTGAAATAAACGATTTCAATTCATTTCATTTACATAAAGATTAGGCCTTCACATTCACTTTTTCTAGTTAAAGTGTACACAATAATAATGCTTAATTAATCCACCATAATGTCTACAATTAATAATATTTTACCGTCAGCCATACTGACTGAATATTGATAAAAAACACTGTCAAAATGAAATTTTAAATTGTTGAAACAATCTTTATTATTTGGACTACCAACATTGTAATAAAAATTAGGTCTGGTGTACCCTCTGCGTTGTGGAAATGTGATGGCTGTCACACTATTTCAAAATCAGTATCGCCAATTAATAATATTAATTTGTATTTCTACGTAATTTTGCACCACTAGTGACTAATTTAATCACAATGATAATAATACTATTGAGAGTGTATTTCCTAACACATTATCTTCAGACGACCATCGGATTTCCATTTCTACGAACACACACATGCTCGAAGGATCTATTTCGAAATCTCATCTAGTAAATGCAGTAGAAGCTCGGCGCAGGAGGGCGGCACGTTAAGTATTGTTGATATTCTAAACTACCCCAGAACGGTTTTGCCCTATGTCGCAACCGCACACCATGGCATGAGTCCGCCTGATTGCAAGCATTGGTAAGGTGCGGTGTATAAATGACGAATTTTAATATTGATACCTTTAAAATATGCAACTTTGTATTGACCTTTTTATAAAGCTAAAGTAATTATTTTAAGGCTGTAAAACATATACCGATATAAAGTTATTTAAATATAAAGTCTCGAATATGGCTGTATGATTTGGTAAGAAATATTTTTTCTAACATTTAATTTGATCAACGGCGACAGAGAAGCGTTACCTAGAAAAAGTCATTAAGTAAAATAATGAAAAACAAGTTGTTACTTTTAAGCTATTTTATTAAATTTTTCAATTCATTTACAAAACTACTTGCATTCTATTCTATGGAGCACGTTTTTATTATTGCATTTAATTACGATTAAGAAAAGACAATATTAATTATCTATGCGCTTTGAATCACTGAACCATAGTACTGACATGAAGTAAGTAATTAATAAATCTTCTTCTTCTTTTTCAGCCTTTCGTCACCCAATGTTGGCTGCAGGCATTCGTCTCGGTCATGTGTCATCCATCCCTTTCCGGCAGTTTTGACCAGCTCGTTGTCGTCGGTCCAGCGTGTCAGTAATATTGGAATTAAAGATATCATATCAGAGAATTTCAGGAGAGCACCAATTATTGAAAACAATTAAGTACAAAAAAAAAAAAGAAAAAAAAAATATTTTTTCTGTTTTTGATTCGGTGTAGGTAAAACGCATCGTACTGAAAGTTGTCCACAGTTGGCGAAGCGTTAAACGCTACATTTTCTCTGCCCATTTGCAATTCGATATCCAGCTAAGCTACGCGGGATTGAACTGCATATTGCATGTACTATTTTGATATTGTAATAATATTCATCCCTTTAAAATATAGACTGGTTTAGTTATTTAGAATACTCAGAATTATTGCGAATGAAACACTAGCAGAATTTTTATCATATTATATATTTTTCTTTGTTGAAATTATCCTTAACTTTAGAAGCTACATTCAATCAAAAATTACCAAAACGGAGATAGATCGCCTTAATTTATTGACATCATAAGCTAACACAATACAAATCGCAAGGTGTTTATTTGCAAAACATTGGAACGCAACTGGTTCACTGAGTTATTATGTAGTAGACAATCATACAAAGCGTGGGCCAGTGCCTGTAGCAGCTTTTGTTACCAGCAAGTTATTACTCTTATACACCCACATAATCATATAAAATCTTCAACCGACCCCACAGTAGAAACAAATTGGTCATTCTTCATCTTAAAACGCCTACTGAACAAAATAATGTTTGCATCTTAATATATGTGCATTGGTTAATAATGATTAGACAGCTTGCTTATACAATCGTTAACTTGTCAACTTTTTAAAATATCTGTGGCTCTTTCTTTATATTGATCTGCTTTTTTTAAACAATCTTGTAACGCCAGGTCTTGCAGCGAATTGCATAAAAACTTTTTAAAGTTAATAAAGCTATCTCTAATTTCATCCTTAATTTTATACCAGTGTTTCTTGCGCACTTCCTCTATAGGCTAAATAGGACAATGAAATTTGTATATGTACATATTTGGACCATTCCAGAAATCTCCAAGACGCTTCAGTTCTTAACAGTAATCTCGCTGAATGGCGCTAGTGCCAGATAGAGTATATAGATTCAGAAGCTATTTTGTAGATATTGCCTTACCACATAATCTGTGCAAAAGAGTATACGTTGCCACATGTTCCGGATTCCAGTTAGCCTATCTGTTAGATAGTTAAATCCACTTTTTTTCTTCGTCCACACCATTTCCTTTATGTGGGGTTTGCAGTGTGTATATTTTCCTTCTATGTTGCTTTACTTGCAGACATTTCACCAATTACTCCAGATACTTTTATTTCATTCATTATACAGTCATGTCATCTCTTCTTCCTTCCACTTTTGCCCTTTTACCTATCCACATTTATTCTCATTACTCTCTAACTCACGCATCTCTCCTCCCTACGCATCACATGATCTAACCTCACTTGCTTTTGCCTTCAAAAAATTTCTGTCACAGGCGCTACTTTATAGGCTTTTTCTAATGTAGGTCCTCATTTTACTTACTTTATCCATTCTTGTCACTTCACACATCAGCGAATATTTAACAAATTTCTGTAAAAATCCTTCAATATTTTTCTGATCGACAATTTGTCTAAAGCCTTTTCCATCACTTTTCTTACTATTCCCAATTTGTTAAGCACATGTCAATTGTTCTAGGCAGTGTTAATCGGTTTCCATTAGGTTGCCTGACAACTTTGTACGGTATAGTTCTTCTGTCTCTATTTATTCTATGTCTCCACTGTTTATCTTGTTGGAAACGTCTGCTACCATAATCTCTTTCACAGTGATAGCATAGTGTATTCAGAAGCGCTTTCATGTTTACCGTAAAATCTGAACCTAGCTTTATAGAAATAACTACATAGAATCTAAACTACACAGAATTGAGACTCTTACACTCTGGTTTCAGTTGCCTAGAATCTAACGTATTAAGTATTTTGTTCAATCAATTCAGAATCCACCACAGTGGTAAGCAGATCTATTCTCGTTATATACCAGTTGAGATCCAACACGCTATCTCGCTCATTTCTTATTATTTTGTATGAGCGAATTTGCAAGTAATTCAAATATACCTGAACCATAAACAAAAATTTGTGATTTAGCTGTAGTTACTTTTACTTTTAGTTTATGTAAAATAAAGTAACTACATGCAGCTGAATCACAAAGTATTCGTGCATGTCGTAAATGTAAGCTTTCTTGACCTGCAATAAATATGAAAACTATCCCAATTTCCATTCCAGCATAATTTTATTTTTTATTAAACAAAATAAGAAAAGATTTGCAGTGTCGAGTCAAATAAGGCTAACTACACAATCAACTTTAACGGCCTGCTAAGATAACAATAGATGCAGGTGACGTATATAATAGTACAATGACAATTGAAAACTTACTACATTGTTTGCACAGTTGTTAAATGCAGTGTTTCTTAAATTGATAAAATACCAGATGAGAGTCAAACTCAGAAAGTTTTTTTTACTTAACAAGAGTTCTGAACTGTGATATAAGAACCCATTTTTTATTAAGTGCAATATTTTGATTTCTACATCAAAAATCGTTCACGTGTAAACATTCGGGTTTCTTTCGCCGTTTCTTTTACCGGTGGCCATTTTGCTTGTGTCCGAAATAGTGGTAGTTTATTTTCTTTATACATAAATATACAAGTTGTAAATGACAAGAAAATGTGCCTGTGAAGATCTAATTTCTGAAATAAACGATTTCATTTCATTTCATCCTAAAAGCCCGTGCTCTTAATCTGGCCCGAGAGCTCACTACTGTCCTAATGATATCTCAAGACTCGCTTAAGAGTCCATACATTACACTCTATGAGACGTTTTTAAAATTTAAGCCAACCTTAATGCATTCTGCCCTGTTTACTGTAAATACTTATTCAAATTTGTAGGCGACTCCACAATGCAGAGTCCGTGTCTTTGTGAACATCTTATATTAGCATACATGAAGTGTATTCAATGGACAAAGTAACCGGTATAAAATAAAATTTTACGGTTTACCCTTATATTGAAAAAGGGAGGTCATGTTAGGGCATAATAAAATAGCTACGTGTGCTATGGTCGCCTTATGGGAACTGAATATTTTAAGAATTGTTTAACTAGTCTAAACTGGTTTGGTTATTAATTGTGTGCTTTGAAAGCAGCGATGGTGGTCGCCTCATTAATGCCGGATTATTTCTGTTTGTTTACATAATTATGGAAATTAGTTATATATTCAGCAATACTTTACGTAACTATAAAAGCTACGAGCAGTAACTATGAGCAGTTTGTGAACGTAAAATTTCGCATGTTTTGTAAACTTTAAACCTGCTAACTTTTACGAAGTAAAAAGATGAAAACAATGAAGAAGAAGCAAGACGACAGAACCAAGTAATTGTTAGAATAGCGGTGAGAAATTTTCGAAATATAAGAAAATGTTATAGCACACACAGAGATTCTATAAAATCTCTGTGATAGCACATAACTAAATTATGAAGGAAGTCAATGTTAAATAGCACACAGTTAAATGAAAGAAGCCAATCATGGATCTAGAACTTATTTTCCTTTAGCAAAAATTAATAATCGATTCTTGAAGTTTGAGTAACGATAAATTTCGTAATAAACTGTGCTTCGCCCGACGCTACTCTAAATACTTTATTTTGTACCAGTCGCCGGCGGCCATTCCCCATTATTGAAACGAATTGTTTTCTGAAGTTTAATATTAAAAGGCTCTGTTGGACTTTGCTTCGGCTTATTTTTATTGCTCATAAAAAACAAGATTAATCACGCTATATTAAAATCACTGCCGAATCTAAGCGATTACTTAAAAGCCGGAGTTTGTAATCACAATGTACAATTTTCACGCGATACAATTATATTGTTCCTCAAAAGGTTTTTGTATAATACATTAAAGCCAGAAACATACTTCTGTGTCGTGTCATTTGTGGGTTAGTATATTATATTTTTTATACAATACTGTTATTATATTTTGTCATATTAAGTCAATATCAATTTGATTTTGTACAATAAAAACTTATTTTGCACCAGTGGACACACAGAGTTCAATCCGTGCAATCGTGTTGTTCCTGTTGTCGATGTAATTTCCGGGATAAAAACTATGTGCAATGTACTCCTTGTGTCCAAAATTTAAAATAAATAGTTCCTGTTACTGACAACGACGACCGCGTTCGACTTATACAAGGAAGGAGGCCGGGCACTGGCTGCAAATTACCCGTGCGCCAATACAGTCACCTTTCCACATTCTGAAAACCTCTCGAGTTGCCGTAGCTCTCAGAACATAACTTCGCAGCAATCATTTTTATTTTATCAGTATTCTAATATATGCAGTTAGATTAATTTTAAAGGTATTACGATAAGATATCAAAGTAACAAAAGAGTTTTTAAGTCAAAAGACAAAACTATTTAACGAGGAAAATCCTATTTCCAACTGGCTTGTTCATACTCTACACGATTTTTCATTTTCTGAACTTAACTTTAAATGTAATAAAAAAAATCTGATGGCAGAGATTTTAATAATGAATAATATGTTTTTTAACAATAGTTTTTTTTGGTAAATACCCATAATATGTGCCATGTTACAATATGACACAGAAGTGTGTTTCCAGCTTTATCAATATTAGGCGATTACATAATCTAATGTGCAAAAGTACATGCAATTTTATCATTTTAAATGTATAATGTATTATTATTTGAATTAGTATTCAGTTCATTCATCGTTTGCATTTAAAGCGGCATTGAAAGGAATAGGGAAACTTTGATTGGAAAAACATTTTCTCCTTAGCTTCAAACTTTAAGAATACTTTTGTGTTGTTTTTAATTGAGGAAAATTGGCCGTAGGTAACTATACTCAATTTTGCTTGATAAATGTTTCTTTTTAAATACTATTGCCTGAAAGTCTGGTATAGAAAGTTTTTTTTTACAACGATTTTTTATTGTTTACCTCCTTCGTATTTTAAATTGTAAAAAGACCTGTTAGCTCTCATTATCGAATAGGGGAAACGGTTGAAAAAGAAGTTCCCAAGCGGAGAGCCGTGGCTAGGTTCGCGAGCACGCGGCTATAGCATGATCGTGCTTGTCGAAAGGGATGGGTCCACGGACAGCCGCCAATGGGGTTGCGGAAGTATCACCAGTTCCTGCAACTCCGCCTCTACATAGGCAGAGAAGGTAGCACACGAGTTTTTGATCGGTATGACCTTCACAGGCTAAGAAAGTAGAGCTTGATAAATCCCTGTCGCTTCCCCAAGCGGCGGGCAGGACATGTTGTAATGCATTTTCCTGAATATAGACAAAAAAAATGTATAAAGATTCTGCTTTGCCCTCGGACAAAATACCCTCATCTGCACTTGCTTTAAAGAATAAAACAGTATCCAGTCTTCTGACATAGTTTTGACTGTACTACAAAAACACCCAAAGTGAGAACAAAATCTATGGGCTACATTAAAATCGGCTGAAAAATCTCTAACCTGGCAAGCATGCAAAATACGTAAAAAGTCTCAAACAGTCACTATTGTCCCAAAGTAACAGTTCCGAGCACTAAAATTAAACGTCAATCGTTATGTCAGAGGCAGGTTTGTTATTTCAATTATCGACAAGACCTTGCTCGCAGGAATTTTCTATAACACGTCTTTTGTTGGAATTTTTAATTTACCCACCGCTGAGGAAACGGTAAAGTGCATGAGCTTTCTATATAATTTTAAAGGAAATAATGAAAAAATTTAAATATCGTATGTAAAATATTTAGAGCGGTGATAGTGCTCTAAAGTAGACGATAAACCAGGTTATTATCGACTGGTATCGGACTTAAGATATGGTGTAAGTGCACATGCACAATTGCCCCACTTAATTTGAGTTTTGGATGCACATAATATTTACCGACGACCTCCGTGGGGTAATGGTTACCACGCCAGACCGCCACCCAGGAGGTCCCGGGTTCGATCCCCGGTCGGGTCATGATGAAAAAACGAACTTTTTCTGATTGGCCTCGGGTCTTGGATGTTTATCTATATATGTATTTGTTATAAAATATAATATCGTTGAGTTAGTATCCCATAACACAAGTTTCGAACTAACTTTGGGGCCAGCTCAATCTGTATGAATTGTGAAAAAAAAAAAAACATCACTTGCTAGGCTATGAAAAACACCGTGAGGAACTTTACACATCCAAAAAGTTGCATTTTCCAAAGATGCCTGATGAATCCAACCAACTTTCTTGAATTAGTAAACCGTATGGGACAAAGAAGAAGAAAATGTGTAATTCGTTTATTTTAAGGGTCAGTTATTTATCTGAGTGTTTTATTATGTCGCTATACTTATCTCACTGGGCTATCTCAATGATATAGGTTTCTATATATCTTTTTGAACGCAATTTTCCGTTTCATAATGTATAGAATATGCAACATTTTCGTATTGAATTGACAAAAGTTTAGTATCGTGCTCAGCTATCCAGTGGCCAGTTCATTTCGTTGCCCGATACGATTTGACAATGCACATGCAAAATCCGAATGTAAAGTGCATTTCAGTACAAAGTTTAATGGTTGTGGAGTTAGTTTCGCGATCCACGTAGCCTTGTGTATAATAAGACCTCAATTTATTTAGGGAAAATTATTTTAGATTCAGTCCGTTAACGTTATTTTCACAATAGGGCACGGAAGAAATCTTTTAAAGGTTCGATTTGCATGGGCTGCGAAACACAAATTTTCTTTCATTTTTAACAATTGCAGCTCATTCTTTTGAGTATAAAATACATTCTATTTATTTAGGTTTCATCAGGTTTAAGTTGTCTTTATTTTAATGTTACAATGACGCGATAAATTTTAAGGTTACATTTACGTAAAAACTACTTTATCATCAGGACTTAATAACGATATTTGTGATCGAGTATATTCTATATATACATTTAAATTATAATTTATTAAAAAAACATTAATTAGTCTTCATTAAATTATTAAACATTCATCCCATTCCGTTCTTCCTGTTTTTGCTCCATAAATTTTTATAACGTCTACTAATCAACGGAAGGTACCTAAGTATTTTAAAATATTGCTAATGGACGATGAATATTTAAATAGTCTTTCTTTGATCATTATTTATACAAAATTTCACATTTTTATTTACACTGATTTTTATTAGAATTATTTTTTTTAAAGATTTTCGTAACAAAACTAAAATCTATATCTATACATATAATAAAACAGTAGACCCCGATATGTCTGTACTTTGAACATATTTGGCAAAAATGGAGAGGGAACAGTTAGAGAAGGGTAATAAAAGCAAAAAAAAATTATTTTGAATTTTTTGTCTGTCTGTCTGTCTGTCTGTTTGAACGCGCACATCTTCTAAGTTACTGAACGGATTTTAATTCTGTTTTCACAGGAAGATAGAACTTGGCTTGGAGCAGAATATAGGCTTTGTTTCATTTAAATCGCATGACAGGAAAAGCAGTTATCCTTATTTGAACATTTCACGCGAACGAAGTCGCGGGTTCGTTCAGCTCGTATATAATAAAAATTGTTGTTTCTCGCGGATTTGCATGGTCAAAATGAAATGCCAATGGGTTATGATGAGATGAAAAGTAGGCTATGCCACTCTTCAGACTTTTAAACTATTCCCGTAAATTCAATTTAATGTATGGGTTCTTTTAAACGTGAAAGAAGGTAAGAAAGTATAAACGAGAAGTCAAGCACAACTTCTTATAGGTAATATTCGTCGGAATAAAATATCCATACATATAATAAAACAGTAGACCCCGATATGTCTGTACTTTGAACATATTTGGCAAAAATGGAGAGGGAACAGTTAGAGAAATGTAATAAAAGCGAATTTTTTTTTTTAAATTTATTGTCTGTCTGTTTGAACGCGCACATCTTCTAAGTTACTAAATGGATTTTAATCCTGTTTTCACAGGGAGATAGAGCTCGGCTTGGAGCAGAATATAGGCTTTGATTCATTTAAATAGCATGACAGGAAAAGGAGTTATCCTTATTTTAACATTTCACGCGGACGAAGTCGCGGGTAACAGCTCATATCTAATAAAACTGTTGCATGCTTTACCTTACTTTCGGAAATATTAATACGTTTTCTTGGCCTTAGTGTTATGATCTTCGACTATGGTTAACGATTATAGAATTATTCATAGACTCGAGTTCAAGGGGTCGCAGGATCGAATCCCGTAACATTTATGTGCATAAACATGGATTAGTCTGGACCTGCATGCTATCTATGTAAAAAACGATTTGTGCATATTTATAGCAGATATCAAGAATGCATAAGTAGATTTGATTTTGAACTGACGTTACGTTATTCGAATTAATTTCTATTATGTCTATCTTATTTAAGTTTTTATGTAATAATTGGTTGAGCGTTCTACGTCCCATAATATAGATTTTTGTTAATATTTTCTGGAATTTATTCTCTTAGTTTTTATTCCCGAAGCATCCCGATAATATCAGACATCGAATATTGAACGTCTTCATAATAAATAGTACAGGATACATATAAGAAGCGACTTTTCAAACTAATCCTTTTTTGGAAATAAAATTTGATGTAGTTGTGTAAAACAATAAATCTTTTGAAAAGTTTATTTATTCTATAAAAATCCTCAGACAACACTTTAGAATAAGAATAAATTTATTCAGTAAGAATGAGAAGAAATAGTTTTATAAGTATTATTTTATATAACAGAGGACAACAATCGAGTCAGGTTTACCATCATATTATTATGACCATCATACTAATATTATAAATGAGAAAGTGAGTTTGTTTGTTTGTTATTCCTTCACGGCTTGAATAATCAGCCGATCATTACAAAAATTTGTATATATATTGTCAGGGGTACAGAGCCCAAAGTAGGCTACTTTTTATTCCGTGAAAGTATGTCATTCCAATGGGAAAATATTTTTTCTACTATAGAGGGCGCTGTATCTATGCTATCGGCCAACAGATGGCGCCACAAGTTGTGCTATGGGTTGTTTTGTTGTGAAACGAGATCTATGTCATAAAATTAACGCGAGCGACGCCGCGGGGAAAAGCTAGTGATGGTAAATAATTACCGTTGCCCACGCATGGACATTCAAAACTGCAAATATGATTGATGCATTACAGGGGAGAGAAACTTGAAAGTTGAAAGAATTTCGTAAAAGGTACCCTTAGTTTAGATAGAGTGACAACCTGAAGGAGAAGTGCTAGTTAATGAATGCAGGTGTCTCAGGATCGAGGCGAGTGGCTCTCTAGATAGGCCTATTTTCAGCAATGGAGCTGGGCTTCAAAAAACACTTTCTATACGTACCTTAGACTATAACCCGAATATTGATTCTGTATCGGTAAAACAAGAGATATTTTCCTTAACATGTTATTACTTTTGTCGAGGAAAATTATATATTGTTTCCGAGACAAAAACCATGATGGCTCCCAGCTACACTTTATTACAACTTAATATACTCGAATTGTTTATGTTATCTTTATTATTTCTTATATATCAATATAGCAGAGTAAGCTGCTTCTTAGTTTCAAAGTGTGAAGTGCTTGATTGAATGAATTTGAAATGATTTACGATGACCTTTAACGGAAGAATTCTGTATCTCAGACACGAAAATATACTTAGAGAAAAGGACTTTCAATATAGAATTCTGCATTTTTGGCATCTTCTAAGTAAACAGGTACCTAAAAATGCTCGACAGGTGCGGTGGTCCAGTTGCTAGCAATGGTCACCAGGGCCGCGGGTTCGAATCCTGAGCAAGGCAAACATTTGTATGCATGAACATGTCTCTTTGCCTTGATCTGAATGTTTTCTATGTTTAATAAGTATTTATTTCCAAAAAAAATATTTAGTATATTTATCAGCAATCTAGTGCTCATTACAAGCTTAAATGCTTAGTATGTGACTAGATGGCGTTGTTAAAAAAATAAAAATAAGATGTCTTTGACTAAGACATTATTTCAAATTAGATTAATTAAATATAGTTAGTGTTGTTATTTCTTTAAATGGAAATTTTAATGTACTTTAAATAAATAATATCCATCGTTGTAGAATAACAAGCTTAATATATCAACTCGCCACTTAACGACTAAATTATTCTGCAAGAATCCAAGATAGGTCAAAGAGGTCATTGGACAAGCTCATAAAGTTTATAACATTACAAAGTAAGTCTGAGGGGTATTTAAAGACTTATTAACTATTAACCAACATCAATAAGGCCACCTTTTTGCAACATCTTTAAACAGGGTTATTTTTAAAACATTGAATACCACTTAGGAGGTGATTCTACTCTTCAATACGAACAATATTTACTAAGGGGCCAATTTCGAAATCACGAAAAAAAATCAGCTATTCCATACATTTTGTCGAATAGGTATGGATATTTTCTATGGCACAGCAGATTTTTTTTCGTGATTTTGAGGTGTGTTCTTTTGTATTACGTAGGCATCCGATAACTAAGTATTTTTCGAAATACCCACGGGAAAAGCGGGATAAACGTTTGCTAGCATGTATATTTCTGAATGGAGCGCATTTTATTATTATTATTATTATTAATCATTTATTTCAGAATAAAATTCCATATAATGTGTTAGTATTACAAATGCTTAACAACTATGTTAGTACCATTGAATTATATTATTTATACATTATTTTATTTAATATTAACCATGGCTGGTCTTGAGCCAACATGGACTTGACTCCAATGTCTAAGTATATTATATAGTATTTTAATAATGAATACAAAAATAGATAGTTAGTCAACTATTTGATAAGTTGAGATTGTGTATTGGTAGCCACATTACGACCTGTCTATTATTAAGTAAGCTAATAATAACTTATTGATAAGCAAATAGTCATGTCAACTGCTGATGTGAAAATCTCATACAATCGACTGTTTCAGATACACACAATAATAAACTTTATATCGTTGCTCGAAGGACATAAATCAGCAAGTGTATGTAACAGTCCATTGCAGTTATACAATAATAATTATGCGAAATACATAAGGATAAAATGATTTTAAGCGTACGACAAGATAACCTGCCATTACTGTGGACTTTGACATATTGTCAGAGATAATGCACTGTTGCACATAAACTTTATTTCAAATGTGCATACAATAAAGGTGTTACACCATTGCCGGCACGGTCAAGCTACGCATTTAGTTTTAAGAATGTGTGTATTTTGATATTCTTAAGGTGGTACGTTTCGGTCCGCGCTGGAAATTCAAATTTTTTGGGGGTTTTTACAAATTACATCTCAATCATTGATAAAAGTTAAGTGAAAATTGGTTTGGCGACAACAAATACAATATATCCACTGAATAATCGTCATATAAATTATAAATATTAACTCTTCTCATTATGAATGTGCATAATGGACGTTTATAGGGAAAAAGATGCATTGTTACATTCGTAATACCGAGTTAATATTTATAATTTATTTTATTAACTTAATGTCGTATGGATGAATAAAATTTGGTTCATATGTATCGAGGTCGCCTCGAGGATAGCAGGACCATCTTTAGGATGATTTTTGGTTGCAACATCCAACATCCTAGTGGACACATGTGGCTCTAATAAACAAAAACCCTGTTTGGTAACAAAGAAAAGGACGGAGCTGTCAAAAAATCCGCTTACAAGATGTGCAAGCGATTTTTTTCTAAAATGGTCCTCCTATCTTCGAGGCCACCGTACATACCTTAAATGATTACCACCTATAATAAATAATAGTTTTATCCCGATAATTAAAACAATAGGAACGTTCTGAAATCGCGTGTAACAGCCTAGCCGGAAATTTTAAAGTGTCTTCTGAAACACGGAAGAACATTTTTTAAACCCATCTAAATACTATTTAGAGTTATCGAAGCTTATCTTGCATGCTTGCTTGAAACGATGCTATTAGACATTGTGTGAATGTGTTCATGATATTTTCAAAAAAGTTCATAAGTTTACTGTCAAATGTGGCTAGTGCACATCCATACTCTCATAGTGTGGATGTCTACAATTTACATGTTACTTTTTTTCTCCTTCATTGATATCTAGTTCAATCTAAGGAACTCGATTGATATTTCCTATTTATCGGTCAGTAAATATACAAATAAATGGCAAACATTATAGAGAATGTATCACTGTGATGTTAGGTTAAACATATTAAATTTTAGGTATGGTCAGCAACAGAAGCGATTGACACTTTAGCACTTTGTTGTTCCAAAGATCGCATCAATTGACAGCACCTGCCTACTTGGCAATAGTGACAGCTGTATTTAAAATGGTACTATAATGTTAATCTACTTCTATTGCTAAGTGTACTTTGGGAGATATTGATATCATGCACACTGATACCTTTTGGTCACTAACAATCTGTCTGTTACCAATCACTTTAATATAATAATACAAAATTAGTAAGCTACCCTTATTTTCATTGTGCTTACACAACAAAATTGACAAATGATTAATACCTTATCGATTGAACAATCACATCGGAAGTGTGCTAAATTACATATTGTCTGTAATATATTGTAATGAAATGCGTAGAGTGATCTGTCGGTGATTGGTGGTGCGGTAAATTGCTTAATCAGTCAGCTGTGTAATGTGAATCGGCGATTAGCTATACCGATATGAAATTGACGGTGAAATTTTTGCGGCTTGCGCGTTGTGCTCGCTGGGGTTATAACATAAGTGGCCAAGCCAATATTTTATGTCACTATTTTTTTGATAAAATGACCTCGCAACAAACTTTTTTGTTATAAATATTTTTTCTAAATGTCTAAGCGATTACCCATTGCAATTATTTTCGATTTCAATAAAGTCAATTAATCTGTCTGAATGGTTATTCTTCAACTCAGCTTAGTGTCTATGTAGAGACCAAATAAAAAGTTGAAGTGGATGTTTTTTAAGATCCATGGAAATGTCCTTTAAAAGAGTGAAAAGTTGGAAGTAAGTTTGTATGGCAGGTACATTTTTTGTTATTGACACAGCCGCGCGCAGGTACAGTTAGACACAAAATAAAATGCACTATTTAACACCTATAAATATTTATTCATGAAAAGCAAATAAAGTAGAGTTCGAAATGAACGCGTGAAATATATTATTGTGTTAAGCTCTCCAGACTATAACAACCCTTCACGCGGACTTCATGAGCCGTAAATATGCCAGCAAATGGCCCCTGACGCTTTTCACCGAGTCAGTGAAATGAAGGAAAACAGTCCACTGTGCTCCCCTATTGCTGGTATCGTAAACATTTTAACAAATCATGTGTTTTATTAATATATCTGATCCGCCTGGTCTACACTCTAGACACGTAATTTATTTAAAATAATTAAGAAATCATGTTAATAAAAAATACTGCAAGGTAAATATAAATATTGTCTGTAATGACCCTCGAACAAGTAGTTCAAGTGCTGGGTCGTAGGTTTCTGATCGAAGGAGTTTAGCCGCGAGGATAGCAGGACCATCTTTAGAATGATTTTTGGATGCAACATCCAACATCCTACTGTACACATAAACAAAAACCCTGTTTGGTAACAAAGAAAAGGACGGAGCTGACAAAAATCCGCTTACAAGATGTGCAAGCGATTTTTTTCTAAAATGGTCCTCTTATCTTCGAGGCCACCGTACTACTTAGTAATCTGTGGTTTAGGAACATATACGGAACTGCTAAAATTGTCGAGATCCAGATTTATCCCAGAAATCGTAAAAAGAGTGATCTGTATTAAACTGATCTCCTGCATAAATACATCTATAATATTTCATTACTCACCAAATAACAAAGTTAATGCAGTCTATACCTAATAAGAACAGCTCGACAGGTGTGTGTGAGATATCCTCCTAGCTAGATGGAATCTCTCACTGCATAATTAGGTCTTGCTTTCTTGATATTATGGTGAAAGAAAGTTTAGTTGGTATTCCCGACTTCTCCTTAAATCACGTGGTAAGTCCAACATAATCCTATCGTCAATACTTAAGTCAGTGCTGACCTGCAGGGTATTTACCCTTAAGAAAAACATTTATTCAGAAAATGCAGTGCAAATAAATGTTTTTCTTTCTTTCTTCTTTAAAGAAAAATATGTTGTTATATTCCATAGATGACAAACGTGCCGACGGGTCACCCTACCATGTTTTTGCAATCACGGCTGTCCATAAACAACCGCAACTCAAAAAAATTTTCAATTAAGTACTAACGTTATTAAAAAAGTTTTTTTTAAACACTCAAGATATAAATGCCAAAAGTTCTGCTGTTCTACACCGGTCCCTGGTGTCATGGGAAATATATCACCGATGCTGGACAACGAAACATGCAGTGTCATGATTACAAATTCTTATTACAATTTCAACCCTTTTATACGGGTTTATACGTCAAAATAGTGATGTTTATCGCCACATAGTGATTAATGATTTGTGGAATGGTATATATCACAATAGTCTGATTTATCCATTTGTTTTCTGTTTGAATGCGTTTTGGATATTAACCAACTCTATCCATGGTTATTATTTCGATAGTTCTATTTTTTATATTATACCCATTGTGAGCGATGCCGACCCCGTAAGGTCTCCTTTCAGCTCCGTAAGGTCTCGGAATGGTTGGTAGGTGGAATTTTGCTATAAAGCGTATTCTATTCCATAGTGTGCTTCTTTTACGGAATTTAGCTAATTCATCTGCTATGCTGAGTGAAATAAAAGTAATTAACTTTATTAACTGGGTTCCAGTTGATGAGCAAAGAAAAAGCCTCGACTTTAAATGCAATGGGAAGACGATTGAAAAGAATTGAAAGGTATAGCTCAGGAAAGGGAAGATTGATGGAAAAGAGTTTTTTTCCAGCAGGAGGTATCCAGGAGGATACCTAAATAAAAAAATATTAACAACACCCGAATGGCCATATAATTTCAATAGTAATAATTTGTACACCTGCCTAATTTTTGACGGAAATGAGAACATGCTTATTGCATTATAAATAATCCAATTAAGTATTGACTTAGGGGACGTTGAAATAATCATGCTAATGGTTTTAAATAGTGTTAGTGAATAGGACGCATTTACCCTACAGTTATATTCACGAAGACCAATTTGATATTTTAGGTTATTTAGCTATTTTTAAACATTTGATAGAAGTAATACCACGTGGTGTTTCCCAACCAATTCTATTTCCGTTACCAAGGGTATTTTCAAAAAACTTTACCAAATTATGAATTTGCCGTTGATGCCGTGATGATGATAACACTGATGATGGAAGCATCATCATTGTATTTAGAAAAACTAACAAATTTCATGCCTAAACTAAGTTCTGATTAAAGTATCGCCAAATTGTTTTTTTTTGGGATAGGTTAGGTGGATAATAAGTGATTACTACCGTTTATAGAGCACAGAGACACCAGCCAGGGGAACCATTGCCTGAGCCGTTGCCAACCATGAAAAAGAAGAAAAGGACGGGTTGCACTCCGGGAGTGCCGGCAGAAGTGAAAACTTAAACATCGACGTTGTGCATTTTTGAATATTATGGAATAGTTAGGGAATCTTACGCTTTTACGATCAGGCTACGGATCTGACGTGAGTTTGACATTTTTTACCCATCTATAAAAGTGCCAAGCGCCGATAAAGAAGTTTTCACTTCAAAAAAAACAATCTTGATCTTCTGAATCTATCAATCACCGAAGAAAATGCATTGGTGCCTTGCGACGATATGAATATCATTATCGTGTTACTGAAGTAACAGGGTGGTACTTTCCCGATCGAGTTAGCCCATTTCTTAAATACTCTACCACTCCACATATTAGCTTAATATTCATTACATTTTATCTAATACATACTTAAAGGTATATTAACATTAAACAAATTAAAATTGATCATCCTAATGAATCCAAATTCATCCAATTACTTTACCTTTCAATACGTTTACTAAAAATTGCATTCGTATAGGAACGAAAAACCTATCTCAAATCGAATTCAAGTTTCGAATTCACTGAAAGCAGTTTACAATCACGCGAACCAGTAACACGGCCCGTTGGTACTGAACAAAAGACTCGGCAGGACGATGAAATGCTAATGGCGGTATAATACGGCAAACATATAAATGGACAAGTTCCTTTTGTAAGTTTGTACATTTTGAGACTTTTAGTTTTTGCTGGATTTTGTTTGAATGAAAACTTTTTGAATTACCTGCATCAATTGGACAAATAGAAACGACTTTTAGGAAAACACTGTCTAAAAGACGAAATCAGGTTTACAGTTTGTTAAAAAAATTCCCTTCCTTCTATTTGTGAATTTTACTTTAGTAATAAATGTTTTTTTTATGCCACAAAGATGGGAAACAAGCATACGATGGTAAATATCACCGTAGCCTATAGACGCTTGCATTACCGCGAAATTGGGGGTATCACTCACGCGTTGCCAATCCTCCCAACCCCCCCCCCAAGTGGAGCTGTGGAGACCTTACTCACCGTAGGAACACTTGACAACATGGCCGAGATAAAAGTTATATGGCTACGATATTCTGTAAGGTGGAGGTCCTTCCCTAGACGAGCTGCACCGATTTGAGCGGATTATCCGCTGTGATCTACCTCTCTAACCAATAACAACTAAAAATAGTCAAAATAGATTTAGAAGTTGATTATAATTTAAATAAATATTTCAATATGACATAACCATATTATTGTTTGATAGAGCTAATGTAGTGCACAATTGTTTTTTATGATATTCACAAAAAAAAACAAAAATTTTATTTCTTTCAGCAAAACTAATTAAACACTCCACGTTACTTTCCTTTTAAATCTAATAATCTTGAAAGGAAAGTCGAGTAAATAGCTATAGCTCTTTTAATTCGCATTCAAGACATTCATCATTTAGTATTCAAACCGTGGTGCCTTAAAGTGAATCGGAACAGAGATTTTCAATTGCAAAAACATTCCCACTTTAAAAGGGACGATGTACAAATTAGCGTCGTTCGTTTGTATCTACGGTTTTGATCGATTCACAAATTGTATTAAAAGTATAAATCTTTGTGAAATATGGATGACAACTCAAAAAAGTTCTACAAACAACTCTTTGGTTACTAATTTTTTTATTTGGACCAGCTTCGGATCATGGGTTAGTAATTCATAAATCTTAAAAACTATTGTTAGTATGTATACATCACACAAATTTATTAAAAGAATTTTAAAATACTACAGCTGTAGTATTTTAAAATTCTTTTAATAAATTCTGAGTCAGATATGTCATTGGGGCTATCAGGTAGCTACCTGATAGCCCCAATGACATATCTGACTCAGTATAAAAGCATCGGGCTGTCATATTTTGATACATAACATCTTCAGAATGCGCAGTTACCGCTGCCACGCGTTCTGTGCATCATGGTGGCGATGCGTTTGCGTCTGATGGCATAAAAATCATCCGTATGTGCGACAGCAAACTTACCGCATGCGCTGAATTGCGCTGCAGAAACCAACAAACTAATCCATTTTAAATTTCCAATTTTTGATACTAAACAGATATCTTTTCAATCTACATTCGTTTACCACAAATAAAAGTAGGCAACTAAGTTCTGACGTGTCAAATAATTTATTTTGTTCTTCTTTGTCAAGATACAAATTTTGCAACTATGTAGATCTAATATTGAAACATTTTAAAAACCATAGCAGTAATCATACTAATATTATAAATGAGAAAGTGAGTTTGTTTGTTTGTTATTCCTTCACCGCTTGACTAAGCAGCTTAATTTGTAAACATAATAAAATTGTCAGGGGTACAGAGCCCAACATAGGCTAATTTTTACGCGGGCGAAGCCGCGGGTAATATGAAATTTCTTAGAGCAGTCATAAAACTACATTATACCCACATAAGAACTTAAGCTTATATGCCTTTGAAATCGCCACCGTGCGTCGACGCTGTCATCCTAGACTAGTTATTTGTTCGAGAAGTTAAATAGCTTTTCCACATTTCGAAATGTGATATGGTTAGATGTATTCCCAGAGTGAACGCCAACTACCTATATTAAAATTTACATTTGTAGACAAGAGTTTTTTTAGACTTATTGCTTAGCAATTGCATCTTTAATCATTCTTCTTCCAAATATCATTTCGGTTTTTAAACATAAAGGGTTGATGGGGTGATTAGCAGAGATTTTGAGTTTTATTGAGAGAAAACCAGATCTTTTGTTGTTATACGCACGTCATTTTTAATATTATTATAAAAATTTCTTTCTTTGTCATGCAGTACTTTCTTTTACCACCGAGCATGTGAAATTTAGAAACAAAATGTAATTAGGGAAAATGGATTATTGCAAAGATAATTATTTTCATTGTCAAAGCACAATTAGTCTGAGTCCTAGCTAGCTTTCCAAAACAGGTCCATCTACATATATTATACATAAAATTCAAAGTCCTGACTGATTTAACTATATACCAACGCACAGCCCAAACCGCTGGGTCTAGAGAAATTTGGAATGTAGGTTCCTTACGACGTCTAGGGGTGGGTGTAGTAAGAAAGGATTTTTAAAAATTCCCACGGGAACGCGAGATATATGCAAACGAAGTTGCGATTATTTTACTAGTAATAAATAAGAAATGAATAGATAAGACTGAAACATTAAAAGTGTCCAACAATTTCTTGCAATTACCATAAAATTCCTTTACTAAACTAGACTACTCTAATCTAGGCTAGTTTAATAAAGATGCGATGTCATCACAGTACATAAATAAAAAAGTTGCAGTTGCGATAAAGGAAAACAGGTCAACGGTGTATACTAACGATAGCAATTATATTTGAGAAATCCTTTGCTATGTGTTCATAATTTATTTTATACGGCTTATTATGCTTCTTCTTCGTCTGTCCGTCTTTCTTCTGTCCTATCCATGCTAGAAGACTTTAGTTAGCTCACATATACAGCACTGACATAATATTTAATCTTTCTAATTTAAACAGTTTCTATCAAAAACTTTCGGGAAAATGTATTTAGGTGTAACATAACATTAAGTTGATTTTTTCTTCATAGTTAAATATATTATATGGAAGCGTTTGGCATAATATGTCCAGTTGCGGATTTTTCGTGGCTGAGATGTTGATGATTTGATTAAATGAGGTCCGCTGCCTAATGTTGATTGAGAAATTGTTTTTTTTTTTTCATGGACAGTTCATTTTTTAAACTGTAATTCTTGTAGTTTCATTTTTTATTATGTCCGCATCCACGTAAATACTGTTTGTTATAACTAGTAATAATAATGCAATAGTATGCGCTAAATCATAGGCCTAATACTAACTAATGATGTGCATAATGGTGCTATTAAATTAAGTAATGTTAGCTCCATGCACCGCTCGCAGTCTATGTAATGTAAAGCTACGACCTTTTTATTACTCCGCCAGGCGGCAGGAGGCTTCATGGGGTGGAGATGGCTTTATTACAATTATTACTTCGGTTTTCTTCACACTTTACGAAGTAAGGTTGATCGATGTCCTCGCTTCAGGCTTGTTACACCATGTATAATATTGTGTCGGCCCGAAAATGTATTTGAACCGATACTCTCGGTACGGCAGTATTTCTCTAATAATCGCTTCAGTCGCAAAGTCGATCTGAAGTGTAAGAGGGAACTGCTTTATTTTTTAGAATTCGTAAATCATGTTAATACTTATAACAACCAAATTCGTAGAGACGGAATAACAAACATCCCAACTTACAATATATAATAGTACTTAATAAATCAAGCTTGTGGATACTAGATAGTTGAACAGAAAAGATTTAGACTAAGTAAAACATTCATGTTCGTACATAAAATTGTGAGAGATGAAATTCGTAACTCGTTCATACACGCTAATCGTAAACAACAAAAGTCCGTTTCCATGCTTTGTTCACATTATCTTTAATGTCTGTATACTCGCTGTAAATATTCCATACCCCGGCCGTGCTTGTGACATTGTGGA
This sequence comes from Endotricha flammealis, assembly GCA_905163395.2. Classification (NCBI taxonomy): domain Eukaryota; kingdom Metazoa; phylum Arthropoda; class Insecta; order Lepidoptera; family Pyralidae; genus Endotricha; species Endotricha flammealis. The sequence continues at coordinate 5,601,551 of LR990863.1, read as the reverse complement.
TGGTTTTAAATACTGTATTTCATTGAAACTACTTTTCTCTATTCCTAAGGGTAACTGTTGTACCATAACAATTATTTATCAAAGAAACGTACCTGTTACAAATAACGTTTCTGTAATAAAAGATATTTATAGATAAATGCTAGGAAATCGTAATTTATACTGGCCGAATGACAATTTAGCCTGTGATTTAGCTTTGTAACTGCTGACTTTCTGTCGATTTCACAATGCTTTTCTGGAAAATAAAAAGTAACCAATTATTCTGCTACAGGTAGGCTAACTACTATCTGGATGATAATCTGAGTTGTTGTTGAAATTAATAATAATACTTATTTGTGAATGTGATATACTGCTGTGTTTTGTATGAGCAATGAGAGAGGAGGAAGATACACGTCTTGCTTCCTATTTCCATATCCTGTTCCCTCCGCCTTTAAATTCCTTCATAGCGTGACAATGCATCCAAAATTCTTGTAGTTGTAGAATTCTAAGGGTGGCGGTATGACCTGCCAACTCGTTTGTTCTCCTATGTCATAAAAAATATACCTATTAATCAGGATTTCAATTAGTTCCACTTCACACAAAATTACTGAACAACCATGAACGTCAGCAACCATTATTATTTCCTTTGATCAATAATACAGCTGCCTAACAAAATTACAATATATTGTATCAACCTATAATAAATTTCCGTCTTTGATAGAATAATTATTAAATGTAATTATCGTTTCGTCACGAAAGATATCCTTCTTTAATACTATCGGGAGTTCAGTCGTATATACGAGCTACCGATATATATCGGTAGCTTAAAATATTCCATTCTATTTAATATTTCAAAGGCAATCATAATATTTTTGGTTAATTCTATCCGCTATTAGGAAGAGACGGTAGGTACACACACCTGGATGTACCTTGTTTTCTAGAGTGATTTCTAGGATCAAAAAAATAATTACTACTTATTATCCTTTATTTAAGGGATAGAAAGAAAAGCGAAGAGAAATGGACCTAAAATGAACTCAATTTAGAATGTCCAATTATATTAGCAAAGGAAAATGTAAGATGCACAGGAGAAATTGATAAAAGCATTATGCTCCGTAAAATTAACTTACAGTAGTGTAGATTTTGAGCTTGTAAACAATAATTACGTAAGTCACAATACAATTCAATTATTTGAAAACTGTAATATAATAAGCTCTTCATGAGAAGCTACAGTAATTGATGGAGACAGGGTAGAAAGCGTGAAATTAAGCATGACGAAATTGTTCGGACATAGCGAAATAATCGTTCGCAGACACTTCCATGTCCTAATTACGTTAAATGACAAAGTACAGATCGCTTGGATATTTTCCTCTGTAATAAGATAATTTATATCTTGTCCACTTTGGGTAAAATATCAAAAAAGAAAAGAAAAAATTATCTCAAGTTACGTGCTTCGTAGGACAAGTTAATGTGTTGGTTCCGACTGTTGCCGATAGATGACCATCGTTTAGCTAAAATTAACGTCTGTCTAATAAAACCAGTTAACATGCAGTTGACAACAGCAAAAACCACCCAATGAAATAGAAATATTTTGAAAACTGGTAAAAACGTTTTACTTACAAGATTTGCAAAACCAAGCATTGTATTTACGTTTATGCAGTATTATTTGCAAAACTAAACATAAAGAAAGAAACGTTGCAAAAAATGTAAACCTTTATTATGAGAGTTGGAGACACAAATGGGCGACAGCGACTGTGTCAGTTACGCGCGACTGGACGGCAATCTTCTTAAAATTAATTCCAACCCAACATTCATGCAACGCGGACAATAGACCAGAATATCTGCTTTTGGACCGCACAAAGTGGAAAACAGCTTTAACTGAATTAATTCCCCAACCGTACAAGATCTCGTAGTCTGAGAGCGCAGACATAAATCTATAGATGACACGAAAGTATTTCGCATATCAAATTATGTTATTTATGTTTTTTTTATTTCCTTTTTTTTTATTTATTCATTCCAAAAATACACAGCCCTTAAAAATTTAATAATAAGTATCTTAAATATTACACTGATGGCGAATTACGGATTTCCAATTTTTTGTAATTTCTTTTAACTTTTTTTTTACTTTATTACCATTTATTAATTGCTTTTAGCTATTTACAATAATGACACTATAAAAACCACTGGGGTTTGACTGTGGCATGCATGTTTAGCATATTCTTCGTCGATCCGACAACAAAAAGAAACTAGATTATGTGCTGAGTTCCAAAATGATCTTCAAAAAACCGGCCAATTGCGAGTCGGACTCGTGCACCGAGGGTTTCGTACAAAAAACACTGTAGGTATATTGCGTTGACATAGAAGTTTGATTTTGTTACTTTAGACCTTAGTAGGTACTTGATACTAGTCATTCATATTTTGAAATTGATTTTTGAAAGATATTTTTTTCTTTCGTGATGATGAAAATAGTGTTAATTATGGCTCATGGTCAAATCTAATAAAATAACAATAATAATGATATGTATGCGTAGGAGTTCCGATTTGGTACAAACAATTTCATGACAGAATCTTATCGGAAGATTGATAACCTGGCACTTCTAAAGATAATGACATCAATAATTGATCATCAACATAATCCTAATTATAGAGATGGTAATTGCGAGGAGATTAAACTTGAATTAAAGTAATATATTTGTTTGATAGTAAATGACTAAACAAATGATTATGCTTTATTTACGAACTTTTGCGGTTTCACCCGAACAGTCCTGTTTTTCCTTATTCCCGGAATACACAAAACAATCTATTGTAAAGAGTTACTTTCGCGTTTATAATGATGTTGTAGGCTGGTCATTGAAATGAACTGGGGCCCGATTATACTAACACAAATGTACCAATGGACTCTCAATGGTGTCTCAATCGTGTCTCAAAAGAATGCCGATATCAGTGGAATAGTTTTTGACATTTGTTATGGACTTAAACAATAAGTTAAACATTATGTTATTGTTTAAGTCCATAACAAATGTCAAAAACTATTCCACTGATACACTATCGGCATTCTTCAGCACCAATCACCAATCACCAATGGACTCTCAATGGTGTCTCAATCGTTGAGACACCATTGAGAGTCCATTGGTACATTTGTGTTAGTAGAATCGGGCCCCTGATCGAGATCTGCCTGGGCATATCGTGAAGGCACATTGCATATAGTCGGTATAGTCAACGGCACATTAAGATATCCTTCACCGCAAAGTTCCCCTTTCCCTTTGCATTTGAGTTAAGATAAATTAATGTCCTTAATTCCAATCTACCCAAATATACAACCAAATTATACTGAACTGATAAAACCAAAGATTTAGTTTTGGCTATGCAAGATGCACCATTAGACAGAGATTCTCAGAATTTATTTGGATGACGTCTCTAATGAACTTCATGAATTTCGGTGGGTGGAATGTGGGCCAACATTTGTAACAAGGAAACTCATTAGGAGATGTGGTGATTTATCTATAATATAATAAAAGTGTAAAAAAAGTTTGTCTGTACATTGAATATATTTCCAAAAAAATTGTTTAGGGCGATGAAGAATAAGCAATAGAACAAGAATTTCGTAAAATGTTGTCCGTCTGTTTGTATGTTTGTATGTTTGTATGTTTGGATGTTTGTATGTTTGGATGTTTGTATGTATGTTTGTACACGCTAATCTCGGAAACGGCTGAACCGATTTAGATGCGGTTTTCACTAATATGTGGCGATTTGCTCAACTTAACATTTAGTGTATGTTTCTTTTCAAAATTCCCACGGGAATCCGAGATAACGCAAACGAAGTTGCGAGGGTATATCAACGCACAGCCCAAACCGCTGGGTCTAGAGATTCCAAATTTGGCATGTAGGTTCCTTACGACATCTAGGGATGTACTAAGAAAGAATTTTTCAAAATTCCCACGGGAAAGCGAGATATACGCATACGAAGTTGCGAGGGGACGCACAGCCCAAACCGCTGGGTCTAGAGATGCGAAATTTGACATGTAGGGTCCTTATAAGGTCCGGACCGACCGGACCGGACCGGACCGGACCGGACCGGACCGGACCGGACCGGACCGGACCGGACCGGACCGGACCGGACCGGACCGGACCGGACCGGACCGGACCGGAACGGATCAGACCTGATCGGTCCGGAAGGAACCGCACCGTACCGAGCCAGTGCCGGACCGGACCGAACCGGACCGGACCGTTTTTTTTGTCCGTCTGTTTGTATGTTTGTATGTATGTTTGCACACGCTAATCTCAGAAACGGCTGAACCGATTTGGATGCGGTTTTCACTAATATGTGGCGATTTGCTCAACTTAACATTTAGTGTATGTTTCTTTTCAAAATTCTCACGGGAATCTGAGATATACGCAAACGAAGTTGCGAGGGTATATCAACGCACAGCCCAAACCGCTGGGTCTAGATTCCAAATTTGGCATGTAGGTTCCTTACGATGTCTAGGGATGTATTAAAAAAGGATTTTTCAAAATTCCCACGGGAAAGCGAGATATACGCAAACGAAATTGCCAAATTTGGCATGTAGGGTCATTATAAGGTCCGGACCGGACCGGAACGGATCAGACCTGATCGGTCCGGAAGGAACCGCACCGTACCGAGTCCGTGCCGGACCGGACCGAACCGGATCGCACCGATTTTTTTTTCTGAAGAAATATGTTAATTGGTATGTAGGTGCCTTATCAGGACCGGACCGACCGGACCGGAGCGGACCGACTGGACCTGATCGGACCGGACTATATATATATATATATATATATAAAATTCAAAGTCCTGACTGACATAACTATACATATATCAACGCACAGCCCAAACCGGTGGGTCTAGAGATTCCAAATTTGGACTGTAGGTTCCTTACGACGGCGACGTCTAGGGGAGTACAAAGAAAGGATTTTTCGAAATTCCCACGGGAAACCGAGATATACGCAAACGAGGTTGCGAGGCTATATCAAATTTGGCATGTAGGTTCCTTACGACGTCTAGGGATGTACTAAGAAAGGATTTTTCAAAATCCCACGGGAAAGCGAGGTATGCGCAAACGTAGTTGCGAGAGGACGCACAGCCCAAACCGCTGGGTCTAGAGATGCCAAATTTGTCATGTAGGGTCCATATAAGGACTGGACCGGACCGGAACGGATCAGACCTGATCGGTCCGGAAGGAACCGCACCGTGCCGGGGCGTGCCGGACCGGACCGGTTTTTTTTTCTGTAGAATAATATGCTAATTGGCATGTAGGTTTCATATCAGGACCGGACCGACCAGACCGGCCCGGACTGACCGGACCGGATGGAACCGTACCGTACCGGGCCGTGCAGGACCGGAATTTGTTTCTAAAGAAAAATATGCTAATTGTTACTAGGCCACGCGGGCGAAGCCGCGGGCAGAAGCTAGTCTTTAATATGAATACTTAACCATGCAATATGTGATATAATAAAATTAATTCTACTTAATTATTCTAAGTCTAAAAATGCGTTGTCTATGAAATCATTGGGTTTGTCTATAATCTAATACGCCATTATTCTGTTTATTGAAAGAAAAACTGTACAAAACTTCAGATAAATAAACTCCATAGAAAAATATCAAAAGCAAGAACTTAGATAAAATTATGACAAATAAATCAAAATATCATGACAAAATGTGTTACATAATAAAATGGAAAGCGTTAACGACCCGACTGAGAATCTATAACGAACACCTTTCATAATTCTGTTGAAAACTGAACGTTCTAATTAAGACTGTTGAATTTTTATGAAACATAACAACCTAATTTCACAAAAGTAACAGAGTATTATAGCTTCCGGGACTCATCTTGTTAGTGATCAAAATGGCCGCTAAACTTGTGTGGAATGTTAACATTGCTTTTCCCTGAGAAAACTTTTCTTTTTATTACATCAAAGTCGCCCATAATGAGATCGAGTCGATGATTTTTTTCAAAAGAAACAAAGCTTTGTGACGAATGCTACCAGAATATAGACGTTTGTTTCTTTTGTGGTATATGTTTGCAACGGAGCGGAGAACCTCGATGGTAAGTGGTGAGTCGCATGAGGCAGATCAGAATTCATATTATTTTTATATTGTAGTTTATGTGAATGAACGACATCTTTTTGGATTCTATTTAGACTTTCAAAGATAAAGTCAAAACGATTATTCAGAGTCGTCCTTTACGGGCACTTTCTCTTGTGAGAAAGTATCCTAGTATTGTGTACATAAATAAAGATTTATATACTTCTTAATCTGCTGTACAAGCTACAACCATTTTAGAAATAAAATCAAAATGACAACTGGCAAAAAAATGGCAAATAAGCAGTAACTATTGTACCTTTTACTATTAGATTTATTATATCACAGAACACCAGCTGCTAGTAAGTACTAACTGAACATTCACAGCTCTTCGCGTTCGATTTCCACTGTATAGTTTTGTTACTTTTGTTACTATCCCATGAATTTGCTGTCCTTAAAAGTCAAATATTTATTGAGCTCTAACCAAACTACTTCCTTTTAGTGCAAACGGAAATACACACCTACTAATAAATTACATACTTTCCTTATACATTTTATGAGCTAAATTTATTAGAACAAATAAATACCGAAGCACAAGGCTCGATAAATCTAGATATCCCCTTGCAAAACGCCCACTGCATTCAAACCCTCTCCCTTTAACATGAGATGCACTACAACAAACAAAATGCTTAAACAAGTATATAATATCGTATAGTATCGTATTGTATTGTATTGTATTATTACATTAGCCTAGAAATATTTTAATTATGCCGCAATCGTGAATTTCTGCACTCCCAATGAGTGGTAGAGAATGCAATTAGCATTAAGTCCGCCTAATGTATCAGTACTTTGTGAATTGTGGTCAATAAAGTTATATAAAATAAATAAATAACACTGATAATAATATAACTCTGTGTTTCCTTCGGACTATGACATGGGACATTATTATATGAAGAGGTACATTAGAGGTCTCGTAAGAGGTCAGCAACACCAGTGCTGTGGTGTGCCTGATGTCCATAGGCGGCAGTGACCACTTTCCATCACGTGGCCCGCTTGCCTGTTTGCCGTATAACATAAAAAAACAAGTTCAACTAATTCATTATAGAACGCGAGAAACAATAAAGAGAAACGAGATTACAGATAAATCTGAAAAAGGGAATTTTTCTACAAAAAGAGCTTTACTTTCCTTTTGGGATAAATACGGCGTCTTACTGCAATGACGACGCTGCCGAAGTTAAGTCTCCCATTGTCTGTTAGGATAAAAAAGGTATATGAGTAGAAAGTAGGTTCAGCTCTCGTAATCTTTTTATTTACTACCAAATCTACTATTGACCTAATCTGTTTGTTTGAGACTTACCTCGTTCAATGAGTGTCGTAAAATGTTTGTGAGGATATCTTATGTTATTAGTTGTGTCTCATTTACTATAGTTTTATTAGTTTCTAAGGGGATTATTTCATTTAGATAAGATAAATGAATGCGAAAATAGTCTCGACGCCAGCTTCCAAAGAAGCATTTTCATGTTTCTATCTGTGTAACTGCCCTTATATATTTCAAATTAAGCGTTATATTGTGACGTGTCTGCAAATTAGATAGTATGCAAGTTTTACAACTCCTTAAAGAAGAAGATTTTTGTTTAAAGACAGCTCAAACTGTACTCATAAAATATGGCGCTACACGAAATAAAAGACAGCGCGGTTTGTAAACACTTTGTCATAATGACAGGCAACTGTTTGATATCTCCAAACAGTTACCGAAACGCCTTTACGGCGCCAAAGTATTGGGTTACACGGTGTCCATACAATAAAATGAATACTGCTACGTTTTTTTTACGGATTTATACATATTCCTTCAGTTCGGGCTACTTCATGGATATACATAAATACTTTTTTTTTGTAAATAAATACTTATATTACATAGAAAACAACCAGATCAAGACTAACAGATGTTCATGCACACAACTGTTTGCTTTGCGCAGGATTCGAACCCGCGGCCCTTGCGACAAAGTGGCTATTAGCCACTCGACCACCGGGCCTGTCCTTACATATTTGTAAATACATAATATGAAAAGGTATTTAATTTTTTATTTATTTATTTACCATTAAAAAAATATACAATTTTTTTTTAACTTATTTATAACATATAGAAACCACGCAGGTTTGTGCTTATGTTATTAGGGAGTCCAAATAAAATTTCTTCAGTTTAACTTTAATGTTGGTAGGTTTTATTTAATCAATTTACAATCAATGTAATGTATTTGTATCTTATAATATTACTTTTTAAAGGTTTAATCCGAACCTGCTTTTAGCAGGATCCTGCAAATAAGATTTATTTACAGAATTAGTTTATCGTGTCATTAATGTGAACGTGACGTTATAATCCTCAAAGAACAAATCGAAGGAATCTTGTACGAGAGAAGATTATTTTATTCACTGACTTAATGTTTTCAAATGGCGTTATCTCGAGTGACAAATTACTTTATTGGGTATTTTGTGCTTTGAGTGCGACTAAGGCGTGTTTCGAGATATTTTTTGGATTTTTGTTGCGATAAATCTTCTCCTTTTTTATAACGATTTTAACATAATAAAGATGAAACGCGAGTGAATTTAAAGTCTTACATCTATAGTCTATGCATAAAAGAAGCTGTTAGTTTATTTTGATCACACTGAATTTGATCCGAACTACTATTTGAAAAATGATTTAATTTTATGCACAAATTTTAGAAGCCAAGCAAATCAATAACGAGAGCAGCCACGGGGAAGAGCTAGTATGGAATGGTGTGATGATGCGATTTCTATACTTAACTATCAATATAATGTGAAATATTTACATTCAAATTCACACATATCGAATATCTAATTCACGAATGCAATGCTTAATCGTCCGTAGAGCCATGCGAATAATAGCCCGGACAAATTTTCCGTTCAGCCGAACACTTTCCTATGAATGCACCAATACAATGCACGTATTCCCAGCAAAATTGTACGCTATTAAGTGACATTCTAAATATAGGGATACTGGTGAAGTGGAGATAGCCAGTTGAGTTCAACCCTTTCGTGTCCATCCGGCATTTCTATGTCTATTTGCATTATCTCTTTTCTCTCCTACAAGTTTCAGTTCAGTTTCCCTTGTTTCTAAAATGGTTCTAAAGATATTTTGGTTCTGATGAAATGAGGACAACTGATGAAGTGTAACAGTTACACATCTGCCTTTCGACGATTGATTCGTAATGATGATAGCTACGTGCGGTCGAAGACATCCGCGAAAGGTATGTTGTATCGATGTTTTGACGTTAATAATATGGCAACCGCGACGCAGCAAGGATAACTTATTACTGACAGCATAATTTTGGCTTTTGACATGCAAAGGGATCCGGTACTTATCTTAATGCAGGTGGAACGAACGGGCTGTTACAAAATTGTTTTGTGGATTCCGGACAAAGTTGCTGCGATTTTATGATGCAAGATATCGGTACCGTTATGTTTTTTGAGAAAATTAAATATGGCTTTGTGACTGGTTGTTTGTGGACATACTTTTATCTTGACTGTTATGTTGTAGTATAGTCTTAGTAAATTATCTGTGGTGTTAACCTTCGAGCTAATTCTCTTAACTGATATTTATAAAATCAGTTCCGAAATCACACGCTATCCGCATACAAAGTGTGAAATGAGCAAGACAGCGCGTTGCAGATTTTGTTATGAGAATATAGGCCAACGGTTCTAATAAAAATATGATAAGTACACGTGCATAATAATGTCATGGGTTATAATTTAAGTAGTCGTAGTTGTTATCAAGCTGATTCAAGGAATCGTATTGTCATTATAATTGTAATATGACCGCATTTCACATAGGAAGCGAAGCACTTGCCCTGTGTGAACAAATGCAATTTCTAAGAACAAATCATTCATATCATTTGAATTATGTTATTGTATAACTTTAATTAAGATAATTTTAAAGTTATGCAAAGAAACAAAAAAAAAATGTTTCGTCTCATTTAAAATTCGAACATATTTTTTTATTTTAATAAAATATTTTATAACATGATTGTATCTGCATATTAACTAGTCAGCCAGTACTCTTATAAATATGCTCACTTATGATTATTTTACTACGAATTGTACCTGATATTAGACAGATATATTATCTCTCTCTATCTATGATACTCATATGTTCTGGGAATCCGGTTAATTCCCGGAACATATGATAGTGGCCTTTTTTTATTACTGTCTTAGATTAATAACTAACTAGATGGAGTGGGGTCATACAAGCGCTCTGTCAAAAGTGAATCGCTAAACGCTCGATGACATGTCGGTGACATGCACTTGACACTTGCGGAATGTTTCCAATGGAGGTGTAGTTTTCAAAAAGCGGGGAAATAAATAGAGTTTGTTTAAATTTCTCAACTTTCAAGTAACATAATTTTAGGTAATGATATCGTAAATTCACAAGGACTTCCATTAGAGAACGTGTCACATACCTACGTAAATATTAGTAGCAGCAGCAACTGTTTTAAAATTAATCAGTCGAAGCAATAAAAATAGTTAAAATGGGAAAATATTTTCACTATTGGGCAACACCGAGCATTTAAATAATACGCTAAAATCGTTTTGTTTCTTTTTCATAATTATCTACAAAATACTATGAAACTTTCCTGCGAAAAGTGATATCATTACATTTCTTTTGTTTTTCAGACGTGTTGTGTTGTGACACGATTTAATAGCACAAACCGCCATTTTTTTTTTCCGGGAGTCACGTTTGGCGCGCTTTGATATCGACAACTACGAAGCGGTTCGGCAAAGTTCGGCGTTTGGTGCCAGACTGGCACCAGTTGAGGTGTATCAAAACGGGTGCAGGGACATTCCCTCTATATATTGTTATTACTCTAAGATTACTGTTTTACTTTAAAGAGCAAATACTTCATCAGAAAAGCTATTATAGTAAACATTTATAGGTGAATATAATTCAGTTCGACGCTACTCGACAACAGTCTGCGATTTCCTTTCCCTTCATATCACATTTCGTCTAATTAAAAACAAGCGTTTAATGCACGAATGATTCTCCAAACGTGGTTCCAATCAGCTTCTATCCCGGTTTACGACCAAACGTTGCTATAAAGAGACGTTCAAAACTACCGCTTTCTCTGACGCTTTCACATCTACTGGGAGTATACAATTACATGCTTCGTGTGCTTACACAGTTACTGTGCACTAGCATAAACAAGTCTAAAAAAAATATTTTGACGATGACAGACGAGTCGGTGAAAAACAATAGTATGCACAATACCAATACATTCGGAGATGATTATGTAAAATTTAATTTCCATTATCTGACTCGCGAAACTTTGCGTTTTCCCGTTTTTGTAATATTTTTAATTGATTTTCCACGTCTATTAGTGCAAAAGCACGCTCTACGACCACACTATTATGTTACACCACATACGACAGCTAAAAGATTCTGTGTGTCTATAGCTCTGTAGCTGTGTGATTCTAATTTATTTTAAACAAGAATCACACTGTGATTTTCACGTTACAGTAGGTGAGAAGATGCCAGTTAGTAAGCTGATTGATAACACATGTTACCCTCTGTGGGGGTTTTAGTAATGTACATCATACAAATCGTGTATACGAAGCAGTGTCTGGTCGTTTGTTATGACTCTAAATAAATCTGTGGTATGCATTTCACAGATATTAAAATTTCACGAAGCGATTCAATTATGGAAGCAAGAAATACATCGACCGGTATTCACATTGCCGGTCTCGCTCACACAGATTATATTCTCACAAGGGTATCCCTCAATGCATAAATAAAGGTGAGATAGACACAAATAATTTGTACAGTTTTTTAGCTTCTTCTTCCGAATCGTGTGAAAAGATGTGATTCATTAAAAATGAAATCAAAATAGCTACTGATTGTCCTCTGACCGACTATGAGCAGCGTTATTAGAGTACTTTACTACCTATTAACTGGATTTAATCGCGGCGTATTAACTCTAAGAATGAGTTCGCAACTCTATGTAAATTTATCCTATATTAAGACAAGTATTGTAGGTGTATCTTAAAAAATATTTTATTAACGAAAGTGAAAAAAATACTTAGAAATAATGTAATAATAAATTATATTGAATTTATTTGTAGAATTTATTACAGCACTCAAAACGAAATCTTATCTTAGTTTCTTTAGAGTTGTTTAAGTAAAGAAAAATATATTGCCGGCGGGGTTGCGGAAGTATCACCAGTGCCCGCGACCCCGCCACGTGAAGGCGGAGAAGGTGCCAGACAGTCAGGTTTTTAGTCGGTATCCCTCATTGGCAGAGAGGCGAGCCCGACAGACCCCCGTCGCTTCCCCCAAGTGGCGGGACATGCAGTAATGCATTTTCCTGACTTTAAACAAAAAAAAAAAAAAAAAAAGGTATACTGAAGGTATCATATAAAGATATTATGACAAATATTTCCTTTTCGTGAACGTTTATTATACTCATACTATATTTGCTTACACAATAGAGAATAGCGGGTAACATTATTATTCCATCCTAAAATTTTATTCCCTGAAACCCAAGTTTGTATCATGAACACATAGTAGAAAATGTTTGAAGGAACGGCAATTTTACTGGATCCTGCTTGAAAAATGTGTTAAGACTCTTATACGCTTAAATAATTTATTACACCACTTTTTTTACAGACAAAATAAATAATGTTTAAGAAAATGTGATTCTTTAATTCAATCTTTTTTGAAGATGTGACAATGCGTAAGGCAAAAAGCTTTTACAAAACAGTTTTACAAATTATAGACTAAAATCAAATTAAACCTATTTACAAGTAAATGTTGTAGCTATTACTTCATAACAGTGAAAATCAAAATGACATAAACAAATATATGTTTATAGCATCTTAATTATTTAATATTGCAGTAGTTTGTCGACAAATGTAGGCACAATTTAACGCCACGTATTTGCCGATTCAGCAAAATAAGTCGGATCAGGAAACAGACCTAAAAACAACACCAACCCTAATCTCAAGTGAGTGAATGTAGTAGTGGAAGCTATATATTGTTTGCTAACATTGTTGTCACCATCCAACCCATTAGCGAAAGTAAATTCAGTGTCTCTAGATTTCTGAAAGGGTTGTACTTTTATCTTAAGAGGTGTTATGTTACACTTATGTACATCTTATGAGCCTACTAATATTGTAATATTACTCATTCAAACCAATAAAAAATGGATCTTTAAGTTCGATTACACCAATCGCTTACACTAAATTCCTGTACAATATCATCTTTGTCTGCAATATTGTCATCCTCTTCAGCTTTATCCTTTTTGGTGAACTTCTTCTTAGATTCCTTTTTCTTTTTCGTCTTTTTCACCTTAGGCTTACACATCTATATATATAAAAATGAAACTCGTTTTCCGTTGTCACGACATAACATGAAAACGGCTTTGGCTGATTTTTTTTTTGTAGTTTTCTAATACTCTGTACAAGGTTCTTACGGAAAAAAATATTAAGAAAATCTCTCAGAAAGATTGAAAAAAAAAACGAAACAGTACCCGGGCGAAGCCGGGCCGGGCAGCTAGTAGTTTATAATATTAGCACATGATAATATTTCTGTGACTCCGCTCACTGAGATGCCTATTTTAATCCGCATTGGAGCAGCGTGGTAGAGCACGGTCCAATCTCCTTTGACTAGAGTGAGACCCGTATCCCTGCAGTATGATTATGGCTTGATGTGTGATTTCGTAGAAACTAGCTACTGTTTATTCCGGGATGGTTTATGAATGTCTAACTTTATTGGTGTAAGGTGCTCTGACTGAAAATATTTAGGTGTACGTATTTGATTGTGATTTGCAAGCAAAATTGCAAAATTATTGTGTACATACAAAGCACGCTTTTGAAATAAAAATTCACCTATTGCTATCACGATCGGAAAGTCAAACAGCAGGTGAACAACGTACGGCTCTAGAAAAGCTTACCAAATATTTACAACAGACTGGAGTGGCTTATAACAAATTCCCCAATAATCTTGGCCTTACTTTGTATTGTTTGCACTGAATTTCGCTACTCCCCCTTCGTAGTATTTTTGTGGAACGCCACTCAAATCTTGTTTGATTTCGCTAAACATAAAGCGTTTGTAAACATTTAACAGAGATGTATCGGGTTACACGATTCCTTTGTTCGAAGCTATTAAGGTTAGATTGCATTGCAAATGTATAACTACGAGTTTATTATTATGTACTAGTGGTTGCTCGCCGATTCATCCGTGCCATTGTTCGCGTTATCATGAGAGTTTTTAAAATAACTAGCTCTACTAGTGAAATAAGCCTAAACAAGACCACCAATTTTTTTGGGTAGTACTAGCATTTGGGGGAGGCCTATGTACAGCAGTAGATTTCTTGTGGCTGAGATGATGGTAATAATCATATTCAATAAACACAATAAAATATTTTTCAAATCATATCATCAGATTTGGCTATGACTATAGGCTATAGGGCACAGCGGATAATCCGCTCAAATCGGAGCAGCCCGTCTGGAAAAGGACCTCCACCTTACAGAAGATCGTAGCCAAATAGCATTGATCTCGGCCATGTTGTATTCCTACGGTGAGTAAGGTCTCCAGAGTTCCACAGATAAATATTAACAGTAACACGACACGAGTAGGATAGGGTAAAACCTACAAACATGTTTAATTACGCTTTTTAAATCGTCGGTTAACCCTGAAAATTTCTATTTTTGACATCAAAGCGAAACAATTTATCAGTGTACATAAAATATTACTGTTTATTATGAGCTTCCTTGATTCATATTGTACATTAGGGTGAAGTGAAACATACAAATCTCTTTCACTTTTTTTTCTAAAAACAACCCTCTTGATCGTTTTGACAGTGTCTACCGTTGAATGTTTATATCGTCACTGCTATGTCATTAGTCGTCGGTTTCAATGCTCTGGCGCATCTGGCAGACGCATACAAATGACGCAACCAATATTATTTTATCAATAAAAAAGTTTAACACCTACTTTATGTCAATGATGTAGAGCACAAAATCGTTTGGAAAATGTATTTAAAAGTTATAAATAAATTTGTAATTTTCATATTGGAAATGATTAAATTTCAAAACCAAAACAAACATCCACGCGTTGGCTCCTCTTTGACGTGAATGTATCGTGTGCTTCAATAAAAGTGTTCAAGATTAATACCAATATTTGAACCTTGTTACAGAAAGCTTAATGACCTGACAGTTTAATTTTAATTATTTTTTCAGAAATGCACAAAAGTCAAAATTAATTTTTATTAACCAAGGTCCTCGACTTCACTTACGCTGCGCGTTCTTTGCTTTCTTATAGATAAAAGGAAATTATAGTGTTTTTAAAAGTTGTTTATACAACTTATTGTAGGTAAATACAGAAAAATATTCATTCAAAGTAGTGACCAGTAGTGGTGTGACGTCACTACGACACCATTTTCAAAATGAATATTGTTGTTTTATTTCCTATTAAAAAATATCCATTGTGAAATTTACCATCTAATAATATTTTATCCATTGTAAAATTTACCATTTATTTCCAATAGCTAACACAAGCCAATACTATCTTCTCTTATATGACGATATACATCTCTTATATAAGATACAGAGATTTGAAATCTGTAACCATTCTCACTTTGAATTAAAACGATAAATCGTATAAAGCACAGAAGCGATATTAAAATGAGGGAAGACAAAGGGCGGGCCGACGGGCGAAGTATCAAATGTAATAAATAATTCTCGCTCGCGACAAATGAGGTCATATGTTTCTACTTTACGTTTTTTCTTCACTTCCCGCGGGATCATGTGTCTTCTATTTCCGTAGCTATCGGCCGATTTGCTCATACAAAATTTAGAATGTTCGCTCTTTAAATTGCGCCTTGGGAATCATACGAATGCAGATGTCAACACATCTGCTTTATATAATGTGTGTGGTGTTAATTAGTTTTTGTACAAATTGATGGTCATTAGTAGTAGCGTCACGTGTGAAAGTTCAAAATTCAAGTACTAAAAGATCAATTATGATTTCCTTTCTTGGAGTTTTGAAATGTAATCTTCATACTTTAATGGTTCAACCAACAGTGTAAAGTTTAGTACTAAACTTAATACAGTTTCATTCCCATAGGAATTTAAAAAAACGTGTGGCACTCGGGGACTGCCGCGGTAAAGCTATTGCATAGTCGCGGGCTCGAACTCACTCGTTAACGCGGCCAAAAGCACGCTGTCTCACCTATCATCGTGGTTAAAAGAGATAGAATCAGTTATGAGCAATTAGCAGCTAATCTACACACATACGTCTAGTCGCACGCACACAAACACCGTGCCTAAGTCTGCCGAACTGAAACGACTTTAGATGATGCACGGCTTTCAACGTCGCGCGGAGTGGGGGGTGTTAGGTTTTATTTTCGTGACGGAATTTCTTGATTCGGTCGCCGCGCTATTGCTAGGTTTTATTTTCGTGACGGAATTTCTTGATTCGGTCGCCCGCGATAAAAGCTATGCAATAGCTTAAAAATATTTTCTTAGTGCTTATTATTGTTACATGCAAATTTTGTGTAAAATATTACCCTTCTAAATGCAAACGGATATATCACTCAGTCATTTAGCCATCATCTTTTTCATATTAATGGATAAATATTACATAGAGTAACAAATAATACACCAGCAAAGATTACTAAAAGCGTATAAAAAACCACAATATTGTAAAGCTTCAGCTTGAAACGATTGATTGATTCATTTACCGTCTTTGTACTATTGATGTATAGATGATGATAGTAAAATGATGTTAATAAGGAATTTTAACCTCAAAACCACCTTTGTAACACGTTTATAAGCTAAAGTCTTGGTGCAGTATTTTTAGTTCACATAATTACTTACTGTATTAAAATATTTCCACTACATTTTGATATGAAATAAATTCATTTATATTTGTATTCCTAATGTACTGTTCTATCTTCGAATATAATGTTAAATATTTTGTTTCTTATTATATTTTCTTTGGTCCATCATAAAATTTCTGTTATCAAACCAATTTTAATTCAATGCCACTAAAATATTACATGCTCTGTTAATATTGTCCGTTCCGTTACACCCAAATAGTTAAATCCTTGCAGTTTTTTAGCAGTTGTTATATAGTCTTGGTAACCGTTATTTGATAAATCATCATCATCATCTCAGTCACAAGAAGTCCACTGTTGCACAAATATCACATAGTAAAACTAATTTAATCGATACACCTGAAAAACGATACCTCAAAAACTACGAGCTTTTTGACTACAATGAACATTCAAAATCAACCTTGACAATGTTTTACGAGACGCTCTTAGCACTGCTGTAAACACTTCAACAATAGTGTCGGTTTGCGGTGTGGTCTAGTTTTGTGGTTGTCTATGGCACGAGCTGTGTAAACAAAATAAAATTTGCTCTCATCTGCTTATGACACGTGTTTCTTCTTCTTAGTGATCGAGTGGTTAGTAATGACTACTTTATCCCAAAGGAAGCTTTTTTTATTTGTGTATTTGTACAATGAACATGTTTGTCTTGGTCTGAAGTTTTTGCTTAATAGAGAAAATTATTTATAGGCTAGTATCCATAGCACAAACTTTTATCTAAGCAAAGTTGTATATTTTGGTCAAGGATTTATTTTTATCTTTTCAGTACTTACCTCATCGATCACAGATTTTACTGCAATTGGTTTGCTGGCTAAACTACATATATTAAAAATACAAATCACTCCCAAAAATTTCCAGGCTCTTCTGCCCTTCTAATAGTAGGTTAAAATACATTCCGTTCATAGTTCATACCCACCATTCCGAAGATAACGAGATTTATTTATTTCTAATAATAAGAATAGCTAACTATAACACAAGAGTATGCACGTCATAAACTGTATCTCACAAAGAAACATAAATACGTTCACATGTACACTCGTAAAATCAATCGACCGTCAATACGACTTGACTTATCACTGAAATACTCCTATTTCGTAACATGGCAGACGTATTATTATTTTGGTACCAAAGTTTATGCTTTCCAGCTAACAATAAAATATTATGAAAGCAAATCTTGAGGAAATCTAGCACGTGCCTCATGCAATGCTGTTTGAAAAAAAAACATAGGTTTGCTCTTCATTTTTCTTGCAATTCCTTTAGCCCTATAGTTGGCAAAGATTTTTTTGGTAAATATTTGTAATTTGGACCATAAATATTGGATTAAGGATGAGTCAAAAACATAAAAAAATTAAAAAAAAAATTCTTAAGTATATAGTTTTGGAAATATAGCATGTATTTTTATGTGCACATTGCCAGCTTTGTAGAGTTCCACTATCAAAAAAGCGTGTGCATTTGAAGACACATTGCCAACTTAGTAAATCTTTTATTTTTGTGAATTAATGGTATAATATTTATGAAATTGCTTTATGTTTTTGCATATTTTGTAAAAAAATATATTTGTTCTAGTCTACCACAAGGGCTTCGAAGATCCTGGCCTTAGTACCTAAGTCTGGTCTGGTCTTAACCGTAACTTTGAAGATTCAAATGTAAGATCAACTCCTCCGTCACTAGGTTCTTCGTTCGAAAACCTACATTTATTGTCAGATAGTGAAGAAGATATTGTTTGTATGACAAATGTCATAACTTCTTCAGCGATAGAATTGAATGCTAACTCAAGCCATCAAGTATCTTCTCCTTATTCTTCGGTTCCAAACTCACCGTCTATACTAGCTACTGTTACTTCACCAATTGTACCAGATGATCAAATACAGCAAACCAAACATCAAACTTCGTTACCTACAAACACCTTGATACCAGCTTTCAACGTCCCACAATTTTTACCTTTAGCAAGTGCAAGTCAAAGTAGGTATTGCATCTCCATCTAGTGGAACACGATCAAAGAAAAAAAACAACTGAAGTTGTAAAAAAAAGCTTACCGAAATGGACTTCCATTTCGTATCCAATCGTGTGACACGTAAAAGCTTCTTTTTTACAACTACAGTTGTTTTTTTTTCTTTGATCGTGTTCCACTAGATGGAGATGCAATACTATGACTTGCAAGTGCAAGAAAAGATTTTTAGGAAGAGCAGACATTGAAGATAAAACTTTCTCACCAACTCAGCTAACAAAATCTCCATTAGAATACTTTCGAATGTTTTTGACGTGGAATAATCAGTATAACATATTTTCTATATCCATCAATATTTGAATCGCCATGAAGTCTCTAATTTCATCCGTTGTAACATTGAGTGACGTGCCTTTTGCTTGCGTGTGGTACAAATTAGTTTGATGCACAATCAACTCTACAAGGCTGTCGTCAAAAAACATTCGAAAGTATTCTAACGGAGATTTTGTTTGCTGAGTTTGTGAGAAAGTTTTATCTTCAATGTCTGCTCTTCCTAAAAATCTTTTTTTGCAAGTCCATTTCGTGTCCAATCGTGTTACACGTAAAAGCTTCTTTTTTACAACTACAGTTGTTTTTTTCTTTGATCGTGTTCCACTAGATGGAGATGCAATAATATGACTTGCACTTGCTAAAGGTAAAAATTGTGGGACGTTGAAAGCTGGTAAAAAGGTGTTTAAAATGGTGTGGTAAAATGGGGTTTGATGTTTGGTTTGCTGTAATCATCTGGTACAATTGGTGTATAATAGGTTTTCGAACGAAGAACCTAGTGACGAAGGAGTTGAACGTACATTTGAATCTTCAAAGTTACGGTTAACCATAGTAACTCTGGCGTAGTTAAACTCATCTTGCGAAGAATCCTATCATCAATATCGGAACCAGGACCAGACTTAGGTGCTAAAGCTAGAATCTTCGAAGCCCTTGTGGTAGACTAAAACAAACATTTTTTTTTTACAAAATATGCAAAAACATAAACCAATTTCATAAATATTATACCATTAATTCACAAAAATAAAAGCTTTACTAAGCTGGCAATGTGTCTTCAAATGCACACGATAAAATTCAGGTAATACTGTTGATGAGTTGGCAAAGTGCATTTCTAGATACATGCAAAATGACACTGAAAAAAAACTGATAAAACTGATTTGATTAGGCAAAATACATTATTTATTCAAAAGATTGTATATTCAGGTAACTGTTTAGATATAATTCTTTTCGATTTTATTGATAAATTATAGGATTTCAATCGATTTTAACGTTGTATGTGGTAGACGCCTGCGCACGATTCGCCATCTTGCGTTTTACTGAGTGCTTTAGTGTTGCCAGTGTCCATAATTCATTTTCCTACTAAAATATGTCTAATACACTACGCGACGGGAATGAAACAAAATTGAGAATCTTCTTGGATTTCGCACACGATTTAAAAAAAAAAGGTGTGCATTCAGGTACGCATTGTCAAGTATAGGGTTAAATGGTGACAACAGATTACCAAGTCTGTTATCAGTGATTTCAGGTTACCTGACTGCCACTAAATTCGGCTAATGTCTGTTAGATTCTACAATAATCGGGACTGATATAATAGAAAAACAAATTCGACATTTACTGGTCAATTTCTAATGTTCCACAATTTCTAAAATTGACGTGTCTCTTCAAACACTCAACATTGGCGGAATTTGATTGTGTTTTTACACATTAGAAGTCATAAAAAATAAGAGATATGATCATTGTATCGATCATAAAAGGAAAAAAAAAAGTACAAAATGACAAAAAAGGCCGTAACCGGTTTTCTTTCGCCATTTCTTTTTACCGGTTGCCATTTTGCTTGTGTCCGAAATGGTGGTAGTATATAACGTAGTTTATTTTTTTTATTTAAACAAGTTGTAAATGACAAGAAAAAGTGCCTGTGAAGGTCTAATTTCTGAAATAAACGATTTCATTTCATTTCATTTCATTTGGTTTAGTTAACATTACGATGTATAGAAACATTTTCATCTCATAACAAGCAATAACTACAAGTGGTACGTTTGACAGAATTATGAACCCTGCTGAGGAAATATATTACTACGACTCCTATGGGTGTTATCCTTTATTGATATGGGAGTGTTAGTATTACCAGTTATTATTATATCAATAAATATTTGGGAAATATCGTTGATTGATCGATGAAAATTGGTACATCGTAAAATGTTTTTCATGGGAGTGTTAACAGTTTCAAACGAGATTTAAGCCTAATTATGTTTCTATTTATTTTATTCTAGGAAACATGCTTCTAATTATTAGCAGTACATACATTGTTCAGCGCCAATTAAAAGTTTTCACCGAATACAAGGAATTGAAAATATAGCAATATTATTTCAAATCGTGTTTTAAGGGCCTGTTTTACCACTGACTGATAAGTTCTGGTTAACTTTATCATAATATCAACCCATAATCATCCCACTGCTGGGATCGGGTCTCCCTTCAATCAAAGGTGATTATAGCGTACTCTGCCACGCTGCTCCAATGCGGATTGGCAGAGGCGGTGTTTTCAAACCGCCCTCAGACCACCTACTTGGCTTAACGACTGTTATCCATCGATAACAGCCGGGACCGACAGCTTAACGTGCTCTCCGAAGCTTGCGAGTTCATATTAGAGTGCGACACACAGCGACGCCGTCGAGCTCCTCGTCATCTGGTTAACTTATTTGTCTGATAAAAACTGTCGAAGACTGTCAAAAAATTGATTAGTTTATTTTTGCGGATAAAAAAGCTCCTAAGTTCAGTTTAGTTGACTAGTTCTTTTACGTGTGAGTAAAAAAAAAAACAAGCGAAGCGTAAAATATTCTAAGTCGACGTTACTTTTACGACTTAAAATCTTTCTAGCCAGCGAATAGGGTGAAAAGAGCCTCAAACTGACAGTAAGTATGCAGAATTGAATATTTATACGGCCATAAAGCACGTTCTACATCAAACTATTCGGTAGAATTCTTAGTCAGCAACCTGTAAAATACTTGTGAACCTGCTACTTGCATACTTGATTTTTGCAGTAGTTTATACCCTTTTTATAGAGGAGTAAACGGAAAAACGAATAGTAAGAATAAGTTATTAGATTTGTGATTACTTTTTATACGTCTAGAAATAGAATAAACCTATAAAATCTTTAAAAATAAAAGCTTTTAGTAAAAAAATTACTATTCTTAAATAAATTCTGTGGTATATTTCGAAAATCTTTGTTAAATACAATACAAAAGACACCTACTTTCATACATAATATTTCGAATTTTCATCTTTTAAGGATCACAGAAGTTTTTACTGTGCGCTTAGGACTATTATTCCGTGTTAGGTCTATTATCAACATATAAAGTGACTTCAATCAAGTTTAAAATATTTCGATCATCTTACAGTCAGATTAAATTTTAATTTTGACAATTTTAATGAAGAGAATTGGCAGCGCGTGACTGTTCTTCCATTTCCTACTAATAAAAGAATGTAAATACACCATCCGTTGTCCTGAATGCCCTGGCAAACATGAGTTGGAATGAAGAAAAACGATAAAAATACTAGGACATGCACCGTTTAAACTCGTCTCGGGTAAGGAATGATGAATATTACAACTAGCTTGCACGAGCCAAAATAAGAAACTGTTGTACGCAAATAAAACAATTGTACAAGTGTACTTGGCTTCACACTACAAGTTGGTACTACATTTTTTATGAACCGTTACTGTGAACATTTTGAATGGAATCTTGTTGGCGTTTTCAAGAGTTTATGTAAAGGAGTTTTATAACTTACTCTGCACAGTGTTTAAGTTGTGTATTTGAAATAAAATAAAAAATATTTTCAGTAAATTTTTGGAGTGTTAGAGCATTTATGAATTGGCTAGAAGCTATGGTTATTAAGATGCGTAGCTTACCGACAGACAGACGGATGAACCAATCTGCTTAATATTAAGGTTCCAAATTCATTCCATGAAATGTCTTTTACATTATCTAAACAATATCTAAAGGAGTTTTGATAAGACCGTTTATATAATAGTATTTTCTTTATCTTTATTACATAATATAAAATGAAGTCGCTTTTGCTGTCTGTGTGTCCCTATGTATGCTATGTATGTATATGCTTAAATTTTTCAACGGAACAACGGATTTTGATGCGTATTTTTTATAGATTGAGTGATTCAAGAGGAAGGTTCTTAAGTATTAAACATTCCAAAATTCCCACGGGAAAGTGGGATAATATATAAAATATCAAAAATGTCGGAACAATGTGTATCTCCACGGGATAAAGGTGGGATTTTATAGAATTCCCACGGGAAAGGGAATAATCGGACTGTAATTGTATTATCGCAGGCGCTCAACGTACAAAGCTGGAATTTTTTATAGAGGTTCCCTATAAGATGTTGACAAGGACAAAGACTGCAGTTTATAGAATTCCCACGGGAAAGGGAGTAATAGGACTGTAATTGTATTATCGCAGGCGCTCAACCTAGAAAGCTGGAATTTTGTATATAGGTTCCCTTTATGATGTTGACAAGGATAAAGATGGGATTTTATAGAATTCCCACGGGAAAGGGAGTAATAGGATAGGATAGAATAGGGTTCTTTACTACACAGGCAGGGCGGATGTAATGAACTTTCGCGCGGTGGCAATGACCTTCTACCCAGGGTGGATCTTCCACCACGTAATGTCTCCCTTTCTCTTCCATTTTTAAACATGTATCTCTCAAAGTAACTCTGTCTGTTATGCCTACACGACTAAACCGCAGAACCGATTTTGGTATAAATATAGATAGGATAGTACCTTGGAAAAGAAAATAAACTACTCAAAGTACTAATCCTGAGCAGATGAAGTCGCGGGTACCAGCTACCCACGCGGGCGAAGCCGCGGGTACAGCTAGTAATATTATATAATAGTACAATAGTAGTAACCACAGTATTATGGTAAATTGATGAGATTCCACAGCGATTGCTATTGAAATTATAATAGCCAATTAATTTCTTATCCGGCATCAATTAAATTCAATACAGATGAATTTGAATACCATCAATTGTTAATGTATGAAGTTCCTGTATTAAGGCATTTTTTTTTTTTTTTTTTTTTTTTTTTTTTTTTTTTTTTTTTTTTTTTTTTTTTTTTTTTATTAATTGAAAAGTTCAGTTCGGGTGTACTAACACCCTCTTCTGAGACACCGGACTGTTGCGGGAGCGTAGGGCTCTCACCGCCAAAAATTTACAGCGTCTGCCTAGGGGCGCCCCAGAGGGGGGCTCGAACCTCGGCCTATGGCGACACTGGGGGAAGGCGAACGGATTGGAGAGAAGCGGCCGGGCACGTGCCGGTACCGCGAAAACCGAGTCCCTACAGGAAGGTGGCGCGACGCGCGGCCCCGCCGGCGGGGCCGATATGACGGACGTGTGTGTCTAGTTTGTGTCGCGGAATCTAATTGTTTATACGCCTCGATGGCGACTGTAATGGAGTCATCCGGGTCGTTGAGGACGTGCCGCGGACGACGTTTGGACCTGCTGGTGTCAGCCGGAGCGGAATAATCCCCTGCGGCTTTCACCAACGGATTTGGGTGATGATTGAGTGAGTCGAAGTATTTGACAGAGCATTGCTTTAGGTGGTGCGAGATGGTCGGCACACCTAAGTCAATGTGGAGGTTTTTGTTCCTAACGAACCAAAGCCCACCGATGGCTTTGCGCAAAAACCTATTCTGAATGGTTTGCAGCCTGTGGATATGAGAGGGCGCGGCGTGAGCGAAAACTGGACTTGCGTATGTCATTATCGGCCTAATGCACGTTGTGTAAACTCTCACCTTATTTCTAAGAGAGAGTTTACTGCGCCCATTGAGCAGACAATGTAAGCGGCCTAGCGCGAAAGCAGCGCGGTCGCGGACAATCTTTATATGATGTTCGAAGGTGAGTCCCCTATCGAGTGTGACACCTAAATAACGGACTTTCTTTTCCCAAGGGATCGGTTGTCCGAACATCTTGACTTTAGTGGAGGGATTTGGCGTAGTACCTCTGGAGAAGAGGATAGCGGCGCTTTTATCTGGATTAACTTCTATGCGCCATTTCCTAAACCAGTCGCCAAGGGAGTTGGCGGCGGCTTGGAGGGACTTTACTATGGCGGGTGTACTAGAAGCCGAACAATAGATGGCTGTATCATCTGCGAAAAGGGCAGTATGAGTCACAAGTGGACTGGGTCTAAATTGAGGGAAGTCGCTTGTGTAAAGCGTGTATAGGAGGGGGGAGAGCACGGATCCTTGTGGTACTCCGGCTCTAATGGTGTGAGGGGGGGATAGTGCCCCATCCACCCTATAGCGGAAAGAGCGATTCGACAAGTAGTCTCGTATGATGAGCACGAGACGGTTTGGCACATTAAGTTTGTAGAGCTTATAGATAAGCCCGTTGTGCCATACTTTGTCGAACGCCTTTGCCACGTCGAAAAAGAGAGCGCCCGTTTTGTGCGGGCGGGATCTGTTCGCTCTCCGGTCCAACACGTGTTCGACTATGCGATGCACTTGTTGGACACAAGAGTGTTTGGCTCTAAAACCAAACTGTGCGTCAGGTAAAAGATTATTAGCAAGGGAAAAATCTTTGAGACGAGCGAGAATAATGCGCTCATAGATCTTTCCTATCGAACTAAGGAGACTGATTGGGCGATAGCTCGAGGGCTGATCCTTGGGCTTGCCGGGTTTTGGAATGCCAATGACGGTGGCTTCCTTCCAAGATTTGGGGAAAATACTGTTTTTTAATGCCGCATTGAAAATGGCGGTCAGAAGAAGAATAAGGTGCGCGGGGAAGAGCTTGATGACTCTATTAGAAATCCCGTCAGGCCCCGGGGCCTTCCTATTATGTAAATCTCTGATAAGGGACTCTACCTCATCGGGGGTTACCGGCTCTATCGGCGGGTCGGCATCTGTGAGAGGGCTCGCGAGATTGTTGAAAACCTCAGTATCGACCTCGAGTAGGTGATCTGGATCAACGGGGAGTGTGCTAGGTGCACATTGTGCCTCAAGACTGGATGCTAAGCATTCAGCTTTTTCCTCGTCCTCGAAGGCGAGAGGGAGGGAGGGATCTGACTGTACTAACGGGGGGGTGGCAGCCACTGTATCTGCCTTAAGGGCTCTGGTGAGGTTCCAGAAGGCTTGTTGAGAGGGGACCATATTTGTAAGTGTCTCGTCCCACTGATCGTTCCTAAGCTGTCTAATGCGACGCTTAACCGCCGATTGGGCAGCGCGCATGCGGACACGGTTCTGCTCAGAGGGAAAAGAGAAGTAAGCCCTTTGAGCTGCGTTTTTCTCAGTTAACAGAGCACGGGCATCTGGCGGCAGTTCCCAGCGACGATGAGCGTTCACTGGGACGCGGCGCGAGCAATCGCTAACCACCTTCTGCACGTGCGCTGTTAATGAGTCAATTGCACCTATTGCGTCGGGAATTGAGACTATCTCGTCTGGAATCGGGTCTAACAAAGGAGATGAGATAGACTTAAGGCCTTCTCCTAGGCTGAACCAGTCAGTCTTGACTCTTGTGGGGTCTGAGGCTGCCACGTTAGGAATGCTCACTCTGGGCGAGAGGGCAATAATGACAGGCCTATGATCTGAAGTGAGTGCAGAGTGCACTTCTATAGAACTCAATCTAAGATTGATGTTCTTTAGGAGGGCTACGTCTAGGACGTCCGGACGATGATTAACATTGTCTGGATAGTGAGTAGGTGACATAGGTGCTACTACGTCGAAGTTGAGGCTCTCTGAGAGTCGCTCGAGTTGTCTACCACGTTGGTTTGTGGTTTGGCTACACCAAGCAAGGTGCTTGGCATTTAGATCGCCCGCTATGATAACAGACGGACCAAGATCTAGAAGGTTTCGTATATCACTGTCAAGTAGTGATCTAGGGCTTGAGGAGCTATTGTTAGTGGGAGCTAGATAGGCTGACACTAAATATATGGATTGATGACCTGTCATTCCTAATCTACAGACAGAGGCTTCGATGTGCACGAGATTTGGTGTATCCACAGGCGTGCAGTGTAATGTCGCTTTGTAGTAAATGAGAGTGCCACCGAAGGCAGAGACTGTGCGATCATTACGAATGATTTTGTAATTCGCGATTTTGGGATCGCGAATTGACGGCTTTAGGAACGTCTCCTGGATGAGGAGAACGTCCAATTGATGGGTGTAGAGAAAATCGGCTACCTCAGACCTCTGGGTACGAAGCCCATTGGCGTTGAAGTAGCCGATTTTTAGGGAGGTCGGTTTGACTCTACTCGTGTTATGGTGTAGATCCATAACTAAAACCTAAAATTTTTGAGGATAGTGAGTACATCACTATATTGGCAGAAGGCCATTAAGAGAGCATTTGCGTTGCCCTCGTGTTGTTTGACCAAGGCGGCCATACTTAAAATTCTATCGATGTCTATTACGGCTGCGAGTTTAAAGAGACCTTCGATCTCAGCATTCACGAATGGGGTTGGTGGCAGCGGTGCCACTTTTGGAGAAGGTGGAGGGGTCGCAATCACCACCGCGGGTGCAGGTTGGCCTGAGGGGCTGCCCTGCGGGGGGGGAACCTTATTAGTTCTGTATCGCCACGAATGCGACACAACTGGTGGAGGCACCGGAGCCTTTGTTGATGCCGGGGCGGCCTCGGCAGTCTGAGGCTGGGGGGGGCTAACATTGGCCGTCTTAGGGGCGGCTTGAGTTTTAGGTGGGGAGGGAGCGGGCCTCCGGCTCTTCACCTTAGGTGCTTTTGGGCACCCTCGGTAGTTCGCTGGGTGCCCCACCTCCCCGCAGTTTACGCAGCTCGGAGGTTCCGAGCATAGCGCGCGGTCTTTGGGGCGCGGACATTCTAGTGTCGAGTGTGCACCTGGGCATTTCACACAACGCGGTGTATTATGGCAATTTCTTGCCGAGTGCCCGTACAACTGACATCTGTGGCATTGACCCACAGTGCCTTTGTGGTGTGGGGCCTCGACGACGATCCCAGACAGTCCACAAACTTTAGATATATTAAAAATGGCTTTGGCCTCTTTTAAGTTGGTCCTGTCCAGAATGGCCAGGACCATGTTGAATGGGGCGGAAGGCCCACGGTGCATACGGTGCACCTCTATGACGGGAAGTTTTTGGGCCTTTAGGTCCTCGAGTACGTCTTCGCACCCGATCTCCTTTGGGACCCCCCGAATGACGACGCGGAGGCGCCGGTCTTCCTCGACACTCCACGTGTGGAATGATATCGACATACCGTCGAGAAGTCGCGTTAAATTGCGATAGTCGGAGATAGTCTCCGTTTTGAGCCTGATACCCTCAGTGCGGGTTTCAGCAATGAAAAAGATGCCATTTGCATCACATCGGGCCTTGATGGCCATCCACCTATGGCGGTTCGTGATGACGACCGCCGGTGGGCGCTGAGAGCGCTTTGGAGGGGTGGGGAGAGAAGCTCCCTCGGCACCCTGTTCAGCCGCGGGGGGCGAAGCAGGGGAATCAGAAGCCGCGGCGGGAGAAATGCCGTCGGCTAATTTAGCGGCCTTCTTGGCGGCGCCTTTGTTGCGCCTAGTGCGCTTTCGGCCTGAGGCCATTACAAATTCGTCAGAATCGGACGTGGGCTCGGAAGAGGATTCCGAGGAGGACTCGGAAACAACCTCCATTTCATCGTTTAGGGCCAGAAGGGCCGGAGACGAATCAGCGGAGGGCGCAGAGGGCGCGGGGGGCGCGGAGGGTGCGTCGCGCGCGGCGATCGCAGGGGCCGCGGCGGACGCAGCGGGCGCGTCGCGCGCGTCGGTTTCGGAGGATGCGGTGGAGCGCGCGGTATTCGCAAGAGGCGAGGAGGTCGCGGCGGGGGCGGCGCGCGCAGCGGATACGTCGCGCGCGGCGGTTTCGGAGGGTGCGGCGGGGCGCGCGGTGTTCGCAATTGGCGGGGGCTTCGGGGCGGGGGCGGCGCGCGCAGCACGCGCAGTGCGCGCGGCGATCTCGGAGGGCGCGGCAGGGCGCGAGGCGTTTGCAAGGGGCGCGGGGAGCGCGGCGCGCTCGGAGGCCTGAGGGGCTGAGAGGGTATCGGCCAGAGGGGCCGAGGGGGGAGAGACGCTTCTTCTAATTAATTCTATCTCAGATCGCTCAGACTGAGACAGGTCGGGGCATCGCCTAACTAAAAAAGAGATCATGGCATCTAGTGCCGCAAGCGGGTCGGTCGCCATGGCGACCGGCCTAACTTTAAGAAACCTAGCAACTAACGATTTTATCGCAGTTCGCTCCCGTCACGTTCCGCAAGGAAGAGTCTGCGAAGAAACCTTGCGGCGGTCGTGCCTAATAAAACGCGCTCGGGGGGAACACCCGAGGTGTGTATGCCTAGTCCCCCACGCCGGGTGAGGCGGGGGGGGTGTAACTGGGTGAGCCCTAAGCTTGTTATCCTCTGACCAATCTCAATGTGTCAGAGGGCCCTGGCTGCTTAGTGATCGGAGGGTAGCTGTGAGCCGAAGCCCTAGGCGCCCAAACCGTTCACTAAGAATAGGAAGAGGAATAGGTAGGTGGGAGGGGGCGACAGCTAGCGTCGGTCAGGGGAGCCCCCTAGGCCGGTGGTCCTAGCCCCGTCCGGGTAACTTGCTTCACCCAGAAGGGGATCAGCGAGTGCCCGGGTCGCACTCCTGGTGTTTGCGCGCGGTTGGCACCGTTAGGTTACGCGCAAAACCAGACCACGAAACTGTGGTTTTAATCAAAAATCGCGCGAAAGTTAAAAAGAAACTTCTAAAAACCTGATAATGTTTCTTTGTTTTCAAAAAAACAAAGAAACACGTAATTCGGAGTGGCAGTTACGTAATACGTAAACGGCCGTTGGGAGCGGGGCGTGCAGCGTGGCGCGGAGACACCGGGAACGTGTGGCTCGGGGCGCGTCGCGAGCACGACTGGTTCGAAGGTTGTATTAAGGCAACTAAAAGTCCTCGAAGAAATAGAATTACGACTGTGCCCCTCTACAATACAATCGACATCAGTCAATAATGCTGACGTTGGCGTAGTTGAACGTCGAATATTCGGACGTTACGTATATGTATATTACTTTTAGCTTTAAGAGTATTTTACTTTTCTCTGTATTGAACTTGCTTCTCTAAAACTTGAACAACGAATTGGTAGCTGTTTGTGCGTCGACAGTTTTTGGTAAACAACACATTTGATAGAATTCGTTGCTGTTAGTGCGTCGACTACGTACTGTCGACGCACTAACAGCAACCAATTCTGAAAAAATGAAAAACGTTATATGCCTGTAATGAAAAAAGCCGTGCGAGTCGAACTCGCTGTATGCAGTATGCACTGTGGGTTAACCGTACGCATCACGGAGAAAAAGTTTTGTTAGACAGAACAACAAAATGATCGTAAAAGGGTACCGTTTTTTCTTTTAAAATACGGAAGAAAAAAATGCCAAAAATGAAACACTTTTACGCATTTCTCCAGTGAAAATTACAAAACGGATACATTTGCCAACTCATTATTCTTGTGAACGGGACTGACGGACCGACGTGTTTACAAACGATTTCGTAACAACTAATGGTTTATTTTGTCAAATACCCAGTATAATGTAAAGCCAACTGGCTCGAAAATGAATCACCTTAATGAATCAACCTATCTAAGATAACATGATATATAACCTAACAGTTAGTATTAATATGTCAGTTTCGCGGATTAACAGTACCTATAAATAAAATGTGTTTAGCTATGTATTTAATGATATCGTTAAAATATGTGTCGTCGGACAAATTTGTAATTGACAGATAGACATTTCATTTATTTATATAAAGATACTAATGTGGGGATTTTCTTAACATTGCTATTTCTATAATTAATTAGGTAGTCTTGCGATAGAAAATAAATCGAGTCTGCATAAAAAAGTATAAAGTAAAAAACTTCATTTGAATATTATGTCCATTTACGTGCCTACATCACAGGCGTCTCATAGATATTATCTTATGTTTCATCATAAAAAAACAGAGGTTCCTGTTCAGAGTTTCAGCTTTCTAGGACCAAGGATTTGGAGTGGGCTTTTATTAATTAAACAGTTCAGAATTTTTCTTCTTTATAGATTTACATAATGTTTACTTACAAGAGTATTCTCATTCCCCTTAACCCCATTTTCTCTTGATAGTATTTTCATCAGGAACGAAAACAGTATTATTTTAGGAATTCCGAATACCTATCCTGGATTAAAAAAACCATTAACTACACACCCACAGACAGTAATAATTATAGACGGGATTATATAAAGCAAAACATCGAACCTCGGTGTGTCTCCTGCGATTCCTCACATACCGAAACTACCGAAAGCCAGTCGAAAACGGCCATAAAAGCGACAAATTTGTGCGCGAGACTCAATAAATTAAGCTTCATTAAAACTTAGTCAGCGCCCGAACAGAATTTATTTACTCAAAAGTGGACTCTAAATCGATGGCTCCACGATAAATCCCACTTTTGATTTTTATTTTCACATGAATTCTGCCCGTGAGATTTCTTTTATGCCGTTTATTTTCGAATTTCGAGACGTATTAATGATAGTGGGTTTTTTAGTTGCCAGTGTTTTGTTTCTATAGCTTTTTTTTTGTTCGTTCATGTCGATTACAGCCAGTTGCCGAGCGCCGACTTCGCTACACGCTCATTTTGCCTCGATGCGTTGACACTTGTAGCTGTCAACTAAATAATTTGTAAATGTCACTTTTAGTTCTAAATTTGAAATGTTTAGCATAAATGTTTAACATGTTTTTGGCTGGCTAGTAAATTTAATATCTAGTTTTTTTACATTAAGTCTATCATTTGAATATTTTACGCGATACATGATCCAAGCGGTAAAAAAAATTATTAGCTACATGTTTCTCAGCCAATGTAGAATTGATAATAATGTAATAATATATTGTCATATTATTAGCATATTAGCATATAAATGTTACTACGTTAGAAAATATTGCATGCATTCATCATTTCACCACACAAAATGTTTGTTATAATCTCCTAAAGGGAATATAAAGACTAAATTTCAACAGATTACACCAACGGGCAGCTGGCGACTTTTTGTCAAGCTGTTAATGAAGATTTGTATCTGTCTGTTCGCTTTAGTGTGGTCTCCGCAACACTAAAGAGATTTGTTCTTTATCCCGGCGCTAAAAAGGGAATACGGTCGGAATAATTTATATCCCGCTTTGAACTGAATTCGCTTACGAACTATTTCTAAGATATAGCTTTGTTTTCATTCGTTTTAATGTGAGTGACAGAGAAAGAAATAAATACATGTTCAGATACAACAAACAAGGCTAGTTTGTATATTAAGTGTATAAGAATGACGTAATTAATGTAAAATACCGTTTTAAAATAATAGCTTATGTCGATATAATCTACTTTCAGTATTAAAACTTTTGCAGTTATCATATAACATCCATACTATACTATAATATTATAAATGCGAAAGTAACTCTGTCTGTCTGTCTGTTAGTCTGTTACCTTTAGTTACATAGTTTAAATTTGGCGCCTTCTCATTGTATAATTATTATCTGTGGCCTACATTATCTGTGCCCGCTCTGTGTCACTTCCGGATCCTATAAGGTTGACAACTTGTCTGTATTGTACACATTTCTATTCTATATAATAAACTGATATTCATCTGTTGATTCATAGTTTAATTCATCACCTTTTCACGTTACAACCGCTGAACCGATTTTGATGAAATTTCGTATGGAGATAATTTAAGACCCGAGGAAGGACGTAGGATAGTTTTTATCCAGTAAAATCCCCCCAATGGGTAAAAAGTATTTTTCCTACTATAGAGGGCGCTGTATGATGGGCTATCGGCCAACAGATGGCGCCGCAATTCGCGCTATAGGTTGTTTTGTTGTAAAAGGGCTATTGGGCAACAGATGGCGCCACAAGTCGCGCTATAGATTGTTTTTTTGTCCAACGTGATTCTATCATACGAATATCTATATAGGAGAAGCTGACTGACTGAACTATAAAGGTTAGAAACTTGAACAGAGGTTCCTTTTATAACGTAGGGGAGCACTAAGAAAGGATTTTTTTAAATTCGCACGGGAAAAGGAAAAATAGAACTGTATTATCGCAGGCGCTCAACCTAGAAAGCTGAAATTTTGTATAGAGGTTCTCTTTATGATGTTGACAAGGATAAAGATGGGGTTCTACGAAATTCCCACGGGAAAGGGAGATACAAAGATATGGTTTTATATAATTCCCATGGTAAAGGGAGTGATAGGACTGTAAGTGGTTTATCGCAGGCGCTCAACCTAGATAGCTGAAATTTTGTATAAAGGTTCCCTTTATGATATTGACAAGGATAAAGATGGGGTTCTACGAAATTCCCACGGGAAAGGGAGTAATAGGACTGTAAGTGTATTATCGCAGGCGCTCAACCAAGAAAGCTGAAATTTTGTATAGAGGTTCCCTTTATGATGTTGACAAGGATAAAGATGGGTTTTTATGAAATTCCCACGGGAAAGGGAGTAATAGGACTGTAAGTGTATTATCGCGGAGCCGCGGGTAACAGCTAGTAATGTATAAAACATGACTGTAAACACCTTTTTTTTTAAATAACTGAATACTATTATTATTATTTTCACGACATTACTTAGTTTAAGCATATTTCAAAACTATAGCAAATTAACTAGTCAAAACTCGTCAAGTCGTGACACCAACCGGTGCAACAGTACATTTAATTCCATGAAGACGTACATAACTTAAACATTAATCAAGCCTGGACAGGCCAGCGTTAGGGCGAACGAATTAATAAAAGGTTTGCCCCACAGCGCTAAAACATAATGGGAAACTAACAAGCGTAAACAAAAACACACAAAACAATCTTAGTTAGCCGGGGGCTTGCGCCCACTCGATAGTGCACCTGCGATTACAAAACCACTTAATTTAATATTAAAAGCGAAAAACTTTTCAATTTCTCCCTTATTACCTCCTACTCTGCGAACTTTTTAAAACTTCCTATTTTGTTCTGCAAAACTTAGTCTTGTATGCTCGTGACACGCACGTTTTTCCGCTTTTTCGCACCAAAAAAAAATTAAAGGCGGCCATCAGTACGTAATTGAAGTGTCAAAAGTTATCTGATTTTACTTGCAAAACGCTAGGCGATATGAAATTTTTCGCGCAACCGAGATCGTTCGGTGGAAAAAGAGAATTCGATATGAGGAGAGCCTTTGCAATCAGCATCGACCTACTTTCATATAATATTGTGTATGTGGACACGGCGCTCGACATACTCTGCCTGTGGTTACCATTAATTAATAGATAGTCAATTAGAGCCACAGACAATTATTGTTCATCTAACTATTATGAGCAATTGACAATTCATCTGCAATCAGTGCAGTGGTGTTGTGATATAGTAATCAACGTAGAAAAAATGTTGTTTTACAAGTTTTTAATTTTACAATTTTTATGTCTATTTCTAGTTGTAAATACTGGACTATTTACCTTTTTTGCGTATTAAAAAATAACCTTGTTCTATTTATACTTAACTGTTATATATTTTGCAATATGAGTGTTAATAAAAAAAGTTGGTCAAGTGCGAGAGGAACTCGTGCCTGAGGGTCCGTACAAACTTGGAGGTATCTACATCAGTCATTGGTTTGAATTGCAATTAGTTTAGCAACTATAAAATACAGCATTGAAAACGAACATATTACTATATTTTCATGTAATAACGTTTTTGATTGATTTAACTGGTGGTGGTTCTACTAACTACAAACAGTTTAGTAACACGTACACGTCACGTCACACGTTCGTGAAAATTTTAGATTTGACAAATAGACAGATTGACAAATAGACAGATTGACATACAGACAGACTACAAAGTGACCTTATAAGAGATCCGTTTTTCCTTTTGAGGTACGGAACCCTAAAAAACACATCAAACAACCTGTTGCCATAACAACTGACCGAACAATCGCTAAGTATAGAAATTGCCTCAAACTCGACTGACTAATTAACCCAAGTTCATACAAAAGCACCCAATTAAAACAAAAAACATTATTGTGCTAAACAGAGTAACGAAGGTCTTATCAGCGCACTAACAAGACAAACTCGGTCATTTACAAATTGTACAACAGATAACAAAAGAAAATTGTGAATGAAAAAGTCTTTGTGGACGCTCGTGTGAAACTTGCATAATTTCAAAGATAAAGAAAAATACAGAAACTCGGTCTAGCGGCCATAGTCGCAGTTTATTGTTATAAAATAATACTATAGTAGACTTTCTTGTATAGTCTTGTGTTTACCGTTCCTAAAAGAATTTCAGGTTTTCACTAACATAAATAAATTGTTTTAGCTGAACACTGTCATTCAGTTAGTTCCTCTTTTTATTTGAAAATTTATTTTTTATCTCAGGGTTATACAGATTATTTCTTGCATGAAAATTGGCACCAAGATTTGCACTAGAGACCTGTTTGTTTAAAATAGGTATTATTATCTTTTTGACTATTAAAAATAACCTAAGTACCTACCTGATAAAAAGATAGAAAGAATTATTTGCAATATACTAGTAACAGTAACAAGACGGCCTTTTTGGTAAAAAGCATTTTTTTTTGTCATACAATAGACAAACAAGCAATCTTTTCAAGTTATATAGGATACGAATTTTTGCATGGAATGTGCAGGGCAAGCGAGTTACAAAAGGTTACATTTTAATATTTCATTAAACGAAAAATGACGTTGCATCAATTACAAAATGCATTACAACCTGTATCATGGTACCCGAGGGTCGGTAGTGCAGGAAAAAGGGGCTCATCAAAAATGTAAACGACTCTGCAACCAGTCATAGAGGACTGTTGACTCAGCTTACGTGATGGAAGTCCCTATAACAGATATACAGTGTGTAAGTAAATAATAGAGACAAATACATAGTCTAGTGTAGTATTGTTGTTATTCCACTAACTACGGTATATAACGTAATATAACGTAGTTTATTTTCTTTATACATATATACAAATTGTAAATGACAAGAAAAAGTGCCTGTGAAGGTCTAATTTCTGAAATAAACGATTTCATTTCATTTCATTTCCAGAAAAGTAATTAAAATAATTTTATTATATTCTAATGTAAATCTAAATTGGGTCATGTTTCATCGTACGATGAAGTGGCTAGTTAAATTAAAAATTATTCCATAAATAAAATTTTCATTGTATAAGCAACAAGAACTTTTAAACTTTAAACTTGTCTGAGCGCATGCTAAAGAAGAACTAATCGCGAACATTAAAAAAACATTGTAAAATTAAAAACACTGATTACGCGGTATAATGAAATCCTGAAGTCTGAAATAAACATGGCTGGGCTCATCGTTTCCACGTACCATGAAAGGCTTCAGGGGTAATTCCCGCCCCATTGTACCAGGGACGCAGTAATAATGCGGGAAAGTAAATATTAGCACAAACCCAGACAGTACGGAAAGAACGAAAAAAGCAGTAGACATGTTCGCTCTCGTTTTGATTGTAGTTTTTTCGTTTGATTGGATTTTATTATTTTGAAAATGTCTAACATAGTCCTAATGGAATGTGTCAAATATAAAAATGTTAAAAGGACTTACTTAAAAGTAAATTGATTCTAGCATATTATGATAGACGATTATTGCAAAGGGAAGCAGCTCTACTACTGATCATTGTGATAAAGGCCGCAAAAATCAAAAAATTGTCCGATAGTTTTTTTTCTTTATAAAACAGTTACGTTAATAAAATACGTCATGCATCCTTTTTCCACTCAATGATTAAATAAATATGTAGCCGTGACTTCACTACATAGTATAAAACAAAGTCGCTTTCTCTGTCCCTATGTCCCTATGTCCCTTTGTATGCTTAAATCTTTAAAACTACGCAACGGATTTTGATGCGGTTTGTTTTAATTGATAGAGTGATTCAAGAGGAAGGTTTTAAAGTATCATACATTCCAAAATTCCCACGGGAAAGCGGGATACACGCAAACGAAGTTGCGCGGGTTTCGCTAGTAAATTATAAAAGTCATTCGTAAGCATCGTATCCTTCGTAAGTATTTGTTAAAATAATATTTGTATCATTATTTAGTTACTACTCTGTGGGTACAGAGACTTTTATTTCTAAATGTTATATTGGAACACTTTGAACCTTGTTTACCAAATTCACCTACACTTATTCATTTAGGTACTGTATTTGAAGATCAATAAAATATTTTTCCTCACGTGAAATTTTATTTCTTGATGATATACTGACCCGATTAATGTCGCCGACATCAAACATTGCTTAATACAAGTATCAATTAAGCAAATGTATGTTTAAACACTTAAAACCTTATTAATTAAAGGTAAAATTTAAAGCGATATCTCCGCACACAGTGCTGTCCAAAGAGCCGGGATTGCATCGGATGACATCAGATTAAACATCGCTAGCGTTTTTTCATGTCTCATTAAGAACCAAGCTCGCTTTGTTTTACTTTAATTTTTGTACGCTACTGTACTCGGTTTTTTGTATAAAATCGTTATTTTCTTTAATAACGTTTCATCGCTTTAAAATGTTGTTGGATTAACTTTTTGTTAATGATACGACAATATATATACACTATTATATAATCTGTCCCTTCAATTGGTTTTTCATTTCTTTTTATTCATGTTAATACAAGAACTCCACTTGGGGAGGGGTTGGGAGGGCTTGGCAACGCGTGAGTGATACTCCCGGTATTGCAAGCGTCTATAGACTATGGTGATGCTTACCATCAGACGGGCCGTATGCTTGTTTGCCAACTTTGTGGTATAAATACATCATACACTCTCACGAAAAGTTTAAATATCTACAATTTACACAACTGTATCTAACTAGTATAGATATGCTATACTTTTTGCAATCTAAGGAAACAAGTCGGTGTAAAATAGGACACTTTATGTATATAATATACGAGAAGCAGGTAACAGGCATCGAAACTAATTAGATAGGTTTTTATTACCAATTCCCATGCATTTAGAATACGATATTGCGAGCTAAGTGCTGAATACATTAACACAATCTATATCTCATGATACAGTTATGAATATTACTGATAATTATGGTGATTATGTAATATTTTGCTATTAATTCCACAATTAAAATATTTTTCAAGTTATATTTTTATGATTTTATGACAAACACACAAGCAAGTGCCATTAATGCATTCATCGCGAATGTGGGAATAGGAAGAAAAGAGCAAGGAAAGAAATTGGGTCCATATTCTCTCACTCACCAAACAACTTCTCAGCCCATTGCATATTATATGGACTCGATACCAAATTTTGGGAAGCACACGAAAATTATGCTAGTTACGTAACGCTCTTTAAATATAATAATTATAATCTATGTGTATATTTTTGGTTATCAACGTCTAGAAAATAGCTGCTACTATAAACTTAATTTCATACTACCATAAAAAGTTGATGTCGCAGATATTAAACGAGACTAACCAATTTTGGCTTCTATCCAGCTATGTAGGGTTACCAAGCTCCGTATAATCACAAGTATATCCGCTGTTCGTTCTTAGCAAATCCTGAAATACTTTGAATATTGCAGAAACCCTAACCCTTGAGAAGCTTATGGTAGTTGGCTAAGTAGACGGGAAAAGACCACGCGCTCGCTCGCTTGGTCAGACCTAGTAAAGACGCTCACTGGTCTACCAATATCTAAGGTTTTTATGATCGCCGAGGACCAAGAGAAGTGGAAGAGAATAATGCCTCGAGTGATCAATACCTCAGACTAGACATGACCTTCAACAACAAGACCGAAACGAAAACAATGAAAAAACGAAATTACACTGTATATGTGAAAGTAGAATCACT
This sequence comes from Endotricha flammealis, assembly GCA_905163395.2. Lineage (NCBI taxonomy): Eukaryota > Metazoa > Arthropoda > Insecta > Lepidoptera > Pyralidae > Endotricha > Endotricha flammealis. Next base: position 5,562,857 of record LR990863.1, on the reverse strand, counting down.
CTTCTTAAAAAAATATTAAAAATAAATAAAAATATTTCTTGGCGAATTATAACAACATCTAGTTACCTTATATACACTTTTTTTTAAACAAACATTAAACAGGTTTTGCTTCAGAAATGTCTAATTGAATAAAAAACACATTTAGCGTTGGCCACTTCATATCGAAACTGTCCCAGTTAAGAGATTATTCGGATGGCATCCCTACTATGGGTAACGAAGTACGACCCCATTGGAAATGATTGATAGTCCTGGTTTAACACCTCGTTGCATTTGTCTTGATTGAGTGTGGGCTTTTTGTTGTGTTTGATCAGCTAACCGATGGTCTGCTTGATTGGCTGGCATCAATGTTAATTCTTAAACAAGACCCTATTGTGTTCGACGTTCAGCTAATGTCCGACACACGCGGAAATAATTCTGTAAACAATAGGAAAACAATTTAATAAAAATAACACTCACTCGCCAATTCGTTTCAAGTTAGCAAATGTTAAGATAACTTTTCTCCGATTAAATACAAAATTATAACTCTAAGTATTGCATATTTTTTATCTAGTAGGTATACTAATAAAGTTTGTTATAACTCAAAAGGTATTTTTTTACATGGAAGTAATTGGTATTCGTATTTTCTCATATATTATTAGGGCCTTTGACAGTTAAAAGTGACAATCTCACATCGCGGATAATGATAGGCGGTAGAGTCAAAGATGACGAAATCTGAAAGAAACAAAAGAAAGAGTTGAGAAACTAGAAACTTATATTGTCTCTTAACCCCTTAAGCCATAATATTATAAACAAAATTATCCGTGTTTCATATAATCTTCTTCAGTAAAATCACGAGCTTGCTTACCAAACTGTAGGTCCATGTGTATCACAATAAGTGGCAGTAATAAGCTTGTCAATAAATCATAGTTTTTATGCGCGGTGAGCTAAAAAAACTCACGATTGCAAATTGTTCTCATGTCAAATTGGTATGGTTATGGGTAAATTGTAAGTTAAATAAAGATGAGTGTATTGACTCCTTTGTGGATGTACTTAACGTATTTATGCTCACTGACAGATTTATTAAAAAATACTACCGCTACTTATCAGAAAATAAGATTTTATTATTTAAATAATTATTTTCAACATCGTATAATGTACTATAGAAATAAAGGTCTATTCAGACATAAGCGATATCGCTGTCGCGCTCGGTAGCGATACCGAATCGGTACGCGATATCGCTGTCGCCCTCGGTAGGCGATATCGCCTGACAGCGCGGGGGGGTGGGAGGGTGATAATAAAATGAAATTTATTCAGGAAAATGCATTGCTGCATGCCCCGCCACTTGGGGAGCGGCGGGGGTATGTCGGGCTCCCCCTCTACCACTTGGGGTATACCGACTAAAAACCTGACTGACTGCCACCTCATCCGCCTAGATGGGCGGGGCTGCGGGAACAATGATACAACCGCTGCCCCGCCGGCGGTCGTCCGAAGACCCCCTTGTTGGGCTACGGCACGATTGGCGGCGCGCGCACGACTAGGCGCGCCGCGCCGCAACACTCGGGGACTTCCGTTCTAATGGGAAATGAAATGAAACCTAACCTAACTCATTGAATCAAATCATTAAATCTGATATTGAAACAAATTAGTAGCTTCTTTTTAGAAATATTTGTATGAATTATAAAAACTTCTATGATTTTTTTTGGTAAAAACTTCGTGGTTGAGTTTTTCTTTTTATAGACATGACATTATTTTGACAGTTGGGAAAGAGAACGCACGAGTTCGGAAAAGGTAAAGAAAAAGCACGAGTATGTAATAGCCCACATCCCGAACGCTATACGTCCCTGCAATACGCCACTTTTTGAGCAACTGTATTAAAAAATAGTGATGCGTGCGTGCACGTGAGATGCGACTCGCGGGGAATGACGGAATGAACTGGATGCGATGCGTGTGCGACCGTTTGCCGCGCACCTTCCCACCCCGCCGCGCTGTCAGGCGATATCACCTACCGCAGGCGACAGCGATATCGCGTACCGATTCGGTATCGCTACCGAGCGCGACAGCGATATCGCTTATGTCTGAATAGACCCTAAAGCTTGTTTTTTTTCAAAGGCAAGTCAGTGTCCGTCTTGTCTGAAAAAACTGACACAGTTAACTTTTAGACTCCTATCAAAGCACACGAACACGACAAGAAGAAGATTCTATTTTAGAATCGCAACATAACTATGCAAGCAATGAACTATGTAGTGTATTGAGCGTCAGTATCACTATACATTATGTTAATAATGTCCCGAGTGTCGTCAATACAATACAACAACTGACCAAAAAACTGTCAGCTGATTTGACAAATAAGCTATTCGGAGATGGAGAAACTCGCTATTGTTATTTATAATACTTTACTTTATTGCGACATCTAATTGTAAATTTTTAACTATGAATTTTAATTATCTGAAATAAACTATATTAAAACTTTAAAAAAAAATATTAATTAGTAAATGCTAAAATTGTATTGTCTTGTGTTAATTATATAGATACTCTTTACTATTGATTTCATAGGTATTATTCAAGTAGAAGTTCTATTTTTTATGTGATCTTATAATGTAGATTCCGTAAAACACTTATTTCATATTAGCAGTGTGCATATGAAAGGGAAAGAAAACAGATTTTTGTTTTTGCATGTAAATTCAATCAAACGAAATCATACCGACAGCCATCGGAAATCTCTATAAACAAAGAACCGTTTCGAAGCCGAATTAAAAAAAATAAACCTACATTTTTGCTTTTTTATATGTATCCCTGTACGTTTGTGCATCAATGCAGTTTCTTTATAACAGTAAAAATATTATTCGTAGATAGTAAGTACCTATTTGGAGACACGAGAGTAACAACTCAGGTGTTAAAACTTACATAAAAGACGGGCGAATAGTTTACTTGTTTTTCACCTTACTAGTAGGTACATCACTTCCCTTCCCTTCATGCAATATTTAGAATTAAATTTATTGACTGTGCAAAAAAATCAGTAAAAAATGATTAATTAAATGTTATATGAATAACCATAATCACTGCTATACAGAACACAGATTTCTTTATAATAAACTGACCTACATTTTCAATTTTAATATATAATTCAGACAAATCCATCGGTTTACGCGAGTCAACACTAAATAATAGCGGTCCGTTTCCAAAAGTTAGCATTGAAAACTGGGAGTTTTCGAGCTTTGTTTGATTGATTGCATAACAAACATAGCGATTTTTTATTCGATCTATCATGTTTGCGAATTCTGGATGCCTTGGTTTGATTTTGCTACGTAACTTTAGAGAGTATATTAATGTAGCTATCTGAAACAAAAAGTCTAGAAGATGCATTATGATTATACCCGCACATCGCCGTGCCCTGTCGTACCCGTAGGAAATTTGAAAATACCCACTCAGTTTCAATTTTCAACCTACTTTTTCCGTTTTTCAAAGGTTCCTATGGATACAACAATCATTTAGCGGATTCCTCTAATAGCTTTCAGATTAGGTCGCGGTATTTTGTCAATCACCTCAAAAAATAAATGCATGGTGCTATATGTTGAAATGTCTATTTCCATCGGGCACGTCAGAAATAATTGTTAACAGTTTGTTGACATTCTAGAGTGAGTGAGATCACTTTTGCATCACCGCCGGGGAATCTCTGTAAGCAATTAAGAAATTTATTGTAATAGATCTATCTAGAGCAGCCATTATGATAACGACCGTTAATTCGGGCTCTTTTTTACGTCGAGTTGGGTGTAATTATGTGTTGTTGTTTTAGAATATTTATTTTAAGTATCCAATTTGATTTTTAGTAACTTTCTTTTTATGAATTTATAACTTTTTCTATTGATTACATAGGATGGTATATAATATTTAGACTTATGATGTTAGATCAAATAGGTACGCTGTTATGTAACAAAAATAATTTATTGTTAGTTTTATCTATATAAATAAAGTTATTCTGAATAGATTGTTTGAACGGTCTAATATCAGTGGCGTGCCTAGGGTTCAATAGCAAGGCAAGCCAGATAGGTAGGTACAGGTATGTACTTATATTTTTTGAGAGAATTGATGCTACCTATTCAAAGTTTCATAGAATACAATCGATTTTTTTTATATCTTAGAAATCGTATCGAGATTTAAATTAGGTAAATATAAGGGAACAATTCATACAGATTGAGCTAGCCCCAAAGTAAGTTCGAAACTTGTGTTATGGGATACTAACTCAACGATATTATACAGGGTGACTGATTGAACAACGGACCCATTAAAGGAGGTGAATAAGAAGCTGATGCCTATTCCATTAAGTGTTAAAAACCACCACCTTATTTTTTTTTATTTTTATTTATTTTAATGTTCATTCTACGTTTTTTACATTATACTATGCATGAACTCTCATGACCCGGCAATCCCCCCGCGCCCCGCCCGGCGACCCGCCCGCACCCCAGCGCAAACGCAACCCGATCGCGGACCTCGCTCGCTCCCACCCCCCAGTCAGTCGCAAACTTGTTTTGGCATCGATCGCACGTCGCGTACGTACGTACTACCCGTCCGTTTCAAGTTTGCCGCTTCCGCAGTTGCTCGGACTGTTAGCTTATCGCAAAACAACGAAAGACAATTGATTATCAATCGGCGAGAGCGACACTGAATCGAGTAATAGCGAAAGATATTATTTTCGCTATTACTCGATTATTCTGTGTTTTTTATTTTATTTCTACTCGTTAATGTGACGTCATAACGGTCGACACCGGCAAACTTGAGGCGAACTTGATTGGAATCGCGTGTGCCGCGCTTGTGTTGTGAACTTGTGTGTGAGTGAACTAGTGAGTAGTGATAATGGCTTATCAATACACCAATGAGGAGTATTGGGACATGGTGCAATGTTACGCGAGGGCAAATAACGTTGTTAGACACGCAATTACGTTGTATCGCGAGACGTTCCCAAACCGGCGAGTACCATCATATGATTTGATGTTAGGACTCAATTTTAGATTAAGAGCGTTCGGCCAGTTTACCGTGCCCACTTATGCCCAAGCACGAGGAGCAGAACCTTATCCGGTAGACTTGCATGAAGCCATTTTAGAATACTTTGACCACAACCCACGCGAGAGTATGCGGAATGCCGCAAGACGTTTTAATGTGTCACAGTATACGGTGTGGAATCTGCTACATACAGACAGACGACATCCGTTTCATTATCGACCCGTCCAAGAACTTGGTGTGAACGATTACGAGTGTAGTGATGTGTTGTGTAGTAGAACAATTATTGTGATTTTCTTGATTTTCATATGATTTGAACAATTGCAAGAAGGCCACGTAGTTGGTAAGTAAAAATTTTAAATGTAATGTGATTAAAAATAACTAATAACTAGCCACCTACTTACCTACCTCGTTCGATTCATTCTTCGCGCAAATTTATTTTTTGTCATTCGTAGCAACGGCAACGTAGCATACCTAGACCATCCTAGACTAAGTAGTAAATGAATGAATGGCCCCCGCCCGCGCACTCCGCGCAGGCCGCGGCGCGGCGAGGGCAGGGGCGGGCGGCGGCGCTCGCGCGACTTCGACATTCGACACCACGTGACACCACAGTATACGTAAATTGGCCGATTTTAATATTTTTTTAAAATACGCATATCTCGCCTATTTTAATTTTTTTTTTGTTTTTTTTTTATGCAGAAGGGATTTAAATTAATTACTTTTTTATCTATTAAAATGCGTACGATGTTTAACCAGTCACCCTGTATTTTATAACAAATACATATATAGATAAACATCCAGGACCCGAGGCCAATCAGAAAAAGTTCGTTTTTCATCATGACCCGACCGGGGATCGAACCAGGGACCTCCTGGGTGGCGGTCTGGCGTGGTAACCATTACGCCACGGAGGTCGTCGTCATAATAACAATTCGAATCGAATTTATTTCTAAAATTATGCGTTATTTAATCCAAGCGAGGGATTAAATTTATAATATTTTTGAAAAGGCAAATTCTTATTGTGCATAATGCACAGCACAAAATAGTCAATAACTACCTATCTATTAATCTTTAGAAAACACTGCGATTGTGGTCATTACGTAAATACATGATTGAAATATCGAGTGAAATAAGATTGAGATAGGTAGGTACCTATTTTACGAGTTTACATTAAAAATATGCAAAACTTAAATAAATAACAATATAAGATCGAGAGCAGCCAACTATTGTATTTCTCTTTCCGTTCTAATATAGAGTTAATAATACTTACTTAAGTCCGGAGAGTAGGTTTTAGAGTTGTTAACTAACCTGTTAAAATAAATTCTAACAGCAAATCTATCCGATTTCACATTTACTAAGTTTACAAATCGTAAAAACACACAAACTTATCACTTCACACGAAACAATATTCACTGAGATTCACTGATTATAAACACGTTATTTAATGCAAAGTCAATTTTTTCACAAAACAACAACAAATTAGCCGCATGAACACTAATAATATGAATGAAGTTCGATCGAATCAAATCCAGCGCTGAGCCGCTGAGGATCCGCGGCTACATTCATTAGCAATCAAGGCTTATTTTTCCATAGAAATTTGTTCAATTTTGACAGATACGTCAGATACGTTTGTGTGCGTTTTTTCATACGTTAGAGCGAGAAGTCTGAAGCCGTTGTGTAGCACGGTACAAATCGCATATAAAGCCCATTTTTAGCGGTCTCTGTCTCGCTCGCTCGAGACTGTGTCATCATTATGTCGACGGGGATGTGTGCGTGTGTCGCGTGCGGTGCGGATGGGGAACACAGTTCGTATTAAAAATTAACCTTCATGTTTAGTTCATCCGCCGGCCGCGGCGCGCTAATGAATTATTTATTTTTGAATATTATTTCGATCGATTTTGATTTTAAAAAATAAGTATGATAATGTAGTTAAGCTATAATGAGTTTTTTATATTATATTGCCTATTTTAGTAGGGCAAGCCCGGCTTTTCGGCTTTATTGGAAGTACCGCCACTGTCTAATATGTAGAATATTCTGTCGGATTTCGAAGCCGCAAGCCATTTTTCATATTGTTGTTTACAACTTTTAAAATAATAATTATAAAGGAAAAGATGTAGCACGGTTGTAATTTATAGATATCTTAAAAAAACTGCAACCTTTATTGAAATCTAAATTAATTAATTCTACACACGCGTCTTACAAAATATACCGATATGCGATGATTTGTAAAGCAATAATCATTATTGGTTACCTATACTCTATAGATATTGGTTCGGTAAACATATCTGAAACAAATAAGGTCATAACGTAAGTATCACACGATTGATACAAGAATAATTCCCATTAAGCGGCATTTATGTCTCAAGAATAAAAAAATAATGACTACAACAATGTACTCTGTAAAAATCAAAGTACAAAATCTGCCGACATTATTAAAATGGATTCCATACTCCACGAGTCCAAGTTAAAAGATGATTTGTTTAAAATGCTGCAACTGCGTGATGAATATCAGGATCGTATATTGGAATAATGATCCCAGCTTGCACTGCATTCAATGGCATTTTGCATACAATATGGTAGATGGATTTATACTAATATATGGCGAATGTCAGTACCGGTTGCTAACGATAAATTATTCATCACACACAGTCAATTTTCTTCCAACATAAACATTTTAAGCCTATTACAGAAATCGGAAGTATATACAGTAACAACAGTATCTAAAATATAACTATTATTTTACTTCTTTAGACTAATTTAGACTATGGTTCCTTGTGAAGTCTTATACATCTATAGTACTTTAAGGATCAGGTTCTGTGAGTGATAACTGCTACATAGCTGCCAGGTAAATTTTAAAAAATCTATACTATCTATACTAATATTAAAAAGAGGAAAGATTTGATTGTTTGGGCTCCGAAACTACTGGACCGATTTCAAAAATTCAATGTGGTTCCCACGGGAACGGGTTTGGAACTTCACGCGGACGAAGTCGCGGGCAAAAAACCTAGTATTAAATCCTTACTAATATTATAAATGAGAAAGTGAGTTTGTTTGTTTGTTTGTTATTCCTTCACGGCTTAAATAAGCAGCCAATCATTATGAAATGAAATAATGTCAGGGGTAGGTACAGAACCTAACATAGGCTACTTTTTATCCCGCGAAAGTATGTCATTCTAATGGGAAAATATTTTTTCTACTATAGAGGGCGCTGTATGGGATAGGCTATCGGCCAACAGATGGCGCCACAAGTCGCGCTATGGGTTGTTTTGTTGTCAAACGAGATCAGATCTATGTCATAAAATTAAACGCGAGCGAAGCCGCGGGGAATAGCTAGTCATTTATAATTCTCAACTACTCTGATAAATAGGGTACAGTTGGACTTATGGGAAACTTCAATTCTCCTACACACCACGCACGAACTACAAACACAGAATATCTTTCAGATATTACCAATATTTTAAAGCGACGTCATCTTTTGTTCTTCTTCTTCTCATCTCAATGACTCAAATAAAACTCAAAAATGAAATGCTCTTAGTAGTGTGTAATATAAGTTACACGAAAATCCCAGATGCTGTTTGCCGTCTCATAAATATTCAGATTACATATTATTGTTCTTGGTTTGTCGGTAATTAGATCGCCCACGAAAGGAAACCGCTGCTCATTGAGGGAGCGACATAGTTAGTAATGAATTACCTATGTCCCTGGCTACAAGCACGCTCCATTATAATACACGTAGCTCATTAAACTCACATTGAGTTATGAGCCGTGGACAAACCGATTGAGTTTGAGATTTTGTGGAGCGATTTTTATCGCCATCCGGAGCGATATTAATTTATAACAAAGAAGTTTATGATAATCTAGGTGTTGTTACGCTGACGACACTACCTTGTTGGCATCATCCGAAATAGAAATGGCGGAAATACTGGATCGTCTGGAGGCCGTCAGCCTGAGGTTGGGCCTTGCCATCAACAAAGGCAAGACCAAACTTATGGTGATCGATCGATTCTCATCAATCCAGCGCACTGACCTACTAGGAGAGTATGACACCGTTGACCAGTTCCAATACCTTGGCTCCGTAATCACAAACCGAGGCAGCTGCGAAACCGAGATACGTCGACGAATCGCCATGGCCAAGACAGCAATGACCCAATTGAGCAAAGTATGGAGAAACAGAAACATCACTAACAGAACCAAAATACACCTGGTACGATCACTGGTTTTCTCCATCGCGCTATATGGTGCAGAGACATGGACTCTCAAAGCCGCTGACAGGCAAAGAGTGGATGCTTTTGAGATGTGGTGCTGGCGTCGGCTATTGAGAATACCGTGGACAGCCCACCGTACAAACGTCTCTGTACTAAAAGAACTCAAATTGGGGGATGCACAACGCCTGTCTTCCACTTGTCTGCAACGTATTGTACGATACTTCGGCCACGTCGCGCGAAGGGATGTGGATAACATGGAGAGGCTGATGGTGACAGGGAAGATTGAGGGCAAAAGACCTCGTGGCCGGAGTCCCATTCGATGGTCAGACCAGATATCCAGTCAGCTAAATATGACTGTCAGCGCCGCACTACACCAGGCATCCGAGCGCAACCGATGGCGGCAACTAGTCGACAAGGTCGTGTAGAGTCGCGATCCTCAGCAGTGAGGGAACGATCAGGAAGAGAGGTGTTGTTATTATATTGTATTCCGACGCGTCTTATTAAAGAAACAGATAAATGGAGATAGATTAAAAAATAATTTAAAAAATATTAAAATAAGAACGTTACAAGCGCCAAAATTTTGATTCACAGTTTCTAAAACAATAATTGAAAATAGATTGTCGTTATGCACTGAGCAACGCACTGAGTAATATGAGTTTCGAACTTTAGTTTTACGTCTGCGCGACTAAGCCGTGTTTGCGACTAGTATAGTACGTATTTGAATCATCTTGAAGATATACAGTACATTTAAATATATTTTCTGTAATGTTGTGCAATTTGAAATTAAATAAATAAATAAATATAATTAAAATACATTTTAGAATTAATTTTGTTACATTTACTTGCACTCATCTTATTATTAGAATAGAAGTCTTCTTTGAACACAATTCATATAATATTAGACAATAAATTCCCTATAAAAATTAAAATAATCGATAACCCAACTACATCGGTATCTTGTGTTTATACAAATAATCGAGTACTTTATACATCGATTGAGAGTGTATGACGAATAGCGAGTTTTACTATCTGTCTATAAGACGAATGCCGAACATGACCTTACAATTTATATCTCCAACACATAAATCAAGCCGGGCGTACGATCAAAACTGACACGGATATCTCATACTCTAACCTCTTGAGACATAACGAATACAACTTTTTAGGGATAAGAGACGAAATATTTAAAACGAAAATTAAGAACAATGATTGAAAGATAATATATAATACTAGCTTTTCCCCGCGGCTTGACAACAAAACAACCCATAGCGCGACTTGTGGCGCCATCTGTTGGCCGATAGCCCATCTCTCATATACAACGCCCTCTATAGTAGAAAAAATATTTTCCCATTGGAATGACATACTTTCACGGTATAGCTTATGTTGGGCTCTGTACTCTGTACCCCTAACAATATGTATATATGCAAATTTTCGTTACGATTGGCTGCTTAGTCAAGCCGTGAAGGAATAACAAACAAACAAACTCACTCTCTCATTTATAATATTAGTATGATTGAATAAAAAAATTGAGGTACAGAGCCGAGTCCATAAAATTAGTAAGATTAAAAAAATATTACACTTAGTCCGCCCGAAATGGGTTATTTCTTTCATTTTTGGTGTCTTTGTATCTGATACGTATTCCTCACATTGATAGTGCTTGTTGGCTATTTCCCATAATAATAATATTATTGGCAACGAGTCTATAAAGCGAAAAATGCTTTAAAGTTATTCGACCAATTTGAATAAAACATCTTTGACTGTAACAGTAGACATACCTAATTAGAGTAAATACAATGAAAGCTGTATATATTAATCGTATTACACATCAAAATAACAGAAATAAGTTAACAAAATATTAAATCTTAACAATACAGTTAGTTCCACGTGAAAATTCTAATCAAAAGTGGAAATTATGATCATCCTAATAAAACTGTTTATTCAAATAGTAGGTACCTAGTGCCTTCACAGTAGTTCTCTAAGCATAAAATAAATGTACGGAATCTCATGCCAGCCTAAGAAACATACACTTGGATTTTTTTTTCTCTCGAGCACACTCGTAAGTGTTACCACGGATGAATGGCAATAAAAACTTTATGATTATAGCTTTCATGGAAATAAAATTGTGTGATCAGAGAAAGGAGTACTCCACAAAATCGATCATTCTTGAGAAATCCACATACTTTCGCTTATAGTATTGATGACTGCAAGGTTGTATACATTTAACATTTTTCGCCGAAGATTCTCACTTTATTGGTGATACTCCGTTACAATTTTTTAATCAGGACAATGCATTAATGTCCCGCTGCTCTTGGGGCAGCGACAGAGGTCCGTTGGGTTCTCTGGTGGTGATAAAAAAAATGAGGGATACCCACTCTAAAAACCTGTTCACCCTTTCTGATATTCTTAACCCAGTCAGATTGAATGAGAATTCCGTTGGTAGGTGCCCGTTGCCTGCACTGAGATTTAAATAGGGATCCGTCTATTTTTTTTTCTATTTGATTTCGAGGCTTTTATCTGATACAGATATGCCAGCCTCGTCGTAACTTAATCACAACAAAATTTTTATACCTATCCGTCGACTATAACATTAGTTTTTTTTACGTTGATTTATTGCCATGCTTTTCACTTGCACCGGGTAATATTTTAGAAAATTGCAGCAGTAAAGGTCATCAAATAAATTTATCTGATCGTTAAAATTCAATAATTTAAATATAAATAAAAATGTCACAGTGATTTATAACAAAGACACAGAATAGATAATAGTACTACGTACAAAGACGCAAAAGTAGAACTCAAATGGTGGCGTAGCTTCGGACAAGATATTTTAAAATAAAATGCTATGATAATTGCCATTGACACACATCTTTTATTTTATGCTAATAGACCCATAACGGTAAGCATTATGTCTCTATAAACATTATGTTGTAACAAATGTACTGTATCAATCATACTTGACAAACTGTTATGGTAAACAAAGTATAACTTGCTTGTATTTGATGCATAACGATAAAAATAATATTTGAAAGTTATGTTGTAAAATAATTTTTCATTTTCATTTCCTTATGTCAATAGGAATTAGTAATCTTTATAATAAAAAAGTAACATTAGAGATAAATAAAAATAATGTTTGTTTGTTTGTTTGAAATTAGCAAAACTTAAATTTCTTACCCCTTGAAGACCTAATTGCTGTTTAATGCAGTGTCAAGTAAATCTACGGACAGGAGCATACAAATATAAATGCAACATTGTTTAAAATGATATATATAGGTAATACAAACAACTTTCTCATACATATCAATGTCTGCACTATAATAAAACTCAAGTATTCATTATAAACATAAACATTAGGCGCTTAGACGCGAACAAACAAATTGCACGCTAGTACAGAACAGTGATAGATGGGTCCGCGACGTGCGTTCGAAACAAAGGCCAAAGTGTTGGTTGCAATCACACAGCCTATTCACCATAACATTGATGTACGAAAAGAGATGCTGAGAGACTTTATCACAGAGCATACTCGTCGCTATATCAGTACTAATTAATTTTACGTGTTTTATTTTAACAAAAATCTATGCTATTGAATGTGTGTTTGTCTTTGGATCATAGTTAGCATTTTTACCACAATCTTTACTATTCTGATATCTGTCGACATACCAATCTATCCTATCATAGACTGTCTGGATATAATTTAGTTGTTATTATCGCTTGTTTTGACAGATTTTTATTTATTACTAGCTTTTCCCCGCGGCTTCGCTCACGTTAATTTTGTAATGAAATAGATCTCTTTTGACAACAAAACAATCCATAGCGCGACTTGTGGCACCATCTGTTGGCCGATACAGCGCCCTCTATAGTAGAAAAATTATTTATCATTGGAACGACATACTTTCACGGGATAAAAAGTAGCCTATGTTGGGCTCTGTACCCCTAACAATATTATGCAAATTTTCATAATGATCGGCTGCTTAGTCAAGCCGTGAAGGAATAACAAACAAACAAAGAAACTCACTTTCTCATTTAAAATATTAGTAAGGATTTAATACTAGGTTTTTTGCCCGCGACTTCGTCCACGTGAAGTTCCGAACCCGTTCCCGTGGGAACCACATTGAATTTCGGGAAAAGCTATAGCCTATGTCACTCCCTGATAATGCAGCTTTCTACTGGTGAAAGAATTTTTGAAATCGGCCCAGTAGTTTCGAAGTCTATTCAATGCAAACAAACAAACAATCAAATCTTTCCTCTTTATAATATTAGTATAGATAGTATAGATAAAATTATCTTTAGTAGCAACAGATTGGAAGTTTGATGGCCCAGTTTATTATTGTAATAGATTTGGTTAAAACAAACACTCATTTGTTTATAAACTACTGTGTGTTTGTATCTTATCCTTTCATACGACTATTGTATTCATCAAACAATTTAGTATAATTCAAATCAGACTATAAACACGTCCGACATATCCAAACAAACCAAATTGGCGTAAACCGCCGCCGTGGCGTGCAGGCAAAACTCATTGAGCCAATTAGGTGTAGGCACTGTTGCAATCAATCATCGTTTGACACTAGTCAAATTGAAGTTTAAGCTATTTGCTTTGATTGATATCAATTGAGGTCATACTGATTTACTCTGTCCTATGTTTACACTGTTAATAATGAATTCTCGTTAATATGACTTACTCGTTATGTTACTCAGTCTAGCGTAAAAAAATGTGTATCCTGAAGACCAAAATTCCAATTTAATCCATACTAATATTATAAATGCGAAAGTGTGCTTGTTTGTTTGTCCTCCCTTCACGTCGAAAGTAATGAACGGATTGATATGTTTTTTTTTATTGGGGATAGTATAAGGACATAGGCTACTTTTTATCCCGGAAAAACATCTCATTTCCACGGAAAAAAAAGTATAATATTATTTTTTCATATTTTTTTTAACAGGGATAATTTATGGTCTGGAGAGTGACATAAGGTTTTTCTTTCCCACGGGATAAAGAGATTCCCATGGGAAAAATTATTTTAATTTTCCCTTGACCACGCGGGCGGAGTCGCGGGTAACAGCTAGTTACAAAATAAATACAAACACTGTACAGGAAATCTACAGAATTGGTAAACAAACTGAACTACTATTTAATTCAAAGTTCAAACTAATACATAAAACTGCAATATAAACTTCAATTACTCTTCCAATGCGTGGTATACAAAGAGCTATAAAAAACGTTGTAAGCAGAAACGTCTGTGAAAATATTGCTATCAATCATGACGCTATTTTATTGTGGCAAGTTAACATAATATAAAATAGAGTATGGCATGTTTATACAACTGCTTCTTACGCAACGACAGTGTATAGTAAACATGAAATAACTAACAACAAATTACAATTTTTATTAACATTTTCCAAAAAGTTAAAAAACTGACAATATTTTGTACATTTTGTTTATTTGATTTACCAACATTTATACACATTAATACATGGTGTTAACAATCGTAATACAATACATGTTTTAGACAAGATGTGATAATTTTTTACAATATGCACTATATTATACAATATATTAGAAGCGCATATAAGAGAATATACATAATTTATTCTGAAAATGCGAGTGAAATCTGTGGTAATATTTTTGCTTACGCGACTTTATAGTCAAGTGAAGGAACAGACAGGCGTAGTGTTGTGTCCTTTAGAGAGGTGAAAGGACAGAGGAAAATGGAGGCTGTTACACCGTCAAGAGCGCAACTCTGCGCTTGAATGAAGATGTCTTACTGTGACTACGTTGTGATAGATTCCAGAAGATTTACATGAAATTGATGAACACACCGGTTAACATTATCTGACCTTGGCCCCGACTTGTGAAAGTGGCTCCGTCTGTATGGTTAATAAGCGAAAAATTTACTACATTTCATTGTATGGCTATCTGTCGGTGGATGTAAAGAATAAATCAACTTTAAATATTAGTCGTTTGTTATATCTTGTTTTTGTTTGTAATTTTTATCTTGTTTGATTATTGCTACTTTCTTTTCCTTTTTGGTGATTTATTAATGGTCGAGTGTAGGAATAATAGTGACATAAAAAAGAAGGATGCAATTATGTATGTTCGAATAGAGATGACCTAGTTTGATTGAACGACGATCGAAAAAAGGAAATACAATTATTATTTTAATTTATTTTGAATTTCTATAACTTCTTACAATTCAACATTTAATACTCTTTTCGTCAAGTTCTTTTTATACCAAATAAAGTTGGATTGCATAGATTATGATGATACACGTTATTTGTTATTAGCCTGTCGTATCTCACTGCATTAAAACAATTTCTAATACAAATAAATAGTGATAAAGCAAATGGTAAAATTGTCTGAATATTTCATCTTTTAATTAGAATAAGTGAAGCTCAGATCAACAAAACGTAACTTTAAACTTACAAAAAAATACTCAAACAAAAAACTAAACTAAAGCAGAGAAGATTATACTCTGAAGTAGTTTCTTAGAGTTTTGAAAACTGCAGAAAGTTAATTAGAAAAATCGATGTTGAGATGGGATACTTTCAACTTTTAAAACATGAGAGTGTTAATTGCAAAGGAGGGAAAATGTTATACCTATTAATTACTTGTTCGCTCGCGCTCAACCGTACAAAAGTTTGTTATCCCACAAATTAAAAAGAACAAAAATAATATACTGTTTTTTATATGTTGTTGTTGTTGCCTGTTGATCCCCTACATAATTATCACCGAGACAGAAAAGATATATTTTTCCAGTTGAAAATATTATGTTTGTAATGAACTTTCATGTAATGTATCTTATAAGATATCCCACTAGTTTTAAAGGATAAGGGTGTCGTGTATAATAAATAAATATATAGGGACAATTCATACAGATTGAACTAGCCCCAAAGTAAGTTCGAAACTTGTGTTATGGTATACTAACTCAACGATATTATATTTTATAACAAATACATATATAGATAAACATCCAAGACCCGAGGCCAATCAGAAAAAGTTCGTTTTTCATCATGACCCGACCGGGGACCGAACCCGGGACCTCCTGGGTGGTGGTCTGGCGTGGTAACCATTACGCCACGGAGGTCGTCTATTATAGAGAGGTAGTAGCTGACACAAGAGAAAGGAAATGGAGGCTGCTAAACCGAGAATTAATCTCTTCGAAGAAAAAAAATTGTCCATTTATAAATTCAGTTTCGATTCCATCTCGTCTTTCTTGAATATAAAATTATAACGAGAATTAATCACAGGTTAGTGCTACAATTTAATACAATATATTGCTACCATAATCCCTCAAAGTATTGGTCGCTGTCCGTGCGTCGACAGTACGCATGAGGCGCGTGTATTGCGTGTCCTCAAAGCGCTCGTCACGTACACATGCTTGTGTGCGTGTCCTCGGCGCTGGACGTTGTATGGAAGTGAAGCCTCTGTCCGTCAGTTTATTTACTCATGTGCTATCGACGCACGATCAGCGACCAATCCACTCAAATACCAACTATATGCCTTAAAAAGCTATCTTAATAGCAATAAGGCCGCCTTGATTCGATACTAGTCTCTCATCATGTCAACCCATAATTATCCCACTGCAGGGATACGGGTCTTCCTTCAATCGAAGGTGATTAGAGCGTACTCTGCCACGCTGCTCCAACTGCCACGTGTTTTCAAGCCGCCGACTGTCATCTATCGACAACAGCCGGGACCGACGGCTTAACGGGCCCTCCAAAGCACGGAGAAGCTCGAGATAACGAAACCCATCCAAACACTGGCTAGCGTCGAGGTTGCTTGACTTGCGTGTTCATATTGCAGTGCGACACACAGCGACGCCATCGAGCTCCTCCACGTTACGATACTAGTCTCTAGGCTGTTTATTTTACTGTGTTCTACTGTTGTGTATTGCAAATGCCTACCCACTCAATCGATCTATAAATTGTTTTCATGTAAATGAAGTATCCATATTCCACATTGGGTTGTCTAGTGTCCACATCAAAGGGCACTCTAACAAGATTAAACTGTTAGTCAAAAGCATTATTCGCAATGAACACTTTATAAAGGTATTTGCGTCGAAGCATATTAATGAATGTCGCGACATGTCGTAATCAATTTATATCAATATCGCTATTGCCCGCTCCGTACTTGTTAGCAAGAATTAATATTAATTTTAACAGTAGGGTTGTCAATTTACATGTTTTAGTTTTCATATTTTAGAAAATCATTAATTTCCATCAAAATCAAATATAAATTGAAGTTTTTAAAACCCCCACAAACGTGTTATATGATGCTATTTAACGCTAAGTATATTGTACAGTTAACGGCCTATGTTATCACAGTATCTAGTCACTATAAATTACATTGGCATTTTCACTCAATAAAATCTTTTGTGATATACAAAAGCGACTATACATTTTTGCCGCTGACTGTACCGAGTCTGACACCCGTATTTATAAAGAAGTAATTACTTGTTGCTAAGTAATTACTTAGTAAAGTCATTACTTGACGCTAGAATTCTTAAGTACCAAATCTTATTCTACAGTCAAGTAATGTACATACGTTACTTATTTAAGCAATTGCTTAAGTAAAAGTCGACGCTTGATAGTTGTTTCTCACTGGCAACACTCCGTTGCTGCGTTACGTTTCATGAGAAGGAAAACGTCAGGTCTAGATTGTTTCCACATAGAATTGCATAGATTAAGTTAATATTACATTAATCATACTTTATAATGTAATTCTGATAAGATTATCGTTATACAAACTATTTTAACTATTTTTTTTAAACTTTTAGATAAACTAATTGTCTATAAACAAAAAGGAATGCTTGTGGAAATGAAACGTTTCAGACGACATAATCCCTTCAATTTAAGGTGTTCATTTTTTAAACTTGGTTTAGTTAGTTACAGGATATTTTTAACTTTATATCATTACTAGCTAGTCAATTGTCAGTCCCTTGATTGTCAATGTCAGAAGTACGGGTTACTAACAAAATAACCTCACAATAAACGCAAAATTGACGTATTCTAGCGTGTTCTCAAGTCTTAAGTAAAGGAAATGGTGACTATTACTTGGCTGAGAATTCTAACTTTTGACAGTTCTAACTTCACGCAATTACTAAACTATAGAATGAAAATCGCTACTTGAGTAGTTACTTTTACTCAAGTAACCACGTTTACTTCTTTATAAATACGGGTGTGAGTCTCGTCCAGAATGTGTTTGTTTTGCACCTATATGCCTTGAGCTTGCCTCGGTCATAGATAACAAAAAGAAACCGGGCAAGTACGTGTCTGGCCACGCACAATGTAGGGTTCCGTATTGGCTATGCATTTCTTGCTTGCAGATGAGTACAATGCCATTTTCTTTGACATTTGTACGTCTTCGTCAAAGAAATTTTACCTACTTCATAAGTTCGTCGGCTATTACTCGGTAACTAGTAGTGCCTACTTAACCGTTATAGTTTTCCTTGTAGGTTCACTATATGGATTACTACCATGATTTTTTTTAAATTTCTAAACTCAAGACTTTCGGAGTTAGAGGGGGGGGGGGGGGGGGGTCCACCGTGCAAAACGAAAATTGACACGTTAAATATAAATAATTCGCAAACGGATCATTGTACCGGAAAATAATCTTCCCACACCCTCAATGTTTTTAAGAGTCCTATCTAACGATACCCCACAAGATAGGGTCGGTGCGAAAAAAAAATTCATTCCCACTTACTACTACCTCTACCTACCTGTAGGGGAGGCACTCCAAAAAAAAATATTTTTCAAAATTTTATTCTACCACTTTGTTAGCATTGTTAATATGAGTATACATACCAAATTACAGCTTTCTAGCATCAAGCGTCTAGGCGCTAGACCGCGGACGGACTGGCGGACTGGCGGACAGACGGACAGACGGACAGACGGACATGGCGAAACTATAAGGGTTCCTTGTAGTTTACTACGGAACCCTAAAAAAACTCTTAGTCACTTTATGTTTAATGAAATGTTTTTGAGGGACTGTAATTTATATTAAACGCGTGTCGACATCAGATGTTCTATAATGTTTTTAGTCGTCAATATTTGCTTTAAAAACTTTTACTACTTACTTGTAAAGGTAATGGATAGGTACTCGTTCTGTTATCGAACCATAAACAGTCTCACCGCAGACCAAAAACAATAAAGGTTTCTACTGTTTAAAGTTTATTGCAGTAATAATAGAAAATTTCGAATTGTAAACACTTTTCTACTACCGCAGAAAACAATACTAAAGCCACAAAATGATTACAAATATTACACTATACTAAAGTAGAACTAGCATGATAGGAAATTCGCTAATAATATGAAAGGATTTTTTTAATATGAAAAAAACCTTTATTAGAAGTTATAGCCTAATAGACTTTGACAGACCCAGTGACCCAGTGACTTGCACTAGCAATGGCCACTTTATCTCAAAGGCCGTGGTGGTGGTGAACCTTGCACAAAGCAAACATTACAATTTGTGTGCATGTACAGTCAGGAGCACGTTGAGCTTTACACTCGTAGTACAATTTTGGCTCTTGACTCTTGTGACATAGAACTTAAGAATAGTACAAACTCTGATATGTAAAGATCGACCTGCTCTTGACTGTACATGTCTGTTTCCTGTGTGTTTTCTATTATTACAAAAAAGTAAACATGTAATGTAATATTCAAGCCTTGCTTAGTTTGTGACTAGATGGCGTTGCGTTATTCGTCCAAGAATGGAAATTTTCCATAGTTCTATAATTACAATTATAAACAATATATTTTAATCATTTATATAGCTGGTAATCGAAAGTCAATGCCATTGTAACTTTCGCTGTACGAAGGTTGTGATTATGTTGTCGATAGTTCGATAATATTTGTAATTGGCGACCTCAATTTATCGATATGGAGGGACCTCGTTAGAAATATCTATATCCGTTGCGTGTGTTTTTGAAACATTCTCTTTTGTTTTTGTTATCTGTCTCATTAGGTTGACCTTGTTCTGATCTTTATTATTTCTTAGCTATTTTTTTTCTTACACAAGCCTTTTAACTGATATTGCATTGGCAAACATTAATTATAATAAATATGAATCTATTTCGTAATAATATTACTGAAATAACTCTATCTACTTTTTCTGAAACGTTTTTATGAATAAAACAATCTTCAAATAGAGAATATTTTATGGTATCTGCGCATTAGTGTGACATTTCTCAACTGCAAGAGCTAAAATGAAACTAAGTTAGTCACTCAATTTCTGATATTTTGTAAAGTAAAAAAAAAAATTTATAACGGCAAACCAAAATAGTTCAATATTTTTTCTGGTACTTACTGCTGGGCAAAGACCTTCTCTCCTTCCCTAGTTTTCCGAATTGTACCATTTATGTGTATTTATTTTTCTACATTATGTGCATCAAACGTATAGTAATAGTAAAGTGGCAGCCCTACACGTCATCTATTCAAATTAAGGCATGTGTGGCATCTGCCTATATGCAACGGGCTATCGTAAATACATAGTCGTATCTCATGTGAGTACAGGCAACAGGACACGTCGCTTTATTGTAATTGGAGACATATTTTAAACTGTTATGTAATTGCTTATCGATCGGATTTTGCTTTGATGCTGAACCTAATAGTGTTCCATCTATTTTGTAGGTTTGGCGGTAGTTGGTAAAATTAAATTCCAACGTACACTACTATAACTATTAACTACATGACAATATCCAAATATAGGAAGAATGTTCCATCTATTTGTGTTATTCACAAAATAAAGAAATGATTGATAATCCGGGTATAGTCGATATGTGGTATCGACATAGAAAAAGGCTCAAGTTAAAAAATAAAATTTCTTTTTTAAAAACGTTCGTAGAAATGACTATGCACTCATCTGAAAGCAAGCAAAGTCAGTCATAAACTATAGAATTACTATTCATGATGATGATGGTGATAATCGATGGTGATACTGACGATAGATGTTTTATAAATGAGAAATTTTAATTCTCAATAAGAAAATAAAAATTGAATAATAAATTTTTCGCCACTATCGCCAATCTGTCGAATGTTCAGTGACCCCGTGTAATTAATGGACACTGGAAGTTAAACGCAAGCATCAATAGATTAATGACCACAAGATAGCTAGGTCGAAACTCCAGATAATGTATCTGGTCACTGGGCCATTAATCCAATGTGGTTACTTAACTTGATCAATTCCAATTTGGAAAATAGAGGTAGCAGTATCGATATTTATAGGTAATTTGAAAAGAACATTTTTTTATGTCGTTTCAGGTTATTTTAAAGGTTTAAGTGGAAGTTTATGTATGACTAGTGAAACCCGCGCAACTTCGTTTGCGTATATTTATTTATGCTACCGCACAGCAGTGTCACCTATATCAGACTTTTGATCAAATCCTACGGGAATCGCGTAATTTTCAGGATAAAAAATGAGCTACCTATATACCAAATATCATAAACATTGGCCCAGCTATTTGAGCGTGAAGAAGTAACAAACATACACATAAATTTCGCCTTTATAATATTAGCAGGATTAGAGGCAGTTTATTTAGAAATGGGCTAGAGGAAGTATAGTAGTGAGAGGATGCTCACAAAATATCGGTGTAAAGCAGCAATGCGTTCCGTTGAGTGAGAGATCCGGAAGCCCATTTCCTTCTCCGTTTCCTTATCCCCTTCTCTCTCGATTCCCTTCCATGTAGTATGAAAGCCATTCGTAGAGCCTCTGGTATTAGTGAGGTTTATAACCACTTTTCATCAGGTGGCTTGCTTGTTTGCTTGCGGTATGTTTAACAAAAGTTTTCTCCTTTAAAAATAAAAGGTTACAATTTTTATTTTATTTTAAAATACAATCTTTTATTTTGGAACAACAATAATAGGTACTTTAAAAATTCAAAGTCCTGACTGACTGATTGATTTAATCAACGCACAGCCCAAACCCCGCTAGGTCTACAGATTCTAAATTTGGAATGTAGGTTCCTTACGACACGTCTAGGGGTGTACTAAGAAAGGATATTTCAAAATTCCCACGGGAAAAGGAGATATACGCAAACGAAGTTGCGAGTGTTTTACTAATGAAATATTTCTGAACGGAAAAAAAATTAAGTTTTTGCTTTTACTTTTACCAATTTAAAGATAAGCTAAATGTACTTACGGAAACAGTCTATCGGCATGCTACTTTATCAATATTTACAACAGAAAGTCATATCCTTCCTGTTTTAAAGGTTTGATACACTGCCAGAAACCAATTTCCAAAATCTCAAGCGAATTCGTGATAAAAAAAAAATTTTCTCTTTAAACTAATTTTAATTTTTTAAACCGATCAAATGTTAACCTTAATTACATTGCTATAAGACAACAATTAGTAAAAAAAAAAATTTATTACATAATGTTTGATACTCCAAGCGATGCAATGATATTGAACTTGACATACAAAAACCATATTTAAATCTTTAAAGTAAAGACTTAAAATTGTAACGCTCGTACGAAAGTTCAGTAACATAAGATTTGATTGATCGTAGTAGATATCTCTTCAAAGTATGTTTAATATTAAAAGATGATGACTCAACATAAATAAATGAGGTATGTACAATGTAAAAAATTGTGTGTGTAAGTATTCTTTTACATTAGCATAAGTAGTTATGATATGTTTGTGATTAATTCGAAGCTTGTCAACATTCGTTTGGTAGATGTTAGAGTAATTTTGGTAACGCCTCTTCATCATTCTTTGATATGTATGGGCGTGTTGTTTATTCGTTTCAAATTGATAAGATATTGTGGTATTTATTGCTGTAAATATATTTTATTGCATTCAATATTTATTATTTTATCAACAGGTATATTATTTTTAACGATACTATTGATTGCCGAGTTGATTTATTATGAATACTAATTTTTATTTATTACTAGCTTATTTGCCCGCGACTTCGTCCGCGTGAAGTTCCGGACCCGTTCCAGTGGGAACCACATTGAATTTCGAGAAAAGCTATAGCCTATGTCACTCCCTGATAATGTAGCTTTTTACTAGTAAAAGAATTTTTGAAATCGGTGCAGTAGTTTCGGAGCCTATTCAATTAAAACAAACAATCAAATCTTTCCTCTTTATAATATTAGTATAGAATACAGTACAAATGTATTGTAGACATGGGTGTTTTTTTCATTTACATAATAGTTGTTTTTCGACAAACACGAAACATAACCGAATTTGTATATTTCGATAAAAATATAAGAAATCGGATACTAGAATCATCAAAGAATAGATAGAATCGCACTGATGCACATTAAAATTGCTCGGAATTCTACTATCAACAACATAAGTAAAGGTTTTCAGAACTCTAAAAAAAGAAAATATTTGTAAGTGGCAACAAAAAACATCCAAAGAAAACTTTACCGTCGTCCAAGCAATAGTTTCAAACCTTTTAGCAAACACTGAAAAAGGTAGCTAACTTTGTTACCAAGTGAAGTGCATATGAAACGAAGCATTAGGATAAGTGAGAGCAGAGCTTAGGACTCCAGTAATATCATTACCGTCCCACTAAGTAAAGGCGGAAAGTATTAAGATCCTTTTGCCAATACGTTCAATACCTTCTTAACCAAATTTGTTTTTGCTTTTGGGCAGGTAACCTTTTCTCGGGTAAATGGGATAAGAATCACACATTAGGTAATTTGCACTGATAACATGCTTTCAGATTTATAAAGGAAATGTTAATAAATAAGACTTATTCAACAGTACTGTAGGTATAACATTATTGTTTTATTAGTACGATACATATAATGATATTACAAAAAAACAAGGCCCGACTGACTAACTAACGCCCGGCCTTTTTTTAAGTTCAAAGCTGAGCCGTGACATAAAGAGTAATGAAATTTTCAATATAGGATTCTCTTATGACTTTGTAACACAAGAAGTGAAATGGTATCTTTGGAAATGTTCGCTGGCTGGTTTCTATAAAATCTATGACTAGTTTGGTCAATAATTTCATTGCAAAGATTTGTTTTTGTTTTTATTATGGATTCATTTATGTTTGTGAAGTTCTTTTAATACTTTAATACTTCATACTTCGACTATCTTCTTTCCGATTAAATTCGTTGTGAGTTCCAATACAGCTGTATGTTTGTTCCCCGGGACGTCAATAAGCTTCATCGCTGGTCGGAATCGGTGGGAATGTGTGGTGGGCTTGCCCCAAAGGTTCATTTATTTTTGTCAGGTTTTGTTACTTAGGGTCTAAACAATAATTTTCACTCTCCAAGTATCTGATTTTGTTCCGCACGCCTCACACTTGTTGTATTAGTCACAAAGCCACAATGCTTTTCAAATGGACATGGACTAAAGTATGACCACACACGTTTCTAGGACAAATCGTGACAAGCTTGAAATTGTCTTTAAATAGTGTTGTAAATTAAATCTTTTGCATGGAAATTCATTTATAATTTTTTTTTACAATTTTTGTTAAACAAACCTTTTTAAATTTATTTTGTAGTAATTGAGCTAGTATAGATTTTTAATTAGAATTCTGTTAGACTATTATTTTTAATGTTGGTTAGTTTATTGTCTTCATTGTAATAAAAAAGGTTACTGATTTCACAGTCATGATAAGTTCCAAATCATCTACCTGTCAGATAAATGCCAAAGGTAATCGAAAGTTGTCAATAAAACTGTTATTTTAATTGTCGGATAGGCAACTCATAACTTATGAATTAAAACTACGAATTTACCTGAGACATAAGCTAAGTAGAACTTATCAGGTAGATATGTATTATTTTTGTTAAGAGAAGCAATGTTTCACTAGTATAACACAGATTCAATATTGCGCAAAAATGTTATCTAATCTGTTCTTCAACTTTTGTTTCATTATTACATTGTTTTCGTCTACAAAATTGTCTGTGCCTAGACGGTTGAGAATGGGGACAATTGTAACCACATGTGAACCTTAACTTTGGTCTAAAGCACCCCGCTTCACCCACACACCGACATTGTTCTGAGATATCGGTGAATCTCTCATGTTTGTCTAACAAGCGACGTGTCCGATTATTATTACTATTTTATCTTTTGACGGATGTAGCGCGTAAGAATAATATAGATACGATTCTTACTTAGGATCACGATTTAATATAGCCACACTTGACTATGTCAAATATTAACTAATTACTACGAGATAAATCCTCATGTAATTAAAACGATGATAAAATCAATCGATAATTAAAATGAAAATTGAGACAATTTATTATTATAAAAGAGTAAAAAATATCAAACTTATACTTTTAATAAGAATATAGACCTGTTTGCCATTCTTCCACGTCGAAAGGAATCACTGGATGGATTGACATGTTTTTTACTGGGATAGTATAAAGTCATTGGCATGGATATGGCTATCCATGCCAATGATTATCACGGACTGGCGTCCGTGATAATTTTTTATATTATTCTATGAGAAATGTATCTCTAGGCAATTAAAAATCACACACAAAAATATTAGAATTTAAATTTTATGCAACGAACGTTGCAGAATAAAAAAAATAGTAGGTGTTTAAATATAATTTCTTTCGAGTAAGACATGCTACAACTGATATTAGCTTGACATATTATAATAATTACCTTGTCACCTACTTAAAATATTGAAAAAGAAATTAGGTTATGAAATTTTATGACTCAAAAACAGGGTCACATTTAATAATACTTAAGTAGTTTCCATTTATAATGATTCTGATGAGGTAATTAAAATAATTAGAGACGATTTAATAATTCAAATGATTAAGCAATTTGACTATTAAATAAATATTTAAAAGCAGTAGCAAACGTTTGATGAAATCATTTCTTTATGACTTTAAATTTGCAAGTAATTAATACCAAGAAAGTTAGTTAACCTACATTTCAATTAGACATAAATAAAAGGTAAATGGCAGATGTAAAGCCATATTACATATTTTCTACTATATTTAAAACCTATAACTATTTTCAAGATTAAATAACAAAGTTTTGATAGGTTAGTGAAAGAAGTTTTATGCTCACACGTTTTTTTACATTGTTCCCGTTCCTAGAACATTTTCAGATACTTTTCTATATACATCCCTGGATCTTATATGTATACTATAGGTACCAAATTAAATTTTAATTATTTGGTTAGATAATGTGAAAATTATTGATACTTATAATTTTATTAACTACGCATAATCTGTTGTTGTCTAAACAGTTTTTTTTTGAGTAGTATGAAAGACCATCATGAAATTTAATCTAGTCAAGAGCAGGTCGACCTTTACATTTTGGACTTTGTACCAAAATTGTACTGCAAACTGCAAGTGTAAAGCTCGACGTGCACCTGACTGTACAAGATATTTTTTAATGAATTCAAAATTGATTATTTCTTAACTTGTCATCATATTTTTTCCGCTGTCGTGTTGGATCGATCCCACAGCGACATTTTCACACTTGTCACATTTGTCCCCGTAGCTATTATGAAAAAAATAATTATTCCTTTGAGATATCGATAAAATCTCATATCTCGAGCGATGCCATAAACGATATGCTAGTCATTTATAAAAGGATGTAAATATAGTTAAATTTTAATTGGTCAATTAACCTTCACAAAATAAATGATAGAGAAGTTTTATAAATTGAGATTTCTATTGATGTTTATTTTGTTTGTTTTTCTTATAAATATATCGAAAACTGGTAGAATAAATTAATACAATAAATCATTGCATGATGCCACATTTTTATTATGTTTTAAAATCAACTTTTCTAACAATAAATCCTTTAAGGAAATAAAACACGTCTTATTTATAAGATTTAATAATATTGTAGGATTTAGATTGACAAGGTATAATATTAATATATGATTTTTTCCGTACTCAGCAGGTTCCTGCTGTCAAAAGGACTGATTTGCATTAGCCACCAGGTTTTTGATTTGTCCATAAAGCGTACGTATGTCTCCTTTTAGGCATCGGCTCAGAGGCTCCTCTGATATATCTGCTGTATTTTATGGGCTTCTCATCAGGTACCGCATGCTCGTACGTCACTAATTCTTTCTTTAAAAATAACAACAAGTCATATCTATGTTATTGTAGTCGGTAGTAAAAAACATGATTTTAATAAGATTAAAAATAATTGTATGCGTCCCGTAAGATCGACTTCGGCCAGTCAGGTGCTACAGACAAAAACGCACATGCTTTTTATTAGATCCTTTCTGTTATCAAGACGTGAGATTATACTACATTGATAAGTTTTTGCTGTTGTAAAAAAAGCTATTTGTTTCATGCGGTACATGTAATGTAATATTTTGTAGTTGACTTAATATTACTTGTATTAAAAAAACAGCAAAAAATAAATAGAGTCTTTGAATACAATAAGCGTCATAAAGATGTCCAAAACATAAAGTTTTATATGCAAAACTAGCTGTGCCCGCGGCTTCGCCCGCGTGGAATTGGACTTGTGACTAATTAAGTAGTATAGACGGATTTAACAGTCTCCTATTACTGTAGTTTTCCCCGAGACGTCAGTGTTCTTCATTGCTCATTGTCTATTTGCTCGCCGCTGTTATTCTTGGCTACCTACTGTGTACAAAATCCTGTTGTTTTATTATTTTAATAGCTGTTACCCGCGGCTCCGCCCAGGTGGTCAAGCGGAAATGCCAATAAGTTCGTTCCCGTGGTAATTTAAAAAAAACGACTTCAAAAATACGTCTTCATCCTTGTCTACATCATAAAAGGAACCTCTATACAAAATCTCAGCGTTCTAAGTTAAGCGTACCTCATAAAACACGCGTAGTCTTGTTATTCCTGTTCTCGTGAGAATTTAAAAAAAGTCACATCTCTATCCTTGTATACATCACAATGGGAATCTTTATACAAAATTTCAGCTTTCTAGGTTGAGCGTCCTCGATAATACACGTGCAGTCGCCTAGGTAGTAGGTCACCCTATTTCATCAATCTAGGGGTTGAATTTTGAAAAATCTTGAAACACGTACTTACTCATTTACCGCCAGGAGTATTCTCCTGCGAAGTTTCAAATAAAATGGTCTAACTAATCTAGTTTCTTCATACAAACTTTGGACCCCCGTTTCACCCCCTTAGGATATGAGTTTTGAAAATCCTTTCTTAGTGCACCCCCAGACTTCATAGGAAACCTATGCGCAAAATGTGGAGTCTCTAGACCCAGCGGTTTGGGCTGTGCGTTGATATGTCAGTCGCCAATCAGTCAGTTTCTTCTTTTATATATTTAGACTCGGAAAGTTTCATACAAACTTTACATTCCCGTTTTACCGCCCTTAATGGATGATTTTTGGGAAAAATATTTTACTCATGTTTCATGCCTTTCATTAAAGAACCTTCATGCTGAATTTCATTCGAATAACTTCAAAAACGGCAAAGTTTCATACTAACTCCGCACCCCCGTTTAACCCCCTAAGGGATGATTTTTGTGAAAGATATTTCACTCGTGTTTCATGCCTTTCAATAAAGAACCTTCATGGTGTATTTCATTCGAATAACTTCAAAAACGGCAAAGTGTCATACTAACTATGCACCCCTGTTTAACCCCTTAAGGAATGATTTATGACAAAAATATTTTACTCGTGTTTCATGCCTTTCAATAAAAAACCTTCATGCTGAATTTCATTCGAATAACTTCAAAAACGGCAAAGTTTCATACTAACTCCGCACCCTCGTTTAACCCCCTAAGGGATGATTTCTGTGAAAGATATTTCACTCGTGTTTCATGCCTTTCAATAAAGAACCTTCATGGTGTATTTCATTTGAATAACTTCAAAAACGGCAAAGTTTCATACTAACTTTGCACCCCCGTTTAACCTCCTAAGGGATGATTTTTGAGAAAAATATTTTACTCTTGTTTCATGCCTTTCAATAAAAAACCTTCGTGGTGTATTTCATTCGAATAACTTCAAAAACGGCAAAGTTTCATACTAACTTTGCACCCCCGTTTAACCCCTTAAGGGATGATTTTTGAGAAAAATATTTTACTCGTGTTTCATTCCTTTCAATAAAAAACCTTCATGCTCAATTTCTTTCAAATAACTTCAAAAACGGCAAAGTTTCATACTAACTTTGCACCTCCGTTTAACCCCCTAAGGGATGATTTTTGAGAAAAATATTTTACTCGTGTTTCATGCCTTTCAATAAAGAACCTTCATGCTGAATTTCATTCGAATAACTTAAAAAAACGGCAATGTTTCATACTATCTTTGCACCCCCGTTTAACCCCCTAAGGGATGAATTTTGAAAAAAATATTTTACTCATGTTTCATGCTTTTTAGTAAAGAACCTTAATGCTGAATTTCATTTGAATAACTTTAAAAACGGCAAAGTTTCATACTAACTTTGCGCCCTCGTTTAACCCCATAGGGGATGTTTTTTGAGAAAAATATTTTACTTGTGTTTCATGCCTTTCAATAAAGAACCTTCATGCTGAATTCCATTCGAATAACTTCAAAAACGGCAAAGTTTCATACTATCTTTGCACCCCCGTTTAACCCCCTAAAGGATGAATTTTGAAAAAAATATTTTACTCATGTTTCATGCTTTTCAGTAAAGAACTTTCATGCTGAATTTCATTCGAATAACTTCAAAAACGGCAAAGTTTCATACTAAATTTGCACCCCCGTTTTACCCCCTTAGGGGATGAATTTTCAAAAATCCTTTCTTAGTGAGCACCTACGCCCCAAAAGGAACCCCCATGCAAAATTTGAGACTCCTGGCACTTGTAGTTTCGGAGATTTCGTGATGAATCAGTCAGTGATTTTCTCTTTTATATATATAGATAAACTGAGCCACAATCACCGAGGAATAATCTTGCAAGAATTTTGCTAGAAATGAGCAGAATTAGCAAGACAGGAGATAGATAATAAAATAAACAAGCGACATAACTTTATTTTAATTAATATTAGTCACAGTGACTACTATGTGTTTGGCAAAAAATAATTATCTACTTTAAAAAATATATATAACGACTCATAATTAATGAAAATCAAGGTTACTGTTAACAGTAACCTTGATTAGTCTTAAGACTAGAGTTGCAGAAAGAAATATTCTTTAAGGCTTTCCAATTTGTTTACATAATGTTATTATTAAAATGTTACACATTTTCGTTTACTTTTTAAAGTGTGGTAAAAATCTATTTACAATTTGCTTATCGAGTTTTGAAAGCAAATAGAAAATTAATGTTTAAAAGTCACTACGTAAGTGAAAACTTGTCATCGTTTTCACTACAAACTTTCACTAACAAATTACACTATTGTACTTCATTCAATACTCAAGGTCAACACGTCGCATAATAAATCAGATTTTGTCATGACAAATCTATTATCATTTGTAACTTAGTACTTAAAGAAGTAATACTTACAACGAGTTGTAAACAAATAATTGTTCCTATCTTGAAAGTTTATTATGTACTAGCCTTTTTGCCCGCGACTTCGTCCGCGTGAAGTTCCGGACCCGTTCCCGTGGGAACTACATTGAATTTCGGGAAAAGCTATAGCCTATGTCACTTCCTGATAATGTAGCTTTCTACTTGTGAAATAATTTTAGAAATCGGTCCAGTAGTTTCGGAGCCTATTCATTTTAAACAAACAAACAAACAAACAATCAAATCTTTCCTATTTATAATATTAGTATAGATGAAACAGACGTTTTTATACAAAGCAGTCGTAAAATCTAGCCTTATGTGAACAGAACTTATGCTCTAAAATTAGATAAACCACTATTATGAATTACACTTAATATCGCGGTCGTCCGTTAGTAAATAATATTACAATTAAACGATTATGTTTATCGGGCTGTTTTACCTCTCACATAACTGATTGATAAAATTACTATATTATATATTTTATAGGTACTTATTTTAATTTATTACCAAGCGATGCTCTACTTTGCACTTAGATTTATTTAGTGTAATTGTACATATAATTTGTTTTATTAATTAATACCAAAATATTATTGGTATCATTATTTAATATTTTGTAATTAATTAATAAACTAATATTACTTCTAAGATCAAATCTAGACGAGTCAACTAATTACCCATACTAGTTTTATCACTAATATAATAACACACAAAATTTAACTATGCCTGTCTGTTACTTTTTACGATTAAGGCCGATTTAAATAAAATTTAGATATATGGATAATCATTAAAAGACATAATGAATAAGCCCGGAAATCATTCAGTTATCGGGAACACAGACTACGCGGGCATAACCGCAAGCGATAGCTAGTATACAGATTTTGAAGTTTATATTAATAAAATCCACGTTATTATACAAAAAGAGCCAAGTCTGAAGTTTGAATTTTCTTTATTAAAAATGTAAATTTTGTAATCGGAACATCACAGATAGGTCGATCGCAGGTTCATGCATTATGCAGGTACTAATGCGGTTGTTAATTACACGTCTTTAGGGCCAGTTGTGATTGCAGATTCCCTGTTAGGTTTAATTCTGTTCAAATTAGATTGACTAATCGTGTTGTACCATTGTGAATGGTAATTGCATTGTTACAGAAACCATACAAAATAGTATACCATATTTAATATATATAATTACTAGCTTTTTCCCGTGGTTCCGCCCGCGTGGTCAAGGGAAAATGTTAATAATTATTTTCATGGGAATCTCTTTCTCCCGTAGTAAAAAGTAGCCCTATGTCACTCTCCAGACCATAAAAAACCCTCGTTAAAAAATTATGAACAAATAAAGTTATTCTTTTTCCCGTGGGAATGAGATGTTTTTCCGGGATAAAAGTAGCCTATGTCACTCTCCAGATCTTAAACTATCCCCAATAAAAAAAAAACATATCAATCCGTTCATTACTTTCGACGTGAAAAGAGGACAAACAAACAAACAAACACACTTTCACATTTATAATATTAGTATGGATGTCGAAATTTTTGTACATTTATACAATTAACATTATGTTTATATAAAGCGTAGAACGGTCGCCCGAAATGGCAGACGATCTAAGGAAAGTCGCAGGAAGCTGGTGTATACAGGCAGCTTCCAGCAGGTTATACTGCAAACGTTTGGGTGGACTATGTCGGGAGGACTATGTCTAGCAGACCTAGCAGTGGATTGTGGCTGAGCTGATATTTCGGATCAATATAAAATATCACACAAAAAGAGAGAGAGGTAGAGATCTTATTCATACGTACCTTAGTACTATTTATAAAATTATTTCATTGGGTTTAAATATTTATGTATGTAGGTCAGTTTCAATAGGTGTACATTTTTTAAGTAGTCTTAGAAGCTAAAAATATAAAATGAGCTCAAAAAAACAATTAGTCACCAAATGTTTTGGCAAATTACATCATGACATTACAGACTTGGCTCACATTACAATTCTTCTAAACCTATTAATAAACTGAACATATAAAAATAAATAACATAAATTTATTTACAATTCTATTATTAAATAAGATGTTTTATTAGCCCCCGGTACAGATTATTATCTAGTGTGGTAGCAACTGGTAAATTAAATAATATTCTCATTGGCAGAGAATTAATATTATGTAGTTTATGACATTGCCGACTTGTGTTGCATTATATACATACTTCTGACTTAGTATCTGTGTCTATTGTATCTTTACTTGTTGTATGGTGCAAATAAAGATTTATAATTATTATTTATTTCTCACATGAAGGAGCATTATTGACATGAAATAAATACATATTTTGTCATAAATAATACAACGAAAGATTTCTATTATTTTTAAGTCTACTTGCCTGCAGCCAATGTCTAAACGATTTTTAATATTTTTCTATACAAATTTTATATAAATAGAAAAATATTATTTTTATTGAAATTGATTTTTTGAAAGAAAAATTTCACCTCCTCCCCCCAGGTGGGATTCGAACCCACGACCCCTCGATATCCGGCCGAGTGCTCTAACCACTGAGCTACCGGGAAGGTTAGAAAATGGTGGTGAAATTCATTTCAAATTCATGTGAAATTTTTCTTTCAAAAAATCAATTTCAAAAATATGAATGGCTAGTTGCCTAACAACTATAAATAAAAATCATAAATTGTATAGTGACCGTTATCTAAAAATAGTAGAATCTCAATCTGTAACGATGGGCTACTTAACCTGCTTGGTTGTAAAAACCTTCAGGTAGATGGCGTGCTCTGCGACTTACGCAGTTAAAAGGAATGAGAAATTTCACCACCATTTTCTAACCTTCCCGGTAGCTCAGTGGTTAGAGCACTCGGCCGGATATCGAGGGGTCGTGGGTTCGAATCCCACCTGGGGGGAGGAGGTGAAATTTTTCTTTCAAAAAATCAATTTCAAAAATATGAATGGCTAGTTGCCTAACAACTATAAATAAAAATCATAAATATTATTTTTGTATTTAAAGCTGCTAATGGTAGTGGGAATACAAAACAATAAACTTTTTACTCGACATTTTCCGTCCCTTTTATAGCGTTTTTATTGTTAACAAGCCAGTACCTTGGTTAGCCACGACGAGCGACGATGATATCTCTCTGTATGAATGATGGCTTCGTGCTAAGCCTCTGGAAGCAAGCCCGGAGGATAGACGCAAATCCGGAAGACACGGCATGAATATGGTAATATTTTTGTTTAGCGTTAGTTATTTAGAATAAGATCGTATGGATAATAATGCGTGAAAACAACTGTATTTATACCTAGTTAGTGTGAAAATTGAATGAAATCGTTTATTCGTTGTCTAAGCTTTATCTTTATCGGGTAATTCAGCGACTGACACCACGAAGGATTGGAACCATGGTGTTAATCGCGGTAGGACTCTTTTTGAATTGACTGATTGACACCATGGTGTCAATCGAGTAACATATAATTGGGACGTAGTCGATTGACACCATGGTGTCAATCACGGCAGGCCTTTTTTGACTTGCTGGATTGGAACCAAGTACATTTTGTTGCAACTAAATAGTTATGTAAAAAAGTTCAAGCACGTTTTTCTTTAATAGAACATCAAATTTCAACAGAACAAAAACATACGTTTTACTACACTCATTACTTTTTTCTTCATAATGATTTATGTACGCTTTATTTTTAAGTGAACCTAAAAACTGGATTATTTAAATAAGAGTCTGGGTTTATAATTTATTAAATGAATGGTTTACAATAACTATTAAAAGCATTTTAGTATTCAAAAGTATTTGTTTATGAGCTTTAAAAAATATGAATTTAGACAACTGTTAATAGAAATTAATTAATATTTTTGTCAGATTTTTAATCAACTTATGATTAAATGTATTTGAATACTTAGTTATGAACTAAATACGTGATTAGGAAATCACATCAATAAGAAAATGTGGATCTTTTAAATCTTATTGCCAGTTTAAAAATAATTATAATATTAAAGACTTCTTAATGTAGCAATCAATTTATATATTCCAATTAACATTTAAACGAACACACGCAAAATTACTTATCTAATAATGCTACAGTATCGTAACCAATTAATGTCATAGATTAGATAATTAAATTTTAAAACCTCTATAAAAAAAATATAAAAGCCAACCTAATCTACGCATAATATCCATATGAGTATAAAAATATGTAAATTTTGACAATAAACTTATCTTCTTAAATCTATGGGCACGACCCATCTAAAAGAGATAAGGGGTCGACATTTTTAGCACAAAGCGTTCTGTTTCGGACCCCTCTCGCAGGTTATTTGACTCGAAACGTGCCTTGGGAGTACCTGTTTACAGAGGCCACCTTTATCGAGAATAAGGCAATATTTTGTCCAGATTATCTTTTAAAACGCCTTTAACGTTCAGCGTTCTAACAGATGCGATGTCTCACTTAACAAATAACAATCACGCTTCCAAGCTGTACACGAGTATTTATGATAACGGAGAAGACAATTTAATGCAATTCTTTAAAGCGATCGAAGATTTATTTGGCTTTAAATACTGAAAAGACTTTTTATACAAGATATGCACAAGTTTGGCCATGATGATGTTAATATCTCACGTGATGTAATATTGAAGACTTAAATCAAGGTGGGACGCTGATTTGGAAAGTCGTGGTAGACTCAAAAGTACTCAAGTTATATTTTGACTGTAAAAAAGGAATGTGATCCATTTTTTTATTGTGATATTATTGGATGAGGATTTCTTAAATAACTTTAGATGAATAATCAAACCGTTACAAAGTGATAATCTGTCAGTTACGTAAGTTACCAAGTCTTTAATTATACATAATTTTAAAAATAAAATAGTTATTATTTTGACAATTAGTATTTAATGAGACTGCTCGTAAATATTCAAAAGTTCTTAGTTTACAACGGCGTAGTAAACATTACCCAAAATCATTAAAATATTGGTAACAAGTAAACCCAATTTCTAAAGAAAGTATTGTCGACTAAACTATAAATAACACGATTGAAGAATTTACGGCATAAAACAATAAATTTATATTCTTATTTGTTTGGCTTTGACAGCCATAAAGTGATTCCACTTTTTGGTTTGGTCTATTGTCTCAGTATTAGAGGCAGCCAATACCGTAATTGCGGTGGACTTTTGTCGAAGAGCTGACCGAATATTTTATGGTAGCCCATATAACTTTCCAGATTTTTTGTTGCAAATACGAGAAACTGGTTGTATATTGTCAACGCTCGCTATGATACCACGTTTTTATCTTACTAGTTCTTTAGAAATTTTAAAAGATCCACAAATTATCGAAAAGGCCATTTAGTTTTGGTTAAAAGAATTACTTTCAATACAGAGCTGCCGACAGGCTTGGTCACAATTTTGCTGCAGATTCCATTGTCCTATTTTGAAATTCCACGTAGAGTTGTCTCAGATTTTAATGCTTCCGTTTTGATGTATCAATTTCTTTGTCTGCTTTATTTAGTTTCAACTTTTTGTTAGTTTTCAATGAACCTTTTAATAGAGTTAAAACGCAATCTAGTTAAATTAAGTTATTTCCGTTGTCAACTAATCTATCTATCGACTTTATAATCGGTTCAGCGATCGTCAATAATGCATTGAATGCTAGGGCGTTGTCTCTAATGTAGGTATTGATTTTTTTACCATTAAGTATTCTCGTCTAAATTGCCATATTACTGATCTACTGTTTTGCTAGCAACGTTCCCTTTAATGTACAAAAATTTTGTTTATCTATACTCATTAATATTAATTTATCATACATTTTTATTAATTCAACGAGTTCACACGTTGAAGTGCCCATTTAAAGTCAATCTGTTATAGATTGGGGGAGTAATAAATATTCTGAGATAAACGGAGCCATTCTTTCACATAAAAGTCATGTTGAACTTAGGCCACAGATATCGGGCAAAGTCAATATTCTCATATAGTTATGTAACGTTCCTAAGGGAAGATCTTTATAAGATGTTTTTGGAGACGCTTGTTACGAGATAAGTGGTAATATTGTGTTTGATGTTGTCTGGTAAATATTGGACGGCATAGGCACGTGAGATATTGACTTTCAATATTGACTGAGAATATCAATAGTCTGGCTGGGCCCAGATATGTTGCGACCTTGATGTAACAGAGAATGAATCATGTTATTTTTAGGCTCAATAGGACATAAGGTTTTAGGCACGCGACAAAATAGTTAATAGGTACACAATTCATGCAACTTAACTTAGGTTAAGTAGCAGCAAAAGGTAGATTTGAACTTTTGATTGCTTTTGTAAATAATATACATGATGATGTCTAGAAAGCAGCCAGAGCCAGGACAAATACAATTCATCACATTTAATGTTCGCGCTATCAAAGTGGAGGTAGATTTTGATATTAACGAACACAACGATAGATTGTCCAGATTTTTTTAATTAACAATATGATTATTAACAGAACAGAGTTTAAATTTTTTAAAGTATTGTGATGAAATTTTTTTTAGCTTTATCTCATTTTATGACCTCCAAAATCTTTTTTTTAAATAATTATTTATACCTGCTAGTATTTATTATTTTTTAATCAGTACCTTGAAGTTTTAAGACCTGGTTGTGTCATTGATAAATTTTTAGAGGTCTCAAAACGTCTCCCACGGTAGAGTCAATTCGACACGCACGTGTTAGAGCATCCGATGGCCCGCGATTAGACTTCGCGGTGACGCATGATGGCCCATAGCCCTCTCAATGGACGTGTTTTTGTGCCTAACTAGTTCTACGTCGAATTCTCCAGTTTTTATAGTTCAATGGCATTCGATTTTGATAATGTTTTTTATTAATTCATTGATAAAAGATAATTAAATTGAATAACAGAGTGGTAATACAGGTAAATATTTGATATAAATCACAAAATTTTATAGTTTAATAAAACTTAATTAGCGATAAATTCTCCATCGTTAAAATTTATAAGATTTAATTTATAGATATCAATAGTAATGTTACATATCACAGATGTTACAATAATAATAACTTATTATACTTTAATAACTCAGAATTGAATGAAAGCCACACAGTTAAACCCATTGACTTTATAGTTATATTCGATGGTGTAAGAAAAGACATATGTATAAAAAGAACATTTAAGTCATTTCACCATTGTAATACAATGTAGTTATTGAACATCTGTTCTTATGCCAGGAGAGTATTAATAATACAGTGTGGCATTGTCAGATCTGTGTCAGTTTACTTAAAACTGTCAATCATTTTTGCATTCATGTAAAAATGTCCGCCCTGTAGTCATACAACAATGTGAATGGAAGAATCGGAGCTAAAATATATGCAATTTCCGTTTAAGGTCGACAAACTCATTGAAGATTAAATATATACAAAATATTTTTTGTTTGTTCCAAATCACCTATTTTTAATAAAATGTTGTATATGAAATCGTATTAATATTAACGATAGAGACCACCGCTTTTATATATGGTTTATTAATTAATTCTTATTTAATTATGGTTTGAATGATTATTTGAATTTAAATATTTTTGTCGAGACTATTTAGTTCTTACCTTTATTTGTTTTAAAATAGGTACTATTTACCTGTCTGGCTACTTATACGGAATCCTAATAATAATATACTTTAATAGATTTAAAAAAAACAAATAATAATTTAGTTACATTAGTTGTGCAAATAAAGTTTCTCAGTATAGTTATTTTAGTTATAAAAATTTATACTGGTATGTAAGTATAGTGATACATACTAATATTCACTTTTACATTGATAAAGGCTTTATTTACACCATATTCTAACTGCCTTATTAGCAATACACTAATTGCTACTGTTTTGAATTCCATGGCGACCTCCTTTGAGATGAAATACGAGAAGGTAAAACCAACGATCACGCAGGCCTAAGTCTTCTATAACAATATTTTTGAGTATTCAAAAAACACGCGTGCCATCTGTTGTTAGCTGATGCAGTCCGGGTCCCACCCGTCATTGTGAGCCTCCGCGTCCCCGCCACCACACCGGCCCCTCACCCGACACCCATGCGGCTTTCGTTCGTTCAAACTTACGTAGGTCAGTTACCGCCCGACCGCAGGGGAGTATGGCTGCGTCAAAAGTTTTACCGCGATCCCCAGTTCTATGTTTACATTCGTTATAAAACGTAGTACGTGCAACAACATAGACATAAAAACATTAACTGTTAAGTGATAAAAAGTTTCTACAAGGACCAATAGTGATATAATTAGTGACAAATGAACTGTTTTATAGTGACAATATGACGAAAAAGTTGTACGAAATGATTTCGTTAAAAGTTTGGATGTGTTTGGTTGTGGTGGCCGGTGCGCGCGCACGCTCTGCGCCGCCCGCCCCCAATGGCTGTCAGTGGGACTATTCGGACGCAAAGTTGAGTGAATCTAACTTTCTCACGTGTAACATCAAAACCATCGGTTCAGCGGACTTTTTGTTTAAAAACATTAGTACTGCGCAGGCGTACAACATCAACAAGTTAAAGTTGACCTGCACCGATTTACTTTTCTTCGAGAGCTCATTACACATGAATACCGGCAGTTTCTTAGGACAGTTAAGGAAACTAGAGGACTTGCGCATTGAATTTTGCAAAATTCGTTATGTACCGGCTACTGTTCTGTCACCGCTACGAGATTTAACGAGTTTAACTCTCCGGTCTTACAATACGGATTGGCCCGCGATGACAATGGAATTTCATGCCGAAAGTTTTCGAGGTTTGATGGAACTTCGCACTCTAGATTTGGGCGATAACAATATTTATATGCTGCCCTCGGAAGTTTTCTGTCCCCTTTTTAGTTTGGAATCATTGAATCTGACTAACAATAGGATTCAAGATATTTCTGAAATTGGCTTCTCGGACTGGGGCAAAGGGCCTATCGCGCCAGGTAAATCGTGCAACACTGGATTAAAGATGCTTGATTTATCTCATAATAACATTCTTCGTCTTCCGGACAACGGACTTTCCAGTCTCAGATCTTTAGAAGTGTTGAATATTCAGAACAACTTAATTAATGAAATAGGAGATAGAGCCTTTGTCGGCTTGAATTCATTAAAAATCCTCAACTTGTCGGGAAATAAGTTAGTCGCTGTCCCTCCAGAACTATTCCAGTCATCTAGAGTTATAAAGGAGATCTCATTAGCGAACAATTCGTTGTCTGTGTTGGCTCCAGGATTACTCGAGGGCCTTGATCAACTAGAGAAATTGGATTTATCGAGAAATTACCTAACAAATGATTGGGTTAACCGAGATACCTTTGCTGGTTTGATAAGATTGGTGATTTTGAATTTATCATACAATGCACTTATTAGACTAGACCCTAAATCATTTCAAGATTTAAATAACCTACAAGTTTTGAATTTAGATAACAATGCCATTGAAGTAATTGCTAATGGTGCTTTTGCAGAACTAAGAAATCTGCACCAATTATCAATCTCTGATAACAAAATAAAAGTACTGAATGAACATATTTTTTCAAATCTTTTTGTACTCAGTCAACTATATTTAGACAACAACCATATTTCAACAATTCATGAGCGTTGTTTTGAAAACATTACTTATTTACAAGACTTAGGATTGAATGGAAACAATTTGAATATAGTTCCTGATGGTATCAGAAGACTACGCTTTTTAAAAACCCTTGATATTGGGAAAAACAATATTACAAGAGTTGCCAATACTTCTTTTGAGGGCCTAGAAGAGCTCTATGGACTCCGCCTTGTAGATAACCACATAGTAAGCATACCAAAAGATACATTCAGTACTTTGCCGTCTCTACAAGTCCTCAATTTAGCCTCAAACAGAATAGAAACCATTGAACAAGATGCATTTTTGTCAAACCCGACGTTGAAGGCAATCCGCTTAGACGGAAATAAACTTACAGATATTCGAGGTGTTTTTAGTAAACTGAATACCCTCGGATGGCTTAATATATCCGACAATAAGTTGATTTACTTTGATTTTAGTTACATGCCAGAGAGCCTTGAATGGTTGGATATACATAGCAACAATATCACAAAGCTTGAAAATGAACAGAATACAGAACAAAATATTCGAATGCTCGATGTAAGCTACAATGCAATAGAAAATATTGATGAAAGATCGATACCTGATTCTTTAGAGATCCTTTTCTTAAATAACAACAAAATTCACACGATTCAGCCAGGTACGTTCTTACAAAAAAAGAAGTTAGAAAAAGTCGTCGTGACAGATAATAAATTGAGGACTGTCGAACTATCAGCGTTCACTTTACCCCATATACCAAAAAGTAGGTTATTGCCGACATTCTTCATTGGAAACAATCCATTTGTTTGCAACTGTCACATGATTTGGTTGCAAAAAATAAATTTATGGAATCACATGAGACAATATCCGAGGTTCGTGGATTTAGATTCCGTGACTTGTGAAGTTGTAAATAACAAATATGGCGGAAAAGCTAATCTTATGGATGTGCCAGAAACACAATTTCTTTGTTCGTATGAAACTCATTGCTCATCCAGCTGTTTTTGTTGCGATTTTGAAGCATGCGATTGCAAAATGACATGCCCTGAAGGATGTTCTTGTTTCCATGACAGTAACTGGAATTCAAATGTAATCGATTGTTCTAATGTTGGTTACACTGACATCCCAGAGAAGATACCAATGGATGCTACGGAACTCTACCTTGACGGAAATGATTTTGGCTCACTTGGAAGTCATCTATTTATTGGGAAAAAGAAGTTGCATAAACTTTATCTGAATAACAGTAAAATAGAAACTATTGATAATGACACCTTGAATGGACTTCACTCATTGACTGTACTTCACCTTGAAAATAATCACTTGACCGAATTATCTGGTGGTGAATTCTCGCAAACAAGGCACTTGAGAGAGTTATACTTAAATGATAACCTCTTGACAAGTGTTCCCAACAAGACATTTGAAAACTTGTCATCGCTGAGAGTGGTTCACTTACAAGGAAACAAGATACTCGACCTAGACAAAAAGCTGGCTCATATTATTCATATTGAAAGCTTGAATGTCGAAGGGAACATATTTACTTGTACCTGTGACAATGTATTATTGTTGCAAAACTGGTTTAAGAAGAACTACGAGTCTCCCGTGGAAATGTTTTGTGCTGACGATAGTGGACTGATTTCGAACCTAACTGTGTTTGATGTTATTGATAAGTGTCGTGACTCTAGTGTAACGGATAATACTATTCCAACTGAAAATCAACCTTATCAGTATGATGAAGTGAGCACTATTAAGCTGAACTTTGTACCTCTTTTAGCCGTAGTTTTAATAAGTGTAATCCTTATTCTATTGTTTGGTGCCTTAGCGTTCTCATTTAGGCAAAATGTACGTTTATGGGCTCATTCTAAATATGGAGTGAGACTGTTTAAAAGTGCTTCTATTCAAGAGAGTGAGCTTGATAGAGATAGGTTATACGATGGATATGCTGTGTATAGTTTGTTGGACGATGACTTTGTAACTAAAGTAGTTGCTCCCGAAATGGAACACTCGGGGTACACAATGTGTTTTCACTATAGAGACTTACAACATGCGCATGAGAATTATTTATTAGAACAAGTAACTAACGCTGCTGAATCTTCAAAACGAATTTTAATTTTTGTGTCATTTAATTTCTTACAAAACGAGTGGTCCAAAATTTCATTTAAAACAGCTTTGAAACATGTCATTACTTCTATTCACCCTTCAATAAGGCGACATAGAGTGGTCTTTATCTTAACAACAGACGTAAGTGCATTAAATTTAGATGTTGACTTCCAAAATTATTTAAAAACATGCAACGTCCTATTGTGGGGTGAAAAGAAGTTTTGGGAGAAAATTAGATTTGTCATGCCGGACATTTCAAACTTACAATGGAACAAAGACACTTTGAATTACAATCATGGCGTCTGTCCAAATGGGAGGAGGCATCCTTCTCGGTACACAGCGTCGCCGACCGCTCCCGAACATTGGTATAAATACGATGCTATCCCTCCACAAACACCAACTGTGGCTAACGTGGGTATTAGCGTCGAAGATGACACATCAATGTTGACAAATACGACATTGACGAGTCAAATTCCTGATGGTGAAAATCTGCACCATAGTTATATTTCAATTGACACACAAAATTATGAGCAACCATATGGCGGTCGGCCTAGGCCACCTAATACGCTCCGTAAACATGTCGGGCCCCATTCCCCTACAATGCTCGATGAGCAAGGGTACTTACAGCCGCGGTCGTCTGTACACGAGGGCTTGCCTCAAACCCATTCGGCTCACAGATGATAAGGAAGCACGAATCTATTTTTATCTACTGAAGATACTTTTTAATGGAACGCCACATTCCAAGCATATGTATAAGCAGCAATTTGAGTTGGCCTTGCCTTACTAATACGTGATAATTTTACAAGTAACTCGAGTAAAAAGAAAATGGCCAAAATATTAGTGTACTGAATTATTGTTCCTTTGTAGATTACAGATAATGTGAGACTGTATTATTATAAAATGTTTGTCTAAACGTATCTACGTAGAATGGAGCCTTACGAATTGTATTTATTACTTAAAGCCTGGTAGATCATTATTATGTAAGCGAGCAACAAAGAATTACAATTTATTGTTGTACATTAAGACTGATGGTTTATGTATAAATTAAGATTTATTGCCAGTATCAAAACTAAACTTGCATAAGTATTTTCGTATAGTATATTATCTCATTGTTACCAAATGTTTTGTAATTAGATATTGTAATCGTTGTATAAAGTAGATGAATATTGTATAGATATACTAGTCATTAGTTAGGAATTGAATAGTGTTGATACTTTAGATAGCTTGGCTACATCGTTTATGATATTTGATATTTTGTAATAATTGATAGCAGTTATTGTAAAAAGTTATATATTTTGTCAAATAGTTACATTTAGAATTAAATATCATTAACTTTGTAGCGTCATGTATGAAATAATACTATCACTTTTGACTGTTACATTTATTTAATTAAAAATAAAAGAATTTAAGGACTATAAAAAAATTGGTTTAACTTGTATACTTACCCCTTTTCACACACACACATACCCATTACACAAATACTATAGTTTTAGTAAGTTCAGTTTGAGTTTTTATAAGTAAAACATTGTACTTTAAAAACTAAAGTCATAACCTAATTGTCATTCATATATCAGAAAAAGATGATGGTTTGTTTGAAGAGCAGGATCCTAAACCTCTTTGTTTCACCGCCAAAGATAACAAAAAAATAATTCTTTGTGTAGAAACCAAATGTCGGCGTATATGTAACCGTTAACTTTGTTGTTTCCAATCTTGTATTGAAAAATGAGAAACTATGAAAAAAGTTTAAAAATCATTTTGACTTGCCGACAATCATCGCTATAATGACGGGGTCCCTTCTCAGGTAGAAACCCGAGTAATATTTCAACCGTCACGGAGTGGTAGCAATAAAGGAGATTTACAATACATTCTATATTCACTGCTAGTTAGATGTATATTTACGTGACCTTATGTTGGACACGGTCCAAAGAGTAGTTATTGATTAATTTTAGAGTTCCCTAAATCATTATTGAAAGATACCAGCGGTGACAATGTTAAACTATATAGTGTTTTCGATAAGTTCCGAATAGCCTTCCAGATAACAAAAACTGACAATTTATCCGACATCTGTGAAACCGGATAAATTAACAATAACAGAAAAGACTCGACATTTGTTTTCTGTACAATGTAATTAGTAACAATGAAAAGCGTTGTTTATAGGTATTCCACATCTAGATTACAAATATTTTAGGTAGGTTTTACAAGTATGTTCTTTTTTAACCATACTACAATCTGATGATTGTCTGACATATTTTTTGTGTCATACGGCAGACAAACAAGCAAGAGGACTACATGATAGAGATAAGTGATTACCGCCGCCTTTGAATATTAACAATACTATGGTACTACCAATGCGTTGCCTGCAACAAGGAAGGTGGTAATAG
Organism: Endotricha flammealis; assembly: GCA_905163395.2. Taxonomy (NCBI): domain Eukaryota; kingdom Metazoa; phylum Arthropoda; class Insecta; order Lepidoptera; family Pyralidae; genus Endotricha; species Endotricha flammealis. The sequence goes on along the minus strand of LR990863.1, from coordinate 5,518,359 downwards.
GGAGAAAAGAAATAGGTAAGTAGTTGAACTTCCGAAAATCTCAACGAACGAAGCAATGCGTTTCGTTCGTCATTCTTCTCATTCTTCAAGAATGAGAAGGTGGTATGTACGGTGGCCTCGAAGATAGGAGGACCATTTTAGAAAAAGATCGCTTGCACATCTTGTAAGCGGATTTTTGTCAGCTCCGTCCTTTTCTTTGTTACCAAACAGGGTTTTGTTTATTAGAGGCACATGTGTCCACTAGGATGTTGGATGTTGCAACCAAAAATCATCCTAAAGATGGTCCTGCTATCCTCGAGGCGACTGTACGTACTTCCCCGGAGGTCGAGTAAGCCCATTTTATAATACTCTACCACACTATGAAAGATCACGGAACATTGCGTTCCCAAATCTCAACACACACTTAACCAGTTTTAATAAGCAATAAAAAGAGTGAGCGACATATGGCGTCACAGTGACATGCTTTGAATGACCGCACGGCTTATTTTTTCTCAATAGCTGCAGGGTACGGTGACCGTGACCACGCAACTGTCACTGTTTGCTTTAATAACCTGCCAAATTTTGGAAGCAGAAATTATTTATTACCATGCATGCATACCGCAGTTACATTTTGTGGAGCGACGTTTCCAAGTGTTGGTGGGCAACATCCGATAACGTTATTGAATTCGCAAAAGTTGAAAAATGTTAACTCATGTTATCATGTTTTCAAATAACTTTTTGTTATCGTTGGACCACAAAAAGTAACTGAGGTGCGGATGCACGGTTAGATTTTGCAAGGTTCACATTGGTCCATGGCCGGTGGGTGATCAGTGATCATACCATTATAGAGGTTTCTAATAAATTTGAGTTTTATTTCAGTTGTTCCTTAGATACTTTTGGAAACTTGATTTGTGACTAGTGTTCTCGTTGCTTAACTTGTGTGATCTTTGAGACACTCCATGACGTCATCGAGATCAATAATACATTAAATTAGAAATAAATTATGTTTTGTATGTTTTATGCTAATAATAAATAATAAAAACTAACTAAAACCATTCAAGGATAGAACTACACGTCTATCAAACACCGGTCTACCGCCGAGAGATTAATGAATAGTAAGCTACTAATAGCGATTGTAAAGATCAATTCTAGTAATTGTTTAATACAAATAAATAGTTCCAAAACAAATAGTAAACATTTAGACGTGTTTACTCAAACATTTTTTTTAAATTAGGAGATCTAAGAATTTATGAGAAACCCCGTTCTTCCTTGAATTACTAGAGAAGTGAATGTAGAAAACTTTTCTGTACAATTAACAATGATAAATATTTACGATTTGCCTCTAATAGATCTTCATCAAAACGATTCGTATGTTTCGTTTATTCTTGGAAGATTTTAAAATTAGTATAGGAAGGACGATCTATAAACCATTAATGAACTTAATTGGTATTCACTACTAAGTCTAGTCTAAAGCAGTGTTGATTAGTTATATAATTCAGTATTATTGGAACCTTAATTTGCTAGCAAAACTAAGGTTTCTTTATTATCGTAGTTTTGCTCTACACGTGTTTTGCATTGATTAGGTAAAAGGGTTCTATGCCCTTAAGTTTGAAGAGAAGTAAGGTATATTTACGTAATAACGTAAATGTACCTTAAAACTTTTATCATTATATTAACAACCTTATTAATTGCAAAATATTAATTGACAAAATACAACAAACCGTACATATCCAGGAAATTAAAAAGAAAGATGTCAAAAGCAGTTTTCATATCTTATCTTAAATATAATTTTATATTTTCGGGACCATTTCTGGTTTCACGATACCTGCTATCAATATCAGAGGATATCGTACATATCTGGATTTCACGGTTAAACGCACTATTGGCTCCCCCGACGATCCCAATGTGTCCCCAACAAGATAAGAAATTGACCAGATCTCGAGCCAAAAGTCCTTTTTATTGTTATCTTATTTGATAGCCTTAAATCATCTATTTATTACAAGATGGGAAATAACAAAATAGACAATGTTTTAACAACAATAAATCGATATGATCGGCGGAAAGCTAAATGACTGAATGGCCATTTTGCATAAAAATAAATGATTGTATGTCATTTCAATAAGTTTTCTCCTCACCACCGCACCCCTCTTTATCAGTGCTTAGTTTTTCTATCCTTTCGCCGTCTATTCATGAAGGATTACACTGTTCTGCTTTAAAATTGTCTATAACTATCATTAACTGTTTTATAAATGAAATATGCGTTTATTAATTCCTTTATTTCAACGTCAATAAATTTAAAAATATTTTCGTACATACGATCAATCAAAGTTGATTATAAAACATCATGTTCATGTTTTTATAATATCTCTACAGCCATCACATAACAAAAGCAATGACTAATCCCAGTTCTCAGGGTCAAATCATATCAGATAGATTTGTATGTCCACTGTGGCGTTTGATCGACGTCTGATATCCAAGCGCGCTCGAACATTTTTCTGTTTTGTACGTTAACGAAATTTGTTGGTTCGTCCAGTGGATTCGAGCCACCCGCTGGCTGGGTATGACGGTTCACACTTGGAGTTGGTTCAAGAGGTCACGTCCTCTCACTCAAATCTCGACCGGGAGCGCTCCGCTCTGAATTGGATCGTGACATCGTAGAGATACTTATCATGATTTTCTGGCCAATTCCAATGCATCGCTCTGTTGTTACGTTCCAATAATGGGAGCATGGGAACACGGACGAACTTGGAACTAACTAAATTGTTGGAAGTCAAATATGGAGATGTTTGTCGAGCTGTGATTGGGGTTAGGCCTAGTTTTGTTTGTTCGTATAATTTTGTCATGTGTTTAATTTACCCTGGATCTTGAATGGATTAAACTTAATGTTGTAGGTAATTTGATGTTAACTTTGTCATCCTTTTAATATTTGCCTGTAGAATACTACTTGATTCATAAACTTGTGGCCTTTTTAAACTTTATTGCTAATTAACGTTATAAATGTTATATTCAGAGTAGAATTTATTTCATGTCTTATCTTTTTATTACATTTAAGAATTATTTCAAAACAACTTAGTTATGAACTAGTCATTATTTAAAATTAATTTTAGATCAATGTCTATCAAACCACAAGGAGCTATTATTACAAAATGGAAAACAGTGTGTCCTTTGATTTCTGCGGTAGATAACACTGACATATTTCGCTCAAGAGAGATAAGAATTATGTCGTTTGCATTAATTAAGTCAACTTTAAGCATTCATTCAATAAATCATGCGAACCAGACAGAATTATTGATGCCTCTTAATCATGATTTATTAATATATTTGAAACGTTATGCTTATTAGCATCAAGTTATTTTACACTTATAAAATTTGCTTTGACATTATTTATTTGCATAATATTCAAATTGTAATTTGTCTATCCAAGAAGCTATGGTATATCAACCCTTGATTATGAACATGGCAATTTGTTAATCGTTTTATACAAATGAGTTGTGTATAAAGTATGTTCTTTTTATTTTATTATTTATTCGCTTTTCCCCGCGGCTTCGCTTGCGTTAATTTTATGACATAGATCTCGTTTGACAACAAAACAATCCATAGCGCGACTTGTGGCGCCATCTGTTGGCCGATATAGCGCCATCTATAGTAGAAAAATATTTTCCCATTGGAATGACATACTTTCACGGGATAAAAAGTAGCCTATATTGGGCTCTGTACCCGTGACCATAATATATACAAATTTTTATAATGATCGGCTGATTAGTTAAGCCGTGAAAGAATAACAAACAAACAAACTCACTTTCTCATTTATAATATTAGTTTTCTCATTTATAATTTCTTCTTGATATTAAACTTTATTGACCTTGAACTAGCCCTACGTACTAATATAATAGGCGGACTTAATTCTCATTGCTTGCTTTACCAATCAACTTAATAGTTGATTGGTAGATCAATTGAGAATCTGCGCCTCCCAATGTAAGCGCAGACAAACTATTTATGTCATTTCGCAGTCACAAGTTGTAAAAGCAAACTAAAAATGAACTTTAGGTATCCTTTTTACAAATCTTTTGTTAAAATAGATCAAAAATAAGAGAATAAATTTAATAGTGTTGTGGGAATTTTAGTTCGGGTAAATCACATCGAAAATACTGTCACGAACGACAAAAATGTTGACTGTGAGAACTACAAAACGATTTCATTATCCCGATGTCCCGGTTTGTGGGCATGACTGAGTTTTTCTATCAATGAAAGTTACTTTCCTCCACGGGAATTTGGACATTCCAAGTTTTTGTGATCTGTTTAATAAAGTAAGTAAGACTTTCCAATATACCGTATTACGTATTTTTTTGTTGTTTGTAGTGCTCACACTGATATTATTATTTTTTGCAAATATTTTTATTATTTTTAACTTAGATAAAGTCAGTAAACATATTTTTGAGCACCGTTTTGCAAACTGAATTAAACTTATACATAAAAATATGCGAAAAATACATATTTAAATAAATGGGAAATGCCCGGTGGTTAAGTGGCCAGCAATAGCAATAGTATTACAAAACGAGGGACACGGTCGTGAGTTTAATTGTCGCAAAAGAAAAGCATTTGTGTGCATGACTAAACAGTCCAGATCCATTTCATTTTATTTAAATCAAAACAAACGTTTTGATTTAGATATAATGAAATGGATCTGCACCTCAGTATGAAACTGATCAGATTTTTATTAAATAAATTTACTTATTACAATTCGCACTAATCAAAAAGGCTGATAGGCTCTGCAAAACTCAAATACATTCATCCTATTTTCTAACTCTATTTATAAAAAAAATAGAAACTGATCTGGCCAAAGCAGCTAGCGCTATGAACAAATTTTTAACGAGTTCAAAGTTTGACATAGCCTTATTGTGTCGGCAACTCGGCACATAGCAGGAATTCGAAGTAGTTATTTCACTTATGTCCGAACGCCACATATTGAAAATTCAGCCGTGTGTCAATACTGAGAATCCATTTTGTCTATACCAATAGTATTATTGTTATTCTGTGAAATTTCGTATAATGAAAAATAGCATCGTCCGGTAAGCGTTCACAAAAAGTCAAGATAATGTAACCTAATTATTTTTTTATATCAAAAGCTACCTAATTATATTCGCCGTCCACGTGCCAGTAATAACAGCGCGTAATTATTAAACTGGGTAATTTTATTACTTGTCTGAGATGATATAACGGGATCATTGTGGAACATTCCAAACACAGTTAAGTTCTTTGTAAGCACACGTGCTGTGAACAGTTCAACGAGTATTGAAAACGGAAGATTGACGAAATGAACGACAGTACCTATGTTGAAGAGAAACTCAAACTAAGACCAAGTTCAGATGACAAGCGCTCAACGCGCGTTTTGATAACGCGCATTTACAACTACATACATTTTATTACGCGCACTTTATTAAAACGCGCGTTAGCATGTATACTATAAACTAAATGTTGTAAGTTTGTAAGTCACTGATGGAAAAAACATTATCCTACCCTAAGATAGATCCCAGAAAAACAAAAAATTATACTTAAATAAAAATAAAAACAATTTATGATCCCCACGTTATAATCTGTCTAGATATTTGAAATTTAATTAATTATACCACCTTTGACATTTCATAACATCGTGTGAGAAAATGTATAAATTAATGGAAACAAGATGAGGTATAATTTTAATTTGTTTTCGGATTCGCTTTAATTATGTAGCTTAATTAACATTATGATTACTTTTACATGTTTAATTACATTAAATAAACAAATTTTCTTATGTAGCCTCTGCAAAAAATATTTCCGTGGATAGCATATTAGTAAGAAATACTCAAAAGTCTCAAAATAACAGAAGGAAAGTTTCTTTACTTAGAGAAATAAGTAAATAAACTTTCCTTCTGTTATTTTGAGACTTAGGATAAGAAGAATCTTATCCTCCCTGTTTATATGTAATATCATTGTTCTTATCTATATGTGTTGTGTATTAGGTACCTATGTCATAAATTCTGTAACACAATGCCCATCGCTTATTGGTCGTGGTATCAAAAAATGGGGAGAAAATATAATCTCCCATAAAAATAGAGTCTAAAAATACTGACCTAATAAATAAAGAAGCATAATTTCTTATACCTTTCAGCTATCTTTATTGAGAAGGGACTATTCCTTCAAAATATTTACTCGTCATCTTACCAAACAATACGAGGTGCCATTAGCAAGTTTTGTTGAATCAATGGTACTTAAAAAAAGCAATATCATAATTTCGCTGAGTCACTACTCCCCGATTGTTCGTTGCCAACCGTTGGTGCTATCTTGAGTTCTTGTTGCCTGCCGACCTAATAGTTTTGATAGTTACATCGCCATTTCTGCATTATTTAACCGTCTCTCATATTGCCGAGGACAGAATTCCTGTCAATCCGTCATACTCTGTCTAATTTTTTTTTGATTAAATTCGTTGTGAGTTCCAAAACAGTTGCATCAATAGCCTTTTTTACATTGAGCCACTTTTCTTTAGCGATCTTCAATAGATATAATATTACCCTAAAGTAAAATTCAGTAGGTACTTCATAAAACAAAACTTAAAAAGTTATTAACAACATAATTTCAGACTGCGTGAAATAGTCGACCTAAATAGAGATTTATGTCTTATAATTTTAACTTAGAGGTCAAGTTGGGCAAAATGAAAATTTGGAAGTAATCTTGTGCAAGTATCAAACAATGTTTTCCTCGTCCGAGGCTTATGAAGACTGACTGAGATGAATGACTGGAGTAATTGAAGTGCACGTTTGAAAATTAAAAAGTTGCTCTTATGAATTTTTTCTGTTTGAAAATTAATACAAACAACGTTTTCATTAGTACAAGTTCTAGCTAGAGTATCAAAAATACATCCATGGTATGTTTTATTTTATCCATGTTATATTAATTTTTTTTTGTCATAAATTAGCTAATTTATTACAACAGAAATAATCTAGTGACATTTTTTTTTGTAAGTGGTCTAGTTCGACTGGGGAAGTACCAACCTTTCATAGAATGTCGGCGTGAAGCAGCAATGTGTTTCGTTCGGTGAGAGAGATAGACCCATACTCTTTTCCTATAGTCTATGTTTAACCTGTCTACATGGCAAGTATTAGTAGCGCCGCTTTGGTAGCTTATGCTGGTTTGCTTGTGCGGTATGAAAAATAAATCTGCAAATATAAACAAAACAGAATAATTACTTCGTTACTTTCTTCTATAAATTACTTATTTATAATTCCCAAAATAGTACGGCTCTTTAATACAGCGCCACCTTGTAGAAATCCCAAGAATTTCTTTTAGGAGCGAAAGCACGAAGTGTGTTGAGGAAGCTACTGGTAACGTTTTGTAAATTATAATGAACCTAGAAAACGTTTAATAACATAGTACAACATTTAGAATGCATATTTTAAAGAGTGAGAATTTTTTTGAGTGCGAAAAATATTATTTTTTAAAGTAAATAAACTTCTTTGCCACCGTCGTCGTGGTTTTGAAAAAGGTGAATAAATAGTCAATATACTATTCAATAAAATATATACATTTTTTAAGTGTAAAAAATCTTGTTGACGAAATATGCATTTTTCTAGTAGGCATGCATGTCGGTTAGGTATTATCAAATAAACACTCACAAGCGATTAACAAATGCATACAACGGCAACATAAAAGGCTGTGTTAATGACGTAGTTCTCTTTGTTAGTTCACAATAAACTTAATGGGAGTAAACGCCAAAAGAAACCGCCGATTTTATAGCCTTCGCCAATTCAGAGCGCGGGTGTGAACATGGTATGTTTTATTGTTTTACGAACGCTAATGCCCACAGATTAAAACGTGCTAATAGAAGTTATTGGTCTTTATTGTTAGGTATTGGAGCGTATGTATGGCTAATAAAGCTAAGAGATTATTCAAAGAAGTGCTAAGGTTTTATAGGGTTGCCGTAAGATTCTGACGCGACGACGACGATTTAGATTGAATTCGTCGCGTTTCGAGCGTCGAGTACATACTGTCGACGCACAAAACGCGACCAATTCTTTTTAGGAATTAGTCGCGTTTGTGATGTACGTATGTATTTATATACATTTATTAATTTACACAAAAACATTTTGTTTAATATAGACGACCTCCGTGGCGTAATGGTTACCACGCCAGACCGCCACCCAGGAGGTCCCGGGTTCGATCCCCGGTCGGGTCATGATGAAAAACTAACTTTTTCTGATTGGCCTCGGGTCTTGGATGTTTATCTATATATGTATTTGTTATAAAATATAATATCGTTGAGTTAGTAATCCCGTAACACAAGTTTCGAGCTTACTTTGGGGCTAGCTCAATCTGTATGAATTGTCCCTATATATTTATTTATTTATTTATTTTATATTAAACTTTCAATAATGTATTTAGTAAACCACCGAAGTTTGTTACAAAATGCAAAGACTCGCGCATACCTAAGTTTTACGAGTATATCACGTTATCAAACTATAAAATTTTTGCATACTATCATGAATACCAATAAATTACAAAATGCTTGAGGAAAGTAAACAGCAAATAATTTAATTATATTTTGTATTCCCTGGATTTGAACTGTATTTTTTACAGAAATGAACCGTAACAGATCATTCTTGACCATGACCTTAAACATCTTAATATTAATGTTTATTATGATTCACCTTAAAAATTAAATGCAGAAAGTTCAGTATGACGACAGATATTTACATATTAAATACATAAAATAATATTGGCATGACCCTTGTATCTTCGTGAAATAGACAATAAAAAAAATTTTACCAGAAAAAACTTAATAAGCTTTTAATAAAGTGTTCACAAACTAGAAAAAAATCCCACTATAACAGTTCAACCGTTTAAAGACGTCATTTTATTATAATATATTATTCATAGATCGTAGATCGTTAGATAGGCCCTACGCGTCGCCGACTTGTTACTGATTCCATTCGTTATTACGTCATCACTTGTCATAGAATACATAGAACATTGATCAGATGCGACAAAGTTCTGATTACTTGATTAAGTACCTACTTACTATTTTACTTCAGATATGCGAGCATGAATGGATCGATGGATAAAATTTCACATTACTAATCGATAAAACACGAATTGTATGCTACCTATGTACATACACGTATGTCCATCGCATTTTAATATCTACTTATATTATGTCGACATTGTGGTTTTTATCGAACAGAAATGTCAAATTTTGTCTATTGATTCATCCATGCTCGCACCACCTCGCACAGTCAGTAAATAAAAAACTTGGTGACTAAAATGGACCAAAATGGAAGTATGTACTTTCGAATAAAAAAATAATTTTGAAAATCGGTCCACAATAGACGGAGTAATCGGCGGACATACAAAATAAAATATACAATGAAACATAGAACCTCCTCCATTTATGAAGTCGGTTAAAAAAAATGATTAAATTTTGGATTAACAAAAAGGTGTAAGTATAGATTTCGTAGTCACCAGAACTTTGGCAATTCTATTTGATTTATATTCTTTGGCGGTCGGCCGGTTGCCCCGCCCCCTGTGAGTATCTTGCGTCCCGCTCGGCTGCGAGAGACGAGTGTTTTAAAATAAATCAAAATTAAATTGTTATGAAACACTTACGCATGAAAAGTGACACCTTTATCCTTATTTGTGTTTCGGCTTGTGTTTTTACACTTCCAAAAGGAACACGAAGGCATTTTTACGTGATAATTTCTAAAAATAAACTACGTTAGCTCCGCGCCCGTTCACGGCAAGCGCGTGTTTCGTACTGAGGCAAGAGTAGTGCGTGCGCCTCTTTGAGTAATAACATGATAGGATGTACTCTTTGTATGGACGGGCCTATCCTATGTTTATATCTATGATATTATTCGTCTACGCTACATTCAAAATCGGCTTAACCCGCCACTACAAAACCTACACCATAAAATATCCTTTTAATGTCCACCGGCCAATAAATTGTCTTTAATAACAGAAATATTTTATTAGTTAATAGCTAACAAAAAACCGATTTCAATTTTTACGGCTAAAGTATTTCACTTAAAAAAATTGTTTCACTAAGATCCGATCTAAAGTTTGTGTCAAAAAAGTATAAAGCTGCGATCATCCTAGCGGGTGCCCGTCAGCTTTTTTTATTGGGTCACTCGATGCAGTTTTAGGGTTCTCTGTCGAAAAATGTAAATTTTAATGATCGAATCCCACAGCACTGCTGTATAAGCTGAACGTTAGTATTTAGATGTGTTTCTTGAAATATCTCCAGTCCTTTCCGTATTTCTAAAACACGTTAAGATATAAGGTTCCCGCTGTTGTAGATGAGTGTCGTGAAGACCAGTCAGTGGTAGTTTACAAACAATGACATTCATTAAGTAGCGAACCTTGGCGGAGTATGGCCTAAAACCTCATTTATCGAGCATTAATTATTAATATCAAAAATGTATACATTTTGATATTTTATACTAGGTTAGATATTTAAACGGTAATATAATTCTATTATTCAACCCTTAGTGACTGTCCGATACGCACTTGACCGCATTTTATTCAGGATACGTATTTTTTTTATTATTTTTAATATCCCACAATGACAGATGAAGACGGTGGACGTAAATGTGCGTCATAGATTTGAATCTAGTATGGGGTTAAATTGAGTGTGTTTTATTATGTGATCCGCGATTTGTCAAATGTCACTTTTCTTTTCAAAGATGACAGGTTTGCCGCTTAGGGTATGGATGTAATATCTCAGGGTGCTCGATTAATGTATGGTAATATTAAAAAACAGTTTTTTTTATTACATTACTTAGGAATTAAATTAGATTCCAATGTTTTTATTCCAAAGTTTAATGTAATTTCTGAATAAAATCATTTACTTATAATATGGGTACTATTTAGATCATTAACTAAAGTTATAGCTGCAAATGAAACAAGCTATTTAAACACTATCTCTAAAATAAATTGACAAGTTAAACCACTGACCCATTTTTAAGGAAATTTTATTACAATATAAAAGGAAGCATAATTATTATTTTATGTAGCTTATGACTAAATATTGTTTAATTAGTCTAACCCTTAATTGGCGGTGTGGTAGAGCAATTTATGAAATGAGTTTGTTCAGTTTGTTTGAGCTGGGAAATACCACCCTCTCACAGAATATCCGCGTGAAGCAGCAATGCGTTGTTTTCGGTGAGTGAGAGAAATCCAACTGGGGAGTTGGTCCCTGCTTTTTACCTATGTCTTCTCCTTATTTCTACCTTTATTGTAGCCATGAGTTACCATGTACTTGTACATGACTTACCTGTAGTTCACGGGGATGATCACTTACCTACCATCAGCTGCTCGTTTACCTTTTTCATGTGAAAAGATTGCTTTCAGGAAAAAGGCCACCTTGTTGCTAATCCTGTTAGTAGTTTGTGCATTATAAATAAAACATATTGTATTTATCACTAATTTAGTTTATTATAAGTACATTATTTACATTTTAAATAATTTGAGAAATAAACTCTAGCTTTCGTTATACAAAAAAACATGACTTTCTCAGGCGCCATCATTTTTGTTTGAAAATTCTTAATTCTTATTTCATGACTCGACGTGACCCGCGTCTTGCCCCTCATGGTATCAGATCGAGCTCATGTCTATTGATGTTAGGAATAACAGAGCAATTGTGTATATGGTCTTGACCTCGAATAGCCTTTAAATAAAATAAACAACCCAGTATTGCAGGGCAAAAAGGTGACTGAACCGAATTCGTGAGATTCTATATACACATAATGGTTAAATTATAGAGTTATTTTTATGGTTTAAACAACTACCAAAAATATATTATACTATTACTAAATACCAGTTTTATTGTACCTACAGAATTTTGGATGTATATGTTTATTTTAGTAAAAGTTTCAGAGACTTAACACTTCAGTTAGTCACTTTATTATTTAGTTTGATCGATAATTTTAATTGATGGGTATTTAAACAACTATTCAAAGAGATTCTTAAAAGTCAGTGAGGCAGATGTCTATTTAAAAGACGGTTCTAATGACTGCTCACCTATGAAATATGATATACTCCTGTTTACAAGTTTTCTATAACATCATTAATAATTTCAAAAAAACATTAATCACGAGATGACAATTAAAACATCCGCCGAGCAGATGCTGCATCAAAAGATTTTATAAAAAGTTACTCTGTAAACAAACAAGGTGTTAATACTTGCGATAAGAATCAAAAATAAATCGCCCCCTTCTTATAAAATATTGATATTTAATAGTAGCATCACGGCGGTGTAATGCAGGCAGCCCAGGCAGGCTCACATCGGCATACCAGATTACCACATCAAATATTCCTTTTGACAATCACACGCAAACGAAAACATGTCCTACATTTGAAAGGTTAGAGGCGATTACAGCCTGTCACCTTTGTCAAATGAGTGCAGGTGCCATCACGATGGCATCGGTTTTATCTTAACTATCACATCTTCAAATATTAAACTTTTACTTTTATAGTGCCTTAAAATGCAAGTCGTGTCGGCTAACGGACACCTAATAAACGAACGTTCCGTTTTTGTTGGCGTCGAAGGTTCACGCGGAAATGTTTTTGGGATTCTAAAAGTTAATGAAGCTCACGCTTCGAGATAAAATGTTGATAAAGATTCTTGTCCCAAAAATAATGGTCTTGCAACAAGTTTTTAATGATAAGGTGACCTTATATTTAAACCAGTGCATATTGATATTGTTCACAAAATCGATTTTATACAATATCAATTAAAAGAACAATAGCTAAGCAATTTTAATTTTAATTAAGAATTGTGAACGTGAGAATAATTAATAACTGAATATAACACTTCTAGTCAGACATATTATGTGAAAAGGTAAATAGTCGATGAAAATAATGGCTCCAGAAAATGGAAGCCAGGAAATAGTAGCATGTTTAATATTCTTATTATGACGCAAGAAGTTCCCATTTCCAGACTATCACGACACGCCGTAAAATTATAATATTTATGAAACATCGAGTTACAAATATCTATAAAATTATATTATTATTTAGAAACAGTATTAATGGCACAATTTAACGACATCCAAAATTAGAAGTGATCGTCAAAGTTGACGAGTTTATGTTTAAAATTGTATCGACGCATAAAATTATCGTTAAAATTTGTAACACTGCAGTCGTGAATGGTTTTAAAACTAGTTCGTCAGTTAACATTGAACGGGAGCCTGCGGCTAAAAATGTCAGTAGAAATGGAAATATAGTAAGCCGGTGTGATGTTTAACTTTGTTACGGGCGCAACAATGTTGAACAATGCGGCAATGATACAAATTGTGTTATAATTGAGGCCAAAAATATGCTTATACATACACTGTAAACTACATTTTACAAAATAATCGGAGCAATTTTGTTATATGTATTTTTGGAGTGGTGCATGAAATCGGAAAGCGCGGAAGTTTTACTTTACAGAATATCGTCAGAGCCATTGTGGAACAGGAGAACTATGTTGCCAACATCACACCATATCTGCAGCAGTTTGCAGTTGCACACATTCTAGAGAACGTAAAAAGCGCATCTTGGACAGCGTGCGGAACCTGAGTTCTAAGCAGGAGATTAAGCAGCAATACGTTCGTTCGGTGAGTGCGAGATCCAAAAGCTGCTTACCCTTCTCCTATTCCTTATCCCTTGGAATGGAACGCATTAGTAGCGTCTCTGGCATTACTGATGTTGATAGCCGGTATCATAAAAATTCTCCAAAACACCTACCAAAATAAAATGGTATTTTCCGCTCTGTATGTTTTTATCTAAAACAATGTTTGGTCTAGATTACAATTGTTTTTAAATATGGTAAAACAAGTCCTGACTTGTATATCGTTATTTAGCCTGGTTAAATATTTAGTATGACGAAATTGTACGAGAATGATGCAATTTTTCGGTGAACTGGCGAATAGTGCTTCATTGTTTATACAAAAATTTGGGAAACAATATTGCTTTGTATGTTGGGCATACTTTAACCAGCAATGAGATTGTTATGCGCATTATTATATAAAAAAGAATAATCGTAGCCGTAATATTCCCAACCGACATTTACCAAATACGCTACTTGGTATTTAGACATCATATATAACATGAGAAATGGCCCATCAAACGATAATACTTTTGTCTAGACTGTGTTAATAGTGTTGCTCAAACAAACTGTTGTTAGAGGGTCATATGACTTATTATTTAGGATGTCCATTATTGTTTTAACTTTTTATGAAATGTAATAAGAAGATGTTTCACACCGTATCTCATTAATGCCATCATCGTTTTCACTGCCACTGTATAGGAGGAAGAGGTATTCATAGCCTTACGTTCTTGTTTGCATAAAAGTCACATAAAAAACGACATCATCTTCGTAAACATAGATGAACTTATTTACATTTAAATTAATCTTGTAAATCCTTAAAACTATTAAGTATTCAGATTAAAATTCATACTTAACAACGTGAAATATTTGCGGCAATGCATAAAGATGCATTTGTTTGCAAAAATGTGATAATTAAACAAGTAGATAAGACAGAATGCGATATATCCCTTTATTGCTGTAATGTTGCCATGTACTGGTTTATCTTAGTCAGTTTAATTATATAGTCAATTTAAATCGTTTAGTGTTACTATCTCGTATTCCTAATGGATATATGTAAGATTGAATCTTAAGTATTTTGTTTAAGTATGTCGCAATGGTATTTATGTATAAGTTATTTGCAATTACTGGTCTGTCCAGTTTGTTAGTTTTAATTGATAATAATATTGATGTAGTTCATGGGCGGCCGCAATTATTTACAATTAGGTGGTCCGTATATTTTTTTACCCAACCCTTTTATAAAAACAACTAGTTTAACTAAGGATCCCTATTTTTTTTTAATAATATTATTATAGCCTATGGTACCTAAGAGAGGTAGGGCACAGCGGATAATCGCGCTCAAATCGTAGCAGCCCGTCTGGGGAAGGACCTCCACCTTACAGAAGATCGTAGTCAAATAGCATTGATCTCGGCCATGTTGTGTTCCTACGGTGAGGTCTCCAGAGCTCCACTGGCAACGCGCGAGTGATACCCCCTGTATTGTAAGCGTCTATAGGCTACGGTGTCTGCTTACCATCAGGCGGGCCGTATGCTTGTTTGCCAACTTTGTGAAATAAAAAAAAATAGCCTATGTTACCCGGGGGTAATGTACCGTCCCATGAAATAGGTCCATTAGTTTTTGAGTTTATTCGTTACAAACATACACACACACACACACAAAAATACAAATCTTTCCTCTATAGAATAAATAAATAAATAAATAAATATATAGGGACAATTCATACAGATTGAGCTAGCCCCAAAGTAAGTTCGAAACTTGTGTTATGGGATACTAACTCAACGATATTATATTTTATAACAAATACATATATATAGATAAACATCCAAGACCCGAGGCCAATCAGAAAAAGTTCGTTTTTCATCATGACCCGACCGGGGATCGAACCCGGAACCTCCTGGGTGGCGGCCTGGCGTGGTAACCATTACGCCACGGAGGTCGTCAAGAATGTTAGTATTGATATAGATAATCAACTCTTTAGCATAAATAATAAAACGCGTTTTTGTTGATTTATCGATATTTATTTGCCGTTTCTTGTTACTGCACCAAATTTCTTACACATCTAAGTGTGTAACTACTCAATTAGAAATTATAGCACTCAGTGGAATTCATAGCACGTGTTCTTGCCAGCACGTGTATTTGCAATTACTGGTCTGTCCAGTTTGTTAGTTTTAATTGATAATAATATTGATGTAGTTCATGGGCGGCCGCAATTATTTACAATTAGGTGGTCCGTATATTTTTTTACCCAACCCTTTTATAAAAACAACTAGTTTAACTAAGGATCCCTATTTTTTTTTAATAATATTATTATAGCCTATGGTACCTAAGAGAGGTAGGGCACAGCGGATAATCGCGCTCAAATCGTAGCAGCCCGTCTGGGGAAGGACCTCCACCTTACAGAAGATCGTAGTCAAATAGCATTGATCTCGGCCATGTTGTGTTCCTACGGTGAGGTCTCCAGAGCTCCACTGGCAACGCGCGAGTGATACCCCCTGTATTGTAAGCGTCTATAGGCTACGGTGTCTGCTTACCATCAGGCGGGCCGTATGCTTGTTTGCCAACTTTGTGAAATAAAAAAAAATAGCCTATATTACCCGGGGGTAATGTACCGTCCCATGAAATAGGTCCATTAGTTTTTGAGTTTATTCGTTACAAACATACACACACACACACACACAAAAATACAAATCTTTCCTCTATAGAATAAATAAATAAATAAATAAATATATAGGGACAATTCATACAGATTGAGCTAGCCCCAAAGTAAGTTCGAAACTTGTGTTATGGGATACTAACTCAACGATATTATATTTTATAACAAATACATATATATAGATAAACATCCAAGACCCGAGGCCAATCAGAAAAAGTTCGTTTTTCATCATGACCCGACCGGGGATCGAACCCGGAACCTCCTGGGTGGCGGCCTGGCGTGGTAACCATTACGCCACAGAGGTCGTCAAGAATGTTAGTATTGATATAGATAATCAACTCTTTAGCATAAATAATAAAACGCGTTTTTGTTGATTTATCGATATTTATTTGCCGTTTCTTGTTACTGCACCAAATTTCTTACACATCTAAGTGTGTAACTACTCAATTAGAAATTATAGCACTCAGTGGAATTCATAGCACGTGTTCTTGCCAGCATAAATTTTATACTATAAGTTGAGTCGCATCGCATGTGTCTGTCTATTACAACCATATAATTTATTCTTTCAACATAAAACATTGCGGGTCTCAAAGCAATAACAGATTTCCATCATTAAACCCCATATGTCCTTCAACGTGCAAAATTCGTTTTCGAGACACGATATAAAACAATTCTCACACTTATGTGTTCATCATTAATGATACTTAGTTGCTATTTCGTAGAACTTTTGAGTTGGAAATTGTATATTCGTAAACATGTCTGAGATGTTATTTTTAGCAAGTCGTGCTTTATCTTGTTCCTTTAAAGCAAAGTCAGTGCTTTATTTACTAAATTAAATATATACTCACGCTTTTAAAGCATCTCGTCATCATATTGTTATAGCTTTAGTACAATTAAGTCTTCTATTAACTTTTCTTTCTAGATTTTTATATCAATTTCACTAATTTTAGTAAATAATAATAATAATTCAACAGCATTCGTAAATTTCTGCACTTCCCAATGGTTGATTGGTAGAGAATGCAATTTAGAATTCGGCCGATTGTATCTGTACTTGTATTGTGGTCAATAAAGTTAATTAATTTTTTACTAGAATAAGAGGAAGAGGAAAAAGACAGACAGACAAATTCTTGTAGTGACAAATCACAACTGAGGCATAAAACATATCTAAAATATTTACACTGTATTATAACAAATTACGGTAATAAACTAAAAAAATTGAAACTACTTCATAGGACCCTGTTTAAGGTTTGAGTCTTTATTAAGGTTAGAATATAGTGCGTATTTAGCCACAACTACCGTGAAATAAGATGATCTATTCTCATTGATCAAAAGATGTTGCAAATCAAATGTAAATATCACGTGCACCAAAACATTATTTGTTAAGTACAGAATACCGTTGCTTTCTATTCAAGATTGTCTATAATTTTGAAATGAAAGAGATTCATACGATATTAAGGGCCATTTGCATATAACATAATTTCTGTAACGATTATAGCTCCAATTTTGGGTGCTTCTACTGATTGGCGAACATAAAAATGTTTGGTGAAATTTTTATCTTCAGCAACTAATGTAATATACGTTGACTTTACGTTATTCAATAACTTTATCTACCAAGTATCAATGTTTAGTGCTCTGTTGATTGCTAGCCATGTAATTTATTCATTATGATCGAATGGTTTATCTCATTTCTGTTTCTCCATAATTTGCTTAATTAACGTATGTATGTTGTATTTTAACGACCCTTTTCTTCCTATTCCCTTGCTTGTATCAGGCAATGCATTGATAGCACTTCTGGTATTACTGATGTTTGTAATAGCTTAACCTGAGCATAGAAGAATAGTGATTGTCAGTCCATTTATAAATCAGTTTCAATTTTATATTATATAGTTTTAGGGTCCAGATTTCAATGTTGGTTTTATTGATTCTAGTAATTTATTAATTCTGTTTTAAAAGACAAAATCGTTATCTGTATTTATAATATGATATCAACAACGTCCAGTCCAAACTCTCAGAAATAACCGGCTGTTTTTGACAGAAATTCGTAACAATATATGCAACTTAGACTAGACGGAATTTTTGTCGTTCGTTTGTTTATAATAATTTTCCAATTAAAGGGTATTAAGTTGTGAAATGAAATCCGTCTATTGATTAATACAAATTCAGTACAAATTGCAATTACAGTTCGTAGAATTGCCCTAAGACATATCCCGAGCTCGACGTATTACGTCCTTACACACTAATTACTAACGCAAGGTTTAAATATTACTCACGAGGATAAAGCAATTAGTTAAGTTTTTACTCGTCTCGCAAATGAAGGGTTGTGTGGTATGAAAAAAGGATAAAATGGTCTTTGGCCACCAACACTGTTAGGCTGATCGTACAGAGCAATAATAGAAAGCATAAAATATATCTCTGTTTATGCTCATTCGTATATTAAATGGTTGCAAACGAGTCAGCCATTCACCTTGGCTTTTAATTCACATAAATAAAAAATAAATACACTTTGATTTGTCTTTGTCTTATAATTCAATGATTTGCATCATCATCATCACAATCTCATCCAGAAGTGATTTTTTCATGGCATTCACAAATGGCAAATTATTGTAAACAGTTCTTAGTGCATAATCAAATCACTTTAACAATAATACATTTATATATTTTGTATACACTTTGACAATAAATAATCTAAGTGAATTCCAGAAATCAATTGATAATTTAAGAATAACAAGAACCAACGAACAAACGTTTTCAACGATCGACACCATTATGTTGATCTAAAAGGACATCCTACTTCCTACTAATATTATAAAGGCGAAAGTAATGTGTATGTTTGTTACTTCTTCGTGCTCAAATGGCTGTATGATATTTGGTATGTAGATAGCTGATACCTTGGATTAACACATAGGGTATTTTTTATCCCGAAAAGTACGCGATTCTCGTAGGATTTCATCAAAAGGCTGAAATAGATGGCGCTACTGTGCATAAATAAATACACGCAAACGAAGTTGCGCGGGTTTCACTAGTTTTAAATATTTTGGCCGAGGTTCAATGTGTGGTCAGCTTTATGGGTGGACCTCGAACGAACACTTGTCAATCATAGCGGCTATGCCTCACGAGCAGCAATCTCCCTAATAGGGTTCACTGGAGTTGCGCCATTTTCCATGTACCTATATTGAAAGTTGTTACTTTTTATTTTACTTTTTGCATTTCCTAACAGTTTTTGTTTTTCCTTAGACACAACAATTTAATGGTCCTCTTCAGTGTTCTAGCGGTTACTAGACGGCACTTTATCTCTCCCATGCTAATTTCTAAGACGGTCATATTCAAACGAAATTAGCACGGGGGAGAGACACTCAGTGCAGTTTTCATCATAAGATGAATCGTTAGCTCGTGGGTACTAAAAACTAACAATTCTGAGTGCTGGTTACGCTAGTTCATAATTAGTTCCAGTTTGCCTATCTGTCAGATGTCAGCTTTTGTAGAATTTGTCGATGATAGAGAAGTTAATGAACTATCAGGAACCTTGAAGCTAACATTGAATCTTAATAGTAATCAGGATAACTTCAAAAACAACATTAACGTTTCTCGAACACATAAAACAAGGAACACATACCCTTTAATATAATCGAACAAAAAAGTTTTTACAGAATAACCAGGGTCGTGGCCCGATAGCCTGATAGTTAAAAGGTTGTACAACAATCGAGTGGCGCTCGTGAGAATGTCGGCCACTTCAACTTAATGCACCTCTGGGATAATGCAGATGTTGAAATAGTATAGACACAGTAAGCAGGAATGAGTCCTTAGTGTAAACATGCAATGGCAATTTTTCCCAGTGGGTAGACAGAGGCGAAGATGGGTTCACGGACACCCGCCGGCGGGGTTGCGGAAGTATCACCAGTGCCTGCGACCCCGCCACGTGAAGGCGGAGAAGGTAGCAGGCTAGAGAGGCGAGCCCGACAGACCCCCGTCGCTTCCCCAAAGTGGCGGGACATGCAGTAATGCATTTTCCTGACTTTAACAAAAAAAAAAAAAAGGGTAGACAGAGGCGGATTATAACCCACTGGCTATATTGTAAAGTATAAATGAAGGTACATACTCTAGGAAACTCTAGGTGCCTTATTCGGAAGGGTCACCAGTTCCCGCAACCCCGCTACTGTTAAGAAGGTGGCAGACAGACAGATTTTGAGTCGGTATGTCATTGGTTAGAAAGGAGAGCCCGACGGACCCTCGTCGCTTCGCCAAGCGGCGGGACATGCAGTTATGTTTTCCTCGTTAAACATAAAAGACGTTTCACGACAGAATTAGCAGTTTAGTTTTTTTAATAATTAAAAAACAGAAGAACGTCAATAAGAATAAGATTGATGTCACAATTTAAATTATGAAAATTATTATGTAATTTTACAGTAACATTCTACTGTTCTTAATATTTTTATGTATTGTGGTAGTCGGACGGTTTCAACAAAACTAAGTTCAGAGAGCATCCCTGATGTCGCGTCACGATGTTTGGTAAATATAGGACCAATTTATTGTTTTATACATTGTTTACGTGAAGCTCCTTGATGTTTAAAAAATATAATTATAGTTAACATTATAATGGGTCTTATTTTAATATTAACCCTCCTAATATTGTCCGCCAAAGTTCTTCCCTCCAGGCGAAAGAAAAAGTTATTCGGGAAAAATCTGTGTGATTGGATAAAAGAACTTGTATGCACTGTTATTCTCGTTTCGATGGAAATATCTAAAAAAATATTTTAAATATGTTTTGAAATTGATTAAAAAAAAACGCCATCTAAATAGCCTGATCCATTGGATCGATCCTGCCGCTCGCATTCATTTGGATGATTTGGATTGCGTTGGATCGTCCGGCGTGGATCCGGCTATTTATGTTAAAGTGTAAAAAGATAGCCAAAATAAAGTCTGCCTGTTTGTTTTTCATATAGACTTACTGAAAACTACGTATTTAGAATTAGAAAGGAATTTAGTGGCGTATTTCTACTATTTATTCATTTATTATTTGTTTATATTCGACATTAATAACTCTAATTAGTGGCTCGTTATCTAGGTTTGTATTATCGGCACCGACATTATTTATTCTATTTATAGATATTGTGTACCTATCAAATTCTTGGGAATAAAAAATATTATTTTGTACAATACTGTAGAGTATAAAGCTTTCGTAACTATTTCACACGTCCGTTCGTGGTTACTATAACCCCGAGGTCGGGATGCGATAATATTTGAACTTGAAAGCTGATATTGTTAAACGTCTGACGATTTGATACGTCACAAAATGACATGCCGCTTCCTTTACATATTTTATGGTTACTTCAATGTATCAGGATTAAACTGCATCAGACTGTATTCACTGTAATGTATCCATGGCGTTGGATATTTCGTTGTTCACTAGAACTTCTGAAAATAAAGTAACATTTTAGTTGGAATTTAAACCTGAAACAAGTACGTAAGACTAATTTATACCTCTTGTTAATTATCTTAAAGAACTAAAGCAAAACTAAACCATGACACAAAATAAACCCTTAAATTTATTAGCTTAACCATAAATTATAAATGCGCTCATAAAACGTCAAGTTGTAGTTTATACCGCCGCGCCGTTCCCAAGAGGTTTCATATTAAGCCGACTTTGCATAACCTCTTTAGAATCCAACACCAGGAGATCGCTTTACAGCCTTTTTTCCGCGAGCGAAATGATCGTTGTCCGTACAAATTATATCAAAGAGCAATCGTTCATTGAATAGTCGTTAAGAGTGCATGGGCGTACTCACAATAGCCGTCGCCGATACAGACCCCTCTACAGACTCGACAATTTCAGATCATACCAAAATGCACGTAATATAAATCTTTCCGGTGAAGTACGAACAACTGGACCACTCCCACTCGGCCCGCGGACTCAAATTCGAACGAATATTAAATTCCATTCAAAGTCTTTATTTAAGATGAATACCGACAAAAATCGTTTGTATTCCATGGGCACTTGAGTTCAGTTTTGTATTTAGGTATTTGTCCACTGGCCAGAGGCGCTTGGATATTCGTCTCAATGGGTATTAATAATTTTTACTGCAAGTCCACTGCATTGTGCTACAGATGAATTCCTTTGGTTTTTTGCGATGTTCATCAATAATATCCGGACAGTTGAATGTGTTTAATGGCTATATTGATCCGCTTTTAAGTTATCTTAACATTTAATCTTTGTATTATGGTACTTTAAGGATAAATTAGGTGAACATTACTTCTGTTTATTTATTGAAGTCAGTAAAATGATGTCAATTTGAATTTATTTTACCTTGCCAAATGTGGTACACAGTACATATGATGTGGCATTTTTAATATTAGTAGTCTTATTTTATTTTATCATAAAATTTATTACTAGCCGATGAT
Organism: Endotricha flammealis; assembly: GCA_905163395.2. Classification (NCBI taxonomy): domain Eukaryota; kingdom Metazoa; phylum Arthropoda; class Insecta; order Lepidoptera; family Pyralidae; genus Endotricha; species Endotricha flammealis. The sequence continues at coordinate 5,495,715 of LR990863.1, read as the reverse complement.
GGCAGTTTTACCCGCAAAATCCTGTTATTGCCGAACTGATAGCCGGAATAAAACAACATGTGTGCGTACCTTTCAAACAAATCGGATTATGCGTAACAAACATCTAAACGTGGATCCAAAAAGGGGGGGGGGGGGGGGGGTCGAACACAACTTCCCTGCTCTTCCATGACTTCCCTATAACATAGTTAATAATAAAAATATTTGAATGGTAATGAACCATTGGGCAAATAGAGATACGTACGATAACTTTCAAACGGATCGCCTTAAAAAAACAGAGCCAACCCTTTCGTTGTCGGCCACTCTGATCTACATACACCTGAGCATAAAAACGAATCTGGATATCTATTGTGTTCGAAGTAAGATCTGGGAAGTTTCTGCTTGAACAATAACACATTTTAATAAATTTCATTAAGATTGACAGTACTGATTAGGTTAGAATGAGGTTATAGAATGAGGTTATTTTAAACAATTTTGTTTGTACTTGTTCAATGTAAATTAAGTAGATAATCTAGTAAGTGACAATAGATCTCTGTTAAAAGGGATATAAAAAGGTTTACTTACTTTTTACTGGACTAATTAAAATACAAATTAAAAAACATCTATCTGTTTGTTTTATTTCAAATAATCTTAAAGGCATGTTATAAATGAGTACATAGATACATAGATACTGCTCAGGTAAATCAATCATATCCATCACACAACGTTTGTCTTGTGTGGGACTCGAATCCACAGTCTTTGGAATAAATTTGCCACTTTGCAAGACAATAAGAGCAAGTTCAGACAAGCGCTCAACGCGCGTTTTGATAACGCGCGTTTACAACTACATACATACATTTTATTCAGGCCGTACTCATGCTAACGCGCGTTTTAATACAGCGCGCGTAATAAAATGTATGTAGTTGTAAACGCGCGTTTGTTATCAAAACGTGCGTTGAGCGCTTGTCATCTGAACTTAGTCCTACAAAGGTACTTAAACAAGCTATTAATTGAGTACGGTCTGTTTATGTGATCGGTATTACAGGTCCTTCTGGTCCTATTGAGCCTTACTAAACATCAAAAACAAGTCCATACAAATAAACGCCTAAAAAACTTTCCGGCAAACCTACAATGGTTGAAAGGATTCAAATTACTCACAATAGCTGAACCCCTTTGTAATTCTCAGCAAATTATAATCTTTAGCTTGTATAACATTCAAATTTCTTTGCGGCAATCTATATATATAAAATGCTTTGTCCTGACTGACTGACTGACTGACTGACTGACTGACTGACTGACTGAGAATCAACGCACAGCCTAAACCGCTCATCGTAAAAATCTGAAACTTGGCAGGTGGACCTATTATATGACGTAGGCGTCCGATAAGAAAGGATTTTTCGAAATTCGAACTCTAAGGGGGTGAAAAAGGGGGGTAAAGTTACTATGGGACAACTTGATTCCTTGGTCCAATCTACTTCAAATTTTGCATAAAAATTGTTTAAGAGAATTGATGGAAGACGTGATTCTTATTTTATTGAAATTCTTGAAAAAAATGTATTTTGAGGGTAATTTTCTTCGAGTTGATATCAATACTCATACTCCTTAGTGCTTTTGATTTCAATTACATTTCATTTTGACACATCCGTGAAGTGAAGTGTCATCTGTCATGTAATTATAAATTGTGAATATTTAATCATAATGTCGTCTATTTATCTGTTTGTGATATCGGAAAAACAGCTAAAATTCTAACTATGTATAAAGCGGACTGAATAATATTCATCAATAATAAATAGTAAGTAAATATTACATTTTATAATATTTGACAGGGTTCAAGTTAAATTGGTCATAGGTTAATTGGCATATTGGCTCTTTCTCACTTATAGGAAATTCATTACGTCGACTCGCTCTGATATTTCGTAGTGTTGTTGCAGGGATGGTTGTAGGCTGAAGTTGTAGGTTATAAATACCGATATACAAACATTTTTTTTACGGAAGTGGTTGGAAAACAAGCTCAGGGATATGGATCATTTGATATTGGGTGATTACCGTCGACTATGGAGCACATAGATTCTAGGGTCCCTGACCCGTTGCCGACCTATAACAGGAAAAGACAGGATATTTAGCGAGAAATAGTATAAGGAAGGAGTTAGATTTTTTTATACCACAACGGTGACCAAACAAGAATTTCGGATATTACACTCTCCGAACGCATTGCTGCTTCACATCAATATTCTGTATAAGGGTGGTACTTCACCGGTCGGACTAGCCTATTTCATAAACGCCCACTCCAAAGATTGTAAATAGTATATAAATAGAAAAATAATCATGTAGGTATACATATGAAAATTTTTTGTCTTGACCGTAGAGACCTGAAATTTGGGTGTGTGATGTAGGCAACCGATAAGAAAATTTTTTTGAAATTCCCACGGGAAAGCGGGATAAACGCAAACGAAGTTGCGCGGGTTTCTCTAGTTGTTTATAAAACTCTTCGGGGATTACTTCACGTCGATGAATAACAAAAGAGCACTGCGGTGTTTTAAAGACGGATTAAATAAGGGTAGCAGTATCATCCACACTAAGAGCCTACTTAGGACTGTTGGGAGTGTGTCTTAAAGAAGTTTAACCGCGACTCCGTTTAAAGGGTTTGTATTCAATCACGTTTGAGGCGATCACACGCCGATTCAAGATTACGTGTTTTTGTGTTGCCTATTTGAGACCAACGTGGGTGTTCTAAGGATTTTATGAAGGCACTCTTTGTTCTACAGTTTAATTAGTGGCTTTCCACCATATTTGCTCCACATATTTACTCGAAACCATTCGAAAGGTTGTAATTAAAAATAATAAAAAAACGTTCGACAGTAAAAAAAAGGTTTATACCAATTTAATGGAGCTGACTTTAAAGCCTTATAAATTTAGTATGAGAACGTTTCCCGGTAGAGGCATTTATCATTTTTGCTATTAAAGAACAACAATGCTATGAACCCCGAAGGAGCCGATGGGTATATCACAATAGCAAATGATACCTCGGGGCTTCGGATTGTATGGATGCGGCTTAATTAACTGTTATTTATATTAGAAATAATGACCTGTTTATTTTGTACAATATTCATGGGAAATAGGACTTTGGTTATAGAACCTCGTTAATTTAAATATTATTATGATGATTTATTTTGAAGTCTGTTTCAAAATCTCGTACTCATACTTAATTTTTAAGGTCAATATAATTAGCTAGCAATTTAAAGTCCACAATACAAAAATCACTCCACTTTTCAGATTCATTTCATTCTTCTGAACATTTACCACTTTTATAAGGAAACCTCCAACTCATTCCATCTCTTTCTGACCTGACGTACTGCTGTTTACTTCTGTGTACATACATATATAATATTACAAGATTATGTAATAGATAAATTGTTTGTGCAATAACTTTTTATTGCACAAACAATTATTTAAAAACTTGAAAAAATATAATAACGCTTGTTTTTTGCGTCTTTACCGTTGTTTGTTAATATTATAGAAATTGTGTAACAAGAAAACTACCTAATACTCTGTTAATATTATAGAATTTATGTAATAAGTAGTTTTCTTATTATTACATAATTTCTATAATATTAACAAGCAAAGAATAAGCATTATAAAGTATATTTTTTCAAGTTTTTAATGGGTCAGCAAAGCAGGTGTCGTAACGTAACAGGTGTTGAGCGATTTTTTGATAATTTTGTATGAAGAAATAGGTCGAAATATCATTAGTTATTGCTCGAGTTTGTTTTTAGTCGGTCACGGTTGTGTTTTGGCCACAAACAAAATGTTTCGCCGAAGGCGGTTCTTTTTTAAATTTTGCCTACGTCACTTAATAGTCTGGTTTTAGATTGCCTTTTTTTGTGAAAAGGGTCTTCTTTAATATTATGTTTGCCTTCGAGATGCCTTGCTTCGGCAAAGATAAAGGCGATAATTATTTTATCGTCCGAATTTCTTGTTTGTTTCTCTAATAGCCACTTTGAAGTCGGGAGGTCGCGTTCGAATAACAATGCTGTGGTAAGCTGTATAAATTAACAGTTCCCTTCTTTTAGCATGTTATCTCCATTTTTAATACGTGAGTATTGTGGAGTTTTATGGGTTCATTGTATCCTACAAATAGGTAAGTGAAGCTACGATAACTATTGATTGTCTTCGGATGTGTAATAAGTAGTATAATGAGATGCGATATGCATTCTGTTCATGTCGTCGCGCAGGCAAAATTTATATTTGGGTTGTATTGCTCACAATGTAAAGGATATGTACATATCCTTTACCTATATTAGGTGTCAGATAACAAAGTATTCAAACTTATCTACCGCCAGTGTCAGTGGAAAATTAGTGCTTATTTGAAATGATAAGCACTAAAATTAGTCCTTGTCAAAATAATCATTAACATGAAATTTTGGGCGTAAATTGGCTACCGTATCAAGGCTAATCAAGAGATATGACATCAAAGCATGGAAGATATTGGCTAAATGAGAATTTTCATAACAAATTATCAATTTCAAGTGTCATTTTAAGCGGAGCAACAAGGAATGTCACAAAACGATTTTACTTAAGTAATTAATATTTCAATGGTGATATGTTATTCTAACTAAACCTCAATTACTAATCTCCGTTTTCACCAAAACGATACCTACGCTACGGAGGAATAACCTCATGCCATTAAATGTCATGTCATACAAATTGATCCAGTTAGGTTATTCCTAATGCTAGGAGGCGTTTGTGAAAACGAGCATAAATATAAATATTCTTGGACGAATCACATAACGCCATCTAGTCCCAAACTAACCAACTAAGCTTAAACTATGGGTACTAGATTGCTGATAAATATACTTAAATACTTTCTTTTTGTAAATAAATACATAAAGGTACATAGAAAACATCCTTGTCCACACAAATTTTTGCCTTGTGCAGGATTCGAACCCGCGGCCCTTGGGATGTGACCATTGCTAGGCACTCGACCAACGGACCTGTCGTGTCATTGAGCATAAAACGAGAGTAACATGGGCTTGTGTGGCTACTTGGCGGTGAGAGCCCTACGCTCCCGCAACAGTCCGGTGTCTCAGAAGAGGGTGTTAGTACACCCGAACCTGAACATAACAATTAATAAAATAAAAAAACTTGTGTGGCTACAGCCTGTCCAACAGTAAGGCATTGTCCTAATAGGACGCGAATCCGCGATCATCGCGCGAGTAAGCGATGCGGCCATCGTGTGTTCATAAGCGTGCGCCTAAGCGTCGCGCGATTGTCAGTAAGGACACCTATTCGAGTTCAATATGATTGACCGCGAGTTCGTACGAGTAAAATTCGCGCGAACCAACGATGATCGCGCATTCGCGTCCTATTAGGACAATGCCTCATAAATGTTTGTGTATAATGTATTCCTTTTTTGTGCACTTCATATTATAAAACTGTATGTTTTTTACGATACTGGCCATTACAATGTACTCATTATTGTGACATTGACAAATAATATCCATGTCTAGTTGGCGGATAGCCTTTTAATTTTTTTAACTAGACAAACATATTTATTTTCAATCCGAAGATTTAATTAAAAAAGAATGGTAAAAGAGTAACCATGGTAACACTAAGAACTACTTCTCTAACAGTTCTTTTTCTTATGGAAAGTTATATTATGCTTTGTGGTAAGTGACATTATTTTGTATGCCATGAGGTTGGAGTTACCCAAGTCTGTAAAAAGAGAAGATTATCACCCAATATTCTTGAATAATGGACAAAGAAGATCGATCTTGGATTCATAAAACAAATTCCATCATAATTGGCAGGAAGCCGCTAGCGATTATCTCGTTACCATAAAAATAATAATTTCACATCCAAGATGTCTTAGCAGGAAGATTTATGTTCTTTAGTTAAACAAGTGTGTGAGAACAAAGTGTTATATTAAAAATGAACCTATGTAAATGTATCCTAAATTAATAAATATTTTTTTTAAATGTACTTTGAAATTATTGTCAAAATCGGTTCATTATTTCGCATGAACAGCCTGTTAAATCGGTTCATAGGTTAGTCGGTATTTTGCTAGAATTACATTTTCGCTCCCTGAAAGTGTTAAACATTCGTTAAAAAAAATATTGCTAAACTTCCACAAACTTATGTAATGTTAGGGGTCGTCCTGTGAGTTACTTAGGGATTGTTGGTGAAAACTTCTAAAGGGGCATGTGTACATTATTCATTTTTATAAGTAAGTTAGTAACTCAAAATTTTAATATAGACAAATATATTTACATACAATAAGCCAGTAATTTTTTCAAGGTTTCGCAAAGAATTTTGAAAAAAATCTTTAGTAAACAAACTACTATTAGCGCCTAATTTGCATGCGTAGCTTCCTACAAAGATTCTATGTTAAAATACCATGACATGCAAACTGTTTTGCATTCAAGCACATGTCAGCGTTATTGTCCAGCATTGTACGTATACCACGATAACTTTATCGTTGTGTACTACAACATTCTTATTTTAACCTCTTTATAACCATTAACATAAGGTCGTCAATTGATTAGGAGTTATGTTTTTAGTTGTATCTGTAAGTTTGTAATAGGCCAGTATTCGCATTGTGCCGTATCGATATTTTGTATGCACATTTAAATGCGGTCAGCTGTGTCGTCGGGGCAAGCCAGACACGTTAACGCAGAGTGTGTCAACCTTTTTACCCTGTCCCACACAAAACTATCCAACGCGATTGACTAACGATTATTTTAAACTCGTTAATATGTTCATTAGCACTAATTGCATTTTAGTAATACTAATTTGCAGTTGGTAAACCATAGACTTACACTAATGTAGATTTCTCTACATTTATACAGAACTCTCTATGTGCGAGTTCATCTGTCACTAGACCTATTATTATTCATACATATTATTTGCATGACGCCTTGTTTCTCAAGGTCGCGAGTACGCAAAACCTCCAGCCATACTACAGGAACTACAGGTTGTGGAACGCTGCATAAGAAACTGCCGTGATCTCTATTATCTAAGGTTTCAATGGCCACGTGTATATTATCTAACTATTGTGTTATTATAATTATGCTAACCTCTGCATCTAGTGTTGTCTAGAATGAAGTAGTACCTATCGGCTCAGTTGAACTCCTGAGTATTATTCTGAATTTTAACAATTAATTAATGAATTAGTCTCTTTATTAAAATGATTAAGCTTAACTACTCCACAATAACACAAAATATAAAATAAATCGACATTTAATTATTCCGACAATCTCAATTTCGAAACACAGTAGTTTGTCTCTTAGTTGATAGTGAGTGACTTAATTCGGCATCGAAGGACACATGATCAATCCCCGTACTTGACAAACATTTATAATATGATGAACATTAATTGTGTTTGTCGAGTTTGATATTGTATGTAGGCCAGTTGGCGCTGTGTGAATCGAGTACAATTTAATTTAATAATAGATTAATAAATTGTACGCTGTTGTACAATCGAACAGCTTTATTCCGACTCGAATATGTGTGTAGAAAACTTTACGTGTCGCTTCACTCAAATAAGAGAAGCAATCAGATTGTGAGTAAGGTCTCCAGAGCTCCACTTGGGAGGGTTGGGAGGGTTGGCAACGTGTCAGTGATACTCCCGGTATTGCAAGCGTCTATGAAAAAAAAGATGGTCACTAGGAACCGCTGAGGTTTGATAAGTTGTTATATCTAATCTCATGACAATAGCGAAAACCGACTGCTTAACATCTTCAAAGCAAAGAAGTGTCTCTTATACATGAATTAAACTAGATGGAATGGGGTCATACTATTACAAGCTCTCTGTCAAAAGTGAATCGCTAAACGCTCGATGACATGTCGGTGACATGCACTTGACAAAGCGGGGAAATAAATAGAGTTTGTTTAAATTTCTCAACTTTCGAGTAACAAAATTTTAGGTATATGATATCGTAAATTCACATGCACTTCCATTAGAGAACGTGTCACATACCTACGTAAATATCAGTAGCAGCAGCAACTGTTTAAAAATTAAACAGTCGAAGCAATAAGAATAGTTGAAATGGGAAACTATTTTCAGAATCGGACAACACCGAGCATTAAAATAATATGCTAAAATTGTTTCTTTTTCATAATTAACTACAAAATACAATGAAATATTTAAAACTTTCCTGTGAAAAGTGATGTCATTACATTTCTTTTGTTTTTCAGACGTGTTGTGTGTGACACGATTTATTAGCACAAACCGCCATAATTTTTTTTCCGAGAGACACGTTTGGTGCGCTTTGACATCGACAACTACGAAGCGGTTCGGCAAAGTTCGGAGTTTGGTGCCAGACTGGCACCAGTTGAGGTGTATCAAAACGGGTGCAGGGACACTCCCTCTTTATATTGTTATTACTCTAAGCTCTTAGAAAAACTCTTCAATATATTTTTGAGCAGTAAAGTCATGTCTTATCTGTTCAATGTTTACAATATCATAATAACATAGTAGCGCCTTTGTTCCCCTTACCTATCAGGTGAATAAACTTGAGGAGAGACAAAAAACTAACGTGTGGTAGACACAAGCACATTGCATGTAGCTATATTCCTATCCACTATACTTGGGACAAGATTTCTATTGAAATTCAGTGATTGTTGACGGTGACAGTTGATTTGCCTCTGCATAAATAAGTCGACTATCAAAAGTTGCTTCATGAAAAAAGGTTATTTTAAAATAGAATTATTTTAAAGATAAAAATTTGTGGCCATAGTAATTTGCTCCTCTGCACCAAACATATTTTTGGTTTTTTGCAATGTATAAAAAACTTTAAAATACTTTTAAGTATGTATATTGGCTTTCAAAAAAGGCTATTTGTTGAGTTTCTTGCGGCACTTCTTCTCAACAGGCCATTTAAATTACGTCGAAGTGGTAGGATTACGATCAGTTTATTATTTGGTATCGATTTATATTTGAAATCAGAGAATTGTTTCTAGCTTTTGTGTCAAGTAGGTATAATGGAACGGATTATACTATACGCAAGGCATATTGACTCAATCCATATTATTATGAACTACTTGTGTTGAATCTATATAAATTTAATTCGTATGACTAGTTGAAAGTTCTATTGTTACAGAAACATAGTAATAAGCATAAAACGAGTACAAAACTAGAACATTTAGTTGTAACAAGACAAACCGCTCTAATATATCATTCGCCCACGAACCTATCGTTGACCACGGCGCCGGCGACCAGTCGACATTTAATACAACCTGGGTGCCTAACATGAACTTTTTAGAAATTATCATAAGTACCGGACCAAATGTTTTGTTTTCAACGTCTTTAACAAACAAAACAGATTTTTATCAAAAACCACTTCATGGTACGCTTTGAACGAATGGAAAGGTAAAACTAAGCTTGCTTAATGTCATTAAGTACAAATTATAAAAGAACAACTGAAATAATCGTGCTATAATAGTCTTTTAGTTAAGTTTTAGTTTTAGAAGTAATTGTAATTTAAATCCATAATAATCTGACTAACGTTACATTTCATTGAAATTCTTTTAAAAAATCTGGTCTGACAGAGGAATATCAGAATACTGTATAGATATGATAAAAAAAAAATCCTTCGTGGTTATTCTTATTTAATACTAGCACACAGATTAACATTCGAATCTGAGCCGTGAAACAACAGACCGTGATGTTCGGCAATCGGCAATCAGATCAGGGTTCACTTGATTTGTCATATTATGTTTTTGTTTTGCTCTCTTTTGTAGATGGCTAAGGATGGAAGTAATTACAATCTTTCGTACTTCGCCTTATATCTTTCTGATTAAGTTCGTCATAAGTTCCAAGACAAGTTTTTCCCTGCAGACACTAATGTGCTTCAATGCAGAAACACACTTTTATGTTATGTAATGTAATATCTTGACAAACTTATTGGTTTCAACAAAATGTATTCTTCTGAAAACACGACACAATATTGTGTATCTAGTTTTACTGCCAATCTGCAGTTGCCGTTGATAGTACAAGTGGTTAGAATATCTGAACTAGTCGATTGTAAGTCCCGTAAAACTGAGCGCTGGTTTTACAATATCAAAACTTATAAAAGTTTCATAAATCCGTCAGAATTATCAAAAATTCTAGAAAATATTGTCAATATAGTTGTTAGATTAACTTATTTCGAACTTATCAGGTCAAGAAGAATCTGAAAGGATTCATAGCAATCATGATTCTATATCTCAACACAATAATCTATCTATCCGTCCAGGTTGCGTGCTTCCTTTATTAGCTTAGTCGCATCGCATGCGGTTATTGCGATCGATAAATGAAGCGTAGGTAATTTGTTTTTATGGGCGGTGCAAAAACAAAGTGGATTGACCCGGTGCCGCCGCTCCTGCTGGATCGCGTGTGAGGTTTAGGTAGCGGATAGGAATTAAGAGGAAGCGGAATAAGTTTACCTTGACAGGACTTGGACAAGACTCAGCAAGAAGATGAAAACAAGTTATTGAACAGAATTATCTTAATTTTATACATTTATTATTACTATTGCGATGTCTGTAAAAGGGTAAACGAAAGGAGACTGAAAACTATGGGCCAAAATGTAATAAGTTGGAATATGGTTTAAAAAAATAGTCATATTTTTCTATCTATAAATATCAATTATCAGCTTATTTCTCAATCTACAAGAGGAGAAATATGAGGAAATACTTTTCGTGAGTTTATCGAATAACTGAATGCCTAATCGATTTTATAATTACAGAAAAAAACCCTTAGCATTTAGTAGTTAGTTACCTTAAAGTAGGTAACTAAATGCACCATACATTCCTACAATACATTATAGGGTCATATGATGTATATAATATAATATTAAACAATTACTGAAAAACGAATATATAAACACTACGTAATAATGATTCTCGATTTCATATCGATTAAAATCAGTATTTAGTCTATGTCACTGACATAAATGAAATGTCATTGTCAATGACATTGACAGTTACCGCCTGCCGGCTTTTGTTATTTTGCTCACTCGTTTCGTGTTTTCCGATGCGTTTTGAGTGCTTTTTCCATTTTTCCAAATTGTTTCCTATTTTCGACGACCATCAAATCGGTGGCCAAGCCACTCTATACCATCGAGGTCGTCAAATGTCGTAAAAAACATCTTTTGCACTTCAGGAATCATCTAATTGCAACATAACCTCACTTTCACTAAATAGTCATTAACTCAGCTCTTAGATTGTCAAAAGTTATAGAATTTACAGTGAAGGATTGATAAATTTAAACCTATCAATTCTCACCATTTCCATCTTATTACATCCTGGCCCAGAATTGTATGGAATCGTTTCAGTCTCCTTTGTGTTCACATTTATCACCTAGATAGAAAGACAAACGTCTGGCTTTAAGTTACAAAGCCTATTTATCAAAAGAGTCATGTCCGTTTATAACCTATCTGGACAAATTTGTACGACATTTATTGACATGAGGTTATTACTACCCATCGAGTACGTAGTCCTTTTTCCTACCCCTAGGAGGCGTTGGTGAAAACGGGCTGAATCAGGCTCAAATTTGTAGGCTGAATTTTTGACAACTTATCTGAGGCTAAAATGGAACTTTACACCTTTAAAAAAATATAAAATGTACATGCCTACACTTTATAATTTTTTGAAATTTCTGTTCCAAATATAATGTAAAAACGCTTCGTTTGTAACACTGACCCCTACTCTAGACGCCCAGTCATGTGAAGTGATGCACGCAGTCAGATGGACAAGTGAAGATTTACCCACCTACATTGTGACCTGTCCTATACCTATTTGTACGTATAGCAAATATAACGGTATTTGTCAGCAAGTTTGTGTAACATTTTAGAGTTCTTTGGAAATTATGAGATTAACTTTGGTTCAATGTTGTTCTTTGAAATTACATAATCAACTCTATGGACTGCGTGAGACAGTTCTGTTGATTCAATATCAAAATCTAGTAGTTCACAATTAAATAAGTACCATTTTCTGGGCTCTCTTCTCTCAAGCATCAATTGTGTGCACGGCAAGCTTTACTTCATTAAGTATATTAGGGTTTAACGTTCCTATGATCAGTGTTCAGAGAAAAATTGTACCACAACTGTGCATTTGACTGTTTGTAACTTCAATCATCATTTCAATTCAAACATAAAAAAATGTATTTCAACATTCTATATCGTATATAAAGGACGAAACATTCCTCATTACAAAAAAGAAACTTGTCGTATCCCTGATACAAATAAATCGTGTGTTTTCTTGAATAACATAATACTTAGGCTTATGAGGCCAATGTTCGGAATTCTTGTGGAACGTGACAAGACCTAACAATATCTCAATTATTCTTGTATCCACAATTTATCTGAACACGTGTATAAAATAAATACAAGTCCGTATTTAGACGTACACTTTTGCTTCTTTGAGTACACCAATTAGTTGTCACCAAGATTCCTCCACGCAAAATCTCTTTGATCGTTTTGAAATCAAAGCATTTACTAACAAGCACTATGACAGATTTATAACCGCTACAAAGAAAATGTCTTAACGCTAGAATAATTTTTGGGAATTTCATCAAAATAAATTTGCGTGGAACAGCATTTTGGACAAAGATTTGGAATGATCCTTTGTTCTTCAAAATTATTGTAGCGTTGATTTTGTTTGTTTGCGTTTACGAGTCGTTAACACGTGGAACACTCCCAATACTTAAGATGTTAGAGCTATTTTAGTATTGATTACACAAAACAGTTCTGGAACTGTGAACTCTATTTTATATGACTGTTCCGTAATGTTTTATCTGGTAGCATATTTTAAAGACAACTAAACTTGCCTGCATTTCATTTGTTTTGGCACATTGGAGGCTTTCCTTGTACCAAAAAGCGTAATATATTGCTTAAATTTAGTTCATTTTCTAGACTAACACAGTATGCGGGTGAGACTTTGTTAACAGAATGTTTTAGATACTCGTAAGCTTCTGTTATGACAACAAGACCGTTTCACTTAGTTTATTCAATTATAAAGAATAGTTTACGATGTGGCTTAAAACTCTGGAAGTTACGCCACGTGGCACATGTTGACTATTATTTACTAATCGTCTTTTAAAAACCGGTTTCATAATGTCGTGATATTCCCATTACCATAGTCTGTCAGGAAAATTGTCTAAGAATCATACAAAACAGTCGATTTACCTAAGAGATATCGGTCCTAAATACCACTTCTTTATCATCACTACATAGTATAAAACAAAGTCTCTTTTTCTGTCCCTATGTCCCTATGTCCCTTTGTATGCTTAAATCTTTAAAACTACGCAACGGATTTTGATGCGGTTTTTTTTAATTGATAGAGTGATTCAAGGGGAAGGTTTTAAAGTATCATACATTCCAAAATTCCCACGGGAAAGCGGGATACACGCAAACGAAGTTGCGCGGGTTTCGCTAGTTGATAATAAAAAGAAACAATGAGTATGTTGACCAAAGTGTTCTTTTATAACATAAACAACCTTGGAATGCAGGGATGTATTAGCAATTTTATAAATGTTATTAAATTCTACTCGCAAGAGCAGTGTTTTCACTCGTCGCATACCAATGTTCCTCATCATTTAACAACTGCGGTCATCGTACCCAATGTTCATTGCCGTTTGATTGAGACAATACTAGGTCTCGTGCACTGATTGAGTAAGCAGAAGTAAAATACATATATACACTCATTTGTAACTCCGGGGGTAATGATAAAAATGTTCATAGCAGATTAGACATTAGCGTATAGGCGAAAGCGAAGATTATTTTGTTTTATAAGCTGAAATCTATTGGAAGAATATAACGGATAATCTAACTCCTAACTAATGTAGACCGTTTTTTATTTATTTAGCTTTATTGACCACAAAAATACCTACTGATACTATTGGCGGACTTAATGCTAAAGTTAGTTTCTTTACCATTGTGAAGTGCAGTAAGAAATTCACGAATGCGGTTATTGTATTATTTTTCGTAGTTTTACGGTAGACACAGCTGTCAATTTACAAGCGATGCATAATTATTGATGTAGCTATTCTTCGGTTCCTCTTACCAAATTAAGAAAATACCTACGAGGAAAAATATTTATATTCTTTGACAATTCTTCGTCACGGTGCAATGTGAATACCCATTCTATTTCCCCGATACCTTCAACCATAACACAGGCATCTTTACCATGATAAAGCTCACTGGGTCCGAGTAGTTCATTAACGCTTTCGCAATTGTTTTTACGCTTCTTTAATTGTGACCAATGCTCAAACCTGTTTCTTATTTTCTTGTTTCACGAAATAAACGGTATTTATGGTGCGTTTTTTGTTCTAATAGGATGTTGTGGAACGATTGGTAATTATTATGGTTTTGATTATTTTACGCAATACAGTTAGGTATAGTATTCAAGCAAAACCAAGGACTCATGTCTTCATATTTAATTGGAAACTAGTTTGAATTATATTAGTTATAAATATCGCTGTCCGAACCGAAGCGAAAATATTAATGATACCCGAAATCGTGATCTGTTCCATGTTTAAGTAAAAAATATGACAAAATATCCCGAGTGTCAAGATCTGTAAGATTTAGCACAATGAGACTGACTTAACAAAGATACCGCATGAATACTTTTTAATGTGCCAACGATACGACCAGCGTTTATTGTGTAGAACATTAACAATGGCCGAATATTTTTTTTTCAGGGACATAATTCTTGAGTGTCCTTTATTTTCGAGAATTCTCATAAACTGCATTTATATGAAGTCGTATATGGACCACAATAGAGGATCATCACATCTCAAGACATAGGCAGCTGCAGAGGCGTCGGAATCTCGTAACTTAGCGTGAAACTCGCACGCGAACTGACAAAAGGTCCGTTATTGGCTATTCGATTTTAATTTTCTGTTTCTTGACGTGCCTAGGCGCACCTACCGTTACGAATACGAGACATTCAATTCGCATTGTCCCCGACTGGGAATCGATTAGGGGACACAACTGTGTTTCTATAGCTTCAAGAGGTTTCTAATAGTTGCATAGATTTATGTGGTCACGCTTCATCGATCACACCCACGGCTTCAATGACAATTGCGGACACGGTATCCTTCAAAATTATTTCATTAATTTCAATTGGATGAGTATTATTCTCATTAAGCATCTCATTGGCAATTTAAATTAAGTTTTTTTTAATTAAAAATTACACTTTAAATTTTTACTCATTTTTTTAAATATTTGATAATGTCTTTTCCATCTCTTCAAAAAACTTAAAACTAAATTAAAATTTGTATATTACGCATACTTGATTGATAGAACTATGGAAGTCTTAAATATCCTTCAAATCCTTCCCCGAAACCTTTAAACATTTTATACAAAACGATAAGTTATTTCTAACATTTTCTGCTCTAACTAACGTTTTACCTCTCAATAATATCAAGTCACCGAATATCTAAAATTTCTTTGAGTATTTTCTTAGGATCGAATACATTTCATAATCATGACACCATTGTGCAACCAACTGTGCTCTATCAATCAATGTCGGAATTAGATACTTTTTGTTACCGACAATTTCTTATTTTTATTATTTTTTCATTTGAGGCATTTCATTCGCATTTTTAATATACTTTTCGTGGAAATTAAAAATCTTTTGTAGTTAATAGAATAAATAGATACTTAAGTAGTTCCATCAAAATTATATTAGTATACAATGTTTATTTTTATTCTGTTCTTCTACATCATTTAGTTTTATAATGCTACGAATGAACAAAATAATATCTGCCGGCTAATTACTGACACCGTTTATCAAACAAGTTTTAAACGTCAAATTACATCACTAAAAACTAATCGAGGGGAAACTTATTAAGGCAGCTGAACAGTTAGTCAAATTAGTGCACGATCGGTTCTTTTATGAAACAGATAAGCCTATCCCAAAGCCAGATAATGATCAGTATTCAAGTTACAGATTCAATTGTGCGTGTATTTTTTGTTCACAAACTTTTGTGTAGTCAAAATATTAGATTCCATTCTAAACGCAATTTTGTCATACATCTACGGACACAGTTATAGATATTGTCGCTATATCCCCTACAAAAGATAAATTGCGCATTGATACCTGATATACCTGATGTTTTTCTTACATTGTCGCTTTGTACACAAAAGTTTCCGATTTCTGATTAGCTGTCAAACGTACAATAATAATAACAACACGTTGGTATTTTGCGGAAGGTATCAAAAGATGATCTTAGTTTGTGCAATCGCTGGTATTCAACGGCTGGTTAATTTTGGTCCTGCCTGATACGATGAATAATTTCACTGATCCAATATGTGGCGCATGTGCCATGAAATTCAACCATACTTTACCATTGAATTTAAATTTATACTCGTATTAGAAATAAATTATCTACTTAATATTAGGCTACGGTGACGGCTTACCATCAGGCCAGCCGTATGCGTGTTTGTCATCTATGTAGTATAAAAAATTCACAGATTTCGTGCCTCACACGACTATCGTGCACATTGGAAATGAATTTATGGAATTCGAAAAAATATTGTCACTGAGCGACGAGGAGCTCGATGGCGTCGCTGTGTGGTCTGTCGCACTCTAATATGAACACGCAAGTTAAGCGACATCAACCCTAGCCAGCGTTTGGATGGGTTTTGTTATCTTGAGCTTCTCCGTGCTTCGGAGGGCACGACCCGTGGGCACGACCCTTTCTTTATAAGGCAGCGGGAATATATTTGTGGCAACAAATTGTGATTTCATATTAACATTTTTTATCTAGGAGTTAAGAACGGACGTCATAATATTTTTTTATCTGTGACAGTTGTAAGTTTAAACTTAGCGGTCCCCCGACGTGATGACGCTTTAGAAGTATTATGACTAACTACTATTAACTAATATAAATATTATATCAAAAAATTAAAAGGTCGAATAGGGGGTACATAATTATTATTTATTTACTTTTTAGAGGTTTCGAGTCGGGGGTTTTTAAAATTTAAAATTTAAGTTTTATTTGACGTTTTTTATAGTTTCGTTCCTATTTTATTCTAATCTCTATCCGTTTCATTTGTATTTTAGATATGTATGAGAGGTATTGCGAAATATGAATGAGTGTATTGCGAAATATGTATGAGAGTTATTGCGGAATATGTATGAGGGTATTGCGATATATGTGTGAGAGGTACTGCAAAATATGTATGAGAGGTATTGCGAAATATGTATGAGAGCGAAATATGTACGAGAGGTATTGCGAACTATGTATTAGGGTATTGCGAATTATGTATGAGAGGTATTGTGAAATATGTATGAGAACTCGATGGTGTTATGTCGTTTAATTACTGAGTTCCTATGGCCACCTTCCAGCTCCATCATCAGACCCTGGTTACCATCTAGCACCAAAGTACACAGATACACACGTCAAACTTATAACACCCCTATTTTTGGGTCTGGAAAAAATATAGCGCGATAGCAATAAACATTAAGTATGACGAGCGAAGCCGCGAATCCAGCTAGTGAATTATACCTATAAATGAACTATTCAATGAGACCATTCCAATGAGCCCAAACACGATACATCTGCTGTAATTTGACGAGGAGTTGAGTGTAGATGATGCGGCAGCATCAAATCAAGTTTACCATATTCTTGCAATATCATGACAATTACAGTATACCAAATTTCAAATCGTTCTAACCAGTGGATATTGCTCATTTCCCTTCATCAAATAGAAAAGAGCTGGTGATCTTCAAATGGATGAACAGATTTTCATGAATCATAGCTAAGAACACTCCCGCACAGGTCACCTTTCAAACAAAAAAAACTACATCAAAATCGGACCAACCGTTTGGTTGCTACGATGCCACAGACAGATCCACAGATACACAGATACACACGTCAAACTTATAACACCCCTCTTTTTGCGTCGGGGGTTAAAAAGGCATCTGGTATAAAACTATCCAAAATGAGCCTCTTCGTGTGCCGTGGTGTGATCAATGCAAACTCAACAGGAATTACATTAAATTAGCTCTAAGAATTCGATCTGGGCACTATCCATCGGCAAAATTTGCCTTTTTATACACAAATACACACGTCAAACTTATAACACCCCTCTTTTTGCGTCGGGGGTTAAAAAATAGATTCGGATAAATGTATATACTGTGACAAAACTGAAGATGTACAACATTTGTTAATGGATTGTGTCCGGAGTAGAGAAGAAAGAAAATTATTTATACATGAATTTGGGATAAATGTCTTGGATGTCGGTTGGATTCAAAATGTTTGTCAGAGCCCACATCTGAGGCATCTATGCAATTGTGTAAAAAAACTTAAATTTAAAAAACCCCCGACTCAAAACGCTGATGATGCTTTGAAAATATCATGACTAACTATTATTAACTAAAAAAAATATTATATCATAAAATTAAAAGGTCGAATAGGGAGTACATAATTATTATTTATTTACTTTTTAGAGGTTTTGAGTCGGGGGTTTTTTAAATTTTAAATTTAAGTTTTATTTAAAGTTTCTTATATTTTCGTTCCTATTTCATCCTAATCCCTATCCGTTTCATTTGTATTTTAGATATGTATGAGAGGTATTGCGAAACATGTGTGAGGGAATTGCGAAATATGCATGAGAGTTATTGCGGAATATGTATGAGGGTATTGCGATATATGTGTGAGAGGTACTGCAAAATATGTATTAGGGTATATCAAAATATGTATGAGAGGTATTGCGAAATATGTATGAATGGTATTGCGAAATATGTATGAGACAAAACGGATCAAACGAGCCCAAACGCGATGGGGTTATGTCGTTTAATTACTAGGTTCCTATGGCCTCCTTCCAGCTCCATCATCAGACCCTGGTTACCATCTGGCACCAAAGTGCTCATAAAGACGGATCAAACGAGCCCAAACTCGATGTGGTTATGTCGTTTAATTACTTAGTACCCATGACTATCTTCCAGCTCCATCATCAGATCAGCTCCATAACTGTTTTAACAAAGGTGTGTGACCAAAAGTAGATCGAGCCTCGCTCGCTTCGCTCGCTCGGTTTTTGATGGTCACAAGCCTACCTAACCCAGCAATAGCGGAATATCATGGATAGTCATCTAGCTTCATCATCAAACCCTGGTTACCATCCTTCACCAAAGAACTCGTCAATACGAATCAAACGAGCCCAAACTAGATGGGGTTATGTTGTGTAGTTACTAAGTTCCCATGGCCACCTTCCAGCTCCATCATGAGACCCTGGTTACCATCTGGCATCAAAGTACTCGTCAAGACGGATCAAACGAGCATAAACTAGATAGGGTTATGTCGTTTAATTACCGAGTTCCTATGGCCACCTTCCAGCTCCATTATCAGACCCTGGTTACCATCTAGCACCAAAGTACACAGATACACATGCAAAACTTATAACACCCCTCTTTTTTGGTCGGGGATAAAAATACAGCGCGATAGCAATAAACATTAAGTATGACGAGCGAAGCCGCGAGCCCAGCTAGTGAATTATACCTATATATAAACTATTCAATGAGACCATTCCAATGAGCCCAAACAAGAATTGTACATCTGCTGTAATTTAACGAGGAGTTGAGTATGCTGCAGGTTCCGGATGATGCTGCAGCATCAGATCAAGTTTACCATATTCTTGCAATATCATGACAGTATCAGTATACCAAATTTCAAATCGATCTAACCAGTGGAAGTTGCTCATTTCCCTTCATCAAATAGAAAAGAGCTGGTGATCTTCAAACGGCTGAACAAATTTTCATGAATCATAGCTAAGAACACTCCCGCACCGGTCACCTTTCAAACAAAAAAAACTGCATCAAAATCGGACCATCCGTTTGGTTGCTACGATGCCACAGACAGATACACAAATACACAAGTACACAGATACACATGTCAAACTTATAACACCCCTCCTTTTGCGTCGGGGGTTAAAAACAACTGAATTTCGACACCTGCTGTTAAATCTTTATGCATCTTCAAATTTTGCGACTTTCGAAAGATAAGTTGTTATTAAACTTAATGTCTAATGTATATTGCATTTGGAATAAGTTTAATTTTTCATTATGTATTTACGAGGCTTTTCTTACACGCTTTTTTTGTGGTGGTAAAAATATTCCCTTTGCCCGTGGAGTGACCAAATTCAAATTAAAAACTTTTATTTAGAGAATAAGCTTTCACAAACACGTTCTCTTGTCAGAGTATACAGTTGTAATAAATGATTTGTATAAATCTCGCACGAGACGAGCCAAGCGGAGCGCAAGGGCACTACCTACCTTTTCTCGAAACGATTCGTCGTTTTTTTGAACTCTCATAACTTTGTTTTGGATGATGCTAAATAGTTAAAAATTTCAAGATATAATAACACCAGTACAATCATTAAACATAAATTTTGAATGTCGTAGCTATTATACTTTAGATTTTATTAATGTCCTAAAACCCCCGATTTCGTCACTTGAAGGTGTAGAGTTTGTGAAGTAGGGCCTTGTAGAGGTAGGGAGTGTAGAGTTAGAAGCTTGTCTCTACATGAGGTGGTTATAGTCATGAATGTTCTTACGAACAAACATGATGCTGTCAAGAATGCACTGTGATGCCACCGTGAGAATATTAGTGCTTTTGAAAAACCCGCAAAGAGACTCTCGGACCACGTTAAGCCTATTTCCTTTTTTGCTTATTACAGACTATCTGGCAAATGAGTAGGAGTAGAAGAATACTTAACGACTAGCTGTACCCGCGGCTTCGCCCGAGTGGAATTGGGCTTACTATAATAGTATAGACGGATTTAACAGTCTCCTATTACTACTGCTATCGTTTTTCCCCGAGACGTCAGTGTTCTTTATTGCTCATTGTCTATTTACTCGCCGCTGTGTTTTATTTAATTTTATCGTACCTAATTAAAATACCTAATGTAAAATCAATATGAAAAATTAAAATGGTCAGCTCAGTTATACTAAAAAACTTTCATAGCGCGATTCAGAATCTAACAGTGCCATCTAGTGAATTTTAGAGGAACAAAATTTCAAATGGTTAACTCAAGTAAAAAAAAAACTTTCAAACATAGTGCTACTGAATTTAAAAATGGTCGTTATGAGATATCGGGCGATTCCGACTCAGCAGTGAGTGACAATTTAAAAATTCTTAGGCTGTTCAAAATTTTAATGAAGTAACTTCTATTCCTGACATCCGGTCCAGTTCGATTCGGTTCGGTCCGGTTCGGTTCGGTCCGGTTCGGTCCGGTCCGGTCTAGTCTGTTGTCGGTAGTTATGGTGTACCAAGTCTGAAGTTTGTAAGTACGAGAAATATTTTTCTTCTTACATAGACAGGGTAGAGACCTTTAAATGACCATAACTTATTTTGCTGATATCCTATTTAAATGCGACAAAGCCTATATTCTGCTCCAAGCCGAACTTTATCTTCCTGTGAAAACAGCATTAAAATCCATTCAGTAATTTAGAAGATGTGCGCGTTTATTACCTTCCTCTAACTGTTCCCTCTCCATTTTTGCCAAATTATGTTCAGACATCGGGGTCTACTGTTTTATTATATGTATATAGATTTACAAATAGTCAACGAATTGGAAGACATATTTTGTCTTCCCGATGTATCTGATGATGGTTTTGAATCTGTTGAAGACGAGGTTCGTACAATAAAAATAAAAAAAAAAAATATATATATAGGGACAATTCATACAGATTGAGCTAGCCCCAAAGTAAGTTCGAAACTTGTGTTATGGGATACTAACTCAACGATATTATATTTTATAACAAATACATATATAGATAGACATCCAAGACCCGAGGCCAATCAGAAAAAGATCGATTTTCATCATGACCCGACCGGGGATCGAACCCGGGACCTCCTGGGTGGCGGTCTGGCGTGGTAACCATTACGCCACGGAGGTCGTCAATACGTACTGTATTGAACGATCCTAAAAAACTACGACGAGCCTAATGACGGGCCTATGGCACCGACACCTGATCCACCTAGCAGCATAATACCTCTCGAAAGTCGAACCTAGCAGTTCATCTGTTGATTTTTCATCTAGCCCTCCGTCCTCCGTCGTCCCATCCCAACGCGATCGTTCTAGGCGGGCAGCAAGATTTGAAATTTTACCCAATATATCTGGTACTCAGCAGACCTCAGAACCTCAAGCCACACGGGCAGAGGGAATATTTTTACCACCGTGTTTTTATTTTTATTTTTTGAAAAACATAAAAAAAACAATCTAAAAACATAGTTTTTTTATCTACCCTAGATGCTTATGCCCTACTAGCTTCCGCCCGCGGCTTCGCCCACGTGGCCTAGTAATAATTAGCATATCTTTCTTCAGAAACAAATTCCGGTCCGGCACGGCCCGGTACAGTACGGTTCCATCCGGTCCGATCAGGTCCGGTCGATCCGGTCCGGTCCGTTCCGTTTGGTTCGGACCTTATAAGGACCCTGCATGCCAAATTTGGAATCTCTAGACCCAGCGGTTTGGGCTGTGCGTTGATATATCAACGCACGCGGGTATACCCTCGCAACTTTGTTTGCGTATATCTCGGTTTCCCGTAGGAATTTTGAAAAATCCTTTCTTAGTACACCCCCAGACGTCGTAAGGAACCTACAGTCCAAATTTGGAATCTCTAGACCCATTGGTTTGGGCTGTGCGTTGATATATAGTTAAGTCAGTCAGTCAGTCAGGACTTTGAATTTTATCTATGAGAAAAAATCCGGTCCGGTCCGGTTTGATCCGGTCCGGCACGGCCCGGTACGGTACGGTTCCTTCCAGATCGATCAGGTCTGAGCCGTTCCGGTCCGGTCCGGTCCGGTCGGTCTGGACCTTATAAGGACCCTACATGTCAAATTTGGCATCTCTAGACCCAGCGGTTTGGGCGGTGCGTCCCCTCGCAACTTCGTATGCGTATATCTCGCTTTCCCGTGGGAATTTTGAAAAATCCTTTCTTAGTACATCCCTAGACGTCGTAAGGAACCTACATGCCAAATTTGGAATTTCTAGACCCAGCGGTTTGGGCTGTGCGTTGATATACCCTCGCAACTTCGTTTGCGTATATCTCGGTTTCCCGTAGGAATTTTGAAAAATCCTTTCTTAGTACACCCCTAGACGTCGTAAGGAACCTACAGTCCAAATTTGGAATCTCTAGACCCACCGGTTTGGTCTGTGCGTTGATATATAGTTAAGTCAGTCAGGACTTTGAATTTTAAATATATAGATAAAGGGTTAAGCCATCGGTCCCGGCTGTTATCGATGGATGACAGTCGTTAGGCCAAGTCGGTGGCCTTAGGGCGGTTTGAAAACACCGGCCTCTGCCAATCCTCATTGTGTCATTAATCACCTTCGACTGAAGGGAGACCCGTATCCCAGCAATGGGATGATTATGAGTTGATATCGACGGTGGAAAGGAGAAACCCTTTAAGCGACACTTTGGTCGAAAATGAGTTATATACATATTTGAAATCAGCAGATTTTTCTGCGTCGGTTGGTCTTACTTTCGTATCGATCTGACAACTTTGGTGTCGCTTAAAGTAATGGCACATATAGGCAAATTTTTTTCAGACGCTAAATGAAGTGACAAAGAATTATGGCAATTTTGGTCCATTTACCGCTTGAAGTACCAACTCTATAGTTAGATTGTTATTTAGTGTGTTTTTCCTTTTTTGTTTCGGATAGTATAGGTTACTTAAAACGTTTTTCTTAGTCATAGGAAATGCTATTTTATACACTACAGGTGTTTTTGCTTACTCCTATTTTGTTGGTGCCTGTCGCTACATTGGTTTTTCCTTGCTTACCTTAAATCTGTATGATGGAGTTGATGTGTTTTTCTTGCATGATTAATATGGGATATTATGGATTTCAGTTGTTTTCGCAATCGCTGTATAAAGCAGTCTTGTCGGTAAAAGTAAACACACAGAAAAACCACATTTTTTTTTTAAATAAATAAATAAATAAATTAATAAATAAATATAAATATATGGGGACAATTCACACAGATTGAGCCAGCCCCAAAGTAAGTTCGAAACTTGTGTTATGGGATACTAATCCAACGATATTATATTTTATAACAAATACATATATAGATAAACATCCAAGACCCGAGGCCAATCAGAAAAAGTTCGTTTTTCATCATGACCCGACCGGGATTCGAACCCGGGACCTCCTGCGTGGCGGTCTGGCGTGGTAACCATTACGCCACGGAGGTCGTCATTAACTGACATTGTCTTTAATTCCCGAAACCTAGGTTCATTTAATTCCGCTGAATTCGCAATGAAGACGACAGTCCGTTAAAGTAAGCATTATTTACGAAATTGTGTATTTAAATTAACTATTCAAAACAAGTATTGTCGCTACAAGCAATGAATTTTGTTCTTTTTTGTGTAAGTGACGTCACCTATATTAGGAGCGATATTTGCTGTGGCGCTTCATTCATCGGTGAACCTCCATGGAGGCACGTTACGTTTCTTCGCATCGTGAACAGCTGCCACAGAGAGTGCGTATTTTAGTAAATGTAAAATACGTAAATATTCGTGTTACAATGTAAATCGAAATCCATAGAACAATCAGGTAGAAACTTGTCACATTGCGATCCTCCGCTTTCCGCATCCATCCGCCTCCAGCCGCCTTCTTGAGGTCGTCTGTCCATCTGGAAGGACGGCGCCCTACACTTCGCTTCCCCACTTCCCCACGCGCGGCCTCCACTCCAAGACTTCCCTTCCCCACCTACCATCGCTAGCACGGCAGATGTGGCTGGCCCATTGCCACTTCAGCTTACTGACTTTGAGAGCTACATCGGAAACTTTGGTTCTCCGTCGAATTTCTTCTCCCTTAGAGAAACTCCGAGCATAGCTCTCTCCATCGCTCGCTGTGCGACTTTTAATCTATGAACCAGCCCGACGGTCAGAGTCCACGTCTCTGAGCCGTAGGTCATAGCGGGGAGGACGCACTTGTTAAAGACTTTTGTCTTCAGGCATTGCGGTAGTTGCGAGACAAGAATGTGACGAAGTTTTCCGAAAGCTGCCCATCCCAGTCGAATATGCCTTTCAATCTCTTTATTGCAGTTACCTCGGCCAAGTTGCATCACTTGTTCGAGGTAGACGTAGTCTTTCACTACTTTAATTGCCGCATTCTCGACGATTACCGGAGTAGGGATGATGAAGTCCTTTATCATGACTTTCGTCTTGTCGATATTCATCCCCAGCCCGACCGATCGAGAAGCGGCATTGAGATTGTTTAGCATTCGACTGAGATCCTCCCAAAGATTTTGCTGCTATTATGACCACATCATCGGCAAATCGCAGGTATGAGATGTGCTCGCCGTTTATGTTGATGCCGTGTGTTTTCCAGTCCAACGTCTTGAATACGTGCTCCAGTGCAGCCGTGAACAGTTTTGGGGAGATGGCCTCCCCCAGTCTAACTCCTGGCTGCATCTGGATGGGCTTAGACTGCTGACCCTGGACACGGACCGACATCGTTGCGGCGGCGTTATAAAGACATCTCAACACGTCGATATAGCGGTGGTCTACTTGGCAACGCTGTAAGGATTCCAGAACAGACCATGTTTCGATGAAGTCGAAGGCTTTTTCGTAGTCCACAAATGCTATACATAACGGCAGATTATACTCGGTGTTTTCTGTATAATCTGCCGCAATGTATGAATGTAGTCCACGGTACTGTTGCCTTTACGAAACCCAGCCTGTTCCGGCGGCTGGTACTCATCTAGCCTTCGAGCGAGTCGGTTTATGATAACCCTTGAGTAAAGTTTGTATACATGGGTCAAGAGCGAGATGGGCCTGTAGTTCTTCAATCTGTTGAATTGTTAAAGTTCTGTCACCTTTCTCAAAGAACAAGACCGCCACACTCTCGGCCTACTCTGTTGGTGTGGGCCAGGGGTGAATAATGGAATTAAACAGATGCAGCACCCCGGTTCTTTCAGAACCGGGGTTCCTCCTGGCCTGAGCAACTCGGTTGTAATGTAGTTCCGTCTTCACCCGGAGCTTAACCGCTTTTTAGCTGCTCAAGGGCTATACCAATCTCGCCCGTGCAGATGTCCGGGATATCGTCAGTGTGGTGTCGCTCTAACGGGGCCTGACGATCACATGCGCAAGCAGGTTGTGTGGGGGCTGATGCATGTGCAGCATAGAGCTTGCCATAAAAATCCTCTACTCGGCGAAGATCTCTGACTTCATAGTGACGATTTGGCTGTCTGCCCTCTTGAGCTTCGACAGATGTGATCTTTCTGGAGGCTGAGAGAAGACTTTTAGACCTTTGTTTCGCGCTAGCGCATCCTCTATGCATTTTGCATTGTGGTATTCGTATAGTCGCGTCGTATTAGCCTCTGTATATGCTTGTTTGTTTGTGCATATTCTGTCGAAGCCCGGCGGTAGTGGTTTTAGTGTTAGTAATATTGACCAAGTCATAAGACTGAAATGGGGTGTGATTTGAGATATTTTGATTTAATATATGATTGTTAAAGTCTCTAATAATGATAGGTTTATAAGTTCAATGTATGTTTGCAAAACAGAAGCGGTACGCTGTGTTGTCGTTTATAATATTGTTTGATCGGTCGTGAAGATAGTACCTAATGTACAACTACCTACACTTCGTTTGAAGTTTGTGTTTTCCCCCTGTAATGGTTTTTTTGAGCTTAAAATGTTGTATCAGTAAGCTTTTAAAACAACGACACTGTTTTATCTCTATATTCCTGTTTTTTGGGGTATCTTTGGGAAACAAAGTAGAAACTTCAGTTAAAAATACAACATTGAATTATTACATAGCTAGCGCATATCGTGTTTTTCCTCTACTTAGAACATTATGGTTTTGTTAGTTAACTGATTTTTCCACAACCATGTATCTTATACTCGATACGCTTCAGTTGTTTTTCCTCCTACCTATATCATGCATAGCATGTTGCTTAATGTGTTTTTCCTTGCTTTAGTCAAAATACTGAATTTGCATTTAATGTGTTTTTCCTTCCGCTATATTTGCCAAAAAATAATTAAGCGACGCATAAAACCTTTTATCATGCTAGCATATTTTTCTAAGTTTAATAGTAGACAGTAAATAAAAAATAAAGAAACTGTTTTTTTTCCTGTTGCTCTAACTTCAAATATGACTTTTTTAAGATTTTTTTCTGAAAATAAAAACTTTGATCAGCTCTCCTGAACAATTCCAAAATTGTCGCTTCAAGGGTTTCTCCTTTCTACCGTCGATATGATGATGATGATGAGCGACGATAAAGTCGGGATAAGGAAAAGGTTACAAAATAAAACTACAACGTTTTTGACTTTGTTCAAAAAGGTTAAGCTACAGGGCAAGCCCTTAACCCGATCATCTTTGTTTTAGGCTCAAATTATAGCTGACTAAATTGTCCAGATGAGTTTTTCTCAAATTTTTGATATCATTCTTCGTTTCCAAAATATCGAGCGCCAAAATCAAAAATTCGGAAAGAAATGATTTTTATTTTCACAATTTCGGCTATAACTTTTTTGTTTTTGACTTTCTCAAGTAATTCTTTTTGCACCTTACAGCTCTCGTGAATACGCGTCTTTTGAGCCTATTATGAATATCATATCTTTACAACTCTCCGAGATATAAGGGGATCGCACTTTTTCGTGAAATCGAAGCCTATACTGAAGCGAACGAAAAGACATTTCCAATGTCAAAAAAAAGTTCGATATTACCAGTACAATGCTGTCAATCGATCCAATTTATTTATCTGTCCTACTTTGGCGTAAATTGAAATTCTTATGTTTAACATTTAAGTAAGGTTGATTTTGAATTTGTTTGCACTACGTGAAATAACAATTCAAAAAGTAAATACAACAAAACAAATTGTCCAAAAGAAATTGTACACTTGTTCTCAGAATCAAATCTATCTGGACAATCGAATCAAGAGCCCATGGGGTAAGTAAATGACAATACACCACGGTAGTCCACTGTCATTATCTTTCGGTAAGAACAGTAGTTACAACCAAAACTCATTGTACCTCTTTTTTGTTACCAAATTTGCTTCCGCTGAACAAGACTCGAAAACCTTTAATTCTATTGTTCCCATCTGTTGTTCGATTTCAAATTCTGGAACAGTAGCAAAATATTGTTTATTTTACTCTTGAATGCTTTTAAGAGGTGACATATGGACTGTTACTGTTGAGTGCGTTTAATTTATAGCCCCGTGACCACCGGCGGAATTGGGTTATTGTTTAAGATTAGAAAGCTGGTTCTTGCTAGGAAACTCTATTTATGTATTCCTAAGGCCACACACCGTTGCAAATTTTTAAGAACGATGTAAAACATTCTTCACATTGATTTGAAAAATCGTATTCTGCAAAACTTATTATGAGTAAGCAATAATCTTCTACTTATTATATTACTAGTGTTACCCGCGGCTTCGCCCGCGTAAAAATTAGCCTATCTTGGGCTCTGTACCTTTGACAATATGTATACAAGTTTTCATAATAATCAGCTGCTTGTCAAGCCGTGAAGGAATAACAAACAAACAAACTCACTTTCTCATTTATAATATTAGTATGATAAATGTAATATTTTTATAGGATTAAATGTTTATTAAAATATTAATACCTCTAAAGACCAATGTAACAGCTATAACTGTTCAAATAACTAACCGGCTTTCAACGAAACAAGCAGGATTGTAAAAAGCTCGTTATGTAATTATTTCCGATCCAAAATAAGGAATATCAACTCATTAAGAGCCAGCTTGTTTAATTATTGTTAAGTTAAATTAGAAAGGTATAAGGCATATAATCTTTATTGGACACATTAGAATCGACAGGCTTTCAACGAGAAAGTAACTCCCAATGAAGCAATTATATAAATGGCAGCAATTAAATTCAATAGAGTGCCTCATGAAATGTGACCGAGCATCGAATGCGTTTTATTGCTGTGAGAAACAATAAATGTAGTGATTATAAGCCGACGATTAATAAAACTACTGATAACAATAACAGAGCACTTGATAAATGAACCAGTAAAGCCATGGACACAATGAATGTTGGTATACGAACAAGTCATTAAAATTATGCTGCTAACAACTTTTGTTTGATATCATTGCAAGAAAAATTTAAATTTTCAGTTTTAACGATCGATAAATTCGATCTTGTACACCCAAAGTTCGGGTACTCTTTTCAGTTGCATCATAGAAATCACTTCTTTGCATTCCTACATTGCTTTATCTTCAAGCTAAATGTTAGGATTTAGTAGTGCCAATAGTAGTTATGGCAATTGCTTCAAAATCAAAGTTTTTTATTATTTGATTCTGTAATTTTCAACACAACCTCGTCTATATATGGTTCCATCAGGTGACACCGGTTTGCTATCACATAAAAATACGTTTTAGAAGTTTGAAATTGTTTAAAGCAACAGTTACAAATAAAGAATTTTGCACACATTTGAACGGTAATGGTTACAATCGTACTGCAAGGTAAATTGCATTGTTACATCAAGAGATTCAATTTTTTGTTACATAACACTAACCGCCACAAACAATTCTTTATGCGTGTATGTACGGATCATTACACCATAATTGGCGGATGTCTCATCATTGATCATGATCGTAATTGTTGCTCATATGAAAAACAAAAACTATAATGTCATTAAACTCGCGTCTTATGATCTTTTTTGGTAATTATTTTGCAATTACATAACATTTTATGTGAAGGTGTATTACGCAGTAGCCCTTCTTTCTATTCTAATGTATTTTTAAAATATAAAGCAATACGTGCATCTTCTAATACCGTACTTATGATCTAGTAAATTTAACTAAAGAATATTGAAGCTAATACTAATTTATATTACTCTCATTTTATTGCTTGAATACCTTTACTACATAGTTAGGATCCATACAACTTTTCGTCATAGTAGAACTTCATAAAGTTGAAATATGTTTCTAACTACCAAATAGTGGTAGTTTAATGGAAATATAGTCTTCTTCATTACAATATTCTCCATTAATTAATTAAACAATATTTTCACAACTCAAAATTAATTTAATAGCGCAGAAGAGTTTGTTCATTTATTTGAAACCATTTATTGAAGTTTGGTACTAGATAAATTTGAATATTGGCTCATTTCTTGGAAAAGATTTTACACAATATTTTACATCAATAGCAAATAATACTTATAATATTTATTGAACTTTAATACAACTTCGGACTTTTGCTACTACACAAGGAAATTGCAGGAGAAAAATAAATATAAATAAATATATATATAGGGACAAATCACACAGATTGAGCTAGCCCCAAAGTAAGTTTGAAACTTGTGTTATGGGATACAAACTCAAGGATACTAAATTTTATAACAAATACATAATATATAGATAAACATCCAAGACCCGAGGCCAATCAGAAAAAGTTCATTTTTCATCATGACCCGACCAGGATTCGAACCCGGGACCTCCAAGGTCTGGCGTGGTAACCATTACGCCACGGAGGTCGTCAAAAAGACTCTTACCACTTAAGTATGAATTAATAATGATAAAAACTTTGATTAACAATTATATCATCGTTACATTTAAATCACAACAGTGTGTACATGACTCTATTAGAGTTATTTCATCGATAAAATTATATGTTTGGACAACGTTTAGACGTAAGACCCATTTGTTTTTTATAACTCATAATAATACATTCAGTAAAATGTACAAATGACATGTTATGAAGCAAATACAGTTATATGACGTGATTTAGACGTCCATAAAATATTCGAGAACTTACATAACAATCTTATACGATTGTAATGAGATTGTTACGTTTTATGCAGAATTTCTCTTTGCATTGCCCAGATTTAGATATTCGTCACCTAATTTAGGCTAATTTACTTATAGTGAAGTGGCACTCGTAAGTAAATTTAGTTTATTACGTAAATAACGTATTACGTAAATAGGAAATCTTTTTATGAATAATAAAATAAACCTAAATTAAGCTTTTCAACTGTATTTATTGTATTCATGTCACAAATTACAATAGATGTTTATTTACAGAGAACTTAGTTTTTTTTCTTCATTAATCTCAAAATTAGATGTTACATTATTGTGTTTTGAGATATAATAAGTAATATTTATATTAGTTGTCTTATTATGTTAAATGATATAGAAGAATAAACAAATAAGCGGGTTTAATAAGTAAGCAATAACTGTTGAATATGTACTCACGATTTATTGGTCCAGGGTACTTTAATTTCTGTTTGAAAAAAAGAGGGAGATATTTATAATAATCTTTTATCACCCGAACAACATGCATCTGATATCTAGCTAAGATGATAATGATTAGCATTCAGTGCAGAACTGTGTTTGCAATTAGTATAATTATAATGCGTATTCTCACAAAAAAATGATAAAAAATTCTCTCTCGATATTTGAAAGCAAATGAATAACATTTAAAAAATTAAAAGCTGTCATGCTTAATATCATACTTCTGAGATGAAAGACAGTTGACAAGCGATTAGTTTTTTGTTCTTGTTCTACAAAATAAGTATGTTGGTACATCTAAAATACTGTCATTTAAAAAATAAAAGAAGTTAACAAACAAAAAAGATAATTCGTCGTTTTTGATGGCGTCGCGTAGCGCGTATCAAACAAACTGGATAAACAAGCAAGGTAAGCAACCCCAGCCAGAATAGATTTAAAAATCTAAAGAATCTTCGTGCTTTCGACATCACATTAAGCTATCTGTTCCGAATGTTGTTGGCAGAAAACAATTAAACCAAAAGTGACACCTTTGGCTTAATTGTTTTCTGCTTAGCTGCTAACCCAAAGTTGACACCAATTACGGAAGCCACTCATACAAGACTAAACTCGATCACATTATTTTAGATTAAATCAAAACATGTAATTCGTTTGTTAACTCTAATCAATAGATTAAGAATAATATAGTATCACGCAAAAACTGTGACGGATGACCAAAAATATGAGAGAGTTCAAGCACGATTTATTCGACTTACCGGAGGGAGGAAATCCATTGATTTCTCAAGCCTCACATCGCTTGGGGTGCACTAAAGGAAATCCTATAATGCACGTTTACCCCCAAATTTGAACAAATCGAATTCCAATTAACATTGTGGAAGTATTTCGACAAGCGAAAGGGTGATGACGAATATGACTCAACGATTTTGAGATGAATGATCACCATCCTAGGAATCCATTAATATGTCTGTTATTATGTGATTTGGGGTTGTTTGCTTTAAGAATCAACCGCACATCAAACTTTTTGGTTTGATTTGTGTTTGAAAATTCTTCAGCCAATCATGTTACCCGAATTGAATTCTTACGGATATTTAGGTAATCATGAGAATCTTTACGATCGAAATTTTTTCCAAAGTGATAGAGAAGATTATTAAAAAAAAACACCAGTGTTTAGTTTTCAACTAAGTTTGAACTGCCATTTTCTTTACGGATAGGCATAGTCTTCAAGAATAGTTTATAAAATAAGTACCTAATAAGATACATAAAATAAAACAAAACACCTATTTTGTTCATGCATGATAATGTCATAACTTCTTATGAAAAAGACCATGATAGGAATGTAAGTAAAAGTATACATAATTACATTAGTTGTCAGAAATTGTGTTGTTAGTAAGTTTCCAAAGAAGTTATTATAGAAAGGCGGTAGATCATCAATTTAAAATCCGTTTAGTTCAATATTTGTTTTACGAGTTCTAAACCTACAATTATCTACTACGGTGGTGGTACGGCCTCCGGATAACAATTAAAGAGTCAAAACGTTTAACGGAAATGTTTAAATTTACGAACGAGAACCATTAGACAGGTGATTGCGTACGTAGCAATTAGAATCTAAGGCTATTTGAATGCCAAGGCTCTTAAGGAAGAAGATAATTAGCGTTAAGGACTCCCTGTTTGTCTAAATAACCACCTACATGATATTCTTACGAGATAATCACGATTTCGGAAAGATGGCGTAGGCGAAAGGAGGCTTATGTATGACTAGCAGTGACTTTATAAAAGTTAACGACGATTACACTTCTTTTCGAATTTTTCACAATAAAAATAATGTTAATGTCAACTACAGTTTACCAGTTTTACAGGCCACCTGTTATTATGGGTCGGGCTGACGTTGTCCATTGTTTAGCGGACGGCTTCAAAACACGGTCAAGTTTGTAATTTTTAAATCCATAAAATTTTTAGGTCATGATTGCATAATGTTCGTTATCTTATGATATGCAATGACGCCGTCGAGTATCGCATGGTATCGCAGTAGAGCTTTTTACCCGACTGCTCCCCATTCAAGAAATGGACACTTCGTAAATTGAAAGCACACACATACATTATATTACATTGCAAATAACTCCATCCAATCTACTGACTAGACGGCTGACTTTCTTGAATGGGTCCCGACTGCTACAATGCTACAACATGGATTTGACGCTTATAAACATCGCCTTAGCAACTTTGGAAATTCTTAAGTTCAGTGGCCTTATTCACGTAACAAGGACCGATTCTAGTTCGATTCAACGACACTCGCTGTCCCGTTCAATTCCTATTTTGTATGAGTGAGACAGCGAGTGTCGTTGAATCGAACTAGAATCGGTTCTTGTTACGTGAATAAGGCGACAGTGCAATCGGGTATGACGACTTTCTTGTTTTAGGGTTTTTCATTTCCGAATTACACAGAAACGCAGTCGGGTTTATTAGTTTTTTAAATTACCGTTTTTATTTATGAAAAATTCTA
This sequence comes from Endotricha flammealis, assembly GCA_905163395.2. Classification (NCBI taxonomy): domain Eukaryota; kingdom Metazoa; phylum Arthropoda; class Insecta; order Lepidoptera; family Pyralidae; genus Endotricha; species Endotricha flammealis. The sequence continues at coordinate 5,462,060 of LR990863.1, read as the reverse complement.
AATAAAGAAAGGATTGAGAGACAGTATCTGATGATTAATTAGATTGTGAGGTTGTTGTCGCACCTTTTCTTATCTATTGGAAAAAATAAGGTCGTCTCAGATTTTGTTAATCTTTTCTTTTTACCTGGAAAGATAATAATGACATTATTATCCAATAAAATCAGAGCTTACGAATGTTTTATATTCTTGGTTTTATTTTAGACTGTTTATTAAAAATAATCAATATTATAATATTTATATGTGCCTATTTATTACAATTTCTACACTCACCATTTTGTTTCAACAACATTAATTTCGGTAGAATGCCATTATAATTAAATATGTCTAACACGTAATGTGTATCTTAGTTATTGTAATTAATAAATTATTTTATATAAATAAAACAAACAAATCGAATGTAAACAGTAAACAAAGACAAAGTGCTATTTAAGAATAAAAAAGAAATTTATTACAAAAATCAATAACAAAAGCAAAGTATTTTAATAAGAATCCTCATAGCAGACGCCGAGGCGTGGCAGTTGTTTCATAAATTTAGATTGTCCAAAATGCAGGCAGTGCTATAGATGAAAATTTATGATTTGACCGAAACGGCTATTTTAATTAAGAACCGTGTAGTTGAAAATATCACAAAAGCGAAGCAATTAAACTTCCCATGAATTTACACTCGTATTTGTCTTGAAGAATTTTGATATAAAAATCAAGAAAACTGGATAAATTGTAGTATTACTCTGCAGTTAAAATATGTTTCAGTCAGTCAAACCTCAGATCTTTAACAAGATTATGAGGCTTTTGGCGCCAACTACATACTACAGCGTCAACTTTAGCACGTAATTAGAAATTTAATTTCTGTGAGTTTCTAGGTTTGAGTCATGGGTTGATAGTGTATATACACTATATAGCAAGCATTGATTAAAGTACATAGTGATTGGAGTTTATGATCAGGAAACTATTATGTGCATTTATCGTTATAATTTCAAAATTCGCCTTCTCTGAAGAAATTTCGCTATCATCTTTCTTCGGGGCGTTTTGATTTAGAGACTGTATTCTGAGTTGGGAGAACATGAATACTCTGCTTTGAATGACAAATCTACCTACTACATAATACGTTTCTGTTTTTAACTTGACAGTGGCTAAATTGAGCCTGGCAAAGAAAAAATAGGTCATTAACCGACAAAATTTAATATCTTGCAGCAGAAACACGCTAAATAGCTTAATGTCTTAATAACCGTATGAGGCTTAACGTATATGGTGCACGCTTGTGGGAGTTTTAATTAAGTAAATTGCTTTATCTGTGGCATAGACAATGGTACCAATAATGGGGGAGAATTTTATTAACGCGATCTATGATCCCTGTCTCTTTGTATACGGGTGGGCTTTCATTTACTTAACAAATAGAATTGATTTGTTTGATTATAATCAATGTTTGTTTTATGTGGTTTGTTGGGTTAGGTCAGACATTATTCTCTTACATTTAACTTGATACGATTATGGATATTAGTTTACACCTATCTATTTCCATAATATTTAGTTCAAACCTTGTTTAATACATAGTTAATTGTGCTACCGCAATTAGTGTCAACTGCTGGTCAACTTGGGTTTGACGGTCACTAGTTAACCGTATGTCATCTATCGATAATAGTCAAAACCGTCAACGTCACGAGCAAAATTCAATACACCCTGCATCCAAATACTGGCTGGAGATATCATGTCCAAACTTATATCAAGGTATATAATATCCTCCTCCTTTCTTCGTTTCCCTCAATGCTGAGGGTCGTGACCTCTCTGGAGTACCGCGCTTCGACGAACAATGCTCCGCCATCTACTCCTATTCCCCGCAGCGTGAATAGCTCCGCACACCGTCGTGTCTAAGGTGGCACGGATCTGGTCGGACCAACGCATCGGACTACGGCCACGGGGTCTTTTGCCCTCAATTTTTCCGGTGACTACGAGTTTTTCAAGGTTGTCTCCTTCTCTCCTGGCGATGTGACCGAAGTACTCCAGTATTCTTTGAAGACATATGGTGGAAAGTCTTAGTTTTTACTCGCAGTTCCTTCAGTATCGAAGCGTTATAAGAATGTAGGTATATAATATATGATACATAAATATTTGGAAGTAATTACTGATACAAAGTAAAAGATAAAATATTGACATCCATTACAAGAATATTATATTAACCACATAATTTCTTCTTCACAGCCAGTCAATTAGCTTTTCATCAGTTCATTATGTTAGGATAGCTTTTGGCTCTTTTCCAAACTATTTGCGATCACTGTACCAGAAGACTTCTTATTTCCTGCCATCGTTATCTCGTATAAGTTAACTAGATGTTACTAGCAGCTTTGCATGTTACATGTCGTGTGTTTGGTAAATATAAAATTCCACTTTGAAGGAATTTTGAATTTAAACTTACTTTCATACCGAATTTTTATTTTGATGAATGATGATTACTTCAAAAACATCTTGAACAGAAAAGAGTGGAAGGAAAGGAGGTTTTCCCTGACAATGGCATAATACAGGTGTGGCAAACCGAACTCTTTTTAAAAACATCTTTGTAAATAGTTATGTTTCCTTTTTCTTTATGGTTTTTATATTCTATTTTACTGTCACCAAATACTATAGAAGACTAATACCAAGAAGCTTAAATGTGGTAGTAATATTTAAGCTTCTTGACTAATACCCACAGCTCTTGACGTTTCTCATACAATGACTTGGCAACCTCCGTTCACTCATACCGCTAGGGGCGCTATAACATTTTGCATACAAAACGCACAGTTCACCTCATGCCGCTAGGGGCGCTATAACATTTTGCATACAAAAGTTTTGAAATCGTGCACCTCATGCCGCCCTCATGCCGTAGGGGCGCTAGTGTCGCGTCTTGCCCGAATTCTTCCGAAGCTGTGGGTATTAGTCTTCTATAGTATTTTCTGTCACTTCACTTCACTTTTTCACCTTCTCGCCATCAATTCATATTTTTCTTTATTATAAGTTTTCTTCATCCCCTTCCTCTTTTCCTAATCTTTCCATCCTTAATATGGCAACAACTTTTAGACTTTATGCTACGATTCGAGCTGAGAATTAATAAACCAGTGTACCTACATACTTCGTTACACAATAAAAATGTTTAGTTACTAACAACAATACTATCTTATGCATATCCAAATATTCAAAGTTACACTTGTACTCTAATCTATTATTGACTTCGTTGTTCATATCATCGCATTATTAAACAATATTATGTATCGTATTAACTGGGTTATTAAAATTAAATAATATAAATCTAATGACCTCTGAACGTAACTTTCCAAGTATTATATTACTCACACCAAATCCGGTTCTAACCAAATTGATATTCCAAATTACTGTAGTGTTATGACAAACTCGTATATATATGTACAATTAATAACGCCAAGTTACCAAACTTTCTTAGGATTTTATAATAACAAAAGCACTATATTCAGTCATATTAAACTCTTACACTCCGCATGCGGCTTCATATTTATGTTGCCGTAAATTGCTATCGGGTGTAATGTAATAAAGTTAATTTACATAAATTTTCTATAACATTTACATTGGGAATAAATGAATTGCTGCTCAATGGAGCTATACTGTGAAGATCGCTGGTTACTTTAACTTAACACTCTCGTCGCGAGTTGAAATAAAAACTCTTTCGACTCAAGAGTATAGAGAAAAGTTAAATGATTCGAATTTGAATAATATAATGACCATAGGACCGTCACGACTCACGACTGCACAATAGTTGAATTTGTGATTTGCATCAAATCATGAATTTCTGAATATAAATGGAGAATTTTACTTGGTATTATGGTCCTCTAAACTGTTCGTTGTATGGTTTAAAAGGAATTTGAACAATGCTATAGTTCGATATCATAATTTATACATAAAAATTGTTTAAAAAATTTAGTTTTATAAATCGATGTATATGCTGTATTTGCAATATACAAACACAATAACATTTGATACCTTACATACATAGTATATTGCCAATAAGGCGGCCTTATTCCTGAAAGTAATCTTGTCATGGTAACTTTAATTTATAGCTAACAGAATAACAGATAACATTATTATGCGAAAACACTTTTTTGCTAATTATAAACTTCCACCTATGTCTTTTCATTTCATTATGTCTTACCTATCTAAAGTTATGTTATAGTACGACATATTTCATATTTATCAATAAAGTGATATTAATGGAAATAAATAACAGGGAAATCAATAAAATCTTTTAATATTTGTCGTGTATCAGCAAAACTTATCGCATACCAACGCTCACTTTATTATCTCATATTTATCCATCAAATTTTATAAAAGCCTTTCAACAGCACCTAACAGTAGTTTAAAGGCCATAAAAGAGTTCGATTTGAAATTAAAATTATCGATAACTTTATCAGATACTGTAATCATAATACGAGTACATTGACCAATCACTACTTCCATATAAGTGATTGCGCAAACGCATTTTATACTCATTAAGCAATGGTTACTGAACAACTTATAAGATTAAAGTGCTGTCAATTGAATCTTCTCCACAATATACAACCTCTTCAACTTATCATAATATTATCGTTTCATTATCATGTTTAGGCGTTAGTGAAAATTTCGTTTATTTTTATTAAGGCAGCCTTAAATCAAAAGAAAAACCACTTATAAGCGTATAGTCAACATCTATGTCCGAGTATACGTACCTATGATTAAGATGGCTTAACTACATTTATGGTATGTTATGTATGACTTGTTTAAGTACAACTACCTTATCAAGCTATATATGTAGATAGACATAAACTGGCTGTAGATTCAGTAGCCGAGCCGCAATTTTTTGTTAGTTTTAAAACTTAGTTTTCTGAAAAAAAAATTAACATTTTCACCCATATTTTCAACTTGGAAAACTACAGATAATACCCCTTGAGTTAATTTTCTTAGGTTGTGGAAACGCAATATAGAATGCAGAATCACAGATACACGAACCATATAATAATATTACGTTCCGATCACTCGGTAACGAGAGTTCGGTAGAAGCTGTCTGCGACATTTATCGCAACCATTTTCGACAGGTTTAGACACCTCACCCTTTGGAATTGATGTGCGCGCGTTTTCACTATAACCGTACCAACGACGACTTGCTTTTTCTAGGTGATATTATTTTGTTGATATTTAACAAGTAATGCAAGTTTCAATTGCTTCTGTGTCATGTCATGTTGTCTCGTTACGAGTCGGCAACATCAATTTCATGATAATAATATTATTAGAAACATATAAGTTGTCAGTATTGGTATGTTCAGTAATTTATATCAAAATGACAGTGCTATTCAAGATTTACTGCAAAAGTGTATATAAGAAACAGTTTGACATTGAAAGTGTATCTACTAGATATTAAAATATATCTAGATAAATCTAAGAAAGAAAGAAAGACATAAATGTTAAGCTGTTAGTAATCAAAGCAGTGAGTAATCTCTTAAATTACTAACAACTTTACAGCACTTTGCAAGCAAGTAGTTTAATTAAATAGTATTTTTAGTATTAGTAATTTTAAAATGTCTACCTTTACCTTGAATAAATGATGTTTTTTTAAAGTTAGTCATCCGTCAAAGACGAAACTGACGACATAGTATACAACAACCAGTTTCTAAAACGTATTTCAATTTGAATTCAACATTAAGTTTTAAGCTATCTCTTGTTTTCTTCTTTAGTGACAGCTATAATTTGATGTGATAAAGGTGCATTTCAGAAACTAACTTACTGTACCTAAATCACGTGTGTTAATGGAGACGCGCAATCGTAAAATAGTACACGACAAACCACAACTCCTGATAACCGAACGTAAATAGTACGTGTGTAATTCACCGATTAATTAAAACTTATACAAGCGTGACCGTTGTAATTGCCCGGAGATTTGTGTTACTGCATAACGTTTTATTGGCTATTATGCACTTGCCATAACTGCAGTTTGATTTTGAACTTTATTTTCAATGCAACTAGAAACTGACGATGTTGTCGCTAAAGAATAAAGATATCAAAACTTTACGAGTAATAATCTTGAGGAAAACCGAGAAAATTAATTAATTTGATGTTTGATAGAGTTAATACAAATTGTAATGACGTTTTGCACTTTTAGTACCTTAAAAACATTTTAATATCTTAAAACATAGAAGTGTTTGTAATGTGTATGAAATTCTTACAATATTTGATGATAGCTTTCATCAAGTTCGGAAATGTATTGCCTGCAGAAATTTCAGTGTCTACATATCCTTCTGTAGGTATAGTTAATCCGTTTAATTAGACATGGTATGCATGTGTGGTGAGCTCAAATATGCAGCAAACAAAAGTGAGTAAACATAACCATGGAATTCTGTAAGAGTAGAAGAATGTACAACCTTACTTTTTGCACATTAACCATTGAACGCCTACCAAGAACAACAAGAATAGTCGGGTTTTATAATTAATGAATGGGCAAGCGTCCGGTCAATTGAACAGTTGCTACTGTAGGGAACAAGTAAACGAATTGCGGTGGTCTTTGTTCAATAGTTAACACCTCCGTTTGATAAATGCTTTTACAACCGTAAGTACTACAATCAAAACCGAAGTAAATTAGTTTGGTGCGCATAACGAACTAGCAAACAATGGTTAATATCGTGCATTGGATCCCGTGACGAATCAAGACCAGTGAAAGACCACAAAAAGTCACAATGTTGGTAGGAGTCAGGGATGAACAAAAGGCGAATATATTGCTTAAAATGTATGAATACTTGTTGTAAATCTCTATATTTGTGTCGAAGTTAAAATGCCGTGATTCATATTTTGTGCAATATTTTAAGATATTTTCTTGTATGATTCTATGATTAAAATGCTGTTACGATTAAGACGTGTTATAAAAACTGAAGTAAAAGAAATAACATTGATGATCCCAATATAACGTCACTTGCTTTACATTTTACTACTAGTACGTACCCATAATATTATAAAAATTTAAAATTGTACTGCAAAATTTATATGTAATTACTATTTACAATATACATACATTTTGTTTTGAAATTAATTTTTAATACATCGTGAGCATAGCCGAGGTTGCCCTTGAGATCAGAAATCATAAAACATAGAACCCGATAGAAGCGTCTTCTATAAGGGCTTGACTCTATCATACGTAGAGATCATTTGCTTATTCAGAACATGATCTAAGTAATTTTATTTAAAACATTTCTATAAATATCCCTAGTAACCACTTTTTGGATACTTGAGGCGAGTTATGTTCTTCATTCGCGACGCTACCCCATAAATTCTGAAGATAAATGGTGAACAACAATGGTTGAATAAACCTTTCTTATGACACTCCAAAATAAGTATTGTTTGGTCCCATAAAAAGTTGTAACGTCCATTTTGAAAAGAATTTTAGGGGAGCTTATATGCGCGTGGGCATTTCGATAAAGGCAAAAAAAATTGGTAAGTGTGTGTCGAGCTTGTGTCCTTAAGAGTTTGTTGTATGTATGTATTTATTTATATATTTTTTGGAGAAGTGAATTTTGTATTATTATACTTCCTATGAATGAGTGGTAAGTGACTTAATTTTATTGTCAAACTTCATTGTTAACAAAAAATATATTTTATTTCTTTTTTGTCAATAATTTTAGTAAATATCCTACTCTAGAATCTATTTATATTATTTTCAAATCAAAATTCATATTGGCCTAGAAACTACAAACCACATTTCTTTTTTTTATTACGGAACCCCTAAAATCTTTTACAATTTCATTATAATTCACACATTATTGGCTATTTATAAACGTTTACCTGGTCGAAGCATTTTATTGAGCTCCATGGGATATTTTTATAGGTCACATTTTGTTTGCAATCGTTATATCTGGGTTAATATTGTTTTGATAGCCGCCTCTTTATTCATAGGCGCAATTTCGCAAATTTATGACAAAACGGTGAACGTTTTATGCGGATAAATCAGGGTCGTATTTCTGGAGTTATGATATTTACTATAATTTTTATACAAGAGATATGACGCGGTGTTTTATCCTGTCACTATGTATCTGTTACGTTTAATCGTTCTCTTTAAATATAACAAAGCTACAACATCGACTACAGATGATTTTGTGCAGACTCGTTGACAGAATCTGTTCTCCTGTAATTAAATGAAAATGATATCGTTTACTCGAACGATAGGCTATCACGGCCACTTTCTCTAATTAACAACGTGTACCTAGTAGTACCTACAGATAATATACATAGATTTGTAAAAGAAAATAATATACTTTACATCCCTGTAAAGTAGACTGATTATTTTCTACTTATTTTTGACTTATGTCACAACAGTCCTTATTAGGCCTTTCTAATGAGGACTGTTATATAGTGACATAAGTTCATAGCGTATCAACCATAGAATTTCCGATTTATGCCATATTTCTATATAAAAATAAAGTTACGTGTATCAAAAAGAAACACGTGTATCAAAAAGTGTATCGAACAATTATTTAATTGGAGAAGGCCTAATCGAAATAGACATCAAACATTACGTTTCTTTGATGTTACAAATATTAAGTCGAAAATCTTAAATTGTTTCATAGCTATTATTTTGACCGGAAAGAATCTCCGAAACCGACTTAGTGTAGTGTTCATAAAACTGCGTTACACAGAGTGTTTACTTTGTCGGCGTTCAGCTTTGAAGTGGCTTCCATTTCTGTTCATGGAAACCCTTCACCCACATCTGTTGATAACGAATGTTACTATTTCCCCTTTTTCAATGCCGTCAATTTTAATCGATTCCTTTTTTAATGTACTTTAAACTACTGGTTGAGACAAACGTAATACAAAACAGACTTGTCAATATCAACATGACTTCTCTAGTAGTAGTAGGAAGATGATAATAAACTATTTGGGGTTCAGGAACAACCGTACGAGACAATTATTTGTTTATTATATTTATCTTAATTCGCAGTCGTTTTAGACGTCAAGGTACTCATTGTCAATCTTCGGTCGTCATAGATAATCCTGATTAATACTCAAGGCAGCAGTTGTAAGTCCCAAAACTGTCTACCTATTTTTCTTTTGTATTGCCCTAATGTTACTTGATTTTATTCCTTCCAAAGTCCCACCCGTCAAGTCTCAAGATAGATGTGTCTATCCCTAACTGAAAATTGTATAAAGCAATTTGCCCACAATCTTAGCAATGACATTACTGCAGCAAAATCGCACCCACCGTGTTGTGACCTACGGACAAACATGAAGGTACAATTCGTAGTAATAACGAGTTGTTTTAATAAAAATATTCATCTATTACAGTAATAAGTTGTGATGTTTAATTTCTAATACATTATATCCACGTCTGGACTGATAATTTATGACATTAGTGTGTTTCTACATACTTAGTATAAAAGCCCTGTAGAGATTTCAAGATTTATCCAAATATCTGCAGATGTTCTGCAGGATACGCGGATATGTACTTAATAAATACATAATTTCTTGTTTTCAGAGTTTCATTACAGTTTGTATATGCTTGCTCGTGATACCCTATTAAAACCTTTTTGTTTTATTTTTCGCTCTACAACAGGTTGTAAACAGGATAAAGGTCATTCTATATCTCTTCTATACCCTATTTCGCCGTTGTTGATCCTGGCTACACAGGAGACACAGTGGTGGGAATGTGTGATGGGCTTGTCCCGATCTCTTCTATACCCGTTGGAAACCTCCGCCTGATACTTGGATCTTCGTCTCATATTTTCATTGTCTTCTCGGCCTGCTGCGCCACCTGGATCTGTCGAAATTACATTACATACATTTATTTTTTAGAATTTAAAATATTAAGTAAAAAACATGTCCATTTCTTCGAGCATCTTCATAATTCCCTTCAAAACCCATAAAAGAATTTCGTCCACGCTGCGCCCTACCCTCTGCTACATCCCCTTGAAATTTTAGGGGAATGCAATCATTCCCTTTGATTCCTTTTCCGTCCTGTTCAATTAGGCCGAATCTTTGATTTTGCTATTTATACCACAATTACCGATAATACCAATATATTTATTAGCAGATTAATTAATTAAAAGTTGTTATAGAACCCACCGACCATTTCTAATTTATTTAATGATACTATTACAATTAGATACTTTTGTGAGAGTTTTATGTATTGTCGAATTGAAGTAGCAATCAACGTATATTTTATGAAGATATAAGTAACAATCATTTGCGCACACAGATCTGGACACAAATTCCTCGAAAAAATATCTTTTAAATTCTGACGAAACGCATCAAAAATATAAAAAAACTTTATCAGCATTTCCACGACATACAATAATAAAGTCACTGTGATATTTCGTCCCTCATTTTCTCTAAGCTCTTTGAGTAAAACAAATTGTCGCATATTACGCAAGATTCGTTTCCTTCCGCCGGGAGTAATGCATGCAACGATCATGCGTGAAGTTCCATACGATGTTCTTTTGAATTTTTATCCTAACACCCACTTCCTGCGTACTGTGAGATAATATTTTATCTGAGTGTACCGAATTGGGTCAACGTAGTGTAAGGGGCGACTATGATGACTAATGATTTCAGACATTATCAACAAGAGCAAAGAGCATGGTTTAATTTTGATTTAATAAATAAAGTACTAGTTAAGTCTCGGTCTCTTTATTTTCATAGAAATGTAAAGACAACTTTTTTAATGAAACAGCATTCTAAAGTAACGATATTATTTTTTTTATAAAAATAAAATACACAATTATTACTTAAATTGGATATACAGGGTGCCCTGAGAGCGACCGACACTCCCGAAATATCTTAAGAGGTCTATACATCTACTTTATGCTCGTGAAAGATTTTTTCTCTAAGTGTAATAGTTTCGGAGTAATTGACTAACAAACATTCCTTGAATAACTGTGTGTTTTCATCCCTAAATCAGCTGTTCCTTACGTACAGGCAAGAGCAGGTCGACCTTTACATATTGGACTTTGTACCGTTCTTAAGTTCTATGACATAGGAGCCAAAATTGTATAAAGCTCGACGTGCACCTGCTATGCATAGTAATTGTCACGGTTACCTTATTGACAAATAAATAAACTTCTGTCAAAAATACTAAAACTAAATTATGAAAATTTCTAGTTTTATTTGTTATTTGGTAAATGGATTAGGCGTTTTGAATGGTGTTTAGTGTTTTACGAGTTCTTTAGTGGTTTTGAGTGTTGTGTGGCATAAGAGGCGCTCGTACACATCGAGCATTGTGTGTAGTAGATACTTTCCGGTACGTACTTCGGTTTTTAATGTAAAAACTTTGATTTTTTAAGTGATAATAAGAATTTCAATGAATAGGTAGGCAGGTATGTGTGTGTCGTGGCCTACGTACTGTCCGTAGCGTAGTAGTTTCTGTCCGTGTAGGTATTTTTGCCGTATGCACTGTTGTTGTGTAGTATTAGGGATACCTACACGTAGAAAATTAGCAGGTCAGTGCCTTTTTTTTCAATAAACTATTTTTAAATTAAACTTGCACAAAACGCATGTATGTAAGGTACATATCATCAAACTTTCGGCTGTGTTCGTCGTTTTTTTCCTCCCTGTATATGTAATACAATTGAAATATTTGAAACATGGTAAAATTTAAAAATCACTATTTTAAATATAAGTAGTATCTAAAAATCTTAACTCAAAAATAAAGAAGCTCGTAATCAGAGACACTTAACTTCAAAACAAACGCGTATGACGCGCACGGAACTGCATTAAAAAAAATTGCACTCAAGTCCATAGTTTACAACACAATGCGCACATAACTTTGTTCCGGCGTAATGAGTTGCGCAAGCGCGCGTTCGCAGACGTCAACATTCGCTTCGCTCCGGAACTAATCGCACCCGAATACGGGCATTCGGCTCTCATGGAGATTTAAAATGACTGTCTGAAGCCATTGTTGTGATTTTAGCATATCATCCTTTATGGGTCAGGTCATGAAGTGAGATAATTTGAAATGAGCGCGAAGCATACCGCATTTTACAAAATGCATTTTGTATGGAATCCTTTCTACTGAATTGAAAATATTTTTTTAATAGCCATTTATATCCTACTGCTGGGCAAATATCTCTTCTCTCCTTCTGCAACTATCCCTCTCTGCTGTTTCTTCTTTCCAGTTACTATCGAATTCCTTTAGTTCGTATTTAAAGAACATACACTACTATGTCATTTGCAATGCAATACATGTAGTACAAGGTGTTGTTTGCACAGTTGCAATATTTGTATAGAAAATTGTAAGAGGCATAAATAATTCGTTGGTACTATTTTAAAAGTCGTAAACAGATTCCAGTTTTTTTTTACTTACAAAGATTTCCAGAATAACCACTATCAGTGCGCAGAATAGACCATAAGACAATATACATTATTATGAGATGTTTGTGTAAAGAGTTTTTTAAAGTCACTGGCCACTTTTAAGAAACTGTTCGATGGCTTGACGAGAATCTGGTCTCAGTTAATAAATGGTATCTCGATCTGTGTTGTTTTTTATAAGGAATATTACCGTGTATTACCGTGTGTATAAAATTTACCGTGTGATCTAAGAATTTACCAAATTTTTCAGCGGCGTTTCTTTCTACCGCTCTGTTCGCCGCCTACTGACAGGCGAATGTCCACGCGCTTTCGCACGGGATGATTTCATAACGTTATTGAGTGTAAAAATGTATTGTGTGCCACCAGAACAGATTTTGATTTCCGTCAAAAATATTAAATTGAAATGTAAGTTTATTAAATTGCAACCGTACAAATCAACATAATATTGTACACCTGGTATCACAATTCATTAATATGTATCTTGTTCGTCGACTCTTCATGACTGAGAGTCCAATATCCTCCAAGTTTTCCGGCATTGAGCGTGCTTAATTTTTTTTATCTAACAACTATAAATAAATCTATTTGATAAAACCAAATATATTATCAAAAAAGATAGTATTTGATTAGTTAATTACTTTTATATCTAAAAGAGATATCAGACGATTGAAATAGCGGAGTCTGATCTACAATCTAATAACAAACATAGTTACAGCAGCAATCGATTTTATATGCAAATCAAACAGCTGTTTATCGATACACGATTGCATTCGCTGTTAATGCTCCGACTGAGTACTAAAGTCTAAAACATATTTTTTTACAACGTCAGTCATTGCGTTTTTTTTTTTACATAATTCACACAGTGACATCAAGATTTGAACATACTTCTCAATAGTCTACTTGCTAGATTAGACGATAACACTATAAATATTTGTTAGTAATATTTTAATAATAATGTTCAAATGAGATATGAGTAACTTCGAATTGAAAGAGCCTAAAAGATAGATAGATTTATAATTTTAAAAACGAGGATTGTTTTAGTTGATTGACTGTTTGGTAACATTAACTGTAAAACAAATCTGTCCTAGACATGAAATCACACAGAAATACATTTATATATATTTTTTTAAATTATATTTAATATCATGCGTAACATAACCCCTTTTAACTCACTCACTATGCGTCGTGCTTTAATTACACTAGTGTGGGCGAACTGAGATCGTCGGACGTACGCCAATCTTTGTCCAAATGACAGAATTACGACTTGTCCAACAAAAACCGGTATAAATTAATTAGATGGAGTGATAACGAAAAAAGGAATAGTCGCTAATGAAACGACTCACCGATATCTAAGCCCCCATTTCTAGTTAATTGTATTGGAGTAGAACATGATATGTAGAGTTTGCACGCAGGGCTTCATTGGTAAAACGGACTACCTACTACCGTCATTTTTAGCACTATGAAATTACATTTTAAAAATATGTGTTTTTTTATTTATGTAGGTTTTATACAATATTATTAAATGTAGTAAATAATGTAAAAGTACTGTTGACTTTAAATATGTATATTTGTTCTTTTGTTTTTTTTAATTAATTTATAGTTTTTGGTGTTTAGTAAGACGTTATTTCTCATCTTCATAACACATGCTCGCTTAATCCAAAAGCCGCAAATGTTTCTTGTAAATAATAAAGATAGGCCATAGGAAGCTAATCCATCACAAGCTACATAATACCATTTACCAATATTTTATTGGCTCTTAGATTCGCCATGCCATAGCGACATAGACATACACACTTTAAACTGAAGCTAAATCAGTACATTGTAAATCAATACTACTTTTATAGGGGTCTTTTTGTTAAAAGATTGTATTATAAGCGTTAAAACTATAAAATATTTTTTATCAATAAGTGTCAAGTAAGAACCCCCATATGGATTTAATACTCTCAAAACGGATCCGTCACGCAATCTACATCCATTATTGTCAATTTTAAACTGTATAGATTTTTTTATTAAATATCAAAAGGGTGTATGAATGAATTTTGTTAAAGGTGATATATTGTAATGTTAATAATGTTTGAAATAAAAAATAGCGTTGCAGACTCCTGTATATCACTACGAGCTGTTACCCGCGACTTCGTCCGCGTGAAATGTTCAAATAAGGATAACTTCTTTTTCTGTGATGCGATTTAAATGAAACAAAGCCTATATTCTGCTCCAAGCCGAGCTCTATCTTCCTGTGAAAACAGCATTAAGATCGGTTCAGTAACTTAGAAGATGTGCGCGTTCAAACAGACATACAGACAAAAAATTCTCTAAAAATGTTTTGCTTTTATTACCTTTCTCTAACTATTCCCTCTCCATTTTTGCCAAATATGTTCAAACGTACTAGTACGTACCTACAGACATATCGGGGTCTACTGTTTTATTATATGTATGGAAGAAGATATTTTTCATATAAAAAACTCGTGGTATTTAATATCGCTAGCTTAATAAAAAAAATCTTAAACTATTTACAAAACTATTTTCAATTAGGTTTTTTTAAAAATTTTCCTTTATTTGTAATCAAACAGCGTTTTCAGTAAATATTTACAATGTAACTTAAATTAACAAGTGAGGCCAAAACAAGATTACATATTTTTTGGCATAAAGTGAACATTTAAAAAAATTACAAGCTAGACGTTATTACAATAAGACAATTTAGGTTCTTTTACATATATACGTATACCTACTTAGGCACATAACAAATTTATCTGTAACGGAAGAGTTTGAACACGCTAGTCGCAGTGGTTACTATTCTTTTAATTTGAGAGTCCAAATTATTGTGAAAGATTCTCTTGCATAATTAACATCATTATGATCATACCGTTTGCAAAGAACATCAAGGGCGGACGAAGCCGCATGCAATAGTTAGCTATTGTGTCTTCTATGTGCTAGTTACTACATTCATATGAATATGGTTAAAGTAGCATTCACATCTATTTCACACATTAGAATAATCAAATGTTTTATTCGTGAAAACTTGTCCTGTCATGTGATGTGGTTTAACGGGTGGTTTAACATGTTAAGTATGCAGACGACAAGCAAGCAAGCGGGCTATTTGGTTGATGAAAAGTGGTCATCGCCGTGGATAAAGAGGAAAGGGATTGGAAAGTAGTTGGGCTTCCGAATATCTCACTCACTACTGCTAATGCTTCACGCCCATAATATGTAATTTTTCTTTTGATTTTACAAATCTTTCACCGATATGTAGGTGCAAAATTTTGCCAAAAAAAACACATTTACGTGCTATCCGATATGAACGCTACATAAAACTTATTTACACTAACTTTACGCCAACAGAGGGCGTGCTAAAAGCTTTGTAAATAGAGCAGTTAAGTTACGTGTCAACTTAGACAAAGACGGTTTGTAACGCGTGTGAGTCACGCACTCTTATTGATTCCAGTTTAAGTACTGTGAACTTGTTGCGGTCACCATGCATTTAGGAATTTAGATACCCGATAGACAACGTTTAAGTTTTAGTTAACATTACTAACACAATATTGAAAGTTTATTAAAACAGTGGGTTACACAAAAATACAAATAATTAAAGTTACCTAGAGTTATAAATTCAAACTCAAAGCTTTTTATTCAATTACTAGCTTTTCCCCGCGGCTTCGCTCGCGTTAATTGTATGTCCTAGATCTCGTTTGACATCAAAACCACCCATAGCGCGACTTGTGACGCCATCTGTTGGCCGATAGCCCATCCCATACAGCGCCCTCTATAGTAGAAAAAATATTTTCCCGTTGGAATGACATACTTTCACGTAATAAAAGGTAGCCTATGTTTTGAGTTTATTAATTACTAGCTTTTTGTCCGCGACTTCGTCCGCGTGAAGTTCCGGACCCGTTCCCGTGGGAATCACATTGAATTTCGGGAAAAGCTATAGCCTATGTCACTCCCTGATAATGTA
Source organism: Endotricha flammealis (assembly GCA_905163395.2). Classification (NCBI taxonomy): domain Eukaryota; kingdom Metazoa; phylum Arthropoda; class Insecta; order Lepidoptera; family Pyralidae; genus Endotricha; species Endotricha flammealis. The sequence goes on along the minus strand of LR990863.1, from coordinate 5,445,796 downwards.
GCTTTCTACTTGTGAAAGAATTTTTGAAATCGGTCCAGTAGTTTCGGAGCCTATTCAATACAAACAAACAAACAAACCAACAAACAAACAATCAAAAATCTTTCCTCTTTATAATATTAGTATAGACAAACATACACACACACAAATGAATATCTTTCCTCTATAAAATAGTAGTGTAGATAAAACGAAGCATGTTTGATCCTAGAAATCTTTACATGGTATAAAAATACTCGCTGCCTGTTCGCTAAGATATTTTAAACTATTCAACGGATTTTAACGCAGTTTTCAGCTAGATATACATTGTTTAAAATACATATTATGTTTTATAATGATTTTCTCAAATTCCCACGGGAAAGCGAGATACACGCAAATGAAGTTGCGCAGGTAGTAACAAATTAAATAAGAACAGTTTCATTATACCTATTAATCATGGTTGTGTTATTTTTTTGTAGAAGTCGTTATCAGCATGACTCAGGTGGCTGTCAGATCACATACTAGTTCCCATGCGAACAGTAAATATGTGCAAATTATATGACCTAAAAGGATAATTGTGAAGTATGTTCTAATTATGGTTTTAGATTTTTTTTTCAATTACCGTATGTATGAAATATTGTAGATATTAGGTAGAGACATTTTGTACATTTCAATAGTTATGGAGGAATTTGTCATTACTCTTTTCTTATTCTGTCCTTTGCTATCCCTCCTCTCAATAATCTTGTGTTTATTATTAAAATCTATTAACTATTTTGAACCGATTCTCAAGAATATGAATGTTTGAAAGAGGAATAGAACATTAATTTGATACTACATATATCTTTCAATGCCTTAATTAATAGCCAGTGAACTTAATAAATCGATAAATAAAATAATAAACTTCTAAAACTATTTTAATATATCTGTACACTATTTATTTGCCGTCAACTGGCGCCAGCTGTGCGAACGATGGATGGATGGGTGGTTGAAAGGCCAAAGAATAAAATAAATAATAAAACAATGGAAGGGTCAAGTTATTTTAAGTTCTGATCAATATATCACTTGTCTCTCTTTCGCAATCGTTATTAATAAGTAAACGTGTGAAGAAATGTATGTGAACAATTAAAATAGGTACATAGATAGAATGTGTTTTGTTTGTTTCACAACCAAAAATAATATATTTATCACGGAGAGCTAACAGTTAGTGTATTGGAAACAAGGCTGTCTGATTAATGTTCCAATACGCGTACAAATCTAAAATATAGGCTCCCTTGTATTTTAGATTTGTACGCGTATATATTGCTGAAAGTAATCTTTTCTAGGCATATTTATATTAACTGTGATGGAAACGGAATTCTATATAGTGAGGACTCAAAACATGAAGTAGTAGAATTAAATCGTAGAGTAAGCTTTCTTCATTTTATTTTCTCATTCTGTACCTAGTATGTTTTGAAATTTAAACATTTGTATTGTATTAGGTATCTAATTAAAAAAACGACTGCTCTGCTTAAATAGTATTCTAGGGTGACCGCAGATATAGGTTTTTGTTTCAACACTGATCCGGCTTCAGACGGTTTGTTGTTTAGTTATAAATATACGACTAAAAATCTTTACTGGTTAGCGTTGGTTGGCATTCTCGCCAGTCGTTTAGGTGTGTATCTCGCGACTTCTTGTTGGCTGGTCAGTGTTTTCACAATACCTGACTGTCCCTGACTTCGAAAGGATTTGTCGCTCTGGGGAAAGAATAGTACCCGGCGGTGTGTCTTCAGCGCTTCGACTCAAATTACCGCGAGGTCGGTGGAGACACGGGAAGGTGGTGGGTTGGTGTCCCCTGACTTTACATACTCTGTCATAAACAACACTCATAACGTCATAACCGTCAGAAGCTCGATATTTTTAAACTCACGTACACACTGACGTAGTCGTCTATGCTTGTTGCGTGGTGATTTGGCTTCATACACGAAACGGGCAATCACTCTACTTAATTTTTTTTTAATAATAACTTCTAGCAACAATAAAAGAGAAGAAAATGAAATAGATTTCCGTGGAAAAATTACCATTCAACACCTGCAGTTACATGTCTCTGTTATAATTTATCACCTTTATTTTTAGACACCTCAAAGTACTAATTATAAAATATTACCGTTACGTAATACTCATACATAACCACAATAAAATTTAAATTAATAATCTTTTGACCGAGAGCGTCCGCCGCTCAATACAATAAACATAAGAACAGCTAATACTATAATTCGAGACAAGTTAAAGCCATCTTCGACAGAGATTCGGCTCGATGTCACTGATCGTATATTGTCGCCCGAGATGGCTCTGATAATGTTTTGTAGATAGGACACATTCCCAAGCGACGAGGGTAGAGGAGCGGAGAAAATATAAATTGTTAAACTGTAAGAATTTTACGCTTATAATATATTTATTTCCACAGATACGAACATATTTTTTGTCCGAATAACACACGATAATAATTACCTTGTAAATATCGTACGCCAAATACAGCGGTTCTTGTATTGCAATATTTTAGACATAGAAATAAAAAAATAAAAAAAAATATTAAGTAATTTAATGATAATTATACGTCTTCTTTTTTTCCTTTTTTAAATCTTGAATGTTATTTAAAAATGGTACCTACATTTTTATACATAATTATTTATGTTTTGATGTAATAACGAATCGACAAGAATTTCAACAATATATTAATTTTAACAAGTTAAAAAAAATATATTTAAAAAAAGAAATTATACGTTTCAGAAAATGACTGCAATAGGTGTACGGAGTATCTACCTAAATATGGCAATATTGTTAATACTTAGAGATTACTGACACCTAACTACAGGTCTTTTATGGAAATTGATGCTAATTTAAATCTATTATTTTTATCTTAAATGCAAAACAATAAACATTTCTGAATATAATTTTGACCTTTATAAATATATTCGAGTAATAAAATTTACTATTCAACATGACCTCTGTCTTATCTGATGTCATTTATAGGATTAGGGCTAGATGCGACAGATATCGAATAGATGGGTGGTTGGACACCAAAGAATGTTTAGGAGAAATCGTTCAATGAATTTCTAGCTTTGTTTTTATGTTAATTAGGAAACCAGTCGGACGAGTCCAGTTCAAACTTCCGTTTGTGTGTTTAAACTTCACATGTTACGTGGGTATATGTAAGAGTGTGAACTTTTTGATAATTTCTTCAAACAATCTTACCATATAGATGTCAATGTGGACCTGTTTTTTCATTACTCCATTGGTTGGGTAAAGAATGGATCGAATATTCTTAATATAACTGTTTAGAGACCTTTATCATATTAACTCAAAATCATCCTACTGCTGGGATATGGGTCTTCGTCTTCCTTTAATCGAAAAAGAGCGCTCCATCATTCTGCTCACATGCGGATTAGCGTACGCCAGGGTCTTCAAGCCTTAGAGTCTTGTGATTTTTAATCGGCCGATAGTTTGATCGTTCTGAAATCATTATGGAGCTATAAGCCGATTTTTAATCGTCAAATGGGCGCACTGCCATATATCTCCATACTGAATCCCAGAACTATCAAACTATCGGCCGATTAAAAAATCACAAGTGGGCGGGGCTACCACTTGGTTAAACGACTGTCATCGAACGATGTCCATCGAAAACAGCCGAGGGAAGTACACCATACCACCCGCTCACAGGATATTGGTGAAGCAGCAATCAAATCGCATTGCTGCTTCACGTGTTAACGCTCACAGGATATTGGTGAAGCAGCAATCAAATCGCATTGCTGCTTCACGTGTTAATAAGTGAGAGATCCAGAAGTCAACTCCTTATCACCGGCAACGCAATGGTAGCGCACTGATGTTTCCATCAGATAGACCGCTTGTTTGTTTGCCTGTCGTATATAATATAAAAAGAGAGAACTAAGAAGCAATATTATAAAATTCTCATGTAACACGGAACTGGTATACCACGGTAGTTAGATAGTAATTGTTGTAAAGCTTTCAACTGAAAACGTTAACAGCTTGTGTTAAACCACGCGACAAAATAGTCGCCAAACCATTGATCGAATCGTTCATCGGTTCACTCTGACCACAAACTTGTTGTCCATCGATGGGGAACAACCGCTACATGGAGCGGTCACGTGCTCCGATTGCTTTTTGTTTTGTAACGGTGGCGAAACAAGGCGGTAATGAACTTGATATTCTGTAATGTAACTGCCGAGGGAGTAGGCAGAGCCGAGTTATTGAACTCAGTGAAATGGTACCAAATTAAGTTCATATCCATTGGACGGAAATCGTGAGAGGCACTGAAGATAGAGAATTCACAATCTGTTAAGTTCTACACATCCACATAGGTTTCCATTTGGATATCCAAAAAATATATATCATACTAACTTAATAATATGTACACAAAAATGTAAACCTACTAAATGTATCAAATTATCGCAAAATAATTAGAGAAAAAATATTATTTATTTATAGGTAGGTATAAATGTTTATACGATATATTTAGGTTTTAAACCTATATTTGTATCCGGTTCATTAAACCAATGAATTTATAAAATTATCATAATAAAGGATGATATATAGACATTATAGACAACAACTACAGAAGTGAACCAATAAACATAAATTGATGCGAATTTAATGCAATCAATCTTTCATGTAATTTCAATATTCACAATAACAATTTTGACAACGTGACGTTTTCATGTTGTATAGAGCTTAAAATTTATAGTAATATAAATCTATGAAGTCTATAAATATATAAGTCAATAAACAATTAATCATAAAAGTGAATGTGAACGCGCTAATCATAATAATCTGTAAATTTTATAATAGGATTTGTAAAATTATTTTCACATTTAATTTTGATAACCGTTTTTAGACTACACACGACGACAGCGGATTGACATACATATTCGAGACAGCACGACCGACGGGGCAAGAAAAAATATATGAAAGTATGCTAATAAAATTAATAATTAACATATATATCATGTAAACATTATTAAATTAATAAAAAATATTCGCTTTTTTGCTCGTTCAGTGTTAACTGTTTGCTTGTCATTTGTTTTTGTTTCTTGAAGTTATTGGCTTCGATAGTCTTTTGTCTTTTTCTCTGTCCAAATCACAGTCCAAATTGTGGATTTGTCGATTACTATAATATGCTTCTTTCTAGATATATAACCACATTTTTACATATTATTGAACTTAATTCCAATTATGTATGTATGTACAGTACCATTGTCGTTGTTATCTGTCGTGCATAATCGATAACTGCTATAATAGATCAAAAATATATAATGGATGAATTCGCGGGTAATAGCTAGTTAAAAAATATACACAGAGATTGTAAATCAGGAACAAACCGCATACATGATAAACCATTGAACGATCGTGATGTACGCGCCCAACTTTCGCGGTGTCGTTTCTCCACATGGAAAATGATGTCACTATTATCATCATGTATTGTTTATTAATCTATGTTATTTTATGAATCATTCATATTAGAAAACAATAGTAATTTAGATGTACTATCCTATCATCATACTATGACTATGATTACTTTGTGTCCTGGAAAAAGTGAATTCCACGATAGCAATTTACATTTAAGTATGGGAAAAAACGACATTTACGTGAACAACTGACCAAAAACCGTCTCTCACATGTCACTGGTTTGACACTTACCTAATAATTTATATAATCCTCCCATAAAAATATGTGTGAGAAAATTTTAATAAGCTGCCTCTCCAATTTCGTACAATTTTACGAAAAGGTAATAATTAAAGATAGATAATGGTTGCTAACAAGCTTACATAATTAGTTATACTGCTACCAGGCTTGTAAAGTATACTTAATGAAAATAATTTTCTGTAAATCCAAACAACATGTTATATGGCGGAAATATCAAATCACTTTAATTAAAATTTAAAAGAGGACTAATAACAGCTTATTGTTGTCATTTACGCTAGAATGACCACGATGTTTGGCTGATTAAAGAAAAATATACAAAACGTACGTAGGTACCTACGTATATACTTTGTAACCTCGTGATATACATTCATACATTCTTTTATATTTTAAATTATGCAATTTATAGCATAAAAGGGTATGTAAACGTGCCAATGTTACATGTTTAAACTCCTTGTTGAATATAGTCAGTTCACGTACAGGTTCAATGAAATTTATATACGTTCGTTCTTAGTTTCAATTTAAATATAATTTTAAAAAATACACAATTTGCGCCACCTGCTAGGTTACTCTGCATAGAAATCGCGATTTTAATTTCAATTCTGTATAATTTCAAATGCAAAATTAACAGCAAATCCTAATTCATACCATTAAAATTTTATACTTTACTAACTATTTGGTTAGTATACAATCCGATTTCATTTAGTTTAGTATTTAGTTAGCGCTAGTTTAGCTGTAAAGAGTACCTAAAGTTAATTTTAATCCAATGGCGATCGTGCGGAATTGTCTTCAAGAGTAAAGGGGCTGTTCCCCAATTTAAGATAGGTTTGAACCTGATCAGGCAATAGATACTTATTTTGTAAATAAGTCTATTTAAGATTCATTGAAAATTTTTAAGATTTCAGTAAACTCAAGATAAATAAATAAACCGTTCACCAGATAAACGTTTGTCTTGCGTGGGAATCGAACACATGCCTTCTGGCGGCGGAGGTAATGTCACCAACTCACTACAATCTGAACCACCGGGCTGTCGTGGCGATCCATTAGAATTAATAGTTTGTCTTGATAGTAGGTAATTTATCATATTACCCATAATTTATTCCAATATTGGCATTAACTACATAGTCGTAATAAAATATGTAAATTACAATTGAGTCAAAATCGGCTTTATTTTCTAAAGCAAAGCTTGTGACTGAACTCAAGTTAGTTATAAATTATTCACAATATATTCAAATCAAATCTCTTCTGAATAAATGACTATAATACGAACTTTAGAAACGTTTTCGTAAACGATCCTAAAAAAAGTCTATTCAAATTTTTGATTCTTAACCCAAAAATTTTTGAAGAACAGAGATTCCATTGTGAAAGCATAGATTTGAAGTGCGGTCAGCGTGTAGGCGGTAAAGAGGTACTTCCTATAAATAACGAATGATGACTGACACTCCCACTTACAAAATTAGGAGACCTCATTCGAAGGTTAAAGGAGATCCCTTCAAAGAATTCGTTTGTCCGGAAGCAAATGATATAAGATGAATGGGGTTATTGAGAAAATTATCAAAAGCGACATATTTTTTCTTAGAGATTCTTTATTCATATAAAGTATTATCATAATGTTTCTTTTTTTCTACATCAACGTAGATAATTAAATTTCTAAGTACCTATTCGTTAAGGAAGTTTTGGCAAAAGAAGTCAGTCAAAAATTACTGCGACTAATATAAAATATTTCCTTTCAAAAGATAGAAGATAGAAAGATGATTGTATGTCATACTAAAACTTTAAACGGTTACAGAGTTTTCTGGATAACGTTCAAATAGTCAATCTAACTGAAACGTCTCGGTTAGATGAGAGTTTGAGGGCAAGTTTTTATCACACAGATCAAAATAAAATACTTCAAGTACAAATATAAAATAACCATAATTTCCTGTTGTATTTACAGTAACATGATCGGCTGTTGTCGGTGTAAACCACAACTAAAGCATAAAAAAAACAACTCAACCACAAGCAGTTGACACGTGCTTCTGCAACCGGATATTGGTGTAACAGAAATTGAATTATGCTTGAAGGCGAATATTAGAGATGACATTGATCATGTCTTATTTAAAGATGTATATTGCAAATAAAGTATATTCTCTCTCTCTCTCTTATTTATATAGAAGTGGTATAGCATATTAGCATTCATAAAACAATAAACAAAGGGGATTTTTGTTTACCACAGATTATGGAATTGGCAATACAATACATGGTAGAATAAATTTTACTTGGGCAAGCTTTTAAATTAAAATGAATTTCTGTACACCTAGTAATGAAATGGCAGATAAAAGAAACATAACACACAGACTTTAGGCAAGTGCTTACATTTTAGCTGGAATTGTTATAAAACAATTCTTAGAAGGAAATCATACATAATTTTTTGCAAAGTAACTGGCTATCAGAAACGGATAGCATCATGACAAGACCCTGATCCTTTTCGTTGAAAACCGAGTCAGTCAAAGTGGCCGCAAAATGTATAACATGTACATGTGAATCACTGGGCATGATTTGCAAATATATTGCTTTAAGCCTCTGAATGCCAAGTAGACGGGTTTAAAAGGTGTTGTCATGAATCACCCTAAGTTATGAACGCCCATCCCTGTTTTTTCAACGGAGCAAAAACAATTGAATTAGTCAGGGCTATTCTTCAAACTATCTGACTCTGAATTTTGAATACGATTTCTGAATAAGATAAGTTCATAATGTGGTAGTGGCCACTTATGTATTAAGTGTTTTACAAAAATGATAGGAAATGTTCCATTACACAGCAAAAAGGTAATTGTGTTATGAGCATTTTATTATTTGACCCAAATACTGAAAATAAAAATAAGTAGCGTTGAATCCAACCTCAATAACTAACATGTTATACCTTGAGTAAGTGAGAAAGTTTTCAAAGTCGAAAGGCGTAAAATCCTTATCTGAATCAACTTAAAGGTTCCATTGTGGTTTCGTATACTGGCAAAGTTTGCTGAAAAAGAAGAGCCTCTTTGACCCGTGTTAAGCAACTTGGCACTTACTAAACTATCTTAAGATAATAAGGATCGAAACCCTTGGAAAGGGTGCGGGTAAGAGTCAATATTTGCAAATATAAGACGTTATTTAGATGCAAGACACGATCGTCTGCCTTCAGCGGGATGGTCGGCCTTCTTATGCAAATCTTGATATCTTCGGCTATTCACTGAAATGTTTATTTGGTGTCTATGAGGATTTGGAAAGTAGGTGTATTAAATTTTTCATAACTGTCCACTTGATATGAAGTGCATTTTATTTCTCTTTGAAATGTTCCGCTCTCATATTTTCTATTTACATTTATGGACATCCAGTGAGTTATTAAATTTGAGAATGGTAGAGACGTCCTATTGGATTATAAAGATTATGTGGTTAGGTACCTTTTTAGAAATTGGCCGTATTACGTGAAAAACACGCGCGCATTTGGTTACCTCAGTATCTTGTCAGTCAGCACCTTTCAATTAATGCATGTAAAAGCTTTTGCCATTGAAAAAGTGGATTTGGATTCACTAGTGTTTGAATTTTTGTCTTCGTCACGTTTCGATAATTTTCAAAGTAAAACTAGTCACATTTAGTAGTTTTGTTTTAAAACTACAGATTTTTCCGTAGATACGTTTACTGTCTACGTAATATGACCTATCTGCAAAACAATTTGTCTACGGTAAAATATTTTTAAGCTGCCTTGATAAGACAGTGATTTTTTACCTTTAATTTTTATATTCGTTTTAGTGAATTGTATTTATTGCACTAGGTCTTTTAAATCTTAAAGGAATATAATTTCGCAAAAGATAAATTATAAAAACTGCAAAACGATGTACTCACAAATGAGCAATAAACGAAGTATGTCCGGTCACGTCGCAGCAATCTATTAAGATATTATCCGACTCACGTTTTTACAAACAAACGGTACTATATTACTGTCATATCCTTTTAATCCAAGTTCCTGACCTGACTCCCCACCTGTTGGTCTCAACGAATTGAATTAAAGTATTGCATGTCAAGGAGCAGTAAAATTCAAAGAGGTCTTTCCTCTACGAATAATGATATCAAATATTTCAACAACCATTGTTGTTGTCAAGGGTGAGAAGATAAGTTAATAATATAATGACGTATTATTGCTCCCTCTATGACTATTTCGACAATTTCAATAGCCTTAGCTCACATAATTTATAATTTGTCTGTTACCTGTAACTTTTAAAACAAAGCAGTAAGATTCAAAATGAACAAGCTGTTACCTCTGTAGGGCTTCAACAATCGTGCTGTTATTATGTTTATGGTGTAATATCAAAATAAAATGTTCCGTTGTTATAAGAGTATCATTAATTTGAAATTTATTCACATTAACGTGCGTGACTACATTTTTATTTCACGTAAAGTGAAACGATATAGATCTCTTGAGTAATATTATTTTATGGTAAAACAAATAGGAATCAACTTCAAACATTTATTCATTGGTGAAATCGCGGGAGTATTATCGTAAGCTAAACACGATGATGTACTCTAGAAATATAAAATAGTTTGCAATTCTTTACAGAAAATGTTATCAAACTAATAATAATAAATTTTTCTTTAATTTTAATTTTCAAGTAACATTAAGAGAAATCTATTAAGTACTTTTAATAAAACTGAAGTCTAAATGCCAATAAAATTTTCAACCTGAATCTAAATTAGGTGCAATATTAATCTAAGAAACTATTTACGATTTTCTATCAGCAATTTTTCAATCACAATAGACTATTCATCAATCAATGCCCTGAAATCCATTTTCGTTTGTTATCTCTTAAAACAGAAAATAGGGTGACCTTCTTACTTAATGCAATCTTAAACTTTTCTAAACATTGTGATGAAATTCTAACTTAATATTCCATCGCTGCTTATAGTCATTGTTCTTAACAATAGTTCTTAGACTAACCGCATTGGATGACGTTTTTATATAAAATATCATATTATCATATTTTCCTGTGTAAAGATGCGCCCAAATCGACTGGGTGGTCGTTACCCTTTGTTTAATCTAAGTTTTTTAATATTCTCCATGAAAACTTGGGGCGGTCAAGTAGAGGATAAGCTTTAAACATATTTATTTTTCTCTCCGTTTACTTGTGCAGCGATTTAATTTTAAAGTTACCCGTTGCTGCTTTTATATTCATGAAAATACTTTCAAGCTTCATAGTAAGAGAAGAAATTAATTCAATAAAAATAACATTTATGTACAATGAATAATTTACTTTGAAGATATTATTTATATTTCTGTGATAATTATTCTGAAAACTTCAAAAGAATACGAATTGAATTGACATAAAAAATATTTGGATAATATAAACCTAAAATCCAGAATTTATATAACAGAAGTTAAATAAATTCTGGATTTTAGGTTTATTTCATCTCTCTCTTATTTAGAGACTATAGTTAATATAGACACAGACCCAAACATATTGGCAAAAATTATTTTCTGATCTGCTGCCACTAATTTGTCTTACTAAATGCCCCATATAAAAGAGCTGGTTATTTTAGAAAAATTCGTACTTTGTCCACCAATTCCATTTTTAAAGTGCTTCATTGATATTAATTTTAATGGTTGTTTCGTTACATTCAGATAATAACCAAATATTCTATCTATCAAGTAAGCTGACGTGAAACTTTTCAATAAACTCGCGAAATCGCTGTATTTAATCATCGTATCAGATTTAAGTTTACATTGTTTGAATAATCATTTTGGAAAACATTTTATCTAATTCTTGAGTCGTACCTCTGCTTCAGTGCAATCAAATTCATAGCCCGTACTCAAAGTGCATCGAAATGCAGTGTTTTCATCGCCATCCGCATTGTTCGACCAGTACTCTGTAATATACTGACTATTAGCACATAATGACACCTGCGAACCTGCGTATAGAATCACAAACAGAATATTAGTATTAGTACGTGAGCGTTGACAGTGCAATTACCGTTCGCCCGCTAATAATCTTAAGAGTAGAAAGGAAAGTGACCTCAACTTTAGAATGCTTTCTTTTGTTAATGTCATATTAATTGTTTAGAAATATTTGCTTTCTGTAACCTTTCGTAAGAGATTTATCGCAACTGCTAAGTATTTGGCCCAGTTGGGTAAATAGTCAATCTTAACTGTAGACACAGAAAAATTTTCATCGTTCCATTTTCTGATAAGTATCAGATAGCCTATCTGTCAAATAAATGGACAGGTTTTGTTATGCCTTATCGGAATGTTTAATCCCATAATTGTATTGATCTAACATTTGAATTTATAAAGATAAGAAAAAACTTGGGTGAATGTAATAGAATAAATAGAATTTCTTTAGACTTAAATCTGGTCGTTACTAAATAATGGAATATGGATACTTTGTTGTTAATAAATAATATTTTCAAATATTTTATGTGGTTTTCTATGCAGTAGGTTATGCATAGAAAATCACATAAAATATTTCAAAATAAACAAGAAACTGTGCAAGGAATAAAATTAATTGGCTGATACTAGTTCATAAAACTATTGCAATATGAAAATAATTGGTACGTTCAAAATTATTGAAACAGATTAAACTTTTAATCCACCAACAGAAACTCTATTCGAATAAACTTTTAAACTGCAGTTAACTGCAGAAAGGAAATTCAGTCGAATTGCAACAAATAGGTGGCGGGTTCCCGATATTTTTCGTATTAAGGAAACGAACTCACATTTACATAAAAGGAAAATCTGAGCAAAACGTTGAGTGTTAACATTGTGGAGGAAGACTTCAATGTTTTAAAAAATATATTTAGTAACGCTGATTTAAAAACAAAGGAGTCGTGCACGGCATTTTAACGGCTATTTCTACTTAGGTAACCTACGACAGATACAAATCCAATAACAACGCTTACATTATTAGAGTCAAAATCTTTGTCTATATCCTGGTCATCTCTTTCATTGGTTGACCGTACTTCGACGATAAAATTGCTGTAATTGAATGTAATCAAATATTGATACCAATTAAATAGGTATTCTTGCTATACCTATTTTTAATGAATTTAAATCAATAAAACACTCAAACCTAGTTTATTACAAAACAATTATCGATTTTACAACTTTTTATCATCATTAACGATTTAGAATAATTCGGATGATCAAAGGAGTAAACCACCGATCAATAACTTTACGACCAATTCGGATGCGAATCGAATTAAAATCGATTACCGACTCGGTTTCTTTTCGTAGCTCTTTATGCGTAGATCACACTAGGTGGCGCACTCTAGCACTAAGAGTGTATTGATGTTGTTAGTTGTAGCACTTACCATGTTCCTGAGAGCCGTTATGCAGTTTGACTTACAAATACGGCGTCGAGAATCGAGATGTTTCACTTTACGAGTCGAGTTTGTGTACTCACGTCTCAATGCAGGCGATGGTTCAGTACAATTCTATTACCTTTTTTTAGGATGATTGCACGTTTAACGATTTAACGCACTTAATGCGATTTTGTTATAGATATCTTAAAATATTTTGAGTATAACATTATCTGGCTTAATTGAATTATCATCACCAGATAATTCATCTGGCCTTACCTTAGAGGTAACAGAAAACCAAATTTATCTATATCTATACTAATATTATAAAGAGGAAAGATTTGATTGTTTGTTGGTTTGTTTGTTTGCATTGAATAGGCTCCGAAACTACTGGACCGATTTCAAAAATTATTTCACCAGTAGAAAGCTACATTATCAGGGAGTGACATAGGCTATAGCTTTTCCCGAAATTAAATGTGGTTCCCACGGGAACGGGTCCGGAACTTCACGCGGACGAAGTCGCGGGCAAAAAAGCTAGATATATTATATGGCACATTGGTTATTTAACTACATCTTCATCATCAGCTACACCATCCTGTAATTAAACCACTGCTGCAACTTGAATCAATCTTTAATGACACTAATTTTGGAAAATCCACTACCAAGCTGCGCGTTGCTTAGAATTGATTAGAGAATCAAAATACATATATTTTTTTCTGATAATGTGTAAAACCATAAAAAATTCCACCAATATCAAGTCATTTGCGATTTAACAAACACAAAGTATGTACATACATACCTACATAATTGGTTTGACTGACAGCAAAAAATAGCTGCGTCAAATTGACCGTATGTGGTCAGCTTAAACTCAAGAGTATTAGAGCAGGTTCAGATCGTCTTTTGTCTGTTACACGTACAATGCTCGAGTGTTTTGTTTTGGTCATTGATCTTTTTGATGTTGCTCTCGATAATGGACTTACATTTTCGGGAGTATTGCATATTACAGTAATCTAATACTCGTGAAAAGAACATTAGATACTATTTACAATTTAAGATATTTTTAAATTGCTCAGTGATATAATGATTACCTAGTCATCAGAAATTAAAATTTCGAATTTTTACGGATGTTATGGAATTCGTATCTTTATCAAAACACATGGTTTATTATTACTTTCAAAACATTACTTAGATCGAAGTATATTTACAAGGGGACATATCGGATCATAAAAAAAACCTTTTCATAAATTTCCTACACGGAAGGCCCTCATCGTTCAAGATAGGCCAGTAATAAAACGGCCCTCGTACATATTATAGTGTTATAATAAAGGAGAAGGACACCTCAGGGGAACCATCGATTCTGTTTAGCCATTAATACTGTATTACATAATCCGGACCCTGCATGAATCGTCTTTGATTCAGTAAGTACATCATTTTGTAATGCTATAACTTGTTGTTAATCAATATTGATGAATAGCTGAAGAAGACACTTAAATTTTGCAACCCAGACCTTATTACGTAGATACATTTGTTTGCACAGTATAAATTACACTCAAAAGCCTCAGTACATAATAGCGAAATAAACGAAGGAAAATATAGTAAACTGCAAGACATTGAAGTGTTACAAACCAATGATTTAAAACAACATAATTAAGTTTAAAAAGAACAAACAGAGATGAAGCCAAAATTAACATTATAAAGGACTCCTTGACAGCATAAAAACAGGGGTTGCAAATTGCATCTTAAAAATACGCAGGTTTACAAGATTAGTTGGAGCACCGCCCTGGGGCCCACTTTGATATCACAGGCATTGGAGATCAGAGGCAAAAAGACTACCGGAAACTTTGAGTGTGTCTTTAATGCTATCTTAATGAAAAAATCAATGTAAAATACGGACAAGTTCGTTTAAAAAGAAAAAACAGGTAGGTAGCCTGTGTCTAATAAATTTCTATGAGATTAATATGTCACCAATCAGTCTTGATGTTGCTGCAAATCATTAATTTTATTAAAACACTAGCGGACCGCCCCAGCTTCGCACGCGATTTACTAAGGATCCCAAATTTTTTTGAAAATATAATATAGCCTATGTTACTCGGGGGTAATGTACCAACGGTGAAAGAAATTTTGAAATCATTTTAGTATTTTTTGAGTTTATTCATTACAAACATACACACACTCACATACAAAAATACAAATCTTTCCTCTTTATAATATTAGTGTAGATAATACTAGGAGCAACTAATGTTTTTTTTTTTTTAACTCTGACTAAAACTACAAAATCAAAACAACACACAAATGACGTACCCATACATTTTGCACAGTCGTATATAAAAATATTATTTCTTAAAGCGTTCATAGTTCATCATATTGTTTCTGACTTGGCGTGGCCACTACCATGCACTCCGATTTGAGAACTAATTAAAAACGTTCGTACTTCAGCATCATGCATGACAAAATGTGATCCATCACCTGGAGAAGCTTTGAGAGGTTTATTGCTTGTTTTAGCACTAAAGTGGCCCTTACACTGAGCTTCTCCACTTAAACAGTACACGCTTCTTTCAAAAAGTTTAGAGATAATTTCAATTATATGCCATTTTTTTTACCGATTGCGATAATAAAAAAGATATATTTACAGCAAAGTAAAGAAAACAGATGAGTGTGTGGTTTCGTAACATGCATTTATAATTTGTATATTGATGATATGGAAACAGTTTAAATTTAAATTTTGATGGTAGTACATAATGTGATATTATCACAGCCAAAATAATTTCTTAATACTTTTTTCTCAAACTGTACATATTCATTACTTTTGGATAATGACAAATTGTTCCTGTTATTTTAAGTAGCTAGCAGTTTATTTTATTTGAGTCATTGACACGAAAAGAAGAAGAAGAAGCTAGTGGTCTGTACTTTAGAACTACTTGAATTTATTAAAAATAATATATTATTGTACAATAGGTACAGAATAAAAGAACAATCAAAATAAACTTTATGACAATCCTTCAAAAATGTTTAAAGTAAGCAATAAATATTTTCCAATATATCCCCTGTTATAGATGCGCAATAAATTTCTGCACGTAATTTATAACAGTACAAGCTGTGACTTTTGGCACAGTGTCCTAACAAATAACCATGTTATAAACCTAGACTTGGCTGGCGAGTCGAGTGTTATATCCTATTGGATATTTTGCTATATTTAACAATTTAACTATTAGATGCACAGAATATTGAACCGGTGCTCCCCAGATTAGGTGGCTCGTGTGTTAATTCAAATACATCTGGTTCTGTATCGACATTAGAATTGATAGGAAATGTTCTAATAGTTTCAGAGAGTCTTTCTGATAAACTGTCAGTTTTTTTTTGCAATCTTACAGTAAATTAACCGACATTCGCTATCTGGAATTTATCAGGACATTGAAAAAGTTTACATTATTTTTTTAACTCTTTTAAGTTATCTTGTTAAGGTCTTTTACTAAGTGTCTTAGTTTTTTGGTCTCGTCAATTTCTTAGAATGTTATAGGCAACTACGTGAAAATACAAATAAATAGCTGCGCCCGCTAGTGAATCAAATGTCGAGAAGTCACGAACTTGAGGTTCTCAAAACAATAATGCACCTCTAATAACAAATTGTAGGAAGCAAATTGATCAAAATCGTCGCATCATCACAGCTAAGAGCTTTGTTTAAATCACCGAGACGCCCACCACAATGACTATAGATAAAAGGTTCATTACAATTTGTGATGGGCTTAAACTGAGAAAGGCTTACAATTGGATAAATACTTTTAAAGACTTCATAAATTCATTAATAGAACTATTGGACTAATCGAAAGTCATCGTTAATCTTTTGATGTCTGCATATTTTACTAGTTCTGACAGCTACTTCTCGTCTTTTGAAATCAAAAGACGTGTGATCTAAACTAAATAAGTAAGTATCATCGCTAAATTCCTAAAGATTTGACGAGAGTAGCCAGGTAGCAGACCCTGCCAATCCAGGGATAACGCTAAATATTATTACTTCTAGATCTTTTCAGTTTTTTATTTATTTATCGGCATCGACGATCCTGTAATATAACGCACGATACAAGATGATTCATATTTCATTCGTTTGATATAATGAATGTAAAAACATCAAGATGAATTTATTATAACGTATAAATTATCTACCAAAAATGGCCTTGAAATTACAATATCCATTGTATCATTAATTAGGGTTAAAACAAATAAAAAGTAGGATTCCACAGGCAGGTGTGTTAAGGGACGATGAACATTTTCTGATTTGTTAATAACTTTTTGAGTTAGTGACCGTAAAATAGATGTGGATGATCATTAATTATTTCGGGACAGCAGTTTGTTTTGTCCGGTCAGGCCCTACAAATTTATGTATGAGCAAAACCATTAAGGGATTGTCGCTTCAGGTCATTTTATCAGGAACATATTAAAAAGTATATTTGATTTTTCTTAAAACAAAGCTCATTTAGAAATGCCCTTGGGGAAAATATTTTAATTGACAAAATAGTACCTATATTCTAAAAATAAAACGTGAGTAAATAAATTCTCAAACCAGTCATCTGCTCCGATATTGTGTGTCAGATTTTTGAACAGGTGTATACTTTTTTATTTGGTTCTTTGCATATCATCTGGTGGATACAAATAATCCAAACATTGTCACCTGCTTTTTAACACACTGTCAGTTCACACCTGACTCAAGTTTTGTTATTCAAATTAGTGGAATCAAAAGTGATATTAATTATAAGTTACAACTATCTATTGAAGCTCCTCCGTTTCCCACAGTTTCTGATTGGCATGAGAAAGATCCAGATAAAAATTCGCGTGCACAATAAAAACAAAAATTTCGCTTTCACTTTACCTGAAGATAAAATATAATAAACCACGTGTTGCATATACGGGTACAATCGTATTGTTAACTGACGCAATTGAATCGCGTTGCGCTTTTGAACCACTTTTTGTGGTAAAATTCACACGCCTACACGTGTGGAAAAGCTTTATACAATAACCAAGATTAACAATCACTATTTGCTCATACTTATTGTGAAGACTCTGTCCATTGTACCGCATTCTGGTGACCTAATGACTTGTTTTGCACAATTCCGTAACAGCGACAGATGCAACGAAGCCAGATACTGGGAAAGTTTGAGATGCAAACTAAGGCAGACGTGACTTTGTCAGACTTTCTACAATAATAGCGTTCTGGGGTGCACTTAACTTGTCATCCGTGGGAACATGAATTATAGGCATGACAATCTTGAGTATCATCAAAACAATGAGAGAGCTGCATCGACTGTTGTTTTTGCTTACGATTTTGAGTGCGTAATCGTACTTGAAATAGAAATTATTTGGCTGAAGTTGGAACGTGCCTTGTTGGAGAGGTGATTAGTGAGCACTTAACCCATCTTCAAACCCTAATCTCCATTGGTCCCTATTAATTCGGAATTGAACGTGCGCCGGACAATTGAAACAGTCCGTGAACGAAGTACGTACGCGCTTTAACACGCTCTGTGGGCAATTATGGTCGTCCAATTCCATTGAACACACAGTGTTAATGTGGAAATTCAAAATTTATCGAAAATTCGAGAGCGCTGTCCAATTTCATCAGGTGTTCAATAGATTTAACTGCTTTGTTGTTTTGTACCTATATAGCGATATTTGTATCTGTTAAGCTAGTTTTGCTGACCATTCTTAGTCAATTTAAATATTTGTTTTACATTATTGCCGTAGATTTTATCAACTCTAAATATTTAATTTTGTACTTCGCATTTGTATTCAGCCCTCTCTTTGTGTCATTATACTACACCCAATATAAATGAACAAATTTAACTTCAATTATTTTCAAGTGAGCCGGGTCGAACCGTATCCTTTTCACATCCACCCTTCCCCTCATTACAATCCACAATCCTACAGTCTACATCTAGATAAGAGCCACCCATCTTTATTTTTCTCCCTATATTTTGCTTTTTAGGGGCAACGTTCATTTCATTTCAATTCAATTCGTAGCAAATGAATTCATTTTTTCATAGCAGGAAACTACTGATGAATCTGCTGATAAAGGCTTAATCTGTTATTTGTGACTGGCGCATATGTAGGTACCCCTTTTCAGTCGTATCTTTGATATTATAATTATTATGGATGTAGATTACACATGGACGTAAGAAATTAGAGATATTATCAAATATTATTCTCCTGTATGTGAATTGTGAGGCCATATAATGGTATTGAATTTTTTTTTTTTGAAACGTGTCAAACTTAAATCCTTGTTATTGTGGTAGGTTTGCAATTATTTTTTGATGGGGATTTTCAATGTAAACAATGGTATTCATTTCATATTGTTATCCAGTAAAGTTATGGACATTACGTACTAAATACTGGTACCAGTCACCCCTACTGTACCTATCATGACACACGCGATTATCTTAGTTTCTATCTCACGACTTTTTTTTAGGTTGTCAAAAATGTTCATGTAACATCAAATCTGAACCAAAATCTGGTGGCAAAGTGATAATATAAATACACACCGATTCATATTGGAACAAAGTTAAATACGACAAGTAATTCAATAACAATAATCTTAGTTAGTTGCTTTGATATATTTTATATGAAAAATGAAAAAAATTCTGAAAATATTTTTACTATCATTAAGTGGCAAGAAATCATTGATTGACTCGACATGGACAATATAATGTTATAAAACGTATAAGAATCCTTTTATATTTTATGTTAGAAAGAAAACTCAAGCTTATCTATTTATTTTTCTTTTCGTTCAACAAATACGCTATTTGTCGTTTAGTAGCCATCTCACGCATTAACAGACTCACGTTTTATGACGTTAATGTACAAAGCACATACTTCACAAATTGGCACCATTAGCCTCGTTTCGCGGCAAGTCTCTAAAATTATCGGTGTCAATACTATTGTCACTTTCTTCTGCTTCGTGACGAGGAAAAAAATTTGTGTTCCGTGAGCTTTGTTATAATTTTTTCTTATATCATGATGTTGAATATGGTTCCGAAATAATTTACTACCAATATTAGATAATTAGTAACGATTTTACAATTTATTTCATTTCATTGAAATTCTATAAGATCTTACGTTACAGGTCACCAAGACTTTCTTGATCAGAATGATTATTTGAGGATCTAAAATGAAGCTCCATATTAATTTATAATAATGAATTGACCAATGTTCTTTTAAATTTCGGCAAAATTGTTATTTGCATTGGCAGTGCTGGTTGCCAAAAATCATAAGAATAATGGAACAATATTATAACAATATTGTATCCTTTGGTCATAGCAAAATTGTTAATGTTTTAAAACTTCATAATATAAGTTCAGCTGTTATTCTATTGCAATTTAAGACCCTCACAAATCTCATTTCTTGAATTGGAAAACTCGAGCAGGACTCGCCCCAATATAGCAATTTCATTTTTATGAAAATGGCACATGCACACGTCACCGATCTATTTTGTGAGTGTTGTGTATGAAATGAAATGACATACCGACTGAACTTAACAAAATACGTTTCTATGTTAAAAGAAATCATCAAATTTCTACCTTAAATCTGAAAAAATATGGTCGAAAATTCTTTATTTGATGGACAGCTAGGTGCAGTGTCAGCTTTCTCCCTACTGTTGCACCCCTAATCGAATTTCTGTACGCATAGTGACTCCTGTCTTGTGGGTCGGACCCCTGTTCCGGACATCAGAGGTCGCTTTGCGAAAAATAAATACGCTCCCAAATCTGCTGGCGCTTTAATTGGACCCTTTTCCGGCCATCTTTGAGGATTACTTAATTTGCTATTGTTGTCTTTTTTGATGATTTTTATAGTGAGCGTGTGTTAGGGACAATTTGTTACTACTAATTGGAGCACTTTTCTATCTATATTTTTTGAAAGATTAGAGCTTTGATGAAATCGCTGTTTCGGTGCAACAATGTCACAACAAAATCACATCAAACTTGTTCTGTAATTTTACAGGAAATAAATTGTTGGGTAATTGAGACTGCATCTCACTTCGTATTTTTTTAACAAGTTTATCTTTTTGAGTGAATAAAACATTGTTGCACTGAGACCACAAAATATTTACCAATGCTTTTAACTTAAAATCTTCCACTGCTTACTAACTTTAATAAAATTGTAAGCAATAAACCAAGTACAAATTGAGTAATAAGTAAGGTCCAGTTTTCCAATATCTATCCTTTTTTATTCAGCATATTTTATCTGACTCATTATTATAGAGTCAGAGTTTTAAGTTACAAAAATCCAGTTAGATCCCAAGCCGTCTTATGTTAAAATCTAATAGTTACGTACGTATATCCTATTAGAACGTTGAACCATAGTCCAATAACAAACGTATATATATAAATCAATGCATCATTTTTGACTAATTCTTTGTGTACCTGTGTTACATATTTACTAATACTTCTTATGTCATTCTTACGGCCATAATATTAGAGGTCAGTATAGGAGCTTCTATTGTAAGTTACGTCAGCAGGACCGATAACTTAGAGCTTAAAGCACGCGTGGCTCGGACTTGAAGGCGCGCGTCACTATTTCGTTATGCTTGGCTGGAACGAATTGTCTCACTAGGGGACTATCATTGTGTGCGCTACTTCAGCAGGACTAGAATGAGATCATATCATTTTGAATACTTAAAATATCAAAATGTGTTTCAAATAAAACCATGACATTAGCTAACCCGTATTTGACACCTCACGAAAACAATATAAGAATTCTTACGAACGTCAATATCTTGTCAAAATATTTTCTTATAGGATTCACTGTGAGGTGAAAAATATACTTAAATTTTATTAATTGCCTACCTAAATGTTTTTTTTTTAAATGATCGAATCTAAAAATTCATAATAAACTGACGAATGAAATCTTGCGTTGATAGTTCTTCTCGGCAGTCGGGTACTACTACTAATATAACTAATTACCATTAATTGCATTTTTTTAATAATAACAATCAAGACCAATTTTTTTATAATTGTCAATTAATATTCAATTGATTGCCGTTTCTTTGTTATCGAGTAAATAAAAGAGATAAGTAATATTTTCAACACTGATACCGCCATCCTAACACACACTTTGTCTAGGGTTATTATGACAAATGTAACATCCGGAGAGGAATATCAAAGACCCCTTTTGTATTTGGCAGCAAAAATCACTTCTAATAAGGGAACTTTGTCACATGTCCGACACAGTAGCGTTATTCTGGTAAATTCTTTTATTATCGTCATTTAACCATCTAGGCCAATAACTATTCTATTAATATTTAATCATTACTTGTTAACCCTGCCCACTTCACGCAAAGATTCGGCATCATAAGGTTGCCTTAAAAATGTTGCTATTAGCAATAAGGCCGCCTTGTTGTTATGCACTAGTCTGAAAGTTATCCGTGCATAATGTATTACTTTGCTGTGTATTACAAACTAGCAAATCCCTAAATTCCTTTGCGTATATCGCCCTTTCCCGTGGGAATTTAGGAATGTATTGTACATATTAAGCTTCCTCTTGAATCACTCTCTCTATTTAAAAATCCGTTGCGTAGATTTAAAGATCTTAGCGTACATAGGGACAGACAACACGCAGACAGACAGGATAGCGATTTCATTTTCATGCAAAGACAAAGCTTATTCTATCTATTTAGATCGTCGTAAAAATCAAATTTTTCGTATCAATCTTCTAGTAGACATATTTGTGGGAATCGATTAGTATTCGTATTTGATTATTGATTCTGTGGTTGCTGTATATCTTATTCCAATATATTAGAAAATGCAAAGTTTATTTGACTGGGCAATATATTTTAATAAGTAAATAAATATATAGGGACAAGTCACACAGATTGAGCTAGCCCCAAAGTAATTTCGAAACTTGTGTTATGGGATACTAACTCAACGATATTATATTTTATGACAAATACATATATAGATAAACATCCAAGACCCGAGGCCAATCAGAAAAAGTTCGTTTTTCATCATGACCCGACCGGGATTCGAACCCGGGACCTACTGGGTGGCGGTCTGGCATGGTAACGAATGGTTCGTCGTCCACGTTCCACGGAGGTCGTCAAAAAAAGTATTTTTATTGGTTTATAATTATTAATATAATATGTCGAGAATTAATAACCATTTAAAATTAAATTATAATGTTCTCAAAGTAATATATCAAAAAACACGGGCTTCTGAAACTAATTCACTTAATGTCAATAAAAGTCGCGGCAATAAAAATCGTCTTATACTCATTTTTATTTAATATATTACAGAAATTATTTTTAAAGACCTTTGGAATGGTAGAGGTAAAGTTCCTGACTTTTTAGTCTACTTTCTAAGCTGTATTTAATTATTTAGGGCCTGCTTGATTAAGCAGGCCCTAAAAGCAATTCTGATTTATATCAGCAGGTGATTACCTGCTGATATAAATCAGAATTGCTTTTTTATCTCATTAAAACCTATTTTTTACTTAAAACATTTATATAAAAAATAGGTTATCTCTATGGTCTGAAACAGAATCATTATGCACTAGAAAAATCTTGTTTTCCCCATGGAATTCGAAAATAGTAGGTATACAAATATATATACATATATATATAGTTAACCAAACTATTGATAAATAGCACCAGTAGTTTTTAAGCTTATTTGTTACAAATTAGTGTAGATTATTACCTAAAATATCAAATACAACAGGACACAATGCTTGGAGTTTTTTTAAATGTATAGGCACTATTTACAATTTAGTACTCATAAAATTTTGTAATTCAGTAAAATTCACCAAATTTTGTAATCTCTCTCTAATCATTAAAATCCACCTTGAAAGTCAATTGGAAATATTTACTTTACTTTTTACCAATACTTTCTTTCCATTTCACCTGTCGCTGAGATAAAATTTTAAGAATACCATTTCTGTTTTCCCTTATTCTGCTCAATAACCCATAAATTGTGATCACTGTCTAGCGGGCGGCCGACGAAAGCGCTCTTTAATTTTCATCGTAATATTCAAGTCTTTTCAAGCCTAAGGGATTTCAAAATATTATATTGATGCAGATTGAATTTTCATGTGTTTATAAAGCCAACCAGTTATATGTCCAATTAGTATCTGCATAAATATTAACCAACACTTATCATTTCTCATAAATAAACTGTCAAATATCCGAGATAGGCTCTAAAAGTGTCTTTCCGTAAACGATAACACAGCTTTAAAATTTTAGTATTTAGTTGAACTTTCTTATTAAAATATTTATCAAAATATTCAAATCGCTTCATTATTGAGTTCCAAAACTTGACTCTGAAAAATGACTCAAAAATTAAAAATGACGAGGAACGGTTCTTATTTCGCTCTCATTGAGCACCATTGATTTTTGGAATATCCTAAAGTTTCCATTTACTTAGTGTTATTTCGCCAAAGAAAAGTCGCTAAAGGAATTTTGGTTAAAAATTGGTCCTTCTTAGTCCAATGGCTTCGGCAGCCCTTTATAAAGAAACACGTACAGCCAACCACTTAAATATAACTAAAATTCACGATATAAAATAAAAAATATAAACCAGTATTACACACAAGAGCAATCAAGAACAAAACGTCACATGGTAAACTCATATCAAATCATGTTCGATCTATCGAGTACGAAATTCGATAGTTCACGGCTCTGATGACTCGCTTATGAGGAGACGGTGTTTGTAAACGGTAGCAAGGGATCGAGTGACAGTGGCGCCCCCCGCTGAGATATGAATTTGTATCGATATTTTCTCTATATTTGGTGAGATTATTTTATACAATAACGTGATTTGTCACACGCGATGTGTTGTAATAGTTTTGTTTGTTACGTATTAAATGACAAAAGTATAATAAATACAATATTATGGACCGGTTTCGGGTAAATACGGGTCGAAAAGTAAAAACCTGACAGTTCATCTAACAGATGAGTTACCTGGCACTTTTCAGGAACCTAAAAATGAAGGGGATTCGAGATCGCCGCCTTGTCAACGAATGTCGTCAAGATGGCGACCTCGGATCCTCACCGTACGTTGCCCTTTTAAAGTGTACTTTTTTTTGTTCATTTAAAATACTCGACAGTGGCGAAATTGTCTATGTGTCGTTAAGACACGACAGAAACGCCACTAATTAAGAAAGAAAAGAAGAAGAAGTAAAAATGAAGGTAAATAGTTTGGAGTCGTAGATTTGAACTTATACTTAGTAGGACGAAAACTTGTGAAAGGAAACACTGAATGAATCTTGATTTTATTCTAAAATGTGTCTAAAAAAGATGAAACCCAAATATAAACACGAAGTTGTTTTATACAGTCACTATTACCTACGGATTCGCATTTTCATTCGCCTTTTGCTCACCCTTTTAAATAATGTGTCTACTAAATCTAAAAAGCATTTTTTCAAATACACGGTTCATACAAATAGCCCGTGGCGTTTTATTACGTTAAAATGATTTCATAAAGAAATATTTTGAGTTTAAAAAATAAAACAATGTAAATCACTCCACCGTTATGTTCGCAATCAACAGTTTAAAATGGACCACGACCGCAGGCTCTATTTGCCTCGACTTCCTCCAGTTAATGACGTCATAAAAAATAAAAACCCCACCGCTTAGATCCCCCGTCAGTCAGAAAAACTGAACATTTTTCTCCTTGCGGTGCAGTGACGCGGGAAATTACAAGTGTCCGCTTATTTTAAAATATTCCTGTACTTAGCTATTTTATAATAATTACTCTTTGTGGTTTATTTTTCTTATTAGAATGTGAATTAACACGGTCCTTAAAGTAATTTAATAATTTCTGTAAAATACTACTACTATTTCGTATGCTTTCGCCATCATTCGTAGCATCTGCTAACTTGCTGAAGTAAGTGTTTTTATGCCAGCTGACTGTTACAAGAAGTACGCAAGAAGCTGTCATCTACCCATAATAGATGAGAGATTAGAAGCACCACATTTTAAATCTAACCAAATAATGGCTTGTTGCTAAACTTGTGAGGTCATTAAATTTTCAAACGCTTCTTTAATATTAAAAACTTAATACAATACAAGAAATACCCAACAAATTCATTTTCGCGTAAAAATAATGTCAGACGATATTACGCATTTCGTCGCTTATATACAACAATACCGCGTAAGTAATTTTTGTAAAATTTCAAGGATGAATAAAATATAATCATAATTTGTCTCTCCTGAAAACTTGTTAAATTTTACTTGCGCGGTATTGTTGTATAAGCGACGATTTACGACCAATTTTTTTTATAAGTACTTGAATTATTACAAAATCTAAATAATATTAAATGTTTCTTCTAAATTCACAACTGGAGTTTGTTGTTTATCTTCGGAAACACATCTGTTTGACTATCTATTTTTTTAATAATTAATTTGTAAAAGCATTCATTTCACACTCTAAAACAATATTAAAAACTATGACATAAATATCACTCATTCCCACGACAAGTATATAACAATAAAATTAATTCAGCCAAAATTGCTACTTTCGCCGACTTTCATCCATCATTAGCCGTTTGGCACTCACCCAGAATTCCCAGCTTTTTATTTTAAAATACCAAAAGGAAAACAATCACAATTTTAATGATAAATGTTCTTGCAAAAACAGATTGGTCAGCATCCGTTATCGCAATTTGCCATAATCATTTGCCAAAGAAAACGTACCATCGTATCAGATACTGGTTATTTGCGGTTTTTGATCTTCCCCGTTTTCTTTACACTCCCTGCTTGGTATGATTATAGCTCGAGTCGAGTACTAATGCTACGAATTATAGTGGGGAAAGGTTAAAGGATTCACTCAGAACTGGATTTATATTTAGGCTACCCATTTAGTAACATAATCGTTTTTACAGTAGGTCTAAACATTGTAAAAATATTTTATTTTGATACTATATATATACTACCATAAGTATAATATTACATAACTATTCTTACCGTTGAAAGAATAGAATAGAGCTGAAGAAGTTTTTGTAATCATGCTTTGGTATCAAGAATATTCCAAAAATCTATCTACTAATCCTATTAGTTGACAAACCATAATTGTCAAAACTTGATGGATCTTCATATTTAGTTCAGAACAGATCATGCAATTGAATTTGAAAGATTAATCAACCTGATGCAGATCTTTTATCTAAACTTCTTTGCAAACACGATAAAAATTCTTTGCTAGTTGGCATTTTAAAAAGAAGCAGCAACCCGACTTCAAAAATTTACATTCTCAACAGTGTTGTACCAAACATAATAAACTCAAGAGATTAAAATAAATATAATCATCTACAGAACTTAATAATAAAGTGCCTCACAGCAATCTGAATCTAGTGCCAACAAATTCTCTTGTACATTGTACGTCTCATTAGAAGGCGCTCGAGCGGGTAATTCTGCGGTTCCCCCGAACGAGACGACCACAGCCCGTGCCTTGACGCCCTGGGCTGACTTTTTGTTGTTTCACGCTTTTTATATTCACAATTTTTATACATTACTTTCATAGATTTTATTTAAATTCAGTGTCTCATGATTGACTCATGATTGTGTTGGCAACCATTAAAGAGAGCGAATAAGGAACAGAGGTCATACTTTCTATACCCTTATAGAAAGTCAGAAGATAATATTAAGTCACCTTTGCTAGTTTGTGTTATAGAAACATTTACGTGTATACAAAATAATTTTCATGTTTTTTGGCTTCCAACGAAAACGTCTGCCTCATTCAGTCATAACATCATTTGATTTCTAAAAATAGACGATACAACATTCATTAACACTCGGTGAAAGATATTTTTAGACGTACAAACGCACTTTAAGTTCCATTTTATCAATTCGACCAATTTTCAATGGTACCGCTCGCATCATGAGCTCAATTGTGTCCGATTTACTCCTCATTGAGTCAAAAGGCATGCGTGAGATATCACATTGAAATTTTATAGTTGGTTTTATTACTTATAAATGAGACTATTAAATTTATAGTATGTTTGATTAACTTTACGATATACCGGTTCCGCTGAAGGTATTACACCATCATCGTTTTGCTCTATCTCTCTGATTGTCCGAAATTCCGTTCCTTTATATCAGAGTAAACATTAATTAGGTACTAAACCAGAAAAGTTAAGAAATAACCTGATACCATCTCTCTTTTATATCTGTCATCAAAATGATAAAATACCAGTAAAATACAATCATTAGCGGTGACGAGAGTTTTACATCTGATGCTACTGAGTAAAGGTCGATGGTCGGTCGTGAACAATTAAATGGCAAAAGATAACAATAAACAATAGGTTTATACAGAAGTATAAAAATTTATGTCCCCAATAACAATAGTTCACAATGCCGTTGTTAAATCAGAAACCGACGTGATGATTCCCAATTGGTGCCAAGGTTGGTCACATCATGGGTTTCGGTAGTTAGGCATCCACGATGCATCGATACATTGTGCAATGGACCAACAAAGAAATCGTGACATCTATCAAGACGATATCTAACGAGCTCAACAATACCAAAGCCAAAATGTCAAGTATTAGAACAGTTTATTCAAGATCACCACCTAATTTCAATATAAATAAATAAAATTGAGAAATTCAACCTGGCTGTATGTTTTGCTATGACCAATTTAGGCCAAGGTTAAATAACAATGGTAATAGTTAAACTAACAGTGTTGAGATGAAAGGAGAATCATATGAAACATATCGTATTTAACAATATTTTTTTAGACACGGCTATGGAAAGCATAAATTTTATATGACTGAAAAGATAATAATCTTGGTATTTGGGCCAATGGTATTCTTGGCTAACCAACCAGAATGATGACTTCATTTTACAACACTGTAAACGGTGACTTTGGGCATAACGACGATGGCATATTTAGATACTTACCAATTACTGTTGAGGTTATAAATCAATCCGAATCGCGATACATCATTGATAAGTCTATGGGAAACTAGTAAATATTTCCATTTCGTGGCATTTGTGATTTATTATAATGTATCTAACACTTTTTTTAGTACGGAAGTGTGTGTATATTTGGCTATTGATATAAAACGTTAATGTTTTCTAAGCCATGTTTAATGATGAGCTCAATCCCTACAAAGGACAATTATTTATGTTTTAATAAAAATTTACTGCTTGTCTTCTATGTATTCTTATACATTATATTTATTTAAAAATATTTTGTTTCGGTTGCCTACTACTCATATAAGAGAAGATTCCAGACAGTCATGCTGAACTTCAAATCAGGTTGCACAATGTAAATTGGGTACAGTAAAAAAAAAGGGGGAAGCATTATATCCACAACTTAAAAACACTTACCATGACAATTTCAAATAAACGGTTATGTAAAATCGTATTACATCTTGTAACATTACGTAAGCCACGTATAGTTTGCAATCAGATTCCTGGACAAATATCAAAAGAGACAAAAGATATAAAAGTAGTAAGAGCGACAAAGTAAGACGAAGGAGTCAATTCAGTTAACCTTAAGATTCCTTAGCACAATCAGCGTGCGAAGTCAAGCCTTGTTGGTCCTGCCACTCTTATTAAAGATGATATTTGAGTCGTATTCAATTAAGCTCACCTACATCATCGCTTCGAATAACATCACTTACCGTCTTTAAATGTAATTTTGTCTTATTTATTTTCTTCTCACATCACGGCTTCTGATGTGTTGACACAATACAATATAATTCTTTCAATGTAAAGTGATTAAGATGACATGTAAAATTTTTGAGATTGGCTAGTGAATTCCAGAAAAACTCATTGGTTATTTACTGAAATCTAATTTTCATTAGATATTTTTCGAACACTATGTCATGTCGAATCACGAATCAAAAATAATTTTACACAGTGTTGGGAATTACAAATTTTCTCATGATTGTTAGGATTTAAAAGAATGTGCTTAGTAGGTTTTGCCTTCTTTAGCACGTCAAGTTTAATAAAAGTATGTGTGAACATAAATAAGTATTCACGTGATATTCGCCCACCTTTTATTTAAAAATATTACTTAATTTTTAATAGTTGTAACTCTTCTGATTGCGAGCTTATTGACGACAATAATGATTTAACATAAAACATCTTTAATGAAAATGAATTTATCAAAGTTAAACTATTATCCTTTTTTGCTTGACAAACATTTATTACCTCATGAGTACTATTATAAATAAATAACGCGCTTTTCAAACTCTAAAAGTGGAACGGATAAAGTGAGTCTTGGAGAGTTAAAAGGTAGTTCTAAAATAACCATTTGTCGTACCGAGATACATTTTTAACCGCTCGGTCAGATATGATTTAAAGTGGCGAGATATTCGTTAGTATTAATAAATTCAGAACCCTTACCTTTGGTCTTCTTTTACGATCGTTTTACAGGGTTTTAGTACGCAATAAACTCGCACTACTAAAATACATGTCACAAAATTAGAACGTTAATTTAATTAAAATTTAAAGATATTCTGAGTTATGGTAAATGTTATAAATAATATTGTAGGCAAAAGTTATAATATTTATGACTTTATGCGGATTTTTATACTATAGCTTATTAGCATTTTCTTTAGTTAAAAATTACGAAAAAGATAATGTTGTAAAAACATTTTCCGGACAAAACAGACCTCAACCATGTGGTAGAAAAAGTCAGCTGTATAATTATGTATACAGCTGACGTTTTCTAAACCATCCAATGAATTCTGGTGAGTTTTCTATCTTGCATTTTCTACAGAAGATAAATTTTACAAAAGATATATTTTTTTGAAATTTTCATAAGAAATAAGCCACGTTCTGTTGTGTAGTTAACTCGGACGGCCGATAGCGTAAATAAATTTTAGACACGAAAAATTATGATGAAACTCATGCGGAACTCCCCATGTTCAAGTTTACAGAATCTTCGCAAACTTCTAGTAGGGGGATGAAATCCTTTAATACTCGCCAGTTTTAACTTTTCTTCGGCACTTCGTTAGCCATGTTTGTATTTATTTAAAGCGTGATAAGTTGTCGCACTGACTGTGGGGGAAACGGAATATGGTTACTCTCAAAATTCATTTGCCATTTCCTCAGCTAATCTTTTAGGAGAGTTTCAGATCTCTACAATCATTATTTCCTGCTAATGTTTGTGTTTTGGAGACAGCTTATTAATTTGGATTCATGTAAATAATAAAATGTATTAACTGTAATATTATACCAACATGTATAAATTTTATAAAAGCCGAAGGGAGCCGAACAAAGAGCCATATTGGGGCTGCTATTGGGCTTGACTCGCTTATTAGGTTACACGAAATCTCTTCTACAACTGAAATTTTAATTTTCATATTGCCTTAGCGAAAGTTCGTTAACTATATCTATCTAGATTGGTATTGATAATGACTTAAATCAAAGTACCTAATTGTATCAAAGGGAGACATGGGTCCTTATTGTTGTTGTAAAATAATATAATGTCTGACCACTGACAGGCATCGAAATGACAACAGAACATCACGTCATAAGTTAGCAAGTTTTGATTGATCCCTTTTACGTGAAAGTTTGCAGCTAAACATATCACATTTGGACAGTGTTTCCATTTTAAGCCTCGTATTCACTAAGGAACAAAATGCTCCATGTATCATTGTCGGACGAAGTTGAGCGACATCGGGCAATGTCGTCCGGCGTCATCGACTTGACTTCTCGCTTCATCGTTGTTTTTTGAAAGTGTCTTCACTTCGTTGTTTGTATAGCAGCTGCAATCTGCGGTCACATGGATCAACCAGCCTCAATCATAAAATCTGTCTACATTATTTATCCGAATCAAACATGTTGCCCGATAAGTTTGTTGTTAATATTACTACTGATTGATTTTCATACCAGCCCGTAATCATCCCACTGCAGGGGTCTCCCTTTGATCCAAGGTGATTAGAGCGTACTCTGCCACTCTTATCAAATGCGGATTGATAGAGCCCGGTGTTTTCAAGCCGCCCGAAGGCCACCGACTTGGCTTAACGACTGTCATCCATCGAGAGCAGCCGGGACAGACGGCTTAACGTGCCTTCCGAAGCACGGAGAAGCTCGAGATAATGAAACTCATCCAAACATTGGCTAGGGTCGACGTCGCTTAACTTGCGTGTTCATATTAGAGTGCGACACACAGCGACGCCATCGAGCTCCTCGCACAGCGACGCCATCGAGCTTCTAGCTGTACGGATTGATCGCATCATGACGATGATCCTTTCAAAATAATTAGTCTATAACACTCAAATGTACGAATGATAAAATATCATACCCACAGAAATTACCTACCACAGAAGTTTCCCAAGATAAACTTCATATGGAGACTGTAGAATATGCAACAAAGGGTAATTTGTTTATATTCACATTTCAACATTCAAACGTAACCTCCATAATAATATTAGTAGAAATAAAATAGCATTCACGCCGCAGGCAATAAAAATGTGTGTATTAATATCTGGACTCGGGAATTGGAACCACATTAGCCTTTTTATTTTAAGAATAATGTGTTAAGTTTAAACAATGCCTTCGGTAAGCGGCCGCCGCCGAGCGGTCGGGATGAAATTGAATTTGCAACAAGACCCCGTAGTAAATGGTTATTATTAAGTATTTGCTTTGTTTCATGTAAATACACAATGCAATCTGAATACTTATTGCAATGTGTTTGTTTATATGAATATCATATTACTAGCATTTTCACTTTTTATGTCAACTGTTAAATAAGCAAGCGGGCCACCTGATGGAAAGTGGTAATCATGATGGCCAATAGCTGAAATACCAGTCCTTTACATGGAAGGTGGGAAAAGGGATTGGAAAAGAGTTGTCCTTTCAGTCAGATCGCTTACTCGAACGCATTGCTGCTTTTGAACGCCGATTTTCTGTGAGAGGATGGTACTTTTCGTATATGCTCTACTAACTTCTAAATCTATTTGATTTTATAAGCAAAGTGTTGAATTTAGCACTTCAGTCTTTGCGTATTCGGGTTTCAAATAAAATATAATATTGGTGTTTAAATTCTAATCATATACTATGAGCTTATTCTGGATTACTAAAATTTCTTTTTATATATTTTTCTTAATAATCCATAACACGTTTTCTGTAATCTTCAGTAAATTAGTAAGAACGAGTAAAATTCAGTAAGGAACTAAGGACAGACTCCAACAATAATGGTATTTAATTTTAATTTGTTAGCCTAAAATGGTATTATGCAAAATGCATATTCAATTCGTACACATTATGCTAATTAAAAAACAAACGTTCAGCAAATGGGTCAACGCAAATAGCCCTCATTTAGCCCCAATCACGAATCAGCTAATCTCGCTAATTAATGCTTACCAACGTTGTGTCCGTCACAATGTTGTGGATTTCGAATTATAAGCAAATATAGATACATACATAAATTTTAATGATTTTTTTTACTATCACTATATTATTATTGATGATTGGAGGAGCTCGATGGCATCGCTGTGTGTACAATCTAATATGAAAACGCAAGTTAAGCAACGTCAACCCTAGCCCGCGTTTGGATAGGTTTCGTTATCTAAAGCTTTGCCGTGCTTCGGAGGACACGTTAAGCCGTCGGTCCCGGCTGTTGTTGATAGATGACAGTCGTTAAGTCAAGTCGGTGGCCTTCGGGCAGCTTGAAAACACCGGCCTCTGTTTCCATCCGCATTTTAGCAGCGTGGCAGAGTACGCTCTTCGATTGAAGGAAGACCCGTATCCCTGCAGTGGGATGACATGGGTTGATATGATATTATTATTACTGTTTTGATCATAAAAACAAGACTCTTGTATACTGTGAGTTGCAATATCTACATTTTAATATTAATGATAGATAAAATGACGCTGTGTCGTCAAATTAAGGGAGATAAATATGTTTGTGGCATTTGGGCTACATTTACGTATACATTAAAATTTGATTTGATTTGATCGAGACTAATTCTTATTATCTCATACGACAGACAAACAATGTTGCTTGGATTGGGCCACGTGTTGGATAATGTTTACCATCGCCTATGATCATCAGCAATACCAGAGGTACCAATGCGTTGCCTGGCAAGGAAGGTAGCTCAGAAGAAGACTTCTAATCGCTCATTTACCTAACGAAACGCATTGCTTCTTTACGACGCTGAAATCTGATTCCATCTAGCCATTTCATTAATACTTTACTACTCCAACCATCCAATGTTCATAGTGTAATGTTAATAGTTTTTTATAATTTTGTGATTTTTGTGAAAGTTTAGTATACCTACCTAGCTGAAGTTTGTTTATGACAATATAAATTTTAATGGTAAGGTAAATAAAAACCGTTTAATGTGAATGAACAATGAAATGAAAGTTGAAACTGACTTATTTAAAATCCGGTATAACAAAGTCCTCTTATAGAATGTGATCTAATTCCACTTATTCGAAAACTCAATTACATTCTTGATTCTCCATACATCCGTCAGTTCTAAGTATCATGTAACTAAGCTACCCGTAAGCACTTAAAGGCCTTTGTAACGGGACCTTCAAGCATTTGAGAACTATCGAATTGACGGTAAGGACTCAAGAGGTCTCAATTGGCAGACTGTAACAGATCCCTATTTTGTCAAAGGTTGTTTTCTATGAACAAAATTAAATATGTACATATATTTTATTCGAACTCTTGTGGGGTCTACTTTTGTAACTTAATTCTGAAAATTTGATAAAATGTTAGCTTAAATTAAATCTAAACAGACACAATATTATTTGCTTTCCTGTGGGAATTTTGGAATGTATTATACATAATAAACCTTCCATTTGAATCACTCTATCTATTTAAAAAAAACTCATCAAAATCAGTTGCGTAGTTTTAAAGATCTAACCATACGTAGAGACAGACTGACAGACATAATTTTATACTATCTAAAGATTAAAATGGTATCAAATTTATGCCAGTGTAAGTAAACTCTAATAAAATACCTACAACTTATCAAAAATAATCGAAATCTAAAAAAGGTTCTAAAATCCTTATCAAACCTCATTATAAATGAAAACCCGAATAATTAAGCGACCTCTAATTTCTATCTGAATAGATAAACATTGATTTATTTGTAACACACCGACTACATAAACTGATAATAGAAAATTTACGAGTTACGCTCAAGTTATGATAAATGTATCGATATGTAAATACTATGTGTTCTTTGGTTAATTATTTCGATATGACGTAAGTAATATAAAATCTCTGTGTACAGACAATAGGGTTGTTTCCAGGGTCAAAATAATTACATTATATTTAGTCCGTGTTTTAGATTATAAAAAAATATTGGAATCGATTTTTTTTTTCGATTAAACAAAAAATAACAAAGATACAAGGTATAAAAATTTAGGAGTGGGGGGGGGGGCCTTTGACGTCACCCCGTGCGAAAAAATGCCACACGGCATGACGTCACACGTAACTTTAATGGGCTATATCTTTGTCATTTTGGGTCTACTTTACAAATGAAAAAATGAATGTCCATTATTTTTGAATAATCTAAAAGACGGCCTAATTACATTTTTTACGGCAACTAGCCTATTTACGAATTGAAAGAGGTGACCACGGCTGAGAACTAAGCACAAAGGTTTTTGTGCTA
Organism: Endotricha flammealis; assembly: GCA_905163395.2. Classification (NCBI taxonomy): domain Eukaryota; kingdom Metazoa; phylum Arthropoda; class Insecta; order Lepidoptera; family Pyralidae; genus Endotricha; species Endotricha flammealis. Next base: position 5,410,273 of record LR990863.1, on the reverse strand, counting down.
CAAATTTGGGTTTGCAATGTTATGAAACTTTGTGATTTCATAGTACAATATGAATACTGGAGGAGTTCGATGGCATCGCTGTGTGTCGCACTCTAATATGAACACGCAAGTCAAGCGACGTCGACCTTAGCCAGTGTTTGGATGGGTTTGGTATCTCGAGCTTCTCCGTGCTTCGAAGGGCACGTTAAGCCGTCGGTCCCGGCTGTTATCGGTAGACAGTCGTAAGTCGGTGGCCTTCGGGCGGCTTGAAAACACCGGCCTTTGCTAATCCGCATTGGAGCAGCGTGGCAGAGTACGCCCTAGTTCCCTTCGATTGAAGGGAGACCCGTATCCCTGCAGTGGGATGATTATGGGTTGATAATGATGATTTGAATACTATTGAAAAACAGAAATTCGAGTAAATCCCGTCATGCAATATTTAGAAAACTTGAATCATATTACTTTCCTGCTCACCTCGTTCATTGGCTGACTGTACAGGATAAAATCAACATTAGAATATCATATGCAGGGACAACACACAGATTGAGCTAGCCCCAAAGGAAGTTCGAAACTTAGGATCGGATACTAACTCAACGATACTATATTTTATAACAAATACATATATAATAAAAAGATATCCAAGACCCGAGGCCAATCAGAAAAAGTTCGTTTTTCATCATGACCCGACCGGAATTCGAACCCGGGACCTCCTGGGTGGCGGGACGGCATGGTAACTAACGCCACGGAGGTCGTCAAAATATTAATAACAAACTTTACTATTATAGACGAGGGACACATTATTATAGTACTAAAAAAACTATTTGACAATAAAACCGTGTATTTTTCTCATTTAGTTATCAAACTTTTCGCGTATTGTAGATTTTTGCAAAAACATAAACGTTAAAAAGTTGCCAAGTTTGAAATTTATAATTTCAAATTGTTTTATTCGAATGAAACGTCACGTCATTTACAAAATTAAGATGTAATATAATATTTTAGAGTTTATTTAAATGAGATTGCATTATATATGTTGAGATATTGCAAAAAATGTAATTAATTGGAATTGTTGTGCTATTTATTTTTACAGATATTTTAGTTTCCTTTATAATTTTACGTCGTAATTTGTTTAAACATTTTCTTATATGCTCTACCAAAGATTTATAAAATTCTTAATTATACAATTCTCACTTATAAGTAAGTAAGTGAGAAATATAAGTGAGTAAAGTTGTTAAGAATACAGTCAGTGAAATTTCTTAGCGGAGATCTTGGCCGGTGCACTATCTTTCTGCTACGTAGTGAAGTCCCAATGAGGATTGGAAATTTCCCTACAAACTCAAGGTTGTAATATCTTAATGGGGCAAGTTTAGCGTAAACAGCTGCCTAGAGAGCACTATTCTTCATTAGCAGATGAGAGCCCCTGCTAAATTATTCTTTGGGTCACTTCGGTGCTATTTAAGTTAATTTAATTCCAACTTAAGCTCACTTCGCACGTATTTGTATCCTTTAAATAAGTGTTAAAACGATAAAAATGTTAATTAGTTTCTCTAAAATTCAATCTTTACATGAGATTAATTTTTATATGAGTAGGTAGGTACTACGTAAACAAAAAGTCATTTATAACTGATAGACAATAGAAATTTTGGGGAGAGGTAGGTTTAGGTAAATAACAGTTAAAGTGGGATCTACGCTAGCAAAGTTGTAAGGCTTTCGTAGCGTTTGTCGCGGTAATTGTGTTTTTTTTAAAGAATTTATTTTAATTTTTTTTGAACTGATTGATCTAAAATATCTTGATTTTGATTGATCTAAGGTATCTGCAATATTAAAGACAATAAAGAAAATATATTAGAAAATTCCATTTGTATTAGAACTATGAACTCTAATATCGCTTAACACCATTACTCGATTAAATAAATACAATTCTAAATTCTGAGCTTAATTTTTTTTATTACAAAATTAAAGATAAAAATATTTCTAAGTAGAATTAAATTTTTAATGATCCAATTAAAGTATTATAGTACTCTAATAAGAAAGCGTCCGCGTTGCTACCTCTACGAGACGCGTGCATAAAGTTTCAAGTAAGTAATGCAAGCGTAAAATCAGAGATGGCGTTACTAGTATTTAAAATTAAATGTTTCTTCATAAACTTTCAAAGTTAGATTTACGAGCCGGTATAGTATGAGCGCCGCGTGAAATGTTATGTTCTTAGCAATTTTAATTTTCATAAATGTTTTTATGAATTACCTAAATAGTTATTCTGCATACACGAATCTTTTTATTAGAAATCTTATTTCTTTTTCTCACTGTAGTTATACAATATTTTTTGAGACATTACACAAAGTGTACAAACTAAGTAGTATTAAATTCTCACAGTCAGTTTCTTTGTCTTTTTTTTTGTCTTATTTAATGGCTTCTGTCGTGTCTTAGCGACACATAGACAATTTTGCCAATGTCGAGTATTACAAATGAACACTTTTTAGCAAAAAAGTACACTTTATAAAGGCAACGTGGTACGGTGAAGATCCGTCTTCAAATCATTTCTAAAGTTAATGACACATCAAATTATAGCCGTCACTGTCAAACAGAAAAAAAGGTAAATTAAGACTTAATGTGGAATTAAAATGCGTTTCAAAAACTGGCTGCGAGAATTAAAGACTAGTTTGTACACTTTGTACTTACTTATGTCTAAAATATGTAAAATAAACAATAATTTACAAAGGCTTCACTGACAAGTCGAAGCAGCTTCAGACATTCACCCCACCATAATTAGTTCAAAATTCAATAGCTTGTTATAACCTACACTTCTCTAAATTATAATCAATAACCGTCTCGTTTAATTCCGAGATTGAGCCACGATGCCCAATATTAGGATTATTTTGGCTCTAATTTATCGTGCCTAAACATTTTCAACTGACCGAACTAGCGGGCGGTCCCCGCAGGCGGTTTTTTTTAAAACCATACAATTATTTTTATTGGTCCCTCGATCTTTCCTGTCATACAAACAAGCTTTCATATTTATTGCGAAATAAACATAATAAATCTGCTATGAAATGTTAATAATATAAGACGGAGGGTTCTTACTCTTTTTTGACGTATTAATAATTATGGTGTTGTAACTTTAAAATTGATTTACTCTGTGAATTAAACCGTACAAACTGCGGAATTTTAATTCGAAATTAATGGCAAAATCTAATTTCGTAATTTACTATTTAGTTAGCTTAAAAAACAATTAAATTTTGTTAAGAAATTAATTATCCTTAGTGTAATCTGAAAGTACAGTCAGGTCAGGTGCACGTCGAGCTTTACACTTGCAGGACAATTTTGGCTCTTATGACATAGAACTTAAGAATGATACAAAGTCCAATATGAAAAGGTCGACCTGCTCTTGACTGTACATAAACATAAAAATCTAATGCCGATCGATGGGTTTTAACTCTCCTGACCACCAAATACTAGTTTCATGCATTATACATACATACATACATGTACAGTTTAAGTCATGCACAAGAGAAATGCACATGGAGATAGGATTCACACATTAAGATAATGCACATTGAAATTGCCAATTCAACTTTAAACATGTTAACTTAGATTAAAGATTTTTTAACTTTATGGAGCCATGAATAGGTTTTTAATTTTTATAGAAATAATATTAAAAATCTAAGAGGTTCACATGTATATAACAGGTCAAATAAAATTTATTACTCAAAAAATTATCTCACTTAAAAACAGAGTGCTCCAAGAATAAATTTATTTGTAATATACGAGAAAAAGAAAAAAAACGACTTGCTTTTGACTCAGATGCCACACGCCACGCTTTTTGCCTGGGGCTAATCTACTATATAATTATTAAACCTATCTACGGCGAATTTTTTATTCATTTCTATTAGCCTATACCCTTTTCATTGCTAAAAGCATGTGTCAAAACAAAAACTATTCTAAGAAATTGGCCACAGAAGTTCACAGTTCCAATATAAATTAGTTACACAGATAACCGCATAAAAAGGATTAAGTAAACGAAGCCGACAGAGTGCCGTCACGGTCCCACCGCAACAGTATTGTTCAAAATATGGGATTGAATTAGTAATCTGTGACTAACGAGGCGTGAGATACACATTTTTGTGGTTTTGATTTCATGTTAGGTCATAGCCCAGTGAATATGGAACCATTTTAATAATGGGGCCCTGGTTTAAGTCTGGTGTGGCCGTGTTTCTGGGTATCACCCAACTTTTCGTTTTATATATCCTTACTAATATTATAAATGAGAAAGTGAGTTTGTTTGTTTGTTATTCCTTCACGGTTTGACTAAGCAGCCGATCATTATGAAAATTTGCATACATATTATTAGGGGTACAGAGCCCAACATAGGTTACTTTTTATCCCGTGAAAGTATGTCGTTCCAAAGGGATAATATTTTTTCTACAATAGAGGGCGCTGTATCGGCCAACAGGTGGCGCCACAAGTCGCGCTATGGGTTGTTTTGTTGTCAAACGAGATCTATTTCATAAAATTAACGCGAGCAAAGCCGCGAGGAAAAACTAGTAAATTATAAATATTCTTGGACGAATCACACAACGCCATCTAGTCCCAAATTAAGCAACTAAGCTTGTACTATGGGTACTAGATTGCTGATAAATACATATAAATACCTTTTTTTTTAAATAAATATTTTTTATACATAGAAAACACCCAGACCAAGGCAAAAGGACATGTTCATGCACACATATGTTTGCCTTGCGCAGGATTCGAACCCGCGGCCCTCGAGATAAAGTGACCATGTATTAGTATAAATCACTGGCTCGACGGTGATCGAAAACATTTTGTGGAATCCTGCAAACTCAAAGAGGTCTTATTTTCCCTGTAGGACCTCTACGCTGACCTCTGTTTGATGGCTGACAGTCGCTCCACGTAAAAGTAGCATCATTTCCAATCACCTTAGGCTTACCTTGTGCAAGCTGCTAGGATCGCAATCCCATTACCAACACATTGTTTATCTATTTTTCCTGAGGTGACGACGAAAGTGTGATTCAATTCTTATATAGGTAGGTACATACTTGTTTGGCACGCGTTTGATATAAAAAATATAGCCAATAAATTGTACGACTAATCATGTGAATAGTTTACATCCTTGTGGTTGCGAAGTGAATTCATTCATTTTAAACTGCCTGCAGGGCCGCAGACCACTTCTATAGAATGACATAGATGTAAAAAATTACAGACAGTTCTTTGTTCTCACAATCTTTGTTTTCTTACTTTAGTAATGCCTACGATTCTGTCAGGTATACAATAATGTACATCCTGAAAATCCTGATACTTAACTGTGTTTTTTTAATTATGCCATGTTTTTTTTTACCTATTTCGTTCTGATCCCCAGAAATATTTTCACTTCCAGAATTTATTTTTGGCGGGCCAAAATGTAAAAAATCTACATTTTATATTTGAAAAAAAAAACTCAATATTTATTATAATTTTCTTTTTATTTCAGATAAGGCAGACAAACATGCAAGTGATCCACTTATCGGATGTGGTTGAGACCGCTTAAGGACGTCAGCAACAAAAGAAGCTCTACCAAATTCTTTCCCTGCTACAAAAAAGGCAAAAGGGAGGATAAAGAGAAAATTGATGTAAAAGGAGCTGGGCTTCCAAAACTCACATGTACTGATCGAAAAGCATTGGTGCTTCACGGTGATATTCTGTGAAAAAGAGATACTTAACCGTTGAGCTACCCCTTTCCATAACACATAATTTAGACATACATCTCCAAATAAAATTATTAAAACGTAATATTACATTTTACTAATTAAAGTGATATATAAAAATTATTTTGTCATTACATCTAAAGTGGGTAACAGTTTAATCAAAATAGTAATTAGGTTATAAATAACTAAGTACTAAGAGACTAAACTATACATGTTTGCGGCATGTTAACAATGGCTTAAGTTCCGGTAATAAACATAAACTATAATTTTGGAGCTCTCCATTGCAATTATAATACCCGTATTTCTTCGAAGCGGTTCATAAGACGTAATAGACGGATTAATTATAGGGCTTAATGTATGGTCATAATAAATTAATTAATATAATGTTACTAACATTGTCGGACAACGTAGCCATTTCTATTAGTTATGTATACCGGGGTAGATCAGGAGTAGTCAAGATCGGTCGGAATCGGATCGGAGTATGGCAGGGTTCGGTTAAATAGTCAGTTTTCTGATAGGTTAACTGGGACTTCCAACCGGTGCGGTGGGGCTGACTCAAGCCATTTTATCGTCATTAAAAAAAGTTTACTGCAACTTACTAGGAACTTGTGAAACCAACCTGTAAGTTTGTGTTGTAAACGTTTTCACAGTCGATCGTACTTTGTCCAATCATAGTGCTCGAAATCTCCACTTAGCGTAATTTCAAGCACTCTGATTGATCATAATATCATGATCGGAAACGGATCCTAAGAGCTCCTTCACACATGGACTTGGCGTCTACGCTACGCCTACGCCATGTGTGAACGGGCTTTTAGTATCTTTTTTGCTGTAGGTTTAAACGTACCTATTCTCCAAAAACAAGCGAGGCTTGGGACTACTGTTTTAAATATATCTTTGATATCATGAGTCAATAACAAATCTAGCGTGTAGAACCGATGTTGCGACAGGAATGTGTCAAATTTTACGATCATTTGCGGCCACATAAACTGTCACAATGTTTATTGGTATTAATATCTTGTTTATTGCTCTCCAGAGGTGTTAGTTATACTTAACCACCTACGCTTCTTGAATAAGTTAAAGCGGTACCGTTTAAAATAAAGGATGATGTATCATAATATTTTTATATTCTTACTTGATTTGTCATTTTGTAAAATTTATGGCATTGATGGTCGAGCTATATCATCATCGAGATTGCTCATGATGTTAATTGGTCGCAAATAAAATTTTGAAAATGGTGAATTTTACCATGTGTGTGACTGTCTAGAAAAAGTTGAGTTTAATCAATTAATAAAGAGGGTCTTGATAAATAACGAGCACTAGGTGACATCAAGGAAGTTTACGAAGATAAAAAATATCATGTCAAAGCGCATAAATTAACTATACGTGATCAATACTATTTTAATGCAAGTATCACTACAAGCAAAATTTGGTATAGTGTTTTGTGAAACTTCACAAAACCTTTATTAGGAACTGATAAACCAATAATTTAAATATTGTTTTCCAAAACCTACTACAGATTTCTAATGTACTACTTTGATAAAAAGATTTAAAACAAAACTGTCGGTAACACGACGTATGTCAGCTAATTCACTTATTATATGTATTAAGCCACGGCCATAAAACTTAACCCTTAATAGATCTAGACCGGCGATAAAACGAATTACTGTCTACAAACTCATAAAACAGCAACATGCTTACAAAACAGTAAAAATATAGTGTCTCGTACCCGATAAAGATATTATAAAATCTAATATAATTTTGTAAGGCATATTACGGCGTCATTAAGATAAACCTTATCATAGAGTGTTTGTTGAAGAAATGCGTTTACTAAACGAGTCTGTTAGGCGGCTTACACTACACCGTTCTGTGTGATGGTTTATCCAAGACGACATGAAATAATGTATAATGACAGAGCACATAGCGCGCAGAACTGATGGCCGGTGGAGCAAGAGGGTTCTGGGATGGCGACCATGTACCGGAAAGCGCAGCGCAGGACGCCCGCCTACAAGTTGGTCAGACGACCTAAAGAAAGTCGCAGGAAGCCGCAGGATGCAGGCCGCTGCCAGCAGGTCGCATTAGAGGCGTTTCGGGGAGGCCTATGTCCAGCAGTAGACTTCTTGTGGCTGAGATAATGATGATGATAGAGCACAGTAATACCGCGCGTTTTTTTTATCGTAGCGAACCAGTAAGTAAACTTTAAACCTGATAGAAGTGTCCTATCAGTAGACTCCAAGTGTAGGTTTCCAAATACACTGGTCGGTTTTCATAAATTTCAATGAAAATAATTCTGATGAGATGAATCGCGATGATTATCGCGGCGGCATTGGCATATGTAAACACAGGATGCTCAATAACAAAGCTTTCGACTTCATACTTCAGTGTTCCTCAATTTTTAAGTTTCATTTAAACACTAGAAAATATAAAGTGTGCAAGCAAACAGAAATGTTTTAGTGCAACATAAAAAAGTCACCACGTCAACACACAAATGCGTGCGTGGATGGCCTTAGGGAAAGGTACTTTTAGATAAAACGGTAGATTAGTACCAATTCTACCCACATTCGGTAGTGCATTATGAATTTTAAGTAATTCATAAGTTCGTATTCGAGCTGGCTATCTAAATGTAGCTTTAAATTTATTGTTGTGTTGGTCTATTTGTCTCCGTAAATTATGCTACCAGTGTGATCATAAATAACCAAAATATAGGTGTTATTTACCTACTGGCTAGGCTTGATACAAGTCGCTGATTAAATACAAAATTTACATGCCTTGAAAATCTGTACTGTCATTACTAACTGATAAAGATAACTGCAATATGTCCTAATCTTAGAGCCAGAGCATTTTTGCTAACAATAGTATTATCTACTTCAATTTGAGGATCAGGCTGACTTACTATCAAAATCAATTCCTTACCCCTCTTCAAAGTTAACCCTCATTTAACAACTTTAATAAAGATCATTTCGTTACTAGGAGTTACGAAATGATCACTCTAAAGTCCAAACTGGATCAAGTTGAGTGAACTTCGCATTTCAAGTGCTGGTTCAATATTGGCAAAACGCGTAGGTGAACAGTTAATGAGGTATTATCGGAATGAGGTTTCTTATGTCAATAATTGCTTCCTACAAATTGACTATAACTGTAAACTATAGTAAAATAAATTTCAAAATCGTTATGCAAAAAGTATCCAATCTACAAAAACTTTTTTTAGTGCAATGATAAAACTGACTGGCTCAAAGAGGATACTATCCTCATAAAGATCAGATTAGAAACGTGTTCATAGCATGTTATATCCGAAAGCCTTACCTCATTTCTCTTTATTCTGCCCTTATGCCAGTCCTGTCTTACCATGGCTGATCTTCTAAGGTTCGTTAGAAGATAACACATCCTAGGTTTCTTCAAGTTTCGTAGATCGATTTTGGCAGTTTGATGATGCTTCCCTCTAAAATAATAAAACAACTGCGTAAAAAATAATTCTTCTGAACTCCTCCTCATATCCTGAACAAAATGTATTTTTGGTCAGTACCAGTTTTTTACAGCCAGTGCTGTAAAAACTCTATTTTCTCATTTGTTGCGACGTCGACGATATTTGTAAAAATAGTCGTATATTTTCACAGCACTATCAAAAGATAAGCAAAGTGCTTTAGAAAATTTTTCTAATATCCTCACAAATCGGTCATAAGCCTCCGCTTGTAAGTGGATATTTATCCTAGATAAGGCTCTATTCATGGTAAACTATCAATCATGGGATAGCGTTGCTTCCAATATCAGATACTGCACAGTCACGAGCCTTTTATGAGGATTTCGTCGAATAGTTTTATATTCTGAATGCTGGGGGGATGTGTCAATCACTATTGAAGAATGAGGTGCTCAGAATCTCTTTACATTTTATTGGTGCTAAATTTTAATACGTTCATATGACATTATATTAACGACGTCTCCTGATCATTAGACTATACTATAACTATAATTTATAATGTTGTATTTTATTTTAGTAATGTCTGATTTTATTTGATTAATTGTTATTTATTTTATTATTTCTACAAATTTTAATTTTGTGAATATGGGTCTATGCTATCCGAAATAAATGAATTTTATTTATTTAATTTATAATCTATCTTATAGATTATAAAGAGTGACTGACAGGTAACGCACAGCCTAAACCCTTGGACCTATAGACTTGAAATTTGGACAGAATATTTCTTGAGTTCTCTAGATGAGCACTAAGAAGGGATTTTTCGAAATTCCGATCCTAAAGTTGTGAAAAGGGGTGCCAAAGTTTATATGGAGACTTAACTATGAATAGCTTTGAAATTTTAATACTAATTTTTAAAATTTCAAAGCTATAAGTGCGATTTATTAATGGGTACTACTAAACGTAGAAGTAATAAAATGTCATGGAATATTTCATTCTCAACGAATTCTAAGAAAGTAAAATATTATTTTGATATATTCAAAATAATTCAATAGGTACTATTTTATTCTAAATTCTTTATTATTTAAATAAATAATAGTTTAAAGTGATGTTTATTCTACGGTTCTTGAGATAGGATATAGAAAATGTATTTTCATTTGAATAACACTAGAAGAATCACGAAACATTATGCTAATGTAACAACAAGTGACTGAATTGTACAAAATTTATTTTCAATTGAATATACAAATATACTATATTATAAAAGTTGGATCTACAAATGTAGAGAATACTTAAGCGTAACTTTCAACGCTTTTGTCCAAATATTTGTTAGGCAATTGGTAATGTTTACCGTACTTGAGTGTCGCGTGCCGTGAACCGTCTTATTTGACTTTTAAATTCAAAAAAGATATATATATATATACATATATAATTATCTTTTTGATACGAATGAAGATGTAAAATGCTTACGTTTTATACAGGTGAAAATCTAGATTTATTTGATATTAATATGACAGGCCTGGTCACTTTACCCCGAGGGGCGCGGATTCGAATCCTGCGCAAGGTAAACATTTGTATGCATTAACGTGTTTGTTTAACTTGCCTTACTCATACAAGCTTAATTGTTTAGTTTGGGACTAGATGGCGTTGTGTGATTCGTCCAAGAATATTTATTTATTTAAAAGTGTTTTCAAGGAAGAAATACAATCCTTCATAAGTTCGATAGAAGTGAAATATAATCCCTTCATTCGTATTTATTCGTGCACATCAAATGGAATGCCTTAAAGCTTTTTTTGCAAGATTGTCCGCAATATTGTCAAATGAAAATTTGCAGTAATCAAAGGTTAAATTCTATCCCGTGTCATTTCAACTGATCTTAAACTAGTGCTAGAAATTGTTTTTACATTCATAGCAAATATTATAAACTGTTTTCATCGTAAGATTTTGAATCTATTGAATTATGTATTAATTACTTTTTACTTACATAAAATTATTGACGACCTCCGTGGCGTAATGGTTACCACGCCAGACCGCCACGGAGATCCCCGGTCGGGTCATGATGAAAAACGAACTTTTTCTGATTGGCCTTGGGTCTTGGATGTTTATCTATATATGTATTTGTTATAAAAATATAATATCGTTGAGTTAGTATCCCATAACACAAGTTTCGAACTTACTTTGGGGCTAGCTCAATCTGTAAAAATTGTCCCTATATATTTATTTATTTATAATTTAAAAAAAAAAAATTTAAAGTACAGCTGTCTGACATTTATGATAATCACCTTTATTTATTCGTGCACACCAAATGGTATGCCCTAAGGCTTTTACTTTATAATACCCTTTACAAAACTGCAATAATTAAAGTTATTATTTACTATTTAACCACATGTAGAGTAAAATAACCAATTTTGAATAGTTTTTGCAACTGGCGCTGCCTTAACTAGGGTTTTCTGTAAAAAAGGGAGTGAGTACTTGCTGAAGTAATGGTACATTGTATTAATATATATTATATAAAAAAAATATCCTCATTAACGATACAACTTATGTATATCGCTGATTGTCTGTTTTCGGTAATAAACAGTTCTTGTTAAAAGATAGTGGGAGTCTTATAAACAACCAGTTTATGTCCAAAATCAATTAAAATCCTAAGAATTAACTTGATCCCGTCTGTGTTTTACGCTTTAATATTTAGTTATCTAATACAAATACCAAATATTTGTTTCTTGATGGCTATGATGAAAAGAAAATTCAATAGGTTTGATTTAATAACAGCAAAGTTCATTGAGGCAGGTGAAATGACAAGAGAGATCCATTAGGAGTTCCTTATCTCACGAACCGTTTGCTGGTCTAACTAATAAATTGTGAGCTATACAAATACAGATAAAGCTTATAACCTTAAAGATGAGGCTACAACACTTCTGTGCCGCACCGCAAAAACAACAACGTCACACCTCGACGGGATGACTCAACGCAAAAGTTTCAACGGTTACGTCATCGTTCGGGATAAGTATTTATTTTTACAATTTCACATGACAATTTATTTATGCACGTTGGTGATTTATACTTAGTAGTTATGTACAAAATATTTGTATTGTCATTTTTGTCATGTCATATTAATCTATAATCATACTACTACATGAATATAGATCTCCATTCAATCTAAGGGTATTAGAGCAATCTGCTACTCTGCTCCAATGAAATTTTTAAATTTACTTATTTATATAAAAATAAATTGCATTCGAAGTAAAATATTTTTATATGTTTGCCGCTGGCTGTGCTTTACGTGACGTTTGTGCTATGCAACGAAACATCAACGTGTTGTGGCCTCAGATTTAGTCAATAGCCGTAAGCAATAAGCATAGAAGGGGCGTAATACCGCGGGCACTCGATGAAATTGCACAGATCCAGTATAATGCAGTTTAATTAAGCTTTACAATCAACAGCCGTTGCCAAAGGAACGCCCCAAACGTGGAATAAATTCTTGAAGGGCCAGCATCATTTCCACGATTTCTGTGGTGATAACTTCCAAATCTACAACACAGTTACTACTGCCAAAGTAGATTTTATTAAGTAAAGAAATAAGAGTGTTGTTGATGGTATATTCAAATTTGTATTAGGTCTTAGTTTCGTGGGGTTGACAGTCCCAAACGTTTAATTTTCTTTTAATCCCAAACGCCTCGATCTTAATCATGGGGGGTTGCCGTGGCGAATTAAACGGATTGCATTGGTGTCGCAAATGAGGCTATTTCATTTCTCTAGAGACTTGGTCTGAGGGGTGAATAGATACGTGATTGTTGGGTATATGCCTCAATGGTTTATTAGCGGGATGAAAAGATGGGTAATGTAAGTACCGTAGCGAATATTAAATTTACGGTGTATCATTTGAATGCTTATTGGGTTTTAATTATTTTACAAGATGATGATTATTGTATGAAATTACCATTATTTTTTGTGTAATATAACAGTAATAAAATTGTTTTAAAAAGATCCCTTAAGTTGTAGAAGTAGAGGATGTTTTTAAGCATTCTTTAGAAAGAGTCTGTGCATTAAAACCTCATTCTGCAGAAAACAAATACCTAAGTGGTTTTTCTTTGTTATATAAAAGGAATTTTAATTAGAATCCACAAGCGGTTATAAGATTTCTCATAGTCACAACTACTGATGGCAAACTGGCGAACAAATAAAGACTCTGCTGTATTCTCTAATTTATCAATATTTCTACTTGATATGTTTTTAAATTGGTTTCACATAATATCTTTGACTTTGTTACTCAAAATCAAATTTTTAACCAACAAAAAATGCTCGTAAATACAGGCTGAGTAGATTAGGGTGGATACCGATCCAGTACTCATAAAACAGATCCAGTACTTGCTTGGAACTGTGGTATAAAATATTATGTCCTTTAGAACCTTGTCAATTTAGTGTATGCTTTTAATTATAAAGATTAATTTTCAGTGAACTTGTCAACAATGTTATCATGGACAAAGTATAAAATGTCAACATATTTACAGGTGCTGACTGTACAAAGTATTTTGTGACTATTTTCTCACTTCATAATACTTTATAGAAATCATGATACATTATCTAAAAACAAAAGTTTTTGAGATGAAGGCATACAATACGTTTCAGTTAGTAAGACGTTCAAAGAACTTCAAGACACAAGAGCTTTACGATTTTCGAACAAAAGCCAAACAATCCATTGTCTATCGATTGTAGCCTCGAGTGCAGTTTGTCGTCAAAGGCTTTAAGTTGCGCTTTTCAATGCCATTACTACGTGTTACTTGCATTCAGTATTACGAGTTCAATTCTTACAATTTGTATACAATTACATATGTAATCTTGCGAGTATGGCTGTGAATATTGTATTAGCACAAGCTCGCGACTTCATTTGCGCTATCTCATTGTAATTGTTCCCATGGGAATTTAGAAAGGTTTAAGTTACTTTTTATAAACTGTTTTACAAACAAAGATCAGACAACGTCGGCTAAAACTTGTTTTCTCACTTCATTTAATTTTCCATTATGTAAAATTTAAATCCTTGATTCAATCATTATCATCAACCTGTATCCTGTATATATATTAGGTTCTACCAATAATAATAATACTTTTCACCAATTACTATCCTCCGATTTTCTGCATCCATCTGCACTCATCCGCCTCTTGCCGTTTTTTTGAAGTTGTCAGTCCGTCTGGACGGCTTCTTGGTTTCTCTTTTTTTTATTAATAACTACCTATCTGTTCAGTAGATCCAAAGATTACCCCCTACAACCTCGCTAACCTCTTTATAATATTAGTATATTCTTTTATCACAGACGATAAATCACCATTAGTAGGGTCGACTTGTATTGACTATATTTCGTAATCCCGTCATGTCCTGCCTTTCTTTACCGTTGCTGTAACAGTCTCTTAAACTCGACATCTTGAATGTTCTATAAGTTTATCGCTGATTATAACTTTTAGATGTGCAGATAACTAGTTCCCTTTCCTGACAGCTGCAACTGTAACTCTAACTTGGAAGTTTTGAACATATTGCAAACATTGTTGATATTTACTCGATATGTGAAGGATAGTTTTGTACGAAAAATACTTTACGCTTAAGCTAGAAATGAGAAACGATAAGCTAGAATGATGGCATCTTTTGGCATTTAGTATGGCTTGATAGAAGACATTTATTACTAACTAGCCGCGCAACTTCGTTTGCGTATTTCCCGGTTCAGCTGTTCTCGAGATTTGCACTTAGCGACACATTTAGCGATTCATTTTTAACCCCCGACGCAAAAAGAGGGGTGTTATAAGTTTGACGTGTGTATCTGTGGATCTGTGGATCTGTGGATCTGTGGATCTGTGGATCTGTGGATCTGTCTGTGGCATCGTAGCAACCAAACGGATGATCCGATTTTGATGTTGTTTTTTTTGTTTGAAAGGTGACCTTTGCGGGAGTGTTCTTAGCTATGATTCATGAAAATCTGTTCAGCCGTTTGAAGATCACCAGCTTTTTTCTATTTGATGAAGGGAAATGAGCAACTTCCACTGGTTAGATCGATTTGAAATTTGGTATACTGTTACTGTCATGATATTGCAAGAATATGGTAAACTTGATCTGATGCTGCAGCATCATCTGGAACCTGCAGTATACTTAACTCCTCGTCAAATTATAGCAGATGTATCGTGTTTGAGTTCATTGGAATAGTCTCATTGAATAGTTCATTTTTAGGTATAATTCACTAGTTGGGCTTGCGGCTTCGCTCGTCATACTTAATGTTTATTGCTATCGCGCTGTGTTTTTATCATCGACCCAAAACCAGGGGTGTTATAAGTTTGACGTGTGTATCTGTATTCTTTGGTGCTAGAGGTAACCAGGGTCTGATGATGGAGCTGGGTGGTTGCCATAGGAACTCAGTAATTAAACGACATAACCCCATCGAGTTTGGGCTCGTTTGATCCGTATTGACGAGTACTTTGATGGTAACCAGGATTTGATGATGAAGCTGGATGACTATCTATGATATTCCGCCGTTGCTGGGTTTGGTTAGGTTTGGCTTGTGACCATCAAAAACTGAGCGAGCGAAGCGAGCGAGGCTCGACCTACTCTTGGTCACACACATTTGTTAAAACAGTTATGGAGCTGATCTGATGATGGAGCTGTAAGATGCTCATGGGTAGGTACTCAGTAATTAAAAGACATAACCCCATCGAGTTTGGGCTCGTTTGATACGTCTTGACTTCAATACCTCTCATACATATTTCGCAATACTATTCATACATATTTCACGCAATACCATTCATACATATTTGGCAATACCTCTCATACATATTTCGCAATACCATTCATACATATTTCACAATACCTCTCATATATATTTAAAATACAAATGAAATGGATAGGGATTAGAATAAAATAGGAATGAAACTATAAAAAACGCCAAATAAAACTTAAATTAAAAATTTAAAAAACCCCCGACTTAAAACCTCTAAAAAGTAAATAAATAATAATTATGTACCGTATTCGACTTTTTAATTTTATGATATAATATTTATATTAGTTAATAGTAGTTAGTCATAATACTTCCAAAGCGTCATCACGTCGGGGGACCGCTATAGACATTTAAACATAACTGTGTAGGTAGGTACTAGGTATTAACTAATAGACTGTAGATATCAAATTGTCAGCTAGTAATAAATGTTTACTTAGCGGTCCCCCGACGGGATGACGCTTTGGAAGTATTATGACTAACTACTATTAACTAATATAAATATTATATCATAAAATTAAAAAGTCGAATACGGTACATAATTATTATTTATTTACTTTTTAGAGGTTTTAAGTCGGGGGTTTTTTAAATTTTTAATTTAAGTTTTATTATATTATAGATAGTATTTTGTGACGCGTTGGTATGCGATGCAGCTCGATAGTTTAAATTCAAAAACTTACTTCTAACTAGTATAATGTCTGTGACATATATGCGAAATTTAAATACATATATTCACAACGATGTATATCCAAATATACTTTCATTTCGTATTGCACCGTTTCATTTTTGAATCCCTAAATAACTTTCAAAGAGACAGAGGCGAGATTATTTCATCAAGGCGCTTAGGACGGGGCGCCACGCGTCAGAAAGTGAGATATTGCTTAATTAATATAAACATATGCCATCTTTTAAAAGCAATTAACATAATATTTAAGTCGAAAGAAATAAAGTACATTTTAGAATAAACCATAAATAATTTATATATCAGATATACTGAGTAAATCAAACGTACCATGGACAGTACGTGCAATCAACATTCTCACATGTCTGACCATTTCCTTGCTCATTTAAGTTTTTGCATGTTTATTACATATTTTATTTTCTGACGTGTGTAAAGTATAAATAAGGATAGTTTTACGTTGATTAACACTTATAATGACGAATCTACATCAAGTTTGACACCTGTAAACGCAGGTCATACATTACCGTTGCTAAGATCAAAAGTTTATTTTCAACACCTTGTATTTTGCATAGAATCCTTCATCAAATTGTCTAGGTGTTAAAAACTTACAGTAATATTTTATGAAGTATCATGCTTTTGGTTTATGTTTTATTATGATAAATTAATTACAAGGCAGGAATTTGAAATTTGACTGTAAGTTGCCATACCTCATTTCCCACATCTCATTATCTGCATTATGCGAATCTCGCCGCCCATCGATTCGCTCCACTCCGCATCGTGTTTTGTATGCACACTAATGCAATCATCTAAGCCAGTGAGCTGGAACCGTAAATATTTATGCAAGCCCACGGCTTGGGTTTGTTTTAGGGCCTTTAGGGCTCCGACGGATCGGTATAAAATTCGTATAGGTACACCAATTCACGAATATTTTCCAATGTTTTTCCTGCTACTGCATTTGTTATTATTGTGTTTGTTTCCAATGGATGATCAAAATAAATGAATTTTTCAATCCTCAATATGATTGTTGTATAAATTACAAACAATAACAGAGAAGTAGGCTCAACATGTACGAAACAAAACATAAAGCCTTTAAACACAATTCGTAAAAAGCTAAATGTCATTTAATATAAAATAATTTTGATTTTACGTAGGAATTTTATCTCTATCTAAAATATTAGACCTAAATGTAATTTACATACATTCAAATTAAATAGGTTACTCACAGTAATAATATTCTTTTACAAAATGGTTATATTACGCGAAAAGCACGCACGAATTGAATATATTATTTTGTTTCCAGAATTGGGCCTTTCATGTTATTTTAAAAGAAGAGAAGGCCCTTGTAGCTCGTTTCATAAAGCAGTAAGGGTTCTTACAGATTTGCGTTTTTCGCAATTATTGACATACTGATATTGATACATGAAACGTCATTCATTCGATCGCACGTGTACATACTCATTCTGTTCCATCAAATCAGTGATTCAGGCTGTGTCAGTAATCTGCTCGAACGAAACTTGTGTGCGCGTTTAAAAAAACGCTAATATGTAAGTATCCTAAAAAGAGAAGTAGTCACAACGAAATTCGTTATGTTTGTGTTCAGTAACACTTTACAATGTCATACTACAGTACAATAAATTTTATATATGGAATTTTTTGCTACTTTGCTGTGTATTAAGGCAGATTTTTATAGCATGGTTTTTTTTCTATTGTATGATCAGCTTCAGGTGGACAGTGCGGGAGCGTAGGGCTCTCACCGCCAAAAATTTACAGTGTCTGCCTAGGGGCGCCCCAGAGGGGGGCTCGAACTCGAACTTTACAGCATGGTGTCATGTCACGCTCGCGAACGATGTAGATTCTAAATTAAAGTTATTTCAGAAAACTATATGAAACTTACATTATTTATTTAACTTCTTATCGTTTTAGAACATCTTTATAATAAATTATATTAAAAAGTAAAAAACCAACGCTGTATCTAATCTACCTCATAACTTATAGGTACTTAGTTTAACAGTAAATCAAGAGTATTAATATTTTCATATAGATATAGAATTTGCGTTTTCCTGCATTAGGCCTGTATGATCCGAGGATGTCGTCATATCTGTCAATGCGTGCGTACGTATAATGCGTCTATCACATCTGTAATACGACTCATTTGTCATGTCGAGACACCTACGACGCTCTGGGTGTTCCTTAAGTGCGTTTGGTTATTTTGAGCTAATGTAGACACATTTACACATTGACGGAATATAGGTAACTGCAGTATAATGCATAATATCGCTATTACTAATATACTTATCACAAAACAAATTTTCATTTATTTAAGTTGTATTCCTACTCATCATATTATTATCAACCCATTATAATTGCACTCCAGAGATACGATTCTCCCATCAATCGAATGATATTAGAGTGTACTCTGCCACGCTATACCAATGGGCATTGGGCATTAGTCGCAGTTCGTGTGTCGACAGTTTCTGGTAAACAACACCTATGGTTGCGTTTGGTGCGTTCTTCAAAAAGCATAAAAAATGATAAGAGTAGTTTGGTAGCGGCTCAACATACTTGATGAAAAGCGATGGTTGCGTTTCGTGATCTCGTACAAAACTATGCTAGAACTATAGAGTTGCAAGGAATTGGGATTGGGAATCAGAGGCGGGTGTTTTCAAGCCACACGAAGGCCACCGATTTGGCTTAATGACTGTCATTCATCGACTACAGCCGGGACCGACGGCTTAACGTGCCCTCCGAAGCACGAAGTATTTCTACTAGCTACCTTATTATGTTGAACTCTGATTTATTTTAATCGGTAATTTCAATCGAAATATCAACAGGGACTTCGGGCATATCTCTTGGTAATTCTATCAGCCCACAAACGGAAGCCGTACAAAATGACAAATCGCATTACCTTTACTATACAATTGGCCCATTTGAAATCGCTTTTGCCATATCAAATAATCACAATAATGCATCATGCATATCAGTGGCATCTTATAAAATCATTCACTCATTCATTTGGTCTTGTCGACGAATGCGTCGCGTGCGGGTACGATTTACAACAGCAATTAGTTACTGGACGCAGGACAAACGGTCTGGCCTGACAAATGGTGCCGGGACCAGGGTGCGCGACAGCCCGTATGCCGCAGACAATGAACGGCAAATACTTGAATCATTCAATCATTCGGTCTTGTATTTAGAATAAGGATGTGGAAATTGTTTATCACTCTTTATATGTTGTAGAAACATTTTAGTATTGAAGTAGGCTTACATAAAGTGTATTCAAACTTGATTTTTTTAGTTTTGATTTTTTACTAATATGTTCCCCAAATACTTTTTTACACATTTTTTCTCTTTATTTAATGTTTGTAGACACCGAGCATAATAAAGTTATGTCTCTATCATTCTTGAAGAGGAAATAAAGCGCGAAAGTAACACAATGTCCTCATTATTAGGTTTATTATTAGCGGGCATTATGTATCTAAAATCATTTCGCAGTGTACCCGCATATGATTTATTTTTTTATAAATTTTTGTAAGGTTGGTTTTGGTATTGTTATTGTTAACTAAACTTGTTCGTTCGTTGTTTGTACCTACTTACTTTAAGATATTTTTAAATGTAGGAAATCCGTACGAGTAGCCCTAGTGTGCCTCATAGTAAGTGAATGTATTTAAAAAAAATGAGAAATAAAGTTCTTAAATCTCAAAATTAAATACAAAAAATCACATAATTTAAAACGACACGTATAGAGCAGTAAATTTTATAGGTACGTAATACTGTTATTATCTCAGCTACAAGAAATTCACTGCTGGACAAAGGCCACTCCCAAAAATAAAAACTATACCTAGTTCAGATTATACCCTTGGTTGACGCTAAGTTTCGTTCCATGTCATCACCAGTACATTAGTAGAACACTCCAATTAGTAAGCAATGTGTAGTGGCTACATAACACGTAGGACTAATCCTAGATTACAATGTGGTTTGTGCTAAACATCGAAATCCCTGACAATGCATTGCGTCGTGCCTTTGAAGCCTATGACGGGATCAAAAGGTCTGCCGGTGGCTAGGATTACATTCTCAGACCTCTGAATTCATGCAACATCATTTAGAATGCTTCATGATCAAATAAAACATGCTAACATAAATTTAACTTAAACTTTTTTTATTTTAATTTTCTATTTTTTAAGTTGACACTACAATAATATTGTACCCTTTAGCCACATATTATGTGGCTAAAGGGTTAGAATAAAAAAATAAGTTTATGTTCTGAGGACAAAACAACGCATACCAATAACCTACTTTTGAGTTTGGAGGGTATTTATTGAGAAAGGAAAGCCAAACGAAATTTAAGAATGAATTTCTGTTACTTACTTCTTTCGTTGCTATTCTTTCCATTTTATCTATCCATTATTTACATTCTGAAAATTACTATCACACAGCACACAGTAAAGGCACATCTTTTTTTTTCATAATTTGATTTTTTTACTCTAATACTGTCTTTTATAAGATCTTTCTAATCTTAAATAGTTTCTTTATTAACACCAAAAATCTGATAACCATAGCATAACTTAAATTATTGTATTTTTATTCTGGAATAATGTTAACACTTCCAGAGATATAGTTAGAATGGTTTTCTCCGAAATGAACTAGGTTTTGTGCGAATGGCACAGCGAACATTTCATAGGATTTAAATCTGAAATGTTTCAATTGCTGGGAGCTGATATAGAGCTTGAAATTATTTTACTTCTACAAATATCAGACATTTTATAAAGAGAATTCTACGTTCTGATATGAAATTTAGTTTTAGAGATAGAGTTTATATTTTGTCCCGTAATCTTTGAGACTTTGCTAGAATTAATCTCTTACATTATCCGTTTAACTTTTAGGTGTGTTTTACAGGTTCCTAAAATGTTCCAGATAAATCGTCGTTTTTTTATATTTTTACTGTCTTATTATTTTTCGACTTGTCATTTGTTTGTGCAGAAAAAGTACAGAACAAGAAGAAGTATTTTGATAGATTGTGAGATTGTAAAATAGAACTGGTCTCCTCTGTTGAAGATTATGTTGACATACTCCCTCCGTAGTGAACCTAGGAAAGGAAACAACATTAGAATGACGAGACAAGAAACTTTTAATTTGATCCTTTAAGATAATGAATTAAAAGTAATTGAAACATCAGAAATCTAAATTTAGGTAAATGTTCTTCCCAAGTAAAAGAGTACAGTAATTCACATGCCAGACGCGACGCCAGGCTTTCATCCCTGCCCATTCAAACTTCTTATGCAAATTACATAATGGTTTTTACGACATGAGATGGCAAACTCTACTCAAAGTAAATATTTATGTCCCTGTTTTTTCATGTTGACCTTTTCTAAAAAATTTGATGCAACCAAGGTGGAAAAATTGTTAGAGGAATTGCATTCACACTGATCCGATCCGATAAAGAAATCCCTAAATTATGTGAATTCAGGTGCATGCGTGTGACATCTGTGCACATCACTTGCCAAATTGGACGGGGCTTGGAGACTGTCCAAGTTGGCACTTGTCACCATGACCCGTATTAATAAATGTAGAGACACTGGTTGCTGGGTACACGCCAAAAAAGGATGTGGTATTTGGAAACCAAGAACAAACAAAATTATCTGTTTTTTCGAGTGTTAATTCAATCTATGAAAATGAAGTGTTATTACCGAAACTTCAGTCGCAGAAAGCCATTCGTTCACCTCGCTTGGGTCCTAACTATGCAACACGTAACGTTCCACCATCAGGTTTATAGAAGACCTCGTCAATATCTTTATAAAGCACCATGATGCAGCATACGATGACGCTGTACAGCCAACCATTTAACAATGCCATACAAATCAAACGCAGTAAGCAAATATAATTATACTTGGTTAAATCTTGCCATGGAATAATAGAAATTGATATGATTCCTAATCAAAATCAAGATAAGAATTCAATTTATATTTCCGGACCAACCCCGAACCCCAGTTCTGTTTTAAATCACATCCACCCCTGTTCAAAATTTGCTGATCACAATCACAAAGTAATCCCGCCCGCAGAAATATTGAAATTTTTGATAAAAATCTATCACAACAAACAATTATTGGTTTGGTGGTCATGGGAAATATTAATCAATATATAATTTTATTGGAAGTGGTTCGTAACTGTAATTCTGTTTACGCCAGAGAGATTAGAATTTTGGTAATGACATAATAACTATTAGGAAAATTCAGCAAGTCATAGAAAAGTTTGCGTGTTTTGTTTAGCTGATATCCTGGGTTCTTAATAAGTTCCCGTTAACCTATCTGTCAGATACATTTTCGAAACATGAAATAAGCAACAAAAAATCTAAGTAGTTGTGTGCTAGTGTGCTTTAAGTACAATACAATAATACATAATTTTTGCCTTTTAATAGGTTGCAAATTATTTTGTACTCCATCAATTCTGAGTCACAACTGAGTCAATTAAGAGGAAGTCTATAGAGCCTTATCGATTTGACCTATCATGGTCGTTATCTTATTTCAAAGTCGTTGATCACAAACTTGTATCGGCCTGTGATTTAATACCTCAAGAAACCTACATACCATTACTGTGCATAATGCATTAGCATTATTTCACTCTGCGTTCATTCAAGTCATAAAGTCAAATATTTTTATTTAAATAGGCCTCATATAAGCTCTTTTGAATCGTCGCAATTCAGAAGATTACACATAGAGTCATAGATAGAAGTTGTGGCAGAAGCTAACCTACTCCTAGCTTTTCTATTATTTAGTTGAGGGGTAGGGCACAGCGGATAATCCGCTCAAATCGGAACAGCCCGTCTGGGGAACGACCTCCATCTTACAGGAGATCGTAGCCAAATAGCACTGTTGTATTCCTACGACGATGAGTAAGGTCTCCAGAGCTCCTCTTGGGGGAGGTTGGGAGGATTGGCAACGCGTGAGTGATACCCCCGGTATTGCAAGCATCTATATACTACGGTGATGCTTACCATCAGGCGGGCCGTATGCTTGTTTGCCAACTTTGTGGTATAAAAAATAGAGCTAAAAAATATACTTATATCCTCTATGAAGAAATTAAAGAAATTTCTTCGAAAATTTACATCAAATTTATGTTTTGATACGCTCCTATGTCTACGACTATACAAGTTGTATTATATTACTACAGAAAGTTTCTGTGTAGACATAGTCTCTGAATAAATGATTTGACTTTGACTAAGTCGTAACAAATAATACTGTCGGTATAAATGACATAATTCTCAGTCTGCTACCTATAAAGTGGTAGCACTTTGCATAGTGAAATTAAACAGCCTGTACTTAACTGCCAACTAAGCACTGCCATTATTTACATTGAAAACACTTCCTTAGCATTTCGGGTCAACGAATACTTAGCATGTTCCGTTCGCCTACGCCCCATATTAAATACCTAGCGAACTAGATGATATAGTTTCATGCAAACATTTGTTGGATTGTGCAACTTGGATAGGCCATAGAAACTCCCACACCAGTAACTGACGGTTACTTTCAAAACAATTATGCTTCTACTCCTTGTTGCGTGACATACCGTTTTAAAGTTTAGCAATCGTGCTGTAAGAACTCGAAATAAATGTTTTGTGAAAGAAAAATATGAAAAAGTAAAGAGAAATTCTACTCCTTGTTGCGTGACGTACCGTTTTAAAGTTCAGCAATCGTGCTGATATGAAAAAGTAAAGAGAAACTGGCTTTAGTATGAGAGAACTTAAGTTAAGGGGACGACTTTGACTTCGACATTCTATGACAAAACAAAATATTTTCTAAAATTCCCCAAAAAAATATCAGCTGCACCAACATTAATACAATAATTCACTAATTGTCACATTGTTTTACTCTAATTGCACTAATTTTAATAGGCAAACACCAAAAAGTTGAAAGTAAATTGATTTCAATCATTTTTTTTAAATAAGCAAGCCACTGAGAAATGTCAGCAAAGATAATTATAACAAGTAGTATTATAACGAGTAAAAGTGTCAGCGTCATTTATCGACACATTAACTTTTATACGTTTTCATTTACAGTATAAATTTTACGTCCTCTGTCTTTAAATAAAGGCCGAAATATAAGCCAATTATTATGAAATAGATGAATGGAGTGGAGAAGTATTTTAAAGTTCAACAAAGGCAAAGCCAGTGTGTAACATAGATGCAGGGGAACACGTTCCGTCTATCTAGACAGACATCATCACGATTCAGTAATTTGCATATAATGACTACTTAAAAACCGACTAACATGAATTGTATGGAAGTTAACTGAATTGATATCGTTCGAGATGTCAACGCTTGATCGTTGATTACTTTATTGCCTGCGGTGCCCTCATGAATAATGTCTTGCTTCATTACGCTTTAAAGATTTTCTGAATACAACTTGAAGGTAATACCTATGTTTCCACTGTAATTATAGATTTTTTACACTTCAATAAATAATTATAATTAATTTGTACCTATGCTTTTTAATATTATAATGGATTAAGTTAATAGCCATAGCTAATAGGTAACTAGACTATGAATGTTGTTTACAAAATTATTGGAATTTTTTTTTTCTTCCTTCACTTGTTTTACCAGAGGCAATTTTGCTTTTAGTTTCAAAATTATAGAAGCTTATAGATTTATTTATGATACTTTAAATCATTATT
This sequence comes from Endotricha flammealis, assembly GCA_905163395.2. Taxonomy (NCBI): domain Eukaryota; kingdom Metazoa; phylum Arthropoda; class Insecta; order Lepidoptera; family Pyralidae; genus Endotricha; species Endotricha flammealis. Next base: position 5,385,091 of record LR990863.1, on the reverse strand, counting down.
ATTTACACTTCGACAAGTAAAGCCCTAGTCGTTTTGTTTTCATGTAACTTGCATTCATCGTCCAACTTTATGAGCCATTTATACAACATCGTATTTTCTTACCAATAACTGAATAGGTATAAAGTAAATAAAAACAAATTGAAAGTGATTAACCGTTAAATGTTTCCTGATCCTTCTCAAAGCCGAACTTCTCCCATCAAACCAAAGTAAATTGTTTGCTCTATTAAAATATTGACATCAATTTACTACAGTTTGACCCTAACAAACCCTTCTTAAGCCGGCTTTTCTGACACCTTTATAGGGTCCTATTATAGGTTATTACTTAGAGAATAACTGAAAAATACTTGCAGTATTTTTTACTATGGGTGACGAAAATCATTAAATAAATATTCTTGCACGCTCACATCACAACTCAATAAACTATCATTTCCATAAAATTCTAAATTTTTTTTTAGAGAGTAACCCCTTTACTAATAAAAGTTGTGTTGCGTGTATAGGTTTACAATGTTTTGTCACTTTCACACTACATTTTATTCTCATCAAGAAAGATAATGACACAACAGTGAACTTATAGGTACCGGTATATTCGTTATACTACGTTTGTTAGTAAGGGGGTAATTCTTCACAAACACTTTATCGCGTCATAGATTACGTAACAATAATATTTTTTGTGTAATGTCTATGCTCTATAAACTTAGTATTTTATTATTGGTCATTTTACCACTGGTAAAAGAAATGGCGAAAGAAAACCAGTTACGGCCTTTTTGTCGGTTATCAATAGGTACATTAAAAATTAAATACACATCCAAGTACATACAAAAATTAAGTAAACGCGGAATGTCAATCCACATCGCCATGATCATTATTTTAAGTCTTTCGCATTTCACTTTCAAGATACTATTATTAGTTGCACGGACGACCAGTAGTGCGATTCTCTAAGCGAAAGGTTTGTCGCTGCGCCTTGGCTGTGATCACGGATGTCACAGCCTTTACATCGTTCGCTGTGGTCACGGCGTTTTGTTTGGTATTCTCTAAGCTCTATTAGCTCATCGTCGATCTCTCGGCTGCGTGAACGCATGACTGTTCGCAAGGCTGTGCTAGAGCGGTGGTGTAATCGTACTTGCACAATCGATAAATTCTCGACTAGTAGATATTGGCTATTTCTTTGTAATTAAAATTATGATAATCACATTTTCACCTAAATGCAACATGTAGTAATTACTTGAATGTATTTTTATCACGAAATAAATAAAATAAAATGTCTTTTGTGAAAAAAAAATGTCACTCGCCCGACTGTCTGAGTGGTTGTCAAAATTAACTACAAATAACCTAACCTAAAAGTTTATTGGTAAACAAAAAATTAATTCCAATTCAAATATAAAATTTTGGGTAGACCGACCCACGCCAGCCACTTGAAATTTTTTACTACGAAATGTAGAACATTATTTTGTACACTCTACGTCAATACGTTGTTGTGGTAACTGTGTAATAAATACTGTGGTGCAGTGCATAGTGAATTGAACCAAAAGTAAGTAATACCTACCTATCCATAACTAAAGTTGTTTAAAAAATTAATAAAAATATTGAAAGTAAATACATAAAGTCGCAGGTCGTACCTGGATGAGAATGGCACAGGACCGAGTTGGTTGGCGTACCTACTAAAAGAGGCCTATGCTCAACAGTCGGCAGAAACGAGCTGAGATGATGATGATGATGAAATACATACGTGCTTACTTCACTGACAACTTATAATATACCTAACTTATTGCTTGCAGTGGCTCGTAACACAGGACTCTAGCCCAGGCAAAGAAGTTGATTGGGCTGATGGAGACAAGATCTGATCTTACCACTGGACATGCCCGTACAGCCAATGTCAGGGCCCGGATGTGAAACGGATGGTCAGAAATCGCTAGGGTCTTGAACAGTGTTGGCAACGGTGTATAAAAGATTGGAAACAGTGGGCTAAGGTATGTAATAAATGACATGTTTACATGCTGCAGTTTGTGTTTAAATGTGTGTACTCCTTACAGCAAAAAAGCCACTAGCCAGGGAACCGGTGCACCCTTGCATTATAGGTACTAAATTGAGCTCTTTGCTTTTTGTTATATGTGTAGTATTGAAAAGATAAAAAAGCTGCCACAAAAAGGAATATAAACTACACAATTTAAATACATTTTAGTGATAGTTTTCTGTATTCATATGAATTTAGTGCTTGTTTTAATGTCTGTTGTTATTTCAGGAGCAAGAAATTGCAGTCCCACACCTCCAGACAGGGACACCACATGATCGCAGAGGCCAGAAGCAGATTCACCAACACTGTAGACAATGTCGCGCCACAGATAATTGAAGCCATTCAACAACATAGAGATAGAGCTCCAATGTAATAATGGTGTTTATTGAGGGGTTGTTTTGAATTATAAACAGACCGACAGACAGCTCTGCAACTCACGCAGTTTTAAAAGGAATGAGAAATTTTACCACCATTACTAGCCTTCCCGGTAGCTCAGTGTTTAGAGCACTCGGCCGGATATCGAGGGGTCGTGGGTTCGAATCCCACCTGGGGGAGGTGAAATTTTAAAATCTATTTCTTTTGAAATCTCCTCCCGCGCATCTGTCTGTCTTTTGACAGACAGATGCGCGGGAGGACTTTGTTTTATTATATGTAAGTAGGGATAAAATAAATACTCAAATGTTATTTAGTTTTTATTGTCATAGTATAAGTCTGTTTATAAAAATAAAATTTAATATCGTGGTTTTACTTATTTTGAAATTTACCGCCTTACCCGCCATAACATATTTATAAGTTGGTGTCGACAAGTCCGACCATATTCTAGGGCACCTATAGTACCGCATCGGGCTCCACCTGATGAATCCCTCGCCGAAAAAGTTGATGAATCCGACTTTCTTCTTCTTGCAAATTATTTGTTAATTCTAAGAATGGTACTCCAGCTCGATTACAAATATTGTGCAACACACAGCAAGCAATGACAATTTTAGATACCATTTCTGGATCATAGTGCAAATCTCTGTGAACCAGAAGACTTTTAAATCTGCCCTTTAGAATCCCAATGGTTCTGTCAACACTATTCCTCTGAAGAACCAGGCTCAGGATTAATGCATGGGGTCATCATGTAGGACCTCTGCCCGTAGGCGGAATCACCTGAAAACATATGAATTACCACCCTTCCACCACCTAAATTTGAATGTTTTCAATAAAACACCACAAAAGCTTCTAATATTTTCCATCTATACTAATATTATAAAGAGGTAAAGTTTGTGTATTTGTTAAATTGTAAGGGGTAATCTCGGGATCTACTGAACCGATTTTAAAAATTCTTTCACCAATAGAAAGCCACATTATTGCTAAGTGTCATAGGTTATATAAAAAACCAAAAAATAAAAAGGCTTTTAACATTATGCCCAACGAAGTGGGCACGGGTCAGCTAGTATCTAATAAACGTGCTGTCTCTCCCGTACATAGTATCTGGAACAGAAAATGATTTTTATTGTTGTAATTGAAATTATTAAAGTTTTAGTACATAAATACCTTGATAGACACTAGACACTGGTAAGACTGTAAGTAAGTGAATTTCTTTTTGAATTATCTTGGTGTGATGACTGAGCCCACCTCGCCGTGTTTGTTCAGGCATTAACGGCACAATTCGCCTTCTAACATGGCTATCAACTCCTATGTGAGTCTGAAAGCGCGTATGTAGTCCATGTCTGTTGTTAGGAGACTAGGTTTCGTATTCTACGACCTTGACGTCTTTTACGTAACTCGTCTTGTCTCTTAGCTTCTTCTAAAAGGAACAACATACACGAGACTCTTGCAGCCCTGTAAAAATAATAATTTGTGAAAAAAAACTAACTTATCTACCACTGTTTACTTAAAAACTTATGTTGACGCCGAATTTTAGGAAAGTGTTTGTACACAAAATAGTTAATGAAAACGGTGTGTACTTACATATTTTATATAATTATATATATTTCATAATAAAATCCAATATTTAGCACTTGAAACTTAATTCACACAATTTAATTTATTACAAAATCCTTGCCGACAGCCACTAAAAGGAAGCTTTTGGATTTGACATTAAAAATTGTAAGCGTACGTCGAGGCTGTTGTCAAAGTTAAAGCTGTTTTGCTTACAGAATACCAATTTCATACACGAAATGTCAAATAAGTAATTCCGTGTCACGCCGTCTACAGCCGTGCGGCGCTACTGTCGAACAGCGCAGAAATGTGATTAAGAGAATACCAATCGTGCGTTCACCGCTGTTACAGCCGCTGCGAACAAAGCTGTCACGACGTTTGCGCTTAGAGAATCGCATAGCTGAGTCTTTGAATAGTTGATTAGCTATTTTCTTTGAAATACTGATTATTCTTTTGTAAAACAGCGACAAAAGGTGTGTCGGGTAGTCGTGGTACTAAGATTATTGTAGATTTCAACTCGGCTTATATCTTTCCAGGTTGCCTATCTTTTGGTGCGTAGGTGTAATGCCCTCATAAAGAAGGATTGTGCAGGAATGGTGCACTGTAATTGTAAATCTCGGTAGCGACTAAAGGCTTAATGTGGGTAGACGTGTGGCCTTTGTATTTATATACTTACATAAAGTCACACTTGTAATAAATAGAATTCAGATTATAACGTTATACTGTTTTCATTTGGAAATTAAATACAAATATTGTTGTTATTTCCAACTAAAGAACTATGTGTAAATGAATACGTGGTGGAAATCGAAAACTTTATAAAAGATAAACATAGCTAATTCCGAGGAACTTTTGCATACGTAACACGTTGTCCCGTGGGAATTTCGATATATCCATTTTTATCTTTAGTCTCAATAATAAACGGAATATTTGTGCACATCCACTGTCTATGCCCAAGGGACGTTGCGCAATCAGTCGTCACTTTTCTTTTGATTTAAATTAAACCTTCCTTTACCTATATGTATCTGCATATTATTTTAATACATAATTACAAAATGAAAAAAATAGCTTCAACACTACCATATCAAACACCAACATTTCCCCATAATATTTTATCCCGTCAAAAAAAATGACGATAAAATATTTGCATAGAGTAAACAAACCGCTACAAAAATCGTAAACAGATTTATGGATCTTCATAGTTTGACGCGCCCTATCCATCATCGTACATCGCCAAACGCAACGCATCGATAAATCGTCACGTCTATGTATACATCGATGCGATAATCGTGTACCGCTCATAGACACTGTAAACATAGACTGAACGATGGAAGAATAAGAGAACTTTTTAGTTACCAACGTTATTTTTATTTGTAATATTGAATAGGGAAGAGGGGGGCATGACGGGGATGCGAGGCAAGACGGGGCCACCAACAATTACAAAAAACTAAACGCTCTAGATTTGTTTTGTTTTCGCTAATAGATAGCTAATTTGTATCTCTCTTTAGATTGACAGTGACCGGCGAATAGATTGCGTAAGTTTGATTTTAAAAATTAATTTAAGTTTGATTTTTTAAATTTACGATGGGGTACCCACCCCGTAGCCATGTCGCAACCGTTGTCCCCATTATATCGAAGAAGTGTTCTAATCTAAATGACCCCAAGTTAAAGAAGAACTGTAAGAAACAGAAGACCCAAAAAGCTCCCTCTGGTGTAGAGAATACCGACGAGGATACCATGTGCCAGTGCTGCCTTGACGTGAACCACACTTTTTAAAGTCTTCAAAAGGTTGCGTGGCTTGCCAACTATGTGGTCGGTAGGCTCATACGGCTTGTGCTGGTGGTGTGACGACGACAATACAAAATAAATCCACATATACATGTACTGTGACGCAAAATAAATACGTACCCCATACTGCCCCTACCCTGAGGCACGATGGGGTATTCATTATAGTTTCAAAAAACTGAAATTATAACGTCATATGATTATTTACATCACCAAATTCTATGCCAAATGATAGGTTAATAAGTAACCAAAGTGTTGTTTTAGTTTTAATTAATAAATACATTGTGTTGAATATTTTACTATGTATTTTCCTTAACGTCCCGGTTATGCCCCCCTGTCCCTTATATATTTTTTCATGTTATCGGTTAACCACCTGATGAAAAGTATACCTATGAACATCAGGGTGATACCAATGCGTTGCCTGCTATATAGGTATATAAGGGGCAGGAAGAGAAGGGATAAAATATAGGATTGGGCTTCTGGAAATGATCTAGGTCGACCGGAGAAGAAACACTTTTTCACAAGACTGACTATCAACGCAGGGCCTAAACTATAAGGGTTAGAAACTTGAAATTTTGCACAGGTGTTCCTTTTATAACGTAGGGGAGCACTAAGAAAGGATTTTTCAAAAGTCCCACGGGAAAGCGAGATATACGCAAACGAAGTTGCGCGGGTTTCGCTAGTCTGAAATATAAGAAAAATATCAATTAATAATAGTTATATAAAAGCCAATAATAAATAAAAATATACACGTGCTGTTACGACCACAACCGACGTTATAGCAACGACATAGCTTGCATCAACTAAACTATTGTTGCAGGAATGTAAACTTAAGGCAAACAGCACTGAGTGGGTTCTCATAAAATTCATTCCACCAAATACAGCAACAGAAATGTATGGCACATTTACCGACACGGCTTTTCACACCATTTCCCAATGAAGTAATGATTAGTAGTTAGCGGCGTAGAGTCGAATTCTCTCTATTAATTCGGCGATTCCAATTGTGACGCGAGTCTCTATATAATTATACTGTGGTTTCACGGTTAACTGAGTTCGTGCCTTATTGGAAAACTGTAGTATGCTGGCTTTAATTTCAATTGTACTATTTTAATCACAAACTTATGACTAAAAGCGGTGTTACGGTGGTCTATGCTCATTGACTTTTTTAAGATAACTTCTTTCATATCCCACTAAATTCTTAGCTCCACTACATCACACAGTATAATTTCATATCCTACACACAGTAAGTAACTTATACTTGTGTTATTACGTCGGCTCGGTACCATCATTGTTGATCTGCATATTAAGCATATAAATTTTAATAAACACGTACAAGATACAGACCACTTCCTGGTCACACTGCAAATATTTGAGGTATTATTTTTTTTTATGACAGATATTTTTTTTTAATAAATATGTATCCATCTGTGGACTTTTTGTGGATAAGATGATGAAAGAGGTTCTTGTAATTTTATTATAAAAATCAGAACCGCATCCTCCTTGCAAATCCGATAGGTATTAGACTCAAAAATCTACAAAGTAAAAAAAGACACTGCATTTGTTTTTAAAAATAAATATCCAGAGATTCTAATTATAATATCCTTAACATTTATTTTCAAGAAAGAACTTGTTGGCTAAAAATAAAAACGTTATTAAAATTAACTGACATTTTAAAAAGGTCTTATATTCGTCCAAACTGAATAAGTTTCCCCGCGTTAAATTAGTATTTAAATGGAGCAGGCTAAGAGCACTTAAAGAGATGTCTTTTGAATTAAGTAATTATCCTTGACGAAGCGACTGCCATGGTATACCTACTTACTACGGGATATATTAAAAATAACCACATTTTTTATTACGTAATGTTTATTAATTTATTATGAATGTATAATTATGCTTTTTATTAACTAATTTTACTTTAAATATGACGTCAAATACAATACACAACTTTAAATTGCAAAATAAAAAAGCGCATTAAAATATGTATATCTAAAAGGCGGTCCGCTACTAGACAACTTCTTCCAGGCAAAGATCTACGTAAACTACGTTCTTATTAAAAAATAAGCATTCCTAATCTATTGTACAACCTACCTACTCCATATTGATTTGATTACATATAAAATTGAATAAAATAAATAACACAGAATACTACATTTTGTTTTATAGAGAACCGAGTTTTTTACATGTAGCGCCATCTAATGAAATGAAGCGAAAAAATATATTTACCATTGCCGACGCGAGATGGCGTTAACTGTACATGCGCATAAGTTTGTCAACGCTTTCAAACAAGTACAAAACAAACTTATATAAAATATTCCGATGGATTAAAAAAAAATATGCGATATCCTGAATTTAAGACCGTAATGACTTATAAGAAAATTATTCATTGCTCTATCATCATTAGGTGTAGGTACTCAACTAAAATATTGTCAGTGAAATATACCAAAAAAATAATTAAGTTAGATTCACATTTTATAAAAAATAGAATAATTTAGGAATAGAATAAGTAACCAACCTTTTCATTGTTATACTATACTATTGAATATTCCTTTTATACCTAGCTTTCTTTAGAGCAGTTTCTGAAACTTATTTTTAAAGAAATGGCACATCAAATCATGAAAAATAGAGATGAGACTTAATGTTTAAGTAATTAAAATAAAATGCGTTTTATAAACTGGCTGACAATCTCTTAAAAATATACAATTTAATGAACAACAAACTTAAAACTGTGGCAATAAATAACACTTAAATTAATTCCCGTTTTTCCCGATTTAATCACCAGACAGAAAACACAGGATAAGTTCATTAATATTGATAAATTCAATCATTAACTGTTTTGTTGACGGAATCGAACACGATCCGAAAATGTGAGTATGGTGCTATAGCAAAAAGCCATCGGTATGTTGACATTTTCATTGAGTGAATCTTTTAATTTGTAAAACAAAAGCCACTACTTTACATAGGAAAGTAGCGGCTTTTATTTCACAGTTATTACTTCACTACTAAGTTATAATAGTAATTAGGTACTACAGTGCCTGCGACATTTTTTTAGTTTTTATAATCGGATTAGATTACAATACAATACAATACTCTTTATTGCACCATTAAAATATAGACATAGAGTGAGAACAAAGTACAAAAGTCATCTCTTCCAGACAACCTATCAGACGTGGCAAAAAGAAACTGATTAGACCCTGTAGTGTGTAGCAGCGTCCATTTTTCATCTTTCCTGTGCCAGCTCCTTCATCTCTCACGCCTGTCCTTTCCTTCACTTCATCCATATAAGCTCTTCTCGGCCTCCCCCCCCCTCTACCCTCTGTCTTTCCTTCCAAGATGTTTCGGATAAACGTCGTGTCTTATAATATGTCCCACCAGTTTGCCTCTTCTAGTTTTTATATTCTTTTATCAAAGTTCTATGTTGTAACTTGATTTCTATGATGACAAAAAATATGTGGCTATATTATTTTATATGAAAAAGTTAACACTTACCAAAGAGTCCTATGCCATTCCCCCATTCACCCGCTAATGATATCTTACATGGCTTATGGCAATTTTAATTAATAATAATTACTTTTTATATTTTTAAACCAACTAATAATAATTGGGAAATGATCCGTTATCCGTTTTTTAACCGACTCCAATCAAAATTTGTGTTAAATTGTTTGTGTTTTAAACTATGTTAAAGCCACCATCATTTTGAATGCTAAACACTAAAATTAAAACCATGCCAAACTAAACACATTAAACATTTTTACTGCAACCATCACAATAGTTAAGCCGAAATAACCTTATGGATTCCGTTGCCCAAATCCAATACAGCCAAGTAATTTCAAGGGGATACAAGGGTCGCAATTGCAATAGTACAGACAGACTAGAAATTTAGCCTCCTTTAATTTCGTGTATGGACAAAGGAAACCGTAATACGATACCCAGATTACATAAGAGCCCACATACTATGACCAATTTCCAAATTACATTCTACCATCGATGGTATTTACCGGCATAATAGCATTTTTTGTTGACTTGCTACTTACAAGGGCATAATTTTATTTTTTCAATGATCACACATTTTTTAGAAATTGCCACAGTTTTATTTATTCGTCATCTCAACTTCATTTTTCGTAGCCGTCGGAGTTACTTTGGAGACTGCGGAGGAAAAAATGGAAATTAAATAATTTGTTCAGAGACCTGTACGGTCCCTAAACTTAAGATTAAATTTCCATCACAGGTACATTCTCTTAGACTGCACATCGTTTCAATGTTATTTTGTATGTTATAGATATTTATTTGTAAATAACTCTATAAACTACCGCCAATTCGGAAACACATTAAAATTACCGCTGGGAAAAGAAATTGTCGCCTGTCGAGTTAAACGTAAACAAATCCCACCTGAAAAAGCCTACGTCTGATATTAAAAGCGCTATAGAAACAAATTTATTTTTCAAAAGCAATTAATTTTTGAGACGAGTCAAACGAGAAGCGTTCACGCAGACGTTTCCCACGGTCTTCGCAATTCTTCTTTACTAGAATTCAAACCAGCACTTTTTCAGACCAACATCTCATAATATAATAATTACAATAAATGCAAACATATAATCAGTTGGTGTGATTGCTTTTGCTAACTATTCCACAAAGGCAGTCTGGGAGCCATGCACAAACTGCAACGTCTAATTAACTTGGATTAGACCTCGATCTTGCTGCCAGGAAATGAGCTTTATGTGACCATTTTCTGATGTACTTAACGAGTGTAATTCAGAAAGGATAATTTGCACTAATTAATTTAAATGATATTATTATACTTAGTTGATAATAGAAGCTTAAGTGGTGTTCAAACTGTGTACTTATTTTACTTCTCACAAAGTATTTATTTAGAATAAAATTACAACAGAAAAGCAATTATAAACTAACTAGCTTTTCCTTTTAATTTTATGACATAGATCTCGTTTGACAACAAAACAACCCATAGCGCGACTTGTAGCGCCATCTGTGAGCCGATACAGCGCCCTCTATAGTAGAAAAAAAAATTTCCCATTGGAATGGCATACTTTCACGGGATAAAAAGTAGCCTATGTTGTTTTTAATGATCCTATTAGCTAAAGACATACTGATGCCATTGGCTAAGACACCGGGCTTTTGCGGGAGCGTAGGGCTTTCACCGACAACCTATGTTGGGCTCTGTACCCGTGACAATATATAATACAAATTTTCATAATGATCGGCTGATTAGCTGAGCCGTGAAGGAATAACAAACAAACAAACAAACTTACTTTCTCATTTATAATATTAATAATAATAATATGTAGATATAGTACCTACTTCCTTATTACTTCATATTTATTTTTCAAAAGCAAAAGATTTATAATACTGTTGCTTATCTATGCAAAAAGGAACTATTCATAGCAATGAAACTTAGTTGTTTATTAGACGCGTGAAATAACTGAAATGGGTTAAAAAACTTAGACCTGTAACACACTAGGCAGCCTGTACAATATTTCATAATGATTTCGGCCGTAAACCTAGACTGTATAATCGGTTGTATTCAGACTTCTCGCTACGACATACTAGTACTTCCGTTGTGAGCATACCAAGAAATAGTAGATTTTACAACAAGTGCACAAAACGGATCATTTCTATCCGAGACTGTCTAATGTCGAGGATAATAAAAATGGTTTTGTGGACGAGTTATAAACTCCGCTTTTCACTTCGATTGCGAGGAAATAAATGAATAAATGCACGAAAAAACAAGACCCGTTTCCCGCCGCTTTTTTTCTAATCTAACGACATTGATATTAGGCTTGGGCTGCAGACCTATACAGCCTACTATTAAATTAACTTTGTAATAAAATAATTTTCTTAAATTAATTAAATAACCTACCGTACTTTAATTTAAATTTTAATATCTTTTATGACTTAAAAAACACATAAGGCAAATAAATTAAAGTAAATGAAAAATGATGATTATAAGGATTTATCTACAGTTTATTGTAATCTAGGTGTTATGTTGTCTGAAACGATATTATTATACTTGCTTGGGAAAATATTATTATAAAGATCAAAATACCAAGTAAGATGTGTGGTCAATGCATATTATGCATAATATGTTAAATTTTATGATGTTCAAAGACATATTATGATATCGCGGTATTGTGTTTTGCGAGCATAATAATAACTATCAATAAAAAAATAATAATATATATATACATATATCTTTACTTTTATTACAGGGTTGTCACCTCACGATCCCAAAAAAATATACTTACTCATTTTATAAGTAAGTACTACAGACGACTACAGTTGATCATCGAGTTGGATTATAATGTTATTTTTTACTCCACGCTTCAAGCGAATCAAGGATAATTTCGCTGTATGCCTAAAGGCTGGATCACAATATGGTTAGTGCGATGTCGTCTATTATTAAGATCAACCACCACACATTTTCACCGCTATATCTGCTGCGTAACCAGGATTAAACAATGTCAGTTCTGGTGTGTCTGCAGGCAGGATAAACAATGGCAACCATGGAATGATAATAAGCAATGAAGCTCATTTTATTGATGTCCGGGAAAAAAAATCAATCTAACTCACAACGAACTTATTCATAAATATATTGTAATGATGGAAAAAAAATGTATTCTCCACAGAAACGAAACGTAAGGGACGCACGTCGCATCGCGGAAACCACGCGTGCCGCACTTCCAGACCCCCTATTCTCGTAACAAAACTCGATTCTATTTCGATTCAATTTCAATCGCTTTTTCACTCATACAAAATAAGGATTAAACGGGAGAGTGTGTTTGAATCGAAACAGAATCGGTTTTTGTTACGAGAATCAGCCTCCTGCTTTGCGTTGAGCAGTACGTAGTTACCACAAAATCGCGACCACAGTGTTGTGGCCCCAAACTAAAGAACTGTGGCCTGGTTTTACGATACTTTAATAGACGCTCCGGGCCGTAACCGAGCGAGCGCACGTTTTTGCAAAAGTTTGTTGTATAAGACATTACTATAACTTCTTAATGTGTTAGTGTTTTATTTTATACTTCGTAATTTTAAGTATCGTTGTAGCCTAGTCCTTGTTAGCTTTTATAGTAAGTGTACTCCTAGAAATATTCATCGTTTATGAACTATCTAGTTAACAGTTTCACTTGTAAGAAGTTTAAGTAGTTTGAGTTTGCATGCAACGTACTACGAAACAAACAGATAGTCAACCAGAAATATTTGTAATCGCCTGCCATATTAACTTGTACCTTAGACTGCATCCATTTAACAAGCGCTCTGAGGTCCTAGACAAAATGGCAAACGATATTTATCGAATCTATAACGTTTCACGCTTTTTCATAAATAAGCCAAGAGATTATCACTATGTCATGATCCTTCTTCAAACCGGAGATTTAATATCTCTCCATCCTGGATGAATGGTGGTCCAGTGTACTATCTGAACGGGGTACCGTCTTCTTTTATACCACTAAGGTGGCAAACAAGCCCGCGTGATGGAAAGCGGTCTTTGTAGCCTATGGTACCTGTCTTTCCACCTCTGCCTGCAAAAATATTACAAATATTTAGATTACTTATAATTAAATCCATTTAAAAAAGTCTTGTTAATTAGAGTGTCTGTTACGAGTAATTTAATTTACATTTTAGTAGGAATACGCGAATGTTTTGTGCGAGGGCGGGAAGTAATAAGTCTGTTGACACGCAGTGATTAGCCCGTCATAGTGGGACGGGCTATTGTAATCGGGTTCGCGAGTCCGCTTCAGATTGTGTAACGCCGTTATAGGGTAAAGTATACTATACGAGCGGAAGCGGAAATTTTCCAAAACAGAACAAAATAAAACAAAACACCGGACAAGTACGTGTCGGACCACGCACAGTGACGCAACAACAAAAGTAACACTTTACTGACTTGTATTCAATATCATATTCTGTGACATTTACTGCGTTTTCATCAAAGATTTTTTCATTTTATTAGAGTTATGACAGTTTTTTTCTTTTTTTTTTTTCTTGACGATGTTGTGCAAGCTATTGAAGCGCTAACGGGATACGCTTCACCAGCAACATTGGTTTTACGTGGGCGAGGTGTCAACCCGCCGCACAACCCCCGAAATGCTGGAGGACCACACCCGTCGTTGGTCAGCGAGTCCATCGGACTTAGCCGGTTAGTGTAGCTAGGCTGTACTACCGACCATTCCCGTATCCGCCACCTTGGGGACGCTCCCCTACGCTGTGAGGGCCAGCGCGGGGTAGTTGTGACAGTTTTCCTTGTAGGTTCACAATATGAACTAGGTACTCTTATTATTACAAAAAATCTAACATTGTTTTGTCTGAACTTTTCTTAGGTTTAACTATTGTTGGAAGATGAAGTATAGTGGAGGGGAGAAACCTATATAAGGCGTTGCCTCACCGGCATCGACACACTCTTGCTTCACACTTCAAGTAGCTTGGTCGTTACTCTGTCGGTTCGGTTACTCATTTTTGTAATTAGTTATTAATTAATTAATTTGTCGATTGATTCCGTTTTCTTAGTTAATTTGTATTGTGCGTAATTTCGGATTATTGTTTGTCATAATTTTAGTCGTTTAGATTTTTAGATGATTGTTAAATGGTTAATAATTAAATTGTTTTGAGTATAAATCTATTTTTGAGTTAATTTCCTTTAGGTTTTGTAATTATAATTTTAAAAAAAAGTCACTTCTGGTCTTATTTCCAAGATCAGAAGTGGGATTCAACCTAATTTGCCCACGTATTTAGTTTTTCATTATGGTTTTTATTAATTTTTCATGTTATTAACCGTTTACCATCTACCCTCGATTATTTTTTCTTCTTTCTTTTTTTACGTATATGAGTGAGAACTGAGAATTGATGTCGTTATTGAGGGTGAGTCCTTTTCTGTTTTTTTAATATATTTGTGGCAGATGGCTTCTACTTTAGTATTTTTGTGATTTATCTGTGATTTTCTACTGTACATTTGGTGTATTTCCTTGCGTTTGAACTTTAAGTTGTTGTTCGAGTATTTTGTTGATTAGAATGTCAGATCACCAGCGTGATCGCAGTATAAGCCGCCGTGATAGTCGTAGCCCGTATCGCGACCGTGATCGCCGCTATAGCCGCGACCGACGCGATGGTAGGCAACGTGATCGATCTTCCGAAATGAAAGCTTTAATGGCTCGACTTAAGGCGTTAGAGGAAGAGGTTAGGGCTCCATCCGTGCCGGGACGTCCTAATGTACAAACGGTCAATTCGAAACGTCGCGATAAAAGTCGAGTTAGGACGCCACCGCGGCGCCAGCGAACACCGCCCGCGCCGTCACGTTCACATGCGTGCCGCCTATCGCCAACGCGGTCTATGCGTACGTTAGTGTCGCCAGGTAGGCGCGTGTCGCGAACGAGAGATAGGTATGTGTCTCCTTCTCGCGAGCGTAGTCGGAGATACTCTCGCGATTTGCGTGCGTCGCCCACCCGTGATTTGTCGCGTTCGCGCCCTAGATCTAGGACGCCATCTCGCGATTCGGAACGTAATTCGAGAAACCCGCCGCAGCCGTCGGGACATTCCTCGGTTACCGATCGCCTTGTTGACGCGTTACTTTCTATTAGCAATGCGGGTAGATCAAATCAACATTTTTATATTTCTAATTTCGATCCGAATCTACATAGTTTTGATGATTGGTGTGCGGAAGTGGATCGCGCGAAATCATGTAATAAATGGAATGACTACGAATGCCTTTCGCGTATTGGCAACTGCCTTAAGGGTGAGGCACGTTTGTGGTTGAACGAATGGGTATCAAGTGATCGTACCTGGTCTAATTTCAAGAAAGAGTTTAAGTCGCTATGTCCAAAGACACCTGATTTCGCGAATATTTTGGCTGAGGTTATTAACACTAACTCTGACAAGTACGCTACTTATGCGGACTATGCGCGTCGCGCATTGCTTCGGCTACGCATAGTACAAGGTCTTAGCGATGAGTTGATTTCAGCAATAATAATACGCGGTATTAGCGATCCTAGTATTCGTGCATCGGCAACGAATGCGAAACTAACACCGAATGATTTGATAGAATTTTTCTCGATTTATGTTAAGCCGGTTAATACATCAAAGAGCTCTGCCTCGCGTTCGGTTGCGTTCAACAGTACCCAGAGTAGGCAAACCACAGATTTGTCACGAAAAAGGATTAGTGGTGATTTTAAATGTTTTTCGTGTGGTCAACCGGGACATAGGCAGGCTAATTGTTCTAAGCGTCCTAGGATTGATCAGGAGTTGAGTAAATCGTTGAGCTCCTCGAGCACCACGTCTTTGAAGCCTGCTTTAATGCCGAGTAGGTCTGAACCTTGTTCGTTCTGTAAAAAATTGGGACACAGTGTCGATACTTGTTTTGCCAAGCAGAGATCCGAAGCAACAAATAAGGAGGCAGTTAATTTCTGTAATGTTTTGGCTACTTCCAACAATAGTGACGTTGTAGTGGCCGTTATCCAGGACATTCCAGTGGACATTTTAATCGATAGCGGATCGACTATTTCACTTATGTCCGCATCATTGCTGAAGCATTTTAACTGCTCTGTTAAGCCTGCTTTTCGGATTTTAAAGGGATTAGGTAGTCAGGAAGTAGAAAGTACGTCTTTTGTGAGATTGCCGATTGAGTTTGACGGGTTGACGCTTGAGGTAGACCTATTCATTGTACCATCTCAGTATATGAACACGCCGGTCATATTAGGTACGGACGTGTTGAATAGAGAGGGTGTTAGGTATGTTCGAACCAAGGACTACCAGCAGCTTACGAGGGTTGAACGCAGTACAGATAGGGTGATGACAGTCCAATCTGAGGCTTCAATTCCAATTAACACGCCTCTTATTGGTGTCCAGTTACAAAATCTTTTGGACATAATGAGTTTGCGAAATTTTTCATTTCTGGTACTGCGACCTCAACAGTTAAGACAGGGTGTATGTCAATCAAACTTAACTCCAACACTCCTGTCAATTATCGCCCATATAGGTTATCTCATGTTGAGACACTTCGCGTTCGCGAGATAGTTAAAGATCTTTTGGACAAGGGCATTATTGAGGAGTCAGACTCTGAATATGCGAGTCCTATCCTGCTCGTCAAAAAGAAAGATGGGTCGGATAGAATGTGTGTCGACTTCCGTAAGCTAAATGAAGTCACGGTTAAAGACAGGTTTCCTCTGCCGCGAATAGATGACCACATAGACCGATTAGGGAGTAGTAAATTCTTTAGCAGCCTTGACATGACAACTGGGTTCCACCAGATTCCGTTAGATCAGGAGTCTGTACCACTTACAGGATTTGTCACGCCCGAAGGACATTATCAATATTTGAAAACGCCTTACGGTTTGGCAAATGCGCCTGTTGTGTATCAACGGATTATCGCAAAAACACTTCGCGAGTTCATCGAGTCTGGTGATATCTTAGTATACATCGACGATATCCTCATTTTGAGTAAAACGGTAGACCAAGGCCTTATTTTGCTTCGTAAGGTCCTTGACACGTTAACCAGCGCCGGTTTTTCGATTAACTTGAAGAAGTGTTCATTTTTAGCGACAGAAGTAGAATATCTGGGACGAACTATTAGTGAGGGTCAGGTTAGGCCGAGTCAAGAGAAGGTGAGAGCTTTGATTGACTCAGCTGAACCACAGAACGTTAAACAGGTCCGTCAATTTATGGGCTTAGCCAGTTATTTTAGGCGCTATATAGCTGACTTTGCCCAGAAGACCGTATGTATTTCTGCGCTTACAAAAAAGGGTATTAATTTTTCTTGGGGAATAGAACAACGGGCTGCTCGAAAGTACATCATAGAATGTCTAACGAGTGAGCCTGTACTAGTCATTTATGATCCTTCGTTGCCAATAGAGGTCCATACAGACGCGAGCTCTATTGGTTATGGAGCTGTTTTGATGCAAGTGCATGAGGGAAACCGTAAGCGGGTGGTGTCTTATTTTAGCCGACTTACTCAGGGTGCTGAGAGTAGATACCACTCGTACGAGCTGGAGACGCTCGCTGTTGTTAAGGCCCTTCAGCACTTTAGACATTATCTTGTGGGGATACGTTTCACCGTGGTTACTGACTGTAACGCATTAAAACTCACTCAGAGGAAAAAAGACTTGTTACCTAGAGTGGCCCGGTGGTGGGTATACCTGCAGGATTTTGACTTTTCCTTAGATTACCGTAAGGGTTCCCTTTTGCCCCATGCCGACTATCTCAGCCGTAATCCGATTAATGTTATTACTGTCCAGAAGCCTCAGAACTGGGCCCGGATCGCTCAGGCTTCTGATGAGGAGACCCGGTCTCTCATGCAGAGATTGTCGGACGGGCAACTGGATTCTACTCAGTACGTAGTTAAGAACGACATTTTGTATTATAAATTTTCACCTACTGGTGAAAATCCAAAATTGTTGTGTTACATTCCCAAAGGCCATAGGTTGAGCCTTTTACGAATTTTTCATGATGAACATGACCATCCCGGGGTAGATAAGACAGTCGACCTGATCATGAAGCACTTCTGGTTCCCAAAGTTGAGAGCTTTCTCGTTGAAGTACATAACACACTGTTTGGTGTGCCTTTCTCATAAGAAAGTAGCCCGCGCTCCACTTCAACCCATTCACTCGTGGGAAAAACCAGACGTGCCTTTTGAGACAGTCCATTTGGATGTATTAGGACCTCTCCCAGAAGCCGATGGCTATCGTTATATCCTTATTGTTATTGACGCTTTTTCCAAGTACAGTTTATTATACCCTATGTTTCGGCAAGACTCGGATGAGTTGAAACGCCATGTTACCAACTTCGTTTCACTTTTTGGAACGCCTAAGCTAATCGTAGCTGACAGAGGTCGGATGTTCCAAAGTGCAGAGTTCCTCGACTGGATTAACAGTATGGGTTGCGACACGCATCTGATAACTCCTGAGATGCATCAATCCAACGGTCAAGTGGAACGTTACCTCCGTACTGTGCTCAATATGGTAAGAATTGAGTGCAATTATCGAGAACAAAGATGGCCAACTGTCATCTGGAAGCTGCAGCTGGTTCTTAATATCACCAAGCATAGGACAACGAAGTGCTCAGCTTTAAACTTGTTGGTGGGTATTGAGGCAGCTACGCCACTCATCCGGAGTTTAATCCGTGATGTAGCCATTGAGGGCTCTAGCCCGAACAGGGAAGCTCTCCGAGAGATGAGCCGACAGAGGGTGTCTGAACGTCTTCGTTCAAACCAGCAGACTCAGGACACGTATGTGAACAAAAACCGTAAGTCACCTCGTGGTTTTGAACTTAATTCTTTAGTGTTTGTTAGAAAACAGGCTCAAGCGACGGGGAAGCTGGACTCCTGCATGCGAGGACCTTACCGGGTGGTTAAGATCCTACCTCACGGTCGCTACGAGCTCCAGCTCATAGCTGGTTCATATGGCAAGTCAACTCAGGCAGCTGCGGAGTACATGATGCCATGGCACGGAGAATGGACTCCTGAAGTCTGTTCTGTATTCTTTACTGGTGAGTGATTATGATTATTCACTAGAATCTTGCTTAAAAAGTTTATGTGAGACACACCTGTGTCCGTCTTAAAGATAAATGATTTAAAGAGAATAGTTTTCTTTTTGTTGTTTTATGTACCCCATTATGTCTGTGAGTGTAATATGTTTACTTATGGGGTAGACACAGTTGGTGAAGGTTTTATCTGGCGGTCTGGATAGCCTCTATCTTGAAGTCCGTGTACTTGGGTAAGCTAGTCTTGGCCGACGGATATACTTCCAGTGTGAGGTACGTTTCATGTTGTGGAATGCTGTCTTGGAGTGCGCTCAGACATGCGATTCTTATATATGGAACATGCTTTGTGTTGTGTGCTCAGACATGTGGTCTTGGAGCAATGGTACACGCAGGGTCATGCCACAGGGTTGGCCGCTGACGAGTCGTGGTATATGGGTGTGTGCTTTTGTGGTAAGCACTATCCATGGGTTGTTATGAGTTTGGATTGAAATAGTCTTTTATGTGGAACCGATTAACACACGCAAAGTTATGTCTCACGTAAGTGCGCGTAGATCTCTAACGAGTCGTGAGGCGGCACTCCCCCGACGGGAACTGCCCCGAGTGATCGGTACAGATATCAGCTTATTTTATATCCGTTGTGCGTGGGCTAGGTTAAGTTAACTAGTCTACTGCGTTGCTGTTTAACAATCATGTTTCCTAGCTTCGTTTTGAGCGAGTTAACAAGTTTTTGTGCTTTGGTTTTTGTTCTGTGCAGATGCAGATGACGAGAGCGAGGAGCCCGCCACAAGCGCCCAGCCTCTTGTGTTAGAGGTGCTGGACGATGGCGAGCCGCAGCCTGGACCATCCGGGATGCAGAGACTGGTGGAAGAGTCTACTACGCCGCTCAGGACCTCGTCCGGAAGCGAAGATCCTTCCATGCCGATTTTGGATACTGACCTTCAGTGTTAGAGAAGGAGCCCGAGGACGGCCTCCCGTCAGGAAAGGCCGTGTTGGAAGATGAAGTATAGTGGAGGGGAGAAACCTATATAAGGCGTTGCCTCACCGGCATCGACACACTCTTGCTTCACACTTCAAGTAGCTTGGTCGTTACTCTGTCGGTTCGGTTACTCATTTTTGTAATTAGTTATTAATTAATTAATTTGTCGATTGATTCCGTTTTCTTAGTTAATTTGTATTGTGCGTAATTTCGGATTATTGTTTGTCATAATTTTGTTTAGTCGTTTAGATTTTTAGATGATTGTTAAATGGTTAATAATTAAATTGTTTTGAGTATAAATCTATTTTTGAGTTAATTTCCTTTAGGTTTTGTAATTATAATTTTTAAAAAAAGTCACTTCTGGTCTTATTTCCAAGACTATATTAATAGAAAAATTCGTACATAAGTAACCTTACATAAGTAATTAAAGTTTGATTATAAAAAAAATATATTAATATGTGGTACTTATATGGTTTAAATATTCCTTTATATAAAATACATATTTTTTTGCAAACACAGCTAATTATTTAATCCGTTTCTAAATATTTTTCGCGCACGTCTTTGTAAAGAAACGTTTGCGCAAGCATTCGTTTAAGGAATGTTACATTACTCCCATTAAGTGCAGTCCATTAACGATAAAATTTTGTAAACCAATGTCTCTTTACTTGTCCACCATAACCATAACCTAACAGTGGAACAAAGGCTTTTTATAATACCAGTGCACTTCGGGACGGACCAAGGGGTTATTTACATAACTGCCTTATTTTATTTAAGAGCAGCCTCGCTCTCACTTTGCTACGGATATCTTTATGCAGTTGCTTGTTTTTGCTTGTCCTGTTTCGCTGGGCTCACTGCGGTGTTCATATGTGTCAATGCGGTATTTTTACGTTTATAAGGATATGTACACAGAATTTTCAATGTTTGTTCATATCATCATAAAAGATAATTTATTAGTAAATAGTCAAATTTTATTATAACATAAACAGAAATAATGGTGGCTTAGTTAGCCACCATTATTTCTGTTTATGTTATAATAAAATTGTAAGACCCATGTTAGCTGTCACAATTTTTCAGTAATAATCTGTAGTAGTACGTGAATGTATATATTTCACACGCCATTTTTTACGTATGTACATTAACCGTTAGCTAAGAAACCTTAATAATGAAAGGGTTAAATTCAACTATGAATTACAGCCAGGCCGTTTCCTGGCTTACCCAACCAACCTCCATTCTAAACCAACTTACGCTTCCTTGATAATTCCGTCAAGTTGTAATAATATATCTTCCTTTTGCTTCGTATCGAATCACTTGACACGAAGTGCTTATAAACAAGACGTAGTGTTGAGTAAGATTTAGTTTACCTATTCACACAATGAAGACATAAACATTTACTACTCAATAACGAGGTTAGCGTTGATGCAAGGAAATTATAGCCTTCTATAGTATTATCTCTACCATTCGAAATTACTACATCATAAGGAAATACTGAATCGATATTTTCGTTATTTCATCATCATTAACAATCGCTTTCATCCCATTGACTGAGTGTATTCTAAACCGAAATGAATTAGAGTGTAGTCTGTCACACTTTTTAACTGCAGTAACAATAGACCGTGGTGCTCGGCAATCGAGCCTCACTTGATTTGCCATCTCTCTAGGGTATAATGTCTTTTGTTTCAGATTACTGTCTCTCACGTAGTTGTTAGGGAGGGAGTCCTTTCAATACTTCCTACTCCGACTATCTTCTTTCTGATTAAATTCGTTGTGAGTTCCAAGACAGTTGTAGTTTTCTCTCCCGGGACGTCAATAAGCTTCATCGCTTATTGTCAATCTGAGAGGTGGGCTTGTCCTGTTTTTAACTGCAGGTCGGTGACAGCCACTGTTTCAAGCCAACTAACGATCACAGATATGACTGCAAAGTCATTGGGTGTTGCTAGATGATGATATTATTAGACGTCCTTTTCCATATTTCTCCTCTTCCTATTCCATTCCATGTAGCAGGAAAAGCATTGGCTCCTCTGGTACTTATTACCGATTTTCATAGGCGGCGCTGACCACTTTTCATCAGGTGGCCCGCTTGCTTGATTGCCATAAAGAAATAATAAATCGTTATTCATTTCTGGTACGAACGGCTAAACGTGCCCCCCAAAAAATGGATGAAGGTATCCGAGTACAGAAACGATCATACAGTTCCTGCTTTTTATTGGTATTCAAAAATCATAAACAGATTTTGCAAAAAAAAGTACCTTTTGAACTCACGGCAGCTCATAATCGTGTCAAGATCGTTCTCCAGTGTATCCACAGCTTCGCACAACCTGTGCATCGCGTCATTTGTACCAGATGAAATGTAAATGCACACTCGTTACGTTGCGCCGCCGCCGCTCCGTATTCATGAGTACGTGGCTTAAAAATTAAGTTATAAACTGCAGCGGCTTTTCTTTAAAATATCATTCGAAATATTTTTGTAAAATCTAATTTTGTTGTCACTGTTACGTGTATAGTCCTTTTCGAATTTATAATAGCTTCTCCAATCGTACTTTAGAGGTAAAATACAGTTTCCATATTGGCAGGGTTATATTTTTTTATATATAATTAGAAACAACATTTTGTATTCGTTACAGTAAACGCCAAAGGGCCAGGACTCGGTCACAACAATGCTATTACATAGAAAAGCAAAACACCTTAGGATGTTTAAATTAAACTTACCAAAAATTGGTCTAAATTAAATAGCAAAAAAATGGCTTATTTACGTTCAATGTCTTATAGGTTTTTTTTATTTATTTTATAAATAAATATATAGGGACAATTCATACAGATTGAGCTAGCCCCAAAGTAAGTTCGAAACTTGTGTTATGGGATACTAACTCAACGATATTATATTTTATAACAAATACATTATATAGATAAACATCCAAGACCCGAGGCCAATCAGAAAAAGTTCATTTATCATCATGATCCGACCGGGGATCGAACCCGGGACCTCCTGGGTGGCGGTCTGGCGTGGTATATTACCGTATATCTTATGAATTGGACCAAAATGAAGACAGAAGGACATAGGCACATTATCTTCAAATGTGTCAACGGCTTGCGCTCTCTCACGTTTACTACTATGCTATCGGTCCATTGTGAACTTTTATTTTCTATTCCCTGCTTATGAAAGTGGTCTCCAGTTTGTTCATGCTTCGTGAGAATTTCGAGAAAGCATCGAGAACTTAGTACTTTATTTATTTCTTTCATCAAAAAACACTACACGGACAAATCACGAATGCTTGAAACAAAATTACTTACATTAAAAATATAATTATTATTTTTTGTTAAATTTTGTTGCTATTGT
Source organism: Endotricha flammealis (assembly GCA_905163395.2). NCBI lineage: Eukaryota > Metazoa > Arthropoda > Insecta > Lepidoptera > Pyralidae > Endotricha > Endotricha flammealis. The sequence continues at coordinate 5,361,589 of LR990863.1, read as the reverse complement.
TTGGTTGCTGGGTTTCACTAAATGTTTATACTCATAACTTTAGTTTATTATGTGCATACTTTAAAATATAAAAATTTCCGCGATTTTCTCTATGATTGATATCGCCAAAGATTATGACATAGTACGTGAACAGTTCATAAACGGTCATAACCACTGTACCTTAGTTGCTCCGCTAGATTGTTTGTCCGCAGTATGATTTAAAAAAATAATCGAATGTATTCATTAGCTCAACGATCTCCCAATTCGATAAATAAATCAATCAGTCACTTGCAATGTCAATTGAATGAATAGGTATTGACAAACCCCATACCGATCTCATTTATGTTGCTTGTTTTTTTCCTCAATCAGAACACGATTTATTATCTTTTTAAAGCAAAGTCAAGTTTATTGATTTCAATGCAAAATCTTTCAATTACATTAATCATTGCTCACTGTAAACCATTCAGTATATAAAGATTTTATTGTCCTTTTGAAATAAGCAATCAAGGATACCATAACTTTATTTTGCAATAATAAATGTGAAAATAAAACTGACATGTAATATCAGATTCCGTGACCGACGGAGACCGTGACAACTCGAAACAATAAAACGAAGAGAGGAATGAATTATTGAATAGATCGAATAGTGGTAGGACTATAAAACAAAAGTGGCGAATTCAATACATGGCTCAAAATTTATGCGTTCTATGGAGAACGATGCATCTCCTTTCCGTGTCACCCGGCCGGGGCCCAATTAAGCTTAGCTCACGACCTCGCTTCGGGGCCAGGAGGACTGCGGAAAAATGTACGAAGGAAATAACATAGATAAAATGAAAAGAACGCTCAAATCCCCATCGATTGAAGACCCGTATGGCAGCAGTGGGATGATTAAGGGTTGATATAAACGAAAGAATGACATGAAAATTTTATATTTGACAGGATACTATGTATATTCCAAACGTCATGCATGCAATTCTTCCATAAATATTAGTTTATTGTTAAGATATTACCTATTGAAACTAGGAAATGGCAAAAGTATGTACTATGTTTATGTTGTCTTCATAAATCAACAGGTTTCCAATAAATTGATCATTCCAGACACTTTTTATATAGCAGGTCACTCTGCCAATGATCAAAATATTTTTTTCTTTATTGTGTCACCTGTGAATTCCAGAAAAGTTTTCGGCATATACACATAAAATTTTATTATAATATACATGTTAATAAAAATCTATATATATAAAATCCAAAGTCCTGACTGACTTAACTATATATCAACGCACAGCCCAAACCGGTGGGTCTAGAGATTCCAAATTTGGACTGTAGGTTCCTTACGACGTCTAGGGGCGTACTAAGAAAGGATTTTTCAAAATTCCCACGGTAAACCGAGATATAAGCAAACGAAGTTGCGAGGGTATATCAAATTTGGCATGTAGGGTCCTTACGACGTCTAGGGATGTACTAAGAAAGGTACTAGGCCACGCGGGCGAAGCCGCGGGCGGAAGCTAGTTTATTAATATCGGTTTCCCTTGATCCTGAAAAGTCATAGTTAGTCTATGAGTCAGATAAGTCAAGTCAAGTTTTAGACAAATACGTTATAAATCTATTTATAACGTATTTGTTTAAATTATAATTGATATCGACATTATTACAAATTATTAAGAAACGCTGGTATTATGGCCGTTTAGACGGCCATAATACGAAGATCTAGCTTCGTGCCAGAGAAAGCGGAAAGCGGGTCGTTGCTAGATCACCGCTATTAGATTGTCATGCATGTTGGATGAGGTAATTAATTGTGACAGACCATATTGTTGCATTACATCGTGCTTTGCTTGTAGGTTCATTGTGTATTTCCACTGCACTTGACTGTATTCTGAAAATGGATAAATGATAAGAGAGAGCTTCGCGAAAACAATGCGAGTTAACTTTCTCTAGTCAATTTGTAACATTTGTCTCCTTTATAATATCCATATACTTCCATACTAATATTATAAATGTGAAAGTGTGTTTGTTTGTTTGTTTGTCCTCTCTTCACGTCGAAAGTAATGAACGGATTGAGATGATTTTTTTTACTGGGGATAGTTTAAGGTATGGAGAGTGACATAGGCTTTTTATCCCGAAGAAACCTCTTATTCCCACGGGAAAAAATAAAGTATTTATTTTTTTGTTCTTCTTTCACGTTGAAAGGAACCTAAGTACCGACATGATTTTTTTAACAGACATAATTTAAGGTCTGTAGAGTGACATAGGCTATTTTTATCCCGGAAAAACATCTCATTCCCACGGGAAAAAAAGTATAAAATTATTTTTTCTTAATTTTTTAACGGGGATAATAAATTTAAGTTCTGGATAGTGGCATAAGGCTACTTGTTTTCCCACGATAAAGAGATTCCCATGGGAAAAATATTTACATTTTCCCTTGACTACGCGGGCGGAGCCGCGGGTAACAGCTAGTTGTTTATATATTGCTTTTTATGAGCGGTAATGAGATAGAGGTCTACAGTGCTGTTGCGTATATATAATACAATAAAGTAAAATAATACATTTACATCATCAAAATGTACTTATGAATGCATTATTGAATGTTGATAAAAATCTCAATGAATAATTTTGATAAATACTCGTCACGTCGTTTTTCTTTTCTCAACTGTGTAAAATTTATTGCATTAATTTCACTACTAAATTATTTATTAGTTCCATTACATTATCAACATTTCCCATAGGTTGTACTAATAAGCCGTCGCCGCATTCACGGGCTGACAGGCCTACCATTACACAAACTGCGTAATTGCACCCTTCGCAAAGTTATTCAGGAGTTCAAAAAAGGTATGCAAATTTAAATGAAGGGGATCATCGTGATTTTCAAACACATTGTTTTACGGTGATAGCATTATGCTTACTAAATTGTATGAGGTTTTAAAATGATATGTTTTTATATTTGATAAAGGCACAGCCGAGATATGACTTGAAGAACCAGCTAAACCTACTGATATAAGTATGAGAGCCGTTATTCATATTTTCTAAATTTAATACTACATGAACTAATTTACTCATATTTTTATTTATCATCTGTTTCAGTATACATCAATATGATCTTACTTCACGTACGTTATGTATCCATTCCATTATATATTGGAACTTATTTTCTATTTTTTTTTTCTCTTTGTATAAAATTACATTATTACACTAGCATTTAGTAATTGCTTAATCAAGTGTAATTATAGCGCAACAAGCAAGCCGTCTCGTAATTTGAACAAGGATTATCTCATATTTCCTGTTCCCGTGGGAGCATATCGTCCATCTTTTAACGGACTGTGACATCAATGAAGAAAAAACTAGTCAAAATAGTTCGATCTCGATACCCATAATCATCCCACTGCAGGGATATGGGTCTCCCTTCAATCGAAGGCGATTAGAGCGTACTCTGCCACGCTGCTCCAATGCGGATTGGCAGGATCCTGTGTTTTCAAACCACCCGAAGAACCCGATTGGCGTAGTGCAAGTATAAATGAATACGGAAATAAATTAATCAACGATAAACGTAGCAAATTTTTATGTGATGTGATTATGATGTCTTGTATGTATTGGCCACTGATGGGTAATAGACTATCTTCTATTTACACTCGTCAAGGTTCAATGCAAATTTTTCAAAAACGCGTCAACGGTCGAAAGGGTTAAGGAAAATCGTAATGTAATGTACAACATTAAATAACTTGCAAACATTAAAAATTCCCACTGCATTAAAATTTATGCCAGTTCGGTAGCAAATTTTATACTCATTGAATTACAGTGAAGAACTGCCTACAAAGAGTAAGGAGGTGAAAGTTCAACATCTTTTGTTAGCAACTGGCGGCTTTGTATGGATTCCTTTGTGATCCGTATAAAACCGGGAACAATGTGCTCCCGATTGATTGATTAATTAACAGATTCCTGAAGATATGTTAACGATTCAGTCTAATATATTCAAGATATTGAAAACCCTATTACTATACCTTAAGATAATTTTTACTTTAACAACTGTAGCTGCACTTATGGTCTCAGCGTTAGGTTTTAAGTTATTGAAAGTTTCCTATTTATGAAATGAAGTTGTCTAAGGTAAGTTTGAAGCCAAGAGTATATATGTTGTTAAATAAAGGGTTGAACGGAATTCATTAGGCAAAACTTGAGCAGTTCAAGTTATGCATTCAGTCAATCAGCCATTACATTAATATCTGGACTACTAACCGGATATTCTTTCATTTGAAAATCCAAATCTTAGAAATCCAATAAAATCAAGAGGGATTAGAGTCGCGAGAAAAAGTGTCTATATTTTATTATTACATCAGACCACATAATAATTACGAGTAATAAAATAATTATTAGTAAGAAAAGAAGATTATGTAAGGGTGTCTGATTCTCAATTCCTGAGCACTACTGAATAGCTTGCTCATTTTTCGTGACGATAATAAAATATATTGAACTAGATAATAAAACCTGAAACATTTTAAAAGATGAGTAGATACAAAATACTATCATCTTATTATTAATCCACTGACAAAATCCAAAAAAGTCGCAGTTCCACATCTCCACAAGAATAATCGATTGGACCATTTGTTCTTGACTCAGACATCCGCTATTTTAATTCGTCCTATCAAACAGAACGTTCACACGTTATAAATAAACCCACGGACTGACTGTCGGGCCGATTCCACTAGCAATATCTCAAGAGCCGATGAGCGCTTTGATGATCCTGCTTATGAATATCGTGAGCTAGCTTTTGTGACAGCAAGCGGAATCACAGAAGCTAGGAATATCTCGATTCGATTTGTTTGGATATTGTAGACTTATGTTTATAAATTGATGTTCCAAGTTGCAACTCAACATTTTAGTTTTATCTTCTTAGGTATTTGTGAAACTTAGTTGTAAGTTTAAATATTAGTCTGGTAGTTTTAGTGAGTTGTACTTCTTGATGTATAATCTAAGTCCATTATTCGACAATTTTCATGTATAGATATTGTTACTAGTAGTACCTACCAATCCAAATAAAAATCTCATTATCTTTGCCAGCTTATATGTAAAAGAAGAGATCTAATTACTGGTAACCAATTTTTTAAGAATTGAGAAATATAGTAACAAAAACTATAATAGTCAATTACCTACTCCTATAAATTGTAACCAAATTGTAGATAGGACAAATAAGCCCTGAGGCGAAGATGAAGCTTACTATCTTCTTTCGAAGCAACCAAAAAAAGTCAACGACTAAATTGTCTCCGTAACAAGACTTCTGCGGTTAAATGTAATGTTCTATAACCACAAAATGACAGCTCACCATCAAACAAGGAGCGTCCAAGTGACCTTGCCTGCATCAAACCGCAGTTAGTAAAAGATTAATGTTATTTCTTGTTCATTACACAGCGGTTTGTTAATGTTCCCTTAATTCTTAGTTATTGCCTTGAATAATAATAAATTTGATCTTATAAATATTTTACTTGTGTTCAAGTCTTACACTTTTCTTATCCTCTTGTCTTTTGTCGAATGAAAGATAACACAACAATAGTCACTGGCAATTCTTTATCATCAAATATCCGAACTTATTATTATTATGAAAGTGACATTTTGTGCGGATATATGTGTGTCCGGATATCATTCTGGGATGGAGAACAAATACTGGATTGTAATTACTTAAATAGTGCGCGTTCACTTGTATTTTCATACCTGGAATATAAAAAACAGTTCATATTTAATCATGATGATGATGAAGATGATCCGTAAATGAAAGAATGAATCCGAGAAAAAGAATCGTGATCACACACCTGTTGTCATCCGGACAACAGAGGCGTAGGATCACGATCTTCAGAATTGAAAGACCCTCTATAGAGATGAAGATGATCATCATCAACCACTATTAATCTTACTTTTGAAGTTTAGATCTCACTATAATCGAAGGGGTTTAAACCCATCCACTTGTACAGTCAACAAAGAAATACAACTTTACTGCAGGTCTGAGAAATTCCATTAAGTAAATTCAAGTCTCTATGTATTTATTGACTTATTAGCCAATTATATTATTATAGCTACATATTTTTCAAGCTTTAACTGTTTTTAATGCCAGCCAAAGCTGATACACTCATGACATTTCAATTATCCATTTAAGTATTTTTTCTTTTAATAAAATTGTAGATAACTGATGTCTGGTCGTTTATAAGAATTTAATTTTGCGTTCCAAATTGCTTAATTATGGGTGAAAAAAGTTGAAATACTGCGGCGGCACCTGCACTTTGTAGTAGAACGGTGAGAAATTTTATCATAGAGTTAATTACGTCAAATATTATAATGACGTTGTAAGTGTACGTAGTGTACAAGTTAACACGATTGTAATTCCAGAGACTCAGTTCAAAAAGCAATCACATTATTAATAGTCCATTACAAACAAAATATCATTAGGCACTTTCGACGATATCCTGGACAGCAACATCATTTTGCCGAAACAGCGTAGAATAAAAGTATCTACGACTTAGTCGTATTATAATTTATAATTTCCACATAAATTGATGCCATCGAGTATGTATTCCTATTGATGCAGATTTATAAAAAAAACTCGACCAATTTATGTATACCCCAACATTAAAGTAGACAAGTACATTATCCTTACTTTTATTTTTTATAGTAATGTAAACAACATCAGTGCAAGTTTATACAGGTGCATACGCCTGCAATTTATGTCAGGGTACCGGACAATTACTGTGTCTGGACGGGAATAAATAGTTTAGGATCCTACGATGTAAATATAAAATCCTTAGAGATTTTCTCTGCCTCCTTTATCATATCTTTTATGAATATTAATATAATAAAAGCCGTATGACAGAAATTTTCCAAATGATCTAACATTGCCACTACAGAGATTACTACCATCTCGTTCGTATTCGTAAGTGGTTCGTAACTTTGGGCTAGCAGGTGTTAATGTTTTTAAATTACTTCACGGTGACTGACTTGTCTTGACGACAGACTATCGGGACCGACAACATAATGCGCTTTCCTTCCTGAACACGCAGGAGCTTGACATTTTAAAACTCATCCGAATATTTGCTGAGGTCTGCGATGAAAAACTTGTATATTCATTCTATTTAGACAAGCGCTGTCATCAGGCTCCTTGTCTATCAGTAATTCAACTATTTATAAGAATCTTATTAAACTTCATATTAATTTTACGCCTACTTATTGAAGTAGGCGTACAAAGGATTGCCTTTAGTTAAGTTGATCTCTGTATCACTAGATCTAACAACTGGTCCACCACAAACTACTTACGATCTTGGTGTTTGCGGCTCGGTTAAAACTTTCTAGACGTACAACTTAATATTGCTCTGTTGGTTCAAATTAATTTTGACTGTAATTAATAGACCTTGTATTAAAGTCGTTGCCACAATAAGACGAACAAAGTTTTCAGTTCTTTGAGAGTTAAAACAATTATGTAACAAATCATCACTGTAACAGGCTTACCGTTCTTAGAAATTCTCAAAACTTCTTACTTAGACCATGTCCAGAAAGCGTTGGGGCAAATTGACACTGGAGTTGAGACCCAGTACTGGTTGTCGAAATGTTGACAAACCACTTGCACAAAGTGGATGAGAAAAGCACAAGATCAATACGAATAGCGTGCATTGCTAGAGGCCTACACTCAGCATTGGTTAGCAAAGGGCTGAATAGAAAAAGGCCAAATCGTAACATAACTAAATTAAACAATAATAAAATAACAATCGATTTCGACTCATATCGTTATCTCGTCAACTACCCACAAGCGATTTATTTCATCGGCAGCTCATTTGCACGACGCGATCGTAAATTCTCGTTTGCGGGACGCTGTGACACTTTTATGATAGTGTGATCGATACAGGATAAAACCCTGTTTATAGTCTCGCGGGGAGAGTGAAATCTTCACACGAGAAAAAGGTTTTCCAGCATTTTGCGAACGACACGATCAAACCAATCTTAAAAATTCAAAATATAGTTTTTGAGATGCTGTGTACTAAGAAGTTGCCTTAAAAGATTTTTATGGAATCAACGGGATAAATGGAAAATGAAGTAATAATCATGGACGTTTGGTAGTTAACGTATAAGAACTGTGGAAAAATGCAACGATTACGAAAGTTGATGTTACGACCTATACCCGTGTAGCACAGGCTATATAAAATAAATATTGAATTAAAGTAATTTTACAACTAGCATTCTGTGGAATCATTGGCCAAATTGAAGGTGGGATTCGGCTACTATTCAATCTTGCTGACATACTCATTTTAATAAAGCGTATATATAACCTTAGATACATAACGTTATTTTATTCCTCTTACAACATAACGTGGAATCAATATGATTCACACTTCATTTCTACCAGATTGCACTGTTATCCTCGAAAGTTTGTGTGCATGTTTGTTACTTCTTCATGGTCATATGGCTACACCAATTTTCATGATGTTTGGTATGTAGGTAGCTGATACCTTGGATTAACACATAGGGTACTTTTTATCTCGATAAGTACGCGATTCCCGTAGGATTTGATCAAAACACTGGTAAAAATGGAGCACAATGACATAGGGGCAGAAGCTAGTCAACTTATAAATATAATTTTCCAAGTATGATAGACAACGAAATTAAGACGATGAACTAGCCGCACATAGAGTTCGATACCTCAATTTTATTAAATCAGAAACACAATCCATTAATATTTCCGTCTATCATAGATGTCAATATCGGTCGGAAGGCTGTTGTTTGTATAAAATAAAATATGATCGAGTCACATTCTTTGGTTGGTTAGATGGTTCCGTATTGCAATGTTTTATATTTATTTGTTCTCTGTCATGTTTTTTCATGAGGTCAAGGTTCAAATTGTTTGATTACGTTGATAAATTGAAATATGAAATTGACAAATCGCTTCAATATTTTGTTAAAGATCAGAAATATGAGTCAGCATTACTTGAAATGCGATGCAGTATTTTTTGATTGATTTGGGTTTCTCACTATTTATATTTGCCGTTTTTCATTGGATTAATATTGATTTTCATATCAAAGTTAATATGTAAAAGTTTGTAATATGATCATACTGGGGGAGGTCTCAGAATATAAATCCCAATGATTTATATTCTGAGACGATGATCATAATATAAATCTCAACACGTGCATTTTTAGAAAAAAGCAATAATTTGAAACAATTCGAATAATCTAATATTGTAAACAAATATCGCCATAACTTTCGTAATATTTGCAGTCAGTAAGGCGACTTTTGTTGTTTTTAGATACAAAATTCGAAATGCGGTTTTACAAAAGGGTTTACTAAGGTTTGAAAAATCGAAGTGTAGTATATTTCGTTTTGAAATTAGAACCCTAAACAGAAAGGTTAACAAAAACGTAATTGACTTAAGCGATAATTTCGCCAGTAGCAATGCCGAATGGTTCTAAGGTATCATGACTGAACAGAGCTGCCAATCAACTCTGATAAATGGACTCTTAACGAATTTGTTGTAACTATAATTGAGGTTTCTTGTTAGTGATTTATGTTTAAAAAACTGTAGGATGTTAAGGGGACTACTGTTTACAAAATATTACTTTATTTAGTTTTTTTTTTAAGGGACAATTCATACAGATTGAGCTAGCCCCGAAGTAAGTTCGAAACTTGTGTTATGGGATACTAACACAACGATATTATATTTTTATAACAAATACATATATAGATAAACATCCAAGACCCGAAGCCAATCATAAAAAGTTCATTTTTCATCATGACCCGAGCGGGGATCGAACCCGGGACCTCCTGGGTGGCGGTCTGGCGTGGTAACCATTACGCCACGGAGGTGTTTTGTTATAAAGGAAATAGCATTTGTACTTTTGTAGCCCTGGGTAACGCTATGTCACTTGTACTAAGCACTACTACGAACTGGCAGTGACTCGTAGATGGGGTGGCTCGATAGGGCCAGTACCACCTCTCACAGAAAATCGACGTGAAATAGCGATGACACGCCGCTGTTTCGTATGATGAGCGAGAGAGCCGAAAGCCTGATGTCCTGCTTCCTACTCCCTTTTTCACGTTCCTTCATCATACTGGCTAGGGTCGTTGTTTAATAGCTTATTTAGTTTTTACACTACTAACGATTATATTGGTGTTCTCATGATTATAAATTTAATAATTATATTTAATTTGTTAATTAATCTTATGTTAATGTTATCTATACTGATCTATACTAATATTATAAAGAGGAAAGATTTTGATTGTTTGTTTGCATTGAATAGGCTCCGAAACTACTGGACCGATTTCAAAAATTCTTTCACCAGTAGAAAGCTACATTATCAGGAAGTAACATAGGCTATAGCTTTTCCCGAAATTCAATGTGGTTCCCACGGGAACGGGTCCGGGACTTCACGCAGACGAAGTCGCGGTCGCAGGGCAAAAAAGCTAGTTGTTAATTGTTTTTAATAATCATTTCGTAATCACTATAGTCAATAAAAGAAGAGTGAAATCTTCTAACACAGGCATTGTATACTTTTAAAGAAGTAAATCCCTGTAACTTTGTAATCTATCTGTAACTTATCTGATGAAAAAAGATCTGATGAAAGAATATTATAATATTAAATTGTTTCGGTTTTAAGACTTTTTAGACGAGCAAGCTCCCACTTAATATAACGTACAAGATCAATTGTACTGAGCACCAATTAAATTTACTAAATCAGCATCAAAATGTGGAAGCATTAATGAAGACGCGAGGTGAAATTGCATGTGACCCTATGATAACTCCCACACAATATACACTTAGGGGCAATAAAAATAGATCAATTTCAAAATAAATGCGTAAATATTATTTTTTTTGGAGTAAAAAAACATAAATAAATGCTTCTATGGCAAGTTTACTACAAATATTCAAGCTTTACGCATTAGATTTTGTATAATTTTTATTTTTTATATTTTTTATAACAATGCCACAATGATATTATACATACAACCAATAAAAGGTGTCACCGGAGGTCACCAAGTGACATAATGAATAAGCCATAGAAAATAAGTTTGTGCTAAAACCACATACATTAATATCATTAATCTAGTAAAATAGATAACATCAGTTTAAAAAAACATAGAAGACAAAATATCACTCATTTAATGACTACAAAGAACTTAGGAGTCTAGATAGACTCGTGGTATAGATATACCACGAGTATTTATATGGGAGTGGCCCATTTATATTGCTCGTCATTGTATATACTTTTACCGTATCTCACCGTATTATTTTGTTCTATGTATGAAACCCATTTTACAACTCACAAAAGAATAAAAAGCTTCATACAATAACTTAATCAAATTGTATACAACCAAAAACGACGAGTTTATTACATACTAGCTTTTTGCCCGCGACTTCGTCCGCGTGAAGTTCCGGATCCGTTCCTGTGGGAACCACATTGAATTTCGGGAAAAGCTATAGCCTATCATGTCACTCCATGATAATGTAGCTTTCTACTGGTGAAAGAATTTTTGAAATCGGTCGAGTAGTTTCGGAGCCTATTCAATGCAAACAATCAAATCTTTCCTCTTTATAATATTACTAGCTTTTTTGCCCGCGACTTCGTCCGCGCGAAGTTCCGGACCCGTTCCCGTGGGATCCACATTGAATTTCGGGAAAAGCTATAGCCTATGTCACTCCCTGATAATGTAGCTTTCTACTGGTGAAAGAATTTTTGAAATCGGTCCAGTAGTTTCGGAGCCTATTCAATGCAAACAAACAATCAAATATTTTTTATTTATAATATTAGTATAGAATATTATATTTAGTAATATAGTATATAGATGTAGTCATGAATCAGTCAAGAATCTTATGCGAAAACCGAAGACAATCTTCTGATAATTTAGGTTCTAGCTTACCTAACTTTAACTTGACCAAGAAACTGTTAAACCTCAAGTAATTTACTATCATTATATTATACGTTTTAGAAATAATTAGTTTTAATGATATCTTTAGTCAAATATAATCTAATAAAAAACCAGACAGAGCTTACTCGTTATAGATAATACGCAACCACCTGAGAGAGCCATATCTGTCGGTGTGTTTGTTTTGCTTTGCCTCGGAGACCGGCGATTAAACTGGAGTGAAAGATAACGTGCGGGTTGACTGCTTTGAGACACGCAACTGTGATTATTACCATTGATTGATAAGCCGTTTAATGTTTTTCCTTTCATAATACTAATGAATAAAATAGGCCTTTTTTTTTCACTATTAAAAAATTGTTGAAAAAAAAATTTGGTTTTCATATCAACTCATTTGGCTGACCATGACGCTGATTACTTACCATTAACTGATCGTGTAACGCATTCGCCCTCCTTACGAAAAAAACTATATACTAATAATTTCAAAACTTTTTACCTCTTTATAAAATACCCTAATATTATAAAATGGTTTGGAATGTAGAAGGTAATCTCCAGATCTACTAAATTGATTTTGAAAATTCTTATACCAATAGAGAGCTATATTATTTGCGAGTGTCATATATTTATTAACCCGAAAAAGCAACAGCTGGTGAAATATAATCTGTAAGTTCTATTGTCGTCAAGAAATTCGAGTAAAATAACTTATTAAAGAATCATGATCAAGTAAATGCATAATACCGCTGGCCAGACAGCCTACCTTTAGCGCTCAATTGAATCTTAGTGAATTATTGCCCACGATAATAATCACCATAAATATTAAGAGGGCAGGTGCACAACGTAGATACTGCTTCATAATAAAATAGAAAAAAAAACATTAATACAAGATTGGCTAAGAAAACAATGTTGAAATGTCAATCTTTCAATTAATGGCCATAATGTGATTGCTATTATTTTTAAATAAATATCTGTACCTATACATCGACCTCCGCGGCGTAATGGTTACCAAGTCGGTCTTGTTTCAGTATTATATCCCGCGGTGAAAAGCTACCTTAAAATAGTGAAAAAAAAAATGACGCTGGTGAAGGTGCAAATTACATGTTATTTGCATTCAAAGATTCAGTTTTATATGCATTTTGTATGACTCATAAAGACTTGAAAAATAAGAATCAAAGCAAGAAAACAAGAACTAAAGTAAGGCAAATAAAATTTTACAGCGCCAAAAGCTTTTTTAAACCTTTGTAAAATTCGAAACCTCAAATTTCGCACTATAAAATTTATCAACCCAATAAAAACAACACATTTTTTAATTAGTCATTAAGATACTGAAAGTTCTTTTAAAAAAGGCAGAGTCGTAAACAATGAAAATAAATATGTGAAATTTAGACCTTACTACTTCGAGGTAAGAACCAACGTGTATATATTTCATTGTAGGAGACTGCACATATTAAGATAAACTCCTATAATTGTGCTCTAAGATATTTCATTCATTATAATTTATATCATTGTATGTCAATGGTACTCTGATTGTAGGTTGATGATGTTTGACTTTCATTGTACCGCAGTTTATGTCTCAGGCATTTTTAGTTTATTTTTTTCCTTAAAACGTCCAGGTGAAGCAAGTTGTTATAATACCGAATAATATTTACAATAATCGCAGATATAAGCATTTCAGATCAAATTTGTTTGAAAGTACTGGGGAAGGCAGACCTTCCAAAGCCTGGGCCTATACAGACTCAGCTGTTTATAAGGTAATGATGATGACAAATCATAAGTCACCCAAATAAATAAAGTAGGCAGAATATGGACGTTTGTTAAATAATTTGAAACAAAACACAAAATAATTACAGACTCAAAATAAATAAATTACGAAGAATTTTAGAGAAACCCAACATAGATTAGTTCTTCATAGCGAATAAAGTGGTAGTAGTATCTAATTAGAGCGAAATAGAAATGAAAACAATCCGATCTTTATTACAGACTTCCTCGCAGTAAATGTTGGGTAGGCGTTTGAGCAATTTTTCATCGATATCAATAAACCATCGGTCGCGTCGCAGAAGAAGCATCTTAATAATACTAGGATGGAGTATTCTATAAAATTATCACATAAATCAACCAGTCGTTGATTAATATCATCCACTACGATGAAACCAGTGCGTTGTCGTCATAACGGTTGAATGTAATTAAATTGAGCTTCCGTGTATTCTGTTCTGTGACCGGTTCGGTAATAGAAGATTGCGGGATGATAATGGTTGCTCCACATAAGGGAACAGTGAGATATAAACGTCACAAGTTTATAGATACCTCAGAGCAGTTGATACTTTCATAAAACGACAACGATGAAGTTATAATCAACATTCTAAATCTTTATCATCTGAAGGAGCCATGTGTTTCTAGCCAAGCTGATTGTGATTGCATAGTCACAGATATTTTAATATTACAGTATAAGAACACTATTTTGATTATGACTTGTATATGAGTTAGGTAGCGGTGGACGCTGGGACGCGTTGGTGAAAACGGGCATCAATCAAATTAGAACGTACTGTTAAAAAATCTTTACTACACATATTAGTATTTTTCCAAAAAGTCTAACAATAAAAATTTAAATGATCCAATATTTATCATTTTCTTGCTCAAGACATTATTACTCAATTTTCGTAATATTTTCTGACGGTAATTGTAGTGTTCATGACTCAAATGTGCACTTAACTTTAGCAAGACTCATAACCGCTGTTTGTTCAAGAAAATTGAGACTTAGTCTTTAACAATATAATCTAGAAGTACCTAAGAGCGTAGTGGCAATTTGTGAAATGTCTCTTGATTTATATCTAAACGATAAATAAATAGGGTGCTTTGTTTGCCATTTAACCATACCGTTGACCTGAGTTGTTATACAAAACTAGGTAGCATTAATAAGGTTATTATTAAGATACTTTACAAACTGCATTGCAATATCTTTGGTAGTTTTAATAAGGTCTTATCATGATTTTATCTTTTCACAGACTAGCCTTTGGATCAATTCGGAACATGGTATAAAGACGTAATAATTGCTTTTTGAGACTACTTCCATAAAAATAAATAAAGCTATATTACTTTCAAAGCAAAATTTACAGCAGGTAACTTGAACTTCTATTTTATTATATTTTAATAAAAGTCAACAAACAAGTTAAACATCTAATAAACATCCAAGACGGTAACGATCGTTGGTACAGGATATGAAACTAATAAAGAACGTGATAGCTTTGATGAAATAAACTCCACAGTAGAGAATAATTCTAAACAATAAATAACACTGGTGAATAAACAACGCATGCGCTCTCCCGGCGCTAACCGATCCACTATGGTGGTCCAGCGAAGCACGTTTGCATCCACGAAGTTAATTTTAAAATTAGCATCAGTAAACAAACTGCTGCAAATTGTTTGCACTCCTCCGTCCGACAAAAGGAACGCTAATATCAAAAGGTCATAAATAAATAAAATTTGCAATTTTAAAATAGTATTTCCAATTGAACAAAAGTATTAAGGGCTACTCGAGGTGTCTAATTACAGAATTAAATTTCTCTGATACGTCTATGTTTTATAGCCCTGCTAATTGTAAGCAATCCTGTTGAACAACGTTGGAACCATCGAAATACTTCACAATGAGCAGATACACAACTACCTTCATATAAAAGGTATTTAGTTATCGAGATTTTGCAAGAAAAAAATTAAGTTTTCCTTTGTTCCGGAAACCGTCGCTGGAACAAAACTGTACTACTTCAAAGTATAGATAGTACTTTAGTGAAAATTGACAAAAAAAAATTGAGTTCCAGCAAAAAATATTAGTAGCTCTAATTTTTTCACAATCTTGTCCGAGAACTATAAACAATCACTGTCTGTACCCCGGATTTTATCTTATTTCACGGTATGAATACACATATTTTTGTTTGCGTAATTTTCTTCCTCTCCAATTTACTGAAATACTAAACCCTTGATCATGTTGTCCATTTAATGAACATAGCATATAACCAGCTATTCTTTGATTGTTTATTATATAAACAACGTCATTAGATGTAAGTTATTGCCTATTTGTAGCGATTTCATTATACCTATCACAATATTCTATATTATATGAAACAGCATGGATATGTCGTTCAATAAGAGACCACACAACGCCAACGAACAAATTGGTAGCCTGCATATCACTTTGCATATTTTCTGCATTACTGAGCAAATCTTTGTCAATATTGTCTTTTCGATTCATTGCACAAAAGAATACTTCTACTGAAAGTATAAAAGGATGAAGAATATTCCAGTGTGTGTTTTAGTTGCTCATTTTTAGTAGCTTTCATTTTGTCCAATGGTAAACATAAAGCGTTAATCTCAGAGAAAATTTAAAAACCTTTTGGTTTTACTCAGTTTCTTCCCCAAAATGTATTTCATGCTAATATACTAATCAAATGTTCTTAGAATAGTTAAATCACTTTAGTTTCTTTCTGAAATGTTTGTCTTTTTACACAAGTGTAAATTCCACTGAGTACAGCACGAATATTGTTATGCTAACAGCCTTCGTTAGTTTGTTCCTGAGAATTGTTTCACTTTGTTAAAAGAGTACGTGAGTGTAGATTTGCTGTGATCTCTTGTAACCGAGCTTTGTCCTGATTCGCTTAAACTGTAGTGAGGAATTTTACAACTTTTTGTTCAGATTTACCGTAAGTTGTGGAATACAATTTTTTTTTTTTATGGTTGTAAGTTCGAAATAATTTCTAAGCATGACGATTATAATCATTAAAATTTGTTATATGAAAAATCTATACTTGGAAAGAATTATTTTTATGTTTTCTGATACTATCTTGTATTAGTACCTTTGAATTTATTTAATACTTAATTACTTATACATAACTAGCAGTTACCCGCGGCTCCGCCCGCGTAAAAATTAGCCTATGTTGGGCTCTGTACTCCTGACAATATGTATACATTTTCATAATGATCGGCTGCTTTGTCAAGCCATGAAGAAATAACAAACAAACAACCAAACAAACTCACTTTCTCATTTATAATATTAGTATGATATAAGTTACTATCACTAAACTGTGAGGTTATCGCTACAATTATTTTTGTGTTCATTTTAATAGTAGTTTTGTAAAAAGATACATAAAAAGTACATCATCAAAGTCAATCCTCATTTATTTAGGGGGTTATGTTGATAAATAGCTAAAAATTCAATAGATAGAAAATATTACGTCAAACAGACATTGATCAAGCCGCCTTTAAAGTTCTACAACATTTTTTTTATTTTACACGCTATTAAACTAATAAATGGCATTAATAAAACTGAGATCCGATTAAAAATTCATCCACTTACCTCTTATATCCATCCCAATTTCTCATTCTAATAAGTTGTGTTACGTTGTCTGTTAATTAGAGCTAATCTCCAACTTTATCTAGACGGATGTCTTTCACGGTAGATGTTATTTCGTATTTAGTAAATATTTTTCTTGATTATTTCCCTTAACAGATAAACCCCAATTTACATCGTAGGCGTGTGAGTGGAATTCCCCACGTTGACTCGTCTGTCATGTGTGATGGAATTAACTTTATCGGTCTGTTTGAAATTATTTGATTTACTGAACAAATTACAGAGCAATTAAATACTTAAGGTGTAGACTGATGGAAATTATAAAAGTGCTACTTTCAAAGGTATTCCACTGTTGCATTTTGAAGTAAATTAGGAGCACGAGTATTTAAAGAACCTGCATTGGATCTGTATGAACAACTGCAGTTTGAATATCGTAAAGTACAAAATGGCTTTGTTAAAACAGCTAACAAAGTTGATTGCACAATCAACCGACATGACATACAGCTGAATTAGAACTGCATGACAGCTACACCAAACCCATAATATTAGCGAACAAAATTTTCTTTTGATATAGATTGACCGCACAGTCTGTAGAGAATTTAAAGAACCTATATCTTTGTAGGTATTTAAAGACATAGGTTAAAGATATAAACAAAATTGGCTACTGGGTTTAACTGACTTTACTGAAACTGGCTTTACTGAAACCCTTAGAGCCACAGCACACGGCGTATTTTATACGCGCAGAAGACGCGCGTTTCGTGCTACATTGAGCTCTCTGTATGTTAGACGTCACAATAGAATGATTGCAACTCCGCCTTGGATAACGATACGCGCGTCATCTGCGCGTTTAAAATAGGCCGTGTGCTGTGGCTCTAGACCTAGAGTGATGAAATTTTACAAAGAGCTTCCGTTTATATTGCAAAATAAGAAATAGATCTAGATTTTGCAAAATTTTCATGGTATAGAGAGTTGAAATTGAAAATGGAATTGCGTGCAAATTAAAACTGCACTCAAAGCAGCTGATATGCAGTTCCGTTGTAGACTGTATGTCTATACCCTTAATAATTTAGGTTGGAAGTAGCACTCTCTTGATTCTTGAACTAATATGGACAGTCGCACGGGGATTACTTTTTTGGGTAGATTTAAATAATGGTGGCATTTTAAACATGCTTATCTTTCGTAAAGATGGTCGAAGATTAAAATAAAATGCGTTAGTTTATGTTGTTTTTAAAGTTATTTACTCTTTTACAATGAACTGTTGCATTCAAGTTTGATGTTAATTCGTTTCACAGCTATGATTTTTAACAAAGCATTTTATGTGAAAATTCATTCTCGTAAGCAGGATGTCCTTTGTAACTTAATTGAGAATTTCTCATAATTTTTATTTTACAAACACTTTCAATAGTTCCTGAAGTTTCAGCGTATCTGTTCTGTCTGACAAATTGACAGATTTTGTGTGATATTTTTGTGATCAGATTTTTTTGAAATCGTATACTTAATCGAAGTTCTTAATTATTCATAAACAATACGAAATACAAAATATATATTTTTTTAAGTATTACTTTCACAATGTTGATTTCAAACGCTTAGCTTTTAATGCTCCAAACATCGTAACTATAACAAATTCAAGAAATATATTTTTATATTAAGAAAAATAAAACTTAAAAAGTAAAAGCATATTTCCATTCAATACTTTCTACTTCCACTAAACGTACTAAATATGTACATACGGAGTATACACAGGACTTCCAAGGAATAGAGTCACGTGCTCGGTACACGCGAAGCCACTTTGCTTGTCTCCAAATTTATGCAACTTTCCGCACCCATGTAAAAACCCTCATAACCCCTATTCTGAGACCACTCCACTTTACAGCCGTATTCTGTGAAAGGACGATAGAAAAACGATAAATAAAATATGGACAACGAAATGTTTGCACTAAGAATTTTATACAGCAAATTCTATAAAGCAGTAAAATGTACCACAATACAAAAGAATTGTAGCACTAAAATAGTATATGTACAGCATACTGTGTCTAAAAGGAGTTGTAAACAGAACATAACAAAGTCTGCTGTGAAAATGAAGTGAAAATAAATAAATAGTAGTTCTTTATTTTTTTAAACGCGTAAAAAGTAAATTATACGTAAATACGTAAGTCTATCACAAAATCTACTACTAGGTCACTATATTTATTTGCAATTTTCGAACGTTGCCTATACCCTAATTTTCATTACTATGTTAGAAGATATTTTTTACTATGCCTAAGTTTTACGAAAGCATCAAATATGAAATATTTTAATGTAACAGAATAGGGTCACTAAAGGCGGTCTAGTTTGTAAGACGTAGATGGCGCTCCACGCACGAACGGGTAGCACAAAGCGGAGTGGTATGCCACTGGATTGCATTACTTCATCCACTGATATTTACAAGGATCCTCCTTTGTGGACACCATATTTCCACGGGGACTTGAAACGTGTCTACTTCTTGTGTTTTTCCTGAAACAACGGAAAATATCTAGGTAAGTATATTAATTCTGTTTGTGTATTAAATTGCTTTCTTAATGCATTTTAAAGTTAATGACAATTTGCCTATCACAGTCAAATTAATTGTGACGCCTGTTTATTTTAATAAAATTATTTATTTTTTGGTTTCGATTTTTCTATTAAAGTATGGTACCTTAAAAGTAAAATCGAAACCGTTATTTTGTTTTCCGACTATCTGTTTGTTTAAATGAATTTACCTGTACTACAAGAAACCTTTATAAATTTTGTCATATTGTGCATAGTGTAACTTTGTAATATCCTGTACTAAGCGATCGTACGTGTAAATGCAGATTAAAACAATTTGCCTGTGATAGGCAATATCGGGTATACGAGATCCTCATAGCCTAGGGTTGGGAAATCACCGCGTTATTGGATTATTCAGGTCACAGCACTATGCAACGCCCACCTGCATCTTCTCAATACTGATTTTGTGTCTTGGCGTGTACGTGGCCATATTTGAAAATAATTTTATGCAGAGACTAAACTTTAATATAAATAGCTCAATGGAACGATAGCGGTGTTAAGTGAAAAAATTGACGGATATATTGTATATTATTATTATTACTTATAAAAGTATTATATTACTAATCAGTTATAAATAATAATATTTTTTAATTATTTTACAACGGATAAAATTACATGCTGTAAGTAATGGAAGAGAGATATTTTCTGTCCGTTGAAGTTTTATATGTATATTGTCTTTTATGGTATCTTTGAAAAGAAAATAAACGTTATCTTATGTTATTAAACGTTATTTTAATAATGAATTATAATCAAGTTTAATCGGCTAATAAAACTACATAATATTTACATCGTAGTTAAACAATCTATGGCTACTAATACTATAAACTCATAATAAATAAATAAATAATAAATATATAGGGACAATTCATACAGATTGAGCTTGCCCCAAAGTAAGTTCGAAACTTGTGTTATGGGATACTAACTCAACGATATTATATTTTATAACAAATACATATATAGACAAACATCCAAGACCCGAGGCCAATCAGAAAAAGTTCGTTTTTCATCATGACCCGACCGGGGATCGAACCCGGGACCTCCTGGGTGGCGGTCTGGCGTGGTAACCATTACGCCACGGAGGTCGTCATAGTAATAAGGTACTGCATGAAGCATCAGCGATTCCTTTGTAAACATATTATCTATTTACCATACTAATGAACAACAAATAGTATTAATATCGCATGCCTTTGTGCTGAGACAGCGTTTGATTTGCCTTGATGCAGTTATGACTAATTTGCCTGGCCCTTATTTGAACATTCAATTTTGAAATTAGATAATTCTGACACGACACAGATTAATGTAACTGACGCGTATTGTGTGATTCAATTCGTGATTGTGTGGTTTTGTGTTTAATTTTATTGGTTTTTAGTTCGAACGGGCCTAATTGAACGGGCCATGGGACGTTCGACATGCCTATACAGTAATTAGCAAATTAATAGAAAGCAAACATGAAATGGTTTAAAACCATCGAAATAATATTACTACGTATAGAAATGACAGCGCCTTCAAATTTTGGCGCCGCGTTCGGCCGTGCGGGGCGCGCCCCTCCCTGGCCCCGCCCCCAACCGAGTCATAGAATATGACATTACTACGCAGGGGCGACACTTTGTTTATATTCTGCCTATTGAACATCTAACTGATTATTTTATTTTATTACAATATTTTATTTTACTTAATAGAATAAACTTAATAGAAAATATGTATAATATTAGCTTTATAGGTAGGAAGCTACATTACATTTTTGTTCTTAACTTAATATTAGTCAAAAATAAACTGAGATTAAATCAAAACTTTATAATGAAGCTATTTATATATTGAAGTATTTTGTAATATATGCAATAACTAGGAGACGGTCGCCCCTGCCAGACAACAGGAGTTGTGTTGAATGGTAACGTATCTTTACTCCGAAACTTGTTTGCCCGAATTTCATTTGTTTGAAAATGGTTGGTCGAAATTTAAAATGCTGTTTCGTTTTCCATCTTTTTGTTTTCTAGAAACTATTTTTTTTACTTAGTAACTTTATCCACATTTACGTATTTTTTACCTACTATATAAAAATATTTTGGAAATATAGTTTAAAAAATCAATATTTAAATTACATATTATTTTAAAAAAAGAATTATGAAAATCGGTCCAAAATAGAAGGAGTAATCGGCGGACCTCCAAAAAAAAACAATGAAACATGGAACCTCCTCCTTTTTTGAAGTCGGTTAAAAAAAAGCAAAAAATTTTTCTGAAATAAGTACCTAAATTATATTATAAAATTGACCTACGCTTAGTACCTACGTATCCCATCTGTACGATTACTTTTTGATAATCTATGATTTTCACATAGAAATGGCGGATGCAATTATGATGCAATAGAAAATAATGAAAAAAAAATGTTTTGGTTGGTTTTACTTAATTTTTTGTATACTTAAAGATGATAAGTCATGCCGCTATCTTTCTTCCTTACTGTTGAACGGTTTTTACAAGTTTTTATTGAACATGACGTCATTTTCCAATATTTTTTTTTGACTTAAATCCGAGGACCAATCACGATGAGCGTCGGCAAGTTTCTAAACGAGTTGATGTCTATTGGCCTCAACGTATGGGGACAAAAATTTTGTTCGCGGTGTCCGTTCTATACGTAGTAATATTATTTCGATGTTTAAAACATATCTATCATATTATTATATTAGCACAAAATAGCCGCGTTTCGTTGACTGAAATATCTTATTATTTTTGTAGTGTAGCTTTTAAGTCACGATTTTTATCATACTGCTTCTTGTCTTGCTAGCTCTGCCCAGATCATTTAATTTCGTTACCCTGTTTGGAGTAATAAGGCCGCCTTTTTGCACACGTATAAAGGTTCCCCATGTTCGTTGTATTAAATATTTTTTTTGTCATGTATTTCTAATACTTAAGGCATATTCAATTAATTTAACTATCAATCTATGAGCTTTTAGACTTAGAATTTTACACCGAGTCACCTTAATGTTAGTGTGTTTACTTGTGATAGCTCGCGACAACACAGTGATCAAGATTGCATTACATAAAGGAATATGGAAAAAGACGCATACAGATCTGCAATTCATGTATTATATTTTTTGCTTTACGAATATCAATGCAAATAAAATTCTTGCTTTGAATTTATGGTTTTCCAAGAAATTCTTCCTGCAACAACATTCCGTAATTTAAAGCCGAGAACGCACATCATGCAATTAGAAGTCGTAGTCGAATGTCAAAATAGGCCGCAGGAACACAAGATGCAGGAAGCTAAACGGTTGATAGGCGGTCGTGTTCAGCCACTGGGCAAATGTGTCGTGCTCCGCAATTCTGCACCAGCCCTCAGAAATTACAATCAAATAAGTTTGATGCGAGAATTTAGTAGGCCTTGTTTATGGAATTGAATTGTAGCTCCAAATATTTTTTTTCTATTATCTTCTCGATAAAGTTGATAATTTTAACTACATAATCACGTCGTCGTCAGTCTAAAACGATAAAATCTCACTTAAAAAATCTCTAAAATTCTAAACAGTAAAATTGAATCAAGAACACAGTCCGTTACTTATCTTTTAAACAAAAAAGAATTTGAACAAAATATAATTAACCGTTTTAGGCTACGATGCCATCCAGACGCATTGATCCCGCTTCAGTAATGCCGCTATTAAAAGTAGGTAGATCAATACACAACACACAATTAATAGAAAATTTGTTTCATGATATCAAAACTCAATGTTATTTCCCAGTGGAAATCGTCACAACTGCACGTTCTCGTCTGTATGTAATCAAAAATCATTTGTAAAGGCTTCGGTCCATTAGCGACAAATGACTTTAACTGTCGGTAATTAGTTTAACCGATTACCTGTGATTTTTGCTATCGTTCGTACTTGTTTATTGCATATTTCCTGTTTCTAAAGTATAAAGGATGGGCGTATATTCTTTTTAATTGTCGTCAACTTATAGGCAGCCCACTTCTGGATATAGATTTATAACATGACAAGCCAACCAGCTGCTCCTGGCTCCTCCGTCTTCTAATTTCTCTACTAGTTGCACATTTTCTTATATTGTCTATCCATCTAGCAGGGTGGTTTGCTTCTGGTACCAAATACGCGATCTCCCTTCGAGCATAGATCTTCGTCAGCGGTATTCGGTTCTGCGGCGTGCCCAGTCTATTTTCACTTCACTTCGCTAACTTTTTAGGCTATGTCGACTATTCTCATTTATATACATATATTTATTCTCTGTCACTAAGCAAAATTGATACAGCGGCATGTGACGAAAAGTTAGATAAAACTTGAGCCTGCTGGTGTCTCAAAAACAAATATTCACAAAAAAATATTGAACCGCACAGGAATCGAATCTGTGCATTGGAAGAATATCGTTTAGACATCACTTGAAAGATCAGTTGCTAATTGCTATTTATACTTTTTTATACTTGCTGTCAATGTATAATATGGTTACAAACATGGTGATGTGTTGTGTCGTAGCCAGACATGAAACAAATGCGTTACGACGACAACGCAGAAGTATGGTTTACGGAGCAATTGAATTGCGCCTGAATAATGCAAGTCTGCCTTTAGAGCCTTCACTTCTCAAATGTCAGCCCGCTACCAACTCAACACTTGCATCCTGATTACACACAGCGCGTGTCGATTTATAAGGCCAATTAGTCACCGCGTGCCGACAACGACAACTGACAAATCGCGCCGACTGTCAACAGCCACGTGGGCGAACTTGCAGCCGTTTGCTGCGGTTTTTCGTTTACTAGAAATTTGAGTGCCTAATAAAGTATTCTTATATATGTAGTCACCATAGATTTAGTATATACTAGCGTACCTATAGATCGGCTTTGGTTTGATTAAGGCGAGACCAAAAACAAAATACACTAGTGTGCGTGGAATGTTCATGTGTGCAAGCATGATATATATTTTTGTGGATTTTCCTTTTTGTTTGAGTTACATCCAAGCACTGCACAATACTATAATAATCACGTCTAATTAACACCAAAACTACATTTTAAAACCATAATTTATGGTTTTGTAAAAATAAGTAGGATTTGTTTTTAAAACGACTGACGTCAGGCCGATACAGTCCGATAGCATGTATAGAAAAATGGTCTCCTCTATCTATCTCGCTCTAACCAACGTGTATGCTATGATCTATCTCTTTTGCATTGCCAATCTTACGCTAGTATGTAATAAATCTATGATAGTCACTTTATTATTTACATTAAAAGAACGAAACACTGAATTTCATTGATTTGATTTCTTTCAGTCGCGTACGTGAACAAAATGAGCTACCTCTGTATTTTTTTCAGTACTATATAACTTAACCTTAATTTTGTTCATATGTAGCTTGATGCTGAATGTTCAACCGATTAGTCAATTTACATAACGATCAAAATGTCGGCTGATATAAAATCACAAGTGTGCACGAAACCATAGATTGTTTAAAAAAACTGTGACTTCTGTTGTTCTTGGCAGCGAATTTCTTGTCAGTAGTCTATCTAGTCAATAATAAAGTAGTAATTAGTTAATAATAAAGTAGTCTATCTAGTCTTCCACGAAACACCGTACTACGAGTATATAGTTGACGTGTGGTTGACGTAGCATTTTAGACACGTCCGATCGACCATCGACCCATGTCATTGTAGAAGATAATCTAACCTAACAAACACACCATAACAATTGACGCGTATTATTACTGTAAAATTAATTCTTAGTTCAATAAAACTGTGATTATTACACAAAGTTACATTAGTATACAAATTACATTAAACATATTAATTTATTCTAGATTTAGTATTGACATTTCATGTTTCAGTCAGATTTTGCTTAGGTAATGGGAGTTCTACTCAGAACATGACGTTTATAATGGATAACTTGAAAGCTATAATTTACGTGCAATATCTGAACCAGTTCTTCGTTAATTCCTACTATAATCATAATTGTTAGATAAATACTACTTTGGTTATTAACTGAAAGTCAAGTCGTGGAACGTAACGTTGCGGAAATTAGACCATTAATTAATATAAAATTTATGCATGAGAAATATTTAATTAGTGTTTTGGTTAACGTAGAATAATTATGTTTTATACGGACGTACATACATATCATACAATATTTGTAAAGGTTTATTATGTCTCGACTACACAGTTGAAACATACACAAGAAGTATACATACCAATAAAATCAATCCTCATAATATCCTCATAAAACAGGAATGACAAAAAAACTGATAATTTAGAATAGCACTGTGCATACGTTATGCATAGTTGGTCCACTAGGAAAACTGAAAAGTCTAACCTCGCATCCTTAATTAAATGCTAACTATATGGGCACGTTTCCTGCTAGTTACTTATTACTGCTCATTATCTACAAATAAACTGTAGGGAGCGGACCATGAGTTAATTTGATCCGAGTAAAGATTAGAGCCATAGACCTCACTTAAAATCTGATTTGTTAAATTACTTATTTACTTAAGGATTAACCATTTTCTGTATCGCAAACGTGAGCAAATAATGTTCGACTGAACAAATTATTTAATCATTGTTTGTAAATTGTTCTATTGATGTGATCATGCACAAATACGAAGTGGATAATCTTTCTAATGGATTAATCTCGTTCTAATGTTAAGTTTTTTTTTTTGTTTTTTTTGGACATAACAAATTAAATATTTGCATTGACGAGGTATATCATCATCGTTAATTATTATTTAATATCCCTTTTTCCTCCCTAATTTGACAATGACAGCGTAGATTTAATGTGTAATGTTAAAATGTATTTTAATACTAACCGTTAGATGTTAAAATGAATATTTAAATCGTACATTATAAAGACTTAAATACAACTTTACACTTCAAAGTTATTTACTAAGCTGTCACGCGCTGTTGAAATGAGATTTAACGATAAGCCAACATCTTACGGTTCAAAACAATATTTGGTTAAGTTTATCTTGAACTTAAAACAAACGCATATTACATATTTAATAAGGGATTATGGTTAGTGTACCTTAAACTTGAAATATAGTTATAACAGTTATTTTAATATTCAAAAGGGCCTAGTAAGTCTGCGGTATCCACCATTACCTTAGCTGATGGTAAAGCAATCAATATGACTTCATGCCTGTTAAATTGAATGAAAACACATGTCAAACTATACCACATCCACTATTTGCATGTGGTCACAAATCTCTCGTACTCTTTAACGTCGATATCGTCACTAGATGATAAACAAAAATTTTGTTGTAAAAATTGTTCACGAGATGGTTGGACGCAGCCCATAGAAGTTAACGAAGATCTGTGCTCCAGAGGCCATTGGATTCGGCACAAGAAGCATTGGAAACCTTCGTTAAAATGTGTTCGTAAATCGGTTTCATCTCAGCATAACTGTAAACCACAACGCATTTGTTCAATGATTCAACTCTGCCAATTCAAAGTAAGAATTTGTGCTTAAAATCTCTTCAACTGAAGGGCAAATCGTATCCCAGCTAATGAATATGCAAATAAATATCAACATATACTGGAACTATTTTCTTGTATACCACCCATAAAAACGATAGAACCAATCTGTACAAAACATGTTCAATATCGCATAAGGCTGTAATCACAAGCAATAAGAAACTGTAGTAATGATTCCGCTGTACCGTAAATTATTAGTGTTAAATACTAATTAAGAAGCAATGAGAACCTCCATTTGATAAAAAGATTACCTTACCAATCAACAAAGTTCATTTGCAATATAAATTTTACTGGATATTTTATGGACTTGTTGATCATTTATTGGAAATGCCATCAAATAGAGCGAAAATAGTGCAGTGTTAACAAATAAAAATGAATAGTAAGTATCCTGATAAATACAAATAGGATAATGATGAAATATCTATTTCATACACTGCTGTGTGAAGGTGCTGGGGGCGCCGTCTACCAAACGGGATTCTCCGCTTTCTACGTCCATTCGACTCCTGTCCCTTTAAAAAGTGAGGAAATGTATTTATTTTTTGTTTATATAACGTCTTTTTTATACCACAAAGCTGGCAAACAAGCATACGGCCCGCCGGATGGTAAGCAACACCGTAGCCTATAGACGCGCTTATTATAGGCTACGGTGATGCTTACCACATGCTTAGACGCTTGCAATACCGGGTCTATTACTTACGCGTTGCCAACCCTCCAAACCCCCCAAGTGGAGCTCTAGATACCTTACTCACCGTACATGGCCGAATGCTATTTGGCTACGATCTTCTGTAAGGTGGAGGTCCTTCCCCATACGGGCTGCTCCGATTTGAGCGGATTATCCGCTGTGCCCTACCTCTCTTGTTTCTTGTATAATTAATTCAATTCCGACTATTGTAGATGGCAGTCGTCAAAATCTACTGCGAGTGTATTGAGTCGTACTTTCAGCACCATATTGTAAATCATGTACACTAACGTAACACATTCATAAGTAAATTCAAAACAACTGAAACATATCGAAAGTCCATCCGACCGAGATCCAGCAATAGCTCTAAATCGCCAAGGATCATTTAATTTAAATATTTATTTGTACCGAAACGGATAAAGATAGATGTCATTCGGACACTGCCATTGACCAACTACATTTAGTATAAGTCTTCTAACTGCACTAACCCGATTTAGGGAACCTTCTCTAGGGCTAGTGATGAATTCAACTATGAATCAACAGATGAATATCAATTTATTATAAAGAATAGAAATGTGTACAATACAGACAAGTTGTCAACCATAAAGGATCCGGAAGTGACACAGAGCGGGCACAGATAATGTAGGCCACAGATGATAATTATACAATGAGAAGGAGCCAAATTTAAACTATGTAACAGCTAGTTTCTGTACACCAACAGCTTTAATTAAATTTTAGTTTAACAAGAGCTTTATAGAAAACTAGACTGTAAACAATATTAATGTAAATAAATTGATGATTTGACAACGTAAATTCAAAGTAACTTAACTTAATATCTACACAAATAGTTAGTCTTTGGATATTACCCACGCACGACCTTAAACAAGATGAATTGATCTCGGTCGATTTATATCAATTCCTCTAAACGTTTCCTAGCTATCCCTTCTCGTTTGATCTGAATACTATTCGTTGTTAGATGTGCGATATTACTAATGATTATCCGAATGTGTAGCAATCGATTTTATTTGCCTTTCCAAATTTTGTAAAAACTCATTGAATAGATTTTACAAAATTTTGTAACAAGTTGGACAGTAGTTGAAAGTATAGCAAAATACGTTTCGAGTATTTTTTTTAGACAATCAAAAAATATAATAAAAATCGAAAAAACTGATATCCATGCGCAGATTGCATAGTATAAAGTTATCCGAGAAAAAAAACAGGACTAAAAAGGTTTCACTTTGCGCCTCAATACAAAATGCTTTAATTATTTTATTTTTTGCCTCATTCGATTAACAACCACTGCTGAAGTATCATAGGATCATGAAGTGCAAAATGCTGTTTTGAGAACGACAAAATGGCGAGCCACCGCGGGGCGCCGCGTCACGATGCTCGTAGCACTTTGCCAAATGCTCCTAGGATCCGGATTTGTTCACATAGCCCGGATAAAACTACCCACGCTTACACCGAATTGTTAAGGTCAATGTTTTAGGTTCTCTTTTCGAGAATAAGTGTTTTTGTTAGGTAGATTGGGTGTCAAAAACAATTGGTCGGAAATAATGGAAAAGGAGAGAGGAATGGCCTTCGCTACGTCGTAGAGGAGACAGGACAGACTGATGAACAAGTTATAGAGTCAAATCATGATAGGAAATCTACCGATTCCAGACAATCGTAGCATGCAATGTATAGCTTTAATAGAAAGAAATAAAGAGAATTAGTACGGCGCATAGTGAAATGGTTGAGCTTAGAGTGATATGATAAATAGACCAACTGAGTTAGTTATTATTGAATTATTCATTATATCGATGGTAAAGCAGATTGGCTATATTAGTCGATAATTGTTGAATTATCAACTCAAACTATCTAGATTGAAATGATACTGGTTGCAAATCATGTGTATTTTTGTGTTGTATACATGTATTTGCAATGAATAAATAAATAATTTTGGAAGCCTGGAGGATGGTACGAACATTAGACAGAAAAATGCAACCAGATTTGTAAATTATTTTATTTTCAATATAATTAGCATTTCTAAATTACGTAACGGTGTAATAGCAATTCTCTAAATCTTCAAGGATTCGGGAAGCTGCACTGGCACGCAGCGTTCTATATGACTCGGGGACAGCGAAACACTCTTACGTGATTGATTGTACGCCTTTTTTGGTGTTTACTTTGCGAGATAAAGTGTAAAAACCTAAAAAATGCTATATTCCATTGTAAATTAAAAGAATTCGAGTCCTCTTTTAATTTGCTACGGAATGGTAATGAAGTGCATAAGTAGATCACCACAGATATTGTTGTTATAAAATATAATATTATTATAATCTTAGATGGCTACAGAAACTTTGTCAATCATACGCCAATGTAAAAAAATATGCAATAGGTATTTCTTAAGAATTACATGATAAACTTCTTTGTACTATTAACACAATTTTATTCATGAATGAACGAACTGCCCACACGAAATAACTCTCTTAATCCTTAATGCCATCTTGGTGGCATGGAATAAAAATAACATTCATTCTTAAAACACTTCCCAATAAACTGCAATAATTGAGGTAAAAAGTTCAGGTGCATTCACACCTGGACTTAATTACATGTTTCGATAAATATGCATCAAAGACTAATAAATAGAGTAGGAATATTCGGGCGATCGAATACCGCGAATAGTTCGGCATAAGCAGCAAGGCTCTCCCGCACAGGTAAGTGAGATTACGTGTCGCTGTCGTACGAAGCTATTTTATTGCCGTTTTCCTCCGTACAAGAATTTAAATTTAAAGGAGCTCAAAAATGTAGTAAATTAAACCATTCTCATCAATTGTTAAGGTTCCGATGTTTCAACCTTTTGTAGAATAGAATGCGCGGTCGCTGTTACACTAAGGGGTAGTGTTCTAAATAAAGGAATCTGATGCAAAATAGTTCCACTTAGTAATTTGCATCCCGCTGCGGAGAATGTGATGTAGTGCTAATATAGCTCTCTATTTTACTTAGTAACCTTCATCATTATTTCTAATGTAGAGCTATGTGCATCTAGTATCCTCTTACAGCCTTTAGTCAGCTCGTGAGTGGTGGCCCCACACTGCGACATAATTATTTTATGCTAGTGAAACCCGCGCAAACATTTATTTATGCACAGTAGCGCCATCTATATCATACTTTTGATCAAAAAATTTTTTTTTAATACCACACAGGTGGCAAACAAGCATACGGTCGGCCTGATGGTAAGCCGTCACCGTAGCCTATAGACGCTTGCAATACCGGGGTATCACTCACGCGTTGCCAACCCCCCCGACCCTCCCCAGTGGAGCTCTGGAGACCTTACTCACCGTAGGAACACAACATGGCCGAGACCAATGCTATTTGGCTACGATCTTCTGTAAGGTGGAGGTCCTTCCCCAGACGGGCTGCTCCGATTGAGTGGATTATCCGCTGTGCCCTACCTCTCTTATATCCTCTGTGCCGTACCTCTCTTATCCGCTGTGCCAAATTGTTTCATTACAAAATATTTCTATACATTTCATAAATTACAAATACTTTCGTACCGTATACGTATTTACGACGCTGTGATTTTCTTTTTCATTGCATTTTTTTTCTCCCCTTCATACAGAAAAAGAGACAACATCTGCTCACTGATAATATAATACTGAAGAAACGTGACGCTTTAGTGGTGGCAAACGCAGGGTGCATATACAATTCAAACAAAGAATCATTATATTTTTTACGAGCTGTTACCCGCGACTTCGTCCGCGTGAGATGTTAAAATAAGGATAACTCCTTTTCCTGACATGCGATTTAAATGAAACAAAGCCTATATTCTGCTCCATTCCGAGCTCTATCTTCCTGTGAAAATTGCATTAAAATCCGTTCAGTAACTTAGAAGATGAGCGCGTTCAAACAGACAGACAGACAGACAAAAAATAAAAATAATATTTTTTTGCTTTTATTACCTTACTCTAATTGTTCACTCTCCATTTTTGCTAAATATGTCCAATGTACAGACATATCGGGGTCTACAATTTTATTATATGTATAGATAGATTAGTAAAAGAGAGAAAGGAAAAGTAATTTTTTTTTTTAATTGTCAATGATTGTTGTTTAGTATTCTCGTATTCGATACAGTTGTAAGCAATTGCTGACAACTGTATCGAATGTATACGTGTAAGTGTCAAAATTTTGACGTACAAGATGTCTCTCTCATCTGCGCATGCCATTTCCTTCTTTTCACTAGTTTTATAAATCCCACATGTTGTTATATTAATTGGGATTGGTCTGCATGTAAATTTATTACACTCCTGCGATTTTCTAGCCAGTCCATGCCATTTTGTCAATCTAAAACAATAAACATATAAAAGAACATAATAAAACAAAATCACTTTTTGTTACATAAAGTGTATGGTGGAGTCCACAGGACTCTGAAAGTGTTAATTACTCACCTTTCTGTGATACACCCGCGCCGACCTCTCGCCCCCGCGTCGACCACGATATTGACAGAAGCTACTCAAGCGCACAGCACTGTATCCGCATATCGTAAAAAAATATTAACTAAAACAGTTTGGCGTGGAGTCCCTGGGACCTACCCTACAAATTAAGGGTTAAACAATTAAAAAGAAATCGATCCTTAGTTTCGAAAATTTGAATTTTCAAGCACATAGCACACGTTTGTAACTCTTAACTTTGAAACATCAAATATCACATTTCTTACGAAAAAAGCACCAGCCAACCAAAAATAGTTCTAAAAACATACCCCCAATGTGCCACCGAAAATAAACTATCAAACATTATGTTTCAAAACTGAAACTGAAAACTAATACCCGTGTGTACGCGTCCTAAGAACTCCCTAAAACCACTTCGATCTATTTTTAAATTCTACTTTTGTTATTTCACATTGGCGTCACGTAGAACGGGGAGGCACAGCATCTGTCACCGAGAACTTTAAACCTATGACTAACCACAATTCCACAGTACCTACCTATAAACCAATTTTTTCTGTATCTTGTTTACTGAATTTTTTTTTTCAAAAATATTTATAAAAAATATATGTATCTTACTAAACTTACTTTTGACGATCTCCGTGGCGTAATGGTTACCACGCCGTACCGCCACCCAGGAGGTCCCGGGTTCGAATCCCGGTCGTGTCATGATGAAAAACTAACTTTTTCTGATTGGCCTCTGGTCTTGGATGTTTATCTATATATGTATTTGTTATAAAATACAGTATCGTTGAGTTTGTATCCCATAACACAAGTTTCGAACTTACTTTGGAGCTAGCTCAATCTGTGTGAAAAAAAAATATTTTGAAAAAAAAACTTATGTTAGCAAGGCAGGACCTTGCTAACTCTGCCCAATCCATACAAAAAATTGTTACAAGGTTGCCTTGAAATGATTGCTTTCAGCAGTAACGGCACAGATTACTTAATAGTTACTTCGTAACTGGTAACGGCCTCTTTGTTGGCAATGCACACTAACTAGTCTGCAAGTTTTTCATATTTAATATATTATTTTTCGTGAAGCACTCATTCACTGTTAACAATGAATATAATTCTATACAAAATTCACAGTAAGATAATCTTATAATACAATTTAAATTGTTTGTATGCACAACAATAACATCTAAAGCTACATTATTTGTGACTTGTCATATAGCAGAAACAGGCATCTTGTATTCCAGACTTTTACGTTAAGTGAACAGTTGTATCAATTTCCTAACACAAAGGTCTTTGTAGCATTTCAATTGTCGATGTTGAGTACCTCGAGCACTCTGGGATGTTGTCTTTGCTGTCAGTGCCTTTGAAGGTTTATCGGCAACATTTTGTTGGCTATTCTGTTGCTTATGTCTAACAATATAGAATTGAGATGATAATACTGTAAAGTTATTTAGGAAAACTTATTTGTTTATGCATAGCTAATAATAATTTTTTCGTTACTTGTAAAATAGTAAAACCATAAAAACTGCCGAAATCGTACAACCACTGTCATTTTAAATAAGTTATCTGAATCATATTAGCAAGTCATGAACCATACTTTAGAGCGACTCGTTCATCCTCGTAATAGTTAGTGGCTAAATACTAATTAATAAAATGTAGAAAATAAAAAATGTCTTGACATAGTCGACCTGCATTTGACCGCATCAAGTTGGTAATAATAAAGAGGTTTTTATACAAGTTTACCGAAAAATTTCACTGAAACAATAAAAGACAATTTGACCATAAGAAACCTCCAAATGGAACTGTGTCGTATTCATAATTAGACCACACGTAAACAAGCACAAGAATTTAAATTCAGAACATTCGCAGAAAAAAAAAAGATGTCGTTGCTCGTCAATACCGACAACGTTTCATTTCACGAAAAAATGTCTTTGTACGGCATGCGCGACAACGTATAGGCTTCCACCAGTTAAGTTCCATAGACAATGGACTCAATCCTTACCAATATTATAAATGGAAAGTTTATGGGGATATAGGATAATAATAATAATAAATACTCTTTATTGCACCAAAATATACATAAAAATACAAAAAATAAACATTAACAAAAGTACAATAGGCGGCCTATCGCTAGGCAATTTCTTCCAGGCGACCAGTTAGAAAAAACAAAAGATAAAGAATAGGTAGGTGGCGCAGCAGTGCTCAGAATCAGGTAGGTGGCGCAGCAGTAGGTACCTACTCAGAATCAAGTAGGCGAATGTGAATTGAATATACATAAAATATAACACATATAATAATATAACAACTACATTTGTGGAATATTTAAGAGAATAGAGATGAAAAATAAAATAAAAAAGAGAACATGAAGGAGAATGATCAAACAGTAGAAAAAATCCCTCGTTCCACTTGAAACCTATAGTGATCGAAATCAAAGGTTGAGCTTGATGTATGAGAACAGGTAAGGAATTCCAGAGACGTACATCTTGCACAGTAAAAGACTTTGAAAAAAAGTCTGTGGATTGCGGAGGTGTCACTATACGAATGTTGTAAGTGCTGCGAAGAGTAGGGCCATCTGTGGTGCTGTGATACACAAAGTGGTCCTTTAAGTAAGGAGGTGTAGAGGGATTGAAGAGGATAGAATAGAGTAAGGAAAGAATATGAAGGTTTCTGCGTAAGATGTTTGTTACTCTTTCTTTCACGCATAAACGGCTTTATAAATTGTCTTGGAATTTTGATACACAGGTAATTTACACCCTGGATTAACACATAACATAGTTTTGATGCGGATATCAGTCCGGGAACGGGAACAACGGGATTTTGCGAGTAAAACCGCGGGCATCTGTAGTTTTTTATTTTTTATTTTTATATATAGGGACAATTCATACAGATTAAGCTAGCCCCAAAGTAAGTTCGAAACTTGTGTTATGGGATACTTACTCAACGATATTATATTTTATAACAAATACATATATAGATAAACATCCAAGACCCGAGGCCAATCAGAAAAAGTTCGTTTTTCATCATGACCCGACCGGGGATCGAACCCGGGACCTCCTGGGTGGCGGTCTGGCGTGGTAACCATTACGCCACGGAGGTCATTAGTTAATATAGGCATTTAACATACCCAAAATTAGCCTGATTTATTATTTTTCTTAGATTCAAAGTTTAATTCGGGATAATTCCACCACACATTTCCCTCCTACACCCCACTATGTCTCCGGCGTTTATGAAAATTAAATGCGTTAAACCATTTTATACTTCATTTTATCACGGTATGTCCCGGTATGTCACCGTATGTCCGTGAAACATTAGGATATCACACGATTTACCATACATGTAAGAGAAACGTCTGCGATGTCCTGCCGACGAAATCACAGTTTTATTCCAGGAAAAGTTTAGGTTTTGAAGCACGCGAAACAACTATATCTATTTACGACGTGTTACACCAAAACTCACGTTAAATTCGTCTACTTGGGTGGCCGATAACCATTAGCTTTTTGTTAGGATTTAATGATCACTAAAGAGGCGTAATAGGAACGCTTTGTTGTTTTATCAGTTGAAGAGCGCTCGGCCAAATATCTCGGATTAACCAGCAATCATTTACGCTACAACAGTCAACTTTTTTAACTACCAATATCAGGCACATTTAGACCATGACAGTTTATTGCCTGCGGCATACAATAATGTCAAAGCAATAATTGACATGCATCGTCTAAACGACAGTTGCTTACAATTTTTGAAGGACAAATTATTGCTCCCACTAGATTGCATGCAATTAATTTATATTTTGACGACCTCCGTGGCGTAATGGTTACCACGCCAGACCGCCACCCAGGAGGTCCCGGGTTCGAATCCCGGTCGGGTCATGATGAAAAACGAACTTTTTCTGATTGACCTCGGGTCTTGGATGTTTATCTATATATGTATTTGTTTTAAAATATAATATTGTTGAGTTAGTATCCCAAAAACACAAGTTTCGAACTTACTTTGGGGCTAGCTCAATCTGTGTGAATTGTCCCTATATATTAAAAAAAAAACATTGCTCTTGAATGTGCAAGAAACTTGCGTCTAAATGAGGTCTAATATTATAAAGTGGAAAATTTTTGCATTGAATAGGCGAAACTATTGGATCGATTTAAAAATTATTTCACTGCTGGGAAGCTGGACTATCCTCGATTCCATCATCCATTTTATTTATTATTTTTTAAATTAGTGATCTTTACTAAAACCCGTGCGAAGTTTATTTTTTTATGTATTTACTTACAACCATTAGTTACTAGGCTCTACCACTCTAAAATGTTGCTGTTGATAATGATTAGACATAATAACAGTTAGACTTTTTTTTTAATTTTTTTTTTATTTATTTATTTATTACAAAAATACACAGCCCTTAGAATTAAACAATAAAGATCTTAAATATTACACTGATGGCCAATTACGGACTTACAGTATGAATTGTATGACAGGCCTGGTGGTCGAGTGGCTAGCAATGGTCACTTTATCTCGGGGGCCGCGGGTTGGATTCCTGCTCAAGGTAAACATTTGTGTGCATGAAGATGTCTGTTTGCCTTGGTCTGGGTGTTTTCTAGGTATAATAAGTATTTATCTACAAAAAAAAAGTATTTAAGTATATTTATCAGCAATCTAGTACCCATAGTACAAACACAGTCGTGCTCGCGACGCGCCCCGAGCCACACGTTCCCGGTGCCTCCGCGCCACGCTGCACGCCCCGCCCCTCCGACGGCTGTTTACGTATTACGTAACTGCCACTACGAATTACGTGTTTCTTTGTTTTTTTGAAAACAAAGAAACATTATCAGTTTTTAGAAGTTTCTTTTTAACTTTCGCGCGATTTTTGATTAAAACCACAGTTTCGTGGTCTGGTTTTGCGCGTAACCTAACGGTGCCAACCGCGCGCAGACACCAGGAGTGCGACCCGGGCACTCGCTGATCCCCTTCTGGGTGAAGCAAGTTACCCGGACGGGGCTAGCACCACCGGCCTAGGGGGCTCCCCTGACCGACGCTAGCTGTCGCCCCCTCCCACCTACCTCTTCCCCCTCCTATTCTTAGTGAACGGTTTGGGCGCCTAGGGCTTCGGCTTACAGCTACCCTCCGATCACTAAGCAGCCAGGGCCCTCTGACACATTGAGATTGGTCAGAGGATAACAAGCTTAGGGCTCACCCAGTTACACCCCCCCCGCCTCACCCGGCGCGGGGGACTAGGCATACACACCTCGGGTGTTCCCCCCGAGCGCGTTTTATTAGGCACGACTGCCGCAAGGTTTCTTCGCAGACTCTTCCTTGCGGAACGTGACGGGAGCGAACTGCGATAAAATCGTTAGTTGTTAGGTTTTTAAAGTTAGGCCGGTCGCCATGGCGACCGACCCGCTTGCGGCACTAGATGCCATGATCTCTTTTTTAGTTAGGCGATGCCCCGACCTGTCTCAGTCTGAGCGATCTGAGATAGAATCAATCAGAAGAAGCATCTCTCCCCCCTCGGCCCCTCTGGCCAATGCCCTCTCAGCCCCTCAGGCCTCCGAGCGCGCCGCGCTCCCCGCGCCCCTTGCAAACGCCTCGCGCCTTGCCGCGCCCTCCGAGATAGCCGCGCGCGCCGCGCCCGATGCGCGCGCCGCCCCCGCGCCGACCCCCCCGCCCCTTGCGAACACCGCGCGCCCCGCCGCACCCTCCGAAACCGCCGCGCGCGACGTATCCGCTGCGCGCGCCGCCCCCGCCGCGACCTCGCCTCTTGCGAACACCGCATCCTCCGAAACCCACGCGCGCGCCGCAGCGCGCGCTACCGCGCGCGACGCGCCCGCCGCGGCCCCTGCGACCGCCGCGCGTGACGCACCCTCCGCGCCCCCCGCGCCCTCTGCGCCCTCCGCTGATTCGTCTCCGGCCCGTCTAGCCCAAAACGATGAAATGGAGGTTGTTTCCGAGTCCTCCTCGGAATCCTCTTCCGAGCCCACGTCCGACTCTGACGAATTTGTAATGGCCTCAGGCCGAAAGCGCACCAGGCGCAACAAAGGCGCCGCTAAGAAGGCCGCTAAATTAGCCGACGGCATTTCTCCCGCCGCGGTTTCTGACTCCCCTGCTTCGCCCCCCGCGGCTGAACAGGGTGCCGAGGGAGCTTCTCTCCCCACCCCTCCCAAGCGCTCCCAGCGCCCACCGGCGGTCGTTATCACGAACCGCCATAGGTGGATGGACATCAAGGCCCGATGCGATGCAAATGGCATCTTTTTTATAGCTGAAACCCGCACTGAGGGTATCAGGCTAAAAACGGAGTCCATCACGGACTACCGTAACCTTACGCGCCTTCTCGACGGTATGTCGATTCCATTCCACACGTGGAGTGTCGAGGAAGACCGGCGCCTCCGCGTCGTCATTCGGGGGGTCCCAAAGGAAATCGGGTGCGAAGACGTATTCGAGGACCTAAAGGCCCAGAAACTACCCATCTTAGAGGTGCACCGTATGCACCGTGGGCCTTCCGCCCCATTCAACATGGTCCTGGCCATTCTGGACAGGACAAACTTAAAAGAGGCCAAAGCCATTTTTAATACATCCAAAGTTTGTGGACTGTCTGGGATCGTCGTCGAGCCCCCACACCACAAAGGCACTGTGGGTCAATGCCACAGATGTCAGTTATACGGGCACTCCGCGAGAAATTGCCATAACACACCGCGTTGTGTTAAATGCCCAGGAGCACACTCGACACTAGAGTGTCCGCGCCCCAAAGACCGCGCGCTATGCTCGGAACCTCCGAGCTGCGTAAACTGCGGGGAGGTGGGGCACCCGGCGAACTACCGAGGGTGCCCAAAAGCACCCAAGGTGAAGAGCCGGAGGCCCGCTCCCTCCCCACCTAAAACTCAAGCCGCCCCTAAGGCGGCCAATGTTAGCCCCCCCCAGCCTCAGACCGCCGAGGCCGCCCCGGCATCAACAAAGGCACCGGTGCCTCCACCAGTTGTGTCGCATTCGTGGCGATACAGAACTAATAAGGTTCCCCCCCCGCAGGGCAGCCCCTCAGGCCAACCTGCACCCGCGGTGGTGATTGCGACCCCTCCACCTTCTCCAAAAGTGGCACCGCTGCCACCAACCCCATTCGTGAATGATGAGATCGAAGGTCTTTTTAAACTCGCAGCCGTAATAGACATCGATAGGATTTTAAGTATGGCCGCCTTGGTCAAACAACACGAGGGCAACGCAAATGCTCTCTTAATGGCCTTCTGCCAATATAGTGATGTACTCACTATCCTCAAAAATTTTAGGTTTTAGTTATGGATCTACACCATAACACGAGTAGAGTCAAACCGACCTCCCTAAAAATCGGCTACTTCAACGCCAATGGGCTTCGTACCCAGAGGTCTGAGGTAGCCGATTTTCTCTACACCCATCAATTGGACGTTCTCCTCATCCAGGAGACGTTCCTCAAACCATCAATTCGCGATCCCAAAATCGCGAATTACAAAATCATTCGTAATGATCGCACAGTCTCTGCCTTCGGTGGCACTCTCATTTACTACAAAGCGACATTACACTGCACGCCTGTGGATACACCAGATCTCGTGCACATCGAAGCCTCTGTCTGTAGATTAGGAATGACAGGTCATCAATCCATATATTTAGTGTCAGCCTATCTAGCTCCCACTAACAATAGCTCCTCAAGCCCTAGATCACTACTTGACAGTGATATACAAAACCTTCTAGATCTTGGTCCGTCTGTTATCATAGCGGGCGATCTAAACGCCAAGCACCTTGCTTGGTGTAGCCATACCACAAACCAACGTGGTAGACAACTCGAGCGACTCTCAGAGAGACTCAACTTCGACGTAGTAGCACCTATGTCACCTACTCACTATCCAGACAATGTAAATCATCGTCCGGACGTCCTAGACGTAGCCCTCCTAAAGAACATCAATCTTAGATTGAGTTCTATAGAAGTGCACTCTGCACTCACTTCAGATCATAGGCCTGTCATTATTGCCCTCTCGCCCAGAGTAAGCATTCCTAACGTGGCAGCCTCAGACCCCACAAGAGTCAAGACTGACTGGTTCAGCCTAGGAGAAGGCCTTAAGTCTATCTCATCTCCTTTGTTAGACCCGATTCCAGACGAGATAGTCTCAATTCCCGACGCGATAGGTGCAATTGACTCATTAACAGCGCACGTGCAGAAGGTGGTTAGCGATTGCTCGCAGCGCGTCCCAGTGAACGCTCATCGTCGCTGGGAACTGCCGCCAGATGCCCGTGCTCTGTTAACTGAGAAAAACGCAGCTCAAAGGGCTTACTTCTCTTTTCCCTCTGAGCAGAACCGTGTCCGCATGCGCGCTGCCCAATCGGCGGTTAAGCGTCGCATTAGACAGCTTAGGAACGATCAGTGGGACGAGACACTTACAAATATGGTCCCCTCTCAACAAGCCTTCTGGAAACTTACCAGAGCCCTTAAGGCAGATACAGTGGCTGCCACCCCCCCGTTAGTACAGTCAGATCCCTCCCTCCCCCTCGCCTTCGAGGACGAGGAAAAAGCTGAATGCTTAGCATCCAGTCTTGAGGCACAATGTGCACCTAGCACACTCCCCGTTGATCCAGATCACCTACTCGAGGTCGATACTGAGGTTTTCAACAATCTCGCGAGCCCTCTCACAGATGCCGACCCGCCGATAGAGCCGGTAACCCCCGATGAGGTAGAGTCCCTTATCAGAGATTTACATAATAGGAAGGCCCCGGGGCCTGACGGGATTTCTAATAGAGTCATCAAGCTCTTCCCCGCGCACCTTATTCTTCTTCTGACCGCCATTTTTAATGCGGCATTAAAAAACAGTATTTTCCCCAAATCTTGGAAGGAAGCCACCGTCATTGGCATTCCAAAACCCGGCAAGCCCAAGGATCAGCCCTCGAGCTATCGCCCAATCAGTCTCCTTAGTTCGATAGGAAAGATCTATGAGCGCATTATTCTCGCTCGTCTCAAAGATTTTTCCCTTGCTAATAATCTTTTACCTGACGCACAGTTTGGTTTTAGAGCCAAACACTCTTGTGTCCAACAAGTGCATCGCATAGTCGAACACGTGTTGGACCGGAGAGCGAACAGATCCCGCCCGCACAAAACGGGCGCTCTCTTTTTCGACGTGGCAAAGGCGTTCGACAAAGTATGGCACAACGGGCTTATCTACAAGCTCTGCAAACTTAATGTGCCAAACCGTCTCGTGCTCATCATACGAGACTACTTGTCGAATCGCTCTTTCCGCTATAGGGTGGATGGGGCACTATCCCCCCCTCACACCATTAGAGCCGGAGTACCACAAGGATCCGTGCTCTCCCCCCTCCTATACACGCTTTACACAAGCGACTTCCCTCAATTTAGACCCAGTCCACTTGTGACTCATACTGCCCTTTTCGCAGATGATACAGCCATCTATTGTTCGGCTTCTAGTACACCCGCCATAGTTAAGTCCCTCCAAGCCGCCGCCAACTCCCTTGGCGACTGGTTTAGAAAATGGCGCATAGAAGTTAATCCAGATAAAAGCGCCGCTATCCTCTTCTCCAGAGGTACTACGCCAAATCCCTCCACTAAAGTCAAGATGTTCGGACAACCGATCCCTTGGGAAAAGAAAGTCCGTTATTTAGGTGTCACACTCGATAGGGGACTCACCTTCGAACATCATATAAAGATTGTCCGCGACCGCGCTGCTTTCGCGCTAGGCCGCTTACATTGTCTGCTTAATGGGCGCAGTAAGCTCTCTCTTAGAAATAAGGTGAGAGTTTACACAACGTGCATTAGGCCGATAATGACATACGCAAGTCCAGTTTTCGCTCACGCCGCGCCCTCTCATATCCACAGGCTGCAAACCATTCAGAATAGGTTTTTGCGCAAAGCCATCGGTGGGCTTTGGTTCGTTAGGAACAAAAACCTCCACATTGACTTAGGTGTGCCGACCATCTCGCACCACCTAAAGCAATGCTCTGTTAAATTCTTCGACTCGCTCAATCATCACCCAAATCCGTTGGTGAAAGCCGCAGGGGATTATTCCGCTCCGGCTGACACCAGCAGGTCCAAACGTCGTCCGCGGCACGTCCTCAACGACCCGGACGACTCCATTACAGTCGCCATCGAGGCGTATAAACAATTAGATTCCGCGACACAAACTAGACACACACGTCCGTCATATCGGCCCCGCCGGCGGGGCCGCGCGTCGCGCCACCTTCCTGTAGGGACTCGATTTTCGCGGTACCGGCACGTGCCCGGCCGCTTCTCTCCAATCCGTTCGCCTTCCCCCAGTGTCGCCATAGGCCGAGGTTCGAGCCCCCATCTGGGGCGCCCCTAGGCAGACACTGTAAATTTTTGGCGGTGACAGTCCGGCCGCAACAGTCCGGTGTCTCAGAAAAGGGTGTTAGTACACCCGAACTGAACTTTTCAATTCCTAAAAAAAAAAAAAAAAAAAAAAAAAAAAAAAAAAAAAAAAAAAAAAAAAAAACCATAGTACAAGCTTAGTTGCTTAGTTTGGGACTAGATGGCGTTTGTGATTCGTCCAAGAATATTTATTTATTTATGAAGTATAAACAGACATGCATAAGTTTCATTTCCTTTGCAAAAATACAATACCTAATACGGTGACCGCTCCGCTTGTTTCCCACCTTTGTGGTATAAAAAAAAACCTAATCAAATATAAGCAAAGAAAGTTAAGAATAAGTACATTACTCAACAAAATAAGTATTAGCACGACTAGTGAATCAGATTAAATTAGTTCTTCATGCCAGTCTAAGACAATAATATTGAAGAAAACAGTTTCAGTAAGTGCAAACCTGTGTAGTCGCGTACACTGTGACATGGTTCTAGGTACGTGTTATTTACACCTCCAGAGGAATCTTACTTAATCGAAGGATACCTATCTATCTATCTTCAGTATGACCTGTTTGTGGGGCGTGAGTGAAATATATTATTATTATTTATTTGAACATTCATTCATCTTTTATTTAAGTTACAATTTTCAATTTAAATCCATACTTAATATTATAAATGTGAAAGTGTTTGTTTGTTTGTCCTCTCTTCACGTCGAAAGTAATGAAAGGATTGATATGATTTTTGTATTAGGGATAGTTTATGGTCTGGAGAGTGACGTAGGCTACTTTTTATCCCGGAAAAACTCTCATTCCCACGGGAAAAACAAGTATAAGTATCATTATTTTTTCATATTTTTTAACGGGATTAATTTAAGGTCTAGCTAGAGGGTGACATAAGGCTACTTTTTTCCTACGAGATAAAGAGATTCCCATGGGAAAAACTATTAACATTTTCCCTTGACCACGCGGGCGGAGTCGCGGGTAACAGCTAGTTAATAATAAATGAATATAAATAGTCTTGGCCGAATCACACAACGCCATCTAGTCCCAAACTAAGCAACTAAGCTTGTACTATGGGTATTGCTGATAAATATACTTAAATAAATTTGTAAATAAATACTTATTATACATAGAAAACAC
Source organism: Endotricha flammealis (assembly GCA_905163395.2). NCBI lineage: Eukaryota > Metazoa > Arthropoda > Insecta > Lepidoptera > Pyralidae > Endotricha > Endotricha flammealis. The sequence goes on along the minus strand of LR990863.1, from coordinate 5,317,819 downwards.
CCAGATCAAGGCAAACAGACATGTTCATGCACACAAATGTTTGCCTTGCGCAGGATTCGGACCCGGGGCCCTTGGGATAAAGTGACTATTGCTAGTCACTCGACCACCGGGCCTGTCAATCAAAACTTTTGTTATTTCTTATTGAATCAAAATACGTATTTTGTTCAGAGAACTTTCTCTCGGACGTCGCGTCACCTTTAACAAATTAGTTCTAATTATATAAAACATATTTTAAATATATTTTTCTGTAAACTACTACCACAATCATTTTTTTTAAATACAATAATCTAATTTTGTTGCTGGCTGTATTCAAACTATCTGAGAGTTTTTTTTTATATTCCAGACGACTTTTAAAACCGATAAATCGTCTTTTAAAACCTCATCCATAAAAATAATCTCTAAAATAATATTAGCAATAGCCAATACCACAACCAGTAATAACTCTTTGAATAATTGACCTTTCATCTCTTACTGTGCTCTTATAAATTAAAATATAAATTATTATACCTAAAAACGGTTTAATAGCTCCGTCATTAAAATATCTATACAAATTATTTCGCAGGACGAAACTAGTTATGGTCAAAAAACATATTGTAATATACTTAAACTAACAGAGATAAATGGGGTAGATAACCACGTTACCAGTCGCATAACACCCAATTAGTGATGAATTTGTAATTCAAATACAATGTGAATGACTCGATAACGTGTATATACGTCAGTATTAAATCATAGCTGAATAAATATTTAAAATCGAATGCTTTATGGTCCCAACAGTAGCGCGGTTGCGGACTTGGGGCACGGTTGATTATTTTTGATCAAAGACTGGTTTTAGTTAAACATATTGAATTCAATGATGACTAGATACTACTTAGTCCTTAATTTGGTACTTAATTTAATGGAAAGAACAGTATGAGGGTTTGAGTTTTAAACCCTTGACTATCACTACAACCTTATCGATAAGACAATTCCAAAGTGTGAACATTTTCTTTTGTATACTTGTGTGTATTTTTTTTGTATTGTGTATTTTATAATCTTTCTCTGGTTATCGGTATTGTAGAAAATTTAATCTTTTCTATTAACTCAATAATATCAAGAAATGTCTACTAAGATCTACTCGAATATATATAATTTTGTGGATTTTCCTTTTTGTTTGAGTTACATCCAGGCACTGCACAGGTAACCATATTTAATCACGTCTAATTAACACCAAAACTACACTTAAAAACCATAAATGTTGTAAAAATAAGTGGGATTTGTTTTTAACACGACTGACGTCAGGCCGACACAGGCCGATAGCGTGTATAGAAACAGGTCGTAGGTCTCGCCTATCTATCTCGCTCTAACAAACGCGTATGGTATGATCTATCTCTTTTGCATTGCCGATCTATACGCTAGTAAGTACATACTAAATCTATGGTAAAAACGTTCTTGATATCAAAATGGCAAAATAATATCCAGAATATCATGTGAAAATACTTTATAAAATAAAATGTAATATTAAATATAATAAAACAGCAGCATGAAGTTACCTATTGTTTCAATTACGCTACGAACAAAAAACTATGGAACAATAATAAAAAAAAGTCTATTCAATATAAAGTAAACGCGCGCTCAATAGACGATAAACTGTATTTTGATTCCTTTTTCAATATTTATACATTTGACCTTTTGTCTTGAATTTTACCAAAGCGTTACTCAATGAAAATATATTAATGCAATGCTGTATGGTCTGCGAACAATGAGTCATAAACATGCGGTCATATCAACGCTTAATACGATACCGTCGCGATGAAATAAGACTTTATTTCAATAATACACATAAATATAACATGAAAGCCCTCGGTAAATTTACGAACAGAATGCATAAGTTAAACTGTTTTAATACTAGAGTTTACACTTTTAGCAGCTTATATTGGAAGCAAATAACCGAGAATATAAAATCCGTTTCAATATACTTGCCACAGAAGCTCTTTTTTTATAATACAAAGGTGGCAAAAAAGCATACGTCCGGCCTGATGGTAAGCCGTCCCCGTTGCCTATAGACGCTTGCAATAGCGGGGGTATCACTCACGCGTTGCCAATCCTCCCAACCCCCCCAAGTGGAGCTCTGGAGACCTTACTCACCGTAGGAACACAACAAACAATCATCTAAACATTCGTCTGATTTAAAATATAAATCGATATGAATTAAACATGAATCAAGCACAAATAGAGCCAAATAGTTCATCATCATTGAGTTTCTCTGGAAATAGTATGCCAAGTAATGGAACGAAATTTAGTCAGGGTCCAGGTTATGGCAGTTGAGGTAAATCCAAAGATACACTTGATGCAACCACTTAACATACAATACAAGCCACATCGTACCTAGGTTGTACTTTACGTCCTTCGTGTCTTTTTCCCTTTTTCCATTTAATATTAAACTTATTGTCATAAAGCAACCGATGTGATGTCATAATACGAAATTTCATGGTAAGATCAAAATCGTCCTATAAGCATTGTTCGTAGGTACCCAGACCTTTTTTAAGGACGTTCTCAATCTGGTTAACGTACAACGTTTCCCACATTAGTTTTGGAAACAAGACAAAAAAAATGGGTTGACCAGTTCTCAAGATTCAAGAAAATAAAAAGGAGGCTAACTATTTATGCGCAATTTGCAAAAACGTATTCGTATAAGAGTCATTTGGGAGTGCACTGCAGGGAAACGTTTCTTTTAAAAAGTCCATTATACCTGCTATTACATTATACAGAATCCAGTTCTTCGATGTATACCAATCCCATAATTTAGGGATGTTAAAGAGTTACCCACTAAATCGGTCTTTTAAATTTATCCAGTACTTGCAGACGTATTCGTTGCTAATTTACATGATTTCACAAATGTACCTACAGCATTTTTTTTCTTAACTAGGCCCGGCACCGTCCAGGATAGCAACAGCATTGGAGAATATAGCGAGATAAATAAATAAATATTCTTGGACGAATCACACAACGTCATCTAGTCCCAAACTAAGCAACTAAGCTTGTACTATGGGTACTAGATTGCTGATAAATATACTTAAATATTTTATATACTTCAGAACTGTACATAATAAAAAATCTATCCATGCGCCACTACTGGGTTGTCATGCAACAGACACAGGTAATAGAACACCCTTTAAAAATAAACCACAATTTTAATAGCTTGAAAAGGCAGTACCAGAAAATTTCAAAATGATTCCCTTGAATCATCCCAGAGTACGGTTGGCATTCCGCAATAGAAAGTTGTCATAATATTCAAGATATAAGATAAGGGGAACAATATCCGGCACGGCCACTTTTTCGAATTATTCCCACCTCAGTCCATATTCCCGTACCTTCCCTATTCCCTTGTCGCGGAAGTCTTCAATTATTAACATTACAGGAGGTGCGCATAAGGCAGTTGTACATGAATAATAAAACAGTAGAATACGCCGTGAAAACAGTAAGAAACTGCAAGGGTGCTGCACAATGGCAATATAAAAGCAACAGTGTATCTTTATACGCGTTGACAATGTGCATTGTGCCTTAGAACCAGACTCGCCTACATCATAATGCATCGTTCTCACAGTATGTAATACCAAGAGAAAAAGGCTACGATACGGTAGATCATCTTCTTGATTCTTCGTAACTTAACTTTTTTTATAGTAATAAAAGTTATAAAGTTATTTAAGATTATAATGATGAAAACAAATTAAAGTATTTGCTTGTAAGCGTTAGGTTTTGTTTCATTGAATCGCTTTTATGTTTGCAATTATTTAGTCCGAGGCAATTTTTTTACAATCAGTACTTGAAACTATAACCATACAGTTAGCTCCAATTATTTCTGCAGACAAAGTCAAGTAAATATAAAAGTAACATTAATGATGGGTAAATAATACCAAGTGACTTGCAAAATTGCACATACTGTTCTATTTATATTAACCGTGAAGAATTTTAATATTCCCAGGGCCGAGATACAAGCTTCATCCAAGTCCATAGCGAGCCAGTTTTCACTACATGAAATTCTTTAAAAATTCAACTAGGTTATTCACCTCATACTGCAAGCGGCTGAAACTAGCACAATGAGTTTTGTGTTTTATATCGCCATTTCTCTGGTGACTTGAATTAAGAGCTGTATTTTGAGGAAGCTCTTTTGAAATTCTATTTCAAATTACGTCTGCTCTTGCAGTATTATGTACTTTGCAGGAATAACTAAAAATATTATTACGTTTTTATTCTGTACCTCGAAAGAAAGAACGGGCAATAGATTTTGAATGGCAAAGTTTGTCAATTAATTTAGTTTTTCTTATCGTTTGAGTAATATTATGTATTTTAAATTTACTTATATTTGGTTAACGTCAAGTGTTAACAGTCGCAACAACTGGTTATGTAAATTCAAACGTACGAAGTAAATATATTGAATTCTGAAAGCATGTCTGAGAATAGGACAAGTTTTGAAAGACAATTTCTGTTGTTTCAACTTCACAAACCGCAAGTATCCCAAAAGACCACGCTGTTGAAGTCCTACATACTAATATAGACAGTTTTAGCGTTTGTATTTTAGCAGCCACGGAATATGACCTGATTACGAGTTCAAAACATTGATTTTGACTGCGATGAACTATTTTTTTTATACCACACTGGTGGCAGACAGGCATACAGACGGCCTGATGGTAAGCCGTCACCGTAGCCTATAGACGCTTGCAATACCGGGGGTATCACTCACGCGCTGCCAACTCTCAAACCCCCATAAGTGGACCCCACCTTACTCACCGTAGGAACACAACATGGCCGAGACCAATGCTATTTGGCTGCGATCTTCTGTAAGGTGGAGGTCTTTCCCCAGACGGGCTGCTCCGATTTCAGCGGATTATCCGCTATGCCCTACCTCTCTTACTAAAAAAAAATATTAAAATTATAAATTTTATAAAAAAATACGTAATGAAATGTTAAATAGATTAAAAGGAAAACAATTAAAACAATAAAGAACCCATTATATTGATGCATTACAAGAGACATGCAAAAATTGGCTTTAAAAAATTCATCATTCTTTAACTATCCGTCTACGTTTTCTATAAGAATTTACTACAGACCTTTTATTATTAACTACAGAGGAAACCGACATTAAATGAAAGTGAAAAGTACAATATTGTAAATAATATCATAGAAGGAAGTTATGACAATATCTTCCTAAAAGTCACTCTAGATAAGTTGGTTTTGTTACGATAAACACGCATGTAGTGTGGGTGGACCCTGCCTCCGTTATCGCGTCTTCGCAGCAGTGAATCAGCTATTTCAAACTAATTAAAGATAAATAACTTTTGATGGGCGCCCATCTCCGTAAGTTTTTGGCCGCCTGGAGGTCTGTCTCTCGAGGAGATCTCATGTTTTTTGGGTTCCGCTTAAAAAGGTTCGTTTATTTAAATTATAATAACTGACATGACATCTGATTTTATGTGTAAATCATTGACAATCAATGAGCTTGCACTTCTTACTGTCAAACTGTGGTTATTGGCTTAACTGGATTTACAGGAGCTCAACAGTGGGAAAATGTCTGTTGGGGTTGTTCTGATGCCACTATGCGAGAAACGTGCAAAACTCCCTGTTTTGGGATACAGCGTTCATTCTTCCTGATTTTAAAATATTACACACATGCATTACAATTTGTTAAGCTTAATCAATAACCATTAAGTGGCCTGAAAAACTGTCACTAATCTCTTTTAAATAGATTTAGTGTGATTTAAGTCGAATATCCCATATTATTTATCCCATTTATTAGCAGGACACTTAAGTCTATTAACTTCATATAGCAGAAACACCGTCCATAAATTCCAACATCATAACAAGACCGAGAATGACTATAGAAAGTGAGTTATTAAACTAATAGGCCTACTGAACCATCAAAACTCGAAATAAACTCACGCCCAACCAATTTTTTATATTTATATTAAGTGCATGAAGAAAATTAACTCTTTGGTGCGGTGACGGCTAGCGACAGCGGAGTGACGTGGCCGCTCATTACACAGGGTTCGGAGTTCGACGACCCGGGTATGTATGTTACAAATGAATTAATAAACGTATACAAATGAGTTCATAGGCGACAGTGATCGGTAACTATTAAGTGAAGCGGAAAAACATTTCTTATCAATAAAGCGATATATGCATGAGATTTTACGCTCATAGATTTAGGTAAAGGTTCTCCATAAATTAAACGAACGTAGACCTATTATGAGACCTATGTCTACGCGTGAAACACTTATATTTCTGTTTGTTTTATCTTTGACTAGACAGAGCGTTGCCTGATTCGTTCGAGAATATATTTTTACACTGGCTTAATTAAAGTAGTTTTAATAAAATATGTTTAAAAAATAATCACTGCATTGTCAACTTACGATTAATTGCAGAATCTTAAGTTAAAGTTAATAGCAAATTAAACATGATGCTGTCATTTTCAAACTAAGGAAATGATAGCTTTAAAATATTCTTATGCAATTCGCTGTTAGAAAACACATGTTCTAGAAACTTTTTACATGACATGTTTTCGAGACGGAAATTGATCCCGCTAACGCTCAACCCCATATACTTAACAGACGTTTCTGATAACATAAACACAGAAAATAACCGCCACGATTTTTACTCGGTTCGATTATATCAGAAAATGGTTTCTACAAAGTTGCTTTTCACGTTTTGGCATCTGACTCTTTTAGCCACTTGCATTAATTCTAAAATTAAAGTGTCAAACTGCCTCTTTTTAAAAGCTTTTATTTTTTAACTTGACCTGTATGTATGTATGTATGTATGAATGTATGTATGTATGTAAGGGTGGAATCTTGGAACGATAATTTGAACCACTTCCCGAGGACCGATTGAGCTGAAATTTTGCTTAAAACTGTAGATCAGATGACAATACAATATTATGATAACAAAATTACGATACAGCCGTTTGTGTTCCGTTTTTCGTACAAAACAGTTCCGACCAAAAACCTATAGGGTACTTCCGGTTGTTCTAGAATCATGAAATTTGGCAAGAAGCAAGATGATGTAGTACAAGTACAGGAATAAATCTGAAAATCGTAAATTTGTAGTTACTTCTTCTTCTTTAAACAACCAATATAATGTGATCCTACACTTGGTACATTTTACATTGGTACATGGCTCTTTTTATACCGGTTATGAATTAAAATGTATTTTATCTATTACTAGCTTTTCCTCGCGACTTCGCTTGCGTTAATTTTATGACATAGATCTCGTTTGACAACAAAACAACCCAGAGCGCGACTTGTGGCGCCATCTGTTGGCCGATAGCATTTTATAGTAGAAAAAATATTTTCCCTTTGGATTGACATACGGATTCACGGGTAAAAAGGTAGCCTATGTTGGGCTCTGTACCCCTGACATATACAAATTTTCATAATGATCAACTGATTAGTCAAGCCGTGAAGGAATAACAAACAAACAAACTCACTTTCTCATTTATAATATTAGTATGATAGTATGACTAGTATGAGGAGCTCGATGGCGTCGCTGTGTGTCACACTCTAATATGAAAACACAAGTTAAGCGACGGCGACCCTAGCCAGCGTTTGGATGGGTTTCGTTATCTCGAGCTTCTTCGTGCTTCGGAGGGCACGTTAAGTCGTCGGTCCCGGCTGTTGTCGATAGATGACAGTCATTAAGCCAAGTCGGTGGCCTTAGGGCGGTTTGAAAACACCGACCTCTGCCAATCCGCATTGGAGCAGCGTGGCAGAGTAGGTACGCTCTAATCACCTTCGATTGAAGGGAGACCTGAGACCAGCAGTGGGATATGATGCACAGCAATAGATGGCACTGCGAAACCTGTCCAGTGATAACTAAAAAGTAAAAAATAAATTAAAAGTAAAAAAATAATATTTAAAAACAAGCTTTTATTTAATTGAGCTAAAAAGAATAAAATAAACATTTTTATTTTAAAATTTTAACTATCAACTTATAACGTCATTACACAATTTATATGACATAAAAGCTTGTCGCGAGATTTACCTGTTTAGGAAAACATAATTATCGAACTAACATTTATTCGTACTACTAGTAAATGTTAGTAATTAAATCTCGCGACAAGCTTTTATGTCATATAAATTGTGTAAATTTTAACTATCAACTTATAACGTCATTTGACGTTATAAGTTGATAGTTAAAATTTTAAAATAAAAATGTTTATTTTATTCTTTTTAGCTCAATTATTACATCTCTAGATTAAAAGTGACAGTCGTAATTTAATATGTCATTAAATTTTTAAAGTTTTTGTGAAACTCATCATTCAACCGCTATCTCAAAAATCATGCAACAGATTTCGATACAGTTTTCCGTTTATAAATATTTAGTTTATTAAAAGTATACACACCTGTACCAAAGATGTCGCAAAAAAAAATATTTTAATTACTCCTCGGCTTTTGAGGTTCAAAATATTCCAGTTTAACTAAATAACAAACTTATCTAATAGACATATTGAGACAGCCACCACAATCGTATTATGGATAGTTACTTGTTCCATTCCCATTTCACACACCCCTAATATTACTCGAACACAAGTCTGTTGGAGATTTCCTTCAATTTATTGGAAAGTAAAATGTTCTACATAGTACTTCAATACATAAATGAAAAGTGCCTGTTCTACACTACATAGTTGAAACATCTTATGTCATACGGCTAGCAAACAAGCCAATAGAACAACTGATGGAAACTGGTCATCGCCGTAACATCCGTAGGCCAGTCAACAATGCGTTAAATGTGGGAATAGGGAAAAAGAAATAAGATTGCAAAATCAAAATCATATGAAATTCCCAAAACATTGTCCTCAGCTTTGCGGGGAGACGATAAGAATCAGAAATTAGGTACTACGTCAAGGAGGAAGTTGTCTAGGAAATATCTCATTATTTTTGTATGCTGTAAGTTTTTTTTTTAATTCCCATTTATTGGCATCCCAATTAGAATCCAATAACAGGTCCAATCCGCAAAATCTCATTTAAAATCGTTCTGCGGTGAAAGTGGTTAAAATATCGCATGAGTAGATTTTGACGGCTCAACGGTTTTTGGTGTCCACCGCTTAACAGAGGGTTTAATAAAAGGGCCCGTATAACCGATACCACAGATAACATCTGACGTAAACACGAATAAAACTCGACTACACCAATTGGGCGATACCCTTTCATATACCAATTTCTCCTTTATTGAATGCGTCTGAATGTCCTCAAATAGAAATGAGTTTAATTGAATTTAACAGTGCCCAAAGGGTGGCTAGAATTTAAATTAAATGCAATTACGTTTTAGCGGTACGGTGGACACGAAAATGTAACACGTTGCTGCTGAATACTTGTGTATTTAATTAGTTATTAACTTTTTGTGCTACTTTTTTGTTTCGTTATCCATTCTCATAATACAATTTCAGTAGAGTTATTGATGGATACCCAGCAATCATACGAATTGTTTTAAGGAAATAATAATCCGAAATCAAAAACTAACAAGTTCGGCACCGTCCCGTCCCATCTCCATCTCCATCCCATCCCTATTCTCATCGTTCTTTGGTGCTTTTCAATACGCTTCAAACAATTCAAATGATTGAATATAATTATGATAGAACTTCACGTATACGTAAGTTCGGTTTCACATAAATTATTTAAGGTCAGGTGGGGTAAGATAGACTTACTTTATTGTGAATTTACTAAATCGGGTTTTATGCAGAAATTGTTCGGGCCCTACGAACCTAGAGTTAAATTAAATATAAAGGGTTCTAAAATATAAATTAAGCTTTAAAATACTATGAAGTTTTTGCCACAAAATTCATTAGAAACAGTAATTATAAGGAAAATGTAAAACCTGTAAACTGGTAGTCTTGCCCTGCCAATCGGGATATGACTACCAGTTAGTTTTTTTTGGTTTAAATGTTTACTTTACACATTTTTTTTTAAATAGGCACCCTCATAAAATGAAAACGAATATTTTGAATAGTAGGTACAACAAAAAAACCTTTTAGTTTTGTAGTAATTTAAGTAAATAAAAAAACAAGGCAAGTCCATAATATGATTTACAAAATCTAGTCCGGAAACCAGACAAGGTATCTTAAACTAACCTGCCATATTAAAATAATTGTGTACAACACTTCTCAGTAGTATTCATTCGAAAAATGTTTATTACTCCTGATATACAGCCAATTTAGCATGTTTTGTAACTTACTCCGGGCTCACTGGTAATTTTACCCCACTTGATCTTTTCGGGTTATGTTTTTTCAAAGTAAAATATTACAGAAACCTCTTTAGTTACATTATTTTAAAGCCCATGTCTTTATGATGCTACTTGTGTCCGTGACAACTCGATAGGAACGTTCTTTTTCACGAAAAAATACAAAAATAAAACAATCTTACACCTAGCATTCTTAACTTTTCAAATGTCCATTTTTATTTTCGATGTGGTGGTCATATTTGAGGCAGTAGCGACTTCTGTGTTTTATATGGAGATATTAACCGTGTCTGCGTTATAACTAGTATATCAAAATATAATAGGAAGGTGTACCTTATTTAGAATTATAAATGAATGTTATGTTATACATACGTCTATAATCGTATTTAATCATTGCTTCTCTTTTGTTACATTTTTTTTTACATTGTTCACACTTTTTATAATGCTCAACATTCGAGTTAACTATACAATACAAAATATTAATAATTCATCTCAATCATATTTATTTTCTATTCAGTCAATTAACCTATCTCGGACTTTCTATAAAGTTTATTAACTTTAAAAAAGATAAAGCAAAATCTCTTTCATTTGTAAAAAAACAATGAGGTTTTTTTTTTGACTGTACATACATTATATTTTATCTAGACCCCTTTAGTAATTAGAACGAAAACAAACATTTACAGAATGGGATGCATTTGTTGACTTACAGTGTTTTCATTAATGTTATGTGTGTACTTTTCCTTATAAATTGCTGGGCAAAGAACTCAACTTCGTCCACTAACAGAACTCCTTCTAAAGCAGTCGACGGTAAAGCGGTTTTATTTGTCATTGAAACATTTTGCCCTTTAGAGTTGTAACTTTGTATGAGAACGTCTTCTAATAAGATTTCGGTTGAAAGAATTTTATTTCTCGTAAGACATTATACAAATAAGTCACTTACATGAGATTACAATAATTAGAATTCAGATTACTTTATTATTTATCCTGATTCGAGCAGATGACGAAGCATGCAATGTAGAAATCAATTATTAAATATAATAATGCAAAAATATAAACAAGGTTTTATCTAAAAATAAGTTTCAAAATCAAAGAACTGTCTTGACACTAATTAGCACCTAATTTCGTGTTAGATCAATCGTTCTAAATTATTATGTCTTTAACTTAAGATCTATTTTTGTGTTTAATAAATGGTAACTATAAAAGTATAGTATATTTCATTATTAATAAGTCGGTCGACCACGTGGACGCCATGCTGCGCCTACAATCAATTTATAGAGTCCACCGAGACAAATTACATAAAACGATGTATATGTCATTATCTCACAGCAAAATAGATTGCCATCTCTTTATTAGTGTCTCTTTTAATATACAAGTACACTAACATGCTTTTACATGCTTTTTCATATACTCAGTTACTCCTCTACACTCGTTTTTTTTAATATGTATAAAAACCTGAATAATTTTATAATAACGACACGTTTGTTTATCAGCAGTATAGTGAAAAAAATATTGATGACAAAAAATTCTGTAAATCTACTTGAACAACAAATATTTTGTTTAAAATACCCATGATAATATCAGTAGGTAATATCCTAAATCTAAAAAATAATGTTTGTAATGCAAAAGATAACGGATGAAAAAACTACTTAACGGAAAAATCTTTTTTTTTTTGTTGTGAAATTTGGCTCATAAAGTTTTAAAAGTATGTATTAACATTAACACTGACACTACAATAATTTTATTTTTATCCTGAAAAGGCCTATGTAAGAAAAGAAAGAAAAATAATACCTATTGATTGTTACAAAATTTCGAAAAGAAAGAAAAATAATACCTATTGATTGTTAAGATTCACGAAAGACAGTGTTAAGGAGCCGAATAAAATTACAATAGTTGTTTTCTTTCACTCTAACTAATTTGGTAAGTACCTTTATATATTTTTTTTCATAAATTGATATTCAATAAAAATAATGTGTAGGACATCCACATTAAAAGTATACCTGTCAAGATGACGTCACGCGACGCATTGTCGAAACGTCACTCGCGCTCGGCATGACGCGACGCGAGCACTCACATGTCGATTACACGTCATTGCGGACCGCGCCGGGACATGTCACGTGTGGAATGTCAGACTGACAGGTAGGATGCCAGCTTTATTTTTTAATTAAATTACCGATTGGCTTTGCGGACACCGTCAAAGAAAAATGATTTTGTTTTAATAGACGTCAATTGTTTTGTGAAAATTATAATACTGGCATGTAAAAACTACTAAGCAGTCATAGTTACGGATTCTACTAAATCAAGTTCAGGGTCTGTTTCACCACATGGATCCGTCAAATAATGGACTGTCAGTTCTTTGTATGGTTTTGATATTTCTATCTAAACGACTAAACTAATAGAGTAACTGGAACTTTATCTGCAAAATATTGGTGAAAGAGGCCCAGCCCATAATTTAGTAAACCATTTCCAAACTAACATTAACGTAAGTGTTCAAAAAATTAAAAACAAAAAGACAAAGAGAACAATAACGTCTTTAAAATTCATTTAAAAAATAAACAGAAATGGACTTTGAGTTACAATTTAATAAACTCATCAAATCTGGCACGAAACTCGTTATCTTATGATTATATTTTTGCATTATGAATAAACGTCAATCCGCCTTAAGCAAATAAAGAATCACCTTATTGGGATAACAGCTGTTTATAAGAGCAGACTTTGACCTGAACGAACAGTTACAAAAGTAACACCATCTATAATCTCGCAAAAAAACTCTATTCAAAAATAATTTATAAACAAACAGCACTTAAAGCATATTTTTCAATGATACAAAGTAAAGTAATCCAAAGAAGTGCGATATGTTTATTTTGAGAAATCCAATTTTGCGCTGACATCTCATCTGTCAAATGTAAACGTAGGGTGTTAGAAAAGTGTCCAGACTCCAGAGTTGGGAAGTGATTGGCAATGACGTTTAATTCCAGAGTATGCTTGTGATAAACGCGGGTCAAAGTTTAATATAAAAACATACTTGAAAACACACTATATTTTTCTCTTACATTTTTTTTGTTGCGTTTTAATAGCCATGCATGCATGACCCTCTGTTGGGCAACTCCCTCCACAATGTCCTGTCCAGAGTTATCACGGACCAGAATCCAATAAAGGTTTTGATGTCGTTTGACCACTTCATCGTTTATCTTCCCTTTTTTCATTACCTCCTCATTATTGTTTTAAAAAAAAATAAACTAAGTTTGATGGCAACTAGCTGTTTAAGTAATAAGTAAGCTCCTTTTACATCTGCATGAAGTGATCGCGACACAGGTATGCCAGAGAGCTCTTGCGAGTTTTCGCGCAAGCAATCTGTCTAAATGTAGGTATTTGCAAGATTTCAGGACAGTTCTTGCAGATTATCGAATTAGTTATTAGTAGTAGTGTACATTTTCATTTTATTGATAATAATTTTCATCAGGTAGCCCATTTAACTGAAACTGACAGACTTGCTTGTTTACTGCCGTATGACATAAAAAAAGTACAAAAATCTAAGAAATTCAGAAACTAACTTTGAGAGGCTGGGCTTTTGAGACATTCACAAACATCGCGTAACCTTTGTCTGGGTATTGCTTTTCATTCTGTGGTATCCACCTCCTTTAAGTGGTGCAAGACATGCGATTCCCAATTGCAGATTCTCCAGATTGCGCCTACATGAAAATGTCCCATTGAGTGCGCCCGTTTAAGTTCATTGATCACATAGTATCTAGACTGCTAAAACAGGAATAAGTGAATGACGCAGTAGTCACTTAACGAAGATCCTATTACAATGATATATTCTTATGATAGCAAGCAGTTCACTTCATGGAAAGTGGTTACCGGCGGCTATGAACATGTGTAATACCAGCGACGTTGAATGTTTCTTCGCTTTATAAAGTAATTACATAAAATACAGACATTTCCTTTTTATTGACACTGAAAATTTTGATCACGCTAAATACCCACCATCTGCAATGGCACAAAACTACTGTCTCGTACGTTATGGAATATAAAAAATGCGTTGTCTATAAGACGTATACTCAATGTTATTTGTACAGGGTATCATTAACCGTTCATTGCTGGCGGATTTATACCGAGGAAGCGTCACGGCCGGTTCACTACCGCAATTATCCTTCCATCTCCCCATTGTTGTCGAAATTTAAAACAAATTTCCTGTTAACGGGGGGTCGCGTTTTTCTGCACTGCCAAATTGGATAAGCACTGTGATTATTCGTTCAAGTTTTCTTTAACGTTTGTGGGTAGGTACGAAGGAATGCTTATCTTTTCGCGTTCACATAGCGGAACGTGTACCGGTTTTAGGTTTATTTTTATATAAGTGGAGTAGTGAAATTGGCGCCAGACAGTTGAACTATGTGATCTCTTCTTTGAAGACTTTTCGTGTTTAAAAAGTGACAAGTTTTGTTCAAATTTTTAACAAACTCCGGTCCCGTATTCATCCATAAATAGAGTATTTAAATATAAAAAAGTTATATAACTCTATATCCACATTTCTAATAGCCACCTTCGATCAAACTATACTGTGATAGCGTACACATTTTTTTCTAAATTTTGATCAAATTATTTTAGCAGTATTAGGTCTCAACATAAAACTTACTAGCAGGCCCAAGCAGACCCCTCGACCACAGAAACATTAGAAAATTCACTAAACCGCTACCTATATGGCTTTCCCAATCACCACATGCTACGTCAACACAATCCATATACGAACACTATGGCAATAACTAGATTCCTACCACTACCAAAACTAGCCTAGCATGGCCTACATGTATGAATAGTGAAGCAATAGCAGTCGTAAACTATATCATAATGATGCTCGTATCACGCACATTTTTAAGCTTATAGTCGACAGTATTCAACATGGAGTTAATTTGTTGATAGATTTTTTTTTTTTTTTTATGTCATACAGTAGACAAATAAGCAAGCGGGCCACCTGATGGAAAGCGGTCACCGCCGCCTATGGACATCAGTAACACCAGAGGCGCTACCAATGCGTTGTCCACCAAGGAAGTTGAAGGAAAGGAAGGAGGAACGGAAGGGAAAGAAGGAGAGGGAAAGAAGGGATAGGGAAGGAGTTTTGCTTCCGGAACTCTCACTCACCGAACGAAACGCATTGCTGCTTCACGTCGATATTCTGTGAGAGGGCGGTACTTCCCCGGTCGAGCTAGCTCATTTCGTAATTGCTCTACCACTCCAAAGATAGAGATATAGATAGAAATCAAGATATCATAGATAATTAATACATACATTAGCATTAGCAACAAGATGTCATTAAATATTAGTAAATGTCAACACATCTGCTTTACAAAGAAAAACAAACCCTTAGTTACCCGTTATTTTATAGACAGTGTGGAATTGGAAAATGTGCCGGAGGTTCGTGATCTGGGTATCATTTTAGACAAAAAGTTAAGTTTTATACCTCATTTTAATAGCATTATAAAGAAAGCGGCACAAATGGCGGGCTTTATTAGACGTAATACAAAAGACTTCAAAAATGTTTATAGTAAAGTTATCTTGTTTAATGCACTAGTGCGTAGCACACTTGAGTTTGGCAGTGTAATTTGGAATCCAGTATATATGGTTCACTCGTCTCGAATCGAACGTATTCAGAGATCTTTCTCGAGGCACTTGGCTTACGTTTCTTCCGGAATCTCTTCTAGATGTTCTTATGACGAACGACTCTCATTTTTCGGTCTCAAAACCTTGTCACAACGTAGGCGCATGCTAGATTTGATCTTTTTTCAAAAGATTGTCCAAGGCATTTCATTGTGTCCTAACTTATTAGACAAAATTAATATATCCGTTTCAAAATTAATATTTCTCTGTTCCTCCGAGCCGAACTAGGTTAGGTATGCATGCACCCGTTTCAAGATATGTCTCAACTTAAAATGATTGGCATAAGCTACTTGATTTGGATATTTTTCATGATAGTCCTCAACTACTCAAAAATAAAATATTAAAACGCTAAATTTATTATTGTTTGAATTAATTTCAGTTTTTTAAAATATAATAAAGATACAAAATTTATAATTAGTTTAACAGAATGATACAAATTAAATGTTGTGCATATCTGTAATAGATGTAAGCATTAGAATAAGGTATTTTGAAATGTTATTGCAAATGTTTGTGTTTACATTGTTGATGTGCCTGAATAAATAAAATAAAAATAAAAATAATAGAATAGATAGATTTAGGAAAATATCATCTTTACATAGTATAAAATGAAGTCTGTCTGTCTGTCCCAATGTATGCTTAGATCTTTAAAACTACGCAACAGATAGTGATTCAAGTATGGAAGGTTTATAGGTATACATTCTGAAATTCCCACGGGAAAGCGCGATTCTCGATAAAAGCCAAGAGGTCCATCATGAAAATGATGGACTGACTAAATTTAACACTAACTGAACAGAAATGATAGACTTTGTTCAATAGATTTATCATCTTTGCGTTCATGTCATAAAGTAGACTGTAGGTTACATGGAGTTAGGTTTATGTTTGTGTGCTACCATAATGCAAGTAATTATGTATACTTCTGGTCAACTTTATTTTATGACAACATTTCCTTAAACATTTTCATAAACGTCAATAGATATTTGGTTTAATTCTACTTTAGTACCATCACTGCTAAAGATCAAATGCTTGTTATAGCATTTGTCCGCTCTACATCATAAAAACTTAGCTATTTATTTTATTAGCCTATAACATTCAAAATTCCAATAAGCTTCAAGAATAGTAATCCTATTACTGACATCCATAATATTATATCAATAAAAGATTTAAATATGCACGTGACAAAATATAAAACTTAGTAAATCGCATTACTGCATCTAATACTCCTTTTCTGGAAAATGTTTGTACAAAACATTTAATTAAAGAATTATGCCAGCCGATTACTTGTCATAAAAGATTTCTAATAGAATATAATGCCTGTGAGAATGAAAGCGACGCTTCGTATTTTTATTTGCTAATTCTGACCCGAGAAGGTAAAACATATGTGTAGGTGTGTAGTGGAGTAAATAAAACAGCATGCTTGCCTCTTTGCCTTTAAATTTTATGCTTGTTCAAGAAGGAGAGGAAGAAAATATTCCTACACCTCAAATTAACTCCAACTATGTATTAGAGAATATTAAAATCGTTCACTGAGAGATGTAGAACATGAAAATTTTATGTCAAATATTTCGGATAACTACAATTAGAAATGTGTATGGCAACAATAAACCTAGTAGTCACAACAAACCTGATTCGAATACAAACTTAACGACCAAAGTCGCAAACCATTGCTAGTTATGCCATAAAATAGGCTTGCACCATCGGATGTAACCAGTAGATGTAAAAGTTTTACCATGTCAATAAATCACTAACATTATAAATCGGTTTACAAGCAATATGTGATCTCGGTGACTGTCGTAAATCATAACATGGAATGGGGTTGTGTGTCCCTGAAGTGCCATTAAAACCAACAAAGTTCATTGGTGATCTGATTTAAAGCAGGCATTTTTACAAAAGGCCATTTTACAATGCCATATTCGAGAAGCAAAGGATGCATTAAGGTGAGCTCATAGAGAAAAGATGATTTAAAGCTGACTCGTTTTGCAGTTAAAGATTCATATCGGAAGAATTAATAGTACTTATATGGTGTAAAGAGACTGGGAGTTTTCTATGTGTAATTGAGTCTGGTGACAAAAACCCGTTGTGTTTCGAGATATTTATTCACGATAACATCAATAACTAATCTTAAACCAACTTCTAATATTTTCAATTTCATCAGTTCAATCAAATCTACATTATTAATATATTAAATTTGTAATTAGCACCCACACGCGCCAGTTATTTTATCAATAACGATTTCATCTTATCTTTCCTCGATATTGTTTATAGAGGTTATTACTGTAATTTGAGTTTCACAATCGGCTTCTGGTAAATGTTAACTAAGTTCATTTCTATCTTTAGACTACACGTAATTTAAATAATTCGTCAATTTATCGCTAGTGATTTTAATATCATATTATTAGGCACTGCTTATAATATTTGAATTTTGGTTTAGTAAAGTATTTCTTTGTCTAGGTTACATTTTTTATACAAGAAAAAATTTGGAGTAACAGATGTAAAGTAATGCTTCAGGAACAGTAATAGAATATACAATATTATTATGATTTCATATTATGATGATTCGGTTTAGAATTAGGTTACGCCCTATGGGGGCCATCTTCCTATTTCTTCATTTCTATAAATGAGAGAAATAATAATATATTAAAAACGATCATGGAATCCCAAGTACAGCATTTCGATTTCGTGTACATAACAACCTTCTCTAGAAGTGAGGTATATGTTCAGCAGTGGACTAGTATGGACCGAAATGATGACGATGAACATTCTGATGTACAACATACATTTGCTCTAAAACATTTTTTTTTTTTTTGCCGAAAATAATTTATTTATTTATTTATTTATTCTTTATTGCACGATTGAGAGTACAATTGGCGGACTTAATGCCTAAAGACATTCTCTACCAGTCAACCATCGGGTAATGCAGAAACATTGTTGGCGGGACAAAAATTGAAGGGAAATATCTGGTTACCTAAGAACTTATATATACGGCTATAAACATACACATATAAATATATATTAATAATAAACTTACATATACATACTATACGCACCTAGTAAAATATTCTGACAAGTATTGACGACTGAAAGAGAGTTGATGGTGATAGTAACAGTAAAAAACAAATAACTAATGGTCGCCAAACACAACAAGAAGAAGAAAACACGGCTTGAAAACGTCAGGGGGAAAAAAAATGTACATACATTCGTTCACTTAAAAAAAAAACATATTTAATTAACTGAAAATTATTAAACGGATATAAAATTATTTGATTAGTATCATGATATAATAATGGGAGGTCAAGATTCATTGAGGTAAAGTTGTCGAACTGACTGTTTAAAAATAAATTTACTAGAGGACATTTTAATTTCATTGGGGAGCGAATTCCATAGTCTAATGGCAGAAAGTGTGAATGAGCTTGACATATGAGAAGTTTTGTGAAGAGGTGTAAAAAGTTTGAGAGTGCTATTGGATCGAAGATTTCGAGAAGAGGTGTCAGTGAGGAAGTTAAATTTAAGTTTTAAATAATTGGGAGCTTTTGGATCTCTGAGGACCCCGAAAAGCGTGCAGCGGACTCTCAGATTCCTGCGCTGCCGAAGAGTGAGCCATTTTAACTGAGACCGGAAAGGGGAAATGTGGTCAAATTTGCGCACGTTAAATATAAAACGAAGACCACCGTTAAGGAGGCGCTCGAGTTTGTTTAGAAGCACTTGAGACATATTGGTGCAACAGGCATCTGCATAGTCCAACAATGGCAAAATCAAAGTTTGAACCAATAGGATCTTCGTGGATGGAGGAAGAAAGTTCTTCAAACGGTAAAGGGAACGCAGTGTACATGTAATCTTCCTACTAGTCTCTGTAACCTGTTTGTCCCAATTAAGAGCCCCATCCAAATGGAGACCCAGATTTTTGACAGAGGAGCTAAACGGTATGGTGACACCATTATAAACTAGAGAATTATCTAATTTTATTTTGTTCAGCTGATGGGGGCCACCGACGATAAGCGCCTGACACTTCGTGGGATTAACCGCAATGCCAAAGTTCTCAGACCACTCCAATATGAGACGAAGATCCTTATTCAGTGAATCAATCACATCACCGAAGAGTTCCGAGTCCGACTGCGCATAGAGCTGCAGGTCATCAGCGTAGAGGTGGTATTGATTATGAAGACTATGAGTAATGAAATCGATGAAAAGGGAAAATAAAAGAGGAGAGAGAATTCCACCCTGTGGCACCCCCGAATCAAGATGGCACCAAGAGGAGGAGTCCTGATTGACACGCACCATCTGTTGTCGTGGGCGGAGATACGAGGAAAACCATTCCAGCGCCGGTGGTGAGATACGCAAGTGTGATAGGATGGCTAGAAGAACGTCGTGGTCAACAGCATTAAATGCGTTGGAAAAGTCGATGAGGACAATAACAGTAACCTTAGACTCCCCCAAGCCAGCCCTGATGTCCTCGGTGACCTTTAGTAGTGCCGTTGTGGTGCTATGACCGGGTCTAAAACCAGATTGGTAATCACTAACAAGACTATTAGAAAATACAAATTTGGACAATTGGGTATGCACAACTGATTCAAGAGTTTTGGATAGAAAGGGCAAAATAGAAATTGGACGGTAATGATTAAGGAGGCTAGGACTAGAGATTTTAGGAAGAGGACGGACGTAAGCTTTTCGCCAAATAGAAGGAAATACTCCGGAGTCCAGAGAAAAGTTGAGAATATGCATAATTATAGGCGTTACAGTATCAAGGATGGGCATCAGCATACTCCTTCCAATATTGTCGCATCCAACAGCTTTTGACTTGAGAGAACTGATTATTTTGCGTACCTCATCGCCGGACACCGGAGAAAATTTGAAGTGACTCACAGGAGGTGATGGCATTGCTGAGATAGTAGAGACAGTCCTTTTCCTTATGTCATCATGGAGTTTGGTGGTAGTCGAAAAGTGGACATTCAGTTCAGAGAGAGTGTGAGTAAAAACAGTAGGAGTGGTGGCGCACTTTCCAATACCTAAGGTTTTCAGGAACTTCCATGTATCTGAATAGGACGTGTTCACCAGATTATCATGGAAGTAGCGTTTTTTAGCTACCCTAACCAGCTGATTGCACTTATTCCTGGCCTTTTTAAATAGACACCAGTTTTCGTCACTGCGTATCCGTTTGAATAGCCTAAACGCACGGTCTCGCCTCTTCATAGCAATCCGAACAAGCTGAGTTATCCATGGTGCTGGAGGGCGTCTTAGTCTGACCATCCGCACCGGTGCATGATCATCATACAGTTTGAGGATTGAAACATTAAACAGAGAGATCTTGTCATCAACTGTAGATGCACTATAAACCGGCGACCAATCCAAAGACGAAGCGTCCTCCCTCAATCTGTCCAAATCAATCCTCGAAAAATTGCGTATGTTAACAGTTTTAGGTTTTAATTTTGGCGGTTTAATTTTATACGAAATAAAAATAAGGTCATGGCGAGAAAACCCTGGGGCCAGTACTTGCCCATGGTCAAGGACGTGCTCAGATGAAGACGTGATAATATGGTCAATCCACGAATCAGCAGTGTCAGTATTGTGGTGTGTAGGACTTAGAGGTAGTAACGAGAGATTAACCGAATCAAGAATAGAGCGAAATTTAGACGACTGATCAGTAGATTTCATGAGGTCTACGTTAAAATCTCCCATTAAAATGAAATGTTCATTATCAGTGGTATGGCGTTCGAGAAGGGACTCTAAATTACTAAAAAAATCAATGCTGGGGGGGCAATAAACAGCTCCGATGGTGGTTTTGCAACCTTTCATTTTAACATTAAGTAGAAGGTACTCCATGGTCCGAGAGTAGGGGGCAGAGGAAGCATCTAGAATGTCATAAGTTAAATCGCTACGTAAATATATGGCGACACCACCACCACCCTTGCCCACGCGATCGTTACGGATAAGAATATACCCTGGCAGACCAAAGGAAGTAGAAGACAAATGAGGTTTCAACCAGGATTCAGAGACCAGTACAGCGTGAATGTTACTGCCAGAAAAGGCGTCGAGCAGGTCTGTGTAATGAGCAGGTACACTCTGAGCGTTTATATGGCAAATGTTTAAATTTACATTGCTAGGAAAAAGGAGACTAATGTGATCACGAAGTGTGTTTGCATTCATGGCCGAGTCATTGAGGGAGTGAAAAGAAGTAGAAGATTCATCAGCAGAGAAAAATACGTCACTATCATCGTCGGACATATAATATAAAAATATTTTACTAAAATAAATATTAAATAATAATAATTAGGTAACCAATATAATGTATGTGCCAATATAATAATATGTTTACAGCAAAGAAAAAATAACATAACATTTATTTTAAAAGACAACTACAAAGAAATTCATTCAATAACTAAACCATACAATATTCGTGATCAGTTATGTTTATTTCTCAATGAGAATATTGTGTCGGTCGCATTGTATGCAGTTTGTGAAGAAATTTGTTAACAATATGCTAAAGATCAACGAAGGTCGACGCTTGGAACATAACAGTATCTTGCATTGAGACAATGGTACTGGATTCTGTGTATTATAAATGCTCGTGTGCTTGTAAAAATATTCTTTCCTTCTTTAATTGAAAGCGAAACAGCCAGCGAAATTAAGGTTGACCTTCCTGAAAATCGAGTTAATCTTCAGGAGACCTCTAAACTGTGGTTAATATGCGATAAAATCTATTAATTAGGTATGTCACTTTTGAAAATATTATGTCATTGTTGCATCTTTACTAGTAATAATGATTTTTATTCGACTCAAATAAACCTCCAATAAGAGTTTCGAAACTGGAAAAAGCATAGGTTGCGGCAATAAATATTTGTTTCCCACAGGTTTTTAGCACGCAAGGTCACTAATTAATAATAAAATAAATAATATGTTAGTATGCTAGCGTGAACAGGTTTCTGAGTTAAACACCGGTAATGAAACCAAAGTTGGAACAAACATTTATTTTCGGGTGGCGTTAGATTTTTATAATGATTGAACACCTTCATTATAACTGTTGATAATGTTTTGATTGGGGATATTTACTTTTATTACTACAATATTCAATCACAAAATAATCATGCTTTGATTAGTTGGAATTTGGGAGCTATATGAGAAAGCCGGGTGAATTTTTTATGATTATTTACAATTAAAATTCTCCTAACAGTAGACGGCTGTCTAGTATTTGGCGCAATATGATTTACATCAAGATCAACATTCTCATTATTCTGTCCTGTTCTTATCTTTGTTGTTGTTGTATTTGCTCCCATTTATCAATATCAATATTATTCAGTATAATTTTTTCTAACACATATGGTACACCATATGTGTTTGAAAAGGTTGAACCTTTTTAAAGGCTGTCTATTACGGTATACGGTCGAACTCCTTTTGGTTCTTTCATACTAAATACCTTCGGCGTTTCAATTTGATAGTTCCCATTGGCCTTATCACTTTCTACGATTATTGATCGATTTAGCGAATCGTATCGCGATCCCAGCATGTTAAATTACCAGCTGCATTGGTCAGACTATTGTGAAAGGAAGTGCATCGGTTATTGTTCCCCTAGCTTTGCTTTTTATCTATACCGCTTGATCGGATTGCGGCTTCGGCTCGCAATTTATAAAGCCTTCATTCGACGTTTTACTATTGAAAATTGTCTCGGAATTGACGCACTTCTGACCTTTGCCAGAAGGTATTTATATTATTTAGAACTACAATAATACTTTTTAAATTGTGCTGGATACAAATTTTACGAATTAACTGTTACATAAACTTTACATATATCAAAGAGCAATGGTACGGGCTATGTTAGGTATTTCTCTTCGCGATAAAGTAAGAAATACAGATATCCGAAGAAGAACAAAACTCACCGACATAGCCAAAATCATAACCCGTAGAAAGTGGAAATGGGCAGGACACATAATATGCCGAACACATGACGGGAGATGGGGTAAAGTGGTACTTGAGTGGAGATCCAGAACTGGTCGTAGGAACGTGGGCAGACAACCGATGCGATGGTCCGATGACATCGCTAATGTCGCGGGGAATTTATGGAAAGCTCAAGACCGTAAAGACTGGCGTGCAATGCAAGAGGCCTACACTCAGCATTGGGTGGCAACAATAGGCTGAAGAAGAAAAAGAAACTTTACATGCTTTACTTTACGAAGAACTTATCGAAGAAGACGATATAGCACCCTGCTTTGACGTCTACTTTTAAAAAGCATAATGTATTGCTATGCTATTTCTAAATCTAAAATGGTAGGTTCATAAAATCAGCACAGTTTGATCAACGATTATATTGTATATCGATACAGGCCGAGCTTGAAGAACTACTTTACTAAATGTTTGCGGCAACGTCAAAAGCCTAAGAAAGCTCAGGATGTAAATGTCACGAATCTTTGTTGATCATACGAAGTCCACATTTGTTGTACTCAATGCGACATTGGCCGATTAATCACCGTTAGATAAAAATCGAGTCGGTATCTTGCTTATAAATCGGGTGGAATCGATTGTGCGCATGTCATATCGAATGACGAGCGATCAGCATAATCGGTTTACGGGCTTCCTGTATCGATTGTCATTGAAATATTCATTGTACTACTTGTTATTAGCGTCTGGGAGACGAGATGTCACGGTTAATTTGTTTATACCCTGCATTGGGGATAGAAACGTACTAGCAATAGCAGATATGCTTTTATGGCTTGAAGCTCTATTCATAAAGGTTGATTTATGAATCATAGCTTACAATATAAATAGATTAATAGAATATACTAAAATTGTTTTTACCGCCTGTTTGTTTGCAAAAGAGGTAAACTAGGTCAGATGGAGTAAATTATTATAATAGTATATAATTATTGTATATGCTTCGCCGCAAATCACCAATTTGGATCCAAGTTTGTACATTAATTTTGTACATTAAGAATATTACCAAGTTCTGTAGTTGGTCTCCAGATGGTAAGGTAAAAGTATCACGTAAGATGAAACATGTCTTCGTACTCTTCATCTTCATGTTTCATAATGACAGAAGTAAAATGCTTTTGAAGTAATATCCTGGATCATGCGGGAATATATATTTTTTGAATTTCATTAAAATAATTTGCACTAAGTTGTGAAATACCCACATTAAATAATAAAACATAGTTTGATTAATTAAATTTAAAAAAATATATAGTCTGCAGCTACGATGGTCTAACTATCCACTCATCAAATAGTAGCTTGCTTGCTAACTTTTAAAAGAACATATAATTTAAAATCATACTTGTGTTATAAAACTACAACGACATTGGCATTTCAAGCATGTTCTTATGCAGATTGAGGACCACCGACGACGTCTACAGGAACAGCGTAATTATTGCTCTACAATGTATACGCTAACGTAGAGTCTTACTCTACACTAATAGTTGCACTATAAAAACCTATTAGAATAACGCGAAGCATTCACTAAGTTACGCCTGATGTGTGGTCGACTGTATTGTAATAGAGGGTGTCCAAATCAGTGTTTTTATTTTGTTTTTTTAAAAATTACACTACACTACTATCATAAATTTAAAATTACAGTAAATCACATTCTATTTCACATTGTCAGTTTCATTTAAAAAAAAACAAGTAAGAAAGAAAAATAAAGTAAAATCCTTCATATGTTGGCAACGCTTCCAGGTTTCTTGTAATCGTGAATGTCCATGGGTACCATCATTTGTCCCGGTAGATTGTTTTGCCCTGCTGTCATAAAAATATAATAATAAATTAAGCCTAATTACAATAACACGCTGTAACTCTGATCATTCCAATTCATAAAATGACTGAGCGTTATATTGTCCGGAAAACAAGATAAGGCAAAGTTGGTATTATAACACAAATATTGATCTCGAGCAAGCATGAAGTTCTTACGAATAGCAAATCACGTAGTATTTGTGTTGAGGCACACTTCGGTACTCGTATTTGTAAATAAAAGGTGAAATATCCAATACAGTTAGTTGTCAGCTTGTGGAATGTCTGTGACACGATTTGTGTTTTATGTAATCGTGTGTAGGGGTGGTATTTCTTTAATATAAATTCCTTGTCTGTTGTCACTTTTGTAGAAGAAATAAAACGACGTTTAACTGGTTAAACTATTTGTTGTTTTATTAATAGAATAGTTAAGATTAGTAACCCATAATTAAATTATGTAAATCTAGCAATGTATGTATAAAAACCAATATCCATCTGTCGCGATACAACACACCACACCTTACTGCAATAACTCTAGCATTACTATACAATAATTTGATAGAAATATAACCACACATTACGTTAATCAGTAGGTGTATTGTACAAACATTTGTACACCTTAATGTCAATATTACACGTGGAGACAAATGTCAGACTTATAAAACAAGTGTCATCGTCAATATTGACCAGTAAAATATGGTTACGTTACGTCTCGATACGTATTTCTGCTCAGTTTTACATTATTTTTACTTCTTGCATAGATACGAATAATTATATAGTCGTATTAAGTACTAAATGTAGTTTAGCACGGGTTTATTCCCTGTTCTATGCAGGAGAATTAAATGTCAAGTTACAAAATAATATGATTTCGCCAAACTACACAATATTAATGTGCTACATTTATGATTATGACACTTACAACTAACAATTTCATTATGGATATTGTCATGAATTTGTTATACAGATTATTTTTATATTAATTTAAAATTCTATAAAAAGAGACCTACTTCGATACAATGGGATGATTCATTTAAAGTGAGATGGATTCTCTACTCAACATGGGCCTCCCCTTTAGACTAGAAAGATCTCAATCGAATGTCAGAGAGAAGTAAGACCTTCTAATGCAATTGCTATAACAGTAATCGTTTAATAATGAACAATATTTCAACTCCCTCTATGTTCGAAATAAAACGCTTAATAAAAATGTGTTTACTACATAGTAAAAGGTCGGAGGACATGATACTAGAAAGGTTACTGTTAGTCTAGAATTCCAGGAGACAAAGTCATGAATAGAAACAGATTGTTTAACCAACGAACCAACAATGGCTAATAAAAACTTTATATCTACAGTATTCAGGTTTGTAGATTTTATACTGGGCCCATGTATAACAAGAAGTGGTTTTCCAAATAAACTTGAGCAGCTTGCCAGCTAAAAACCGTAGTTTATTTATGGATGAGTTAGGTGGAACGCGCACGTTTTTATTATGATCACAAGAGAAGAGCTAAAATCATGCGCGCGGCCCGCGACTGGTGGTGATGTTACTAACGTGTAGGGTAATTTATCTAATTTATTTCTGATAAAAAAAGTTGTGAGTTCCAAGACAGCTGTAGTTTCTCCCCCGGGACCTCAATAATCTTCATTGCTTATTGTCAATTTGAGTTCGCTGTTGTTGATCCTGGCTGTACAGCAGACACAGTGGTGGGAATATGTGGTGGGCATGACTCGATAACGTGTAGGGCGTAAGAGGACCATAGTAACGTCCATAGGCTACGACCATCATTAATTTAGTAATTTTTTTAACAATTATTTGTAACGATTTTAACAACCGCATTTAATCATTAATTCGTTTGCTTCCCGTAAGTGTCTGCAAGTCCTGGCTGACTTGCAGACACTTGCGGCTGATTTGACTAAACGACTGTTAGAAATCGCGCTATAAGAAGAGGGCAAGTAACTGCTCGTGTTTTAAGACAAGATTATAGTATTCTAATAGAAATAAATTTATGGTTATGATTTGAGATAGTGCTAGAGAATGCGCAGTTTTAATTAAAGAACAGTATATTTACTGCCACGGGACTATTGTCCGGCAGAAATTAAATATAACCTCATAAGCCTGCTTGAGCTAGTTTAATAAATAAATCATTTAAATTCCGCATTTATTCGAGAGCGCAGAATGTGTGTGAACTGCCTTAGCGAACTATGTTTAAATTCGTAGTGTAATGGAAACGTTACATTATGTATTAAGTTCGACTGACACGATGACGTATGGTGTATTGTTTGACGCGAGCTTAGAATCGAGTAGAAAATATCGATTCACTTTATAATTGACATGTTTACTGCCGTGGTATTATATGTTTTCTATCATAAGTTGTAAAAAGACAGGCTACAGTGAATAAATATTATTAATATTTAGCAAAAGTAATATCCCAGAAACAATTAGAATTTCATAATGCAGTTATAATCACATGAAATGGGCTCAGATGCTAGAGATTTACAGTCAAGCGTCTATCTGAACTCCTTGTACTGCGTATCTTATAACGGTCAATAGCAGAGTGTATGTAAGTAGTTTTTTTAATTTTTTTTATGAGTACTGTCCCCTGATGTTCTTTCAGGGACCTTGTGTACAGGTTTATTTCATACAGGTATATTATCTATGTCTATGCTAGTATCCTAACTTCTCGCT
The DNA here is from genome assembly GCA_905163395.2 of Endotricha flammealis. Taxonomy (NCBI): domain Eukaryota; kingdom Metazoa; phylum Arthropoda; class Insecta; order Lepidoptera; family Pyralidae; genus Endotricha; species Endotricha flammealis. The sequence goes on along the minus strand of LR990863.1, from coordinate 5,289,575 downwards.
TTTATGCTTTCTGTCATACTAGTTCTCGCTTTTTTGCCTCTCGCACTTTCATTCTGCATACTGTCCTTTCATACTGATTCTACTTTTGTTTCTATTGTTTTCTACTCTATATTCTTACATTCTAGTTGTAGGATATGTAAGCAGGTTAGAGTGTTGGTCTAAGGCAGGTATCATCATCTCGGCCAAAAGATGTCTTCTGGACATAGGCCTTCTCCAAACGCTTCCGGTATGACCTATGACTTTCGTCTGACTATCATGCGGCTGTCGTGTCCTACGCTGCAGATATCCCCTAACTATTGGTAGGAACTAATTAGTACAAGTAATACCTTAGAGCTAATAAATCCCTTATCTGACTCTAATAAGCCCTAGAAACTAGACGGTTAAGTTAAACAAAGCAGCTCAGTATGCCCTTTCCAATTTTAAGCTTGTTCGTTTCCTTTTTGAAGTGGTCTTTAGATACAACCGCATCCAGAACATTGGTTATCGTGAAATAAATCAAAAACCTAAGTTTATTATAATACAATTCACATAATAAGATCGTATCAAATTTAGTATCAAGTATTTTATTACTTTCTGTAGTTTATTAACTGGACATTAAATATTCTAGATACGTCCTGAAGAAAAAAAAAGTTAAAACACTAACAATAAAGGCCAACTTTGAATGTTTTTCGAAATCGGATTTATTACGATAAGCGAATCGATGTTCGATTTAAGTGGAGACCCGTATTTGCGCATAATTGGAACGTCTTTTTGCGCACGAGTCGAATACAAAACGGCCCTTATAATATTCAGTTTTTTGACCCGAGTATGTTTCTTACTATTTTGTGTTTCATAAGAGATTCTTATACAGAATAAAAACTTGGAATGTACCTTTTTACTCGGCGGTTACAAGAAAATATAACTGCCTTTATTGACTCAAGTAATGAATACCGGTCGACTGATACGATTCGTCATTTAGCCAACAGAATCCGTTATTTATACAGATGAATACAAGAAATAAATATTTCGTATATTTGGCATTTTTAAATATGTGGTGTTATTTACAGGACAAATTTTTTTAAACGCAAATAAAATTCGTTATGGCAATTATTTGATTTGCTCTTTAAAAATGTGATATTCATTTATTTTAATATTATCTTATTGACTTTGTTCATCTTTTTATTATGGTTTCATAGTGAGTATGCCATTTTAAAAACGTCAGAATTAATATATAATGCAAATAATATAGGTATGTAAACCTGATCATTAGATAAAGTTATTCACCAAAAAAACTTCTCGTTATAAAACAAGTTCAGCATCTAGCTAACACGGATTATAGTGACCTACAGTTTATTAATCGACGTGCAAATATTTTTTTGTTTTAAATACATCGATCTTTTACCTACTAACACAAAAGATGTTATTAAAATGTAAGCGGTAATGTAAAACACGTGAATGTATTTAGTCAACTTTTGTGTTATTTGTGGTACACAACTTAACCCCCCGTTGTCAAACAAGTACTATTGTAAACTAATTTTAATGTTTTTAGTGCCACCTACCTTATTTGTTTCATAGTTTTGATTCCCGTGGAGTTGGTATGTGTTTTTTGTCGAGGTATTTGTTTCAAGTTTTGGAGTCGCGGTGTCGTCTCATGCTGTGCTAAGAAATAAGTAGCTGCTATAATTTTAGCAAAGTATTACTATTGAATGTAGATATAAAAGATAAAATACCAGCCTAACAATAGTATTTATATTATTTTAAACAATATTATTTAAAGTGTGTGGCTTTTAAATAAAGTTAACATGTTTTTAAAAAAAAAAAATTCACAGATTTCGTGCTTCACACGACTATCGTGCACATTGGAAATGAATCTACCGAATTCGAAAAAATATTGTCGCTGAGCGACGAGGAGCTCGATGGCGTCGGAGGAGCTCGATGGCGTCGCTGTGTGGTGTGTCGCACTCTAATATGAACACGCAAGTTAAGCAACATCGACCCTAGCCAGCGTCTGGATAGGTTTTGTTATCTTGAGCTTCTCCGTGCTTCGGAGGGCACGACCCGTGGGCATGACCCTTTCTTTATAAGGCAGCGGGAATATATTTCCCACCTTATTTTTTTGGATTTTTTTTGAAAGCGAAACTAGTGATCGAATTTATTCCTATGGCAACAAATTGTGGATTTCATATATTATTTTTTTTTTATTATCTAGGAGTTAAGAACGGACGTCATAATATTTTTTTTATCTGTGACAGTTACAAGTTTAAAAACAACTGAATTTCGACACCTGCTGTTAAATCTTTATGCATCTTCAAATTTTGTGACTTTCGAAAGATAAGTTGTTATTAAACTTAATGTCTAATGTATATTGCATTTGGAATAAGTTTTATTTTTCATTATGTATTTACGAGGCTTTTCTTACACGCTTTTTTTGTGGTGGTAAAAATATTCCCTTTGCCCGTGGGGTGACCAAATTCAAATTCAAAACTTTTATTTAGAGAATAAAGCTTTCACAAACACGTTCTCTTGTCAGAGTATACAGTTGTAAAAAATAATTTGTATAAATCTCGTACCAGACAAGCCAAGCGGAGCGCAAGGGCACTACCATGGCACTACCTACCTTTTCTCGAAACGTTTCGTCGTTTTTTTGAACTCTCATAACTTTGTTTTGGATGATGCTAAATAGTTAAAAATTTCAAGATATAATAACACCAGTACAATCATTAAACATAAACTTTGAATGTCGTAGCTATTATACTTTAGATTTTATTAATGTCCTAAAACCCCCGATTTCGTCACTTGAAGGTGTAGAGTTTGTGAAGTTAGGCCTTGTAGAGGTAGGGCGTGTAGAGTTAGAAGCTTAGCTCTACATGAGATCTGATAACTTTTTGACAATGCGAGTCATTATGGTCTCGTCTTGGCAACATTTTACATGAAAATGTTTTTGGTGGGATTAATCTACTCTATATACTACTACTATTTCGGAAACAAAAGCAAAATGACCACTGGTAAAAGAAATGGCGAAAGAAAACCTGTTACGGCCTTTTTTAGCATTTATAAATATATCGTGTTTTTTTTTAACATAAAATTTAAAACTAGGTACATACAACATTACGTCTACCATAAAATTTAAAACTAGGTACATACAACATTACGTCAATAAATAGTGCCATTAATTAATCTAAAATATAAAATGCAAAATCGGTGTTAAAGATAGGAGCAGACCAGGCCCGCAAGGCAGCAACTGTTCTCGTGTATTTTCGAGTTGACGTGAGAGTCAGTTAAAACTAGGTACATACAACATTACGTCAATAAATAGTGCCATTAATTAATCTAAAATATAAAATGCAAAATCGGTGTTAAAGATAGGAGCAGACCAGGCCCGCAAGGCAGCAACTGTTCTCGTGTATTTTCGAGTTGACGTGAGAGTCAGTCTGCCAGCCCCCATTACTGGGCTCACCATCAACAATATTATGAACAATATTGAAAGGAACAACAGTAACCCGACCCACAACGCCACCGCCAGTTTGGACAATTTGCGAGTATGACGTGCCCGTACACATTAACATCCTTTTCACCAATTATTTAATGTAAATTATGTTAAAATGTAAATAATATAAAAAAACAGTCCCATTTGGATGACACTACGACGCGTGTACATATTACAATATTGAAAACAATTTTTTATTTATATAATTTATTGAACATTGACTGGCTTTTCACGACAAGTTTTAGCATTTCACCTTCGCAAGGGGGCCAGGGAGACCTTTCATTTAGATACTCGTTGATAGTATAGTACGCTTTACTGGTTAATAAATTTTTGACATTTAATTTAAATCGATTGGGCATTTTTTTATATATTCTGGAATTTTATTATACATAATGCAAACTTTGAATCATAAATAACTTGCCCGCTTTCCTAAGCCTGAATTTAGGAACAGCTAATTTATTTCTGTTACGCGTATTTAAATTATGAATATCCACACCTGGGTATAGTCATGAATGTTCTTACGAACAAACATGATGCTGTCAAGAATGCACTGTGAGCCACCGTGAGAATATTAGTGCTTTTGAAAAACTCGCGAAGAGACTCTAGGACCACTTTAAGCCTATTTCCTTTTTTGCTTATTACAGACTATCTGGCAAATGAGTAGGAGTAGAAGAATACTTAACGACTAGCTGTGCCCGCGGCTTCGCCCGAGTGGAATTGGGCTTATGACTATAATAGTATAGACAGATTTAACAGTCTCCTATTACTACTGCTATAGTTTTTCCCCGAGACGTCAGTGTTCTTTATTACTCATTGTCTATTTGCTCGCCGCTGTGTTTTATTTAATTTTATCGTACCTAATCAAAATACCTAATGTAAAATCAGTATGAAAAATTCAAATTATAATAAAATTGAAATGGTCAGCTCAGTTATACTAAAAAACTTTCATAGCGCGATTCAGAATCTAACAGTGCCATCTAGTGAATTTTAGTGGAACAAAATTTTAAATGGTTAACTCAAGTAAAAAAAAACTTTCAAACATAGTGCTACTGAATTTAAAAATGGTCGTTATGAGATATCGGGCGATTCCGACTCAGCAGTGAGTGACAATTTAAAAATTCTTAGGCTGTTGAAAATTTAAATGAGGGTAACTTCTATTCCGGACATCCGGTCCGGTTCGATTCGGTTCGATCCGGTTCGGTTCGGTCCGGTTCGGTCCGGTCCGGTCTAGTCTGTTGTCGGTAGTTATGGTGTACCAAGTCTCAAGTTTGTAAGTGCGAGAAATATTTTTCTTCTTACATTGACAGGGTAGAGACTTTTAAATGACCATAACTTATTTTCCTAATATCCTATTTAAATGCGACAAAGCCTATATTCTGCTCCAAGCCGAACTCTATCTTCCTGTGAAAACAGCATTAAAATCCATTCAGTAATTTAGAAGATGTGCGCGTTCAAACAGACAGACAGACAGACAAAAAAAATATATATTTTTTTTGCTTTTATTACCTTCCTCTAACTGTTCCCTCTCCATTTTTGCCAAATTATGTTCAGACATATTGTCTGAACTGATTTACAAATAGTCAATGAATTGGAAGACATATTTTGTCTTCCCGATGTATCTGATGATGGTTTTGAATCTGTTGAAGACGAGGTTAGTACAATACGTCCTGTATTGAACGATCCTAAAAAACTATGACGAGCCTAATGACGGACCTATGGCACCGACACCTGATCCACCTAGCAGCATAATACCTCTCGAAAGTCGAACCTAGCAGTTCATGTGTTGATTTTTCATCTAGCCCTCCGTCCTCCATCGTCCCATCCCAACGCGATCGTTCTAGGCGGGCAGCAAGATTTGAAATTTTACTCAATATATCTGGTACTCAGCAGACCTCAGAACCTCAAGCCACACGGGCAGAGGGAATATTTTTACCACCGTGTTTTATTAAAAAACATAAAAAAGCAATCTAAAAACATAGTTTTTTTTATCTACCCTAGATGCTTATGCCCTATAAAGGGTTAAGCCATCGGTCCCGGCTGTTATCGATGGATGACAGTCGTTAGGCCAAGTCGGTGGCCTTAGGGCGGTTTGAAAACACCGGCTTCTGCCAATCCTCATTGGAGCAGCGTGGCAGAGTACGCTCTAATCACCTTCGACTGAAGGGAGACCCGTATCCCAGCAATGGGATGATTATGAGTTGATATGATGATGATGATGAGCGACGATAAAGTCGGGATAAGGAAAAGGTTACAAAATAAAACTACAACGTTTTTGACTTTGTTCAAAAAGGTTAAGCTACAGGGCAAGCCCTTAACCCGATCATCTTTGTTTTAGGCTCAAATTATAGCTGACTAAATTGTCCAGACGAGTTTTTCTCAAATTTTTGATATCATTCTTCGTTTCCAAAATATCGAGCGCCGAAATCAAAAATTCGGAAAGAAATGATTTTTATTTTCACAATTTCGGCTATAACTTTTTTCGTTTTTGACTTTCTCAAATAATTCTTTTTGCACCTTACAGCTCTCGTGAATACGCGTCTTTTGAGCCTATTATGAATATCATTACTTCACAACTCTTTGAGATATAAGGGGATCGCACTTTTACGTGAAATCGAAGCCTATACTGAAGCGAACGAAAAGACATTTCCAATGTCAAAATGAAAATATTTTATTTAGTAAGCTTGTTACAAATTGATTGTTGTACTGGCCATTTTAGGTCTCCCTGTGTTACGGTAGTCAGGTTCTTCAATGGACTTAGAGTTAAATAGTTTTGGTTAAAAACTATGTCGTCAATTAGCGCTGGACAAACATTTATGTAACGAGCGCATTTGAACAATACTACCTAAAACAACAGGAACACTTAGGAAGGTTCCACGATGTCCTACTAAGTTCCAGTTATCCTGTCCAAAAAAATATTGGAGTTTTATGATTTTTTGCCAATTTTACGACTGATAAGCTAAATTATTATAGTCTTTATACTAATTTAATTTCTTGTTAACGATAATAGAAAATTCTTGTACCATGACACATATCAAAGTAGACAAAATGCCGGCAATGGATGATGTAAATTCCTAGATAAGACAACAGGTAAATACCGATGAGAAAACATTATAATTACGATACCATCGGATGTATCCGTCCGTGATCTGTTAAACAATGTCCACCGATGGGCCGACGCCTACCCACGCGCAGGTCACGCCCTCTAGCGGGACGACTATTGTTTCTATACTGTATGACATGCCTTCTCAAACTATTTTCACTTGCGCATAACCTAGAGTGTCCCGGCCGGCGGCGCGCGGCGTTATACCAGTGGTACCACTGGTATAACGCCGCGCGCCTGTACGTCGCGAACTGTACGTCGCGAACCTTCGACGAGGTTGCAAAGATATGATAATTAAAAAAATCGACATTATAATTACTTATAAACAGCGCCATCTGAGTCCAAATTAAGCTAGGCTTGAACCTGCTTGAACACAAGCAGGTTCAAGCCGACAACAAGTAACAAGCAGTACGTGTAGGAAACGTCAATTTCCTAAAGGTACACTCAAAGTAGTTTGGGAAGCTCTGGTATATGGTATTATGGATGAAGCACTGCCTTCTTCGTATGCACGCCTTTCTCACAATTCTGAGATAAAAAGTAGCTTACGCGTTAAGCGGGACAGCCATTTCACATCAATGTCAGTCTTTGCACAAATATTTTCATGTTATATATAAACTTTGGTTCCATACGTGGGAATTCACTGCCATCGACCAATGCTGCACGTGTTTCTTTGGACTCTTGTTAGTAACTTCACAGAATAATAATTATATTCGTTACCCTAAGGTTGCCTTGAAAAGATTGCTTTGAGCAATAAGGCCGCCTTGTTGCATATACACATGTTTTGTTTGTTACTTTTACTGTTTATTGTATCACTGTGTGTTTTGCAAATAAAGCTTATTCTATCTATCTAATAATAAATAGTACGTGGTAACTTCTTCTTTTACACCAAGCTATCGCTAGTTAAGAATTTACAGTGTCTGCCTGGCGCCCCAGAGGGCTCGCACCTCGGCCTAGGGCGACACTAGGGTCACTAGGAGAAGAAAATCTCACGGAAGGCTGTTATTAGTTTGTTGAGGTCTAGAAGACTTTTCTAGCCTTAGATGATAATTCATTTTTTATACAATTCTCGTTAATAAAAAATAACATAGATATAATCATGCATGCCTGTATAGCAGCATAAATGTGCTGCTGCTGTATAAATGGACATAGAAAACGGTCCAGATTGAACAACAGTGATGTCACGACACCATTGTGAACTTTTGACTAATTAGGGCAGCGCGATAGTGTCAGGAATGGTGCGAAGAGAAACTGATACACTGACCAACTACTTCAATAGTTACGGACATAATATGGAGGGGTAGAGTAATTTATGATATGAGCTCGCTTTAATCATAGAAGTAAATCTCACGACGACGGTGTTGCTGATGTTAAAAAAAAAAATATTAATTACTGGAAATAGATCAAAGAAATCTTCGTCGATTCCGTTTCGCAAAGATGGCAGAGGATACTGCTTGCACGTCGGAGTTGAAAATTCTATATTACATGTCATCATGGTACATGCTCTTATAGTTGGTCTATGCTCTCAGATCATGACATCATGACCGCCAGGAGAAGCAAACGAGAGCTATTAGTATACGCCACAAAGACAATCCATGCGCGGTCGTGTACATCTACATATTAAATTACATCTATGGTAGCGTAAGACGGTAGCTTTATGTGTTTGGTCAATGATGTAACCTAGTATTTTTACAATATTTTTGTACCTAAAGGATTTACAGTTAAATTTGATATTTCTAAAGGTCTTTTCTAAATTAAAATTTCTAAATTGCAATTAAAATTTCAAAGAGTTTTAGATTTTAATAAGTTTAATAAGCCCAAAATCCGCATTAGACCGTGTAGTAAAGCTTTTATTGTTTTATATATTTTATTATTATGAGTTAAACTAATACGGTCCGTTCTGATGCAAATGCAATAAGTAACTTTTTACAACAAACGATTAATAGTATCAATATTGATTACTGACGATGTGAAGTTTCATCCTTCATAGCATTATGATTGTACAAGCGTAAATAAACTCTTTATTACTAAAGAGTAGGCGTATTAAATCCTTCCTTATAATTAAAATTTTAGTACAAGCCAGGATTCATAAAACTAAATATAATTATTATACTTTCAAATACTATAAAATTCCCACGTTCCGTGTAATCAACCGGCACATAATTTTAAGCAAATACCCATTTTAGGTCCTTAATCTATTAAAATATGCTAAAAGGTATCTCGGTCAAAATTCATGCTCGTATTAAAACCGTTTCATCTGTCTAATAACAAATTCAGTAATTTGGCCATACGTCTTGTTATGGTTGTTGAACGAGATTAAAACCCTACCCACCCTTCATAAATTCTACCCTGAACACCTTATCTGGATATATTATTCATGGACGTAAAATACGGGAAACGAATCCAAGTGCTGCCAAATTGTCAATATCCGAATTTGTCCGTCTATAATTTTGAATGAAATTTTATGTCTATGGCAAATGTGTTTAAGTTGATCACAGACGAAAGCAATAAGTAACATAGTTTTAAAACATTTAATCAACCAAAATAAAAGACTTATTAGGAGACTTATAAAGATAATTTTTTAATTCTTGAAATAAAATCTGTGGTAAAGCTATTGAAAAAATGTGTTTCAATTTTCAGAATATCTAAATGAAAATTATCTGTGCAACACGAAGGCAATTAATTAACCGAGAACCTATTATTACATGTCTCAAATGGTCTTATAATGTCCAAAAACTAATGTATGTTATCGCACTGGTATTCTTTGAGAAGTTGGTACAAGTTTCTGTCGTTGCAACCGCTTATAATTGTCTAAAGAGCTAGTTTTTCATAACTAAAATTTAATTACGCCTAGGTCTTCCACTGCGTACTGAAATGTAAGTAACCTACTCGCAAACGTTTATATTTTTATACAACAAGATGTGGTTACATCACCTTGCATTTACATTTTTACGTTCGTTGTTTTAAAACCAAAATAAAGGAACATGGCAATAACATTCGGATTTTACTATCTCTCGAATTTTGTGGATCTATACTACATATTTTACTGTTAGGTTCAAACAAAATGAGTTCTATGCATATTGTAGTATCATCATAGGGTCGGAATGGTGGTTTATTCGCCTCCCGGGTCGCGTTTATAGCGTTTTTATTGGGCAACTGTCAATAGTAAGCCCCGATGTGGTCATCCCTGTTTCTGAACAATTTACGGACGTGTGTATTTTGTATCTTTGCTTTTTTCAGGAATAAGAAATCGTTATGTTTTGTTTCACATGATAAGTTAATAATATAATTAGATACAAGATATTAGAAATACATTATAATATTTAGAAAAAATGTAGACCAAGAAAAACAATTTGTGTCTACAATGTTCGTTTTTTGTCACCTTTTCAAACTTGCGACTTTTAGGATAATATGTTAAAAAAAGGTTAGACCCTGACTGACTCATTATCACCGTAGCCCAGATCGTTGCTCCAGAGTTCAAATTTTGCACAGAAGTTCCCTTCAGTAAACCTGGATTGACACTTTAGTTTTTGAAACTCCCATACGGACGGGACTATTGGAATTTCGCGGGTAATCACGGATATCAGCTAGACAGATCACGGATATAAAAGAAATTAATAAATTTTATCATATAGCTTGATTGCAAGTTAACAATGGTTAACTCACCGGTATAAACTCTTACATACAAAGGAACTATCTGAATCTATTTGCTTTGTGGTAATGTTTTATGGTGACGTTGCACCCACGCCGCGGATCAACGGCGTACATCCAGCTTAAGATGAATGGTTGCCAGCTAAAATATAGGACTTATTCGAACCCACGATCTGTTTACATTTGACGGCATTTTGCATTGGATTGTCGCCTCAGAGGAAAGGAGAATATCTTAATTCAGGCAACAGCGTCACGATATCGTATTCTGAATGAATTGAGAATAATTCTATCAATTTGTTTTACACGACTTCACGACTATGAAATCAATAGTTCTTTGGTACCTGGTTTTTGTGCAAGGGGATGTCTCATCCTACTTTCGTTAGAATACTAATGCGAAAAAGTTTTTCTTGTTTGTCCTTTTCACGTATAGCTGAATTTCGGAATGGAGATAGTTTGACACAGAGAATAACCAACACGGGAACGACAATAGAACCAGTTTTATTTCGGCATTTCTTTTACCTTGCTTTGTTTTCGTAATGGCGGTAGTTTATAGAGCAGTTAATATAATATAATGCATTTTATAAGTAATTAAATAATTAATTATTTCATTTTAAAGATGTTTTTTTTTTATACCACACAAGTGGCAAACAAGCATACGGTCGGCCTGATGGTAAGCCGTCACCGTAGCCTAGACGTAAGCAATACCGGGGGTATCACTCACGCGATAACGCGCAAACCCTTCCAACTCCCCCAAGTGGAGCACTGGAGACCTTACTCACCGTAGGAACACAACAAGGCCGAGACCAATGCTATTTGGCTACGATCTTCTGTAAGGTGGAGGTCCTTCCCCAGACGGGCTGCTCCGATTTGAGCGTATTAACCGCTGTGCCCTACCTCTCTTAAACTAGATATAACTAGAGAAAGTGACTGTGAAGGTCTAGTCTCTGAAGGTTTTGATTCTTTGAACAAGTCCCAAACAAAGCATACCTTATACATTATACACTAATTATATTACGAACACAACGGAATATTTATATTCACCTATCCATTATTGTTATTATTTCGTTCTTGTCTTCTTCAATTTCACATTTGACGAGTCAATATAAACTAATTTCATTAATTAACAAATAAATAAAGTCTTGAAATGAACAAAGGGTTAAGGGTTAGAGACCGACCACACGATATGAATGAGGCACCATGAATCATTTTGTTTTATTAATGTATTCGTAAGTTAAAAAGTTAGTATGTAGTAATCTGTTTCATTTAGTGAGTGAGAGATCCGGAACCTCAGCTCCCTTCCTATATTTTTTCTCTATTCCTCTTCTGGTCTTTTAAGATTGTTTTTTTTTGTACTTTTTCCTGTGTGTAATGCAAATAAAGAGTATTCTATCTATCTATCTATCTTACTGATGTTAATAGGTGTTTGTCTGCCGTTATATAAAAAAATCGCCTCTAAGGGCCGAAACTGCGTTACGCGGGCCCCGCCGTGGGTTTCATTCATGTTCATTAATAAAGTGCTCCACGCGGGTGCCAGTTGTTGCACTAAAAAGTATAATAAATAAGCTCAGTGTATCCATGAATTTTGTAAAATTCATTGGAACTAACCTAATCCGTCTCGTCTAACAAAGAACACACCCAAGTTTCAGGTCTCCACGATGAGCGGTTTAGGCTGTGCGTTGATCCGTCTGTCTGTAATTCAGAACAAAGCTAAAGATGACAATAAAATTAAGTACAAGATAAAATTATTTCATTTAAAATATTATACTGACAAACAAGCAACAACCATTTCAATATTCATTCACACGTCATTAATTCTCTACTCCTGATAAATACCAACATTCATCTGAATAATGGTGGGTCTATAAAATGGCCGCTCGTGTGTGACACCCTTAAGGTTTTTAATCTGTGGCATCAATCAAACAGCCTTTTAATGAATCGACCGTTTGCTTAAGGGTGAGCTTCGATAAACCCGTGAGTGAATCCTGATAGAGTTGTACAATATTTTTTGTTTTTTTATTCTTCTTTTACTAGTGAGGAAATCGGTATAAACAGAGTTTTTTACTGGCATACTTTAAAAAATAAGTAGCAGGTTTAAATTTTGTCAATGTGCGTTATTATGGCTGCTGGATAACAACAAATTTTTTTTTTTTTTTTCACGTCGATATTTTGTGAGAAGAGTACCATCTTCTCACACACGCCCCACTCACCTCACTCACCTCTCACACGACCGGGTGGGTCGAGTCGAGCGAGTCAGTCCATTTACGAGCCACTATCAGTTCATACACTGGGCGTTAAAAATAAGAAGTACAGTTTTAAAATTGCAATAACTCTTAAACTATAAAAGTTAGAGTTTTAAAATAAAGATCAATCTTTAAAAGACGATATTATGCATAAAGCTTTTATTTAATGAAATAAAATTGTCTTTTAACTTTTTTTTATTTCAAAGGTCTAGCTTCTGTAGTTTAGGAGATATTGCAATTTTAAAACTGTACTACTTACTTTTGACGCCCAGTGTAGTTGCTATTTATAATGGTTTGTTATAGATTCTGTGGTTATAGTTATTGCGGTTCAACTAACCATTCTTATGTATGAATAAATGTATTTTCTTTCTTTCTTTCTTTCTTTCTTTCTTTCTTATTTTGAAAGACAAAATTCACCACCCCATCCCAGGTGGGATTCGAATCCACGTCCTCTCGACATCCGGCCGAGTGCTCTTACCACTGAGCTACCGGGAAGGATAGGCTGGGCTTTACCAAAAACTTTAAACTAAATCTGAATCCTTTATGTGCGGGTACGACTCGCACGGGTTTTTATAATAATAACTAGCTTCCGCCCGCGACTTCGCCCGCGTGGCCTAGTAACAATTAGCATATCTTTCTTCAGAAACAAATTACGGTCCGGCACGGCCCGGTACGGTACGGTTTCATCCGGTCCGATCAGGTCCGATCGGTCCGGTCCTTATAAGGACCCTACATGACAAATTTGGCATCTCTAGACCCAGCGGTTTAGGCTGTGCGTCCCCTCTAAACTTCGTTTGCTTATATCGACCTCCGTGGCGTAATGGTTACCACGCCAGACCGCCACCCAGGAGGTCCCGGGTTCGATCCCCGGTAGGGTGATGATGAAAAACGAACTTTTCTGATTGGCCTCGGGTCTTGGATGTTTATCTATATATGTATTTGTTATAAAATATAGTATCGTTGAGTTAGTATCCCATAACACAAGTTTCGAACTTACTTTGGGGCTAGCTCAATCTGTGTGAATTGTACCTATATATTTATTTTATTTATTTTTTATTTTATTTATATCTCGCTTTCCCGTGGGAATTTTGAAAAATCCTTTCTTAGTACATCCCTAGACGTCGTAAGGAACCTACATGCCAAATTTGGAATCTCTAGACGCAGCGGTTTTGACTGTGCGTTGATACACCCTCGCAACTTCGTTTGCGTATATCTCGGTTTCCCGTAGGTATTTCGAAAAATCCTTTCTTAGTACACCCCTAGACGTCGTAAGGAACCTACAGTCCAAATTTGGAGTCTCTAGACCCACCGGTTTGGGCTGTGCGTTGATATATAGTTAAGTCAGTCAGTCAGGACTTTGAATTTTATATATATAGACTAGCTTCCGCCCGCGGCTTCGCCCGCGTGGCCTAGTAACAATTAGCATATCTTTCTTCAGAAACAAATTCCGGTCCGGGATGGCCTGGTACGGTACGGTTCCATCCGGTCCGATCAGGTCCGGTCAATCCGGTCCGGTTCGGTCCGGTCCGGTCCGGTCCGGTTCGGTCCGGTCCGGTCCGGTCGGTCCGGACCTTATAAGGACCCTGCATGCCAAATTTGGAATCTCTAGACTCAGCGGTTTGGGCTGTGCGTCCCCTCACAACTTCGTATGCGTATATCTCGCTTTCCCGTGGGAATTTTGAAAAATCCTTTCTTAGTACGCGTCTAGACGTCGTAAGAAACCTACAGTCCAAATTTGGAATCTCTAGACCCATTAGTTTGGGCTGTGCGTTGATATATAGTTAAGTCAGTCAGTCAGTCAGGACTTTGAATTTTATCTATGAAAAAAAATCCGGTCCGGTCCGGTTCGATCCGGTCCGGCACGGCCCGGTACGGTGCGGTTCCTTCCAGACCGATCAGGTCTGATCCGTTCCGGTCCGGTCCGGTCCGGTCGGTCTGGACCTTATAAGGACCCTACATGTCAAATTTGGCATCTCTAGACCCAGCGGTTTGGGCTGTGCGTCCCCTCGCAACTTCGTATGCATATATCTTTTCCCGTGGGAATTTTGAAAAATCCTTTCTTAGTACATCCCTAGACGTCGTAAGGAACCTACTTGTCAAATTTGGAATCTCTAGACCCAGCGGTTTGGGCTGTGCGTTGATATACTCTCGCAACTTCGTTTGCGTATATCTCGGTTTCCCGTAGGAATTTTGAAAAATCCTTTCTTAGTACACCCCTAGACGTCGTAAGGAACCTACAGTCCAAATTTGAAATCTCTAGGCCCATTGGTTTGGGCTGTGCGTTGATGTATAGTTAAGTCAGTCAGTCAGGACTTTGAATTTTATCTATGAAAAAAAATCCGGTCCGGTCCGGTTCGATCCGGTCCGGCACGGCCCGGTACGGTGCGGTTCCTTCCAGACCGATCAGGTCTGATCCGTTCCGGTCCGGTCCTGTCCGTTCCGGTCCGGTCGGTCTGGACCTTATAAGGATCCTACATGCCAAATTTGGAATCTCTAGACCCAGCGGTTTGGGCTGTGCGTTGATATACCCTCGCAACTTCGTTTGCGTATATCTCGGTTTCCCGTAGGAATTTTGAAAAATCCTTTCTTAGTACACCCCTAGACGTCGTAAGGAACCTACAGTCCAAATTTGGAATCTCTAGACCCACCGGTTTGGGCTGTGCGTTGATATATAGTTAAGTCAGTCAGGACTTTGAATTTTATATATATAGATGAAGAAAAAAAAAATGGTCCGGTCCGGTTCGATCCGGTCCGGTACGGCCCGGTACGGTGCGGTTCCTTCCAGACCGATCAGGTCTGATCCGTTCCGGTCCGGTCCGGTCCGGTCCGGTCCGGTCGGTCTGGACCTTATAAGGATCCTACATGTCAAATTTGGCATCTCTAGACCCAGCGGTTTGGGCTGTGCGTCCCCTCGCAACTTCGTATGCGTATATCTTGCTTTCCCGTGGGATTTTTGAAAATGCCTTTTTTAGTACATCCCTAGACGTCGTAAGGAACCTACATGCCAAATTTGGAATCTATAGACCCAGCGGTTTGGGCTGTGCGTTGATATACCCTCGCAACTTCAGTTGCGTATATCTCGGTTTCCCGTAGGAATTTTGAAAAATCCTTTCTTAGTACACCCCTAGACGTCGTAAGGAACCTACAGTCCAAATTTGGAATCTCTAGACCCACCGGTTTGGGCTGTGCGTTGATATATAGTTAAGTCAGTCAGGACTTTGAATTTTATATATATAGATAATAGTCATCTAATTCAGGCAACAAATAAAATTTTAACAAATTATCGGCCTGTAGTAAGTATTTTATGTATATTTATAAAGTACTAGCTTTGCCCTGCGGCTTCGCTCGCGTTAATTTTATGACATAGATCTCGTGACAACAAAACAACCCATAGCGCGACTTGTTGCGCCATCCGTTGGCCGATAGCATCCCATACAGCGCCCTCTATAGCAGAAAAAATATTTTCCCATTGGAATGACATACTTTCACGGAATAAAAAGTAGCCTATGTTGGGCTCTGTACCCCTGACAATATTTATACAAATTTTCATATCGGCTCATTAGTTAAGCCGTGAAGGAATAACAAACAAACAAACTCACTTTCTCATTTATAATTTTAGCATGATAGTGTTTATAATAAAAGCACATACATTGTCTTCCATTTTACAGTTCGTAGGCACGTCGTCTAGAAATGGTTTGAGCTTAGTGTGTTATTATCTTATAAAAGTTCAATAGCATGGGAAGGTCCATAAAATAGTTATGGTTAACCGATGCTATCACGAGGAGATTGTTTATTTAAGAATACTATATTTACAATAGACGTTATTGTAAATAGATGCCGTAAATGTATAGTCACTTTTTTTATAAATTGACATCACAAGATGGAATACAAAATTGTTTCACCTACCGCGATGTCGTTTACTGCCTTTTGGGATGTTTTTATAATTTTCAGTCATTAATTTAAACTACGAATGAATTTTCTAGAGGTTGTTTGTGTCGGATATTACAGTTAATATTTACACAGCTCTCATAAATAGGGTCCAATATTTAGTTTTGTAATTATTTATAATTTGTCTATCCGATAATTTTAAAAACGTGAACAAAATAAACAGCGTAAGAAATAATGGGTGAGGTTTTGTTTTAGTACACCGAATTTCACCAATATTGTAAGGAGTAGAAAAAAATCAAAATAATCGAACGCCAATCTGAATAATAAATATAAATATATAGGGACAATTTTTACAGATTGAGCTAGCCCCAAAGTAAGTTCGAAACTTGTGTTATGGGATTCTAACTCAACGATATTATATTTTTATAACAAATACATATATAGATAAACATCCAAGACCCGAGGCCAATCAGAAAAAGTTCGTTTTTCATCATGAAACGACCGGGGATCGAACCCGGGACCTCCTGGGTGGCGGTCTGGCGTGGTAACCATTACGCCACGGAGGTCGTCAAGTTTGACTTCTCATGAAATTGCAGCACCTATTTAAGTTTAAGTCAATAATATTTATTTCCCACCGGCGGCGGCGGCGCCATAATGATGAATGAAAGATTTAAGCAGAGCGATTCATATCAAATGTGTACCGTTAAAATCTACCTCTTCGTTAACAACCTCTATAACAAAATGTCACAATACATTTTGTACTAATGATATAGAGACGAGGAGCTATATGATATCGTTGATTCCCGAGAGGCTAGACAGAAACTCAAAGAGTAGCCAATGCTACGGTGATATGATAAAATACATTTATTTATGTCAATGTGTTTTATAAATAAGGTCCTAATTTATTAGTGAACTTCCTGCTAACACATGACTATATAGGTTACATATGGTCGTTTAAGCAGGGAAAGAATAGTATTCAGTAAAAAAAAAAGATTGTATTGTTGTGTTAGAAAAATGTTGCTTACTACATAAAGCCATCCATATTCACTGAATACTAGACAATTATTTTCTTGCTTAAACGATCATATGTAACCTATATAATCATGTGTTAAAAGGAAGTTCATTAATAAATTAGGACCTTATATTAAACTGGCGCCTCAGCTTCGCACGTGTTTTCGTAAGGATCCCTATCCCTAATAAAAAAAAAAAATAGAGCCTATGTCACTCGGGGATGGGGTAGCTTCCCAACGGTGCAAGAATTTTCGCAATTAGTCTAGTAGTTTTTGAGTTTATTTGTTACAAACATACACACACACACACAAATCTTTCCTCTTATATAATACTAGCGAAACCCGCGCAACTTCGTTTGCGTGTATCCCGCTTTCCCGTGGGAATTTTGGAATGTATGATACTTTAAAACCTTCCCCTTGAATCACTCTATCAATTAAAAAAAACCGCATCAAAATCCGTTGCGTAGTTTTAAAGATTTAAGCATACAAAGGGACATAGGGACATAGCGACAGAAAAAGCGACTTTGTTTTATACTATGTAGTGATGATTAGTGTAGATAGAATTATTTATTACAAGCTTCAATTGCCTCTGATTATTATCATTATTTATTGGAACTTCAAGACACTCATTTTAATTATTATTACAATCGACATGTCTCCGACGTGACCAAGGAGTAGCGACAGATGAAACGTTAGATATATGGACGTATGGATATTTATCACTCTTTCACGCAAAAATAGCTTAATAGATTGGCTCGAAAATTCTCTTATAACCTGTGAATAGTTTTTATCCCAAAAATACAATGCCTAAAAGCCTCGTGAAACTTTTCGCAGGTATCCGTTAGTTTGTTGCGGAAGTATCACCAGTGCCCGCGACCCCGCCACGTGAAGGCGGAGAAGGTGGCAGACAGTCAGGTTTTTAGTCGGTATCCCTCATTGGTTAGAGAGGCGAGCCCGACAGACCCCCGTCGCTTCCCCCAAGTGGCGGGACATGCAGTAATGCATTTTCCTGACTTTAAACAAAAAAAAAAAAAGGTATCCGTTACTTTATAATAAGTTTTAAAACAATTTATTTTATTTTAAAGTTTTAAAAAATTACGGTTTATAACAAAAATATTATTGAAAATTGTTCGCCTGGGCGGGAACCAACTTGAAAAGCACAACAGAATAATATTGACCAAAATACAGCTATTACTTTTCAATGAGCGACTGAAGTGGGACAGTCTGATATTTAAATTACCACTTTCTAGCATTACTGGTTATAATATCAATTTGTTGGACATGATGAGTAATTACTAAAAGTCAGTGGTCTTGACAAATGCGCTGTGAAATATGTACCGTAGGAAATTTGATTGGATCCGGTGCTCGTCTTTGGCTGTCTGCTACGAAGAATGGATGTGGCTATTGACTTTTTAGTATCCTACAACATGACTGTATGTAGAGAAAGCAAATTAGCATTAAGTCCGTATATTGTATCAGTACTTTTGTATTGTCGATAAAGTTAAATAAATAAAAATGGAAGATGATTATGTTTCTTACCAAATATTTGTCACACATTTTCTTGCGTTATTCAGTATTTTTTCAATTAAACAAACATATTTTTTTACTTTTCTCTTTATAAGTACTTATAATTTTTTAAAAACGATTTTGGAACGAAAAAATTTTTGATACATTTTTTTTATCTAGATAAACTGTATCATTATTTGATTTATTTAGTAAGATATTATTATTTAAAACCACTTTCGTAAATCACCCTTCCAATTGTTGCGCCGGTAGAGAATGAAATTAGCATTACGTCCGCCTGATAAATTAGTAATTTGTATACAATGGTAAAAAAAGATAAATAAAATGTTAAAGAAATGATAGTGATTTATTCAAGAAAATCGTATTAAAATTGTGTGTAACCTGTGATTTTTCGACCTCAAAATACCACATCCACGTTATACAACATCAATTGGCACTCAACATTCCGGGTCGGGATGTGGGGCGTCCAAATCTAAGATCACGAATCCGCAACGTAAACACAATTGCTGGGTTTGTTCGACCACGACATACGCTCACTTGGTGCTTAACTGCTATGATTACTTCAAGCAGAAACACTAAAATTAAATCGACCATGGGAGCTGATTATTAAGAATTAAGTGATCCTTAAATTAAGTTTCTTGGTTTTAAAAAGACATCTTTAAAAAAGGTATTTTGAAGTCTGGGTGATTTCTGTTAATTAAATAAATAAATAATAAATAAATATATAGGGACAATTCATACAGATTGAGCTAGCCCCAAAGTAAGTTCGAAACTTGTGTTAAGGGATACTAACTCAATGATATTATATTTTATAGATAAACATCCAAGACCCGAGGCCAATCAGAAAAAGTTCGTTTTTCATCATGACCCGACCGGGGATCGAACCCGGGACCTCCTGAGTGGCGGTCTGGCGTGGTAACCATTACGCCACGGAGGTCGTCAATGACCCACTGTTGTGCAAAAGTTCATACAGTTCCATAAATTCATATCTAGTGGCAGTGCTTTAATATGAAAAGTCCTATAGGTGTCTTATAAAGGTAATCGGAAAATGATCATTATAAAAATATTACACGAAAATTATAACAATAAATTCACATGCATTCGAGCAAAAACGGCTCAATGGGATTTGATAAAACTTCTCATAGAATTTGTTTAAAAAAATACAAACATTTACATAGCTAGTATTTTTTTTCCCACAAAACGTGCATACTGTACCGAATACGTGAGCGAAGCCTACAAAAACTGTTTTTTTTATATTTTAATGTTATTCCAACGGAAATATCAGCAAATTTAGACTTCATAATATGACTAGAGAAATCCGCGCAACTTCTTCTGCGTGTCGTGCTTTCCCGAAGAAATTTTGAAAAATACAGACATATAATTAACCTCTTGAATCTATATTATTGCAGATAACTGAATTAAAATCCGTTTGGTAGTTTAAAAGATCTGCGCGAACATACAGTGAAAGCGACTTCATTTTATACTATATTGTAAAGATATAAGCAGGTTGGTATTATTTACCTTTGCTACCCGGTATCTGCCAAAGCCTACCCTACAGTACCTATAACCGAAACTTCTTATTTGGCTATCTTTCTTACCTATATTGAAAGCCTGTGAGAAACATACAGGCTTTGTAAAATGACGTAAATCTAGCATTCATGCGCTTTTAGTATAATTTTGAAGATCTCTGTGGCATAGTGGTTACCCAGCCGGACCACCACCGAGGAGGTCCCAGGTTCAAATCCCGGTTGGGTCATGATGAAAAACGAACTTTTTCTGATTGACCTGGGTCTTGGATGTTTATCTATATATTTATTTGTTATAAAATATAGTACCGTCACAGGTGGTCAACTCCATATAAACTAAACGTAGTTCAACCCTAAATAATATAGATGGCGTTAAGGGTATCGATTGTAATTGAAGATTATGTAAATCCAAAATAAAGTAAAATTACGCACTGAAAACAATATTTTAATAGTTTTTATAATTTTATAATGAAATACAATCCTGAAAATAGCGAAGAATGTACTGTAAAATAGAATTGGTTAATTTTGTTTCGTAATTTATTACTAAATATTTTACTTGATGTCACAAACTCACAACAGATGTCGCTTTCTTTAAAAGATAAAGTAAATCAGCCACAGATAGATGGCGCTAAATTTAATTCTTGACAAGCAAATCAAATTATTATTTAAAAAAAAAATAAAAAAATCTTTAAGTACCTACCTATATATTTTTTATTTTAATTTTTAATATTTGCATTGTAATAAACACTTGATTTACTAGTACTTTTCTTTTACAAAATTATCTCATACTTACCTACCTATCATTTTGCGTTTTGTTTTACAATTTGTAAGAGTTTTTTTATCTTTCAAAATTTCAATAATATTTTTAATTTTTCAAAGAAGATTCTTTTTAATATAATTGTGTTAAATTCGTAAAAGTTGGTATGTATATATATAAGTAGGTAAGTACCTAAGTAGTAAGCATTGAAGTATAATGTACTGACGTATTATAGCTCAATGGTAGTAAGGTATTTATTTAATTTACGGACATATTATATATGTATATTGTATATATATATACAATATACATACACGCATAATAGCGTAGTCGTCCGCGGTGTGACGTAAACAAAAGCACAGTATATATACATATTATAGAAAGCTTTTTAAATAATTATGTACCTACTAACAACGTCATAATCACGAGGCGCGTGCGCCGTTGCCACACGGCCACAACGTCATCATGGCGCGAAGCGCTTGCTACGCATCGTTGCCACACCGCCTGCTTCTGCGTTCGCGCGCTCGGTTTATCTCTGCGTGGAATGAATTGATGCGCGTAGCGTAGTTGCGCAACGCTGATAGGTACAGTCACCTCCATAAATATGTAATCACTTTGATCCTGGAGAGCGAACAGTGAATCGATTTTGTCAGTTTTCACAACTTTTTCGAAGTTGCATATTTGAATTCAGACTACCCTAACTAACATTACCATACAACATACCAAAAACGCAGAACTACATCACGCTTTGCGAATTTAGCCATCATATCCAATCTAAAAACAATCCAAGTCAGGTGCACGTCGAGCTTTATACTTGCAGCACCTACTCTTATAACATAGAACTAAAGAACGGCACAAAATCCAATGTAAAGGTCGACCTGTTTTTTGTTATACCACTAAGGTGACAAACAAGCATACGGCCGCCTGATGCCTCTTGACGGTACGTGTACATAGATACATACATCTTACTACTTTAAGTTATAAAATCGTCCGAGTCGCATAAATCAAAATTTGAAAGTAGTAAACTCGGACACGGATCAGTTTTTTGTATCCGAGTTGCCCCACTTGACTATTATAATAGAGTCGGCAACGCATCCATAGGAATCATGTGATACGGTATGTAACCGTTTGCCACCTTAGTGGTATAAAAAATATTTTATTTTTAATTTACTTTCGCATTTATAATATTCGTAAGGTTAAGGACTACTCAGATCTGCAGACTGCGCCTGCGCGGCTTTTGTGGTGCGGTGCGGCATTTTTGTTGTTATAATATATTTTGTTTTTTACCTTGAATAAACGATTTAAAAAAAACGGGCAAGTACCTGCCGCCGGGCCACGCACAATGCAGGGTTCCGTATTGGCTACGCATTTCTTGCTTGCAGATGAGTACAATGCCATATAGGTATGTATGTACTATGACATTTATACGTTTTCGTCAAAGAAATTTTACTTCATATGTTCCTCGGCTATTACTCGGTAACTAGTAGAGCTTACATAGCCGTTATAGTTTTCCTTGTAGGCTCAAAAAAAATATTTTTCAAAATTTTGTTCTACCACTTTGTTAGCATTGTTAATATGAGTGTAGGACGTAGGACCGAGGACGGACAGATGGACATGCATGGCGAAACTATAAGGGTTCCTTGTAGTTTACTACGGAACCCTAAAAACTTATTTTTGAAATATCAAAAGTAGGTATTTACCTACATATAACTATTTGCAAAACGGCACGGCAATATTAGCTAAAGATTCAATCTACAAGCCGAATACGACGCGACGCGACGACGATGACGAGCGAGACGGCGCGATGCGGCGCCGTCGGCGGGGCGCGGCGCGCGCCGCGCGCGGCGCCGGCCGGCGGTATTGTGCGGGCACGCAAGAAGCCGTTCGCGCGGTTGCCTCCGTCGCGCGCCCTAAAGCGCCTCCCTCGCCGCCGAAACGCATTTCATTCACCTTAATTTGCACTCGGTGTTCTAAGTAGGTAGATACATTATGGGTTAAATAGATAGGCAAAAAGCAGAAATAAAAACATTGTAAACGACAATAATAAAATTGACCATCAAGTAGATACTATACTACCTATTTACACTAACTTTTTAAAAATATGGCATTGCCCGTAATTAGGTAGGTATCTATACTTACTTTCTATTTATCGTAAATATGAATTTACCTGATGAGTGCAAGATGTACGATTACAAATGTGTAATATAAGACGACCTCCGTGGCGTAATGGTTACCACGCCAGACCGCCACCCAGGAGGTCAAGGGTTCGATCCCCGGTCGGGTCATGATGAAAAACGAACTTTTTCGAATTTTATTATTTAAGTAATAAGTAAGTACATACCTATAATCTAATTTTTAAAAAAAACGGATTAGTGCTCTGATTATTTGACGCCACTACTGCCATCTATTGGTTCGACTGTAAGCGCAAACGCATTTTATTTAGCTGACTGTGATGTTTTTTTCGGGCGACATCTAGTTTTCCATTTTGGTACTAAAAATTGCCCGAGCAATAAGCGCACTTAGAACGGCTACGTTTAATGTATGGAGTGAGCTATCTGTACTGTTAAGTATTATAATATCTGTGGTACCGTTGAGTTAGTATCCCATAACACAAGTCTCGAACTTACTTTGAGGCTAGCTCAATTATTTGTCCCTATGTTTATTTATAATTGTAGAGACCCCTTCCAAGTCCTAGTAGTATTTCAGTTTAATCGTATTGAATAAGACAATTGAATTACAGCGACCCAGTTCTGATTTAAATTGGACTACAGACAAGCTAGGGGAATTCGATTCCACCGAGACTAAATTCAAGCTAAACTGTATTGACGTCAGAGTGATTATATCCAATTGGACTGAGTAACTGTGTAATCCTGTATTCAGTCAGACCAATAGTTTAAGAGAATTAAGAGAGGTAGGGCATAGCGGATAATCCGCTCAAATCGGAGCAGCCCGTCTGGGGAAGAACCTCCACCTTACAGAAGATCGTAGCCAAATAGCATTGGTCTCGGCCATGTTGTGTTCCTACGGTGACTAAGCTCTCCAGAGCTCCGCTTTGGACTTTTGAGGGGTTGGGAGAGTTGACAACACGTGAGCGATACCCTCGGTATTGCAAGCGTCTATAGACTACGGTGATGCTTACCATCAGGCGGGCCGTATGCGTGTTTGCCAACGTTGTGTTATTTAAAAAATTGAAATTTTAGAGTATTTATTCATGAAATAGGAAAGCTATAACTTCTCACAGATTATGGGCGTGTAAAGAAGCAATTAATGTAAGCTAGTGTTTTCGAGCAGCCCGAAGGACTTGATTGAACAACTGTCCTCCATTGACAATAACCGGGATTGACGTTAACCGTACCCTCGCACTCTGAAAAAACTGAATACGGAAAAATTCGTGATAACGTAACAAATTTTTTACATACAACGTTGCCTAGCTTGCGTGTTTGTCAAGAGTGCTACACACCGCTCGCCATCGAGTTCCTCATTCCTCGTATAAAAAAAGTATAAAAAACACACTTGCTAAATTGTCATATCATACCCCATTCCCATCGCATGTCATATAATTGCCAAAAAAGTCGAAATTTCACTTCGCATCTCAAACATTCACTTAATAGGTACGTGAAATCATAAATACATCTGCAATTTGTCAAATGCCCTCCCATTTTGGGACACAGTTCTAGTTTCTAGTAATAGTTTCAAATTGCGTCTATCACGAAGCACTAATGTTGGGTGATTGTTTTATAAGTAGTTCTTAAGGTAAGCATCCCACTCGGATAGTTCTAACTCGATATGATTTATAATGTCAAATTGTTTCACTTAACTACGCTGAAAATAACGATATTCTAGGTAAGTATGTCCTTTTAACAAAAACTTATGTTATTTTAAACTAGTAAGTAACATGTACAAATAATACAAAGATCTTAAAAAAATATATATTTAAAAACTGCAAAATAGTCTGTTATATAAACTGTCAGGGGCTCAGGGCACCAACAAACTTACTTAGTAAAATTCTTATGATACGTAGTTAATAAGATATGGTTAATGTCGAGTTAGTATGAAACCGTACACGACAGTACACTGTAATCAAAATAATAAAGCACTTAGAACACTGAAACAAAATGGCCATTTCAGAAGTCATTTGAAGACAAGTTAACGCTATTTCTTGAACCTGTTATTATTGATACTATTTTTATTTACTGTCTAAGAAAGTGTCAAAGAATTTTTATTTATATCACAGATTTGACAGAATGTAATCTTTTTTGTGGTTGTTAAAAATTATAGAAAAGGTCGAAACACCGATCAATTTGGATTCCTTTCCGACATGATGGTTAGTTAGTTGGCTAGTTAATCCCCTAAACAACCGAATATCAATCAAAGTTTAACTATAACTTGTTTTGGTCATTTTCTAACTTCAATTCTTTTAAATCTTAATTTTCATTCATCTTTCTAATTCATCTTCGGTTTATCTTTTTATTAATAAAGGGGTAGGTATGTCAATAAGATTATTAAAATGTTATCTGTGATTAAAATTTATAAATATTAAGTTTTTTATTACATTCCCAACAGCTATGACTTCATTTGACTAATAACTTTTAACCGGCCGGTGCAACCTGGTCAAAACGTCAGGCAAAATCAAGGTATGATCCCGTTAATTCCCGGTATATTATCAATTCATTTGACTATTTATACATATCTATAAAGTGTATCTAAAAATATACACTGTGACTGTTTATCACGACTTATTTATCAAACAGCTAGCCGGCCTTCCTGCCAATGGAATGTAGGCAAAAACGTGAGAGGAACTACGCTCAAACGCTTCTGGATCACACCGTTAAAATTGAAACAACATTCTATTGGTGTATATGGTGCATTTGTCTTATCATGGTCTTATCTGACTGAATTCTGGTATTTTAATAATCTGAATGAACTAACTATTAAAATACCTCGCAGCCCTTCTCCATTTATAAAGGGAAACTTACTTTCACGCTACCTACCTGAACCGATTGACTTAGAAACTTTTTTGAATGAATGTCTCTTGATGTTTTTTTTATGACAGAGGAAGACCAACTAACTACACCGTTTTCACTAACGTCTCCTAACGGTAGGAATAACCTAACTGGACCAATTTGTATGAGATTTTTTTACCACGAAGTTGGCAAACAAGCATACGGCCCGCCTAAAAGTAAGCATCACCGTAGCTTGCAATACCGGAATTATCACTCACGCGTTGCCAACACTCCCAGCCCCCCAAAGTGGAGCTCTGGAGACCTTACTCACCGTAGGAACACAACATGGCCGAGACCAATGCTATTTGGCTACGATCTTCTGTAAGGTGGATGAGATTTGATGACATTAGGTTATCCTACCACCGCCAATGCCTCCAATTGGTGAAAATGGACAAGTCATAGTCAAGTCTGAAGTATGGTTCTATGAAGAAATGAAAAAGGAAGGACTTGAAGGAAACTGAAAAGCGAGCAGAAAGCAGGACGGGTATTAGGCTTCTGGCTCTCTCGCTCATCATACAAAACACAGCGGCAAATCACCGCTATTACACGTCGATATTCTATGAGAGAGTTTTATTGCCCCGGTTGAACCAACCCATTTACAAGCCACTCTTATTCATTTTATTACCACTATATTAACAGCTAGTCAACCCGTCAAAAGTCATATTTGTTTTCTTTGCCATTTACATGACGGTCTGCTAAATGATTTTTGAAAATGTCAACTTGAACAAAGAATATTTAATGTTATAATAACATGCACGCTTGCAAAGCAGCTGGCAACAGCTAATTATATATATAAGTCACCTTTTTGTCCTGAACGTATAAAGAATATTAGGTACATGAAAATATTTTACAATATATTTTATAGCGACGATATATTATTGAGTAATTCATTTTACCTTTTACGCGATCCGTATATTTCTAAAGTAAATAAAGGAACACTTATATTTCATTCTTTACGACATACTCAAATACATTTACATATTTGACATATAATTATTTATAACAAGAACGTTTAAAAGGATATTGGACGAGACTTCCTTAAAACATCTTTGTAAAGTAAACAAAAGTAGATCCTGCATATTATTATATCCTGCAAAGGTTTTTTATATACTAAAAAGGTGGCAAACTAGCATACGGCCCGCCTGATGGTAAGCATCACCGTAGCCCATAGACGCTTGCAATACCGGGGGTATCACTCACGCGTTGTCAACTCTCCCAACCACCCCTAGTGGAGCTCTGGAGACCATTGGAACACAGCATGGCCGACACCAATGCTATTTGGCTACGATCTTCTGTAAGGTGGAGGTCCTTTCCCAGACGGGCTGCTCCGATTTGAGCGGATGATCAGTTGTGTCCTACCTCTCTTAAACTTGTACTGTGTGATACCTTTTTAGGAAGTTAGGTTATTTTAAATTTATGAATTCCAAGTCATTTCCCTTCTTTTTTTCCTTATCCCTACATAGCAGGGCCCTTCCTAGTAGCAGGCAACTTATTGGTAACGCCTCTAGTGTTACTGATGTTCACTGGTGGCAGTAGCCATTTGCCATCAGGATTGCTTGTTTGCTTGCAATATAACATAAAATAAGCATGAAATTTACAAGGGTCGTTATCCGATATCACTCCTCACCCACAACTCTCTCACATTTTGATTTATCAGGAACATCGTAGGACGTCAAATATCATTATCAGTAAGTGATGGATGGCTAATTCTTAAACTCAATCTGATATTAAATATAAAGACGCGTGGGACATTAACTACAATACATCATTTGGACCCACATCTTGTATCGAACGTGAATCAGACCGTGAAAATGGAGCCATACCTTTTAAAGGTCATAGAAAAATAATATATTAAAATAAACGGCTTTAAATGATTGTAATGTATCGGTATCGCGTTATTTATAATGTTGTCAGATAAATTTATATTGTACACATTATAGACATCCTATATTGTCTTCCGATTTGTAATACTTAAGAATTTCCATTAAAAAGCGTCGATGGCGAAACGGCGATGTTTACCATCAGGCGGGCCGTATGCTTGTTTACCTTTGTGGTATAAAAAAAATCTATTTATTTTTTATAACAGAAGAGGGCAAAGGAGCTACTTGATAATAAGCAATTATCATTGTTACACATGACTACAGGGATGCGTTGCCCACATGTAGAATTGAAGAAGGTAGAGGGAAAAAAGCAGGAAGTAGGAAACAGGACGGTTATTAGATTTCCGGCTCTCTCACTCATCGTACAAAACACTGTAGGTGGTACAGTCAAAAGCAGGTCGAGCTTTACATATCGAACTTTGTACCATTTTTAAGTTCTATGCCATAAGAGCCAAAATAGATAGATAGATAGATAGAATACTTTTTAT
Organism: Endotricha flammealis; assembly: GCA_905163395.2. NCBI lineage: Eukaryota > Metazoa > Arthropoda > Insecta > Lepidoptera > Pyralidae > Endotricha > Endotricha flammealis. The sequence goes on along the minus strand of LR990863.1, from coordinate 5,261,045 downwards.
TTGCATTACACACAGGAAAAAGTACAAAAAAACAATCTTTAAAACTAGTGTAAATGCAACAAGGCGGCCTTATTGCTAAAAAGCAATCTTTTCAATGCAACTTTAAGGTAACGAATTTCTGTATGGAGTGGGCAGGGCTAGCACGACATTGTAATGCAAGTGACTGTGACAGTTAACGTGACACTTAACGTGCTCCTGACTGTACTGGCCTGGTAGAGCTAGCTCATTTAGTCTAGTCTTTACCATTCCTGACAATATTATTAGATTGTTAAAGTATGTACCAATGATCCATGTTCGCCCTTGTTTCTCGTTCTTTGATGTTTTTAAAAATGTTGTTATACAAACTTGAAGACTTTTATACTAAACTAGCGAAACCCGCGCAACTTCGTTTGCGTGTATCCCGCTTTCCCGTGGGAATTTTGGTACTTTAAAACCTTCCCCTTGAATCACTCTATCAATTAAAAAAAACCGCATCAAAACCCGTTGCGTAGTTTTAAAGATTTAAGCATACAAAGGGACATAGGGACATAGGGACAGAGAAAGCGACTTTGTTTTATACTATGTAGTGATTGCTTAAAAGGAAAATATGTACTGTGAATCAAATGTTATAACACAATAACTTTTTACGACTGCTCAACGAGAATAATTTGCAATGTTTTTTTTTATATTTAAAGAGCGGTTTGCATAACAATCAATTATAAAGAATGGCAACCATAACTTTGCCAATGCTAATGTTTAAACAAAAGTTTGAGCAAGCAAACAAATTTACCGAAATTGTTCACCGGACGGCTTACAAAAATTACGACCGGTTTGTCTGTCTACCTCTTGGGCCCTACCATGAAACTCGAAAGCTAAAAATTTAAATTTATTAAACTCACTAGATAACTGAGGAGCTCGAAGGCGGCGTAGCTGTGTTTCAGACTCTAACGAACACGCAAGTTCAACAACGTCGACCACAGCGGTTACGTTTCGTTATCTCGAGCGTTAATTCGCCTTGTTTATGGGTTGATATGATGAATCTCGTCGATTTTGTTTGGGCCGGCCCAAAGGTTTCTGATAACATGTCATGCAGTTCATCAGATTTTTTTTATCTACATTATTGAGTAGACCTATAACCTAATAAAGCGCCATGATCGCTAACTACATAATGATGTACAGGCATGTCTCGATGTGCCCAGCCATATCGTGATATACCCAAGTGTGCCCGTCCAACTTTGTCTTGGACACATCATCATCATAATCTCAGCCACAAAAAGTCCACTACTGGGGACATAGGCCTCCCTTAAACGTCTCCAGTGCGACCTGCTGGCAGCGGCCTGCATCAATGTCTTGGGCACATAATGAAATAATTGGTCAAATCGCGATATGCATGCACGACTCTTGCCGATTCGAAGGACGTGTTAAACTGTCGATAGATGGCATTAGTTAAATCAAACAGCGTAACACAATGTGTTTTAATGAAGATAGACTGATATTCCAGCAGTGGAATAATAACAGTTAATGATGATCTCATTAAAAAATAACCTTGAAAGCAAATGGTAGGGGATCATGCGCGCGAGTCGAACAGCACAAACCGCGACGGGGCCCATCCACCGATATTTATGCGGCCATAAAACTTGAACACGCTCCAAACGGTCACAAAACGGACAACGATTGTATCCTTCGATCAAATGATGGAATAATATAAGCATGCTCTCGATTACAAAGTAAATCACGTAATTATGTTAATACACATCGCCAGACCACGCCGGACTGTGATGTTTATAGTATTGATAGAATTCTTGTTAAATTGTTTTTTTCTATTCCGTCGTCATTAGCCTATAGAAGTTTGCTGGTGCATAGACCAATACTAACACGGCACGCCAATACGGAGCCTCCCTCGTCTACTGAAGGCGAATTCGAAAAGTCGTAACAAAATCGTGTACTTATAATAGTTTAATAGTAATTACACGTCAAACTACATAAAATATTTAAATATTAGAAATAAATATAGATTACTCCAAAAGTGACGGAAACTTCTATGAAGAATATTAATTACGTGTAGATAAAACTCATCATCAATCAATAATAATCAATACGAATGATTATTATAGTTTAATAACGGATGTGAAATTGATATAAACGTCATCATAAAAAACTATTGGCTAAATAATTTGTTAAGAATATAAGATGAACTGGAAATTATACTTTTTTTGTGGACGTTCGTAGTGAGTCCGGCTGCAGACTTTACTACTACACATAGAACTTTTATATTAATTACTTTTAAGGTATGTAACATATTGATTGTTTTGTTTTAAATAGGGTGAAAGTGTCCAACCGAAACAACGAAACACGTAGTCCTGTTAACAATGACATTCCTAGTTAGGGTTAAAATTCAACGAAACATTCAATCCTGGTTTACTGTTCAACTAACTATTCTTATTTCGATAATACTTTTGATAGAAATATTTCTCTTTCCCGCCCCAAGTGGGATTCGAACCCACCCTCCTCTCGAATTTATGCATTTTTCGCCACCAATTAACCTTCCCGGTGGCTGAGTTGGATAAGCACTAGGCCGGATTTTGATAAGACTTGTTTTCGAATCCCACCTGGAACGGGGAGGTGAAATTTCTCTTTCCAAAATTTTAAAGTTCATAATACTTTTTTTTATGCCACAAAGTTGTCAAACAAGCATACGGCCCGCCTGATGGTAAGCATCACCGTAGCCAATAGATGCTTGCAATACCAGGGGTATCACTCACGCGTTGCCAACCATTCCAGCCCCCAGAGGAGCTCTTACTCACCGTAGAAACACAACATGGCCGAGACCAATGCTATTTGTCTACGATCTTCTGTAAGGTGGAGGTCCTTCCCCAGGGCTGCTCCGATTTGAGCTGACTATCCGCTGTGCCCTACCTCTCTTACAATACTAACATTTTGAATAACAAACACATGCATTAAAGTTAAGTGATATTTTAAAGTTGCATTGATAAATAATACGATGCATTGTAATCTGTCAAGATTCTGTGGTTATCATAAGGCTTTTGGTATTTATATATTTTATTTATTTTTAAATAAATAATATGATACTTATATATAAGCTATACTTTGGATTTTCAAAGGACTTAAAAGGATAAAGTGGCCATCGCCGCACAACCACCGTACCTGTCAAACTTTCGCACTGATAACATAAGTAACATAAAATAGCTATGATCATAATGCTATATTCAGATAAAATAAATTATAAAGTCAATGTTATATATTAACAATGATGATCACATTGGGATATCGATTTCCGATCGATCCGGTCAATTGCCGCAGTTTATTCGTTCGTTTGACAACTTAATGGTATTTCCAATGAGCATCGTTCTTAATTAGATGCCTCTTAATAGATGGCCTTTGCCTACAGGTGGATCAGTGTTTTAATATTTAAGTTTCGCGCCACCCACGTCCGATACGTAGCGAACATTATCTACACAAATAAATAATATTGTAGTGTTTGTTTGTAATATCTATAAAGTAGTCAATACTAACCTGTACCAAAAAACAATTAAAATGTTTGATTAATATGTTATCATAATCATTTATTTCATTAATTAAAAAAATGAGGAGAATAGTCAGTTGGAACTGGGGTGGTATGGTGGTGCGAAAAGTAGTGTGTAGTGACGAAATGTAACAAAATAAAAGTATTCTAACAAGTGTGGGTGAAGTCGCGGGCGGGCATTAGTTCACTATTCTAAAGGCTAGCCGAAGTAGCCATGATGTATTACTTGTTCTGGGTCATTCATAAAAACGTCGTTAACATTTTCAAAACAATTTTTACAAGAATCCTCAAAAGAAATTAATAATAAATTTATAAAATATGTAAACTAGTATATATGTAAATGTAAGACCAAAATTGTATGTAGATATAAATTAAAAGAAATTGATTTAAGACCCAATAAGCCTGCCATCATCAACTGCCTCAAAAATTATTATTCATACTGCAGCGTTACGGTTCTCGCTTCAATCGGAGGGGATTAGAGCGTACTCTGCCACGCTGCTCCAATGCGGATTTATCCACCGACAACAGTTGGGACTGACGGTTTAACATAACATACATACCCTCCAATCCGGAGCACGGAGGAGCTCCAAATAACAAAACCCATCCGAATACTGGCTAGGGTCGACGTTGCTTAACTTGCGTGTTTGTTTAGAGCGAGACACAAAGACACGACACCATTGACCTCCTTAGGGAGCGATTTGTGATATTCATTATTATAATAAACTAGCTGCCCGGCCCGGCTTCGCCCGGGTACTGTTTCGTTTTTTTTTTTTTCAATCTTTCTGAGAGATTTTCTTAATATTTTTTTCCGTAAGAACCTTGTACAGAGTATTAGAAAACTACAAAAAAAAATCAGCCAAATCGGTCAAGCCGTTTTCATGTTATGTCGTGACAACGGAAAACGGGTTTCATTTTTATATATATAGATTATTAATTAGAGAAACAAAATTCGGCGACTATTATTCAAAAACCAAAGCCTTCTTAGTTGTAATAGATTTCCTTTTGTTCCTTCAATATGGAACCCGCTTGGAATAAAAAACGCTGCAAATTCAAAATTATACCGTATAAAAATATATTATTTTAGTGTCGAGCATATAAAACAAATTGATGATGTGGTTATTATTGTAAATTGTTAAGAATATCATAAAAATAAGCGATAAAATTATGGTTAATTTTAATATGATAAAATCATGTTTTATTGTCATTAAGTAATAAATTATTTACTTTTACTGTTTTATCATACACTCAGGGCCTGTTTCACTTGATCACACAGTTATAATCGTTGTGTGATTTTGACAGTTTTTATCTGATAGTTAAGCTATCTGCTAGTGGTTTAACATTACAAGATAAAATATATTTTTTTTTACTAGCCTGTATGTGTTATGTATGTACCACTGCTGGGCAAAGGCATCCCCTTCTGTCTCCACTCCTCATGGTCAGCCTAAAAACGCGTCAAGAACAAAAATAAATATTTACAAATAACAACAAATTAAACAACATTTTATCTGCATGCAAAATGATTACTACATTTTGATTTTTGATGTTTTTTAATATCACTTATAAATACTTTAATAGCTGTAAGCCTGTAAATACTTATTAAGTAATATTTTTTACAATCGCAAATGATACTAAGTGTTGTATGTTGACTTTTGTTACGTATTTTATAGTCATATAAAGATTGTTTGAACGCTCCGGGCTACAAATATAAAGCAATAAACTTAACATTTCTCGAGACTTACAATCTGGAATAATTACTGATACGTTTGCAACATTTATTGGTTCAAAAAGACCTTTTTACCAACTTTAAAATTTACAAATTATATAACATTAAAATTTTATATGCTATAAACAAATTGCTGTACGTTATACGAACAAACACTAAAAACATTAAATGGTATTCATTTAGTAATAGTCCGTCCATAGGTGCTTACTAATATTTTAACCGAACTCTATCTAACTTTGCCGAACTTACTACTTGATAGCATGTCTGTTCGACTGCCTATGTCACACTTAAACTGCACAAGAAGCTTAGATGGAAACGTATGTAGATAGTTTTTATGTCATGTAGCAGGCAAACAATCAAGCCAACCACCTGATGGAAAGTGGTTGGCGCCGATTGTGTCTTTTACTCGTTTCGTACGCAACTGAGAATGGACAGTCATGTGCAATGATAATGTATCCATATGCATTTAAATTTAGGCCGTACCACATCGAGTTAAAAACTACCACGCGTTTATATTTATTGCAGCCGACTGTACATTGCTCACACACTGCTCCATGTTGCATATGTGTGGCAGAAACTTCCAAACGTCATCGTCAACTATTATACTCATACTCGTAAGTTGACAAGTGGACAAATAGCCTAAATCGTATATTATCAGCTGAGATAACCATTGACAACCATAAATATAGACTGATCAAAAGGCCCGCTCAAAATAAATCTATAGAATAAAACTATAGGGCAAACCGGCTTTACTGTCGACGCGAAGTCGATGTCGTCTCGATAACGTCAGATGATGAGTATACGATACATACTACTTAAACATAGTTCAATATAATAATTATCATGTAATTGAAATTTAATAATAATTACAACTAATTTGTGAGGAAAAACTGGGCATGTGATGTGTCGGACCACGCACACTGTTAGAGTTCCGTAATTTATACGCTTTGCTTACTTGCAGATCAATGTAATGTTGTATGATATTTGTACGTTCTCATAAAAAGACATCATCATGACCATCAGAATACGGACTCTATCAATGTTGTATGCAAAAGTGGGTGAACAATCAAAAATAAAAATCTGAGGGTGGAAGAAAATCCCACCTCACATATGGAGACATGACGTTGCTGTTACCAATTCGCCTACTGTGACCACGGCCGGTGCAACCTGGTCGAAACGCAATATCAAGGTATGATCACGTTAATAGTTTTTTATTATTAGTTTATTTTACTCATTACAGAAATCATATTATATGTATAAATTCATCGACTATTTAATTATAAAAAGGTTAGTCGACATCACAGGAGACCGAAGAGCTGGCAGCTACCTCGGACAAAGAATTAGTCTAGCTATTCAAAGGGGGAACGCTGCCAGTATCTTCGGAACCTTGCCTAAAGGGACTCCTTTTAATAATATATTTCAGTTATTTTATTATATTTTTTAAGGTTTTTAGTTTTAGGTTCATCATAATTTGTTTATAATAATATGTTTAGTTTAGTTTTAGGATACAATATTATGTTAATGTATATTTTTATTAAAAATCACATATGTGATTTTTTATATAATGTAAACTATATAGTTTACATTATAAAATCAATCTAAGTAGCTCCTGATAATTTATATAGATTTTTTTTTTAAATAAAATGCGGCCGTGTCTATAGATACCAACCACTTGTCGGCTACCGATGTCGCGTATCGATAACGTCGAAATGACGAGTTAATTCGATAGCCGCTGCGCTTTCCTACCCATCCGGCGTCCTCTCAAATATAATTTATACGATGTGACAAGTTACAGACTCGTAGGAATGACTTAGTACATCAAGAAAGAAGCGAACCGTTCTTATAATTCGTTCAATTTAACACAGAACAGTAATAAATTATCTATTACTCGCTATGAGCAAATATTTTATTGGTAAATTACATAACTAAATAACATGAAATTAAATAAAATTAATTAAAACTAAACTAACAATAAAAATTAAAAACTAAACTAACAATAAAAACTAAAACTAAGCATTAAAAAGTTATGGTCCCTGTGGCAGGGTGCCCAAAATGCTAGCAGCGTTACCTCGCTGACAGCCTTTGGGTCACAGTGGTCTGTCGCAGCCTTTTTGCGATGTAATAAATAGTTCGTAACAAAGTACTGATGTTTTTGGTTCTCAAAAATATTTCATGATTATTTCATGATATGACACATCACTATTTAACTAAGTAATTCTGCCTTTAATTGCGACTAGCGGGACTATTCCGATAACAACAACAGTTAAAGTATAAACTCAATCTCAACCGCTATTATTCATAATAATATAAAATACAAAACGAGTGAAATAGCACTTCAGATTGACTATTTTTGATACGAGAATGGCCCGCAGATGTCTCACGATACACATAAGTATTGCTAACTAACAAAATAACCAACATTTTACAATACATTCAACATAAATCAAATGAGACCACAAGTTGATAGTTTTCTTATTGTAAATAAAATCGCAGAGCCTTGAAAAGATTTTAGCAATAAGGCCGCCTTGTTGCATATACATTAGTCTGTAAGTTTTCCGTCTATTACTCTATTGTATCATCTAAGTATTGCAAATAAAGTATAATCTATCTATCTAACAAATTCGCCTTTAGTTGCTTCTTCGAAACTAACTTAACATCTATAGTAGCGTGACTGATTTGACACGTGATAAAGCGAGTTACGATTTAACAGCGATTATTTTAACAGAATCGAATAGCTATCTATAAAATGTACAATAAAAACACAGTTATTTATTGGTGTTCGCGTGTTGGAAACCTTTTATGGGTTATTATTGATTGTAAGCTCTATGGGAATCGACACTAAAGCTCGGCAAGACAAATATCATGTACGTTTTTAAGATCGCCCCAACAGTGGGGGGTTCAAAAATAATTGCATTCTCGATCTCATATTTTACACTGTGTATAGTGGATTTGCTGTTATCATTGGGAATATATTGTTGGTTGTTATTTCAAGACTGTTATTATTCGATTTAACTAAATCGCGAGTTCAACAAAATCGTGCAGCCGTTTGAAGATCAGCTATTTTCTAATTTATGTAGTTGAATAGTTGACTTAAAATTACAACAAGATTTTAAGGATACACAAACGAAATTTAGTTTTGCCAAATAATGATAAATAAATAATACTGATCGTTTGTTAGTTATACCAAATACTATAGACGAGTAATACGCACAGCTCTTGACGTTTCTCATACAATGACTTGGCAACCTCCGTTCACCTCATGCCGCTAGGGGCGCTATAACATTTTGCATACAAAACGCACAGTTCACCTCATGCCGCTAGGGGCGCTATAACATTTTGCATACAAAAGTTTTGAAATCGTTCACCTCATGCCGCCCTCATGCCGTAGGGGCGCTAGTGTCGCGTCTTGCCCGAATTCTTCCGAAGCTGTGCGTATTACTCGTCTATAGTATTTGGTTATACCACCATACCACCATGTTTTTGGAGTGGTAGAGCAATTATTATGAAATGGGCTTGCTCGACCGGGGAAGTACCCTCTCACAGAATATCGACGTGAAGCAGCAATGCGTTTCATTCGGTGAGTGAAAGATTCGGAAGCCCAACTCCTTCCCTATCCCCTCTTTCCCCCGTCTTCTTTCCCTTCCCTTCCTCCTTCCTTTCATCCAACCCCCTTGGTGGACAACGCATTGGTAGCGCCCCTGGTGTTACTGATGTTCATAGGCGGCGGTGACCGCTTTCCATCAGGTTGCTAGTTTGTCTTCTGTATGACATAAAACAAAAAAAAAACAAAAAAACGCCATATGCTTCCAAAGTAAGATAGGCATAATCCGCTTGAAAAAATCAATATTATGCAAGAGGTACGAAATAAAACGGAGCCGGTTAAATCTGAGATGGCTAATGAGAAATTGGCTCTGCATGATCTTGTACTTATAAAGTAACTACTTTACTAATAGCACGCAATTATCGCCTTATATTGGTGTTGCTATTACCTTATAAGAAACATGTTAAGATTTTGCCCGCAACTATGTCAATTGTGACTTTTATTTATTGATTCTCTCTGGATATTAAGGTATTCAAAGATTTTTTTTATTTTATTGATAGATTTTTTTTTTTTGTTTGTAGCATACTAATATTGTATTATTAAATACGCTAATATAATTACAATCTAGCCTAAACATAGACTAATGAGTAATTTTACATTGATAGATAAATGCATTTATTGTAAGCATACAAATAACAGTACAAAAAAAGTTATTAAAAAAAAGCAAGCCGCGTAATATACGTTCAGAATCGCATTACTTAAGTATTCTGACGTCTGAAGAGCGTGATTTCGATATTGAAATTGCAACCACGTAATTGACGCTATGAGCAATAATGACCCAAAAAATTAATGAAAAATTCATAAAACAATATCGATGGGCCTTTTAAAATTCCATTAGTCAGATCTCATCAGGAGTACATATTCGTAAATAACCAGTTACACCTGAGCACCAGAAGCAGAGATATAAAATCAGTAGCATATTTTACAGATTTTTTTTTTTTTGTAAATTGTTCTTTATTTCTGTTACTTATTTTGTGTTGTTGATGCTCCTTCTACATCTTCAATCGACAAATGTGAACAATTCATATGTCAGCCAACACAGGGCGCCTTAAATCGCACAATGGTTTGGTATTCTTAAATTAATTTAAAACCGCGAACGAAACTGCAGGCCAAAACTTATAATTATTCTATCATATTACATACATAAAGAAAAGTAAGTTGCAATTGACACTTTATTGTAAGCTTATGTGCTATTTGGTGATTTTACAATAATATCTTATATATCGCTCAATAGCTTAGGTGTGACCGGTCTTTTACTCAAAATTAATAACCATCAACCAAAATAGTCGGGCGAATCTCGACAACAAAGATTATGATTAAATACCACTATTTTGTTAACGGTAAACCACGCAAACTGAAAATTTAATGTATGGACAGGTCACTGTGTCGAAAATTATAGTGGTGAGCAGTTATTTTGAGGTCGTAATGTTTTATGGCTATGTAAATAAGTAAAGGTAATTCTATTTTGCGTTGTCCTTTACCCGCTTACATTAGCGACTTCTATTCTCGCATAAAATATATACGCATATCTGCAAAACTGTTATGCAAAAAATCACAATAAGTTTGCTCTAATGTTGAAACAGTACTACCTACCTTGTAAATTTATAAATAACAATAGCGACTCACCGAAACCCAGATAAGCCCTGCGAGGTTTTCGTGGTTTGGTACCTACACACCTACAGTACAGGTGTACTTTATATTGTAATATTAAGAAACTTGAATAAATGATTTAAAAAAAAAAAAAAAACATATCTATTACTGTTTTAATTATTATGTTTTTTTAACTAAAATCATTATGTTTTTTAATGGTCGTACTAACGTTCTACCAACTAGTTTTATTCTACTACGACCATGTCTTTAGTTGCTAGGTATCTGTCAGATATTTTCATAGGTTTCGTATGGATTTTATCTGATAGATAAGCTAACCGGAACCTATAATGACAATGTGATACTAGTCATTCCGTATCGAAAAAATCGAAGCTGTAGTTTCCAGAGTCATGAGTAACAAAGGAAAAATTACTAAGAACTTACAAAAAATGCTATTTAAAATTGAATCATGCAAAAAGTTTTCAATAAGAACCGTCAACTATAGAAAAAATATCAATTATGTTCTTTGTCTGTACGTGCTTGTTAATCATTATAAAGGGAAATAAGGTGGTAAATTGAAAAATCTTCACGCTATTTATTTAAGGTATCGACTATTAACCATTGACTTTAACGTATATAGACTGTACATTATCCATTTTATTATTTGTAATATAAAATATAGAATTTTCTGATTATAACGAGCACGACTAAACTATACATTACTAACCTCGTACGATAATAATTACACCAATTATTTATTTATTTAACTTTATTCACTAAACACAAGAAAGGTAGCGGTAGATAATACACTCAAATTGGAGAAGCCCGTCTGGGGTAGGACCTCCACCTTACAGAAGATCGTAGCCAAATAGCATGGGTCTGGGCCATGTTGTGTTCCTTCTGTGAGTAAAATCTCTAGAGCTTCACTTGGGGGGGTTGGGAGGGTTGGCAACGCGTGAGTGATACCCCCAGTATTGCAAGCGTCTACAGGCTACGGTGATGCTTACCATCAGGCGGGCCGTATGCTTGTTTGCCACCTTTGTAGTATATAAAAATAACTTTGCAGGATATAATAATATGCAGGATCTACTTTTGTTTACTTTACAAAGATGTTTTATGGAAGTCTCGACCAATATCCTTTTAAACGTTCTTGTTATAAATAATTATATCTCAAATATGTAAATGTATTTGAGTATACGGTGATGCTTACCATCAGGCCGACGTATGCCAACTTTGTGGTACCTATAAAAAAAACACAAGTGCTGATACAAAAGGTTGACTTAATGCTAAACATTATCTACCAGTCAACCATTTTGAAGTGCTAATTAATGAATTTGACTTTAATAATAATGTTAGATATAAAAATTTCGGCCAGTACAGAATGTCAAAAACTTGCTTGGTAACATGACTAAAAATTATCTAGTTCAGACTTAGTTCAGACCTAAATATATCTATGATTAAATCCTTTTCTGATAGAACTTCTTAGTATGGTGTGGATAAAAATGTATTTATTTTTTTATTGGGCATGATTCTAAAATCTATGTGAAATTTTTGTTTTTGTATACTCATTCCGTGAAACAATTAGGTACAATCAGCTTGACTTCAGAAGTAGATGATAAGATTAGCATGAAATTAAATAGTTTTTTATGCCACAAAGGTGGCTAACAAGCATACGGCCTGGTGGTAAGCATCACCGTAGCCTTCAGACGCTTGCAATACCAGGACACACCGGCGGTATCACTCAGGCGTTGCCAAGCCTTCCAACTTGGGGGCAAGTGGAGCTCTGGAGACCTTACTCACCGTTAGTTTATTCAGCGATTAACTCGCTAATATTTAGTCGTATAAGTTTACACAATGTTTTTTTTTTTAATTTTTATAGTAGACAAACGAGTAGACGGGTCACCTGATGCACCTGCAACTCCGAGAGAACTACAAGTGTATTACCAATTTTTGAGATATTTATGCGCTCTAGATATCAAGATCACCAAGACTGTACTTGCTTGATTATAAAGAATAAGACCTCTCTTTGCCATAAATTACCAAACTTTTTAAAATTGGCGATGAGTCTATTTTTTACATAGAGCAACTTCTATCAGACCTCCACAATCCATACGAATGTTACTCTCAATGTAAACTTCAAAGACTTGATGTTATTAAGCATTAAGTGGTACTGTAATCAATTTGCCTGTCCATAACATGTTACTATCTGCGAAATTATCCGTAATTCAGTAATGCCATGTTTGCATAGCTATGTTAGTTTGAGTAATGACTCCATTAATATTAAAAAGTATGGGACATTTGTCATCTTTGTCTTAAGGTTATTTCTAGCTGCTGCATACGGGATATCTTAAACTTTTAAAAAATCATTATCACTTTCATACTGACGTGACACAACCTCCTGCAGTAATAATGAAAAAATTTTTTTTAATATAAAGTAATAAGGCATGTCGTCAGTTCGAAATTTACTATTCTAGAATAATTGTTTTCTTTTTATAATGATGGTGAGTGATTACCGCCGGTCATGGAGCACACCAGGATTGTTCATACCCCACTATCCTATAAGGATGCTTACGTAGAGCAGCAGAGTTAATTTGCATAAAGTTTGTCAACACCGATAACCTGTTCTTTCGCATTAAGATACATAGAAAATGATACCGACCCGTCGCCGACAAGTTTTCAGAGAGCCAGGTTTCCAGCGCCGACAACTTGTCGGCGCTGGAAACCTGGCTCTCTGTGTAAGCACCCTAATACATGATTATCCATAAGATATCCTATAATAACCCTACCATATGGACGTACTACTCAGATCACATAGCACGTTTGAAACAAGTTTTGTTTACTCGACGTATAACGGTAATATTAATTGATTTGCAGTTCATTCAAGTAGCTGTCGTGGCGTGCGGTGCCTTGTCGGTTACTTTTCAATGCGTTTGAGTATCATCGCTTAATTACACTGATATACCAGCTTGCATATGCACATGTTCGTTATTCTTAAAGCCGGTATCACCACACTTGCTACCTAACCGTCAAATTGAAGTGGTACAGCATTTATGATATTGGAGGTGAGAGCCTTATGCTCCCGCAATTGCCCAGTGTCGTAGCAATACCACAGCTGGTCTGTATATTTTAAAAAAGTATTTAGAAATTGGGCTAGCTCGACCAAAGTACCACACCAACTCATAGAATATCCATGTGAAGCAGCAATGCGTTTCGTTGCCCAATCTCCTACCCTTTTTCTCCCTAGTAGAGTAGTGTTGCTGATTTTCAAAGGCAGTGGTAACCATTTTGACTTTTAAACAAAAGGTGAATTGACTTTTTTTGAGAGATTTTTGAATAGTTTTTATCAAACAAATTGGCTAGCTTATCACCGAATAATGCAATAAACGGTCTGTTTTATCATATTAGCTAACTAAGATTAAATACATTCGGTATTTTTCAAACAAAGTCCAAAACTTTGCAAATAACTCGTTAAAAGAAACTTTGAATCGCGTAATATTGAATATGCTTTATCTCCGGCTATAAATTAGATTATAATCTATGAATTTTGATCATGAGATAATGTGAAAAACCTGTTATACAATATCAGAGATATCAAACCATCGATAAATACAAATCAATAAAAACCGATGTGACGATCTCAAAGACAACTCGATTACTTAACAGTTGTTCACAAAATTAAATTGCCTATTAAGCACTTCAAAGTAGTTAATCCAGCAAAAAAAATATGTCGTGTGAACGATTTAAGAATCGAGTTGTGTCGAGTTTTTAATCGTTTTTTTGGAGGCAAGAAGCGCGACCCAGTAGCAGTTTCCCGCAGGATTCCATCTCGTACAATCCACTCGACCGTCCTACGATTATAATTGATCTCAATGCTCGAGACGAATCGACTCGCCACGGAAATGACGATGCGGTTGAGTCATCGACTAAAAATGGACTAGGCTATTTCGAGCCTCCCTATTAAGGATATACCATTGTATTCCTTTTGTTAGAACAGTTATTTCTATATCAGTTCTTGAGTGGAGACCGCGGAAGTTCTTGAGTGGAGACCGCGGATCGGTAAGCGTAGCGTAGGACGCCCTCAGACTAGGTGGAGCGATGATCTTTGCAAGGTGGCTGGCAAGAGCTGGATGAGAGTGGCCGAGGATCGTGCGCGGTGGCGTGCAGTTGGGGAGGCCTATGTCCAGCAGTGTACAAATGTAGGCTGATGATGATTAAAAAGAAAAGAATGCCATATCACTTTCCGCGGCAAAATTTGATATTTTTATCTCGCTAGTTGTGTCGGGCTTTCTTTGAGCAAATTGCATCCAATCCGTGCTGCACTTTAAGTAATTTATTAAATACAATAAGTTATACAATTAAACATAAATTCGTCAGGAATCCAGAGTGTGAACCTTTAACGAAGTGAAGTAGCCACAAGTATTTCAACCCGACAGGTAAACATATAACTGCACTTAATTTTGTCCTAATGCATACAAGTATCTTAGGCTTTAGTTTAAAACGTTTTCTCAAAGAATATATAGAACGGAATCGCCGATTGGCCAGATAAGGTGGCCGTTTCTTTAAATATGCAAAGTGCAACTTTGTGGTTCATTCTTCCGACAGGATGCTGAATAATTTTACACGCTCTTAATGGTTCACTTGTCGTTTTAATTTAAACGTTTTCGTGTTGAATCGACACGGTAAGAGAAATTGTATCGAGTCTTAAATGCTTTCAGTGTTTTGTTTTAAATCAGACTCCAGCCAGTTCCGTACAGGTGACTTAGTTAATACGCACATTATTTTGAACAAACGGCGACGCAATCACAGGGATGTTACATTTGAAACTTTAACGTCTGCCAATATTTCTCTGTGTGGGTATCGCTTCACTGCTATCTATCAAGATACCAAGCGGATGGCCAGATACATAGGCCTCCCATGGTTCAATGTTCAAAATAGTTAACATTTTATAAAATTTCCATTCATTCGTTATCATAAGTTATATTTTTTCTTCAAATCTAATGTTATATATTATATCATTGCATTGTGGGTACGTCTCATAATTTCTACCTATTAATTCGTATTGATATCAGTAAGTTATATAAACGAAAACTTTTTTCGCACACCAGCCCAACACTACCATAAGCGAAGAATGCAAATAAATAGCGACACAGGTTCTATTCAATCTAAACCCTCCGCCCCAGCCGTTAGTCAAGCGACGCGGCGGCGACATAATTTAGCACGAACGT
Organism: Endotricha flammealis; assembly: GCA_905163395.2. Classification (NCBI taxonomy): domain Eukaryota; kingdom Metazoa; phylum Arthropoda; class Insecta; order Lepidoptera; family Pyralidae; genus Endotricha; species Endotricha flammealis. The sequence continues at coordinate 5,245,386 of LR990863.1, read as the reverse complement.
CGAAAACATTTTTCTTAAGACAATACGCTGGCCATTGGGATATTCAGAGTGCCTGAAGAATTCTCATTCTCGCACCCGCTAATGAATAGCTATTCTCTGAGCATTTTAACTATGGCGACGGAATGGAATTCAAGTGTACAGGTTTCTTAAAAGGTCTCGATATGCGTTGGACCCTTTCCGCTCCTTAATTTATGGACGCACACTTTTTATTTATTTTAATTGTCCATTAGCGTTTTGCGTGCGGACTCGGGATATTCCTTAGCGAAATTTTGAATTGAATTATGGTTTTCTTTTTAATCGGTTATATAGAAAAGGTGTTTCGTTTCAATAAAATCAAAATTAGAAGTTTCAATAAATCATTACATTTACAATTATTCAGTTGATAGCCGCTACGTTAACCTAATGATTCCCATCATCGAATCTTAGGCTAAAGTAGCTCATGCAAAAGAAACCGATTTTTACAGGCAATGATACGACACTACTCCTTCAGGTCACAGGGAGGAAAACAGATTTTTTCGATCGTTGGAAGACCATAATCATTGAACTGACAATTATTTAGTTGATGGCTGCCACAACCATTATTTTACGAAATGAGCTTTAAACCTTAGGTAGCTATATTTTACATATAGCTACCTAACTTATAGAAGAAACAGATTTTTAGATGTATTGACTATTGTCAGACCTCCATCATCATTATCATATCAACCCATAATCATCCCACTGCTGGGATACGGGTCTCCCTTCAATCGAAGGTGATTAGAGCGTACTCTGCCACGCTGCTACAATGCGAAAGAGCTCCATAACAGAGGAGAAACCAGACATTTCTTATGATTGTAAAAAGTTTTTTAGGTGTGTAAAATGTATTCCGAAAGACGTGTGACCAAACCTTAGAATTCCCCCTCTTTCCACTTTGGAGACTTTGTTGGATCCCCAAATAGATCCTAATCGACTTTCTAGCTGCGACTTGATTTTTTAAAAGTAAAATCTATTTTTATGATACAAATTGGACTTGATATGAGCGCATCAAGAATACATCTGTAAGAGAAAGGTGACGTATCGAATTTTAACTATCAGTCAGTTATTATTGTTTCTTAATAGAATAGCGTAATGTGATAATAAATTTTACATTAGAGACGGTTGTCAGTTATTTTTATAATGATTAGAAGTATATTTTGTTTCTATGTTGATCTGTATTCAAGTAGGGCCACTATAATAATAAAGCTACGTACAAACTTATGTAGTGTATTGTGGCGTCGCGCTTTTTGTCGCGAAGATGAGGGAATAGACACCTTGTGTTATCGGGTCAGAGCGAGCTATAATGTTCGCGTCACGTCAGGTAGCTTACTCACAGTACACTGTAATAAATGTACCTCTAATCATGATAAATGACTGAAACTTTTATGTGTCACACCATCCATATGCCGCCAAGCCACTAGAACAACAGAACAGAAACGGGTGCAGTTTCTATTAGAACGTATAGTGTATACCTGGTTCTTTAAAATTGTTTTCAGAACCAGCTACAAAAGCAATAAAAACGGTTGCCCCGGTAAATAATTGAATAAAATGGTTATAATGTTGTTTCGTTCAAATAAAATCTGCTCTACATGCCCTTGCTACGATACACCCCGTAAGTGTGTTTCTAGCTTAATATTTTGTACTTTTTCTATTATACTTTTTAAACAGTTCATAGTGGCGTCGCCGTCATATCCGTGTCCAGAATATATTAATACTAATATGTCTGTTTGTGTACGTGTTTGTGTGAGAGCGATGTATATGTCTCAAAATTTTAGTGTTAAAATGACCTATGACATGACCGTGTCATCTTCCTGTTGTTAACATGGGAAATCACTTAAAACGTCTATCTCAATGGTACCTTCTTTCAATATGCAATGTGGTAGGGAAAAAGTTTAGGGAAATTACATTATTTCTATTTATTTGTTTTAAAGTACCTATCTCTCTTTAATCTTCTTTTCTCTCTAATCATCCTTTCGTAATCTTGCCAATTCAACAATCCAAAAGTCAACTAGACTAGACCATTCCTAGGTTATAAAAAATCATTTATTCATAAAATTAATACAATAGGATGGGATGTGATAGTAGAGGAGGATAGGATTAGATCACATACATACTCCACCACGCTGCTCTGCTACACAGATTTTTACTATTGCAATTATTTTTATACCTAGTTATTTTTAAAAATTAAACCAATACTTATAAGAGGTAGGGCACAGCGGATAATTCTCTCAAATCGAAGCAGCCCGTCTGGGGAAGGACCTCCACCTTACGAAGATCATCGTAGTCAAATAGCATTGGTCTCGGCCATTTTGTGTTCCTACGGTAAGTAAGGTCTCCAGAGCTTCACTTGGGAGGGTTGGCAACGCGTGAGTGATAGGCTACAGGCTTACCGAAAAAAATTAAAAAATAAAAGTATAAGTACATATTCGAATTGTTTAAATCAAATTCCTTGAAAGCAGGTTATGAAAATATAGTAGTGATTGCACGCCACGAAACGCCGCAACGCCGAGCGACTGCACAAACACAATGTAATCTTTACTGAATATTTAAGTACGTGATTTATTGAGCGAGTTCCCATACAAAATCCCTCATGTTTAACGGTACTAATAATCGATACTTAACGATCTAGAGCTAATTTAAAAATTCGTGAGGCATTATAACCAAATTACAAGAGATATTGTTGAACAAAAATTGCATATTCAGTATTTATATTCGTGCTCGCGAGATATCGGATTTCGCAAAATTGTTTCTTAAGTATTGTTTGAATTTGGCGTTTCATTTCAGATTTTTTTTATCAATATAATGAGTACTTTTGGGATATTGGTCGTAATAATACAAAATTAAATTACGAATCAAAATAATCTTCGTTCGTAATCAATAAAGAATAAGAGCCAATTTCACCACTACCGAATAGCTTATTTTTGTCTAATAAACTGACAGTTCGTAATTAGCAAATAGTCTATTTGGAACTTAATTAACGGTGAAATCGGTACTAAATGTCTTTTCTAATTGGTTATAATAATTCCTGTTCACGTATAGGGGAGTTTTGACCTATTACCTTTAAAATTAAGGACTTACATCTTTTTGATTATGCTAGCTAGCTATTGCTAGCTCTACACTGTCGCGAAGTTGATCGAAAAGCTCGTCCACAATTTCTTATTGCTAAAGTGTAGAACTAGCATTAAAGAAAAATTCACAGATTTCGTGCCTCACACGACTATCGTGCACATTGGAAATGAATTTATGGAATTCGAAAAAATATTGTCGCTGAGCGACGAGGAGCTCGATGGCGTCGCTGTGTGGTCTGTCGCACTCTAATATGAACATGCAAGTTAATCGACATCGACCCTAGCCAGCGTTTGGATGGGTTTTGTTATCTTGAGCTTCTCCGTGCTTCGGAGGGCACGACCCGTGGGCACGACCCTTTCTTTATAAGGCAGCGGGAATATATTTGTGGCAACAAATTGTGGATTTCACCAAAGTGCTCATAAAGACGGATCAAACGAGCCCAAACTCGATGTGGTTATGTCGTTTAATTACTTAGTACCCATGACTATCTTCCAGCTCCATCATCAGATCAGCTCCATAACTGTTTTAACAAAGGTGTGTGACCAAAAGTAGATCGAGCCTCGCTCGCTTCGCTCGCTCGGTTTTTGATGGTCACAAGCCTACCTAACCCAGCAATAGCGGAATATCATAGATAGTCATCTAGCTTCATCATCAAACCCTGGTTACCATCCTTCACCAAAGAACTCGTCAATACGAATCAAACGAGCCCAAACTAGATGGGGTTATGTCGTTTAATTACCGAGTTCCTATGGCCACCTTCCAGCTCCATTATCAGACCCTGGTTACCATCTAGCACCAAAGTACATAGATACACATGCAAAACTTATAACACCCCTCTTTTTTGGTCCGGGATAAAAATACAGCGCGATAGCAATAAACATTAAGTATGACGAGCGAAGCCGCGAGCCCAGCTAGTGAATTATACCTATATATAAACTATTCAATGAGACCATTCCAATGAGCCCAAACAAGAATTGTACATCTGCTGTAATTTAACGAGGAGTTGAGTATGCTGCAGGTTCCGGATGATGCTTCAGCATCAGATTAAATTTACCATATTCTTGCAATATCATGACAGTATCAGTATACCAAATTTCAAATCGATCTAACTAGTGGAAGTTGCTCATTTCCCTTCATCAAATAGAAAAGAGCTGGTGATCTTCAAACGGCTAAACAGATTTTCATGAATCATAGCTAAGGACACTCCCGCACCGGTCACCTTTCAAACAAAAAAAACTGCATCAAAATCGGACCATCCGTTTGGTTGCTACGATGCCACAGACAGATACACAAATACACAAGTACACAAATACACAGATACACATGTCAAACTTATAACACCCCTCCTTTTGCGTCGGGGGTTAAAAACAACTGAATTTCGACACCTGCTGTTAAATCTTTATGCATCTTCAAATTTTGCGACTTTTGGAAAGATAAGTTGTTATTAAACTTAATGTATATTGCATTTGGAATAAGTTTAATTTTTCATTATGTATTTAAGAGGCTTTTCTTAAACGCTTTTTTTGTGGTGGTAAAAATATTCCCTTTGCCCGTGGGGTGACCAAATTCAAATTCAAAACTTTTATTTAGAGAATAAGCTTTCACAAACACGTTCTCTTGTCAGAGTATACAGTTGTAATAAATGATTTGTATAAATCTTGCACGAGACGAGCCAAGCGGAGCGCAAGGGCACTACCTACCTTTTCTCGAAACGTTTCGTCGTTTTTTTGAACTCTCATAACTTTGTTTTGGATGATGCTAAATAGTTAAAAATTTCAAGATATAATAACACCAGTACAATCATTAAACATAAATTTTGAATGTCGTAGCCATTATACTTTAGATTTTATTAATGTCCTAAAACCCCCGATTTCGTCACTTGAAGGTGTAGAGTTTGTGAAGTTAGGCCTTGTAGAGGTAGGGAGTGTAGAGTTAGAAGCTTGTCTCTACATGAGGTGGTTATAGTCATGAATGTTCTTACGAACAAACATGATGCTGTCAAGAATGCACTGTGATGCCACCGTGAGAATATTAGTGCTTTTGAAAAACTCGCGAAGAGACTCTCGGACCACGTTAAGCCTATTTCCTTTTTTGCTTATTACAGACTATCTGGCAAATGAGTAGGAGTAGAAGAATACTTAACGACTAGCTGTGCCCGCGGCTTCGCCCGAGTGGAATTGGGCTTATGACTATAATAGTATAGACGGATTTAACAGTCTCCTATTACTACTGCTATAGTTTTTCCCCGAGACGTCAGTGTTCTTTATTGCTCATTGTCTATTTACTCGCCGCTGTGTTTTATTAATCAGTATGAAAAATTAAAATTATATTTAAATTGAAATGGTCAGCTCAGTTATACTAAAAAACTTTCATAGCGCGATTCAGAATCTAACAGTGCCATCTAGTGAATTTTAGAGGAACAAAATTTTAAATGGTTAACTCAAGTAAAAAAAACTTTCAAACATAGTGCTACTGAATTTTAAAATGGTCGTTATGAGATATCGGGCGATTCCGACTCAGCAGTGAGTGACAATTTAAAAATTCTTAGGCTGTTCAAAATTTTAATGAAGTAACTTCTATTCCTGACATCCGGTCCAGTTCGATTCGGTTCGGTCCGGTTCGGTTCGGACCGAACCGAATCGAACTGTACCAAGTCTGAAGTTTGTAAGTACGAGAAATATTTTTCTTCTTACATAGACAGGGTAGAGACCTTTAAATGACCATAACTTATTTTGCTGATATCCTATTTAAATGCGACAAAGCCTATATTCTGCTCCAAGCCGAACTCTATCTTCCTGTGAAAACAGCATTAAAATCCATTCAGTAATTTAGAAGATGTGCGCGTTTATTACCTTCCTCTAACTGTTCCCTCTCCATTTTTGCCAAATTATGTTCAGACATCGGGGTCTACTGTTTTATTATATGTATATAGATTTACAAATAGTCAACGAATTGGAAGACATATTTTGTCTTCCCGATGTATCTGATGATGGTTTTGAATCTGTTGAAGACGAGGTTCGTACAATACGTACTGTATTGAACGATCCTAAAAAACTACGACGAGCCTAATGACGGGCCTATGGCACCGACACCTGATCCACCTAGCAGCATAATACCTCTCGAAAGTCGAACCTAGCAGTTCATCTGTTGATTTTTCATCTAGCCCTCCGTCCTCCGTCGTCCCATCCCAACGCGATCGTTCTAGGCGGGCAGCAAGATTTGAAATTTTACCCAATATATCTGGTACTCAGCAGACCTCAGAACCTCAAGCCACACGGGCAGAGGGAATATTTTTACCACCGTGTTTTTATTTTTATTTTTTGAAAAACATAAAAAAAACAATCTAAATACATAGTTTTTTTTATCTACCCTAGATGCTTATGCCCTATAAAGGGTTAAGCCATCGGTCCCGGCTGTTATCGATGGATGACAGTCGTTAGGCCAAGTCGGTGGCCTTAGGGCGGTTTGAAAACACCGGCCTCTGCCAATCCTCATTGGAGCAGCGTGGCAGAGTACGCTCTAATCACCTTCGACTGAAGGGAGACCCGTATCCCAGCAATGGGATGATTATGAGTTGATATGATGATGATGATGAGCGACGATAAAGTCGGGATAAGGAAAAGGTTACTAAATAAAACTACAACGTTTTTGACTTTGTTCAAAAAGGTTAAGCTACAGGGCAAGCCCTTAACCCGATCATCTTTGTTTTAGGCTCAAATTATAGCTGACTAAATTGTCCAGACGAGTTTTTCTCAAATTTTTGATATCATTCTTCGTTTCCAAAATATCGAGCGCCAAAATCAAAAATTCGGAAAGAAATGATTTTTATTTTCACAATTTCGGCTATAACTTTTTTGTTTTTGACTTTCTCAAATAATTCTTTTTGCACCTTACAGCTCTCGTGAATACGCGTCTTTTGAGCCTATTATGAATATCATATCTTTACAACTCTCCGAGATATAAGGGGATCGCACTTTTTCGTGAAATCGAAGCCTATACTGAAGCGAACGAAAAGACATTTCCAATGTCAAAAGACAAAGAAATAAGACATATTTAAAATAAGCAGAAATAAACTGTCAACTGTTTGGTGTCATAGTACCCATTACGAACTTAAATTCATCGACACCATCAATTTGTCCTTTTACGTACTTGAATACTGTTTGAAATTTGTAAACAAGTATGCTAAACACGTATCCTATACTCATTCCGTATTCCTAATAAAATGCATTACCCATAAATGTTTAAACGAGTAAATGGCATTCAAAAGATACAAATAAGCAGTTTAACATAATTTATAAACAATTCACATTGACTATCTTCGTATCAATAAGGGAATATAAAAAAACTTACTATCTTTATACACGGTAAACCTCATTAAATGTTTGTCATACAATTCGACTTATAGGGTTTTGAAATTATCGATAATTTGTTTTTATCGATTTGTACAATTTCAGCCGTATTTATAGTTGTAGTTGAGCAAAAGTTTAATTAAAACCTTTTTTTTTGTACTAATTAAAAGAATTTTGATTCAGGTATAAGTAGACAACTAACTGAGGACACATGAATCTGACGACAAAGAGGCACGAGTCCGATCCATGCTCCGGATATTTATGTTATGAAAAATTGCATGTTTAATAATTTTGAAAATGAAACTAGTATTTAATTTTATATGTATAATAAGTTAAACCATAATAAAAGCATGTTTACTTGCTTACTTAGGACCAAGGCAATGCCGCCTGATTTTGTATACATATAAAAGAGATCACTACGGTTTACATAACAATGAACAACGGAATATCGATCGATATTTCAATTTATCGATACATTTTCTAGTGATGGCACATCATTACCAACCACATTAAGAGACTTATACAATGCCTTGGGATACAAAGGTAGCCGCTGCGCCGTAACCGAGCATCGCGTGCTGTCTGCTGAGTTATTCAAATGAAGTTTTACACACGTTACATTGCCCGCCTGTTGACATATTCGATAATTTATACCAGTAATGGGATGGTACTGTCTGGTAAAACTAGCCATTGTTCTTATTAGAATTTTGAGAAGTATTCAATTCAACTTTTATTAGGGTTGTCGGATGGCATTTTTTGTTTGACGGATGATTCAGTAGTAGTTTTATTGAGTAATTGTAATTAGGAATATTTTAGATAGTTTAATAGGATGGTAGACTATTTTATGAAGCACGACCGGGAAAGTACCACACTCTCACAGAATATTGGCGTGAAGTAGCAATGCGTTTCATTCGGTGAGTTGTTTGCCTACCGTATGTCATGAAAATGACTATGATTATACTTATTTATAGAATCTTTCTTGTTCTCTATATTTTTATAATATTTTTTAACAGCCATTTATGTAAAGGGCCTTTTCCCTGTAAAGCAGTAACTATTATGTAATCTGTGGTAGAGGTCTTTACCTTCCCGCAACTTCTCTACCTTCCTACTTCTAATTTCTATTATCTATACAAATAAAAAGATTACCGTCAAATACAAAAATATAATTTATGTTAGAGGGTAGTAAAGCTAGCTCATTTATAATCTAATAGGCAATTAGACCACGTTGTCCTAAAATACATTTAATCACAATGAAATATATAAAAAAAAGAAACGGAAATAAAAACAAGTAACTGCATTCTTTCAGTAATTCTCGGGCTAACAGCTAATATACTCTATAGTCAGTGCAGCTTGTTAATTGTGTCGGAACGTGTCCCGGCACCGGGATTACGGGCCGGGCTTCGTTAACGCGGGATTTAGCCGCACAAAGCCGATCCCGTAAATACCGGACGGAATCAGAGATTTTACGCTACTAGGTTAATGGCAAATCTCGTTTTGTATTATTCTGAGTTTTATATTGGAGACATGGAAATACGTGTATTATAATTCTGTGGGCAAATAGTTAGGACGTTAGAAAAAACTTCAACATCCTTTTACTATCCACTGCTGAACCTTCAGACAGAGAACGTCTATAGCAAAATAGATATATTTCGAAAATTACAAATTGCGAAAGTCACAAATTCCGAAAGCATAGGCCTCTTTTTAGATCTCGTGTAATTTCCAGTCAGACTTAAAACCAAACGTGTATATATATTTTTTATAACATACGGCAAGCAAGAGGTCCACCTGATATTTTATATAACATTTATTAAACTTTATAAAAAAATTCACAGATTTCGTGCTTTACACGACTATCGTGCACATTGGAAATGAATCTACGGAATTCGAAAAAATATTGTCGCTGAGCGACGAGGAGCTCGATGGCGTCGGAGGAGCTCGATGGCGTCGCTGTGTGGTGTGTCGCACTCTAATATGAACACGCAAGTTAAGCAACATCGACCTTAGCCAGCGTCTGGATAGGTTTTGTTATCTTGAGCTTCTCCGTGCTTCGGAGGGCACGACCCGTGGGCACGACCCTTTCTTTATAAGGCAGCGGGAATATATTTCCCACCATATTTTTTTTTTTATTTTTTTTGAAAACGAAACTAGTAATCGAATTTATTCCTATGGCAACAAATTGTGGATTTCATATTATTATTTTTTATCTAGGAGTTAAGAACGGACGTCATAATATTTTTTTTATCTGTGACAGTTACAAGTTTAAAAACAACAGAATTTCGACACCTGCTGTTAAATCTTTATGCATCTTCAAATTTTGCGACTTTCGAAAGATAAGTTGTTATTAAACTTAATGTCTAATGTATATTGCATTTGGAATAAGTTTAATTTTTCATTATGTATTTACGAGGCTTTTCTTACACGCTTTTTTTGTGGTGGTAAAAATATTCCCTTTGCCCGTGGGGTGACCAAATTCAAATTCAAAACTTTTATTTAGAGAATAAGCTTTCACAAACACGTTCTCTTGTCAGAGTATACAGTTGTAATAAATGATTTGTATAAATCTCGCACGAGACGAGCCAAGCGGAGCGCAAGGGCACTACCTACCTTTTCTCGAAACGTTTCGTCGTTTTTTTGAACTCTCATAACTTTGTTTTGGATGATGCTAAATAGTTAAAAATTTCAAGATATAATAACACCAGTACAATCATTAAACATAAACTTTGAATGTCGTAGCTATTATACATTAGATTTTATTAATGTCCTAAAACCCCCGATTTCGTCACTTGAAGGTGTAGAGTTTGTGAAGTTAGGCCTTGTAGAGGTAGGGCGTGTAGAGTTAGAAGCTTGGCTCTACATGAGATCTGATAACTTTTTGACAATGCGAGTCATTATGGTCTCGTCTTGGCAACATTTTACATGAAAATGTTTTTGGTGGGATTAATCTACTCTATATACTACTACTATTTCGGAAACAAAAGCAAAATGACCACTGGTAAAAGAAATGGCGAAAGAAAACCTGTTACGGCCTTTTTTAGCATTTATAAATATATCGTGGTTTTTTTTACCATAAAATTTAAAACTAGGTACATACAGCATTACGTCAATAAATAGTGCCATTAATTTGTCTTAACATAAAATTGAATCTAAAATATAAAATGCAAAATCGGTGTTAAAGATAGGAGCGACCAGGCCCGCAAGGCAGCAACCGTTCTCGTGTATTTTCGAGTTGACGTGAGAGTCAGTCTGCCAGCCCCCATTACTGGGCTCACCATCAACAATATTATGAACAATATTGAAGGGAACAACAGTAACCCGACCCACAACGCCACCGCCAGTTTGGACAATTTGCGAGTATGGTGGTGACGTGCCCGTACACATTAACATCCTTGTCACCAATTATATAGTGTAAATTATATTAAAATGTAAATAATATAAAAAAACAGTCCCATTTGGATGACACTACGACGCGTGTACATATTACAATATTGAAAACAATTTTTTATTTATATAATTTATTGAACATTGACTGGCTTTTCACGACAAGTTTTAGCATTTCACCTTCGCAAGGGGGCCAGGGAGACCTTTCATTTAGATACTCGTTGATAGTATACTACGCTTTACTCGTTAAGAAATTTTTGACATTTAATTTAAATCGATTGGGCATTTTTTTTTATATATTCTGGAATTTTATTATACATAATGCAAACTTTGAATCATAAATAACTTGCCCGCTTTCCTGAGCCTGAATTTAGGAACAGCTAATTTATTTTTGTTACGCGTATTTAAATTATGAATATCCACACCTGGTTATAGTCATGAATGTTCTTACGAACAAACATGATGCTGTCAAGAATGCACTGTGAGCCACCGTGAGAATATTAGTGCTTTTGAAAAACTCGCGAAGAGACTCTCGGACCACGTTAAGCCTATTTCCTTTTTTGCTTATTACAGACTATCTGGCAAATGAGTAGGAGTAGAAAAATACTTAACGACTAGCTGTGCCCGCGGCTTCGCCCGAGTAGAATTGGGCTTATGACTATGATAGTATAACCCACCACCTTCCCATGGCTCCACCGACCTCGCGGTCATTTGAGCCGAAACGCGGGAGACACGCCGGGTACTTGCGTTGCAATTGCGTCTGCTCTTTCCCCGGCGCTTCTTCAGTCTCCCTACAAGTTATTTATCTGTATGCTGTCCCTTTGGCTTTCTCCCCATTGTGGGGCAGCCACGCACTCTCCCCCTAGTGGGGCAGCGACATCACTTAAAACGCCTTCACCGCCGACGGAGGTGTCCTTTATCTCCGCTGTCCTCCCCGTACGCTCAGCCCGTTCTTCAGCACTCCTGCGCGCGTGCCAGCCGTGGGCGAACCCTCGCAGAGCCGCGAAGTTCGCCGCCGAGGAAACGAGATCGGTGTAGTACACCGGTCCCACCGCTCCGAGCTCTATCCCGTCCATCATCTTCGCTCGCAGATCGTCGTACAGCGGACAGGACCACAGTACGTGATCCATGTCCTCCTCTCGCTCTCCACACATGCACGCACTCGATTCACACAGTTTCATATCTGACAGCCTTTTCCTGAAGCAACCGTGACCCGTGAGGATTTGCGAGGTCTGATAGTCGGGTTCGACCCAGGTTGCCCTGAGTCTCCCCGACACCTCGGGGAAAAATCGACGAAGTTCCCTACCTTTCGTCTCTGTTGTCCATCTGTCTTGCCATATCTTCACCATTGAGTCCCAGATTTCGCGTTTTCGCTATGATAGTATAGACGGATTTAACAGTCTCCTATTACTACTGCTATAGTTTTTCCCCGAGACGTCAGTGTTCTTTATTGCTCATTGTCTATTTACTCGCCGCTGTGTTTTATTTAATTTTATCGTACCTAATCAAAATACCTAATGTAAAATCAGTATGAAAAATTTAAATTATATTTAAATTGAAATGGTCAGCTCAGTTATACTAAAAAACTTTCATAGCGCGATTCAGAATCTAACAGTGCCATCTAGTGAATTTTAGAGGAACAAAATTTTAAATGGTCAAGTAAAAAAAAACTTTCAAACATAGTGCTACTGAATTTAAAAATGGTCGTTATGAGATATCGGGCGATTCCGACTCAGCAGTGAGTGACAATTTAAAAATTCTTAGGCTGTTGAAAATTTAAATGAGGGTAACTTCTATTCCTGACATCCGGTCCGGTTCGATTCGGTTCGATCCGGTTCGGTTCGGTTCGGTCCGGTTCGGTCCGGTTCGGTCCGGTCTGGTCTAGTCTGTTGTCGGTAGTAATGGTGTACCAAGTCTCAAGTTTGTAAGTGCGAGAAATATTTTTCTTCTTACATTGACAGGGTAGAGACCTTTAAATGACCATAACTTATTTTCCTGATATCCTATTTAAATGAGACAAAGCCTATATTCCGCTCCAAGCCGAACGCTATCTTCCTGTGAAAATTGCATTAAAATCCATTCAGTAATTTAGAAGATGTGCGCGTTCAAACAGAGAGACAGACAGACAAAAAATAAAAATAATTTTTTTTTTGCTTTTATTACCTTCCTCTAACTGTTCCCTCTCCATTTTTGCCAAATTATGTTCAGACATCGGGGTCTACTGTTTTATTATATGTATATAGATTTACAAATAGTCAATGAATTGGAAGACATATTTTGTCTTCCCGATGTATCTGATGATGGTTTTGAATCTGTTGAAGACGAGGTTCATACAATACGTACTGTATTGAACGATCCTAAAAAACTATGACGTGCCTAATGACGGGCCTATGGCACCGACACCTGATCCACCTCTCGAAAGTCGAACCTAGCAGTTCATCTGTTGATTTTTCATCTAGCCCTCCGTCCTTCATCGTCCCATCCCAACGCGATCGTTCTAGGCGGGCAGCAAGATTTGAAATTTTACTCAATATATCTGGTACTCAGCAGACCTCAGAACCTCAAGCCACACGGGCAGAGGGAATATTTTTACCACCGTGTTTTTATTTTTATTTTTTGAAAAACATAAAAAAGCAATCTAAAAATATAGTTTTTTTTATGTACCTTAGATGCTTATGCCCTATAAAGGGTTAAGCCATCGGTCCCGTCTGTTATCGATGGATGACAGTCGTTAGGCCAAGTCGGTGGCCTTAGGGCGGTTTGAAAACACCGGCCTCTGCCAATCCTCATTGGAGCAGCGTGGCAGAGTACGCTCTAATCACCTTCGACTGAAGGGAGACCCGTATCCCAGCAATGGGATGATTATGAGTTGATATGATGATGATGATGAGCGACGATAAAGTCGGGATAAGGAAAAGGTTACAAAATAAAACTACAACGTTTTTGACTTTGTTCAAAAAGGTTAAGCTACAGGGCAAGCCCTTAACCCGATCATCTTTGTTTTAGGCTCAAATTATAGCTGACTAAATTGTCCAGACGAGTTTTTCTCAAATTTTTGATATCATTCTTCGTTTCCAAAATATTGAGCGCCAAAATCAAAAATTCGGAAAGAAATGATTTTTATTTTCACAATTTCAACTATAACTTTTTTCGTTTTTGACTTTCTCAAATAATTCTTTTTGCACCTTACAGCTCTCGTGAATACGCGTCTTTTGAGCCTATTATGAATATCATATCTTCACAACTCTCCGAGATATAAGGGGATCGCACTTTTTCGTGAAATCGAAGCCTATACTGAAGCGAACGAAAAGACATTTCCAATGTCAAAAACAGGAATCTCCAATCTACAAATCACATCCAAATTAACTTGACATCTTATTCAAAAGCTTATGAACGATCATTGAAAGTGATTAGGGTTTAAATTTGAACGTTCACGAATCGTCAACTCCGCTATATGTCTGTCTGACTCTACTCAAGATCGCAGTGACATCTAATTAACCGCCAAATTAAGTCCGAGCTATGAAACTTTCTTCTTAACGGAGGTCTATTTTTGAAAGTGATAGAAATGCTGGCGTGCACGATAAACTTTGCCCTCGACCGACAATAATATTTTAGCGTTCCCCTGTTGTGTGAGTAAATTAATAAAAGTTAGACGTGTACTATTGTAAACTACATGATACAATTAAATAGTTATAAATTATTAGCTTAAACTGTCTCACTGCTGGGTAAAGGCGGTAAAGCATAGAAGACATAAAATATTTTTTAAGCGTAACAATGAGAAACACATAGAAAGTCTAACAGATAAATAAGCTTATAAGATTCTTTTTACATACATAATTGATGTACAACCTTATTAGTTTTTATATGTGAGATAAACTCACTTGGAAAATCTTATCAAAAAAAATCTGGATTATTATACAGCATAACTAGTAAATATGGTCATAATAATTTATATCAGTAGTTTTGTGAGTGAAACAATTCATGAAAGCCATAATTCAATGTGTCATTAATATTTAAATATTTTTAACAACCATTGCGAAGACTCAGGTTTTAAAGATTACTGATACACTCTAGTTAGCCATTGGTCATGATAAATTGCCGACAGATCGTACAAAAATTGTCAATTAGCAGAAAGTATAACTTATGAGGAATTTGCGAAACAGACCTTTACTATTTCTTAATCTACAGCGATATAACTCTTTTTGTTCCCAACGTTTCTTACACTAACAGAATGTTATTATCCCATAATAATTTCCAATTAAACTTGTTATCCCGCTAACGAAGATCCAGTCAACATTCGAATTATTTGCATATAAAGACATGCATACAATAAATCAGTTTAATTAGAATACAGCGAGATAGGAATACGGGCAGATCGGGTTTGTGACTGGTCACACTAACGGTACAGTACCTTGCCTTGGCCACTTTAACTAGGAAATGAGTTTTGGTTATGCGTAATTATTGCAATTATCCTCTATAACAAACGGCTCTACAATATTAATGGCTTTTAGCAATAGAATTACAGGATAATTGTAACAAACTCCGCGTTTCCCTTAGTAAAATAGTCATCAAAGTTTGAATATTTATTTATGGTTATTACTACAAATTATGTTATTTATTTTGTCAAAGATATTTTGTTTTAATATTTCATAGTTATTTAATATGTATCTAATTAAGGTGATATCGTGTATGATAAATTTATAATCGTTCCAAGATAACGAAGAAGTAATTTAGTAGAGTATTTAAGAAATGATTAAAGATCTGCAACGGTTCAGGGAATCCCATGGTGTCACTGTACTCCACAGGTGGCGTTGATCTTCTATAAAAATGCTCTTTCTATAAAACACAGTTGACAAAAAAATTACGAATACTTTGAGAATAACACCTCACCAAAATGCGTGTCAGACATTTCCACGTACCATAAACGGGTAGCTAAACGGTTTTCATTTCGTAAACTGACACTTATCTAATTACAAATCTCTTATAAGATTTAGAAAATTAAACACATAAAGCCTATTCGATTACACTGACGTTGCATTTTGTATATTAATAAGCTTAGACAAATTACTGCCGTGACCTTTATAGGAACGGTAGTTTGGCTTTCTCATATGAAACGATTGATGAAGTTCGATACGTTGTTTATATTAAACTAGCTTTTTTGCCCGCGACTTCGTCCGCGTGAAGTTCCGGTCCCGTTCCTGTGGGAACCACATTGAATTTCGGGAAAAGCTATAGCCTATGTCACTCCCTGATAATGTAGCTTTCTACTGGTGAAAGATTTTTTTAAATCGGTGCAGTAGTTTCGGAGCCTATTCAATGCAAACAAACAAACAATCAAAATCTTTCCTCTTTATAATATTAGTATAGACTAATGAATCCTCCGATTAAGTACTTGCATTATTAGATAGATAGATAGAATAATGTTTTATTTGCAAAACACTGACAAAAATACAGAATATAAACTGATATTACAGACCATATAGTACCTATTAGCGCAAAGTCATTTGTACGGATATACATGTTGTAAACATTGTTAATCCTGGCTTTATAGAAGATCTGGATCGTCTATTCCTTCTACATCTTCAGAGGAATTGGTCCATGTTCGTGCGTTTACAGTACGTAGTCGACGCACGAATAGCGACGAATTCCTTCAGGCCTTTACACAATACAATACAATACAATACTCTTTTTTGCACCATTAAAATACAAACATACAGTAAAATAAACAATGTAATGAAGTACAAAAGGCGGTCTTACTTATCACAAAGTAATCTCTTCCAGACAACCTATCAGAAATGGAAAAAAAGAAGAAAGAGACGGGGTAAAATTATCCAATAGCAAAATTACCTAATAAATATCTATACCTACAATTGATGATTAAACGAACTTACCTGTACGTGAAGTTCTATCATAATTATACTAGCTGGTCAATTCTCATAATTAATTTCTTACTTACAGTATTATTCGTATTTACTCGGCTAATCACACGACTTGTTCAAAGATAATCGAAAAAACATCACTATTACATAGGCGCCACGCCACACCTACATCCCTAGAAACGTCATTTTGTTTAAAGTACTCCTGACTCCGTAGACAGAGAATACTATTCTGTCTACGCCCGACTCGGACAATGTGGGCTAAATACAGATTTGTGTATCCCATACACTTACGGGAGGGGTACTTGGGAGGGATCTAATTATGAGAATTGACCAGCTAGTATAATTATGATAGAACTTCACGTACAGGTAAGTTCGTTTAATCATCAATTATACAGCGCTGGTCAATTCTCATAATTAATTTCTTACTTACAGTAGATGTTTAGAGCATCTGGATTTTTGCCCATTTTGTCCTTAATATTATAACCAGAACACCAAATACCTATATGGTCAGCACACCAGTTTTGAAGATGATTCTGTAGTAAACAGAAAATATAATATTATCTTTGTATTTTTGCCTATCCCAGAAAGGGTCGTCATAAAAATACAAACTCCAAATAGTTTTGAATAAATGTCCATTTCGGTCACAGTTTCAGAAAAAACATTTGACTAATATTGATTCGGTGATAATAGTGAATTATTTAGTTTCTCAGTAAGTGAACATATTGTCATTTAAGTTCTCATGAGAAATAAATTTCTTAAACCATACTAATATTGATGATTAGATAGGTAAAATCTATAGTGTTGACCTACCGATATTACAGACACATTATAGATCTCGATTAAACAACATGCAAACACAATGTAAAATATATCTAATCGCTATACTTAAGTCATGCCCATAGCTTATCTCTTAGAAAAGTGGACAAGATTTGATAAGAATTAACACACTAGATGTGAGAGTTAATAGTGAATTTAAGGTAAAAGGACAAGTTATCGCAAAGTACTACAGATTTTTACCGTACAGAAAATCTCTTGCTTAGGTATTTATCTTTAAATATTATTTTAACCTATTTGTTTTAAATTTAAAAAACCAATCAGTGCAACTGGATGATTTTCAATTCTGCATAACATGTCACTACACTCCACCCCCCCCCCCCAATGTTTAAAGCAATTCAATGCAGGATTCGAAAGTCTAGTTTTAGTTATATGAAATGGAAATTTCAATAACCATTGTCCTTCCTTTTCTGGACAGGTTCAGTAATTTCTTACTGTAATATTGAATCAAAAAACATGAATTATAAAAGTACAAACTTAAAAAAGCACTATTTTCTGTTATACTGTCCATTATTATTATTATTATTTTTTTTTTAAACCAACTGTTAAACTTGCAACAAGCTTTAATGACATTATCTCATACCATCAGCAACATAAGGGTTGAAGTGCTTTGTTGGGTGACAACGCTTATACATGATAAGATCTCATACCATACTAAGGTATTGCTGTTAATATAATTGAGTCAAATACTGGAAAGTCATTTGTTTACTTAAACCACTAAATACCATAAGTTAAATAATTTATCGTTTGAATAAACGATTTTTTGTAGTTTTAAGAAAATTGAAATTCAATTTCATTTGTTTTGCGATCTGTACATAGCTCATGATAGCTTAGTTCTGAAACATAAATTCAAAGTACATACATAAATATTATGCAATCTGAAAACATCAGAATTGAGCAATTTTAATATTGTTCAATCTTTAAAAGTTTTATAGACTTAAGACTTTGGTCAGGATAATTCCAATCATGAATACATCATATTATTATTATTATTAACTATAGTTTTAATGTTAATTACATTCTATTTTTGTTTATTCACAGTACCTACATAATTACTGGATAAACCATGTTGACATAGAGAATATGATAGTTTTAGTATCAACTATGTATAAATTCAACCATTTTTCAATAATAAATATATATATTACATAATAGAATAGGTTTATAATAAGTGTATATATAAAACCACAGCAAATGCTATGTAAATTATTACACAAAAGGTTTTAACACCCGTATCCATCAACCTGTCTTGAATATACACTGACGCTCATCATCAGAAAATGATCAAAGTACACATAGGTCACCCTATGTTACAAAAGATTCATAGTAATTGTAACTACTTATAGGAATTTTACATATGTAAAATCTTTCATAAAAAAAGGTCATATTTTTTACTTAAACAAGGGCAACAATCAATTGCCACTTCCATAACAGAATTACTTGCATAGTATGTGTTTTCTCACACAATATAAAAGGTAAATTATTCTACAGAAAAAAAAACACTTTATGACAAGATGTCATAACTAAATGTATTTTTCTACCAAGTAGGAAATAATTCATACAAACTTGTTTGAAACTGTATCTTGCAGGTTTGGTTAAGTACCTAATAAAAAGGACAGATTCATTGTAATTTCATTGCCGACTTTCTGGTTGTGCTGTACAAACGTACGTTACGCTTTTGGCGTAGGTACTAGGTAGTCTTTCAGGCTAAGACCGCTAAGTACAAGAAGCGTATGTAAAACAATTAAGTATACTGGTCGCCAACACAGCTGGCTCGCGTAGTCATAAAAAAAAAACGAAGTTCGAAACTCGCTCATCATACTTATTAGGTACTCAGTGCACAACGACAATCGGTTTTCCATTGTTTTATAAACTGAGCCCTTTTTTCTGCATAATTACACAACAATGCGATATATTTACTGTGTATTTACACATTATGGCTCCTATAAACTTTGTTTACACTGAAAGAAAGGATTAATAATTTTATTTAATTTATTCAAAAAACTAAAATCTTTCACTGTCACTAATGTCACTGTCAATTTCGTGACGTTTTGTTTCGACTTCTTCTTCTTTGGCAACAACTGTCTGATTACAATACAGTTTTTGGCTTACTAATACTGTTGTCCAATGAAAAAAAAAAAAAAAATTCTTTAGTATTGCCAGTACTAAATTATTAAATTGCTAAAAAGCCATTGAAAAATATGAAGTCTCGTCTCGATCGACTGATCGAAGTCTTGTCTTGTTCAAACAAGCTGAAATTCGCAAAAGAAAAATACCTTGTAGGTATATAATGCGTAAGACGGGAGTTTTAGATATTGCCAAAGAGAGCTTTAGTTGGCATTTTTCCCGTTGTGAAAAAAGAATAATCGTTTTATGATTTTATAATTCTGAAAAAAGAAAAAACGTTATGTTTTAGCAGTAAGAGTAAATTATTTCAGGCACAATTTTCATAAATAATGCATAAAAGACAGAACAGTAGGTAACTGTCTCAAAATCCCTCCACTAAAGGCATGTAAAAACATAATAATATATTTTTATGTATATTTTTAAAATAAATCTCCAACTATAACCATCACTTTTCTTGGTTAATATATGCCATTGTGTTTAATGCATTATGGTCTGGAATAAATTAATATTATTGTTTTTAACAATTTTGGCAGAGATGGTTCTTTTAAGAAACCATTCACATAACCAGGTAAACATTGTTCACCATTGTCATTAATGCATTGCTAGAAAAATAATTTAATTTTGTGAAAGAAATGGTTCCTTCGGTTGAAGGGAAACCCGTATCCCTGCAGTGGGATGATTATGGGTTGATATATGATGTATGGTCTCATAAGGACAACTCGTATTCTGGAAATCAATCCATTATTTTCTGAAATAAATTATATTAATTCTGAAACTATATTCTTCACAAAATCATATGACCAAGGCCAACTTTGTTTTCCATTGCTTGCTTGGAAAAAGGATTTTCACGAAGGTAATGGTCCGAGAAAAGAAAATATAACCAACCATCGCTAAACATTATTGTTAATAAATGCTAATATAATATTTGTGTCAGGAAAGAGGCATTCAGCACAAACAAAACCACACGGAGCCAAGTGCCTCCTGTCTGTGGATGGCTGCAATTTTTGGATAATAAATCCAGATAAAAAACCGGGAAGAAATAGCCCCAATTGTGCTATTCGCAATCCCTAAATCCAAGATTTTTATGAACAGGAAACATGATCTGACCCCAATGTGTCAGACGCTAATGTCCCAAAATCCATGATAAATAAGAACGGAACTAGTCCCACAAACTAGACACATCCTTTATATCTAGGATATAATTCGGAAAGAAATGATCCCGCAAATCATTCGCAGTTCCTTAATCTCGGATAATAATATAATGGTTGGCATAATAAAAAATCCTCATGGCAGGTACACAAATTAATAAATAATTTCTTCTTTTCCAACTTTAAATTTGTGCCAAATACCTCTTATAAATTTTGTAAACTGTAAAGCAGCTGTAAAGATAGTCACTGCAAGAAATCCCATGTGTAACATAAAGGAGCGGCCAGTCTTTGTTTTTCTGTATTTAAAATATATATATATGGAAAGGGTCTTCCAAACTATATTGGTTACTTATATGTATTCTTGTTGATCCAGCAACGGCCATTTACCAAGGTTAAATAAAATAACTTCCAAATGTGTTAGTACTTAACACAATAATTGTGAAGTATATTATTAATGTATTCTTATTATTCATCTAGCTAGACCAAATTGTTTTTGGTCAAACATCAAACAATTGTTTAGCTGAATATTTGAAATGAATGTATTCCATTTAATGCATGGAACGGTCGGTACCACTGAGCCACACACAATGCCTTGATTTGACATTATTAAATTTATAATAATATTATGCAAATGAATTTGCAATGCATCACATCTTGGAAAAAGGATAACGATCTTTACTTTTTCTAAAGGCAACAATCCCATAGAAAAATATGTTCATCACAAATTTATGGGAACATTACGACAAATTATAAAAAAAATAATTGCAAAATGAAGGGGCGGCCATTTTTTTTCTTACCAGGTCGCCGGCCGAATTGTTTGGAAATCTAAATTATTAAGAGATTTTATTATTTTTACTCTTTTTGAGAGTTCAACTTTAAAACAACTCACCATTTTGCTTTGAAATTATATAGATATTGGATTTATATCAACCTAAGGTAACCATCCTCGTAGCGGCGACGACGGCGCGTGAGTCTTGTTTTCGTCGAATTCCTCCATTACTCGATTTTTACACATTTTCTTTTTATCTCCTCTTCTTCCACTTATATAAAGACTTAATAATGTCTTAATAATAGAAAAAACTAATAAAATTGAATAAAATATATTATTGCGTGTATTGCCGAATACACACGAAAAAAAGAATGACGTTTCTAGGGATGTAGGTGTGGCGTGGCGCCTATGTAATAGTGATGTTTTTTCGATTATCTTTGAACAAGTCGTGTGATTAGCCGAGTAAATACGAATAATACTGTAAGTAAGAAATTAATTATGAGAATTGACCAGCGCTGTATAATTACACATTAAAAAGCTACAACCACAAGGGCGCATCTGCAGTAGGTACATATGCATACTGCACATGCGACCTTTCCTGTTAATTTTTTTATACCACACAGGTGGCAGACAAGCATTACGGTCGGCCTGATGGTAAGCCGTCACCGTAGCCTATAGACGCTTGCAATACCGGAGGTATCACTCACGCGCTGCCAACCCTCCCAACCCCCCTAAGTGGAGTTCTGGAGACCTTACTCACCGTAGGAACACAACATGGACGAGACCAATGCTATTTGGCTACGATCTTCTATAAGGTGGAGGTCCTTCCCCAGACGGGCTGCTCCGATTTGAGCGGATTATCCGCTATGCCCTACCTCTCCTAAAAGTTTAGATTCGTAAGATTTTAATGACCAATAAAAATGGGTCTATTGTATTATGACCTTCAAAAGGAACTCTCACACTTAGCCTAACGGGAATAGGTGTAAGGAACATACCTGAATATGTACAAAGGTACACAGAGACGTATTATCTTATTCGTTGTTTTCCTCTAATTGGCTAATTGGTATACGCGGCATAGATCTGCAAACGCGATCTCTTCCTGGCTAAAAGATAATCGTAGCCACTGTCGCCCTGATGAAATGCCTGATCGGTATCAGGACGCCCATTCAGTGCTTCTTATAGCGTAATTGTAATATATTACTGTCGTAATTTAAGACGGCTCGGTAAAAGGCGGCAGTGGTCGCGCTGTGTTCCTGATGGTTTGTTCACGTGATTGATGCTGCTTTAAAGAATTGTGATACTTCTGTTTTACAATTCAATGGATAATTTTGTGATGGTAATTTTTTTTGGGTAAAATTCTTGAGTAATTTAACGTTTTATATATATAGTAGTATATTTGTTGTCTTGTGAATTCGAAATCACAAAAAATGGCTCGGTAACTTAAATATAATGAGCTTATTTAAGTGAAAATTAATTTTAAGTTTGACTAGCTTTTGCCCGCGGCTTCGCTCGCGTTAAATTCGGGGTGACACGGTTCCCCTTGCTTCCTACCTTAAAAACTGCGAAAAGTCCCATATAAAATTTCACCCCCACTTTTAAGGGGTTGGGGGCAGATTTCCAAAAAAAATATGCACGATTGTTTGTTAGTCACAAATAGTCCGCATACCATTTTTTAGTTTTCTACCTTGAAAATTGCGGAATGCTGCATACAAACTTCAACCCCCCATTTTAGGGAAGTGGGGGGTTAGAAAGAGACAAAAAGTAGCCTATGTCACTCTCCATCCCTTCAACTGTCACCACCTAAAAAATCAAGTCAATTCGTCGCTCGGTTTTGCCGTGAAAGACGGACAAACAAGCAGACACACACTTTCCCATTTATAATATTAGTATGGATATATTTACATACTATCAAAACTTCGATTTTCATCACAAAATAATTTTGTTAATACTATTTGAATAGAATTACAAATAAATTAATTTCATACGAATTTAATCCGCTCTATATTCACAAATATAAAACAGTTAAATCCTTTAATCTTATCTATCTCGCTTATTTTATATAATGTATGAGCAAGATAGCGCGTGAGATCGAATGATGATTTTGGCAATTTTAGTTAAAAGAACACACCCACAGTTAAAATTAATTAAATCTACCAATCTTTTGACATTATGTAAGTAAGTATTAATAGAAATTATGAAGCGCAAAAAGTTCGCCGCGTGTGGTCTAATATAGATTTATGTTCCGATAGCACTTGTGAGAAATAAATTTGTAATGCTTTAGATAGCTTGACTTCATAATTTATAGATAAGAAACCGTTCCAGGTATCTATTTTAATTCAATGGATGAAATCATGATAGGAAATTAGTTAAGTTTATATTTTACCTAGTCATTCGACTGCGTCAAAAGGAGGAAGCTGTAACTCGTGAACGTCTTCTGTTTTACTCGCACAATCCCGAAGTAAATCACAAGAGTAACCGTTTGTTATTCCGAACGGTACGGTATCTAAACTTGACATCGCCATTATGATCGTGAACCTTCGCAAGAATACAGCACCATAAGAAGAAGAATCCCGAAGTTATTCTAGAAGAAAACAAGGAATTTTCTACTCTAGATCTCAAACTGTTTCTCATCTCAGCCTTTGTCAACGCTCTGCTGACCGAAAGCCTCCTCGTTTGTATGCCATCCATGTCGATCGTAAGTATGCTGCATATGTATTGAAGGAATATTTGCGAATGTCATTAACGCCTGCTATCTATCGACCATCAGTCAGGTAAGAACTCCATCTGCCATCATTTCTTCGACCACTGCGCCCCGTACCATCTCCACTTATGGGTAGTCGCCTTAGTGTTGTCTTGAACTTTCTTTCCGCAAATAGTAAAGGAAATCGCAAATACATTTTTGTAAATCTTTGTAATAGCTCTTCATAATAAAAATGTCTATATTTTATGATAACTCGAGTGTATAAAACCAAACATCCAATATTTCATGAAACTATAGTCTTGAATAATTCCTTAGCGAGTTACACTCGTACTTTAAAAGCGAAATGCATTTTTAAAACAAAAAGGGGATAGTAGAAACGTTATTCGAAATGCGTCGCATATATCAAGTGGACCAAATAGAAAAACAGGGGTGGCATAAAATGTGAGTACATCGCAGTGAAATGTTACTACGATTTGGAAAAAGACAAACTACCCTTTGACATCAACAGCGCATTCTATATGCATGCGACTGTCGACCTTTTTTGTACTGCAACAAATAGGAAGCATTTAAATAGTAATTACGTCAAAATAGAACAAAATTCAAAAAATACTTACTTGATAAACAACAACTTGATATACCCTTGCGGTACGTTGATGAACTTTTTGTGTGCTAATTTTTTTGTCACTATTATATTCCGACTGTATTCTGTTCCAGTATACTGGGCACAGGATTTCCAGTCAATCTCAATGATTGTGTTTGAATAAGATTAGCTTGCCTTTAGGTGCTTCATTGCATTGCAATGTAGTGATTTGAAATCGACTCATGTTATTTCTAATTGATTAATATTTTTTCGTATGAATATCTGTATATTGACTATTGTTGACGCATTTCTGTGCCAAGTGTCGTGGATGATGTATACTTCCATTTATAGTTTTATTGTTGTCTGGTGTCAATGACTGTGTAAATTTGCCTTTATGTGTTAAATATTATTCCAAATTCTAAATCTAAAATTGTAAAAGAACCCCTCTAAATTAAATTTAAAAAACGATGTTACAGTTTGTGTCATGTGACTCGCGACTGGCCTTGTTTGGTTGCAACTGAAAATCAGTGTTTTGCTCAGTACGAGCAATTAGTATACATTGAGGTGCGACCATTTCGTTGCTGCGGATGTGCCAGGATTGTTTGTATTTAAGTTGCTGTTGTGTTATTGTAAGTTAGTAATAAGTGTTAATTGTGTTATGTAAATTGTATTGTCCGTGGCAAACGAATAAATGTTTTATCTATCTATCTATCTATCTAAAATAGTGAAAATTATGCTAGAGTTTAATACAAAAACGGCTTAAGCGTTAAAAAGTAACAGATTTACAGCTATTTTATGAAAGTTTGCCAACAACACCTTAATATAATTAATGATTAAACGAACTTACCTGAAGTGAAGTTCTATCATAATTATGCGAGGTGCTTCGTCTGAAGAGATTAGTAACTGAAATATAAAGTTATAAACACAGGTAGTATCACGATTAGGACTCACCACTGCACTAAAAGTTGAGAGAATAACATGAAAAATCAATTTGTTAAAAATATTTCTTGTTTTTGACAGTTCCCGCCTGTCGCCATTCTTTCCCCACGTCATTAAGTTTAGAGCTGGATATTATATTAAATATACAACGCCTTTGATATTTCCTGGATGATACAGGGACACGGGTGGGAGGGAGTTACTAATCTCTTCAGACGAAGCACCTCGCATAATTATGATAGAACTTCACTTCAGGTAAGTTCGTTTAATCATTAATTATACGAGGTGCTTCGTCTTTCTAGATTAGTAACTGAAATATAAAGTTATAAACACAGGTAGATATTGAGAGCACAGCCAGGAAATATCCGAAATAAGTTGTATTCGGAGATAAGTAGTATTTAATATTATTTATTTTTATATGTATCATGAAACCAATCATTGTTTTAAATTTTGTAATGAACTGTACTTAGTTATAAAAATTAAATTTACCATCAATATGTAAACTTTATAACAAGTTTTTATGAAATAAATTATAATGATATAATTATTTTCTTAGAAAATATTACTTAACGATAATGAGCTATAACATAGGTAAGTTGTCCTTAAAAGTGTTCATTAAATCACTTTAGCCAAATCTACAAAGTTACAAATTATTATATTATTATATCATGTTATGTTGTACTTATTTACATTGATTTACTCCCTTATCGATTGAGAATGGCGCTTGCCATAGATAACTGTTCGTCATTATTAATTATGCTTCTATTATAAAATTTCCAGTAGACGTTGGAAGTGCCGCTCCATCCAGCCGTTTTGCGAATCAAGTCAATATTTACTCCAGAACTACCGGCACGCGAAGTAGCGGCGTGCCGCGTACTGTGGGCTGAAAAGATTGATACGTCAATGCCCGAATCTTTTAATGTGCTCTTGATCCACCGGCTTAATGTTTGCGTTGAGGCAGGATGGTGTGGTTTTTTAAACGTCAAGAACAGGGAATCATGGTTACGGATGTGTGAAGTTTTATCTACGTATGAAATTAAAGTTTCAGCTGGACATATTGCGGAGTTGTCAATGAAAAAAGGTATAATTAGAACAGGTTGGTTTGAGCCAAATTTAGAGGTTTTGATAATGTCTGGAATTTTTATAATGATTTTATCATTAAATCTTTCTAAGTTTTTTATATTAATTTTGGATAATGTCTGTACTCTATGTGCCGTTGTAAGTGCTAGTAATGTGACGCATTTCTTTGTCAGGACCTGCAGGGATAGTTGTACATTAGGGCTTAAGGTTTCTATGTAATTTAAAACACAGGATGTATCCCATGTTACGTTATATTTTGGTAGGGGTGGCCGTAATCGGTAGACGCCCTTAAAAAATCTAGTAATACAATCGTTTTTTCCTACTTCTGAGCCCAGTATGAGAGATAATGCCGATCTATAAGAATTTAAAGTACTGTACTGAGAGCCATTCTCAAAAGATATTGTAAGAAATTGAATAATTTTTGGAACCGGCGCTTCAAATATGCTCAAATCATTAAGTTTACAGAATTCTGACCATTTTTTTAAACACACGTCATATTGTTTTACTGAATTATCAGCTAATGAGGCAGCCATTATGTCTGCTGATGCTGGTGTTATGCCTCTTCGTAAAAACGCTTCCCGGATAAGATTCCGGCAACCAGTGTAAGGTTGTTCCGAATGTTCTCTCTGCTGCAATGAGATATTATAACATTTTCATTAGGATGGAATACAATCACGTTTGAAATTAACAATTTGTTAAAAATAGGGTACCAAGACTGAGTTGGCCACTTAGGTACGACAACAATTCCTTTGGCCTTATCTGTTATGATCTTCCTAAGCATTTTTAAAATTATGCTGAATGGAGGGAAAGCATAAAAAAAATTTTTTGACCAACAAATGGTGAAAGCGTTTATAGCGAATGCGTCGGGATCTCGGTCCCAGGATACGTATAAAGGACACTTATTGTTTAATCGACTAGCAAACAAATCAATTTGCGGTAAGCCAAGATTGTGTACTATTTTTTGGAAAGCAAAATCCGTCAATGTCCATTCAATGTCTGGGTGTATTTTCCGCGATTCTGCGTCAGCTATGGTGTTTTCACTCGATTTGATGTAACAAGCAAAAATATATAACTTCCTCGCCTCGCACCATTGCCAAATGTGTTTAGTTACTGCGTTTAAATGGGGGAATTGTACACCTCCCATTCTATTAATATAACTTATTGCCGTAGTGTTGTCGATTCTCAAAATTATTTGACAGTTGTTTAGTTTATTTGCAAATACCTTCAGTGCGAAAAAAGCTGCCAAGAGCTCCAAGTAATTAATATGCATGGTACTTTCTTCCTCTGACCATTGACCACAGGCTGTCTCGGAACCACAGGCTGCTCCCCACCCTGTAGTTGAGGCGTCAGAGAATATCTCTGTTTTGTAACTATCGTCTCGGATTTTACAGACAGCGGTGTCGACTGCCTGTAGCCACCAGTTAAAATCACTTTGAAGGGTCTGGGGTACTGTCATGTATTTTTCGTAATTGTCATGTCCTATAAGATTGAGAAATTTACATCGTTCGAAACCCTTGGTGTATAACATTCCATATTCTATTCCAGGGCAAGATGACACTAATAACCCAACAAGCTGAGCGAATTCTTTTATTCTACATCTTTTAATTTTAATGAATTTTATGAGTTCTTTTTTTATTTTATCTTTTTTATTTTCTGGTAATCTAATCTGCATTTTATTAGAATCGATGATAAACCCAAGAAATTGGCAAGACGTTGAGGGTTGTAAGGTGCTTTTTTCAAAATTTATTTTGAAACCAAGTGACTGTAGTAATTTTAATGTGACGTTGATGTTTTCCTTACATTCATCATAACTTCTGCCGACAAGATAAAAGTCATCTAAGTATATAGTTGACATGTAACCAGCCGTTCGCAATAGTTTTATTACCGGTTTCATCAGTTTGGTAAAGACATACGGAGCTGTGTTCAAACCAAATGGCAAAACGTTAAATTCGTAAAGATCGTCATAAATAAATCGCAAATACTTCCGAGAGTCTTCGTCCATATTAACCAATAAGTACGCATCTTTGATATCAATTGTAGCCATGTAACAGTTGCTTGTGACTAGTTTGATGGCGGTACGTAAGTCCTCCAATTTAAAATGACTGGT
This sequence comes from Endotricha flammealis, assembly GCA_905163395.2. Lineage (NCBI taxonomy): Eukaryota > Metazoa > Arthropoda > Insecta > Lepidoptera > Pyralidae > Endotricha > Endotricha flammealis. The sequence continues at coordinate 5,216,417 of LR990863.1, read as the reverse complement.
CGATATGTGTTTATTTAAGTTTTTTAGATTAAGAATGAAACGCATTTTGCCATTAGGTTTGGGTCTCAAAAAAATGCTAGACAAATACTGTTCGGGATGTTCTTGACATTTTGATATTGCTCCTATGTTGACAAGATTATTAATTGTTTCGTCAAAGTAAGATTGTTCTTTAATACTAGCAGAAAGACATTGCGGCGGTTCATTTTGAACCGGAGTACTAGTGAATTGTAGGCTATATCCATTTATCCACGACAGAATAACGTGGTCATTGGTTATGAGTGACCATTGTGTTAAAAATGACGTAAGCCGTCCAGCATATTTTACCTCGTCTAACGTCGGCCGGTTTGTCTCGGCGGCGGCTGATAACGCGACTGCCTCGATGAGCCTGCGGGCGGAGCGCGCGTCGCTGTCTGCTGCGCAGGCGGTCCCGTCTGCCGACCCCTCTGAGACCCCGCCGTCGCCTGTCTGCCGCGATTCGGCGGGGCCTGCCTCCAGTTTTTTGAAGTCGATGGCTGGAGTTGCTGATTCGCTGGCTTTCTGAATTGTTTATTATTATTTTGAGTGGCCTTTATCTCTGAACCTGACTTCGACACGGCTTTAGCTGATCTGAGCGTTTCTGCTAAGTTTTCGCCAAAGAGATACTTATCTACCTTTGTTTTATCAACATGATCCTTGATCTCTTTTTTGAGCGCCGTGCTCGCAAAATAACGTCGTTTCATGGAATCGGAATATTGAACGTCGCATAAAATCCTTGTGCAATCCATAAGTTTCTTTAGTAAGCCATTGTCTTTATCTTTAATCTGTAGTTGAGACGATATCACTCCGCTTATGCAAGATATAGCACATGTAATTTGTTTCTGTCTGTTTTCTAGGCCTTTGTCGCGTCTGACTGTTACCTCGGGTAAGGCTGCCTTTATTTCGTCATTCAGTAATGGCGCTGCGATTTTTTTACAATTTGCGGGCACGAGGTATTTGGTGGCGAGTTCTTTACGTGTGTCTTTGTCTAATCCGGATGTGACTATGTGTTGTAAACGAGTACTTAACTCATCATGTATATCAGAGCCGTACTCTGTCACTGCCGACAAATCCTTGCCCAGGATTTCTAGCAAGTCATTGTCTAGTTCAGATTCTTGTGTGGGTTCGGAGGGTAGGGTCAAACCCTTTTCCGAATTTGATTGTATACTATCATTAGTTACGGTCTTGTCACTAGGTACAATTGCAGTTCCGAGTTCAAATATGTCCTCAGGAACGACCTCATGGTCGACCAAATGTCCCTCGTTAGGCTCAGCTAAAATTAAATATTTAAATTCGTTATGAAATAATGTAGGGTAGGTATTTGAAAAAATTAATACTTGTGCGGTAGAATAATTACATTGTAACTTATTTATTTTGAAACTGAATAAATCTGATTGTAGTGATTTATTATTTATTAAGTAGGTTTATGCTCAAATCCTATGAGGTGAGCGAACCTTGTAATGATGAAGCGCTGTATGTTACAGTTCCAATGAACAGAACGTGGCGCATATGTTTTATTGGGTGTATGTTGCGATTCCAATGAAAAGAACGCACCCAAATTTATATAGGACTGACCGCAATTATACATAATATCACCTACCTTCTGGTTGATCTAAGTCCTGTACTGAGATTATCGACGATGGCGACGACGAGTCGGACGTGTGACGTTTCCGAGCCCGTTTTAATTTTCGTTCCAGTTTTCTTATTTTTCTAGTAATATAATCCTCATTATCTTTATCATGATCGCGATGTTTTCGTTTCGGCATCTTCCTAACTACACTTTAGTAAAAATAACTGAAAACCAAGAGAATTTAGTGATACCGACACGTGCTACGTGGTGAAGCACTAAACTGTGAATGACGTGGGGAAAGAATGGCGACAGGCGGGAACTGTCAAAAACAAGAAATATTTTTAACAAATTGATTTTTCATGTTATTCTCTCAACTTTTAGTGCAGTGGTGAGTCCTAATCGTGATACTACCTGTGTTTATAACTTTATATTTCAGTTACTAATCTAGAAAGACGAAGCACCTCGTATAATGTGTTATTAACTTTAAAAATAGTTTTAGCAATTCACCGAGAATCATGCCCTACATGCCCGGCATGCTTCTATGAATAATCTATTAGTCTAACAACGTTTCAATATTACCGAAAAAAACATGTAAAAGCATAAGTCTTTCTGTTACTTTTCACACAAATTAATAGCGTCAAGAGCACGTCGACCTTTACATATCGGACTGTGTACCATTCTTAAATTCCATGTGTGTCCTATTCATAAGAGCCAAAATTGTACAGCAAGTGTAAGCTCAACGTGCTCCTGACTGTACGTACATATTTGATCTCAAGGAAGGTATAAGATACGTTTTATCGTTGAAAACATACCAAGTACGAGCTTTTATGAGTAAAACCTGGGGAGTTCGTAATTAGTAAATAAATTGAGTCTGTAATGTGGGTTTCACCCACTCGTCTGGACTTGTAAAGATGCATATTTTTAAATGTTATTCAACAAAAGCTGCAGATATTCAGAATAGAAAATAAACACCCTGTTTTGTAAAATAGGGGTGAAGTAAACAAAAATAAATTGATATACGGCGTGTCGGTGTTTGTTCTGAAATGCACTTATTTCCTTGTATTGCCGTCTCGCACACCAAATTGTTTAGGACAGTTTATTCGGGCGTGTGAAACGAAAGTAGAAACGTACGGTCATGAGCAAAAGTACATTTTGCAACTTGAAGACATCTGTTTGAATTTTTTACATTATTATATTATATTAAATGTAATCAACATTTACCCCTTATTTAATAACGCACACGATGGACATTTTATTAAAGACTTAATACACTTGCAACGTATGCTTTGTGAAAAATCCGCGACGGATTGAAATGAAATGAAACCGTTTATTTAGATACACTTCACAAATACTTCACAGGCACGTTCTCTAATCATGTTGTACATTTATAATTCATTTAATATATAATTATTAAATAAGCTAATAAGTACCTACTCTATAATACTACCTCGCACTACAACTTGTCCCGTTATTTAGATTCTTCGTACACACACACACCCTCACACACCCGACGCACCCCACGCACCTAAGGACATTTTAAAAATAATAATATTATATTAGTCACTAGTTTTAGTGACTGTACGTCGTTTGCAAAGTAGGCGTTAGTGACAGACGCCCACTTGGATCAACCTTTGAACTCTTAATTATGTCAATTTCCAAGTTATCACCTGTGATGTATCGAGCTCACGGGACCATGTTAGTGCGCATGATTGACATTTTTGTGATACACGACTTGTTGACAATGGAGAAAACATTTTTTACATTAAATTAGCCAGTTGGCTTACTATAATAATTTCAATTCTTGTCAAATTAAAATTCTCTCTCATTAAAAGTTGCATTTTTTATTGGAAAATTAATCGAGTTTCATTCAAAATTATTCATGAAGAGTAATATCAAGTTCTAATTCGTCGTCTTGAAAGTCTATCCACTTATTTAATTTGACCCTTAATAGCACAAAATCAAACCTCAGCGGTTTCCAGTGATTATCCAATTAAATCCTATAAGATAAATTGTAAAAACGTTAATTAAATGAAATTTAAAAATAACTACAATCGGACTTAATTTAGTTCAACAACGAAATATTAAACCAATCTGTACGAATCATCATAATTTCAATACGTCGTAAAATAGATAAAGTTACATCAAACACATAACTTCAGTCAGTTTCTATTTTCTATGAACCCATCTTAAGGCTGACCGCGAAAAACGTTGCTTAACATTCGTGATTTACTATCAGTTTATTTCTCATTGTTTAGTAGTTCACAAACATTACAAAATTGTCTTCATGCAAACTATAATTACAATAACCTATGCAATACATCGTGTTCACAATATAATAGAGTGTATGAACATTTATACAGTGCTACAAACTTATCTGTGCTGGTGGCCAAAACTAGAACTAATAAATACTACTTGAATAATTTGACAATTTACCTTCAATGGCTTCGATCCTAGCGCCCTCGCCATCGACACAGATAAATTTGTGGCACTGTACAACCCGTTTCAAAGATTGCCTCTAGCTTCTATATTTTGTAAACTCCAATCTATTAGTATAATATTTTTGTGACAATTTATTAACGGAAATATCATTTACATACTTGTATATTATCGTGAAGTATTTAAGTCTTAAGTCTTTGTTGTGTTAATAAAATATTACTGTCAAAATTTTGCTAATAATTTCATATCGGATTTCCTTATTTAAATATTTTTATCTATTCTGTCATAATAATATTTTTATGGCTGTGATTTTTAACTTATGAGATTACCGTATTGATTTTTAATTATAGTACTATAATACACATTCATACATTATTTAGATAATAAAATGCCGGTAAAATACAAACAAGTGAACCTTGTACTTTTAGTAACGCAAAGTCATTACAATGGCTTTCAAAGATATCAATAAGTGATTTTTTATGTTCAGTTTCACAGATTCCTATTTACCTAGTAAGTTAACCTATCGAACAAATATAATATCAATTTACCTGACAGACAAGCTAATTGGAAATTATCAGGGCGCCGTGAAACTGGCCTTCATTATAATCTTGGAGAAAATTCTAGAGCAATAAAGAATAAGAAATGATGATCCGATCCTACCTAATGAATAAGGGAACAGATTAACGCTAAGAGAAGAAAAACAATAAGGGTTGATCAAAAGAAGTCAGTACACATGGTAACTAATAAATTAGACTCAAAGTAAATTACATTAAATACAAAATATTTTTATTCAACTAGGCCTTGCTAAGCTCTTTTGAATCGTCTTCTCTTATGCCATCGGGCAGATTTGTACTAAGAAAAATAGTAAACTCAGTAAAATATTTTAATGGATGGAGGAGTCGTTACTACGTTTGATAAATTGAGCAAGCGCATTTGATTGTTCATACCGACGTTATTACACAATGCACAATTAGATACACAGACTAACAATACTCCAAGGTCGGCGAAAGTATGGCTTTTCGATTTCAATATTCGAAACACCAGAAACTTATGTTATAGTGTGGGATATTGAAGATACCGAACAAGCTTTTAGCTTATTGTTACGCTTTTGGAGTGGAGAACCGTAATGAAATAGGCTAGATGGACCAGGTTTTTTATAGCAGCCATATGGCCCGTCTGATGATAAGCAGTCACCGTAACCTATGGACGCTTGCAACACCGGGGCTATCACTCGCGCGTTGCCGACCCTGTAGAAAGTGGAGCTCTAAAGTGCAGGTAAGGTCATCTTATGGTCATTTGCAACAAATTAGCCCCTATCAATTGACGACCTCCGTGGCGTAATGGTTACCACGCCAGACCGCCCACCGACCCAGGAGGTCCCGGGTTCGATCCCCGGTCGGGTCATGATGAAAAACGAACTTTTTCTGATTGGCCTCGGGTCTTGGATGTTTATCTGTATATGTATTTGTTATAAAATATAATATCGTTGAGTTAGTATCCCATAACACAAGTTTCGAACTTACTTTGGGGCTAGCTCAATCTGTATGAATTGTCCCTATATATTTATTTATTATTTATTTATTTATCAACAAAGGGCGAACGTGGGCGGTATCCAAGATTTTTGTTTTAAGGCATTTTTTTTCTAGTTATCATATTTATTTGGCCGTCACTCGTCACTATGGCTCTTGATACAATAGATACACGCACTACAATGTAAATATACATATAAAGAGTGCAACATAGAGCTGTAAAAAAAACGCTCGAAAATTTCATACTTTAATAATGCAATTTATTGTACCATACAGTTATTTGTGTGAAATAGTATCTGATAGTACAAACGAACGGTGAGGCCGAACTTCCGTTTCCTTCCACAGTCACCGCACAGTTCCGCAGTACATCCAACGACATACCATATAAGGTTGATGGCCAACGACAGTAAAAATAAAAACAGTAGCTTAACTAGAAAGTCGTTTTTTAAATATGCACACAGATTGAGCTAGCCCCAAAGTAAGTCCGAAACTTGTGTCATGGGATACTAACTCAACTTCAACGATACTATATTTTATAACAAATACATATTATGATATGAATACTTTTTCCGGTGATTTTTTAAAAGAGTATATAGACTATACTTGTATAATTGCAACTCAATATAAATTTCTAAGAATTTATACTTACAGTATATTTAACTCGTTGAAATTAAAAAAAATATTAATTTTTGTTTATAAAAGCCACATGAGTTACATATACCTAAATGGTACAATTTTAAGTTTAGACTTACATAAGTAAATAATATTTTTGGAATTTATGTCCCACAGGTCCCACTGCAGGATAAAACTTTTCTCATTCTATCGTAATTGTACTGTATATATTACATTATGCGGTCAGAATAGATCTTGTTTGATCTTGCTTGTGTCATGGGTATCAGACAACAGATGTATTATTGTAAATAAATTCATAGAAAATACCGAAACTCGAGACATACACAAATGCCGTCACATTAATGTTTTCCCCGTGTGGGGATCACTCACTATCACTAATGCACTGCACGCACCACCGCGCCACCGCACCGGGCTGTCAGCCTCTGTGCGTAGGCATATCAAACGAAATTAATATAAAGTTAAGTTACTACTCATTTATTCACTACGTAAACATACACCGGTTAAAATAATACAAGGAATGTAGTGTCAATTGTCCAAGTCACGCTACATCGGTTGTATTGTGTGGGTTATTATGCAGTTGTCGAATGTTATTCTTGTATATCACGTGGGTTTAACATGAATTTAATGTTGTCTATACTAATGATTAGATGTTTGTCTTCAATATTGTAATACAAGCGAAAAGGCGGAATGTTAAGGAATAATTTTTAATATCAAAGTAGACAATTAATATAGAGACATTTTTTTAAATAATGCAGATTTTTTTTTTAAATAGTCCAGTTTTGCAAAACGTTATAAACGTCATTCATTAATCCTCTTATAAAGATTAAACAAAGATTAACATTTTGGTTTGTCACTTTCACACTTCATTTAATTCTCCTCAAGAATGACAATGACAAAACAGAGTTTGGTTCAGGTAATTTTAGTAACACACAACCAACTGTATTAAAAAAAATTATATCCTAAAACGAGCAGTTTGATTAGCTTGATTTGACGTCATAATGCAGCATACGCATCGGCTAATGGAGAACACCTTCTATATTTAATTGCTGTGGGTACAATTCAGCCCAAGTTACCTTCAAGTTACATTAAAAAATATTTTCTTAAAATATAAAAAACAATTCAAAATATTGAAGCTGGACATGATAATTCTGAAGAAACTTAAAAAAATATAATTGTACTTTATTTGAATTTCAGGCACATCCCCATTATTGTTCTTGTTTGTTAATGATGCCATAGATTAAAACAATAATTTAATGACAGTCATTTCACGAGACAGTATATCACTTGCCTAAGCCGGCAAGTTTTATTACTAAAATAAATTTTCACACAGACCGCAGCGGCAGTATTCTAGAAGCTATAAATTATATGTACTGGAAGCGATCTCAATACCTATTTTGGGCGTTATAGCAACATAAGTTATAGTTTTAATTGCCAGCAATTGGAGCTGCACTCATTACTACACGTCCCAATTAAATATGTCAACTCTGTTAATAGTTTATTAAAATGTGGGCGCATGTTTAAATGTACGCAATACTATGAATATTAAAAACATTAATTCCATCAACATTAAAGTGCAGTTGATTAAAGGAATCCAATTACCGTTGTTAAACAGTGAACATTATTACTTAAACATGTCATTACATTTTTTTTTAATGGGCATGTGTTGCCAGATCGCTTTTGTGCTACATCAAACAGTTGCGGGAGAAGACACTTACCGTTTAGAATTTGCAGTGTCAGGCTTGCACCTCGGCCTAATCATCATTGTCAAGTCGAACGGTGATGTCATTGGTATCCAAATGATTTCTCATCATTCTTATAATATTATAATAAGTTCTGACTGACTGATACCTACATATATAGCCCAGCCTGTTCTCAGAACATGACAATAAAGCTTGGATTGGTATGAAACCTCTTGTCTGCACAATTTCCGACCCAACGTTTCAACCATAGCGCAGGCTTCAATTAATAAGAGATTTTTCACAACTCCCACAGGATAGCTGGATTTCCCCCAAGAAAAAGAGTTGATACAAAACAACCACAACTCATTGGCTTAGCGAAGCCGCCAGTAACTACTACTTGCAGAAAAAGGCTTTTATAAATATATTTCCTTATAATACAGAAAACATCCAGCCCAAGGATCATGTTTTTGCACACAAATATCTTATGTGTGGGTTTCGAACAAAAGCTGAAGTAATTTTTTTGTTTAAATAAGAAAATCCAAAAATGTCTGTGTATTTTTTTTAACCAGACTTACATTGAGGCTGAAGTAATTTTGTTTTTGTAAAAATAAAAAAAATAACAATAATATTTTTGAAAAATTTTTTTTTTAACCAAAACTGTTCACCCCGCGCTGGCCCTCACAGCGTAGGGGAGCGTCCCCAAGGTGGCGGATAGGGGAAGGGTCGGTAGTACAGCCTAGCTACACACTAACCGGCTAAGTCCGATGGACTCGCTGACCAACGACGGGTGTGGTCCTCCAGCATTTCGGGGGTTGTGCGGCGGGTTGACACCTCGCCCAGGTAAAACCAATGTTGCTGGTGAAGCGTATCCCGTTAGCGCTTCACTAGCTTGCACAACAGTGTCAAAAAAAAAAAAAACTGTTTGACATGGAGTATTGTGCCCTGGTTGATTACTGACTTGTATTGGTTTGCTTGTAAATTGACATAATATAAATTAATAAAAATGTCTTAAAATAAAAGTTGTACACAACATCAACTTGTATTTAAATTATACTGAATTTTATATTAGACATTTTTATGCGAATGCAATCCATATAAAATCTTGGATCCTTTCTTTATACAAGTGAATAAAATAAGCCTTCCCAAGGACTTCCCACTGAGAGACCCCAATCTTTAACAATTAATATATCAATAATGAACATTTAGCATTTAACAGTTTAGCATTTTATCTCGATTTCGCTCTTTATTTGATATTTAATATCCATAATGATATTTGACGTTTTACTAAATGAAATAAGTTATTATTGATCTGTTTTTATTCGAAACTGTTTGTGATTTCTAACGTGGGGGAACCTTTAATTGGATTAAATATCTAAAAAATTACGTAAGAATGATTAAAAAAAACTTATTAACATGATTTTTTTTTAAACGCATTTTATTGACTTGTCATTTAGGAAAAACAGTTAAAATATTTCTATTTAATTAAAGGTCTATATTTAAATAACCAATACTTCAAAAATTACACATTAGTATTTGTGAAACAAAATGAAACAGAAACATTTTGAACAACAATGAAAATTGTCTTCACAATAATGTATTAAATCGATGGTAAAACACAAATAAAGATCGTGAAATAAAACACGCATAATATTAAGTTCTTGAGAACGTCAGAATCCATCTTAGGATATTTTATTTAATGCGTTTCGCATTTTAAAAAAACAACAGCCCATATCGCTACCATAAAAACGTCTTAATATAAAAGTTAAATTTACATCACTAACTTTTCTACATACATTGATTGTACCATTTGCAATTCTAAAATTCGTGCACACATACTAACAGCAATGTATAACGTGGGTTGTGTTTTATGGTTTTGAATTTGTGTTTGTAACAGTATCATTGTGAGTCCAATGGACCAATTCGATTCGTTTGTTCGAAAATAAAGGTTGTCATATAAATCACTACCTTATTAATACTAAAAAAGAGAATTGGGGAGTTTAACGAATATCGGAATGATTAACAGAGCTCTTAATATGCACGCGAAGAATGTGTTGTGTTGTATTAAATTATAATCATTATGACTTTTTCTCTTTGATGTCAGTTCTCAGGATTAACCATTAAGCCGTTTTATTTTATTGATAAACAGTAATTAATATATTTTGTGCGCAATTTTATTAATAAAAACCGGGCAAGTACGTGTCGGGCCACGCACAATGTAGGGTTCCTTATTTGCTGTGCTTTGCTTGCCTTCAGTTGAGTCCAATATCAAATTCCATCACATTTGTAAGTTTTCATCAAATAAATTTTATTTTATAAGTTATCATCGGCTATTACTCGGTAACTAGTAGAGCCTACTTAACCGTTATAGTTTTCATTTAAGGTTCAGCATATGGACTAACTACTATGATTTTTTTCAAATTTCTAAACATAAAACTTTCGGAGATAGAGGGGGGGGGGGGGGGGACCACCGTGCAAAATGAAAATTGACACGATAAATGTGAATAATTCCTAAACGGCTCATTATATAGTAAAATGCTCTTTCCACACTCTCAATGTTTTGAAAAGACCTATCTAACGACACAACAAAAAATGGGGTGGGCGCGAAAAAAAATTCATTTCCACTTTACATGTAGAGGAAGCACCCCAAAAAATTTTTTTTTCAAAATTTCATCTACGTTTACCAACTATCATTCTCGTTCAAATGGCGGCGCAAGGGGACGGAATGCGCGCTCTTAACGAACTTCGCTCTCGGTGTGACATGCACTTAAATTAAAATATAATAAATATCTCTGAGAACATCTAATAATGTAAAAAAAGTAAATACTTTAATGTAGGTATTTATACAAGACAAGTATTCATCAATGTATATATATATAAATCTTGATTGTAAATACGAATAGTTCAATTTCGTGAGCCTGTCTTCTCTAATTGGCGGACTAATTGCCATCTGAATGTCATAGATAAACATCTATACTCATTATTCAAGATTTGCTTTTAGTTTTGGGTAGTCTAAAGCAATCAGATACCATTTAAACAGATATATGTAGGCATTGCGTCAGAGAACTTAAACCAAAATGTAGAATTCTGTCCTTTTCCTGAGGTCCTGAACAAATGGCAAACGAAAATATAACATTTGGAAAGGAATTTTAAACGTTAATTTTGGAGTATTGTTCCATACAAAAATGAAGTTTAAATGACATAAACTAATTTCTGGTTCTAATAACAATGTTTTTGACATAACTTTCTGGAAGAGACAAAACGGGTAAGGGAGGTAAGTACAGTAAAAAAAAACACAAATTATAAAAACAGTTCAAATCTAGTAGCTTCGGAAAAAAATATGAAAATGAAAAATACATAAGTGCCCGCGAGGGCCCTCAGAATAAAGTATTTTTAATTTGATAATTGTTAACTTCACTTAATAATACTGATTCATGACTATTAAATAATTGTAAATAACAATTTATCTTTGACTTTCAGCGTCCTGAAAATATGTCGCGATAACTGGGGCCCGATTCTACTAAACAAATGTACCAATGGACTCTCAATGGTGTCTCAATCGTGTCTCAATAGTATGTCGATTGTGTATCTGTGGAATAGTTTTTGACATTTATTATGGACATAAACAGTAATGTCAAATTATGTCATTGTAACATAACAAATCTCAAAAACTATTCCACTGATACACTGTCGGCATTCTATTGAGACACGATTGAGAGTCCATTGGTGCATTTGTTTAGTAGAATCGGTTCCCTGGTCCTTTTTATGTTCAGTCAGCATTTTAAACGACTTTGAAAATACTTGATCCGTTTTAGCAAGTTCTTGTTATTGTATAAATTATGCAAGTTTTGTAATAAACAAGATATATATTTAAGTTTTTTGACACATTAATAAACGCGTTAACGAGCCGTTCGAGTCAGATTCCATATTTTGGGAAGTGGTGTGGGCGATATACATTATTTTCGTATTAAGCCCTTTGCATTTCGTAAGAGATGCTCGATGCGATGTGTCCAGTATCTCTCAACGGGGAATTATTCGATTTTTTTTAATTATAACCATTACACAAAATATTTTTTAAACCCAGATTTTACCCCCATTTAAACGATTTTGTGATTTTGAAGACCAGACAAACTGACTTTTACCTCTTTATAATATTAGTATAGACTACATTATTAATTTATGCACCAATGGATGAATGAAAACTTTAATTCAAACTTTTATCCATTTCATTTAAGTTTTAGCCTAACTCGCGCAATCATAAAAGTTTGAGGAGCACATTTTTATAACCGCATTTACGCATTCTTTTTGTCACTTAGCGGATACCTACGAAAGTCGATTATGGGCGCTAAAACGTAGCTATCGTCGAAGGCGTGCGAAATTTGGACCACACCTCAAGCCGCTTACGACTGCTTTAATATCCAATAATACCATATTAGTGTCTCATTGGAAGTGATGTTAAAAGGAATACTTGTGGTGTCATATATCAAGCAGCATTCTAAGGAAAAAATATGTAAAAAAAGTAAAAACCAGTTACGCTATAAAAATGACATATATGATTATGCCATACCGAGAGATTATGCTTCCTTGAATAAATATTGCAGAAAATGAAAGGCAGAAAATCACAAAAGAGATTAACAGAGAAAGTAAACTGAGGCTTAGGGTATGACAAAGACAGAGAATTAACAACAATTAACAACAAAACGGCACAATGCTACATATCAAAGGCGTAGGTTTACAGGATTAACATTTCAACAAAGGCACAAAAGGATTAAAACTCTCACTTAACCAACCGACGATTGTTTAAATTAAAAACGGGAAAGTGTCATTCAATTATATAACAAGGCATGTTACCTGGACGTCGACATAAAGACATGAGATCCGACCAAAAAAAGTGACAGTATTGGACAAAACTTTATTCTTTTGTGGGTGTTAAAGTCGCGTTTTAAATTAACTTTTCGCCGAATCGTCGATGTTTTATTCAATCGGTACCTTATTGCATTAAGTTTGAGTACATTTTTGCTTAAGGTCACACAAGAATTGAGCTGATGCGACATATTTATTTTAAGAAATCCAATTTTCTGCTGACATCTCATGTGTCGACTTTAAATGCTCGTGACTATGAGAATGTCTACTTGGTTTCACGGGTATTCTGACCGTCTTTAGTCCATTTTTATAAATTAAATTCTCCTCTGGTGCTGATGGAATTTAAAAAGCAAACGTTGAAATCTTTAGCACCTTTTATGCAATAATAGGATCAGTTTGAATAACAATAAATGTAATTTTACGGATGGTTTTTGAATTGTAACTTTAAACGTTGCAAAGAAAACAGTGATGTTTCAATTTGCAATCACGGTTTTCGATCTTGAAGTTACTACTGTGAATGCAATTGTGTCAACAGCTAGTGTTGTTAAAATAGGTAGTGTTTTAAAGACAGCTGACGGTTTCTGACTAAGAGCTACATCTATCGACAACCGAAGTCGGACGTCCTTTTTAATGATTGAAACTATCTTATTTTAACCTTTATTTTCATTTTCTGTTACCATTCCAATATTTTCTAGTCATTCGATGTTTACAACAATGGTATTATAATAGAAAGTCGACGATTCCGAGTTCCCTTACAATTCTATCAATTATATTTTTCAATCGACATTATCAGTGTTATATTGTCGACCATTAGCACATTTCTGCCAGCTCTCTCACGCTTCTCGAACAAAGAAAATAAACAGTTTAGCGAACAAAGTATCCCCGATGACGTATCTAGGTGTCACAACGGTACCTTTATTTATTGCGCCATAACTCACAAAATTCTAAGCTCCCGATATTATCTTGAATTCCTACCGACTCACGCGCAGCGGACGGCAGACTGACTACTTCTAAACATTTTTAGGAATGTATCGGCCTCTTAAGTAGAGTTTAACGAGAATGTTTTGATAGCAACCGACATATTTTGAATTAATATTCAAATTACCGCTTTTAATTCTTGACGCTTTGGACTTACTTTACGTGGTTACATAAGATAATTTATAGTCTTAATCAAATTATGTTTCTATAATGTTTTTTTATTAGTAACATTAATTAGTAGTGAGCAAACATACTTCTTAGTAATCATATTTTATATTAATTAGTAAGTATTCGCTATTACTTTTATTGCTGTTTCAATCATTTGGTTGTCGCATTTTTTTATTAAATGATTCATAGGTACTATACTAAGATATACTTAGTATGCAGTAATATACTAAATTTATAATAGAGTAAAAAATGATTTAAATTTTTGGGTAGTAAAAAGTTACTTACAATTTGTTTTAAATTTTTAGTATGACCTACGTGTAAGTTAATACTGTGATTTTGTTCGCACATAAAGAAGGTATACTTTATTTCCTTCATTTAATTTCATCGATTCCAAAACTTACCAAATTGAAAATTAAAATGTAAATCGTAGTTACTTGGCTACATCTTATGTAATAGGTCTTACGCCTACCTTAATTACGACTAAACATATTCGTATACAAATCGATTTATTAATTTCTCGACTAAAGCCAATCAACATCGTCTCGGGTCATTTAAGCCGTGTCTACATAACAGCCTTTTAGCTTAATCCAGCACTGAGTACTAAGAAGATTGTAATTATTTCAAAGGGCTGCCGACCTCGGCTTAGGCGACGAGTCTAGTCACACACATAAATCAAAATAGATAACACGAGTGTATTAAATTTATTAGTAGAGTATCCTTCTTCTAATAACAGATGAATAGACATTTAAAATATTTTAAATTTGTAAATAGTGAGATCGATAATTCAGTTACTTATTTTGTCGTTGATCGTCGTTGAAAGATCGTCTGAATATCGGCAGAGGAGCCTCACAACAGTAGACCATATGACATTACGCTATGAAAATAGCTGAAATACACTAATCTTGCCGTTCCAACATCAGTAAGCTGCCTAATTTTCCTAACGGCATAAGCAGCTGAACTAAGTCGTCTTCCCAGAGCAGTAACATGTAGACCCCATTGCAGTTTTGAATCCACGGTAACCCCAAAAAAGTTGCAGATCTAATTAGATCGATAGATTAAAACTAATCATTTTTGTTTACAGATGGACAGACTACAAGTTCTTGAAGATCCTGAACAACGTTACAAGAAAAGCGATTCGACATTGCCCTGCGAGAAATTCTTAAACCATCTTATAAACCAAAATTTCTTATAAGTAGTGAAACTTGCGTTGTCTATTAAAATTAAACTCTGTATTATCCGGCAATGAGATTAATACTGACAATACCATATCAGTAATGATTGACAGTGGCCTTAAATCAGTTCGTTACGGCTATAAGATCGTGTATGACAATTATTGCTGATATATGCTAGTATTAACGGTTATATTAATTTGTGACGCTAGGGATTAATTTTCGGTATCACCTATGATTGGTTAGGATTTAAAGATTAGAATACTTTGAAATAAATAACACTGCAGTACAGCTGCACTTCGCTGACAAGTACGACTTGAACATTTAACAAACAAGCGTGTACACCTTTTTGAAAGGAAGAGTAACAGAGATTGTTTTGATGTTGCGTATGCTTATGGGTTGCGGTGATCAATTACCATCAAATAACCTGATGTTTCTTGCGACCTCTATGATAAAAAAAACTCTCAACTATGAGTTAGCTCATATTAGTATTATTGGGATACATAATCAAGTTGACAAGTCGGCATCGACTGCTAAATAAATGTGTCTTACGAAATTACGAAATTACGAATTACGAATTAAATACGAAATTGTGAACTCATTCAAAACACTGACTTAGGTTTTATGTTGTTTAATTAAGTATTCATTCAGTTTGACACCCGCAGCGATAGTCTTTATACAATTATTTTCATCATAAAGGTAATCATCATCTCAGTTACAAGAAGTCCATTGCTGAACACAGGCCTCCAATACGACCTGTTGGCAGCGGCCTGCATCCACCGGCTACCTGCGACTGCCAAGTACTGAGGGCCTGGACTTTATGATCTTTCGCATTTTGGGGGGTTTTGCCAATACTCGCCACGCTTGGCAGGCGGGTTGGCGAGCGCAGTTATGTTGGTAGTGTAAGTTAAGGAGAATGCTGCTGCCCATTCTTTCTTAATATAATCCTTTCTTAATAAACCCATGGGAAGAGAAGGGGTGATGATATTCTAATCTGCCGTCACCACACGGCTACATAAACGTAATTACTACTGTTACAAACCGAACTCTTTTGATAAACATTATATTTTTATAATTCATATTGTTTATGTTTTAGTCGTCTGTTTTACAATGTCACTTCATCTTCACCCTTTTTATAACGTCTCTGTACATTTCTCTTTAATATAAGTTTTCTCCATTTTCTCACACTCTTCTCCTTACCTCTCCATCTTTAATAACTACAGTTTAACTTAATAATACAATGTCTATAACAAGTTCTCACTTATAAAATTACATGAGCACGTTGAATCACAAATAAATAAATAATAATATTGCTCATAATAGATTAATACTTCTCATTTCTAAATAATAATTTATTATTAGGGAAAGAGGGTCATTTATATTCAGTGCTGTTCTCAAACAAATGGTTATATTTTGTAAAATAAATATTGTTGCACAACTGTTTAATATTTAAAAGAAGCAACATTTTCTAAGAATCGGCAAACCCCAAACGGCGAATGTTCAACGAACCGAAAACCACTTTGGACCCCACTTTTAAAAACTTTTCGACGGAACAGATGACGGCGAACATACACAGAATACAGATTCGATGAAAAATACAATGATGCATGTATCATATCGTAAGTATATGTATAGTTTACAGGAAAAGGCTGTATCACCCCGCTGTCACTAAGAAATAGGGTTGTGGCGTAACTTAAAATTTTGATCCGTCGTCGAAAATAAGTAGCTATTTCAATCATTACGATAACTTAAAATTTACACTTTTTAGTGTCACAATGTACAAAAAATCTCAGTCTCTCTTCATAATAATGAAACAGGAGTAATATTTCATAATAAAGAAAGTCGCAAGAAGCTGCTGAACTCAGGCCGCTTCCAATTGTTTATACTGGAAACATTTGGAAAGACCTCTAGCAGTGGTGCAAACTTGTGGCTGAGATGATGAGGCTTACTGATTACTCTATAACAACTTACATTACAATTTACATTTCAAGTTACAATACAAATTAAAAAGGCAATTGTAACCTGACGGATACATTATTCTATTAAATGGATATGTGGAACAAATTAAAACGGCACCTAAAAATTTGTCCTTGATCAGTTACAATAATTTGTTTCCTCCAGATATTTCAGGTCACCGTACGGAGTCGACCTTCAGCGGGATTTGTACGTGAACAACGAGTCATCCCTAGCAACATAGACCCAACATATCCCGTAAACACGTGACAGGAATGTCACAGAGGTTTAGATTCACAGGAATAACTCGAGAGAGGCATGTGTAGCATAATATCCTTACCGTTATCGATGTATAGATACTCCGCGTTTTGGCTTCTAAGAAAAATTGAATGCCGTCAGACTGATCGTATCGAATCTATAGAGGCTATGATGGTTCCGAGTATTTTCATATGATATAACTTCATGGCATATTTTTAAATCACATTTTTTATTGTTTAGTCTAATAGTTTCTTGAAAATATCATTTTGCGATTTGAATTAATTATTAAATCATATTCCAGGGTTCCGTACGTACAAAAGTTATAAAATATGACATTGCACTTATCTTCAATCAAACAGAGTGTAGAAATATCCCTATACTGCGCGTAGCCCGACACGCACTTGCCCAGTTATTTCATTATGATTAATTACATATCCATACTAATATTATAAATGTGAAAGTGTGTTTGTTTGTTTGCCCTCCCTTCACGTCGAAAGTAATGAACGGATTGATATGATTTTTTTATTGAGGATAGTTTAAAGTATGGAGAGTGACATAGGCTATTTTATTCCCATGGGATAAAGAGTTATAATAATTAATAATTGACATTTTCCCTTGACCACGCGGGCGAAGCCGCGGGTAACAGCTAGTTTAAAAAAATACATTGATATTTTGGCGCTTGTGGTGTGTTTATCTAGGAAAAGTAAATACGTAGCATATTCTTAATAATTTAATCAAAAAAAAAAGACTAAAAGAAAACGCGGAACTCCCCAAAAATACCCAAGGAGAATGGATACGGGCACCAAATTCTATAGAGTTAAATAATTATTTCACAATAATTACCAATTAACGTACAATTATCTGTATACTTGTGCCGACTATAAATAAGGACTACCATGCGTTGTAAGGCATAATTACGCGGATAATACAAATGAAAAGTGCAACCGAGCGCACGTACCGCCAATGTCTTGCCTGGATTATTTATTGCCGTTTTATCTCCACGAGCCGTTCGCGATAAAAGAAAAGAAATGTCGGGGACCCGTGATCGCGATTATCACAGAACGATCGCTGAATCGCCTCTGAATAAACACCAGCGCATTTTAAAACTATTTCATCGCACTGAACGTGCACCAACGCTGCACGAAGAACAAACAATAAAGACTCAAATCTAAAATAACGAGCAATGTAAATCGAAACTTCGATATCAACTATGAACACAACTCAAACAGTATGATTTGCGTTAAAACAAATATACATTCAAAAGACTTAAAGCGTGGTATCACAGGTATTCGTAGTCAGTCAGTGGACGGCTTGCATGCTGTGTTCCTTGTACATGTTCTTTTAAAAGACAGTCGGGATCATTGTGTAAAGGAGCCCCTTTTAATTAGCACATGTAGAGCAAGATTATCAACAGTTAATGCCAATACAAATGACATCTGAATAATGACATCCGTTCGTTTATTCCGCTCTATGCCGCGACAGTTATAACAAAACTAATTGAGGACTTTATTAGAGGTTGGAAACTCCTTAATTCGCTTCAGAAGTTATTTTGAGCAAAATTTTCGGGCTAATTAAAAGGATTAAGTTTAGTTTGGATAACAGGCTTACGTATCTTTGCCGCAAAAGCAATTTTAACTAACAAATTACGTATTAGTTAACTTTTAAAAGCTATTTTTGTTATCTTAATGTTGTGAAGGTATTAATACAATTTATTAGTTATTTTCTAACGAGAAATTGTTGATAATAAATATAAATTAGTTGTTATCGCTTCGCCTGTATTTTTCAAGTTGCTTTTAGCCGTGACTTTTCTAATACAATTTATTATAAATGCGTTTTAGGAATATTAACAAAATAAATCGTTCTACAAAACATCGACATTGTTAGGTTCACTCTATCCAAAAAATTTTAAATCTTAAATAAAAGCCAAAAGTGCTAGTGGAAATTATTAGATTAACCTTTAGTGTTAGTAACTGTACTGACATCTTGGCATCTGCTTACCAAATTTTCTACACTCGACTCATCGATTGATATAAACATCATTTGAATCAAAGACTTTTTGTCTATGTATTTATGAGAATGAATGAATATGCGTCATTTGCAATACACAAACAAGAATAACACATAAGACAAGGATAGAATACTGCCAGGAAATAAATTTATCCTACCAATATTATAAAGGCGAAAGTTTGTAAGAATGTATGTATGTATGGATGTATGGATATTTGTTTCATTTCACGCAAAAACCACAGAACGGTTTTTCATGAAATTTGGTACACGGGTAGACTATAACCTGAAATAACACATAGGGTACTTTTTATCCCGAAATTCCCACGGGAACGGGGATATTAGGACCGCAAACGAAGTTGCGCGGGTTTCACTAGTTGGACATAATGCACAGATTAATCTTATCTATGTCTATCTATGCTAATTTTTTAAATAAATATATAGGGACATTCATACAGATTGAGCTAGCCCCAAAGTAAGTTTGAAACTTGTGTTATGGGATACTAACTCAATGATATTATATTTTATAACAAATACATACATAGATAAACATCCAAGACCCGAGGCCAATCAGAAAAAGTTCGTTTTTCATCATGACCCGACCGGGGATCGAACCCGGGACCTCCTGGCCTGGGTGGCGGTCTGGCGTGGTAACCATTACGCCACGGAGGACGTCAAATACAACTTATTAAGCCCAAACGTGGAAGCATTTGGCAAAATAAATGTGAGAATAGATGCCAAATTACGTCCTGACAGGAGCCAAGCCATCTTACACCTGGTTATATCGAAATCAAGCCAAATCTGTTCACGCGAGCCAACTTTTAAATTAACTGTGTCAACTCAGTTTAAATCAAATGTTAGACTGCGGTCTCATTGAGAACTTTATTTAACTTCGTAAGAAAACTACATATTAACTAGTAGCTATGAACTATTTCGTTGCAGCTAATTTGTCCTTTTTATCTAAAATACTATACAGAAATGAAATATATGTAATAATTTAGATATTAACAAAATATGACCCAAATATATTCATATGATATGGACACATCTTTTTCATAGTTATTTTGTAATTAAAAAATGTTTAACTTTAAATTTATCTTTCAAAAGACGTTCAAGATTCGTCACTATGATTTTTTCTACCTTTGTCGAGCAAGTGATAATTAAAAATTATCACAACTGTAGATAAATCGGAAAACTAGATTTTTAGTGGTACAGTCAAGAGCAGGTTCGACCTTTACATATTGGACTTTGTACCATTCTTAAGTTCTATGACATAAGAGCCAAAATTGTACTGCACGTGTAAAACTCGACGTGCGCCTAACTGTACACATGTTCAGTTCCTCCATATCCACTGCTAAAACCGTTCTTTTATCAGTTTAGACAACCATTTCGATCAAAAAGTTTAGCATAATAATCTTGAAGTATGAAATAGCTACCGCGCCCTACTTCATGAGAGCGTGCCTTTTAAATATCACGTTTATGAAATATGAAATCTGGCTATATATCTGTGAATTACCTACTGAGTATGAGCAGGTGCACTCCCAGCACCCACACGGCAAACGGTGGGCTCCGGCAACAATTATCATACCGTGTGGTTGCAAAACATGCCTCGTCACTATCTGTCTGCCCATCATCACGACTAAACAATTTACATATAATGACTATTCAACAATAAACAACGAAATGTACGCCCGCCTCCGCTTACGACATAATTTCGTTTTTAGCCTTATCAAAATAGTAATCCGCATATCACGTTCGTCATTAAGTTTTCAACGTTACCGTATTTTCTTTTTATATTTAATAAACCTTTGTCTTATAGTCACTTTGTCTAGTCATTGCGACGAGTATGGTAGCTTTATCGTATTTATTTACGAGATGAAGATAAATTAAAAAGATCATATATCTTAACTGTGTGTTGAGCCGATTTTTAAAGTTGGGCTCTGTTACTAGTATTTAAAGAAAGAAATAAAGAAAAATGTTTAATTGATAGTAGAATTAAACACACAAATAAGTAGGTAACAAAAAAACAAGTAACAAAAATAAAGAACATTGATTACAATTAAAATTTTATTTCAATTTTAAATTAATGAAAGTCTGTGATAAATTAATCTTGTACTACAATGTTAAAATAATATACATTCCAAGATACATACCAAAATGTCGTCACGACAATACGGAAACATTAGGTACTTTTTTATAATAAACGTCGATTAAAAAAAACATCGTCTTCATCTCAGACTCCAGAAATCCACTGCTCTGGACATATGCTTTCCCCAAATGTTTTCAGTATTTGCAGATTGTATCCGGTATATTGTGAAAGAATTAAAAAGGTGCCTTTCCATTATGCTTTTTAATCAATTTTAATGCACATTTCTGGTATTTTGCGTCAATTTTAACGTAGACATGTTTTATAGGCCTTTAAAACGCCATAACTAGTAAAACGCACAGAAACCGCTAAATATCTACGAAACTAACAATTTATCTCTCTTAGTTTAAACACCAACAAGAAATTTTAACGACAGCACTTCTACCAAAGTGACAATGTCCCAAAATGAAGTTCACACAAAGTGCTCATACAAACTAACTCTTTGACGTTTGCTCTCGTGGAAATAAATTAAGTTTGACCCCACAATGGTCTGTAAACATGTGGGTTTATGTATGACAAGTGAAATTTATGGCACTTCGCTTTACTTTCCAGCGTCACATTGTCTTCGTTCTAGTACTTATAATATATGGTCAGTACGCCTACCGTTTCATTGTTGACTAAATTGATTTCTTATTTATACTTGCCATAAAAATAAAAGATTAAAACATTAATAAATATTTAAAAATAAGTTCTTAATTTCAATCAAAATTTTCGAAACGGTGGTGGTGCTTGTAAAGTACCTACTTTGATTAGAGATAGCCTGTAAAAACCTAGTTTGTGAATGTACAGTCAAGAGCAGATCGACCTTTACCTATCGTCGGGGATGGTGCAAAGCCGCGTAACTAGCACCGGATAATATCACTGGAAAAATGTAGCCAAATTCTAATTTCGTTTTGTATTGTTGTAGAGACTGATTTCATTATTTTAATTCCTAAATTTCTATTGTTAATATTGCACGGAATACAAATAAATATCTTTATGCAAAAAAAAATACCAAAATCTATTAAAATAAAAAGATTATAAAGTTTTAACTTTCTCCTGTAAAATTGTCTGGAATGTAAATATGCGCACCCTACATGTAGTATGTACATTCGCGGATTTTCACTATCCCCGACGATATAGGACTTTGTACCATTCTTAAGTTCTATGTCATAAGAGCCAATATTGTACTGCAAACTCGACGTGCACGTACAACTTTATATCATTTCAATACCTTACCTATATCAATATAATAATTATGTATAAACTATTAAAAAAATCAATGCGAGAACTCCTCTCCTAGAACTTTTTGTTTCGAAATCTCAAAATTGGATAAACAAAATCGTATCTCAAGTAATACGTTTAACAAACTCAATTCTAAACAATATAAAAACAATCAAACTTAAAAAAGGACAGGAGAGGAATTCATAAAAAAATACACGTTTTGGGTCCGAGTAAATTAAATAGAGCCGGCGGTATTCTGGCTTTCTCTTCAACTGCTAATTATCATTTTAATTCCCCATAATGAAGCGAACAGGCTACCGTATTTCGGAGAATGGACGACATAGGAAATTCTAAATTGGATACTTGTAGGCGAATCGCAAGATACCGTTTGCCGCTCCTATAGAATAACAAACATTGGTTATAATCGCGTGTTGTTTATGCGTAACTATTACGGAATGTTATAGATTGAAATCTAGTTTTGGGAATTTCAATTTATTGTCTTTGATTACCTAATTAAGTTCTCTGTTATATTATAACATCGACACATAAAGTTTTTTTAAATTTTATCGAATGTAACAGTTGTTGTCATCATCTAAGACAATCGAAAGTCATAATAATTACATAATTTATCTACAAAACAATCTGGATGATTTAGGGTAACATTTAAAATGTCAATTTTTATACAAAACTCTAATGTTTTGACTTTTACCATTTAAATTACAGTCAAATAATGAAATTTAAAATCTCTGAACTCTATCTGTACACACGGACAAACACCAGTAGAATAATCTAAATCGGTAGTCTCCAATAAATAAAACTCAGTCAAACAAAATCAATATATCGACCATACAAGTGACACCGCTACAAAGAAAATAACACATAAATTTCAAACCTTAACATTACATTTAAAGAACCAAATATTTATATTCCCGACTTAAAGCAATTCCCATTCAAAATCTATTAATCCCAATCGTTTATTAATGCTATGTGTAATATATAAAGAAGTATTGGAATACTATTATGAGAGTCTTGAATATAAATTAAAACTAAAACTAAAAGAACACAGGGAATTTCAAACGCCTGATAGTTTATAAGGTCAACTATCTATAGAGATTTTTTAAATATTTACTTAAGAAAAAATTTACATTCTGTATGTCAAAATTGAATGGATTATGATCATATTTTTTATTCGTCAAATTAATATGACTGCTCACGGAATACAAATTAAATATGTAACGGCTCAAAATTAAGCAAAATAGGTAATCTGTAACGTGGGAGAGTATAATAACATGCCTATAAAAATGTAATACTGTTATTTAGCTATGAATATTTTATAATAAATTTATTATTCTCGAAGGATAGCATTGAAATAGGACTGTCAGATATATATAATACCATATTAACTGCAAATTCGTTTTATTAATAAATCGATGCGTATAATGATTAATGATGTTAGGCAATTAATAAAAATACGTTATTTGTTTTGTAACAAATATACAATTAAATTAACGTAAGTAAATTAAGACCCTGTGTTATAGTCATCATTATTATTATTATTATAGGGTGGGACGCCTGCGGGGCACAGGCGGGTGTTCAAGTCGCTATGTGGACTCATTACACCCTATTCCCGTGTGGATACGGTTGTTACTGTGGCCCCGATGACCTCCCACCAGAAAACCTTGAACTCCTTTTGCAGAACTCCGCTATGCGACCAGTGTCCAGGTCACATAGTTCTTCTTCTTTAATCCTATCGGCTTCGAAGGTCTCCCACCTGAGCCTGCTGTAGTGAACGCACTCAGCCAGGAAGTGCTGGCTGGTCTCCGGTTCCCCGCATTCAGGACAGGCGGGGTCTATGCTGTTGTCTATTAGGGACATATGTCGGTTCAGTCTGCAGTGCCCCGTGATGATGCCCATGACTATGCCTAGTCTTTCCCGACTTAGTGATAGTAGTGTCCGGGTTCTTTTGTGATTCTTTCCTTTAACAAACAATTTTGCTTGTCTGCAGCTGTTACTTCCGGCCCACGTGTCCTGTGCTTCGCGTTTCATAAGTTCGTTTATCACTCCCTTAGTAACGGTGGCTGATATCGGAAGCTGAGGTTCCGGTCCTATGGGTCTCGAGCTGGCGCCTGCTCTTGCGAGCTCGTCTGCTCTTTCATTACCTAATGTTCCTTGATGGCCGGGAACCCATGCTATAGTGACTGTCGTTACCTCTGCTAGTTTGTTTAGAGCATGTTTGCACTCTTTGACCAGCTCTGATACTGTCTCTACCTTGGCTAGTGCTCTAATTGCCGCTTGGCTGTCTGAGTAGATAATAGTGCTTTGCGTCTCTATCCCGGAGTCGGTCAGCACCATTTCTGCGCATACTTTAATTGCTAGCACCTCTGCTTGGAAGACGCTGGCATACGTACCCAATGTTAGGACCACATCTTTAGCCGGATTACTGGGTATGTGTACCCCTGCTCCCGCTAATCCTGTGCTACTCATTCTGGATCCATCTGTGTAACAGATGAGCTGGGAGCCCGATGTTTCAATTTCCCAGTCTGTTCTTTTGCCTATGTGTATTTTATACTTTTTGTTGAAGATCTTTTGTTTCTTGATTAGGTCGTTGTTTGTCATGATTAGTGACATGTCTCTCCCTAATGCGCCTTCTATCGCAGCATGACCTTGGTCCATACTCCGTGCCTTCCATTCTTTACAGACAGTGATCCTGTACCATTGCTCTGCTGCTCTTCTTTTGATCTCAGTGTGTACCGGATTTAGCCCTAGGGCCATATCCAGTGCCATCGTCGGTGTGGACGCCATGGCACCTGTAGTCATCAGATTAGCAGCCCTTTGTACTTTCCTTAACTCCCGTAGGTTAGATGTGATGTTGGCTCTATGCCACCATACAATCGCTCCATATAGTAGTCTTGGAAGGATGATAGCTTTGTATATCCACTGGCAGATATTAGGTCTCAATCCCCAGATCTTTCCTACAGCCCTTCTGCATTGAGTTAGGGCCATTATTGCCTTTTTGCTCTGATTCCTTATGTGCGTGTTAAAGTTCAGAGTTTTATCTAAAGTTACTCCCAGATACTTTATTTCCTCAATGATTTCGAGTGTAGAACCTTTTATTTCGATAGGTTCCAACTCCATTCTATTCCTTTTCCTAGTGAAGAGGATCACTTTTGTTTTGTCGGGGTTGAGGCCAAGACCCTTGTCTTGGCACCAATCCGCAACCATCTTCAATCCTTTCATTGCCGTTGCCCTTACTGTGCTTAGCGCCTTTCCAGAAACTAAGATTGCTCCATCATCCGAGTAAGCTTGCATGTATATATGCTGTTTGTTGATGGAGCCTACCAGGTCGTCTATAAGAAGGCACCACAAGAGTGGAGATAAGCAGCCTCCCTGTGGGAAACCCCTACTAGCCACCACTGTTTTAGTGTCCGTTCCTAGTGTCGTTGTTATGATACGATTCTTTAGCATGGTGATAGCCCATCTAGCTAATGTTAGCGGTATGTCTACCCTGTTTAAGGCGCCTTCCACCGCACCGAAATGAGCTTTGTCGAATGCGCCCTCAATATCAAAGAAGCAACCCACCGCATATGCTTTATCTCTGCTAATCGCCCTTTCGATCCTTAATACAAGATTGTGTAGAGCTGTTTCCGTAGACTTACCCTCCACGTATGCATGTTGGTTTCCGTGTAGTGGGAAGTTGCTTTTTGCAATACGAGATCGTATGTTTCCGTCTATTATCTTCTCTAGAGTTTTCAGAACGAAGGACGAGAGGCTTATGCATCGGAATGATTTAACTTCCTTGTAGCACTTCCTCCCTGGTTTTGGTATGAAAACTGCCTTTACCTTTCTCCATCTGGGAGGTATGTGTCCCAGAGCCACACTGCTTCTTTGTAGGTTACACAGCATATCCTTTATGTGTTCCCATGCCTTTTGCAGTAGCATAGGGAATATTCCGTCTGGTCCTGCAGCCTTCATGGGGCTAAAAGTTCTTACCGCCCATTCTACCGTGTCTAAAGTTATAGTTTCCTGAGCCATATTCCAGTCTTCCGGTTTATTGACTGGGAAGCAATCACTTTCTTCATATTCCACACACCCTGGGAAATGTGATGTCAGCATGGCTTCCATTACTTCTTTGGGGTCGGATGTTACCTTGTCATCGATTTTAATGCTGCCTAGTTGACAGGAACTATCTTTTGAAAGAACCTTCATCAGCCGGGCCGCATCGGAGTATCTAGTTATGCCTTCACAGAATCCCTTCCAACTGCTTCTCTCTTCTTTCTGTCGCAGTTTGTTGAATTCTCGCCTAGTTGCTCTGTATGCCTCCCAACTGTAATCATCGTTGTTGGACAGAGCGATCCTTTGAGTTTTTCTGCATTTCTTTCTAAGCTTCGTTAGTTCTTTGTTCCACCACGGTTGTCCTTTGCCGTCGCGAATTTCTTTTAGTGGGCAAGCCTCGTTGAAGGCTGCTATGAGTGTGCTCTCTAGTTCCTCTGCTCCCTTATTCAACGCCTCAGGGGTCGTGAATTCGAGAGTTGTTGGTCGCCAGTTCCTCATCTCTAAGTCGAACTTGTCCCAGTCAGTTTTTCTTTTATTTCTGACCTTAATTCTTTCCCACCTAGCGTCTACACGGAAAGTAATCATTCTGTGGTCTGAGAACACATCTTCTGGATTGACTTTCCATTCCCTAACGTACCTACAGAAGTTCCTGGTCCCATATGTTATGTCCAGCACTTCTTTCCTATTCCTCGTAATAAACGTCGGATCATTTCCTAGGTTTAGAATTTCGAGATCGTACCTTAATAAGAAATCTAAATAACTCTCTCCTTTATCGTTTGTGTCGGTGCTGCCCCACACTTCATTGTGTGAGTTTGCATCGCATCCTACTATAAACGAAGTTTTCTTACCTTTGTATGTTCTTATGAGTTCTTCCAGCTCGGGGGAGGGCGGCCTGTAGTCCATCTCGCTGGGCGTGTAGCTGGAGATGAGGGCCACCTTCTCTCTATTGCCGTCCTCGCGGGTGATAATCAGTTCGACCGCTACTAGGTCTCTGGAACATATCACGCTTATACTGCCTAGTGCCTTAATATTGTTACTAACATATATACACGCTCGCGGGGTCAACTTACCTGTGCGCTGGTATACCAGCTCCCCGCCTAGGCAACCAAGGCCAATGACCCTGTTGCCGATCGTGTATGGTTCTTGAAACAAGCCAATATCAATCTTACTCTCCACAATTGTTTTGCAGAGATTTGACATCGCAATTTTGCAATGATGTAGATTCAATTGACAGATCTTTAGTGACTTTTGTGTTAGTGTTTTTGTTGTGTGTGTTTTGTGTGCTTGTGTGTGTGTACCCATGTGTGTTACTGTTGTTGTGTTATTGTCAGACGCGGAGACTAGGTCGGGCCCCCAAGAGCAATCCCAGGTACAGGGATTCCCTCATCCATGGGATTACTTTCGGTGGCCCGGTCCACCCCCCGCGTCCGCTCGGTTGTGTGTGTTGTTGTTGTTGTTGGGGCAGCGGTTTCCGCTACCCGCCCCCCCTGCGACTGGGCTGTATTCGCTCCTTTCGGAGCTTTTACAACCGACCCACAGGTAGGACAGGCATCGGCACCCGACTGCCCCTGTGTGTTGCTACCTACTTTGCCGGTCTGCGGTTTCCCGCCCAGCGGCCTAGCTACAACCTTGGTTAGCTCGAAGTGCAGCATTTGGACTGCACCCCATGCTTCCCCGGCTTCTGCGGGGACACCCATCACCAGACGCACCCCCGTGGGGAGTACTTCTTTAGTGATGAGGGTCCACTCACTTGGCTTTAGGTCTGTGCGGCTTTTGTTTTGTTTTTTTAGCCACCAGACAATATCTTCCGGCAGTTTTCCTACGCTACCTGGCAGCCAGACCATAATACGGACCCGGTCTAGTCTCCTAGCCACAATGGGGACGCCATCGTGCGTTCCGAGGTCGCAGGAAAGTAGCCAGTCCCTTGCCTCCTCGGTCTCCGATGTCACCAGGAAAAATCCTTCGGACACCAGACCCGAGGTGGCAAAGGCCAGCTTCCTATCGTCCTCATCGCGCTCGAGGGCACTCCTCATGATGGCCCGAATCCTGTCCCTGATGACTGCTCCAAGGGCTTCATCCACCAAGGCCCCATCCCCACGAGTGAAGGCCACGGCGAGATCGCTGCTCCGCTTGGCGGAGCAGCGAGCCCCGCCGTCGCTCCCCCCGTGGTTCCGGCGCTTTGCCGGAGGACGCCCCGAAGCCTCATCCGGGTCCGTCTCCTGCCTCTTTAATTTTGCCGGCCTAGTTGGGGGCGCTTCTGCGTTATCACTTGCTCCAGCCCGTATACGAGCCTTCGCAAGCTTTCTGCGCTCTTTCCTCGCCTTCTTACGCTCAGCCTGACTGCTGTACTTGAAAACGCCTCCCGTCTCCTCGCTAGGTTGCGCGGAGGCGGGAGACCTTAATAAGTCCTCTTCCTCCCTAACTGTGAGGTTACTTAATGTGGCGACTAGAGGAGGTATTCCCTCGGCGTTTTTAGGCGCTTCGGGTTGTCCGTCCTTGTTATTTGTAGAAGTAGCTCCCTTGGTGTACCCGACCAAAGGTAGCGGCGGTTGTACAGGGCGAAGTACCGCCACTCCCCCGCCCTGAGTCGCTAACGACAGTATTTGGCAATTGGACTAGAGTCCGCCCATCCGAGACGGAGCGATCCCTCCCCGTGTGCCGTGTCCCCCCGTCCGCACGTCTCCGGAGTATAACTTCGCCTGCCTATAGTTGGGCTAGTTTCTCCAGCTACGCCCGACCGAGGGGGCACGACCAACGTATCCAGTTTCGCTCCGCCCCCGATGTGCGTCCCCCAGTCCAACCCTCCCCCTACTGCCTCGGGAGAGCCGTTGCCCGGGTTCGCCCACTCCTCCACCTTGCGAACCCGTGCACCGGCCCTACCGCGGGGTCCTCGGCACGTTTCCTCCAACCTTGACCCCAGGGTGTCGGTATTTGGCCAATAGCTAGCAATGCCTATCGACACTTTGCAGTGTCTCCTGACATTACTAGCCATTGTTTCCAGCTGCGCCAGGCGGATAATCTGCGCTTCGGAGGGGACGTATCCCTTCCCAAAAACAGACCATTCGCACACGTGGAGGCACCCGACCGTGCAGCCAAAGTTATAGTCATCAAGTAAACTGACAGTTTTTTTTTAAGTTTTTGTATAATTTTTACAGTTCTTATTAATTTAACAAATAGAACTAAAAAAACGGCCGTTTTTGTTTTCAATGCGTTATTGATCGAACCAGCAACATTTGAAATGTTAACAAAGCGATATAAATATACTTCATCGTCTATTCTAATGCGTAATAGAACATTATTTTACTTTTTCATCTACGTTTACCAGCTATCACTCTCGTTTCAATGGCGGCGCTAGTGGACGGAATGCGCGCTCATTGTCATTTCAAGATACAATACTTAGTAGATTTTACAACAAGTGCACAAAACGAATAATTTCTATACGAGACTTTTAGCAGCCCGAGCCGAAGGCGAGGGCTGATAGTAATGTCGAGGATAGAAATGGTTTTGTGGACGAGTTATAAACTCTGCTTTTCACTTCGATTGCGAGGAAATAAATAAATAAACGCACGAAAAACAAGACCTGTTTCCCCTTTCCCGCCGCTTTTTTTTTAAATCTTACGACATTGAAATTAGGCTTGGGCTGCAGACCTATACAGCCTACTATTCAATTAATTTTGTAATAAAATAATTTTCTTAAATTAATTAAATAACTAAAAACTTTAATTTAAATTTTAATATCTTTTATGACTTAAAAAACACATAAGGCAAATAAATTAAAGTAAATATTATAAATTCTATCTCTGAACTTTTTGTTGTGTTTGGCTGTATGGCTTATTTCCTTTGTCTTAATATAGATACATTTATGAGTTTACTTTTCTGCCCTTGTGCACAAAATTCGATTTTGTGCAGCCTATATCCTGCGCAAATAAGCACTTTCTGAGCATGAGAAGTGAAAAATAATAAAAAGCTGTCTCTATCAGCGAACGAAACAATTACGATAGATTGATATGGTAGTAAAGTATAATTTACTGTTATAACGCCCCAAAATAAAATAACATCAACCAATCCATTATCAAAAATTAACTACCAAAATTCAAACAGCTCGGAGCCAAAAAAAATATGGCCAACTGCTCTTAAATTTTATTATTATTTATTAGCACTACAAATAATAATAATTGTTTAATAACCCAATCAATTTGTATAAAACGCAATTTTCGTACATAAATCACTATTTTTACCCCACTTTATCTACTAGCCGAATAATCCTCGTTAACTTTTTTTACAAAAAAAAGTCGGTTACCAGTTAATAAGGGGTTCACGGAAAAATTACTCTTAAACATACGAAGGTTTCGTCATTCCGGTACAAATTACGTCAAATCATGTGGATATTATTTTTTATGGAGATTGGGACCAACATGTGGTAAATTAAAGTCCCTACCATCACACAAAATAAACAACCTAACTATGCCGCACGGATCGTGATAAAAAAAAACTACATGAGTATGGCGGAAACAGTTAAATGCATGGTTCAGTAGGAATTAATTTCTTGTAAGTAAATAATATATCTTCATCTTCTTCTTCAGCAGCATGTATTCGCCCACCGTTGGGCATATGCCTCTCCATGTTTTCTCCATAGTGCACGGCTCCCCGTGTCTCTCATCCACGTCGCTCCTAGCTCCTTCGTGAAATCGTCAGCCCATCTGGCTAGTGGCCTGCCAACACTTCTTCTCCCCAGTCGAGGTCTCCATTGTCCCTATTATATAATTACTTGGTTACATATTTCATGAATTTTTATTTATAGGCCCAATACATAACTAAAAAAAACATAAAATTAATTAAAACTAAGTAACAATAAAAACTAATATTAAAAGTTAAAAGGCATGGTCCCTGTTGCCAAAATGCTAATAACAGAAAAAAAAAAATTATGAAGAATAAAATAATATTCTATTTAAAGCGTTCTTGGTAAAGTATACGTATTCGAAAAAGGTTTTAACCATTAGAAAAGTTTTGTTGTTTTTGTTTTTGGTGAGTTTCAGTTAAAGTTTTCAAATTGGAGATAAAGATAAATATAATGAAAAATATTTTCAAAAACTGGCTGTTAGTCAAATAATTTAAACATCATATTTATTTATCAATATAATGAATGAGTGACACCAATACAATTAAAAAATTTCACTACGGAATCCTAAAAATATCACTGAGCGAATGTCGCTGTCAAATTATTGGTCTGGGAAGCTAGTTTACTTTGGACTATTTTATAATTTATTTTATAATTTTTGTATCTAATGATTAGTTGTAAATGTCACCATTTCTAACTTTTTATATTAAAACTCGTAATATAGGGCGAAGGAATATTTGCACCTCAATTTACTAGTCGCATTTGGGGTTGTTGGCTCTATTAAAATTAGATTTAGAATTTTTGTACCTATACGTTAAACATCTATCATTTTATAACGGTAGAATTTGATGTTTTTAAATAAATAAGCGAATTATTATTACCTATGCCACCAAATGTTCCGGTTAGCATAATTATTATTTGTTCGATAAAAACTGTCTATATATATTCACTAGCGAAACCCGCGCAACTTCGTATGCGTGTATCCCGCTTTCCCGTGGGAATTTTGGAATGTATTATACTTAAAAACCTTCCTCTTGAATCACTCTATCTATTAAATTAAACGGCATCAAAATCCGTTGCGTAGTTTTAAAGATTTAATCATACAAAGGGACATAGGGACAGAGAAAGCGAATTTGTTTTATACTATGTAGTGAAGGGACAGACTAGTGAAGACCCAGTCCGCTTGAAATTACGCGGAGTGGAGATTTGGAGCACTATCACAGAATAATAAATAGCACTATGATCGGTTAATTCACGATTTACTTCACTCCGCTCCGAACAGTGAGGCAATTCACGTAACAAGAACCGATTCTACTTCGATTCAACGACACTCGCTGTCTCACTCACACAAAATAGGAATTGAACAGGACAGCGAGTGTCGTTGAATCGAACTAGAATCGGGTCTTGTTACGTGAATTGCCCCACAGCTCTGCGTCAATGGAAACGCATCCTAACAGATGACTAAGAAAATACAGAGATATCTTGGCTGAATCGATCATTAAGATTGAACGTGCCAAGCGAGCAGTCATTACTTAACCTCATCTGTAACTAGCCTTAAAGTGTTGTGATTGAGTAGAATACATTTTTACTGAGACTTAGTTGCAGAAATACATTTAAAAGTTAATGACACATGAGAAAATGATGGCATTGTCTAAGGAAGACAAAATATACATTGACTGATATTTTGTTAGAAATACAACTGAATCCATGGACTCCAAAATTATTTCTAGACTTTGAACTATTTCTGCATCTCATAGATGGAGATGACACTCCCTTTTCCATAATATTGTAGGCGTTGACAATATCAAAATAGATACGCTTGTATCGATCTGGGTTACAAGCTGCACTATGGGCCATGTATCAAATATAACATACAGTCTTATCTATATATCTTTACCAGCACTTTCAAATAGACTTTATCGACCATCGTCAAAATATTTGTCGTAGAGACCATATCAGACTTGATTGGTGCATCTTAAAATTCATATTCAAACAAGATTAAACTTCAAATACTGTAGTTTTATTTGAATATTTTTTATGTTAAATTATTTCACACCAAATGGCCTTAGAAGCTCTCTGCTCCACTTAGTTTTTATTTATACCACACAGTTGGCAAACAAGCATACGGCCCGCCTAATGGTAAGCATCACCGTAGACTATAGACGCTTGCAATACCGGGGGTATCACTCACGCATTGCCAACTATTGAACGACACGGTCTATTCCCGTTCTCTATGTAAGACATAAACGCGTGGGCAATACGCCCGTCTCCGTGACCCACTGTGAGTCAATTGTACCCAACAATATTGAAGCCTTGACGTCAAGTGATTAATTAATTAAGTTGCAACTAATAAATAAACCAAGGTAGTCAATATGTTTGTACAAAAGAAATATACTGTTGAAAGATTTCAATTATGTAGGTGTAATTTATAGCGTATACCTCAACCTTGGAAAATATAATGAAAACAATTCATTATACTTTGATTATTTTACATGGATAATGATGTGAATCTAGTTACTTTTTTCATAATATTATTATTAATATGTATTATGAAATTACTTTTTTGGCCACAAAACCTTTTTTCTCCTCTCTCTTTTATGTCTAAAACAATACCCTGCCATTATTATTGTTTGCATAGTATTATAACTACTTTTTTTTTTTCGTTCGCATAGAATGCTGCAGACCGCATCTGCCCTACATAAATCAAAAAGCCCGTCATATTCATATTAGGTTACTATTGATTTGTCTTAAATAACAGAATATCGTTATTGGGACAGAGAAGAACATCGTTTCTCCGCTGCGCAAATCTCCATTCTAGTACACCCCGGACACTCCATACAACGCGCGTGAAATAATTACCTATTTCTACTACATAGGCCAATGTCGTCTGTACACGCGCACACGTATACACATTCGTTCACTAAGTGCACACCTTTGCGACTGCACCCGCCTCGATACCCGCCTGGGGCGGAGAGTGGCCATTCTACCTCGGGTTATTACTTATTGTCTCTAGTCAATGAGCCTAAAACACATGCGACTTACACAAATATAGCACAACGTAAAAAAAAAGTAAAAAAAAAAAATGGCTGACCGATGTGTACTGGCGGAAACCGATAGTAAAAGTAAACATAGACGACGAATGACATCGTATTGAAGGGGATTATGCAACTTTATATACAATACGCCTATAGATAAATAAATATTCTAGATGAGACTTTCCATCTGTACAACTTTCACTTAAAAACAATTAAAATTTTGTTAACATCTAACTCTGTGCTTAGTACGAGTTCTTTGGTAACATTCGAACGTGTTCGTTAACGTGTAGAAGCCGAACAAAATTAAAAAAAGATTAAGTAGCATTGTGAATTTATCAAACGCGTCTTTTAATATTTGCCGTGTTACTCACTATAAAATATGAGCAAGTAACTTTCAGACGCGTATTATAATATTTCCCGCGTTGCTCACTTTAAAATAAAATTTTGGTATAACACGCGACATAAATTCCCAACATGTGTGTTCTTCTCTATTTGGCAGTTTGTTTACGTCGACCATGATCGAACGCGAACAGAAAATAGTCGTATTAAGCACTCTGTCACCACGATTTAAACCAGGTACATACCAATCAGTTAATATGCTGGTTGTTCATCCACAGGACTATTACCTTATTACACTCTAATTTATATTATAAATAATTTTCTGAATTCTCAAAACCTTGACGATGTTCATTATTAGCCTCGGGTTACAAATGTTGACACTCTGAGTTTTGTCTTATGATAGCCACTGGCGATGTAATACTGAGAATAGTCCTTTTATGAGTTTTGAAATTACCATATTATAATCTAGCTATTATGAAATAACATAAACTATCTAAGTAAGCTATGAACAATGAAAGACTTCCCAAATTTATCCGCCGAAAATTTTGCCAGAAATAATTTTGACATTTTAATATGATGTGTACAAATAACCACAAGAAAAGTATTTTTTATTGGTTAATCAACAATCGGCCACTATTCAGCTATAAGTTATTTAAATTCATACTTGTTTGTCAGTTTCAGCAGTTGTATATCAATGTATTGGATAGATTTACAGAACGGTCGTCCGTAGGATTACCCGCGTGTTATCAACTCGGTGCAGTTATCCTAAACTTTGCTAGTGAGAGGAAAAATAAGTTACAGAAGATTACCAAATTCATTTCATCAAATTTTAGTGTATCGTATTGATATAATGTATTATAACACGTTTCGTGTAATATTACACGTGTTGCCCGTTTACATACATACGTTTGCCCATTACTCTCGTTGCCCAGAGAATATCAAAATTAAAAACATCATTTGCTCCATAAAATATCAATCGATACAGCATTTTCGGAGATTACCGCGAAGGCCGGATATAATAAACATATTATTGGTGTAAGTGACGTGTAATTCAGTGTAACGTAATTAGCCGTTGCTAACGAAGCTGCAAGCAATCGAGGCTAGGTCAATGAAACAATTGTATTGGTTGTCAACAAACACGTTACACATTCTCGCACATCTTTGGTCCTTTTGGCTCTTTTTAGTCTATGGGGAATCTCTCTTTGCATCAGCTTTCATTGTCTAATTTCACAATCAGATATTAAGACAGTATCTTGTGTTGATGTTTTATTAATATTATGATTTTAACCACCTTTGAGCTCATTAATCTTTGTTGGTCCAGATCAATGCTCCATTTGCCCATTCACATGCTCTGGCCATTAGAAATCCCAGTACCTAACTCACGATTAATCTGCAATATGCATTAATAATCACACACGTCTAATTAATAACCCTCTCCCAATAATTACTAGCCATCTAAGGTTATTGATTATAACTAATTAAAATTTATAGCGTGAAATAACCTACTCGATCTTATTTATTTGTAGTCAAGCCGAATTGTACAAGTGTATCTGGTATAAAATTGTAATTCAGGCAAATCCCAAGTAAAGCAATTTAACCTAAAATATTGCGTAAGTTTAAAAGCTATAAAGCTATGAATATAACTTAAATACGTACTTTCTTTTGCGCAAAGTATAAATTAATTAACATCGAAACAAAAAATTGAGTCGACGCATTTGTCTGATGTATACATGGATCCTTTTTACGTAATCCAATTATTATTTTTTTGTCTCGAATCGAGTCTACATTGAAACAGCAACATTTTAGTTTAATAACAAGTTGCGGGCAGTCACGAAATCTCTACGGTCAACTGTCCCATTGTTACAATTCGACAGATAGCTGTTATGCAACAGTGTCGTCGAGTAATTACTCTTGTGCAGTGTTTCTCAATCTAATGTTCTATTATACTGCTTTTGGGATCATTGGATCTTAATTTTTTTGTTAAGAAAGAAATTGACAGACGATTGTGTGTGATGGTACGTGAACACCGCCGTCCATGGAATAAGGAGACACTAGAGAACCATTATCGACCCTTAACAGGATACGTATGGTAGGATATGATGCGAACACACATACACACGATGGTTCGTAATTTCAAATTATTGTTGAACATAAAAAAAAAGAATGGTCTACATGCAGATGTGCAAATTAGTAGATAACCAATAATAAAACTAGTTTAAGATAGAAAAAAATATTAATCCAAATAGGTATTTCAAGTACGGTATTCACAAAACGTATATCATCGTTATGATTGAACCAGATAACACAGAAACGTATAAGACATTATAGAATTATATAGGAAACTCTGATATGAGTATTTATAACTACTTCAAGTTTGAGTAACCCTGCAATTGGATTGTTTGTAACAATGACGTCATAACCAGTCCAGCGTTTCGGCTATTTGTCATCTGGCGTCATTGCTTCGTTATGTCTATTAATTTTTGTGAGCGGTCTGACTGCTACGAGAGTGACAGATCTGTGTTAACAATTGTGCAGACCGATGTTATTGACCGACGTTGTTATAAAAAGTTTTAAAACAAATTACATAATGCATTATCGGAACTAGTCTACTGTGTATTCCGATATCAGTTGGTATTCCTGATCCAGGATTAGTAATAGACAATAAATAAGTCCATTACAAATGTCAAAAACTATTCCACTGGTACACTATCGGCTTTCTTTTGAGACACGATTGAGACACCATTGAGAGCCCATTGGTGCATTTGTGTTAGTAGAATCGGGCCCCTGGTTGACAATAATCAATGAAGTTGACCGGAAAATACCTACAACTGTCTTGAAATTCACAACGAATCTCAGAAAGATACTAAACAAAACTGGAAGGATTGAAAAGACTTCATGCATAGCTGGAGCGATAGAACGGGGTAATTGGTTTATCATCGAGCTGAATAATACGCAGCACCGCTCTGCCCGTGGAACAATATCACGATACTCGTCAATAAATCTAAGTCTTCAGTTTTCTTTCTTCCGTTTTAAATCGCGCGATCTCCTTATTCCTATTCTCCAAATTTCACGCTTGCAAAACAGAGCTACTTTCAAAAGTCTTGTTTAAGCCAGTAATTCTTACTAACTCGCTAGATTTTTTCGTCTCCGCCTAACGTAACATCTCTTTGGTCTGATTTAGTATTAATTGTACAATGTACTTTTCTATACATACAATAACGTTAATGTCTATTGGGACAAGCCCATCACACATTCTCACCGATGTGTCTCCTATGTAGCCAGGACCAAAAACGGCGACCTCAGATTGACAATAAGCCATGAAGCTTATTGACGTCCCAGGGGAGAAAACTACAGCTGTCTTGGAACTCACAACGAAATTAATCAGAAAGAAAATAGTCGGAGTAGGTATCGTATATTAAAGTCAATGTCTAGGACATTCTATTTTAATCCTAGATAAATGTTGGGAATGTGAAAGTGATTGTTCGTTTATTCCACTTTCACGATTTAGCCATTCAACCACTTGGCATGAAATTGTGGTATGCATAGCCTTTGACACCGGGCCACCGGGTGAACATCGATGTTTTATAGCTTTTGAACATCAGAGGGCAAATCATCATTGTGTTCAGACAATTCAAAAAGATATGTTAAATAAAAGTTATACGCAATTTGTTGGCGAAGACTTTAAAAAGAGCTGTCAAGATTTGTATGTTATTAAATTATAATGTAAAAAATAGGACAAACTAATTTAACCTTACTTCAACTTAATAACGAACGCATAGCCTACGATATAGCATTACAAATCTGACAGGAACCATTCTTGTAATGTAGCGGGTATTAGACAATTAGTCTCAAAATTATAAACCGATTAACATTTTCTAATCATTAAAGGAAACGGACGTATCAAATGCAACCGGGTCGTTTAGACCAGTTGTTTGCAAAATATATCACCTGCTCTATAGCGATCAATAGCACTGATATGATGTCCATATAACAACCCACATCAACGGTATCGATGTAGTAGATCTAACAAAAAATGTCGCCAGAAGCTATTATATACTACCACACCTACCTTTAGCATACTAATTGAATGAACGTTTATTTTGAGAACCTATTGCCATATGTCGTTAACCATTTGGGAGATAGATGGTGTATAATTCTGAAGTCGATGTGCATGCGTTATGTTTCGGAATATGTTGAATAAAAGAAAGAAGTTAATCGTTAGAAAGAGTATTTACAGTCGGGATTACGAATAAGTTAGGGTAAAGTAGTAGAAATTTACATAATATACCGACCACATGTAAAGTAGGTTAGTAAGAAAAATATTTCTTAAAATAGTAAAATAATTGTGAATCGGATTGACTGGATCCTCTCACAGAATATCGGCGTGAAACATCACCGTTTCATTTAGGTAACCTGAAAGCGTAAATAATACCCTAACTCTGCGTTCCCCTCTATTAGTGTTGTCCTGGACTCCTCTAGGATCGCTGGTATACTAATGTACAGCCGCGTTGCATGCAACGATGATTGCTTACCATCAGGTGAATCTAGCTTGTTTGCCGTTCGTCTATCATAAATAATACAACACAAAATTGAATGATTATACATTTTAACATTTTTTTGTTGTAAAAGCACCTGTAATACGTTATTGAAACTAAAATTACTACTTGAGTGATGATTAGAAGCTCGTTAGTAAAGGTATTTATGTAAAAAAAATTGAAGACATTACTCACAATTTTGTACTCAACTTCGCACGCTGTATGGTAATTTGTACAATTTGATGATGACTACAAATAGCTACAAATGTTGACCCAAAGTGAGAAAAGAAAGTAGATATGCTTAGGTGACTCGGACATGCAGAACGAATTAGTGACCGAATAGATATGCCAAGTGAAAGTGTAATAACCGTAATAGTGACAAATGGAGTACTACAATATTAAATATGAGTACCTTTTACACGAAAGGAAATATTTATAGTTTTAATACGCATACCAATATTATTAATAAGGAAAGTCTAATTCAAAACAGTAAAAATAATAACCCCACATGTCAACATTGTTCTCTTTACACATATTGAACCAACAAAAAGGCTACGCCGCTCTAAATTTCAAACAAAATTACTGAGAACAAACTAACAACGTCAATCACTTTGGCTAATAGCGCTCAAACCGATGTTATCTGTAGCACCATAAGCGCAGTTGTCAGCGAGATAGACGTCCATACAAAAAGTCTCATTGAAAAATTACGAATTTGGATCGGTAGCGGCCGGACCGGTTCGTGGGCAAACAAATGATGCGTTCCTACCAGATACGGACATCCGTGCTGCGGGCGACCGCTTCGTTACTGCAATTCGTGCTATAACTACCTAACCGTTAACTAGCTAGATATTAATCATAATTTCCCATGACGCGCCCGCTCAAGTGTTTTAGATGACTGCCATTATCAGAGCCGCGCTTCGAACGAGCCAGTTATCCTATGATCGATGGTGCTACGAAAATTGCTAGCAAATAACCAATATGTTTGCAAAACGGACAATATACCTGTCGATAGATCTGATCAAGTAAAGCAATGATGAAAATTGGATAATGACTTGTGGGCCTTTCTCACGCTATATTAAATGTGCGATTTACAAGGTAAAAACGAGTCGTAAATATCTATACATAAATTATAACAGTACCATAGGAGTGCCGATACAATAAAATAGCTTTGAATATATGATCAATTCTGTTTTGTCACGTGAAATATATTGCTTTAGATTTTATGCCATCTACTTCGTGCGTTGACAAATCTTGAAAAATTGAGGCATTATGAATCGAACACATTGTTTTTCTTGGTGAAACTTGCTCACCTTAAAAAATCTTGTTAAATCATAGCGATAAATCTAGATTATACTCTATGTTTACACGTGCGAGTGTTAATGTTTCCAACTATTGGCGTTCTCAAATTGTGTTAGGTATACGCCTATTAATGTATCTTTATTTATTATTTAAAATAAACGATTTCATTTCATTTCATTTCATTATTTCATGAACTTAAAATAGTTACATATTTTAATATTATAATTTTATACTCAATCCAATCATATCGTTGATAATACTTTTCAATATACGGCACGAGCTCGTTACAATTTTAAAACATGTCCAGATTTGTCCATACATAGACTAATCATTAGTATCTATTGTGGATGGGAGTGATTGACAGTTGATGTGGGTCCATTATACCAATTTGTACTCATGTTTAGCATCCATACCCTACATAGCTTTGATGCTAATATTCGACATTGACGTAGTATGACAAATAAAACGTGGGAAAGAGAGAACCAGATGGGCATAATACAAATTGTAGAATTTCGCTTATTTTTACAGCACAAATTATACTTGCACAGAAATCTTCGAATTTCGTGCGTCGACAGTACGTAGTCGACGCACGAAACGCGACGAATTCTAAATAGACCTGTAGCGCTAGGTTCTGATGTTTCAAAAACATTAAAGTTGCTTGTATTTCGCATATAGTTTTCGGGCCATTTACCCAACCTAATACATTAGTTTGTGTCATCCTAGGTACTTGCATAGGTAGAAATTTAGGTATTTGTCTTTTCGATCCGTTTTGGACGAAAAGATAATTAGAGATAAAAAATTTACTTTCATGATAATAACGAAGTACTAACTAATATACATAAGCATTTTGTGTCATCTCTGTCCACGAAAATCCTGATATTTAATCAGTACCTAACACGTCACCCAACTAGCTCTAAAAAATATTACAATAAGTT
This sequence comes from Endotricha flammealis, assembly GCA_905163395.2. Lineage (NCBI taxonomy): Eukaryota > Metazoa > Arthropoda > Insecta > Lepidoptera > Pyralidae > Endotricha > Endotricha flammealis. Next base: position 5,175,002 of record LR990863.1, on the reverse strand, counting down.
AAATATATGTTAAGCGTTTCAAATTACTTATATCTGTTTATAATTAATTCGCAAATTATAGTAGCGGCACGCTATGATGACCGTTTTGACGTTTGTCCACTCATGAAGTTTCGTATTAATTAACAAATTATTTGAAGGAGCAAATTGCTGTTCTTTATTGTCAATAGTGACGTTCAGTTAGTCATACAATTTATCGAATGTATGATTTTAGGACACATTTATTTATTACATTGATTTCTAAGCTATGTTATTAGAGTCCCGCGACATTTATCCTTTATTTTTATATGGTGTACTTATTTACCACACAACTCGGCATAAGTTTTTTGAAATTTAAAGTGTGCATATAAAGTATGTATATTCATTTTCATTCCAATATTCAGTTCGTTCAAATATATTAAGTAAACATTTATATTTTTGTTTAATTAAACCTTTTTAATCATGTACATACTACTTGCAACAAAAACTTATCGATTTGATTATATTTTCTTCGAGAATAAATTGACATTTCACATCACTTTTGTAATACGTCAAAACGGCCATCATAGCGTGCCGCTACTTTAGTTGTGCGTAGCAGTTGTTCCAACAGGAAACGGTGATTATTTTTATCTCTATAGGTAGAAGAGGCACATATTTCGCACCCCCAGGGTAATAAAGACATAAGTGGTATTACGTCGAAATCCCGATTTTACCATTTCTGAAAATACATTTTTTTTTTTCATATTTTTCTTGTTAAATGAATTATTATATGCAAAACTTTGTTTTAAAAAAAAAACTGAATGTGTGATTTTCGAGAAAAAGGAATTTGTGATAAAACGCAAAGAATAAATTGACCAATAGGACATACTGAAGATTATGATGCTTTTCGTTAAAATTTAATACCTATACAAAATAAACAGTATGTAATAAATATTATGATCTTATTCCGATTTGTCATTTATAATGCTAGTCTTTATAAACACTATATTCATAAAAAATAATTTTAAATATCGATTACCGCTTTTTTCCTCTAAGAATAATTTGTTGCACCGATTCACAACACTGAATACAGAGCACGGGGAGCCAACGGAGGCAACGTAAGGGTGAACACGTCTAGAAAGCACCTTTTCTCTGATGATGTTCCGCCACCTGTTCCTATCTTCGGCGGCGTGAATAGCTCCATAAAAGTCGACAGCGGTGCGGATTTGGCCAGACCAACGCATTCGGGCCCCCCTAGGTCTTCTATCGTCCCTTTGCTAGTGAAAATAAAGTCGTTTGAGGACGTCTTTACGTTTCCTGGCGATGTGGCCGAAGAATTCAAGAATTCTACGGAGGCAGATGGTAGAAAGCCTTGTAGATAGATATATTGAGCTCTTTGAGTAATGATGCAATGATCCGTTCATGGGATTTACAGTAGTCTCCTCCATCCGCTTTCCTTGGGGTCCAGGTCTCGGCACCATATATGAAAATTGAGAACACCGGAGTGGTCACCAACTAGCGTTTTGTATTTATGGAGATGTTTCTTTCTACTCAAACTCTTTGTAGCTGTGACATAACATTCTTAGCCCAGGTAAGTGAAACTGTGAACTATTTTCTGGTTAAGCGCGCCAGTGACTTCTGGCTTCTGCGTGCGGTGTACCACCATGATCTTAGTTTTTGCTGTTTATGGAAAAGCCAAGTTCTTCACTGACCTGTTCCATTCTGTTCAGTAAGGTGATCATCTCGCTTTCGTTGGCAGCTAACAGTGTGGTATCGTTGGCGTAACGTAGTAAGTTCGTTATCTTCTCGCCACCAATCGTGACTACCTTCCCAGTTTTTGCAGGTACACCTTATCAATGTATTCACTATAAACGTTGAACTAAATGGGAGTCAGTACCTGCCTTACTCTCTTAACCTCCTGCGTACATCTGTACTACACAAAGTACGTAGGAAAAATAATAATCTGTGGTCTCTATTTTCATTATTAGTTCTAAAAATATGTTACTGCCGACATCTAGTGACTACACTGGTTAATACAAAAAATAAAACAACACATTTGACATCTGTCATTATTTTTAAAATGGCGTCGGAAGGTGAGCGAGCGAACGTGTGTTTACGCAGAAGTAAATTTATCCATGTTAATATTTTCTGTTTTCATGTGATTTCATAGTTTTTTGTGTAAAAACAGTTGTTGATAGTACAAACTAATTGTTCAAAGTAATATTTTACCAAAAAAAACAAATATTCCTAACCTAACCCTGATATTATCTTCTATGTCCTTTGCAAAGTACAAAAGTATGTAATTAATATATTTCACGTCTGTCTTCCCGAGTACTATATAAAGTACGTTAACAATTTCTTCATTTTTTTTTTACTTAACACCTAACCTCATCGCAAAAGTTTTGAATGACTCCGACTTCAACTATTCTGGAGATGATTCAGACGAAGATCCCGAGTTTTAACCACCAGAAACCAACCAAACAGTCCGTGATCACCGTAAAAGCGGTTCCAGTAGTTCAAGCGAAGATGAAGATGATTTGGTTATTTCAGTACCTTCTCCAGCAACATCAGACAACTCGGATAGTCCTTCAACTTCGGCATACTTATTACGACCAAGAGGACGTTCAAGGGGAACATCTCGTGGGCAAAGTCGTGTTCGTAGCCGGGGTAGAGGTGAGAACTCACAATTATTATGAAAAATACTGAGGATTGGGAGTTTAATTTCGCATCTTTTCGACCTAGCCGTTGTAAATGCTTGGTTGCAGTATAGAATGGTAGAAGTAGAGAAGGGTACACCAAAGAAAAATATCGTACAAATGCGAGAATACAAGCTAAATTTAGGCACCAAACTAATTGATGACAATGAAGAAGAATCTGATGATGGTGAAGTTGAATACGAAGAACTTGAGCCGAAACATAAAAAACGTAAGATTTTAATTAAACCGTTCCTTCCAAAGAAAACCGTACCAATAGTGCAGCGCATTTGCCAGCATATGGTACAAAACAATGTCGCTGCAGAAAGAATGCCTGTGATAAAAAAACTACGGTATTTTGCAAGAAATGTGAAATTTACCTATGTTTTACGCCTAATCGGAATTGTTTTACTGAATTCCATGAAGACTGTTAATTTCCAGTTAACTGTTGAGTCCTACAAACTTTAATATAAGTATAAATGATTGATCTCTAATGTTCCTCCTATTGAATTACTATAAGTTTATAAGAAGAGTTTAGTTTTTTTTTATATGTTGTGAAGAAGAGTTTAATTTCTGTTAATTTTGAAACATTTAATAAAATTACTTAAAATTATACATCCAATCTATTATTTATTGCTCCTATCTGGTCACTACGCTACCAAAAATAGGCTACGTCCTTTATGAAGCACATATTCACTTACAGCATTTCGCATACAGTTTAGTTCCCTTGTACTTTGTATAGAACATAGTGAAAAACCAGGTTTTTCCTGTACTTTATTTTTTCTAATATTTTTCCCATACTAAGTGATAGTCTAATAGTGCAATACAAAAGTTTCAGAAAGAAACAATAGAAAAAGGGTGTCTGGTACTCAGGAGGTTAAAAGTCAAAACTGAAAGGTTGTGACGTCAGTTTATCGACTCATATGATTTCCTGTTTGTTGCAGTATAGTTTCTGCAGCAGCGCAGTTAGATGCGGCCGCACGCTAAGCTTCGTTAGAATTCTCGACAAAAGTTTCCAGTTGACGCAGTCGAAGGCCTTACCGTAGTCGACAAAACACATAATGTTAGGCGTATTGAACTTTTATGCTTTTTCAATAATAATAAATAAATATATATATAGGGACAATTCACACAGATTGAGCTAGCCCCAAAGTAAGTTTGAAACTTGTGTTATGGGATACTAACTCAACGATATTATATTTTATAACAAATACATTTATAGATAAACACAAGACCCGAGGCCAATCAGAAAAAGTTCGTTTTTCATCATGACCCGACCGGGATTCGAACCCGGGACCTTCTGGGTGGCCGTCTGGCGTGGTAACCATTACGCCACGGAGGTCGTCAATAAGTTGTTGGAGGTTCAGGATTTGTTCGCGTGTATCCTTTTCTTTCACAAATCCGGCTTGTTCTCGCTGCATTTGCCAATCCAAAAAACGTAAGGTTGCGATTGTTCAGTATGTGGCGCAAGGAAGATTTTGCTGCCATGAGAGATCAGAGCAAGAGTGCAATAGTTGTCGCATTTTCTGGTCGGCCTGACCAGTCTTTGGGCCAGTCGCCATGTCGCCAAGTGTAGGTGCAGATTTTGTGCAATAAGTCGATGAACGCGTCGCCTAAAGCCTTCAGTATTTCTGACGTAATGTGATCTTGTGCTTTCCTCTTTTTTTAATTTGTTTATTGCCGCTTTGATTTCAGAACGTAGTATGGGTGGTTTGGTTGCTGATTCGGAAGATTCCAATTCAAAGGCGTATCATTGTTGATAGCAGGTTCTTTATAAAGGTCTTCGCAGTAGCTACACCATCTTTCGGCTATGGGTTCAAGGTCGTGTATTGGGTTACCGCGAGCATCTTCAATCACCCAGGAAGTTTTTGGAGAGCGGGCGAATTTCTTAAAGAGGTCTCTCGTGTGAAGTTTAAGGGCCAATGTACTGACTGTGACGTCAGGCGGTGGGCATTCTTTTATCGTCTCTTCCAACGTGCTCTGAAAGATCGACTGTTCCGGGGGCTCCAAGGTCTGGGCTTAGGTGGTGTTTTCCTTTTGGGAGCCTTTAGACGAGCAGTGAAAGTGGCCACAAGTAGGTTGTAATCTGAGCCGCGCCCAGCACCGGGAAAGGTCTTTACATTTTTTTGGATCTCCACCGTGTGTTTATTATAATTTAGTCAATTTGGTTTGAGGAAATATTGCCGGGGACTACATGTGTAGAGGCGTTTTGCATGGTATTAGAAGCAGGTATTTATAATGCTTAATTTTCTTCCAATGCAAAAGTCAAGAAGTCTTCCTCTATGTTAATTTCTAATGCCGAGACCATACCTTCCTACAACAGATTTTGGGTGATCGTCGGTCTTACTATTTCCCAACTTTGTGTTCCAGTCACCAAGGATTATAGTGGTTTCCTGATTGGGTATTGATTGAGATGAACTCCCTATATGCTTATCATCAATTTATTATTACCTATTATTGCCTTATTAAAAGATTTAATTTAGTCTATGTGATACGAATCCTATTCCTATGCATTACCAAACATTTTACCTCCTTTGAAGGTTCATTTGTCGATACCATGCTTATTTGATTCATCTGTAGAAGATTAATTACATTTCATTTTAAATTAAATAAAATTAATAAATGTTTATTTTAAAACTGCCAATAGGTTTAACGATAACAATAGATTTTTAGTTGAATTTAATATAAAATATTTCAATAAATTAAAAGTTGTACATGAACACGATTTATTTATTAATAAAAAAAAAAGTCTTATAATATAAAAAAACAAACGTATTTTTTTTGACTTTTTATTTATAAAAGTTTGTATTTGAACATGTTTTTTTTATTAATAGTACGTTATTGTCGTACTCTGTGATTGTATTACATTAAGTGTTTTGTTTTTTTATTAATAAAAAAATAATAAGTCTTGTAAATAAGACAAAAAATATATAATTATGTTATTTTTATGAATCAAACCAAGTTTGTACCTATTCTGATTATTTTTTTCTAGATTTGAATGAATATAGGAAACTTTAGGTAGATAAAGTTAATATTTACCAAAAGTACATTGTTTTTTCAGTATTGTTATTATTAAATAGTATATTTGTAACCATACAGACATTAATTATTATTGTTTAAAAACAAATAGTTCATGTGAACATTTCGTTGCTCCTTATTTACTTTTGACATTTAACTAATTCCTTGGTATTAATAAGAGATATGGATGTCACATTTTTAATTACCTATATAATGGAAAACATCAATATCATTACCTATTACATAAGTGCTTTTGACAAATATTTAAATTGAAAAAAGGAGTAAGTAACTGATATGGCGCTAAATAACAAATTTGACACAGGGGAAAAATGGAGTAAGTTTAGTTATTCTCGCAAAGTTGTTTGGTACTATAAAACATACTTTTTGTAATATACATTATTTTGTAAATAAATTTGGCTCAAACTCGAAAACTTAGTATTTTATATTTAAAGTCCATTTTGATAACTAGTGTAATATTTTAATTTTCTTATTTCTAAAAAACCATAAACTATTGAACTGACTTGAAAACAACCACCAATGCAATATTTTTTCTCCTTTTTTTGATGTTAAAATCATTCTTCTACGATTAAAAATAAAGCTTTTACTGAAAAATCTACTTTTTCGGGTTACGTCCTTTTCGAATTGAATGAATGCGATTTGTTCATCATCATGATATCGTAGGTAACGAACGAACTTGTGTGCGTGCGTAGCGTATACCCCCGCCCATCGCCGCCTGCGCGCGTACGCCCGTTTCGACCGAAATTATTGTTTTGGTGTTTTATTCATTTATAACGTGCATGAAATTGACACAAATTTACAATGTAGATTTTTCATGCATTTATGATATTAAATATGTGAACTCTAATGACTGTAATATTTTTTTGCAGCGTTACTAGCTTTAAATAGGAAAATAATTGAAAATATTAACATTGCATGTCTTAATTTGGCACAAATTTATTTATTGGCCTTATGTAAGTGATCTGAGATAGGAAATAGTTATACAACCAATTGTAATTTTTTTTTGTACTGTTATTACATATTGACCCTATTTCAGTTTTGCTCTGGCCGAAGATGACACAAACTGGGTTTGTACACTCCACAGGCTATCCTAAATATGATACCATAATTATTTTAAACTTTAAATTAATTTTGTCAGTTTTGATTTAAATAAGTAAAATCAACCACAAACCATCGAATTGCGGAAAACGCAAGTGACAGATCTGACACAAAACGCAATAATAAGGTTCTTAGGTACGTCCGTGTCCACAGGCGAGAAATCAACAACTTTAGAGTTTTTGAAACTTATGACCTCATTTTAGCCCAGCGCTATCGGTCTAAAAACTGTCGACGCACGAAACGCGACCCATCATTTCGGGCACAAGAAGTCCACTGCTGGACGTAGGCCTACTTCAAATATTTTCAGTATGACCTTAGAAGCTGCCTGTATCCAGTAGCTTCCTGCGACTTTCCTTGCCATGATACAGTTTTTGGCAATTTGACGAAAAGTTAAAACATTGAGAAGATCTTCATTAAGATCAGGATAACACACATCACGATAACTAAAATATATTTACTTGTAAGTAATTATAAAATTATATTTTTTACTTGTATAACTTACTTATCTTATAGTTGGAGAATAGGGAAAATTTTGTCGGTATTTTACAGTTTTCAGAATTCACTACATGTAGAGCAAGATGCAAAACTTTCATATCAACTTTGTGCTCAAAGTTTAGAGTAGATTTAGTGTACCTTAACGTGTCTAACCTGAGAAAGATGTGACAAGTTAACATTTTGTGTTTAGAATTTTAAGAATGGAAAAGACAATATTTATTTTTTATCGCTTTTAACAAAATTTGCATAACTTAACTAAGAAACATGAATATAGAAACATATTTTTTTAAGGATGATTTACTGTCAGCCAATTTCAGAAAACCACACTAGTTTAAAAAAAAAAACATTTAACCATAACCTATAATTTAATTCTTAAATTAATGTTGTCACAAGAAGCGCAACACAACCATATACCTACGATACGGGTCTCCCTTCAAATGAAGGGGATTAGAACGTACTCCGCCACGTTGGTCCAATGCGGATTGGCAGATGACTGTGTTTTCAAGCCGCCTGAGGGCCACTGACTTGGCTTAACGACTGTCATCCATCAACAACAGCCTGGACCGACGGCTTAACGTGCCCTCCGAAGTACGGAAAAGCTCTCTATCGAGCTCATAGTTTTATTGTAATGAAACTAATCAATCCCAAAACAAATTTAAATGAATCATTATTAAACAATCTATGTCTGTGTTAAATAGTAAGAGATATGCGCAAAGGATGTGATAAGATTGGTTCCCCGGAACTAAAAAACTAAATTGTTTCATTATATTCGTATCTTATCAGTTGTGAATGGCAAGTGAAGTGTTCCTAAACGTCATGTTGAATTTCGCTTTTAGAGATCCCTACAATTTTGATAAAAACCCTACATAGAAATATAAAATCTTGGAGAAAGAATCAACATGCGGTGGAAGTTTCAACGGTTTAGGCGATGAACGTAGTCAATCAGCTTTTAGTCGATCTATACGATTAGTAGGCTCCTCAGTAGGAGGAGCAGGACGGCGTTACCTGCGCCTAGGCACTGTCTGTGTCTTTCTTGACTGTAAATACATTCAATGCCTATAACTTTACGCTAAGAACCAACTTTTCACCTAATTCCCCCCTCATCGTCATTATCATCATCTCAACCACAAGAAGTCCACTGCTGGATATAGGCCTCCCCTAAACGCCTCCAATGCGACCTGTTAGCAGCGGCCTACATCCAGCGGCGTCCCGCGACTTTCCTCAAGTTGTCTGTCCACCTAATTCCCCCCTCATTCCGTGTTTTTTTGGGCAACGTATCCTTACATAAGGGATTATTGCAAAATTTTATCATTACACAATTAAAATCTTCCTCTTCTTATATTTAATTTGTAAGGAACCCACATGTAATGAACCATAAATTCAGTACTTTTTTTTAACAAAGTGTATCCGCTAAGTGCGCTAAGTGGTCTCAGAATGTATTGGTTAGTTATCGGCTACTTACCACCTCATGCCACACAGGCGACCATTCACCGAAGATGCGAAAGTGAAAATCACTCATTTTCTAAGTCAATATTTATGACATTCTTTTACAAAAATTTCATATTTGCTCTTAAACACTTTCTATTTTAAGCAATCGATGACTCCAGTAAATTACCACTAAATAGCTTGATAATTAACTGACTGGTCTCTGCTTCAAACCCTGAAATGAGCACACTTTCTTTAAGAAAAATACCAAAATTTGCGTTTTCGATGGTAAAACACGTGAGAAAATAACTTATTGTGACTACAGCAACATCGACTACTGCTTTAGGGACACATTCACTTCTATACGGCATATTTAGACCTAAAACAGTGAGAAGATGTAAATCATTAATACTCTGAATTTTGATTTAAGCAAAGGAACATCTGATTCTTTCAATTAAAACATTGTATTTAAACATAAAAAGTGTAAACACTAAAAACAAACTCACTTCTCATTAATAATTCTTATTTCCAACAGGAACAGTGCAAGAAAAAATGCTTTCTATTCACAAAAAATGAACGTATCTCGATACAAGAAAACTCTAAGCTCTTAAGATGAGGCCCCGGAGAAATGGCTTCAAAAAGGCTCAGCCTTCCTTCGTTCATATTTAATGACATCATTAACTGAGGGACAGGAGTCTGCCTTAGGCTTCGAGCGTCCTTTGTCACTAAGATACAGCGTGAATTAGAAAAGCGACATTTGCAACTCACTTGCAGTTGAATTCACAAGGCACCTACACTAGAAAATACTATGGTTCTTTTTTACGTTACATAAAATAATAATCTGTTTCTTTATTATCTTTAACTTAGGTGATAGCACTAACTGGGATATTCTTTAGCGTAAACAAATTGATGAACTGAATTCATTTACTTTGTCCAAAGTAATAGTTTATTTGTTGAGTCGATGGTAGTATGGTATCTAGTATCCGATGTCCACTTTCAACAGTTCGAATAATGTCATTTTCAAATAAATAACAGGAACATGTAAAGGAATTGAAACCAAATGAAATCGATATCGTGAACATTCTAACAACGAAGTTTTGTCGTGGCTGCATTTTACTCCCCCGTGTAGGCGCCGGACATCAAGACCAGTTTATAATAAATTAATAACTAAACAATAGAATATCAAAGATAAAGTGTTTAACGATAAATGCTGTTTGCTCAATCCTTCGCCTTTTTATTACGCAACAATACAAAGTGCATTCCATGGTTATCACTTCTTTTGTATTCAATTAGCCTTGCATTTAGATTACCGATGCCTTTCACGACGACAGTGGTAACGAGCGTGGTCAGCTGTCAAAATGTCCAAACAATCAGGCTGTTGAACTTTTATTCATTCAAATATACGTAGACATGTCATACAGTATATCGATATGGTTTAGCATGCATCACCTGTTTAAAATTATCTGGCATGTAATGCATCGTTTATAAAGCAGCAATGTATTATTATTGATGACGTTGATCGTAAATTTTGGACTCTCGCAGTGTTGGTATTGTTCGATGGGCATGGTTCGAGTTGAGCTACATTGTTCAGTCTATTAAAGTCTTTCAGAGGTGGGTCAATTTGGGTACGCGTGATCAGATTATGCAATGCTTACATTATGTGGTCAGCATATGTCGATGTGAATGCATTCAAGCTAACAAGCATTGCATTAATGTGACACAAACGGCTTTAATAATACTATTATATTTTTGAAATGTCGCCTTGACTAACAATAAGTTTGGATTAAATATTTCAAAAGCGATATCTATAAAACTTAAAATAATATTAAGTTATACATAGCTTTATTGATTTCAAAAAATGTTAAAGATCATAAAGTTAAATACATAGTTCAAGTTACCCAACTAGATGAAATGATTCGTACTCCCGCACATTCAGTGACATGCAAAAATGGCATTCGTCGCTTTCATTGCGTCTATCCCATAGAGATTTTATTGTTTTATGGTTTGTCCCATTTACTTCTCTGCTCCCTTTTGGAGAGAATATCACACACGGTGGACTCATGGACCAAAATTGATCGTGAGTTATTTCGTCTTTAGTTCGATTTTACCAGTACTAAGCGGTAGTTGAGCGCTTGTCAGACATTGAAAGCTACAACTGATTGTTAAGTTTTATTAAACATAAGGCAGATATAAGTTAACGGGTCACCTGAAGGAGTAGTCACCGACTATGAAAAATCAATAAAAAAATGAAAAATATCAAGGACAAATAATCGAAGCCAGTTGTTGATCATCAGACTGATATTGATCGTAAGGTTATAAACACCTCCTACCACGCTCAATGACATTAAGTTTATTTATTTACCTGATGATACGGAATTTTAATTTTTATATTACAATCTTGATTAAATTTATTAATATCATTATCAATCTTAAAATTAAAGGGTTAAGGTTTAAATTCAAGTAAGTATGGTATGCCGTGTATTTGCAACATTGTATTGGCAATTATTATCTTCGAGAGAGAGCTTCTGTTAAATCGAAGCAGGGGTTAAATTGATATGGTTTGATAAACTGTATTATAAGAGGACCTCCATCACGAAATAATAGATTAGATAGCAATACTTTTTACATGTTTTATGTTAAGAAAAGGTATACTTAAGGCTTTTTATACACTAAACCTTATAGTGAATTTAAAAAGAAAGCTATCACGGTTAAGTAAGTAAGCTCTACTACATAGTTACTTAGATTATAGTCGACGAACTTCATTCATTAGAACATGATATTGTACTCATCTACAAGCAAGTAAAGCTTAGCAAATCCGGAACCCTACATTGTGCGTGGCCCGACACGCACTTGTCCGATTTTTTAGACTAACCGACACGGCAACGACTTTCACGCCATAATATTCTGATATATTTTTGCTTCTTCTGTTCTCGTGCTTTCGCCATTGTCGGTTATGTCGGTGAGAAGAAATACAGGCTTGCGAACATGTCGCGAGTCATGAAATAGGTACTCGACGTGACGCGGAACTATGTTGCGGGCGTTTCGGGAAACGTTGCAGCGTCACGAATATATTATCCGTCATATTGTACATTTGGCTATTGTAGGTTCTAATTTATCTTATTCTAATACCATTGTGAAATTAGGATTCAAAGATAAACTTCAAAGAATGATTGAATGAAAATGCAGAACTTATTACATGCATTTTATGCATGTATTTATGACAATTTGCATGTAAAAAAAATAAAAATAAAAAAGCCTTTTATTTCTGTGCAGTAAACTTAAAAGGAAATAAACGTTTAAATCTAATTTTTTAACAAAGTAAGTATAAAAAATAATAATTAAGTAACTATTTATGTAAGACTAGAGAAACCCGCGCAACTTCGTTTGCGTTTATCCCGCTTTTCCGTGGGAATTTAAAAAAAAAATCTTATCGGTTGCCTACATCATACACCATACTTTTCAGAACACACTCAAGTTTCATATTTATAGATTATTTTTCTATTTAATTCTCTTACAACCTTTGGAGAGGGCGTTTATGAAATAGGCTAGCCCGACCGGTGAACCTCGTAGATAATATCAAAAAGTAAAAGTTTTTATTTTATTTTATTATTCACTTTGTTCCTCTGCAAGAACCCCTCTACAGGTAAAGGCCACCTCCAAAGATAGCCAGTCTTCTCCAGATTGTGCTACTTGAATCCAGTTGGCACCGGCCTCAGAACACAGAAAGAAGAGAAATGTAATAAGACAGTTTTTGTACCGGAACCGATGTCGCCACTTACACACACAGTTACATTTTAACACATTCATAGAATAATCTCCGACAGTGTATTTTTATTTATTTATAACAATACAATTGTGTTGAAAATTGGCTCTTAAAAAATAATACAGACATTTTAAATACTTATAATAATTAGATAAACTAAACTAATAAACAATTTGAATAAAATAGAACAACATACAGCAACATAATATTTGGCACTAATATAATATTAATAATTAATAATTTAATTATTTATTTATTTCTCAAGCAAGTTGTTACAAATACATTGATTCCCAGACTTCACACTAGGATTCCCTGTGTTGTGAAGTCTAGGGCCCTCTCCTTTTATAATTAAGTACTTACAAGGTTTGAAATACACAATATACCTAGTTACATATTATTTTAAAACTAAATTGTTCCTTGTGAACATCTTTGTCTAGAAGGGAAGATATTTGTGTCTGTCGGTCTGTCAGTCTGTCGATTTAGGGGTGAGTTGTGTAGTGTGTCCATGCCATACCAATCAGCTCAGAAATTAACTTTCATCATCTTCTCGGTGTCAGAATAGTTGTGTCCCAGTAACCACATTTTAACATTTTTTCTGCACAAGAGTTTTGATTCTTTATATATTTTGCAGTGTTTGTTAACAAGATTATACAAGAAGGGACCAGTAAAGAAATAGGAACGTTGTGCAAGGGCCGTTCGTGTCTTGGGTGTGATCCATTTAATTCGTCTCTGTGACCTGTCACGTTTTGACACTGTTTTGTGAGCACTGCGGTGGAATCTTAGCACTGTCAGGGGGGTGCCACTCCGCAGTTTAGGTACGATTGACCTTGGGACCCGTCCGCCCGGTTAATCTCAAGGCTACCACCACTCGGCTCTCGCTCGTGCCGCTAGCTAGACGCATCGCGCGGACTCGGCCGCAGCGCGTGTCGAGTAAATAAAAAATGACAATTAATAACTATATAAAAAAATTAGAGGCTGTGTTTACAAATAATTTTGAGCACTATTTAAATAAAAATCCAGGCAGTGAAATATTTAAATTATTGTTACAAGAAATTCCATTGCCGCCGTTGCCATGTCCATGTTTCCCATTAAATTATCTATTAAAACTGTTCGTTAGACTTCGTATATATTCGACCCTAAAATTTAATAATCGAAATTTTAAATCGGGGAAAAAATCTATCAAACAATACCTAAAAGTTAAACAATTGTAATATAATTATAATAATAAATACACAGATCTTTGCTTATGTGTTTTTTATTTAATTAGCTAATTAATATCTAGTTATCACCCCGTCTAAACAATAAATGAACTTAACTAAGCTGCTAGCTCTTAGACTACAAATATGGCGCCCGCCGCATCGAAGCGAAGCGCGGGCGCTCGCTCGTTCGGGCCGTCTCGTGATGAAACGTCGATGTGTTTTTTGGCTCGTACACGTACGTACACAACACGTACCGATAATCTTTAAGGAAGTGCTACTATCATTGTTTACTTATACTTAAATACTTACCTACCTTTAGTAATACAGTAGTTTAGTACCTACATATTACTATTTATTAAATTAAGTGATACACATGTTATTTTTATCTATTATTTATTATATAAGTAGGTACAATTTATATCGGCGAGTGAGAACCTTATGCTCTTGCATTGAAACCGATTTCAATTTAGCGCTATCCAAGGGAATATCTAAATAAGATATTTAGTTATCTTCTTAGATTAAAGAAATAGGCACATACCTAACTGGTAATTTAATATTCAGATTAAATTCTTCTCTAAAAGAAGACAACCCTAACGTCGTCAGAAGAGGTAAGAAATACGCGATAGAAAGAGAGGCAACTTCTAGGTGATTATAACTGTAGGTTGTGTGCGCTGTGCGAGCTGAATTGCACCTTATTGTATCGTAGCGAGAGTCCCTATTTCTTTAATTGATTTTTCGGAGTGGAACTTCTGTACGTAGTACTATTATCTATTCTGTGGCACTGTGCCTAATATATACAATTGCCGAATGCTAAGAGTCTTTGCTTCACGGAATAGGTCCTCAGTTGGGTATCTATAGGGTTTATTATAAGCAGTTTTTAGAATTAGTCTTTGGGCTCGTTCTAATTTTATAAGGCTGGTCTTGCATGCGGAGCCCCAAACCACTATACAATACGAAATTATTGACTGACATAGGGTGGTGTAGACCATTTTGGTTGTTTCATAGTCAGCTACCCTTCTTAGTCTTTTAAATACAATAGCCAGTTTGCGCACTCGGTTGCACAGGGCATTAATATGTTCCTTCCAGCTTAGAGTTTGATCTATGATGACCCCCAGATATTTAATTGAAGTAACTTTTTCAAGATTTGGACAATCGCACTTTGAACCAGCTGTCTCGACACAAGAATGAAGTGTTAGCTTGTGATCGTTTGTTGGAAAGGAGCATCCGGTGGCAGAGAACGCTAGGTATTTTGTTTTTCCAACATTTAGGGTGAGGAGATTATGCTTCAGCCAATTTGACACTCTTCTCAGACCGCTTTGGGCAACATCAATGACACTTTTCCAGGAACTTGATTTAAAGATTAATGCAGTGTCATCCGCAAATGAGAAGATTTCACAATTGTCCGGTTTATGTCTACAGATGTCATTGATATATACCAGAAACAGAGTAGGGCCCAATACACTGCCCTGGGGCACTCCGAATTCAACCTCACTGTGGCTGCTATGGCAGTTGTCAACTTTAACATATTGTTTTCTATTTGTTAGGTATGATTCGAACCACTTAAGAGCCACACCTCGAATGCCACTCAGTTCCACAGTCACACTCACACAAATCGTAAGCCCGTGATTTGCAGTTCGATTACGAACACAGATGTAAGAAGTGTATTATAGTGACGGGCACCTAATGAAAAAGGGCGACAAGCATTATCGATAACTTTACCTCTCGATATTTTACAATAACAATTTATTACGGACTACAACTATGAACTATAATACCTATTTAATTTTAAATAATTAAAAAAGAAAAAGAAATTACCAAAGATTTTAGTTTTTATTTATTTTATTTTTGGAAAATAGTAATTTTTATACAACCAATTAAAAGAAAGAACTTAAAAAAAATTAGTACATAATAACAAGCGATTTTTTTTAAACTAATCAAATGAGTTTTTAGGTGAGCTACTTTCCCCTGGAGTTTGATCCAATACTTATGGGACTAGGACACCCTGTACAAGGAATGCACTGTAGTAAAAGTTTCAAATTATTATACTTTCAAAAATTAGAAATACAAAATTATCGATACTAAAATATTCTACTTTTGGCAGCACTACATGGCTTGTGCGACGGCCATTATTACTTTGACAGATCGCGGAAGCTACAAGCGGCGGTACCACGATATTTTCACAACATTGTAATTATCGTTACGTTTGCATTCCATTGTACGTGCATACCGCAAAACATTGAAAAACGCGTATCCAAAACAAGCAATGGACAATATTTTTAACGGAAGTATCGACTATGCCGTATATTGTTTAATGATTTCTATGCCTCAAAAATATTTCGTTAATTTGTCATTTATATAGAAAAATATTAAATAAATGACTTACCTATGATAAGTAACACCACTATTACTTGAATTTACCGTATCACTGCGATTTTTGCACGTAATTAAAGCACAAGCCGGCATTTTTGTTAACATTCACGGACGTGTGTTCGCGGAAGCGTTGTTTTGTGAATGACTTAGAACAATCAAGTTCCTGCACATTTGTGCAGAAAATGGCGTCATGTGCCCCGCCCACAAACCATATCTCTTGTATTCTGATATCTGTGGCACCGGCTGACTTTATAATTTCGTCATCCCATCTAGAGTAGGGTCGCCCTCTCTTTCTTTTCCCTTGACAATGGAATGGGTGACAATTTGCATGTATGTATATGGGTGATTCCTGAGAATGGGATTATTCGGTTGATTCCACTGGCTAGTTTTTATTTTCAAAATATAATGAAACCTGATACTACACATAAAAATAGGTTAAACCTGAAGTATAAATTTCGAATAGGCACTCATTTTGAACCTATAATTCCCAAGATATTAGACATTAAAAATATCATGACCAGGGGAATCAATTAATAGTTACAGGGGAATCAAAAATCATCAACTCTGTACTTTTTAAAGAAATTGTAAGTTTTTACATATCAAAAATTACAAAATTAAACATTAGAATATATATTCTTCAATTTTCAGATATTATTATCTACTTTTGTAAACAATCGTCTGACATAGGTACATAAATATCTAATAATCTATTGGTGTCGTAATCACATTCGTATTCCTTGAGAGCACCCCATTTGTACAACATTATTGTCATATTCCTGCAATAAAATAAGGAAAATTGCGAAATTTTAGAAATGTTTTACAAAAATAAAGTTTTAAAAAATGTTACTTAATCCAGCTTAAGAACAACAAGGCGCCAGGCGAGGACGGAATCACAGCAGAGCTTCTGATAACGGGTGGTACACCGGCGCTTAAAGTACTGCAGAAGCTCTTTAATTCCGTGTTGGTCGAGGGCAAAACACTTGAGGCGTGGAACAGAAGCGTGGTGGTTCTGTTCTTTAAAAAGGGCGATAAAACCTTCTTTGCCTGGTCCTTTTCCCAATTTATTTGGGGTCGGCCCTCCGTACCATGCGTCTCCAGGCAGCTCGGTCCTGGGTCGTCTCTTTGCTGACTTGGATTTCCTTGAGGTTCTTATTTACTACGGATATCCATGTGATTCGGGGTCTTCCTCGTCCTCGGGGTTTGGTTTCTACATCCATACACTGCCGCAGATTGTACAGAAGACCGAAGAATACAATCTGCTATTATGCTTAGCGTTTGTGGACTATGAGAAAGCCTTCGATTCGATCGAGACATGGGCCGTGTTACAGTCTCTCCAGCGATGCTGCATAGACTGCAGGTATATCGAATCTTTGACGTACTTATACAAAAACGCCCTCATGTCAGTCCGAGTACAGGAACAAAACACGAAGGCAATCTCATTACACAGAGGCGTGAGACTGGGAGATGTCATATCTCTGAAACTGTTCACGACCGCTCTAGAAGATGCCTTCAACTTTTGGACGAGAAAGGATGCGGCATCAACGTCAACGGCGAGTATATAGCTCACCTTCAATTTGCCGATGACATCGTGGTCGCTGGAGGACCTCAGCACCATGCTCGAAGGCCTCAATCGAGTTTCCCAACAGGTGGGTCTAAAAATGATCATGGTCAAGACGAAAATCATGTCGAATGTCCATGTCGCACCCGCTCCGGTCTCAGTTTGGAGCTCGATCCTCGAAGTTGTTGACGAGTACGTATACCTTGGACAAACCATCCAATTAGGTAGGTCCATCTTCGAGAAAGAGGTCAATCGACGAATCCGACTTGGCTGGGCAGCTTTCGGGAAATTACGGCATATCTTCTCGTCCAAAATTCCTCAGTGCTTGAAACGAAGAACCTTCGAGCAATGTGTGTTGTCTATGGATCCGAAACGTGGTCGCTCACTATGAGCCTCATAAGAAGGCTATGGGTCACTCAGCGAGCCATGGAAAAAGCTATGCTCGGGGAGATCGAATCAGAAATGAGGAGTAAATCCGTAGCAGAACCAAAATAACCGACATAGCCAAACACTGAAGTGACAGTGGGTAGATCACATAGCGCGCAGAACCGAAGACCGATGGGGCAAAAGGGTTCTGGAATGGCGACCACGTACCGGAAAGCGCAGCGTAGGACACTCGCCTACAAGGTGGTCAGACGACCTAAGGAAAGTCGCAGGAAGCCGCTGGATGCAGGCCGCTGCCAGCAGGTCGCACTGGAGACGTTTGGGGGAGGCCTAGTTGACTTCTTGTGGCTGACATGATGATGATGAAATAATTTTTCAGTCAAAAACTATATCACATTTTGATTTCACTGACCTTAGAAACAGAGTAATCAATGTCAGGGAAATCAAAAAATGTAGCAAAATTATCGATTGTCGCTAAATGACTGTATCTAGTACAATGACCTTTACACCCTAGGTAGTCATTAGAGTGGCGATAGTGCATAATTTTTTTTAGTCGTCTAATAAAATTAATTGATGGTAAAATTGAGGTCAAAGTAATCAACGATGTACCAAACCAAACCCAGTGGAATCAGATACTTACCTTTATATTTCTGGAATGCAGCAAGCAGCCGCGCATCTCTTCCCTCGACACTCTAAACATGACTGACGGTTAACGCTCGGGGGGTACACATTGCTTCCAAATTGTGTCACTAAGGACGTACGCACATTTTAGTGATGTACCAGTGGAATCACTGCTAAGGCCCGGACAACATTTAAAAAATTCATATAATTAAATGTACTAAAAATACGTGGTTCATCTATTTTATTTATTAATCCTTATCAATTTAGGATCTAATTTAAAATATTGAAATATCTATGAACTGAATGGAAAAAATGATATGGATGATATTGTGTACAAATTTGGAGTACGGACACGCCAGTGGAATCAATTTTTAACACTTCAGATTTTTTTTTTACTTACTTGGTTTTATATTTTTCTTAATTATCGTAGTGACCCAGTTAGATTACAGTTTAAATTTTAATAAAAAAAATACTTCATACGTTTATTTCAATTATACGTACACTTTTTACTTCCGGACAACGAAAATCCAGGTTCTCAAGAAACACCCATATGCAAATTGTCGATATAAGAGTGAACTTTGATTGGAATCGATCAACTTGTTGTGTTAACTCCACTAAACTAAAGAATAATCAAAATCAATGAGAATCAATAAACAAGTCTATAAGATACGAATAGTTCACCTTATTGTTAACATTGATTCAATGAATCCATTTTCAATAATGTATGCAATAAAACTAAATAGAATAAAGGCATTATGTCCACGAGGATACTAATTTATTTACTATACTGTTATATCGGTTTACAGATTAGCACACCAATAGATTCAGATCACAGTCTATCTATTAATATAACGTAGTATGACAGAACAAGCCCACACTGTTGTCTCCTGTAAAGCCAGGGTGACCACAGTTTGACAATAAGCAGTGAAGCTTATTGACGTCCCGGTCCCGGGGGAGTAACTACAGCTGTCATGGAACTCACAACAAAACTAATTAGAAAGATAAAAGACAGATTTGTAAGTATTGTGAGGAGTGAATTACGTAAGAGATAAGGTAATCAATGCCAGCGCAACTTTTAATGAACAAGATTGCCGATACTCATAAGTACTTTATTTTTTTTCTAAATAAATACATATTTTACATTTAAAACATCCAGACCAAGATAAACATACAATGTTCATATTGTTCATGCATCCAAATGTTTGCCTTGCGCAGAAATCGAACCTGGGTCTCTTAGGATACTAGTCATTCAACCACCCATCCATATCATAATACACCTAAACAAAATCTATCTCCCATACCCATACTTATAGTACAGACTCTATAGGACGAGTTGGTCAGACAAACTGTCGTTATGGTTAGAACATCTATAAACATGTAATGTTTATTACCCTTTAAAGTTTTATGTGCCTGTTTAAGTAAAGTAATAATCATTACAATTTACAAAGAAATTATATTGAAACACATTTAATAAAATATCGATGCATATAAAATCGATTCACTTTTCAATACATCGAAGGGATTTCAGGTTTACATTGAGAGATGAGTTAGAACTTATACGTGATTTGAGTACTTCGCGAATACTAACTATTCTTCAGCAATACTCGTAAATGTGTGGTGTCGATAGTTCGACATTACCGAAAATGTAAGGCGGCGACTTTCAAATGACTCGTATGATGCCCAGTTAAATCTCAAATCGTGAGCAAGTCGCCGCGTGGACGAAGGATCTGTTTACATCTGGTGAAGCATCCACAAGTTGGCACCAACGTTCAATAGTCCAACGTGTCTAGAGAAACACTCGAACCAAAGTTGGAGCCAATGCCATTTTCTAAATCAACACGATGGACGACGTTCAGGCCAACGTTGGTGCCAACATGTGGAGCTGGCGTGAAGGGAACTCATGATGCTTACATACTGGTACAAGTTATATCAATTGCCCAACATGAATAAATAATGCCTTGCACTCGAATGATCGGCTGATTCGACAGCCGGCCGGCGGAGATACGTATCGGATATTACCGCAATCCACAACATGGTTTGCGGCGTCCGAGACCGAGTGCCTTTACCAGTCCGATTGAATCGAGTAATCAAAGCGCCATGTCTATATCGATTCAACAACAGTGCTGCGGCTATCTCCTCAACGATCGATATTTGTTACATTCGGATCGGACAAAGCATTTTTTACCAACTCTAAACACCTTTAATCAAACATTAAACGATTCTCTATCTTATTTTGTGCGTGGTAAGAATCTGGTAACTGCAAATAAAGTAGTGTATATTGATGCTGTAGTGGTTACTTTGAGCATTTCAAATTGATTTACTGTCAAAATCGACACAATCGATTCGATGTCAAATGTTTGCGATAGCATTCAACTCTTTTATTGAATTGACCTTTTAACCGCGTCGTATATCGAGTTAACGACAATACTTTAACGCATTTGGTTAACTAAGCAACTGTATAAAAAATCAATAAATCATAAATTTCATTCATATGATCATTATATTTAATTCCGAAGTTGGATAGTGTGCTCATTTTCAATAATAATTGCTTGTTAAGCAAGTGTGCTCATTTTTCGATTATAATTGCTTGTTAGATGCTTAAATAGACTGTTAACTTTATTAAAATTATATTCTAACACGTATTCAACGGGTGTAATATTTATTTATTGGATACATTAAATATAATTTTTAAATAATTTTGTTAGACTTTAATAAGAATAAGAAAAACATATTTGAAAACATAATTAAAAGTAATATATTCGTAAAAAAATATATATACTAAAATCGTATTAATTTTTTTAATGAAATCGTTTTGTGAGTCGATATGTACAATTCCAAACAACGTGTTTCGCAACTTACTCCTATTATTAATTATTTATTATACATAGGTACCACTACCAAGACACAACAACAAAATATTAAAATGAATAAATACGATATGACACAACACCGATCTTGCTCAGCAAAAGTTAAGGTTCCAGTTCAGACACTATGACACTGGTCTTCCGTCTTTAAAGGTCTATTATTATTTGTATTACTGGAAACGTATATAAAAATAGAAGAAATAAAAGCTCGCAAACAATTCTACCGGAATTTATACTAGTTTGTAAATAAAACTTGTTTTGCCTCCATTGAGGCCTCCATGCATCGACGATAAGTCTAAGATGTATCGTCTATGGCCCCATGTTTCAACATCTTATCTGTGGTCACAGGAAGACCAATTGACTTTGCATGAGGACACATGCCACTTTAGGTTATGTTTAAGTTATATAATTTGGAATAATACAATTTCATAATGTAGGATTAGATACCATAAATGATGATTGTTTTATTTAAAAATCGTACCAATGGGATTAAATTAAAATTGTTTCATGAAAAAGTTATAAGCTGGCTGCAAATAACAAATTGCTTAAAAAACATTTTAAAGTTAATGACACTTTAAGTATGAAATTCTCTTTTATGATAACGTATCTGACTTGTCGTTAACATAATTTTTCATTACCATTAAAGAGTTTTTTTTTTCATTAACTATTAATCTGTTATTAAATATTAAAATTTCTGTGCAACTTATCCTTTCCAAAATCCAACACTAGCCAGGACACCAAGCTTAAACAAATATGCAAAACTTAACGAATAAACAAAGAACATTTCATAGAAGTTCACAAAACGTAAATAGAACTTGAAACTTAATAACTACCAAACTATCTTATCATTTAATATTTAGCTTAAGAAATTCAACATCCAAAAAGTTTGTTTAAGACTCCGAGAGCAATCTGGTAGCAGAATAAAATTCAAAATAAGGTCACGTTCAGAGGACATGTAAATCTACTTATCCACGTGCCTCGAATGCTAACTATGTTTGTACTAAGAGTTACGTACTCGACACAAACCGTTACATAGGGCTGGCTCGTCGGTTCAAGAAATTATTGTTTTTACAATATTACACATGGAACGTCCGCACCTCACTACTTGTCTGTCCGATCTCCAATTTTTTACAATTGGTAACATCTTAAGAGAAGACTATTTGGTCAATCTTGAAAAAAACTTTGACAAAATGACAGACAGACAGACGGACAACAAATTGATCCTTTATGGGTTCCATTTTTTTCCTTTTGTGGTACAAATTTTGGGTTTCTTACTATTCTGTATAACGCGAAAGTTTTGAAGAAATTTATTTTCATAACTACTTAAAACCTTAAACCTTAGAGTATTTAATCAAGGAGTTGCCACGAGCATACAGGAATATATACATACTTAACGCTTTTTTATACATCAAGGCATTACAACTAACGACTTAATACAATCAAAAAACGAAACGGGTGAAAAGTTAGTACCTTTATGAAGTATTTAGAAAACTTGAATCATATCAACGGCCCTGGGTACCTTTTTCATTATTAGACTGTACAGTGTCTACGATGAAATTATCAAACAATAATGTCTCGTATTAGACATTACACAGTTTTACACGGCCGCCCGCCGGCCGCCGCCGCCGGTCCGCGAAGTAGTTTGGTTATTTACCAAAGGGTTCCGTCCACAGATGACTTCTCCTATTTATTCTATACTCTATTCTTAAAATAAACAAGAATAAACTAAACATAGTGTCCACGAAAATGTTTAAACGTCATCTGCACTAGAAGCTTTTATAAACTGAAGCAAGTTGAAACACTAACAAACGCAGTTATTTATACGCTTCTGAAACTTCTAGGAAACTTGTTTACTTTTTTTTTACATAATATCACGACCATATTCCTTAAGAGGTTAAACAGATACTCGATAAGAATATGGCAGAGAAGAACATAATATATGTTCCAACATGACGACACTAGACGTGTGTCGTGTGTAGTCAAAATTAACAACGACGACCTCTAATTGGAATAAGCCTAACCCTAAAATTAAAAAAAAAAAATTTTTAAATTTAGATGGTTGAAGATCTTTTGTGTCTATAAATTTAAAAACGTTTTTTTTATCTACCTACGTAGATGCGCGGAATATTAATAATAAACAATTCTCATATTAATAAAAAAATCAATAATACTAATCTACATACGACATTTAGGTTAAGTAGTTGCCATAATCTTTAACTGACCATAGTTACTCCCAGAGCATAGGAAATTATATTTTTTATACATTTTTAATAATATCCCGCCAAACAAATGAAACTATTAATCACCGACGCTTCGTCGGCATCGAAGCCGTTTTGTTATTAAATGTACACGTACAAATGGATGAGATCTGTCCGTGATTCCAACAGCAAGATAACTCATTTGCCACTGTAGTTAAAATAACTCTATGTTTTATTACGTTTTGTGCACTCTAAAAGAAAAAATACGCATTTTGTGACGCCTCAACACTCAAACGTTTTATAGTATGTATTATTAAAATAGACAAACACTTTCGAATCTTGTTTTTTTTTTATATATTTCACTTTTCTTTTTAAAGCACTCAAACAATAAAACGGAATATAGAAAATCAAAATGTTCAACCTTAAAATTACCAATTAGATTTTTGAAACTTGCCACATATAGAGATTTTTTTTTAATAACCACTTTTAAATATTGTACTGTTAAATAAAATTATATAAAAATGTTTTTTTTTAAATTAATATCTTTCTTTTTCATCTTTTTAAATAGAATGTCATAGGAAATCTTATGTTGAAAATAGCACCATTTTCAGAAAAGAAGCTTAGGAAGCCTTCGGACCTAAATGAATAATTAAAAACTTTTATATAATAATATTTTGTATTGAAAGTGTCAAAACTAATTCGCAAAAAAGCATAAAACATCAATATTGTTCAACAAACTCACAATCAAGTGGTATGATTAATCGTCCCAAAAAAACTATGACAAGCAAACCCACTAGCCTCTAGTTAGCCGAACAAAATATATATCATAGTTTATTAATATTCATAGTGGGTCATTTGTTAATACACACACGGTTTGACAGCTCAATTTCACCCGCAATGTAATATAGCTTGTAAACTAAACTACGAGATCCGATTCGAGCGATCCCGTCCAATTAAAATCGAAATTAGTGGTTCTGTCGTTAAATATTATGGAGATTTGTACTTGGTACTGATTGTTTTTTTGTGTTTTTTTTTTTTAAAACGTGTTGGCAAACGAGCATGCGGGTCATTGATGGTAAGTGATCACCGCCGCCCATGGAGTATAAAGACAAAAAGTCACTGAGCCGTTGCCGGCTTTTAATTGCTGCTTTACGCCCCCGAGACACTGTCAGACGGTGGTGCTTCCGCAATCATGCTAGTTTTAAATATTCTTCAAAAAATATTTCTGTGTATATTATAATACCTTTATGGTCATTGTTTGAAGTTACCACTATCCATATTATAGTTTTAGTTTTAATTTTTGACTTTAATAAATAAAATTATTAGTACGAGTTTCAAATTAAAAAAAAAATTAAAACATTTAATAAAGTAAATAAGATTTTTTCAGTGTACCTTTTTCTGAGGCTTTTACAAAAAATATTTTAATCATGAATATTATACATACTTTTTATTGTGAATGACCAACGCCAGGTGAATCGCTGTAGTTTCCATTGCTCCATTCTCTTTAATAATATGTCTTGTGTTTAAAAAATATAAGTCCGTTATTATAAAGAAATAATTACAATAGAAAAATCCATTAAATAATCACCAGAGGCGGTCTTGTTTTTCACTTGCATTTTAAATAAAATGTTCTTTATACGTGCCCATAGCAAAGAAAATGGCTCAAGCTTCATTTCAAACACTATTAGAACATTTTTTGCTTAACATAAATTTGTATTGTCAAATTTCAATTTAGTGCTACGTTTGCATTCACTGTGCCCGTGGTTCATTCGCTGTCAATTTAACCATAGATAAAAAGTAAGCTCATCAAAACTACGAGTTATCAGAATAGGCGCCAAAAGAAAAAGTTGCGTTCACAAATGAAAACAATTTCTTGACGTATGTTTCCGACAGCTAAGACAAATAGCTATGTAATAATTTAATAATTATTTATGCAATAGTTATAAAAATCGTCTCCAAAATAGGAAATATTGGATCAAATACAGGTATGTATTACATTTGAAAGCCTTTATTTCAGAGTATTCAAATAGCCTTAAAATTAAACTGACCGTTTTTTACACTACTTGTATTAGTTTTTTATTTGAAACAGGCCAACTAAAAATAGACTGAGTGGAATCCGTAAGTGAGCCGCTGGGATTATTTTTTTTATCTACATATCACTACATAGTATAAAACAAAGTCGCTTTTTCTGTCCCTATGTCCCTTTGTCCCTTTGTCCCTTTGTCCCTTTGTATGCTTAAATCTTTAAAACTACGCAACGGATTTTGATGCGGTTTTCACCAACGGATAGCCTGGTTCATGAGGAAGGTTTATGTATAAAATTTGTCAGGATTTTATGTAAATTGGCTGAAATATATAAAATTTATTGTTGGGAGTGTCGGAAAAAATCAACCGCTTGGGAGCTGTCGACGAAAACGCTGGCTAAACCCTTTGAGATATAACAAAACAAAAATTATAGGATATTCCTCTTATTTAGGTCTCCAAAAAAGTCCGCGATAGCATATATTTGTCGTATACGGATAACTTACTATAAAATAAAAAGCGATTTCCGAGTAATAATGCGGAAATAGCGCCATCTAGCGTAGAATAGAAAGAACTTGAATTGGAAACCGATTTTGACGTATACAATATTAATCCTTATCCAGTTAACTACGTTAGTTACCTTAAGTATTTCATGTCCATTATTATAATCTTTACATCATATTATTTAAATAGATACTTTAGAAGTTATAGCAAAAAATTTACGCGCTTGCCGAAATTAGTTCAAGTTCTTTCTATTCTACGCTAGATGGCGCTATTCAAAAGCATCGCGCTATGGTTACGTTTTCATTAAATTATAAATATCGCGCGAAAATTAAAGCACTTTAAATCTATTACGCTAGGTGGCGCTGTTTAAAAATAAAATTATAGATACTTACATACTTTTAATTTGTTTATGCTTCACAATTTGAATTATTTAAAGTTAATATTTTATTTGTTTCGTGTTATAATTTTTGATACAATTTATTGTAAATAGATAGATATAGATAGACACTTACATGCTCGCTTCAATTTAGTCCTTTGTTTGGGCTTATTTTAACATCTGTCGCATTTTTTATTGGTTTCGTGTTGATTTATGTTATCTTTGAGTTTTTTTAAATTATAGATACTTACATAGGTACTTTTAATTTGTTTATGCTTCACAATTTGAATTATTTAAAGTTAATATTAAGGGTGCATTTTATTTGTTTCGTGTTAAAAATTTTGATACAATTGATTGTAAATAGATAGATATGGATAGACACTTACATACTCGCTTCAATTTAGTCCTTTGTTTGGGCTTATTTTAACATCTGTCGCATTTTTTAATGGTTTCGTGTTGATTTATGTTATCTTTGAGTTTTTTTTTATTGACAGATTATAACAATTATTTAAGTTTAATTAGCAATATAAAGTACCTATTTCATGACAATTTAATCATGCCTCGACGAAAGTCTAATATAGGACGCAGTACATCTTCTGCCAAAAGAATTCGTTTGAGTCGAAGCAACGAAAATGATCAAGAGAGGGATGTTCGTTTATCGTTGGACCGTGAAAGGCATGTTTCCCAAAGAGCGCGAGAATCGTCGGTGGATCGCACAGTTCGTTTATCGTTGGACCGTGACAGTCATGTTTCCCAAAGAGCACGAGAATCGTCGGTGGATCGCAGAGTTCGTTTATCGTTGGATTGTGAAAGGCATGTTTCCCAAAGAGCCCGAGAATCGTCGGTGGATCGCACAGTTCGTTTATCGTTGGACTGTGAAAGGCATGTTTCCCAAAGAGCGCGAGAATCGTCGGTGGATCGCACAGTTCGTTTAGCGTTGGACAATGATAGACATAACGCTCAAAGAGACAGAAACGCCCGAAGATAGACAACTCCGCTTACGTAACGACCGTATTCGTTGCTGGAATCGACTTAACTACTCAATGTTTTTCACATGGACAATTGTATAATGCCCTGTCACGTGTAACATCAAAAAAAAAATATGTTTGTTTTTACACGAAATGACGCAGAAGTTGTCAATGTGGTATATAAAGAAATATTTTAGTATGTTAAAAAACAAACTAAAATATTTATTTATATATGTAAGTATACGACTGTTTAACACAGGCAGATAGTTATAACCCGTGCGAAGCCGGGCCGGGCCGCTAGTTAACAATATTCTCATTTGCTTACGTTCAAAGTCGTAACCAATGGATGCACAGCTTTCCCGGTGCGCTTTTAATTACTTTTTTGGGCATGACAATCGTGAAGTCGACGCGGACAGCGGGTGGCCGCGGCTTCTTTGCTTCTCATATAATTATAATTATTCCATTAACTTGTACCCCTCGCAATTATTTAGTGAATTCCATCTCATCCAGAGTTTCAGCATACGTCTTGTCGGCAAAATTAGAGGTTAAGTAAATTATGTTTGTTCAGTTGCCAAAATTATGTGATTACTGCAATTTCGGAACAGTTAACGAATACCTCTATATTTTTCACTTTACATGTTCAAATTATTTTTTGAGTTCTTTGTAAAAATTATTACAATAACACAGTCAAAAGTCTATATTTACTTGATACAATTCTTTGTAATAATTATAGGAATAAAGACTGCTAATTTGTGGTACTGACAGTAAATAATGCTAAGTATAATTAAATATTTTTATTTAACCAATAATTATTTTTAATTTATACCTAACAAAATAACGCAAAAACTAAACTCAGTTTTGTATGATCTCGAAAACAAAGAGAAATTCGTAACGATCGCCATATGACGTCCCTTAACATCTCCGCCTACCCTTGGGAAGATTTATAGGTGAAAAAATTAAACAGCATACATTGACCGATGCCTTTGATAAAAAAGCAGTATCTGTCACATTGAAGGAGTAATGAAATGTAAACGATAAAAACTTGGGGTCGTTGTCGCTCCATACAAAGATTTGCAATATTAAACTTTGTTATTTTTGTGGTTCCCTGCCGTGTGCCATTAGGCATCGTCAACATTTTTATTGTATTTTTATTTCGAAGTATTGTTGATATACTCGTACACTGGCATAATAAAAATCCTAATCGAAGTCTTAAAATGTATCTTTTTTTACTACGGCTTGATCAATTTTATCAATAGTTAACATTATAATAAAGAAGATAATGTAAATGTCACCTGTCATTTGTACGATTTTGAAATAAAAAAAGAACATAAGTATAAAAATTATACACATAATATACACATATGTATAAAATTTGCACGAGATGTTCTTCACCAATACATATCACAATTTTTAAAACCTTGAGAAGTTATCTCGAAACTGTGTTTCTTTTTAACTACTTCTAATTTAAAAAAATATATAGCCAAACAACGACCGTAAAATACGTTTTACGATTTTAAAATTAAGATCTTTTATGATTCTTATAATTTATAATTATTTATTTACACCAAGAATGCGTTATTTCAGTGAAAGACATTGGTATTTTGGTTTAATAAGTTTATGATATTATTTTAAAAGATGGTCTTTAATATTTCTATAACTTTAATGCGATATAATTTACTAAATAAAATTGTAGTGTAAGTACTGTAAATTGTTTTCAAAAGATAAATGTAATAAATTATATTATATCATCGTCGTAAACGGTGCTGATGTCTATACTAATATTATAAAGAGGAAAGATTTGATTGTTTGTTTAAAATGAATAGGCTCCGAAACTACTGGACCGATTTCAAAAATTATTTCACCAGTAGAAAGCTACATTAGCGTGGAGTGACATAGGCTATAGCTTTTCCCGAAATTCAATGTGGTTACCACGGGAACGGGCCCGGAACTTCAGGCGGACGAAGTCGCGGGCAAAAAAGCTAGTTAGTTAAATTTTTTATTATGGATAACTGTATATTGCCTGTATTGTTTATTTACCTCAATAGATAAAATAAAATTAAATGTATATTTTTCTGTTGCGTTAAAAATGTTTACCACCGCTATCCCACAAGACGCAAGGTTGTGTTCAACAAAAACAATGTTTGCGGTGAACATATTTTTTTTCCAAAACCGAAATTCCGAAAATCCGCACTCGAGACCAGGTAGCAATCGAATGTTAAAATTGTTTGTATTTCCGATATAAAAAAAACAATACAATAGACTATATTCGTTTTACCTGACACTGATTATAATAAGGTACAAGAAATATGACGACACATGTTGTTGTTTTATTGTTTGTAAGAAAAAAAATGTCATAGATGGGCAATGTTGTTGCTATACTATATAAATAAAATAAAAATTAAAAAAAATACAAACCCGCCTGCGTAAAAAGCAACTAATAGAAAATCAACTGAAAAGGCAGAAACAAGATAAAAATTCAATAATTACATAAAGCTAGCGAAACAAATCGTACTTATGTTTGATATTGTTTCGATTTGTTTCGCTAGCTTTACGATACCTCAATTATGTAGATCCGTTCAGCGGTTCTGGAGATATGAGCTAATAAAGAATATTACATACATACAAGATACGCGTGAAAAACATTCTTTGCAGTCGGATAAAAACTAAAATAAATATGATAGTAAAATGAGTATTGTGGAATTAATTGTTTTCTTCGATTTACCGTGCACTTGTATGGTAAATAGTACCTAAGAAAACATATTAATTAATTGTCAAAATACAAGACTTCGTCGGAAGCAATTAAAAATAAATACCAAATATTTTGAATAAGTCACAGAATATGAGCTTCTACTATACTGATAATAATACGAGACGATTATCCGCATAACTCTACAAAAAAATCAAAATACATAATATGATACGCGATAGTAAACCATCGCCTCTTACAGCACTGCCTTGCTAGGACACACATCGTTTATGGCGGTGTTTGGAGAGTGAATTATTCGTTATTAGTTGTTTAGTTCGTTGGGTAGATACGATTACAATTTTAGTAGATGCGGCGTTTTTGTTGTTCACCGAACTGGAAGGGTATTTTCTACGTCGGCTGGCTACTTGAATACAGATTTTGTACAATTAGAGGCACGCAAACTTAGGGATGATTTCTTAATGCAGGGGATTAGTATAAGTTTTGGTTTCTAATGACTTAAGAACCGAGTGGTTTGAATTATCATTAATATTATTGTTATATTTAAAAAAATTGAAAGTATTAACTTTCAATTATTTTTTTTTATTTATTTAAAGAAAGGATTTGATATTATATTTATCACAAATTATTCCATCCGAAGAGATAAAAAATCCTATTTTTATCGTCAAAAATAATTATTTAAATAGTTTCAATAATAAATTGCAAAAAAAAATTATTACTCAAAGTGAATACATCCCCTTATAATATTAAAATTAAATATTTCAAATAAATCTAAAGTAGAAATGCCACTTAAAATAACTTAATGTTTATTTTTGAACCGTGTATGCGTAATATTCGTATCCATGTTATTCCGTAGCGGTGCTCATTAGCCGAGTCTCGCCGGACACCAGACTCTTTGTAAGGCAAGCCACACATAAAAGACTTAAGGCGACGCGACACACCATTATCCTAAAACCTATTACAGCACTCAATATATTAGAGCCCATGCTCAAACATAGCGAAATTTAAAATAGCGAACGGAAGCGAAGCGAAGTGTCATAATATTATGAATAGACGAAAAATTTTTAAATCAGAAAGTTTTGTTATTTTTTAATGTTGGTGATCATTTTATTTTAGAAACCTCGTATTGAGTATTGTTATTTAATCTAGCAACATAGTTTTTTAAATTAAATATCTAAGTCCTACTTCCCTTCTCCTCCATCCATCCCTTTCCAAAGTTGCCAGTCTCCAATTATTCGTAAACCTAGCTACATAAAAATAAGAAAAGGATAAGCTGTGGTAAACCCATGGTAAACCGAAATGCGTGATAAAAAGCGAAATGCTATTCGTCTATTACAAAACAATGGGAATCACGAAACGAAACCTCAATCGTTGTAATTCGTTGACTTTATATGAATAACTTTAGACAGAAGGCGAATTCGATAAGAGTTCTGTAAGGCCTCATATCTTATTCGCCATAATTTGCCACATTCGCTTCAGTTCCCTTCCGCCGCCGCCGCGCCGCAGTTTAATTCGTGTTCGGTTGGTGATTGTATTCAACGTTTGTTTTTTACCACGCCTTTTAAGTGTGTCTTGCGCTTAAATAGTCGAACCTAACGAGTGGTTATTATTACTCCTTAATTATATTTTTTTTTTCCTACATTTCCTCAGAGTTATAAGCCGTGACGCAAGACCGGATTGTGTCCAAACTATTGCAACCGTACTGTAATTACCAAATAAGATGTTTATTACTGTTTATTGAGGTAAATTTGAATTAATCAATGCTATAATAACTCTATTATATGTTTTTAGTGTGTGATCTAACATCCGGAATGTTGTACATGGTTTATACATCTAATTTGATAAATGTTATATTTCATTCTTATTCAATAAAAACAAAATTTCAAGTGTTTATGAAAACGGTGTCGGTTTGATCGTACAGTCAAGAGCAGGTCGACCTTTACATATCGGACTCTGTACCATTTTATTCTTAAGTGCTATGCCATAAGAGCCAAAATTGTACTACAAGTGTTACATCGTGCTCCTGACTATATAGAATAAACAAACTTTTTATAAAAACAAAACCATAAAATTACTTAGAATTCTGCATTATTAGAAAGACCTTAGTGACCACTGGTTATCCCATTTAAATTCAACAGTTTAAATCCAAAGTTTTAAAATTTAAATTTACTACAAAAACTAGTAATGATTTATTGAATACTAAATTGTCCTAACGACTTCGTTTACGTTGACATCAATTTAGCATTCGCTATTTCAAATTTTGACAACAAAATTATTTTACAATTTCAATATAAAATTTCAATTTATATTTACAGTTTTTATGGCTATATTTCATAAAAATCGGTTCAATATCTCAGCCATGAGACAGACAGTTACTTTCATATGTTAATAAACAATATGGATATTGAAAAAAAATAAAAGAAAAACATATTATTTCGATCCCAAAGACGGTCGTGCATAAGATTTTGCAAGCATGCCACATCAATATCAGTTTGTCAATGCAGATAAAATCGTATCTGATTACTTGAATGGAGAACACGATGGCCTACCGTATGTCGTGAGAAACATGACTTCAGAAGAAACTTAATCAGACCGATGATACTAATTAAAATTTATTGCTTTTAGTTAAAAAATAATATAGTATCTTTTTTAAAATTTTTCGTGCCAATCAATAGGTGAAACTTTATGAAATGAAATTAAATGAATCGTTTATTTCAGAAATTAGACCTTCGCTGGCACTTTTTCTTGACATTTACAACTTGTATATAAAGAAAATAAACTACGTTATAAACTACCACCATTTCGGACACAAGCAAAATGGCCACCGGTAAAAAGAAATGGCGAAAGAAAACCGGTTACGGCCTTTTTGTCATTTTGCATTTAATAGCTATATTCCACTCATTTGACACAAGTTTTCCATTAAAATTCAATGATGATGTTCAAACTAGTTTCTCATATGTTATTGTGGTCAAATAATATTGTGTGCGTTATCGGAATTGAGCGATTGATGTATTGTTTATTTCAAATAGATTATTTTTAAAATCAAACGTTTGTGCCGAGCTTTCGAACTTTCGAAATAAACTTCGAACATGTCATGTTCAATGTCCCATGCTAAATATAAAAATCAATGTTAAAACAATTGAAGCAATATTTAACGTTATAAAACTTTGTCTCTTCTTTATTATTTTTGGTGTTTATTTATATTTTCCACATTTAATCAATTAAATATTTATTCGATTTTTTATAATTTTACGTCTCTCGTTTCAACACGAAGATAAGCTACTTTTATCAAAACACGTTCAAAAGCAAGGGATATGCACTTCACTGCACATGCAGTGAGCGTTCACTGAAGCGTATACCGAGATCCCGAGCTGAAATGTCTGCTATTCATCTAAATCTCTTTCACTTTCGATGTTGGCGAGAAACTATTATTTATTTATGTGTATGTGCTACAGGAGAATGCTTGTTTTTTTATACCACTAAGGTGGCAAACAAGCTTACGGCCCGCTTAATGGTAAGTGGTTACCGTAGCCTATGGGCACTTGCAACACCGGGAGTATCACTGGGTTGTGATACTCCCGGTCACTAGGTACCACTAGGTGTCACTAGGTTGTGAAGGACTGACGGTTCTACTATAATTTCTCGCATAGGTCCGTATCGACAAGTATGTAAGTACACCATGAAAGAACCTACTTAATAACAATACGTTATCTCACAAATTTTGATCTATATTGTATAATGTTGGAAATACACAGATGAGTCAGGCGCGGGGTGGACGCGGCAGTATGACCATGTGTCGTCACCGGCGTTATAGACATGCTCAACCTACACGCAATCACGTATTATTAACCAAACGGAATTAATCCGCACCCCAGCCCTCCTCTTTGTGTTTTGAGCGTTAATAATACCTGGCGACCTTAAAATCTTAAGATGCTTGCTGTAAATAGACAGATCATATCTCTAAATATATTTCACGAAATATTCAGTATCATAAAATATTTTTACGTAATACATTAATTTTTAAGTGGGTAATTTGATTTTTTGATAAATATTTATATTTATAATATTGATTATGAGTGACAAACAAAATTCTAGTAATGTCATAACTGAACTGAAATTTTATTCCATATACTTCTAATATTTTTCTTTGATTTATTATTCTGAGAAACTAATGTTATTTGTCCAACCTGTCTAAGCAGTATTCAGTCATCTGTAAATATTCAATGCATAACCATAATTGCAAAATACATTTATAAGAAACAAAATCTGTCTAGATTTACGACTCTACGTTTTCAATTTAGACGAAAAGAAGTATTTTTTTTTTTTTACTGCTTTATACCTCCAACGTTATCGGAGTTCGTATCTACTCATTCATACTAGTTCTCACTCTTTTTCCTCTCGCACGTGCATTCTAAATTCTTTTTCTTTTTTTTATTCCTCTTATATGGGTGGGTTTGCCCATCTAACTATTTATACTCTATTATTATCTTTGTTTGTTCATTGATAATTGTTAATAATTTATTTATTTAATTTGCAATTTTGTTTACAATTTGATTTACCACAAAACACAGGATTTTCGGATTAGTCGTAATCAACTTGAACGCAGTATAAGACAAAGGTAGTTACTAAAAATATCTCAAAATAAAACCACACGTAAAATTTATCCTATAAATTCAATACCTCCGATATTAAAATAGTGCAAGAACCTCAACCTGTTTCTGTCCTCTGCTGAGCATTGTCTTTTAAGTGCAAAAACTAACCAACTTATTTTATTGCATTCTTTAATAGAAATGAGTAATCAGTTTTTCATTGTTTCTGAAAAAAGGTTGATTTTGAGTTACAACACTGTTGCATGATTAGTGTGATATGCGTAATAAAAGTGGTTAAAGACATAACATTTATTGCAAAATACGGTTTCCAAACTGACGCAATGGACTATTTGCCAATATTATATCATTCAAATCACTGTCAACAACTCTCTTATTTTTACGTTCAGTTGTCGACAGTCGAAAAATAACTGCGAACCATCGATCAACCTTTCAAATTAGGACATTGCAACTTATAAATCATTTTATGCACGCGGACATTTGATAAGTCGAAATAATACGGGTCTGATTGGTGGTTTCCAAATCGGACTATCCAGGGGGTAAAATCAAGGGCCGATGCCGATATTACTAAGAAATCTGTAACTTTGAAGGATTTAACATACGGTCATAAGTTAATAAAGTCTGTCAGGCAACATGTTAATTAAAGCTTGTATTGCATATATTGTGTTTTACGCAACACCAACAATGGCGGACACATAAAGCTTTTTCAGATAATCAAATTTGATTCGGCGTGCATTAATCACTTCAACACATTTACTGCATCTACCGATTACATACATACGATTAATAAACCGGTTGTCTGACTGTACACGCGAAAACAAAATGATTAATTACAGTAAGAAACGCACGGTATCAAAATTACTACGGATTCTCCTACAGTGCATTGTTTGAGAATGGTTTATGCTAGATGTTTAATTAAATGACATTCACATCAGCGGGCCCATTCTTGTAACTAACATTGTCAAAATTAAGTTGCGCCATCTTGAAATGAAGAAGATAGTGAGTTTAAAACTGTGATTAAAACATTGCAGGCGTAGTCACGCCGAACTTCGGTCGCGTATTTTCGGCATAGTGTGTCTAGAGACTTAGGCCCACTGGTGTACACTGTTATTATTGATAGCCAGTTTTAGAAACGCTTTATTTAAATTCCACATTAAGTCTCAAAATATCTCTGTTTTTCTTTAGTTTGACGTAAGACTAAGTAATAATAGACAATTTTATGCCACAAAGGTACAGTCAACAAAGGAACGGGTTGACCTGGGCCGTAAATGTGATTAAAGGTTTCTTTCTAAACGAATTTACTAGAAAATTTGTAATTACATAGTATAATATGAATACTATTGATAAATAAATTGCAATGCCCAACAGGTTTTATAGTTATATAGTAAACCCTGTTTACGCACTTAATGCAATTATGCAGATTACACACGTCATACCATATTTTTTTTGTGTACACAAGTTTTCTTCATTATCATCCATTTTTATATATATGAATGCTACATACAGTTTCGCGGTATTACGTTAGCCACACTTTCATTTTTCACGCATAATCAATCCTTAGTGGCCATCAAAGTATACGTTAATTACCCTTGCAAAAGTTTTATGTTATACTTTATTCAATTGCGATAAGTTTTGTTTTGGAATAGCATAATTACGTGTCAAATGGACCACCTGCCTGTGTACACACAAAAACATAATTGTTCGCACCTAGTAACATTATAGGCCGTCTTACAAAAGTTGTTTTTCGTACCGATCGTATTTTTTAATATCACATCAAGTCTCAATCCATCTCTTTTATTTAGTTAGACAATAGTGCTAATTCTGTTGTACATTTAACTAGACTAAACTAATTTTGACAGGATCCAAGGTGTTGTTGTCCTACCTTGGTTTACAATTAGTGACATGGATAACACACTCACAACACAACACTTCTAGTCCTGTCAAAATTAGTTTAGTTTAGTTAAGTGTACAACAGAATTAGCACCATTGACAGCCATAATAATTTTATTATATTATGTCGTTAACTTTATAAATGGGTCACTTTTCGCCGCGCCGTCAAAATGGCACTGAAAACCAGCGTCACGCACGGAATCATTTTCTTCGTGCGGGACATATGCTGAGTGCCACCATTTTGGTGCTATTTCAGAATAAGATTTTATGTTTGGTTTTAAGTGAATGTTTTTATAGCACCAAATAAAAATATTTTTCTTTCTTCCTTTCATAAAGTTTTTACCTACCGTATAATATTCGTGCATCTGACTTCTTAAATCTTCTGTTAACTTCTGAAACTTCTGGCTCAAGCTCGACAAAGGAGAATATTACACCAATTTTGACGACCTCCGTGGTGTAATGGTTACCACGCCAGACCGCCACCCAAAATATAGTATCATTGAGTTAGTATCCCATATCACAAGTTTCGAACTTACTTTGGGGCTAGCTCAATCTGTGTGAAATAAACAACAAACAAGTAGGTATGTACAAATACGACTATTAGAGCCAATTTCACCAGACCCGAATACCTTATTCGTTAAAGAAAACTGAACGTTTATTGTCATTCATTTATAGTATGATTTTTTAATTGGCAAAAAAACCTATTCGGAAGTTTATTATCAAGTGATGAAATCGGCACTCTCAAAAAGGTAAGAAAAACGAAGTTTGGCCGACGGTCTAATACGATTTTGAAAGGTCGTATCTAGTTTGATTCGATTATGTAATACACGACTGCTCTTACAATAGCAAATGCGAGGCGTGAATTTTAAATTGTGTAATATAAAAATAAAGAAATGCGTAACGACCTTTAACCGGACTCTCGATCCATCCA
Source organism: Endotricha flammealis (assembly GCA_905163395.2). Taxonomy (NCBI): domain Eukaryota; kingdom Metazoa; phylum Arthropoda; class Insecta; order Lepidoptera; family Pyralidae; genus Endotricha; species Endotricha flammealis. Next base: position 5,137,341 of record LR990863.1, on the reverse strand, counting down.
ATTATTGCATGCACTTACTCAAAATCAACAACTGATGTATCGTGGAATAGTAATGGCCATTACGAGTTTTTTTTTAACGGAAAAAATTTTGCCTGCTTCTGTATTTTGCTACTCTTCTTCTTCTAAATTTAAAAGAGCTATCGTCTTGTCGGTGTCGCAACCTCCATTTTTCTCTGTCTTGTGCCAGTTGTACAATCAGGTGCAAGTGGAGCTTTATACTTACAGTACAATTTTGGCTCTTACTACACAGAACTTAAGAACGGTACAAAGTCCAATATGTAATGGTCGACCTGCTCTTGACTGTACCTCTCTATAAGACAGGACGCCTGCTTTTTTACTTCACTTGATCCATGCAGGCTCTTCTCGACCTTCCCTTATACCTTTTATCTTCTAAGATGTGTCTGGTAATATCGTCTCACTTTTGCTACCACACGGCAATTTGCGATAGCGTTAAGCCTGCGCTAAACGAATTTAAACACACATTTTGAAACAAATCTGAAGAAATAAATAAATATTCTTGGACGAATCACACAACGCCATCTAGTCACAAACTAAGCAACTAAGCTTGTACTATGGGTACTAGATTACTGATAAATACTTAAATACTTTTTTTTGTAAATAAATACTTATTATTTATAGAAAACACCCAGACCAAGGCAAACAGACATGTTCATACACACAAAATGTTTGCCCTGCGCAGGAGTCGAACCCGCGGCCCTTGGGATAAAGCGACCATTGCTAGCCACTTGACCACCGGGTCTGTCAAATGTCAAATAAAAGAGGTATCCAGGGTAGAGAAGTTATGATATTGTAATCACATAGACTGTAAATACAGTCTGCTGCAGAGACACGTGAACCCCAAACGTAGATTAAGTTTTTTTTCAACCTTCGATTGAAGGGAGACCCGTATCCCAGCAGTGGGGTGATAATGGGTTGATATGATGATGGTTTAAACACATTGAGAATTACATGAGAAAACTTAATTCCTACTTAATTTGGGTTAGGTTTTTCTGCAGCTGACTGTACAATATGAATGCATACTATTGATAAATAAAAATTCTTGTCTATTAATAATAGTAACGGAAATCTTTTATAATATGTCTAATATTCAGCAAATATTTTTCCAGTTTAATAACAGAAGTAAATATTACCATAATATATGAGTTTTAATCTCCGAAATGGGTAATTAAACTCTCTTAAAATGTATCTGGGCGGGTTTAAAGCAATAAATAAGTGAGTTGATGACTCATAATGATCCGCCGCTATGACAGTACAACGGAAACCCATACAATTTACAGTACAGAGCAAAATTTCATTATCAAATCCGAGTATAAACTTGAACTTTTTAATGACTTTGAGTACTTCGTCATCTTACGTACAAATAAATTAAAGTGTCTCATTGTTATGTCAAATCGTCTTTACTTTCATATAATTCACAAGTCACATACTAAAAACATTTCTTTTTTTTTAATGACTACACTTTTATGATTGCATTTTTATTTAAAATAATATTATTATTATTACTTACCAATTTGTTTTTTTAATTTATTTATTCGATAATAGGTAATAGGTAGATTACTGCAGATTGGTTGATCTCTACTATACTTATTATTTTGTACGCTTTCTTTCACTACATTTTGTTCATAATGTTTTTAATTTTTGCTTTATCTTTAATACAAAACAAATTAAAGAAGAATGAAATAGCAAAGAATTTACAAATTAAAAAAGTTAGGTACATAATTAGGCTGCTAATCGCTAACAGTGATAGTGAGTGCCACATTATTTGTCTAGTGGTTTATTACTAAGCACTTACGATTGCAAGTCACGAAGATATTACTAATGATTATTCTGTGACAATACTAGTAATTATCTAGTCGCGCGCCACTGAATAACTTAATAGAAATGTTAAATGGAGTACCTACTACTACTACTTTTGGCATAAACTCACTTATAATGAGTTACCACAGTTTCAGTGGTGTTATACAAAATGAAAATTTTATAAAAATCATACAGATTAGAGACAAGCACACATTCCCACCGCTGTGTCTCCTGGAAAGCCAGGATGAACAGAGGCAACCCCTGATTGACAATTAGCAATAAAGCCTATTGACATTCTGAGGGAGAAACTACAGTTCACAACGAATTTTATCACAAAGATATTGATGGAATAGGAAGTTTTGAAAGAACTTCCCTACTTAGCAACTAAGTGAGAGACAGCAATTGGAAACATAAGACATCATTTGTCCCTATATGTGTATGTATCATGGCCTAGAGAGATGGCAAATTAACTGAAGCTTCTGCTGAGCACGACGCCCTATTTTTACATTACTATTGGGACCTATTATAATGCTGTGAGATGTCGTTTACTATTTTAATTCCAGATAACAGCGGGCGTCTTCTCGTAACGAAAATTGACAAAGTTAAGTTCATCTTGCTCACACGTAATAGGAAATGAAGGAGATAGTGAGTGAGTTTGAAACGATATCTTAACTGTGTTTGTTACTAGTATTACCACAGATTATAAGAATACTTTTCATCATGTAAATTTCTTTTGCCGCTCACATAATAAATGCTCTAATTATTTCCCAGGTGCAAACATAATTATACAAACAAGTCCCTATTTGTAATGTTAAAACAAAAAGGGCCGAAATGATACATGATCTGTGAAAATTTTGTAATTACAGTGACTGTTAAGGAGTCGGACAAGCACCCAAGCGAAAATAATAGCCTTCTCTGTCTTAAACTGATTGTATACGGAACACTAACATGTGATAAGGCAAAAAAATATAAACCAGAATACTCGTATCAAAATAAGATTGTTTAAAAAAAATCAATGGAATTTGTTCGAAATTTTTCTAAAATACGTAATAAATTCATTAACTCCAGAAATCATAAAAATGTCCTAGATGAAAATTCATATAACCTCATTTTTTTCTCAACGGTTTTGTATTACCTACATTAGTATAAAATGTTCAAGTAAATGTTAAAATTTTCTAAAATAACTGTAAATTAGTGGTTAGTGGTTTATATTAAATAATAATTATTAACAAGCAAAGAATGAGAAATCATACAATTAAAAAATTGCCAAAATTCAAGAAAATTACAATTCCATCGAGACGTGCGTTTTTGTAAGCAATAACTCATATTTTATAGCTCATCTAAAAGTTCCCATTTCAAAAATAGTTTAAAAATTTTTGGCCACCGGCCGATAAAAAAGAACAATTAATAAATAAATAAAAAAATATACGACCAGTGTTTCAATTCATTCTTGGGGCGGGGCCGATTTACATTCATGGGGAGGGTATCTCTCCAAATCATTAGTCCGGGAATGCTTCGAAAAGTTAACATGGTCCATAATTTTCGGTGCCCTTCAAGTTCGTTCGGCTCCGTGGGCGTCGTTGCCTTTGTCTTTAGCTATAAAAAAAAAGGTAAAAATGAGACCAAACGTCAGTTGATAATATTTATTTGCGCCGTGAGATATTAACCGCATGTAATTTCATTGGTATTGTCCACGTCTCATGTTATTGTGAGTGGGTGATGTATCGACGACATGCGTTGCCTTGTATTATTTAGTATTATTTTTATTGAACAAAGATGAGCATGCAGGCCCGCGGTAATTCTTTTAATTCGACCGGTCTGTATCGACATGTATGCAATTTGGGATGATTAAATATTATCCTTAAGAGACTTTGAATGTTTTGTAAGTCATTTTATTTTAAATTTTTGGAACACTTTTTGAATTAGCCATTCATTATTCCTAAACAGTTTTCAATAATAATTAATAAATATAAATAAATATTCTTAGCTATAACACACAGATAATAATCGAGCAATAAAATTAAAGATTACCAAATACAGAAATCCATAGCGATAATACAGTTATAGTTTTATTGAGAAATATAATAATAAAATCCCGGCAATCGACATAAATTATAAATGCAGTTTCCTGGATTGAAAGATTCTATTACTGGTTAAAGTTTTATGTCAATTCAATAATTTTACCGTAGTACGAAGCTTGCTTGAATTGCGGCTAAAGTAATGGCTCGACTGATCCGATCCGAAATATTCGAATACAAACAAAGTTGTCCATCAATTTTTGGATCACAATTCACAAAGCATCAATTATTAGGTTTATCGTTTATCAGTGTGTACAATAAAGTAGGTGGTAATTTTGTGCACCAACTCGACTCGATAGCGTCAAGTTGAGCTTGTGATTAAAAATGTTTGATTAAGACTGTGTTCAAGATTTACCGAGGGGCATTGTAGTTTGATACTATTGCTGTTACAAACTCTTTTGATAAACATTGTAATTTTATAATTTATGTTGTCTATGTTTTATACCAACGTCTCAGACCAACGTCTATTTTATATTGTACTGTCATTCACCTTCACTTTTCACCCTCTCGCCATTCAACCATTTTTTCTTCATCCCTTCCTCTTTTCCTAATCTCTCCATCCTTAATAATTGCTTTAGGGTAGTTTAGGCCCGGTGGTAGAGTGGCTAGCAAGACTAGATACTTTATCCCAAGCGGATTTAAATCCAAAACAAAAGGTTAGTGTGTGCATCGTAGACTCCAAAACAAATGATTGTCTCCTAACCTAATAAATAATATTGCATTTTTATTTATTAGATAGACTAGCTGCCCGGCCCGGCTTCCCCGGGTACTGTTTCGTTTTTTTTTTCAATCTTTCTGAGAGATTTTCTTAATATTTTTTTCCGTAAGAACCTTGTACAGAGTATTAGAAAACTACAAAAAAAAATCAGCCAAATCGGTCAAGCCGTTTTCATGTTATGTCGTGACAACGGAAAACGGGTTTCATTTTTATATATATAGATTGCTAAAAGCATTATGAGCATAACTGAACGGTATTGTTTCAAATACCTCCACCAATGGTAGGAAGTCACAAAAGATAATTTCCGAATAAGCGTTTCCTTCGCACGTATACCTCCATTGAAGCCGGTTTCTTTCAACCGGGAACTTCCGTGAAAGTTACTTTTGGCTATAATAAATTATAAAATACGCGTTTTATCTTCAAAATGCCAATTACGCCGTGTCTAGTTGTAAGGTAGATAACCTTCGCGCGGAGTCATTAGTTACAAAATCTCTTGTTTGTATAATAACATCATAATATCATTAGATTTTATGGTTGTTGTATTCATAAACTTATACATTCTGGTTTTAAGTGCATCGTTATAGATGTGTGCCTTGTTCCGGATAAGATAAACATTGAATTTACGCCTTTCTTTTTATTTTTAACCGTTCAAATGGCTTTCTCCTTAATTGACTGGGATACTTAAAAACTATTTAAGGTTTTCGTTATCCTGCTCGTAAACTAAATGGAGACAGAGGGACTAATGGCTGGTGTGGTCTTAGAGTGCCTAGTCAGAATGTGTTTTAGACTGATTGATAAAGAAGGAAACTTTATTTCAAAAATCTGTCAAATTGCCCTGTCAGACTTTGTCATCATCATTATTTTAGCCCTTCATTTTTCAGTCCACTGCTGTACAGAGGCCTCCCCCAAGCGTCTATTTGGGGGGCTTTTGGCAGGCGGGTTGGCGAGCGCTGTTGGTAAAGAATTTTTTCGATCAAAATTATATGAAAGCTAAAGCGTAGCGAGGTAGCCTTAAGACTGTGAATATTAAGCGGTCCCTCAACTTCGCAAACTAGCATTCTTATAAAGCTGGTTTCTAGTACACATGTTTGCCATTTTTAAACGTAGCCTGTCCTACAGTTTGTGCAGTACGTGCACCATATTATTATTGTCTTTATTTTTTTTACATGCCCCCCGCATAATAGAATCCTTGCTATACTCTTGTGCGATAGAGGTCGACGACACGACAAGAACAATCCTTGGTTATTTCCATGTTTTTTTTTATTATATAGAAGACAAACGAGCCCACGGGTCACCTGATGGTCAGCAATCATAAACACCCGCAACTCCGAAAGGGGCTTCGAGTGTTGCCAACTTTTGAGATTTATTTTATACACTCTGGATTTAAAGGCACCAAGATCGTATTTGCGTGGGAACACCGTAGGTGGAAGCTGATTCCATAGTTTAGTGGTACGCGATATGAAATGACGTGTGAAGCGCAATGGAGATGTATATTTAGTACACTAAAATATGAACACACCAACATAGCGATGCCCTTCCGGAGTTCATCATGGATAATATAATTATGTACAATAACTGATTAAACGGCATCTTTAAAGGTAAATATCACGAGGCACTTCAATTTGCGATGTAATGCTTAATGAACATGTCCAAGGAAACGTATATCACGATCAAACAATCACTCGATTAATGACATCATCACTGACTGATTGATAAATCAGCATACAATGTTCAGATCTGAAGTGTCTAACGACTCATGTGTTTAAACTTATAAATTAAAAGACTACTCCTTTGACTCCTAGAACAATGACGTGGACTAAGGCTTATTCAGATTAGCTACTTTTAGTCGCAGTGATCGGCAATGCCAATTTTGCTACGAGCCGCCAACACGCGTAAAATGAAATTCGAAACTCATACTTAATTACTCAGTGCATAACGACAATCGATTTTCAATTGTTTTATAAATTGTGAGTCCAAATTTGAGCGCGTACTAATAACAGTTAATTGCATCGAAAAACAAGATAGAATCGCAAAAAAATTGCTGATCGCCGCGACAAAAAGTAGCTACTCTGAAACTCTGAATAAGCCCTAAATAAGTCATAATAGATAACAGCTGGTCTTAATCAAGGCAGTTATCATCTCATAGAAAATGCTTGCTTTGGATGAGTGAAGAATTCCCTATTCGAAAGCCAACATTTTGCATTTCCATCCTTTGCTTTCTTTTCGACTTGCTGAGACTGGGTAAATCATCAAAGATTAAGTATCTACTTATTCATCTACCATAAAAAAGGATAAATTCCATTCTACATACTTCCGTATACACTTGCCAGTCTATTTTATATTCAAATTTAAAAAACTTTTTCCCGAGACATTGCTCATAGTCAATTTGTGTTCGCCAACTATCGTAGCTTCATGCTGCGTCTGATTGCAATAGATGCTATGTCCATATATGCTACAAAATATGCATCTACTGGTCGTCTGTCGGTAACAAAAGAATGTGTCAGATATGGTCATTCGGTGTGCGCAATCATTCACTGCAGTACTTGCACTTTTTACAAGTCACGTGCTTGCATCAAACTATAGGTAATGAGTCGGACACTTTCTTCCATACGATTTATAATGCATACAAAACCGTCATTGGAGAACTTTATTGAATAAAACATTTTCTCTATGTTTTAACACTGTTCATTCACATAGTAATAGATCCCATCGCAAAATACGTCACGTCACGTATCAGTACTTACTCATAACTTCACCACAATTGGCCCTGATTTTATATTTCGGATCAAATTCACAATGTCCGAATAAGTTCTTGCTAGGTTTTTACCTGTCAGATAAAGTGTCCAAAATATTTTTACCCCATATAACGAAAATGGTCTTACATTACTTTTATATGGAGGAATATTTTTGTCGGCGCCATTTTCAAATGGCTTAACTAGCTAATGGCAAACGAAACTTGTCGAACCTATAAAGTAGACTTGACTTGTCTTTAGACAAAATCTTTACATAACAGACGGACAGACGGAAATGGTTCCTTGTAGTTTACTACGGAACCCTAAAAAGGCACAGGCTATGATTTTATATATTTTTGACCATCAACTAATAAAATGTTAAAACAAATTTATCATCCAAGCAAACTCGAAATTCTGCACCAGACTCCCTGTCTACGGTCTTTGTTTGATGTTGCGATGTATGTTTTGCACTACAATGTAAGTTAGTATTGAATTCGCGGGTTTTTTGGTGCAATAAAAAACTTTTACTTCACGTCGACCATCGTAGCACTTACTCATGTCTCTGCCACTTTACTTGTTTTGTTTTTAAATGTAACATTTACCAAGCAGCGAATTGGTGTTTTTGCTTCGACTTTGTACTACAAAGTACTTACCTATTTTATAAAGTAGTTACTTTATTCACTTTCGCCCTAGAGATATATTCCTTGTAAACTATAATGAATTGTCGCATATTTTCATTAAATAATCTTTTTTTTTTAATAAGGAAAACATTATTACAGTACTTATACAACAAAATATACATTAATTTTGACTTCGGTGCACTCAATTATGTTGTTTTCACATGTACAGAAGATCATGGAAGCAATTGTTCCCTAATGTATGCTTAAATAACTTTTATACTAATATTTATTCAAAAAGATGTCTAACTATTTTGTCTGTTACCTTTTCACGCTGTAACTGAATTTTAGTATGGAGATATTTTGAAAGCCAGGGAAGGCTAATATGATAACTCTTATCCCGCAAAACGCCTACCTTCACCACCACATACGACCGAAATATAATATCATCAACAACTTTTCAGTATAAACTACATTGTATACTGCTGAAATATATAAAAACAATAAATATTTTAAAATCACAAACATACAAAATTTATTAATGTTATTATAATATTTATAATGTAGATAGTAAATAGAGTTATAAGTTTCCGTTTTTGCTTTGTTGTCCATTCACAATCGTTAATATACATTACCAGTATTTCCGACAGACCTCCATCAATTATTTGTAGTTAAAGCAGCTACCAAGTATAATTTTGAGGTAATAATACCAAACACATAATTCACCTTAATATGACAAATCTCATGGCTAGATTCGTTAACCATAGATCAACTTGTTAATAGACGAGTAAAAATGATCTAAGTTTTGAAATGCAATACTTTACTACAAGATGTCCAAAAGAATTAGTCACCACTGTGTCACCGTCTTGCTTCCCAAAGCTTGTACAGTCAACGGTATTAGCAAATTGTCATTCATGTACTGGAGGGAGGCCTATGTCCAGCAGCGGACTTCTGGTGGCTGAAATGATATCTGAATTCTTCTGAGTTTGTTTCACATGTTTTAATGTCAGACAGGCTTTAGAATTGTGCTGCAATTGAAGTCTATGGATAAGTTGTCTAAGTTCGCTACCAACGCGATATGAAAACGGCATCAGGTAGCGAATGAGTATAATTTACATTTAAATACTATTACCATATGAGTGATGGGTGGCGTGTGTAAACTTGCTCTTTTAGCGGATTTGAATGCACACTTTGGGGTTCCGTACTACAAATATACACACCATTAACATACCTACTAGTAGAATGACGATAAAGTTTGGTTATAAATTTTTAAGAAAATTTATTTATTTGCGTGATTGCTAATGCATTGCTGCAACATCTGGATGAAGCCTGTTTTCGCGTCTAAACGAGCCCTTAGAAAACTATGTTATATTATAAGCTCCTCTCCTTATTCCACCTGATGTTTAGCAGTAGAAGTGTCCAGCGTAGTCACCGATCAGTCTCACCAACTGCCTGAAAATGTTACAAAAATTCTAAAAGTTACGTTCTCTTGCTTCGTTTCAAAAACCCTTTTCACTGAGATTTTGTATTACATAAAATCTCTGTGCGTTTTCTACAGATTCACACTTGACACATTTTATACCGGTTTTTTTTTGACATTCCGCCTACGCGTCTAACATTTTCGTGAATTATAACAGGCATATTGCAACTTAACTGCCAATACAGTTCTATAGAATGATTTATAAGTTTATGTTAAGCTTAGTTTAGGCATTTTGTTCGTGTAATCTTAGTTGAATGAAATCAATATATTTATGAATGTTAATTATTATGGCTTGGTCAACTTAAGTTATGGTACCTGTGGTATAAATCACATTTTAACGTTTATGAAAGAAATATGTCTATATCGTTGAATATCGATGTTTTAGCTCTATTACGCACTGTCGACTGGTCGCCGGCGACTCGGTCGACAGCGACTTTAATAAGGTTTTGGCAATGGTACACTTATTTGTTAATTAAACAAAAAAATATCCATCCCATTAATCGTACTCATCGTTCATGTAAAATGTACAGCAGCCAATTTAAATGGATGAATGATGGATTTACTACCCTGAAATGCAAAAAAAAAACGTGATAATAAAAAGCTCGTTAAGAATCGAAGTACAATAAAATACATCTTATTTTGTTAACAAGTAAAGGTTTCATGGTTTCTCCCTAATTTATAATGTCTGTTAAAGACCTAAATACAATTTACACCTACACGAGGCCACAGACAGGCGACATGCTTCAAGATTTTAAATTGCCCTGAAAACCTTTCAAGACAAAATCTTTTATTTATATCTTGCACGCTTAAATATAGTGCACTGTTTATTGGTATTAGATAGTTTTATAATGCGATTAATGGACAAAGAATATACTGAATTAGTATTTTTTATGAATGCTATAAAAAAACCTCTATATTTTTCTCTATCATTCAAATAATAATAATAATAACTTACAACACAGCACATAAATGGGAAGATTGTAACATTTTTACCACATTTTTGAGTCCCATTTCACGTTCTATATTTCGAAAATACTTTAATTTTGAGCATCCATTTTTCAATGTGTTTTCTTATTTTGGGATAAACTTTTAAGAAATTACCTAGAGTATTTACAAATAGTCACAATAAGGTTTTCGTGTATTTTTGTAAATGCTGTGCTTTTAAAGAACCCGTACGACGAATCGAGAGTTCGGTTTAAATATATCTTTATTTCTTACTAGCTGTTACCCGCGACTTCGTTCGCGTGAAATGTTAAAATAAGGATAACTCCTTTTCCTGTCATGCGATTTAAATGAAAGCCTATATTCTGCTCCAAGCCGAGTTCTATCTTCCTGTGAAAACAGCATTAAAATCCGTTCAGTAACTTAGAAGAAGTGCGCGTTCAAACAGACAGACAGAAAGACAAAAAATAAAAAAATAAAATTTTCGCTTTTATTACCTTTCTCTAACTGTTCCCTCTCCATTTTTGCCAAATATGTTCAAAGTACAGACATATCGGGGTCTACTGTTTTATTATATGTTTAGATTAAAAACACTACGGTGTGTCACTTACATAAGAAACAATAGTAACAATAAGGTATACAATTTTGTAAAATTCCGTTACCAATGCACAGTATTCTTGTAGTATTCAAAACAAAATTTATGAGAAAGAGTTAAGAATTAAACAAATTTTAAGCCATATACTTAGTCCAGAGAGACTCGCACTCTCGCCGCACATGCACAAGTCGAATGTAGTATAAAGGCTAACTTTCGCGGGCCGAGCAGACAAGGTACGACAGATCGGTCAATATTTATGCCCTCATAATACTTCGATTGAAACAACGAACGTCTAGTCGTCTATGTCGCAACGATACTAAACTCCATCGTTTTGTGTCATTTGACTGATTTAGGTATCAAAATAGTTGTTCATTTGTGAAAGTAAGGAAATACACAAGTTCGCAAAACAAATATATATGTAACTATTTCTGGACGAATAACGCCATCGAGTGGCTAACTAAACAAATCCGGTACTATTTGTACTACCGTTTTGATACTGAATTTACATTTTCACATATTATCTCTTCAATAGTAGTCAAAACGAAATCATTAGTATTTTATATGTTCCCTAGTTTTAAAAACATCTATTTTGAAGTTCATTTGTATTTACCGCACACCATACAGCTTCTTAAATTAAACAGTGATACAAAACAGATTTTAGTAAAACTCTCTCTTATCAGTTTAATATTAAGAAGGTTAAGGCACAGAAAAGTGAGCGTGGCCTATTATTGTCAGTGTGGCCACAACTCAAAGCTCCTGGGAGCTGAATATTAAAAGCACGCGGACGTTTTACGACAGGAATATTTACAGCAGCCGTAAATATTATGGGCAGTGTACAAAATTAACAAATGAACGACTGTTCATTGAATGCCCTTACAATTTTAGCTGTGCCGGTTGAAAATTTTGATGCAGCAATCACCCCGAGAGAACCGTAAATCAATTTTAAAACCTTCTTAATGATCTCATAAAATATGCGGCTGGGTCATGAAGATGATCATTGTGTTTTTTGTACGTCTGTCCGGTTTACATTGCTAATTTCAAATATCGTGGCTATTAAAAACAGCTAAGCCCATTTCACGTGAGTTAATGTCTAATTGATGGAATAATAGCTTTGTAACTGGATTTATGACATCACAATTTAGATTCTCTTTTGTCATTAGCGAGGTTCAATTTTTTTTAAGTTAACAAGCCAAGCACGATGGTTGGTTACTAAAAGTCTATGAAAAACGGTAACACAAGGGGCTCTGCCAAAGCGTTGCCTTCTATAAGGAAGGAAGGAAGGGAAAAATGATAGGAAAGGAGTTGTACTTCTGGATCTCTTACTAACTAACAAACTAACAAAAACGCACTTTTGTACGCTGATATACTGTGAGAAGTTCTCCGATCGAATTTTTGCGGTGGTAGTGAACTTATGAAATGAGTTCACTCGACCTTTTACAGTCCTTTTACGACTTTTACTATTCTCCAATTCTTTTTCTCCTCTGTTCCTTACTTTTGAAATAAGCAACGCATTGGCAACGCCACTGGTGTAACTGATCTTCATAACCAGTGGTAACTTCACACACAAAGAAACAGTAAAATACACGGAATTGAAGTAGTAGATACTTGGTTATGAAATACGACTGACGAATAGCTACATTGAAAATAAACAAATTATCACATGTTTTATAACAAATGACAACAGAAACCGTCAGTATAAGTTAGTGCTGTAAACACATACCAATCTGACCTATATCGATGCATTTATAAATTAAATATACATTTACAGTTTCCAATGAACATGCCTGTGATCGTTTACGAGTTCGCTAAATATAAACAGAAATGTACAACAGTTACATTGTTTATTAATATAAACGAGATGTTTTATTATGAGTTTCGAAACCTGCTACTTTCCTGTGGGAATTTCAAAACATCGTGCCTTATCTGTCGTTTACATCCAGTATAACTTTTGAGCATTTCTGATGTCCTAACTAGTCCATGGATTTGGTCTACAGATGGGTAACTCGAGTTAATGCCCATTTAGACGACGCTAGTTTCTTGTTCAAGAGCAATAATTGTATGCAATCTAAGTAGTGGGAACAATAATTTGTCCTTCAAAAATTGTAAGCAACTGTCGTTAAGACGATGCATGTCAATTATTGCTTAGACATTATTTGACGACCTCCGTGGCGTAATGGTTACCACGCCAGACCGCCCAGGAGGTCCCGGGTTCGATCCCCGGTCGGGTCATGATGAAAAACGAACTTTTTCTGATTGGCCTCGGGTCTTGGATGTTTATCTATATATGTATTTGTTATAAAATATAATATCGTTGAGTTAGTATCCCATAACACAAGTTTCGAGCTTACTTTGGGGCTAGCTCAATCTGTATGAATTGTCCCTATATATTTATTTATTTATTGTATATATACCACAGGCAATAGACTGGCATGGTCTAAATGGGCCTTTACTAACCCGAGTTGTAACAACAGCCGGGTTGAAATGCAAGATGCTTTATTTCCTTGTATAAAGAATTAAAAAAAACGACCCACACAAAGCTATCTCTCGCCTATAAAAATGAAATCCTAAAAAAAACGATTAGCTCACTGTAAAGAATTGATATTTGTATAGAGATGATCAAAGGTCGCGCTGGTATGGCTTATGGGGCATCTCGTTATAAAAAAGCAGTTTTTTGTTGGCAAAGAACTGCACATTATAAGTGCCAATGTGTCTTGCAAACGAGAATTTATGTTCGCTGTATGTAAATGAAGAGGAACATTCGCACGGAGACCTTTTTGCTCGACTATTATGAAGTGATGTTTCTCTATTGATTTTATTTTATACATTTAAAATAAACGCAATAAATGAAAAATCAATTTTAAAAATATTACGACAATTAATTGTTTTTTTAAGATTTAAATATGGGTTTGACAATGATTTGATAAGTAGCTGCATGTTCTATCTATCAGATAGATTGAAGTAATTTTTCTACAATTTATGTCACAGGTGAAACAATGCTTTAGTAAAATATGTTGTCCTTAGTGTAACCATATAAAATACCTGCGTCAGAAGATAAAGTACTTATAGTATTTCCTGTAATTCTACTTGCAAAATAAATTAAACACACTTAAAGTACACAGTTTTTATTTTGTCACCAAACATACTTGATTAAATATTTAAAAAAGGCTTTAGGAGAACGGTTTCAGAATCAAAAATAACATACAAAACCATGCTTTGCTGTGTCATAAATACATTTTTCATTAAATTCATTTCTTTATTTTACTTAACATATAGTTATAATAAAATACATTAAATAAACATATTTACAGTTCTTCTTTAAAAGTTCCTGCGTCTTTCAAAATTAAATGATCACATCAAAAATGTAATATCATTAATTAACGTCGTATTCTAGAATCTTTATTATAGAAAAAGTATTTCTTCAATCGTTTCAAAAAATAAAAAGTAATATAAATTCATATTAAAAATCATATGGTTTGAAATAGGTGTACCCTAACATTATGCAGTCGTGCAACGCGGACTGCACACAGCAGGAACCCCGCTTTTCTCCCGCGGGGCGACAATGTTGACAAAGTTAATGGCAGCCGGTAAATAATCGTAAACCTTTATAAATTGCACGCACACCCACACAGTAGCACTTTGATTGCCATAACCATTTGTCTACTCCGTTTATTATGATATGACCAATGTTTATTCTTGTTTATTAATATTTATTCGCTTCGTTTACTAACACTATCATACAAATATGTTGTAACAGGTTTCTTTCAGAAGGTGTTTCTTGATCGAGCCGATGCAGGATCGGTGCAGTGTCGTTCTGGTATCTGTTCGACATTTATAATATAATAATACTAGCTGACCCGTGCCCACTTCGTTGGGCATAATGTTAATAATCCTTTTTTAGTACAGGCGTTCGTAAGAAACGCTTTCATTCGACCGTTTTTTCTCAGATTTACTTTGCAAAACCGACTACCACGTAAGAGCCTTTTTAATTTTCGGTTTTTTATATAACCTATGACACTCAGCAATAATGTGGCTTTCTATTAGTGAAAGAATTTTTAAAATCGGTTCAGTAGATCCCGAGATTACCCCTTACAATTTAACAAACACACAAACTTTACTTCTTTATAATATTAGTATAGAAGTATAGATAACAAATACATATATAGATAAACATCCAAGACCCGAGGCCAATCAGAAAAAGTTCGTTTTTCATCATGACCCGACCGGGGATCGAACCCGGGACCTCCTGGGTGGCGGTCTGGCGTGGTAACCATTACGCCACGGAGGTCGTCAGTATGTAAGTACTGTATTTTCCCTGTACCAAGTATGAACAATTTAGGGACACGATCATATCCGCATCAATTTCTGCATGTTTCCCAATCAATGCGTCAATCTTAAAGGTCTCATTTGTTTATAAGGTTTATGGAAAACTTTGTCCAAAGCTGTACAGAAAACGATATCGCACCGATCCCGCACCGATTCAGTCAAAAAATACGCTTTGATGCCTGATTCTGGCAGACTGTAACTTGTTAATCTTTACCTGCGGGGAAATTCATAGGGGTATAGAACGAATGTATAATCGTATAGTAACAGTGTTTGTACGTTTAATGAGAGAATATTGTGTCTTGCTTGGGGGAGAAACGTTCTTGAATAATAATAGACAATATTTTCGAATAAATAATATTAGATCACACGGAATAAGGTCATGGTTCGCGAAAGGTCTAAATTTATTTGTAAATAAACTTGTGACCATTATTATTTCAAATAATAATTTCGAATAATATTTTTTATTACTTCACTTAATTCAATATTAATTAAGGAAAACAAAAACAGTAGGCGTAGGGGACATTACCAATTTATTTTTCGATTTATCTCATAGCGCAAAAAATGTGCAGATTCCCGTGGCGCGGTGAGCCCACGCCCACAAACATCTGCCTATATTGTCGGTGTTCTTTTAACTATCTCACAGATGCTCTCCTTGACTCGATTCTCAAAATGTAAACTTACCTTTTACAAATTCATATTGCTATTATTTTCCATACATTTAGTAGAGCTCCACATCCCAAAAATGGTTGGGAGAGTTGGCAACGCATGAGTGATACCCCCGGTATTGCAAGCGTCTATAGGCTACGGTGACTTATCATCAGGTATGCTTGTTTGCCACCTTCATCATCATCATATCAACCCATAATCATCCCACTGCTGGGATACGGGTCTCCCTTCAATCGAAGGTGATAAGAGCGTACTCTGCCACGCTGCTCCAATGCGGATTGGCAGAGGCCGGTGTTTTCAAACCGCCCTAAGGCCACCGACTTGGCTTAACGACTGTCATCCATCGACAACAGCCGGGACCGACGGCTTAACGTGCCCTCCGAAGCACGGAGAAGCTCGAGATAAGGAAACCCATCCAAACGCTGGCTAGTGTCGACGTCGCTTAACTTGCGTGTTCATCTTAGAGTGCGACACACAGCGACGCCATCGAGCTCCTCCACCACCAGTGTTAGTTTGCCACCTTGTAACATAAAAAAATACATTTAATAGTAGCTTCTTTAGTTATCTGACTTCATGTCCTTCTTGCCTTCTTACAGATGATCGTAGCCAACTAACACTGGTATCGGCCATGTTGTGTTCCTACGGTGAGTAAGGTTCTCCAGAGCTTCACTTTCTTTAACCATCAGGCGGGTCATATGCTTGTTTGTCACCTTAGTGATATACAAAAAGAAGCAGTAAAAGAACTAAAAGGAGCTTATAATGATTTGACCGTGTTTAAAAAAATTAAAACTGAGGGAATAAGTCTAAACGGAACGAACGGAGCTATATTTTGTTAAGATGGTAATTCCTGGTTAAGAGAACTTATTCTACAGAGCATAGAGTTATATATGCTCTGTCCAAAGCGACATCTCTTAATACCCACGACTATTAGAAAATAAGGTTTCATCACATTTGTAGATAAAACCAAATTGGTACAAACCAATATATCACACGCTAAGATAACACACGTTAATACCATTTATATTTTATGCTACCACTTTTTAGGGTTCCGTAGTAAACTACAAGGAACCCTGATAGTTTCGCCATGTCCGTCTGTCCGTCTATCCATCTGTCCGTCTGTCCGTCCGCGGTCTAGCGCCTAAACGCTAGATGCTAAAAAGCTGTAATTTGGTATGTATACTCATTATTAACAATGCTATATATGGTATAATGCCTTTTGCTTCAAATTGCTGTTTCTCACGTAGTTGTTAAGGAGGGAAGTCCTTTCAATACTTCCTACTCCGACTATCTTCTTTCTGATTAAATTCGTTGTGAGTTCCAAGACAGCTGTAGTTTATTCCCCGGGACGTCAATAAGCTTCATTGCTTATTGTCTATCTGAAGTCGCCGTTGTTGATCCTGGCTACACAGGAGACACATTGGTGGGAATGTGTGGTGGGCTTGTCCCGATATTAACAATGCTAACAAAGTGGTAGAACAAAAAACTACAGGTAAAGTGGAAGTGAAATTTTTTTTTCGCACCGACCCCATGTTGTGGTGTATCGTTAGATAGGTCTTTTAAAAACATCGAGGGTATAGGAAGGTTAATTTCCGATACAATGATCCGTTTGCGAATTATTTACATTTAACGTGTCCATTTTCGTTTTGCACGGTGGTCCCCCCCCCCCTCTATTTCCGAAAGCCTTGTGTTTAGAAATTTGAAAAAATTCATTGAAGTAGTCCATATAGTGAACCTACAAGGAAAACTATAACGGTTAAGTAGACACTACTAGTTATCGAGTAATAGCCGACGAACTTATAAAGTTAAATTTCTTTGACGAAAACATACAAATGTCATAGAAATGCGTAGCCAATACGGAACCCTACATTGTGCGTGGCCCGACACATACTTGCTCGGTTTTTTTTTAATCTTAAGTTACAGCTTTTTATATTATAATTTTTTTGCAATGTTTACTATTAACACTTATGTTTGTTAATTTTAATCATTTACATAGAAATCTTATCAGTTTTATATTTTAGAATTGATTGCTTAATATTAAATTACAGAAGTCCTGTTTAATGACACATTAAAATATATTAAATGTTCAATATACTTTTAAAATAAGATAACATAATTTAATATCATTAGGTACGGCTCTTTTCAAGTAGGTTTATTATTTTTCTCGTAATTATTAATAGTATCCTGTACCCAAGCATTGCTAAAGTAAATTAAATCGAAAGCTTAAGATCTATTTCTCAACACTTTGTAAGCTTAACCGTAAGAAAAACTGTCATATTTAAGAATTTGGACAGTTTAACGATACAAATGATCTTTTTGCGATATTTACTTTTCGTTACGCTCCAGATCAAGTAGACCATCCCTATGACGGAACTATAGTGTATGGTAATGTGAAAAAAAACATCAATCATATTAGTCCAAATAGTTTTGAGAGTCCAGTGAGCCCTGAATTGTCTCATTCAAAAGAATGTGCGACAGTTTAACGTCATATCGAGAACATATTTTAGCTTTACATAATAGTTTCTTATTAAGAAGCACGACATGATCCTATCTTTATCATTCAGTGCCAGTGCGGTCTCACGCCACATAATAGTGTAAAGTTGACCGGCTCATTGTTTTCTATAACAATGTCCTGTGACCGCTTACAAGCACAACCTATAAATTACAAGACAGTACATTATAAAACATAAAGGAAGCGACAATATTGTGTGGGTGATTGAATTGTAAATTCAACTTGACAATGCCCACTGAAATATTTTTAACTACGACCACAGTCGCGTTCGCGTGATGGTTGTTTTGCGTTTTACAAGTTTTAAGATTTCACAATAGGGTAAATATCTAGTAGTGGACAATGTGGACATGCGTAGTGGAAAGACACTTATTTTTTTCGGATTCTAAAGGAACTAGGATGCGATTTTGTGATTATTTTAACTTTCTTCTCCAAACATTTATTTTTATTTATTTTATTTTTGACAAATCACACAGATTAAGCTAGCCCCAAAGTAACTTGTGTTATGGGATACTAACTCAACGATTTCATATTTTATTACAAATACATATTTAGATAAACATCCAAGACCCAGGCCAATCAGAAAAGGTTAGTTTTACATCATGACCCGACCGGGATTCGAACCCGGGACCTCCTGGATGGCGGTCCGGCGTGGTAACCATTATGCCATGGAGGTCCAAATTATCATAATCCGCCATAATGTTCAAAATTGCTAATAGCTGGCGATGTAACCTGTAAATGCTGTCCTACGACTAAATATTTGATATTGGGAATTGAATTTTATATATTTTTTTTTATTGAGAGAAACATCCATCCATACAAAGTATAACACTTATAAAATAAGAGGATTAACTTTTTCCGATGACACGGTCGATAGCATCGACCATAATCATGACTAGGAAAACATAAAAACATACGAGTTATATTCTATTATCTAATCGCAAAAATTTTAAATGCACAATAATTACACCATTTAAATATTAACTAATTTAAGATGTTATCACTAAATGGCAGAAATAAATATGATTATAAAATTAAAAGACGTTTAAAGATCTCAATTTGCACATTAAAATGTGTATCGATACTAAAAGCTTCTGTCATTGAGGGAATATTAATTTTATGTAAATTGACATTTAAATTTAAAAAGCATTTGAATAATTAAAACTCGAATGTAAATATATGGGTATTACTGGATCTTCTTGTATCAAATTACAAGTTACATATAGTTTTTAAGTCACCAGGAGATTAAAAGTAAAATTAACGATTTCTTCTCAATTTTTATTAAAAACATACATAAATGTATTATGTACTAGCTGATGTCTGCTGATTTTACCCGCGAAATCCCGTTATTTCCGTTCCCGGAATGATATATTTTTTTTACACCACTATGGTGGCAAACAAGCATACGGCGCGCCTGATGGTAAGCAGACACCGTAGCCTTTGCACGCTTGCAATACCGGGGGTATCACTCGCGCCGCGCGTTGCCGACCCTGTAGAAAGTAGAGCTCTGGAGACCTTACTCACCGTAGGAACACAACATACGACACGAGATAAAATCTATCTTATGTGTTAATCTGTTTACCAAAACCGTAACCTGTGTAACATAAGTGCATAAACCCATCGAGTACATACGTATCCGATACATACTCAAAGCGTTAAACCTGTGTAGCAAATCTGTCCAGCCGTTTTCACGTGAAGTAACAAACATCTTGCTAGCCCTGCCCACTTCATACAAAAATTCGTTACCCTAAGGTTGCCTTGAAAAGATTGCTTTGAGCAATAAGGCCGCCTTGTTGCATATACACTAGTTTGTAACTTTTACTGTTTACTGTATTAATTGATTGTGTGTTGCAAATAAAGCTTCTATCTATCTAACAATTAACATGCTTTCCCTGTCGATTACAGCATGGGGTACTTCAAAAAGGGTGTGAATACGTTCTTTCAGGGTCGGCAACGCGTTAATAATGCTCCTGCTATTGCAAACGTCCATAGGCTGCGGTGACTGCTTACCATCAGGCGGCCGTATGCTTGTTTGCCACCTTAGTGGTATAAAAAAATAAAAAATAATCTTTCTCGTTAAAAATATTAGTAAGGGTTTAAAGTTTTTTTTTTTATTCGAGCTTAAAGCTTTTCGATTTTCAGAACAGAAAAAAATCAATTTCACTAATAATTAAAAGAAAATGTGTACTAATAATAACATTAAAATTTGACGACCTCCGTGGCGTAATGGTTACCACGCCAGACCGCCACCCAGTAGGTCCCGGGTTCGATCCCCGGTCGGGTCATGATGAAAAACGAACTTTTTCTGATTGGCCTCGGGTCTTGGATGTTTATCTATATATGTATTTGTTATAAAATATAATATCGTTGAGTTAGTATTCCATAACACAAGTTTCGAACTTACTTTGGGGCTAGCTCAATCTGTGTGAATTGTCCCTATATATTTATTTATTTATTATTTATTTATTAAAATAAACTTACGTCACAGATTATATTACAACAAACTACTGCATGTATTAAACTTAACCCTGTGACAAATTTTGTACAAATAAATGTATTGCACGTTATGCATACCATATTTGACGGCAATCGATTAAACGGTTAAATATTGCTGAGTGAAACTCGATATTCTCGTGACGCGACTTAGACCAAAGATCAACTACATTCAATACATGCAAATAGATGATATAAGATAATCCGTAATCATTCCATTGCTGGGATATATCTCGAAGTAGGTTTGACAGAATACATCGCTGCTCAATTGCAGATAGGTGGAGTCAGTCTTTTCATGCCATTTGATGGTCACCAGTCGTCTAAACTGAACTGAAACTCGGGCAACTTCGTTTACTTGTATTTCGCTTTCCCGAGGGAGATTCTAAAAACATTCGTATGTATTTATATATTATTATGTATATACCTTTCTCTTGAACTATTGCTGAAATTAAAAAAAACTAGAAAAGGCATTAAAATCTGGTCAGCATTAAAAGATTTTTACAGGGTTGGCAACGCGCGAGTGATACTCCCGGTGTTGCAAGCGTCCATAGGCTACGGTGACCGCTCACCATCAGGCGGACCGTAAGCTTGTTTGCCACCTTTGTGGTATAAAAAAAGTAATTTAAAAGATCTAAGCGAACAGATACTTGAAGAGACTTAATTTTATAATATGTAAAGATATTATGACAATAATATTATTACCATATATTATAATTTTAAGTCTTAAATAATTTTAGCAGCAACGTTTTTTTATAAAGACGGTCGGAGTTTTTAAATCTTGACACCTTCACCACCTTCGAACCAATCAAATAAAAATATTGCCATGTTTATTTATGATACGAGATTTCACACTAT
The DNA here is from genome assembly GCA_905163395.2 of Endotricha flammealis. NCBI lineage: Eukaryota > Metazoa > Arthropoda > Insecta > Lepidoptera > Pyralidae > Endotricha > Endotricha flammealis. Next base: position 5,115,518 of record LR990863.1, on the reverse strand, counting down.
TGTTATTTGATATCAAAACTCATAACTCATCGAATCTATTACATAGTCAACGTCAATAAATTTTCTAGGCAAAGTTCAGAGGTTAGATACAGCCAATCTTCGTAAAATTAACCAACATCGTCCAACGCTCTGCCAATATTCCACAAAGTAGGATGTATTTGTAAAACAATTTTCACATAGTTATAAATAATTACGTCGTAAGTAATCAAGTATAATCGGACTTGAATATGATTAGATAGAATATGCTTTATTTTGAATACACAAACAGGGAAGAGAGAGATAGGGCATAGCTCCGAAATCCGCTCAAATCGGAGCAGCCCGTCTGGCGAAGGACCTTCCACCTTACAGAAGATCGTAGCCAAATAGCATTGGTCTCGGCCATGTTGTGTTCCTACGGTGAGTAAGGTCTCTAGAGCTCCACTTGGGGTGGTTGGGAGGGTTGGAAACGCGTGAGTGATACCCCCGGTATTGCAAGCGTCAATAGGCTACGGTGATGCTTACCATCAGGTGGGCCGTATGCTTGTTTGCCAACTTTGTAGTATAAAAAGGGAAAAATTACAATGAACATAGTCAAATATGTACTTTTGTAATTACAACAGGGCGGCCATATTGCTGAAAGCAATCTTTTCAAGGCATTCGTTTTTTTTACATCAAGGAGCGGGATGACATTGTTGCTCATAAAAACGGAATGATTAGGCAACGACCAGTCAGTATTTGGATGGGTTTAAAATTCTAAAGATGACAGACGTTAAAGCAAATCAGTTGTCACTTGTCAGGCTGACACCAACTGCTTTAGACATACGAAAAGAAGATTTCAAAAATTCGAGATCGCCGCCTTGTCAACGAAGGTCGTCAAGATGGCGACCTCGGATCCTCACCGTACCACGTTGCCTCTTTAAAGTGTGATTTTTTTGTTAAAAAGTGATCATTTAAAATACTCGACATTGGCGAAATTGTCTGTGTCGTTAAGACACGACAGAAACGCCACTAATTAAGAAAGAAAAGAAGAATAAGAAAGATTACAAAACATCTAGATTCAAACATTGCTTAACTAGTACGCTGTGTGAATTGTGTACTATCCTAAAATGTACTCGTCTAACTCGGTTTGAGAAAGTTTAATATAATTAATTTAATTTATTACCTATTGCCGGTACCTAATAAATCCTAGTGTATTCCAATTAGTTATAAAGCGAACGTTCCTCTATATTACATGTGACCTTTTTCATTTCAACTATTTATACAATGCGACATATTTGGTTGAATAACTAAACAGATACAGGAGCGAGGTATGTTAAGAAAATCCTAACATACCCCACGCCAACTAAGGCACCGAACATTGAATGTTTGGGCGCAAACTAAGCGTACCCAACTGAATACATGACTTGAACACGCTAACTTCGCACAGGAACAAGAATTTATATGTAACCGACATAGTCTATTTAAATACATAAGGATTCCTTATGTATTTAAATGTCAATTGTAGTAAGCGACAAAGTTGCCTTTTTAGAATTCTTAATGTAAGAGCAGGTTCTAAACTCATATTTCTGAATACGTAGACAGATCGACAATTGAACCAGATTCTTGGAGTATTGGGTACTTAAAATAATACGTTTTTTGCAACTCAAAACCTAGCATTTGTCACTTACAACAGCGATTCAAATTAAGGTATCTTAAACAATTATCAGTCATTTACACTTTTTTTCTGCAACTGGCTGTATTTTTATTTATTGATAACTTATTTTAATAACAATACACAATATAAAGAAAATATGTTAGAGGGCAGGAAATAAGCATGTAAATAAGATCAGAATAGTCATTATTCTGTGCCAAAGAGTCACCGATCCGTAACGACATCTTGAAATTCCATTAATAATGTGACAAGTGGCCGTAATGCTTAGTTAAGCTTCACTTGATGCTATTTGTCTAAGCTATTTTTACGTCATACCATTAAATAAATAAGTTTTAATTCTCTTACGATTCATGTTATCATACCATATTCTATGAGATTGTACGTTTTACCGCTAGTACTCGATAACTAGTTAAGCCTACTTGTTAAATAATTTGCACGACAAATCGAAGTGAAGTGAAGTTAAGCACACAATACAGCTAGTACTATCAGTGTAGAATAATTGCACAAATCATTTATTACTACTGTATATGTGTACCTACTCTTTGATTAGAAAAGGTGCATATCTAGACACGCTACTGCGTGTCACTGCGTACACGAACCATTTGGAGCCACTTTTGACCCCCCCCCCCCCCCCCCCCCTTATCTCAAAAACTATTTCATAAAGTCCTACTCTCTGAATAAACATTTTGAGTCTTTGTTACGCTAGGCATGTCTAAAAAAGGCACGTCTTTGTAATTAAAATCTTTAATTTCGAACAGAAGTAGTTTTTCTAAAAACACGTTATTCATATATAAATACCAATATTTATTGTAATCGTGTAACAAAATTCCAAAACGAGTTTAAAATATACAACTAATAAATCAATGAATGAATACCAAAAAAACTATGTTGCAATCGGTAACTGTTTGTTCCAAGACAATCTTTTTAATATAGTGAAAAAATGTCTGAGATAGACTCTGACAGTAGCTCGTGTTCAACCCGCCTTATCGCTATATAAACACAGATAACCAAAGCAACAAAAAATTTCCAACATTAAATTTCTTTGTTTACATTTTGTCCTATTTGACACCTCAGTTTTTGAAGCCTTTCTTACCGTGCATCCACACCGCAGTTACTTTTTGTGGAGCAATGTTTCCAAGTGTTGCGGGCAATATCCGATAGCAAAATTTTTTTACAGTCGTAAAAGTTCATGTATGTTATCCAATGTTATCGTGTTGCTTATGTGGCCCCACAAAATGTAACTATGGTCTGGATACATGGTCTTCTTCTCAGTCGTATACTCTTGTCCGAGTGGTCGTGCTGGTACACGGAGAGATGTTCGTTAGGTCGTAAACTTTCGCGAGGATTGCTTTCTTAGCGATTTGCTCTCCAGACGCTGCTTGTACATTGGACCATGGTAGACTCTGTAGCTTTTTTATAAGGTCAATCCATCGAGTAGGTGATCTGCCACGCGATCTCTTGCCTTTAACCTGACACTGGACCACCAGTCTCTCCATCGAGTTCGGATATACGGTAAGTTTCTACAATATTTTATGATTAACTACCTTTTGGTGAGTTTTACAAACATTTTTAATGACACATTAAAACATATTTGTCTGTCAAACTGAAAGTAATAAAAATGCGCTACAAAAGTATAAAAAAATGAACTAAACTTTCCAACATTTCTTACTTGAATTTCGGCATTCTCAGGTCAGGCTTCATAGGTGGCAGTCCTCATACATTCTAGTAAATCTCTCAATCGGATAAATTGTTAGAACATCATGGACAATTTGTAGTTTATTTGACAGATAAACTTATTGATACTTTCCAGTTGGAAAATATCAGGGAACTATAAAAACACTCGCAACTCCTTTAGGTTCACTCTAATTCATTGTTCCAATGGAAGTATCATATTATTTATAACTGAGAAGGCTGGGCTTCGCTCCATAAACGGGGTTCGATTACTTAACCCCTTAAATTGTTTTCCTAAAGTCGAGCCCTAGCAAATCGGCTCGTTTCTTACAAAGTAACTACTATAAATTACACAGATCCTATCTAAATACAGTGGTTATTTTTTACAGTAAAATGTGGAGATTACCTATTTTGTTTTAAAGGAATCATGATCTGATTGTCGATTTCGTATTTTTTGTGTTAAAAAATGTATAAATATTTGTATAATGTATGCAACGAACGAATTGTATATTTAGACCATCATATTGAGCTTACGTTCAGAAGTAAAATTCCTGTCTGATGATGGTAAAGAGACAATTGATCCCCTGGTATAGTTTAAGGTAAAACAAAACTGCCTTCAAAATAGACCGAAAAAAATTGAAAGACAATTTTCATACGAGCGTGACGTAAGACAAACTAACTTTTTTCCTTTTCTTTGCCCATAAACTCAGCAACGGCGCCTTGTCAACTATGATTGCTTACTATCAGGTGATGCGTATACTCATTTATCCTATTCTATCATAAAAAATGGACTTAGATTAACAATATAACAAGTTTACAGCATTACGTACGCAATTTAGCATCATAAAATTGGCCGAGTGCAATTCAAAAATGCATTCTTGCTATGTCTTTGTAGTATTCTGTTCAATCACTAAAAGAAGCTTGTTTAATGGATTTCTACCATTACTGAGCAAATAATCGTACCGGACTTATAAGGCAGCACAGTTATTGTGAAAAGCGATTAAGTTATGCCCTTATAGATATCAATTACAAATGTCTTTCTTGGTATGGACATGATTTATGTTTACGCTATTCAATACAGTAAAAGTTGACTGTGTACTTTATGAATGAAGTTTGTTCAGGTTCTTTAATCTTATACCGTTTGACTTTTATTAGTTTTTAGTAATATATTTAGGATTGTCATCTACCTATCTTGCATTGGGACGATGGCAACTTTCCTCCTGGTATATTTTAATGTTGTTATGGTAGTAAACCTACCAGACTATTGGAAAATTTCGTTCTTATAACTATTTCATTGTCTACTTGACTCATATTAACATTTAGATGATCCTTGTCCAAATAACCTGTCTTTGGATCCTACTTTCTTCACAGATTCCTTTTATATTCATGTTCAATATGTTTATAGAGATTATTTACATTTTGTTTTTCAAAAATACACCGTCTTTAAAAAAATTGAGCTGCTTTATAACCGCTCCGCTTATCACCATTAGCACTCGCATGCCCGCGGCTCGCCCGGCTCAGTCACGACGTGCCCGTCTCTCTGAACCGCCAATTTGTGGCCGCCCCGTGTTGGTTTTGTTGAAACCAGCCCATACCTACATCAGTTTTTTACACTTTTTGCCGTGCTCACTAGAGCACGTGAAAAAATTTCATGTAATTCATTGCAGTTACAATTTCTATATGATGAAGCGCGGGATTCCCGTCTAATATTCCGTAAGGGTAATTCAGAAAATTATCTTCTTAGTATACAGAAATGGTTTATTATGATTACAGCATTCTAAGCTTTTAAAAAAACTATACGTATTTCATTGAAATAAATTAAAAATTCGGAAAAAATGACAAAATCAGCACTTTAATTTTGGAGCTTAATTTTGTAAACTCTTTACCAATACAAACCAAATTAAACTATAAAAAGTTATTTGATTTTAGTTTTCTTCAACAGATGTAACATTATGCAGAAGTAACGTCGCAGAATAAATTCAATTTCATAGAGCGATGTGCTGTCTCGCCAGCTATCAATTTGTGACCGCCCCGTCACAGTAAAATATATGGCAGGCTAACGAAGGACCGTGTAGATATTATTGAGTCCGGCCCATTCACATCAGATAATTACACTTTGCCGTAAAAAAAAATGTTCATTGGTTCTATGATAAAACTTTAGTAAACTGCAGGTAATGATTTCCCATTTCCGAATTAGCTTCCACTCTTTGATTTGTACGCAGTGTAAGACCAGTATATATATATTAATTTTTTTCATTTTAAAGTAGTTATGTGAACACAGTCTGTCTGTCTATTTATACAATACATTACAATAATCTTTCACCAAAATAACAATATAACAAAACAGTACATAATTTACTTGACTTGAGATACTAGGTCCCCTAGGAGTCCCCATTCACAATTCTCTCTTTTCATCCCAGACGGTCTTGCGTACTCTTTGAGTAATTTCGCTCCAGGTCTTTCCAGTGTGTTTCGATTGTTTGGGACGTCCACGTTTTCGTTTTCCTTGTGGGTTTTTGTCTATTTTCTGCTCGGGTGTATGCTCAGGACCCCTTCGGAGCGTATGGTAATGGTAGATCGTCTACGGTGCTTGATCTGCTGGTCGATCTGAGTCTCACGGCATCTTACTATCAGGTCATCAAACAAAATGGTACTAAATAGCAAGAAAAAATACAACAGTCGGTCCTATCGATAAAGATATCTGTTCCAGACAACCTTAGGTTAGAGAGACAATATCAAAAGAACAGGTAGGTGGTGTGAAGTATGTGAAAGAACTAGACATAGGTGTTACTCATACTACTCAAATACCTCATATTGCTATAGTAATTAATAAAATATGTCTGGAAAATATCAATAAATGTGATTGAAATAATCAATACGCGTGCACAGTTATCGTACGAAATGTCAGAGCAGTAAACATGAAAGAATTGATAAAATTATAGATTATTATTTAAATTGCTTGTATGATGTCGGTACACATTCTTCAACTGAACCCACAGATTATCGGCAGCCTTGAGTTTAATATACGTAGCAAATACGCGCTTGTATGGTAACTAAAACGTACCAATTAGAGCTTCCGAGGCGATTAGTTGAAGAAAAAAAGATTCGCTTGCAATTATTCATATTAATTTCAAAGAACACGTGTAGAAGCTTCAACATATTTTTCAATACGTCCAACCTAACAAAAACTGTTTGACGGGCAAAAAGGCCGATACGCTTGTCAATTTTCGTGCATAATATTGACGCTTATTAACTCTCACATCGATTTAACGTTACACGGGACAATAATTAATAATTAGGTAATAAACATTAACGGCATGTACCGTCAACTACAAAATTTCGAAAACACACAACAACACCAAATATAGTTGACCTTTGGCTCTCGTTGGCTTCGCCTGCGGACATAATTTCGTATACAAGCAAGAAGGGGCATCGGAGGTCAAAATAAAATGGTCGCTCCTCATAATGACGGGTCCGCCAGTCCAGCCGTCAGTCAGCGAGTTCAAAGAATGAGTTCATTTCCTTCGAACACGAGATACGATTTTTAATTAAGTTTTTGTTAAAAATTCATTAAAGAGCAACGACGATGGCCCAAGTTCAACTCTACATGCATAAATGACTACGTAATTAATGAGCGTAGAACGCCCGCACTTTACTCGTAATACTGTCGAATTTTTTAAAGGTTACGCAACCATTATTTACACGTCAACTTTTTAAATTAAAGCACCAATGAAAAATATGTTACAATAATACATCTGAATAATATTCTGTGTGTTGCGAGTCTGAGCGAGGATAATGTAACGTATTTTATAACGCTCTTAAATTGTCTGACGCTACAAACATATTACAAAAACTATCTAATAGTCTACTTAACCACAAAAAAATCTGTAACCACGCTTTTAATTTTGAGTGTTATTTTTTTAAACGCTGATTTTATAGCCATCAATATACTTGAATAGAAACAAGAGAACTATGATAATGGTATTAGATTACAAACTTGTGTAGACCAGCTAGCTTACTCTGGATTAAAATCGCAATTATAACTTCAATTCCGTAGGTATAATTTCGATTTAAAATTCAATCAAAAGCAAAGCTTAATGAGTCTCTTAAAATTTTATATCTACTATACTTAGGTTAGCATATAATCCGATTTCATTTTGTTTAGTGCTATACTAGTCGCCAACGAGACTGGCTCGCGCTGACGTAAAACAAAGATAGATAGAATAAGCTTTATCCGCAAAACACACAAACAATAAAAGTTACAAACAAGACAAAGTGTATATGCAACAAGGCGGCCTTATTGCTCAAAGCAATCTTTTCAAGGCAACCGTAGGGTAACGAAATTCTGTGATGGAGTTCGATCAAAGTTCGATCTGACACTTATTACTTAGTGCGCATACGACAATCGATTATAAATTGTTTTATAAACCGTGGGTCGCGTTGTTGGCGCGTACTATAGTGTAATCTGTCAAGATTAAAAACGTAACAATCCAATGCAATAATTTTTTTGTCAAGTTTGTAAAGTTTAAAGCAAATTCTAATAGACTTGCTTTGGTTACATACTCATATATGTTACGGTTACGACTCGCGAGTCACCCGTCACATCTAAAGATCATTTAAATTTTAAAATGAAATATGTTTTAAAGAACAGGGCAGCAAACAGGAGCGGATGAAATGTAAATTGCTGGCCATTATACCATGCCTCACTGTCAACATGCGGACGGTTTTTATTCATGAGAATTATAGTCAAATGTGTCAGGAAGAATAGGCAAATGGTCGGATTCTTGAACATCTTTTGTTCATTTTAAGATTTAAATGATACAGTCATATTATTGTGAACTCGCGACTTCATGGCTTTGATAATCTATAATGAATATTATAAAGTTTGTGAGGTTGTAATCCACCGAACCGATTTTGAATTTTTGTATCAATAGATAGCCATCTTTTTTGTGAGTGTCATAGGCTAATAAACCGGGAATTAACGCGATCATACCTTGATTTTGTCTGACGTTTCGATCACTATTAGTTTATAATAATGCAACGCGAAAGTTTTAAAGTTATTGTCATAGGCTATATATTAACGCAAACCTGAGGCCTGATTTTCCTATATACCCATGGGAACAAGACGATATGGCCTGTAATAAATACGACTTATCATACAAGTATTCATTTCAATCATGCATGTACATATTCAACAGGAATCGATAGGTGGACGGAGGTCACCTCAAGAGCCGCTGAATGCACTTATTGTGGGATCTCGTTAACATGCAGGGGACAAAATATGGTCGTACCGGATGCACCATTATGGAATTAACCAATGAACAACTTATTCTCAGTAATATCCGGCCGATAATTAATGTTTTCATATCATAATTATTCATAATCGCTAAAACACTATAGCCTAGTGGATTAAAACCATCTTCCAATTGGTTCTTTGATCAAGTCCACTTGATCTACTGATCACTTGACCTATGTGGACGTGGTCAATGACGTATTAGTGACATAACTAAATGCGTCTTTTTAGATTTATTATAATTATAATACAGACTCTACTTCGCGAAGTTAACCGAAGTACAGTGAATTGAAAACTAACCGAAGTAAAGTGAATTGATAGGTACGAAGTTAGAAGACAAAGGAAAAGTTAAGACGAGAGTAAAAGCATGTGGTAAAAGTAGAGACGCAAGAACTATAAGATGACAGACGTTAAGCCAAGACATTATAGGTCAGATGATACTGACATCAAACTATAAAACTTGATGTAATCTTAACTGTACACATGTGAATAATGTCAAAGTGAATTCTACAAGTCGTCAACTCGAAAGTATTATAACGAAATGATTTCCGTAATAAACTTTACGTAACAATATTAACGTATTGCCAATGGGTATACAGGCGTGTCCTTCCGCTTTCCGGTCCAACGTTCGATTCCCACGCCAAGCCAATAAGTTTGTAAATAGATCGCATTTGATATTTCATCGTATTTGAACTTGTTCTTAGGTTGCATAAAGCGTTTATAAAAGTAGTAATAATTAATGGAAGTTTGGTTTGACAATTAAAAAACTATTTTAATTACAATCCTATTTTATAGATGTTAATATATCGTCATAAATCGTGATTTTGTTGCGTCACTAAGAAATCCGAAAGCCAAACTCTATTTTAATTTAAAATCTCCGTGTTTATTGAGGTGGGAATGTGTAGTGGGTTAGTTCAGTCAGGACTATATGAATTTATTAATAAGGAAACTTAAATACGTCAACATAGTCGAATGCTTTGATCAATATTTTCTATCACGAATAATTTCGCAACTTTCACATACAACTGTCGCTTAGTTATTAAAATTAATAGGCTGTTTTTAATCGTGCATAAAGTTTAGAAACAATTCACACTATATTTAGGTCGACTACAGCTGCGACAATGCGTCTGGGCGATAGAAACACGGTGTCAAAAGGCGGCGCCTTGTCCATAATGTAAATATATCTTCAAAGTACACAACACGACTGAGATATCGCGCGACGGATCGAACACGGCGTCGCAGAATCGTTTGTTTGTGGCTGACCTAAAAATAAAAAAGCCTCGACAGTTTAGCGATCCATATTAAAATAGTTACGAGTTGTATAAATTTCAACAACGTAGATTTATTTACATGTTACCTATACCAGAAAAACCGATATAGATTTTTGTATTGATCTGCCTATTTGAAACGAATTATCTAATAAATAATTAGATTTATTTTAACGTGACTATCACAATATTTATGTTTTAAACAGTACTTACTAATATTTAAATCACAAAAAGGCCCAAACTTACATAAGTCAAGTGAAGAAAAAGGACGTTGTGACTCATAGAGAGGTGAAATAGAAAGTACAGTCAGGAGCACGTTGCGCTTTACACTTGCAGTACAAAGTCCGATATGTAAAGGTCGACCTGGTCTTGACTGTACAAGACAGGAAAATGGAGGCTGCTTTAGAGAGGTAGGGCACAGCGGATAATCGGCTCAAATCGGAGTAGCTCGGGGAAGGACCTCCACCTTACAGAAGATCTTAGCGAAATAGCATTGATCTCGGCCATGTTGCGTTTCTACGGTGAGTAAGGTCTTCAGAACTCCACTTGGGGGACGGGGTGAGTGATACCCCGGTATTGCAAGCGTCTATAGGCTATGGTGATGCTTACCATCAGGCGGGCCGTATGCTTGTTTGCCAACTTTGTGGTATAAAAAAAATGCTATACCGACAAGAACGCGGCTCTTAAATTTAGAGAGAGTTAGCAACAGGACTAAAACGATGCGATTGGTCGAAGCCTTCATGAGAAATGATCCTCATAATATAGCATTACATTGTAAGGTAATCATTTCTAGGTATACCACTGAATTAAAGTCATTTTGTAAATTGAAGGTATAGCCTGCCTATAATTATGAGCTTAAAAGCGCACGTCCTTTGTAAAGTTGCAAAAGATTTGTGAAGAAAAGATTTCAACGTTACACCAAATTCCAGCTTTACGGCGCGACGGGCAAATAAAAACGATGGATAATTTTGCAAACATCGAAATGATCTACAGTTTTAGATGTAATTTCTACTGTGGAATGGAAAGATGACGTCGTTATGATTGAATAAGTCAAGCAAGCACGGCACCAGCCAGTATTTGAACGGGTTTAATAAAATGTCTAACTTCTCCGTGTGAATTGCTATCGATCCAAAAAAAAAACTGTCAATCATCGGTGGCCATAATCGAATGAGATGAAGCAAAGTTATGGCGGAAAGAGAAGCAGCCGGCGCGTCGCCATTAATTCCTTCCTCTACAGCAGATATACTATTTTCAGTCTCTTCACCATATTGAATTGTCTACGATTGATTGATTCAGAACAGCAGGTTGCGATGTTCAACATTAATTAAGTGTAATGTTCAGTCAATATTAATGATTTAAAAACCAAATGGTGTGTTGCCTATAACATCATCTTAAAGCGTAACTCTTCTAGTTTATCGCGCTTATCAATTTCATGATCAAAAACGGTCATACTATAAATTATTATAAAACTTATGTTTTGATGCGAGTATGCAAATACACCAATAACTTGTCTTTACTGATTTATAGAATATCGTATTAGTGTAGTTAACACCTTAGGAAATTTGATAGTGGATTAAGAATGCTGTTAATGTGTTAATATTCCATCATCTTAACATATATATGTGAGAGTAATAGCAATATAAATGATCAAAAAGTGTAAAAATCTAATTAATGCATAAACTATGGTTAATATTTTTACACCTAATATTCGGTTATTGAAGAAAAAAAACATATTTTATTGCGTAATAAACTACGTTATCTATTGAATATCATATCGAAGATAGATTTATGATCTAGGTATATTTAATCAAGAAAAAAAACTATTTTTAAAGTAGGTAGGTTTATGTAATATAACAAAATAATGTGTTTGCTTTTGTTAATTCAATTATTACATTGTTTATTTTCTTTCTAAAATGAATTCGCTAATGAAGCTGCTAAATATAAGTTTATTTAAATATTTAATACTAGCTGATACCCGCGGTTTTACCGGAAAAATCCTGTTGTTCATTTCTGATATAATATAATCCTATGTGTTAATGGCATTAACACATAGGATTAGATAGATTATCAGTTAATCCATGTTATAAACTACCAGTAAACTTTTAAAGCAAATAACCGATTTTGTGTGAAAGAATAACAAACATACATACATCTACACTTAAAACTTTCGCCTTTATATATTAAGGATATAGTAAATCGTATAGTACAGGACAATAAGCTAGAAATGATACGTTAATAAAATAATAAACCTGATAATAGAACTTCGTGACAACTCTCAGACAGTAACCGCAGTGTCTCCCACAATATAACTATTATTAAAATTCGGTAGTAATGTTTTAGAATAGTGGTGTGAATGGAATAGTCATGGTGTATCCCAAAGCTGACCGATTTTATGGCACTGATATTGTTGCTACTCTCCTGGGAGTGGGGTGACTATAATAACCTGGGGAGAGGGTATTTTATTAGGAAATATGATATTAATAATTCATTTGTAACTTGTTTAGCTTTATTGGTCAAATCATTCAATCTAAATAAGATTGCTTATGTTTAAATAATGTGTCAAACTCTTCTTATATTTGTTCATCACGAATATGAATTGGGATATGATAATAGTAAAAAAGTAAAATGGTATTTGATGCTAGGAGAAGAAGCTTATTATATTTTATGTACATCAGTAACACTAGGGAAGTTACCCGATAATTTAATATTAAGAAAAGAGGAATGACGGTGGACTAGCAGATATCACACTCAACGAACGAAATGGATTCGTTCTTCACGCCGACATTCTGTGAAAGGGTGGTACTTCCACAACCGAGCTATACAATTTTATAAATGCTCTACCACTCCAAATTAAAATTAAAATTATGTAATATAATTCAATAAAAAACACAAAATCAACAAAACGAAATAAATTAAATGAACGACATCACTTAAAACGTAACTTGACTCCAATAACCGATGAAGTCATTATGTCTCATCTTACGAGCGTAGCATAGTGCCCCTACTCCTCGAAAACAATTCACCCATTTAGCGTGTTTATGCAAACGACTAAACTCAGTGGCATAATGGAGGGTAGACCACACAAAACCACACTTTACAACAGGTAATATACCTTAAACAATGTTTGTAACGTTTATATTCCAATAAACACACGTCAACTGCGTCACCCTCTACTTCCATAGTAAGCACAGAGTTCGGATTTTAGACTATAAAGTTCGCAGTTTATAGGCATTAGACCGTGTTTTATAGATATATAAAAGTTTTATGCACTCACTGCAACCAGTGGTCGCTTAATTAAAACTTAACCGTTTCAGTACTTATGCGTAAACAGGAACTGTAATTTTGTAAAGTCATAAAAACTATAATCAGAGTTTTTTATTACTATAGGCATGAAGGTGAACGATTGGTACAACAGAAATAATAGTAATAAGATTTATACTGTGGAGAAGTGCCTCCTCTTGCAGCGTCTCATATTATATGACACATCTACACAAATATTATTTTTCTCATATACATCTTTACATGGTATAAAATGAAGTCTGTTCGCATAGATCTTTAAAACTACTCAACGGATTTAAATACAGTTTTCAACAAAAGATGGAGTGATATAATATGTATCGGGACAAGCCCACCACACATTCCCACCGATGTGTCTCCTGTGTAGCCAGGATCAACAACGGCGAACTCAGATTGACAATAAGCGATGAAGCTTATTGACGTCCCGGGGAGGAAACTACAGCTGTCTTGGAACTAAAGAAAGGACTTCCCTCATTAACAACTATGTTGTAACATGTATAACACATGCGAGATTTTTGGCTGTCTTGGAACTAAAGAAAGGACTTCCGTCATTAACAACTATGTTGTAACATGTATAACACATACGAGATTTTTCGAAATTAATACGGGAAAGCGGGATACATGCAAAGGAAGCGCTGGTTTCGCTAGTAAGTAATAAAATTTGGCTTTCTGTGCCAAATAATCTCGGTCTTGTGTTCTCTGGCAATTTCTCAAATTATTTTGACACATCTCATTAATTATTACTATAATCACGCTGACGAAGAAATCTCTGATTTATATTATATTTATATTATAAGCCTATCTATAAAATACATGATAGATTTTATTAGTGAACATACACAGGTATATAACAAGAAAAAAACAGTCATAAACAGACTCGCTGTCTATTCACTAATCTAGCAAGTCAATAGTTTAAAAAAAAATTAAAGTATGTAAAAAAATCTGTGAGTATTTAAACTAACTAAATATTTTCAAGACATTAAACGCGGCTTCCGTTTAAAACAAATAAGTTTTATTGAACCGATAAATTAATGTGCAATCAATTTTGTATCGACTGCCTCCGCCGTCGGCGGCAGCCATCAATACGTAGTCAAATTTAAACAACGCATTATAATAGAGAACAACAAAAGCGGCAAGCACACACGCCCCTAATTCCTATAACGAAAACAGTACACATCGGCCCCGAACGTTACCAAAACGCATTTTTCTCCGAAGTAAAGGACCAATATTTACCCTTTCCATGAGCAGCACAAAGCCTAATGTTTGTCCCGACGTTGCACTTTGGGTCCTGTGTAAACTGGCCCTAACAAATTGAATGTAGTTTTCGTACATTCACACTTACTTACTTTGAACTCTATTACCGATTTCTTAAGATTTAATATTGTGTGATGAAGTTGGATAGTAGTGAAGACACAAAAAGCATTATATTTTATGTCCATAGTAGCATTTAGTAGCCTGAAGCGGTTCTGCGGTTACATTGTAAAGAACTCAAAGTACGACGATACATCGCCTCTAGAGGTATGGAGATAAACTGTAACAGACGTCTAAAGATATAATTATGTTGATTTAAGACCTAGAACCAGTGACAGTTTTATGAATTAGTTATTCGTTTGTATCTAAAACAAGTTTTAATTATAGACTGAATGGTCCAGTTTTATGGGCCTCATAATAGATATAAATAAGGATACACTCGCGTCCAAAAATATATTACTTATATCGTATTTCAAAGCAAAATTATGTGATTAGACAGTTTCCAATATAGAGTCATAAAAAACACCTTTTTAGAGATTTAATTGCGACCTTAAATTCACAGTTCTTTTTAAAGTGAAGCATTATTAAACAGCTTAATATTTAATGCAGACACGAAACAGTTCATTGATACAAAATAACAAATTAAAAATTGATTGATACACATTTATTAGACAATTTTATATAATGATGTAAAACATAAAAAACAACTGACTACATAAGTAGTTGCCAGGTTGTTAAGTTGTAATAAAAGCAACATTATTTTTGAGTCTTGAACAACTATGATTATATGCAATGATAATTATTGGGTAAGTAAAAAAAGTTGTTTTGTTTGTATCTATACAAGTTTGGGTACTCAAGTGAGAGTATAAAACAATGGTGTATAATATATTCTACTGACAAATATTTACATGTGTACAGAGTAGGAACACGTATAGTGCATTAGTCTATGTTGTAGATGAATTGTGAAGAAAACTTGATACGGACTTATGCTAGACACATACTTTTGTGGTGTGCTGTGGCGTTGTGCTTTCACGATAGTGTACATCTGTCCGTCAGAAATAAGAATAGGAATGAGAGGAAGGAAAGGTTTCATAATATATGTTAAAAAGATGTCAAAGTCAAATCGTTTATTCAGAAAGTTGGTCTTCACAGCACTTTCTCTAGTCAAAGTGTAAGTTAGTTAAAGTGTACAAGCTACCACGATTTCGGAAACAAAAGCAAAATTACCACTAATAAACGACATAGCGAAAGAAAACCAGTGCCTTTATTGTCATTTAAAAATAACCACATCATACATTTTTTTATATTTAATTATATTTAACTGTTATACTTTCGACGACATCCACATATAGAAACGCCACAACACGCAACAGAAGTATCTCTAGCTTTAGATCGAATATTTTTAAAGCCAACATAAAAATACGAAACTATATGTTTTGAATTCCTTTGCTTCAACGCTACTGTTTAGTCTAATATATTTCTGCTTCTTGATGGCATAATAAAGCGTTCGCTGTTTTTAGTGAAATATATACACATTATATAAGTAATTTGATCTTAAAATAAGATTTATAGTCTCCATTTATTTCAAAGGAACTGTGTATGTTGTTTTTGTTGGCCACATAGTTGATCACACATCAAGCGGTTTGTTTTTTGTTCATCAATTAGAAATTTAAATTTTAAATTCATGTTCTATCGGCTATATGTTTCTTTTGGTTGTTAAGAAGATTTAATAAAAAACATGATTTCCGCATATTTGGTTTACTTAACAAGGTTCTATATAGTAATATCACATTTAAAATTTTAAAGACCCCTTTAGAACTTAGTTTCATGCTATACTGTCAGAAAGGCTATCTGTCAGATGGAAAATCGTACAAAATTCAAAACCCGTCAGGAAAATATCAGGAATTTGTGAATATAGCCATAATACTCCCCACCTGTTTCAGTATTGTTTTAAATATATTTTATCTGTGATCAGTCCTGTCGTCTAAAATGTTTCTACTCTGTGGCACGTACCGCAATCGTAGGCGTCGCGTCGTATCAATATAATGCAATAGCACTTACAAATTTTTGTTTGACATGTTTTGATCATACGATATCCCGAGCTAAGATGCCGCAGTATGGAGATCTCGCTGGCATTGAATAAAAATACCGCGATGCTATTGTGTTGCCACAAAAAGTATTGTAGAGTTTTATTTTTTGCTCTTGTGAAATATTAATATTGATTTTCTAGCATTTGTCTAGTACAAATAGTGTTTTGAGCTGCCTATCAATGTAACGGTTATTGATTTTTGATATGAGCGTTTGAGCATTTGTTAGTGTTTCGTTGTTAGCTACTTATATAGAACTAATTTATGCTTATGGTTTCACAAAACTATGATGCGACATAGTATCGTAAAAATCTACGAGCTTGCAGGACGCATCACAAGAACTTGCGAATTGAGTCGCAAGTTTTTTGTTTTGGTAAAGCGACACGAAACACAACATTGATCACTATGTTCACACGAGTGTTTCTAGCTTTATGTGGTGTAATTTTCGATTTTCTACTTAATTGTTTCTGACATGACTCATCAATAATTATCTAAATCAATTTACCAATAAATATCACAAAGAAAAAAGAATACAAAAATAAGATTGAAGCAGTTCTCATAAAAGTCATTCCGCTCTTAGTAAAGGGGTAATGAATTTTTTTATGGCATCGGCTAACGACAAACCCTAGCTACACTGTAGACTACCCATAAATCATGCAATATAACAATAAAACTAACAGCCTTAACACTTTTACAACATTCCGCTGATTTCGAGACAAATTCGCAACCGTTTAAGGGTGAGGCTACAACACTGTTATTGGGATGTTGTAGGGTAACAATCATGACCGACGGTATCTTTTTTTTTATGCTACAAAGGTGGCAAACAAGCATACGGTCCGCCTGATGGTAAGCATCACCGTAGCCTATAGACGCTTGCAATACCGAGCTACTCAAGCGTTGCCAACCCTCCCGAACTCCCCAAGTGGAGCTCTGGAGACCTTACTCACCGTAGTAGGAACACAACATGGCCGAGACCAATGCTATCTGGCTACGATCTTCTGTAAGGTGGAGGTCCTTCCCCAGACGGACTGCTCCGATTTGAGCGGATTATCCGCTGTGCCCTACCTCTCTTAAAGTTGTAAAGCGAAAGATCTGTATTTTTGTTTGTAACGAATAAATTCAAAAACTACTTAACCTATTTCAAAAAATCTTTCAACGTTGGGAAGCTATGCTATCCACGGGTGACATAGCCTTTATTTTTTTTTATAGAGATCCTTATAATCCTTGACGACCTCCGTGGCGTAATGGTTACCACGCCAGACCGCCACCCAGGAGGTCCCGGGTTCGATCCCCGGTCGGGTCATGATGAAAAATGAACTTTTTCTGATTGGCCTCGGGTCTCGGATGTTTATCTATGTATGTATTTGTTATAAAATATAATATCGTTGAGTTAGTATCCCATAATACAAGTTTCGAACTTACTTTGGGGCTAGCTCAATCTGTATGAATTGTCCCTATATATTTATTTATAAAAACTCGTGCGAAGCTGAGACGGGGCACTAGTACTAGATAAAGTGGTAGTCATTATGAATAGTAATAGCCAGTAATGTACCACACTCTCATAGAGTTGTAGGACAAAAAATAGGTAGATAATAATAATGTTGGCAGTCATTATGAAGTGAGCTGGCTCGACCGAAGCTCGGACCGACCCTCTCTCAGATTATCGGCATTTCTTACAGTAAGTAAATCTAAAACCTCGTATTTTCGTTTTTTTTTTATTATTAATAAGTAGTCCTTTACGACTTATAAAAAACAATAAAAACTATACCAATTAAAAACTTCCACTTACACAATTTTGCCGTATCATTTCTCCATATTCTCTACTTTAGTAGTTGTTACTTCTACATATTATTTAAAAAAAGAAATGTTTAAAATTTTAACAGCAAATACCTATTCATATTTTCTTTTTATTAACATAAATCAGTGACGACAGTGTTGTGGTCTCGACCTAAGGGTGAGCAAACCAATAATAAACAATTTACTGTTAAACAACAATTGAGAACAAAGGGTTGTACCGTTTGTAATCGTCAACAATAACATAAATAGTAGCAGATCTTTGACAAACTGCGTCTTTGTTAGCGAAACTGTCAGAGCTTTCGCAATATAGGATGACTCAGAAACCTATTAACCGTTCTGTTTGAGAGCTACATAAATATTTGCTAGTTCAGTTCAAACGACAAGTTATGGGATTAATTCAAAAGCCGGTAATTGCATCTACATGTATTAAATAATGTAAACTTGTAAGCTAATTAAGCAAACGTTTGATGTTTGTTACTCCTGCTGAGTAGTAAAGTGAAATTGTTGCTTACAACTTGCTTTAGATAGATCTGAACAGTATCTAGCGTTTCAAACCAAATACCTTCACTTATTTTATTAGAGGTGGCAAACATGCTATTCATGAAGGAGTCGATGATGCCTTTGCCTTGCCGTCTTGCCACATGAAAATCTGTGTATCAAGTCAAAAGATTTTAAGACAAGTGTGGTGTGTCGTGTCGCGTGTCGTGACAAATGGATATCAGTTTCATACTATAGTATAGCTAGAAATTACCTACCCATGTAATTCTAAAAATACAAAAACCAATATTCTTGTGTCGCGACACGACACGACACACCACACCGTAACTATTATAACCTCGTCTCTCAGTGTTGTGATTGGTACACAAAGCATTTTTCCTTAAACGTGTTATAAGCATAATACAAAATGGATCAAAAGGTTATCTAATTTAATAATAAATCGATATGCTAAACTACAACAGATAATAATCATATTATTATACTAGAGAAACCCGCGCAACTTCGTTTGCGTTTATCTCGCTTTCCCGTGGGAATTTAAAAAATCCTTTCTTATCGGTTGTCTATTTATATAGGTACTTCTCATCAATTAATTCTTCAATCTTTGGAGTGGGCGTTTATGAAAAATAGGCAAGCCCGACCGGTGAAGTGCCACCCTTTTACAGAATATTGACGTGTAGCAGCAATGCGTTTCGTTCGGAGAGTGACATATCCGAAATTCTTGTTTGCCACCTTTGTGGTATAAAAAAATCTAACTCCGTCCTTATACTATTTCTCGCTATATCCTGTTTCCTGTTATAGGTCGGCAACGGGTCATGGACCCTAGAATATGTGCTCCATAGTTGACGGTAATCACCTAATATCAAAATGATCCATATTCCTGAGCTTGTTTTCCAACCACTTCCGTAAAAAAATGTAATAAGTATATCGGTATTTTAAAACCTACAACCTCAGCCTACAACCATCCGTCAACAACACTACGAAATATTAGAGCGAGTTGACGTAATGAGATTTTCTATATGTGAGAAAGAGACAATACTAATATGCCATTTAACCATTGACCAATTTAACTTAAACCCTGTCAAATATTATAAATTAAAATTTACCTATTTACCTGAGTTAATTACATAAGTACTGCTTATTATCGATGAATATGATTCAGTCCGCTTTAGAATTTTAGCTGTTTTTCCGAGATCACAAACAGAATAAATAGTACGACGACATTATGAAATCATTTTGTTTCAATATTCACAATCAAAAATATTACATGACAGATGACACCCTTCACTTCACGGATGTGTCAAAATGAAATGTAATTGAAATCAAAAGCACTAAGGAGTATGAGTATTGATATCAACTCGAAGAAAATTACCCACAAAATACATTTTTTTCAAGAATTTCAATAAAATAAGAATCACATCTTCCATCAATTCTCTTAAACAATTTTTATGCAAAATTTGAAGTAGATTGGACCAAGGAATCAAGTTGTCGCATAGTAACTTTACCCCCCTTTTTTACCCCCTTAGAGTTCGAATTTCGAAAAATCCTTTCTTATCGGACGCCTACGTCTTGTAATAGTTCCACCTGCCAAGTTTCAGATTTTTACGATGAGCGGTTTAGGCTGTGCGTTGATTCTCAGTCAGTCAGTCAGTCAGTCAGTCAGTCAGTCAGTCAGTCAGTCAGGACAAAGCATTTTATATATATCATAAGAATCACATCTTCCATCAATTCTCTTAAACAATTTTTATGCAAAATTTGAAGTAGATTGGACCAAGGAATCAAGTTGTCGCATAGTAACTTTACCCCCCTTTTTTACCCCCTTAGAGTTCGAATTTCGAAAAATCCTTTCTTATCGGACGCCTACGTCTTGTAATAGTTCCACCTGCCAAGTTTCAGATTTTTACGATGAGCGGTTTAGGCTGTGCGTTGATTCTCAGTCAGTCAGTCAGTCAGTCAGTCAGTCAGTCAGTCAGTCAGTCAGGACAAAGCATTTTATATATATAGATAAAAATATTTCAAAGGATACTAGACACATTAATAAAACATTCCAATACATTATTAGTGAGGAGAATAAAGCATAAGTCATACTAAAACAAAACGTTAAGATAAAATCCATCCTCTGGTAATTTGATTTTAAATGATTGAATTTTACAAATGCCAGCTCCCTCTGAGGACAAGTTTTGCCTATAAATAAAACAACTAAAACTCATAAAGCACTCCACTAAGTCTAAATTACCTTCAAACGATAGTATCTGGAATTATTTCGTCCCAATTTACGAGTTAGTCTAAGAATTCTTCGCGGCGGCATCGGCGCGGCATTTTTGTCGAGCACAATATTCTTATAAGTTTTAAAACATGACCATTCCATTTAAATCCGGGCTCCGTCTGAATGTATTTTACATTTTATTGCGCTATCATTCTCTATATTACAGTATGATGAGAATTATTTAAAACTCTGAATACATACATACGTTAAAAACGACTTGCATATTTTTAAACTGACTCATTTAAACGTTTAATTATTTCGAATAGGCTGTAGTTTTAGACGTTTTTGGAAATATTTTAATGGCATACGTACATAATGAAATTTGAAAAGGCAACTTGGTTCTAATTAATTCTTATTAAGTCTTCTTAGCATATTTATAACAGCTAAATGTATAAACGTCGTTCGCGTGAACCTCTACAAAGGAATCTATCGACGCAGTTTAATGCCATGAAAGCAATATTTATTATTCTTTAGTTAAAGCTCAGATTACACTTCAATTTCTATCCATTGAATCGCAATAAACAAACAACATCTCTACGAAGATTTTCTAGACTGTTTTTCGTGCGCACGATTTTATTTTTATCCTTAGTTTTTATCTGTCGGGTAACGTAGTTAAAATTAAATTTATTTGCACCTCATAAAACATAAAAAAATTAAGAATGTCAAGTGTCAAACTTCAGCGAGATTTTTATGTGGAAGATTTTACTAAAAGTATAAAATGAATTTCTATACCGACAGTCATCGACCACACATTTTACTTCGTCCGACAGTCAATAAAAGATAATATAGTTGGTAAAATAATAAAAATGTTATTTCCAATATCTCGTATTTGTTGACTTGCCTTTTCTTTGCATTAGAAAAATATCCTTTATTAAGTAAACTAAAAAGATTATAGGTTGCCTTGAAAAGATTGCTATCAGCAAAAAGGCCGCCTTGTTGCATATACATTAGTCTGTAAATTTGTGTTTAATGTATTTTTTGTTTCCTAATGCAAATAAAGCATATTCTATACCTATATCTAATCTCTCTCTATCTATAATCTATAATAACTGTGACAGATTTCATCAATAAAGCCTTTAAAGTATTTTTCATATAGCATGGGTACGGTGACGTTTGAGTTATTCCATTTCACGCATGTTTATTCGAAACAAAAAACCGCGAAGTACAAAAAGAAATAGTAAAAGAGTGAAGAATAAGCGACTACAAAAAAGTAGTAAATTCAAATTTGCATTATTAATCATATAAATGATACATTTATTTTTAACTCCCTGTAAATTCCCTTCAAACCCCAAATGTCACCGTACCCATGCTATCTGAAAAACATTGTAATATATGAAACCCGTGCAACTTCGTTTGCGTATTTAATTTTATAAATGCACAGAAACGCCATCTATATCAGATTTTTGGTCAAATCTTATGGGAATCGCGTACAATAAAAAAGTAAAAAAGTAATAATAAAAAAGTAAAGTAAGTAAAAAGTACAATATATGTTAATCCAAGGTATGAGCTACTTACATACCAAATATCATATATATAGGCCCAGCCATTAGAGCGTGAAGAAGTAACAAACATACACATAACTTTCGCCTTTATAATATTAGTAGGATGGCGCTCTGAATTTGCATGATAACATACTATTACTACATACATTTGCACTTATAAATTAATTACGGGAATCCAAGCAGTCATACCATGATATCGGTTAACGTTTCAAGGAATATTCTTATCATTAAATATTATGATCATCGCACCGTTAAATCATATCATAAATTATGTCCATTAAAGATTTAAACAATTTAGTTTTTTGCGTCCTCAAAACAAAATTATAATATTATTTACTCTTTTTAACATTCCATAAGTTTTTCTATTGTCGCGTACGTTTAAAGGTTCCACTAATCCTGAGTTCTCGTGACACAAAAGGGCCGACATGGTATACGTATTAACCAACTGTCGGATAAAAGCCAACGACACCTATCTAAATCCTCAAATCAAGGTACGATCCACATAAGCTTTTCCACCGAAGTCATGCGATAGGGGTAGACGTTTCAATTTTGTTAACTTATTAAATTTATAACCAACAACATGAATATTCGTTTAGGTTGAGTGCCGATTTCACCACTTGCTAATAAAATGCCGAATATGCTATTTGCCAAATTATAAAACGTCAATCCCATATTTAGAACTGTCAAAAAACATCCACTTATTTGACGAATAATATAAGCTGTGTGCTGTAATTCTTTTCTAGTTTTAAAACTGATCAGGTTTTCACCAATGATAAACAGCTGTTGCCAGCTATATGTAACAGTATTATGTTGTTTTATGCTATGCATTTTCAATATAAAACCTGTCAGTTCTATATAAATTATTACAGAAGCTTTTATATAAACTGCTCAGAGTGAGACAGAGATAAAAGCTACCAAATAAAGACACGACACAAAATAATGTTAATTTATTAATCAATTAAATTCCTCATAATTATCTTCATCGTTAAAAATACACTGCAATTTCTCGTTTAAAAATAAGTATGCCATTAATCATTCTCGTTGATATTCATACTACGTACAACGCGCTTTGTGAGAACAAATAAAAAACTACCGAAATCCACTTTAATACTCGTACAAATCCAGGCGACATTGCGTTTTGTTCCATTTTCCATAATTCAATCGCTCGTTTATATACATTATCTAAACGCCGTAAATATCGGCCATTATCGAGGGCCCTTCAAAATTCCACGCGGCGTTTTTGAGTGCGCAAGAGAATGACGCGTCAACTCCATCCAAGAAAAATATTGAGACAACAGCCCGGTGGAGTGCCCTCCACGGGGACATAATGGCTTTTCATTGAATTCTTTATTTCTTTTGTTTAAATCCCATAATGTTTCGATTGGGGCATGATGGAGGGCGGCCGTGATTACTTTAATAACAATGGCACAAAGAGAGCTCTGGACTGAAATTATGCTCGGGGTCGTCCTGGCCGTTCTCATGCCCCTCACGTAGCGGGCCCGTGACGTACCTGTGTGTGACGGTTAAATATTACGGCGGAATAATGAGCTGTTCATAGTTCCAGTTTACGAGCTGATGTCACCGCGATACGGCAAATTCTCGGATGCACCCAATTATGTTATTAGCCAGTACGTGCAGACATGTTAAAAACATCCTTCGTGTCGTGGTTGTGTACTTTTTGTTGGATTTATTAAAAGCTCAATCCAATTAAAAGCTAAAACCAGTCAATTAAAGCTCGGAATATTTAATAAAACGCTAGAAATTGTAGCTGCAAGTATTTATATCTAGTGTTAAATTTAAAATATTGCATGTTTTGTTGATAATCTTTCACTATTCTTCATATTAGATAAAAGCTAGAAATATTATCTGATGTAAGATTATCTAGTAGATAAAAACAGGACAATTCTGTTGAAACCATATTTAGTATTAAGGTCGTTATCAGTAAGCTGTAAACAACCGCTGAGTATTATAAACTCGGGGAGAGGTTGTATGTATTTTACCAAATAACAACTTAGATAGCCTTTACACAATATTCGCATACATGGAACAAATAAAGGTACGTAGATCAAACAGATAAACAAAACGATATCCTAATAAGGATGGGGTGCAGTCATACTACAGGTTCTTAATAAGAATTTAAGTTCAATTAACAACTTTATCACTAAGAAAATAAGAACGGGGGTGTGTGAGGACGGTAGAGCCCGTCAGGTATTCACAGTTCGTTCGCCACGGCATTAGGTATGGAAACCTCGCCCCGACGGAAACAAAACGCATTTCTTTGCTTATTTTAATATACAATAGAGTCTCGTCGTCCCAGCTATATGTATGCGTCGCAGCAAAGGGACACGCCGTTTGATATGGTTATTACGTCCTTTGTGGAAGGATAAAGAAGCCGGTGAGAGACTCTAGTATCCGCTACGAGATTTGTCTTCGTGATACGCTAAAATTTGAGAAAAAAGGTTCTGGACGTGGACGCGGTCGGTCTCCTTGGAAATGTTAATGTTTCGAAAATGTCTTTACAAACGGAACCTGTTCGCGGGGTTGTAAATTCGGTGTGACCGAACTGGATGCCATACATCTCCGTCTATTCAGCGTGATTCATCTTAGAGTCGATGGCGAGGTCTATTCAGTAGTTCTGGTTTCTAGTTATAATCTTGTCCTCGTACATCATAACCTGAATGCTATAACGGTTGCTAAAACTAATATCGATAAATCAGTTTTTTATGTTTTAGAAACAATGTGAACTACCTTTTACAGAATATGACATGTATTCTGCAGAACGCATCGAAAGACACCACTCTAACTGATTTGTTAACGTTTTAATAAGTATTTTTCACACTTATTTATTACTCTAACGTGTATGTATGTAGAAAGCTAAATTTTGAAAACATCACAAAATAGTATTTTTTATGTTAGTGATAAGTCCCAGGTAGTCTATGTATTAGACATAATTGTGAAAAATAAGTCAAATTTATCGTCAACCAAACCTAAATGACCAAAATGCCGCTCATTAAGTCATTTAAATCACATCCACGTATATGTGTACAAACTGCAAAGACATACGTCACTATCAAGTATACAAGTACCGTCAACAAAAATATGCAAACAAACACAATGTCTACTGTATAAAGCAACGTTAGCCCCACAATTCCCCGTCTCCGGTCACCGCTGGGAGCGATGTGGACACGATAATCGCGACGTTCTTTTCTTCGCAATGCATGCCATAAATATGCCACACGGACAACAGCCCGCTGACACCACGCTATTATTATTGTTTGGATAATTGTACACACCGCGAGCTATCTTCTAATTACTAATGCATGTAAAATGCACAGGATATTAAATGCTTTTACAGTAACTACTGGATTTTAGAGAAGCTTGATGGCGATATTCCCTTTTTATTGAATGGAGACCCGTATCCATGCAATGCAGTGAGATGTTTATGGGTGGATATGATACAGGATTTAGACCGTGTTCAACAGCGTAAAGATGCTTAGTATAGAATTGTACTGATGTGGTCTTCAATAGACGTCGACGACTACGTCGACGGCTTAAATACAAAACAAAAGTCGATCGGAGCGTTTATTTTGAAGTCAGCAGTCATCGGAGCATTTAGAGACCGCGACCGATGTGCTGATAGTTTCCACTAGTTGGGAATGTTAGGATGGACAGGACAATACTTGAAATCTAAGATCAACACACTAGATGGATATATGGCTTAACCACAATGTTGCAATCGAAATTCAAAACTGCTATCTAAAGGGTTGTTTACACAGACCAGATTTAACTTTTTTTATAAACGAACGAACGAAACGAAAGTTGCAGAAATTTTGAAATTTACACCTTTTAAATCTGACTCCGTCACTGTCAAATTAAGGAAGAAGAGACAGCTTGGGACTTAATTTGTTAATTTTAATAATGTTTTTACGTAACTCGTTGAAGGTCTTTCAGCCACAAGAAGTCCACCGCTGGACATTAGGCTTTCCCCAAATGCTTCCAGTATGATAGGCAGCAGCCTGCACCTGCTATATGGTCTAGTATTAGTATAAATAATCCTTGTAATGGAACGAACAAAAAAACAATTAATTTCGCCTATATCCTTTCGCTGCATGTTAAAGAATCAATTAATATTGAGTCCTTTTATAATTCTTATTGCCTTTACACTATTCATGCAATTATTCAATAATAATTGCATCCGTTTGTTTTAATTATTGTGGATGCGCTTTAAGGTCTAGTTTACTCTTTGCTTTTGCTACAATTATTAATGGTTGTAGTACGAAGTTGTTAATTGTTTCATTATTTACTAAGGGAAAAATGCATTGGCATTCTCACTTTTTTTCTCACATGCACTTGCACTTTTTCTCTGACATGCACTAGCATACAAGGGTATATGACAATTAAAATCACAGTTAGAACAAAAACATTGTAAATGACACATCTCGTGCTGTTTATCGGAAGTAAAAGAGATACCTGAGATTTATAAGCCATTAAATTTAAACTATTTCGTAACGGTTATTTGCGTAAAATTATAGGAGTTTTGAGAAAATATTTTAGCTACAAGAATAATTATAGTAATTAATT
Organism: Endotricha flammealis; assembly: GCA_905163395.2. Lineage (NCBI taxonomy): Eukaryota > Metazoa > Arthropoda > Insecta > Lepidoptera > Pyralidae > Endotricha > Endotricha flammealis. Next base: position 5,088,380 of record LR990863.1, on the reverse strand, counting down.
AGAAAATTATTACATTATATAAAAAAATTGTCTTCTGCTACGAAAATAATCATAAATCAAACGACAGTATTAATTAGCACAAGTATTAGGTTATTCAGCTATTTCTATGTAATTGATCATTAAGTAATCTTTTACAGACAGAACAGACACCAATTTGGTGTCGAAAAAATGTCTAACGCATTAAAACTAGTGCAACCACTAGTCGATATTAAGTAAAGTATCAAAAGTAAAATATACAAAAAAATATTGTCAATGTAATCAATAACTCTTCAAGATCGGATATTTACCATGGGAAATTAGGAACTGCGCTCATCGCAAACATGGACTCGGTATAAACTTAATGAAGCGTCTAAAGTCAACACATAAGGTAAACTTTCCGCCGACGTTATTTGGAAAACATTCCAATGATAACATAGAAAGCTCACATTATGTTTTACTTATTGGAATGTTTAAACTTAAAAAAATCATTGTAAAGCGCTATTCGAGTAGAACAAATCAACAAATTTAACAAACATCTCTATAATTTATTTTGTTCTAGCGGCCCGCCCCAAGTTTTTGTAAGAATCCCTAACTTTTTTTTAAAGTAAAATATTGCATAATTATGACACACGGGGATAGCGTGGCTTCCCAAAGGCGAAAGAATTTTTCAAATCGTTTCGGAACCTATTCAATGCAAACAAACAATCAAATATTTCCTCTTTATATTATTTTTTGTAAAACTATCATATTAAAACAAATCCAAAAGAAATTACGACGTGCATAACGTTTTGCCGTGAAATACTGCGATGCAACAAAGGTTATCAAATCGTAGATTCAAACTGCCACTTTTCTCACTATACTAAAATATCAATTTACCGATCTAACTCATATCAACGATCCATAATGTTCGTACGCCACTCTTTTATACTCGCACGTTCGTGTCTATGAAGAAATATTACTTTGAACCTTGCCTGTATCACCTTACCTGCAAAAGAAGAACTGTGTGCCGTCGATGAAGATCTAATCTCGGAATCTGCGCTTGTTTCGCGGCCGCCCTTTACTTGCGAAGCACAATCGAATGCAACCAACACCTATGCTGAGACGTTGTCAATTCGCAATGCATCTCGAAACCGCGTGAGTCCGTCGGACTTTATCGGGATTATCTGAAACGCGGCATTCTTTATTCGAGACGCCGATAATCATACAAATGTAAATTTAAAGTTTCATTCTCGGATGCCTCTGCAAATAGAACCTTCTCTTATTAACTTGAATCTGCTCGCAATGTTTTAGATTTTTAGATATACTAAATTATGTATCGCAAAACCGGTCTCCGAGGTATTTCTGTCCGGAGCGGGAACTTGTCTTGTCTATACAGTAATTATTTAAAGAACGATAAACGTCATGATTAAAACTCAAGGTCTCAAAAAGATTGCCAATTATACTTTCTAAAACGTTGCCATTTCTTTTTCGAAAATAACACTTTTATGGGTCTCAATTGGACGTCAAAGATAACGGTATTCGCGGGTTTAGAAAAGAGTTGCAAATATTGTTAAAACACGGTTAGAACAAAGAACCGACCCTTTTATTTACAAACACCGCTTATAAAGACTCGAAAATCCGTTACGTTGCCAAAGGGCTGTTTATTTTATTGCTGCAAATTAACGGTTAAGGTTTGCAAGGTTTTTGCTATTTGTGAAAAAAAAAACGTTGCTAACGGGTTTTACATTTTGACATAATGGAAAGAGTTATTGTTGATGATAAACAAAAACAGAAGCTAACATCGTAAATCAAGTAGGTATAGAGTTCTTGGTAAAAGAAATTATCAGTAAATGTCCACAACCTTGGTAAACATCTAAGAGAAATGTAATCTCTAAGTTTGTTTCATCTTATTGTCGTTTACTGTTTTTGCCAATATCTTTATTTGTATCAACATACGATATTGTATCTATAATACTATTAGTTGTGAATTTTATATTATTATCACTACATAGTATAAAACAAAGTCGCTTTCTCTGTCCCTATGTCCCTTTGTATGCTTAAATCTTTGAAACTACGCAACGGATTATGATGCGGTTTTTTTTAATAGATAGAGTGATTCAAGAGGAAGGTTTTTAAGTATAATACATTCCAAAATTCCCACAGGAAAGCGGGATACACGCAAACGAAGTTGCGCGGGTTTCGCTAGTAATATTATAAAGAGGAAAGAATGGTATTTTTGTGTGTGTGCGTGTGTGTGTGTATTGTATGTTTGTAACGAATAAACTCAAACATTACTGGACCGATTTCAAAAATTCTTTTACCGTTGGGAAGCTGCACTATTCCCGAGTGACATAAGCTGTATTATATTTAAAAGAAAATAGGGATCCTTATCATTCTTACAAAAACCCGTGCTAAGCTGGGGCGGGGCGCTAGTTATGTATCCTTCCTTTCTCCCTTCTATCGAAAGGAAATCAAAATATTTGTACTTACCGCAAAACATGGTTTTATGATGTATTTAAATCGACTAATAAAGCAATTTTCAAAAAATACTTTGTAAACATTATGACTAATAATATAATTAATGCGATTATAATGATACGAAAGTCAACCTTACAAGTGTTCCATATAAACACATGGTTTTATGCATGACAACGAAATTTACTCATGTAAAGGTCACTTTGGCACACAAAGCACAATGTCGTGGCTTCAACGCACACACTCAAGGAGGTTTGACTGACAGGCAAATAAAATGTAGACAAAAGGACGTAGCCGGCCAAGACTGACTGGGAATCTCCCCAGGTAATTCTCACACTTTCCAAAACAAACATTCAACATAAGCTAGATTTGTACAATGTTATGTTCCAATGGATTTCATCTAATTAATTTGGTGAAGTTTTAAAATTTTTGTCCAAAGCTCTAGTTAAATGTAGCATAGTGTCATTATAAAAAGACACAATTACACAAACAAAACGCTATATATTTGAGCAAACATCTCGTAATTCCTGAAGTATGTTTATAAATGTCAAACAATGGCCAGCGAGCTATGACGATATTTCCAAGTCGAAAACCAATACTGGCACTATTCTTTAGTGAGTGTCCGGCCGTGAGTTCCCAGGTGTAGAAGAGCTTTTCTATAGCGCGGAGGGGCGGGCCGCGGGGGGAACCGGACCACCAGCGCTGCGCCCGCGCCGCCGATCCGCCGCATAATTACTATGTACAGACAGGCACACACACAGGCTCACATTCATCGATAAAACATTAAATTAAATTTTATCTACCTTGTAAACTTCATGGGCATTGATTGAGTTTTTGGTGTATAAACTCAACGAAAAAAAGACGCTACGCACAACGGTAGCGACTTTAGAATCGGACGCGGTCGCTTTAAGACTAGCTTTACGACCATGTATTCTATCATCAATACGCTGACATTGATAAAACACCAATAAAACTTATATTAACTGTAAAATTTTATCTCTATCAAATCTACATAAACGTGACCTTTTAGGCCCACGCACACACGGAGGCATTGTCAAAACGCTGTAAGGTGGTGGAGCGATTTATTCGCATTCTTTGCGCGTCTGACGTTCCGATCAAAAATGGCTTCTATATTTGTTCAGTGAAATGTCAAAATGTGTCGTGAGAACATCAGAGGTGGAGCGTATGACGGCGCAGGCGCATCGTGTCCGACCGGTCACGCGAGCGGCCTGCAGCCTACACTTGTAAATATTCGTGTAACACACAGTCCAACCCTGCACTGTTTCTGTGCTAAGAATTTTAGCCTCGGGGATATTGAGACTTTTCTCTTTGTGCGGCCTTAAAATTTAAATATCATTATAATTCAATCAGTCTTTTATTCATGAGAACCGATTGGTTCGCATCTATGGTTGCGAATGCCGTATGGTTCACTGGGTGAAAGGGTCACAGTAGCGAGCTTGCATTGTTACTACATCTACTACTGGCTAGTTGTTTACAAGCATGGAATGGATATGTACTCCTGTGCTTTTAGCATGTGCTAGCTATTCTCTGTTCCCACAATGTTTATATGCTTGAAGCACTACAATCTCATCTTTTTTTATAAGTGCAGTGAATCAGCTCAAAGTTTAATGTAGCAGCACAGTATACACCATATAAAAACAACCTCTTTACCCTTTAATAAAAAATTGCATTTTTAAATAATGAAATCTCTCCGTTTTGTGCTTGTACTATTCTGCAGCATCTACGCATTTCACTGACCGTTAGTATGCCTTTGACTCGTGAAGCACTTACTTGATTTACATAATTTGTTTCGCCTTGGGCACAGTCTAGTAAATTAATAAATAGCAAACCAAACATAAACGTAAGATTTATCGAAAGGGTTAATAAACTCCGTAGAAAACATTGATGATAGGGGAACATCTCACATAACTCTCTCGATATGAACGATAATCGATGATTCATAATTGAGACTTCGAAGAGTTCTAAATCAATAGATAACTATGAAACATGATCTCATAATTACTGGCGAGCTAACGGCGGCGTCGGTACAAAACCAACAAAGCGAACGGGAAGACAGTAATTCAACTACGACCCATCTGTGGGGCGACCCAGTAATAGCCGTCTAAATCACTGCCTATGATCGAAACGCTGATCTTAGCTGAGGTCACGAAGCGCTCCTATTTGGCCATATTTATGACGACAAAAAACCAAATACTGACTGTAAGCCATTTATTACCAACACACTTTTTTGCCATCTGCTGTCGCGCACCCACCAAATACCTTGATCGTACAGTGTCTTCGATTGTTTTTACGTCATTCAACAAACTCAAAAGATTCATCCTTATTCGGATTAAATCGAAGCTCGTTATAAAAAGTGAATCGAAAAGCCGATATCCTTTTAGTGCTCCGAGTTTCGTATCATCCGACGTGTCTTAAAACACATTAAGTAGATAAAACTGTCAGTATTTTACACGTAAATTGTGAGGAGGATCGGCCTAGTCTGGATCACGAGGCTACTACAAATGACCGCGTATCCTTATCAGGTAGCGCCGATGCCCGAGGTGAAATATTTTTATGGGTTTTTGAGACGGCTTCCGTGCCTTTCAGATGGACCCTCGGATCTAGTTACATTTTCCTATTACGACAGACCATTACACTATTTCTTAGTAAACTTTTACGTCAACATTTCATAACGATACATCGTAACACGAAGACGTGAACCATATACGAGTGAGGAACCATAAATATTTGTTTTAAATTCCATGATATTAAACATAAAATTCGTTACGGTTGTTATTTTTGATCGGACCAAAGTGGATTACGCTGACTTTTTACATCTAGGCGTGTGTTGTTTCAATAAAATTGATTGTAATAGCGTTCATACGTTTTGTCTATAAAATAAAATTTTGATCGGCATTCCGTAGCCACAATAAATCGACGTTCATTATAGAAATCGCCGTAAAATAACCGAACGATTCGACATCGAGCGAGCGGCCGGCGAGGCTGCGATGTGCCGGGGTGTGCGTGCGCGCATCGCACCACACCTCTCGGCTCGGACAGGTAGTGTTGTGTTGTGTATAAACAAATAACAAAATCGACTTGTCTTATGAAGCGCCCAAGGTCGGGCCGGTGAGCCCGCCGCGCCGGCCCGTCCGGCGCGCTCCCGCCCGCACTCCAGCTCCACTCCTACAAGCTTTTTTTTTTTCAAAAGCCCTTATTTATTGTGATGGTTGAGTATTTGGGCGCACAGTTTGTATAAGCAATCAATTTTATTCATTTAGACGGAACGAGTTCCCTTGTACAAATAAATGAGTAAATATAAAATATTGTAGTGGTCAGGAGAGAGTATTTCGAGTGCGAAGCAATGTTTTGATTCAAAACGTTTTGCCTTTCTGAGAGCTAACAAGGTACATATGAGTGAAAGCCACTGCGATGTATTTGTCAAACGTTTATTTGGTGCACGAAATAGTTTTTGTAGAAACGGTGACATAATCCGTGTCTGTGTAATCGATATCACAAACATTCGATTCTCAATCGATGTCGTGATGAATGAGGGACGACATTCGATCCTCGATAGATTCGTGAATGGCGGGCGGAAGTATGAAGGTCCGCGTCCCAGGCATGGGGCTCGTAAGGCACGGAAAGCCTTCCACGATGCTTGGCTGTGACAAATTGCTGCGTGCCATCACTCGCTCGGATTTACTCGATAATAATTTCGTTTTAATTTAATTAACGCTTCAATGCACTCCGGGCAAAAACGGAGCGCTGCCGAAGAGCAAAAAATTAATGATTGTTGTTTTGGCATCCTTCGATCGTACACACGTAATGTTTCTCAATGTTACACGCTCAATGTATCTTGTGTGGCGACAATAATTTTGTATGGATGTTTTGAAAAATAATAATTATGTTAGAATTTAGTTAAATTTTTTTCAATTCTTCAGAATCTCTACATCATATACAAAAATTATAAGTAGAGTTCATGATTCTGATACTGTTCATGAGATTTTTTTTACATTACATTAAAAAACTTTTTGTTCAACGTTTAAATATTTATCTGGAAATATTTTTGCTATTAGTTAAAGCGACATTAAATTAAGTGAGGTAAGTAACAAAATAAAATCAGATACTTCATCTTAAGCTTACAATGAACGAAGCAAAAACAAGAAACGCGAACATTGAATCCAGTCGAGTCTTTGGTCTTTTGTCAAATACGTTGGTAGTCGGACATGGCTTTTTTATTCTGTTTAACCAGTAGTCTGTGTAAAGTAAGATCTTAATTAAATGGACACGGATCTATATGAATGAGTTGAAACCATGTTTAAATAATATTACTATCACCCTGCAATGCGGTGGGATGGAGGTAAGTCTCCCTTCTCTCACTCCACTCTTCATTAATGTTTACAGACTCACTCTGTCACGCTACGTTTTAATATATCTAGTTAAAATCTCTAACTCTATCTAGTTAATTCTGAAACTGTAGTTTCATACCTGTTAGTTCCTTGCTTTCATCTTCTCCTTTCATAAGAAAGTGACAGTCTTTTTCTCTTCAAAAGAGTCTATGGACTAAAAGTGTCATGATTTTTTTTTGGTTTAGTTACGATTCTTATAATTTACCATAAAAAAGATATTTTTATTTACGTATGTACCTAGTAGCAATAAGTATTGGTGAACGAGTATACTTAATTCACATGTTTTAGCACTTATAGTATTCTAGGAAGTTTTGCTTGGCTCATGTAACATGCAGGTCTAGTAACACGGCACGTTTATGCAATTATGTTTGTTTATCAATCACGTCGTTACACATAAGTATTGTGGTATTCATTTCACTACTGTGAAATATATTTATGCTTATATTATAATGATTACTTAATAGGGCAAGGACGCAAGTAGATTTTTTCCGGACTGATATCTCAAACTCACGGAAATATTTTGGAAAATCAGAACGGAACTCGATAGGCATTTTCTTTAGTTTGATGTAAGTAATTAATTTATGAGATGTAATGAAATGATGATTATAAGAATTGGTTTATGAAGGAAAAACAATTAATTGAAAGGAGGATTTGAATTTTTGATCAAGAGGTATAGACGAACTAGTACAGCTATTAATATAAACGAAATGGCAAATCAAGCAACAAGACCATAACATATTTTCTGATGAGTATTATAATCTCGAACACCTGGAGGGTTTATCGTGTCCACGACACCGTCTATTATAAATGACAACTGTTAAAACGATAGTAGTAAACAAGATGGTTTTTTAGCCTTGGCCTGAGATCATCAGATGCTTTTTTTTATTTTTTACTGACAACTCTTTATGATTAAATACAAATGAACTAATAGTAAAAGCCACAAGAACTGCGAAAACGCACTCACAGCTTCAGTTTCGTGTATCTGACTATTCTGAAGCAAATTTTTTTCTTATCCCTTGTCTAAAGGTATATCTAAGCAAACTCTAGCCCTCTACATTCAAGTGTTTGGGCTGGACTGACAATGATCAATTAAGGGCTGAGCACACCGCATGCAGCACAGCGCGTTGCAGCTTATGGCGTTGTAATCTATGCAATATTATAGGAAAGGACACACCAAACGCACCTTTAGTCAGTACTTTTCTTGATAACAAGACTTCAGTTCAAAACAAAAGAAAAAGAGATTGTATAAATAGTTTGTTAGCACGCAATATTATAGCTACGTCAAAAACATATCAAACAGCACAGCAACGAATCATCATTACACCTATTATCACATCCTCTAGAAAATTGGTTCCTGCCGACAGAATTTCATCGGCCATATCCACGTGTAGCTGTTATTAACAAAACACTCGTTACAAATAACAAGACAGTAGCAAGTAACTTGAAAAAAATGTGTAAATCGAGTCGGGACACGCAACGGTCGCATGCCGGCTCCTCGGACCATTTTTTATCGTTTTAAAAATAGGCTGTGTTACTATAAAATGATATGTAGCACTGTAGAACAAGAATGCTTTGATTACATTATTATTAAGAAGAAGATATCAAGAAATGTTACAATTTAGCCCTTACCTTCACAGATAGTATTCACATCATAATATAGCAGAGAATCTTTACAATTTTTAACACCCGACGCAAAAAAGAATTTTTTTTAGTTTGTATCTCTGTAAATGTGTAAAAAATTTTGGTGACTTTATTAATGAGGCGAGAAGTTTTTATGAGGATCCTCGATAAAGTCACAAAAAATCTTGAATCAAGATACATAGTAGTTAGATAGTGTACTGCGTATGCAAGGTTCAAGACATTTCTTTCTCATATACCTAGTCTTGCCATAAATATTGTAAAAGTGTTTTTTTATATTTTTCAATTGCAAATAACATTTTATAACTTTTACAATGTGTTAGTTTAATACATAAATATAAAACAATTTAAAATATAAAAGGTTTATTCGAAGTGGTCTCCATTGGCTGCAATACAGTTCTTTAAACGTTGAGGCCAGTTATCATTAGAAACACGCACTCTTTCCATGGAAAAATTCTTCACTGCCAATCGTATGGATTGTTTTAGGGACTCCAAATTGTCATGACGTTTAGAGCAAGCCGTACTCTCTAAAACGCACCATAAATCATAATCCAGCGGATTAAGATCGGGACTAGACGACGGCCAGTCTTCAGCTCTGATGAAGTCGGAAACGTTCGATTCCAACCAAGACTGCGTGGACCGAGCTTTGTGCTTCGGCGCCGAGTCCTGCTGGAAGGACCATTCTTATTTATTGAACATGGTGTTGTTAAGGGGATTAACTACCTTCTCAAGAATGGTATCTTGATACACTTGTGCCGATGTTTTCATACCTTTTTCACAAAAGTATGGCTCAGTCACTCCTTCATAGCTAACACCCCCCAAACCATCACTGAAGTCTGGTAATGCCCACGTTGTACTCTGTCCACTAATTGGGAAGCTTCCTTAGAGCTTTGAGCATAAATACGGTCATTTTGTTTGTTAAAATGTAGCTCAATTGTAAAAAAAATCTCAACCGTAAAAAAAAATTTTCTGTGACCTCCCTGTGAGTACCGCTTCAGTAGTTTTTTCGATTTTACCACCCTATTCTTTTTTAAATTATCAGTTAAGAAATGATCAGTATGTCTCTTATAGGCTGTAAGTTATAAGTCATCTTTTAAAATACGCGACATGGTTCTAGGTGCTATCTTCACCTCCCGAGATAAAATCTTTTGCTTTCGGACAGAATTTCTTCGAATTCTTTCCCTTACTGCTTTGACCACCTTTTTCGCACGAACACTACGTGGACGGCAAGATCTTTTTCTGTCACAAACAGAGGAGCTCTCATTGTACCTATTAATAGCCCGGTACACAAACATTTTACTAATACCAAGCGTATGGAGAGTTTTAAAAATTGCACTTGGCTCCATACCTTACTTTGTGAAATGCAATCACAGCGATTCGGTTCTCTTTATTACCCCACTCCATTTTAATATCACCAAATATTGTACAATGTATTGGCGCCAAAATAAGAAAAGACAATGAAAAATCATACAAAAATGACAGATTCCAAATTCAAATGTAATATTTTGTTTATTTTTAGTTGTAACAGTATTTATGGCCAGACTAAGTATACCTACCTATAACTGTTTTGTGCCAAAATAAAGAGAGAAAACTGCTATTTTCACAGTGGGCACTTTTGACTTTACTTTCTGACAAAATTAGATCAATATGATCATGAGTCATAATGAATATAATATCTGATCAACTCTCTCTTCTGTAGTCACCAAATTCTAAAGACTTTATGAAAAATCACTTCTGGGTCAAAAGAAAGTACCGCTTTGTAACTTCAATCAATACGTGACATTCAGTACTAAAACGATTATAATAAACATTAAACAAAAAATACATTATATTCTTTGTGATTTCTTGTTTCCTATGTTCTAGATTATACTGTATTATTTAAATTTATATCAGAGCACACAATAGAAAATAATAAATTACTTTTTATGTAGGTGACTGCTGAATCACGGAGCCATGTCAAATTGCGCGTGCTTCAAAAATATTGCACTGATATTAAACTTACAACCAATATTAATAAACAAATTTGAAACATCGCTCTGTATGTTTGGCCATGAATTTAGACAATCAAATGAAACTTGTACAAATATATTTGATTTGCACAAATATATTTAGGTAACAGCGTAAAGATATAATACTTGTAAATATCAAATAATAATAAAAGCACTTATAATAAATTAATATCACGTTTGTATAGTCAGTCTGTTACCAGTAGATTCTATAGAGATTCACTATCGCATAAGACGTATAATTAATTAACGAAATAAAAGTAAATGTTTACGTTGAACAATGACACGGATGAAGTAGAGGGAAAAGTTTATTAAATTTAACAAAACATTTTCAACAAAGCTATTTCTTCTGTAACAATTGAAGATTCTCACATTAGAGTCAACATTGCGAGATGAGCAAAAAATAGAAATACGTTATTGGACAAAAACTGAAATGTCAATTACTCGGGTATCACCGAGTCAATCGAAACATCGTGCAGTAGCGTACGACATGCGCTTATGAAAATACAATTACAATACATTATATTCCGATTCCCTTTTATGGTTCGTACTAACCAGCTATGATGCGACCAGTGTTACCAGGCAAGCAGATCACGGAGGTATAGTCTCCGTTTGGTCTTTTTTAATCCCGTGGGTGGAATACTAAATCGTCTCCGTTATATATACGATGCTTCATATTCTAAATTCCATTTTATGATTCATTTAAAGAGTCGTTTGTTCACATTTTCTTGAATGATTCTGATAAAAATATAGAAATCATTTAATTTTGTTGCTCAAAATCGAAGAATCCTAGTTTCTAAGCTATGAAGTGACGTAGAAGATATTTTCTCCATTACACACATATTTGTAATTTCATTTTAGTAGTTTAGATCTAACATAACAATTATGAAGATCTTCCCAGATCCCACTTCTATTTTTCAACTTTATCGTCAAGCCTTTTTAAAAATCTACATATATCCCTAGATAGATCCCGTAGGTTTTTATTGCTGTCCTAACCACAATTTTAGATTTGGCAATACTTAATATTCTTCTGATGTCCTGATCAGGAATCAAGGCCCGTGTGAGATGGCTGAAATTAGATTATAATCCCAGAATTTTTGCACCACAGATAATAAAACTAAAATATCGCTGTTTTACATAAAATAGTTTCACAAATTCTGGATACAGCGCTGCCTGTCCTAAAAGCTTATTTAGATTTGGCAACACTAACTTAGACGTTCCTCCGATGTCGGTAGCAGAGGAACACAGGGCCCGTGTTAAGAGATGCCGGGAGCACGGCATTATGTCCCCGCAGCCGTATTGTTTGTCACTCACGCGGATTTCACTGGACAAATGGCGAGATCCAGGATAAACGAACACAAAGCAGCGGCAATAAAATTAAGGATTGTTACGATTTTTTCGAGCTCATTCCACTGTACTTAATTGTGGAGATACTTTCAACTAATTTACGTAATTAAATATCATTACATCTCCGCCTTCCTGATTCTGTTCATTGAGAAATACTCCTGAATTTGGGAGTTGTGGCAAAAGATATTTTTGTTACTAATGTACTGCGGGATTACTAATTAACCATCAGTAAACCCGTCATTGAATTCCTTTCATTGATTGACCGCTCTTTTCTAAATAACTTCCTAACACCGAATTTATGTCTTTTTATATGTAGTGTAAAGTGAAGTAAACTCCAATTGTCTTTTTAAGTTGTATTATCAAGGGATAACTTCAAAACCCTCTATTAACATCTACGACTCAGATTTTGTTGCTAAACTTTGTATCTTCATGCTAAAAGATTCTAGATTTGGGCAACCCAGCATTTGTACCTAGTGACATTTATGGCTGAGCAACAATATCTTCCTTAGCTTTTTTTTCTACCCTACACTCATTACGCAACAAGCCATGACGATTTGCCGCGCAAAGGCCAACGGGTGCGTACCAAATTGCGTCCAATTTTCGTCTCGCACAATTGTGGGATTAGAGTTAAATTTATATGTCTGGCTTTTTCGCATTACGGCGCTCTGCTTAATTCCGTCTGAGGATACTGGTCGTTCCATTTGTCACCCAACTTTGCCAACGATAGATGAGTTAACAGGGGAAAGGTGCTTTATGGGGACTCATTATATTTTTGAACCACTAACATTGTTGACTCTTGGTTAAACCTTTTTAAAGTAATAGTTTAAAACTTTAAAGTAATAGTCGGGGAAACAATCAATTTTAATTTCCAAGATTAAAAATGAATATTTTTTTATTATAATAGTAGTAGATTTCTCAATTAATGAAATGGAAGGAATGGTACGGAAGAGATGACGAATGATAGGGCGAAGTGAAATAGACTAACAACTGTACCGAGCCCACTTAAAGCGGAATAAGGGTAGGAAGAAGAAGAAGAAAAAGAAAATTTTATAATTAACGTATCTGCTCGTTAAATTTAATAACCTAATGTGGTTTACATTAGATCAAAACCTTTGTGGATCTATAATCAATATACGCAATTTTTAATATGCAAATCTTTAAGAAAGTAACTATTATGTTACATTTATCTTGTAGATAAAGTACTAATAATATAAATCAAATTAATAAAAAAGAGATAGCACTGTTTATCCAAAATAAAAGAAAAATAGATAATAACAATTTGCTTCATTAAATTTTATTGTTTGTTTGTAACATTATCTTGGCAATCAAAATGTCTTAATCTAAAGCCTTATAGAGCACATCCTTAAACAAGGTATCCTCCCTAATAAAGTCACGGTTGGCGAATATCTATAAAAGTAGTGCAGATCCGTAGATAAAGGAGGTATACATGGCATTAAAAGGATGATAACCTCTATCTGAACCATATAATTATTGGAGATACCATTTGCCAAGACGGCCGATGTTGAGACATACCAATATGGAAACAGGAAAAATGAACTTTATGTAGATGTGATACAGTTAGTTTTTTAGGGAAACTCCCATACAAACATTGCTGGCACGAAGCTCGCGTCTCCGCCAGGAATTGGCCTATAATTAAGAAATAAGTAAAGATACGGTTTTTTAGCTGACTTTTTACAAAGCATCTTGCGGGCCAACGCAATTAACCCGCCTTGTAAATTGAATGTTTGCTTTATAGTGATTAGTAATTAACTTTAAAGTTTTTATAGGGACCCGCACGACGGCATTGATCTTATTGATGCTCGTTTGTTTGTTGGCGCAACGCAAGTCATTTCTATATGGCCAGTGTTAATTAAAAAACTTTAAGCGATAGATTTTGTTCTTTTGTTCTAATTTTAAAAAGCTACGATGACTATAATTTTATTCGGTCATTCTATAACAGTGTGTCCTCTTTAAAAGACTCGGATATTAAGAGTAATGAGTTCCAATGATTACCTATTTACTAAGGTAATCCGTATAGTCATTTGCGCACCGTAAAACACAATGAAATTAGTTCGCAATGCGCAGACAAAATAACAATCCGATTGGCCGACATTTATATACGATATTAACACGTACAGTGATTCAATCTACAATGAAATTGGTTCGGCACAGACAAGGCATTAGTGGTAGTACATAGCTTGGTATCGCGTATCGCAGTTCCAATATTCGATCAATTAGCAATAAACCATTTCGTCGGGGGCGTTCCGTACCCCGCATAAATTCAATTAAAGCAGGCGTTCCAACAGTGGTCTACAAATTCCCATCGCCGGAACATAACCATACTACACATACAGTAAGTCACATTTGTACAAAACTCTTTATTTTGCACAAGCATACAGTTTCTACGCGCCCTAAAATACAATTTCTTTCTAGATATCAACGGATACTAGTCTATATTTAATGAAAGCGTAAAGACAGGTTTGCAAAAAGTTGTAAATAATTCTTCCTTTCACGATCTTACAGATATCCTTATCCCGTAGACCTTCTTCCTTATCTCGTTAAAAGTTAAATTTGTATTAAATAAACTAATAATGATACACTAATCTAAACCGAAGTCCATAGCGACGGTGACAGCTCTTACATAGATAGAATTTCTATGATCTTCATTCTGTGGCATACTTGCCTCATTCTACGATTAGACAGCTGAGATAGAAAGGAAAATCCCTCCCGCCTTGTTTAGGTTAGGAAAAACGTAACTTGCGCTTTTGTGCCAAATGTATCGGTTGTATGAAAATTTCCTAACATTATACTGTGACATAATATGGAATAATTGATCGGACTGAACCCTTTACGAATAAATACGTCTTTACTCCATTGATGTATAGTCGATGCTTTACCCAAATTGCTTATTCATAACTATGAAATTAGAGATCTTAATTGTAACTTGATTAACTACGCACGCCTCGTTGACTATTCAAGGAAGTTTACTTACACGTGTAAATAGTACTTACCTTATGATGTTTATAATAAGTACCTACTGAAATTATACATTATAAACCACCGAACCTCAACGCCGAACGATTTTTATACTACTGTGACCAAACAACTATTGACATTGACAACAATCCTGGATAAAAGATGAACTATATATGTAAAAACTTTAATGTGTAAACCATACACACCGATCTGATCCCAAGTTAAGCAAAGTTTGAACCTGCTTCTATTAAAAAAATATATGTGACTAGTACCTGTAATGTCCCACTGCAGGGCAAACGCGTCCCTTCTATGTCACCACTCTTCTCTGACCACGGCGATGATGCCTTGTAAATCTTTTAAGTAGTGATCAAATTTATCTTCTTCTGGACTTGATGCTCGGCCGTTTACTGCATTCTAGAAGACATTGCGTAGTTTGCTTGGCTAATAACTCATCCAACTGCAGGCAGATGTGACCAGCAGTCCACACCTGCAATATTTAGTCGATCAAAAATTCCAACTCAGCCACTGAACTGGGATGTCAATCATTGCTCCAAACCTAATTTATAACAAAATATTAACCAATCAACCTATCAATTTGTATCTATGTCTAATCGCCGTTAATTTTAGATTGGCCGACGTTGTTCTGGGCATAATTTATACATACGCGCCAATGCTTAACCTGACCTACACATTCTTGTCAGTTGACAAATAATCTACGACATGAAATAAATTCAGTTAATTACAAGCATATTATCTACTCGAACTATATGGTCTACATCTACATGACAATATCGATCGAACAGTCACTCAATCAAAATGTAATATTATATATATCGTAGTTAAAACATGACTCTATTTTACCGCACCCATTTCAAATTTGTTTTAAAAAACTGGACAAAGGCAAGATGATACAAGAACTTTTGCCCAGGAATGGGGTGGAAGTGGAACAGAATGTATCAGAGCAAAATTAAGTCTTAAATCGTTTAAGTGATTTATGGTATTCTTCCAACATACGACTATTACGTTCAAAATTACCAAGCAATTTCTGAAATTCGCATCACCGTTAGCAGGCTTAATGTAAAGCACTGGCATTATAATCCGTTTATTAGAACCAGGGAAGCGATCCAAGCGCGCAACACAACATAATCCGGCCGCCCAGTGCGCCCGCTCCATTTATTTATTTATGGAGATTATTATCGTGCATAATAATTCACTAACTTTCAATTGCATAATGACGGCAGACAGGGCTACCAAGTGGTTGTGCTCTGGGCGGACGCGTTAGTACAGATAATCTCCTAGGACTATTATTAAAAGAGCCCTGTCAGAAACCTCCGGGCCGCTGCGCCGGCCGTGTTCACAAACCAGCCTAGATGTGCCGTGCCTTTCGCTGTCGAGTACAAAGTTGTAAGTGTTCGAGGCAATGAAGTTAATTCATGTTTATTTTTAATGACATGATAAACGTTCTACCGTGGGGACTTGTAATGTATCCGCTGCACAGAAACATTGGGTGTTACTGGTTAAACTCAATTGGAATGTTGTATATAAATGAATATTTTATACAATCATCATAGTATAGGTACACACACACACACACATTTGTGAGATTT
Organism: Endotricha flammealis; assembly: GCA_905163395.2. NCBI lineage: Eukaryota > Metazoa > Arthropoda > Insecta > Lepidoptera > Pyralidae > Endotricha > Endotricha flammealis. The sequence goes on along the minus strand of LR990863.1, from coordinate 5,071,964 downwards.
TCATTAACGGAAAGCAAGGAGTAGATCGTAAAGAAAATGAAATGAAAATGTTTTAAATAATTCTTGAGATTGTTCAAGTCATACCTTGAATGAAGGAATTCTGTAATGATCATAAAATTGTAAGAATTAAGATAGGGTGTAGTGTACCCCATCATAAAGTACTGGTATAACAGACAGGCGAGTTGGATAATGACTATCATAGTGATAAACGTGACTGGTGTCAGCAAAACGATGGACAAATGCTAGATATAACATTTGAAGACATTATTATATGGAAGATATACACGTAATTCTACTTTACTAAATGGAATTTTGCCAATAGCAGTTTTCAACGAATTCTCTGTGCATTCTGAAATAGGGTTACCTAATACAAACTAGTACAGTCAAGAGCATGTCGACCTTTACATATTGGACTTTGTACCATTCTTAAGTTCTATGTCATAAGAGCCAAAATTGCACTGCAAGTACAAAAGCTCGACGTGCCAATTTTCAAATTATTATTTTTATTCTGTAAAAGCAGAACTAGCCTATTCGAATTACTATTTTTCTTCAACGAATTCAGACGGCAGATTTGTACAATGATAAGAAATGAATTCAATTAAAACATAAACCGTTAATTGACACAATAAATTTAACAAATAGTGATGCGTGAGTATGATAGAAAATAGGCATTCGACAATCAAAACCAAACAACCGCTCATCAAAACATCAGCCAGTCTTACTTTTACCGATACAGATCAACTAATTGATGCCCTTTAAACATTTCAATAGATATGACTGCTGGTAGGCAGACAATGCAAGCGTGCGAGATTTATTACAATCGAGCGATTCCCATCACTGCTTACCTCGTCTCTCTCAACAGTACCGTTACCTAAATAGATATTAATCATAATTTTCACTGACGCGGACTCGAGTATTTCGGATAATAGTTATTAGCTCTTTTTAGTTGTTAAACTCGACTGTGTGTGGCCGACGATGCGACCAGCTACTGGAAAATTGCCGTGTGACATCGTAGCTTAATGGATTTAAAACAACTTCTCAATGGAGACACCTTTGAATAGTGGTATAATCGTTTCCTCCGCAATTACTCCAAGAAACATTAGGCAAACACTCGTTACCATAGATAGTGTAAGTGTTGCAAAATTATCTGATGATTTAGACTGAGCTGTATGTAGGTATATGATGTAAACAGTATTCAATTCATCTTCATTAATTTATTTTATTTATTTATTCAGACTCCACGTCCACTTTGTTAGTAACAATATTTAGCTTATAACAGTCTAGTGTTAGTAATGAATTTATACAATGTGTGGTTTTGTACAGTTGCAATATTTTTGGGGGCGTATATACGCCTTTTTTTCTACCTTTTGTTCTGTTCAATATTAGCAGTATATACTGCTAATATTGAACACGAATATGTGAAAAAAAACATTATTTAAAACTTACAAAAGTTTATAAAAGTGGCCAGCGTCTATAACGAACTCTTTGCTTATAAATACACGAATATTATCGAGGACCATTCTGCGCACTGATAAACGGTTTTTCAAAAACCTCTAAAATCTTAGTAAGTAAAAAAAATTACAGGACTCTGTTTACGGCTTTTAATTTAGAACTGACGAATTATTTACGCCTCTTACGATTTTCTATTCAAATATTGCAACTGACTAAAACAACACATTGTATAATGATATTTTTATTAAAAACCTTTATGTTATGCAAGTCACAACCAATTTGAAATTGCGCAATAGTGACTCACATAAACACAGTCCAGACTATTTCCAATCATGCTCAAGATTCTATTGGAGCTGGCAAGAACCCTGCGCACCAGGGATGCGCATCTTTTACGCATCGTAGTATAAAAACAATCCACGCGATGCTTCGCGAACATCCCTGATGCACTACAGAATCGTGGCAGCTCCATCAGCCACAAAACAGAGTGTACATCAGTACCCTGAATGCGTTGTTGTACCGGACCCGGGGGGTGCTGTAGGATTTTAAGGTATATACAGTCCATGGACTGCAGGTGTAAAAAGATGTGCAGTATGATCTAAACAGTGTAGTTTTTACTGATTCCGAGCTGTCATGTTCACCGCTAGAGCCCTCCGCTCCCTTTCAATGTCGTCATCTAGGTATTTAAATTTATATACCCGTTTAAGTACGGTACCACTGAGTGTGACCTCAGGAACGACAACTGTATTTAATTAATAGAACTTCTTTATCGGATACGAATATTATTTTGTATTATTAAGTTTCTAATTCCAAAAATAATAAACTTCCTTCTTGCCCATTTTGGACTTAGTAATAGTACATTTAACATTAGTCAGACCCCAACAAGTGGGCTGTGTGGTTGCTAAACATATAAAGTACATCTTAAAAGCGACTATAAATGCAAATATCGAGATAAACTACTCGTAAAACGATTTATGAATTCAAAATAAAGATACGATGGTTAAAAAGACAAAACATGTTCCATTTGCGTATCGTGTTCTTGATAAGATATAGGTGTTACATCAATAAGTTTATCTTAATCACAATTGTCATTCACATATTTTATTTATTTTTTATTTTTTTATTTATTTACCATTAAAAAGTATATATACAATTTTTTTTACTTATATTTATTGTTATCCGTTTCAATTGATGTAGGTATATAGGTATTTTAGAATGAACCTCAGCAATGATTAGAATATTTTGGCTGAACAGGGATATTAGCTCTGTCAACCTCCTCTGTGAAGCAGCAAAGCTTTTTCAAGACATCTTGAAACTATTTAACTTCCTTTCCATCTTATCTCCTCCTTTTTAGCTCCAATGTAAGTGACTCCAGAGCAATTTTGTTAACATAAGAATGGTACAAATTCAATGTGTAAAACTTAACGTGATCTTAACTGTTCGTGAAAAACGTTTTGCCTATTTCTTGTCATCATTTCATGTCATCTATGGTCAAAAATAACTCCTCCCGATACAAACAGACGAGCTTACTAAATAAAAAACTTTAGTCCCTAAACTCTAAGCAGATGAGGCAAACCCAAGTTCGTTTATCAGCAAAATTGACAAGAACATGCTCATCTTTAAATGAATTTCAATTGTTTCAATGCTCCCGGCATGCTCCAGTTTGCGACGCTGATTTATTTGGGATCAATTAGGAGAACTCAACTCTTCATTCTTAAGCTAGAAGCACACTTTTGTTTACGAAGTAACATTTATTATTCTGTACTTTTGTGTCGTATTATACCGTGTTGTGGCGCGTGGATCCTTATTGGTTGACTTCATACATGTATTTACTTAAAGGAAAGGTAACCAGGTATGACCTCGACCTTGTATGACCTTGTCGAAATAAGTCGGTGAATAATCAGCAAAAAGAACGAAGAATTATTTTTTTGTAAGAAACATTTAATTATGTATGAGCATTGAGCAGTTTTAAAATGTATTCGTGCTACTCACAGTTAGTATAGTTATAATACATACACACAATCGACAGACAGAGACAGAGAGATAGGGACCAAAAATGTGTTAACATTGCACCATAATTTTGGTCTTAACATCATAGAATTTATCAGGACAATCGCCAACGTCCAAACCACGTTGAACACACCGGTTCTCGTCCGATCACCGAAGTTAAGCAACGTCGGGCGCGGTCAGTACTTGGATGGGTGACCGCCTGGGAACACCGCGTGATGTTGGCTTTTTTATTATTTTTAAGAAAATCATTTGACTAAATGTTTGTTCGCAACTTTTGGCCAAAAGGGACCAAAAAGGACTTTTTTTAGGAACCACCGACTCTTAACACAGTCGGTTAAAAAAATTTGAACAGATAATTACCGAATTAAATCTATTTCAAATGTAAAAAAATATTTAACACTGAATTCATGTTTAATCAAAAAAAGGACTGAATAAAATTATTCGATATTGTTAAGAACATTATAAATAATTTGAAGTGGTCTCATAATGCATTTACAAAACAAAAGTTTGAATAATGCTATCGTTATGTACTTAGCCTAACAATTTGCGACTGAGAAGCAACCAGAGCGGTCCATCTCCGATATACCCCTCTTCATTTAATTGAGACAATCACTGGTACACAGTACACAATTCATGTCTAAGTACGTGTACAATGCGGATGGTCCGATAATTTGATAACTAGGGTATAGTGCTTTTAGTTACGTAACATGTTAGCATTAGTTAATATTCTATGGGAAAAGTTAAACATGCAAAATCAATGGTCCTATATAATAAATAGTTTTGAATTAAGTTTTAATGACTGTTATGTTTTCCGAATAATATATATAGTCGATTTTACAACAAGTGCACAAAACGAATCATTTCTATCCGTGACTTCGGCTCGGGCTGATAGTAATGACGAGGATAAAAATGGTTTTGTGGACGAGTTATAAACTCTACTTCTTTTTACTTCGATTGCGAGGAAATAAATAAATAAACGCACGAAAGAACAATACTTACCTGTTTCCCGCCGCTTTTTTTAAAAATCTTACGACATCGAAATTAGGCTTGGGCTGCAGACCTATACAGCCTACTATTAATTTAATTTTGTAATAATGTTTTTTCTTAAATTAATTAAATAACCTATCGTACTTTAATTTAAATTTTAATATTTTGTATGTCATAAAAACATTTAAATATTATAAAATAACAAATTCTATCTCTGAACTTTTTATTGTATGGCTCATTTCCTTTGCCTTTATAGATACATTTATGAGTAGATACGTTTTTGCCCTAGTGCACAAAATTCGATTTTGTGCAGCCTATATCCTGCGCAAATAAGCATTTTCTGAGCATGAGAAGTGAAAATAAATAAATCCACCTTATAAAACATTAATTAATATTTTTAAAAATATATAAATCGACATAAATTCATATTTTTTTAAATAAATCTTTTTTATTATCGAGAAAACTATCTTGAAGACTTGACCTTTTTTAAAATGATGATAAAATAATTTTCTTAAACTATTTTTTTTTTTTATATTTTGTTTTGATACCTATGTCCAATAAAAAACAATATTTAGGGTCATTTCAACTTTTAATTCAGACAAAATAAAAATACACTTGAAAAAAGGTTACTTGCGTTTTTTTATAATACAGGTTTCATTACAATTTATTAAATTTTAAAAACAAAAAGCCAACATCTCGTGGTGTTCCCAGGCGGTCACCCATCCAAGTACTGACCGCGCCCGACGTTGCTTAACTTCGGTGATCGGACGAGAACCGGTGTATTCAACGTGGTTTGGACGTTGGCGACAGTTGTGGTAAATTTTAGGAGTACAAATTAAGATTTTAGTGAATAGAATGGCAATTTTTTTTACCTGAATCATAACAATAGAAAATGTTGATGATACACAAAAATAACTTTTAACTTTTATGCGCCAAAGTAGGAAATTCAATGTATGGTAGCAATTTTTTTTTAGTTCAAGTCGTGCCAAGTCAAATACCCCTTGATCAATATTCACAAACTTCCCAAGTACTCCTTGATGGGGCTAAATTCCACAGTTTTATTATCAAGGCATTAAGCCACATAACTTTGGTTTATTCGTACAAAACACGCATAAATAAATCATTCACGAAAACCTAGGCATTCCGAGTATAATGAGCGTATTTCGGAAGCAAATAATCATAAAAACTAACAAATATTTGCATGCTAAAATTAATAGTACCTAAGCCATCAACGACCAAGGAGAAATGAGTAATGTGTTTAAATAATCCGATTTTCAATTGTTTTATTTCCGTTACCAACCAAGCACGGAAATAAAAAGAATGAAAATCGGATTCAGGGAAACTGCTCGGGTTAAGTCAATGCAACGCGAATTTCTCGTGCTGACGCCCAGAGGTATCCGTCACGGACGATTTTTTATTTAGGCCGAGCAGACAACTGCCTATCATCGCTCGCAAGTCTCGCAACGAACTGTATAAGGCCGTCCGTCGTCGTGGACATCGTCGTCGCACTGAACCCGGCCATAGCTACGTCATTCCCGCCTGTGGCTTAGCTCAAAGGACTGTTGATACTAGATTAGTTTTCTAGGTATTGTTTACACTACGAATAATAATACTATTACTGCTGTAAGTATAGGTAGCTGTTGCCTAGCTTATAATGTTTGAATAGTAAAAATCTCATAAATTCCATAACGATAAGTTTAATTTTCTGAAAACAACATGAAGTGTCATTTAAAATGTGTAATTTTTCTCGATAATGAACAATTTTGACGTCAAGATGCCGACTGTGAATAACTCATGACGCTTCTTCAAACAAATCTTTAGCCTTGTGTAGGCAGTGTTTGTAACAAGTTGCTCATCAACGCCCGTTGTTTGCTCTTCCAATTCCCCCGGGGCACTAATAACCGTGAGTTCGTTACATCGGTACAGCTGCTTTACTCAATAATTGCTCACATTTCAATCTCGCAACCTTAAGTGCCACGTAACATCCGGCGAGTATAAAACGCAGAATAAATATAAGGGTTTCGCTGACAGCCCCCGCCGGCCGCTGTTGTAAATAATGTTAAATCGACCATTCTATTTTTTTTACAATACATAGGTGGTATAAATGAAGTGTTGAATATATGCAAGGATTAAAACGTCACTGCAAGCTAACGATATCTATATAAAAAGGTACACAGAGAGAGACATTAATCCGCGCGCCCATGTATCTGAATGAGTCTCTGCGCCGCGCAATGGGAGCCCAGCCGATGCCGATAAAAACATTACCCGACGCTCTCAATAAATACACATTAATGTCCTGGAGCATTCTGGTTTACATTCCGTGCGGTTTCGAACGAGTTTTATAAAAGCTCCGTTCGGCCGCACACGCAATTACAAGCGCCTCTTTGCGGTACAATCAATATTTATCTACTCGCGAGACAATGTCCAACGCACTAATACATTACTGTACCAGCTCGCGTTTAAGCCTCCGCTGTATTTTCACGGTCAGCAATCCTTATGCCTACTAAATTTCAATCTTGCGGCAAGTGGCCCTCTTTCGTAAGGTCGGACGCACACTGGTCGGAACTGCTGACTTCGGACATAAATAACACGACGTGCAATCTTCCAAGCTAATGATATTGCGATGCATTATCATTTTAGTCATTTCAAATCAGCCGTCCCGTTTTTCAATCAATTTTATGGATAATATCGACGTCCGAAATAATACGGGCGCCATTATATGCAAAACTAGAGAAACCCGCGCAACTTCGTGTGCGTTTATCCCGCTTTCCCGTGGGAATTTCAAAAAATCCTTTCATATCGGTTGCCTACATCATACACCACACTTTTCAGAACACACCCAAAAAATTGTCATATGTTTAGAAATATTTTTTTTATATTTTTATACTTATCATTACAATCTTTGAAGTGAGTTTATGAAATAGGCTAGCCCGACCGGTGAAGAGCCACCCTTATACAGAATATTGACGTGAAGCAGCAATGCGTTTCGTTCGGGGAGAGAAATATCCGAAATTCTTGTTTGTCACCTTTGTGATATAAAAAAAAATCTAACTCATTCCTTATACTATTTCTCGCTATATCCTGTTTTTTTCCAGTTATAGGTCGGCAACGGGTTAGGGACCCTAGAATCTATGTGCTCCATAGTCGACGGTAATCACCTAATATCAAATGATCCATATTCCTGAGCTTGTTTTCCAACCACTTCCGTAAAAAAAATGTATAAGTATATCGGTAATTCAATACCTACAACCTCAGCCTACAACAACACTACGAAATAATAGAGCGAGTCGACATAATGTGATTTCCTATAAGTGAAAAAGAGACAATATCAATATGTATGCCATTTAACCATTGACCAATTTAAGTTGAACCCTGTCAAATATTATAAAATTTAATATTTAATTACTTACTATTTATTATCGATGAATATGATTCAGTCCGCTTTATACATAGTTAGAATTTTAGCTGTTTTTCCGATATCACAAACAGAATAAATAGACGACATTATGATTGAATATTCACAATTTATAATTACGTACATGACAGATGATACACTTCACTTCACGGATGTGTCAAAATGAAATGTAATTGAAATCAAAAGCACTAAGGAGTATGAGTATTGATATCAACTCGAAGAAAATTACCCACAAAATACATTTTTTTCAAGAATTTCAATAAAATAAGAATCACATCTTCCATCAATTCTCTTAAACAATTTTTATGCAAAATTTGAAGTAGATTGGACCAAGGAATCAAATTGTCCCATAGTAACTTTACCCCCCTTTTTTACCCCCTTAGAGTTCGAATTTCGAAAAATCCTTTCTTATCGGACGCCTACGTATTATAATAGTTCCACCTGCCAAGTTTCAGATTTTTACAATGAGCGGTTTAGGCTGTGCGTTGATTCTCAGTCAGTCAGTCAGTCAGTCAGTCAGTCAGGACAAAGCATTTTATATATATAGATGAACAGTATGTTTGATGTCAATTAATAAACGAATGCAATTGGAATTAATTGGTATAATTTTCGAGTTTGCATCTCTTCTTTTAATGACGAGCAAAAAGCTATGATTGGCCGGAGAAATCTAAATAATAAATGCAATCATAAAATAACTGTGGGCAAATTTTATGGTGCGGAAAACAATGCGCTCGATCCGAACAATCGAACCGATGCATTGCGAAGGGATGTACCAGTGAAAGCGCATGCACTGAAACAAGAAAAAGCCTCACAGGCCAACCAGTTATTACACTAATCGCTGCGATATAATTCCCCAGTCAACTTAAACACAGGTTCCTTGTGGATCGAAATGCAAACATGGCGGGCGCTTTGAGCTCCATAGCGCGGGAACGCCGCATGCGGCCTCTCTGCGACAAACGTTGCTCATTTGCTAGTCGTTATACCGACACCTGAAAATCCTGAAATTAATCTTTCAAAATCATCTTATATCAAAATTCATATCTATTATTCCCTACTCAATCTAAATTCTTTCTGATTAAATTCGTTGTATTCCAAGACAGTTGTTGTAGTTTCTTCCCCGGGACGTCAATAATTCATTGCTTATTGTCAATCTGAGGTCGCTGTTGTTGATCCTGGGTCTTCATGAGACACTAAGGTGGGAATGTATGGTGGACTTGGCGATATATCATATCAAAATTCATTTTCAACATTCAAAAAATCGATATCAAACTTTCAGATGTCAAGTGAATGTTGTTCTCTTTGTGCAACTTTATTTACTCAACTGTAACATATTTGCGTTTTACAGCTCATATTTTGTCTTAAGAGGCACCTTTATCATGAATTTAGGCATAAGGCGTAGGTGATAAGAATGACACAAAGCCCTACGTAAAGGATGTTTTGACTTCACAATATAATGCTTGTAAACAAAGTTATTGTAATCATGACATGCCTTGCACTTGCACCATATAAAATCTCTGTGCCTGCAACTGATAATACTATCTATAACAAAATTGAGACCCAGATAGTATTATCGTAAAATAATATATTCGTCGTAGGTAGACCTCACCTGTCGTTCGTTTCGGTCCATCAAAACGCGAGAAAGTCGCGGGGTTCGTTTTATCGCGTTCGCGCGCCGCACTTATCTACCGATGCGCGAATGCATCGCCCGTAAACAAAATACTCTAAAATAAAGTCTGCAATGACGAATCAGTTTTACATTTCATTAATTTCATACTGACTTGGCTTAATGACTACCGGGACATGCTCACCACAAATTCCCACCTTGTCTCCTGCAGACCCTGGATCAACAACCTCAGATTGACAATAAGCAATAAAGCTTATTGACGTCCTGGGAGAGAAACTACATCTGTCTTGGAACTCACAACGAAAACGGAGTCTTCGCAATCAATTCAATCAGAAAACAATTTGATAGGTGTAGGAAGTATTGAAAGGTCTTCTCTCCCGAGTAACTACGTGAGAGACAGCAATTTTAGGTTAAAGACATTCAGGATGGACAGCTTAACGTGCTCTTGGAAGCATAGAGGATTTGCAGATCTCGCACTCAACGAACGAAACGCACTGCAGCTTTACGCCGATATTCTGTGAAAGGTTAGTAACTTTCCCTGTCGAGCAAGCTCCACCACTGGAACTTAAATGCTCTACCTCTCCAATTTAATAATTTACTTGTTTTGCATACCCAAAATGTTTTAAACAAAAACCAAAACAATCTTCATATTATTGAAAGTGAAGGCTGTTGAAACAAAAACCTACGCAATGGGCGGAGTTTAATACCAAAATTACATGGCATTTAAAACAAAAATACTTCACAGCTGGGACACCGACGCTTGGGAAACCGATTTATTTATGCTTAAACCTATTAATTGAAATGCAAATACCCACGTATATGTAGCAAGTAATAGTTAAATATGACGTTTATTGCCACCTTGATATCCAAATATTTATTAGTTAAGCACAAATTAAAAGTATAAATTTAAATATTAAGGATCTCACACTACTATAGATTTGACACTTGACTCCAAAATCCTGTTTTATTTGATAGTACAGTGGTTCTTAACTGGTGATCCCTATAAAACCAGTACGAACACTACGAACAGAAAGTTTCGCAAAACCAAGAATGTAATAAATAAGTACTTTGCGTCTGTTTTAATACTTGCCAATTGCGAATAGCCTATCTGTAAATCCGAAACCTTTAAACAGTTCTTGTATGATTTTGACAATCTCCTTCTTTTCGTGGTCATTGACTTGGCTGAACGATTGTTATCTATCGACAACAGTCGGGCGGGGCCGATAGCTCATAGTTCCCTACGATGCACGGAGAAACTGGATAAACTCATACCACCGAGAACCACCACCACGGCTTTAACCCGTGCTTTGGATAAATTTTATTAGATAAGAAGTCTTACTGAAAATTATCCACGAGTGGTTACATTATCATTTATAGGGAAACCCTGCCAAAAAGTTAGAAATAAATGTTAAGAACCACTGGACAGAACTGTGACACCCGTAGTGAATTTTAATGAATTTCTCTTAAACATCCAATAATCTGGCTTACGATTTAAAAACTACACGAAACTGTATAAACTTATACATCGTTATAATCTTATTTTCGTTATTAGTAAGCTTTATGAGTTATATATCATAAACGATTAGTGGGACACCCAAAAAGATGAGTCGTGACGTGAGTAGCTTTTTTAAAATTACCATCAATTTTTAACTTTCTGTTAGAAAGAACCTTCTGTCCTTTCGAGACTTAGGGCTGACTCGATTTTATTGACTAATTGTGCTCTACATGTGCCTCTACTTCATTCATATGACCTTTTTTCAATATTTTACGCTAATTGTTATACCATGGGAATGGTGTTCTTTTGCTGCTGATTTTCCTATTTTCTGAGATTTTAATTTTTCTGTCTAATATATTTTCAAATAAGAATGGTAGTTGAACTGAAATGAAACAACATTAACAACAATCAAAAATCTTTTAAATTATTTTAGTTTCTTCAAATAAACTGTTTAGTAATACTTGAATTATTTTTTTATGTTATGACTTGTATGGGAAACCTTAATAAGACCACCTGTACCTGTAATTAAATAACCCCGACCATATCCTCAAACCTGCCCAATTTACAATGTATCATCGTGGACCTCCTATAGTCTAGATATTAAAGATTAGGTAATTAAAAGTAAGTTCTTTTAAGGGTGGCTATTAAAGTGTAATTAATATACGAGCCGAAAGGCGCACGGCGCGATTCGCTTAGCCCCCCACAAGGAGGCCGTCGCGCTGCGCCCGCGCACACCATATTAAAAAGTTTATCACCACGATATTAATGTCGTCCCACAATATATTACCATCGGTAATAAAAGAGGTAATTGGCACACAATAACTGTTATGTTACTTATGTTATATTTATGCTATCGTGTTAGATAAAGGTTTGAAAGGTTTTCGTGTAAGAACAAAACTAACAAGGCAATATTTATTCAATTTAAACTATGTGTTAGGTATGGTTTGCAGTTGTAAGATGGATGACAATTTATTATCTTTGTCTTAATTAACTTTTCACGCAAAGGTAATGTGTTTCTTTTTTAAAACAAAAAGATTTATAAAAGTAAATCGCAATATGGACGCCAGTCGTCAAAACGTGTGACTCTACCTTAGAGAGGCTTTACTGTGTCTCGGTTCAAGCTCGACAAAATCAACTTCATGTAAAAATATGTATATTCATCATTAGGTTATGGAGGTCTAACGACAATCAGTAACTGGTAACAGTATTTTCACCAAAGTATCGGACCAGCTGAACCTAATAGTTTATTGAGAAGAACGGAAACATTTCAAATCTATCGAATAATCCATACTGAATGTTTTTAAATTGCGCAATGACAATAAAAGTACAAATTTCTATGCGCATGAGGATTTGCAAAATTCTACAGGTGGTTCGTACGTCGCACGGTATCATATTACGTACGATATAGAATCGAGATCGAAGTTTTCCGGTCGGAACTTACGCCTACCGAACGAACTATTGTGCATTCAATATTAATTGCCCTACACCGCAGACATTTAATATCTCGACCCAAAAACATAAAGAAGCACCCATAATCTTTAGGTTGAGCATCCGAGCTCAATACTCAATAGTAACGTGATATTTTAGTGAGCGATTTGTTAGCTATTGCAGATGGGGCGTTATGAAACAGGAAATAACATAGAACTTGTTGCCACTGTCTGTTTTACCATGTGTCCGTTTTTTGTATTGAAATAATATTTTGGTAAAAGTAAAGCAGATGCAAGGTGAAATAAAATGCTTTAAGATTCTATGCGAGAATGTGAATCAAGTGGAACTATGCAGTACCACTTTATTCACATTGTCATGGATATTTCGAAAATCTAGCGTGGTATAGTTAGATGATATCCATACAAACACACAGAAATGCAATTTGAAAGCACTATATATTGTACCGTGTCTCTACATTTTTTTGGCAAAGGCAAACAAACCATTGAAAGTAATTACCGCCGCGACATTAGTTACCAAGGGTTACCAATACGTGGCCTATTACGAGGAAGGGAATAAGGAGAGAAAGGATAAGGAATTGGAGAAAAGAAGGGAACTGGACTTTCAGGTTCATTCACCGAACGAAACGCATAACATATTTTCTGATATAAAAAATTAAATTAATTTATAGTAGGTAGGTAATTCTATTTCCACATATAGATTTTCTAAATTTCTATCTATGTAAATCAATAGTTAAGTATTTTTATTCTAGTGTTAGTGTTAGACAAAAAAGTCAAAGTGAAAGAAAAAAAGAAAGAACAAAGTCGGTTATATTCTAGCGTCTACCCTTAGACGGAAACTCCAGTATCCCAGAATTAAAAAAGCCTTAAATTAATGAGTAAGTCGTGACGACATCTCAACCGGCATAACTATTCTAAAAACTAACAGTTCTTTAATATTTACAAACATTTAAAAATAACAATTTGTTGCTACTCAAAAGGAAGCTCGAGTATTTTTGAAGGTATATTTATTTAACGGAACAAATCCCCCTGTCACGGAATAGTTCAGGTAAAGGGAATGTTTTTTCAAGAGGTATCAAGAAGCGGCCGTGTCAGCGCGACTCGCCGAGGGATTATTATTGTAACATCTGTACATGTAACTCTAACTAGATACTAATAGATAACCGCGGATGTTTTTTATGACGACTCTGTTTTTTAATCTTTTGTTACGAGAACACCAAATGTGCATTTTATTTATAGGGGACCATTTGAAATATACAATACAAAGCGTTGGGGGGTTAGAAATACGCACTGTATGCATGTAGGTCGCACTTGTGACCGCTTGTTATTAATTGAATTTTTTATTAGCAAAACAACAAGTGTATGCTATGGCGTTAATAAATAATCTCAACAAAATAATAATTAAACGGGAATTCAGTCGGTTCATCGAGATCTTTCTATACATTGATCTACATATATGTAGTACAGTCAACAAAGGAGTTGAAAATTTTAAAGAGAAAGTTTAGTTAGAAAAATGGATTTACTTGAAAATTTATTTATCAATAGTATTCATATTGTACTATGTAATTACAAATCCCTTCACGCAATATTTAGAAATCTTTAATCATATATACAGGGGGGGGTCAATTAATTCCTTTGTTGACTGTACCTTCTATATGATTCGAGCGTATCACTTATTTTATTAAACTTTAGAAAATATCAAGGTAGGTATGAATATTGAAATTCTTGACTGAAAGAAAACTCGCTTAGAGAAAACCCTTGGACCTCGAAAGCTGATCATCGCCTTATCAAAACCATTGAAATTTTACGCAGAGGTATCTTTTTAGGATGATGACAAGTGACAGGACAATGTTTCCAAAACTCCCACAACTAACTTCCACGGGTTTTAGTAGCAAAAGTTTAAAAACAATTGTTTGACTAGAGTCGCATTCACATAATTAGAGGTTTACGTATAATAAAATTGTCTAGTTCGTTATTTGGAACGCACTTAATCACGTTTGAAGCGACACAACGCCCCCAAAGTTGCAATAAGCTACCGCTAATTACGTGATTCGAGTACCGTGACTGAAATAAAAAGCTAGAATAACTTCGAGGAGCATTGTGGCGGCGCAAAGCAAAGGGAATGGGGAACGGCCCGAGCGGGACTTTCTCGGGGACCCCGTTTGGACACACAATCTTTACAGTAGCTATTGAAATATTTTAATAAAAATTACGTATCAATTTGTTTTGAGAAGGAACAGAAAACAACGTTTACAGCACGGTAATAGTGTTTACAGTGTTGATTTCTATTTTCACATGTTTTTTTAAGACTATACTAAAAATCTTTAAATAGATCTTTAAATTATTGAAAACACAATATTTATTCAACAATAGATGATCCTAGCGAACATTAACAAGAAATTGTTAATGACAGTTTCTTAATTGCAGTATTTACTAACTTAGGATCAGGATATGTAAAATTTTGTCATTTGTTACTCTACAGTGTTATAATAATACTAATGTATGTAAATAAAGTATATTCCTTGTAAATATAACAAAATGAAACTACATATTTCATATAAACTTTACTTCGAAACAACGCGTTGATCGTTTCATTACGTTTCAATAGCTTAACGTTGTTAATACAATCTCCACTGCATTTGTTATTCCGATCGCACTGTCCGGGGTCGATTTTAACGAACTAGGTATTGTTGGGGCTGCACCATATTCGCTAATCAGCATTATTCAATAACCACTTTTTATCCCTACAACAAGTGCCACCCCTTCAATGCATATGTCAAAATTTTGCTTTAACTTTTTTCACAAACAAAATCTCCACTTGAATTTGAGAGCCACATGGCTCTTCTGTACTCAGTTAGTATGTAAATAAATCATTAACTTGAGTGCTTCACTTAAAAACCGCAATTGTAGTTTTATCTTTTATCATTATTATGTGTAATATAATAATGTAATGATTATTTATATAGATCTTTGAATTACTGTTTGTTTTAAAGTTAATTATTAGTTTTCTAGTCATATTAAATCCATACTATTATATGTATGGTATACATATATTACATTATGCATATTATATCATAGTTATAAAATATTCTGGAGTAATATTTTGATAATAGGTGATTTTATGCAAATTCCGTTATCTTTAGCTTACTCTACAACTCAATCTTTAATAATAAACAAGAATGTGGTTCATTAACAATTTGTACTGTAAGAGATTAAACCATGATAAAAATAATTATTATGTCAATTAACTTCATCGAGATGCATCTACTGAGGTTAACAAGAAGATCCCAAGCAGTGGCTCTTTAACATGTTGTTTAATAACAATTTAGAGAAAATATCTCTGTCTCATTAACGTAACTCACTGCTATTTTAACTCGAATCCTTTGTCCAGGTAAATTTCATTTGCATACAATGGCGTTAGATTTTAAACCTTAAGGTACTGTGTTAAGACTCGTTAATGACAAGTGAGTCATCTTATTATACGTACAAAAGTATTTATTATATTTACTTACCTAATGCATCCTTATCGCGGCGCCTGCGCGCTTAGCACGTCCCTACATTTATCTACGCAAATCTATCCCTCAGGTTTATCCTAAAAAATCTCGCATTCCTCACAGACCCTTCCTCACTTTAAGATAACACTAATACCTTGGATTTGTATGAGTAATGGCCTACAGATGTTCGAGGCACGTTGCGTAGATACATCAGAAATAGAAATTAGGGGTTACCTCACCCTTGATCAATGATAATAATTAAAATTAAATCGGTTATCAGATTCCGATCTCAGAGCCACCCAAGTAACGTTATGGGCTTTTAACGGAAACCACTAATGATAGGTATGAAAGGTATACAAAAATAATTTTAAAACTATTCTTGTTGTGATATTTTGATAAATAATTTCTAATGTGTTTACCGTTAGAAGTAGTAATTACCCTTACCACGAGTTTGTATCGCACATTCGCTAGAGACGGCGCGTGGCGTAAAAATATTTGTTTTTGAAGTGACCGGGGCAAGCATTGTACGTTTTTTTCATAGACGTTTTGTCAACGTCACTAGTAAGTTTTGGATAATATACCACCAGTAAGATAGAGAAGATCTTTTAAAAAATTGGACTTTCATACATGCAAATATAATTAGTAAATCGTATTCCAGAAAGTAGCGTTCAAACACACTCTGCAGCTTTGTATCCTATTTATTATTGATTATAATATGCCATGGCGTAATACTAATAATACGCACACTAACACATCATTATAAAAATTATGTTTCCTGACTTTTTCTTACTGCTCATAATTATAAGTTTAGTTCTTCAACAAGTTATACTTTGTAAGATGATCCAGATGACTCTTATATGGCAAGTAATTACGTTCTAAAAATTAAGACCTCATTACTATCTACCGAATCTTTCAAGTTAGTAATCTTAAAATCTAGATTGTAAATTGTCTACAGAAGATACTCGTATGATACGGAAACCAGTAATGAATAATTTATAAATAAATAAACATTTATGTTCATCGTCACAGGGAAAGAAGCATTTGAACTGTGTCAGGAGAACTAGGGAATAAAATGAACTGACCAAAGACAATTGGACATTTGTTTTCCAGAGAGTCAAGGACAAAAGAGTAATGAATAAAATACAAACTAGAAGGGAAAAGCTGGTAGGGCACCTAATAAGACACGAGATTATCAGGAATATCTTAGTAGGAAAGATAGAAGGTAGAAGTCGAAAGCAAAGGCCGAGTAAAGCTGGCACGGATCAAGTGAAGGAAAAGTCATTCGTTGTCTTATGGAGAGTGTGAAAGTACTGACACAGGACAGAGGAAAATACAGCTAGGGAGAGAAATATACAAATTTTTCTCCTTACGATATTTATCGGGGAAAATGCAGTGTTTACCGCAAAAAAACAATATTCTCGCGAGCAAATTTGGGAGATCTACAAGTGACATAATTATCATTGCTCAATATTTATATTCAACAGAATAGTTGTATAAAAAATAACTCGTTCGTTAAGCGTATATAGAATGCAGAGATTTTCATCACACCGTATCAACCTGTTTCGAGAATTTACTCTAATAACAATTTTATGAAATAAAAAGATAATTATGACAGAGTCTGTGTATCTAAGGAGATTGAGATAACTGGCGGACCGGTTATCTGCATCGTAAAGATGGGTAAAGGCTGCTGATTGAAAACGATCTTAGATTACAAATATATTCATTAAAAAGTTTCATTTACATAAATAAAAATCTAACAGGTTAATGTCAACACAAGCGTAAGGAACTAAGGTCCAAGTTATTCCATCCAAAAGTTCGATCGGTAGGGTGTTTGACTTGTTTGAGGAAACGAATGACAGTAAAGGTAATTCGATACTGGTGTGTCACGAAATGCAATGGTACCTGACTTATTTTGTACACATTGTTTAATATCTAAGGCTGCGTTTATACCTGCAATAAATTACATGCAAGTATGTTCGCGATTGCTTCCCAGACAGTACCTGCAAGTCGCGTAAACCATTTATAACATGTCTAAATGTAATTCTTACAGGGCAGATTACAATAAAATCATGCAAGACTTCCGCGAGAACTTGCAGCTGTAAACGCAGCATTAGACTTTCTTCTTTTGTTATCTTTAGTAACTCAACCTCCTTAGGAAATCTCGGATTCCATCCTGACACTGGCACATAACAAACATATTTTAATTTTGCATTTACAATGCTTACCGCATGTTCAAATCTTACTAAACGTAATACCAAATTGCACTGTTTAAATTGTGTACATTTCATTTATTATTAAAGTTGCTTTAGTTTATACCCTTTGCATTTCTTTACAACGGAACGTCCATTAATAAAGACATGGGTATATGAGGTCGTATATTTACATATTCACATGGAAAACGAGTAAAAATACAATATTCGGCTTCATTAAATCTCCGGCGAGCTCCGTAGAAGTCCAATGTTAAAGATAATGAAATAAACATTCATCGACACTTGAAACAATGGCAATCCGATCGCATTGTTATAATGCAGACATTTTAATTATGTAAACATTCCGACAGAACCGTGGTTCCGCAGTTATTCTGATAAAAAAGTAACGACCTCATTACGATAAGGGGCATATGCGAGGCATTCCTTAGCTTCATCACTATTTCCTTGGCGAATTTAAATTTGTAATTCCTTCGACTGTTTCCTTTACCCAATAACGATGGAACATATATTTTAAAAAAACAGACCCCGCCCACCGACGGAAGCAGCTGCAACCCTAATAATTACAAACATGGCTCTTGAGCATTGGGCCAGGCCATAACTAGTTGTGTCTATACTATAGCAACGTCTACTGTTATTTTATATTATCTTTATTTTATATTTATAGTTTTTCTTTAGTGACAGTCACATGTTTATTTGTAGATGTACTAAATAGTTGAACTACTAGATACAATGTGTGTGCCATATAAGATTTTAAAGTGACAAACACACCAAATATGAATGTTTTTAATATTAATGTTTAATATATACTAGCTGTAACCACGGCTTCGTTTGTGTAGATTGCCAGTAGTTTCGAAACTTATTCAATGAAATTATAGTACGCGCCAAAATTTGGCATCACCGTTTATATTTAAAGCAATTGAAAATCAATTGTCGCTATGCACTGAGTAATTACAGGTAAAAGTTTCGAACTTCGTGTTATGACCAGGATAGTAAAGAAGTACATTTAATGTTTGTGTACGTACATGCAGGTAAAATTAGTTACTTACTACTAATTTTAACTGCATTTTTAAGCATCTTTTCTTATAATTATCTTTATCTATTCAACACTACATTCATGTGTCGCAGTAAATTGGCGATTTTGATCGGTAAAGAAAATTAAGTATGTCACCATACAGTAACATTGAAAACAAACATTGCGTGCACATTCATGCGAAACATTTGAGCCATGAAAACTGATTAAAGAGTTTTATTTGAGTTCAGTTCAAGTTCTTTCATAAGGTTATCTTGAAATAAAATCATTTTGGGCTCTACATAACTCACTAGACTGTAATTTTGAACTTTAACAATAAAATTTTCCGACAGTCTCAATTTCAAAATACAGTATTTCGTCTACTCATTGCTTCGACAGAACAAAATAAGCGAGTAACAAACAAGCCTTATGCCAGAATTATATAGTTAAGGTGTAGTGTGTCGTGTCGCGTTTTGTCAGAGGATATCGGATTCATACATTTATCTGCATGACGTCATAACTCTCTACGTCATCATGCACCACAACACACATTATGGTGCATGATGACGTAGAGCAAAACGTACAGTCAAGAGCAGGTCGACCTTTACATATCGGACCTTGTGCCATTCTTAAGTTAGAACTTATATTATATTTCAATTTTGGCTCTTATGACATAGATGTCATAAGAGCCAAAATTGTACTGCAAAGTGTAAAGTTCGACGTGCTCCTGACTGTACTCGTATAAAACCAATATCCTTCATGCCTTTATAAACAACACTTATTCATCTCTATTCTACACTTATTTAGTTAAAATGTGGTGTGAAAGAGGAAAAGATTAGTTTCATACATTTAATAGGCTATTTTTTACAATAGCTCTCAGAAAATCAATTAATATTTGTAACTTTCTCGATATTACAATTTTAATAAGCGTGAATAAAGAATATCAAATCGATCGACGCAAGTAACAAGTCAGTTATTGACTCAAAATAAAAACAGTTAACGTTACTTTGTTTTTAATAATCGTTAAGATTATTATCACCCGGCGGTCTTGTATGTAAATATTCATTTATATATACAAATAAAGCAATAACGGAACAGTTTATTATGACATCGCATCGTCCTACGCAAATCTATCGGTAATTCGTTAAAATATTACGTTAGCGGCCTCTCTCACTAACTTTTACGATTTTGTTTAGCTACAGGCAATCACGATTACCGTTCTACAACCATTATTAATAAAATTACGACTTACTATTCAAATAGAACGCTCTTTATATAATTTACAAACATACTTACACACTATTATGGAGACTGTGGAGTAATTTACGTCGCATTGCAAAATATGTAAAATTTTATTTTATTATACCATTTTCATAAGAGCAACCCATCAACACTCTCGTAATAAACCTGTCCTGAGACAGATAACATCACAATCTTACATTACCAAAAGCTAAAAGGTCGTTTATAGGGACATAAACGTTTATAGAATCATAAAGTAGAACCGATCTATTGTTTTCACTCGGCCTACGCTACGAAATAACTAATCGAGCGATTCCACTTTTTTGTCTTCGACTCACATAATCAATTGTCACCTCGGCTTTGGTTATTTCCCACCTAAGTTAAAGATGTTTCCATCCATTTAGAACGGGTTTGAAATAACTCGACGACAATAAACGATCGGGGTATCGTATTGCACGAGAAAAAAAAGGTGATGAGTGTTCTACTCGGGACAGTGTTGGCGCAAATAGATGACCCGTGCCCCGTGACATACCTAGAGGTTGGATAGCTTCAATAAGTGAATACATCGTCCGACATTCCCGTACCTGGGGGTATAGTGTTACACAAATTGTTTTGATTAAGTTGTTTTACTGTCATCGTAATGTCCTATAGTGAATTGACACGGACGCGTAGATATCGACTGGAGATCTCTATTGAAAATGTAAATCTGATATTCAATTATTTTTTTATATTTTTAGTCATTTTTTAAAATGGGTTTCAAAAACTGGCTGATAGAGTCGTAAAAAATTTACTGAGTTTAGAAAATTTAGTTAAGTATTGTATAACACATAATGGTAATAACACGTAATAACATTATAGGTACACAAGATTATAGAAAAATCTAGTACATTTTTTCAATATTCCACAAATTTTATGTATCATGGCGCAATCTTATCATTGTGTAAAGCCATTGTCTGATACTGCACATAAATGACGCTTTGATGTGCTTTGATAGTAATTTACATGAATCATTTTTGAAAAGGCGATACCTAAAGGGGCATTAAAAGATTTTTACAGGGTCGGCAACGCGCGAATGGTGCTCCCGGTGTTGCAAGCGTCCATTGGCTACGGTGACCGCTCACCATCCGGCGGACCGTAAGCTTGTTTGCCACCTTTGTGGTATAAAAATAAATAAATAAAAAAAATAAAAAACCTATCACTCTACTGCCCAATGCCACACATTGCAACGACAAGCTAGACAGGGCAACGGGATACATTTCATTTTCATTCCAGTACCCATGGAATGATAGTGTTTGAACTAGTTGGTCATACCTTATTGTGGTAACAAACTGTTGTATGTTTTTATGCTTTATTCGTTTTTATTTCATATCAATTTATATTTTAAATTATGAAATGAAATTACATGAAAATATCTGTATTCAAATAGGCCTATTTTATTACAAGCTCTTTCGAATCAGACGATTGTTACTTGTGCCAAGTATTTTGTAACGGATTATTCAATTATCATAACGTTGCATCAACGCATCCGTTTGTCTCAGCTACTTAACAATGTTCTTAACAATGAAGAGACATTTGAGTTGCAATCAAAAGTCAATTAAAATGCTGTTTATTCATTGTGAGCTACAGTCGGAGGATGATTTATAGTTTCGCAGCGGGCATCGGCGCGAGCGCACTGTCGCGGACGCTTTTCAAATTAAAATCGTACGGGGCAAGCGTGATCTTATCCGGCGATCAATTTAGATAAAATAAATATTTATACATTCGACCGCGGATGGGCGAACAAAGCGATTCGGTAAATTGATTAGGCCGATGAAAAACTTCACGCTCGCCCCTATTCAATCGTATGTTACGATTCTAGATACGAGTTTTAATGAACTTTGAAATATTCATACATAAATGATATCTGTCTTGTCTACAAAATATTAGTTCACGGCTTATTAACCCAACTTAATTTTTTTGGACATAGCTCGATGAAATGTGTACCTGTTTTCTGTTATTCATTGTAAGTGTAACTTTTATTAGTACCTACTATTTTAAAAGAGCAAGTGCTAAGTTTCTTGTCAGTTCTTCTTATTATAAATCTGCCGTCTGAACTGATCGTAGGAAAAAATTGTGACTATTCGAAAGAGCTTGTATTAGGTCTATTTGAATAATAATATTAGATGTTATATGTATGATATTTTTGTGTTATAATAGTTTTTAATAAAAGAAAATATTAGTAGTCAAAAATATTCATTTATTCATGTTCTGCAATTGGAAGCGTAATAAATACGAATTTGTTCTCTTCTACCTAAAAATTACATCACAAAATTATTTTTAATTTTAAGTCTTAATTAGCTATTTACAATTGACTAGGGTACATTTCAGTTCTTCAACTCTATTTTACATTTTATACAAATATTATACAATACTTTCACACATTCTCACTTCGTACTGTCTTTAACATAAGTACCTAATATTATCACAAACGATTTACTCGTCACCTGCTGTGATCTATCTCATGATAATTATAAAGGAACATTCAAACGAGTTATTACATTTTATTACAGAAACAAACGCAAAAGGAGGAATGTACGACAAGTATTTACATCTTACAGAAATATTTTTGCTGACTGACAGGTACTACAAATGCCATGGATAGTATACAAGTTACAAATAAAATATAACAGCTAATAGGTACTTACAGTACTGCTAATCCAAATAATAATTACTTTTAATATATTTCACTACTTCGTTTCATTTATAGCATACAGCACCAACTAATAACGTAAGCTTTCAATCGCTACAAATGTTTGTAATTACAAAAATTTACACTTCATTAAGAGTTATCTAAATCACATTTAATTAAACAAAATAAGTCTTTCTCATATTATTAGGCCTAGTGTTAGACATTGGGATCTGTTGCGCGGGCCGTAGTGGGCGCTCCTCACATTGGTGATTATCTATGGAAACGTAGCTGTGATGGTGAGGCAGTCGGTCATCAGGACGACCCTCACTACTTGCCACCGAGCAAGTCTCGTCCTCAGTACTCCGCGCCGACACCTCTGCGCTCGCGCTTGTCGAGTGCATAGGACTCGACATCATTAATATAGGCGGCGCCATCCCGTACTTATACCACGGGTCCTGAGAGGTCGGCGGCGCAGTGTACCTCAGATTACCATGCCTCCCAAAACCCTCCCTATTACCACTTTTAATATTATTCGCGTTATGAAGCGTCCGATTGGGCAATGTTATGTCCACATCCGGTAACCGAAAATTTAGCTTTTCCCAACAGTTTCTTTCACCCCACACTATCACTGTACACGTTTTAAGCAAAACTTTTAGATCTGGGTCTATGTTTATGGCACTTAAGTCCGTTGTAACCAGGAATATTATCTTTTGACGCCTATGCCTCACATTCACTGAATTGATAGCGCTTTGTACGGCCGCTTTAGAGTCAGACGCATACCATTCTTGTTGTAAAAAGTTTATCGATAACACTATCACTAGTCTTTTTGAACTTTCCGACGCACTCACTAAACTGTCACTTGACCGTCTTTCTATCAACTGCAAGTCCCTATGTTGCAAACACAAGGAGTGTCCCGAGTTTTCCAGATCGGAACTCACGGCGCGTGTTACGAAATCTTCGTCTCGTGGATTGTACACAAAAAAGGCGTCGAAACGTTTATGTTTATTGTCGTTCATATCTTTTGTAGTGGAACTGAAAACTCTTACTCCATATTTCGAATGCATCCATAATTTAAAATTCTCTCTAAACATAAATAGCAATGCGCACATCAGTAAAAGTATAATCAATATTATCAGAGCCGCAGCGATATATGGAATGTAATTTTCGACACCGTCATTCGGTTTGATGAATAATCGTTCTAGACTCTCGGTCCCCGTCTCTTCGGTAGTGATCTCTGTTTTACATTCCTTCGCTACAGTCGCGATAGTTTTATTCATCGGCTGGCCGTGGGCAAAGTAGCACATCATGGTCTCGGTATCTTTTGATTTTTTTATTAGCCATTGATTCAGCTGAGCTACGTCTTTACAATCGCAGATCCAGTTGTTCCCATCTACAGAGACACGCGTGCGAGGATTGTTGTCGGTAATGACTCGCCACGGCATGTAATCAACATAACCGTTATTGTCAAGGTCCAAGAACTCCAGTGAGGGCAGGTAATTAAAAGTATCATTCTCAATTACTTTTATTTTGTTGTCTTGTAGGTAAAGCTCTATCAAATTTTGAAGTTTAGTGAACTGCGTGTTTCTCAATACTTCAATGTTATTGTTTTCCAAATGAAGTACTCTTAGTGATTCAATACCGTTAAAAGTTCTGTTTTGTATTGTGTTAATGTTACTATTATTGAGATACAAAACTTGTAGACGTTTTTTACCGATGAAAACGTGATTTCCCAATTCTTTTAGATCGTTTCCGTCCAAATATATTTCGGTCGCGTCCATCGGTATTCTATCCGGTACGTGATCGTAGCCAGCACTCGAACAATCTACCACGTTGAAATTCCAGGTGTGATCATGATAGCACGAACATTTATCTGGACAAGTCATCTTGCAATCACACGCGTCAAAGTCACAACAAGTGCACACGGTGAAACAATGCGAATCGTACTCGCACAAAAATTCTGACGATTTAACTTCCAGCAAAAGCACATCTGATTTAGTTCGTGAATGGGTTAAAGAGCACCTTACGCTTTCTAAATCCATTACTCTCGGGCGTTGTCTGAGGTCACTTAATTGGTTAATTCTCTGCAGCCATTCCATTGTACAGTCGCAGGCAAATGGATTTTCACTGATGTAGAATTCGGGCAGATCTTTCTCTTCTGGGACAGCCGAAATTGCAAAGGCGCCGACCTCTAAAGTTTTGATTTTGTTCGAATACAAAATAACTTTGTTTAGATTGTATTTTTGTACGAAAGTGCCAGGATTTATTTTTTCTATTTGATTATTATTTAAAATTATGGTTTCAATACTACTGGGAAAAGAGAATTCATCAATACTTCTTATTTTATTGAAACTGACATCGATCATCTTCAAATTGCATGATTCTTTTACTCCATATGTGTCTTCTAATTTCTCTATTTTATTTTCATGCATATCCATCCATTCTAGATTGGTAGGTATATGGCTATAATCAAACCAAAGCAACTCGTTATTTGATACGTTAAGCCAAACCAGTGGCTGTGTATTTGTAAATATTCCTTTCAAATCCATTAGTTTGTTGCCGTCCAATCCAATTGCTTTCAACTGTTGATTTGAAGAAAAAGCTCCGTCATCGATTTGGTCTATATTATTTGAGGCCAAGTTCAATATTTGTAATGAGGGTAAAGCTGCAAACGTATCCTTAGATATTTTTTCAATTTTATTTCCAACAAGTCTCAATCCATACAAGTCATCTAACCCTTCAAATTGAGTAGTCGTTACTTTAGTTATTCTATTCATGCCTAAATCTAAGGATGTCAAGAATCTCAACGTCTTTATGGCTTCCGGTACATCTGATAACTGGTTTCCACTAAGTCCTAAATCGTGAAGCTTCGTAATGTTTTCAAAAGAGCGTAAGTCAACTTTTGTTATTCTGTTTCCATCAAGAAATAGTTGATTCAAAACATATAAGTTTGAAAAATGGTTGCTGTCTACTTCTATGATATTGTTGTGTGCCAATGAGAGTGAGTGTAGATTTTTCAAATTAGAAAATGCACCATCTGCAATCCGTGAAACATGATTATGCTCCAAACTTAGAAACTGCAAATTGTTTAAGTCTTGAAACAGCAATGAATCTATTTTAGTTATTCTATTATGCGACAAATTCAATACGATAAGACGTACCAAGCCCGAAAATGTATCTCTATTTATCCATTCACTTGTTAATTCATTAACAGATAGATCTAGTATTTGCAATTGATCTAATCCTTCCAAAAGAGTTGGTGCAAGAACGCTTAATGAATTATTATTTAGATAAATTTGTTTTATGTCCCTCGAAGACTGGAACATTTCAGGCGGTAGAGCGGTCAGTGCATTGGTAGATAAATTAAGAATTTGTAAATCATTTAAACCGACAAAAGCTCGATCTGCTACAGATGATATTCTATTGTTTTGCAAAAATAATTTTTGCAGTGCTCGCAAACTAGATAAACCATTATCAGGTAACGAACTAATTTCATTATATGACATGTCTAACGTTTCCAATACTGTGTTGCAAGATTTACCGGGTGCAGTAGGTCCATTGCCCCAATCCGAGAAACCCAAGTTTGAAATGTCTTGTAACCTATTCTGAGTCACATTCAGTTCTTTCAAATTATATAGAGGGCAAAATATTTCAGAAGGCAATATCCAAATATTATTGTCGCCTAGGTCTAAAGTGCGCAAGTCAGTAAGTCCTCGAAACGTGTCTCTGTGAAACTCCATAGACATTGCAGACCAGTCCGTATTATGTGTGCGGATACTGAGACTTCTGAGACCGCTGAGCGGTGATAACACAGCCGACGGAACATATCGAATTTTACACGACTCTATCCTTAGTTCCTTTAAATTATGAAAACGAGATAAGAGTTCAGTTCCTTCTTCTTTTCGTCTGCCGACGTCGAGGGAGCTCTCAAAGAAAAGAACATCCGTGCAGTGTAGGTCAAGAGACGTGATGCGCTGCGCCTGAGACGTGCTCAAGCCGGCCAGCAGGTCGGTGGCGCCGGCAGCTGTGCGCAGCGAGCACGTGAGCTGGACGCGGGTGGGCTCGCCGGCGCCGCCGGACACCCGCTGCCACTCGCACTCCTGCGGAGCCTCCGCCACCCGGCTCGTCAGCGACGCGCCGCCGGCTCCGTGGTACATCCAGCACCATGTCGCGTACCACACAACTAACAATCCTTTTGATAACATCTCGAATAACTCACTTTTTAACTGTCACTATACTTAAATCGTCACTATTTGATCCGCTATTATCGCGCTCATCGCTACGCTAGTCCGGACGCACTCGGAAAACTTCACAAATTTCCCGTCAAACTTGTTTCAAAGTACGACACATAACGGCTCGATCGCGGAGAGCTGCAGCGACAAAGCCGCTCCTAAAGACGTTGAACAGGCGACTGAGTGAGTGACGGCGAAACAAGTTGAGCGACCGGCCGGCGGCACGCTCCCCGCGCACGCTCGCTCCTCCCCGAACAGAGAGGACCGATATGTGCCTCTCGCTCCGTTCAAAAGTTCACAACGGCAACAAGTTGGTCGCCACAAGATTGGCATGAACAGGAGCGCGCTTTGCGAGCTTTTATAAACATGGCGGTGCTTACTTTGTTTGTTTTGCCTTAATCATAAAGTTTCAATGGCGTCTCTAGTGAAAAGCGTGTGAACAATACATGTCTTGTCTACTACTTACTTTTCTTGTAAAGCATGAAACTATCTTTTCATTAATCTCATGATAGACGTTACAAAATAAAAAGTATATTTGTTATGAAAATATTTAGATTTTAAAAACTACATATAACATTTTATTTTAATTAATTAATATGAATTTGATTATAAAGATACTACTTATTAGCACCTATTTTAAATTGTAATAAAAATAAAAAATAAAATATATTATGCACGTTATTAGAATTAAAATGATAAGGAAGTAAACACGCTATCTTGGAATATAAAAGTGCAATTTTATTTAATATGGTGTAATAGTGAATTATTTAATACCTATACTAAATTAAAGACAGAAAATGAGTATGACAATGTTTATTGAAAACCTACCTTCAGTACCTACGTAACATTTGATAAAACGTGATTGAAAAGGCACGAGGACAAACGGATATGCGCCAAAATCCATGATAAGAACTATCTAGCTTTTTCAGTCTTGTGCAACTCCTTTGTTTTACAATAACCTACTGATAAAAGAGGCCAGATATGAAGATTTTTTCCGGATTCTACTGAGATAAGAACTATATGATAATACATATAAGAAAAAATTTAACGTTTGTAGTTTTCAGTTTAATTCATAATGACTCTACTATATTTTATAATAAATACGTACCTAAATAAATAAACATCCAAGACCCAGGCCAATCAAAAAGTTCGTTTTTCATCGTGACCCGACCGGGATTCGAACCCGGGACCTCCTGGATGGCGGTCTAGCATGGTAACCATTACGCCACAGATGTCGTCAAATGCAATTCAAAATTAATGCTTGAATAAACAGTCTATGTATTTACAAATTTTCTAGTAAATCCCTTCACGCAATATTTAGAAATCGTTAATCATATTTTCGACTTTGGTCAGCGCTTTCCTTTGTTGACTGTGCCAATAAAGAAAAGTATTCTTCAGTTTATACTATTTTCTACCATTAGTTTAGAGAGGTAGGGCGCAGCGGATAATCCTCTCAAATGGGAGCAGCCCGTCTGGGGAAGGACCTCCACCTTACAGAAGATCGTAGCCATTAGCATTGTTCTCGGCCATGTTGTGATCCTACGGTGAGTAAGGCATCCAGAGCCTTGGGGGGGGTTGGGAGGGTTGGCAACGCATGAGCGATACCCCTAATGTAATGTAAGAAAGTAATGTTGGTTGCTAATTTGTTAATAAATATGCAATGCAACAGAAATGATTAAATAAAAAACAGAAATGGCTTCATAGTTAATTCGTTAACCTACCTTGCGAAGTTGTGACGCACCACCCAAGTTTGCGATAAGATTATCTCTGATGGACTTGTCAAATTACTCACTCCATGACCTCATTGAGAAATTTACCTTTCTGTGCGTCAATGAAACAAAGAAAATGTTTGTTCGATTGTCTCAATCCTATTTTTATTGATAGAAGGACACATTCTTTTTACTATACAATGAAGTATTGTAGATAGTATACTTTGTACTAGTACTAAATTAGTAGTAGTTACTATTTATTTATTTATATAACTTTATTGACCACAGTACATAGAGTACTGATACGTAAACTCCAAGCAAATATTATGATCGTTTTATTTGATATTTTAAATTACTTATTTAGTTAATTGCAACTTTATTTAACTGACGTAATGCTGTATTCTATAGGATTCCCTAAAGTTCTGTTATTTTAAAAAGAAACCTTAAAATGTCATTTACCTAATCTTTATATAATTTAAAAATTGGTGAGAGGTCACCGTAGTGTGGACGCTTGCAACACCGGGAGTATTACTCGCGCGTTGCCGACTAATGCCGACCCTATAAAAATCTTTTAATGCCCCTTTTGAAGAACCACATATTATAGTCTAAAGGTAAGACCACGGCGGGACTTTTTCTTTTGATACATTTAGACAGCGAAACCAGCACAACTTCGTTTGCGTGTCCCGCTTTCCTGTAGGAATTTCGAAAAATCCTTTCTTATAGGATGCCTACATCATATAAAGAACACACCCTTCAAATTTCAGGTCTCGATCAGCGGTTTAGGCTGTGCGCTGATTCGTCAGTCATTCAGCACAAAGCATATTATATGTATCTAGCGAAACCCGAGCAACTTTCCGCTTTCCCGTAGAAATTTCGGAATAAATAAACCTTCCTCTTGAATCGCTCTATCTATTTAAAAAAACCACATCAAAATCCGTTGGATAGTTTTAAGATTTAAGCATACTGACTTCATTTATGTATGTAAAGAAAATATTATTCTATATCAAAAATTCTGTACACTAAAATGTTCTTTCAATGCCAAATTTTATCACACCATTATTCGTCCATCTATTGTTGCAATAATTACCTTTTCATTACATAAATAGATTATGTGCGGACATGACAGATTTAGCAAATTAGTCATGCAATGTTTTTCAACGTGTCGGTACATGTTCTTATTACTTTATCTCTACTTTGATAATAATTTTGCAATGCGTAAAAGCGGAAGAGGTTACTTTAAACCCTTTGTTTTACTTGTCTGTAGCCTTCAAGCTGATAATCTGATTTATTTTTGATGTAGGTCTTAATCTTCTTATCAAAATACATCTAGAAATGTGCGCTACATTTCTTGATGTATTTTGTGTAGAAATAATGTATCACGCTCACGTGAGATACAGTCAAAAACTTTTTATTTTAGGACGTATTTTTTTGTGTACGTAAAATTGCACAACTAGATTCCCTTCCCTTTTTCCGTATCCATTTTCTTTTCCTCGTACACAACGCATCGGTAGCGACTATAGTATTACTGATGGTCAGAGGCGGCGTTTAACAACTTTCCATCAGGCTACCTGCTTGCTTGTTTAACTCATGGATATAAACATAACGATCTACGATCTATGGTTTAACTGACTTTTTTTAGAGATCTTTTATTGTTGTTAGGAATATATTGACAGCAGAATGGCATCAGCTCACACTTTATCTCGTTAGTCCTCAGAAATCACTGCAAGTAATAATTAATCAAAATTTTATACGCATTCGAACTCATGGTCTTTGAATTCGATAAACCTTTTTGCTTACCTGCATACCATCAAAAATTATCGCGAATGCAGGATGCATTCCGACATAGCATTGCATAAAGGTCTCGGGTAACATGAAAAGGGCTTTATTGGCGAGCTCGGCGGCGAAACACAAAAACACAAAAGTTAACTGATCTAAACGAGAGCACTCGAGTAGTGCCGGTTTCCGCGGGGAATACTGGATGCTTTTATTAAAGTGATGGAATGAAAGTTCATCAATTTTATTTATATTTCGATTACGAACGCCGTGACGTGAACCGGATTTAGCTTCACCTGTCAATACGGGACAAATCTCATAACTAAATATATGTATTTTTTTAACCACAAAGGTGGCAAACAAGCATACGGCCCGCCTAATGGTATAAGCGTCACCGTATCCTATAGACGCTTGCAATACCGGGGGTATCACTCACGCGTTGCCAACCCTCCCAACCCCTGGTGCTCTGGATACCTTAATCACCGTTGGAACACAACATGGCCGAGACCAATGGTATTTGGCTACGATCTTCTGTAAGGTTCTGTAAGAGGTCCTTCCCCAGACGGGCCGCTCCGACCCGAGCGGACCATCCGCTGACCTCTGAGATATTGCACAATTACCTCACAATTTTTTAATGGCTGCTTGCTTGCAAATCTACCGTTTAAACTGATAGGTAGGAGAAGAGAAATGTGACAATTCGAAAGAGCTTTTATTTGAATTAAACAAAAAAAATTGACTTTGCAGAGGAGTTGATGAGCTTTTAGAGTTATAGTGATAATGTAAATATGTGTATTTCGAAGCCTTATTTACACCACTACAAACCCAACACACATCATCATTTTAATGTTATGGTCACTAACTCTAAACTGACATATTAATGTCTTTCTATTCTCATTAACAAAGATGTAAGAGAGCTTAAAACTTATTTTAATAAATATGTACCCGTCGAAAATCTATTTTTAGTAATCAATAAAATGAATCAGATAACAAAATCTTATCTTCAACCAAATAATCTACGCAATAATGTTATGGTTATTCCCATTGCATTAAATTGTTTATCGATACATTAAAGAAGAGATAGAAAGAAGTATTTTTAAGGATATATAATTAAATATTTGGGCTTCCCACTTTTTCAAGCGAGAGCTATGTTGTATGTTCTCTTTTCTTCTTCTTCCTACCCTTATCCCACTTTGCGTGGGGTGGGTAGAGATTGTTAGCCTTTCCACTTCGCCCTATCATTCGTCATCGACCGTAACATTCCTTCTCCATATATCATCCTTCACACACTCAATCAGTCTTTTGTCTGGTCTTCCCCTATTTCTTGCTCCTCCAATTTTCTTGTACCTTTCTGACAATATCACTGAATAACTTTGTCTAAATGGGAGTTGAATAAATTCGATATTTACTCCTCAATCATACATAACCCATTTCATAGATGCTCTACCACTCCAACAACCATCATGGAAATTACACATATGTTACGGCAACAATATGGTGAATGATACGGAATAATCGAATACAGTTACTAAAAGAATATCATCATAAATAAAAGCATATTATCATCATATGTTTAGTAGTGGGCCATCAAATGCAGTGCTAACGTGCCGCCAGTCACTCGGGAAGTTGTAAATCACAACGACTCCAGCGACCCGTCACTCGATTCTCGAATACCCACCATTATATCTTGAACTACTCCATCTCTCTCCATTCGAATTAAGAGAAACATAATAGGGGAAACAATATCAATGGTCAGAGCTCTAAATAATTTGGTAATCTCAGATGAATCGCTGAAAATGTTATATCTATTTTTTATTACACATGCATCCTGGCCACTAAGACTGTGTTGAAAGATGGTTTTTTTAAATCACTCAGTACTCTTTGATTAATCTACAAAATTTTCAGTAGAGCGACGAGTTATTGTTTTCATTTTCTATGAAACACTATGGAAGGATAGTATGAGTATCGCACTTACTCCCGTAAGTTACCGTTCTCGCACGTTAATCAAAGTATCGTATGAAAATATAATTTGTTAAATGGAAAACTACAAAGTTCCCATGATATTGGGGCCCGATTCTACTAAACAATAAGTTAAACATTATGTTATTGTTTAAGTCCATAACAAATGTCAAAAACTATTTCACTGATACACTATCGGCATTATTTTGAGACACGATTGAGAGTCCATTGGTGCATTTGTGTTAGTACAATCGGGCCCCTGGTATTTTAAAATCTTTAAGCTCTTGTATTTACCCAAGCAGAAAGAAAATATGTGATTAATAATTGATTAAAATTCATCAATCATCATAATATCTTCAGACTTATCAATATATAAATAATAATAATAAATCGCTCGTTTATATTATTATAATAGCAAGCACACACACGCGTATGCATTACAATGATTGTACTTTGCAATAAAACCGCATGCATTAAAATAAAATTTAGAATAAAAAAATCTTTAATGAAATATACAAAGACAGATAAATAAATTTGAATAAAATGCGACGCACAAAAAGACACCAACCAAAAGAATAATACACGTGATTTTGATTGAGGGGTAGAAACTGCGTATGATATTAGGTAGGGGGGGGGGCATGAAGTTCTTAAAAAACATCACGTGATTAACGTACGACCCTCCAGATAACGATAAATGCATGTATCCTTAAAACACATAAACAATAATCTAAATATATCCGCCTCCCTCCAACCTCGCGAAATTGATAAGGAGAAATGAAATTGATCATTTCAATTAGTATTCTGTATGCCACACAACAGTTCAGTGACTTTCATTACTATTTTTGAATAGCTTACAAAAGCATTACGATTGTGTTTATAGTAAAATATTAAGATTTTAGCACATTTAAATAGAGTTTAAATACACTAAGTGCAATTAGGTCAAATAATTTATACAGTTTTTAATTAGTGTGATTTTGTGTTTCGCGTTAAGCTGTGTAGGTGAGTAATTAATTAATTATTTAACGAGCTATTGTTACAAATTAATGACTAATCATTAATAAAGTGCTCATGTACTTAATTAAATTATATATGGTCATAGTTTTAACTACTTAGGCATTTGTATTTAATTCTTAATTATTATCTTATCTGTATTTATAAAACACATAACACACATATAACACATATTCTGCGAATTTTGTCTTATCTACCTGAAATATAAATTAAAAGACGTAATCTTCTAAATGAAATCTACAATTGAGGGCAATTAAACTAGTGAAAGTTTCAAATTTATGAAGCATATAATTATCTTAGGACAGACACAGTTTGGTCACGTAGGGATGACATAATATGCAGAAAATAACAAAAATGAAAATCGATGAAAAAGCAGGGTGTATGCTAAAGAATATAGATGTATGAATCAGAAAGTAACAAAAGGTAAATGGATAAAGGACATGCAGGCTAAACAAGAAAAAGATTTAAAAATATTTGGAGTAACTGTTGTAGAAACTACTGAACCAAATGAGAGAAAACGCACGGACGTAAAACATCCAACACACGTAGCAAGTTAATTGAAACTCATTGTAAATTTTATTGAAGTTGCATTGCACTGTGTGGTCTCCACCAAATATACATTAAAACGCAACGATACAACATTCGTTAAATGTTAATGAAATCAACATGTGATTTTGATGGCCATAACTAACCACATTACAAGTTAGATATCCCGCCAACTGTTCCCAAAGTTGGATCTATTATCTGTCAATAAAATAGGGTCCGTTGTGAATCCGCAAAAAAACGCATAAATCGAATCGATCTTCCGAGCTGTCTGGCATTCACTTTGTGTCAGCCTCTGTGGGTCTCCTCCCCAAAGGCCCATACATATTTGGTGGTAGTAAACGTCAAAATATTGTGTATCAGTTGTGCTAATGGTGGCACTTTGTAACGTCGCCATTAAGCTCGCATTGTTGCCGTTATCCAGGGATATTGTGGCCAAATGTGCATTATTTTGCACCGTGATAAATCTTATTGTTTGAACTTAAAAACTCACCATGTTGTTTTTGAGTGTCAAATGCAATTTAGATAATGAAATAAAAGATAAAATATGAGAAATATACATAAAATATGACAAGTAATTTTAAAAACTTACTCGAGTAAGTTTAAAAAAAAACTACTAGTAGAGTCTCTAATTTAGTAGAGATGTGTATTTTTGTACCTCTACACACAAATGACATAATTACTACTATATTTGTTTATTAGTAGAATAATAAAAAACCTAATTCAAATTTTTTAACGCGGATTAAAAAATAAATCCTCATCACTCGAATCCATTTAAATAATTAATTAGCGGAATCGCATTATAAACTGCACAGAAATGCCTCCGTTCCGATTAGATTAATGTTTTGTAATGAGAAAATCATTGGAATAGGCGTAAAAAAAAATACGGAGATCGGTCCCAGGATACTTGACGAAAACCGAATGAATGTAATGCCATTATGATTAGCATTATTCGACGGAGGGGCCGCGGATTCCGGTTTACGAGATAAAGCGAATTTTGCGATCACAAAGAGAGATTTTTTTCTTCTTCTGCTCGCTTTTTTAATTTACCCCAAACATCTGTAGGCCTCGGTATAAAGCGGTTTTAATCGTATTTGTTACGCCACATGCTATTGATAGTTGAATGGTTTGTTTAAATATTTTGGTGATAAAAATACTCCATGATAGTATTTACTAAAATATTTTGGTTCCGTAGGTACGCCTCTAAATGTCTATGTTAAGAAGGGGTAAGTTTGTGAGGTTGCAGGCGGTAATCTCTGGATCTCGGGCAGAACCGCGGGGCAACAGCGACATTAAATAGAAATTAAATACTTATGCTAATGTTGCATTGTTATGAAACTTTCTAATTGGGAAATATATTGAAAAATAAAAAATCGATTAATACCTTTCATCCAGTATTTATCTAGAACATTTTGATTCGTAATCAATAACCTTGGATTATTGCATTATTGAATGGACTATACGTGTATAACTTTTTTTTATTACTTTATTAAGTGTTTTATATTAGCTTTAGAATTATTTTTGCGTGATACAAAAACGAATTTACATACAATTCTCTTACAAAATACAATTTTAATGTGCGTGATTTTCCTTTCATGTAGCTTACAAGAGTTTCATTGTTAATTAACACGTAAAACGTTAAACTTTGTAACGAATATAAAGTTATTGACCTTCATATTTACACTACTATTGTAACATGAATCAAAGCACAGTTATAAATTATTCGTCACGATTATTGAATACGACACTATTTCTACACGCGGTACCCTAAAATTTCGTCACGACTCGGATAATTTTTAATTTATGTAGGGATTTTAATAAATAATTATAGACGCGATCTGTAAACAGTAAGCTGAAAGTTTTATTTTTTAACATATTTTATAGCAGTTAATCCGTTGCGTTTTGTCACGGAACGTTTAGGATAGTCGCTGCACTAAATATGAATCTTTATGCCATAACGTTGACATTAATCACAAAAGACTTCATGATTTACGTTACAGCAACACGGACCGCTGTTAGAAGCCAAACACACAACAAATACATCAACAAAAAACGACATTTACACTTTATAGTTTCACGAGTGACCAGAGCAAGACACGTGCTTTGTTAACAAGCACGTTATGGAAACAATGAGCTCTTTTATTAAACAAATTTAGGTCCCCTTTCACACTCCCTCCTTTGTTTCATTGTGCTTTAGAAAAATCCTACGCAATCACTCACCATATTCCACGGATGACTTTAATACCAAATCACGTGCGCGCCTTTGTCGGCCGAATCGACCTATAAAATTGTATAATTAAAACTCAAATCGAAATATCAGAGCCACGACCGTTGTGTCAGTGACCGGTCCTGAATGGCCCTAATTTTTTTTTTCAGGCCTTCGATTTGTGGGTTCTTGCTTTGTGATACAAAATTAATGATTTCTGGTCAGTGCTTCGCGGCACAAAGGGCCGAATGACAATAGTGCCCCGCTGTCTGCTATATTGACGGAAGGCCGCGCTACCTACGCTCCTGGCTGGCAGCCTACCGTACCTTTGTCCGCGGGAATTTTAGACGCGTCATGTCCCGATAGAAGCTCGTGAGAATACCCAAGATATTTTATAAAACGATTCCCTAATTACGAGACGAAGGGGTCCAAGCGTCGTTTGTTATTTTCAATTTGTACATATTGTCCGGGACGGGTACAAGTGCATTGGAGCATTTACATATTTCTCTTTGATTTACAGCTTTACAAATGCAAAGGTGTTTTTGAATATTCCATACTCATTTTGAGTCAATGACGTGGTTAAAATCTGAAATTGTTTCGTGATTTGTTTATCCCGTTATCGAATGAACGTCATTGGTATGTAGATAGAATGATATAGATAGGTGCCTCTTATACTGACATTGTAAATATTTGCTAGATAGCGTAATGACAGCGTTAGTGGTTACGTGATAGCCGCCAGGCAGTCTCAATGTGTCTATGGTTCACCTGACGCGAGGGAGATAAGGAATGCCAGTAGCGGATATAAATTGTTCGATAAGTCGTTTTGTTATCTATTGTTTATTATTTTAATTATTGCATAATTAACGATATTAATGTGAATAAAGTAATAATATTTTTTTTTTAATTCTGATAATGTTGTGTGAATGTTAGATTAGCGGACGTCTATGGCTTCGACCGCGTTTACCAATAGAATCGCTGTAACGCCGAAACAAAAAGAAGCATGTCTTCTTTCTTGGACCCTAAAAGATACAAAAATTATGTTTATATAGACATATTAAACAATGACTTTATTTATACATATACACATTACTTATCTCGAAATTTTACTATAGATTCACAACAGGATAACACGTATACATTATCCTGCAATATATGTAGTTACAATAGATGATTATACATGATAGAATTAAATAGTCCAAGGCCACATGCTTAGTTAAAAAATTGCTGATATGTTTTAAGAGAGGTAGGGCACAGCGGATAATCTGCTCAAATCGGAGCAGCCCGTGTGGGGAAGAACCTCCACCTTACAGAAGATCGTAGCCAAATAGCATTGCTCTCGGCCATGTTGTGTTCCTACGATGAGTAAGGTCTCCAGAGCTCGACTTGGGGGGGTTGGGAGGGTTGGCAACGCGTGAGTGATACCCACCAAGGCACTGCAAGCGTCTATAGATTGCGGTGATGCTTACCATCAGGCGGGCCGTATGCTTGTTTGCCAACTTTGTGGTATAAGAAAAACTACGACATTGTTAAAATCACCTATGTATAATGTGTATTCATTATCGTATTAAGAACATAACCCACACATGGGGCTGGGCTAATGTTTACTCAATACAATTACAATAAAGTTACATAGTACTAATAAATTACACAGCACATTCGCACTGACCAAAACATCTTGCACCTTCCCTATTGTGGCGATCTGACCACATTAGGGGTGGTCCTGTTGTGACTTTCTGACCACTATTTAACCCAAACACCCATTGTAAACAGCCATGATTGTGAACACCCTGGCCACGTACATTGTCCCAATAATTTATGACATTTCAATATAATTTCATTAACCGACCGAACTAGACCGTCGTTCAAACACAATTTTTTGTAGCAATCGTGTCTTAGAAGGCTAATTAACACTACAACTAATAACAATACAAACTTAATATTCATTTTCACATTTGAATACTGTATCTAAAATCATTTTGGCATCTCGTCTTCTGAAGAATGACGTAAAAAATATTCTGCCTATAATAAAAGCCACCTCATTCTACAGTCTTCGCTATGGTTACGAGTTACGAGAAGGGTTGCCAAGCGTCCGAATAAAGCCGGACATAGGCTTTTTGAATGCGTGACCAGCCAAATTAAATGGTGTCGTGTCACGTGTCAGTAAAAGACGATTGTCCCTTGAAATTATTTACGAATATTAGTTTCCAAAGAATGACGACGATTGTATTGTACGTTCAAACACAATTTTTGGTAGCAATCGTGTCTTAGAAGGCTAATTAACACTACAACTAGTAACAATACAAACTTAATATTCATTTTCACATTTGAATACTGTATCTAAAATCACTTAGGCATCTCGTCTTCTGAAGAATGGCGTAAAAAAATATTCTGCCTATAATAAAAGCCACCTCATTCTACAGTCTTCGCTATGGTTACGAGTTACGAGAAGGGTTGCCAAGCGTCCGAATAAAGCCGGACATAGGCTTTTTGAATGCGTGACCAGCCAAATTAAATGGTGTCGTGTCACGTGTCAGTAAAAGACGATTGTCCCTTGAAATTAAATACGAATATTAGTTTCCAAAGAATGACGACGATTGTATTGTAGTAAACGATTGGTAAGAAAAATGAGGTTCAGACAACAGTGTACAATATTTATAAATCTGTAGCAAGCACTGACGACAGTATACGTTATGGCCAATAAATAATGGGATTATCTTGTCCCAGCCGTGATTAGGCGTCAATGAAATTTGAGGGAAAGTATAAAATTTAATCGTATAAGCCCATTTAATGGGAGATACAATGACGACGGCATCTAAAATGATTAATGCCTGTATGAAATGAAATTAAGTATGTATTTCGGTCGTAAACAGGGGAACACACACAGTCGTGTTATCGGAATCAATGTAATTGAAACTTTAAAATACGATACTATCATAACTTTTCGTATAAAAATCGAAAGATATCGAAACTTGGATTTTTAATATCAAGATTTTAAATATTTAGTAATACTGTCAAGAAAGTACAAAATATACATGTATAATAACTAGAGCCTTAATGACTGCTTGATATATCAGCACACATTGGCGTACCCCGGATTTTGCAAGGGTGGGCAAGCCTGGGCTAGATCCTCCTGTCGAAAAAATCAGAGCTCCACTTGGGGTTGGGAGGGTTGGCAACGCGTGAGTGATACCCCCGGTATTGCTTACGTCTATAGGCTACGGTGACGGCTTACCATCAGGCCGACCGTATGCTTGTTTGCCACCTGTGTGGTATAAAAAAAAATTAAAAAAAAGATAATAATAGTATTTTACGTGAAATTAATGTTCTCGATCGTAGAGTCTAGAAACACCGAGCATAACTCTCTCCATAGCTCGCAGGGTAACCTAGAGCCTTCTCATGAGGACCAATTGTAAGGACCACATTTCGGAACCATAGGGCAACACTGGTAACACACATTGCAGTAAATATTTACAGATCTTTTCCTATTACTTAAATTATAAAAATATTTTTTTTTATACCTCTAAGGTGGCAAACAAGCATACGGCCCGCCTGATGGTATGCATCAACGTATAGCCTATAGATGCTTGCAATACCAGGGGTATCACTCACGCGTTGCCAACCCTCCCAACCCCCCCAAGTAGAGTGGAGATCTGGAGACCTTACTCGCCGTAGGAACACAACATGGCCGAGACCAATGCTATTTGGCTACGATTTTCTGTAAGTGGTCCTTCCCCAGAAGGGGATTTGAGCTCCGATTTGAGCAGATTATCCGCTGTGCCCTACCTCTCTTAATTATCGATCTCGCAACTCTCGCAAGTGCTTTAATCTCGCTCTAGCAAAATACAAAATGTGCGAGGTATAACATTGAAATTGGATTTTAACTAGGTCTAGGAAGAAAGAACAGAAAGGGATAGTTGGAGGAGAGGAGATGCCTTTGTCCAGCAGTTGCTAACAACATAGGTGCTAATGCTGTTGTACATTTAACTAGACTAAACTAATTTTGACAAGACCAAAGGTGTTGTTGTCCTTCCTTGGTTGGTTTACAATTAGTGTCAAGGATAGCAACACTTGTAATCCTGTCAAAATGTACAACAGAATTAGCACCATAGTCTATTTTGTTTTTACTAAAATAGAACCTTGGATTGTATCTTAAAAAAGACGAAATCTAGTAGGTATTGAGATATAAACAATTCTCGTAATTCATTCTGGATTCGCGTGGCGTCTAACAGAGATATACTGAAATGACCAATCACGGACGTGGTCGGACTGCGAAACACTGACATTTACCTTAACGTGCCCATTGTAGTCACACCGCAACGAGCAGACAATGCGACAC
Organism: Endotricha flammealis; assembly: GCA_905163395.2. Lineage (NCBI taxonomy): Eukaryota > Metazoa > Arthropoda > Insecta > Lepidoptera > Pyralidae > Endotricha > Endotricha flammealis. The sequence goes on along the minus strand of LR990863.1, from coordinate 5,031,156 downwards.
ACTAACTTTACGTGTAGTTTTATTTCTGTGCTGTCTCAGCAATGTTCGTTCACGATTCTAGACTCCTACGCAATTACTAATTACCTATTTTTGATTTCGTTATTCTGACTCGTGATTTTCCAGTTATAGAGCCATTTTATTGGCTGGTTTTTGTGATAGATCGAAAACTACAACTCCTTTCTTATCTCCTAGTGTCTTTTTATTCCATTTAATGACATACTTACAATACAACGCGTCCTGGATACCTCTGGGGTGACGGTACTGGCGGTAGCGGTAGGTTTTTTTTTTCAATTTGAATTTCTATAATCATATTTGTCAGCGAAGAACTTGAAGCTGATCTGTGACGGCGCGCTTTCTGTCCAATGGATCTCAATTTTGAATTGTACTTATCATCACATAAGGTAGAGTCAATTTATTTTATTCATAAAATGAAGAAAAAATATTAGCTATTATACACTATAACACATTTTTTTTATTACTATGAATTTTGCAATACCTTTTATTAGGGTTCCGTAGTAAACTACAAGGAACTCTTATAGTTTCGCCATGTCGGTCTGTCCGTCTGTCCGTCTGTCCGTCCGCGGTCTAGCGCCTAGACGCTTGATGCTAGAAAGTTGTAATTTGGTATGTATACTCATATCAACAATGCTAACAAAGTGGTAGAACAAACGTACGAAAACGTACAAACGTTAGAACGATATTCTATAGAATAAGGCATTTTATTTGCAACTAAGAAATGCGTAGCCGATACGGAACCCTACAATGTGCGTGGCCCGACACGTACTAGCCCGGTTTTTATGATCAAAAGAAGAACAAACAAAAGAAACATAAAAAAATATTCGTCAAATACTTAGCAGATATTTTTATTTTTAATAAAAAAAACGTTCGTCAGAGAATTACGGTGAAAATCAATCCATCGTGTCTGAGGTTCAATACGATAGTTACATTTGCTCCGAAATCGGCTATTTCTATGTCCATTAGTTTAATGTGATTCCTTGGATGTTAGGTAGCGCTTTTCTAACATCTCCCTAATGCTGTTAGTTTTTATCCGTTCCCTAAAAGGTACAAGCCAGTTTGGTTGCTGATCGCGTACCTTATTTGGTACATATAAGGAGTTATTGCCTTATGTAACATGTATGTTTTCACACGTTCGCCATTATGTGTAAAATGTGTAATGGGTTTTTGAAACGTCTTTTCGAGAAATCGGCTCGATTGAGGTTCAACTGTGAATGATTCTAGCGATACCAAAACACCGCCCGAAAGCTTCTTCATTCAGATAAAATAAAATGTACCTAAGTATTAATTTAAAATAAATATATGGGTCAGTTTCTCAAGTTTCTGTTAAGTTCCAAACCTTTTGTGATAGACATAGACCTCCTCATCGATTTCGATGACGCGTCGAGCCATGGACAATAAATTAGTTCATATTTCTAGCGGTGAGCGTAAAAACAAAGTCATTCCTCTTCTGCCAAAAAAACCATAAAATTAATTTAAATATTATACACAATTATACAATATTAAAACTGGAGATAATCGATAATTCTAACTAAAGCAATGAACTTTAAAATTATGATTTTTTACCTTATTTGAATGTCATGCATTTCCTAGTCCGATTTCAGTGCGTTAGTATCTATATTCATGACGGGAATGCTAATTGGCTCATTAGCGAATGGTACACAACTAATTTATGTGGTACAGTTACTCATCAAATTGACAAAGACTTCAACTGATGAAGTCTTGTCTTCCAAGAGCATTTGAAACATGACCATGTCCTTAAGAATTATTGCTCTCGTTAACCACATACCCACGAAACATTACCTTTATTCTTCAAATGATTCAGAACTATTTTATTTTATGTGCCATTAAATTTAACAACAATCGCCTTTTAGTGACGTGAAAGTGGACATCTTTATGTTTATATGTCGTTAAGATTAAAGTGTATCGTTTCCCAACCGTACCTACTACAGGTATCGCAGGATGCATTACCATAACTCACGGGGCTTCAGTGGTATCGCACGGAACACTTTTGAGCTGGTACATCACTATGTGCATCCGAACTATAAACTCATGCGCAACTTTATGGACCTATAAACATTTAAAAATCGAACTAAATGATACTAACACAAAACATAAATCATTTTCCTGTAGTTGGTTATTGTTTAAAGCTGTATTTCTCTCTCATTTTTATGATTTATTCATATTTTTTTAACAGTGTAATTGCAGAAATTATGTTTAATAGTCTCGTAATGGTAAGCTAAATTAAAAGTTATACAGCCAGTTTCTGGAACGCATTTTAACTTTAATTCCACATTAAGTCTCAAGCATTTCAAGGTAGCTTTTCTTCTTTAGTTTCACAGTAACAGCTTTAATTTAATGTGTCATTAACTTTAAAAATGTCACTAAGCCTGTCGCACAACACGACTAGGCATTAGCCTACTCAGTCTTGCTATAGTACAGTCAACTAATGAAATTGTAGGTAATCAGGGTAGAGTACTGTGAACTGTTATTACACAGTACAATATGAAAACTATTAATGAATACAATTTCGAGTGAATCTCTTTAGGCAACATTTATAAACTTGAATCATATTTACGCGCTCATCTCTTTCATTTGATGTCGTCTTATATTTTTAATAGAAACTTTTAAATTAATTTAAATAATATGAAAGTTGCTAAGTTGATCCGTCCAGGTGCAATACTTTTTGACTTCGGATCACGGACAATACTCCTCGAGACCACACAAAGAATGTCGTTTACCGCCAAGAAACTCGGCTATTGTGATTGTCAAAACACGATCAGTTACAATAAATCTTATTAAAAGCCAGCCACACACCGCCATTCAATGAGATTTTTGATAGAAAAAATTGTTTGCCGTATGTATATTGCGGAAAACTTTTGTGGTTGCAACATCTGGCTTTACTTGAATGGTTTGTGTGTAAATATTAAATAATTGTTAATGAAAAAAAAATACCACACACGTCATTTTTTTTTAATGTTATATCGCTTGCAAACAAGCGAACAAGCGAACAAGCTACAAATGCTACAAGGAACGGAAACGGAATTGGGCAAGAAGGAATAAGGGAAAAGAGTTGGGCTTTCTGATCTCTCATTTAACGAAGCGCATTGCTGCTCTACGCCGATATTCTGTGAGAATGGTACTTCCTGGGTTGACCTAGCCCAATTCATTAAAAATGCTTTATCTTTACCACTCTATCATAATAATTTCTCGTTAATGGTCACACAACCATTTTGTTATAGGTACCTACTTTAAACTGTTTTAATAATTTGATTAAAAATTTCACAATAAGTATTAATTTCTATTTTGGCCAAATAAAGGGTCGCGGATAAATGTAGATACTAAAGTTATTTTTTTATTACAGAAAAGGCTAGACAATCTAGACTAAAGTATCATACTATTTTACGCTGATGGTAAGCTATCAGCACAGTGAAGTGATGCTTCGACATCTATAAACTTAATGGTAAAGGGAATCGAGGTAATAGGGAATGGTCTCTTTATGATATTTGAACAAAGTGTATTTTTTTTTGTGCGAATATTACATGTAAGTTTAAAGGTATTTACATGAAATCGATTATATTCTTTAGAATTATAATATACTTCCCCAGTCGAACCAATCCAAACTGTATGTACTTAGTTAAGTACCTAAGTTATAGGCATCGACGTAAAGGACATACCTATAGATCGATGGTTGTAGGTACCTATATAAAAATGAAAATTATTACCTAGTTAAAAATGTTTAATACATAGTATAGTTATGTAGAGGAATTAATAAAATACCCTGTTAACTTGTTGTTGTCTTGAACATACCCTGCTGACGAACCTAACAGCGTTAACAATAATATAAAAAAACATTACATTACATACCAATGCAACGTAATATAAAATCTCTATTATGTATGACCTACCACAACAACCACAAGTAATATAAAAAGCGTGCTCTTTGTTGGACAATAAAAGTAAAATCAAATATAGCGCCACCTAGACGCCATTGTCTGTACTACCAAGTACTACTAAGAATGTCCTGCAATGACGCACTTTTGACGTTCCGTGACAACATTGACAGTTCTCTTGAAGCTATGTTCACTCCATATCAAAGTGTTGCCACTGAAGAGTTTTATTTCATAATAAAAAATAATGTAAAATAAACGTCCATCGATCCAAGGTCGATCGTTTTGTGGTACAAAAATAAATTAAATACGCATGAATATAGTAGTTGATACATTTACCTATATAAGAAATCGCTATGATTGTAATATAAACTTTCGGTGAATTGCTCAAAATCATTTTTTATTTATTAATGACATTATATTATTCTGTCTCTGTCAAACTAAAGTAGAAAAACAGAGATAGCTCGGATTTAATATAGAGTTAAAATTAAAATGCATTTCAGAAACTGACTGATAAACTTATTACATCACCGTAGGTTTATTTTTTTTTATTTGGATAACAAATGACAATCTTTATGTGCAATAATATAGTTTTACATTTAGTTCTCATATAGATTGTAACTGAAATATTCAACACTACATTACAATTTTTAATAAAAAAAACTAAATTAAGTCTCTATTGGTGCTAATTCTGTTGTATGTACATTAGATTTATACTAAACTAATTTTGACAGGACCAAAGAAGGTGTTGTTGTCCTTCCTTGGTTTACAATTAGTGACAAGGATAGCAACACTTCTAGTCCTAACAAAATTAGTTTAGTCTAGTTAAATGTGTACAACAGAATTAGTACCAGTATCTATTAATTATTTAACTTTCCTAGATGTTTTTCATATTATTCAATAGTATTGTAAACAAAACGTGAGTTAACGGGTAATATCTACAATGTAATCTGGTAACCCTGTTGCACTGACACACTGCAACTGTGCTGCAACCTGCAACAAACAAAATTAACCGCGCGAACTTCACAACGCACACTCGAATGACGGGACGGGATTGGACTTGCGTTGCACTTGCTTGCATTTGCATTGGTAGGTTGCATGTTTGTTTGCATTGTGAATTGATTATAACAACACAAAAGGAGGGCTAATTATGAAAAATCATTTAAAATTCCCATGTGTCCAGTACTCACGGGAATCTATCCCAATATAATGGATGTTTGGAATCTGTGAAATACTGGGTAAGTGTAATATTTATTTTTGAAAGTTTATTGAACGGTTACTGTGATATATTTTATTTAAAAGCCTTTACATATTGGATCATATCATTAACATTTAATTTTCTATGACTATTTGTTAATTTATCATTCATCTATTTATAATTGCAACATTAATTGACTAAAGTTTTATACATAAATCACTGATCTGAAATTACTTTGTTTTACCTATGTGAGTCAATTGCATCACATGTGGAGAAACAGATCCTGTTTTTTACTATAAATAAGTCTATTCTGAGTACTAAATCTGTTTAAAATGCAATATAATCTCTTAATTTCATTGTTAGATTGAATGTTTACAATACCTAGCAATCTTTGTGTCTCAGTTCATGGTCATAACCGAGAGAGTTGCCATTTGTCCAGCATTAGAAGTTTGCCTTATTAGATTCTGTTGATATCCTTTATAATTACATTGTGCTGTATGCAAAGAAAGAAAATTATTTATTTATTGACTTAATAACTTACCAAGAACTTAAAAATAATATTATATGTAATAAAAAAAGTGTAGTTATGACAACAAATAGGCATCTGTTCAGCATGAATTGATGGAGACTGATTTAGACATTTGACTAGATTTAAGTGTGGTCGGCAACATGCATGTGATACCCCTGGTGTTTCAAGCATCCATAGGCTGCGGTGACTATTTACCATCAGGTCGGTCATATGCCGGTTTGACACCGGCGTGTTATAAAAAACTGTATGCAAAATAGTGTTCCAAATAAACATTATTTCTCTCTTTCTTATTGTAAATACTTAAATAAATTGTACTCAGTGATATCTAATCCCAACCAGAAATATGTTATCAATCAAAAAGGTGCTTGTGTTATGGGTAGACAATGGATATTTAGTTTAAAACTTATTCGTCATCATTATGTCAACATAATCATCCCACTGCAGAGATACGGGTCTCCCTTCAATCGAATTAGAGCATACTGTTCCAATGCAGATTGGCAGAGGCCAGAGTTCAAGACACCTGAAGGCCTGATAATACTTATTCATGATCCATAAAATATACCCAGACTCGAGGCAAACACAAATGTCCATTACATAAATGTATATGCTGTGCGGAGATCAAACCAACTCCCACTAGCAGGTGGGGCCAGTAGCAACTGAGCCACTGAACTGTCCATATTTAAAATAAACTGACTGCACACTATATTGATAAAGTGATAAATATTATGTTCCTGATTGGTAGCATTGTATGGTGTGATATAATGTAACCACAAACTAACAGGTGATTTTATACAAACATATACAATGTATCAGTTCAGAAGAGCTTGATGGCGTTGCTGTGTCGCACTCTAATATGAACACGCAAGTCAAGCGACGTCGAACCTGGCCAGTGTTAGGATGGGTTTCGTTATCTCGAGCTTCTCAGTGCTTCGGAGGGCACGTTGAGCCATCGGTCCCGGCTGTTATCGGTAGATGATAGTCGTTAAGCCAAGTCTGTGGCCTTCGGGCAGCTTGAAAACACCGGCCTCTACCAATAGTGCCAATCCGCATTGGAGCAATGTGGCAGAGTACGCTCTAGACCCCTACGATGAAGTGAGACGCACCGTATCCCTGAGTGGTATGATTATGGGTTGATATGATGATGAATGTATCAGTTTACCAATGCTGTGTGAGAAATGAGAGGCCTATACCCAATCCAGTCGGGTGAATGTTACTGTACACCAAACAACGGTGACACCAACTTGCATCTCAAGTTCATGATTTCTTTCTTGTGCTGACAAGTTCTCTGGAGAGTTGTGAAATGTACTAGGATAAGTTACAATTGTGGTAGTATTGAACATGTTAGTAACACAAAATTATCTCAATACAGAAAATCTTTTAGATTGCTCGCCATTGGGTCTATGTTACTTGTTTTTCAATTTCACTGTAAGACACGCACTTGTGATTGTATAAATACATATTATAGGTATATAGCAAAGATCTAGACATGAGTCTGGGTGTTTTCGTCTTCTGAATGTTTTTCTTGAACGAAATTCAAACCTTCAACCTATGGGACAATGCCTCTATTAGTCACTTGACCATGGAGATGTTGAACGACGACAGCCAACTAATTTCGTCATGGAACATTCTTAGACTTCCGCAAGTTGATACCTGAATCTATCAACTATCTCACTTAAATAAATTAATAATATTTTTTCTTACTACATTAAGTCTAGCTTTTTTCTTCGTTAGATTGACAGCAACAGAAAGCTATAATCTAATGTGTCTTTAACTTTAAAACTGCATTTCTGAAACTGGCTCACTTAAATTTTAAATTTATTAAATAAATCACGTAATTTTACATAGCTGACTAAATTTACAATTACTCATAAAATATCGGCCTTGACAATCAATACGGTCATCGACTTATAACATATAGTACTTTTGGGATATTTACTCGTCTTGTTATGTAGGTGGCAGCAATCGGCGAGGCCGCGTTATCGTCATACATTGCTTATTAGTTATTTTAGTCAGTAGTTGTTACTCATATCAACTGCACTGCATCCCGTGTTATGAGCATTAAAAAATAAAAACAGTTTTGTGCACTTATGAGGTGATGAGAGACAATTAATTGAAAAGAGGATTTTCTTAATATTAGGAAGATATATGCTGTGAAAATTAATAAAAATCTAATAAATAAAATAATAAAAAAGTGTTGTGGTTGTTTTTGTGAGGTAAATATTAACAAAAAGAATTTATTGGAAGCTTTTCCCAAACTTAATAAGATTCGGAATTTTGAAAATTAACATAAAAATGCGTGAAATAAAATTATGTATGTGAGAATTGTCTTTGATAGACACAATTTACAAATTAAAAGAGAAGATTTTCCATCATTATAAAGCTACTGTGAAAATTAACAAAAATAAATAAACAATAAAATATGCTGTGTGATTAGAAGTAAGTCTTCTTTTCAATTTTACGAAGAATATATTTTTTATTTATGATACAGTTAATATGGATGAAATGTAGAGAGAGACCTTTGTCTAGGATCGAAATAAAATTGCATTAAATCATTAAAAAAATATATTACAAATTTTGATGGATAATAAGTAAATATTTTGGCTATACCTATATATTTTATATTTAAACCTTTATGACGCATTTTCCTCTTGAATATATTGAAATAAAATCAAGTAAATTCTAATAAATTCATCTGCTTGTTACTTATCAATTATTTACGTTGTAAAATTATGCTATTTTCAATATTAGGTACTTCTCATACGTCCTAATTATGTATTAAATTAATTAGTTTTATTAAGAGATAAGACATAGTGATGCATCAGCAGGCTTTACACGTGCAATGACGCTGTTCCTATTCCCAGAGTAATTTCAGAGATAAATACTTTTTTTTTATACCACTAAGGTGGCAAACAAGCTTGCAGCCCGCCTGATGGTAAGCGGCCCTGCAGCCTATGGACGCTTGCAACACCGGGGTTATCACTCGCGCGTTGCTGACGACCCTGTAAAAATCTTTTAATGCCCTGAAGAACCCCATATTATAGTCTAAAAAACCGGGCAAGTACGTGCCAGGCCACGCACAATGAAGGGTTCCGTATTGGCTAAGCATTTCTTGCTTGCAGATGAGTACAATGCCATATTCTATGACATTTGAACGTTTTTGTCAAAGAAATTGCCTACTTCAGTTCGTCGGCTATTACTCAGTGCCTACTTAACCGTTATAGTTTTCCTTGTAGGCTCATTATATGGACTACTACCATGAATTTTTTCAAATTTCTAAACACGAAGACTTTCGGAGATAGAGGGTGGCGACCACCGTGCAAAGCGAAAATTGACACGTTAAATGTAAATAATTCGCAAACGGATCATTCTATTGAAAAATGATCTTTCCGCACCCTCAATGTTTTAAGATACCTATCTAACGATACCTATATAAATTTTGAAAAAAATTTTTTTTGGGGTGCCTCCCCTACAGGTGAAGCGGGAATGGAAAAGTTTTTTCGCACCGACCCCATCCACAACATGGGGTCGGTGCGAAAAAACTTTTCCATTCCCGCTTCACCTCCGGGAGGCACCCCAAAAAAAATTTTTTTCAAAATTTTGTTCTACCACTTTGTTAGCATTGTTAATATGAGTATACGTACCAAATTACAGCTTTCTAGCATCAAGTGTTTATCCGCTAAACCGCGGACGGACAGACGGATATGGCGAAACTATAAGGGTTCCTTGTAGTTTACTACGGAACCCTAAAAAAGACAAGACTTTACCTAAAATATTAAATACACAATTCACACGGCTCCGCATGGTTCCAAAGTATGTTAGGTTTAAACCTGTTTGTGTGGGTACCAGAAAATGGAAACTTTTCATAAACAACGCGTGTCGGGTACGGTAAGCAACAAAAGTCCCGCTCGCCGGTGGCTGTGTGGCCTGCCGTTTACTCGGTCCTGTCCTGTATCAGTCTTATCCAAATGGACTTCCATCGCCCGCCCAACCAATGCGGCCATTTTCAATCTTTTGGCCGATGCGATTGTCTATCTATCTTTATTACATGCTCTTCTCGAAATCTTCGATCCAATAGCACTCTCAAACTTTTTACACCTCTTCACAAAACTTCTCATATGTCAAGCTCATTCACACTTTCTGCCATTAGACTATGGAATTCGCTCCCCAATGAAATTAAAATGTCCTCTAGTAAATTTATTTTTAAACAGTCAGTTCGACAACTTTACCTCAATTAATCTTCACCTCCCATTATTATATCATGAAACTAATCAAATAATTTTATATCCGTTTAATAATTTTCAGTTAATTAAATATGTTTTTTTTTAAGTGAACGAATGTATGTACACTTTTTCCCCCCTGACGTTTTCAAGCCGTGTTTTCTTCTTCTTGTTGTGTTTGGCGACCATTAGTTATTTGTTTTTTACTGTTACTATCACCATCACCTCTCTTTCAGTCGTCAATACTTGTCAGAATATTTTACTAGGTGCGTATAGTATGTATATGTAAGTTTATTATTAATATATATTTATATGTGTATGTTTATAGCCGTATATCTAAGTTCTTAGGTAACCAGATATTTCCCTTCAATTTTTGTCCCGCCAACAATGTTTCTGCATTACCCGATGGTTGACTGGTAGAGAATGTCTTTAGGCATTAAGTCCGCCAATTGTACTCTCAATCGTGCAATAAAGAATAAATAAATAAAATAAATAAATTACATAGTTTAAAATGAAGTCGTGCTGTCTGTCTGTCCCTATGTATGTTTAGATCTTTAAAACTACGCAATGGATTTTGATGCGGTTTTTTTAATAGATAGAGTGATCCAAGAGGTAGGTTTGTATGTATTATACATTCCGGAATTCCGACGTGATACACGCAAACGAAGTTGCGCGGTGTTCACTAGTCTAGAATCCTTATCCTTACTTCCTTATCCTTATCCTTAGTATATACTATAATATTATAAATGAGAAAGTGTGTTTGTTTGTTTGTTTGTTATTCCTTCACGGCTTGACTAAGCAGCCAATCATTATGAAATGTTGCATACATATTGTTAGGGGTACAGAGCCCAACATAGGCTTTTACTTTTTATCCCGTGAAAGTATGTCGTTCCAATGGGAAAATAATATTTCTACTATAGAGGGCGCTGAATCGGCCAACAGATGGCGCCACAAGTCGCGCTATGGGTTGTTTTGTTGTCAAACGAGATCTGTCTATACAGTCATGAAATTAACGCGAGCGAAGCCGCGGGTAAAAGCTAGTAAATAATAATAATAAAATAAATCTAATAATGTTCACCGCATAAATGTTTGTCTTGTGAGGGGATCGAACCTACGCCCTTCGTCATCGAATGTATGCTTATTCTCGCTACCAACTGAACTGTCAAATGTCCAATCCTATATCCTTCTCTAGTTTCATGTAAATAAAGCACGTAAATTACTAACAGACTTTTAGAGTTAACTTTTCTATCTAAAATAACTGGATTATGAATCAACGTATCAGCGTAACGAAATCGTTTGTTAATTACGTCATAAGGAAAAATGCACACCCAAGAAATATATTATCCTCCTAAATCATTATATCCGTTTCTCAAAATATCCTTTCTCTTTCTATCGTGACGGAACTAAATGAAATCGTTTATTTAAAAACTAAGTTCTAACAACCAGTTTCTGAAACGTATTTTTATTTCACATTAAATCTCAAGCTGTCTCTTTTATTTTCTTTTGTTTGACAGGGACAGCTATTATTTAATGTGTCATTAACTTTATAATGCGTTTTAGAAACTGGCTATCACTCTAAAGAAATTGATTATATAAAGAATAATATAAAATCAAATGCCTGTTATAAACATAATATAATAGATTTTATTATTTTTTATTATTTTATTTTATTATAACAGGCAGAGGACTTAAATGCTGTTTATTTCCTTGTTCCAGATGAGAGAGCCATATAAAAATGGACTACAGAAAGAAGCTGCTCCTGCAGCGGCACCGGGACGCCATAGTCAAAGACCTAGATGTTAATGACATCATAGATGAACTGCTGGCCAAAAATGTCCTGCCCGTCATTGAGATAGAACGAATCATCAACGTGGTAAGTTGCTGCGTAGCGAAAAGTGCCGCCGACCGCATTCATAGAGCTACATGGAAACAAGTATGTTGCTTGCAGTCTGCAGCGTGCGGTCCGTCCCGGAATTGTACCTTTGAGCGGGCAAAAGACACAGTTATATTTAAACACTTCTTTGAAGACTTTACTAAACTGTTTGGTAATGTGCAAAGTTCCGTGCCATATAGAAATCATATAAATGTTCAAATAATGAAACGAGCTTGCCTTTGTCACCATCTGAAAGAAGCCTATCTCAAATTCTTGTATAAAGTATTTTGTAACAATATAAAAATACTTTGAACTTAGTACACAAAATTTTACTAAGAGTTTGACAGCGGTAACTTGGGCGTTCTGTATGAACATACCTACTCTAAATCAAATACAACTTATATAACATAACAATAGTAATCATAGTACTAGAAAAAATATATCAGGCACCTAGCCTCGCATGCTACGTGCGTCGTGAAATATTTTATCTAATATGGAAAATAATGAAGCGCCAAGTAAAAGTAGACGCGACATCAACTACTCTTCCTTGACGCCTTTAGGCGCCTCAGAATTACATAAGAAAATGGTCTTTTAACCTTGATGTTCGACTGTAGGTAAATATTTGAAAAGAGCTCCATTATTGTGTTAATTTGTACTAAACTACTTCAATTGTGTTGAAACAAGTTCATTACAAGGCTTCTTTTCATAGTAATTAGTAGTATTTAGAATACTCAGGTTTTTTATCAGTGACTTTGGCCTCATATTGGTCAAGTGCTGTGGTTTTCGTAGACTTAAATTAACTCAGTAATATTGTTAAAGTTCCCACGTTATTTTTTTCATCAATATTCTACCTACAAGTATGAAATACAGGGACGTAGGTACGCCAGATAATAAATTCTACTTTAAAGACGATTCTGTACTATGTGTAGGTACAATGCCGTAGGTAATACCACGAGAGATGAGACCTGGGGCCCGATTCTACTAACACAAATGCACCAATGGACTCTCAATCGTGTCTCAAAAGAATGCCGATAGTGTATCAGTAGAATAGTTTTTGACATTTGTTATGGACTTAAACAATAACATAATATTTAACTTATTGTTTTAGTTCATAACATTGGTGCATTTGTGTTAGTAGAATCGGGCCCCTGATTGATTGTAGACGATTTCTAGTAAAATGATGGGTATTCAAATCGCCAAGTCTCATCTCTCGTGGCGCGGATTGTACTACCTACTACTAAATGCAGACCACACTAGAACGAAGCACAGTTAAAACTGAGTTGTACAGAATGTGTAGAGAAGCTTGAATGAACTGTGCCCCCTCCACCCCACACCTCACCCCCCTTGAAAAGCTAAAGAATATCCGCACAGTACATAACTTGTTGATGATTGTTCAACCGAAGCTGATGCGGGTGCGACTAGGTAACAAATGCACAATGCACTTTATTATTTCAAATGCACAATAGTGCACAATAGATTACAAGCAATATGCACAAATTACAATGTACTAATTTGGTTGGCTGAGTCACTGAACCTAAACAGTTTACATAGTAGTTTACATGCACTTGTTTTCCGTGCCGTAAACAACCACCTCAAGCGATTACTACTGATTACAGTATGCTATGCGTATAGTATTACTACCGCATTGTCAGTGTAACCATAATCAAGTGAGAATTGAATTAGGTATGTCAACGTTACATCTATACAACATCTTTACTAATATTATAAAGAGTAAAGATTTTTGTTTGTAACGAATAAAGTCAAAAACTAGTGGACTGATTTCAAAAATTCTTTCACCGTTGGTAAGTTAGACCAAATACTATAGAAGGCTAATACCCACAGCTCTTGACGTTTCTCATACAATGACTTGGCAACCTCCGTTCACCTCATGCCGCTAGGGGCGCTATAACATTTTGCATACAAAACGCACAGTTCACCTCATGCCGCTAGGGGCGCTATAACATTTTGCATACAAAAGTTTTGAAATCGTTCACCTCATGCCGCCCTCATGCCGTAGGGGCGCTAGTGTCGCGTCTTGCCCGAATTCTTCCGAAGCTGTGGGTATTACTTGTCTATAGTATTTGGTTAGACTATCCCCCAGTAATATAAGCTATGTTATATTTTCAAAATAATTAGGGATCCTTACTAGAACCCGTGCCAAGCTGGTACTTATTATACAGGGTTTTTGGACCCCCCCGCCAATTTTTTTAGGTGATTCTATAGCAGCAGTATAATGAATTTATGAAATAAAAATAAATTGTTTTATTGACTTATTTTTTCAAAATTTTACAAACACAAATTAAAATTATGGTCACTCTTTTGTTTACCGTGCGTCAGCGTAGCACTACGCGCATGCGTAATATCATCCTTTCAACCAATGACAATGCGCCGTCGTTAAATGGCGCGAGGGTGACCGAACGCTCCTAGAAATGTAAGATTTAAAAAGTGACTGTAAAATGTGGATTTTAAAACTTTTTATTTTTCTACCAAATATTTTTTTATTACTTTCCTTAAATCATATCTATTTTTGGTGGGGGTCCAAAAGTAACCCTGTATATAGTCAGCCTTGGAGAACTTCGTTTACCATGAGTTGATTCTATTATTTCTCAATTTCAGAGCACCCGCGCTGAGAGGACCAAAATGTTTATAGATAGTCTGGAAACCACAAATGATGTGTCCTATCAAGGATTCCTAGATTGCCTAGAGAAACCGTACGATTGGTTATGGAAACTTTTGTCAACCGATAACATATCTGAAATGCTGAATACCAGCTTAGAAGACAGTCTCAGTTTAGGAGATGTGCCTCGGCTGCCGATGTATTACGTCAGGAGATCTATAGTGGTAAGCTGCTAAATCTATTAAAATACCCCCCCCCCCCCCCCCCCCCCCCCACGACCTCTAGCGTATTTCGAGCGTCTGCCAGCGCCTACAATAAATCTCGAGTAGTTCCAGTACCAGTTTTTTTGTTCGCCTTCGATTATGTCGACGTAAACAAACCGACCAAATAGAGAAATACTGTCATGTTGCGAATAAATAAGACCCGTGTTACTTATAAAAATTATGTGGCTTACTTGCTCACATTTTGATGTGAGCAGCCCGGCTAATTTGACTATGTCACGCGCAAATTCACAATACAAAACATGATTTCAATTTGGTTGACTTGTAAACATTAACCTGTTCTAATGTGACCATGTGTGGTGGTGATCACTTAACATCAGGCACAGATAACCCATCAGGTGAACCTTTTACATGGAAAAAAAGTTACCAAAGAAAACAGTCACTAAGCACTAAAGCCACGGGTGCGTCGGACCCAAATGTTCAAAAGTTCAAAAACAAACCACTCATGACTTACTATTTCGTTCGCCGAATTCGCTGTTTATTTCAGGCATAAGATTACAGTCATGATATTTCATGTGATGTGAGTGACTCGTTTGGGTGTACTCTACGTCCTTGACGTAATTATACGTTAAGAACATAAATTATTCTAACCTTTCATTAAAACTACTTGTCACGATTAAGATTTATCATCAAAAAAACCATTGTGTGACAAAGGCCTCATAAATAAGTTTCCAAGACAAGTTTGTAGAACGAGTGATGGGAATCGCATTTATTGTTATGGCTTTCTTATACTTGTCATATTTAGATTAGATTATTGCGTAATCCGATGTTACCAAAATAAGATCGGCACTCAGAATTATTATAAATGGGAAAGTAATTCTGTCTGTCACCTCTTCACGTTAAAACGGCTGTCCCGATCCCGATTGAGATGTAACCTAGTGGGATAGTTAGAAATCCGAGAAAGGACATATTATTATGATAGTTTTTTATCCCGGAAATCGTTTCATATAGGGGTGGAAATCTGTATGGAATATTTTTTTTGGGTTTACTTTAAACTTCGTTGTAGGTTTCTGGAGAAGGTACGGTGGAGGGGAGAGAAGATTTATTTTGCCCGTACTGAAAATTCACGCGAGCGGAGTCGCGGGTATTGTTGGTACTTCTACAAAATAAAGAAGTATTTGATCACGAAAATAGATATTTATTCGGACAGATGCCCGCCCGCGCATCATGCCCCTGCGGAATGTTCCATTCAACTTGATTCGACATTGTTTCGCCATTGACTAATTCCTCAATTTAAACAGACAACCACCGCTGCGTTGTAGTTTTTACTTTATTATGGGACTAACTATATGTACTCCATTCAGCTTTTGTAAATAGTGAACAATTATTTTATATGAAACACATTAGCTTCCTACAACTGAACGTATAATATAATATACGAGCTGTTACCCGCGACTCCGTCCGCGTGAAATGTTCAAATAAGGAACTCCTTTTCCTGTCAGCGATTTAAATGAAACAAAGCCTATATTCTGCTCCAAGTCGAGCTCTAGCTCCCTGTGAAAACAGAATTAAAATCCGTTCAGTAACTTAGAAGATGTGCGCGTTCAAACAGACAGACAGACAGACAATAATTTTTAAAAAAAAAATCGCTTTTATTACCTTTCTCTAACTGTTCCCTCTCCATTTTTGCCAAATATGTTCAAAGTACAGACATATTGGGGTCTACTGTTTTATTATATGTATAGATGTTGTCACTTTAGTACATTGCCATTATAACATATTCGTTCAAAAGGCTTCAATAATTTAAATGGTATACAAAAGTTAAGGTACTAAAAGACAATATATTTAGATAGATAGAGGATAGAATACTCTTTATTTGCATTACCCACAGGAAAAGTACAAAAAAAAACAATCTTACAAACTAGTGTAAATGCAACAAGGCGGCCTTATTGCTAAAAAGCTATCTTTTCAAGACAACCTTAAGGTAACTAATTTCTGTATGGAGTGGGCAGGGCTAGCAAGACAAGAAAATAAATACTAAACAAGAAAATGATAGATACTTATGACATTTAAATATTAAAACAAAAGTAATAAATAACTTCAATCAAATATTATATTACTATACTTACTATATTATATTATATAAATATTCATATTCAACCTACCATAAATACATATAATACTATATTATATCTATATATATAAAAATGAAACCCGTTTTCCGTTGTCACGACATAACATGAAAACGGCTTGACCGATTTGGCTGATTTTTTTTTTGTAGTTTTCTAATACTCTGTACAAGGTTCTTACGGAAAAAAATATTAAGAAAATCTCTCAGAAAGATTGAAAAAAAAAACGAAACAGTACCCGGGCGAAGCCGGGCCGGGCAGCTAGTATACAATACATATTTATGCCGCAGCCTGTATGCGTACGCTCAAATAAAATCATTGTTTTCTATTAACGCTGAATAAGTAGATAGTCCAAATAGCTAACTGTAGCGTCGAATGTCAATACAAAAAATATTATTAAAAGTGTCATATACCTATTAATTTCCAGGAAAGAAATGTATCGTCGAAATTGGAGATGTTAGCCCGCCATGAAGCGCTGGTGCTTCTAGGAACAGTGGGTTCAGGGAAGACTGCTATAGCCGCCAGTGTTCTAAGACATAACCCTGACCTTGTGAATAACAATTTCAACGGAAAGGTGTTCTGGTTGAATTGTAGCAACTGCAAGTGTGATTCTGATGTAACATTTCTGCAAAACAAGTTAGTTTCCACATATATTTTTTTTATTAAGAGAGGTAGGGCACAGCAGATAATCCACTCAAATAGGAGCAGCCCGTCTGGGAAAGGACCTCCCACCTTACAGAAGATCGTAGCCAAATAGCATTGGGCTCGGCCCTGTTGTGTTCCTACGGTGAGTAAGGTCGCCTGATCTCCACTTGGGTTGGGAAGGTTGGCAACGCGTGAGTGATACCCCTGGTATTGCAAGCGTCCGGTGACGGCTTACCATCAGGCCGGCCGTATGATTGTGCTGCAATATCAAGATGCGGGGGTGCGATTAATGGCGTCTCTATGTAAAGCCGCCTTGTTGCATAAACACTGTACTTTTTACTGTATCTCTTGTTTGTGTATCTATCTTACCGTTTCATTTTTTTTTATCATACATATAGGCAAAACAAGCAAGAGGACCAGTTTAGGAAAGTGGTTACCGCAGGAAGGAACAGAGAAAAGTAATTGGAAAATAGTAGACACTCGGCGATCGAAACACATTGCTGGTTTATGCGTTATGAAGGGAAACCAGAGATAATTTCGCTGCTTCACGCCGGTCGATAATCTGTGAGAGGGTGATTCTCTGACCGTTCTTAACATTTTTTTCAAATAATTTAATACTTACAGATTACTTCGTCAAACATCAATGTGGTCATCAAGCTCGTACAATATAACTTCATCTATGTCCCTATCGAGTATTAGCTCAATAGGAGACACTACGGTATCAAGCGCCGACCGTATGTCCGATGATATGAAATACAAGCTCAAAGTACACTTCAGTAATCAAGTGTTAAGTGACGCCTTATTAGTATTAGATGAGGTGAATGATAGGAACTGCGTGGATGCCTTCGATATCGGCTGCAAGATATTAATCACAACGAGATATAAGGATGTATACAAACCTACCAATATAAAGGCTGATGTTATTGAGGTAATATAGTTTTTTTTAACTTTATTGAAATTGCAACACCAGCGGTATCACTACCCATTAAAAACCCATTCACTCTACTTTTGAAACACATATTGTAGTCTCCTTAAGAAGAATTCCTCTTAAGAATACCTCGGCATGGAGCTCATACCACATTCTTAGCATACGCGAGAGAAAATAGAACTGTTGTATGTATATTCTTGGACGAATCACACAACGCCATCTAGTCCCGAACTAAGCTCTAAGCTTGTACTATGGATACTAGATTGCTGATAAATATACTTAAATATATATTTTTTTGTAAATAAATACTTATAATACATAGAAAACACCCAGACCAAGGCAAACAGACATGTTCATGCACACAAATGTTTGCCTTGCGCAGGATTCGAACCCGTGGCCCTTGGGATAAAGTGACCATTGCTAGCCACTCGACCACCGGGCCTGTCAATGTATGTTCCTAGTGTTTGTTAAAAAGTAATAATAATTATGTTAAATGACAAAAATGCTCGTAATTGAGTTTCTTTCGCCATTTCTTATACCAATAGCCGTTTTGATTTTGTTTCCGAAAGATTTATAAAGTAGATTTGTTAATACAAATCTATATTATTTACACTTCAACTAGAGAAAGAGCATGTGAGGGCCCAGTCTCTGAATAAAACTCTTTAAGTTTGAATTTGGCTTTTTTACAGGTAAAAAATAGCCTAGATGAGAGAGAAATTTTAGAATTATTTGCCAATTGTCTAGGTGTAAATGTAAACGAGTTGCCGAGACAAGCGAAGAAATTACAAGAGGCATGCAAAGGGAAAAGTCCGTTTTACTTAATGTTGATATGCGCTCAGTTAGCTGAGAATAGAGAGAGTCTAATCGACGGCAGTTCTCTATGGAAGCACTACATCAATAATATTGAGAAGAAGACCTTTTTCTCGTAAGTAAAGTAATGCACTTTTATAAACAACAAAAAACAAATAAATATACGCCTTTAAACAAAGATCATCATCATATCAACCCATAATCACCCCACTACTGGGATACGGGTCTCCCTTCAATCGAAGGTGATTAGAGCGTACTCTGCCACGCTGCTCCAATGCGGATTGGCAGAGGCAGGTGTTTTCAACCGCCCTAAGGCCACCGACTTGGCTTAACGACTGCCATCGATCGACAACAGCCGGGACCGACGGCTTAACGTGCCCTCCGAAGCACAGAGAAGTTCGAGATAACGAAACCCATCCAAACGCTAGCTATGGTCGACGTCGCTTAACTTGCGTGTTCATATTAGAGTGTGACACACAGCGACGACGCCATCGAGCTCCTCCTAAACAAAGATACTTAACTGAAACTTGTTTTATCACTTTCCCACTTCATTTAGTTCTTCTCAAGAATGACAGTAAGTCTAGCTTGATCTTCCATTATTAATAAGGGCATTCGTTTATGTCATAATGAGGGGGTCTTCCTTACACGTATCATCATCAATATTAACCTCAAACGTCGTCAACGACCTCAGACGTCAAGGAATTACACAATGTTTGTAACAACTTTTTCATCTTCTTACATTTTCTGTGGTACAAACAGTATGATTATTCTTTTACAGAATATTTAACAACGAAAAACCGGAAAAGCCCGAGAAAGTAATTAAATTTTGCCTCGAATCATTGGATTATGAGACATTATCATTGTTCAAGAGATTGGTTATATTACCAGATAACGTAAAAGTTCCTGCTGAAGTTCTAAGCAAGCTTTGGCATAAAACAGTGGAGGAGGCGAAAGTCATTGTCAGAAAATTGAGGGATAAGTCGTTAATAAATGAGTCGTACGACAAAAATCCCAAGAGATACGACAAAAATCAAAGGATATATGACATATTACAAAAAAGTTATTTATACGAAACACATGAGATTATGCTTGAGTACCTAAAGAGCTGTTCCACTCAAGAGGAAATATATAAACTGCATAGTGATTTTTTGAAAAGTTACAACTATGATAACCCTAATACTACAACTGTGGATATTGTGGACGATGGTTACATAGGATTTTATGTTGCGTACCATTTGGTGCATACGCAGAATGTTGAGAACAAATTAAACATGTTTCATAGATTGTTCTTAGATTTGAAGTTTCTTGGGAATAAAGTCAGGCTGACAGGCCAAGCTGATGTGATATATGATTTGCAAACATATGAAGATTTCATTGTAAGGGATAGAAATGTAAGTTTATTTTATCTGAATAAACTAACTATATTTCGTATAGTCTAAAAAAAGCTGAGGTACAAAAAAGTAAGTGTCTCCTTCACATAGTAAAACACCAAAAAGACTCGCTATGGAGGATAGTAAAAGCTTTCAAAATGTTTATTATTTTTCTAGACTTAGGATCAGTTTCACCACTCCCGAATACCTTACTCGTCAAATCAATTGTCAATTTTTTTTACAATCCTAGTGTGGGTTTGACCTTTCTTAATTTATGAAAGCTATTTGGGCGTGTTAAGACCCTTAGAGTCGGTTTCACATGTTCCTGATAAATCTGGATAAAACAAAAAAATAAGGAAAGAATTTATCTGCTAGATAGAGATCGTGACTTATGTTACATAATATTACATAGATTAAATATTTTTTTTATCTAATAGGCTAACCGCAATTATTAGCAATCGAAACAATTATTATTATTTATTTTTAGCATCTGGACAAAGACATGCTTAGCGCTATAGTGGCTTTCCTCAAAACATACGGTACTGATCTCTATCGGTACCCATGTACGGACATCGTTCAGAGTATTCTACAACACGAATCAAAAGGTGTATTATACAAGAAGGCAAATGACATCGCCCAAGCCAATAGCGACAACAACGAGCTTTACTTCGATTTCTCGTAAGTATACAAATTTTAATTAACATTGCTTCTTATTTAGGAGTTGAGTCGAATGTGGTTATGTAGTGAGCATGCAATGGTTATGGCTGAAGAGAATGCATTTTGTGTCTTCCACACTTGATTTGTAAATTTTTTATGTATTTTTATATATTTTATTAAATCTATCAAAAGGTTTACGTGAATAGTAGACAATTTGTAAACTTTTAAGAGCCTCGAACGGGATAAGTTATGGGTCGCGACTAAACAGTCGTTTAATTAAGTCGGTAATCATGAAAAGATGACATGATTTAAGCCGCATATTCTCCTGGATGTGTTACCTAATAATAGGGTCGGAATACAGTAGAACTGACATGTCCAGGCAGAAGTCGTAAATAAAGCTAGCGCCGAATTGTTCATATATTTTAAGACATCGTATGAAAAAGTACAAAATATTGTTCAAAAGTATAAGTATTGAGCAATATCACGTATCACACACTGCAAAATGTACTTAAGTGCACCCTCACACAATCGTCTCTCGAGCGTCAACGCTACGCGAGCCCGCGATGACAACGCTCGGAAGAAGATTGTGAGAGTAAACTAAGTGTTACAATTTATCTATTCTTCGTGTCATTGCAGCCACAGACCAAGCCTCACTCAATGGTATGTGATGCAAACAGTAGTCTAATGTATTAATGTCTACACAATACCGAACTAATAATAGTAAATGTAGCTAACCTTTTGTACTACGTGAGTGATGAAAGCGATGTTACAAATATTGCAAAGAGTAAACCATCGATGTCTATGTTTAGAAATACATCTATTTTGAGATGGAACGCGAAGTCACATGACTTTGTCTGCAACGGACATGAGTCGCGCGATGTCACCAGACATGTCAGGCGAAGCTCCACGACGCCACACGACCTTGCCCGACGTCACTGCGAACTTAAATCGCGCGATGTCGCCAAAAAGTTCAAGAAAAATCGCCCAGCTTCGCTCGACAGTACTCGACATGTCGCGAGACGTTTGTCCCCCTATACCATTTTAAACCAAACTGTAACAACATAGACTGGCGACAGTTACTGTCACTTATTAATATTTTTTAAATGACCGCTACTACTACGTTTTAAAAAATACCGCGTAGCATTTAGACGCTTTCCATCGTTCACCTAGGACAAGTCCTCAATAACGAAACATTTGTATGTCAGATTAGTAATTACTAACTTAAGTTGTGTGTGTAGGCACCCCAGATGTATCCATACCAACAAGGAGGGGCAGTTAGTGTGTTTTCGCAAGGGATGGTCAGTATAATTTCTGCAAAGAAGGGTGATGGGAAATCATTGTTGTGGATGTCAGGTTTGCGTACAGCAATCACTCATGTCATTCATGTTCTTACTTGTTTTTTTAGCAATGACATTTCTTATTTAATAAATAATCTTAGCTTAGTTATTAATTTTAATGACGAATTATAATATTATAAATCAATGATGATTTAATATCTGTTCATCAAAAGTTGCATCAAAGGATTTTTACAGGGTCGGTAACGCGCGAGTGATACCCCCGGTGTTGCAACCGTCCATAGGCTACGGTGACCGCTTAGCACCATGCGGGCCGTATGCTTGTTTGAATAAAATAAAAAAACATTTACTCGCTTTTTTTTGATTGGGAAAGAGAACTTCCGCGACAATGCAAATTATAGAAGAAAATATTATTCTCTATACTCGCTTCCCAGTTGTCGGCGATCGGACAAGTACATAATACTTATGTATTTAATGTAGTAAATGGTAGGCTTTTTTAAATTTATGACTAATCAATTTTATTGTATGTAAAAATATGTTTTGAAACGCGGTGTTGTGGCGCCATCTGTTGGCCGATACAGCGCCCTCTATAGTAGAAAAATTATTTTCCCATTGGAATGACATACTTCCACGGGATAAAAGTAGCCTATGTTGGGCTCTGTACCCCTAACAATATGTATGCAAATTTTCATAATGATCGGCTGCTTAGACAAGCCGTGAAGGAATAACAAACAAACAAACTCACTTTCTCATTAAATTTATAATATTAGTAAGGATAGTTTTAAAATAAGTGGAATGGTAATGGTGTTTTATATTTTAGTATACATATAATTAATTTATTATCTTATTTAGTAGTTAAATTAGTTCAACGTTTTCTGACTTTAAATTATCGCTATATTGTTTCCGTCTGACTTTATTATTATTATAAACTAGTACAATCAACAAATTAAAAGTATCCAGCACCGTAGATATGATTCAAGTTTTCTAAATACCGTATGAGAGTGTGGTAAGGTGGTTTCAAATTAATTATGCACGAGATTGATATAATAATTACGCTTTTTATTAAGCTGAGATTTTTTATAAGTAGTTTTATTTTACTGACACAAGACAAGACAATTTGTCTTTTAACAAAAGACGTGCACCGACCACACGGCTACAAGAGGATTCATTCGAGTCACAGCCCGGACACTCCATACAACGCGCGTGAAATAATTACCTATTTCTACTACCTAGGCCGATGTCGTCTGTACACGCGCACACGTATACACACGTTCACTAAGCGCACACCTTTGCGACTGCACCCGCCTCGATACCCGCCTGGGGTAAGGTAACGCGATTCGGTGCAGGGCAGAGAGTGGCCATTCTACCTCGGGTTATTACTTATTCTATGCTCAAATTTAAAATTTAAATACAAAGTTACATAACGATACTTAGGTACATTATTGGCATAAAAATATTCGTTCTTTGTACCCTGGAACCCTCTTTTCATTTGTTGACTGTCAATAATTTATTTTTCTTTTAGTTTCGTAGAATGCTTTCTATTGCAAAATTATGCTATTCTTTCTTATGTACTTTCATCACCATATAAATGCACACGTTCAGTTTTTCCAAATTCTTAACATTGTTTTGGTAATGGTAGATTTAGTATTCGAATGAGTAGTTCCCGTAAATGATTTATTGATATTACTTTAATATTTAAAAATAATAATACTGTTTAAAAAATAGCCACTAATTATACCTTATGCTATAGTTATAAGATTTAAAAACAATTAGGGTCTGTGTCCTCTTGCAGATAGGGTGTTTGTCAAATAAACTGACTTTTTTGACAATATTTATATGATTTAAGTATTGATACACCTATAAGCAATATTATGTACAATGTGTGTATGTTTGTATAATTGTATTGAGATAAACTAAGAATTATTAGTTAAACTTGCCATTTCGGAGACAAGCAAAATGGCCATGGAAAGAAAACCACTGATTGTTTTCTTCATCAACATTTCAACAACATGATATGTCGTTTCAACAACACATTTACATAGTTGGAATAAAGGAATTCATTCATAAGATATAATACGTGTGTATTGTTTTGTTTATTTCAGTCATGAACATAACGTAGAAGAAATAATACCGAACACTATCGACGTGAAGGAAGTTATCACTGCGTGCTGTTTTCAGTTCGATTACGTACTAGTTGGTACGGAACTAGGAAACGTTAAGGTACCTAATTCTCGTTTAAAGTAAACATTTGACTATTAGATAATTAAGTGTTAGGTTTTGATGACCAGTCTACTATAATCGACAAGCAAAAATAGCATGCACAACGGCAGTGGTCGACTTAGTGTATAGGTATAATGCACATCATTGATACGTTGAGAAAAGTAATTTGAAATACTATGCCTAGAAGAAACCTTAGAACTTACAAGAATGCATTTAGTACACCACAGAGGTTTGTAACGAAATGTAAAATAAAATCTTTCTTCTATCTTTGGCACCAGAATTTAAGTACCTAGCTTATTGAGCCATTTTGGTATTTTTATAGATATTTTCATATATTTGGTAGTAAGTTTCTCTATGTAAATATTAAAATTCTTTTCAGATTTTTCACCTACTTTCAAATAAATTAAAAGAAGAAATTTACGCCTCCAAGTCCGCTATCAAGTGGATAGGCGCTTGCCCTTACAAGCCATCAAAAGTTGCCATTTTGTCTGCGGATGGCGAAATTAATCTATGGACTATCAAAGAAGGCGACACGGATACGATAGAAGAAGGTAACTAATATTTTAGACATACAACTCTGGGGGTTAAATCTTAGCCATTTCCTTTAGTTTTCAATATGTCATTCCTTTTCAGAAATTGGTCTTTATAAACCACAGTATTTCGTGGTTCTGCTAATACATTTTAACTGCGGGTTCGAATTCCAATAAAACAGATTTAATTCCTGTCAAAATTGTCTACGAGACTGAATATTTTTCACTAATATGTAACTTTAAAAATTCACTCAAAAATTCATCCTGTATGGAAGCAGTCCGCAGTTTGGGTCTAAGGAGTGATGTTATGTTATTCTACTTTAAATCTGACCACTAGCAAAACACTTTGGACGGCCAAATGGACAAATACATCTGACCTCGACCAACTGAGGATAAAGACCAGATTATCGACCATTTGCTATCCAAGGATACCTCAACTACTTTGGCCATGTGGTGCGCAGAGAACCGAATAACCTGCCGAAGCTGGTCATAGTTGGCAAAGTGAAGGGAAAACGAGCGCGCGGCAGATCACCGACGCGCTGGGTGGACCAAGTCAAACAGCTGCTCGGTACACCTGTACCAGACGCCCTAAGAAAAGCCGCGGATAGAGATGATTGGAAGGCTTTGACATCATATGCGATGGAAAAACTCCAATGTAGACACGACTTTCAGTAATGAAGAGCACGACAAAGAAGGAAGAAGCAAAACACGCGCAACTTCGTTAGCGTGTATCCCGCCTTCAAAGAGTCCTTTATTATTGTTTGCCACGTCATACACCACATTTTTCACAGTATCAGGTCTCTACGCTACGGTCATGACAAAACTTTTTATATCTATAGATAATCACTAACGTTTCCCAGCGGCTTCGCTCGCGTTAATTTTATGTCATAGATCTCGTTTGACAAGAAAACAACCCATAGCGCGACTTGTGGAACCATCTGTTGGCTGATAGCCCATCCCATACAGCGCCCTCTATAGTGGAAAAAATATTTTCCCATTGGAATAACATACTTTCACGGGATAAAAAGTAGCCTATGTTGGGCTCTGTACCACTGACAATATGTATACAAATTTTCATAATGATCGGCTGCTTAGTCAAGCTGTGAAGGAATAACAAACAAACTCACTTTTGTCATTTATAATATTAGTATGATAGTATGATTATTTTCTTCTTCAGAATGCGGATGCGAAGATCAACCGCCAAGTATTCACATTTCATTACCAGTGAATCCAACAATGCGACCGTGTCTGAACGCAAGATGGGCTACAAACGATTCTATACTTATAACACACACACCAAAGACAATAGCCTTAAACGATGTAGAGGGGAGATTGAGACAGCGCATAGACACAGATAGACACGACGATATACTATGTTGTACGTTATTTAGAGACAGGTTCATTGTGACCGCTGTATGTAATAACGGTGTCTATAATTTGGTGCTAATTGACAACAGAACGCAGACTAAGGTTATGACTGTTGAAGAGAATGATAAGGTCATTGATCTTTTGATTGTGCCTGGTGAGTAACCTATAATTAATAATAATTACTGGACAATGAACGCCATCTAGTTACAGAACTAAGCTACTTCGCACACTGTTCGTTGGCATGGTCAAAGCCGTTCATTAAAACTCATATAATTAGTATGAGAGAACGCATACGTGAAGACGTGGCTTCACATGCGGACTTATTTAAAAATGTACGTTCTCATTTTGCTCTCCTTGCATCATCTTTTACGTACGCTTAGAACAGATTTTAATATAAGCAATTATATTTTGTTCTATAATACGGTTTCATAGTTGTAAACTATTTTTTAGGGCACAGGTCTGTTTTTCCTTAAAAATGTTTAAAATTAATGATATTTTTTTTACTTGAATTATCATCAGTCAAAAGGTTTAATTTTAAGTAATGTCGTTTTATATATTTTTATTTAATTATATGTTACAGGTACCGATAAAATAATAACACTCAAAGCTAAGGAAGTAACTGAACATAATTTCGAAATAAATGCATCATCATATCAAAACAAATTCATCTGTACTAAAGATAAAGTCTTAGCTAGCAACGAAATAAAAGAGAAGCTGACGTTCCTGTCGATGACTGTGAATAAAGCGGGCTCGTTACTTTTCGTGTCGACGTGCGATCAACGAGTCTTATGCATAGATTTGAATACCAACTCGAGAACTTTTGATATTGAGAATCGACGAGGGTAAGTCATCAATCGCCACTTTTACGTATTATTATTTGTTACCATTTCATACGTTTCCGGGCATTTTTTTTTATGGAAGAGCCTTGAGTGATCACTGTTCCCCATGGAGTACAGAGACACGAGGAGGGCTACTGTGCCGAGACCGACTTTTGAAGTAGACATACGCTGGCTTCGTAAAGGTCATAGTTGTTCTCAATGTGTGACCTGATCTGTGACTTATATAAATACAACGTGCCGTGTAAGACAACTACTCTGATGCTTGCCGCAAGGGCAAAAACCTAACATTTTTATGCCTGTTAACATTGCTTATATCCTGTATTCAATAGCATGAACATTAGCTTCAACTGAAAACACACAACTTTATAACTCACCCTTTAATTTTGAAATAAAGTAACTAAAAAATATAAAAAAAACTACAGACCAAGGAGAAAAAAATGTCTATATTGTTATAGGAACGTGATATCAATGGACGTGAGCGAAATCCCAGCTGGAGATGACTTCGTGCCTGGAATGGACGTTCTCCTCACAGGCACTGGCAGTGTTGAGAACTCTGCCAAGGTCTGGTTTCTTGATGCTTCGTTTGTGTCTCACAAAAGGCAACAAATCGAGTAAGTTGTCGTTAGGCATCTTTATTTTCTTATTTTTGAGATGTCCGTTGGCCTTGTTTCGCGTGTTAAACTGAATGACCACGCAAGTTAAGGAAAGACGACTTCGGTCAGTATTTGGATACACACTCACATGCGAAATCTATCGCTAGTTTACCAATACCAACATGATGTGCTCACGAAGTGACGAAGTATTCGCGAATGTTTGGACCTCGGTCAGTATTTAGATGGTTTAAAAATACAAAAATGTACAAAGTAAATAATAATATTGTTGACATGACCAGACGTAATTGCAGACAAACTGTCTACAAATGGCTGAAACCGAAAAGCTCCTATGAAACAGATAAAATATTAGAGGTAGTAGTATAAAATTAAATGGTGATGATAATAGTACGTAGTTTAAATAAGATAAAGCTAGTAATAAAGGTTAATATTAAATCAATAGGAAAATAGTTCTAATATTACAAGAGATTATAATATAATATATTAAATGGAGTAAACTAAATTATATAAGTAAAAAATTGTTTTCAATCGGGAAGGACCTGGACGCCCACGACACAGGGAATCCTAGTGTGGAGTTCAGGGATACTGAAGTGTACACGATCTTTAATTTAAGAATAAAATGTATTAGTTTTAAGTTACTGTATGTAAAATTGTTTAAAATAAAGAATTTATTATTAAAGAATTTATTATAAAAATATCAGTCCTCTCGTCGAAGTTGTCCCTTATCAACAACTGTTACGCGCGTCTTTTGTTAACTTAGATTAGACGAACTTAGTTGAAACGAGATCAAATACTGACTGGGGTCCAAACATTCGCGAATACTTCGTCACTACGTACGTACACGTACGTCGCGTCGGCTTCGTCCGTCCGAAACACTTCGCTTCGCTGCGCTGTCAATAAAGTAGCGATAGATTACGCATGTGTGGCTACACTTCAACCGGTCCATAGTTTGACCACAGAATAGATAATAGTACTACGTACAGAAGTACCACTCCGAAAAATCAATTAAAGAAATAGGGACTCTCGCAACGATACAATAAGGTGCAATTCAGCTCGCACAGCGCACACAACCTACAGTTATAATCACCTAGAAGTTGCCTCTCTTTCTATCGCGTATTTCTTACCTCTTCTGACGACGTTAGGGTTGTCTTCTTTTAGAGAAGAATTTAATCTGAATATTAAATTACCAGTTAGGTATGTGCCTATTTCTTTAATCTAAGAAGATAACTAAATATCTTATTTAGATATTCCCTTGGATAGCGCTAAATTGAAATCGGTTTCAATGCAAGAGCATAAGGTTCTCACTCGCCGATATAAATTGTACCTACTTATTTAATAAATAATAGATAAAAATAACATGTGTATCACTTAATTTAATAAATAGTAATATGTAGGTACTAAACTACTGTATTACTAAAGGTAGGTAAGTATTAGTACCTAATTTTCGTATAGTTAGTCATTTTTTATTTACTCGACACGCGCTGCGGCCGAGTCCGCGCGATGCGTCTAGCTAGCGGCACGAGCGAGAGCCGAGTGGTGGTAGCCTTGAGATTAACCGGGCGGCCCGGTCCCAAGGTCAATCGTACCTAAACTGCGGAGTGGCACCCCCCTGGTTTGACCTCTATCGCGAAGTATTTACAACGTGCAATATGGCCACATACTTTTGTCGTAGGCCGAAGGCGAAGTTATCGCGATATAACATATTTTCTATGTGCTTCCGAGAGCACGTTAAGATATTCCAGTTGTTGTCAATAGATATCAGTCCTTAAGTTAGCGTTTCCACTGAAGCGGAGCTGAATGGAGCGAATCATGAAAAACCAATGACAGTGCTCGAAATTACACGAAGTGGAGATTTTGAGCAGTATAATTGGCCAATTCATAATCCGCTCCGCGTCAAATCATACTTTGCGAAATAAGTGCTAAAGTTAAGACAGCAGACTTAAAAACACTGATATCTAAATCCACATTGGACACCAATTGCGATTACGTTTTTTTTTTCAGCAACGCACGTCTAACGAAGAGATTCGACGTAAGTTTCGCGAACACGTTGACGCCACAAACGCCGCATACTATACCGGCAACACCAGACAGTACCAACAGTAATGCATGCACACCAAAAAGGCATCAATCCTTCGCAGAGAGAAGTGAACCGTTAAAGAAACCAGCATTGAAATCACTCAGTTTGGACAGATATTCACTTCAACCCCTCAATTTGAAGGGATCGTGTAATACCGATGATGGATTCCAACCTTTAGTGGCTGTGGTTGATGACAGCAATAATATACAGGTTAGTTATCTAAACCGTACCAGTTTTCTTTCGCCATTTCTTTTACCAGTCATTTTGCTTTAGTTTCCGAAATAGTTGTAGCTATTTTAAATGAAGTTTAGTATGGAGATTTAGACTAGAGTTAAAATGGAATCTGAACTGACATAGAACAATCATTGTTACCTAATATTATTTATGTGTACTCTAAACGAACACGCAAGTTGAGCAAAGTAGATCCAGGCCAGTGTTTGCATGAGTTTTGTTAAACCGAGCTTGTCTGTGCTTCGGATGGCACGTTCAGCCGTCGTCAGTCTCAACTGTTGTGAATGGATGACAGTCGTTGAAAACACTAGCCTCTGAATTCGCATTGGAGCGACATGGCAATATATGCTGTATTCCCCTTCGATTAAACGGAGACCCGTATCAGGCCGTATTTCTGCAGTGCAGCGGAGTCCACGAAAAATTTTTTATTATTCCACAAAATTGGCAAACAAGCATACGGCCCGCCTGATGGTAAGCATCACTGTAGCGCCTATAGACCCTTGCAATACCGGGGGTTTCACTCACGCATTGCCAACCCTCCCAAGTGGAGCTCTGGAGACCTTTCTCTCCGTAGGAACACAACATGGCAGAGACCAATGCAATTTGGCTACGATCTTCTGTAAGGTGGAGGTCCTTCTCCAGAAGGGCTGCTCCGATTTGAGCGAATAATCCGCTGTGCCCTACCTCTCTTAAATATATGGAATGATTCATATATTCTTCGTTGATTATATCATATAATATTATTTTTAAACTTATATTGATAAATTTGACTTTTAGGTGATGCGAGGAAGAAATTTACTTACAAAAATTATAACAAATGGAGTAAACAAGCGTCACGGGATAAACGACAAAATCAGCGTTGTCAAAATATCTCCTTGCAATCAACATATCATATACGGCCTTGATTCTGGTCACGTGAACAAATTCACATTCCGAACGAAAGAGACGAAACTTATTATGGACTTAGCGAGTCCTATAAAGTATCTGAACTATGTAAACTCAAGTTTGTTGATAGCATCTGGAAATAATAGGTGTCTAATGGCGTATAAGATGTGTAATGATGGTACTTGGGAGTCTAAGATGTTGCAACGCGGTAACTGCCATCTGGGATCCCAAGAGATGTTGAATGATTTCCAAGGTAACTCTATTTTAACTTATTTTAGAAATTTTACAACGAATGGTGACAATAATCATGTGTTTGATTGTCGCATTCAGTTTTGAAATGTAATAAATATAGATATCTATTGCTCGCATCCCACGTACGCATATTCCAAACAGGTTCCAAGTCTTAGGGTAGCTACACACATAAGCGAGCCGGCATTAATCTGCACACTGGGCGAACTAATAATACTGCCGAACCGACTATTATTAACCGGCACGCTTATGTGTGTAGCTACCCTTACTTAACTTGCAACCAGATGAATAAATTTTACTTGATGTAAACCCACGGGTTTCTGACAAGTTCAGATAAATTATAGAATAACCCCTTTTAACTACTTAACTAATAAATATTGTGTAATGCATGCATTAGTTATACAATGTTTTGTCACTTTCACACTTCATTTGATTCTCCTCAAGAAAGACAGTGACAAAACAGTGTATAACTTATATATATATATATATATATACTCGTTATACTACGTTTATTAGTGAGGGGTAACAGTACAATTTATTCGCATTATATCGCAGATAGTTCTAATTGAAATACATCAGGAAATAACTAGTACAATGTACTTTATAGGTGTGAAAAAGAAGAATGGTCATTCAGATAGTTATTCAGACACGAGTAGTACGTCAATGTCTTTATCCGACACCGTGATCGATTCCTTCTGGATAGCAGACGTGGGATTGATCACTATAGAGTCGAGTGCCGTCGTAAAACTGTGGGATCATCAATTACAATTGGTCAGCGTACTCAATGTCATGTATTCGAAGAGAGATAACGTAAGAGCAACATGCGCGGCATGTCAGAAAAACATGATTGTTATCTGTGATGGCACTAATATGGCGTTTCAGGTGGGTTTCAATTCAATATTAAAGAATGATTATCAACTCTAGTAAAAATTAAATTATAGTGATTTTGTATTTGAAATTGTATGGGTACGTTTCCACGGACGCGAAGTTATACGGAATGGATCATGATACGACCAATCACAGTGCTCGAAATTACGTAGAGTGGAGATTTCGAGCATTTCATGACCCGCTACGCCCAGCTCCGCGTCAGTGGGAACACCCCCGGTTCAATTAAGATGAAAAACCATTAATTAATGTTCAGAAAATATTAATTTTAAAAAATATTACCGGTGGGTGGGGCCAGCTGGGATTCAAACCCACGACCTCTCGAAATCGGCCGACTGCTCTTCCAACAACTTACTGTAAAATGTAAAAAAATTGTTAAATGTTAATTCAGAAATAAAATAAATTATTATTATTATTATTATTAACTGTTATAATAAAATTGTTCATTCATTAATATTTTCACCTGTTAATTGATATATAACCGTTCACAGGTCTTCCAGATAGTTAAGGAAAATGAAAACATAAGACTGAATTTAAAAACTCGACAGAGATTAAATAGTACGATTGTGTCATGTGATCTCACGTCTGATGGTAGCAAATTAGCTTTAGGGATGGTATCTGGTGCTGTAGAAGTAAGTATTGAAATATTTATATCTTTCAAGTCTATGGGTATGACTAATTTTTTGCTATTTATATTGATTAGAAAACAATATTAATACGTGCAAAAAAAGCTCGAGAAAACCAAATTATGTACTCTGGAGTAAAATTCAAATTTATTTATTTGCTAAACCAGATGTCATATATTGAGCTCGTAAGCAAGTATGCAGTCATGTATCATTGCTAAAATTGCGTCTTCATTGAGATTTGTCTAGCGCTATTATGCCATCGGACTTCAAGGCATATGTCAGCAATAAAACAAGAGCGTTTGATAAGACCCTGTACACATTGCACACAACGCGAATTATATATTAGACTTACGATGAAATGATTGCAACTCTGCGATGGATAATGAAACGCGGCGAATTCGCAATTTATGGACTAAATAAAGAACTTATGCAATAATTAACATTATTAAATTACAGATTTGGAACATTTTACAAAGGTCTAGAATAGCGGTACTAAGGCACCACACGTCTGAGGTGACGTCATGTTCGTTTTCTCCCGTGCCGGATCGTGTTAACAAGACGCCTATGCATTCACCAATATACCATCCGCACCCGCCGTCTTTTGATACGAGTGATGAACCGCCTTTGGTGCTCGTTACCATGGCAACGGAGATAGTATGGTGGAACCTCAATTATGTTATGAGGGATGGGAGAAGTTTTAGCAGGTTGGTTTTATGTCATATTTGACTAATTTTATGATCAAATTTTTGTAAAACATTTTTTAAAGTTTCTTCATACATATACATATACATTCTACCCCTGTGAATTTGTAAAAAAAAACGCAATTGTTTATGAGAAAGTAGATTTTAAATTGTGTTATCTATGAATGAATATTGCTTGCACTCGCCTTTTTAAACAGATATGACTGATATTTTTTTTGTTCCGCCTACAATATCGGAGATATTAACATTCTAATGTTTTCCCTATAAATATCCTATATTTTTAATTACAGAAGTATGAATATGGTATCACCACTTCTTAGTCCAATTGACAACAGAAATGATGTTACGATGTCGTTGAACAACAATTCGAAGGCATACAACAATGTTTTCTTCGGCAATGGCTCCAACGGCTCGCACGACTGTTGGAAATCCACATGGAAGCACAAAAAGTATGTATTTTATAAACACAATTACAAAAAACGCGGTACTTCTTACTACATAGATCACACTTTTGTTTAGAAATTTTAAAAAATACGTCGTTAATATTTTTTTTATTGTCTAATAAAATATCATAAAAGTGAACCTCTACAAAATTTTCAAATAAATCCAATCAAAAAAATATATAAATAAATAAAATCATTTATTTTGTAAGTTACAAGGAAATACTTTTGCACGTCAATTTTTTTTAATAAATATTACTTAATATTCCAATTTTTCTCATATATATATCCCTACTTTTCTCCCCTTTAGTGATAAAAGCTATACTATATTTTTATCTTGTCTGTCCCCACACCATACCCATCTGTAGTTTTTGAGTTACTTCGTTATAAAAATACAGACCTTTCGTCTTTGTGTTATTAATATACTTACAATATTTTTTTTTAGGTGCAAAGAGGGCTCAAAAAGGGAAGATATTCTCGCTTGTATCAAACTGTCTGGCATCAACGCTAAGCAGTTACGTCACAACGAACAGTTTTCGTGTTTCGTCACAGTCGATAACTCCGGTCACACGCACATAATGAATGTTATGAGTCCAAGAACGTAACACACTGCCATATGCATTTTATGTTTATTTAATACTTTAATGTACTATGCGATATCCATTGCTTCAAAGTGATTAGAGCGTGAAAATAAATAAAATTATTACAAGTTCAAAACAGCGCCATCTGGTAGCGTATTAAGTTAAACTCGAACCTATTTGGTTACCAGACAAAGTTATATTTTTCATTAGTGATATGAATGTGGGACATTCGCAAATAAAATGCGTAAAACAGTTATTGAATTACTTTTATGATTTACTACTTAAAAATGCCTACTTTTAAACCTACCCGGCACTTTAAAAAAATATAAACTATTGTTTAGTGAGTCGAAGGTCGTCCATTCACGGAATTAGTAGGAAACTACTCCGATTTTATGTTAAAAGTAGTTTTTACTATGATTTCATATTGAACATATTTTAGAATGCATATACTTTTTGTTAATATCATGAATCAATCAAAATTATAAAAGTAATTATGAACTCAAAACCAAAATACATTTATATAAAATAACTTGGCTTAAAATAAATAAGGCTTATTCCCAACAGTAGGAAAAATATCAATTCCTCTACCGTCACAATAGTTCTATTTATATTATGTTAATAATGAATCAAATCATGACAATCAATTTTTTAAGCAGAGTCACAAATCATTTTAGGCCTTCTAAGGCAGTTTCTCTGATCATTTACATCTTGTACAGTCAAGAGTAGGTCGACCTTTACATATTGGACTTTGTACCATTCTTATCCGTGTACCGTTCTATGTCATAAAAGCAAAAATTGTTCTGCAAGTGTAAAGCTCAACGTGCTCCTGACTGTACACTTAATTAAATTAATATAAAATAAACCACTTTATAAACTACCACCATTACGCAAACAAGCAAAATGGCCGCCGGTAAATGAAATGGCGAAATAAAACTGCGGCTTTCTTCTTGTAACTAAAATACATACAAAATAGGAATTGAGCGGTACACAGTGTTCCCTATGACAGCGGGATCGGACATTTCCAACTGACCCCGAAAATTGACGTAGTTATGCTGATCAATTCACTAGAAGAAACCCCGGGTCAAATTGGACAGGTTTCGAGAATTTTTTTTTTAAAGATGGCTGTTTGGAAGTGGTAAAAAACAGAAAATAATGATATATTTCTTTTATCATTGGTTCAGCTACTAAATTAGGGATGTTTTAGACTTCATATTTGACCTCTTCTAGTGAATTGATCAGCATAGCTAACTACGTCAATTTTCGGGGTTAGTTGGAAATGTCCAATCCCGCGGTCTTAGGGAACACTGTATACCATTTAATTCCTATTTTGACTGAGTGAGACCGCGATTGAAATTGACACGAAATTATAACGAATAGAGCCCCAGGTTACAACCTTTTTTTGTTATTTATCATTATTTCTTTCAATCGCCACAATAACAATGTGATAAAGCAATGGATATTGTTTAGTTTAAATTCTGCCTTGAGATTATTATAAGTCTGTAAAATGTTATACGTACATGTGTCTGTCAATCTGCCTTCGAAACCATTGCATTTTATTGACTAATGCACATCGAGTAATATTGTGATTTAGGTATAAATGTACTATTTTATTCTTAAGATCAAAGTTATGAACAATTAATTAATATGTAGTCAATTTTATAAACATCTTTATAAAACATTGAACAAATGTTTTTATTTTATTTTCATGGTTTAAAAAAAATACGTATTTTAGTTTTTCATGGTGCGACTTTTAATTTGAGTAATGTAACTTGTGATTGTTATTATATTTTTGTAACCTATTCAAAACATTTCAAAAATTCACTGGAATTTCTCGTGGATATGTCGTATTAGCTTTGCGAGTTATATACAAAGATCAGTTGAAGATTTACAAAACCTGTTCGTCGTCGGCCTGTTCTCTTAACTAAAAGAGTGCATTAAAACAATTCACTTTGTTAAATCTTACATAGTGTAGAGTTACAGGCATTTCACGCAATAAATTATATTTAATTGCGTAAGTGCGTAACTAATCACGACTTAAACCTTGGCTGATTTTGATTATTACTTATGCCTTTCGATTATAGTTCAGAAAGGTTAAGAATCTCAATAGAAAATGTGACATAGTGTTAGCCTCGAAGATTATTTTACCTATACCATTTCAATTTGATACTGTGTTTTTATTTGTAATAATGTTGAAAACACCTTGTCTTTTCATTGTCGAATGTTTCATAATAGTCGAGTTTTAGTTCATAGAGTTTATTTTGAATGATATTGCTAGTTTATATCATTTTATGTATAAAAATAACATTTTGCTGCATGATTATTATTTTTATCGTGATATTTTTATTACAACGAATGATTTGCTCATGGCATTTATGTAATTGTGTCATTGAATATATGTCCTGGTAGATCAGAAATGTTAAAATATGTATTTAAACTTAATTCCGCCAAACCACTGCTGTTGTATTTCTTCATAAATAATATGAATATTTATAAAAGCTACTGTCATTTAACAGTATTAAATATTCAGACTAGCTACTTTTAGACGCGACGATTGGCGATTTAGCCGTTTTCAGAAGCAAAGAAAGAACAAAATAGAATCGCTATAAAACGCAAGGCAAAGTAGTTAATCTAATTAAGCCAGAAGGCTGGCTTTTTTTACACCTCTTCCATTGTCATAAATGCGAAAATAATATTTTTAAATGCTATTATCATTTATCAGTCGTGAAATAAAGCTTTATTACGACTATCAGGATATGTATGCGATGAATTGTGTATATAAAAAGTTGTGATTTAATGATAAAGCATAATTCTATAGTAGCATAAAATACGTAATAGGTTGTTAAAATGTTGCCATCATTTGGTTATACGCACATTTGAGCCATTTTAAAACTTGGTGATATGAAGTGTTAAGTATAATGTTATTTGTGTGAATCTAGAATATACATTAGGCCTGAAATATACTGAAACGGCACACGGTGAAAGCGCGGGACAGGCGACCAAGCGGCATACGGCGTGCTTGTGTTGTGCGTGCGCCGCATCGCTTCAGTATTACTTACATCGCGCGTCGCTTGCATTATGTTTTGTATGAAAACTTTTTGAAGCGTCATCGTGCCTGCGCCGTGCTCTCACCATGTGCCGTCTCTGTATAATTCAGGCCTTAGGCTGGTTTTAGAGCTGAAAATGTATGAACTATGAAGTTTTTTTTTTTATAGTGCGTTGTTATCAGCGCAGACGGTTCATACATTTTGCCGTCAGCGCCGATTAGCGTGCGTTCAACGCGACTTTAAAACCACCCTTAGTCATCAGACTTCTCAAATCCAGTTGCTATCTATGTACTTAGTAATTATTTTTGATAATGAAAATTTAAATGATTTTTCCGCTCAATTTGAAGATTTTTTTAAAAGGAATTACAAACCGCCTTATTTTTATGATCTGAATTGTGAATTCTCTTCTATACCATGACTTACTAATATTAATGATTGATAATTATCAATGTCTATTATATATAATAGACACGTTAATTGATAAATAAACAGGAACGAATTAAAAAAATGGATCACAAAATGACTGCACATTGGAAAATATCGCTTAATCGTTTTTACCATTCTTTCACGTAAGCTACAATTTATCATCTAAAAAATATTGCAATTAATTGGTATAATATTTTCCAAAGATTACATTACAATCAATAAAAGTTTATATTTCGTAAAGTAAGATTGTAAAAATATAATGACTATTTATTCGTCAAGATTATTAAGGCCTATTCAGAACTAAAATATTTGCTACCATCTGCGGGGAAAAAACCCAGTGGGTATGCGGTAATGTCGGGCCAGACCGAGCGGATCAACAGGAGGGCTACTACGAACCGTAAATCCGATACTTCGGCCGAAGTATCGGAAGAATTTTAAACTTCGAATACAAGGTATTTCATGGTTATAATTCAACGAACTACTAAAATAATCATAAAGTACAAGGTATTTCATGGATAGAATACAAGGAATACTAAAATAACCATGAAAAAACCTTGTAATTCATAGTTAAAATTTTTCCGATACTTCGCCCGAAGTATCGGATATACGTTTCGTAGTAGCCCTCCAGTTTCGTTCTGGCTGCGGTTAATACTAAATACCTGAGGGGAACTCGCGCGGCATTACCTCTACGCACTGACAATACCACTCAATTTTGAATAGAACTTTAAATTACCTACTTATTTTTTTGTAAAGTTAAAACTTATGATAGTTTCCATTGTGTGATCAACCAACTGACTGCACTGCAGGAAGACACTGTCAACAAAATCCTTCATCGAATAATTTGTTTAGTACATAGATCTCTTCTACAATTGAATATAAGCTTTAAGCATTCTCGAGATTACTGTTCTTTAAACACTTGAATAAGTTATTGTGAAATTACCTATTAATATTAAAACTACCTAAATATAATGATGGCGTATTTAAACTTGAGCGGTATTTGTTTGTTGCTGTGGTATTTAGTAT
The DNA here is from genome assembly GCA_905163395.2 of Endotricha flammealis. Lineage (NCBI taxonomy): Eukaryota > Metazoa > Arthropoda > Insecta > Lepidoptera > Pyralidae > Endotricha > Endotricha flammealis. The sequence goes on along the minus strand of LR990863.1, from coordinate 4,992,026 downwards.
CAAGTTCCGCGGCCGCGGAACAGTTGGTCTGCTTTGGTCCGAAGTTACCGCATACCCACTGTTTTCTCTACCGCAGATGGTAGCGAATACCGCTTAGGTCTCAATAGGCCTAATGATAAACTGTTTTGTTTACTATTATATTGCTTTTACATCTACACATTACATATAAGCGGTATTTGTCGCATGTATATTGTCATAATCGATAGATCTCTTAGAAATGTTTTAACTTTTAAAGGTGCTACAAAAATTAAACTTTAGTTTTAAAACATCTCTTGAAAATTTTTGCTCAAATATAGAATATCAGATTTTTTTTAAAGCAACAATGATTCTATTTCAAATTATGTGATTTTAAATTCTCCGTAACCATATTGATTACCAGTTATTTACAAACACTGTCTGCGCCGACGAGACCTTTGTCCGCCAAAATAGATCGTAAATAAGCATTGATTGTACTTTTAGTTCCTCGTAGCCGTGCGTTATTTCAATTAATTTTAAACAATTGCGATGTCCAATAGACATCTTCCGTCGCGTAGCCGTGATCTAAACTTTTAAGCGTGAAACACACTAACGACGGAAGCGGGACGTGCGTCATGTATGAACCTTTGGATCACGTAAAAGATATTGTAATATTCGTTTCAACCAACGTTTCAAAATTCCCTGTCAGAATGTCAATGTGACAATTTCATACAAAATTTGCAACATTTTTCAACATTCCTTCTCATAGTATTTAATACAACTGCGCCCGCGCCGCTCTCGTCCGCTATATTTCAGGCATTACGTCACAGGATACTTTAGAATGGAAAGCATGAATAAATAGTGTTATGAGATATTATTATGCTAAGTGAATGCTCAAATATGCATTTCCTTGTACATACATTTAGTACATTATTATTGTATTAGTGATATTGATATAATTATTAAAATTTGTATTAAAAATGTTCGAAACTTATGAATAATGTGTAATTAGATTAATACATTTGATTGAATTTTTTTTTAAACAGTTAAATAATATAAATTTAAATCCCAGCGTCTCTGGAAAATTAATACTATTTTTAGATCATTTAGATATTATAATATTTTATGAGTGAAATATACTTTTTTTTACTTATCCATTTGTTTTTTTTATATTATTTACATTTCTCAAAAAGGAGCTCGATGGTATCGATATTCTTGAATGAATCTTCGAAGGCAACTACCTTCAACCGTTGTCGGTATTTGGTTGAATTGAATAAAAAATCGAGAGGTTGAGCAGCTTGGCGGAGAATATTCTTTGGCTTTGGATTGGACTTCCCGTATTACCATAGTACTCTGTGGACTGGACCCTCCGCTTGAAGGGATCGTTAAATGTTTAATTATATCAAATACTATAGAAACTCTACCGAGTTAATACGCACAGCTTCGGAAGAATTCGGGCAAGACGCGCGACACTAGCGCTACTATAGAAATAGGGCGGCATGAGGTGAACGATTGCAAAACTTTTGTGCGTTTTGTACGCGACACTAGCGCCCCTAGCGACATGAGGTGAACTGGAGGTTGCCAAGTCATTGTATGAGAAACGTCAAGAGCTGTGCGTATTATATTTCTATAGTATTTGGATATATGTATATCTACCCTAGGGTGGCTAGGGTCTTTTTCTTTACATAATTTTATAAGATAATGGTTTTTGTTTAAATACAACATATTTTTTTCTAACATTTTTGTATAACAAGTATCAAACAAAAGTGATTTCATTTTAACATGTATTCAGAGGGTTGCCAAGTTAAGTTTTTCATTAGTCATTTTAAAAAAGGGTTGTTATCTCATTTTATTGAATTTGCCGCTGTTTTCGAGATCAGGCAAAGGTCGAATGGAAAATATCAATAACACCGCCAAGAATACATATAATTTAAATTAACTAAATTAATAATCAAAGCACAATCAAAGTAAAGTTAAATCTGAGGCGAGACGCGCCAACAGAAATCAAACTTTAAAAAAATGCAGTGCTAAAAGAACAGTAATCCAAAAAGCCGAATCCTAAAAAATCTGTCATTGTCAAATTTAAATTGAGATTCCAACGGTTTTGATGAATGTAACGGCAGGCGGTTTTGTTATTCTTTGATATCGTAATTCAGTTTATTTTTTGTGTCATATTTAGTGCATTTGATGATTTTAATCACTGGGCTTTGACTATATCAAAGGCTCACTGATTGGTGTGTTGATTTTATGCGATGGCTCAATTTAACTACCTCAATGAGTTGAATAGTTTGGCGACGATGGATGGACCTATAACTAGAGGTCCATTGCAGCGATGGGCGAAGAAAACCAACAATGAGAATCTTAATCCATCTCTAAGCACCTCATTTAAGAATATATCGAACGCAAACATAAGTTCTTGTAACCAATCTATGCAAAAACTTTCATTGTCAGCAAATCAAAGTTGTAGCAATAGTGTGCTCTCCAGTAACAAGACACCGACACGAAATGACAATAAAAAGGGAAAGAAGACACCCTCCAAAAATAAATCACCAGGTAAGGAAACATTGGGTTTAATTTTATGTCTTTAGTACCTACTTACAAAAAATAGTTCGCTGCCACTGCCACTAAGGCCACTCTCTGACCGAAACTCGAGTTTCTGTGTTCCTGTGCTCTGTACCATAGTTGAGGATGAAGTCGCCCTAATTCCACAACTGTAATGAGTTTAATTAATTACATGATATGTACACATTATGTGATACCTATTTCAAAACAATAAATTTATATTTAACAAAATTGTGGTATTATTCTACAGCCAATCCTTTGTTCTACAGAACTTTTCGTTATTGCTAATGTATCTGTTAATCGTTCATGATGTATAATGATAACTATATCGCAGGTAGACTGGCAACTCCAACACCTAACAAGGCATCAAAGACCCCCAACAAAGCTGATAGATTTATACCATCCAGAAGTAATTCTAACTTTGACTTGTGTCATTATATGGTAAGTAAATAAATAAATATATAGGGACAATTCATATAGATTGAGCTAGCCCCAAAGTAAGTTTGAAACTTGTGTTATGGGATACTAACTTAACGATATTATATTTTATAACAAATACATATATAGATAAACATCCAAGACCCGAGGCCAATCAAAAAAAGTATGACCCGACCGGGGATCGAACCCGGGACCTCCTGGGTGGCGGCCTGGTGTGGTAACCATTACGCCACGGAGGTCATAAAAATATATTTTATTCTATCAAAACCCTAAATATCGTTTGCATGTATTTTTTGCACAGCAGCGACATCTACTTTATAAAGAGCCATGGACTATCTGACTTTTAACCAAATCTTACGGGAATTGCGTAGTTTTCGGGATAATAAGTACCATGTGTTACAAGGTTTTCTACAGAACCCACCTACAATAAAATTTAAACAGTTACATAAACATCACATATCAAATATTTGCAACAAATTTGTTATAGATGAACCGTGACGAAGACAAAAACGAAGAGACGTCCCAAGCACAATCAGTAGCTGGGGAAGCTATTTGCAGAGCACTCACTGACACAGAGCCAGGCAGACTTTTGCAGTACACATGCAAAGCCCCTGCTGCTCCAGAAGGCTACCAGAACAGACTCAGAGTTGTATACTCACAGGTTATAACTATAACTAGCGCCCTACCCCGGTTTCGCATGAGTTTTAGTAGGGATCCCTAATATTTTTTTAAATAAATCATAGCCTTTGTTTCCTGGAGAGATTTTATTAAATTGATTTTGTCGTTTTTGAGTTTATTTATTACAAACAAAAATAGACATATGTATATCTATACTATCTATACTAATATTATAAAGAGGAAAGATTTGGTTTTTTGTTTGTTTGCATTGAATAGGCTCCGAAACTACTGGACTGATTTCAAAAATTCTTTCATGGAGTGATAGGCTATAGCTTTTTCCGAAATTCAATGTGGTTCCCACGGGAAGCGGTCCGGAACTTCACGCGGACGAAGTCGCGGGCAAAAATGCTAGTTTCCTAATAAACAGCAAGGCTGTTATACATGTTCTACAGTGCTACAGTGCTGCCACCATCTAGTCCTTGTGGTTTTATGAGTTACCCTAAAATTGAGGAAATGTTTCAGGCCAAAGTTCCATCATCAGTAAAGAACACCACAAGGTACATCCCTCAAGCCCCTGACAGGATTTTAGATGCTCCCGATATATTGGACGATTATTGTAAGTTTTATTTAACTATTTTGTTGTTTTTACTATTCATCATTTGTTATTTTTTGTTTCTTTTTTTTCATGTACAATGAATGTGGTTGTTATCTTGTGTCTCATGTGACATATGAAATAAATGTTTTTCTTGCCTTTTTATACTATGTATAATTCCTTTTCAAAATAATTGATGAGCGATTATATTATTATTACAACTTCATTTGCCACCTTTTCCATGGAAAAGATAGATAAAAACGTGATATGATATTTTTAATGAATTTGTTTGTTTCTTTTGTTGTTTCTCACTAAGTGAATGCTCTATATTCTTTTGAGAAATAAAATGTTTATGCTTTTTCAGATTTGAACTTAGTTGACTGGAGCGCATCAAATATCCTGGCAGTGGCTTTAGGTAGTTCAGTGTACTTATGGAATGCAGGCACTGGTCAGATTGATCACTTGCTGACATTAGAACAGAGTCAGACTGTATGTTCGGTGAATTGGGTACAGGGCGGCGGGTCGCACCTCGCTGTCGGCACTTCTGACGCTACTGTTGAATTATGGGACTGCGCTAAGATTAAACGACTAAGGGTAAGAACTGTTCATCCTTACTAATGTTATATAGGTGAAAGTTTTTAAGTATAGGTGTATGGATATTTTTTACTCTTTCACATGCGTACGGATCGACAGATTTGCTTGAAATTTGGTACACAGGTAGTTTATAACACAGATTAACACATAGGATAGTTTTTATCCGGTACATTATTTCGGGAAACAACGAGATTTCTTGCGTAAAATCTTTGGCGTCACCTAGTATTATAAATGTGAAAGTCTGTAATTAATTTATGCCATCTAACGATGCAAGAATTACTGAACAGGCGACATCGTCTAACTAAATAAAGCGGATTGAAAACTTATGTATAGTGACATTTATTGAAATAAGTAGCTATCATCCTGTGAAACTGTAGTTTCATGACATGAGTATAGGTTCGGCAACGCGCGAGTGATATCTACGGTGTTGCAAGCGTCCATAGGCTACGGTGACGCTTACCATGAGGCGGGTTTGCTTGTTTGCCACCTTAGTGGTATAAAAAAGGCGAAGGTTAAAATATATTATTGTTATTTTAAGGTAATGGATGGACACACAGGGCGCATTGGTTCTTTGTCCTGGAACATGTACATAGTGTCTAGCGGAGGCCGCGACGGGAAGATCGTGCATCACGATGTGAGGCAGCGGGACCACGCTGTAGAAACTATCAATGCACACACACAAGAGGTAAGTTTCTGTTATCATTTGTCACCATCAGTGTCATCTATATTCAAGCCAATGGCGTCGCTTTGCGTGTAGTACTTTAAAACGAACACTCATGTTAAACAACGTCGGTCCTAGTTTTGTTTGGATGGGTTTCGTTATGTCGAGTATCTCTGTGCTTTGGATGGCACGTTAAACCATCTGTCGATTGTTGGAAACTTATCAAAATTTTGACTTGGATCGTAAAATAATTTGCGTGTTGACTCGCATTTCACACGAGCAACAATGCCATCGGTATCCTTAAACATAGTCGATATTTTTTTCCATTTTGTTAATATACAAATACTAGCTGACCCGGCGAACTTCGTATCGCCTAAAGAACCTTCATGCTGAATTTCATTCGAATAAATTCAAAACGGCAAAGTTTCATACTAACTTTGCACCCTCGTTTAACCCCCTAAGGGATAATTTTTAAGAAAAATATTTTACCCGTGTTTCATGCCTTTCAATAAAGAACCTTAATGCTGAATTTCATTTAAATAACTTCAAAAACGGCAAAGTTTCATACGAAATTTGCGCCCCCGTTTAACCCCCTAAGGGATGATTTTTGAGAAAAATATTTTACTCGTGTTTCATGCCTTTTAATATAGAACCTTCATGCTGAATTTCATTCGAATAACTTCAAAAACGGCAATATTTCATACTAACTTTGCACCCTCGATTAACCCTCTAAGTGATGATTTTTGAGAAAAATATTTTACTCGTGTTTCGTGCCTTTCAATAAAGAACCTTCATCACTTCATGCTGAATTTCATTCGAATAACTTCAAAAACGGCAAAGTTTCATACTAACTTTGCACCCCCGTTTAACCCCCTAAGAGATGATCTTTGAGAAAAATATTTTACTCGTGTTTCATGCCTTTCAATAAAGAACCTTCATGCTGAATTACATTCGAATAACTTCAAAAACGGCAAAGTTTCATACGAAATTTGCGCCCCCGTTTAACCCCTTAAGGGATGATTTTTGAGAAAAATATTTTACTCGTGTTTCATGCCTTTTAATATAGAACCTTCATGCTGAATTTCATTCGAATAACTTCAAAAACGGCAATATTTCATACTAACTTTGCACCCTCGATTAACCCTCTAAGTGATGATTTTTGAGAAAAATATTTTACTCGTGTTTCGTGCCTTTCAATAAAGAACCTTCATCACTTCATGCTGAATTTCATTTGAATAACTTCAAAAACGGCAAAGTTTCATACTAACTTTGCACCCCCGTTTAACCCCCTAAGGGATGATTTTTGAGAAAAATATTTTACTCGTGTTTCATGCCTTTCAATAAAGAACCTTCATGCTGAATTACATTCGAATAACTTCAAAAACGGCAAAGTTTCATACGAAATTTGCGCCCCCGTTTAACCCCTTAAGGGATGATTTTTGAGAAAAATATTTTACTCGTGTTTCATGCCTTTTAATAAAGAACCTTCATGCTGAATTTCATTCGAATAACTTAAAAAACGGCAATGTTTCATACTAACTTTGCACCCCCGTTTAACCCCCTAAGGGATAATTTTTGAAAAAAATATTTTACTCGTGTTTCATGCCTTTCAATAAAGAAACTTAATGCTGTATTTCATTTGAATAACTTCAAAAACGGCAAAGTTTCATACTAACTTTGCACCCCCGTTTAACCCCCTAAGGGATGATTTTTGAGAAAAATATTTTACTCGTGTTTCATGCCTTTCAATAAAGAACCTTCATGCTGAATTTCATTCGAATAACTTCAAAAACGGCAAAGTTTCATACTATCTTTGCACCCTCGTTTAACCCCCTAAGGGATGAATTTTGAAAAAAATATTTTACTCGTGTTTCATGCCTTTCAATAAAGAACCTTCATGCTGAATTTCATTCGAATAACTTTAAAAAACGGCAAAGTTTCATACTATCTTTGCACCCCTGTTTAACACCCTAAGGGATGAATTTTAAAAAAGAAATTTACTCATGCTTCATGCTTTTCAGTAAAGAACCTTCAGGCTGAATTTCATTCGAATAACTTCAAAAACGGCAAAGTTTCATACTAACTTAGCACCCCCGTTTTACCCCCTTAGGGGATGAATTTCCAAAAATCCTTTCTTAGTGAGCACCTACGCCCCAAAAGGAACCCCCATGCAAAATTTGAGACTCCTGGCACTTGTGGTTTCGGAGATTTCGTGATGAATCAGTCAGTGATTTTCTCTTTTATATATATAGATTTATTTTACAGATTTGTGGACTGAAGTGGTCTCCTGATGGACGCTACCTAGCGTCAGGTGGCAATGACAATTTGCTCAACATTTGGCCCATTGAGCAAGGACAGCACTACTCTCAACCACAGTATATCCACTCGTTCAAGTATGAAATAAATAATTCATAATGTTTCAAAAGTCAGTCAACTATAATAATGAATATTTGCCAATTACATTTATGCTAGCCTTTACTATCATATAAACTCAAACATGTTTGTTAACTAAGACTAGATCTATAGAGTTCCCTACTCATTTCCTTCTTACTTGTCTTTGGAGACGATGGATTTATAATATCCCACTAATATTATAAAGGCGAAAGTTTGTAAGTAAGTTTAGCTACTTCTTCACGCTCAAATGGCTAGGCCAATTTTTAATACCACATGTTTACTTCGAGTCTTGAGTATTTCTATATCCCTGCATGTTCTACTCATAATACTATGCCTTGCTGAATATAAATCTGTGATTTATGTATATTTTTTTAATATTTCAGTCAGCATTTAGCGGCGGTGAAAGGGCTGGCATGGTGTCCCTGGAGTTCGGGCATCCTGGCTTCGGGCGGCGGCACCGCCGACCGGACCATACGGATATGGAACGTGGCAACTGGCTCTAACCTCAACACCGTGGATACTAAGTCACAGGTAATTTTTATTTTCATGTAGGAAGAGTTGAGGGATTGTCTATCATAGTTGATTGCTCGCACAGCAGTGGGACATGCATGGCTATTAAAAATATATATTCATCATTCTGAAAAGTGGAGAGGTAGACTATGCAGTTATAAGAGATCTACTGCGCAGTACAAAAAAGTTCGAAATATGGGTAGGAGGACGAGTAACATCGTGCTTCTTGCTATCGTACACAGCCTTCACTAAAATGAAGAGTTGAGATTAAATATGCTTTATTTTGTGTACCAGGTGTGCTCGATCCTTTGGAGCACGCACTACAAAGAGCTGATCTCGGGGCACGGCTACGCGCACAACCAGCTCGTGCTCTGGAAGTACCCGCTGATGTCGCGCGTGGCCGAGCTGACGGGGCACATGGCGCGCGTGCTGCACTTGGCGCTGTCGCCCGACGGCACCACCGTGCTGTCCGCCGCCGCCGACGAGACGCTGCGGTAAGCGCCCATACTGTTCTATACAACACAAATAGATGCGTGGCCGAGCTGACGGGGAACATGGCGCGCGTGCTGCACTTGGCGCTGTCGCCCGACGGCACCACCGTGCTGTCCGCCGCCGCCGACGAGACGCTGCGGTAAGCGCACATACTGTTCTATACAACACAAATAGATTTGCGCTCTTTTCTAATAATCATCAGTCGGTTAAGTAAGCAGAATACTTGATGGAAAGAGATTACCAATCAATCAATGCGTTATAAAAAATAAAAAACAGTTATTATGCAAGTAAGTATATATTTTTACAGGAAATACTTTTTTTATATTCCTACCAGCACTTCGACGTGACTTGAATGGCCTTAGGAAGTGTCGCATGAAACTCAACAGATAGCCTTTTTTGAAAGCCAATATAACATTATTATAAAGTTTTTTTAATACATTGTATAAATTGTATACCAATATAGCAGAGGACATTGGGGACTTACGAGAGAGACGAGACGGAAACAAAACCGCATACGACTATTAAAGATTATATTTTCTGTTTAATTTTTTAGTTTATGGAAATGTTTCATGGTGGATCCATCCAAGAAAAAGGAGCCGACAGATACCAAAGCTGCCAAGTCTTTGCTTAATTTCAACTCGTTAATTAGATAATAGTTATTATTCGCTGTAGTTTGTGCCATAGACTGTGTGAGCCGGACACCAGAGCAGAGTAGTTTGTCGAAGATATTGTGTCCTAAAGGGTAGAAAGTATTAGAACAAAAATGTTTCTGTCATTTTCATACGGAAGAATTCTTTGTTATACAATGCAGCTGCGTTGCCAGCCCTAATGTGCCTTGTTCTAAAACAAACTAATAGTACCCGTTGGTTATCATCACTTAGAATAGAAATTTACTGTCAAATGAAATATATGAATTCATATTGTATTCATAGAATAGAAATGATCGACAACCTGAAAATATTCATTTTCCTTGCATTCACAGTCTATTCCGTGAGTATTTGAGTCTCTCTCCCTCTCTTTACATGCCTTTTCCCATCTGATTTAGAGTGGGCTCTCCTCGTCATTCTTCGCCATATATTGCGGTTCTGGGTCAACATGGCGCTTTCTAGTCTCTGCAGGTCGTTGTTAAGTCTGTAATCTTTTATATTAAATTAATATAACCACTATCACTGGACAGCTCAATTCCATTTTAACTATATTTATGATGTTTGCGATGACTTGATGACTGCAACACATTTCTTCGCTCTGCACATCTCTGCTTCGGTGGACTCCTAATATTAGTACGACTGAAAATTGTGATCTACAATTAATTGAAAAAACCATTTGTTTTTAACATAAGGTTAAATTTATCTATTCTTTACTGTGTTTGCGTATTTTAAACTTGATTGATGATTAATTCGTCAAAATTTATCGCTAACAAATGTGTCGAATTTTTAGTTTCTTGTATGTAATATTCGATGCATTGTAAGCTGTTTTGCACAAAAAAATCTCCGATAAAAGTGTAAACTTGATTGATGATTAATTCGTCAAAATTTATCGCTAACAAATGCGTCGAATTTTTAGTTTCTTGTATGTAATATTCGATGAATTGTAAGCTGTTTTGCACAAAAAAATCTCCGATAAAAGTGTCTTCAACGCGGAAAAAGTAGGTAAAAAGACAAATTCGCGAACACAGGTGCATGCGTGTTCTGTACACTATCGCATTCTTTTGAAAGACAGTAGTATAACTGAAAATTTCTGTATCTTTAAATATCGTATAGTGACAGTTTTAGTTTATGGAAAAATTGGAATGTACAGAAATTTTGATTTAGGCTGCCTTCATTCTAAGAATGCGTAGTGCAGTGCACGTTTACTTATAATTTCAACTCTCGTATTGTCAAAATACTATTTAAAAAATCTCTGATTTTACTATTTTTCTACTCTTTAACTGCATGTTTGTGTTATTTATTCCGTATAATAATTTTGGACTTACGGTATTTGTGAATGAATTTTTGGACACCATTTCACAGACAAGGTAAAGTTGAGGTCGTAAAATGTGAACCGCGTTTCTTATTTTCTTGATTTATAAATACTATCTCTTATCTAAGATATTCTACCTCTTTAGTTATAAAGACATTTAATTACCTCGGCTTCCTTGTTTAGAACTTTATAGAAATATTACTAATCTCATTCCCTATTTTATTGTATACGTTCTACTATTTAAGTATGAATTGATGTTGAAAATCAATTTTTTTTATTGTGATTTTGTCATTGAATAAAGAATTTTAAACATTATAAATGGTTATCTATTTACATAATTTCAATACTTCTTGTGTATGATTCTGACCTGCAGAGTCGCGTCGGAGCGCAGCTGAGCGTATTTTATAATTTGCCAAAGGAAATTGAACCATAAACCATAGAATAGTTAAGCATAGTAGTAAGTATTAGCATGCAAATTACGCAGTTTTGAAGCCGACCGTCTGCTGGCGCATCCGCGGCGACGCATGCGCGTACGCGGTCGGCTGCTGATTGGCTCATCAAAGTTTGAGAATGCACTCGCGGCAAGTCTGTGCCAATCGAATTAATGCGTGCATATGACCTCGGAAATGGCCGTCTTTCGGCTCGGCAGGTGTGGTGTGAAACGTACATCACAGTACTATATCTTTTTGATGATGTTGAGCGCGGAACAAAGTTTATTCTCGTAACGAAAACAGTTAAAATCTCGTTTCAATCAAGGACTATCTCACTGATACAAACGGCATGGCACTAGGGTGCTGATACATATTTCAAATGTCAGTTAAAAGTTTTTTCCAACAATCGTTTATAATACTCGGCTCAATATCGCACTTGAGTGCCGAGTTATACGGCGCCAGTCACCTGAAATACGAGTACGAAATGAATACGGGTCTAGTTGTCTAAATCTCAAGCACTATCTCTCATATAAATGGCATACAAATACAAATATTCTTTATTTGTGGAACATAGGTACATATTAATGGTCGATAACAATAAATAGTTTCACCATGTCCTGCCGCCAGGCGTACAAACAATATTAAATTCACATTACAATTTCTATTAATTATTTACGAATTATGTCAATCGATTTATATCAAATTTGCATAGAAAATATAAACAAAAATTAAAACAAACACATACACAAAAAATTAATCTGTTAAGTATTCTTGCACACTATAATAAGCTTTACTTATGAGGAACTGTTTAAGTTTTAATTTAAAGTTATCACTCTGTTTTATAGTGCTTGGTACTTTGTTATAAATTTTGGGGGCCATACTTAATATATTTTTATTAAATGTGGTGGTCCTCGACATAGGCAGCTTTAACTTATTCTCATTACGCTTACAATATGAAAATCGATCATAAAAACCTGGATTGTTTTTGACAAATAGGGCTGTTTCATAAATGTATATAGAAGGCACAGTTAATAGTTTTAAGTTTACAAAGTACGACTTACAAGAGTCAGTGGGGACCAGTTTGCATATTGCTCGAACACACTTTTTTGCGCTTTGAATACATGCATGTCACTAGGGTGCCGATACTTACCTCCAGGCTGTCGATATATTTTTTTTTGGGACATCACAGATTGAACTAGCCGCAAAATAAGTTCGAGACTTGTCTTGTGTTATGGGATACTAACTCAACGATACTACCTATATTTTATAACAAATGCCTATTTATATAAACATCCAAGCCCCATGCCAATCAGAAAAAGTACGTTTTCATGACCCGACCGGGATTCGAACCCAGGACCTCCTGGGTGCCGATAAGTGGGGCATAGCGGTGGGACCACGGTTAAAAGGGGCCGATAATTAGTGCTGCTGGTGTGCTGATAATTGGGCGTTTAGTATTGAGAAAATAAAATAAGTCGTTTAATGTAAAAAAGTTTTATTGTTTAATTTGTAAATATTGCAACAAAGTGGAATGTAAAATCAATGAGGAATGTGTGCATTAAAAATGTGCGGTTTTTGTAAAAAAAAAATATCTTAAAATAAAATGTGATGTTACAAATCAAAGTGGAAGCTTGTGACTAGAACTAAAATTTAAGAACACAATTATAAAGTTAACCGAAAAAAGTAAATGCAACGAAAGGAACTAATACAAAGCTGCTAATATCTAATTGAACAACCAATGTTTTGCTTATAATTATTCATTGTACTCGATACAAATCAACACATATGCTATTCATAGTACACTCAACAACAATTTTTGCCATTTAATACATCAAAACCTGTGAAGAAAAAGTTTCTTGATGGACTTTGTTGTCCGAAAAAATAGATCGCTTGCATCGACAGTTCCCGGTACTTTTTGTGCCTCGTACAAGTCTATTTTAACGGACATAAAGTCGCATGGTCTGCACAGGCCATTATTCCCTGTCGGTAACTTGTTCACAAAAGATTCGTACCTATGTTGACAATGGAAACTTAACTATAGAAAAATTACATTAGTCATCTTTTTTCTTTCATAACGCTCTCGATATCGCATAAATATATATATGATGGCCTATTTTTGTATGATAGTATATTTTAGTTAAGAATCGCCCATTTTGTTTAAGCAAAATAGCTCTTGAGATTGAGTGTATATACGAGAATCGACCAGCTGATTGATTCGCAGTCGAATCGAAAGTATTAACTTTGTTTTTGTGCCATTCACATAAAAAGTTACCGACATGGAATTACTCAAATAACTTACATTTTTAAACTGCTATCATTACTGCGAATGTCTTCAAAATTATTCACAAAAACCTATATTCGTATGTTGTAAATTATACTAATTTACTCTACTGTTTACGTACAAAAGAAGGTCAATATACTGTACTTGAAACAGTGTAAATTGTCACTATTAAAAATTTAAATTACAATAACCGCCTTGATTACAAAAATATCTGCTAATCAGTCACTAATGAACAAACGTATTGTATTAAATCACACGACGGCGTATTTTTAACCGACGGTACGGATGTATGACGCACGTCAAACGCTGCAGGCACTATAAACCTACACACGTTAAAAAAAATGCGATGCAAACGCGCCAAAAACACCAGTATCTATTGTTTTTTTACTCGTAACTTAGTAGTGACAAAATATTACCAATTCATCCGACATACGCAGTATGATAGTAATGAGATTCTTATAGATTTTAAAAGAAACTTTACAACATCCAAAATATGCAGTTTCTGCAATATTACGGTTAACACACAACGCTTACATAGACGAGCTAAGACGAGCACTAGTGCGTACGCAGTGCGCTCGTGACCGCTCGCCTTACAACTTAAACTAACGAGAACACATAGTCATTCGACGTTCCTTAACTACTTCGTAACGATGGCTTGCCGACATTATAATTAAAATCTTAACACACTTTCTAAGCTCTGAAATTATTATCCAATAAGTACATCCTTAAGTATATAATTATCTTGTATAACTAACTACATCATGGCTCCTCGTGCATGGAGTTTAAAACTTTAAACTATTAATAAAAAAAATATTGGAGCTACCTGAGATTCTCCTTTTAAAAACGAGCTATTGTCTTTACATCGTTATCTAGAGGTAATAATAAAATATTATAAACTGGTGGCCTAAGTACAGTCAGATTTATAACTACAATCATGATTTTAATCAAATGTTTAACATTAAAGAGCTTACGACTACGTATACGTGATGTATACTAATACTAATCTATATTGAGTTTGTATACGACTGTACGAAAGCCAACCGACCAACCGTCTATCGTGCATATCTTAAATAAATTTTATATATAAAATAATCAGATCTGAAAAGCGCACATTCCATAAAATCAATAAATAAACTGTAGTAATTCACACACAATCAATGAACAATTTTCCATCGCCCAAACCAAAATAACAGTATAGACGGTTGGTAAAAATAAAATGTGATGCCTCAGAGGCGGGTTAAAATATTCATATCACAGAGGCAAGGCTGCGCGCATGCGTAGATCCTTCCGTGTCCAGCATGGCAGACATGGCCACTGTGCTGGACATTGGTTCAGCTTCGCGCACCAACTGTTCGTGGCTGGTCGTTAAGGCACCGCCGTACTTGAAACTCCTACGTAAGCTCGATCTTATACTTTTGGCTGATTCGCTCTTCCTTACGAAGGAACGTCGCAGGAAATCCCTAGTCAACGAGAGTGAGTTGCGGGAGGTCGACGACCTGGGTCTGACTCGCGAGTCAGTTTCGTCAGTTATCGTTATAGAGGGCGTTGCGAACACGTTGTATTCAGGCGGATGAGATTCTACTTGTTCTCTGTCAACTGTTTCGCTCAGTGTGATGGGTATTTGTGATGCGTCGTCTGGTTGGGATTGATCGGTTCGAGCTGATGATGTTATTCTGGAAAAGTAGGATAAGAAAATTCAATACATGTCGCCATAAGTCTTAATATTGTTGTTATAGTATAGTATAGAATTTGACCTCCTTAGTGTCCGGAAGCTCCTGCGAATGGTGCTGAGCAGCCTGGCGCCCGTGGCCGTGGAGTACGAGGGCGGGGGCGTGTACTTGGGCGGCGGGTCGGGCGGGCGGGCGCCGGCTAGGGCGGCGGGGGGCAAGGCCGGGGGCGGCGGCTCGCTCTCCGGACCCATGCGAGGCCGGTACAGGTTCTGGATGCGCTGTGAATAATTAGCATTTTAAAATATTTGTCACTTCGTCGATGGCGATGGTAGAAAATTAATCAATTATGTTAGTACTATTTCGACCTAACCTGTCCTAACACATTTAAAATGTACCTATACCTAGTCTTGCCATTGTAAAAGAGTTTTTTATTATTTTTCAATTGCAAATAACATTTATTACTTTTACAATGTGTTAGTTTAATACATAATATAAAACAATTTAAAATATAAAAGGTTTATTCGAAGTGGTCTCCATTGGTTGCAATACAGTCCTTTAAACGTTGATGCCAGTTATCAATAGAAACACGCACTCTTCCCGTGGGAAAATTCTTCACTGCCAATCGTATGGATTGTTTTAGGGACTCCAAATTATCATGACGTTTAAAGCAAGCCGTACTCTCTAAAACGCACCATAAATCATAATCCAGCGGATTAAGATCGGGACTAGACGACGGCCAGTCTTCAGCTCTGATGAAGTCGGAAACGTTCGATTCCAACCAAGACTGCTTGGACCGAGCTTAGTGCTACGGCGCCGAGTCTTGCTGGAAGGACCATTCTTGGTTATTGAACATGGTGTTGTTAAGGGGATTAACTACCTTCTCAAGAATGGTATCTTGATACACTTGTGCCGATGTTTTGATACATTTTTCACAAAAGTATGGCCCAGTCACTCCTTCATAGCTAACACCCCACCAAACCATCACTGAAGTCGGGTAATGCCCACGTTGCACTCTGTCGACTAATTGGGAAGCTTCCTTAGAGCTTTGAGCATAAATACGGTCATTTTGTTTGTTAAATGTAGCTCAATTGTAAAAAAATCTCAACCGTAAACAAAAATTTTCTGTGACCTTCCTTTGCGTACCGCTTCAGTAGTTTTTTCGATTTTACCACCCTATTCTTTTTTAAATTATCAGTTGCAGTTTGTGTAGTTAAAATATCATGGGATGGTTAAGAAATGACCAGTACATCTCTTAGAGGTTGCAAGTCCTAAGTCATCTTTTAAAATACGCGACATGGTTCTAGGTGCTATCTTCATCTCCCGAGATAAAAATCTTTTGCTTTCGGACAGAATTTCTTCGAATTCTTTCCCTTACTGCTGTGACCAACTTTTTCGTACGAACACTACGTGGACGGCCAGATCTTTTTCTGTCACAAACAGAGGAGCTCTCATTGTACCTATTAATAGCCCGGTACACAAACATTTTACTAATACCAAGCGTATGGAGAGTTTCAAAAATTGCACTTGGCTCCATACCTACTTTGTGAAATGCAATCACAGCGATTCGGTTCTCTTTATCATCCCACTCCATTTTAATATCGCAAAATATTGTACAATGTATTGGCGCCAAAATAAGAAAAGACAATGAAAAATCATATAAAAATGACAAATTCAAATGTAATATTTTGTTTATTTTTAGTTGTAACAGTATTTATGGCCAGACTAAGTATATAAAATATCATGGGAATTTTCAATGAACTTTTTTCCATGATATTTTATAAAACTTCTAAATATACAAAATATTATTGGAAAAATTTGAAAGACAATCTATTGACAAAATTAATATTTTCATGACAACCTTAGCATACAAAGATAGCAAGCACTGTTCACATGCAGTTTGGAAGTTGTGAATTTTATGAAGTTGTTATTCTCAAGATGCGTATAAACTTACCAACTCTTCAGTGCAGTCACTAGTTCCATAATCCTTGCAGCAAGAAAATGTAATGATATGAAACATTGTTCTAAACATATTTCAGTATGTACTATCATTTATATTAAGAGAAATAGACCGACTTTGGACTTCACATATTTTTTTTTATTGCCTAAAATAAAAATCCTATTTCCTTGTGAATACTATAATAAATTTTATTGATTTGTAAAGATAACTTACTTCAAGTATATCAGGTGGGCCTTTATTCATGTATCGCCAAGTCTGTATGAAAGCAGCTACGGGGACAATTAGTAAAGCCCCTTGCTGCATGATCACGGCAACTTGGCGCGTCCATATTGGCCAATATCTGTACAAGAAAAATACAATTGAAGGTATCCGGAGGGAGACAGGATGTTCTATAGAGTGTTTCAAGTGGCGCAATTATGCTTACAAAAGATGATGTCGTTTTGATGTCAATATGATGAATACAAGTTGATATGGGTTTTAAAATGGTATTATGCTATATCAATTCTGTACCTGATTTTTGACGTTTGCGTGATACTATTTTATGTCAAAAAGTGGAGTGTTATATTTCGGAGAGCATAATACGAAATCGTCTGTAATGTCAAGTTGACATCAAAACGACATCATAATTTGTACTACAAGGCTATTTATGAACGTGGCCGAAATTGGAACTACAACTCCCGTTCATATTGTATGTCACTTTTCGACAGTTCGCCTTTGACAAAATATATGAAAATATGCCACAGTAACGCCCTCCCACAACTGTCACTCACGTTCATAAATATCCTTGTACATCTGTAAGCATAACTGCACCACAGATCTGACAAATGCGCCGCAAATGTGTCACATACACACGCGGCATGCATATTTTGTTCGACTTAAACCCTAGACCTAAATGCACTCTAACACAAGTATTGTTTACTTAAAAGAAGACTGCAAGGAATCTACATAAAACCTATTTTACGAATAAATATTATTTTGTATGCGGCACACATTATATATTTTTGTTATTTGGTTATTATGTAACTACATTTCAGGTTATTATTTGAATATCGTTTGTGTGCTACAGTTACGACAAATAAATGTTTTGTCTATTCTATTCTATTATTGTTACTCGCACACATGTCGGATAGCTCGTCAGTGCGATTCGCAAGCAGCGCATTTACCGCCTGGACCCTTATACTAATTCGTCATATCTGGACTGGATACTAATTGTCATTTTAGGTGAATCTTAATACATACCCGATAGGTTTCCTCCATGTATAAAACTGTCGTTGTTGCCCAATCCGAAAGTCCAGTACACAGATAGCCTGAAAAAAATATATGTAAACACATATTACATTTAGAGTTCTGTATCTAACAGATTTAGAGTTCTGTACCTAACAGAACTTATCACTCTAAAGGTGGGTCCAGATATGTTCTTTTGCCCGTACCGTACCTCCGTATCGTATCAAGCTATTTAGAGAGGTAGGGTACAGCGGATAATCCGCTCAAATCGGAGCAGCCCGTCTGGGGAAGGACCTCCACCTTACAGAAGATCGTAGTCAAATAGCATTGGTCTCGGCCATGTTGTGTTCCTACGGTGAGTAAGGTCTCCAGAGCTCCACTTGGGGGGTTGAAAGGGTTGGCAACGCGTGAGTGATACCCCCGGTATTGCTTACGTCTATAGGCTACGGTGACGGCTTACCATCAGGCCGACCGTATGCTTGTTTGCCACCTGTGTGGTATAAAAATAAAAAAAAATAAAAAAAATAAAAAAAAATAAAGCGTCGCGATCCTATACTCTGGACGCAAAGTAAAAATAGCCCGTATCTCCGTAACGCCTTTGAACGGGGCGAAAAAAACGACTCGCGATGGATCGGAGCGTACCTGTCTCCGATCGCAATGCCGTACCACCACACCGTTCCGAACGGGCATCCAAACAACTTCTTGGATCGCGACGCTGGTACGAAACGGAGGTACGGTACGAGCAAAAGAACATATCTGGACCAACCTTAACATTATTAAATAAGTCTTGATTGAAAATTCAAATCCTAGGCCAAACACTGAGATCCCGAAACTTCTAAATTAAGAGTTAAGACGCAATATCTCCGAAATACCCACGGGAAAACGGAGTCTCGGGTAAACGTGACGAGAGATTACACGTTAATCAATCATTTATTTTCTCTTCAATCTCAATTACATTGTGATTTATACAACAAATTTTAAAAAAAACAGTGCTACAAATTGGCTAGTAATTAATAAGTTAACTTACACAGAGTAATACGGGCAACACAACAGTCCAAGCGAAGCTAAGCAGCGCGGCGAGAGCAGCAGGCAGTCTCTTCCTTGTCGAGAATAGTGCTGCGGCGACGGCATCTGGCGAATATGGCCTTCCCCGAACTGCGAACACGCCGACGACTAACGCCGTGTGCACTACGCACTGCCACCATGCCCCAACCCAGGCGTAGTCTATGAAATGGACTATTTTTATACCCGCCTGTAAAGAAAAAAATAATATCCATACTAATATATAATGTGAAAGTGTGTTTGTTTGTTTGTCCTCCCTTCACGTCGAAAGTAATTAACCGATTGATATGATTTTTTATAAGGGATAGTTTAAGGTCTGGAGAGTGACATAGGCTACTGGGGAAAATATTGACATTTACCATTGACCACGAGCCGCGGGTAACAGCTAGTATGAACATATATCAAAAATCTTTAATTGTGAACTTATATTGGTAACAAGGGCTGGAATTTGTGTTAGGAAAGACCCACTCTTCTGTGTAAAAATATATGAAACGATTTCGATTAAAAAAAATAAAAAGGAAATTTATGAAGTAGAATTTGCTTGCTTGACAAAATTCTAGTCACCGAGTTGTATTGACGACTGTAGTCGAGATAACAAGCCAACACGAACGATCATTATGTACATTATAATAAGAAATATAAGTTAATAGAAAAATATTTTAAAATCTTACATCAGTACTAAGCAGTAATCCCATGGCAAGTCCGAACACGCAACTCAGGAACGTGATAGTGGTTTCCCATACTTTGAGAGCTTCTGCATTGATGGCCATCACACCGGTAACAACGCAGTGCCAAATCGCAAGCTGTTGTGCTATCCCGAACAATATCAGGATTAGGTAGAAGATCACGGACCACGCTGGTGACAACTGGAAATTAAATATAAAAATTAAGTCTGTGAGCTCCAGAAACTTATACCAAGACCTTCAACTGGCAAAGTATTGCCTTGGACAGAAAAGTAGGGAGGGAAAGGAACGCCTTTTTGCAATAGTAGCAGGGACTAAGCTTGCAAAAAAAAAATAGAGGCAAGACGTCCCTGACATGAACAATAAAAGCATATTTAGTACGTTAATATACCATCGGAAGCCCATACTTCGGTCGATGTATCGGAAGAATTTTAATCATGAAATACAAGGTATTTCATTTTCAAGGTATTTTTTTAATAAATTATTAGCTCATTTCACACTTTACCATATTAGCGGGTAATACTGCCAGTGTGGCCGGCACGACTTGTGTTGCCAACTGCAAGGGCTGCCAACCACTGAGGACACGCGCTGTGTTGCCAGTCCTCCAAACGGTTATTCCTACTAGACTGCCGTAGTGGCCCATATATCTTGTTGGAGTTGACACTACATTGCCTGGCATAGGTTCTGATGTAGGCCACAGGAACTGTGATGATTTTATTGTCTCTGAAAACAAAAAGAAATAAAGTTAATACATACATTCGAAGTGTACAAATAATATTGATATTGTTACCACAGTTTTGGAAGTAAAAGTAAAAGTAAAATTTCAACTGGTAAAAAAAATGGCGTAAGAAATGACGGCGACTTGAAAGAAGTTTTTACCTATTTATGGGTACTAGACATCTATGTGTCATTCGTCCCGTCCAGAAACATTTATTTCTTTTCCAAGGCTAACTAAATTTTAACAGCTCGTAGATTTATTGTTGCGTGACTCTTCTTGTGCGTTCTTATAAAAAAACAAATCTTTATTGCAAATTAAGTGTACAAACGGTCTTACACAGATCAAATAATTAAAATCAAGTCGTCTAGTAAAAATGTTATTTGAAAAATACTTACCAAAGCTACCAGGTAGATAAACATATCCATAATTCTTCAATATCTGCACGCATGTGTTGGCTAAAAACGAAGCTAGGAGAAGCACAGCGAACGTAAATGCGATGATGCATGCGCTTTCCTTCTGCAGAACTGCATTGGATTTTTTCTTTGCATTTTTGTGCGATGTTAGCTGCATTATACACGCGCCCAATAGGCCCCACGTTAAAAATATTTCTTGTGCAGCAGCCGCCCAGCTCTGTATAGGGTGAAATAAACGTGAAAAGTGGTTTTAAGCTATGTTGCTTTGGTGTGTTTTTGTGTGCAAGTTTCTTGTGTAAATAAACAGGTAAATATGTATAATAGTGTACAATATACAAAAGAGTATTTAGGTCCGTGGATATGATTCAAGGTATTCTAAATAATGCTTTAAAGGTATTTAGAAAACCATGAAGCACAACACTCAAAATTTTATATAAAGTTACATAACAATGCTGCATATACCAACATAAAATGTTCTTCATTCTGTACCCTGCATTAATTAACGCAGGTTTTATTCTGCAATTGATGTTGTGATTTCTTATTTTATAAGATAGTGTTTTGTGCATGTACTTTTTAAATATACTAAGCTGTTTCGAGGACCTGGAAGTGGATCTTGGCCGATATCAGAAACGCCAGACAGAGCCATTTCCTTCTAATCTGGTATATGGAATTGTCTTTCTTTTGGAATTGGTCACTCTCCCGGTATCTAGTATGATCGACTGGACATTTCACCGTGGGTTTTCTCAAATTTAAGTTCCCTTCAGGTCCACGTACCTGCTTAGTAATAAATATACACAATATTAACATTAATAATACTTACATTACTATTGATAAAGAACTCGTTCCATTCAGTTTCGGCGAATATATTAATTACTGTATCATATGGTATGAGAGTGAGCAATTTTATACACAACACAAGTGTACCGCAGATTGGCAGAAATGTGAAACTGTAGACGACCTGAAATAATAATGTTTGGAAATCAAAAAACTGTACTAATCATATCTTCTTTCTACCTAACTCATTAGGACTGGCGGGGTTCGATATTAAAGCCGACAACGGCGCAGCGCCCGCTGTTACTTTTCATTGTATTTAGAGTTCTATTCCGATTGAAGCGACCACGACGCGACTGCGAGACACGCGACTCGCGGCATAGTTAACATGAATGGTTATGCCCACCTGTCGCGCGACACTGTCGCAGGGTTTTAATTAGTCAGTGCAGTGCTCCATCCATATAAAATTGTACAAATAAATGGTTGCGGGTCGCTGTCGCTATGAGACGGTATGCTGTATACTATCTTTAAGACTGTTTATTTACTACTTAACTGATGCATAAAGAAAAGAAAAAACAATACAGTCAGCGGCATAAATATGTTGTCATTTTAGTACCTTGTCACATTTGTGTATCATTTTAATTTCTGAAGACTTGTACGAACATGTTATAGAGATAGGGTACTAAAGTGGCAACTTATTTATGTTACTGACTGTACATAAATATTATACGATTAACAATCACAATAGTTAACTTTTATAGTGCTTTTACCTTGCCATAAGATCTTAATCCTTTACTAAGTGACACAAACACTATCATCCATACAACTGCCAAGTCGAATGCAACTTGGAACTTGATAGAACCAAAGTAAGAATTGGACGCGAGGTTCCTTTGTAGTACTTCGCCATGGAAATATTGCGGCAATGTCTCTTGTATTTTTATAGTGGTGTTTTTCAAAGTTGCATCTAAAAAAAGATATATTAATTTTAATATCTAAATAAAAATTTTGTACAGACACAGAGATTTTTCAAGATTAATACTAGCATATAATTCCGGGTTAAAAGTGTACAGGAAAAATATATCTTTGTCTGGATTTAAAGATGTCCTTGCCTATTAAAAAGGAAATAAATTAAATAATTTCTCGTTCATAATATTATTATGGGTTTATTTTAGTTGTTCCAAAAATAATGATCTTTCGTTTACACACAGATTGAGCAAGCAGATGCCAAATTTGAAATTCGAAAACGTAACTGGTTTATTAAGACTGCGAAAGAAACCTAAATATCAATTAATTAGCTAGCACTACTATAGTATAAAAAATATATCGGCCAATGATATTGTTTAGATTGCCAACAGATCGAACATACAAAAAATGTAATTGTCTAAATTGACAACTGCATAGTCGGCCTTCGCGCACATTTCCGGCAATTTATTCATTGTTTGATGTTTAGAAAAACATTTAAATTTTATAAATCTCACCTTCGAAACCAAACTCATGTGGTAACGCCCATTTATATTTGTCGTCTGAAGTTATGAACGAATCACGTAAGTACACGAAGATCCAAGACAATCCTATTATACTGTAAACGCCTATGACGGCTTGTGTAATGAGCAATGAGACACCCACGCCCTGAAATATGGGCGATATCCTCCACATATCCACTGGACCAGACCCCAATACTTGGCCCAAAGACAAGTACAAAGTAAATAATGGTATTCCAATTAAAAATGACAATATAAAGAACTGTATTATGAAGCAAGCTGAAAAGAGAAAAGATGAAATTAAACGGAGAATTTAAGGATAGACAGATAAAGTTAACGTCATACAACAAAATATAGGAAATCAATAAATTTATGATGGACAGACATTTGTAGTATAAGATTATGTATGAAAACATAATAATTAAGTGAGAATATTAACTAGAAAAATCAAATTTTGATAGATATTATCGTCTGACCAAAACCGCTGTGTCGCGCTCTATACACAATGAGGCGGTGGAAACGAAGAAAAGAGTTACAATTGTATGGACTAACAGAGATAAAAGATGCGTTTTACCGCCCCATTCGCCGCGCACCTACATAGCGCGCGGTACAGCGGCAACAGTCAAACTATTGTCAAATACATCCTTACCTCCAAAATGAACACTGAACATAGCAAATCTTGAAATATTAAATATCCCTACAGTACAACTGAGGCACGCCAACATGGCGCTCATACGATGAGGCCAAACTCCAAAGGGAGGGTCTTCAGTCTCGTCATTTCTGAAAACCATCGAAATATTTACCACCACAGTTTGAGATTACGTCTTAAAGTATACACAGTAATCTGTATGATTCATAATGACATCATTCAAAGAGATCCACAATTTATACTGCACTTTCGAAATTGCTCAATGACCATGACCTAGTTTTAACGTTAAAAGAACTAACCTCTCTTGAATGGCACCAGATGGTTGATTTGCTGGGACAACAGCGTCCAAGGATTCGGTTGAAGTACTGGATGCACTCGTACTTCTCGCTGTACTACGTGCTGTATTCCGTCCAGTCCAGTCGCCAGTCGTTACGTCACTCTCCCCAGGGGATGGTAGCGACAATGTCCGGTTCATAAGTAACGCCCGACGTCCCACAATAAGCGGCCCTGAACTCCCATCACTACTCAGATTTGCAGTGGTCACTTGCAGTTGTATTGGCGCACTCGTTGGCCGCATGTTAACATGGTGCTCCAAAAACAGTATCACGGGCAACGTTAGAGGTTCACAAGCTCGCTCAGTCGATAACGCCGGTAGAACTATAGGATCGAGTCGTCTCATAGAATTTCGTATACTATCGGCGGTCGTGTTGGCTCGTTCTAAAGATGAAACTAAAGCCAGTCTGTGACTATCAGATAAATCGGTAAAGCTTTTTGAACGACCCAGATTAGTAAGATTTATTCTCTCATAGGTTTCATGAGTATTGTCCTCTAATAACGGCGCTGACGGTCGAGCATGTGCAACTACGACTTGCGTGTTATCATCCAAAGAACTCGGACCTGCAGAGGGATCCGGCGGTTCCGCAGATTCACCGAAACACTCTTTAATCTTACAAATGAGGTCTTCTTCGTCACTGTCAAAACATTTATTACCATCGTCGAGACAAGCCAATAGGGACTTATCTAAGACTTCATCCAAATCATTCAATATATCCATGAATTGGCACAGTGCAGTTGCTTGAAATTCTTCATCATTGAAATCACTAGGCGTTTGTGATGAAAAATTCGAGTCAGATTTATAGCATTCTGGTATAGTTTTCTGTAAGTCCTCTCTTAAATCTTCATCGTCAGAAGTTTTATCTAAGTCTTCGCTGCTATCGTTACTTTCGAAGACGCTACTGGAAGCGTCGCTGTCGGCACTGCTTCCTGGGAGGCTATCTCTTTGCTCGTACCGACCATCTTGAACAATTTCCATTTTAATCGCCTGTCCTAAGTCATAGCCCGCTCTTTTTGGCGAAAACCCTGTAAATTTAAATCTAATAAATTTTACAGACTAGAGTATCTTAATTGCGCACTTGTCTTGTAATATTGTCACGTAATCCAAATAATCCTTCTTTATCAAATAACAAAGACCAGCTTAAAATTTATGCGAAAATAGATTCGTAACGGTCTAAAAATGGTCCACCTATCTAGAAATAATCGAACCAATACTAATAAGGATAAAATATTGTAGTAATTCACAAACACACAATGTTTTGATGTGATAATTTTCCACAGCTTGTACATGTCGAACAACACATCTGAATGCAGTGTTCTAAAAACCACACAACTAAGACAGCTAATTAGTGTAACAGTTGTGAAAATGGGCAAGTGTTAACATCATACTGCCAACCACGTTACGTATATAGTTCTCGTTGATTGCATACTCATATTATCTGCATAATAATACTGAACTTCATTGAAATGCTGATAAGCTAAGAGCCTGAGATGACTCACGGTGGCTTAACGTTTATCAACAATAAGGTGACAAGAGTCACTTTCATAGATTTAAAATGAAAAACTTTTCATGTGTAAACCGTGGCATTGATTTTGACCTACGATATGGAAATAGATCTCTAAAGAATTGCCTCAGAATAGAGAACAATCAGAAGTAACACATTTGTTTGTAGCGGTTTGTTTTTGTATTCTATAGGAAGAGTTATAATTAACTTTTTACAGTTTTTACTCATCTAAACAAAGTGCTTTTTTATGAACCTTCAATATCTCTGTAAAAATATTTAGTGCTGCCTAAAGCTTTATCCACGTGTTAGATACTTCCCTAGTATGTCAGGTTATTAAGATCATTAAAAGGAAATAAGTATCAAGAAAGTAAATTAAACAAAGTAGGTAATTAGTAAATTATATATTTTCAATTAAAACCAAAAAATGTTTATTAAATCAATTAACTACTTTATAAACTACCACCATTTCGGAAATAAACCAAAATGACCACCGGTAAAAGAAATGGCGAAAGAAAACCGGTTATGGCCTTTTTTATCGATCAGGTATTTTAACACATCTTTTTCATACAAATACAAAATTACAATAATAATAAAAACAATTGGAACTTATCTTTAATGTCCGGCGGCCTCACAATGAATGCCGCCTAACGTTCTACCATGTCCTTAAATAACCTCGCTCCCCGCCAATCGCTACCTCCCCGCCAATCGTTACAAGTCAAAATAGCAATTCAGTTTACTTCTAATTTTTAACATTATAAATTAAATAAATTTATAATAAACGTAAAACAATTTTAACATAAATTTAACAAGGATTTAAAAGAAATAAATAAATCGTAAACCAAGTTATTTTCAGAACGGAAGTACGACAATATTTAACAAGTCGAACCGGAAGTGCCGAGTATCATTTAATAATTTTATTACATCTTTAGCAATAACAATATGATTCAAGATGTAATAAAATTAATTACTTAATAACTATAAAATTATCATTTGTTCTAATTTATCTGTAAATCGAAAGTGTCAAGTGACATCTAGTCAATCAGTCAGTACCATTTGAAAGATTACCTAATACGGCCATACTGACAGTACAGCGTTCTCGATGTACATAAAAAAAAAACAAATGAAATTAAAAAAAAAGTGAAAAACTATGTGCAATTATCTACATTAATACACATTTATATTTCGGCATTGTTACAGTTTCGCTTTTCACATTAAGTTAAAACTTACAAGTAATTACAATCATATTTATTTACAGTTTGGCATTGTTACAGGCTCCGCTTGTCACAGTTTAAGCTAACAAGTAACAACGGTCATTTGCTTTACATAAACTCTAGCCCCACACCTGCTGCGCATGAGATAGGCCAGAAAAGCAAATAACTTCAGCAGTTCATAATTCATATTTACAGTTTTGGCATGCCATTGTTACAGGCTCCGCTTGTCACAGTTTAAGCTAACAAGTAACAACGGTTATTTACTTTATAAACTCTAGCCCCACACCTGCTGCGCATGAGATAGGCTAGAAAAGCAAATAACTTCAGCAGTTCATAATTCATATTTACAGTTTTGGCATGCCATTGTTACAGGCTCCGCTTGTCACAGTTTAAGCTAACCAGTAACAACGGTTATTTACTTTATAAACTCTAGCCCCACACCTGCTGCGCATGAGATAGGCTAGAAAAGCAAATAACTTCAGCAGTTCATAATTTACAGTTTTGGCATGCCATTGTTACAGGCTCCGCTTGTCACAGTTTAAGCTAACCAGTAACAACGGTTATTTACTTTATAAACTCTAGCCCCACACCTGCTGCGCATGAGATAGGCTAGAAAAGCAAACAACTTCAGCAGTTCATCAGTCAAGTCAAATCATTCATAGTCTTTAACAGGTTTACAATCATTCATAATTATTACATCTTAAAATAACACAAAATAACGCCTTTTACTTCTCTCTTATACAAAAACTGTGCGTTGTCGGGTCAATTCAATTATTTACCTCAGTAAACAATATTAAATAGAGATATTTTGGTACATACAATCAATGAATTTTAAAATTAAACATCTATAAATTCTATAAACTACAAATAAAAAATGAAAATAAAACATTATAGATTAAGGGGAAAAAAAAAAAAAAAAAAATCGTCTAAGCTGTAGTAGCACCGCTTAACAGAAATTCCTTCAAGGTATGTATATAAATTAATAACGGCAAGTTTATAATAATGTGATTAGCTATAAAATACTTAAGACAATATATATTACTAGTTTTTAATAAACAATATTTTAACAATGTTTTTCATTAAATGACATCTTTTACACCAGTCCGCTCAATCCCCTCTCCGAGCCGATATATATATATATAATTATGTGGTGTAATCAGTAACGATTACGCTAGCAAATTAGGCTATTTTGTAGCAACCGAGTATAAGTTTTTAAATTCGCATATTAACAAGATATTAAGTTGATGTAACTAGCCGTAATGTATGTATTAAGAAAGTTTAATTAGCTGAAAGAGTTGTAAAGACGGATTTAGAGTGATAAAATATGAATTTTCCTAATATCTGCGTTACTTTAGTTATTGAATTTAAATGAATATTTATGGATTTTAGATCACGACGTGATGACGCTTGGATGTATTATTTTTTTTTTTTTTTTTTTCATTATTAAATATTTTAATATATTTTTATAATTGTAATTATGAAGGATGGAGAGGCAACGAAAAGAGGAAGCGATGAAGAAAACTTTTAAAATGAGAAAACGTACAGACGTGAGCAAAATATGTGAAGGTGAAGTTGAAAAACAGACAAACCTATGAATTCTATAAATATAATGTTTTTCAAAAGAGTTGTAAATTAAATCGAAATATCCTGCCGTTCGGTCAACCTGATAGATAGTAAATTCATTATGATGACAAATTATGGTACCTGTTCATTACCGCGAGTAATTACTGTGATTCTAAATAATAGATGGATATGGGTTTAAGACATTATTCTACATAAAAACATCGTAAATTCATTTGTAACTAATTCTATTTTATTTTATTATCTTTTTATTTTTAAGGCTTATCATTGTTCTTAATATTTGAATTATCACCTGTTCATTTATTGTCTTTTTTTTTTTTATCAAGTTATCATTATTGGGATTAAATTTATTTACGCCTTTTATTATTTAAATATATTATTGTAAAAAAAAAAACATATGTTTAACTGTAGTTTGCTTATACGAGATACCTACGTTAAAATGTTAGTTGCTTTGCCATTAATTATTACGTCATGAAAATTACTTTTTTATAAAACAATATTTAGTTACCAGTACTTGCAATTTGGTTATTATCGCAATTTATTTATTATCGCTACCAGCGAACATGTAGGAAAAATAATAATTTGCTCGGAAGTGGTACTAACACTGCTATGTTAAAAGATGCCATTTTTCATTCTTACATTTGATCACGAATACTACCATATTGTCATAGTAACTTAACTAGACGGTAATGCAGAACCCTTGGAGGGTTTACCTGCTTTTGCAAGCTGGGATAAGCTGCACCAGCAAGTTTCTCGATGCCGTCGCACCAGACCGCAGCTCCGTTTTCCCTGGAAGCAGGGTCGAAAACTGGCAGACGTCGCGCTGCCGCTATTTCGTTGTGGTTTCCTGTCGCTGCATTTTGAATCGCGGCGAACAGACTCCCAAGCACAGCCGGATCCTTATAGTTCTATGTCCGACTGAAATTTTCAAAAAATAATAATATTAATACTACGTTAACACGAGGATCCATCCCACTTCTGATGTTAGATACTTCCCTAGTATGTCAGGTTATTAAGATCATTAAAAGGAAATAAGTATCAAGAAAGTAAATTAAACAAAGTAGGTAATTAGTAAATTATATATTTTCAATTAAAACCAAAAAATGTTTATTAAATCAATTAACTACTTTATAAACTACCACCATTTCGGAAATAAACCAAAATGACCACCGGTAAAAGAAATGGCGAAAGAAAACCGGTTATGGCCTTTTTTATCGATCAGGTATTTTAACACATCTTTTTCATACAAATACAAAATTACAATAATAATAAAAACAATTGGAACTTATCTTTAATGTCCGGCGGCCTCACAATGAATGCCGCCTAACGTTCTACCATGTCCTTAAATAACCTCGCTCCCCGCCAATCGCTACCTCCCCGCCAATCGTTACAAGTCAAAATAGCAATTCAGTTTACTTCTAATTTTTAACATTATAAATTAAATAAATTTATAATAAACGTAAAACAATTTTAACATAAATTTAACAAGGATTTAAAAGAAATAAATAAATCGTAAACCAAGTTATTTTCAGAACGGAAGTACGACAATATTTAACAAGTCGAACCGGAAGTGCCGAGTATCATTTAATAATTTTATTACATCTTTAGCAATAACAATATGATTCAAGATGTAATAAAATTAATTACTTAATAACTATAAAATTATCATTTGTTCTAATTTATCTGTAAATCGAAAGTGTCAAGTGACATCTAGTCAATCAGTCAGTACCATTTGAAAGATTACCTAATACACGCAATCCCTTTATACTCTGTATTAGAAATTTAAAATAATATTATCGATATACATAGAAAAACCGAGAAAAAAATTTAATGCAAAAACCCCATCACATTTTTTAACACTTGTACCTCTTTAAGCCTTAGCCCCTTCGTTCACGAGTCGCGTACGAACCTCAATGGATCTGTACATATGCGGTAGTCACTTGGAGACTAAAATTTTAGATTTGAGTAGCCTTGTGTACGAAGGGGCTTAAAGTTTAAGTTTTAAAAAAAAAAATGTTTCAATGTTTACTTTTACTTTATTTATAATAATTGTAACTTTTATCATTACTATTGTAAAAGAGCAAGTGCTAAGTTTCTTGCCAGTTCTTAGGACAAATCTGCCATCTGAATTGGTGGTAGGGAAAAAATGATACGATTTGAAAGTGCTTGTAATATGCCTATTTGAATAAAAATATTTGATTTGATTTATGTTTAGGTTTTTGTTTTAATTTTATAGAAACTTTTTTTTCCAAAAATTTGTGTAATCTCTTTTCGTCCCATTCACACAAAAAAAGTTGCAATTAATTTTTTGTTCTTAATTTTAATTTGATAATTACGTATAGAAAAAAAATAACCTGTATTAAAATCTATATAACAATGATGCAAGTAAAAAAGTAACTGATAACAAACTATTGCCTATAAAAAAATTGTGACATCATAATCAGATAAAGAAATGCACATAATAATTAGCTAATTTCAAAATCACTTATCATAAGATTGACCATATAAGATAAGGCACTCATTGATGGGTTACATCAAAGAACCTTTATCTGCTTTATTAAGCCTAGCTTTAATTAGGAAATAATTAGCACAGGTTAATTTCCCAAATTATGTATCAACATTCGCCCATAGTCCAGAGACGAAAATTATTATGAAAATAGAGTGATTTTACAATTTATGTTTAGCAGTGTAGGCTATCAGAAAGCAGTTGTAATGGTAATTTATTAGAGTCTTAGCTATTTTTTGCTAAAACTTTACCCGTTCTATCCCTTGCTCTATGTCACTGCACCATTAGTTAGTTATCATTTTACTTGCTTACCTTTAATTTTGCCATTCATCTCTAAACTTAATTCCTTTACAGAAAATCAGTTTTTTTGAAGTGAAATCTTCTTTAGCAGCGCTTGGCACTTTTTTAGATCGGTAAAAAATGATAAACTCGCGTCAGCTCCGTGGCCTGATCGAAATAGCGTAAGATTCCCTAACCATTCCAAAATATTCAAAAATGCACAACGTTGAAGTTTTGACTTCTACCGGCACTCCCGGAGTGCAACCCATCCTTTTTAGGGTTCCGTAGTAAACTACAAGGAACCCTTATAGTTTCGCTATGTCCATCTGTCCGTCTGTCAGAATGAGAAAGCTGTAATTTGGTATGTATACTCATATTAACAATGCTAACAAAGTGGTAGAACAAAATTTGAAAAATATTTTTTTTGGGGTGCCTCCCTACAGGTAAAGAGGAAGTGAATTTTTTTTTTCGCACCGACCCCATGTTGTCGGCAGTCGTTAGATAGGTCTCTTAAAAACATCGAGGGTGTGGGAAGATCATTTTCTGATACAATGATCCGTTTGCGTATTATTTACATTTAACGTGTCAATTTTCGTTTTGCACAATGGTCCCCCCCTCTATCTCCGAAAGTCTTGTGTTTAGTAATTTGAAAAAATTCATGGAAGTAGTCCTTTATAGTGAGCCTACAAGGAAAACTATAACGGTTAAGTAGGCACTACTAGTTACCGAGTAATAGCCGACGAACTAATGAAGTAAAATTTCTTTGACAAAAACATACAAATGTCATAGAATATGGCATTGTACTCATCTGCAAGTAAGAAATGCTATACCAATACGGAACCCTACATTGTGCGTGGCCCGACACGTACTTGTCTGGTTTTTTAAAATAAGTACACCACATTCGAACATTTTGTAATATTAATTGTATTGATTTATAGACTGAGATAAGATATTTTGATGGTGTTATTTTAACCACATTAACAAACTTTTATTTCTTATATTCCATTAAGGGCACAATTGTTTTTTTTTTTACAAGTTGCAAATGTGTTACAACTTTTTTAGGTCGTAATTAATTTTAATTAGTTTTATTATGGTACTGAACGCTAGTTTTCCGGGATGCTGCTACAATAACAGAGGTATGATTTAAATTATATATAAAAGAAGTGAGCTATCACTGCCAAGCCAAAGCCTCTGATACAGATTAACGTATTTTATTAATTGTATACGAGGTACCGAATTTAATAATAAATTAAAAGTACGAAACATAAAATAGCACACTGTTAAAAAATAAAAACAGCATTACAACAACTTGGAAAGATACTTACGTGCTTTTTAGTGAGTGTTTTCTGCTCCTTCTACCTTTATACATCGATACACATTATACATTATTTTATTCTATTAATTCTAAATTGTGATGATTAATTTGTGATTGAATTATAAAAATATATTTAAAGTTAAAATTAAAACCAACACCTCAACTCGCAATCCAACAATCGACAAAATTGATTAGATAGAGTTGGGTTGGTTGACTTGACACTTTGACATGACATTTTTTTTTTTTTTTGTTTCTTCGCCCAATTTTTTATAAGGGCAGGCAAAGAGGCTTTAAGCCCATACAGCCAAGTCGTAGGTTATAAATAAATACAAGAAAAAGAATACGTAAAAGGCATAAGCCAAGTCTTTGTAAGTATAGAATAAGATAAATTTCTTTATAAATTCAACGAAAAGAATAAATAAAAATAAAATAATTAAAAACAAAATAATAACATTTTATATACAAACTGAAAAGGTAGAAGAGACTAAATCAAAAATGGGTTTATAGCAGGAAGGGTTTGAGAGAAGTTGCTGAAGAGAGCGCGGGATTTCTTCAGCACTATTATAAGTTTGCAAAAGATGATCAATAAAAACTAATCTTTGAACAGAGAAGGAAGTACAAACAAAAAAAAGGTGGTCCAAAGTTTGATCTGGGCTATTGCAGAACTGACAAACAGAAGATGAAACAATGTTAAAACGGTGTAAAAGAGAATTTGTACGACAATGACCCATGCGCAGACGACAGATTGTAGAATAAAATTTCCTACTACAAAAACTATTGAACCTTGAGAACCAAGGAGCGGAAATGTTAGGTTTGATTTCTGCAAACCATTTGCCTTTACATTTAATGATTTCATCCCTAATAGCCTTAAAGTTAGAAGACAAATCCAGTTTGTACTTATGCCTTGATCACACGCGCCGAGTAGAGCGGCGAGACAGTGTCCTCGGCCGAGCGCTCGGTTGGTATGTACTCTCCGACGAGTACTCGGCCGAGTACTCGGCCGAGCAAAATGGCGAGACAGTCACTCGGACCTCGTTTTGTTTACTAGGCCGAGTGCCCACCCCCGCGCTCCCTTCAGCATACCCCTTACTGTCTCGCTCGCTCACTAGGCAAGTTTGAACCCATGCCGAGCGCACTCGCTCGCTACTCGCTAGTTTAGCTCGCGCGCGTCGTGTTGTTGTTTGTTTCTGTTCCCGAATTTTAGGTGAACTGACTCGCTGGGAATCAAAATTAGTATAAACTAATAAAGTTGTATACTTAAATGAGTTTGTTATACCTCATAGACAACTAAAGAAACATTAGTGCTTGTGTCTTGTCTTATAATGTCTTGTCATAAAATAATAAATGAAATGATCAAGTTATATAATTAAAGTGTGTATTAACAATTATCTTCCACCCGTAACAGGTTATGGGCCCAGATCCATAGCTTATAAAAATTGAGTATTAGCATTAAACATCTAAAATGGATTTTTCAACCAAAATTGACGTGGGAAAATTGATCGGTAAAGAGAACTGGAGTACCTGGAAGTATAAAATAACAGCACTTCTGGATGGAACTGAGGGTGCTCTCGAAGCCGTGGAGGGCACACTCCAGAGACCCGAGCCGACAGCTGACGCAGGTGACGCCGCGGAAATTACTTATAATAAGGCACTGGCCAATTATAAGAGAGTCCAATCTGGTGCTCTGTTAATGCTTACCACCAATATGACCGAAGAAACATTAAAAAAGGTGATGCGATACAAAACGGCCAAAGAAGTCTGGTTAGAATTACACAGACTGTACGACGGAGAAACTGAAGGAAAAATTTACAATTTATGTCTAGAGTTCTTTGCTATTAAACATGACAAGCAAGACGACATTCCTACACACATAGCAAAATTAAAGAACATTTGGAATGAAATGTGTGCAGAAGTAACTAAGATCGACAGAAATGCAAAATTACCTGAAGTACTCCTCGTATGTAAGGCCTTAGACACACTAGACGAAAGGTACTTCAATTTTAAGTCAAGCTGGCTTTTGCTGAAGCAGACTGAGAAGACCATTGAAAGTTTAACTAGTCATTTATGTGCGTTTGAGAGAGATTTAAGCAGTCAAGAGAGCTCAAGACAAGAAGCTTTAGTGACAACACCCTCTGAGCGTCAAGAGAGAGACAAGCAAAAGTATGAGCAGTTGAAATGCAATTATTGTTCCGGAAAAGGACATAGAGTTCGCAAGTGTAAGAAATGGATTAGAGATGGAAAGCCACCTAAACCAACTCCAGGCACATCAACGAAAGCTAACCAAGTGCATCAAACGTCTCTGATAGACTGCTCAACGGTATTTGCATGCTCTGACAATCAAATTTCAGATAAAGAAAGTTGGTTTGTTGACAGCGGAGCAACTACACATATTGCAGTAAGGAGTGACATCTTTCACGAGTTTAATGAGTTTGATTCTGAACATGCTGTGACAACAGCAGATGGAACAGTTATCCCTGCTTTAGGACATGGAACAGTCATTGTTGAAACTAATTGTAATGGGAAGAAAGAAAAACTCACCCTTAGAAATGTGTGGCTGGTACCAACCTTAACTAAAAATCTCTTTTCGACATTAGCAACGCAAGATTTATTAGAAGACAGCGTTTTTACGTCAACGACTAGAGAATGCAAGCTAGAGGTAGCAGGCATAACTAAAGTTGTAGGCAACAGAGTCCGACGCGGAGGACTTTACAAATTGGCTATGAAGACCGTCATGCCAAAGAAGCAAAGGGCCATAGAGGTCAATGCTTTAACTGGCTCCAATATGCTACAGCTATATCATGAGCGTTTCGCGCATCAGGATAAAAGACATGTCATTCGTGTGGCAAAACGCGAGTTGGGCATTAAGCTAAATCCAGATAATAAGAAATGTGAAGGCTGCATATATGGTAAGTCACATAGAAAACCGTTTGGAACAAGGGAAAGAGCATCAGTTATAGGAGAACTGATACATACAGATGTTTGCGGTCCCTTTGTCGAAAGTTATTCGAAGTACAAATATTTCGTACTATTTAAAGACGATTATTCTGGCTATCGTATGGTATACTTTATCAAACATAAGTCTGAAGTAAAAGACAAACTTGTTCAAATGCTTCAAGAGGTAAGAAATGCCGGGTTTACTGTCAAAACTTTACTTAGTGACAATGGAGGTGAATTTGACAATTAATCTGTTCGAAGAATACTCCACAACTATGGCATTCAACAACGACTTACCATGCCGTATACTCCGCAACAAAATGGCTGCAGCGAACGGGAAAATAGAACTCTACTAGAGGCTGCAAGGTCGATAATGTATGCAAAAGGAGAATTACCGAAAACGCTGTGGGCAGAGCTAATTAATACAGCTACCTATGTGCTAAACAGAACAGGTCACACCAGAGTAGATTCCAAGGTACCTTATGAACTATGGTTTGGAAAGAAGCCCAAGATAAGCCACCTAAGAATAATTGGAAGTCAATGTTATGCGCATGTTCCCAAGCAATGCCGCAAGAAGCTTGGAAAGAAAGCAGTCAAAGGCATGCTGATAGGTTACGAAAACGACGACGGATATCGTATCTGGTTAGGAAACAAGACTCTAAAGTCGAGAGATATCACTTTTGAGAGCGATGTTGAGTTTAGAATTTCCACCAGTATCCCTAAGAGTACAGAGGGAGTCGAGAGTGACGACGATGATCAACGTAATGTACGTATAACCAATGAGCGAGAGCCTGATATTTTCGAACAAGAGCAACTTTCTGAAAATCCAACGAATCCTCATGATAATGGTCCAGAGGGAGAAGATGCAATGGTGGAAGACCATACACATGATGAGGACGAATTTCATGAAAGGCCTAATCAATCTGGAGACGAGATTGAAAGTTTTGTCGATGCAAATGATCAACCAGAGCCTCCATACAGTCTCAGGAATAGAGCAACCATATCACGTCCAAGAAGATTCGAGGAATATATCTTAAACACTGAGATGGAGAGCTTTCCTGAAACCTATTCAGAGGCAGTTGGAAGAGAAGATAGCGCTCAATGGTTGAAAGCCATGAAAGATGAAATCAAGTCCCTTCATGAAAATAAAGTTTATAAACTTTGCGAGTTACCACCCACCAGAAAAGCATTGCCCTGTAAATGGGTGTAATGCAGTCTCAACTCCTTTAGAAAAAGAGGGTATTCAGACAGGGAAAGTTGATCCAACGAGGGATGATTGGAATAAAGTTAAAAGAATATTCCGATATCTTAGAGGCACAACTTCCTTGGGAATAACTTATGACAGCGGACCTAATCAACTGTTAGGTTACAGTGATGCTGATCATGGAGGAGATGTTGATACTGGGCGCTCAACAACTGGCGTGGTATGCTTATATGCCGGAGCAGCAGTGTCTTGGCTTAGTCAGAGACAAGCCACTGTAGCCATTTCGACAACAGAAGCAGAAATAGTAGCCGCCAGTGAAGCAGCCAGAGAATTGGTGTGGCTACAAAGAATATTTGAGAGTTTGACGTCTCTAGTAGATATGCCAGTTCTTAAAGTGGACAATGAAGCAGCTATAAGACTCGCTCATAACCCAGAGTTCCACAAAAGAACCAAACATATCAAGATAAGACACTTCTTTGTACGTTAGATGGTGCAAGAGGAGAACCTCACGGTTTCAAAGACCCCCTCGGCGGAGCAACTAGCCGATGTTCTGACAAAAGCCGTTCCAAGACCTAGGCTAGTACTTGGCGTACATGAATGTGAACCAGTTAAGAAGAACTAATGAGGGAAAGTAATAAAGTTGTATACTTAAATGAGTTTGTTATACCTCATAGACAACTAAAGAAACATTAGTGCTTGTGTCTTGTCTTATAATGTCTTGTCATAAAATAATAAATGAAATGATCAAGTTATATAATTAAAGTGTGTATTAACAATTATCTTCCACCCGTAACATAAACACCTACTCGCCCAAGGCTGACGAGTGGACTGTCTCGGCCGAGTGTCATTTTTACTGTCTCGCCACTCTACTCGGCGCGTGTGATCAAGGCATTATTTACAACGTCCGAGACAGGTAAAAAACAAGGTTTGATGTCAATTTGGCGATAGCGAGAAGTTATTGAACTGGCAAGACGGTCTACATTTTCATTACCAGCAACACCTATGTGTGATGGTGTCCAACTCCAAAACAAAACGATATTTTTTCCTCGCGTTGACAAGCAGTGATATTTTTCCCGAATATTGTACAAGATATGGCTAGAACCACTGCTGAAACCTGGATTGTTTAAAGCCTTAAGAACGCTCATGCTGTCAGAAATAATAATCCAGTCATCCAGTGAGTATCGTCCTGTTCAGCAATATAATCAAGAGCAGAAAGAATTGCAAAACTTTCAGCAGTGAAAATACTCGCCACATCAGGAAGTCTACAACCAAAACCCTTACGAGCTTGGGAATCATAGATAGCCATAGAAACGGCGTCAGCCGTCTTTGAGCCATCAGTGTACAGCTGCTTATGTCGATTAAACAAATTTAAACCATTGTACACGTCTTCTTTAAATTTAAACGTCATGTCAATAAATATTTGCATTGAATAGAATTTGCTTTCAAAGCAACCACTATAACAGGACCACTGGGAGCTTTCAAATAAGTTACTAATATTTTTGTATTCTAAAGTTTCAGCAAGATTATCACACAAATACGGAACTGAAGATTGATTCTCTAGAACATGGACCAGTTTTAAAAGAAGAGGATGTCTAGAGATTTGGGATAAATTCAGAATAAATTTGTGCTTAAGAAAATTGAAACGTAACTTAATTGGAGGGATATTGCATTCTACCTGTAGAGAAATTATTGGAGTAGACATCATGGCACCAAGAATAACACGTAAGGATCTATTTTGTACTTTATCTAATTTCTCTACTAATCTGTTATTGTCTGCAAAACAAAAGAAAGAATATTCAAAATGACTTCTTACTAACGACTTGTACAGCATTAGCAAGATTTTAGGGTCTGCACCCCAGCCTGATCCCGTCAATGATCGCAAAATATTACAAGCTCTTAGAGCTCTGTCTACTAAGCAATCAACGTATTTATTCCATTTTAACAAAAGACAATTATCATAAAATATTTTCACATTGCGTGACTGTATGGAAGTTTTACTAAAAACCACTACCTTACTTTTATCTTTACTAATTTCAAAATTAAGAGCATCAAAATAATTGTGCAGGTTATGTAAAGCCAAATTCAATTTTGAACAAACATCACCTAAGCTAGGACCTGAACAATAAACAACCAAATCATCTGCAAATTGCAGATTGCTAACTAAACTACCTAAAACTAAATTGAGTCTATGTATGTACAGAATAAAAAGCATGGGCGACAATATTCCACCCTGACAAACTCCTTTAAAGGATAATCTTGGCCCTAACAACATGTTATTGAATTTAACAAATAATTCTCTCCTATTTAAAAAATTAAAAATCCAATTATTTAATTTTGCAGGAATACCAAGAGAGGCCAGAATGGAATGGAGGATGGACAGATTTACATTGTTAAAAGCACCTACAATATCAAAGAAAACACCAACTTGGAGGTGACCTTTAGAGAAAGTGCTCTGTGTATCAACTAGAAAATGTGCTAAACTTTCTCGAGCTGAATGACCACGACGGAAACCAAATTGATTGTTGGGGAGGAGATTGTTACTTTCAATATAAAACTCCAGGCGCTGCTTTATGAGTTGCTCAAAAATTTTACCAACACAAGATGTTAAAGTTATGGGTCTATAAGAGTCAGCCACATAAGGAGTTTTACCAGGTTTCAAAATAGGAACAATCATGTCAGTCTTCCAGTCTGAAGGTATGAGAGAATTTTCCCAAAGTAGGTTTAGAAGCTTTAAAAAAGACTGAAGATGTGAAGAATTTAACAGTTTGAACATTTTGTATGACAATTGATCAAGACCACAAGCTGTATCACGCCTGGAATGCAATGCAGATTTTAATTCCTGAATTGTGAAATTGTTACCAAGACTATCATTATTCTGATTGTAATCAATGTCACTCAATAAATTCTGTACTGTATCAGGTGTGTATTTGTGTAAAAAGTCGACTATCCAATTGTTATCAGAGAATTGGTAAGAGGGAGAAGAAAATGATCTATTTAACCTTTTGATTTTTTGCCAAATTATGCTAGTGGGAGTAAAACGATTAAGCAAGGAACAAAAACTATGCCAATTTTCTAAACGTTCTTGTCTAATAACTCTTTTTTTAATTGCCTGTTTATGTTTAAAGCTAACATAATTCTCTACGGAAGGGTCTGACTTGAAAAGCACATAAGCAGCTTTAACGTTTTCCACAGCCTTAGAACAATTACTGTTCCACCAAGGAACCGCCTTATTTTTCCTTCCAGATTTAAAAGAAGAGGTATTTTTAAATTTAACAGAAGGCGACGACTTCATTACAGCAGACTTAATCAAAGAACAAAAATCACAATAGGACTGAATTGGGTCACCATAGTCGACCTCAAAACCATTTAAAATATTATTTACACTCTGTACATACAAACTCCAATCAACAAGCTTTAAATTTACCCGATTAGACAAGTAAGAAGAGTTAGGCGGCATATTAGGAGGTAAGAAATTATATTTGGTGATAGTGGGTAGATGATAACTGCCCATAGAATAATCACAGACATTCCAATCACAATGTAACGCTAAAGATGAAGAAACTAAAGTTAGATCAAGACCATTGGGCCTAGCTATGTGCGAGCCAATGGTAGTAGGAACATTGTCATTTAACATAACCAATTTATTTAAATCTATAATATCGAGGATAGCTTGACCTCTAGAGTCATTGACACAACAACCCCAGGAAGTATGGTGCGCATTAAAATCACCTGCAATAATTAACGGCTTAGGGATAGATTGCAAAAGCGAGTTAAGTTTGTTTTTGTCAAACCTGGGAGAAGAATTACCAGGACTATAGAAACTAACTATTGAAATAAACTTATTATTAATATTAATTTTAATTGCTATATTTTGCAGAGAGTCGTCAAAATAAGTATTTAATTTTACAAAAGGTATACAATTATGAACAATGATGGCTACTCCATTGCGGTCGTTACCACAGTCATTACGCACAACAGAATAACCTTTAATATTAAATTTTTGATGTGGTTTTAACCATGTTTTAGAAATAATAGCTATGTGTATATTGTTGTCTAAAATAAATTTCTGAAATTCGTTACGATTGCTTAGTAGACTTTGAGCATTCCACTGTACTATATTCATAGTGGTGAATTTGAAACAATCCCAGGTTTTTTCTGGAATGTTTCTTTAAGAGTGTCTGTAATAATTTGAGAACTGATACTAGTGTTTTGTGATTTATTAAGGGTAATGACTTTAGTTATCGATTCATTAACTAGGCTGAGAATTTTAGGGTCGGATAAGATTAGATTTAGAATATCTAAAGGAGTAGTCTTTTTCTTCAAATCAGGAAAACTTTCCTTATCAAACAACTTTGAAAAAGGAGCAGGAGCAAACTTATTCTTATTTTCCTGAATTTTTTGTTTTTTAACCGGACAAAGACCAGAAATGGCAATATGATTGCCCTTGCAGTGAATGCAGACGGCTTTCTCGACCGAAACAGAACAAGTCTTGAAGCTGTGACTCTCTGTACATATAGAGCACCTCTCAGCGTTTTTACAAAATTTAGCTAAGTGACCATACCTTAGACACCGGAAACATTGCTTAACAGGAGGTACGTACGGCAGCACCGGGACTCTCCACATCTTCAAATACACATAGTCCGGCAACGACGTCGAAGACGCAAAGGTGATGGCGACGGTCTGGGTAGGCTGTAATGTTTTCGTTTCTTTATCTTTTCTCATTATTCTACGTACACATATAATTTTCTTGGTAGATGTAGATAATACTTTGAATATATTTTTATTAGACATGTCTAAGGGGACGTTGGTGATTACACCTGTTAATTCAGTAGCGGCCGCGGGGATCGACGCAGTTAACGAATGGTCTTTTAGAAAAGTTACGTTATCCAAGAAAGAATTGGCAAAGCTCGCCTTGTCAAAAACAACGCCAATTTTAAATTTGTTCATTTTTTTTAAATACTTAATGCCCTTGATGAACCTACTGAAACAATTGCTAAGGTACATCATGTCCCTATTGCCTAACGCTTTGTTTTCATCTGAACTTTGAATAAAAACAATATATTCAGCCGCGGTATTGTCTTCAGGATATCGCCTAGAGTAATCGACGACCCTATAAGGCGTGTACCTGTCGGCACCATGCTCTACAGAGTCAGAATATTCTGAATCGCTAGATAACGATGAGGAATCCGGTTGAGGAGTATTATCCTCCTTTTTTCGTCTTTTTTTACCGCCCATCCTATACAAAACCTAGAACACGCCTAACCAATTAGTATAAACAAAATTATACAGTAATATACAAAACAAAAAACTAAAATAAACAAAAGAGTTATAAGAGAAAGAAAAAATAATAATTTACAAATAAATATACAGTTATACAATAAAATTAAATTAAATTTGCAAAAAAAATTAAAAAGACCGCCCTGTTGCCTCGAAAGGTTTTTTTTTTTTTTTTTTTTTTTTTTTTTTTTCTGGCTTCTTATGTTTATCATAAAACAATTAAATTCCGCCAATGTCGAGTGGTTAAAGAGACACGTCAAATTTTGGAGATTGACCGGTGAAATATTATGAATTGGCCGGTGAAGTTTGGAATTAAACTTTTATTTTTTTGAGATTTTTCTGTCTACCAATCACCACCTAAAACAAACAACACAAAACATATATAGACGGCACAATGTTAGTAGGGAGATTCATGTTTATAATTTAGGCTCCCGCGCTTTCCTTTGACATGACAGTATGTAATATCAGTGTTGCCACTGGAATCTGACTGGAATATTTTTAGCAGCCGTTTTGATTGAAAAGCAGTGTGCGTAGCAGTTTGAAAAAGTTGTGGAAAAAGTACAAAGTTTGTAGTTGGGTAAATAAATTCACCATGATTGGGATAGGCTCTAAACAGTTCCTGATCATAAATTAAAGGCAACTATGCACTTTGTCAAATTTGGTAAAACGAAACGAACAAGTCTGACGAGAAAAGTGGTCCAAAGACCAAAGTTGGACCCAGGCTGGCGAAACTCAGTACTGCAAAAAATATATATGGAGTTTACGCTAATTTTAATGGCGACATGTTTTGTCTCTTACTTCCTGTCTAACCTTCCTTGTCTCGCCCTGCTGTTAGTCAATATGGTGGCGTGCAGTCTTTGTATTTGTAAACAACGCGTAGTTTTAGTTAATTTTACTAGTCACGTAGGTATTTATTGTTCTCGGTGACTTCCTGTATCATTAAGTGCATACCTGTTTAGTATTATTTACGTGCATAACAGCAAAATGCATTACAAAACCTGTGAAAT
Source organism: Endotricha flammealis (assembly GCA_905163395.2). NCBI lineage: Eukaryota > Metazoa > Arthropoda > Insecta > Lepidoptera > Pyralidae > Endotricha > Endotricha flammealis. The sequence continues at coordinate 4,948,762 of LR990863.1, read as the reverse complement.
ATGTGGGATAAAATCGGGTAGGAAATCTAATAAAAAGCTTGTATTCCTGGCTCAATTCCCACTAGATGAGAAGCGGTAAGTAGTTTTTCATGTTATTATATTGATGTTAAGTAATTAGGAAGAAGTTCTGGTCTCTTTAATACTTTGCCTTAGAATTCATAACCAAAAATCATGTGCGCCATAGGGATGTTCTTACTACGTACCAAATTATCGATAAAAAAAATTTTTTCGTAAATTTGGGTATAAAATGTAAATGAGATATTTGCTGCATTTGTTTAATTCATTATTAGATTGTTCATGTTAAATGAAGTTTTATTATTTTAATCATAACAGTAACTGGGCGACCGAGTCTGAGTTCATACTACAGTAGAGTCATCTTTTTGACCGATGCTAATTGGAAATTCGCGCAACAGCGCGTGCATTCGCGCAACAGCGCGTGCATTCGCGCGAATTAAACTGGCAATGGCAACTAATGACCCTCACTACAATGTTAAACCTTGGAAATTTGATGCTTCGATGAGCTTCTCGACTCGACTCTGCTGTAGTATGAATTGACCCTTAACGATTACACCCTGTAGGTATATATTTTACAAATTTATCTATTGCAGATGCAAGCAATGGGTCAAAGCCATTGGTAATGAAGACTTATTGTATGTACCAATAGAAAAATTACATAAATTAAAATATGTATGTGACACACATTTCAAGCCCAGCGATTTTAATAGAAAAAGGACCCGCTTGAAACGTTATGCAATACCCTTGTTGCATTTAAAACTAAGGCCACTTCCTGAAGAAATGATGAAAGATTTTCCACTACATGTTGCTACTAGTCAAGGTACATAATTGTTCTTTGAATTTTTGTGCCATCTAAAAAAAGAACTGTTGTTTATTTTTTATTTAATTTACACAGAAAAGACACCACAAAGAGATGAATGTGAGATCGGTACTTGGCCGAGTACAAGTAGCGGCCGGATGAAACAGGATGTTGGAAAAACAGTGGAAACGAAATGCGGTGGAGGAAGAAAACCTCGTTAAAAATCCCACTTATATTTCAGATCTCCACGTGACTGCAGCCTTTCAACACGGTGCCCGTAGGGTGTGATCGTTGCCAGCAACCATTATAAGCACGGCTCGTACTCCACCCTTGGTAAACTACATAACCTCTTTTCCTGACATGGTTTGACAGCTCAATTCCTGAAGCTAATGATTGGTTCATTTCAGGACCAGATTTGATGTGACGTCTGTGGCGACACCTATCGCCATTCAGAAGAACCACAGAGTGAAGAAAAAGTTCACAATGCGAACACATGACGGCGCCACTTAGAATCATGAATCACGTTATCGAAGTTTCTACGATATGGAGATATATATACAATACAACCTCCGACACATACATTGTCGGAGCCGCGGTTCCCCAGGCATAACGCCCAGCCTGGCCGGAAGATCTTCCCTTTGTGGCGGTCGAGCACATCGCCATCGCTCCCGCTACACGTCGACTGGGCAATCACCAGCCCTGAGCAAGCATTGCCCATACTCCGCCATGGTAAGCGGTAAACTATAATAATTTGAATTTATGATATTTAATCAGCCACATCAACGTCATTTCAATAAGCTGTTTTCTTTCAGAAACACTTGAATACCCCTCATCTCTTTTGAATTAGTGTGTACTCAAACGTTAATAACAGTAATCTCTATTTATTTATTATTTCAGATTATGAATGCCTTCGCTCACAGAACAGTGCAAAAACGTGTGTCGATCGATCAGCTAACAACATCTGAAGACTCCGCCTAGAATACCAGATTAGAAAATGACAAAAAAAATAATTCTAACATTGTAAACGTAACTTTATTCGTTTTTGTTATGATATAAATTGTATAATAATAATTATAATTATTAGGTAGGTATTTGAATTTTGAATAATACTCAATATTTCCAAACTAAGTAAAGAGATTTTTATTTTCCTTTTGTATGTTAAAGAAAACCTGTCTGCAAGGTACCCACGCCACGCTTTTTTTTATCGATATCGATACATTCTGTACTGTAACGTACCACATCTCTAGTATGCTTTTGTAGAAAGTTGGCATTACTTTTTTTTTGTGTCTCTGTTGTTGGTACGTTGGCACGAGATCTTAGCGTGAATTGACTGTCAAAACAAGTCAAAAAGCTTGTATGGAAGTCCCGACTCTTATAACGTAGTGATTATATACTCTTTGGTTGGACCAACCAAAGTTCAAACTTAAGCGAAATGCTATTGAAATTATAACTTTATTACAATTCCGTAATATTAAATTTGTTTTGATGAGTGTTTCATATTATCTATCAAGATAATTTAATGTAAATATTTTTTTTAAATTGGTGCGATAAAGATCATTTCGCCGTTCGCGTGTAGTTTTTCAATCATTTACGTCGATCTTGCTGTAGAAAAAGATCTGCTCAAAAGAATTAATCATGATTTTCATAAGAGGAAATAGAATATTTAGCATAAAAATGCAGGCAGCAAATAAGGTTTGTAGTACATATACAGAACTTTTTCTTTCGAGTCGTCAGTCAAACATATGGCTGTCTAAACTAACCAACCAGTTTTCCTATTTCACCAGTTAAATATAGTTAGTGGTTCAGGCTGCTCGTGTCGCAGAGCCGTGACGTGATAAATTACGAAGTGTAAGGTGAATTTTATCGTGCTAGATAAGACTATAAAAAAAATATTTTGTCTTAGAAATTATTTCTTTTACCAGATTTTAAAAGTGATGGCTGCGTATTCAACAAAAGTGTCTCTGAACGAGGTGGTTATTGCCTCTGCAGTCAGGACACCTATTGGTTCTTTTAGAGGAAGTTTATCGAGCTTGTCGGCCACGCAACTTGGGGCCGTCGCCGTCACGGGGGCCATCGAAAGAGCCGGCATTCCCAAGGAGGAAATTAAAGAGGTTAGTATCGACTTTCACTAATAATGTTACGATTTACAGTTAGCACCGCATTCACCGTTATGAATTCGACATTCGACTATTACTACATTAATATTTAAATTGGAATTACTGTACTTTTTAAAAGAAGGTGTGTTGTCTAATGCTCCTATATCTGTTATCATTTTGACAGTAGATTGTTATCAAAGATAAGAGAAATTGTTTGATTGATTAGAGTTTTGATTAAATTACAAATCAAAGATTTTTAAAAACTATTTTTTAATTTATTTTTATAGCTATTGAAGTCTCAAAATTTGATTGAAGTTTAAAAAGTTTAACTATTCAGGATAACAACAAAAACAAAATAAAATAATTCAATGTACTTATTATGTTGTAAATTTTTTCTTTTTAGGTATACATTGGAAATGTGTGCAGTGCCAACCTGGGTCAGGCACCCGCAAGGCAGGCCGTTATTTTTGCCGGTCTTCCAAAGAGCACAATTTGTACAACTGTTAACAAAGTTTGTTCTTCGGGGATGAAATCAGTAATGCTGGCTGCACAGGGCCTACAGACAGGCGCTCAAGATGTCATCCTCGCTGGTGGCATGGAGTCAATGTCAAATGTACCGTTTTATTTGAAAAGAGGAGAGACAAGTTACGGTGGTATGCAGTTGGTAGATGGTATAGTATTTGACGGACTAACAGATGTTTATAATAAATTCCATATGGGCAATTGTGCAGAGAATACAGCTAAAAAATTAGAAATCTCAAGACAACAACAGGATGACTATGCTATCTCTAGTTACAAACGGAGTGCGGCTGCCTATCAGTCTAAAAGCTTTGCAGATGAACTTGTGCCCGTTCCTGTACCACAGAAAAGGGGTGCAGCACCTATTATCTTTTCTGAAGACGAAGAATATAAAAGAGTGAATTTCGACAAGTTCAACAATTTACCTACCGTTTTTCAAAGAGAGAATGGGACGGTCACAGCTGGAAATGCCTCGACATTGAACGATGGTGCTGCAGCCCTAGTATTGATGACAGCAGATGCTGCTAAAAGGTTAAATGTAAAACCTATTGCCAGAGTTGTTGGTTTTGCTGATGGGGAATGCGATCCCATTGATTTCCCTATTGCACCAGCGGTGGCTATCCCTAAACTGCTAGAACAGACTGGTGTTAAAAAGGAAGATGTTGCTCTGTGGGAAATAAACGAAGCATTCAGTGTTGTAGCTGTAGCGAATCAAAAAGTTCTTAATTTGGATCCATCGAAGGTGAACGTACATGGCGGAGCAGTTAGTTTAGGACATCCGATCGGTATGTCTGGAGCCCGTATTGTGGTGCACTTGTGCCATGCACTGAAGAAGGGAGAAAAGGGTGTTGCTTCTATTTGTAATGGTGGTGGTGGTGCGTCATCTATTATGATTGAGAAATTGTAAGTTTATTTATATTTTATTCTACTGTTACAGCTTGACTTGTGCCTTCAAAATGATTTGCTGTACAGTTTTATTAATGTTATTTGTATGAGAGATTAAGTATAAGAAATATAAAATTTGTTATATTTGTTAATTAATTTTTATTAAGTATTCCCTTTCTGTAAATAACTGTTTTATACATGGTATATATGTGTGTAATGAATCAATATGAAATAAAACAATTCATTATTTTTATATAGAGACTATTTTTATTCCTTTTACAGACCTCAGGCTATAGAGGGTCCACCAGTCCTGACATTATATACAAAAGATCCCTGTCCATTGTGTGATGTAGTTATGGAAGAATTAGAACAATATAAAGACAGAATAGTTATACAAAAAGTAGATATAACAGAAAAAGGTAATCTAAGATGGTTGAGATTATACAGGTACCATATACCCGTGTTGTTTTTAAATGGACAATTCTTGTGTATGCATAAATTAAACAAAGAATTACTTGATAGACGGCTGCAACAGATTGAGTCAGAAGCTTGAAATTAATTTACTGATAAGATTGTAATGTAAAGTCACATCAAGTCGCGAGTTCGAATCGCGTATAAGAGATTTTTTTGTATAATTATATATTACTAGCTGTTACCCGCGGCTTCGCCATGTATTTATTATTATTTTAGGGTGGGACGCCTGCGGGGCACAGGCGGGTGTTCAAATCGTTTGTTGGACTCATTACACCCTATTCCCGTGTGGGTACGGTTGTTACTGTGGCCCCGATGACCTCCCCCCCGAAAACCTTGAACTCCTTCTGCAGAACTCCGCAATGCGACCAGTGTCTAGGTCGCATAGTCTTCCTTCTTCGATCCTATCGGCTTCAAAAGTTTCCCACCTGAGCCTGCTGTAGTGTGTGCATTCAGCCAGGAAATGCTGGCTGGTCTCTGGTTCACCGCATTCGGGACAAGCGGGATCTATGCTGTTGTCTATGAGGGACATATTTCGCCATGTATACAAATTTTCATAATGATCAGCTGCTTAGTCAAGCTGTGAAGGAATAACAAACAAGCAAACATACTTACTTTCTTATTTATAATATTATGTATGATAATTCATTACCTATGTTTTCATTTAGGTACATAAAAAATGTTAGTTAGATACTTTGTATTATTAAATTAAGCTTAACATATAAAAATCTAATTAAAGATAAGATTTTATCGCATATTTAACATATTTTTTCCTATTACAACGGCGTATTAGAATTTAAAATTTGAGTTTTTGAAATATTGTGCTAAATTGTTAAGGCACATGCAAAACAGTACAGCTTGTTTGTCTTAACTAACAGAGCATCCAATCGACAGACTCCAGTTTCATCAACATCATCTGGATGAATGGAGCTCTACCACTGTTCGATTCCTGCGACACTTCCTTCCTCGCACAGTAAAAATATGGAACCAACTCCCGCCAGCGGTGTTTCCGAATAACTATGATTTGGGAACCTTCAAGAAGCGAGCATATATGCACTTAAAAGGCCGGCAGCGACTCAGGGACTCCTTCGGTGTCTCTGTGCTCCATGGGTGGCGGTGATTACTTAACATCAGGTGATGCGCATGCTCGTTTGCCAATCTCTTACATAAAAAAAATATTTACCAACTCTGATGGCCATTACGAGTCATACACAGCTCACAAGTTTAGATGTAAGTAGCTGATGTAAACTCCATCAATATTTTATGACCGAATGCTCATTGATATGCAACCTTGGAATGATCACAAACATGGTGTACATTTACCTACACAATATAAATTATTGATAGTGTGGCTTTTTACATAACAAGTTCGTAAATGTCGACTAGATACTCTCTTGTTGTTGGTAGGTACCTATTTAGAAGGAAGTCATTTATGTACATACATTCTACAATATCTATCAGCCAGTTTCTAAAACGCATTTTAATTGCAAATTAAGTCCATACTATCTCTTTTTTCTTTAGTCTGATAGTGGACAGCTATAATCTAACGTGTCATTAATTTTAAAATCCGTTTGCGAAACAGACTGTATGACGTCTAATGTTCTGACGCCTGACGTTCGTGTCATAAAATGCTCAGATACATGAGCTCAGACATTTGCTGTATCTTGGACATAATACGTATTATATCCACTCCATTCATAAGACTATTATCAAAAAAATCTACTATTTACTTATTAGTGGATCAGAGTTAAAGCTATAGCTACCTTTCGCTGCCGCAATGGGTAGAAGTACGTACCAAAAAAATATGCGGTTTCTCTCGGGTATTTAATATCAAGTTCCGCGGCTATTTGAACCAATACAATAATAATATTACCGCAAACCCACTGGATTTTCCATACTACAGACACCTACAGATAGATATACCGAATACCTACCGCTGAGGTCTGCATAGTCTACCCGCTAGCCCTAAGTTGATTTAAACGTAACATAACATTATAGTAATAGGTAAGGTAACCAATTAGGATGATTTTTTTAATGGATAGACAGGTACCAAAATACTGACCGGTCACCTGATGGTAAACAGTCACCGCTGCTCATAGACATTACGACTACAAGAATGTTGGGCACATAGGAAGAAATGGAAAAATAAGGGAACTGGACGAAGGAGGCTTCTGGCCATCGAAATAATATTACTTACTACGTATAGAAATGACAGCGCCTTCAAATTTTGGCGCCGCGTTCGGCCGTGCGGGGCGCGCCCCTCCCTGGCCCCGCCCCCAACCGAGTCATAGAATATGCACTACGCAGGGGCGACACTTTGTTTATATTCTGCCTATTGGACATCTGATTATTTTATTTTATTACAATATTTTATTTTACTTATTAGAATAAAATTAATAGAAAATAGGTATAATATTAGCTTTAAAGGTAAGAAGCTACATTACATTTTTGTTCTTAACTTAATATTAGTCAAAAATAAACTCAGATTAAATCAAAACTTTATAATGAAGCTATTTATATATTGAAGTATTTTGTAATATATGCAATGAATAGGAGACGGTCGCCTACCAGACAAGAGGAGTTGTGTTGAATGGTAACGTATCTTTACTCAGAAACTTGTTTGCCCGAATTTCATTTGTTCGAAAATGGTTGGTCGAAATTTAAAATGCTGTTTCGTTTTCCATCTTTTTGTTTTCTAGAAACTATTTTTTTTACTTAGTAACTTTATCCACATTTACGTATTTTTTACCTACTATATAAAAATATTTTGGAAATATAGTTTAAAAAATCAATATTTAAATTACATATTATTTAAAAAAACCTCCTCCTTTTTTGAAATCGGTTAAAAAAAAAGCAAAAAAAAAAATTCAGTAATACCAAAATTATATTATAAAATTGAGTCTTAGTAAATAGGCTTAGTACCTACGTATCGCATCTGTACGATAAATTTTTGATAATCTATGATTTTCACATAGAAATGGCGGATGCAATCATGATGCAATAGAAAATAATCAAAAAAAATTGTTTTGGTTGGTTTTACTGATTTTTTTGTATACTTAGCGATGATAAGTCACGCCGCTATCTTTCTTCCTTAATGTTGAACGGTTTTTACAAGTTTTTATTGAACATGACGGCATTTTCCAATTTTTTTTTTGACATTTATCCGAGGACCAATCACGATGAGCGTCGGCAAGTTTCTAAACGAGTTGATGTCTTGTGGCAGGGTGCCGGTAGCGCTAACACCCTACCAATTAGTAGTTTAAAAGTATGCTCCTAATGGAAAAGCCTGTCCGTAGAATGTAGTATGTTTGTAACTCAGAAGGGAATGAAGGCACAACACGATGACACTGAATGATTATATATTTACAACTTGAATTGTTACAAAGATTAATCAGCTAAGCAAATATAAAAACATTATTCGGAAATTCAGAAAGCTCGCCTAGCGAAGTCAGATGAGGAAGAGAATTCGTAAATCGGCGCGCGCCGTGTGGTGCGCGAACCATCGCTGTATTTCGACTCTCGACGCACAGAGCGAGACCACGCTATCCGGCCGTGCAGGACAGCGACAACCACGTTACGCGTCGAGTTGTGGCTCCACAATTCAGCCAGCAAAGAGTACTGTCCAAGTGGCGAGTCGGTCAACGCCACAGTACTCCCCCGCTCAGACCGTTACTACGGTCGATATGGTACTCTGACCCTTCTACCACTTCGCGTCCGCTTCTCTGGTTCACTAGTAGCAGGAACGGTAGTGGTTGCAGGAGTGGTATTGGTTGCTGGAACAGTAACAGCTGCAGGAGTGGTAGTAGTAGTTGGAGCATCTTCGCGTGAAGGTACATCTGGTATTTTCGCGATGTATGCTGGTTTCAGTCTGTCGACCGTCACGCTGATTCTGTTTCCTCTGACATCTGGTATGAAGTACTTAGGCTTTCTCTCCAGTACTTTGAAGGGGCCAGCATAAGGTGCTTCAAGCGGACGGCGCACGTGATCTTGACGAAGAAAAACGTGAGAAGAAGTATGCAAGTCACGCGGCAGGTAGAATGGTGAATTGCTGTGCCACGAAGTTGGTCTCGGCGTCAGCTTGGACATGTAGCTTCGCAGGCGCGTTGCGTACTCGGAGATGTCGGCGGCAGAAAAGTCGTCGTTGGGACATAAGAATTGTCCAGGTAAACGAAGAGGCTCACCGTACACGAGTTCAGCAGCAGATGAACGCAGATCGTCCTTCCAGGCGCTGCGCATGCCTAGCAGCACGAGTGGAAGTACCTCGGTCCACGAAGGTGTAGCATGGCACATGATAGCCGCCTTGAGTTGGCGGTGCATGCGCTCGACGAGTCCATTGGCAGCAGGATGATATGCGGTGGTGCGGAAGTGGCGCGCACCGATCAGCGCAGTGAGGGCCTTGAAGAGCTGGCTCTCGAATTGACGACCACGGTCTGTAGTCACCTGGGTAGGACAGCCGAATCTGGCAATCCAGCCAGATACCAGGGCAGAAGCGCAGGCCTCCGCCGTGATGTCCTTGAGAGGAATAGCCTCAGGCCACCGAGTGAAACGGTCGATGACCGTAAGGCAATACCTGTAATCAGAAGAAGGATTAAGGGGTCCTACGAGATCGAGGTGGATATGGGAGAATCTCGAGGAAGGGGATGGGAATGAGGAGAGGGGAGAAACGGTATGACGGGTAATTTTAGATTTCTGGCAATTTAAGCATTGCCTAGCCCACTCTCTACAATCCTTGCGAATCCCTGGCCAGACAAAACGTTGTGTGACCAGCCGCACTGTAGCGGAACTTCCAGGATGATGTAAGTTATGCAGCATATCATAGACTTGTCTTCGCAGAGCTGGAGTGACATATGGACGAGGTGGTTGAACTGAGACGTCGCAATATACAGGTAAGTCGTAGTTCGCTATTCTCATCTTCTTGAGTTGCAGTGAGGAACCACGGAGGAGAAGGTCGTTCAGTTCTGCGTCGTGCTGTTGTGATTTAGCGAGGATGGCGTAGTCGATGGCTGAAGTGATCTCTTCGATGCGAGATAATGCATCAGCAACAACGTTTTGCTTCCCTGGAATGTACCTCAAGTCCGTCGAAAATTGAGCAATGAAGTCTAAGTAGCGAAACTGTCTAGGTGAACATTTGTCTCTATTTGTCGCAAAAGCAAATGTTAGCGGTTTGTGGTCAGTAAAAATTGCAAAAGGTCTGGCTTCGACCATGTGACGGAAGTATCTGATCGCTTCATAAACAGCTAAGAGCTCGCGGTCATATGGGCTGTATTTGGCTTGAGCTGAATTCAATTTGTGCGAATAAAAAGCTAAAGGTTGCCAGTCAGAGTCTTTGCGTTGCTGTAAAACAGCACCAATTGCACAATCGGAAGCATCAGTCACAATGGCTAGTTCAACGGAAGGATCAGGGTGTGCAAGAAGGGTTGCTTGGGATAAGGCAGTTTTGCAGTCAGTAAAAGCTTGGAGCATCTGAGGGGTCATGTCTACAGGATGAGCACCTTTAACCTTAGGTCCAGATAAAGCAGCGTGCAAAGGAGATTGAAGCGAGGCAGCGTTAGGAATGAAGCGACGGTAAAAATTGAGCATGCCTAAAAAACGTCTTAATTCCTTGACGGTCTTCGGTTGAGCATACTCTCGGATTGCCTTTACCTTGGTATCTAAAGGTTTTGTACCAGTTGCTGAAACCTGGTAGCCTAAAAATGTTACTTCTGCTCTTCCTAGTTTACACTTATTTGTGTTTAAGACTATCCCATATTGTTTGAGGCGTTCAAACAGGTGCCGGAGATGTATCCTGTGCTCTTCCACAGACGATGAGAAAACAAGGATATCGTCGATGTATCCATAACAAAATTCTAATCCCAGGAGGACTTCGTCAATAAAGCGCTGGAAGGTCTGCGCTGCATTCCTGAGACCGAAGCTCATATACGGAAACTCGAAAAGTCCAAATGGTGTTGTGATGGCGGTCTTAGGAATGTCATCCGGGTTCAAAGCAATCTGGTGGTAGGCTTTAACCAGATCAATGGTGGAGAATATCGTGCATCCTGAAAGCTGGTGCGAGAAATCGTGTATGTGGCGCACAGGATAGCGGTCAGGAACTGTTCGTGAATTAAGTGCCCTGTAATCACCACAGGGTCTCCATCCATTATCCGTCTTCTTTACTAGATGCAAGGCTGACGACCACGGACTTTCTGAGGGCCTTGCGACACCACTGGCAATCAGGTCTTCAAACTCCTTTTTGGCCACTTTCAGACGAGTCGGATCAAGCCGTCGAGGCTTGCAAGAAACCGGTGGGCCTGGCGTTGTCCGAATGTGGTGAAGTGTATTGTGCTTTGGAGGAGACAGAATACCTGCAGGTCTCGTTATTTCCGGAAACTCGCGCAATATGTCGTGGAATTCTGTTTCACCAGCTACAGCCTTCACCGAATCAATACCTTCTGAATCCTGATACCCGATAGCAGAGACAGTCAAAGTGGTAGTATTGTCTATTACCCGTTGACTTCTGCAGTCAACCAGCAGATTGTGATAGCTGAGGAAGTCCACGCCGATAATAGGTCTGGTAACGTCTGCTATAGTGAAAGCCCATGGGTAGCTACGTCTCAATCCTAAATCTAGCTGAAGCCGTATCGGTCCGTAGGTGGAAATAGTGGTCCCATTTGCTGCCACGAGATCAAATTTAGTCTTAGTGCAGGGCGTCCTAACTGCTGACCGCGGGAAAACACATAAATCTGACCCAGTATCCACTAGGAACTGCATTTTACTGACACGGTCAGTGACAAAGAGACGGCCTGTTGATGAGGGGCAGTCGTTGGCCGCTACTTCCGACCGCCCTGAGTGTTTTCCGTATGGAAACTGCATGGCTGCTTGCACTTCCTCGCCTTGCTTCCATACGTAAAATGATAGAAGCAGTGTGGATGATTGGCTGGTGGTTGTCTTGGCCTTGAGTTGCTACGAGAACGGTTATACCGACCACGCGACTGTGAGCGTCCAGCCTGGTTCATTTTAGTGGTTAGAGATGCCACTTGATTTTTGAGTTGATTAATCTCTGCCACTAGGTCTCCATACGATGGCGCGGAATCAGGTGGAGTGGAGTATAAGGACCCTGATGCTGAAGCGACTTGAGGAGTACACGGAGCTATTTCATACACCTTGTCTGCCAGATCTGCCAACTTCTCTGAGGAAAGATCATGTTGAGATGCGATAACAGTCTGTATGTTCGCTGGAAGTCTACTACACCACAACGTCTTTAAAAAATCCTTCGGCACTGCAGGTCCAGCAAGGCCTTCCAGGTGGCGTAGAAACTGGGACTGTTTGCGATCGCCAAGCTCTTCGTGTATGATCAGCTGCTTTACACGTTTTTCTTGAGAAGCTGAGAGACGGCGTATCAGCTCGGTTTTCAGTTTACCGTATTTGTCTGTAGCAGGTGGATTTGTGATAATATCCTTAACCTCTCTTGCCTGTGCCAAGTCCAAATTAGAAACCAAATAACTAAATTTTGTCTCATCGGTCGTAATTCGGGATAAAACAAATTGATTCTCTAATTGTACAAACCATAAGGCTGGCTCATCAGGCCAAAATGGAGTAACGCGTTGCACTTCTGTCCGAGCGAGATTGCCATCTTCTGCCATAGCATCGCGAAAATTGTCCCGGTCTGTCATCTGGCCAACTCAAAATTGTTTGCTACTCAATAAAAAAAATCGCTTGGTCCAACAGTAAAAATCGCCTCAAACGTCAAACGTTAAAACAAAAAACAATGCGTCATCGGAAAATTTCATAAATGGCTTCTCAATATTGAAAAATATCACTTGCAACTCACAATTTCCAAGTGTCCTCCACCGATCAGGTGGGTCTTCGGGGTCACCAATGTGGCAGGGTGCCGGTAGCGCTAACACCCTACCAATTAGTAGTTTAAAAGTATGCTCCTAATGGAAAAGCCTGTCCGTAGAATGTAGTATGTTTGTAACTCAGAAGGGAATGAAGGCACAACACGATGACACTGAATGATTATATATTTACAACTTGAATTGTTACAAAGATTAATCAGCTAAGCAAATATAAAAACATTATTCGGAAATTCAGAAAGCTCGCCTAGCGAAGTCAGATGAGGAAGAGAATTCGTAAATCGGCGCGCGCCGTGTGGTGCGCGAACCATCGCTGTATTTCGACTCTCGACGCACAGAGCGAGACCACGCTATCCGGCCGTGCAGGACAGCGACAACCACGTTACGCGTCGAGTTGTGGCTCCACAATTCAGCCAGCAAAGAGTACTGTCCAAGTGGCGAGTCGGTCAACGCCACAGTCTATTGGCCTCAACGTATGGGGACAAAAATTTTGTTCGCGGTGTCCGTTCTATACGTAGTAATATTATTTCGATGCTTCTGGCACTCTTCGTACGGAACACAGCGGCCTAAGCACCACTATTTCATTTCACGTCGATATTCTGATAGAGAGTGGTACCTACTGCCCAATAGAGTTCTAAGGCCCGAGCCGACAAAATAAGCCTAAATTACGAGTTAGGTGGTCCGCAGTTATTCTTTAATAATTATTCCACAATCCTACAAGAATAGATATAGAACTTCCTTGCGTAAACACTGAAACTGAAGCCTGTGTAGATTGCTAATTCTAAAATAGAAGAATAAGTGTGTACTCAGCTGTCATATCTGCTCAAGTGACATTAGCCCAGTTGACTGACATGTCATGTCATTTCTTCGTAAAATTAAAATAGGAATTTAATTATTTTCACATGAAATATGTAATGATTGTTTTGTTTAAATAAGAACAAAATAAGTCATATCCCCCGAATGCGTTAATTCTCATTCATCTTCTTCACATACTTTGCTTTTTTCTTGGAGAAATTATGATGGAGAACTCGGCTCACGATTCCGCCATACAAACATTGGAGGCTGCAGCACAAATGCTCTTGGTGAGAGATAACTATAATTTAGTTCTGTAACTAATGCTTATTTACTATTTACAAGGCATACTGAGTTACGAAATATTTTTTTTGTAACCTTGGATGCTGGTTTATTGACATAACATTTTTATTAAATCTACCTTTTTTTTTCATTTTAAAGGCGCCGCCTACTATTATAACATCAGAGCAGCGTCATCAGGCAGAAGGTGTTTTTCTGGAATTTCGGAACACAAAGAATCCTTATCAGATGTGTAGAGAAATATTAGAAAAGTCAGCTTCTGATCAAGTCCGTTTCGAAGCAGCTGGTTTGATAAAATCAGCACTTATTAGAGAATGGAGCTTGTTGTCAGAAAACGATATATCGTCTCTGAGAGAATATTTATTGAATTATCTGATGAGAAGAGAGTCACCATCATTTTTGAGAGAAAAACTTTTACAGGTAAAACTTATTAAATATTTAAAAAGTTTCCAAGCTTATGATTAATAATTATAAAATTCAAACAAAAGTTGCTAAAAAAATAGATATTCAGCAACCAAATATTTTTTAAAACAAATAAGCACCTACTTCACATGTCTTTGATATGTTGTCAGTTAGCCTATCGGTCAGATAAATAGGTGAAAAACTGGCATTTTATGTAAGAATCTAACTAGGCTAACTGGAATCTTATATTTCTTCTTAAAATATCTCAATATTAATTCAATTTGGATTGGATATTATTGTAAAATATGGCTAATAGTATAGGCTAGTAGTATAGTATAGTAACTCTCCTGGATGATACTCAGTGAACGAAAAAACATAGAAGTATTCCTAGCGCCCGAAAATGACCCAATGCGGATTGTGACACGGTAAGCGGGTCTTATAAATTGTGCCACGAAGTAGTTTAGTTCGGCTGTGACAGCACATGTCGTTGTTCACATTTTTGACAAGTTTTAAAAGTGTAAATTATGCCTTGTTGCGCAGTGAAATAGTGCATCAATCGATCTGATCTACATAATAAAAATACTGGAATTAGTTTTTACATGTAAGTACCCTGTAAACCACTACATTATTTTTATATAAATTAAAAACATGGATAAATTTTTTTCTATGGGGATGGTGTTATGCCCTATGGACTAAGTAAATTAATATTGAACGTTTACAGTTTGAAGTAAAATATGTTGGTGTTTTCTTTTTTGCTACATTAAAACACTCAGCTCCTTTGATAGATTTCCACAAGAACTGAGTCAGAGAGAACAATGGACGAGAGCAGTTCGCTTGGAAAGACAGGAAAACCAATGGCCCCCAAACAAAAGCTCAAGAATTTGCTCAGTCCATTTTCAAAATAACGATTTTTATATGATGCAAAAAGGATACCAGAAGCTCAAATCGAAATCTGTTAAAATTTGTACGGTGGGTATAATAGTTTTATATTTAAAATATGCGAAGTATTTGGTATGGTATTAATATAATTTACAAAATTAATAAGAAATTGCAAAGCATACATTATTTTTCAAACTTAGAGGAAAAAAAGAAACATTCGGGTCTTTAGGAATAATTTATGCTATAATAGCAATTGGATTATTAGGATTTGTAGTTTGAGCACAAACAAATTTTGCAGTTCTACTTTACAGTCTCTAGCACTGAGTTTCGATAATCTTCTAACTCATCTTATATAATTGGATTCAACGTCTCAATAACCTTTGCTAAACACATTTTATATAAACAATTCGGGCTCTTTTTAAATAAATTAGCAAACATTTTTAGATTTCTGTGATTTTTAGTGTGCTCTAAAACGGATTATTATTTTGAAGTTTTGGATTTTGAAATTAACTTTTTTTTCTAACCTAGACTCTTTATTAAGTGCGTGTAAGTGTAACATAGTTTGGCTATTAAAAACTTTATTGTATTAAATTATTTATTATACCACTAATGTAGAAAAATCATAACCGCCCGTTTTTAGCAAAGGAGTGATAATTAAACGTGAACTTTTTGTTATCATGCATACACATCATACGCAAAAGAAATAAAAGTACATAATAAAAATAATTCAAATCTTTCATTGCTACCTTTTTACATTTCTCGTCCACTTTGACAATTTTTACCGCCCCTTAAAAATGTCACATACGTTCATTTCCAGCGCCAATGATGTCATTGTTACTATGCGTTGCTTAGCCAATTAGCGACGAGCGTTGACAACCTACCCATCATTACTTAGTGATGTTAATAGAAAACAAACTAACTGTTCAAAGAAAACAAACGTCGTGGGGCCGTCTATCAAAGAGATTTTGTTTGAAGTTACCCTTCTATGTTTTTTTCGTTCACTGATGATACTAGTTGCCAAACCACAATTAGATAAGATCACAGTACCATTAAATGTGTTAAGATAGTAGTAAAACTGTATTTTTTTAATATATTTTTAATTATAAATAATTTTTACAACATTACATTTTTTTCAGACTATTGCCATAATAATTAAAAGGGGGAGTGTAGATGATGGAGGTAGAGAAAGGAAGGCATTACTTGGTGAATTGGAGAAGTTAATTCTCAGCTCGCCAATAGGGCAACAGAGATTGGCTTGTTCTCTTATATTGGCAATCATGCAGGAATACGCAATCACTGTGAAGTCCGCTGATGTAGGAATGATATGGGAAGTTCATTTTCGACTAAAGAAATCATTTGAAGCTTTAGATTTAAAGAGAATATTTAGGTTTACTGTCGGAGTTTTGGAGCAGATAGTCCGTTCGGGACATCGCCCTGAAGGAGAGCAGGCTTTATTGACAAAACAACTGCTGACTATTGTTGAGACAGTATTATGTTGGAGTCATGTGTCTCCACTACTTTCGAAACGGTTGATAGGAGCCTTTGAGGCTATTTACGAAAGTGATACAGCACCAGCATTGCGTTTAAGTTCACATTGGCGTGACACAATTATGCAGCCTGAACTTTTGTCTCTATTCTTCGAGATCCACATGTATGTTAGATCTAATCCTGAATTAGCTAGTCCGTCATTGACCTGCCTTGTGCAGTTGGCCAGTTTGAGTGGAGTGGTAGTTTCCGCTACTAACCTCAAACAGCAGTATTTAGAAAATTATGTAAACAGTTTTCTTAATATGATGGCGTACACACAGCCAGTGGAAAGGGAGATGTTGGGGATAGCAGATATTTATAGGCGATTGATACAGTTTTTCTCACCATCAATGATTGCTGCGACTCCACCAGCGTTTCTCCAAAATCTGACTAATTTGACTTGTCATTGCATTCGAGGCGCCATTATTGAAGAGAGTGTGAGTATTAATTTCTCTCCTTTTTTACAAACTGTTTTGATCGTATTTTAAGGGGGAGTGTAAAATTTAATTAACACGATGAATATTAATGCACTTGTGGATGGATAATTGTTCCTGCATGTAAGGAGAGAAAGAGAAGTCAAGTTCGCTCGCGAGCGTTGTATTTCTATATTATCTCATACTCCAAAACTACTCCGTGTGCCGGCCGGGACTAGACTGTCCGTCAATCCCTAAGCACATACATTCCTGTCACTGTGTGCGACTTATATTATGCTTTCTCTGCATAATATAAGCCACACACTCAAAAGGAAGTTGTAAGTTGACATCTATCTAGCTAGTTGACAGTGACAGCAATTTTTATGCAATCTACTAATCAGTGTATGGGTGGCTTAAAAAATTGACTATCGCTAACACCTAGTAGCTGTGGCCGTCTGTGGGGCAATTCACGTAACAAGATCCGATTCTAGTTTGATTCAACGACACTCGCTGTCCCGTTCAATTCCTATTTTGTATGAGTGAGACAGCGAGTGTCGTTGTATCGAAATAGAATCGGTTCTTGTTACGTGAATTGCCCCACTGCTCTAAAGAACCTTCGATTGAAGACCCGCACGATTCAGCAGTAGGAGTACTTAAACTGCTGAAAATTTTAAAGCATATTCTCTATCTAAAATAAATCTATAACAATTATTATAAATGCGAAAGTAATTCTGTCCTTTTCACGCTTGACCGCTGTTTCGATTTACATCAAAGGAATGAAGACAATTTGACCCAAGGAGAATAGTTCTAATTGTAGAAATTAATCCAGTGGAAACAACACGATTGAATGGCTAAACTCACGTGCATACTAAACAAAATTATTCGTTTAGTAGGTATAATGTATTTTAAATGTAATCCATTATATGATTTCAGATGAATGATGAGACAGTATGGCGAGAAGCATTAAACAAGTTCCTTCATACATGGAGTTCCATTGTTCATGATACGGATGGGTATTCTGATGAGACGTTACTTAACCCATGTATAGAAATATTCAATACCTACTTGCAGTGTCGACTGGCGCCACCGGATGGCACTCGGTATGTTTGCTTATGATCTATATATAGATTATATCTTAATCACAGCCAGATTTTGAAACGCATTTTATTTTAGTTCCAAACAAGCTATCTTTTTTTTAGTTTGACTGACAACTATAATTTAACGTGTCATTAACTTTAAAAATGCGTTTCAAAAACTGGCTGTATGTGACATCTTTTGAATAATTTAATGGTCATACTTCCCTTTCATATGTCCATGAAAGAGAAGTATGACCAATAAATTATAAATTAAACTTTTAGTCTTTACAAAGGTTTAAAAATTAATGTCTTTGGCCTTTAAATACATATTATGTTTATTAAATAAAGACCTGTGTAGAATAAATACCTGTACATCATATGTATGTAGGTATACCTTGAACCTTTAATTATATCAGATCATATATCTCGACCACTTATCGTGAGAATTGAGATGCTCCCAGACGATCGAACTTGGTCTAGTAGCAGACCAAGGTCGATAGTCTGGCAGAATCTTAATGTTGTAAAGCAATTATGAATATAGAAATCTCTATCAGAGGTACGGAGAATGTGGAAGAAGATTTATCAGATGATATAGAAGAAGATGAACGCAAACATCACAGCAATGTGTTGCTAACAATAGGAGCTATAGCAAGGAAGGCACCAGCGCACTGCTACCACGTACTGTTTACACTGCTTCAGGATAGAAGCAAAAGGTAACAACTTAAAATTCTTCTTAATTCTTCCTTAATTAATGGTGTTTCTGTCGTGTCTTAACGACACATAGACAATTTCGCCAATGTCGAGCATTTTAAATGAACACTTTTTAACCAAAAAGTACACTTTAAAAAGGCAACGTGGTACGGCGAGGATCCGAGCTCGCCATCTTGACGACCTTCGTTTACAAGGCGGCGATCTCGAATCAGCCTTAAAATGCTTGAACTTTACATGGCGTTTCGTATTGAGTATGTGGCTAATGTAACTATATGGCATTTATCGAAGAATATTTAAATAAAAAATAAAATCTTTTCATATCCTCCTAGCACTTCCGACAGTAAACGGCCTGTTGAGATGAAGTGCCTCAAGTAAAAACGGTAACTTTTGATTACCGTTTTTACTTAATTTTATCACCCGTTTCGTGGACAAAATAGTTGCCTTTATAAATTGTATTTTACAAAATACAGGTGACTTTTCAAGGAGTTGCCATTTTTTTTAAATATTACCCAATTATTCTCCCCATAAATAATCAAATTCGTATTTTAGTTACAGTTACAGATGTAATTAATTCTTGAACTATCCCATCTTTAGGGGTTAAAATTGACGCAAACCCAGGTCGTTTAAATCAAACCAATTTCTATATTAATCGTCCTGGAATTTTATAGAACAAAATAAAAATATGACTTTATCGTAATTATATTTATTCGTATTATTTTTTGAAAAACATTAACTTGAAAACAGTGGCGGTCCTTCCAATAAAGGCGAAAAGCAGGCCCTACTAAAATACGCAATACAATTTTTTTTTTAATTTCTTTTTACGCCAGTCGATTAAGCTCCTGATTCTTAGTCCCTCCTTAAAAAATTGCAGCCCCTTGAAAAGTCACCCTGTATATGTTAGATCTAAAACTGAAAAAAAAGATCACGCAAAAGAGTCCAGAAATAGACCTGCTTTTAAAAACTTTAAAAACATTATTTACAGTTTAAAAAAAATTAAGTTATTGTATTATAGGTTGGAGTCCCAATTACAACTGATGCATATGGGGAAGTTGCCCGTAAGCAGTGGTCGTGATTTGGTAATCTTGTTTGAAGACCTTCACTGGATATTGATGATTGCTGGTATAAATACATTCTAAATTAATACCCATAGCTGATATAGTAATTAATATAAAAATGAGGAGCTCGATTGCGTCGCTGTCTCACTCTAAAACGAACACGCAAGTTAAGCAACGTCGACTCTAGCCAGTGTTTGGATGGTTTCGAAATCTTGAGCCTCATTAATGCAACTCGCCGCATTTCTTGATATGCGGAAGCATTTTCATGACGTCATATAACGCGACGCGTACGTTGCGTGCTCAAATTGTTGGCAATACACTAAAGATTTGCGTACGGCGCGTACGCGAATGTGCGAGGCTATCAAGAAATGCGGCGCGTTCGGCGCGTGGGGCGCTTAAGCCGTCGTCGGTTGTCAATGGCTGACAGTCGTCTACCTTCATGCGGCTTAAAAACACTGTACTCGATCAATCCGCATTGAAGCAGCGTGTCAGAGTAGAAACAGTTCTGTTGGTAAACCGCATTTGATGCGAAAACTTTCAAATAACATTTATCTGACACTAGCTTTGCCCGCGACTTTGTTCACGTAATTTCCCCCGTTTTTGCAACATTTTTCACTGATGCTTCACTCCTATTGGTCGCAGCGTAATGTTACCTAGCCTAAAGACTTCCTCGACAAATGGACTATCCAACACAAAAATATTTTTTCAATTTGAACCAGTAGTTCCTGAGATTAGCGCGTTCAAACAAACAAACTCTTAAGCTTTATAATATTAGTATAGATTTTTGTAAATTAAATAAATTTAATTTTTATTTATACCTCGTAAAAACTGTTATGTCATAAGATTTATTTTGCATAGGTCATTTCTTGGCGATCGATTGTACGGAAGGTGAGACAATGATGATACCCAATGAGCTTATCACATACAGCATCAGGGAGAATGGAAATATTGACGCGTCTCTAAGATACCTTGTCGGAGAGAGCACTAACACAGATAATGTTGACTCTGTACTCAAGTAAGTATGATATTCAATTCCACTACTGTTTTTTTATGTAAGAGGTTGGCAAACTAGCATGCGTGTTAGTTAACACCAAATGTTAAGTGATTACCGCCACCCATGGTGCACAGAGACACCGAGTCCCTGAGTCGCTGCCGGCCTTTTAAGTGCATGTATGCTCGCTTCTTGAAGGTTCCCAAGTCATTGTCATTTAGACTTGACACAAAAGCTCAAAACAATCATCAGAATTAAAATATAAATCAATAGGAAATATACATGAATAGACTTTTCAATGACTTTGGTGGGTCAGCGGATGTGCATAGTATCACATTGTTCGGATTTCGCAGGCATTTGATGTCTGCGCTTTCAAATTAAAATAGTGCTCGGGTATACTAATATATTTAGTTTGAGTGAATAATTACTTTAATTACTTTAGTGTCTGCGCAGTGCTTTTACGATTTGTGCAAGTGGTGTTTACCTTTAAAAGTTAGTGCAATTAGCTTAAGACAATTTACTGTAGATAGCCATAAGTTCATTATTGTAACTAATGTTGGTGAACCTAAATAAATAAATAAATAAATAAATAAATGAATCGATTACAAATCACTTTATTACGGTAAAGCACATTGTTACCAATATAAGATATGTTAGGCTAATTAAAAAACATTGTTGAATTTGACTGGAAATCTTGTACAATATATTTGAATGAAATATATATTTTTTTTAATGTCATACGGCAGACAAACAGGCAAGCGGGCCACCTGACGGAAAGTGGTCACCGCCGCCTATGGACATCAGCAACACCAGAGGCACAACCAATTCATTGCCCCCTGACCAGACCTCTAATGTACCTCATAAATAGTCCCATGTCATAGTTCGAAGGAAACACAGAGGCTGAGAGCTTATTCCACAACCGTATAGTGCGAGCGAGAAACGTTCTTTCCAACCTTTAAGTGTTTTATTACAATGTGCTTTGTTTACAATGTAGAAAAAAAAAACAGTAGACTTGGATAATCCCAACACATGTAAAAGATGGAAGTTCTCTCAATTCTACATACATATTTAACAATACATAATTTATATAAAATCAACAAAAAAATATGTGTCAGGTCATAGAAGTGTCGAAAAGGTAAAGCAAATGTAAAACAACAAAAAATAAATGTTAGCATCACAACGCGTTACGCACGAAAATATCTAAATTTACGTCATAATGCTTACATGTATTTACTCCTTTGTATACGCTTAACATTTATATAGATAGTCTATAGAAAAATAGTTATTTTGACCTTGAATTGCTGTTGGAGGTACCGATTTAAAAATAAACAATTACAATCTATTGTGAAAACTATGACGAACACGTTTTTACATAATAAAGGATAATAGGATTCAACCGTATGCTATGTATTGTATTGTAATTTTTTTATTCTATTGTTATTATTATATTTTTAGCAGTCGTAAGTCACTGAGAAAATGCGTCCAACTTCAAAATTTTTTATTATTCAATAAATGTTTTTTTTAGATTGATCGGTGAAATTCTTCGTATTAGTGCGTGGGAATGCGCTGCGCTGGAAGCCGGTCTGGGAACAGTGTTTAGCCCGGAGCTATCTGCCACTATATCATGGCTGCTAAAAATATGGTCTAATTCATATCTGATGCAACAGTCATCTAATTACTCAGAGGTAGGTTGTTATTTGTATGTAGTGCGGTTTCGGTCTAGCGTTTCATACGCGCGTATGGAAGCGGAAGTACCTACTGGCAAAAGGCCTATACGCGCCTGCGTTTAGGTGCGCTACACATGCGTAATTCGTACGAGCGTTGACGCGCTATTGACTATCACAATTTTGACCAAATCCTTCGATAATCGCGTACTTTTCGGAATAAAAAGTACTTATATGTTAATCCAAGGTATCAGATACCAATTATAAAAATGGCCCAGTCATTTGTGCGTGAAGAAGTTTTTTTTATACTACTAAGGTGGCAAACAAGTACGGCTCGCCTGATGGGTGGTAAGCAGTCAAGTGGTATACTAGGGGTATTCGCGCGTTGCCGAACCTGTAAAAAGTGGAGCTCTTCACATGACCTTACTCACCGTAGGAACACATGTATAACATGGCAGACACCAACGTTATTTCAAAGTAAAAAAAAAATAATCGCTTTTTTTCCCTAGCACCAGTTGGCTTGGCTACGATTTTCTGTAAGGTGGGGAGGTCCTTCCCCAGACGGGCTGCTCCGATGTGACCGGATTATTCGCTGTGCCCTACCTCTCTCTTTATAATATTACTAGCGGATCCTTAGTGGAGTTTCTTCACTACAACACATAACACACTCTGTGTCAGATGTCGATGGTGCTGGAGGTGGCGTTCGGCCGCCTGGGGCGCGGCGCCGCTTGGCTGTGCGGGCGCCTCGCGACGCGCGCCGCCGTCACGCTGCGCCATCTGCCCGCGCAGCCGCCCGCCGCGCTGCAGGCGCTGCAGCTGCTGGCCACGCTGGCGCACATCCAGCACAAGCAGAACCCGCTGGTCTCCTGCGACGAGTTCCTGGCGCTGGTGGCCTGGGAGGCGGCGGGCAGCAACCTGCCCGGCGAGCTAAGGAAGGGACTGCACAGGGCGTTCGCCATCGCGGCTACCTATGCTGAAGGTCACTACTATTTATACTACTTTTTAAGTAATAAGTATCAGTTTCGAGCTTCGTTAAACGTTCAGCGCGAACCAGTGGCGTGCCTAGGGTTCAATAGTAAGGCAAGCCAGATAGGTAGCTACCTACCTATTTACTTATATTTTTTGAGAGAATTGATGCTACCTATTCAAAGTTTCTTAGAATACAATGAATCGATTTTTTTTATTAAATACTTATCATCTATGTTCATAATATCTTATCAATCGTTTCGAGATTTAAATTACACACATAATTATTTACACATGCATAATTATTATTTGTAATAACATTTCGAATTGGATTTATTTCTTAAATTAGGCGGTACTTAATCCAACCGAAGAATTAGATTTGTTGTATTTTTGAAAAGGCAAATTCTTATTGTGCGCATAATGAATGGACAACAAATGCACAAACCCACAATAAACTACCTATCTACTAATCTTTTAAAAACACTGCGATTGTGGTTATTCCGTAAACAAAATTATGATTGAAATATCGAGTGAAATATGTAGGTGAGTATCTTAATTTTACGAGTTTTCGTTAAAAATATACAAAACTTAAATAAATAATAATATTTAACATCGAGAGCAGCCAACTATTGAATTACTTAGTTAGAAATACTTACACAAGTCCGGAGTAGGTTTCAGAGTTCTGTTCATTGGTTCTGTTGTTAACTAACCTTTAAAATAAGTCTTTTAACAGCAAATCTATACGATTTCACATTTACTAAGTTCACAAATCATAAAAACACACATATCACTTCACACGAAACAATATTCACCGATTCTTAACTCGTTATTTAATGCAAAAGTCATTTTTTTCACAAAACAACAACAAAACAAATTAGCGGCACGCATTATTGAACAATAATAATATGAATGAAGTTCGATCGAATCAAAAGAAGCATTGAGGATCCGCGCGCGACCCGCGGCTAAATTCATTGGCAATCAAGGCTTATTTTTCCATAGTAATTTATTCAGTTTTGACAGATACGTCAGATGTTTGTGTGCGTTTTTTCATACGTTAGAGCGAGAAGTCTGAAGCCGTTGGGAAGCACGGTACAAATCTCATATAAAGCCCATTTTTGAGCGACTCTGTCTCGCTCGCTCGAGACTGTGTCATCATTATGTCGACGGAGATGTGTGCGTGCGCCGCGTGCGGTGCGGATGGAGAACACAGTTCGTATCAAAATATTAACCTTCATTATTAGTTCATCCGCCGGCCGCGTAGAGATGGCGCGCTAATGAATTATTTAATATTGAATATTTTGATTCAAAAAAATAAATAAGTATGATTATGTAACTAAACTTTATTGAGTTTTTTTATATTTTATTGCGTATTTTAGTAGGGCAAGCCCGGCTTTTCGGCTTTATTAGAAGTACCGCCACTGGCGCGAACCAGCCTTGTTGGCGACTAGTATAGCTGTTACTTTTTTTTTTTATATTGGAGTATATTTTAGTTTTTATAACAATTTTTTTCACCATCATATATCGTTAGAAACGTGGTCCGACCAACTTGAAAAGAAGCGGTTTGTTATCCAACGACGCGGTTAAAATGGCTACCGGTAGGAGCCCATGGAGAGAAGACATCCGAAAGTTGAAAACAGGGAGCTGTGATTACGACACGATCTCCAGAATTCGAAGACCGATTGCAGAGAGAGAGAGAGAAAATAGATAAACAATGTGTGGTTTTGTACAGTTGCAATATTTTTGGAGGCGTATCTACTGCTGATACTGAACACGGATATGTCAAAAAACATTATATAAAACTTACATTTAGATTTGAAGTTTTTGACGAGAATCCAAATCCGCCCGCATGACACACCATACATTTTATGTTATGAAATCACTCCGTATGAGAGAGCGCCGACACCCACCTCTCAGTATGCGGTGGTCACTGCCGCTTCAAAGAAACGCCGCAGAAAAATTAGGAAAATTCTTCGATCACATGGTAAATTGTAATTTTCCGTATAAACACAAAATAGATCCAGATTCCTTTTATTAACTGACACTACTGACAGCAGATTCGCGTCAAGCCGTCAAAAAGTTTCTTAAAAGTGGCCAGCGTCTTTTATCAAACTCTTTGCTCATAAATACACGAATATTGTCGAGGTCCATTCTGCGCACTGATAGAGGGTTCTTCAAAAACCTCTCAAATCTTTATAAGTAAAAAAAATACAGGACTCTGTTTACGGCTTTTAAAATAGAACCGACGAATTATTTACGCCTCTTACGATTTTCTATTCAAATATTGCAATTGACTAAAACAACACCTTGTATATATCGATATAAAATATCGTTTAAAAATATAAAAAGAAATGCAGAATATTATTACTTTATATTTACAGGTGAAGTACGGAGTCGGTTGCTAGTTAGTACTGTGGCGTTACAAGAGAAACTAATGAACTTAATAAACATGGAATCTGATACGGAGCCCGTTCGGAACATGCTCGCTGATACCTTGGACTGCTTTATCGGGATCACTGAAGGTGTTCATGAGGTAGTGACGGTGGGTATTGACCTACCAAGCTTAAATTTAATACATTTTATACATTAATAAATAAATATTATTGGACGATTCACACAACGCCATCTAGTCCCAAACTAAACAACTAAGCTTGTACTATGGGATATGGGTACTAAATTGCTGATAAATATACATAAATACTTATTATACACAGAGAAACATAAAGACCAAGAAAAACACAAATTGTTCATACACATACGTTTATCTCGTGCGGGATTCAAACCTGTAGCTCTTGGGATGAAGTAGCCACTCGACCACCGAGCCTGTCATAGATCGGGGTCAATCACTTTCTGGTATACTGTTTATTTTTATTTTATTTTTTTGACGACCTCCGGGGTCCCGGGTTCGATCCCCGGTCGGGTCATGATGAAAAACGAACTTTTTCTGATTGGCCTCGGGTCTTGGATGTTTATCTATATATGTATTTGTTATAAAATATAATATCGTTGAGTTAGTATCCCTTAAAACAAGTTTCGAACTTACTTTGGGGCTAGCTCAATCTGTATGAGTTGTCCCTATTATTAGGTCTATTTTTTTATAACAAAATATCTTGTTTCAGGCAGGGGAAATGGACGAGCAATTTGTTATGTTAATTGGTGCCTTAGATAAAATACCTGGGATTATATTTAAATACCACAACTATCCCGGCGTGGTGTTGCCAGCGTTGAATCTACTCGCTAAAAGCGCAAACAGAATGCTACATTCTGTGCAACTGCAGAACGTTAATAAGTATGTATTAATCTATTACTAACTAGCTGACCCGGCGAACTTTGTTCCGCCTTAGAGGCAGTACCCTACCCTACCCTACCGTACCCCTGTGTCTGCGTTCTAAGCTACCTCTCCACCAATTTTCAGCCAAATCACTTCAGCCGTTCTTAAGTTATAAATAGTGTAACTAAAACGACTTTCATTTAGATATATCTATACTAATATTATAAAGAAGTAAAGTTTGTATATTTGTTAAATTGTAAGGGGTAATCTCGGGATCTACTGAACCGATTTTAAAAATTCTTTCACCAATAGAAAGCCACATTATTGCTGAGTGTCATAGGTTATATAAAAAACCGAAAAATAAAAAGGCTTTTACGTGGTAGTCGGTTTTGCAAAGTGAATCGGAGAAAAAACGGTCGAATGAAAGCGTTTCTTACGAACGCTGCTTTCTTTCGGAACAGAGTTACTTTCGAATTTTGTATTAGCATGCAAATACAAACTACACCTACGTATAACCCTCCTTTTGGCAATTAGAAATTAAAACATAACACTCTGTACTAAAAAAGGATTATTAACATTATGCCCAACGAAGTGGGCACGGGTCAGCTAGTATAGATATATAAATGAAGAATTTCGGTTTAAAGATTCTTTATTCTCAAAAGACACAAAAAGCAGTCACTTACATGAGAGAAACAATTTTCACTTAAGTATTACATATAACACAGTTCCGTGGCGAGGCATTGCACATCACTAAACTTACACTATGTATACACACTACGATGTTTTAATTTAATTTTGACTTACATTATATATATCAAAATAATTAATAATTCACATTCTACGGTTATTAAAATTTTATATTTTGTAGATTATTAAGAAAATTTCGATATATATTAATACGGAGCTAAATTCACATCGCTAAGATTGGTATGAGTATAGTCACCTCCATAAACTTCGTCACTTTCGTATATCATTTCAATTATTTAAGATATTTGAGTGAACATGTCTGCAATGTTATAGTGACAAAGTACTAAAGTGATTACATATTTATGGAGGTGACTGTACAAGTATAGTACAGGAGTCGTCATCATTGTTCTATTGTTTTTTTTGTTGTTTTCGAGTTATTGTAAAATTAAGTAAATTAAAGTTTGTTTTTTAATGTAATATAATAAGTATTTATCCTTATAATGTATGTAGTGTAGGAAATTTTTATTTTTTTATATATTCTTTAAGTTTTTGTTTGTAACTTCTTACACTTAGGCACTCCTTTATTTCGTTCGGGGTTTATTATATAATTGGACTCCCTCGAAAAGTATATTTTTCTTTCCATAGTTCTCTGTTCTGGGGAAGCGTAAACATATCTGTTTAATGATAATCTCTAGAGTAGCTTCTCTGAATTAGACGCCATGCATATAAAATAAATAAATATATAGGGACAATTCATACAGATTGAGCTAGCCCCAAAGTAACCACCCAGGAGGTCCCGGGTTCGATCCCCGGTCGGGTCATGATGAAAAACGAACTTTTTCTGATTGGCCTCGGGTCTTGGATGTTTATCTATATATGTATTTGTTATAAAATATAATATCGTCGAGTTAGTATCCCATAACACAAGTTTCGAACTTACTTTGGGGCTAGCTCAATCTGTATGAATTATCCCTATATATTTATTTATTTATATGTTATTATAGATGTGTTATTATATTATAGTATTTTTTTTAACAAACATTAGCAACGCTCGCAATCGTAACCAATAGCAATGGACCAAAACGATGGACCAATAGGAACTCAGTAAAAATATTCTGTGAATGTGAAATATACTATAGTAGTGATTTTTAAAACTAAAATATTCATGATACCTATATAAGAATATGACTTCTCAGAAAAAAATATATAGGAACAGGAGTCACAGGATTATAATGAACGCGAACAAAAATTTGCAGATAATACACACAGACCGATTTATATAGAGAAATTTAGTTTATGATTTTATTTCAGGTTCTTAGAAGTGTGCAATACAACATTTGAAGTATATATAAGATGGAATTCGGGTAAAATATCAAGTATCCCACATGATGCCGAAGAAGAAGCTTATCAGGTGATTATAAAAATAATTAAAAAATAAACATTCAGGTGTTGTCAACACTGTGACTTCACTTGATTGAAATTTCAAGCCGCCTGACGACTTTTGACTTGTCTTAACGACATCCGTCGGTAGCAACCGGGATCGTTATTCCTTCGGCTTGACTAAGCAGCCGATCATTATAAAAAAAATTAAACATATTGTCAGGGGTAAGCCCAACATAGGCTTAATTTTTATGCGCGCGAAGCCACGGGTAACTGCTAGTTAATTGTAATAACTAAACTAACATTAAAAAATTTACTTTGTCAATACCTACTACTACTAATATTAAAGAGGCATGGTCCATGTATGCTTACAAATTATGATGTTGTTTTGATGTCTACTTGACATTACAGACTATTTCGTATTATGATCTCCGACATACCAATCAACATCATATTGACAGCAAAACGACATCATCTTTTGTAAGCATAATTGCGCCACTGTACCAGCGTTACTTCGCTGAATTTAAATTTATATTATACTAGCTTTTCCGCGCGGCTTCGCTCGCGGTTAATTTTATGGCATAGATCTCGTTTGACAACAAAACCCACGGCGCGACTTGTGGCGCTATCTGTTGGACGATACAGCGCCCTCTATAGTAGAAAAAATATTTTTCTATTGGAATGACATACTTTCATGGGATAAAAAGTAGCCTATGTTGGGCTCTGTACCCCGAGTTAAGCCGTGAAGGAATAACAAACAAACTCACTTTCTCATTTATAATATTAGTTAGGATTATGTTAATATTTGTTATATTGTTTTGACAGGACATCTGCGCACTAATGGAGCTGATCTGCAGCATAGCGCGGTGCGGGGCGGAGCGCGGCGTCGGCGACACGTGTGCGCGCGGCCTTCGGCTGCTGCTGCCCTTGATCACGCCGCCGCTGCTGGCCTTGCCCACATTGGCACACCATGCGTACAGGATGCTCCGGGACTTGGACCAGGCAGACCAGGTAATATGGCATTTCATATTTGGGAGTCTAAGGTGAATTGCTCAAAACCATTTTTAGAGTTAGTGAGATATTATATTATGGCTGGCATTGTCAAACAAAAGAAGAAAAAAAAGGACTTCGTGAAAATTACGTTCAAAAACTGGCTGTAACAGTACAGGCAACCAACGAACAAACGCTCGCGTGTTGTTCCGTACCCGAAGTGATTTTCGAAAGGACAACTATCCTGCATCCTACTCTGAGTGTCAAACTATCTTCATATCAAATTAAATTTAAATCCGTTTAAATGAGTAAAGAACACAGACAGTTGCTTTTGTATAAATTAATGAATATTTGTGTGAACTGTCACACTAAAAAAAATTGTTTTTCATAACTTACAGATTACAAACTTACCAATTGAAGATTTCAATATGGTGGTAACAGCATTACGAGTAGGACTAACCGCTGTGTCCTGCGACGTGTCAACACTATGCTGCGACACAATCGTCGGACTATCGTACAAGTCCCGTACACTGGGGGACAACAATCCCTACTCATTATCACTATTAACCCTCGCTGAATTACTGTTGATGCTTATCATCAAAATGGAGATACCCCCAGACTCCATACCAGCCGCCGGCGCAGCTATATACGCCTTAACTTGCGTTAAGCCCGCCTTATTAGAAGGCTTAGCGAGACAGCTGATCGAGGCCTTCGCGGCCAATGACCCCGCGAACGTACCGAGACTCGAAGAAGCCTTCGGCGTACTAACTAATGGAGTACTCTTCGATGGCCTTAGGCCTCACAAACTACGTTTCCAAGACAACTTTGACAAATTCCTGGCGAGCGTACACGGCTTCCTAATCGTAAAATAAATTGTTATTATAATAATGATAATGTGAAAAGTTTCTAGCAACGGAACACTCCAATGCTTTGTTACAACAATTTTTTTGTAAGACTGATGATGTCTTCGACATAAAGGAGCTTGCTGAAGTGCTTGCGAGTAGCGAGAGGTATTGTACCGATTGGTATAAATTATTGTAGAATCACTAATTGCACATTAGTGCACACTATTCGATTAAGCCCACAACACGCAGCTCTTTAGATCGAAACGAAGGCGGAGGATAGAATGAGATAGCATATAAATAATAATGGGGTAAGAAAGTGATGCCACTAATGCTTCTTTTTGTATTAAAAGTAAGAGAACATTTTTTTCTAACTTCTGTCGCTAATTCTAGGTGGCGCAAAGGCTACAATGATATGTATACCTTTGTTCTTAAGTCGATGTAGCAAGATCTAAATTTCAATGCACATGTATACATTATTTTTACGTATACACTCTAATTCTATCATTCTCATATCTTTATGTAAAAGAAATATGTGCCGTACGGCCCGGGCAATAGTTTCAATGTCGCTTCCATGTTAAATATGAATATATAAATAAAATTACGTTTTTTTTGTGAATATTGCGCATAAAAGTAAAGTACCTACTAAGGGATTGTTTTTCTTGTAATAATTCAAGCATGCGCATACGAGAGACTATCGTCTGTGGACTTATTGTCTCCTAAAATCACATACAAATGTGTTTCTCGTGTGCGTTATTATATTCGACAAAAAGTCCGCGGAGAAAAGTCGCCTGTCTGTGACGCCTTTTACGGCTCAATTTATATATATATTATAATATTGGTAGATTGATTTATGAACCAAATTTTATTAACAAAAATTAGATCCTTTTTGCATAATTGTGCGATTTTAGTACGTACAAACGTACGTACCTTATATTAATATGTATTTGTCCGTTTCTGGGCTGTGTATGGAAACACTATTGTGTTTAAGAGAGCTAATGTAATCATTAGGCATTAATATTATCAAAGTACAGGAAAACGTTTATAAAGAGTGAAGTTCCCTATTGTCTAGACATGAGTCAAATAAAATGGCTGTAATAGAACCACAGACCAACTAAATAGACATGCTAATGGCTGCAAACAACAACCTCTCAGTTTGCTATAGATTTATCAAGAGTATGTAACCAGTAAAATATGATTAGTTGGTCTGTGTGGAACAAGAACTTTTCCTTATAAAGTCACCACACACGCGACAAAGAACTTTATATTTTGATGCAGCAAGTGATCGATCGTGAACGTAGATCGGTGAGTAAATAAAACCTTTTTTGTCACTGTCACACTTGAGAAGAATTAAATTAAGTGTGAAAGTGACAAAACGTTTTCACCTTCGCTAATCTTTGTTTTACAACTGCAAGTGTGGTGGCTAGTACTGTTATTGTATGAAATTCGCGCTTGCCGATTTATTGGCTCACGTTTTGGCCTAAATATAAACAGGGTGCTGTGTGACTCCAATGTAACGACTGGCTAACCTTATGATATCTTCCTTTACAATTATTAAGAGGCTATTTTACCACAGACTGAGCTGTTTTGAGATGACCGGCCAAAAAGTTATTATAAGATTTTTTTACAATCATTTTAATCATACACATCCAATGTTGAACCAGTCCAATGAAATTCAGGCCTTCAATATTCGCTTATCTTACAAACTTGAGACGTAATAGGCCTCATTTTTACTTAACGTACGCGGTTACGTCAGCTACGTATATGATAAGGCTTAAAGCTCTCATAACAACATGCTTAGAGTTTCACTTTTGTATCTAGGCTACACTAGTGAAAATGAGGAATATTATATCTCGTAAGTGTAGTTTTGAGGCACGGTTCAATAAAATTTTCTTCAAGTGCGAAGTTATTTTGAAATGTACGTGCACGTATTGGTCTTGTTCTATGCGCGTACACTACGTGTTCGAAAAGGGCGAAACGTATCCGTGCATGTGAAAATTACAGATACGCATGCGCGTAGTGCGCTCGCGTAACATCTTTTCACCATAAAAAAAGCTATATTCTCTTTAAAATGATATTGTTTCTACGCTAGGCGAAAACAAAATAAGGGACACAATTTTTCTAAAAATAACGATACATACATTGTAGTGGATCCCTTTGAATCTTTGAATTAACACTAGAAACATTATAGACACTTACATCACTCTGTAACATAATATTACAATGTTATAGCCATGTGTGGAGCCACCATTATGGTGGCTATTTGTATTTGGTGTATTTGACAAATAGCTTCCATGTGTGGAGAGTATATTTCCCAAATTTATTGCCGTATTTGACAAATACAGCCAATAATAAATACGGCTTACCGAACGTCTGTCTTTTTTTCAAGACACATCAAAGGAGACGGATAGGCAAACACGCAAATATACTGGCCACACATGATCGGCTTGACACAAGCAAATAATTATAATATTTTTTTGGTATTTGGCTCCATTCGTTGTTTGATTGTATCGCCCATTGGCCCGTACGTCGAAAATTTTGACAAATACGCAAACATGCAATCACAAATACAAATAGCCATGTGTGGAGCCACCGTAAATGTTAACTAAAGTTATGGTTGTTTAAAGTAGCCACCAGTGGCCCTTATTTTGTTTCGACTAGTATTATATTATCATCTCCGAATCTCAATTCGTTTCAATAGCTGTGGCTGTAAATTCTATAAAATTTTGTCTTATGTTCACAACGAATAAACATACTGCTAATTCTATGTATCGTAATGAGGTTGTGAATGTGTAAAGTGCAGAAATAGATAATTTACTGTGGTATTACGTATTTCTTAGATTAAGTGACAAAGTACGCTGTACTTTTCGGCTAGTTAGGAGAATTGTGATTTTTTCTATTTATCCTAAGGTATAGAGTTTACATGGAAATGTCTGTATTTGTCGTCGATTTTGATTATAGTCAATCTGACATTCGAAATTATGTCTTTTTGTGCATTACTGAAACTTTGCATAGCATACGGCAGGTTTTTTTCTCTATCTTTAATATTTCAGTAGATTACCTTGAATTTGTCGCCAAATGATATATTTAGTATGCCCTTTCCATGCGGCGCCATAATTTCTTTGTCGCCATCTGTATACCATCTCTTTTTATATACGGTAAATGAGTTGTGAGAAAGAGAGAGATTTCATGAAGACGTGTTTATACATGATAACACGCCAGCCGTATGGAAAGGGTTAATTTCTGAATCGCCTATATTTATAAATGTATATTAACCACTATTAGTCGCAATGTTGATCGCATCGAATCGATCGAACAAGAACATAGAATAGTTAAATTCGACTTCCTATGGATCGACTTCCGAATTTTTTATCCCTAATCGGCTCGAATGAGTTTCCAAGTTGCTTAAATAATAGTCACGTAATGTACTTCTAAGAATTTCAATAATTTTCTTTTAGCAAAATGAGCATTATAATGGAAGAGAGTACCTAATGAATGTTTGAAAATGATACGTGATTTATGCGAATACATTACGGTGGGTCAAAAAGTATGGCTCACTTATGTGACCGACTTAATGTACCTAAATGCGCTATAATGTTCAATATACAGTATGCACATAGTATTAATATTTTATTCTTGCTAAATAAGTACAATAGATTGTGGTAAACAAACTGTCAATCGAGTTCGGCTAATAAGCATTTTGCCATATTACTTTGAGCATAGAGTTAATCTCTCCCGCTACGTAGACTTTGTAGTTAATCTCAAGTTTTTTTAACTATACGTACAGTGCCACAGACTAATCTGTCGGTGGCCAAAACTAGAATTAATGATTACGCCTTGAATACTTTGAGGGTGTTCACGAAAATTTACACCACTAGTTGGCGCCACTTTGGCAAGAGGTCCCATCCATAATCCGCGCTGTCGCGCTGTCAAAAGCGTCAACGTCAAAAAAATCTAACACGTCAAAAAAATCTGACTCGAATTTATAGGCGGTATGGCACTTTTGACAGGTTTCTGGACCTGACGTCTTAGTGCTGCCTGCCGCCCAGTGGGTTAGCTTCGATCCTAGCGCCCCCGCCACCGGTACAGATAAGTTCTCGATAAGTTCGTGGCACTGTATGACAATTTGACATTACGTTACGTCAAGTATTGTACAATTACGGCGATAAAAAATACGTTTGTACGCTCCGCATTTTGTCAAATTATTGTCGCAATTATGTATATTAAAATAAAATAGAAAATGAACACAAAGTTCGCGTTATCGTCTATATTCTTTGTACATATTGTACTTTCGTTTCTCATGTGTGTGTGTCTCTCATCTCAATGGTACAGTTAGCACAGCGCCATCTAGTCTCAAACTTTATTACTAAATTCCGTTCGACCATCGTCGTTTTTTTTTATTTTAAGCTTACAGACACCACATTATGGTACCTGCATAGATATTTTAAGTAGATATATAATGTCATTGGTATTTATTATCCATTAGTATATAAACCTATTTTGTTAACTCAAACATATTTAGCAAGCTTTTAAATACATTATTGATTGTAATACATTAAAATATTATCTCATTAAAAATCCAATTAGGTAGGTAGGATACACTTTGTAAATACTCAGAAAATATTTTATCTATACTCATTTTTTTTTTATGGGAATAAAACAAAATGTTCTTATTGGCATGATTTTCGTAAACACTGTAAATTGCATAGAAACATTATAGGCCGATTTCATTACTCCCGAATAGCATAATCGTCAAATAAACTGACAGTTTTTTTATAGTTCTACACTTCCGGACACATGAATCGAGCCACCCTACATTTTTATGTGTAATGACATAGAACATAAAAATATTCTTAAGTTAATCAAAAAGTTTTTATGCAATTTTGATGCTGGTATATTCATAATGATTTTGAAGTGCTGTTGTTCCAATTTTGAATTTATCAAATGGAAAAACGAAACAAAATCCAAATTAGTGCATTCTTTTGAAAAGAAAAGTTGATCTAAATTAACATAATTTTTTTATTTAACTCCATAATTTTGAATTTACCGTAATTGTTTTGAAATTAAGACATCGTAATTATGGATACACCGCCTCTTCTAGCCGCGCAAGCTGTGGCGCTTCTACAGTCGGGCCGAAGTCAGCGCGATGTAGCATCACAGCTTGCTTTAAGCCGTTCTGCTGTGCAAAGGGTATACCATCGATACCTCGACACTGGTGGATACGTGCGCCGTCCAGGAAGACCGCGATTTCGGGTAACTTCAGAAAGACAGGATCGATTTATCGCGACAACCAGTTTACGAAATCGTCACCTCACCTCTGTACAGATCCAAAAACAGCTTCGAGACTTTCATGGAGTGGCTGTTTCCGCGCGAACAATTAGACAAAGACTTAAAGAACGTGGTCTGAGCCCACATAAGCCAGCCAACGGGCCGAAACTGACAAGAGCTCACCGAATGGCGCGCTTACAGTTTGCACGCGAACATTTGCATTGGACTCAACGCCAATGGAGCAAGGTACTCTTTACTGATGAGACTAAGATTATGCTTTATGGTAATGATGGAAGGAGGAAGGTCTACCGAAGGCGGGGAGAGCGCTTTGTTCAGTGTTGTATTGAAGAGAGAGTGAGTTATGGCGGGAGCTCGTGGATAGTCTAGGGAGGAATATCTGCCGATGGTAAAACTGGGCCAGAGGCTGTGACAGGACCACTACCAACACTAAATGTCCGTCGATACATTAACCATTGCCTAGAGACTCATGTGATGCCATATGCTGGATTTGTAGGCCAAGGCTTCATCTTTATGCATGATAATGCAAGAGCGCACACTGCAGGAATCGTCAGGGCATACCTTCATGATGTTGGAATCACGACAATGGAATGGCCAGCAAGGAGCCCTGATATGAATCCCATCGAACGTCTATGGGACGAATTAAAGAGGCGTGTTCGAGCTCACCAACCAGCACCACAAACTTTGGAAGAGCTGAGAGTTGCCATCGAGGAGGAATGGGAGAACATTCCACAACTCTTCATAATGACGTTGATTAACTCCATGCCAAATCGCATGACTGCAATCATAAACGCTCTCGGAGGCAATACAAGTTACTGAATAATTTTTTTTTTCAATAATTCCTTTTTTTTTCAAAAATTCAACCCGAGTCTTGTCTTTGAGAAAGGTTATACAGGACAAGTTTCACTTAAAATTGTAATTTTATCAAGTTATTGAAATTTAAATTTGGAATTAAGTATACCTTATTAATGTAAAGTGTACCAGCTTCCAAATTGCATAAAAACTTTTTCGTTGATCATATACTTTTGTTAAGTTACCAGCAATCAAAGTTGAAACTGCTGGGTGGCTCGATTCAAGTGTCCGGAAGTGTAGTATGGGTTTGACTTTTTTAATTGGCAAATAGCCTATTCGGGACTTTACTAGCAAGTGGTGAAACCGATTTTTGTGTAATTAATAAAAGAAAAATAGAGACAACTTAACTGAAAACTGAATGTGTCTTTAACTTTAAAATCGTTTTATGCTCTCGCTAACAATTCCTAAAATTAAAACGTTTATTTAGAGTATCATCTATTAATTGAAAAACATTAGTTTCTTTTAGTTCGACCAACCTTTTATGTTATCTATGGCCATGTTCCAGTGCGTGCATGTGCTTGTACAGTCAGCAGTATTATATTTTGTCACTATTACCTTATCCATTCTGTTTTTTTTTTCACACACTGAAGATTTTTGAGTAGTTTTGAGTCTGTTTCTTTCGTACTATGACATGGAACTATTTAGAGATCTCGGCAGAGGTTAGCAACGCATTCGTGGTGTCCATAGGAGGCGGTGACCACTTTCCACCAGGTGGTCAGCTTGCCTGTTTGTCTGCCGTAAAATGACAACATGCCGCTAACTGTACATACACTTATACCAGTATTTTTTGTTTCATTACCCTGTAACATGAGTAAAGATAAAGTAGTGTATGAAATTGCATATAGTTATGTATTAAAATACTCTTGTTCTAATGTGTTTTAAAATGCATGCGAATCGTTTTTCGAATTTACAATCTGATTTTAATACACTCTTATTATACGACAGTTTCATAAACTACCGTTGTGGTACTTAAATCCTTTTAAAACACCTATAATCCCGATAAATAAATTGTACAAATTTTGTAAATCAAAGTGTGTTTTATTTTGACTGAGAAAGAAATGTCTTAATTATTGAAGAAGTCTTGTAGACCCCCTATAAGCGCGATTGGTCCAATCACCTGGTTTGAGACTTGAGACTGGTACAATTCGCGGTCGGTCCAACTCCCGATTTGGCGTTTATGAAACGACGGGCTTTGAGAACTATAAACCATTCACAGTTATTTTACCTCTGACAGATGTAAATGGTGGTAGTATAAAACGTAGTTTATTTTCTTTATACATATATACAAATTGTAAATGACAAGAAAAAGTGCCTGTGAAGGTCTAATTTCTGAAATAAACGATTTCATTTCATTTCATTTCGTAAAAACAGGGTTAAAACCTGTGGTTAAAAGAGCGGTCCGTGTGTTGATCAATGGCTAACTGCTTTAGCAGCTCGGCTATGTCGGCTCACACATTATTTCTGCTACAGAATTATTCCTGTCCTGTGACACTTATTTGAGTGTTTTTATAACTGCCAGATCGAATATAAGCTGTGAATGGTCTGTACTACCCGGTCACAGTTTTTTTCTTGGTTTCTGCATTCTTATCGTGAAGCTATTTTGTTGAGTGAGATATCTAAGCCCAAAACCTCTTCTATATTACATAAAAATGGTGTTGTGTTGGAAGATGGGCGTCATCGACGTTCATAGGCTTTCCGTCAGGTGGTTCGTTTGCTTGTTTGCCTGCAGTATGACATAAAAAAAGAAATGCACATGTATTACACATGGAAGTCGCTGGTTTCTTTGTTTTGTGATTATTGCAGTATATTCCGCATTCGCAAAAAGTATACAACTCAGATAAACACAATATTTGACAATTGTTGCCATTGAAAATATAAGAGAACGTAAGAAATGTCATTGTCACTGATTGTCAAATTTTGATCTGTTTATTTAGCGCAGGCAGGGCAAAGTTTTATAAACCTTCTGGATCCAAATGGTTCCAAAAGTGATTTACGACAAAACTTATTATTATTATAACGCAAGAGAACTTACCTGCGCCTTATTTAGTTGGTCATGTATTTTTTGTTAATAATCATCTAAAATTTCATAAAAGGAAAGTAATCAAAATGAGTGATAGTAGACAAAGTCCATTGTTCCATTCGTCTGCGGCATCTGTGCGACTAGATGATGATTCAAACAAAATTAAAAATCATGTCAAAGAATTGTTGAAGGCACGAATATTCTTGGGTCGTTACTTGGAAAGGAGATTGGTGAATGTGAGCGTCGGGTACCGTGATGTTGTGGTCATAAGTCCAGCCGAAACTGACTTAAAAAGAGATTTGTTGGACGCTCTGCACAAATTGCGCTCAGTATGCAACCATTGGGTTGGTATAACAGATACAGTTGTAGTTGGTGGCAGTACATCAGGTGTGTGTTTATGGACAGAAATTGAGCATCAACCCTTTGGTCCCTTTTGGTTCCAAATAAAAACAATAAAGTTCAGAGATCAGGAAGTAATGATTGGTGTTAAGTGCCTAAGGCACATATCTGAGGCATTCCTTGAAATAGAGCCGATATTAACTGGTGGGGCAGGCGGCGGGAAGAAAACGGATACAACAGAAGACAAATCTGTTCTTAATTCTGTATCATTAAACGAAACATACACTGAGATTGTAGAAAGTCTTAGAACTGGACTTTCCATAAGCAATTTTAAGGAATTGATTACATTTTTTATTGCATTCATAATAGCTGTGTTTACTGGGAGCACAGCTTTTGTTAATTTCATTGGTAATTTTGTCTTAGCTCTTATAAGAGAAATGTCAATTTTTATAAAAAATTCAACACCTGTGTTCTTAGGTGTGCTAGATTTCTTTAGTAAAATAGTTGGTGGCTTTTACATTCTATTAGCAATGGTCTTTAGGCAGAGTACTCCAGCTCCAAGCAATCAAATGTATGGTAGGCAACCCATAGCATACAGTAGAAAGAGAGTGCCTAGCAACACATACGATGATAGACGTTATGACGATAGGAATTTTGATTAACTATGACAAATCTCCAGGTTTTATGGAAACTATTATTATGGTGATATTATTTACTGAATCTACCAAAGTAATATAATAATGGTGTTTTATATGTTTTAGATTAAATTTTATTCATGTAAAAAAATTGGACTGTGTAGTCCAGAAATGTACAAACCCACAAAAATTTTGTTCACATCTGTTCATTTTGTGTACTTGTTCATTTCTGTATAACACCAATTTGCTAGTGCTGTAAATGTTGACGCTTTCTGTGTTGCATAAGATGCCCCATTGGAGTGTTGCATTGCATTGCATCAAGCTATATAAGCTATGCTTCATGCAATCTGT
This sequence comes from Endotricha flammealis, assembly GCA_905163395.2. Classification (NCBI taxonomy): domain Eukaryota; kingdom Metazoa; phylum Arthropoda; class Insecta; order Lepidoptera; family Pyralidae; genus Endotricha; species Endotricha flammealis. The sequence goes on along the minus strand of LR990863.1, from coordinate 4,908,719 downwards.
TGGCTGCAACACACCAATATGGCACCTCTCTAATACCTATAACAATGCAACAGCATTTGATTGGACATTCCTCACTATATATTTAAAGATAGCAAACATTATAACAGGCTATGTTATAAAAATCTGCATTGTGTTATAAAAATGTTTATGAATAATAATATTTTTTTCCTGTGCATTTCTCCACAGGAAAAGGAATATTACTTATCACCTTTTCGATAGATTCGAAGATTACCCAACAAATTGTGGCTCACAATAATGTGAGATAACCATAATGTATGTTTTGCACATATTACTTATGTATTTGCATTTTTTACAGTTTAAATAGTTTGGTAATCTGAAAGTCAGTCATTACATTGCAACAAATAACAAAGACTATAATAAAATAGTTTATTAATATAATTACAATGTCGAATAAATTAATATATTTTCATTGTAGTACATACCTATCTCATGATTAATTTTATGTTAATAATTTAACAAGTGTAATTTAATTTAGTCTGTGTTATGTGTATATTTGTTACATTTTTTATTTATAAAGGTTTATTTTTTATCCCTTTTCAATAAATTATATTATGTATATTAGTAATAGTAATTTTATTCTTCTATGGGTACAACTATAATGTTACTTGTTAAATCTGAAAATTAAAAGAAATCTTTTGTGAATAAAATATTAGGTATATTTGTAATTGTACCTAATGACATTGTATTACATTACGCGCGTAGTATGAGAACGGAAAATGCTACGTACGGAAACGGAAATGCTCTCCTAGAGTCCTGTTTCGATAGTTTTAAGGACCACGGTATTATTTTTTTGAGATAGCGCCAATTTGTTTGACATTTTATAATTGCAGTAGCTTTTCCCCGCGGCTTAGCTCACGTTAATTTTATGACATAGGTCTCGTTTGACAACAAAGCAACCCATAGCGCGACTTGTGGCGCCATCTGTTGGCCGACAACCCATCCCATACAGCGCTCTCTATAGTAGAAAAATTATTTTCCCATTGGAATGACATACTTTCACGGAATAAAAAATAGCCTATGTTGGGCTCTGTACCCCTGACAATATTTAAACAGATTTTCATAATGATCGGCTGCTTAGTCAAGCCGTAAAGGAATAACAAACAAACAAACTCGCTTTCTCATTTATAATATCAAATAATTGAATAATAATTGTACTAATAACCGTGCCGTGCATCCACCAGTCCACTACCGCAATTACTTTTTGTGGAGCAACGTTTCCAAGTGTTAGTGGGCAACATTCGATAACAAAAAGTTATTTGAATGCAACATGATAACATTATTGTTGGTACTTACTTGTGCTTCGTTTAGACAATGATCTGTGCTTGGCAGGGGAGATGCCAAGTCCCAATTTACTTTTATTGGTTTTCCGTATTATACCACTTTTTACAGCACCATTTTTCTTTGGTGGTATTTGAATAAATTCGTTTTTCATTTTTATACCCTGAAAAATGCAATACCTATGTAAATAAAAAAATATTTAAGACGACTAAAGTAAACATTAAAAACAAATAATTCTTACATCAGTGGCCACGTCTATAGAGACCAAAGTCACAGGCAAATCCGGACCTTTTACCGCATTTTTGGTCACAATATTATTAAGTATACTTGTGATTATTATATTCATTTCACTATTATCGTATTCTATCAACATGTGTTGGAATAACTCCACCAAAGTTTGCAAATGCATTGTCATTACCATTTTAGCATTATCCCTAGTACTCCAATTATTTAACAGATCTAAATGAGTAATTATTTCTTCTAACGTCATATATTCTCTATATTGCAATAAAGCATTAATAGTTTTTCTGCTCACATCTAAAATTAAAAGCATTGCAATTTCAGGAATTGATAACGACGATTATTATTAAGAGCCTATAACATTCGGTACCCACGCATTAAAATGTTCCAAATATGTTCGTGACATGCGTTGCTCCAATCTATGTAACTCAAGCAAATATTGATATAAACTTTGTACGCTAAATTGTTTTGTGTTGCTCAGCCAAAGTTTGATTTATTTCTGTATTGATTTTAAAATCAATCTTGTATAAACACGAGTTTACCTTCGTCTATTGACTTGCAATAATAAGTCACGTTTGTGCTTTGCTCTATTGGAGGATGCAATAGGTTTAATATTTCGTTTAAAGTTACTATAACGTCATAATGTAATTTTAAAACTTTTTTCCTTAATAACTTTTTAATGTCGTTTGTAATCTTCGAGCTTAAGTTTAAGTATCGTCTGCCTTCTTCAACTTTAGCCATTTTATACAGGAAACAGGCAGTTAAATCCTAAAACAAAACAATTTGCAATAGTTGTCTAAGAAAAATAACATTAATTATAACTTAGTGGAAAAAATATCAATTAGCTTGTTTACCTGTGTTTCTGCATCTCCATAGTTATCATATTTACATGGCCATGATATGCACATAGTTACTATTGTATTTTCATCGAATATGTTACAAATATCAGCATAAGCGCATCCATGAGTTATTTCAACCTTTTCTGTATGTGTAGATTGTGATAGTCCCTGAAAAAAAATCGGCAATAATTTATGTATTTTTTATGGAAGACGTTGGCAAACGAGCATACAGACCGTTCACCTGACGGTAAGTGATCGATCACCATCCTCTCACTCACTAAAAGAAACGCATTGCAGTTTCCCATCGACATTCTGTTCTGTTTAATTAATACAGAAGGAAAGACTTACTTCATTTAAAAACATCAATGCATGTTTAGTATAGTCACCATTCATATACAAAAATTTCTTAAGTATACGCATATTTTTTATCAGTTCTCCAAAGTTACTTGTATGAAATTTTATGTTTTCGTTGAAATGTATAGTAAAATCATTGTACTCCTGTTTGTTTAAACAATTACATGTTCTTGTTAATCTTTTATATACAGAACAATCATCATCTTCATCCTGAAATAGTTAGAATTTCTGTAGTTTCTGACTGATACAATAAAGAGAGAAGTAAGTATAGAAGAAAGTGAACTGAACAATTATTGCAAGTGCACAAAAATTTGCTTTCATTTGTGCTGTTCATTTTATGGTTTTAAAAGAATGTAGAGGAATGAAAAATAATGCCTAAAAATACCTCTAAATAAATTGCGTCTAAAGCTTTAGTTTGAGTTTCCAATCTTTTTATTGCACTAGCACCTATAATCTCTGTAGCTGATGTTAGCTGAAAAAATATAAAATTACAATTAGAAAAAGACACAATTTCAAGATGCTTGAAATTATAAAAAAATTGCATAAATTAAATAAAATGACGTACAGGTTTCAATGTCTTTGGTGCAGATGCTAGAAATGTATTCAAAGTGCGAGTCTCTATAGGATCTGTATTTTTAGAATGCGTTTTTCCTTGTATTTCCTCTAGAACACACAACAATCGCTTAGTGCTTTCTTTAAGTTTTAGTATGGAATCCTGTAATATAATAAAGATACAGAAATAACGATATTTTAATATAATTTTGCCTAAAATGCATGGAGGCAAGGATTAAAGAGTTGTCGCGGTGGGGAACTTGCCGGGGGCACTACCAAACCTGTTATCGATCGGGCTAGAATAGTAGACTAGCCCGAGATTGAAGTAATGTGCTTAAAATTTTGAATCAAAATGATATTTGTGTTTTTAACTAATGTCAGTTGTTGTAGGTACAGTCGGCAAAAGAAGTAGATTTTTAAACTATCTCAACGCAGTTTTTGCCTTAAGCCCCCTTAAGGCGTAAAACATACAGAAACGGCGTATGACCAAGCGGCATACCTAACCTACGGCGTGCCTGTGTTGTGCCTGCGCCGCATCGCTTCAGTATAAATTTACATCGCGCGTCGCTTTCATATATTGTTTTGAAGCGACATCGTGCCTGCGCCGCGCCTTCGCCGTGCGTTCACCGTACGCTGCGCCGCCGTTTCTGGATAATTCAAGCCTTACCAGTTGTTTGAATTTTTGTAATGACACTACGACTAAACTACATGGCGTCGCACTCTAATATAAACACGCAAGTTAAGCGACGACGACCCCAGCCAGCGTTTGGATGAGTTTCGTTATCTCGAGCTTCTCCATGCTTCGGAGGGCACGTTAAGCCGTCGGTCCTGGCCGTTGTCGAAAGATGACAGTCGTTAAGACAAGTCGATGGCCTTCGGGGGGCTCTGCCAATCCGCATTGGGGCAGTGTGGCAGATTACGCTCTAATCACCTTCCATTGAAAGGAGACCCGTATCCCTGTAGTTGGATGATTATGGGTTGATGTGATGATGATGACTACGTCTAAAGTGTCAAGCTTCTTTTGTTGCTGACCGTACATGTAGCCTCTACTAGTAGTTATATAATAGAAACAAAATTTAGATAATTACCAACTTAACATGACAGAAAGGTTCATTGTCATTACTGGGTTCTTTGCATCGGCTACAATCACCGATTTTATTATTAATTGGTTTCTCCGTGGGTAGGGAGTTACATGGTTTTTTTGACGGCATAGGATCCAAATCCAACGGCATAGGTTCAGTGAAGATAATTAGTTGTTCTGAATGTAAAGAACCGGAAACCGGCTGCTTTCCTGTATCCTCGTTGCTGTAGTTGCAGTTACTGTGAGAAGACAAAAAAGACGAAGTATCGTCTTCACATTCAGAAATATCATCATCCATTTATCAATTAACCTGAGTCTGAAAGTATTGATTTATTGTGGCATTCCGTGAGAGTTTTTTATAATATCAGCTAATTTTAAACATGGTTAATTTGATTTAATATAATTTTTCATAATAATAACATCCTGCTGTAGGCCATTTTGAAATTTTGCGGCTCTTTGTGCGCGCGCAATGCGCAGTAATTTACGTCTGTCAACAGAAAAACTTCTTTTTTTCTTTCGTTTGGCAATCGGACTTCAGACGAAGATTCCATCGTGCCATCTTCATGTATTAAATTTGTGTGTACTGGTGTGTACATGCACAGACGGTACATGGTATACGTACATGACACTGCCTAATTGCAACAAACAAGAATGCAGAAGCCATTACTGGAAAAAAACAATCTACGACCTTTCCTTCGCCATCGCCAGCAAAAATGAAAAAAAAAACCTTCGTTTTGTCAAAAATGTCAATTCAATGTCAGTCAGTCAACTTTGTCATGTGTCAAGTTCGGCTTTTCTATGACGAAAGAAAGAACGAAACAAGTTTTTTTGTTTACGTTATTATTTTACAGTGTAGTAACGGTACTTTAATTTGTTGAACATGTTTGTCCTATGACTATGAAATGAATAATTTTAAAGAGAAAAGTTATGATAGTCCATGTGATTCTGATAATGATTGGACTAACTCATCCGGAAGTTCTAAGTATTCCGATTCGGAAAGGTACAATTATTTCTCATAAAATTTATAACATTTTTGAATTATATATAATTGTAATTATAATAAACTGCCGAAAGAAATAAAAACAGAAGCCAGACCAAAATCCTTCCTTGATTTTTGTTATTTTCTTGTAAGTTTGTAACTAACTGTTTGTAGCTCTGATGTGTTGACTGAACTGTATTCACCTGCATAATAATAAAAGTAACATACATAATAGTAACACATTACAATGGTGCCTAAATAAATTACTTAATATTATTATTTTGCTATTAAATCTTAGCCCTCAAAAATTGCAACATCCAACACGGATACAGTGTTAGAACTACTCACTAAATTGTAACATCATAATATACCACTTAGACGCAAATAAATATCTTTAAATCTATATTATTTTTGTCAGGCCTATGTCCAGCAGTGGACTTCTTGTGGCTGAGATTAAGAATACTATATAGTTTACTTTGTTAGCATTTATTATACCTATCATTTATTTGTAAATTATTTTATTAAAAACTAGCTTTTCCCCGTGGCTTCGCTCGCATTAGTTTTATGATATAGATCTTGTTTGACAACAAAACAACCCATAGCGCAACTTGTGGCGCCATCTGTTGGCCGATACAGTATAGTAGAAAAATTATTTTACCATTGGAACTACATACTTTCACGGGATAAAATGTTGGGCTTTGTACCCCTAACAATATGTATGCAAATTTTCAAAATGATCGGCTAGTCAAGCCGTGAAGGAATAACAAACAAACAAACTCACTTTCTCATTTATAATATTAGTAAGGATAATGCTATATCTACTAAACCGCTTTTGTGAATTTACGCACTTCCCAATGGTTAACTGTTTGAGAATGCAATTAGCATTAAGTCTACCTATTGTCATTATTACTTTGTATTATGGACAATAAAGTTAATTCAATAAATTTTGACATAATATTATTCTAATGTCATTGTATTTAAATACTTTGTCTGAATGTTACAGCTCAGTACCAGAGTGGGACTCCGATGTGGGAGAGGATGGTGAACTAGTATACATAAAAGTAAAGAGTAATGATACCACCGAGGGGGTTAATGCGCCTCTACTGGAAAATTGTGAAACATTTAAACTAAGAAATAATTTTAAGAGATCATCAACACGGAGATCAACAAAAGGTTTGTTTTTTTTTGTTATTCAAAAATTTATTATTATTGTTGTGTTTAATCATAAACTTTAAACTCTCGGGCCTTGGGGACCAGGTGCTCAGTATCTCTTCAAGGAGATTTCTGAGCGCTTGGTCAATGCGTCCTATGATCATAAGGCTGGACTGTATTTTGCGCAAAGGATTAGCCTCGCAATACAGCAGGGTAACCCTGCCAGCCTTCTGGAAACGCTCCAGTTTACGAGGGATCTGGGTCAAGTTTTTTATTTGTAAAAAGTAGTTGAGTTTTATTTCTTTTAATTATGTATGTTCCTATGTTTTGTTCTTTGTTTACGACCGAGGCCTAAATCGTTTCATATGGATCAGGGTTAGATTGAAAATGAAATTATTTATTCATACTCTATGCCTTTCACAGGCATATTCTCTAGTCATGTTGCATCCTACTAATATTATAAAGGCGAAAGTTGTGTATATTACTTCTTCACGCTCAAACGGCTGGCCATTATTTATGATATTTGGTGTGTTGGTAGCTGATACCTTGGATTAACACATGGGGTACTTTTTATCTGGAAAAGTAAGCAATTCCTGTAGTATTCGATCAAAAGTCTGAAATAGATGGCGCTGCTGTGCATAAATAAATACATCCAAACGAATTTGCACTGGTTTCACTAGTATAAAATAAATAAGCAGAACCAAGCTGATTGCCAGTTTCTTCTTAGCACAAATCTGCCGTCTGAACTGGTGGTAGAAAAGAATTGTGACGATTCAAAAGAGCTTATATTAGGCCTATTTGAATAAAAATATTTTGAATTTTTGAATTTATTTATAGTACTAAATAAACTACCACCATTTTAGAAACAAAGTAAATTAGCATGCAGTAATGATGGTCAGAGAGTCTCCTTTTTGCCATGTTTTTTATGTATATTTAATCATTTTATTAACAATAAGAAATATACAGAAGAGAGCATAGTTATGTTTTTATTATGTTATGTAAAGTTATTTAACCAATAAAATATCAATTATTACAGGTAGAATATTTAAGGCATTAAAAGTCCGTAAAACAAAGAATGTTGGAAATGGATTTGGTAAGAAGAGAGAATTGGCAAGTACTTCTGCTTTCCAAAGCAAAAACTTTAGTGGTGAAGTTGATAAATCTGTCCATATATTGGTAATTAGTTTTTTTATAATTTATTTATTATTAGTTTGTTTTAATTCATTTTAGATGATATTTTAAAATGCACAAATTTCATCATATCAACCCATAATCATCCCATTGCAGGGAAACATGTCTCCCTTCAATTAAAGGGGTTTAGAGCATACTCTCCCACACTGCTCCAATAATTGTCGTATGGTTTCTCAGGCATGTATGAGTATTAGAGGAATATGTAATTTGAGCTGGGGTAGACATAGTTATTCTGCTTGTCCAATACTGACATTATCCATAGACACAATGTACGGTGGCCTCGAAGATAGGAGGACCATTTTAAAACAAAATCGCTTGCACATCTTGTAAGTGGAATTTTTGTCAGCTCCGCCCTTTTCTTTGTTACCAAACAAGGTTTCTGTTTATTAGAGCCACATGTTGCAACCAAAAGTCATCCTAACGATGGTCCTGCTATCCTCGAGCCGACTGTACTTATATTATTAGATTTGTAAAAATAAACTATTCAATGGGCTACCACTATTTGAGATTTTTTTTATTGAAGAATAAATTTATAATTTTAATTTAATATTATTATTTTTCAGGTTAGTAAAAACATGATATTCAACAGCGAAAAGAATTGCCAAATAGAAAAATTGTTTGGTATAAGTCTGGAAACTCATTCGAACGGCAAGACATTAGTTGTACAAGATTTTCTAATAGAAGCCAGGGCCATATACACACCAAAAGTGAAAAAGGGTTATTATTTACAAAAAGTTAATGGTATTGATGTGAATTCATACAATATTAATAATATACTTCAGAGAATTGTCGAGGATCCTTATAATCCTAAACTGACGTTTCAACCACCAACTGAAAACATTAATATTGATATAAAAAAACTGTTGTGTACAAAAAATTGTATAGACAATTCATTAATACAAATATTCAGAGATTCTTTGTGTTCAGTATTGTATATCTGTTGTAATGATATAGAATACCACAGAAATGATGATAAGGGAGTATTATATTGTTTCCCTAGGCCTTATAATCAAAATTTTCTTTATAATACTAGAGGTGCATACGTCACACTGTGCCATTTAGCGCCTAAAGGGTTAGGAACCAGTGAACCAACAACATCTACTATACTTCTCAACGAGAAACTTGTTAATGTTACATATACATCTAATCAAGACGATTTGTTGTTACTGGCTTTACCAAATATAAATGTTGATGTGTATACAGCAAAAACAGTTGTTAATGATACAGTAAGGATGTTAGAGTTTCTCTATGGTTCATTGAAATCATGTTTTACTAAGCCAAATAATGTTGACAAATTAGATGGTATCTTTACGCGTATATTTGTAACATTGTTGTACACCGAGTTGGGGAATGCAAGTGCTGTATCTAACTTTGAAGATTTGTTGGCGGCTCATGCAGTCACGATGCCATTAGATGTACGGGTGCAAGTTGATGACGCCATTACGGAATTGGAGGCCGCCGATTATCGTGAATGGGTTAGTTTTTATCAATCTAATTATTTTTACCTGGTATTGCCTTGTCTTGTTGCATATACACTAGTTTGTAAGATTGTGCTTAATGTATTTTTTTGCCTTACTGTGTAATGCAAATACTGAATACAGAAATTAATTTGTTCTATGAAGCACCAGAACTATATTCTGTTTCAATATAATAGGCACAAGATTTCAACGAAGATTTAAATTCAACGATATTTTGAATTAGCTTCTCATACTTTACTGAACCATTCTGAACTGAAACAAAGAAAAAAATCTTGTACACTTATTTATTAACTAATAGTTAATGCCTCTTTATCGTTAGGGAGCTAATCTCTTAATAGTTACCTTACTGAAAAGGTGTTTTATGATATTAGAGAATTCATCATTCTTTAATCAAAATTTTATCTTAAATTATATCTCAAATTTAGTAAATTATTCAATTCAATTATATTATATTCTCATCAATATAAATTTTAATTGAGTAAAATTATATTAATTTCATATTATGACAACAGGAAACATGGCTGTACATGGCTGATGCTATTAACACTAATTATAAGATCATGATCATATGAGTTTTTTAAAATAGATACGAATGATTCAAGAGGAAGGTTTATATTGCGAAATTCCCACGGGAATTCCCACGGGATACACGCAAACGAAGTTTCGCGGGTTTCGTTAGTTATTATAAATGATAAATCCTTTAGAAGGATTCACAAAAATTACAACCCTAACAGAGTGTCATATAATGCGAATAATTGAGCATACATAGTGCCTTCAATTTAGAACCTTTAGCTTGTAGTACAGTGCAAACCATAGCGCGATTCAGCATTCGAATATTTACCTAACCGCGCCATCTGCAGTAAGAATGGGAACTAGGAAAAAACAGGAGCGAAAATAAGGAAAGCCTTGTGGCTTGATAGCTGTATGTATTGAAGCGATCGATGGCCTCGTTTTTTTATGTAAGAGGTTGGCAAACAAGCATGCTGGTCTCCTGTTAACATGTTAAGTAATCACCACCACCCATGGAGCACAGAAACACCGGGTGTCTGAGCCGCTGCCATTGTGCGTGTCAAAATGATCATGCAAGTAAAGCAACGTCAACCCTAGTCAATACTTTGATGGGTTTAAAAAATCTCGAGCCCCACCATGCTTTAGAGGGTGGGTACGTTAAGCTGTCGGTTCTGACGCTGTCGAGAGGTAACAGTCAAGTCAGTGACCGTTAACACTGACACCAGCTACCTGCAGTCGCTGACACTAATTGTACACGAAAAGAAGTTATATGTATAGTCAGCGGCATAAATATGTTTATTTATATAACTTTATTGACTACAATTCATACGTATAGCCTGTTTTTCTTAACTTGACCGATATAGTAAACAATCTTAGCGTGTCTTTTTATTCAATTATCCATGTGTAAAATCGACAAATCGCCAGAATTATACTAAGAGTGTTGTGTTAAATGTCATTTCTAACTATATTATTATTATTTGAGTGTGAATGATAATTTTAATTGCCTATTTTCGTTAAAAAGACGTGCTAAGATGGTTTACTATAGGGGTCAAGTTAAGAAAGACAGGGTTTACTTACTGATACAATAGGCGGATTTAATGCCAAGTTGCATTCTCTACCAGACAACCATTGGGAGATGTAGCATTTTCACGAATGCGGTTTAATAATAAATATATAATACATACATACGGTATTATGTTTTTTCTGATTGGCCTCGGGTCTTGGATGTTTATCTATATATGTATTTGTTATAAAATATAATATCGTTGAGTTAGTATCCCATAACACAAGTTTCGAACTTACTTTGGGGCTAGCTCAATCTGTATGAATGGAGAAGAAAAGCATTTTTAGTTTTATATGCCAAAAAATTGTACAAAAAATTACGAGAATAACTGTGTTTTTATTATTTTTCTATCTTCAAAACTGACCGAGATATATAAGTGCAAAGTTACCATTTTCGGTCGAGCCGCTGAGCGAGCGCGATATCGTTGATGACGTCACTAAGACCATATCCGCGCGAGCGACTTTGGGATTCCAACCATTTACCCGAATGTGCCTGTCGCGCGCGGAACTACTGTGTTAATTTTATATAAGAAACAATAAAAACATCATGAGTTCATCAACTAAATATTGTATTGTGCCCCAGTGTAAAAATACGGCCACAAAAACACCCGAAAAGTTGTTTTTTTACGTGCCTAAGAATCCCAAAATGAGAAAAAAATGGATAAATGCCGTCGCATTTATCCATCTTCTCGTCAGAAGAGCACATCCATTCCATACATCGGGGCTAGAGGTGACTAGCACATACCTCGCATATTAAGTAGGTAGAAATTATATCTTACTAGCTGTTACCCGCGGCTGCGTCCGCGTGGTCAAGGCAAAATGCCAATAATTTTTCCATGGGAATCTCTTTATCTCGTGGGAAAAAAGTAGGTAGCCTATGTCACTCTCCACTTCTCCAGACCATAAACTATCCCCAAAAAAATTTACGTCAATCCGAAAGATAAATCCAATATGAAAGTAATAAACACTTTCGACGTGAAAGAACAAACAAACACACTTCACATTTTATAATATAGTATGATAGGTACCTAAGTACCTACCTACCTTTTCATTTTAACTCCGCGACTTTTAGCTGCATCAAAATCTTTATCACTACATAGTATAAAACAAAGTCGCTTTTTCTGTCCCTATGTCCCTATGTCCCTTTGTATGCTTAAATCTTTAAAACTACGCAACGGATTTTGATGCGGTTTTTTTTAATTGATAGAGTGATTCAAGGGGAAGGTTTTAAAGTATCATACATTCCAAAATTTCCACGGGAAAGCGGGATACACGCAAACGAAGTTGCGCGGGTTTCGCTAGTTTCTTATAAAATATTCTGCCACCATCATATCGTGGACTATGGGAAGGTTGTCGGATTGGCCTTTTTGAAATCCTTCTTCCATTTTAGTTCAAACAATAATATTATACAAAATACACTACATAATTAATCAAAATTATTTAAAATCAATAAAAAACACCAGAGCGCACAAGAGCAAGCAATTTTTACCCGCGAAAATGTACTACGGACGTATGAGCCGGGCGCCCCCGACGACGGGCCGTATGGATGCGATGACGTCACGCGCTGTTCGCGAGGACGACGAGATTTAAAAAACCTGCGTAAACTTCCCAAGCTTATAACTTCGTTATTATTGCACCGATCGATGTGAAATAAAAATTAGAATAATGTGTACGGTGTAGACTTTTATTCTACGTACTCAAAAGTGTAATATTATAACCTTGTTATCTTCTCCATTGTCCCTATATATTAATTTATTTATTTATGTAACTAGCGAAACCCACGCTACTTCGTTTGTGTATCCCGCTTTCCTAACCCATGTTTTATGAACTAATTAAATTATTATAATCTGGTTTACCAATTCAATTGTTGCTTTTTTTTTTTCAGACAGACGATGTAGAAAACTTTCAGAGGTTGTATACGGTAATTGGTGCCTGTTTATATTACTCTGGTCATTTGTTAAGTTCACATCTACAAGATGAAGATTTGAAAGAAATAAATGCCTATTTAAAATTGAATGGTATACTCCGATTGAGTGTTGAGACGGATATTGAAAAACTTGTGATTTGGAAAGAAGTATTCATCAATGAACATAGAAAATGTAATAAGCAAGACGCGAATGAGTTTAGGTAATTTATTTTACTTGTTTAGATTAAAATTGACAAATTAAAAAAAATTAATTCGAAATTTCTATTATTTCTCTATGGTATCTATTAGAAAATATTTTCTAGATTTATACTTAGACAAATGTCTAATTATATTAATATTTTATATTTATGGTGTTTTTATTTAATATTTTAGTATACCAGATGGTCGTTGGTTTCTCCTTCTTGTTGGTAAAGGACATTTCATACTGGCAACATTAATGGAAGCTGGCGGGTGCACTGAAGATGTAAGTGTGTTTAATTATTTTTTATCAGAGTCAATTTACGATCAAGATATAGTCAGCTGACGCATCTATCAATATTATGTCTCGCTTGTAAGGTTGTACAGAAACTAACCTGTCTGCGTTATTTGACCAAATCCTATTGGAATCGCGTACTTTTCGGGATAATAAGTTATGTGGTTATCCAAGGTATCAGCTACCTACATACCAAATATAAAAATTGACCTACCCATTTGAGCGTGAAGATGTAACAAACATACACACAAACTTTCGCCTATATAATATTAGTATTGAAATTGAAATGAAATGAAATAAAATCGTTTATTTTAGAAATTAGACCTTCACAGGCACTTTTTCTTGTCATTTACAACTTGTTTATAACTTGACGGGATGGATTGACCGTAATATATTTAATTGAGGATTTGATGAGGATGATATGATTATAATTTTCTTACCAGGCCGTTGGTGTAACACCACCATCACCATTTTACGTGGAAGAGTGTGAGAGTTGTTTGGAATTATTGTATGATGTTGGCTTAAATAAATATTTGGCTTCGTGGTTCTCTTCAAACACCCAACCGCAATTGGAAACATCTCCTGAATATCTCACAAAACATGGGAAGAAGATACGAGAAATAAACAGTAAGTTAATGTAATTTATTTAAAACTATCTTTTTCCCGCGGCTTCACTCGCGTTAATTTTATGACATAGATCTCGTTTGACAACAAAACAACCCATAGCGCGACTTGACGTGACGCCATCTGTTGGCCGATACAGCGCCCTCTATAGTAGAAAAAATATTTTCCCATTGGAACGACATACTTTCACGGGATAAAAAGAGCCTATGTTGGGCTTTGTACCCCTAACAATATGTATGCAAATTTTCATAATAATTGGCTGCTTATAAACCGTGAAGGAATAACAAACAAACAAACTCACTTTCTCATTTATAATATTAGTAAGGATAAAGTTCTCAGTGCTAAACGTTCATCTATTACGGGTGAAATAAATCTGAATCCCAAACCCTAATATTTAAGGAACTTTAAAGTCTTATATACAGCCAGTTTTTGAAAGACATTTTAATTTCACATTTTTTTATACCGCTAAGGTGACAAACCAGCATACGGCCCGCCTGATGGTAAGCATCACCGTAGCCTATAGACGCTTGCAATACCGGGGGTTGCCGACCCTCCCAATCCCCCCAAGTGGAGCTCTGGAGACTTTACTCATAGTAGGAACACAACATGGCCGAGACCAATGCTATTCGACTACGATACGATGTAAGGTGGAGGTCCTTCCCCAGACGGGCTGCTCCGATTTGAGCGGATTACCCGCTGTGCCCTACTTTCTCTTTCACATCAACTCAAGTTATCTCTTTTTTTCTTCTTTAGTTTGACAGCTATAAAAAATGTGTTTAAACATTAACTTTAAAAGTGGTTTTGATTGATGCCATGCCCACCATGAGATTAATTTTACACATAATTTAACAAAAATCTTAAATAATATTTCAGCTTTAAAATCGGACAGCATATTAAAGTCGTCAACATTGAAACTTTCTAAGTCGCAAATCGATAAAAGACGTCACAATTCAACAGAACAAATTAACGCGTCAAATACCAATGAGAACTCATTAAACAACTTTGGAAGCCATCATAGTTTGTATACGCAGTGGTACAACGGCTCGCAGAAGTATAGACATTCTAGTAATTTGGATGTGAGCTATTCTGAAGATTCTAATAGCTTGAAAAGTAACAGGTAATTATCACAAAGTAATATTATTTCGGAGGAGCTCGATAGCGTCGCTGTGTGTTGCATTCTAATTGAACACTCAAGTTAAGCGCCGTCGACCCTAGCCAGTGTGTGGATAGGTTTACATTATAATGTGTTTGTGCTGGTGCGCAAACATTTGTGAGGTCGCAAATAGAACGAGTTTTAATATGTCATTAAGTTTAGATTGTTTTTGTGCAAGTTACTGTAACGTGTTATTTTATTACAGTGAAATAAGCGATGATCGTGTACAAGGAAGAAGAGCAGATAGAGAACAGAAGAGCCGCCGTGACTCCTCAGGGTCTGACTCTGATTGGGATAGACAGGTATTATATTTTATCCCAATGAAAGATTGAAAAAAAATATATATTAGCAGAATTACAAACACAAGTAAGAGCCGACTTAAACGGACTACTCGCAGTCCAACTGCTCGAGTGATCCGTGTATATGTGTATGTAGAAGTCTGTAGTTCACTGTGAAGTCGCAGCTTAAAGAGTCCTTGTATGCCGACCCTAACAAAAATTGTCAATATAGAAACAATTCTACCAAAAAGATCTCCCTGCTCAGCTGTTGCCACCGCTGGAGCCACGACCCTGGTATGCAATGAATACTTTGGTTTCTTTTTTTTGTTACTTTGAGAGATCACAAAACAACTAAATGTGTTTTCATACGGACATACATTTATCAGATACTAGCTGACCCGGTATACTTTGTTCCGCCTTAGAGGCACAACCCTACCCCTACCCTAACGGGATAAAAAGTATCCTATGTCCTGCTCCTGGTTCTAAGCTACCTCTCCACCAATTTTCAGCCCACTTCACCCGTTCTTGAGTTATAAATGTTGTAACTAACACGACTTTCTTTTATATATATATAAATAGATATGAGGAAGGTTTATAATATTGTTATGACAAAATTGGGATGGGAACAGTGGAATAGCGAGATTATTATACCTATGTTTTTTGTTTTGTTTTTAGGATGGTAGTCGTGCAAGCAGTGGGTTTGACATGTCAGATATAAGAAAATCTTTATTGAATGAAATTGACCGCGTCACTACCCATAGGTAAATGTTATATCTATAAACATAATACTATCACAACTTAAATTTAAGCCTGCGTTCACATCTGCAATTTCTCTCGGAAATTATTGCAATATCGTTTCGTTTACTTGTCATAATTTCCTGCAATTTATTTCTGCAATTACTGTCACGGCTGCGATTACTAATAATGTCGAATGACAGCTCATGGATATCACGAAACTTGTGACAATCAATGTAGTTGCATGAGTTGATGTGAATAATCTATTTATTATAGTTACAATCATGCCAAGAAGGATGATAAGATAGATGAATAGATAGACTGCGAGAAATGAAATGTTGCGAGTTGTTACTGATTGCGCATAAAACCTGCAAATATTACAAATGAGCTGTTACCCGCGACTTCGTCCGCGTGAAATGTTCAAATAAGGATAACTCCTTATCCTGTCATGCGATTTAAATGAAAGAAAACCTATATTCTGCTCCAAGCCGAGCTCTGAAATGCTGCTCTCCCGTGAAAACAGCATTAAAATCCGTTCAGTAACTTAGAAGATGTGCGCGTTCAAACAAACAGACAGACATACAATAAATTCCAAAAAAATATTTTTCGCTTTTATTACCATTCTCTAACATATCGGTTACTACTCTCTCGGTCTACTGTTTTATTATATGTATATATTATATTTTTTATAAATTTTATGACGATGATGATATTATTTCGTAAAATTTCAGGATAACAGCCGGCGATGAAAACGTATTATTTCACTTTGTACAATTAGACTCTGCCAAGGGAGTACTAATAGCGCCAGTCAAAAATATACAAACACAAGCTAATAATGTATTGTATTCGTACATTGTGAAGACGTTCAGATCTGCATGCAAAAGGATACATGAATTACTGCAACATAGTATAAGGTAATGAAATGAAATCGTTTATTTCAGAAATTAGACCTTCACAGGCACTTTTTCTTGTCATTTACAACTTGTATATTTATATATAAAGAAAATAAACTACGTTATAAACTACCACCATTTCGGACACAAGCAAAATGGCCACCGGTAAAAGAAACGGCGTAAGAAACCCGGTTACGGCCTTTTTTTGTCATTTAGCACTTTCCTTCCACTCTTTGTTACAATGTATAAGTACATTTATAAGAATAAATAAAATACAGAATAGACCAGGTAATATATAAAGATTATTATCTTTATTTCAAAAAGTAAGTGTACATAAATATAACTTGTAGCATTAGTATAGAAGATATATAATAGAAGACTGGGTCGCCAGTATACCAGTTCTATTTGCTAGCACGATTACTTTAATTCGGATTTTCATTGGCCGTAGGGACTTTTTTCAAGTAGGCTTTTATGTTCGTCAAAAACTACGTATTTCATTCAATAATTTGCGGATCAAGCAAGACTCTCATTTCCAAAAGGCTTGACAATCTGGCATGAAGTTACAAATTACTCATCATCATCATCTCGGCCACAAGAAGTCCACTGCTGGATATAGGCCTCCCCCAAAATTTTCCAACGCGATGGGTTGGCAGCCTGCATCCAGCGGCTACCTGCGACTTTCTTTAGGTCGTCTGATCATTTACATTTGTTATTTTAATACTAGCAGAGAACAAGAGAAGGGATATTTCTTAAAATAGTTTTTTTTTCTGTTACAGATTCAAGACAAATCAAATGCCATCAAATCCACTTAACAAAATACTAATTGCAGTCAAGGAGTACGGAATGTTATTTCAAGCGCCTGTCAACGTTTTATCTCAGTGTGGTATTAATAAGAAGAACTCAGAGAATTTCCAATTTTGGGTTGTTGGGTAATTTATTTGATTTTTTGTATTAATTATCAGTAAATAAATAAAATATAATAAGTAATTAAATTCTACACAATTATATAACCTGTTATTCTTAACTTGACCAATGTAGTAATGAAATGAAATGATATGAAATGAAATCGTTTATTTCAGAAATTAGACCTTCACAGGCACCTTTTCTTGTCATAGTAGTAGTAAACAACATTAGCGTGTCTTTTTATTCAATTATCCATGTGTAAAATCGATAAATCTCCAGAATAATAAAAGTGTTGTGTTAAATGCAATTTCTAACTATATTATTATTATTAGGGTGTGAATGATAATTTTAATTGCATATTTTCGTTAAAAAGACGTACTAAGATTGATTACTACATTGGTCAAGTTAAGAAAACCAGGGTTTAGCACCACTTGGACCCAAAGTATGCTAGGCTTAACCCGCTTGTGTTATGGGGACCAGCATACAACGGATATATTGTAAATGTATACTTTTAATACATAGACAATACCCAGATTCGAAAACAAATAGAAATGCCATCACATAAATGTTTGCACGGAGAGGGAATCGAAATCGCGCCATCTTGTGTCGAAGTTAGGGTTACTACCAATCATTGAGTACGTAGCCCTTCGCTACCAACGCACCACCTTTTCAATATTTTTTTTCTTAAAACACAGATTGAGCTAGCCCCAAAGTAAGTTCGAAACTTGTGTTATACTAACTCAACGATTATATTTTATAACAAATACATATATATAGATAAACATCCAAGACCCAGGCCAATCAGAAAAAGTTCGTTTTTCATCATGATCCGACCGGGATTCGAACCCGGGACCTGGGTGGCGGCCCGGCATGGTAACCGTTACGCCACGGAGGTCGTCGAATTTTATTCATCTATTTTGTATTTGACAAACATTGGACACGACACCACTTGGACAAGCCGCGCGCTCTACTACGGCCTACTACTACGGCATACTACGGCTACTATGCATTCTGGCCAAGCACTAAATCATCTCTTCGAAGAAAACAAATCTTTTTATGAACTTATATTTTATTTATACTGTTTTTAAAGATTTAATCGTTTTTCTTTCAGGCGAGTTTTCAGCGAGCCTGAACCACGGGAACTGTACTTATGCTATCACGAATCTGTACCTCAAGATCTCACAGAAGTTGCCTACCTACTATCATATTTAGAGTAACAAACATACAGCCATTGAATAGGCGTGACGAAAGATTTTGAAAACCTCTTCCGTAATGTGGGTACACACTTACTATTTATGAAAAAAACTTTATTTCGGTAATAAACTTTAGTTTAACGAAGTTTAAAACCATTTTTCAAATCATTTTCAAATAGTGCGCCAAAACAGCGGCAGGTGTCATGGCGTCAGCTCTGACGTCACGTCTTGGTAAAAATGTCATTGTGTCTTTGGCGTAACGAAGAAGTTGTAGTAATGTTTACCGAGACGGACGTCAGAGCCGACGCCATGACACCTGCTAGTGTTTCAATCAAAATGGCCGATTGAGGTATTTTAATGTTTTATTTTATTGAAAATCTTAATAATCTGATTTTTTTAAACAAAACTAAAGCAGTGGTTTTTTTATTTTTTATTTGAATATTCACTTACAAACATTAAATTGACGATTTTTTGATACTGTCGTCATGCCTATTAATGTATTCATCAGCCAGTTTCTGGAACACTCCTAAAGTTTACACAACACATTAAATTGTACCGGACACAGTGGAAGTATTAAACTCAGACACGGATCAGTTTTTTCGTGTCCCGAGTTGTCTCCTAAGTTGTTAAACTAAATACTTTTTTTGAGACTTAACGTGGAATTAAAATTAAAATGCGTATCAGAAACTGGCTGTAAAGTGATTATTTGTTGTTTACCTGTCACAACAAAATGTAGAATGGTCACAATTTTTACTGATTGATGACTCCTGATCCTATTTTTCAATAAACACAAGTAAAGCCACGGGTAAAATTTAAAGTGCTGCTAGACGATCGAATAATGCAATGCAATCGCGATTTAATTAAAATTCACTATAATTTCAATCAAATATTATTGACAAATACTGATTCGTACCCATGATATTTTGGTAAGCGTACAATCCGATCAATCCAATGCCGATCGAGCGTAATTATTTCCAAGAATACAGTCGGTGGTACGGTGCGGTGGTGTTGCGTGTTGACCGGTTTGATGTCGCACGGTTGGGTGGTATGGGCCGGACCAAATTCAATCGTATAGCAGCACTTTTAGTAAGATCATTATTAATAATTAATTAAGTTAATGTATTAGTAATTAAGTGTATTATTCCGTCTTCCGTAATCTACATATTATTATAATAATGAATTCTGTACGATTTACAGTATTTTTCTACAATTTTTAAGCTTTAACTTTTCCGTCCAGAATTGTAATTATAAAGTACTGAAAATGTGATGATTTTTGATATACAAATCAATAAAGATTATTAAATTTTGTACAATTGTGTGTGATTTTTATTTTATTTATACCTCACCCTCAAAAGGTAGATTATCAAATCGTGCATGGAATGGAGAATGACTGCCAGCAGTAATTTTTCCTCTAGATTCTCCTCTATGAATTTTGGAGTGCTAGCAATGAATTTTGTAGTGGTAGAATATCGCCGTGGAGCAGCTCGTTTTGTTAGATGAGCGAGAGAAGCCTACTCCCTATCCTTTCCTCGAATCCCACGCTCCTTGTAGTATCTCTTCTTTGTATGCATTTGTTCATAGGTGGCGCTAATCACTGTCCGTCAGGTTGCTTGCTTGTCTGCCATATGATAAAAAAACTGCTTTGTAATAATGTATAATCCAAAATAAGACTGAGTATTCTATTCTACTACAGATTACATGCTTTAAAACAAAACGATTATTTATTAAAATAGGTATTACGTAAGTAAAAGAAAATATTTTTATTTTACGCTACAAAGACAAAACAAAGACAAAAAAATCTTTAAAATTAAATTTAAATTTCCCGCTAAAAGTTATGACATTCATTTTAAATAGATATCATTTCATTTAATTTTAAATAATAGTCTAACATTATTATTACAATTAAAGAAATTAAAATATATTGATAATATAAAAAAAAACTGGAGCATCAAAATTTTTTGCAATTTACGAATTTATTTTCTAAGAATATTTAATAAAATAAAACGGAAAATAGAAACGGAAATGTGTAATAGCATTTTAACCAACTTACAGAACAAAAATCCATAGATTATTTTCATTTTATCCGCTCGAGTGTCCCGACCAAAATGTAATATGACCCCCCAGCGTCCCAACCTTTTTGCGCCTCTCGGCGCGAGGCGCGCGGGACCCATTAATCGTTCATTGTGACTAAACTTGTTATTGTAAGACTCATAACTTAATATTTTTTACGTTTACTATGAATGAAGCTATAGAATGCCGTCTTTTGTTTATACAAATGCGACTCCGGTGTCGAATGACGATAACGTAAACATTGAGATAACGCGTTTCAGACCACGGCTTGTATTTAAAAATAAATATCTCAGAAATTAAAGCGATGACCTAGGGTTTTTAATTTTTAAATACGTTAATTAGTTAATAAACAATAATAAAAATAAAAAAAAACAGACACTTGTTCATAAAAAATATTTATTTACAGTCTTTTAAAGTAATTACATTTTTATCAATAATCTGACGGCGCCAAGCGCATCTCGTTAACGTCTAAGATTCACAAATACCACTTCTAGGTCTAAAATAAAAGTAATACAAGACAAGTAGTTTAATATTCTTACAAAATAAACAAAAATCTTGACAATAGCATCTACCATTATTGAGAAATATGAAAATTAGTGCAGCAGTTCCTATTTTCTCAGTGAAATCACTTTAGTTTTTCGAATTTTTTTGTTCTACATGCTCTAAACAATACAAAAATAAAAATCACTAGACAATAGTAAATTTAATGCCCTTTCCAAAAAGGTAGCACACTTGTACATTGTAACGTACCTACAAAAAACTAAAACCAAAAAACAAAAAACAAAAGATTTAAACTAAATTTATTACCAAGATGACGGGCGTTAAGCCTTGTTACATACAGAGTGCGTGATCCGCAAATCCGTTCGCTGAGTTACTCTATATTCGTCGTCACAGTTTTAAATATACAAAAACTATTCTTAATTTTTTAGAATAGTTACACATCAATACACATGATTCCAAATGAAATCCAGGGTCTGATGGAGCTGGATGATGGCCATGGGAACTCTTTGATAAAATGATGCAACCCTATCGATTTTCGGCTTATCTGATTTGTCTTGATGAGGACTTTGGTCCTGGATGATACCCAGGGTCTGATGATGACGCTGGATGATGGCCATGGGAACTAGGTGATAAAATGAGGCAACTCTATCGATATTTGGCTTATCTGATTCGCCTTGACGAGGACTTGGGTCCTAGATGATATCCAGGGTCTGATGATGGAGCTGGAGGATGGGGTGGCGTCATTTAATTACAGAGCTTTGAGAGAGCTCATCCTGATGGCCCAGGCTCGTCGTGTCGCGTCTTCTTTTTTGGCGGTGCCATATCAGTACTATAAAGGGAAAAAGAGTTTCTGGTAAAAACACAAATATTTTTGGTCGATTTTTCCCCCCTAATAAACCCCCTCTTTTTTTGGTCTTATGATGTCGGAGGGGTACAGTCGCCTCGAGGATAGCAGGACCATCTTTAGGATGATTTTTGGTTGCAACATCCAACATCCTAGTGGACACATGTGGCTCTAATAAACAAAAACCCTGTTTGGTAACAAAGAAAAGGACGGAGCTGACAAAAAATCCGCTTAAAAGATGTGCAAGCGATTTTTTTCTAAAATGGTCCTCCTATCTTCGAGGCCACCGTACATACGATCACTTTTGGTTCTTACCACCGATCTCAATTTTGTGAAATTACAATTTACAAAAAACGGTAAATTTCTCGAAAACGGTGGCCCGTACGGGGTTGGTCTAAAGGACGAAAAGTGTTTGTAAGCACCCCCCCGAAACGATGATACCAAAAATGGGGGAAATTCGAAAAAAAAAAAAACTGCTCAAAATTTAATTAAAAAAAACCACTCAAAATTTGTCAGTGATATTGGTAGATTTCAACCCACTAAGCATTATCCATCACAAAACTTAAAGAAAAACATGCAAAATATTACGTTCTAAATTTTACCCGGTACAATCCGCACGCGGTGTGCCTCAGCCCTATACTGCGCAGATTCGCTCACGGCACAGATTTGGAGGAGTCGGTGTTTTAAAATCGCAATATTTGCTAATCATCTACATATTTTGCTAATTTGACTTATGATTCCGGTTGATTATTAGTTATTTTAACTTATTAATTGCGATTAATATGAAAATACAGTCGAACAATATCAAAATTGAAAACTGAAATCCAGTTTTATACGGAAAAAAAGTATCACTGTTAGTTTCGGGCTCAGAAAACAGCTAAATGTTCTGTTCTATGGTGAAATCTTTTTCATTACGTATTAGTTGCTTACTTACCTCGTCACACAATTAATTTCGTTGGTAAATTATTATTTATCACGTCACACACAATAAAATACAAAATGCTTCGCTAAGCAAAAACCACAAAGTAAAAATGTCACCTTTTTTATTTTTTATGAATTTTTGGGGCTATGTTGGCATTCTGTTTTAGTACTGTGTTGCCAGCACATCTAACGGTGAATCGGTACAAACATTCAGAGTCCGGTTAGGCCGTATAGAATTCAAATGTGGCCTCGAACCATCGCTCGAACGTCCATGTCAACTAGTAGTTGACATGTACACTTTTGGATACCTAGGCCATGTCACCCGCTAGTTGACATGGACGCTCGAGCGGTTATATAATTTAGTCGGTAATGCGAAGCAATAAAGATTGAAATCGTTTACACAGATACCGACGCGAACCTGGCAAAAATCATAGAGCGAAACACAAGAAAAAAACTTATTTCCGTTATTTGCCGCGTCGCAACATAGCGATTGGATGAAAATTGGTGTAGTTTTGGGTTTTGTGAAGGAAGTCAAATTGTGATGTTGCAGACGTTACAGTGGTTAACTTTTGGCATGGATATCTAATCTAAAAATTACACTTAGCAATTATTTGTGTGTGTTTTGTGGAAGTTTTGTGTTTTGAAAATACACTGACATTTTGAAATATGATAACAAAAATGCAACCTCAAGCAAATGTTGCCGTGCCACAATCTGTCACGACGCAGCCTCAACAAATTGTTGGCGTTCCTGCTAATGCCGTAATCCTTAAAATGTCTGATATCCAACAGATATCTACCGTGGGTGAGTGATTTACATAATTATTTTTGTATATTATTGTGAAAATCATATTGTCGGATTGTTAATCTGCTATAAAAAAACGCGTGGTAATTTTCCTATGGAAATCCGAGACACGTTCCGCTGCTTGTAGTCATATTGAATGATTATGAATATTACCTTATTAAATGACGCCTACGTTGATTTTGTACGTCTACTGAAATTTTCGTTCTATTCTTTACCCATTGTCTGGGGCTGAACTAAAAAAGAATCTGCCATCTGTTTTGGGCTTAGGCCGCAGTCGTAAAACGTATTGGCTAATGGAATTGTGTTGTAGACAACTTTAATAGCCGTGTATTTTGTCATAAATTTGCGTTTTTTCCAAATTTTTCCTAATAAACCTATAATTATTTAACCCTTGACCTAAGAATGCCTATCCCCACAAGGTTTAACGGTTGTATACTAGCTAGACGAACATAATTTTGTCTATTTCCTGCAATTGGTGATACTTTAGTAATTGCTTCATGGGCGATACTGCACGATAGCTACTGTAATGTCAGTGTTTCGCTACTTCATTTATCTAGCTTGACTGTTATAATATCAAAAATCCATTTCTTATATAATTTGAGAGTTCATTCATTTTTGAATCAATAATGCTTTTCTATGGAGCGGTAGAGTATGAAATGGCTAGCCCATTCAGCTGGAAATGTACCACTTTCTCACAGAATATTGACATCAAGCAGCAATGTTTTTCAACTCCTTTCAACGCATTGGCAGCAACCATGTTATAACTGATAAACTAGATGGTGATTTCCACTTTCCATCTGACTGCTATAATAATAGTAATAATTTATTCCCAGAAAACAAGTTGCATAGATTACAATTAATTTGATTAACATTTACAATAATAAAACTCTCTGACTTTGTTTATAATGGTAATTATTGTGTTTGGTCAGGGCTGCTAGAACTAGCGCATCGTGAGTACCAAGCCGGTGACTATGACAGTGCAGAGCAGCACTGCATGCAGTTATGGCGGCAAGATGGAACAAACACCGGAGTCCTGCTGCTATTATCCTCCATCCACTTCCAATGTCGCCGCTTGGACAGGTCGGCGCATTTCTCAACGTTGGCAATCAAGCAAAATCCCCTTCTGGCTGAGGCTTACAGGTTGGTATTTTAATAATAATAATTTTGTTAGGAATCTTTCAGTCTCTGATAAGTTCCAGTTATGATGTTGGTCAGAAAAAAATTCTGAAAATATTGCCAAATTTTAAAATATAACCATCAAAAGACTGTCAATTTATCTTGACTGATAGGCTATCAGTAAGTGCTGAACTGAAATAGTACTGAAGTATTGATTATTGTAATAAAATTGTAGGATAGATAATATATTTATCTAATAATTTCAGGAATTGATATCACCCATTCCATGTTACAAATACAAATATTGCCAAATTTCAAAATATAACCATCAAAAGACTGTCAATTTATCTTGACTGATAGGCTATCAGTAAGTGCTGAACAGAAATAGTACTGGGCTTAAACAATAACATAATGTTTAACTTATTGTTTAAGTACATAACAAATGTCAAAAACTATTCCACTGATACACTATCTGCATTCTTTTGAGACACGATCGAGACACCATTGAGAGTCTATTGGTGCATTTGTGTTAGTAGAATCGGGCCCCAGAAGTATTGATTATTGTAATAAAATTGTAGGATAGGTAATATTTATTACAGATCTAATAATTTCAAGAATTGATTTACAGCTAGTAATTGCGTTTGTTAATTCATTTTCTTATTTTCTTCAATAGTGACAGTCATTACATAATGTGTCATTAACTTAAAATAGGGATTTCTACTACTCACTAATAGTCAACTTATATGTAAGACTTAATTATCACAGCTATGATGAAATGTTCAGGTTTTATGGGTTTGAGTCCTGTATAAGACAAACATTTATCTACAAAATTATTCCTCAATGTTATTTATTTATGTTGAGGTGTTTGGCAGAGAAGTGCCATTAAAAATTAGAGCATTGAAAATCATTAATCTTTGTGTAACAAACAGGTACATCAAGTTATTTTTAGATGTAATGTTTTACGCTAGGGTTGAAATTCAGTTGAACATTTTATGAAAATGTATGTACGTACATATATCCACTGTAAAATTATTTGAAGTAGTAATGAGTAATATTTCTTTGTTCTTCCACCAAATAAGTAATTTTGCTATGACACTTTTAATAGTTGCGATTAGATAATTTAGATATGCAAATTATTTTGTGTTGATACAAAATCAAAAGCCAAAAAGTGTACCGTTTTAGAATTATTATTGAAAATAGTGTCCTTCCGTGACTGACACCATGGTTCCAATCCCTCGTGGTGTCAGTCGCTGAATTACCCTTTATTTCAGAGATTAGGCCTTCACAGGAACTTTTTCATGTCAATTACAACTTGTATATTTAATTAGATTAGATTATATAAGCTACTTTACATATTGTTTATAGTACGTCTGAATTAAAAAAATAATTTAGTTTTGGATAGCCCATTTATCTAAGGCTATGACCATTTACCAATACAAATGAATGTTTATGAAAAATGCTTCAAAATCGAGGAAACCCAGACAAAGTCAAATAGTGAAACTATAAACTGTTTATTTAGTTAGAGAACAGATAAACCTGATATTGTTTTTCATGTAAATGTAATGACTAAGAACACTTTGTTTTGTATACTTAATGGATTTTGTTTTTGTTTGTGAGATAACAAATATAAAGTCAAGGTCTACTAACAATTGAATGTACCTTTATAGATGACGGGCTTATTACAGCTATACTTGATGGCTTATCTGTTATATAAAGCTTATAAACAATAATTTTTTAACTGATAAATACACTGGAATAAAATTTATCAGTATTGATATATTCTTTATTTTTATTATTATTATTATTATTAAGTTAGACAGTTCTACTCATGTTTCTCATGTACTGAGGCGACGGCACGGCGAATGGCGCCGCCCTAAACCAAATATATCAATTTTTAAGGGACCGTTGCGCATTGCTTATTTGTACAAAGCGTTCTGCCCGCCGCACCGCCCTACCGCGCCGCTGTTTTGGAGTCCACGCCTTTAAGATTATAGCAATCTGGATTTGTTGGAAAATAATCTCTGGTTTTATTTACTTTAAAGAATTTATTTACTCATGAAAACATTTATAGGGTTCACTTAAAATGAGCGATTATACAAATAATATTATTTATGAGATTTTACAAATAACATCTGCCCAGTCGGGACTTCGTAGACGCTTCTAGATCCCAAGCTCTTGATTTTCGACAACACCGTTTTAAATCTTTGGTTTGTGTTACTTAAAGCAATTTGTATTGTTTTAGCAATCTGGGTAATGTGTACAAGGAACGCGGTCAGCTCCAAGAGGCTCTTGAGAACTACAGGCATGCGGTGAGGCTAAAGCCCGACTTCATTGATGGCTACATCAATTTGGCCGCCGCGCTGGTGGCTGCCGGGGATATGGAGCAAGCGGTACAGGCATACGTCACGGCACTTCAGTATAACCCTGTAAGTTGTTCTTCTATTTTTGATGTTTCTTCGTAATTAGTGTTAGTTGCTTTCGGTGTTTTCTAGACCTGACAACCATTGACTTGGCTTACAGGCTTAAGATTTTTTTTATCGACAATAGGCAATATTTTAAAAAGTGAATTTATAAACAAGTTTAGCAACGAAAGCGTCAGCCAGTAATCTCGAGCTTCAACCGGTTTTGCAGCACACAACTTATTTTAATAGTCATTTACGACAAATAACTAAGTTGTCGTAACGGCAACTACTAAGTTGTCGTTATTGGAAATTTGGCATCGACGGACGCGACGAAATGGGAAATTCGAAAAAGATATAAAAATCAACAACAAAACAAACATTCATCTGTTTACGGAAGAATCGGAAGATAAAGCGTTTTATAGCCTTGGACATAAATTTTATTGTGCTGTATAGTAATTACCTATTGTCGTTTCCTATGAGCTACATATTGAACTATGTAAAACATTCCACTGTATATTTCCTTTTGTGGCACTGATTATCACATAGTATGTTTTTATAAGACTGAGGTTACATTTGCAATATCTCGCGGAAGAAATCGCGGAAGTTATTGCAATATCGTTTACTTACATCTTTACATTATTATTAGCGGCCCCGGCTTCGCACGAGTTTTAGTAGATCCCTTATTTAAAAAAAAAATAGCCTATGTCACTCGAGAACCCAACGGTGAAAGAATTTTTGAAATCGGTTTAGTAGTTTTTGAGTTAATTGTTACGATGCAAAATTGAAATCTTTCCTAATAGATAAACACGAAAAGGTTATACTTATCGGTTTTCGACGCGCATCAATATATTTTTTTTTATAAATAAATAGTAAATTTTTGTTGTCCAAATAAATAAAAGTGTTTGGCACCATGTCTAGACACTCATTTAAGAATTGTTTTGTTTTTAACATGAAATACGTAATTTTGTCGCCGTTATTGCGAAAAGTGATAATGTAACATGTTGCAATGTTACACCTACAGCAATCTGAAATAATGTGGAAGTGTACATAAACATGACTTATATAACATGCTACATATTCTGAGCGCACCCTGACATATAAAATAAACCTGGAAGTAGATTAAAAAAGGTAATGTTTTGTTTTAGGACCTTTACTGCGTGAGGAGCGATTTGGGCAATTTGCTCAAGGCCCTGGGAAGGTTGGACGAGGCAAAGGTAAATAAGATTTCGTGCAACATTTACTGGTTTGCTCCGAAGTTAACAGGATCCCTCAGAATGTTTTCCCTTTGCACTGTTTTAAATTAGTGTAGTCTCTGTTTCGCCAGCGTATAAGGCCACTGCGTACACGTCCCATTAATATCAGCGTCAATTTACTTATAATGGTTTCAACAAGTTTATTACTGTAATTGCACAAATACCAATTAGAACATTGGTCTGTTTAAACCATTACAGCGCGAACAAAATAGAAAATGGTGCGCAAAAGCTAAATTTTAAAATGAGCTGTTATTTTCTATGTTGTTCCATATCGCAAAACATTGAATTGTGTTCTTGTCAATGTTTTGCGTGCAGCAAACAGCGTAATAGTTGAATTTTCCCCACAGTTAATTCGTTTAGTACACTTTTTATTTGTGCCGAAAATTGGTTGTTTTATTTCCTGTTTGATTGTACAGCTGTGTGGAAAATTATTTATTGAGGTAAAGAGAGATTACACTAATGTTCATGTCTTAACATTAACGATTGACACGATCTCATCCTGTTACCTTCAACACTATAGTTACATTCAATCCTTGTGCTTGTAGTGGTTTCTTATATTCGATTGAGGATCAAACGAGTCAGTAGTGTTTATTTCATTAGTGGTATGACGTAGTGAGTTATGTTTATTTGTAAAATATAATTTAGTCATCCATATCATGCCTGTCGCAATACTCTGCTAGAAGACAGTGAGCTGACAGTGATCCTCTCAAACCACAATATTGATTAGTATTATGATTATGAGTAAGTGACAATCAGGCGATCAGTTTGACTCAAAATCAACTAATTCTGTTATATTTTCACAAGGTGTTGTCTGGTAAGACAGTAGGTGTGCCCGCGGCTGTATCTAGCTGGGTTACGGTTGGTACGACTCGCTAAGACGCCGCGATGCCGCCCGGTCTGCTGCAGGTAAAGTGGACACTAAACGTAACGAACGGGTTTATGGATACAAGTCGTGCTCTTTTCATTGTCGTGATCATCTTCCCATCGATAGGAAGTGGAAGCGTCATACAATGCTCGTTGGTATTCATTGTTCTTTTGTACTTTTGATATTTTCTACTTGGACGTGTATATGGTTTGCGGCAATGGCTGCCGTTTGCATTTCCTACTGATGTGTGTGGCTGTCGGCGTAGTATCGTGTCTAGGGCGCAATTGGCGTAGTTAACTCATTGGCTCGCGATTGATGCTCGGTATTTTGTTTTTGTTGAGAACTCCCAGCACCAATCGTCGCTATGGTGTAATCGAAATTGGCGTAACGAACATTTCAGAAACTCATCACTGTAAAATAGAATTGTTTGTCAGTTGTTAACATGTTGTTTTTTCGTGTGTGTAGGCATGTTACTTGAAGGCAATCGAAACAAGGCCAGACTTTGCAGTCGCATGGAGTAACTTGGGATGCGTATTTAACGCACAGAGTGAGATCTGGTTGGCCATTCACCACTTTGAGAAGGCCGTGGCCTTGGATCCCAATTTTTTGGATGCCTACATCAATTTGGGGAATGTACTGAAAGAAGCAAGAATTTTTGACAGGTAAGGAAAATGTTAAATTTTTGTAAATTATATTAATGTTTTACTAAGATAAGAATATTTACTAATTTTTATGTTTACCCTCAGGGCTGTTGCGGCCTACCTCCGCGCACTGAATTTGTCCCCTAACAACGCGGTCGTGCACGGAAACTTGGCCTGCGTCTATTATGAACAAGGACTGATTGATTTAGCCATTGACACATACAGGAGGGCAATAGAATTGCAACCGAATTTCCCAGATGCTTATTGCAATCTGGCGAACGCACTAAAAGAGAAAGGCCAAGTGGTCGATGCTGAAGAATGCTACAATACAGCTCTCCGCCTCTGCCCCTCACACGCGGATTCTCTTAATAATTTGGCGAACATCAAACGCGAACAAGGTTATATTGAAGAAGCGACGCGATTGTATCTAAAAGCATTGGAGGTGTTCCCAGAGTTCGCCGCCGCACACAGCAATCTCGCATCCGTTTTACAACAACAGGGTAAACTCAATGAAGCCCTCATGCATTACAAGGAGGCTATTCGCATTCAGCCGACATTCGCTGATGCGTACAGTAACATGGGCAATACGCTTAAGGAGATGCAAGACGTGGCTGGGGCCCTGCAATGTTATACTAGAGCCATTCAGATCAACCCGGCGTTTGCTGACGCTCACAGCAACCTCGCCAGTATTCACAAGGACTCTGGTAATATACCAGAAGCCATACAATCGTACAGAACTGCGCTAAAACTTAAACCAGATTTTCCCGACGCTTACTGCAATCTAGCTCATTGTTTGCAAATCGTGTGTGATTGGACAGACTATGAAGCGCGAATGAAGAAATTAGTGAGCATTGTGGCCGAGCAACTCGAAAAGAACAGACTGCCGTCGGTTCATCCACACCATTCCATGCTATATCCCTTGACTCATGATTTTAGGAAGGCAATCGCAGCCCGTCATGCCAATCTGTGTCTGGAGAAGGTTCAAGTTCTCCACAAGCCACCTTACAAGTTCGCTCGTGATCTGCTCGGCAGACTGCGCATCGGCTATGTGAGCAGCGACTTCGGCAACCATCCGACTTCGCATTTGATGCAGTCTGTGCCGGGACTCCACGATCGTGCTAAAGTAGAGATATTCTGCTACGCTCTCAGCCCCGATGATGGAACCACATTCCGCTCAAAGATTGCGCGGGAAGCGGAACATTTTATTGATTTATCTCAAATGCCTTGTAATGGAAAAGCAGCTGATAAAATATATGCAGATGGCATTCATATTCTTGTCAACATGAACGGGTACACTAAGGGAGCTAGGAATGAGATATTTGCGCTGCGTCCGGCTCCAGTGCAAGTGATGTGGCTGGGATATCCAGGTACCAGTGGAGCCAGTTATATGGACTACCTGGTCACTGACGCAGTGACTTCGCCCCTGGAATTGGCAAGTCAGTACAGCGAGAAGTTATCGTATATGCCGCAAACATATTTCGTTGGAGATCACAAACAAATGTTCCCGCATTTGCAAGAGCGTCTTATTCTGAGTGACAAGATCAAGTCTCATAATAATTTGGGTAGTTTAGCTGATAACGTAGCTGTGATCAACGCTACGGACCTATCGCCATTAGTCGAGAACACAGATATCAAGGAGATAAAGGAAGTTGTCAGAGCGGCACGTCCCGTTGAGATATCACTAAAAGTTGCTGAGCTACCAACCACTACTCCTATTGAGACAATGATTGCTTCCGGACAAATACAGGTAATTAAAAATGATTAAATATGAATAAAATAATATTCGCCTTAATTCTACCACAAACTTTATATAACAATATTCATAAATACAAATAAATATTAAATTACATGGTGCTGTAACAATTACAATATTGCTTCCATTAATAAATTTATAAAAAAATTCTATAATTATATCCAATTATTAATTAAATATGAATACATATTCAATATATCTGTAATAAAAATGGGTATAAAAATAAGTTTCTTATTCTATAAAATGTTTTCAGACGTCAGTAAATGGTGTGATTCTCCAGAACGGTTTGGCGACAACACAGACTAACAATAAAGCAGCGACAGGCGAGGAAGTGCCACAGTCTATTGTAATTACGACCCGCCAGCAGTACGGTTTACCAGATGACGCGGTTGTGTACTGCAACTTCAACCAACTGTATAAGATTGACCCTCTAACACTGCATATGTGGGTTTACATATTGAAACATGTGCCAAACAGTGTTCTGTGGCTATTGAGGTTCCCTGCCGTTGGGGAACCTAACATCCAATCAACTGCTAATCAATTAGGTAAGAATAACTATTTTTTTATAGCTATTTATTTCCCATGTGGCCACCCATTGGCAAAGGTCTCTTCTCTCCAACTATCTTTTTCTGTTATTTTCTCTCCAGTTATTATAAAAAAAAATATGTAGGTATTTTATTATTATTTATTATCACTTTAATATGGCTGAGTATACAAAATAAAGAGCGCAATTAATTTTAATAATTGCCAAGTCATCAATTAAAGTAAAAATTAATTAAATCGGAAATTATTGACAAGGTTTCCAATGAGTATATTTCAAGTTTCAAACATAAAAAGTAACATTTTGACAAAACAGAATTAGCATTGTAAGATTTATTTACACTGTATATTATGATATCGCGAATTTTTGCACTTCCCAAGGTTTGATAGTTACGGAAAACAAATAACATTGTATCAGTATAGTGATCAATATACTTATGTAACAAATAAAAAAAATATAGAGTAGTTTATAAATAATGTATTTATTAATACAATTATAATAGACTATATAATGTTAAAGATGTATGTATATGACGAAATTGCCTGTGAAGGCCTCTAATAAAATATTAGATTCTTTGATAATTAATTTGTATTGCTTACAAATGAAAATAAAGTCAACGTCAATTACTTTTATTCAAATAGACGTAATATAAGCTCTTTCGAATCGTCACATTCAAAGGTGGCAAACAAGCTTACGGCCCGTCTGATGGTAAGAGGTCACCGTAGCCTATGGACGCTTGCAACACCGGGAATATAACTCGCGCGTTGCCGACCCTAGTCTCAAATAAAATTGTGAATGTTGACAACAGGTCTCCCACCGGGCCGGATAATCTTCTCGAACGTGGCAGCCAAAGAGGAGCACGTGCGTCGTGGCCAACTCGCCGACGTTTGCCTCGATACGCCATTGTGTAACGGACATACAACAAGTATGGATATATTGTGGACTGGTACGCCCGTCGTCACATTACCTGGAGAAACCCTGGCATCACGGTGAGAACACAAAATATTTTTTAATGCACTAGCGAAATCCGCGCAACGACGTTTGCATATATCCTGCTTTCCCATGGAAATTGTGCAAAATCCTTGTATGTATAATACATATAAACCTTTCTCTTGAATCACTCTTATCTATTAAAAAAACTCCATCAAAATCCGTTGCGTAGTTATAAAGATCTACACTAAAGATCTACATACATAGGGACAGGCAGACAGCGGGAAGCGACTTCATGTTGTACCATGTTAAGATTAGGCTTCCGGCTGTCTGAGTCAACGTAGTAAGAAACCCAGCAGCATGTCACTACTGTTTCACGTCGATATTCTGTGAGAGGGTACTCCCCCGGTCGAGTCAACCCATTTACGAGCCCCTACCAGTTTATTGTAGTGGCTAGGCTCTACCACTCTTATTTATAACATTTGCCCTGTTTTCTAATCTATAAGGATTTAATAATTTAATTTCAATGCAGGGTGGCTGCTTCTCAACTGAACACACTGGGCTGTCCAGAGTTGATTGCCAGAACGAGACAAGAGTACCAAGACATAGCTGTAAGACTAGGAACCGATAGGGAATAGTAAGTACAATTTCTGTCTTATTAATAAAATTATTGAATGAATGTATTACGGATGGTGGGAATTGTGAAGAAAATAATATAAATGGAAAGAAAAATTCGTACATTACGGGGGGAATAAGAAATAATGAGAATGAATGACAAGAATATGACTTAGAAACATAGACAA
Source organism: Endotricha flammealis (assembly GCA_905163395.2). Taxonomy (NCBI): domain Eukaryota; kingdom Metazoa; phylum Arthropoda; class Insecta; order Lepidoptera; family Pyralidae; genus Endotricha; species Endotricha flammealis. The sequence continues at coordinate 4,874,362 of LR990863.1, read as the reverse complement.
TAAAAAAATGTAAAGTAAAGATATAAAAAAGGAGTTCGTTTTGCCACAGAATGGATAAATAAAAATAAAAAATCACTATCTGCTATTAGTACTACAAAATTTTTTTTTCAACAGTTTAAAAGGGATTCGCGCAAAGGTGTGGACGGCCCGAACGGACAGTCCGCTCTTCGACTGCAAGGCCTACGCCACAGGACTCGAGATGCTGTACAACAAGATGTGGGCGAGGTACGCTCGCGGCGATCGCCCCGATCACATACAGGCCTTGGACAAATAGACCCGGAATGGACACTGCGAGTGGACCGCTAAGAAACGCAGGTGGTGCTAAGTGAAGTGACACGCTGATCATCTATTGAATGAATAGTGCCAAGAGAAAGGGTGAGACCTGATTGTACATAATACATCAGCGTCGCCGAGTAATGAAAATTTGCCCTTGAATGCAGTTTGCTATACATGAGTATTCAAACATGGAAATAAAAGTGGTAAATTTTCTCATTGTCTGTGTATAATAATATCACTTATTCATTGATTGATACGTCGTTTTTTATTACAAATTAAATAATGCTTTGTTATCATGTATACGAAGTTATGCGGAACGATGTTATGAAAATAGTATGATCAGCAATTGAAAAGTTTTGTTTTGTGAGCGTTTGATTTTAATGAACTCTGTAAGGACTGCAAGATAAGTTGAAAACGGAGGTGCGAACTCTTAGACTAAGACTCTTTTAGTGTAAGATTTTAAACAATTGTTTATTATGGCTGACTTCATACCAAGGTAGTATTCTTTAGACAGTTTTCTAGTCAAATGCTAACAAATATGTACTAGATATCTTAACTTCTCATTGTCAAACTGATTTTACGTACATTCTAATCGATTTAAGGTTGGATAAGGAAACTATTGTTATAAATTTTTTGGATGAAAGATGAAAAAATGTATCCCATCTTCAGTGTTGACAGCTTGTAAATAAAATCCTCAATATTATAGAAAAGATTCATATATTTTTGAAGCAATAACATATATGTACTATGTAATTAGTATCGTGGCCTTGATTAGTACCTACATGCAATAAAGTTTTGGCTGGAATACAATTTTAAGGTGGCACGTTATACCTACATATTTATATTTGCAGTTATGTATTAAGCAATGTATTGACTTCGCTTCTAGTGGGATTTCGGAGAGCTGTTTTTAAACTTCAGCTTTTAATGTAAGGATAAATGTATGAAACATACAGAGGACAGAAGCTGGTGAGAAACGGGTAGGCTGCGTCACTTTATATGAATCGACGCTCGGTACAAGCGATCTTGGAGTGGTTTTACTGAAAACCCTTGCTTTGAACTCTCCAAGGGTTTTGTACCATTAGAAACCCCTAGGGTTCTAATGGTTCAATATAGAATTGTCTAAAATTCGAGACTTCAAAGGGTTCTAGTAAAAGTACTCGTACTAGGAGTATTTTACTTCGAAGTCTCCGGTTTCTCTTGTCAAATTTCATATAAACCCAATTAAATAAGAGTCGCGTCCGTCACGCGCCTAACCCACATCCGTGCTCTGTGTGCGGCTCACCTAATAGCCCCAGTGTTTAAATAGGTGTAATTATACTTAGGTATTTAATATTATGATAATAATTGTATTACTCCAAATGAAAGATTTAAAACAATGCGGGAGATTATGTAAAATCGTTACACAATCCACTGCAACTGCCAAAGGTATGAATAATGTTGTTTAAATGTGATGCGAGAGAAGGATATCGCTCTCATACATTTAGTATGGTTAACAATATTACAATGAGTTTTGTCTCTAACCATATTTAATGAAATATACTTTCGACGCGTTACAATACAACACGGCACAAAAGTGTGGCTACATAAGTTATGAATTTGGCCAAGTGTAGAGCAGTCCGCGAGTGATTCCAGAGCCCACGTAAGACTGATTAATCTGGATCAACAGCTATCATTTACGTTAATTAGTCCAATTTAGTTACTGTTATTAGTCATGATGAGGGTGACTTCCTTGTTTAGTTTAGGCGTGAGTATTAAGCGACTTTGTGATAGTATAAATAATATGGCTATGCTTTCAGAGTTCAATTTAATTTAGTTACATTATTAGCCCAGCGATGGTGGCCATAATCGTATCGCATCGAATTGAATCGAAGTTCTTTGTAAATAAGTTTTTTTTTGTAAATATTGTCTGCTAATGGAATCAAAATAGTTTTTTAAGGTTTTGTGATTTATTGATAATTTTATTTTTGCAAGATGGACTTCATTTTTCAGTGTAAAGGTAAGAATTCCATGATTTTCAGAAACTTAATATGAAATGCATCGTGTTCACCTTTTCAATAATGAATTAAGACATTTTCCGTAAGAATATCATTAGACATAAGATGTTTGTTAGACAAGACTCCGGTTGACTATGATTTCGTCTTAAACGCTTAACCCGATTAAATGTAAATATGTACTACCGTAAATTAAAATATAACCAAGTTGGACATGATAAGTGTGGTTTTATTATATCGTCCATATGATATCCTAAATATCTCTTCTGTTTCACCACATACAATAATAATAAATACAATTTCACACAACTGCAATCTGAGGGCTTATTCTCCTAACAAAAATAATTAAAAACTCGTGTCAATCTCAAGCATTGTCTCACTCGTACAAATAAGTATGAGTGAGACAATAAATAAAATAAGAATTAAGCGGAGTTGTGCGTGAGTTTGAGACGAGGTTGAAACTGTTTTTGATATGAGAATAGAACCGCTGCTACATAGCTTAGCATCAATGGAAACGGTCACGTAGTTTTGTAGCTTAGCTGACACATCCTCGCGCACATCTCTGGTGGAAAAGCAGCCTTAGGCTTTATAAAATACTTTTGTTTATTCAGCAAAAAGCGCATATAAACCTATAGGGAAAGTACTTCCCGTTGACCGAGAACTATGAAATTGGCACGTAACATCATCGTTACACCACGAAACCACAATTACAATCTCGAACTTTACAATCATTTGTAATTAAATCTTAAAAAATAGGAATCTATTATCGGGTAAAAGCTCGGAAAAAACTGCGATTCGATTCCTGCATTATTTATATTATAATTACTACGTACGGACTACGGAACCCTCGGTGGGCGAGTCCGACTCCCCAGTGGTCCGGTTTTTTTCTCAGTGGGTAACGTTGTAACACAACAGTAGAACAAAGGAAAATATAGCGCATATTTTCACACGCACAGTCCAACACACAGAAAATGGATGCATTTTTCGTAAGGTATATTGTAGGTATGTAGTCTGGTAGTACACCACCAGCAGCAGTTTCCGACAATCTGTAGACGACAGCCGTTCCTTACACAGATTTATTTTGTACCAGGGTTGTTGAGTTGTTGGGCTCTGTACCCGTATCAATATGGAGGTATACAAATTTTCATAATGATCGGCTGCTTAGTCAAGCCGTGAAGGAATAACAAACAAACAAACTCACTATCTCATCTATACTAATATTATAAAGAGGAAAGATTTGATTGTTTGTTTGATTGTTTGCATTGAATAGGCTCCGAAACTACTGGACCGATCTCAAAAATTCTTTCACCAGTAGAAAGCTACATTATCAAGGAGTGACATGGGCTACAGCTTTTCTCGAAATTCAATATGGTTCCCGCGGGAACGGGTCCGGAACTTTACGCGGATGAAGTCGCAAGCAAAAAAGCTAGTTTATAATATTAGTATGATGCATGATGTCACGGTACGGTACGGTGGCACTTAACTATCGAATAGATCTTTACGTTTTGGTATCCAAACAGCTTGAACGGACGGACGTCTATGGGATATTCAGGCACGGTAATACTAACTACAAGTATTACCGTGTTTCAAGGGTGGTACTTAGAGCCAGAAGACTTTAAGCAACAAAAAAATCATATTGATTTCCCGCAGTTAACGCAATTGGTGTCATCCACGTGTCATCTATGGGTTTGCTGGTGTCAATGTGTCAGGCCACCTGACGGTCATTGACATGACTTAACGACTGTCATTTATCTACAACAGTTGCGTGCGAACGGAACTTCAACATGCCTTCCGCACAGAGCAAGCTGGAGATTTTTATATTTACCCATGTATACCTAAGACAAAATTACAAATACGAAGTCATCGTTCCTTAACTTGCGTGTTCATTGAGTTTGCCACGCGCAATGGCGTCATTGGATCCCTAAAAAAATATGAATTGAAGTAGTAACTAGTAGCTAGCTAGATCAATACAATAAAAATAAAAACAGTCAAGTATAGAAGTTTGACTCAAACATAGTAGGTACTTTCAGCCGGCCGGCAGCGAATGGACATTTTAGGGATTCTGTCATATTTGGTCGCCGCAGCTTTTATTAAGTCTAAACCGAAAAATATATTAGGTAGGCCAGGCCCCAAAGATAAATACTGTTTGAAGATGCATAGATTGAAGATGGCGCTTTTTTCTATCATGCGCTTTAAATATTGACATAACCGGATATTCGTGCGAAAGGCTGTGAAAAAGAAAATTAATAAAAACAATACATGTATAGATGTATACATACATTCATAGGTACTTACTTAACCTAAATTAATAGTTATTGAAAGAATTTATAAATATCTGCACAGACGAATTGGTCGCTGTTCGTGCGTCGACAGTGCATACGTAGCCGACGCACGAACAGCGACGAATTCTATGAAACATTTGTTTACCAAAAACTGCCGACGCACGAACAGCGACGAATTCTATGAAACATTTGTTTACCAAAAACTGCCGACGCACGAACAGCGACGAATTCTATGAAACATTTGTTTACCAAAAACTGCCGACGCACGAACAGCGACCAATTCCAAAAATCTTTATTTGCAACAACCATAACAGATAAGTACTTAACTTACCTATACAGATTCCTATCATATTAGACTATTATTATAAAGAAGTAAAGTTTGTGTGTTTGTATATTTGTTAAATTGTAAGGGGTAATCTCGGGATCTACTGAACCGATTTTAAAAATTCTTTCACCAATAGAAAGCCACATTACTGAGTGTCATAGGTTATATAAAAATTAGGTTAGATTATTAGGTTAGATAAAAACCGAAAAATAAAAATGCCTTTACGTAGTGGGTTTTGCAAAGGGAATCGGAGGAAAAACGGTCGAATGAAAGCGTTTCTTACGAACGCCTGTACTAAAAAAGGATTATTAACATTATGCCAAACGAAGTGGGCACGGGTCAGCTAGTAGTTAATACATCAATGATTCTTATAGAAAATTTTTACTCGAAACAATTTGATGTCAATTATAATCCAAATTAATGAAACTCATACGAATTCAAAGTGTAAATTAAATATGTTAAAATACGTTACATTAATCAAATAAACCACCATAAACTTCCCATAAGAGAATCGTCTAATAACTTTAATGGAAACTGAGTCACGAAACGGTTTCCGTTTTTGTTCAAAAGTCGAAAACTACGGGGGTTACTTATTATGCGGCTATAGAAACGGAGTAACTATGGTGCGGTTCGGTCTGTCCCTCCAAGCGGCAAGCGGTGGCCGGCGCGCATTCATGACATTTCATTGTACGCGGCAGTCGCGGCCTCGCCTCCGCGGGGGGATCGCGTGCTTGCGTTACCATGTCGCGCCACACGCGTCGTCGATGCTCTATTTACAACCCCGTGCACAATCATTGTTATCAGAACGATTTCTCATAATACTCGTGCCGCGAACAGCTGAGCATGGCCGCGCAACGACATTCAGTTATGCTTTCAGTCATCAAATTGGACAAGTGACAAAAATGAAATGGACACAGTGTGGATTAAAATGCTAATTTACGCGATATTGTTTTGTTTAGTGATGGGCGCGGCGTTTACGGAAGCGCCTGACGATGCAGATGTTTGCTTCCGTGTGTCTGGTGAAAATGGTGCTGTGGAGTGCAACGTACGTACACTGTCGGCTGACAGGGACGTGGTCGGTTCGATGCACTCGGAAGGCGCGGAGCGGCTCGCGATCCGCTGCGGTCCGCAGCTCATCGAGAGTACACTGCGGGATCATCAGTTTGGAAAAGTGCAAGGTTTGGCGGAGATTGCTATAACTAACTGCAAACTTCTCCGTCTACCTGGTAATGTGTTTGAGGGCTTACGCGGTTTGAAGACATTGAAGATACGCTCCATGAACACCGAATGGGGCAATAATAAAGAGTTGGAGCTATCTTTAGGCGCTTTTAACGGGTTGAGAGAACTGCACACTCTAGATTTAGCTTTCAACAACATCCGAAAGATACCGTCGGACCTGTTTTGCGCTTTAGAAAATATAATCACTCTCAACTTGACACGCAACAAGATCAAGTTTGTTGACGAACTGGGCTTCGGTCACAAATGTGGGTCTACTTTGCAGACAATAGATTTAAGTTACAACGACATTATGTCTCTACCGGCGGACTCTGAAATTTTACATTTACGAAGGCTGACTCAGTTATTCTTGCAAGACAACAAATTAAGCGAATTATCCGGCGATGTCTTCAGTGATCTGCTGTCATTAAAAGTTGTAAACCTTTCTGATAACGCAATCAATTATTTACCAGAAGGGTTGTTTTATAATACGAGAGAAATTCGAGAAATTTACATACAGAATAACGAGCTGGAAATATTGCCCAAAAGAATATTTAATCGGTTGGAACAATTGCTCGTTTTAGATCTTTCGGCGAATAAATTGAGGAGCGACCACATAGAAGATGAAACGTTCGGTGGTCTAATAAGATTAATCGTGCTCGACCTGTCCCATAATGCGGTCACACGGATCACTCGCAACATGTTCAAAGACTTATTCTTTTTGCAAATACTCAGTTTGAATAATAACACTATTGGACAAATTGAAGATAACGCATTTTCACCTTTGTTTAATTTGCATACATTAAATCTAGGACAAAATAAGTTGCTTATTATAGAAGATCACATGTTTAATGGACTATTCATATTAAATAAGTTGAATTTGAACAATAATTTACTGTCATATGTTAGTGAAAATGCATTTAAAAATTGTTCAGACCTAAAAGAGTTAGACTTAAGTTCAAATAAATTAACAAAAATACCCGAGGCCATTGTACAATTACCATTTTTGAAATCGTTAGATTTGGGAGAAAATTTGCTGACGGAGATATCAAACGGTACTTTTCAAAATTTATCACAATTGACTGGCCTGCGTTTAATTGACAATCAGATTGGAAACCTTACTGCAGGAATGTTTTGGGGCTTGCCTAGCCTGCAGGTGCTCAATTTGGCCAAAAATAAAGTACAGTCGATTGAAACCGAAACCTTTCAAAAGAACACTCAATTAGAAGCCGTACGTCTCGATGGTAACTTTATTTCTGATATCAACGGCGTGTTTGTGGCATTGACAAAATTGTTATGGTTGAATTTATCAGAGAATCATTTAGTATGGTTTGATTACGCTTTCATACCTGGAAGCTTGAAGTGGTTAGATATCCACGCCAACTTTATTGAGATCCTTGGAAATTACTATAAAATTCAAAAAGAGCTACACGTAAAAACGCTAGATGCCAGTCACAATCGCTTGGTATCTCTATCGGCAATGTCTATACCGAACAGTGTGGAGCTTCTGTTTATAAATAATAATTTTATATCGAGCATAGAAACCGACACATTTTTAGAGAAGAGAAATTTAACTCGCGTCGATATGTACGCGAATGATATTGAAAGTTTAGAAATAAACAGTTTGCGTGTTATGAGAGTGGCTGACGATCGACCGCTGCCAGAGTTTTACATTAGTGGTAATCCCTTCCGATGTGATTGCACAATGAAATGGCTTTTACTCATCAATTCGGTTTCGTCTAGAGAGTACCCGCGTGTTATGGATTTAGAAAATGTGATATGCAAGGAATCTTATGTTCGCGGTGTCAAATATTTACCGGTAAGCTCTTTACTTATTAAAGACTTTTTATGTAAATTTGATACTTATTGTACAGACAGTTGCAGCTGTTGCGATTTCATAAATTGTAATTGTAAAATTGTGTGCCCCAGAAACTGTTCCTGTTATCACGACTCGACGAAAACAACGAGCGTAATTGATTGTTCTGTAAAACAACTGAGGCTAATACCGCATGATTTCCCTTCGGACGCTACTCATATATATTTAGATGGAAATGTTTATAACGAACTTAACGAAACTGTATTCGCCTTAATGCGTAAAGCAAATGTAATTTTTCTAAACTCTAGTAATGTTATAAGTCTTCACAATAATACATTCAATCAACTTAGCGGCCTAAAAATTTTGCATTTAGATAACAACAAAATAAACCGTTTATTGGGCCCAGAATTTTCGAAGCTAAGCAATTTGAAAGAGCTCTATCTCCAAAACAATGTTATTGAGTATATTTCTAACGAAACATTTTCCTCATTGGGTGCCCTGGAAATTTTACGCTTGGATGGAAACAGGCTCGTGAATTACGGACTGTGGCATTTAGACAATAACAAAAAGTTGCAAACGTTATTCATTGGCGGTAACCGGTGGTCGTGCGACTGTAAATATTTACAAGGGTTTCTGACATATGTGTCGCAGAATGTTGAAAGAGTCATCGATATCAATAATTTATGGTGCATAAATGAAAAAATGAACCCAACGAAGAAGGCACTGAATCTAAATGTGACTGTTTGCAGCGATATAAGCGATACTTCCATGATAAGCGCTTTTTTCGTTTCTAATAATTTGCCTTTACTGGCATCAGTCTTAACTGGGTTCATGCTTATTTTATTAATATTAGCTTTAGTATTCACATTTAGATACGCTTGCAGAATGTGGCTGTATTCCAATTGCGGCATTAAGCTATCCCCCCTCGCCGGTGCCTTTAAGGATGCTGATAAGCTTTATGACGCTTATATTTGTTATAGTCCAAAAGACGAGGAGTTCGTTATTGAATCTTTGGCTCGTGAACTCGAGACCGGTTACCCGTCGTACCATTTATGTCTCCATTACAGAGACGTACCACAATTCGAAGCGACATACGCACAGTTTCCCGATTTGGTAGTGGAGGCAACGGAAGCCTCGAGGCGTATCATAGTCGTCCTCACAAAAAACTTTATCTCGACCGAGTGGTCTCAAATAGAGTTTCGACAGGCCCTACAGAGAGCGCTTCAAAAGAATCCACATAAATTAATAATAGTCGCCGTAGGGCTCGTCCCACGAGATCCGGAACTAAAGTCGTATTTCAAAACGGGTTTGGAGATAACGTGGAAAGAGAAACGTTTTTGGGAAAGGTTACGTTATGCTATGCCGCTGTCGAAGCGCCACGGACAGAAGTTGAAAAGACTTAATTATGGGAGGAATTCTAATACTTATACCGTGGATGCGTCCGTGTTGAATAGTACTTGTCAGACGCTTTGCGGTAAGTCCGCAAACTCAGCGGAACGCTCGCCTTGCGACCGCCCGCTTTCGGAGCACATCTACTCCACGATAGACTCCGATTACTCGTCCACCGATTTCCACGGCCGCAACAACCAGCCTCAGTCCGTGGTTCTACAGCACACCGTTCAAACGTACCTGGTATAGAACCGCCTCACCTCACTAACCCTTCAGAACAGGACGTTTTCCAATAACTAATTGATCTGTAAAGCCTTAGACGTAGCCTTAGGCGATCGCTAAAATAAAACATGGTTTTGTTATAGACGAAAATGGTCCGATGTTGTAAATAAATAGAACTTTATAATCTATTTCTAATACTTATGTAACTTTTGTACAATGATACCAAATTTTCGCATTTCGATATGCTTCTTCGTATTTATAACTTTTTTAATGAAAAGTTTTAAGTATTAATTGGAAAGACTGTAAATTATTGTGTAGTTGTATTTCAATCGGCTGATGTTTGTATAGGTATGTAATTAAAGAAGTTTATGAATGATAAATGTGATTTTTAATGTGATATCATCCCCTTTCTGGACACTATTATATCAATGAAGCAATAAAGATGCGCGAGCAGCATTAAAAATACATGTTTTATTCTGTTTTCAATTCAGTTTTTACGAGCATGGCTAGATACGGAGCAGCTGGCTGCTGTAAACAGAATAAAAATGAGTCGAATCGCGCCGACGTCTATGCACCGAAATGCAGCTGTGTTGTGTAGCATAAGCAATCGTACACGCTCGCTTTGAACTCCTATCTACGTTTCATAGACCGCCCGAAGAGTGCCTAGCAAGGTTTGGTGAACTAAAACTTTTTGTCAAATCTTCGAGAACATTTTTCGTCGTAGAATAAATTCGTTTTTTGTTAATATGCCGTAAATAAACTCAGCCCGTTTTAAATTCGTTTATTCTTGATTTGGTTTATGTTTTTGTCAAATAGATGTGAAAAAATAAATTAGTGTTAATGGCATTCGACAGTTAACGGTTTATATCTTTCTCTTTTACCATTTGTTTGTCGATTTCAATTTCTTAAAAGCTAGCGATGTTCGCGACGAAATCCCCGTGGATTTAGTTCAAATATCTGCATAATAAATAGTCAGCGCAAATGTTCATTTGATCACTGATACTGCTATTAGCTATGTCTTTTGTTTCGGCGCGAATTTCTTTATCGGTTTCTACATAAAAGCACTTTTGAAACAAGTTGTTAGTTCCTGATGCACTTGCAACTTTTAGAGTAAGTATACCTCAATGTTAGTTGCTTTGTGCAATCCATTTAGGTATACCAAATACTATAGAAACTCTACCGAGTTAATACGCACAGCTTCGGAAGAATTCGGGCAAGACGCGCGACACTAGCGCTACTATAGAAATAGGGCGGCATGAGGTGAACGATTTCAAAACTTTTGTGCGTTTTGTATGCAAAATGTTAACGCGACACTAGCGCCCCTAGCGGCATGAGGTGAACAGGAGGTTGCCAAGTCATTGTATGAGAAACGTCAAGAGCTGTGCGTATTATATTTCTATAGTATTTGGGTATACTAAGCAAGCATATGATATCCTATCCCTACCACTATCAATGGGTACGATTATTACGTCACTGGGCATTTCTATATCTAATCTTTTTTTCCAAAAAATTATTGCAACTACTCTTTTTTGCTGAAAACAAAGGAACCTATATATTTTTCACATGGATAACTTAACCTCATCTTCAAAAAACCTTCAAATACATAAAGTACAATACATAATAGACACGACTCCAATATAAAGCAAGAGGCGGTATATCGATAATGTTTTTTTTACCAACAGTTATACGAAACGGATCTACCGCTATTCGCTATGTATAAGAAGTTTCCCCGTTTAAGCCACACACATTTTATATGTCGTGGTATTCGATCACTTCCTGTTTTTTTTTGTTACAAGTAGGTACGTGATGTATTGAAAATTATTAAGTGCCTTTACTATTGCTTATAATAGATTTTGCAACAGTTGTTCCCTTAAGTAAGGCCTATTCAATATTTGGACTGTTAGTCGACATGATTCTTTTATTTCCGTTTCGCCAGCAGTCTTTCATTTTATGGCACTTTGAATGTGTAAGGAAATGAGAAAAAATATTAAATTTAACATATTATTACAAGAATCTTAACAAACTTAAAATTTTATTAGGTAAATCAAAACTAAATGAGTATTAAAAATGTATATTAAATAGAAATGGAATTTATAACGCTTGGTACTTAGAATTCTAAGAACTACAATGTTGAAGAAAAATAGACAATTTCATTGAGTAATTCTATAAATCATTATCAGCATTAGGTTTCATTTTAACAGTTACAGGGATGCCAACTGAGTAAAATAAAAAAATAGACCTACAATACACATATTCTGCCTATTTAACGAAATAGCTTTAGCATCATCACTCTATTCTATTCAAAAGCTAAACTAAAAGCTCTATTAGTTGGTTGAACAAAAAAACTTGTGATCTCTTTCAGCTCTTTCAAATGAAAACAAAAAAAAGCTGTAAAACCCATGAGGATGACATGTAACTGCTGAAAACCTGAATGTCACAAAGAGTTGGCGTTCGTGGAAATATCGTTTGCACTTTGTCGCTGTAGCACAGAAAAAACTAAGCTTATCTTTTTTCCATGTTCATTCCACCACGAATCGTAGATTGTCCTAACTTGTATGTAACGTAAAGTGTATCAGTCTGTTTGTAATTTCGTTGGCGTGTGTGTGACAACCGTAGTTTAATATGTAATTATCATTAACTTTAAAATGTGCAACTTTCCATTAATTAATTAGACAACGGGATAACGCTAGGAACACATACTAAAAGTTGTAATCTTACGACGAAGATTCCGTGGCATACAACCTGCCTCTTAGTGAAATAACTGATACAGTACAACTACAAAGCTATCAACCTAGAGCTGTAATTTGCCTCGGCCATAGTAATAATAGTCTTGCCTCCCGATTCGATCCCGGAGACCCATTTGCTTCGGGCGTGTACTGCACATTTTAATTTTTAAACTGGTCGAGCGTCTTTGCCACTCACAGTTATTGAATCAAGACTTTTTCTATTCTAGTCTATTTTCATTTTTTTTATTTTGCATTATCGAAACCCACGCTTCGTAAGCTTTTATCCCGCTTTCCCTTGGGAATTTCGGAAATGTAGGTATTATACATATATAAAACTTCTATTGTATCACTCTATCTATTGAGTAGTTTGAAAGATCTATTTGAATTGACAGCGGTAGCGACTTCATTTTATATTTTGTAGATTGTATAAAAATTTGATACATAGGTGTTATTTTTTATATTTTTTAGGTTACTACTGGTCAGTAATTTTACAGTCTTTTTCTTTCATGTGCTTCTAGCTATTCGTTTTTTTTTATACCACAAAGTTGGCAAACAAGCATACGGCCCGCCCGCCTGATGGTAAGCATCACGTTTGCCAACCCTCCCAACCCCCCCAAGTGGAGACCTTACTCACCGTAGGAACACAACATGGCCGAGACCAATGCTATTTGGCAACGATCTTCTGTAAGGTGGAGATCCTTCCCCAGACGGGCTGCTCCGGTTTGAGCGGATTATCCGCTGTGTCCTACCTCTCTTGAAAGTCAAATGTCATTGTTTTCCTACTATCTGATATAACTTATATATTTAACGATTGTCATCTATCTAAAAAACTTGGCATCAACAGTTAATCGTGCCCTCCGAAACAGAGCAGTTCAAGATATTTAAACCAGTCTAATTACTGACTGAGGTTTTCGTTGTTTAACTTGACTGTTACAATTAGTTTTAACACGAGGAAATACGCCATCATGACGTACCTATTATTGGAAACAGTTTAGATCAGATAGGATTGAAATTTAGATTTAGTACCTACATAAAACGTAGAAATTGCACATAACGTTTCTAAATCTGCAAATGTGACCAAATTTAAATGCATACATGTTAAATGAGCTACATAGGTTCTAAATCTATTTTAAATCAGTATTTCGGTATCAAAACGGTTTCGGCTGACAAAAGAGATAATAAATACATATATAAAGACAATTCACACAGATTGAGCTGGCCCCAAAGTACGTTCGAACCTTGTGTTAAGGTAAATCAACGATATTATATTTTATAACAAATACATATTAAATATCAATTCAATTCAATAGTTTATCAGCAAGATTAGTGTACAATGAAGGTCTTCAATTAGGTCTTAAGACCTTCACTTTAAAGTGAAAATTACTAAGAAAGAAATAAATCGAATAAAATTATTTGATGAAGATGAAGTTATTTGCCATCTGGAGTGTATGTATTATTTTGTTAATAAATTGACTGCCATATTTTTTAAAATGGTTTTGTGCCACTAGCCATTACTAGCACTTTGTAAATGAGATAGAATATGGCACGTCAATAGTAATGTGTAAACTCGCGTCGAAATGCGTTCCATTCCACAATATATTAAAGTACTGACCTATTATCTATTCACGGTACGGTGGATATCCATTATCCTACATTTATAGTAAATTCTTTTTATTTATGTACTGTGTTGCATTGAATTAGATGGCCGGATGGACGCCCCAAATTACGACATCAAGGGAACCACAGAGTCATTGTCAAGTTACTAAGTAAAAACGAACTTTATCCAATAAATGTACAGGGATAATTAATTTCGGTTTACTTGCGTCAAGTTACTTCCCCTATTCCAAGGTTACGTTTTAAGGAAACTAACAAGTTACGTAGTATGTTTTTGTGGGGAGACTGTCCATCAGATAAAACGATGAACGAACGAACTTTATCTGACTGATATGCTGGACTTATCAAAGACCTAAATACACTGTATAACTAGTACTTAGAATATTGTAATACAAATTAGACAGAATGAGAATTTGAGATATAGAAATATAAAAATAGAAAAAAAGTATTTCTACCGTCCGACCAAATTAAAATTTATTCATTTTACGGAGAGTTGTAGAAACACATTTTAATGAATATTAAATCTGATGCTGTCTTTGTCAAAATAAAGGGTGAAATAAGAGATCTCAAGCTATCTCTTGTGTGACAATGTGTAAAGATGTTAAAATAAAATCTATTTGTGCCACTCGCTGTTAACATAGCTATTATTTATATAGGTTCTTCTTTGTCGATTTATTCTTCAATATGCGACGTTATTATTTCAATAACAAGGTTATATGTTTTGGAATTACTGCAATTAATATTCGAATATAAGTAGATACTTGGTAAAAAGATATTTTTAGTAACAAAAAGTCAAGTCACGCACTTAGCCAATTAGTTTCAAGGTTGACGGGCGACAAATAGACAAAACACTATTAAACCAAAACCAAACAAAAACCCTCTATTTTTTTGTAAACATCACTAAGCTTTTTTATTCTTAACTTCATTCACAAGTTAAGATTAATTATGTGGTTCTTTGTAATAGTTACAAAATACTTAAAAATGTCCTTCTTCTTGCGTCGTAGTTGAGAGTAAACCTCATGGCGTCACTGTTGCATGAATGATGCTCCATCACCTTGTTCCTGTCATTGTCTTCTACGGCGTCAAATGGCATCATGGAAGTTGGTGCCGAGAGCAGTGCAGGTTTCCAACCAACGTATCGGGCTTCGAATATGTGAACTTTTGCCATCTACCTTGCCACCATCACTGATGTTAGTTTCTGCACGTTGTCACCACGTTTTTGGGCAATGTGGCCGAAGACCTCCACACTCCACCTCCTTTGGAGACAGATGGTGAAGAATCTTTTTGAATGCCTGTAAATGTTCAGGAATTAGTCTAAGCTGTTAATAATGATGACAGGAGAACTTGTAATAATTTTTATACATTGATTTTGAATATGTTTTAACTCTCACTACAATAGCTTCATGACACGCAGATTTTTATCTGCAGAAATTATGTACAAATATCATAGTTTTACAAGTAGACACTATATAATGATACGAAAAAGGAACATTTGACGATGCGACGGTCTATATTATAATGTTGTTTTCCACAGATTCTACAAGTTAATTGGTTTGAGTTTATTACCATTTATTATTCCATAGGGTTATTACAAAATCAATGTCATAAAACTCAATTGACCGTTGTGATTTTTGGAGTCGCACCCCAAATTAAATTGTCGCCAAGTCAAAAATTTAAAACGTTAGGTGCCCTCGTCTGGGCCTATTAAATTTATTGCTTGTAAAACGAGGAGCTAATTTAGAGTTACATTTTATTGTGTTAGCTTAACTACTTTACTGGCGTGAGTGGCGCCACGGGTGTTCGGAGATGGCGAATTGTATTGGGGACTATCAACATAAAAAGAGCCTTATTGTTTATAAAATAAGACTGAACAAACAGAAATGAAGAGCAGAAATATTGATATTAGAATTTAGTACGTATGTATATACGGGAAGTTTTATTTGCTGTCCGTACCACTGTAATAAAGCAGTGGGGTGTTCTATTTTTACAATTCACTAAATGAACGTATTTTTTATTGTGCACTCGTAATTTGAGGATGTCTGTTTTGTTATCTTTGTTAGTAATGTAGGTCTCAATTGTTATTAACGGAATATTAATAGTTTCAAGTTTAATATTTGACGTTGAAATTAGAGCAAAATAATTCCTACGCGCGTATTCATACACCGTTTACGAAGTACTAGGCATCAATACATTGATTTCATAAGGACGCGGCGTATTTTTCTTCCTTTTCTAAATATCTCACGATATACTATCAAAACCCGCGCAACTTCCTTTATTGTGTCCCGCTTTCCCTTGGAAATTTCGAAAAATCTTTTCTTATTGAATGCCTACGACATACAAATAACACGCCCTTCTAGTTTCAGGAGCCCGCTACTACGAAACGTAAATCCGATACTTCGGCAGAAGTATCAGAACAATTTTAACAAATGTTAACCATGAAATACAAGGTATTCCATGGTTATTTTAGTAATTCGTTGGATTCTATCCATGAAATACCTTGTACTTTATTGTTATTTTAGTAGTTCGTTTAATAATAACCATGGAATACCTTGTATTTCATGGTTAAAATTCTTCCGATACTTCGGCCGAAGTATCGGGTTTACGTTTCGTAGTAGCTCTCTGGTCTCTACGATCAGCGGTTTAGGCTGTTGCATTGTTCTGTCAGTCAGTCATTCAGGACAAAGGATTTTATACATATGTACTTATAGATAAGTTGCGTGAATGATTATCTAAATTGAATAATGTATCTAAAAATTTTCAGATAATTTTGTGTACCAGTCCAATACCTACAGATACGTCTATTCCTATTCTACATATTTAGGTTCTTAAATATTCTAGTACTTCACTGTTTTCATTATGAAATTAATTAGCACAAAGTTGATGAGCGTCAAGTGTATTAAATTTCAACTTACTTATGCCAAATTTCTGGAATGCTGAGCCAACACAAAGAGCAAGATTTGCGTCACTCAACTTCTAAGGTCTACATTGTGCAGACATCTTAATAAAGCGCTACGGGGCATAATTCATAAAGAAGTTTTATCTTTAGATGACTTACATTTTGTAAAATGAATTTTAACCTTTTTTCGAGATATCGGTATGGAGCTGGGACATGGGGTTAGGTTATACAAATGTCAGTGTAATTTGCAAATCTTATATCTTTCTTCCTATTAATTTTGTTTTATAAATTCTATGGTGTTCTATGGTAAACATCCATAGATGTCTTTTTTAAATGGTTGGCTGTACGTACATCTATCCACTTTACATTATAAATGTGCCATACATCGTAAAAATCGTAATGATTTATAAAGGAGTGTTGTCATTATAAAGGTTCGATCAAATTTCTAAGCTGTCGAAAGGAAACAAAAGAATTTACAAGCAGCTATGTATATTTGTCGGGTGTAACGTTTTGGCATTTCCCTGATGTATTCTATTGTTTAGGTATATGCAAAACAAAGCACGCGTCAGCCACGCGCTGACAATTTCAACGTGTTTATCGCATACGAATACCCCAGTTCACAGAATAGGACTCCCTGAAGGCACATACATAGGTATAAATACATATTTTAAATCTAAGTTTATTTAAGCATGTACACGGTAATCGCATGAACAAAGGTTACAACAATAGGAGACATTCAAGAGACGGGAAATCCGTGAGCTACTACCTTGTAACAGAAGTTCAGCTTAAAAGAGTGTTTTATTGACAGTTGTTTAACGTTAAGTTTGGTAAAGAAATTTTCGTACTATCCTACAAAATTTTCGTAAATACTAAGTTCAAGGTCGTCTACATCGATTTATGTATATTTCACTCGCAGCTCGCAGAATAGACCTCTGTGAGCTCTGTGTTACAAGCAGAAATACGTCAATGAATTCACGCTTTTGAGCATGTAAAAATATACGGGATATTTCCACGAAAATGAGTACTCATTGCCCTCTCTGTGTGGGCGTGGAAAATCTGGATTTTTCATTATTCGCAAGGATAATAAATAATACACACGTCACACAATAAATATTCAGTATTTTTTTTGTTGTCTATTGTATTGTATAAGTTTAATCCCAGCTTTTTCACATTAAATGTCGAAGGAAAATGTTTTTATGTGTCTCGGGCCGGTCACGTACACTGTAATGGCTGAACGCTGTCTCCATGACACGTGTTACCTTGATATAATAGCAGAACACAAATGATGTGTCCGTTTTCTGCTTATTTTTTTAATTTTGTATGAGAATCGTTGTGACGACAAAGCAATCACTGTGCGTCTCTACATAGCGCGCATCTTCTGCTCAAACAAAAATGATTGTTGGAGTAAGGCAATTTCAAATGGTCCGATATTAACATCTTTAAAAAAAATTCACAGATTTCGTGCTTCACAAGACTATCGTGCACATTGGAAATGAATCGACGAGGAGCTCGATGGCGTCGGAGGAGCTCGATGGCGTTGCTGTGTGGTGTGTCGCACTCTAATATGAACACGCAAGTTAAGCAACATCGACCCTAGCCAGCGTCTGGATAGGTTTTGTTATCTTGAGCTTCTCCGTGCTTCGGAGGGCACGAGCCGTGGGCACGACTCTTTCTCTATAAGGCAGCGGGAATATATTATTTCCCATCATATTTTTTTTTTTTTTTTTTGAAAACGAAACTAGTGATCGAATTTATTCCTATGGCAATAAATTGTGGATTTCATATTTTTTTTTTATCTAGGAGTTAAGAACGGACGTTATAATATTTTTTTTATCTGTGACAGTTACAAGTTTTTAAAACAACTGAATTTCGACACCTGCTGTTAAATCTTTATGCATCTTCAAATTTTGCGACTTTAGAAAGATAAGCTGTTATTAAACTTAATGTCTTATGTATATTGCATTTGGAATAAGTTTTTCGAGGCCTTTCTTACACTCTTTTTTTGTGGTGTAAAAATATTCCCTTTGCCCGTGGGGTGACCAAATTCAAATTCAAAACTTTTATTTAGAGAATAAGCTTTCACAAACACGTTCTCTTGTCAGAGTATACAGTTGTAATAAATGATTTGTATAAATCTCGCACGAGACGAGCACTACCTACCTTTTCTCGAAACGTTTCGTCGTTTTTTTGAACTCTCATAACTTTGTTTTGGATGATGCTAAATAGTTAAAAATTTCAAGATATAATGACACCAGTACAATCATTAAACATAAAGTTTGAATGTCGTAGCTATTATACTTTAGATTTTATTAATGTCTTAAAACCCCCGATTTCGTCACTTGCAAGTGTAGAGTTTGTGAAGTTAGGCCTTGTAGAGGTAGGGCGTGTAAAGTTAGAAGCTTGGCTCTACATGAGATCTGATAACTTTTTGACTATGCGAGTCATTATGGTCTCGTCTTGGCAACATTTTACATGAAAATGTTTTTGGTGGGATTAATCTAGGTACTCTATATACTACTACGTCTATTTCGGAAACAAAAGCAAAATGACCACTGGTAAAATAAATGGCGAAAGAAAACCTGTTACGGTCTTTTTTGGCATTTATAAATATATCGTGTTTTTTTTACCATAAAATTTAAAACTAGGTACATGCAACATTACGTCAATAAATAGTGCCATTCATAAAATTAAATCTAAAATATAAAATGCTAAATCGGTGTTAAAGAGGCCCGCAAGGCAGCAACCGTTCTCGTGTATTTTCGAGTTGACGTGAGAGTCAGCCTGCCGCCCCCATTACTGGGCTCACCATCAACAATATTATGAACAATATTGAAGGGAACAACCCGACCCACAACGCCATCGCCAGTTTGGACAATTTGCGAGTATGACGTGCCCGTACACATTAACAACCTAGTCACCAATTATTTAATCTAAATTATATTAAAATGTAAATCATATAAAAAACAGCCCCATTTGGATAACACTACGACGCGTGTACATATTACAATATTGAACACAATTTTTTTTTAGGTAATTTATTGAACATTGACTGGCTTTTCACGACAAGTTTTAGCATTTCACCTTTGCAACGGCCAGGGAGATCTTTCATTTAGATACTCGTTGATAGTATAGTACGCTTTACTGGTTAAGAATTTTTGACATTTTATTTAAATCGATTATTGGGCAATTTTTTATATATATTCTGGAATTTTCTATATATATAAAAGAGAAAATCACTGACTGATTCATCACGAAATCTGCGAAACTACAAGTGCCAGGAGTCGCAAATTTTGCATGGGGGTTCCTTTTGGGGCGTAGGTGCTCACTAAGAAAGGATTTTTGGAAATTCATCCCCTAAGGAGGTAAAACGGGGGTGCAAAGATAGTATGAAATTTTGCCGTTTTTGAAGTTATTCAAATGAAATTCAGCATGAAGGTTCTTTACTGAAAAGCATGAAACATGAGTAAAATATTTTTTTCAAAATTCATCACTTAGGGGTTAAACGGGGGTGCAAAGATAGTATGAAATTTTGCCGTTTTTGAAGTTATTCGAATGAAATTCAGCATGAAGGTTCTTTATTAAAAGGCATGAAACACGAGTAAAATATTTTTCTCAAAAAACATCCCCTATGGGGTTAAACGGGGGCGCAAAGTTAGTTTGAAACTTTGCCGTTTTTAAAGTTATTTATATGAAATTCAGCATTAAGGTTCTTTATTGAAAGGCATGAAACACGAGTAAAATATTTTTCTCAAATCATCCCTTAGGGGGTTAAACGGGGGTGCAAAGTTAGTATGAAACTTTGCCGTTTTTAAAGTTATTCGAATGAAATTCCAGCATAAAGGTTTTTATTGAAAGGCATGAAACACGAGTAAAATATTTTTCTCAAAAATCATCCCTTAGGGGGTTAAACGGGGGTGCAAATTTAGTATGAAACTTTGCCGTTTTTTTAGTTATTCGAATGAAATTCAGCATGAAGGTTCTTTATTGAAAGGTATGAAACACGAGTAAAATATTTTCTCAAAAATCATCCCTTAGGGGGTTAAACGGGGGCGCAAAGTTAGTATGAAACTTAGCCGTTTTTGAAGTTATTCGAATGAAATTCAGCATGAAGGTTCTTTATTGAAAGAGATGAAACACGAGTAAAATATTTTTCTCAAAAATCATCCCTTAGGTTAGGGGGTTAAACGGGGGTGCAAAGTTAGTATGAAACTTAGCCGTTTTTGAAGTTATTCGAATGAAATTCAGCATGAAGGTTCTTTGCTGAAAGGCATGAAACATGAGTAAAATATTTTTCCCAAAAATCATCCAGTAAGGGCGGTAAAACGAGGATGCAAAGTTAGTATATAAAAGAGAAAATCACTGACTAATTCATCACGACATCTCAAAAACTACGTGCCAGGAGTCTCAAATTTTGCATGGGGGTTCCTTTTCGGGCGTAGGTGCTCACTAAGAAAGGATTTTTTAAAATTCTCACGGGAAAGGGAGTAATAGGACTGCAAGTGTATTTTCGCAGGCGCTCAACCTAGAAAGCTGAAATTTTGTATAGAGGTTCCCTTTATGATGTTGACAAGGATAAAGTTGGGGTTTTTTTTAATTCCCACGGGAACGAAATTATTGGCATTTTCGCTTGACCACGCGGGCGGAGCCGC
This sequence comes from Endotricha flammealis, assembly GCA_905163395.2. Taxonomy (NCBI): domain Eukaryota; kingdom Metazoa; phylum Arthropoda; class Insecta; order Lepidoptera; family Pyralidae; genus Endotricha; species Endotricha flammealis. The sequence continues at coordinate 4,852,961 of LR990863.1, read as the reverse complement.
GGGTAACAGCTATTAAAATAATAAAACAACAGGATTTTGTACACAGTAGGTAGCCAAACAGCGGCGAGCAAATAGACAATGAGCAATGAAGAACACTGACGTCTCGGGGAAGACTACAGTAATAGGAGACTGTTAAATCCGTCTATACGATTTAATTAGTCACAAAGTCACAAGTCCAATTCCACGCGGGCGAAGCCGCGGGCACCGCTAGTATTATATATAATGCAAACTTTGAATAACTTGCCCGCTTTCCTAAGCCTGAATTTAGGAGCAGCTAATTTATTTCTGTGACGCATATTGAAATTATGAATATCCACACCTGGTTATAGTCATGAATGTTTTTACGAACAAACATGATGCTGTCAAGAATGCACTGAGATGCCACCGTGAGAATATTAGTGCTTTTGAAAAACTCGCGAAGAGACTCTCGGACCACGTTAATCCTATTTCCTTTTTTGCTTATTACAGACTATCTGGCAAATGAGTAGGAGTAGAGAATACTTAACGACTAGCTATGCCCGCGGCTTCGCCCGAGCGGAATTGGGCTTATGACTATAATAGTGTAGACGGATTTAACAGTCTCCTATTACTACTGCTATAGTTTTTCCCCGAGACATCAGTGTTCTTTATTGCTCATTGTCTATTTGCTCGCCGCTGTGTTTTATTTAATTTTATCGTACCTAATCAAAATACCTAATGTAAAATAATTATGAAAAATTAAAATTATATTAAAATTGAAATCGTCAGCTCAGTTATACTAAAAAACTTTCATAGTGCGATTCAGAATATAACAGTGCCATCTAGTGAATTTGAAAGGAACGAAATTTTAAATGGTTAACTCAAGTAAAAAAAAACTTTCATACACAGTGCTACTGAATTTAAAAATGGTCGTTATGAGATATCGGGCGATTCCGACTCTGCAGTGAGTGACAATTTTAAAATTCTTAGGCTGTTGAAAAATTAAATGAGGGTAACTTCTATTCCTGACATCCGGTTCGATTCGGTTCGGTCCGGTTCGGTTCGGTTCGGTCCGGTTCGGTCCGGTCCGGTTCGGTCCGGTCCGGTTTAGTCTGTTGTCGGTAGTTATGGTGTACCAAGTCTCAAGTTTGTAAGTGCGAGAAATATTTTTTTTCTTACATAGTCAGGGTAGAGACCTTTAAATGACCATAACTTATTTTCCTGACATCCGATTTAAATGCGACAAAACCTATATTCTGCTCCAGGCCGAGCTCTATCTTCCTTAAGTTAAAACAGCATTAAAATCCATTCAGTAATTTAGAAGATGTGCGCGTTCAAACAGACAGACAAAAAAAAATTTTTTTTGCTTTTGTTACCTTTCTCTAACTGTTCCCTCTCCATTTTTGCCAAATATGTTCAGACATATCAGGGTCTACTGTTTTATTATATGTATATAGATTTACAAATAGTCAACGAATTGGAAGACATATTTTGTCTTCCCGATGTATCTGTTGATGGTTTTGATACTGTATTGAACGATCCTAAAAAACTATGACGAGCCTAATGACAGGCCTATAGCACCGATACCTGATCCACCTAGCAGCATAATACCTCTCGAAAGTCGAACCTAGCAGTTCATCTGTTGATTTTTCATCTATCCCTCCGTCCTCCCATCCCAACGCGATCGTTCTAGGCGGGCAGCAAGATTTGAAATTTTACCCAATATATCTGGTACTCAGCAGACCTCAGAACCTCAAGCCACACGGGCAGAGGGAATATTTTTACCACCGTGTTTACATTACATAAAACATTAAAAAAAACAATCTAAAAACATAGTTTTTTTTATCTACCCTAGATGCTTATGTCCTATAAAGGGTTAAGCCGTCGGTCCCGGCTGTTATCGATGGATGACAGTCGTTAGGCCAAGTCGGTGGCCTTAGGGCGGTTTGAAAACACCGACCTCTGCCAATCCATCATTGGAGCAGCGTGGCAGAGTACGCTCTAATCACCTTCGACTGAAGGGAGACCCGTATCCCAGCAATGGGATGATTATGAGTTGATATGATGATGATGATGAGCGACGATAAAGTCGGGATAAAGAAAAGGTTACAAAATAAAACTACAACGTTTTTGACTTTGTTCAAAAAGGTTAAGCTACAGGGCAAACTCTTAACCCGATCATCTTTGTTTTATGCTCAAATTATAGCTGACTAAATTGTCCAGACGAGTTTTTCTCAAATTTTTGATATCATTCTTCGTTTCCAAAATATCGAGCGCCAAAATCAAAAATTCGGAAAGAAATGATATTTATTTTCACAATTTCGGCCATAATTTTTTTCGTTTTTGATTTTCTCAAATAATTTTTTTTGCACCTTACAACTCTTGTGAATACGCGTCTTTTGAGCCTTCTATGAATATCATATCTTCACAACTCTCCGAGATATAAGGGGATCGCACTTTTTCGTGAAATCGAAGCCTATACTGAAGCGAACGAAAAGACATTTCCAATGTCAAAATATTACTCTTGGCATCATTATTTAACAGCTTTTATTCAAATTTATTTGCAAGTAGATTTAGAAGTGGTTAAACGTGGTTTTGAATGATGATCTAAAAAGCATCTCTCTGATTGGTACGAAAAACGATATTTTTGAATGACGATCTATACGTACTCTTTAACATCTTTAAATTAGTCTACTAAAACTATACACAACATTTCATTAATATCACATTATGAACAATAACTTCGTTTAATCATCTTCAAAGTCACATTCCGAGATGAATAAATTCAAATTACAAAATTACTTACGATGTATGAGATATAACTCCAAAATGTCATTACTATCACCATTCGCCAACCGAGACGTGGAATCTTTGCACCTAGTAATTACAGATTCACACACCTAAAGATTTACTAATGACATAAACCGAGCAACTCGAGATAAACGATGATTAATATACGAGACGAAAGCTTTGCTATGAAAATATCAGAGACATAAAGATAAATAGATGATGAATGCATGTATTTTTCGTAAGATTTTTTTAATCAAAAGTGAGATGAATTCTTTCGACTCTTTCTTTAGTCCGCTCTACTTCGGGTAATAAAGGTTAGAAAAATATTTCGAGTACAAACATACAACTTGTACATAATTACAATTCTGAAATTACAATCTTGTAATGAATTACTTAAAGGCCTCCCTTCTTTCTGTCCAATATTGTGAAAAAAAAAATATTTTGGAAATATAGATATAAGTATTGATGAAGGCGTGTTAACATAGCGTAGGTACTATTGACTTATGAGTGTCCTATCAATTGAAAGGATTTGGACGTCAAACCCTTTGGAGAATTCTCTGCCATACCTAAGAACACTGTAGTTGGCGAAAAAACGAAGGTTGGAGAACCGAGATATCGGATATCGCCGAGAACACGACATTAAGTCTTTCTAAAACTTTCTTAATCCGTCTAATATCTTTCTGATTAAATTCATTGTAAGTTTCAAGATGGGTTAGTAGTGAGTGGTGGTAGTTACTCCCTCGTGACGTTAATAAGCAGAAGCTCCAGAAGTTACTCCTGGCTTTAAGGAGATATAACGGTGGTAATGTGTGGTGGGTTAGTCCCAAAAGTACAAAAAAACACGTTTAGTTTCAGGCAAGAGCTCTATCTATTCAGATTTATGTCTTTGTGTACATTCAAAAGCAACTATGTAGTTGTTCATTACGAGAAGAATTTTATTCATTTTGCTGTTTTAATGTAAAAGAAGCTTCAGGCGATGGCAATACAAAGCCAGTCTACATGTCTAAATTAAAATTCTTTCGACCCATATAATTTTAGTTTTTATATAAAATGGTATTTTTGAGCACTCGGTTTTTACTTCATATCTTTCGTCAGATGTTGTCAGGACTTATGGACAAAACTTCATCTTAAAAATTGAGATAACTTAGCCAAGATTAAGATGACTTAGTTAAGTATCGAGTTTCGTAATTTTGTTGTTCCATCATATAGCACGTTTGCTTGTTTGTGTGCGGTATGACATAAAAATAAATACATGTCCAGCCGTTTTTAACTGCGTATAGGTCACTCGGCCCCTTAGACTCACCTTGAATTAAAGTACGTACCTATATGGTTTTATATAACAAATCAGTGTTTAATCCTACTTATATAATAAAGTTTGTGTGTATTTTTGTTACCTACGCTCAAATGGCTGGACTCATTTTTATGATGGGTATTCGGTATGGTAGGTAGCTGATATCTTGGACTTTTTTATTATTTTTTATTTTATTAATTGATATGTTCAGGTTCGGGTGTACTAACACCCTCTTCTGATACACCATACAGTTGCGGGAGCGTAGGGCTCTCAATCTTGGATTAACACATAGGGTACTTTTTATACCGAAAAATACGCAATTCCCGTAGGATTTGGTGAAAAATCTGATAAAGATGGCGCTGCTCTGCATAAAATTAAACGCGGGTGACACCGCGGGCAGCAGCTAGTAAGATATAATAACGTTGGTTACATTATGAGCTTTCAAATAAGGCTATGTAACGAATTGGACATAAACTACCTGTTTATATACTTGGTTAATGGCGCATTAATATCAGAGTAAGCTATATAAAAACATTAAAAAGGAAAAAAAATGGTAATTACTAAGAAACTTAAAAGTGTTCCAAGCTTTTATAATGTTCTATAAAGGAATAATTAAAAATGCTATCGCCGAGGACTGAATAAGAATATCATAACGAGGCGGATAAATTCAATGTTATTGCAACACAGCACGAGAATATTGCCTCACAAAATAGTATTTCTTATATTATGGAGGTATGGAGTTCCTGATATAATCACTAATAGATTTGAAATAGAATAATTAACTTGTCAAAATGTTTTGCGCAACTGATATTATAATGAGTAGGATTGTATTGAGAAATGTCAATTTTTTATACAAACTATTTTATGATTTTTATACAAAAAATAAAATAAAGTCAAGATACCTATAGCTGAAAAAAAAAAAAGTTCCTAATTTAATTCTTTCGCTCTTATCGGTAACTAGCTGTTACCCGCGGCTCCGCCCGCGTGGTCAAGGAAAAACGTTAATAACTTTTTCCATGGGAATCTCTTTATCCCGTGGGAAAAAAGTAGCCTTATGTCACTCTTCGGACCTTATTTATCCTCGTTAAAAAATTATGAAAAAACAATGTTTTTTCCCGTTGAATGAGATGTTTTTCCGGGATAAAAAGTAGCCTATGTCACTTTCCAGACCTTAAAATATCCCCAATAAAAAATTCATATCAATCCGTTCATTACTTTCGACGTGAAGGGAGGACAAACAAACAATCACACTTTCACATTTATAATATTAGTATAGATCGTTTTAAAAATATGAAGGAACAAAAAGAGCAGTCTACGTTGTGAAATTCAACGCTACCGGCGTTGACTATCTCCTAAAGATAATTCAGAATTTCGTGACCTTTCGTTATCTGTAAAAGGCCTTCGCAGGCTCTACGGAGAGTCGTAAAAGCCTAGGGACTATCAACTTTTAAATCAAGGGAATCAAAATAATAAAAAGTACAATAAAAACGTTGCTTTGGAGGATCAACTAATGCCATAACTCATTGTGTACCTTTCAGATGTGTTCTTTTACTGTATTGGTGAGTAGCACAAAAACATTTTAAAGTAAATGATACATTAAACATTGGCTTTATTTTTATTGTAAACCTGATATTAAAATGCGTGTCTGCAAGTGGCTGCATCTTTAAAAGGTTTTTGTGCAAATATAAAACAGGGAGTTTAGCAGGTATATTAGATCTAATAGATTTTATTAATGAGTTAGTAAGTCATCTTGTGCTAATGCAGATTTGTTCAAGCCAAGATGCACGGAGCCGGCGGAACCGAATGTTTTCTAGATAAAATTCTTGTGTTCCCACACCGTAATTAAAGCGAATAAGGTAAGCAAACATACCGACGACACCGCTTCATGTTTTATAAATAAGTTCAGCTTTGCATTTTTTCTCACTCGTAATTTGAGTAGTTGCGGTTAGTATCTGAGATAACAATTTTTATGAAAAGAATTGGAATATAATATAAAATCTCTGTGGGTTGTGATATGTTGACGTTTATTTACAAATTACTCAAGATCATCGAAATAATATTACTACGTATAGAACGGACACCGCGAACAAAATTTTTGTCCCCATACGTTGAGGCCAATAGACATCAACTCGTTTAGAAACTTGCCGACGCTCATCGTGATTGGTCCTCGGATTTATGTCAAAAAAAATATTGGAAAATGCCGTCATGTTCAATAAAAACTTGTAAAAACCGTTCAACAGTAAGGAAGAAAGATAGCGGCGTAACTTATAATCGCTAAGTATACAAAAAATTAAGTAAAACCAACAAAAACAATTTTTTTTCATTATTTTCTAATGCATCATGATTGCATCCGCCATTTCTATGTGAAAATCATAGATTATCAAAAATTAATCGTACAGATGGGATACGTAGGTACTAAGCGTCAGTCAATTTTATAATATAATTTAGGTATTTCTGAATTTTTTGTAGCTTTTTTTTTAACCGACTTCAAAAAAGGAGGAGGTTCTATGTTTTTTTTTGGAGGTCCGCCGATTACTCCTTCAATTTTGGACCGATTTTAATCATTCTTTTTTAAAAATAATATGTAATTTAAATATTGATTTTTTAAACTATATTTTCAAAATATTTTTATATACTAGGTAAAATACGTAAATGTGGATAACGTTACTAACTAAGTAAAAAAATAAGTTTCTAGAAAACAAAAAGATGGAAAACGAAACAGCATTTTAAATTTCGACCAACCATTTTCGAACAAATGAAATTCGGGCAAACAAGTTTCGGAGTAAAGGTACGTTACCATTCTTGCAATTCAACACAACTCCTCTTGTCTGGCAGGCGACCGTCTCCTGGTTATTGCATTATATTACAAAATACTACAATATATAAATAGCTTCACTATAAAGTTAGTTTTGATTTAATCCCAGTTTATTTTTGACTAATATTAAGTTAAGAACAAAAATGTAATGTAGCTTCCTACCTATAAAGCTAATATTATACCTATTTTCTATTAAATTTATCTATTATGTAAAATAAAATATTGTAATAAAATAAAATAATCAGTTGGATGTCCAATAGGCAGAATATAAACAAAGTGTCGCCCCTGCGTAGTAATGTCATATTCTATGACTCGGTTGGGGGCGGGGCCAGGGAGGGGCGCGCCCCTCACGGCCGAACACGGCGCCAAAATTTGAAGGCGCTGTCATTTCTATACGTAGTAATATTATTTCGATGCTCAAGATGAAAAATAATAGACAAAGATTCAAAAACAAAAGAGTTCAATTATCGAAAAATACGAAATCTTTTTCTTCTTAATATCCACGCCATTTACAGCCAGTCTCTCATCGATCGCAGTTTCTGAAACTCATTTTAGAAACTGGATGTAAAATTATTAAGTACATAATTTGATACAGAGTAACATTACCTGAAAAACAGTTCAACGTGGTAAAATGGTTACAGCAGTACATAATTTTGTAACATTACTTGAAAAACAGTTCGAAGTGCAAAATTCCCCCTTTCCAACATTTTTTCACGGAGTGTTCAAGTGATACTGACCTTTCAGTGTTGTTTAGTGATTCAGCTTTTATTACTCGTGTTCTAGTCTATCGCGCCTTTGTTTCCTTTCAGCGAACTATTAGCGATGAACACTGACATTGAATAGTTTAGTACGAAAAGTTCTCGGAATAATACAGTTTTTCATTAAAAACTTTTCCTTCTTTTACAAAGTCGACATGAAGGCATAATTGAAAACAAGAGATAATTTGAGACTTTTGTTCTTCAAATTTAAGAGCCGCGGGTTTATCTCCGGTCCAGCTAGGTTACTCTGCATAGCAATTGCGATTTTAATTTCAATTCTGTATAATTTCAAATGCAAAATTAACAGCAAATCCTAATTCGTACCATTGAATTTTTAAACTTTACTAACTATTTGGTTAGCATACCTATATATACATCCGATTTCATTTAGTTTAGTATTTAGTTAGCGCTAGTTTAGCTGTAAAGAGTACCTAAAATGAACAATCCAATGGCGATCGTGCGGAATTATCTTCAAGAGTAAGGGGGCAGGTCAGTCTCCACTCTCCACTTTAATCTTTTTTTAGACAAGACGCCTGTGTTTCATGGATGATTTTTTAATGCCTTGTTCTAATACTGTTACGGATGTAAGTAAATAATATTATTGGAAAAATTGACATAGGTAATAAAGATTTGTACAACTTATTGATAAACTTATATTTTTTTTAATATTTTCTGTGTAAGTATTATATTTTCTACAAGTGAATGAATTATTTATAAAAAAACGAATTCAAGTAACTAGACACTTATTGATTAACCTGTCACCCTAATTCTTTATAGTATTTAATTCTATAATACTCGTGGGAACGAAATTTGTCGGGCGATTAAAAAAGTTGAGCTATAGATCAATACATTTTATTAATCAATAAGCAATTATTTTATTAGTTCCCTCATAATTGCTAACGAACTACCGATGATTAGAATCAAAACGTTATAATATACGAATGAATAGTCATCAACAGAAGTCTTTTAAAATGTACCGTTTGATTGAATTAATTAATTGAATTCTGCATAATTTGATCATAGGCTTGATTCTATCGAAAATATAAGGTGAAGTATATAAGGAAACATGATATCAAGAAAGTTTTGGATACGTCACAATTTATTGCCTTTCTTTTATCTGCGGCTTCACCTGCGTAGTGCCAATGAGTTGTGTAAAGTGTAAATAAAAAGAAAATCCTGTGGGAAATTTTATCCTGTAGCTTAAAAAGTAGTCTATAGCATGCCAAAAAATTTAATCAATCCATTGCACACTGGGTCGACGTGCAACAACAAAAAAAAAGCTGTTAAAAATTTACATCAGAAAGAGTGGATTTTAGAAATATAATATTAAACCAACATTCAAATAAAAGTTTTTCAAAATTCACTCTTTCTGTCTTGTAAATTTTGAAAAAATCGTCCAAAAATTGTTTATCTAACATTTAACTTAGCTGACGATAATTTGAAGCCAAATAGTGTTTCTATGTACTTAATTACATATTACATAGATCGGCTTCACTAAGAGGGTCGTATTACAAGTGTACTCAACATATTTAACGCTACTTATACCTATGATATAAATCAAAGTGCGGTACAGGTTTGTCATATTACGGGCCACTTGATAACAAAGGGCTACCTTGGTTTCAATAACTACGTAAGTAATCGGATAACAACAAAATCATCAGGCTACACAGACAGCTAAAGGACGTGTGAAATAAAATTTTCTTTGGAATGCTTTCGGGACAAGCCCACCACACATTCCCTCCCGTATACCCAGGATCAACAACGTCGACCAGATTGACATGGAAGCTTATTGATGTCCCGGTGGAGAAACTACAGCTGTCATAGAACTACACAATGATTTTAATCAGAAGGAAATTCCGGTTCGCATCAGATGATTGGAAAACAATTAGGGTTTTACGACTAATGAAAATGAGCTGTATGGCGTCGCTGTGTGTCGTACTCTAATCGAAAACGCAAGATAAGCACTGTCGACCCTAGCCAGTGTTTGGATGAGTTTCGTTATCTCGAGCTCCTTGAGCTTCGGAGGGCACTATGCTCTAATCACCTTGGATTGAAGGCAGACCCGTATCTCTGCAGTGAGATAATTATGAGTTGATATGATTTTTTATTTATACCACACAGGTGGCAAACAAGCATACGGTCGGCCTGATGGTAAGCCGTCACCGTAGCCTATAGACGTAACGTATCACTCACGCGTTGCCAACACTCTTAACCCCCCCAAGTGGAGCTCTGGAGACCTTACTCACCGTAGGAACACAACATGGCCGAGACCAATGCTATTTGGCTACGATCTTCTGTAAGGTGGAGGTCCTTCCCCAGACGGGATGATGATAATGAACTAATGAAATATACCGATGTTTAAAATAATAGGATAAATAACTGTTATATTGCACTTGTGACTAAACGGGTAATAAGTATTCACATCACATACCGAGATATTGTCATTCATGTTGTATATTGTGGGCCGTTGGTCGCTGGTGGGCTAACAAAAAGATTATGTCAGCGATCATTCATAGCGCACGTGCCACGTTGTTTAGTATGGGAGATTGTATGAAACATTCCGATATGCACAACATTTCCTATGCTGTAGGTGGATTGGTTTAAATATTCTAGCAATTGCTGGCGTCCTGCCTTACGATACGATTGCGATTGAAGAAGATTTTGTACATACATATAAGAAGATTTGATCTTATTGTATCATTAGAATGCATAGATTGACACCCCGCATTACAGAGATTTTATATTACTTAATTAATTGTTGTAATTTTTACTAAGAAAACAAAGAGAAATAGTGTGTTTCGTGCAATAGCGTACAATATTTAAAATTTTGTGCAATTTGTTGTTTGTGTTGTCAACTTTGATTGTCTCTGATTTTGAACGCTGTGGCTAACCTTTCCTATTGTTTTTTCACAGCACATTTCCAAATAAGTTAAACAAAGCTTCACAAAATTCCTATGGGAATGGAAATTTAGGTTATGGTCTCATTCCACTTGGCTCCATATCAACTGAATATTTAAATAAAATGGTTTTCCTCATTTACGATTATCTTCGTTTTAATTTTCTTTTTATAGTGCCAAGATTATTAACTCACTTTTATTATATAAGTCAAAACATTTTATAACAATTAACCGCCTTGTAGTCAATGCGGCGGTTGCCAGTAAGTACGTAGACAATTTATCTTGTGACTTTTTTCTCTCCTAGTCGTCAGGCCACGAGAGAAAAAGACGCAAGATAGATTGTGTCTCGTTTTTGTATGACTGTCTTCTGTGGTAACTGCTGGCGGTAAACATCAGTGTTTTTGTGTACGAAAACTTTACAGAGTAAATTGTTACTCTTGTTAAAATGAGAGTTTGATTATTGAAAAATCTTCAGTTTAAGTTGGTGTAGATTGAGATATAATATTCTCATATTGTTTTATTACTTGTAAAAGTTGAGCGTAAAATGTTTTAAGACTTGCTGTTCTTTTCTATCTTTTCTTTTTTCTCTGTCGGCAGAGTGTGTTTTCTTCTTCCATATAGCTCTACTTGAAGTAATTTCACTCCATTTTCTAAGAACTTTTATCGATTTCGGACAAATTAATTTGCTTTGTGTTATACGTTTTTTCATACATCGTTTGCAAACAAGCATACGGCCCTCTTGATGGTAAGCATCTCCGTAGCCTATAGACGCTTGCAATACCGGGGGTATCACTCACGCGTCACCAACCATCCCAACCCCCCACCCCAACTGGAGCTCTGGAGACCTTACTCACCGTAGGAACACAACATGGCCGAGACCAATGCTATTTGGCTACTGTTCTGTTCTGTGATTCTGTAAGGTGGAGGTCCTTCCCCAGACGGGCTGCTCCGATTTGAGCAGATTATCCGCTGTGCCCTACTTCTCTTAAAAGGATCATTCAGGTAAAATCTGGTGCAAATGGTAAAGACTTATGAAAAGACATGGAGTCTCGTTGTAGCTTACGCTTATCAGTACACAAAGTAACGTTTGTCAGCTTTCACAGTCTAAAGATGTCGCTAACGTTGAAAAGTTTAACACATTCCCTGAAGCCTACCATTAAAACTTATGTTTTATGTGAGTGGAGGCACCTACTTATCACACGTCGGGCTGAAATAAAGGTCCCACTTTTATGTGGGCCTTGTAATAAAAAGAGTGCGCCAACTATGTTACTTGCATGTCGTAAAAGGCGACTAATGGGATATTGACTTCGTGGACCGATTCTTTTTAACTGTATATACTCGTAGTATTAAAACGATTTCAGAAATCTTAGACAGTAGATTGTCAATTCTAGTGGATTAAGAAAATAGGATAATGCTAGAAAGAGTAGATATTATGTTTACACTATGTACACTATTCTTTATTTTTCTTCTACCCCATGCTTCATTGGACCATGGCTTTAATCCACAACCTAGTGTCACATTTTTTGCGTTCCAGCTACCATAACTTGTACTTTTGGTAGCGTTCCAATGTTCTACAAGAAGAAATATAACAATAATAAAATAATATCGTCATGGGAGAGTAGTTGATCAAGCTTAAAGTATAGAAAATAATATCCAAGCAACACTGCGGGCGTAACTAGTAATGAATAAATAATTTTCCTCTACCAAATTTTCCCTGTAGGCCATTTCATTCAATAGAAAAATCTAGATTTTTACATTCGCAATCAAGCACAATATTGCGAACATGTATTACTTTCTCCGTGAATTTCTACAGAGTCAAACAAACAAATATGGCCGGAATATTCCTTCAATACGAACGTTTTTCTGGAGGACAGGTGCGGGCCTAACCGTTATTTATGAGGGTCCTTCGATACCTCCACGCACGATGGAAGATGATTCTGTTTCATATTTATACGATTTATGTTAAGGAAATATATATTTAAATTATACCCATTTGTTTTTTATACGCTTTATATATTATTTACTAAGTGAGGCTCGCTCACGTTGATATAGGATTTCTCGTATAAATTTTTTTTTTTACATTCTATGAAAACTCGCTGTATTTTACAGGATAAAAAGTATGTCATATTTAAATATTCGAACAACATTTTTTGATATTCGTAGAATGTTTAATTTATTTTTATATTTTAACAATTTGTGTACCAATTTTTTTACATTTGGTGTAAAAGATAGCGGGATACATTAGTCAGCAATTCCATATCGTGCCCTCCGAAGCTCGACATAACGAAAGCCACCCAAACACAGACTAGGGTCGACGTTGTTTAACTTCGACATTTGAAGTGCGACACACAGTAACACCATCGAGCATCTCAAAATACATTATGTTGAATTTTATAATAGTCCTGGCCAATTTGGCACGCGCTGGCTGCCTCTACTGGGCCCCTACTATGACTGCTTAAAACAAAACAAGAACGGCTGAGTAAGAGAGACAGCGCAATACATGATGTATTGCGCTGTCTCGTTTACACAATCGTTTAAGGATAGTTATAAAAGGTCGTGGTACGGTCCCTGGATTCGAGTGTTATCGTAGTGGTGCAATTTCGTCGCAGTACGCCACTCAACAGAAGAGTTCCACAGTACCACCAATTAGATGAGACAAATCCCGATTTATTATTCAGTGTGCGCACAATCCGATTTGTTAATAAATGGCTATTCGGTTTATTGAACTGTAAAACCAATTATAGCCAACGGTGTACGAACAATCGATGAAATATGTAAGCGATAATTCCTAGTTCTATAACTGTTTGTCATGTCATAAAACGAAGTGCCATTTCTATAATTGGTATTTAATTAGATAATTCAACACGTCAATATTAATTATAACAATTGGGCCAATGCATTTTAAACTTAATTCAAGTATTTAGATAAGTAATTAGCACCGCTGTTGTTGCTGATTACATATTTCTGGTGTATGTCCAAAAAAAACGCGTGCATTGCATCTTCGTTTCGTAAAAAACATGAGAAAATTTCGTCTTATTCATTGCAACAAAAACGGATTCTGTGCGCAAATCTCTATTTTCAAGAGGTGGGCGTTAATTAGAACTTTTCTTTTTATAAGTAAAGAGTAAAATACACACATACTTTTATTTGCATAATTTGCCATTTCCGTCTACTCTTTCAAAACGTAACGTTTGTGTCATAGAATGATTTGTCTACTCTGCTCGAAACCAAATGAGACTTAATTATTTAAATAATACGTTGTATAATTTATAGCGTTGGATTTTATTATGATGTCACTGTGGCATGTCGAAAAGATTTGTGGATTCAATAACTTCATAATAATTGTGTAGCACCGTGTAATCTTCTCATATTATATACAGTTATGTATCGTAAATAACGCAGCGTAAAAATTATTAATTACTGGGTATATTTTTTGAAACTGCCAGTATATTAACTGGACGATATGTGTGGGTGTGCGAAAATGTAACTATGTGAAGCCTCTTTCACACTTAGTGGAGTGTGGCGTATTCGGCACAGTTTGTATAGGCTAGTATTTAATTAGTCAATGGTATAGGTAATGTAATACTTCCCATTTTACTAAAACTAAAGTGTTTGAGCCGTATACTTGACACGTAACAAATATCTGTTTCATCCTAGGATAAATGAATCAACGTTTAAGCTAAATAGTCCCCGAGTCAAATCCAGTTGAGGATTAATGTAGATGATGTAGATGAGAAAGACGATAAATGTAAAATTACAGTGGTTGAAGCCCGTATATTTGCGGGTAGAAATTTATAAAAAAAAAACGGGGAAGTACGTGTCGGGCCACGCACAATGTAGGGTTCCGTATTTGCTGTGCTTTGCTTGCCTTCAGTTGAGCCCAATATCACATTTGTAAGTTTTCATCAAGGAAATTTTAACTAGTAAAGCCTACTTAACCGTTATAGTTTTCGTTGAAGGTTCAGCATAATATGGACTACTACCATGAGTTTTTCAAATTTCTAAATATAAGACTTTCGGAGATCGATCCTAAGTAGAGACCTATCTAACGATACCCAACAACATGGGGTTGGCGCGAAAAAGAAAACGCTTTACATGCAGGGGAGGCACCCAAAAAACAAATATTTTTCAAAATTTTGTCCCAGCACTTTGTTAGCATTGTTAATATGTGTATATATACCAAATTACAGCTTTCTAGCAATAAGCGTATAGGCGCTAGACCGCGGACAGACAGACAGACAGACAGACGGACATGGCAAACTATAAGGGTTCCTTGTAGTTTATTACGAACTCTAAAATGGACGGGTTGCACTCCGGGAGTGCCGGCAAAAGTGAAAACTTAAACATCAACGTTGTGCATTTTTGAATATTTTGGAATGGTTAGGGAATCTTACGCTTTTTCGATTAGGCTACGGATCTGACGCGAGTTTTTAACATTTTTTACCCATCTAAAAAAAGTGTCAAGCGCCGCTAAAGAAGTTTTCACTTCAAAAAAAATACACGTGATTAGGTTCTTGGTTTATGTTTTTCTATTGTTTGTCTTAAAAATGTAACGTGTCGTCTATCTTCACCAAGTCCTGCTCGTAAGAATGACACCCTGTTCAACTCTAACGCCTAAACAAAATGCTTAAATAAAATAAATGAAATATATGTAATAATTAAGTATTTTTATTTGAAACAAATGACCGTTTCTTCTACTTACACGAATGAGTATGAAACTGATATGATTCTGACACAACACGGAAGATTGCTTCTTGCAGACGAGTCAGTAGATGTGAACATAGCACAGTCGGTGAAGATCTAACGGTCGATTGGATAGAATTGATGTTTAAGACACAGACATGACTTGAAGTTATAACCATTTATATGACTCTTATATGATCGAGTTACTATAATAAATTAAGTCAAGTAGAGGTCAATGATAGTTTAAATTGACTTGCTGACATTGTGATCAAAATGGATCAGTGATTTATAACACACAATACAACATGTTTAGTATGTAACCTAGATAGGATTTAACATCCAATATTGAAGGCATTTTCATAAATCATAATGATTTAGATATGTAATTTATTTCACTAGTTTTTGCACAGGAATTCTGTTCTGTCTGTCTCTTTTTGGCACAGTGTTATGAAGAAAAAATATATAGAAAAAAGTATGAGTTAAAAATTTTCGCATGTACAATAACAAAATGTCATAGATATTCAGTGTTTCTATTGCATTGTCCCCGGTCCGAGCCGGCTTCCACCGGCTATAGATCATGTTGTGCAATACCATGAAATAGAATATAAGAAATACAGTCTGTTAGCATTGCAATTTGTTTTCGGATTATTCTGTAAGAGTTTAGCTGGATGTTTCTGCAAAAGGAGTTCATCCCACATTTGGGAGAGTACTGTGTCCAGCGACTATGCTACACTACTACTACTATGCTATACGACTACTAATGCTTTAGCATTATGAATAAGATTTGGCTATCGGATGAACTCATCATCATCTCAGTCACAAGAAGTCGCTGGACACAGTCCTTCGTGCTCTCTATTTGCACCCACGTACGTAACACTATATTTAAATCTATATATATAAAATGCTTTGTCCTGACTGACTGACTGACTGACTGACTGACTGACTGACTGACTGAGAATCAACGCACAGCCTAAACCGCTCATCGTAAAAATCTGAAACTTGGCAGGTGGAACTATTATAAGACGTAGGCGTCCGATAAGAAAGGATTTTTCGAAATTCGAACTCTAAGGGGGTAAAAAAGGGGGGTAAAGTTACTATGGGACAACTTGATTCCTTGGTCCAATCTACTTCAAATTTTGCATAAAAATTGTTTATGAGAATTGATGGAAGATGTGATTCTTATTTTATTGAAATTCTTGAAAAAAATGTATTTTGTGGGTAATTTTCTTCGAGTTGATATCAATACTCATACTCCTTAGTGCTTTTGATTTCAATTACATTTCATTTTGACACATCCGTGAAGTGAAGGGTGTCATCTGTCATGTAATATTTTTGATTGTGAATATTGAAACAAAATTATTTCATAATGTCGTCGTACTATTTATTCTGTTTGTGATCTCGGAAAAACAGCTAAAATTCTACAGCGGACTGAATCATATTCATCGATAATAAGCAGTACCTAAGTAATTAACTCAGGTAAATAGGTATATTATATTTTATAATATTTGACAGGGTTCAAGTTAAATTGGTCAATGGTTAAATGGCATATTGGTATTGTCTCTTTCTCACATATAGAAAATCTCAATACGTCAACTCGCTCTAATATTTCGTAGTGTTGTTGACGGATGGTTGTAGGCTGAGGTTGTAGGTTATAAAATACCGATTTACATATTACATTTTTTTACGGAAGTGGTTGGAAAACAAGCTCAGGAATATGGATCATTTTGATATTAGGTGATTACCGTCAACTATGGAGCACATATTCTAGGGTCCATGACCCGTTGCCGACCTATAACAGGAAACAGGATATAGCGAGAAATAGTATAAGGACGGAGTTAGATTTTTTTATACCACAAAGGTGGCAAACAAGAATTTCGGATATTTCACTCTCCGAACGAAACGCATTGCTGCTACACGTCAATATTCTGTAAAAGGGTGGCACTTCACCGGTCGGGCTAGCCTATTTTTCATAAACGCCCACTCCAAAGATTGAAGAATTAATTGATGAGAAGTACCTATATAAATAGACAACCGATAAGAAAGGATTTTTTTAAATTCCCACGGGAAAGCGAGATAAACGCAAACGAAGTTGCGCGGGTTTCTCTAGTACTATATAAAATAAAAACTATTTTTCACAAGAATTCTCACAGTTGCAAACGAAACGTTTTGTTTCTATTGTTCGATGTAAAAAGGTGTTTTGACAAATGGAGATGCAAGTGATATCTATTGTGTGTAATTAGAGCTGCTGACTAAGCAGTATCTATGGGAGCATTGACCGTCTGACCCACAGTTTTAAGACCCATTGTAGATTTTTTTTATTGTAAACGATGGTACCCAACAAGCAGACTATCCAGGTCATAAGAGCTTAAATATGGACAGTAAAGATATAATTTTAAATAGTTTCATGTTTACATCAGTAATATCAGAGTCCTTACCATTGCGTTGCTTGCTATAAGGAAGGAAAGGTATAGGAAAAGAATCGGTCGTCCGAATTTCTCACACACCGCCGCCGATGTCCTGTGAGAGGCTGGTACGCTCCAGGGTAGCTCATAAAATGCTCTAGTACTCAAAATTCATTTGTTCATAAAAGGTGTGGATAAGGAACTAGCTTATTAATCTACTGATAGTAGTATTAATGTACGACAATAAATCAACGTGCTCCCTGAACATAAAAGGTTGTGAATCACTGATTCGACTGTCCATTCGGGAGTATCGAAATGCGAGTCGATAATTCAGTCGATTTATCAGTCACAAAATTGAATGTCAAACCGTTTTAACAGTAACTTATTTTGTACCCCGTGTTAATTCACTTTGGGCAGTGAGTTATGTACACGTTTTGTGTCGACACGTATATTTTGTATGCTGTCTGCTCCTTTATTGTAAGTTTTGACAGTTTTTATCCAATTACGGATAAAATATTAGAAAGATTTTTTAAATTATTATCGCTCGCATGAATGTTTCTGTTTATTGGAAAATTTTAAAAAGTCCATCCAATTAGTTAAAAACTTTAACACGTAACAATTTTATTATTACTTACAATCCTACTAATATAATAAATTCGAAAGTTTGTGTGTCTATTTGTTACTTCTTCACGGTCATATGGCTATACCAATTTTCATAATATTTGGTATGTAGGTAGCTGATACCTTGGATTAACACATAGGGTACTTTTTATCCCGATAAGTACGCGATTCCCGTAGGATTTGATCAAAACACTAGTAAAAATGGACCGTTATGATATAGGTGTCACATTGCATACAATTAAAAACGTATGGTAAAAAAATATTAGCTCTGGCGCAGTCAAAACGACAAAAAAATTATTACCAACACAACATAATAATTATGTTAAATCTATATCTATACTTAATATATAAAGCTGAAGAGCAAACTCTTCAGCTTTATATATTAAGCTTTATTATTTGTTTGTTTCAAATTGAAAAACTATTTTTGTGTTAGATAGTCCATTTATCGAGGAAGGTTTTAAGCTATATAACATTACGCTGCGACCAATAGAAGCCAAGCATCAGTGAAAAATGTTGCAAAAACGGGAAAAATTATTCATTTAGGTTAGGTTAGCTTAGGTTATCCCTTTATGATGTTGACAAGGATAAAGATGGGCTTCTATAGAAATCCCACGGGAAAGGGAGTGATAGAAGTATAAGTGTATTATCGCAGGCGCTCAATCTAGAAAGCTGGAATTTTGTATAGAGGTTCCCTTTATGATGTTGACAAAGATAAAGACGGCAATTTATAGAATTCCCACAGGAAAGGGAGTATCCACGCGGGCGAAGCTGCGGGTACAGCTAGTATTTTTTATAAGTGCAAATATATAAAATATGTTGAATTTTGAATTATTTATTGTATGATAAAATTAGTGAGTATCACAACAAAATATGTTATTTTCTAGCTAACATTAAAATTTGTAGCAATAATAAAGTTATATTCAAACTTAATATATATTTTAATTTTTTATTTTTTATATTTTTTATATTATGTGGTAAACAAGCATTCGGCCGCCTGATGGTAAGCAGTCACCGCAGCCTATGGACGCTTGCAATACAAATTAATATGGAATATGCAATCATTTGACGACCTCCGTGGCGTAATGGTTACCACGCCAGACCGCCACCCAGGAGGTCCCGGGTTCGATCCCCGGTCGGGTCATGATGAAAAACGAACTTTTTCTGATGTTTATCTATATATGTATTTGTTATAAAATATAATATCGTTGAGTTAGTATCCGATAACACAAGTTTCGAACTTACTTTGGGGCTAGCTCAATCTGTATGAATTGTCCCTATATATTTATTAATTTATTTATTTATTTGCATAATAATAATATGCAATGTAATATTGCATAATATAAATGCAATAATGTTACAATTGATATAATTTATTAACAATTTCAGCACCTGTTTTACGACTTATTGCATTGACACTGAACATAGTGCACGCAGACTCCGCCGCTTTCCGCTAAATCCAAAACTCGTAACCGGGCCGTAACTAATACATTGCATGCGGAGAAGTAAATATTTTACATTTGAAACGATGTGTAATTATTATACGGTGTTTACCACAAAGAGGCATTTAGGTACCATACTTTTTAGGTTTTTATGGTGTTACGCACCGCGCCGTTACCAATTATCTCGACTTGCATCTTTCGGCTCCCGAGGTCGGCCATTAGTCCCTACTTGCATAACAATAGATCGGAGTCGAAACGTCACAATCAGTTTGAAAATTGATTAATCTTGGTCACCTCACAATAAACATGGAGTAGTTTGTAGAGTTTTTTTATGATGTTCGTCCTTTTTTTGACACTTTTTGAGTTAGCGGATTATGTGATGGTAGAGTCCCAATACTCCGGCTCTCCGGCTGGGCCCAATGTCCATATCTATCTATATATATAAAATTTAAAGTCCTGACTGACTGACTTAACGCACAGCCCAAACCGGTGGGTCTAGAGATTCCAAATTTGAACTGTAGGTTCCTTACGACGTCTAGGGGTGTACTAAGAAAGGATTTTTCAAAATTCCCACGGGAAACCGAGATATAAGCAAACGAAGTTGCGAGGGTTTATCAAATTGGCATGTAGGTTCCTTACAACGTCTAGGGATGTACTAAGAAAGGATTTTTCAAAATTTCCAAGGGAAAGCGAGATATACGCAAACGAAGTTGAGAGGGGACGCACAGCCTAAACCGCTGGGTCTAGAGATGCCAAATTTGTCATGTAGGGTCCTTATAAGAACCGGACCGACCGGACCGGACCGGACCTGATCGTACCGGATGGAACCGTACCGTACCGGGCCGTGCCGGACCGGAATTTGTTTCTGAAGAAAGATATGCTAATTGTTACTAGGTAACGCGGGCGAAGCCGCGGGCGGAAGCTAGTTTTGTATATTTATTAAGTTGGTGGGCGGATTTTGCCCTTCAGTGGGACATAAATAGCTGCAAAAAAAGTTAGGTTAGCACCACACGTTCCTACCAATGTGTCTTCTGTATAGCCAGGATTAAAAATAGCGACCTCGGATTGACCATAAGCGATGAAGCTTGTTGACGTCCCGGGGGAGAAACTACAGCTGTCGTGGAAGTCACAATGAATTTAATAAGAAAGAAGATAGTCGGCATAGGAAGTGTTATTATGTATATAGATAGTATAAACATTAGATAGTATTGCTATTTATCATTACACATTTTATACATTTTGTTTGTAAAAAAATATCGTCAATAATGTCGCTGGGCAAAAGTCGAGCAACCAATAAAAATAAATTAACGCTTGTATCAATAAGGGAGTAATTAAGAAATTCGTTAATTACCGCAGTTGTTCGGGCGGAACATTGCGATTACTGTTTGTGCGTTCAATTGGCGATTTGAATCGCTGAGTTTTTTTTCTGGGAAATTGTGATTCCATCAAAAATACTAATTAAAGTTCATTCTCGTTATAAAGTCGACGACACGATAAATATCAAACTTTTTAGAAGGTAACGACTTCAGTTCAGCATCGCTTGTATTCATTACACAAAATGGATATGACAAAATGTTTACTTAAACATTTTTCTAATTGATCCAGACAGAGGGGTGGCAGTAAATTATTGTCAGACAACATTTTTCAATTTAAGTAAACTAAAATCCGTTTCACTATACTTAGTACAAGGTTTTCATTGAAATTCAACGATAGAGTTTTATTAGCTTGTCATACGTTATTATGGTAACATAATGTTGTGTGTTTTATCGCAACAAAGTGATTTGTACGATTTGTAAACAATTAATGTTTATTTCATATTGTTTATGTAGACGATTGTTTGGAGCTTTTGTGGATATAGTCCATTCGACTAGACTTGATTGACTTGATTATATAAAACAGTAAAACTCTGTTTATGCGTAATCACTGAAGACTTTCAATGTTTCCGAATGTAAAGTAAAGGCATACCAAAAATGGCTTTACTATCTAACAGAACTTGTAACACACCGCCAGGTCTCCCCAAGTTTCAAATATAATAGTGGACTCCATATTTAGGATAGAAAGGTTAAGTCCAGTAGTAAGAGCGTTCATTATTTAATTTGACCCACGGTGGGAGCGCGAATGGGAGCGGCGAGCACCAAAAATCTATAATTTAGGTGCCGCCATTAAAATTCGTCCAACTGTTATTTTCTGGTGCGGTTGAAAGAATAATAACATGTCATTATTTTCATCCTTTTATAAAACGCCTTTAAGAGCCGCGCGCGCGTTAAATAATTCATGTTTTCTTTTTTACTTTGTAACAATTTATTAGACATCTACATAATTACGGTTTTAAATAGTTTTTAAATACGTTTTTATAATAACATCGACACTACATGCCATAATAATTTGTATAAAGGTAGAGAGAGATTGGATAATGCTAGTTTCAGGCAGAGATACGTATTTGTTACTATAATGAAATTAATTAGAATTATTCTTTTGAATTGGTACCTATGTTAGTGAAATCACAAAATCTAATTACCGACGCCGGCCGGGTGTGCCTGGGGGGACTGGTCTGCTCATTTTTATCGTCACGATTTATTTATTTATTTCTTTTATTTAAGTGTAACGCAACACTATTATTGATATTTTCGAAAAAAAAAAAGTATCTGATGGACAAAAAAGACCGTAACCGGTTTTCTTTGGCCGTTTCTTGTACCGGTTGTCATTTTGTTTTGTTTCTGAAATGGTGATAGTATATAGCAGTGGCGAGGGGTCCTAATAACACGATTCCTGTCGGCTTCCCTTTTAAAAATAGTGAATTATCTAACAGCATCGACTCTGCTAATAACATGATTTCGATTCATACATAATAATGATATCCAAACGCCTATACAATAATAAATAGCAATATCACACATCGCTGTAATTACAGGCTTTCGACGAACAGGCGTTCGTCGAAAGCCGGTAATTCTCGAGTTGTAGCCGCATACAGTTTTAGGAGCGGCTGTCTCTGTATATTTTGTTCCTAGCGCGGTCTCTTTCTCACGCCGATCATATGAACATATTAAAGCCGGTAGTCGCCGAGTTACGACAAGGATGGCATATATCAGATTACGTTAGTGCGACAAAGATAAACAGAGGTATTACCCTGAGAAGTAAAAAATATAGTTAATTATGTGTTTAGTGCTTGAATAATAAAACAACTATAATTTTGTCGCGTTGTAATTGTCAAACATATGACTTTTTTTTTTCAATTCACTTTCGCCGGTGCTTTCGCTTGTGTTGTTGTTGGTTTTTTTAATTTGTTTGTTGTTAATTTAGTAAATTTGAATAGATTAGAGTGAATTGGACAGGGGTCGGTGTGAATTGTGTTATAGTTATAGAGAATTTATCGGATTCAGGTGTAAGTAGTTAATTATTTATTTTGGTTTAGTCTGTTTTGTTTACATTCGTAATGGCTGCAATTTTAGACGTGGGTTGTTGTCTCACAGACTTTTTATTAGATAATAACTTTCAAACACACAGTTTTGAAAATAAAAAAGATATTATACAGCGCGGCCGTGCTTGCCCTTTTATGAAAATAGATTATAGACGGAAAGATGGCTTTACAAAACATTTTCATTGTAATTTGTACGAAAAGTATTCGTGGCTCACAGGTAGTTGTAAACTTAAAACGCTGTTTTGGTTTTCCATATTATATCAGTGCTTTTATGTATGATAATGGATAATTTGCAACTTAGATTCAAGACTTGATATGGTATTGGGTGGGAATTCTCCATCCCTGTGGTAAGATAACACTGTTTTTTTTTTGCTCCGGCTTCCCCTGAGTAAAACTTCACCCTTCGCCACTGGTATATAGAGTAGCTTATTAATATTATTATGTAACATTCATTGTAAATGATGTGTCTAAGTGCCCGCGAGGGCCCACAGAATAAAGTGTTTTTTTAAAATTTGAATTAAATATAAAGTTTTCCATAATGGAAGTGTATGGGGGGAGGCCTATGTCCAGATTGTCCAGTGGTCGACTTCTTGTAGCTGAGATGATGATGAAGTATTAAGTTAGTAGTTCTTATGTATTGGGCTAGTTCGACCAGGTATCACCCTGTCACAGAATAACGACATGAAACAGTCCTTTTCTCATCTACTTTCTTTTTAATTTCCACATTCCTTTTTCAATGCATTAGTAGCCTTAACTAGTGTTGTTGGTGGCTATACGACGGTAACTTTCCATCAGGTGGCTTGGCTGTTTGCCTGCCATATTCGGGATAAGCCCACCATATATTCCCACCGCTGTGTTTGCTGTATAGCCAAGATCAACAACTGCGACCTCAAATTGTCAATAAGCAATCGAGCTTATTGACATCCCGGGGGAGAAACCACAAAAAGAAATTAGTCCGAGCAGGAAGTATTGTTTCTGTCGTATGACATCAAAAACTAGTTGATAAATATTGCAAAAATACAACCAATAAAGCTATTTCCTATAAAGCTATATGACAACGCAGCCTGCGAGCGGCAGAGCGCAACATTCTATTGAACTTCACGTGAGACTATTGTTTCTCGACCTGAATGACACTGTCCCCAGAGTCCCCACGGTATAACACCGTGCAATATACAACTTAAACTTTATTACTTTTAAGTCTAATATCTAATAAAGATGTTACTGATTCATATTGTTAACCTGTTGTGGGTGTAATTTCCTTGTTTCATCTTCCAGGATTGTTGCAGTCAGTGACATTACGAATTTATTAAGTCAGTTGGTACAGTTCTGTTGTTGTAGTATGAAATAAAATGTACTTTTGAACTTGGACTGTATTTGAACTGACTGAACTAATG
Source organism: Endotricha flammealis (assembly GCA_905163395.2). Lineage (NCBI taxonomy): Eukaryota > Metazoa > Arthropoda > Insecta > Lepidoptera > Pyralidae > Endotricha > Endotricha flammealis. The sequence continues at coordinate 4,828,495 of LR990863.1, read as the reverse complement.
AACTTAAAAAACTGACATGAAAAAATAAATATAATACATAGACAAGAATATAAAAAAGTAAAACTTAAAATAAAAACTTAGGAACTAAGGATGGTATATATGAATCAAACACAATGAATCAGGGCCCTATGATTCAAGTCTTCTAAATATTGAGTGAAGGAATTTACTTGAATTTTTATTTATCAATAGCATTCGTGTTGTATGTAAGTATATTATGTAATTACAAAGTTCCATAATGATCCTTACAATTAACATGAAAATCTCTGTTCATTCATAGTTCTCTACCATGGTCACCTCTTTCATTGTTTGATTGTACTACCACATACTACTATTGGTAGACTAAAAAAATATTATCTAACATTCTTAAAGAGTGCGCGAGAGCTCATACAATAAAGAAATTTTAATTCATACCTATTATTATTTTCAGCCCACATTTTTTTATACCACAAAGTTGGCAAACAAGCATACGGCATGCCTGATAGTAAGCATCACCGTAGCCTATAGACGCTTGCAATACCGGGGGTATCACTCACGCGTTGCCAACCCTCCCAACCCCCCCAAGTGGAGCTCTGGGACCTTACTCACCGTAGGAACACAGCATAGCTATTTGGCTCGAGGTTGCCCAGACGGGCTGCTCCGATTTGAGCGGATTATCCGCTGTGCCCTACCTATCTTCTCCTACTGTCAAATTAATCTGACAAATAATTCGAACTTATACCTCCTACCTCTATATTCTTGAATACAAACTTGTTGGTTAATTACGTCGATTATGGCTTAGTTATATTGGCGTTTAGCACTTATATTGTTATTACCTTCATTACGGTTCATAATCGAGTAATTTCTACACTCATCAAAACAAATGAACCAGTGGATTCTAATTAAACCGAAGGTATGTTTGCAAATGGATACTGAATGACCTGCAGCCTCCGTCACAAGAGTGTAGCTCGTCTGCCAATAGACATAAATCGAAATAGATAACGTATATCTAAATAAATAAATCTAAATAGATAACAAGAAATGTAACAATTCATTCACTTACAGTCAGTTTCTGAAACTAATTTTAATTATCCATTAAGTTACAAGCTATCTCTTTTTTCTTCTTTAGTTTGACAGTGACACCTATAATTTAATGTGTCATTATAGAGAAGACACTTTAAACATCCGTTTTAGAAACTGGCTATTATTTCCATCATTTAGGGTTTTAAACTCTCAGTAGGTACATCTCCCTTTTTCGATTCATCAGTATCTTAGCCACAAAAATCCGCTGCTGGATAGAAGCCTCCCATCAAACCTTTACATTCATAGCGGGTTTTACCAATATTCGCCACGCTTAGCAGGCAGGTTGGGGAGCGTAGTTTGGTTGAAGGTTTCTAGTACAAAAAATCTAATAAAATTGCTCGAGTTAAATATTTATATTTACGATCATTATGAAAATTTGTAATACATTGTCAAGGGTACAGAGCCCAACATAGGCTAATTTTTATCCCGTGAAAGTATGTCATTCCAATGGGAAAATATTTTTTCTACTATAGAGGGCGCTGTATCGGCCAACAGATGGCGCCACAAGTCGCGCTATAAGTTGTTTTGTTGTCAAACGAGATCTATATCATAAAATTAACGCGAGCGAAGCCGCGGGGAAAGCTAGTGTTCAATAAATTGAGCTGAATTACATAGCGGCTGTAAAATCTGCAAACTCGCGTTGTCTATTTTTTATTTATATCTATGGTGAGGCACACGAGTACTTGTCAGTAATTACAGCCGCTTAAATACGTGTGAGTAAATCAAATGAAATGGCACATCGGAGATAAAAGAAAGCGTTAATTGGTATCCCACTCTACTGTCTAAAGACAGAGTTCGGTTGAATCGATGTTAGCACATACGGTTTAAATTGTATCCTATAGAAATCTTGAATTAAGTGAATAAATGTTTAGTGGCTACTGGTTGGTATCTATACTAAAGAAAAGAAATAAAGAGGCACAATTTGTGAGTGTGTGAAGTTGTACGGGGTTATCTCAGGATCAACTGAACCGATTTTTCAAATTTTTAAATTCAAATTTTCTTTAATAATATTTGAAGCTAGATATTTTATTTGGAACAAAAACAAAATAAAAAAAAAGTACTTTACGTGTAATTATTTGTCTCAGTTGGTATTGTTATTTAGATGGTTGGTAGCTACTCTACATTCGGTCCGATGCTAAAGGAGCGAAAGATAGACCTCCGTACAGTACAAAATGAAATTAACACTTGATCTTAAGTCTGAGTGTTTTCTTTGTATCATCATTTTCCAGTACCAAGTCGGAGCGGATATTACATTATAATGTTTATCTATCTATACATATCCATTTCTGAATGACTATTACTGACATAGATTTAGTATAATACTAGCGTACCTATAGATCGGCTTTGGTTTGATTATGGCGACCAAAAATAAAATACACTAGTGTGCGTGTAATGTACACGTGTGCAAGCAAGATATATAATTTCGTGGATTTTCCTTTTTGTTTGAGTTACATCCAGGCACTGCACAGGTAACCATATTTAATCACGTCTAATTAACACCAAAACTACACTTAAAAACCATAAATTTTGTAAAAATAAGTGGGATTTGTTTTTAACACGACTGACGTCAGGCCGATACAGTCCGATAGCGTGTTTAGGAAAATGGTCTCGCCTATCTATCTCGCTCTAACCAACGTGTATGCTATGATCTATCTCTTTTGCATTGCCAATCTTACGCTAGTATATAATAAATCTATGATTACTAACGGATCAACGCATAGCCGTATGACGTAAGCATCCAATGAGAAAGTATTTTCTGAAATTCCCACGGAAAAACGGGACACACAAACGAAGTTGCGAGGATTTCGCTTACAAAGAAATAAAGAGTATTCAAAAATACATTCAATGTCAAACAATAAAGTCAACTGCCAATAATTTATAGTGATCGATCATTCAAAATGATACAACTATGATAAAGTTGGTTGCATTATTTTTTGTGTGCACTATTATTTTATTTCGCTTACGTATTCAGTACATTGTATTTTCAAGCTTAAATCCGTTGGGTTACGGATAAATTTTGTGAGTTTACTTGGATATGTCTAAACTGTGTGGTCGTGCTAATTAAAGCGCTCCGGTTGCCTTCGTTTTTGTAATTCGACGCCCGCATCGTGACACTTGCGGTGTGAAGCCACCTTCAGCTCATAATATTATTACTGGTTATAGCTTTATGTCATTTTAATGAGTGCACGTGCTGTACGCTTTTATTAATTACTAGCTGCTGCCCGCGGTGCTACCCGCGTTTAATTTTATGCACAGCAGCGCCATCTATACCAGACTTTTGACCAAATCCTACGGGAATCACGTACTTTTCGGGATAAAAAGTATCCTATGTGTTAATCCAAGGTCATCAGCTACCTACATACCAAATATCATAAATATTGGTACAACCATTTGACCATGAAGTAGTAAAACAACCATACACACAAATTTTCGCCTTTTCAACCGACTTCAAAAAAGGAGGAGGTTCTCAATTCGACCCGTATGTTTTTTTTTTTTTTTTTTTCTATGTTTGTTACGCGATAACTCCGCCAATTATGAACCGATTTGAACAAATCTTTTTTCGGCTTATAAGTAATACCTCAAGGGTGGTCCCATTTAAATTTAATAATAAAAAAAACATTTGAAGTCGGTTTTATTTTTTTTTAAAAGTTTATTATTATTAATACTAGTAGGATTTTAGTTCCATGTTAGTCTGAAAATTAATGAAAGCTAGAGAGCGGAAGGATACACACTGCCATTCCCCCAAACGAGAAGTCATGAACTTAGTTTTGGAATTATCATGTTCTATTAATGTAAAAGTTTATTTGCGTAGAGCATTTAAGACATGGGCTAGATTGTCCAGGAGAGTACTATCTACCTCTCAGAGAATGTCGGTCTGAAAGCAATGCGTTCGATCGGTGAGAGAGAGATAACAAACAACTCTCCGCCTTATTGCAATCACACTAGTCTTTAGGTAGGTATGTAGGTAGGTCTCTTACAACGTGCCCTAGCTCTCTTAGTAACTCTCGTGCTGGTTCTGTGCTTCATGGATAGTGGTGATCACTTACCGTCAGGTGAACTGCATGCTCGTCACTCTCTTACAGAACAAAGGTAACAATAGCAGTGAAAGTTTGGATGTTTCGGTTGTTAATCAGTCAATCGCACAAAAATACCTTGCTTTTCTACCATTACGTAATGTTATTGTCTGTTTTCTGACACGCAGTGTAAAGCTATTATAATATTGTTAGTTCTATGTGCAGTATTGAGATACGGGGATTTATTATAAAAATAGGCGACCGTTAAACTCGCGTACTTGTCACTTTTTAGGGTTCCCCTAGTAAACTAACAAGGACCACAGTCTAGATCAGAAACGCTAAATTTACACTGCACGCTTATCTAATATAAGCCAAAAAAGTGGTAGAGCAAAAACTTAAAAAAAAATTTTTGGTGGTGTCTTCCCTACATTTAAAGTGGGAGTGAATTTTGTTTTCGCACACATTCCGTGATGTATGATGTCATTTCATAGCTCTCTTAAAAACATTGGGGTTGTTGTTGGGATGAGATTTTTTTTCTCAATCATATTTTCTAAATAAGAATGGTTAGGTTAAACCCTTAGAGCAACGCGGGCTTCCGTCCCGGAACGGAAGCCCGCGTTGCTCTAAGGGTTAAACCATAACAACTAAAATAGAAACATAAAAAATTTCGATGCAATAATCCGTTTGCGAATTATTTCTATTTAATTGCTTCGTTTTTGTGTTCTATTGTCGTGTCTCTGTGTACGTTTTTCTTTGTAATGTAATGTCATTGTTTCAAAATGGAATATGAATACGCGATATCAATTTACTCGTTTTTCATTTGTTTGTACATCTCATGTTTTGAAATGTTTATAGACTTATTCGCGATGGAAATTTTGTTATTTTTACGAATTGCTTACAAGATTACATGAAATTTTTTGTCGGAAAATGAAAAAAAAAATGCGTTTTTTAACTAAAATAGGTCTCTAATTACAAGCTCACCACTTTAGACAGAAGTATCGTACTAAGAAGAACTGGCAAGAAACTTAGCACTTGTTCTTTAGAAATGTTTCACCAACAATGAACAAAGAAGCAGTCTTTGTTTTAATTAGTAACAGTTAGGGAATACACTACATTAGTGCTGGTTTGTGAAAACGGGCATCTTAAGGTGAAATAACACGATTCAACCACAAATCACATTGATTGAATAGAGCATGAATGAAAGCCTTCAGAAAGATATCCGCAGGAAGGAAAGATTCACTTTTATATTACATGGATCACATTGATTGCGTAAACGGTGTATTTATGGCCTTACTGAGCACTAAGAATAAAAGTTATGATAACAAATTGAGTGGAACATTTTCAGGTCGTCAAATACTTATAGATCGGACAGACCTATGGTCGAGTGACTAGCAATGGTATCGTTGAGTAAGTATCCCATAACACAAGTTTCGAACTTACTTTGGGGCTAGCTCAATCTGTATGAATGTCCCTATATATTTATTTATTTATTAATGGTCACTTTGTCCCAAAGGCCACGGGTTTGATATAGTCATCGAATCCTGCGCAAGGCAAACACTTGTGCTATGTTAATTATCTAAGAATTAATTTACAAAAAAACTATTTATCTATATTTGTCAGCAATATAGTACCCATAGTACAAGCTTTGCATAGTATGAGAGTAGATGGCGTTGTGTGATTCGTCCAAGAACATTTTATTTATCTTCTTCTTTGAGTGTCAACTTGTTGCATATTTTACGATCACTTCCATATTTTTCTTAACTATAATTAAACATTTTTTCTGAATTCCTATAGGAACAGGACCAACGGGATTGCGATGCTAATATCGCATGTGCCTAGTTGTACATAATGAAGGTTGTTTCGATTCAAACACAGATTGTGTCACACGGACGTAATGGATCGCCTTAGCAGGGCATCCTTTTTGCACACCTAGCCATCAAGATAACGCGGTATGTCTTTTTTGTGTGCCGACCGGCCACCTGCCTACGGTTAACCTATAGTTTCGTATTTTTTTTTACAATAAAAGACTGAACGGAGGTATCTAAATAACTAGTTAATATTGAAAAATCGCTCGACTCATAGCAAGTTGCAGATAATGCATTTCTGTTCTGTCTCCATCTAATTCTCCATTAAATTCATATAAAATCTCAAGCTTTCTCTCTTTTTCTCCTTTAGTTTGACAGTGACAGGCACAATTTAATATGTCATTACTCTTTCAAGGATAAGGAGATGGATCTTCAGATCTTCCACTCACCGAATGAAACGCATTGCTGGAAATGGCCCAGCTCAACCGGAGAAGTACATCTCCCATATAATTTAAAATTTATATAAGCTCTACCCTTAGTTGATCGAAGGCTATACCAATTAAAATTTAGTACCTATCAAAAATTTTATATAAAAAGAAACTCGTTAGTTTTTAATAAAAACTAAGCGACTTGTCAGTTACTCGAGCGCGTCAGACTAAGATGTAGGGGATATCTGGTACCCTATTAAGTATCAACACCATGTTTTCAGCTCTTCAACTTGTTGTCAGAAAAGTAAAAAACAAAAGAAAACTTGAAATACTCAAGTGCGTCGGACGCACTTAAGCATTTCAAGTTTTCGTTTATTTTATTATTTGAGTATTTTGATTTAGTTTAGTCTTCTAGTTTAGTTAGTCTGACTCGCTCGAGTAACAGCAAAAATCCCTTTTTGGGCTTCCCTACTATAGTTGTAGTTATATTCAGAATCATCGATGTATAAAATGACGTTACAAATAGTTACAATCCGTCAACCCTTTTCTATTTCACAAAATGTCATCTTAATGGTGTTTGTTGGCAATTTTTCTCTTGTTTAGTCCCGTTGATGCGCTGGCCTGTCGCCAGGCGGCGCCCCAGCCTGCCATTTATCTGTGCTAATGGCTCGAGTACTACTGAATTATGACATTTGGTTTGAGATAACAAAGCAGATAACTTGAAATGTAATTAATTTCAATATTTGTAACGTCCCTTGTTTATAGCCGTTTTGTAAGTTTAATTTATATTCAGCAAAAGTCTAGTCTAGACTCAGATGTATTCAATCTTTATGATATAGAACCAGACATATGTTTTGTGTAATTCGTAAACTTTAGTAAACATTTTGACAATAAAAGACAATGTCTGTCTGGTAACCCGTGAGAAGGCGCGCTATGAGCAATTTGCTCACACAAAAATTCAATCTAAGAATTTTTTGTCTCGCCCTCGCTATACCGTTTCAAGCACCTAAGTACCTTCCTAACTATTCATCTCCTCTCGTTTGACGCAACTCTCGTACCGGTCAGTTGCGTTGCGGCCGCGCAGCGAAGCCTTATTGGTGGCCGTGTACCATCTTGCGGCAATTTGCTCATCACGCGCCCACCCGTGTAAGTATTTATTTTTGTGGTTCAAAAAACAATAGTTGTGTTTTATTCAATATTATTTCATTTGTTTGATTTATTTTCGTTTATTATTATGTAATAACTCATTAGTAATAATTTTATTATTATTATTTTATTTCTAGCTACACCACATATTCAAAATGAACGAACAAATGCAAGGACAAATTGTTTCGTGGTTAGAAGAGGATTCTGAAGATGAATTGGATGCGGATCTTGAAAATATAGAACAATATCGTGTTGACACCATAGAAAGCGATAGTTCTATCATTCGCAGTCCTCAGCCCAGACCAAACGGATTCTGTGCCATATGTCCTAGACGTAAGAATAGAAGGTCAAAAAACGCCTGTATTTCGTGCAAGCAATTACTTTACACCGAACATACGACATACATGTGCTCCATGTGTTTCGAGAAGTACACCAGAGTCGATCTCATGGAAGAATAATTTTTAAATTTTTTGTTATGTAAGAGATTATATTGTGATTTTTATGAAGACTGTCAAAAAAATTAAAGAATAATAAGTTGTTTTGTTATTTGTTGCAGAAGTTGCATTTGTGTTTAATAGTTTTAATTAAAATACTTATTTTCTTATTTACTAAACCTTGTTTTATTCATTTAAATACATTATAAGTCAATAAATATGGAAACTCTAAAAATATGAACATTTACAGTAGTGTGAGCAATTTGCTCGCACGCGCCTCCTCGTGTAAGAAAATTAGGCGCGCCTTCTCACGGGTTAAGAATCGTCCATTAATCACGTGATGCATTTTATTTTTTTAACCCCACCCCCCATGGTGATACGTGGTGATGTTTTCTCCAACGCCCCCACCTCTGTTTCCAAATCCTCATAATCATATCATATCAACTCATAATTATCCCACTGAGGGATACGATTTTCCATTCAATAGAAGGGGCGTAATTAGAGCGTCTTTTAAGAGAGGTAGGGCATAGCGGATAATCCACTCAAATCGAAGCAGCTCGTCTGGGGAAGGAACTCCACTTTACAGAAGATCGTAGCCAAATAGCATAGGTCTTGGCCATGTTGTGTTGCTACGGTGAGTAAGGTCTCCAGAGCTCCACTTGGGGGGTTGGGAGGGTTGGCAACACGTGAGTGATACCCCCGGTATTGCAAGCGTCTAGACTTGTTTGCCAATATTGTGGTATAAAAAAAAAGTACTCTGCTACGCTGCTCCTATGCGCCATTGGTAGAGGTCAATGTTTTCAAGTTGCCTAAATGCCACCGACTTGGCTTAACGACTGTCATCCATCGACAACAGCCAGGATCGACGGCTGAACGTGCCCTCCGAAGCATAGAGAACCTTGAGATTATGAAATCCATCTAAACAATGACTAGGGTCTACGTTGCTTATGTTGCGTGCACGTTTTAGAGTGCAACACACAGATTGAGTTCCTTTAGTTTCCAAATCCTGCTTATTTGCAAACGCACCTTTAACAAAAAAATAAATACACGTCATCATTGTATAATAAGTATTTATTTACAAAAAAGGATTTAAGTATATTTATCAGCAATCTAGTACCCATAGTACAAGCTTAGTTGCTTAGTTTGGGACTAGACGGCGTTGTGTGATTCGTCCAAGAAGAATATGTCAAATTTTAATGTGTCATTTGTGCAACTCGATAGTCAAATAATTCTCACCAATCGATTGCATTAAATAAAGAGCTCTTCAGTATTGTCACGTCTCACTCGAAATTGCGCCCAATGTAAATTTGATTATTTATTTACACCGAGGCACACCTGTCTTCCATGAGGGTGGTATTTTGGGATAACACAACAGGGAGGTTCACATTTCTCTATGTTACGTTTCATTTTCTGGGAGGCGTAGCTATAACGATTCCTTGTACCTATATTTATCAATTGTAATGTAATCAAATATTATACTGATGTTATATTATCTATAACTAGTGAAAAAAATCAATTTCGTTTGCGTGCCCCACTTTCCCGTTCTTAACGGATTCCTCCGCTCTGTCATACAAAGAAAACATCCCAGATCAGCCGTTTAAGCTGTGCGTTGATTGACAGTCAGTCTTTTTTATTATTTTTATAAAAGAACTAACCAGTTTCGTGTGTACTAACACCCTCTTCTGAGACACCGGACAGTTGCGAGAGCGCAGGGCTCTCACCGCCAAGATTTACAGTGCCTGCCTAGGGGGGCACGAACCTCGGTCTATGGGGACACTGGGGGAAGGCGCACGGATTGGAGAGAACTCTCAGTCAATCATTCAGGACAAAGCATAGTTATATACTTTTAAACTTTCGCGTTGCATTATTATAAATGAATAATATACCGGGAATTAACGCGATCATACCTTGATATTGCCTGACGTTTCGACCAGGTTGCACCGGCCGTGGTCACAGGCCACACAGGCAGGGTGGTAGTTCGCCTGTGACCACGGCCGGTCGAAACGTCAGGCAATATCAAGGTATGATCGCGTTAATTCCCGGTATATTATTCATTCATAGTTATATACATTGTAGGCACCTATTAAAGTTAACTTAACTGTTACTGTAATTTTTGAGTGCATTCATGCAATATTTAGAAATCTTGAATCATATTTTCGCATGTATTTTCGGACCTGTTTATCTGTTTCGTTTGTCTCTAGTTAGACGACGTAGCAGCATTGAGCCAGCCAAGCCTAGCTCATAAACGAAACAATACTCCAAAAACCACGATGAAAATTATAAAAATATACTTTATGTAAGGGAAAAAATAGGCTTGTGGTCAGAGTCTTAACAGGACACTGTTGCCTCAATAAGCACATGTCCAACTTAGGGCTGAGTGACACACGCACCTGCAGACGATGTAAGGAGGCTGATGAAACACCACTGCATCTTCTGGGGGAATGTGGGCCACTTATACACAAGCGCAGCACTCATTTAAGGAAACACTTATTAAGCCCAGATGAGTTAAAGGAGCTCCCCCCTAAGCAAATCCTGCGGTTCATCACAGCTGCAGGGTTTAGCGGTGAGCTCTAACAAATCATGTGGCGATCACAATAGACCAGTCCTGGTCGCAGTGCTATTAAAGCAGCACACAATAAAAAAAATAAAAATAATAAGTTTCCTTTCAAATTATTTGGTTTATACAATATCCATATCACAATAGTATGACATCATGCTTCTAAATTGACAGGTTATTTTTACTTCCGTACATTCTGTGAAAGTACAAACACTATGACAAAGCAAGACAATAAATCAAAGTATTACTCATAGAATCGTAAAACTCGAGTGTAGTAAACTTAGATAATACAAAATTAATGTAAAACCGAGTCCAGACTTAGCCGAGTGACGAGCCGATTATTCGCCGAATACTAAGTAGCATGTATTAAGTAAAGAAAATCGGCGAATGGCGGTCGTGGGTTTCGGAAATTGAGCGCTTGATGCGCCCACTCTGCGTACGACTCGCTAGGCTCTCTTATTTAGAACATCAAAAAATTTATTGGTTGAACTTGTGGTTTAAAATTTTAATCTCAGAATCATGAACAGATAGGACCACGTATTGGGATTGGGCGTTATTACTTGATAAATAACGACCGTGAGCATATATCACTAGGCGATTAATAGGTATTATTTTGGCGATTCTAAGCAAGTCTGGATGCGGCTTTACATGGTACCACAGTCCCTTTACTAACTTTTAACCCTCGCTTGAACCTACCCTAGTAATGCTACTGATTTCGAATCAATAAAAAGGGGACTTGAAGAAATGCAAGTATGTCTATCCTATTCTAATTGTATACATTTAGAGAGGGTCAAATATAACTGTAATTCATTTGTTTGTCATTAGGGACAAGTTATATGGCCTGGCGCCTACGATCGCGTGCGTCTCTGTAACGTTCGTTTGTCCTTAGGGCTATACCCAATAACAATTTTGAAAATGTTTTATTGAATTATATTTATTTTATCTAAATCAAAAAATATTTCAGTAAAAAAAATAAAACTTGAAAATACTATGTCGTTTAATTTTTTTTAATTGAAAAACTTGATTTATTACATAAAATCTAGAATTATTTGTATGAGATCCAAATAGAACACAATAAAATATTACAATTCACGGCATTGTTTAACTTTTTCTTATAAAGTTAAGCACTCTGAAAACTTGGTTTTAAACTTAGAGTAATAACAATATAAAGAGGGAGTGTCCCTGCACCCGTTTTGATAAACCTCAACTGGTGCCAGTCTGGCACCAAACGCCGAACTTTGCCGAACCGCTTCGTAGTTGTCGATGTCAAAGCGCACCAAACGTGTCTCCCGGAAAATACTTAAATATGGCGGTTTGTTTTTTAGATGGTGTTACACACAAGTACACAACACGTCTGAAAAACAAAAGAAATATAATGATATCACTTTTCACAGGAAAGTTTTAAATATTTCATAGTTTGGAAACTACACCTCCATTGGAAAAGTTCCGCAAGTGTCAAGTGCATGTCACCGACATGTCATCGAGCGTTTAGCGATTCATTTTTGACAGAGCGCTTGTATGATCCCACTCCATCTTTTCAACTCTCTATTATCCATTTCGACTTTATTCTAAAAACGATACTAAAATAGCATACATTATTAAAATTATAATAATGAGTCATATATACCTCGGATTACGTACCTATAATGAGTGGTTTGTCATACTACAAATAAACCGTTCCTCGTTCAATTGGTGCGAAATACGAGGTTTGGAGAAAGAACCGTCTCTTTGTCCAAACCTCGTTTTTCACACCAATTGTATTTTCTTGGGGGACACTTATTATTATTCTATAGAGATAACGTTTTGTCCACTAAAAGGGGCATAAAGTAACTCAAAAAAAATTTGCTATTTAATTTATTTTTCAAAAAGTAAAAATATTTTAAGCCTTGTGTTTTTTGGCTAAGGTTTAAAATGAATTATAATTAGGTAGTTTGAGAACATGATTTTGGATAACGCCGGTTTATAAGTGACTCACGAATCAGGTTTGTTTTAGAAACATTAAAAAAACTCACAGAAAGTTAATGCAAACAATGCATTATGCATATTGACTTAGCTACATCTGTTAATGTGTGTGGGTGTCCGTGACTGGAACACGATACAATGACCCCGGAAAGATATCTTATAGTTAAGCTGAAGCGTAATAATAAGACGACCAGCGGTAAACTATAAATTGCATTGTACCTTTCTTTATAGGTTAACTGAACGCGACTGTTACACGGTTAACTCGCTCGGCTATTATTACTATTAATAAGCAAACATGGAATTGTTTCAGTAAGCTTTTTGTAATGCATTATAATCTATACTAATTGTAATAAGTGTGATTTGATTGTTTGTTTGCATTCAATAGGCTCCGAAACTACTGGACCGATTTCGAAAATTCTTTCACCAGTAGAAAGCTACATTATCAGGGAGTGACATAGGCTATAGCTTTTCCCGAAATTCAATGTGGTTCCCACGGGACCGGTTCGGAACTTCACGCGGACGAAGTCGCGGGCAAAAAGCTAGTTATGTCATCTTTTTTCAATTGCCACTGGTAGTAGTTTCATCATCATTATCATTTCGGCCACAAAAAGCTACTGCTGGAGATAGGCCTTCCCCACACGCCTCCATTATGACCGGTTGGTAGCGGCCTGCATCCAGCGGCTTCCTGCGACTTTCATGTCGTCCGACCACCTTGCTTTTCTAGGCTGCGTTTTCTGGTACGCGGTCGCCAATCCAAACCCCAGCGTGTGTTTCAAATGTAAATTAATTAATTAATATTTGAAACACAACCCAACCCATTGTTTAATACCCGGGTGTGACGGTGATAGAAAAATATAGAATAAAGTGTATAAATATTCTGTATTGGTAGCGCTAAGCGCTACCTCTAAAGCTCTTGTATAATATAATTTTCTATTTAATTTTTATAAAGAGCACTTATGTGCATACTTAAGTTGTTATTCCTGCACGAGTTAAAGTTTCCACTTCAACTACTATTTTTACTATTTAAAATGTTTAGTTACAGAGTCACATAAAATACGCAGGAAAGTAGGAGGACATTTGAAAAACTTTATTAATTCACTCACGAGGAAGTACGAGAAGCCAGTCGATGTCCCAAGCCCGTAATAGTATAAAGAATATGAATGAGGTGTAATTTTTTAGGATCATAAATCAATACTTATGAACATTTTTGATCCCTATTTTAGACGAGAAATGAATGTTTTCCAAGGTTTTTTCCTTCATTCGTTCATGGGTTCGGGCACGGCTGTAATCCTTTGAATGAAGAATGAGTCAGGCCTTGTCCTGCCTCGGCCGGCGATCCGCCTCGAAGCCATGCATAGATTACGTATAAACATTTTGTTTTACTGTCCGGATATGTTCCGTCAGTAGACAAAATTTGAACGATATGTCTAAACTGCTATATAGTATTTGCAAAATGCTCACGGTCTCATTACTGTTATAAAAACTTTTATTACTCAATGCGTAGATATATTTCCTGGATTGAAAGTTATTTTTAGAATTATCAATAGAAATTCTTTGGCTTTGAGAATGTTCAAGTTTACAATTTGTAGGACGTTCCAAATACTGCATTTCCAGTTTAAGAGCGAAAATAAGCACGGAAACATCTGCCTATTTTCCAAGAAATGTTTGCTTCAACTTTCCGAGCTACATGCATTTCTTATGAGATTAGTATTAGTTTGAACAACGATTTAAAATAAACGCCACAGACTGTAGGCGAGACGAGGAATGAGTATTTCAGTGTGCCTATAATAGGGATCACAGGAGCAGGTTATTCAGATATGATTTACTAACAGCAATTGAAATAGACGGATATGAGATGGCAAATGGCCCGCAAAACAAACAGGAGACGTTTAATTATGTTTTATTTATTGTGATGCTATACGTGGAAGCACCAGATGGAGAATTGCTGCACCGCTGTGTGTGTGAACTCCTGACGCAACATTTAATTATGTTTATTGCACTGTCCAGCATCGTTGAAAAAGATCAAATACAACGTACAGTTCAATATTTGCTATTCTCTTAGCTGCCGTTTCCAATAGCTCATATATTTAAATTTAGCTCTGATAAAAATATTACATTTTTGTTTATGCAACATATACATTGTCGTGGAAAATACGATGACATTGGCAATAAAGATACATTCTAAATGCATCTGTGAGCAATATCATAAGAATTCAAAATGTTTCCACTCTCGAGAATACCGTTTTCTTGAGATTTAAGTACGAGCAGTTAGCAAACACAAACGGCCATGCACCACGCCTTATTTCAACGGAGCTGTCTTGAGTTAACACTTGCGCACCGGGCAATGGCAACGCGCATAGCGAAACCCACGCATTAGTAAACGTATCTCACTTGACTTTATAGACCTTCACTTGACGGCATGTTGTGGTACATTTACTGGACGATGCTACGCCCTATTTACAACGCGGTCCGAAGAATTCACTCTCATGTGTGACTCTTTTAACGTTGTATTACGACTCATATTCCAATGCGCGCATGTTAACTTGTATCACAGTAAGAGTTTGTGTAATGTCTGAGACCACATCCCGTTTACTAATTAATTAGGATTACCGTTAAGGCGTACACTGTGCTCCCGCCAGATAAAACTTTGTGGGGTGTGACGTCTCTAACCGCGTCCTTAAATCATTCCGCTCCTTAAATTTTACCTAATCCTTGCGCTTCGTGACCTAATTCAGGCTGATTGTGGTAACGTCCTCAAAGATGAAAGATAAGATCGTTCGGAGAGGAACTCATTTCGGCAGCAACTGTTACAAATTTTATGCAAAAATATATTTTAGAATGGTGAAGGGATTTTTAATGAGACGACGAGAACGAGTTAGATAATTTAGATTTAAATATCATCATTACGTTTGTTACTTTCATTAGGGGGAGATAAAATGTAAATGGTGTAAAATAGGGTATAAATGAAACGTGGCGAAATGATCGCCGTAGATTTATGCGAAAGGAAATCAAATAAATAATGTCTAAAGATTTCATGACCCGCAAGTAACAAACAACGTCAATTAAACGTATCTGTGTAGGAGGCACATTCTGTTGCAACAAATGGAGATCTAGCAAGCAACAATTGCTAATTGCCGACTGTGCAATCGAGCCATTACGAGAGCTTTTATGACGCAGATGAGTAATTACACTAGAGACATTTCGCTATTAGTGGTTAAACGAAAATGGGGTGAAAGAACGAGCCGTGAATATTGAGTTGTATCGAAAATGACTGAGTTCTGCGTCTCTCAAATGAGTCGGGCTCGTAAAATTTAATGCCGCACCCAAGGCAGATAGTGTTGATGGCGAAAGAAAGTGCCAATAAAGGGAATTGATGAGGCTATCGCGTCATGCCGTAATGTCGCGGTGATGTCGATTTGTGTGTACTCTCGACCTTATATTGCGGAGTGCGACGACATCATGTTTCAGTTCATCAGTGTTACACTGTTATGGTACATCATGTCACGTGATTACATTTTGCGAGGTGATAAGGAGTTTGAAATGCACTCGTGCTATGTACGAGGAATTTAGGTGCATTTGCGGTGACTAAGACAAATGGAGCGCAAGATTTCATGCTTGTTTAAGAGCTACTGGTCATGCTCTTAGTAAGTGTAATTTGTAAATGCAGCCGCTGGACTGGTGAAGTAACTACTTTTTGTGTTCCAGTTACGATACCGGATCTCTTTTAGCGTTATGTTGTCAGAAATCAAAGTGAACTTTCTAGGCTTGATAGTGCTTTGTGTGTGAAATTGAATGAAGAAATTAAGCATAGATGACAGTAGTCAGTATGGATTTAATATACTCGAGCTCATCTGTGAGGAGACAGCAGTTGATCTAGACTGATATTGTTACATGACAGTTATGAACCATTAGGTTGCTTGAAAACACTGTGGACATGACTCCAAAACTCGCAAAGCTTAATGGCGGAGTTTGAAATCGACTTCTTTAGAAGGGAGATCCCAGCAGTTGGATGAGTCAATCACTACTCATTTGTTGTTGATTACTCAATCAACAGTCAGTTGATGATATTTGATATTGATAGCTGATATATGTAAGTCAGGAGACACTTTATTCCCATATAACATTGCGTCTAAATTTGCTCTTTATACTGCATAATGAATTCATGAGCAATAAGCTCTCCATTGAATGTTGTGTGATATATAAGCATACCTATTGTTCTGTAGTAGCTTAAAGCGTACCTACTCGCCAACTGCTTTCTAATGTCCAAACCCATACAAGCCTCTCGGCCACAACAATGTGTAGCTAGTATGCAATAATATTATTAAGACAATGTAGATTTAAAATTAAATAAATTGTGAACAATTCTTACACTGGTTCCATGTTAAGTAATGCTGGATCCGTTTGGATAATGAATATTGTATTTATCCGTATCATTACATACGAACGTTTGTCCAATGTCAGGATCAAGCCCTTTGCACCAAACAAAGCACAGACTGAATAAATGTAGGTTCACTAAAAATGAGTCACTGGGCTGTTAAACTACTTACTTTAAATGTAAATAGGTAGGTATAACTATTTAAAGTAGTGTAAAAAATATTCATATCCACTGACGAGATATGCGAATTCATATGCAAATCAAGTATCTCGAAACATCCACTATATATTTTAAACTAGCGAAACCCGCGCAACTTCGTTTGCGTGTATCCCTACCCTACCCTACCCCTACCCCTACCCTACCCCTACCCTACCCCTACCCTACCCCTACCCTACCCCTAATTTTTTCCGTAAGAACCTTGTACAGAGTATTAGAAAACTACAAAAAAAAAATCAGCCAAATCGGTCAAGCCGTTTTCATGTTATGTCGTGACAACGGAAAACGGGTTTCATTTTTATATATATAGATATAACCATCCTTGTTCTACCAACGAATTTTGACATAAACCACGTTTGACAAGAATTAATGCATACAATCGGTACAGTTTGAAACCGAATTTTTATACTAGTCGCCAACACGGCTGACTCGCGCTGACATTTAACGAAGTTCGAAACACTTATTACTTAGTGCATAACCAAATCGATTTTTTATTGTTTTATAAAGTGAGAGCCCAAATTTTGGCACGTACTATATTTTTTTATTTGTGATCAAAGACATGCAAAGATATTTCCTAACAACACGTTGCTTTATTCAGAAATTCATATTCAATCGTTTTGAAATGAGAGTTAAAAGTACGAATTCGCATTTCGTAAATCCCGATTCGAGAGACCCTCAAGTTGGCAACATCAGCGTGGCCGGTGGCCATAACGAGGCACGCTCCAGCCGGCCATTTGCATAGAAATTAACTGGCCACCTAACCGACATTTCACACAGAATAAATAACTCGGCTACCAGTACACTGGAGTCTTGTACTATAATCTGTGTACACTAATTTTATAGTCACACAAAATGGAGACAGCTTTCTTACACAATCATAGGTTAAGTAAGAGTCATTATTGAGAAAGTGTGACCCACTTTCTGCTAATATTTTTTTAATAGCTATTACGGCCTTACGCCATTACTGCCTTTTTTGGTAGTCTATGTTTTTTAAATCTTGACATCTTTATTTTAATAAAACTGGTGTTTTAAAAGAAAAGTTATTTAACCATTTTTTAACCAAACATTGTAACAAATTTAATTTATAATTTAGATTGAATTCATTCGGCTGTTGCTGATTAGTATATTATAATTACAATTTGTCAATCGTTTGTCCTAACTAGCCAATGAAAAACGATTTGAAACAGCTCGTAATAGACTAATATAAATAAACAAATACTGAACTTTATATACCATTTGAATTATCATCAACATCAAGCCAAGGCTGTGATAGATTTTCCTTCAATCAAAGTCTTAATGCATACTTACAGTCACATTGCTCTACAGTGAGTTGGCGGAGAAAAATTGGAAATTTCAGCGTATGTAGACACACCGCGCCGCTGCCTTCGAGACCGGTCTCTTATAAATCTATACATTTGAGAATATACATTGCCACTGCGCTGACTCCGGGTCCGAGGTTTAAGAAGGAAAGGGGTGTGGGAATATTGGATGAATAATGTTACTTGAAGTTAGATTAAAATCTAAAGTTTCAAGCTACTATTAGATATGCTATCTATAGATAAGGAACTACTGAACACCGCAAGTAGGAGCTCTTGTACGTCTTTGCAAAATTAATAACTGCTTGCCAAGATTTCCATACTAAGTACATAATATTCGTGTTGCAACGCTGTTGCATAGTCTGACTAATAATGAATCTCTTCCACTTGGAGAGCATGTTGCATTATATTCTGTGAACGCACGTAAAGTTGCCTTCGATATTGCAGGAGTATGAACAACATTGCACTTTGCGGTCGATGAGTGTTCTTGTTATCAAATAACGAGGAGTCGAGATAAAGAGAATAAATGAAACACGTTTTTGAATGAAATATTACTCCAGAACGATACGTCGAAATAGACGCTTGGAATACCGGGGTTATCACTCACGCGTTGCTAATCCTCCCAAACCCCACTAAGTGGAGATCTGGAAATCTTACTCATTGTAGGAACACAACATCGCTGAGACCAATGCTATTTGGCTACGATCTTCTGCAAGGTGGAGGTCCTTCCTCAGAAGACGGGCTGCTCCGATTGGAGCAGATTTCCGCTGTGCCCTACCTATCTATAAGATTGGCTCTATAATTTCAGTTTGATTGGTATCATTAGATTTGACACCACTTGCGTGAAACGAAAAAAAACCAGTTTTTATTTAAACATTTTATTGAGAGAATATTACTAGTAAATTTCTATATTCAGTCTCTGTTCTTAGTTTTTGGCAGTGTGTCAAATAATTGGGTGTGTTTGTTTTTCAAACTGAAAACACAAACTTTCAAATCGTATAAATAGTAATTTTAAATCGATACTGCGACCAACTGCATAGCATGACTAATCTAGACCACAGAGTTTGTCGACTTTTATCTTAGAATAGTGGTTCGAAAACAAACTCTTGTATCATGTAACATAAACTACACATTCCAATAGCCCAGTGTAATGATAATTCAGACAAGTTCAGGTGCTATGTGGTTAACCTAATTACAAATACGTAACGTACTAGATTACTGTGTAATAGCTTCATTGTAGGCCATAGTACAATGGCTATGAATGGCAGCGTATGCAATTATGGAGCTTGCATGTAGGTAGATTTGCAAATGTATGTCGCAACGCACTAACAAAGGGCCGCTCGGTCAACCTTGATAACATCTTGGAGTTTATTATTTTAATTCAGCATGTGTGCAGTTTTGCACGCTCATAAGTTAATGATTAATTAAATCACATACTCGTTATCTAATTAAGAAAGTAAAAAAAAAACCGGGAACATGCGTCGGGTAACTTTCCCGTGTTTTTTTTTCCGTATTTGCAATGTTTTTAAGAGACATAATTATCTAATGACATGGGTGGGCATGAAAAGAAAATTCATAATGCTATTTACGCGTGAAATATGTTTTTTGCGATGCAATCCCAAAGAACATATTTTTTAAGATTTAGTTCTACCACTTTGTTAGCATTTAGATTTAGCGTCTTGGAGCTAGATCGTGGACAGACGGACATGGCGAAACTAGGGTTCTTTGTTAGTTTATTACGGTACCCTAAAAATAGATAAATTAGCTTGAGGCTAAATATGTAATTAAGTTATGTGTGCAACACAATGATTGTGTCCGTTATCTAACTATGACAAAAAGAAAATATTTTACTCAAAAACAAATAAATCTTTTTTTTATGTCATACAGTAGACAAACATGCAAGCGGGTCACCTGATGGAAAGCGGTCACGGCCGCCTATGGACATCAGTAACACCAGGGGTGCTACCAATGCGTTGTCCACCAAGGAGGTTGTAGGAAGGGAAGGGAAAGAGGGAGGGGGAAAGAGGGGATAGGGAAGGAGTTGGGCTTCTGGATCTCTCACTCACCGAACGAAACGCATTGCTGCTTCACGTCGATATTCTGTAAGAGGGTACTTCCCCGGTCGAGCTAGCCCATTTCATAATAATTGCTCTACCACTCCAAAATCTTACTGCGTGATTTTAGCCATATGGCGCAGAACATATGCATGGTACAAAATTAAATATGTAAAGCTTGAGGTCATCTTGCATGTGCTTATTAGCTCTTTAACGTGTAACCTAATTGCAAGAAGCAATAAAGTACTATTTATAAATTATTCTGGCCCTAGAGGTTATAATTAAATAGAACGAATACATAAATAAAACCATTCAGGCAGGATACAACATTCGATTTCTATTTTTGTTCCATTTGTAATTTGACCTTTACGTTTTGGGCCCGTCTTTATATAACGAATCCCACTTATAATAATTAAGGGTCCAGAGTTGGTATTAGGTAATTTGTATTTGTATATAAAAATAGTAGTCTAAAGTTAAACTCTGTTTATTTTAAACTCTTATCCTTTTTCGGCAACCAAATAAGAAGTACTCGTAATGTTTTTCATAAAAATTTATATTCTGTATGTAAGTTTTGAACTTACTTTGTAATTATTAGAAATATAATTGATTTACAACAAGGAGGAAGTGTAAAATTCATTGTTCATAGTTTTCTACCTAGAGAATTAAAAACAATGATTTTTATGCTAATAATGTAAGCATCCTTAACAAACTTTAGAAATACTAGTAACTTAATGAATTAAAATTCAAGTAAATCCCTGATTTCGTTGGTTCAATTATACAGTAAATTTTAGATATGCAGTTAAACAGAATAACCCGATTCCAGAAATGATTTCGTGGTAACCACTACGGTACGTAACTACGTATCGTACCCGTTCTACCTATCTGGCAGGCGTCCAATTTTTGACTGAAACCGTTCAGTATAGTTTGCACTTTGCAGGCTTATATTGGTATTGGTAGTTGAATCTTTCCCATTAATCAGTTGACACATCAGAACAAAATGTAGGTCTTAATTCGTCGAATATATTTCTGAGTACCTATACTGCCTTTACGTCAGCAACTAAAGTTACGCGAGCGTAGCCAAGATATAAAAATAAATATGTATTTTTAAACAAAATGCTTTATTTTAAATAAAATACACATTTATTTTAATACACCTTTGACACTCAATGCGGTCATTTTTACTTTGTAGCTTTTTATTTTAATATTCACACATTCACAGAAAGCTCTTTGACAGAATTAATTTAATGTAGTAAAAAAGTTTCATTTCTAATATTAAAATATAGTACTTTATTTAGATTAGATCATAAAATAATTACAATTTCGTAATAGTACAGAGGTTTCTAAAATTGGTTCATGAATTAACTTCACAATTTAACAATATTACACCAACTGCACTATAAAATTCATTATAAGCATTTACTGGACGGACAGGTAAAATTATCTAAATTTCTAACCACCCGGATGCCATTTTCCCTAATGCCAGCTCTACACTTTTGCAAAGTTGACCGGAGTGAAACGAAGTGAAAGTACAAGGCAAATATAAAGACGAAGTGGGGCGAAGAGGTCGTCCACACTCTCGTTTTCATTCCTGGTGTCACTACACTTATCCATCGATAAATAAAATGGAGTTGTCAACATCGACGTTCTACACTAATTGATCAACCGATCGATAAATAAAATAGAGCTGTCAACATCGATCGTCAATTGTTATCATACCAATCACGACGATGGTGATGACGAGCGACACCGACAGTTCCATTATATTATTGCAAGAGAGGTAAGGCACAGCGGATAATTAGCTAAAATCGAAGCAGCCCGTCTGGGGAAGGATCTCCACCTTACAGAAGGTTGTAGCCAAATAGCATTGGTCTCGGCCATGTTGTGTTCCTACGGTGAGTAAGGTCTCAAGAGCTCCACTTTATTCATTGTTGGCAACGCGCGAGTGATACCCTCGGTGTTGCAAGCGTCCATAGACTACGGTGACTGCTTAAAATCAGGCCGTATGCTTGTCTCCACCTTAGTAGTATAAAAAAATATTAATCGCTGCTATCGATCTATTGATATAGTAAGATCCTAATATACGGTCTATTTTACATACATTCCCACAACTGCGGCTCTACCAACTATTTACAACATACTCGTGACTGGGTTTAATGACTGTCATCTATTAACAATAGTTTAAAGTGTCCGACGCTCAAAGATAATTCCACTGGCGAAACCTGCTCAATATAGTTTGTGTATTCCAAAACAAAGGGAAATCAAAAAACGATATCATATCACTGATAGGTTACACCTTTCAATAAAAAGGGGATTTAGACAGTACTCCGTTCTCTGTTCTAGTTCTGACTGACGGTTTTTTTATACCAATAAGGTGGCAAATAAGTATATCCCGCCTGATGGTAAGCAATCACCGTAGCCTATGGACGCTCGCAACACCGAGGGTATCACTCGCGCGTTGCCAACCTTGAATAAAGTGGAGCTCTGGAGACCTTACTCAAAGTAGGAACACAACATGGCGTAATTTTCAATCTACTTAGTTGTGCTAAATGCCCACAACCTTGGTTGGTTCTGTCCTTAATAAATTAGAGCTATTCCCTTTGGTTATGAGAGGGAAATAGCCCAGCGCGCACTCATCACCGCCCACTCAAAGATAGGCCATAAATCAATACAACTGAATGGCTTCAATGCATAAAGCTATTAATGTATTTACACACATCGAAACCTCACATGCTAGAATAATTTCATTCGCATCCATTGACGTACTGGTATTTTTGTTTAAATTAACAAAAGATAAGTTTAGTCTGTGTCATGGATATTTTGAAAGTGATTCAAATATGTACGTTGTTATAAAGGTTCATACCCAATACGTGTCCCGATCCCCTTGTATGCAAAACAAATGGAATATTTATGCACTGGCTGTAATTGGAAAATCGTCAATCAAAAGATTGTTGTACTGATACAATCTGATTTATTTATACGATACATTACAATTTACAAATACTTGTTAGGGTTCCGTAAATGTTATAAATACTAATTTTCTTAAGAAACGCCATGTCGTCTTTCCGTCGTTAATGTTGTAGGTTATTTTTTTAATTCGACGACCTCCGTGGCGTAATGGTTACCACGCCAGACCGCCCAGGAGGTCCCGGGTTCGATCCCCGGTCGGGTCATGATGAAAAACGAACTTTTTCTGATTGGCCTCGGGTCTTGGATGTTTATCTATATATGTATTTGTTATAAAATATAATATCGTTGAGTTAGTATCCCATAACACAAGTTTCGAACTTACTTTGGGGCTAGCTCAATCTGTATGAATTGTCCCTATATATTATTATTTTTTTTTTTAATTAATTTATAAACACAGTTAAATCTAAATAATTCGCAAACAGTATCATCGTATCGAAAAATGATCTTCTCAAACTATATGTTTTTAAAAGATCTACTCCACACTACTATGGGGAGGGCGCAAAAAAAAACTCATTTCTGACGGACAGACGAACATTGCGAAACTTTATTTTTTTAATTTTTTATGTCATACAGCAGACAAACAAGCAAGCGGGCCACATGATGGAAAGCGGTCACCGCCACCTATGAACATCAGTAACACCAGGGGCGCTAGCGCTGGGTTGGATGAAAGGAAGGAGGAAGGGAAGGGAAAGAAGACGGGGGAAAGAGGGGATAGGGAAGGAGTTGCGCTTCCGAATCTCTCACTCACCGAACGAAACGCATTGCTGCTTCACATCGATATTCTGTGAGAGGGTGGTACTTCCCCGGTCGAGCAAGCCCATTTCATAATAATTGCTCTACCACTCCAAAACTATAAGGATTCCATATCATGGAAACCTAAAAATGAACTTCTAGCTTCCCTTAAAGTCGCGGACTCTCTGCACGTTACAGCGAGCGTGGCGGGCGAGCGGCGGCGGCGCGCCCAAATGTATAGATTTATATGGGACCGGCCATGAATGCAGCGTCGCGTCGTCGCTACTTTACATTATCCCTATTATTATACCAAGGTATTATCGCGTTGTATAATATCCTGATGTAACTTATCTCAAGTAATTTAATAACGTAAATAACAGTGTTATTATGTTCTTGCCGCAGCTAATGTCATTTAAAGTTTTTGTTGCCGGAGACGACGCGATACTGACATCGGCAAATTATACCACAGATATAAATTGATATAGAAAACGCAAGTTCATTAATATTTTTACAAAATATGCCCTTTAATCTTATTTCCACAATAGGCCTCACTTAATGGATTTAAAATACGTTACCTCTTTTATCTTCTTTAGTTTGGCAGTGACAGCCGCGATTTAATGTGTCATTTTTACGAAATAAAATTAGTTCAAACACGACGCCCTACAATAACTAATACTATAAATGGGAGTTTGTAAGTATGAATGTTGGTTTCTACTTCACTCAAAAACGGCTTAAATGGATTTGCTTGAAATTTAGTACCCTGGTTGGTAGTCTATAACCTGGATTTTTCGCAGTCCCAGAACCGGAACAGTAACGGTAGTAACGGTAGTTCGCGGTTAAAACCGCGAGCATCAGCTATTTTCATATAATATAAAATGACTTTACATAAGTAGTTCGCGTAGTAAAAAAGGTACCCACACCTAACTACATCTCGTGGCGTCATCTATCCATCTATTAGATTTATAGCTGTGATTGGAATAGTCCTGATATTCTTACCACGTCCTTAAATAACTCCACGGAAGGTATTCATCTTTGTGCGATTATATCAAAGTATGTACTAAAATTATAGTAATTAGTGTAATCAGTGTTAATTGCGGTGGGGACAGGTGACGCTTAAACAATGGTACGTTGCAGCCCTTTGTGTACTTGAATAATTGTTTAAAATCATTAAATGGGCCATGGACGAGAATTAAATAAGATTTTTTACTTGTCACTGCTGTCGAGTGACTTGCAATGGCTGGCTACATTACCTTAAGTTTATATACCGCACAAGACAAACGTTTAGTGTTCATGTCAATAGTTTACTTTACAATAAAACATTTAGAGCATACTAGCTTCTGCCCGCGGTGTTGCCCGCGACGCGTTTAATTTCATGCAAAGCAGCGCCATCTATATCAGACTTTTGACCAAATCCTACGGAAATCGCGTATTTTTTGGGATAAAAAGTATCCTATGTGTTAATCCAAGGTATCAGCTACCTACGTACACGTACCAAATATAAAAAAATTGGCCTAGCCATTTCAGGCATTAATAAGTGACTTACAAACTCCAAAGTCTAAAATAGAATCCCATTAATATTATAAAGGAGAAAGTTTTTGTGTATATTTGTTACTTCTCCATGCTCAAATGACTGGGCTCATATTTATGGTATGTTGTATGTAGGTAGCTGATACCTTGGATTAACACATAGGGTACTTTTTATCCCGAAAAGCACGCGATTCCCGTAGGATTTGATCAAAAGTCTGATAAAAATGGCGCGTGATAAAATATATTGTAATAAATGATCGGGTTATGATTAAATACTGTCTATTCATAATTGATACAAAACTTATTATACCTACTACTTACTAATGTCTACATACACACTACAAGATGTCGCCACTGTGCATAAATACACTCAAACAAAGTTGCGTGACTTTCGCTATCTATACTAATATTATAAAGAGGAAAGACTTGATTGTTTGTTTGTTTGCATTGAATAGGCTCCGAAACTAATGGACCGATTTCAAAAATTCTTTCACCAGTAGAAAGCTACATTATCAGGGAGTGACATAGGCTATAGTTTTTCCCGAAATTAAATGTGGTTCCCACGGGAACGGGAGGGCTACTACGAAACGTAAATCCGATATTTCGGCCGAAGTATCGGAAGAATTTTAACCGTGAAATACAAGGTATTTCATGGTTATTTTAGTAATTCCTTGAATCTATCCATGAAATACCTTGTACTTTATGGTTAATTTAGTAGTTCATTGAATTATAATCATGAAATAACTTGTATTTCACGGTTAAAATTCTTCCGATACTTCGGCCGAAGTATTGGATTTACGTTTCGTAGTAGCCCTCCGGGTCCGGAACTTCACGCGGACGAAGTCGCGGGCACAAAACCAATATAATAATAAAGTATAAATCTAATATCTCAATCTTAAGCACTATCTTGCTCGAAGACAAAACGAGCGAGATAGGACGTTTTTTTTATACCACAAAGTTGGCAAACAAGCATACGGGCCGCCGCATGGTAAGCTATAGACGCTTATCACTCACGCCAACCCTCCCAACCCTCGAGATTGAGACTAGATTTTAATTGTTTTTATGACGAGAATAGACAGACCCGATGATTCCCATCACGAGCATCCGTCAGTTTGTTGATTTATCACTAGTTTTAACGACACATTAAATTATAGCTGTCACTGTGAAACTAAAGAAGAAAGACAAAGATAGTTTAAGACTTAAAGTGGAATTAAGATGCGTTTCTGCAAGTTGACTGTTCATTGATTACACGGTTATCTCCGTGGCGTGGTTACCATGCCTGCCCGCCACCCAGGACGTCCCGGGTTCGAATCCCGGTCGGGTCATGATGAATAAGGAACTTTTTCTGATTGGCCTCGGGTCTTGGGTGTTTATCTATATAATGTATTTGTTATAAAAATATAGTATCGTTGAGTTTGTATCCCATTACACAAGTTTCGAACTTACTTTGGGGCTAACTCAATCTGTGTGATTTGTCATTTATAATTATAAATTATATGTCGCAGTGTAGCATACGGTCATGAGTATGGACATAGACGCTAAGCAGAACGAGGGTGCGCCATCTAGCGGCGTGTTGAGAAAACGTTGCTTTGGCGCGCTTGGGCGGAGCCGTGGCGGTTGGCGGGCTCGAATGGACATACTTCGTTATCGAGCGCCATAGAGAGTTGTACTCGTAGTCACGGAACTGTCGCGTTTTACCTAGTGTCTATTCTGTATTAAGTCATATTAAGAAACTGTACCTAATAAAACTTGTGTTGTAACAGCGATTGAGAAAAAAGACCTAGACTGAGGTTTTTCTTGCGGCATTTCTTTTCCATCAGTGGTCATTCCGAAGTGCTAGTAAATTGAATAAACATTCTTTAAGTAAAACTAAAACTGTTGTTTCTCTCATATCACGACTACCCTCGTTACGCCCTTGTGATGTTGAATTGCACATCGAATAACCGCTAGGCTATCCGACATATATTAAAAGTATTTAATAAAAATATAAATTTTTTTAGGGTTTCGTAACATAACCGTAGCACAGGGTGCCAATGGGACCATATTATTAAGCCTTCACTGTCCGTCTGTATGTCACCAGGTTGTATCACATGGATGGTCATAGCTAGGTTGTTCCATGATTTCGATAAGTCCTTTATCAGATAGTATAAATCTAGAATCCGAAATGCGCTCGAATGCGGTCAATGCACTTGCTAGATATATTTAAATCTGCACGCAATTAAACTGGTTCATTACAAGTTCGATTGCCGCTAGCTTAGGGCTGCTACCTGTACGTTATAATAAATTACTATACGTCATTCGTCTGTGAATAATTACAGCTTGATATACTACAGATACATTTTGTCTAATAAATAAATAAATATAAAGGGACAATTCATACAGATTGAGCTAGCCCCAAAGTAAGTTCGAAACTTGTGTTCTGGGTTACTAACTCAATTATATTTTATAACAAATACATATATAGATAAACATCCAAGACCCGAGGCCAATCAGAAAAAGTTCGTTTTTCATCATGACCCGACCGGGGATCGAACCCGGGACCTCCTGGGTGGCGGTCTGGCGTGGTGGGTAAATGTTTTGAGAATGTCGACGCTTTTGCTCTACCCACTATATCTACATCGTAAAGCTAATAAGACACTTTTGGGTAGAATATTTGTGTAAAGGACAGAACGAGTCATGTCATTCTTGTTTCATTTTCAGTGGCCGTAACTGGTGGGGCTCGTAATAGAATCAGGTTTATTTATATGAAAGCCCACTACGTTACGGTCCCGGTACGGAATGAGACAGGAATGACAATTGTAGTAAAGAAATCTAAATTGTATAATCTGGTCATTTTTGCTTTATTCACACTGACCACAACGTGGTCGGGCGCGTAGTATTTTCTGGCTTGTTTACATGAAAGCCCGCCACGTCATGGTCCCGAATATTAAGATGGGGCAAGACTTGACAGGTCACCAATCCATATTTTTAGTGTCAGCTTATCTAGCTCCCACTAACTCCAACTCCTCAAACCCCAGATCACTACTCGATAGTGACATACAAAACCTTCTAGATCTTGGCCCGTCTGTTATCATAGCGGGTGATCTAAACGCCAAGCACCCTGCCTGGTGTAGCCTAACCACAAACCAACGTGGTAGACAGCTCGAGCGACTCTCAGAGAGTCTCAATTTCGACATTGTAGCACCCATGTCCCCTACTCATTACCCGGACAATGTTGATCATCGTCCGGACGTCCTAGACGTAGCCCTCCTAAAGAACATCAATCTTAGATTGAGTTCAATAGAAGTGCACTCCGAACTCACCTCAGACCATAGGCCTGTCATCATTTCTCTCTCTCCCAGAGTGAGTATTCCCAATGTGGCAGCCACAGATCCCACTATGATCAAGACCGACTGGGTCAGGTTAGGCGAAAGCCTCAAATCCATTTCGTCCCCCATGTTAGATCCAATTCCAGACGAAATTGTCTCAATTCCCGATGCAGTAGGTGCTATTGACTCGTTAACAGCGCACGTGCAGAAAGTCGTTAGCGACTGCTCGCGGCGTGTCCCAGTGAACGCTCATCGTCGCTGGACACTTCCGCCGGATGCGCGCGCTCTGTTAACAGAGAAAAACCGAGCCCAAAGGGCCTACTTCTCCGCTCCCACTGAGCCTAACCGCGTCCGCATTCGCGCTGCTCAATCAGCGGTTAAGCGTCGTATCAGACAGCTTAGAAACGACCAGTGGGACGAGACTCTCTCCAATTTGGTCCCATCTCACCAAGCCTTCTGGAAACTTGCCAGAGCCCTTAAGGCAGATACAGTGGCTGCCACCCCTCCGTTAGCACAGTCAGATCCCTCCCTCCCCCTCACCTTCGAGGACGAGGAAAAAGCTGAATGCTTAGCATCCAGTCTTGAGGCACAATGTGCACCTAGCACACTCCCCGTTGATCCAGATCACCTACTCGAGGTCGATACTGTGGTAGCAAATAGACTCGCGAGCCCACTTACAGATGCCGACCCCCCGTTAGAGCCGGTAACCCCTGATGAGGTAGAGTCCCTTATCAAAGACCTACATAATAGGAAGGCCCCGGGGCCTGACGGGATTTCTAACAGAGTCATCAAGCTCTTTCCCGCCCATCTTATACTACTCCTGACTGCTATCTTTAACGCAGCCCTCAAAAATAGCATTTTCCCCCAAACTTGGAAGGAAGCCACCGTCATCGGCATTCCAAAACCCGGCAAGCCCAAGGATCAGCCCTCGAGCTATCGCCCTATCAGTCTTCTCAGTTCAATAGGAAAAATCTATGAGCGCATAGTTCTCGCACGTCTCAAAGATTTTTCCCTTGCCAACAATCTCTTACCTAACGCGCAGTTTGGTTTTAGAGCCAAACACTCTTGTGTCCAACAAGTGCATCGCATAGTCGAACACGTGTTGGACCGGAGAGCGAACAGATCCCGCCCGCATAAAACGGGCGCTCTCTTCTTTGACGTGGCAAAGGCGTTCGACAAAGTTTGGCACAACGGGCTTATTTATAAGCTCTACAAACTCAATACGCCAAATCGTCTTGTGCTCATCATTCAAGACTACTTGTCGAACCGCTCTTTCCGCTATAGGGTGGATGGGGCACTATCCCCCCCTCACACCATTAGAGCCGGAGTACCACAAGGGTCCGTGCTCTCGCCTCTCCTTTACACGCTTTACACAAGCGACTTCCCCGAATTCAGACCCAGTCCACTAGCGACCCATACCGCTCTCTTCGCAGATGATACTGCCATCTACTGTTCAGCCCGTAGTATTCCCCCAATTATAGACTCACTCCAAACTGCCGCCAATACTCTTGGCGACTGGTTTAGGAAATGGCGCATCGAAGTCAATCCTCAAAAAAGCGCCGCTATCCTCTTCGCTAGAGGTAGCACCCCAAATCCCTCCTCCAGAGTCGAAATGTTCGGACAACCGATCCCTTGGGAAAGGAAAGTCCGCTACCTAGGCGTCACACTCGATAGGGGACTCACCTTCCGCGATCATATTAAGATTGTCCGCAACCGCGCCGCTTTCGCGCTAGGCCGACTATATTATCTGCTCAATGGGCGTAGTAAACTCTCTCTTAGAAATAAGGTGAGAATTTACACAACGTGCATTAGGCCGATAATGACTTACGCGAGTCCAGTTTTCGCCCACGCCGCGCCCTCTCATATCCACAGGCTGCAAACCATCCAGAATAGGTTTTTGCGCAAAGCCATCGGTGGGCTTTGGTTCATTCGGAACAAAAACCTCCACATTGACTTAGGTGTGCCGACCATCTCGCACCACCTAAAGCAATGCTCAGTCAGATTTTTCGACTCTCTCGACCATCACCCCAATCCATTGGTGAAAGCCGCAGGGGATTATCCCGCTCCGGCTGACACCATTAGGTCCAAACGTCGTCCGCGGCACGTCCTCAACGACCCGGACGACGCCATTACAGTCGCCATCGAGGCGTACAAACAATTAGATTCCGCGACACAAAGTAGACACACACGTCCGTCATATGGGCCCCGCCGGCGGGGCCGCGCGTCGCGCCACCCTGTAGGGACTCGGTTTTCGCGGTACCGGCACGTGCCCGGCCGCTTCTCTCCAATCCGTTCGCCTTCCCCCAGTGTCGCCATAGGCCGAGGTTCGAGCCCCCCTCTGGGGCGCCCCTAGGCAGACCTGTAAATTTTAGGCGGTGAGAGCCCTACGCTCCCGCAACAGTCCGGTGTCTCAGTAAAGGGTGTCAGTACACCCGAACTGATTAGTCCATCCCAAAAAAAAAAAAAAAAAAAAAAAAAAAAAAAAAAAAAAAAAAAAAAAAAAAAAGACCAATCTGAATTTTTGTGAAAATATTGTAATTATTTAATAAGGGAATAAGGGAATAAAGGTATCCTGGGTCGGGAATTTAGGATAATTTTGTAGAATAGGTAATTTGAATAGTATTTGTATAAGATTCGTCACTGTATAATTCGTATTTTAGAAAATAGAGAAGAATTTAGTTTTTTAATATTGAGTACAGTAGACTTTGTCACGGCTAGATTACCTATACAATTAAGACCTAGGATAAGGCAATTTAGATTATATAATATTTTAGAATAGGAACTATTAAACTAAGATAGTTTTAAGCTAAAATATGTAAGCAGTTAATTGTTAAAGACAAAAATTATGGTTTGTCATAGTCTAAAATTGAGATAGACATAGAAAAATGGGCGTGGCAATTTTGTCTCTTTTTAACAACAATTTAAATATGTTGCGGTTTCGATCAGAAATCAGTCAGTATCCAGCCTCTATATCAGCAAGTTAACTCGGAAGTAAAAGTACTAAGCCAGCCCAGTGAATCAGTTCAGTCATAGTGCATAAGTAAAGCCTAAAAAGTGTAACAAGAAGAATAAATCTGTGATCAAGTTCCGGTATTTTATTTGTGAGCAACCCGTGGAGGAATCTAGTCCCCAACATTTGCTGGTCCTTCGAGCCGGATCTTCATGACCTAGCTTAGTGCTCAAGTGTAGGTCGACCTAAGACCTAAGTGAAAAAACAGTGACAGTGCAGTGTTCAGTGACTCTAGCTTGGATTTGTACCCGGACTTACAGCTAAGTACTAGATTTTAAGTACTGGTTTTGTGCGCTCAATTTAGTACTCATTTTGGAACCTGGGTCTAAAATTAGACTTAGTGCTCAAGTTTAAGACCTAGATTATTTTTTATTATTTTGTTTATTCTTAAATTGAGAGCTCAAAATTAGGTTTCAGGTTTTCTTTGGACAATTTTTCTGAACACTGAACATTTATTTTGGACACTGAAAAGTGAATTATTTTTTCTTGGAATTTTTAGGTTTGTTTATTTTGAATGTGTATTGTGTATTTCATTTGAATTTTTATGTTGGAATTTTTATTTTTATTTTTGAATTATTTTAATTTTGTGTGTTTATTTTTGAATTTTATTTTCTTTGTTTCTTTGAAAAATTCCTGCATGATTATTTTAGTAACTGAATTTCTTTTCTTTTGTGCATTTTTATTTTTGCGAAACTCTTTTAATTTGAATTCATTTATTTGTAGAAATATTAAATTATTTTGTCAATAGATATTTTTAAATATTTTCGACTTGTGTTTTTTAATATTTTGAATATTTTGGAATATTTTGAATATTTTAAATTTAGTTTGGTATTTTTGCAAATATTTTTAATTTTGTTTGAATTTAAATTTGTATAAGTATTTGTTTCTTGAGTTTTCGCTTTAAAGTGAATTTTCGCAGTTTATATTATTTCGCAATTGCTAGAATTTATTTGTATTATTGTATTAGTATATTGCCCATTTTTCTGAATTTAAATAATTAAATTTGCGAAATTCAGAATTGTTCTTTGAAAATGCATTATTATTGTTTGCTGAAATTCAGTTACATTTAGTTTAAAATACACATTCCTATTTTATAATTTTGAGTTAGCACTAGAATTAATAGTGACTTAGTAAACTTAGGGCTGTTAGGTATAGAGACTCTTTGAACTTTTTGGGGTACTGTGTGGACTCTTTTGTGAAGCCGGAATTGTAAACGTTTAAAGCCGGAAAACAATGGTTGTTACACGTAGCCAAGGAGATCCGAAAGATACTGACTCACGCGAACAAGAACGTCGCGAATTGGAACTCGCTAGAATACATAGCGAAAGAACAAGACGACTGTCCATGGAGCCCCCGGCGTCACCTGCACAAGAGCGTGCGGGTACATCCACCCAGCTCGCAACAGCGGAGCTGGCTGGCGTGTCCGGCTTACAAAGAGAAAGTCGGCACAGATCGAAGTCGCCGGTACGATCAGTGGGAAGTGTAAGAAGTGTTCTCACTTCCAAAAGGCTCGAGAGGGAGGCAGACGCCTTAGAAAAGTTGGCTTATTATAAGCGACAACAAATGGAATTGCAGAAGAAAGTTGACCAGATTCAAAAGGAGCTAGTAGGTGAGGAGCCTGCCGGACGAGATGATGAAAGTTTTCGAGGAAATCGGAACCTACCAACAGATCCAGAACCCCGTCTGTCCGAGAAAGTGGACAAATGGTTGGAAACCCAGATGGCAGCACGGGGGGAGGCGAGCGGTGAACGTCACCTGAGGTTCGAACCGGAAAAGAAAACTGCAAGATCACCGTCCACGACGAGAAGCGGGTTCGAGAAAAGCCAATTTGAACAGATTACTGAATCATTGGAACGGATGTCACGACCGAGTCTACGTTGTCCAGACTTACCTATTTTTGATGGAGAAGTCAATGAATGGTTGGCATTTAGGGCGGCAGTAAGAGATTCAACGCAGTTGTATAATATCTCCGCCGTTGAAAATCTGCAAAGATTAAGAAGCAGCTTAAGAGGAGAAGCTCGCGACGCCGTAGCAACATTGTTGCACTCCGCATCGGATCCAGACTCAATTATGAGAACATTACATTCTCGCTACGGCAAACCAGAAGTCATCATTAATCAAGCCATGAATGAAGTGAGAAAATTGCCTAGGATGGGACCGGGAACAACAGCAATGGAATTCAACACCTTTGCAATAAAAGTGCAGAATATAGCATATATTCTGAGATCATCTGAAATGAAAAACTATCTGTTTAGCCCGGACCTATTTAATGAAATCCTAGAGAGGTTAGGTGAAAGATGGGAAATGAAATGGTTTGATTATGCGATTGCCAACGAGATGAGCACCGAGCCAAAAATTGTAATATTATCGCGCTTCTTAATGTGGATTTCAGATAAAGCATTTAAACATTTACGTGCTCCCGCGATTAAATCTCCAACAACTACAGTGAGAGACAGGCCACCCACATCTGCGGCTAAGAAGAAAACTGTTTACGCCGTGGACGAACATGAGAAGAAAAATGAAGATAGAAAGGCAGAGGAAAAGAGAACGTGTCCTAACTGCAGTAAAAACCATTTTCTTCATCAGTGTCCTGCCTATAAGTCGCTGACAGTGGAAAAACGATGGGAGCTGGTAAAGAAGTTAAAAATATGTTTTAAATGCGTGCAAAGTAGACATCATCGGAACAATTGCAGGGCAAGGTGGTGTGGAGTCAAGCAGTGTCGTCGACCACATCACGCCAGTCTTCATAATGATTCAGTACATCGAACAGAGCCTACGAATAATGACTCCGAAGATTCAACTTCAAGGAATAATGCTGCCGAGGCAGTATTATCAGTTTGTTCAACAGCCAACAATGAAGTGTTGCTGAAAGTATGTCCCATCACGATAGTGGGTCCACGGGGGGAGCTGAAAACTTACGCCGTCTTAGATGAAGGAGCGACAATCAGCCTAGTGGACGAGGATTTGGCAAGGAATATTGGTGCAAAGGGACGACAGCAGGCAATACAATTACGTGGGATTAACAGTTCTGAGGAGCGGTTAACAGAAAAAGTCACTATAAAAGTGAAAGGAAATGGAACAAACGAATTATTTTCTCTTCAAGCATACACGAAGAAAAATATCGATTTGCATGGTCAAACAATTAAGCTCGATCTTCTACGATACGATCATTTGAAGGATCTATCGCCACAGGAGGTGTGTTATGAGAATGCACGCCCCAGAATTCTTATTGGAGCAGATCATTGGGAGCTAATTGTTTCAAGGGAGCTACGAGTCGGCGGAAGGAACCAGCCCGCAGCTTCAAGAACACAGCTTGGATGGGTAATTCATGGGACAGCGCCACGGAGTCTAATATGTGACCAGGAGAGCGTCTTACATGTCTTCACTCGAGAACAGCTAGAAAATGATAAGAGGCGAGATGTCGAACTACACAGATTGGTGGAAGATCACTTTAAAATAGAATCGTTGGGAATTGCTCATAATATTAAAGTGAACGAAGCCGATCAGCGGGCCATGGATGTGGTGCAGCAAACCATTAAGAAAGTGGAAGGTGGCTATGAAGTCGGATTACCATGGCGACAGGATGAAATTGTTATGCCACCGAGCTACAACGCAGCGTTTCGTCGATTACGAAACATAGAAAAGAAAATGGATGCTTCACCGCAATTCGCAAAAGAATATACCGCTCAAGTTGAAAACTTGTTGGACAAGGGATATGCAGTACCTTGTGATGAGCATGAGGATAAGAGTCCAATAAGTTGGTACTTGCGGCACTTTGCAGTGAAGAATATAAACAAACCCGGCAAGTTACGTTTGGTGTTCGACGCAGCCGCGAAAAGTCACGGATTATGTTTAAATGATCAACTGCTAGAAGGTCCGGATTTATTGCAATCTCTACAGGGTATAATCTTACGATTTAGAGAAAGACCTATAGCAGTTACAAGTGACATACAGGAAATGTTTCTACGTGTGAAAATTAGGAAAGAAGATCAGCCTGCGCAACAATTTTTATGGAGAGGAGGCGACAGAACGCAGCCGCCTCAGAGATATAAAATGGTCAGCATGATATTTGGTGCTGCCAGCTCCCCGTTTTTAGCGCATAGTGTAAGAAACCACAATGCTGAACTTCACGCTGAAACCCACCCGATGGCGCTGGAGGCCATCACGAAGAACCACTACATGGACGATTTAGTGGCAAGTTATGTCGATGAGGTTCAAGCTCGACGCGCCGTCAAGGAAATTAGAGAGGTGCATGCAGTCGCTGGATTTATAATGAGAAGTTGGAGCAGCAGTAATACGCAAGTTTTGAGAGATGTGCCACAAGATTTACATGCAACTACGCCGACCAAGCTGGGAGGAGATGAAATCCACAGCAAAATACTCGGATTAATTTGGAGCCCTGAAGAAGATATGTTGGGATTTAATACCTCAATGAACAGAGTCCCGACTGAAGTTAGAACGCAACAAAGAGGGCCAACCAAGAGGGAAGCGCTTAGTGCAGTGATGTCTATTTATGACCCATTAGGTTTACTAAGTCACTACACAATCCGAGCAAAAATTATGTTACAGAATTTATGGCGGCTCAAATTGACATGGGATGAACCAATTCCTAATGATGATAAACTACTGTTTACAGAGTGGTTGCGACACTTGGCTGACATCTCTGAGCTACGACTGCCCAGGTGTTACTTCACAGACACCTGCTGACAAATCGAGCTGCACATCTTTTGCGACGCCAGCGAGCAGGCGTACGCTGCATCGGCCTACTGGAGGGTCGAGCACACCGACGGAACCATCGGTGTCGCCTTGGTAGCTGCCAAAGCCAAGGTGGCGCCGCGCCGAGCTCAAACCATACCGCGCCTTGGACTACAGGCAGCGGTCCTCGGCTCACGACTCGCCGATACTATCAAAAAGGAGCATCGATTGGAAGTCGTGAGCACCACATACTGGACGGATTCATCGACAGTGGTGCACTGGGTGCGCCATGACCAGCGGCGCTATACTCCATTTGTCGCTCATCGCCTAAGCGAAATTGCCGAGCGCACTCAAAAAGAAGATTGGCGGTGGTTACCCACTGAACATAATGTCGCCGATGACGCTACTAGGTTTTACAAAACTTCCATACATTCGTCTGATCGTTGGTTCCAGGGACCACAATTCCTGCAGCAGCCTGAGGAGGAGTGGCCTTCCGAGAGGGTCACCGCTCAGCCTGACGAGGCCGAGGTGCTGCACTCCTCGGCAGAGGAGCCGGGCGGCAATTGGCTGCCTGACCCTGCCCGCTTTTCGAAGTTCGAAACTCTGGTGCGGGCCACTGCGCGCGCGCTGGCATTCATTGATATATGCCGGCGCCAAGCGGCGCGCCTTGAGCTGCGCCACATCGAGCGCGCCGAACGAGCTCTCGTGCAACAAGCACAGCGCGAGAGCTTCAACGCTGACTGGCAGCGTGTACACGCCGGCCGTCCTCTCACCCGGTCTAGTCGACTGTACAAGTTGGACCCGGTGATGGAGGACGGCATTCTCCGAGTGCGGGGCCGCATTGCCGCCGCTACAGCACCACTGGACACCAAGCGGCCAGTTATTCTGGACGGCCGCCACCCAACGACGAGACTTCTGGTGCTGCGTGAGCACTGCGCTGCGGGACACGCCAACAGAGAGCGAGTAACCAACGACTTGCGTCAACGTTACTGGATTGTGCGATTGCGGCCTACAGTGAGGGCCGTCGAAAATTCTTGCGCCTATTGCCGGGTGCGACGGGCCAAACCTAAGGTGCCTGCCACAGGGGACCTACCACGAGCCCGCCTTGAGCCCTTCTTCCGCCCCTTCACCAATTGTGGGGTGGATTACTTCGGTCCCATGCTAGTCAAAGTGGGACGTCGACGAGAAAAACGGTGGGGCGCACTATTTACGTGCCTCACCTCACGGGCCATACATTTAGAGTTGGTGGCCTCCCTATCCACCGACTCCGCTCTAATGGCCCTAAGAAGAATGGCTGCAAGAAGAGGATGGCCGAGAAAAATGTACTCAGACAACGGGACGAACTTCCGCGGAGCAGACCGCGAATTGCAAGCGGCTTACGACGAGTGGGCGCCCGCTCTCCGTGAGGAGGGCCTACTACACAGAATGGAATGGCGCTTCATTCCCCCTGGCGCGCCCAACCAAGGCGGCGCATGGGAGCGCATGGTGCGCTCAGTGAAGACGGCGCTTTCAGTGGCGCTCCACGAGAGGGCGCCTCCTGAGGAGGTGCTACAGACGGTGCTGACCGAGGCCGAGTTCACGGTCAATGCTCGGCCGTTGACGCACGTGAGCGTCGACCCTAATGATCCGGAGGCGCTCACCCCAAACCATTTTTTGCTGGGGTCATCTACTGGCCTACCAACCACTGGGCCTTGCGACGAGGCTGACCGGCGCACCTGGCGAGCTAGCCAGGCGCTGGCAGACAATTTTTGGAGGCGCTGGGTACGGGAGTACCTACCTGAGCTGGTGCCACGCGGAGCACCGGGCGAGCATCGGGAGAGTCTTCACGTCGGGGACATCGTCATCGTGGTCGACGCTACGCTGCCAAGGAACGTCTGGCCGATGGGCGTCGTCGAGAAAGTCTACCCTGGACCCGACGGCGGTGTCCGAATAGCGGACGTGCGAACGAAAACGGGCACGTTCAAACGACCAGCGCGGCGACTCGTTGTCCTAACCCGGGAAGTGGCTACGCGAGCTACGCCGGGGGGAGAATTGTAAAGGACAGAACGAGTCATGTCATTCTTGTTTCATTTTCAGTGGCCGTAACTGGTGGGGCTCGTAATAGAATCAGGTTTATTTATATGAAAGCCCACTACGTTACGGTCCCGGTACGGAATGAGACAGGAATGACAATTGTAGTAAAGAAATCTAAATTGTATAATCTGGTCATTTTTGCTTTATTCACACTGACCACAACGTGGTCGGGCGCGTAGTATTTTCTGGCTTGTTTACATGAAAGCCCGCCACGTCATGGTCCCGAATATTAAGATGGGGCAAGACTGACCAATCTGAATTTTTGTGAAAATATTGTAATTATTTTGTTAAGGAAATTCAATTCGGGAATAAAGGTATCCTGGGTCGGGAATTTAGGATAATTTTGTAGAATAGGTAATTTGAATAGTATTTGTATAAGATTCGTCACTGTATAATTCGTATTTTAGAAAATAGAGAAGAATTTAGTTTTTTAATATTGAGTACAGTAGACTTTGTCACGGCTAGATTACCTATACAATTAAGACCTAGGATAAGGCAATTTAGATTATATAATATTTTAGAATAGGAACTATTAAACTAAGATAGTTTTAAGCTAAAATATGTAAGCAGTTAATTGTTAAAGACAAAAATTATGGTTTGTCATAGTCTAAAATTGAGATAGACATAGAAAAATGGGCGTGGCAATTTTGTCTCTTTTTAACAACAATTTAAATATGTTGCGGTTTCGATCAGAAATCAGTCAGTATCCAGCCTCTATATCAGCAAGTTAACTCGGAAGTAAAAGTACTAAGCCAGCCCAGTGAATCAGTTTAGTCATAGTGCATAAGTAAAGCCTAAAAAGTGTAACAAGAAGAATAAATCTGTGATCAAGTTCCGGTATTTTATTTGTGAGCAACCCGTGGAGGAATCTAGTCCCCAACAATTTGTAATCTTTAATGTTTATTTTTATTACTTGTGTTTGTTGTAATGTTTCAAATAAACATTATTTCTTTCTAAAGAGTATTTTCAAACATTTTTTTAAATAAAAAATGGTAATATGGTATGAAACTTGATAAAATTATCTTATACACGTACAAGATGTGCCCGTGACTCCGTCCATCGACATAAATGCGTGCGGTGATCGAACTGCATTAAAATAAATTCTATAGAAATAGCCATGTGCTGAATGTAGAGTCATTAGGTAAGGTACTCACTACCAACGCGCTACCGGGCTGTCTTCTAAAGGTGAAGGTTTTCATTTATGTAACATATTGCACAAATGTCAGTAAACCTCGTGGGTGGATATACGCGTTTTGCGGTAACACGTGTCCATAACCACAATTTGTGTTTTGCCAACCCTACGCCATTCTAATTCTAATAATACCAACAAACGGTAGATTAGTGCAGAGGATTTACCTATCTCTAATGTCGGACACGGTTATACGTTATTGGTTAAGCAACGACAATCCTAGTTAGTATTTGGATGGGTACTCCGTACTTCACAGGGCATTTTACGTTTTAGTAGCGACTATTTTCGATAGATAAGCCAAGTCAGTGATCGTTAGGTGGCTTGAAAATATTGACACCAGCTACCCACAGTTGAAACTAATTGTGGGATGAACATGAAGATAAGAATAAGAAGTCGATAAGCAAATAGGTAGATACCTATCTACTACCTAGTAGATGATAGTCGATAAGCAAAGTCGGGTGGCTTGAAAACATTGATACCCGTAATTGACATTAATAGCATGAAGGACACGAAACAAATGAATGTTAAATATAGACGTTCTCACGACTACATACCTAGTGATTGTTTGTTAGTCATATTTGTTGTCAATAGTAGTTGACCCTGAATAAATCAGCTATCAATGAGTCAACCTTTAATTTTTTAGAGTGGTAGAGCAATAATGAAATAGTCTAGTTTGATGGAGGAAATATTTAGAAGCAATGCGTTTTATTCAGAGAAGATTTTCAGTGTTTTCTTAGGGGCGCGGGCGCGGGTGCTTTTGTTGAGAGTTTTACACCGCTGTTGTAGCAAAAGACTGCAGAAGGACAAGCTGGCTACACTTCTTGTCCTTTCAAAAAACGGAGGAATTCGATAGTACAGTCAAGAGCAGTCGACCTTTACATATTGGACTTTATACCGTTCTTAAGTTCTATGTCCTAAGAGCCAAATTGTACTGCAGGTGTAAAGCTCGATGTGCTGACTGTACAAAACACATACAAATACAGAATCACTGAGTTCCATTCAATTTTTTTTCCTATTTCTTATTTGAGATTTTTTGTGTTATTTTATGTACAGTTTTGAACCGAGCTATGGCATAGAATGTTTCTCACAATATGGACACCGTCCCACTTTTGGTTAAAGTTTCTCTGTCTCGAGGCGATGATAGCCACTTACCATCAGGTGGTTCGCCTACTAGTTTGCCTGTTTAATATAAAAAGCAGTAATAAATCAAGTCGGGTATCCCGCATTCAGTCTATTAAAGGCTTATATTTCTTTACGAACTGTGTCATCAATTTGCTGTAATGGTACGTAGTTTTTGCCTCGAATATTGCGGTCTTAGCAATAGACTACTGCTAGTTTGAATAATAAATCTGTGGTACAATGATTGAACGTAATTTCATAGTAAAAGTAGTATTATGGACAATTTGAGGTTATTTACGTAAGTAGGTTATTAAACGACGAAAGAAATGAACCTTTTGGTAATTTGAAATTGTATAATCTATTCCATTATACGTACTTATCGCAAGATCCATAGTTTTATACTTTTAATATAAATGCGAAAATTTACTTGTTCGTGTTCCTTCTTTCATGTCGAAAGTACGAACCGATTCCATCGAGGTATGTCGATGACCAATTCACGGGATTTTTTTCGAGAACAGGTTAAGGTCTGGAGAGTACCATAGGCTACTTTTTATCCCGAAAAAACCACCTTATTCCCACAGGAAAAAAGTCCACGTGACGTGACAGTGAAACAGCTAGTTTTCTATAAAATTCAACGATTGTGTTTGAATTAGCTTGTCATACCTTATTGTAGTAACTTAGTGTTGTGTGGTATATCGCAATAAAGTGATGTATTTTTTTTATTTTTTACGTACTTTTATTTACGTTTTTTTTAATACCACAAAGGTGGCAAACAAGCATACGGTCGGCCTGATGGTAAGCCGTCACCGTAGCCTATATACGCTTGCAATACCGGGGGTATCACTCACGTGTTGCCAACCCTCCCACCCCCCCAAGTGGAGCTCTGGAGACCTTACCGTAGGAACACAACATGGCCGAGACGAATGCTATTTGGTCTTGGCCACATAGCATTGGTCAATGATATTGGGATTACGTTTATTTCATATCGTTTATATTTTAAAATTTAAATCATGCGATTGTTTGTAACTTACATGCCTAATATATTGTAATGGAATATTCAAATGAATATTTTACAAGGATGTAATTAAATACGGATACTTGTTAATATTATTTTTATACGCTTTAAAAGTTGCACTTTGGATGTTACGTAAAATTTTAATTGGTTTAGTTTTTGGACGTACAAATGTATAATTGTATTTCTTTTTTAGGGTTCCGTAGTGAGCTTATGCTTTCGCTATGTCCGTCTGTCTGTCTCTCTCTCCGTCTCTAGCGGTCTAGCTTCGAGACGCTTAATACTATGTAGAAACCTCTAATTTGGCATGTTACACATATTAACTATACTAACAAAGTGGTAGAATGAAATAATAAAAAAAAACTTTTTTCTGCTTAACCTCTTTAAAATATATAATTCTTCTTCTTTGTCGTGTTCTTCATTACTGAAGGTCGTGTCCACATTGGAGTTTCAAAGCAAGAGTCGTCAAAGCCTTCCAACCATCTCTATCCTCGGCTTTCTTAGGGCGTCTGGTACAGGGGTACCGAGCAGCTGTTTGACTTGGTCCACCCAGCGCGTCGGTGATAATTAATACAATGATGACCTTAATTAGGGGCTTCATTCTATATAAATCTGAAAACTATGTTAATATAGCTGTTACTAGTACTATACATATTCTGATAAACTAAAATTTAAGTGTCAAATCTCATTTAACTACCTCCGTGTTAGACGACCGTCTGTTGTGTTAGACGACCTCCGTGGCGTAATGGTTACCACGCCAGACCGCCACCCAGTAGGTCCCGGGTTCGATCCCCGGTCGGGTCATGATGAAAAACGAACTTTTTCTGATTGGCCTCGGGTCTTGGATGTTTATCTATATATGTATTTGTTATAAAATATAATATCGTTGAGTTAGTATCCCATAACACAAGTTTCGAACTTACTTTGGGGCTAGCTCAATCTGTGTGAATTGTCCCTATATATTTATTTATTTATTTATTTATTTAACTATAAGTCAAACATTTTAATCCAACATAAATCAAGTTTTGTTTTGAAAAACATCAAAGCTGTACTAAAATACATTTTAGCGTACTTTTAGTGTTGAACAAAGAAACACCGATATTGTTATTTCTCCATGGGACATGCTGCCTCGCATGTTAAATGAAAATTCCACCGATAAATATACGATCGTGGAGCGTAAATCGCAATTCTGGAAGTAGGATGGCTTCAGTGCGAAATGGCGCATTAAAATGTCAAAACAACACGACATTACGCATCACGACATTAGGCGTCACGTCATCAAACGGATTTAAGAACACCATGTATTTTACGAATCATTATGTTGTTACATGACAAAATAGAATCACAATAAAACCGCAGGGTAATGTCACAGTGGACGAGTGCGGTTTAATACCCGCAATCTCGTTGTTTGTTACCTTTCATGTTACAGGGTGATTTCCAGGAGTATATATCCCTCCTGACGGCCAGGACTTTTGGTTGAGCAGCAAGTGACAGCGGGGTTTGCGAGCTGAACGTCATCAGGTACGCAGCATGGCCAAACTAATAGTAATCTGTGGCATGGCATAGCATCGTCGTGCGCGTTAATTTTTTCTCTCTCCGCGCACTACGCCGCGCCGCGCGACTTTTTAAAAATGCTCGCGCTGTCGCCGAGTGGTGGCATTCAAACATTTTAGTACATTTGTTTTTATTGCGACCTACCCCTTTCTTCTTGACTTGGCCGTTGTTAGTCCCGTATCTAGAGTCTATAGAATCTATTTT
This sequence comes from Endotricha flammealis, assembly GCA_905163395.2. Classification (NCBI taxonomy): domain Eukaryota; kingdom Metazoa; phylum Arthropoda; class Insecta; order Lepidoptera; family Pyralidae; genus Endotricha; species Endotricha flammealis. The sequence continues at coordinate 4,784,739 of LR990863.1, read as the reverse complement.
GGAACAAGATTTTAGACTATTAAATCTAAGAAGATTATTTGTGGTGGTTGTAACTTAATTTGAGTGTTCATTTAGTTTGTCCAACGGCGCCATCAAGCTCCATTATTAGAACCATTTAGAGTATTAATTGATAAACGCAAATTACTAATGATAATAACAGTTTGTCATTGTTAGCAAACATGGCCACGTTACGAGCGGAAACTAACAAAGTTTGCTGTGTAATATTAAATTATGTAATTGCAATCATTGTTAGTTTTGGTATGATATAAGTACAAAACAATATTTAGACGATCTCGCAACTTTCCACTCGTGGATCATTGATCTATAGTCGTGGAGTATAAATTACGAACGTTTGGGTCAGCGGGACAAACAGCCCAGTGGCACAGTTAGTATGTGTGGCCAAGGGGCGCGGGTTCGAACTCCGCATTAAGCAAATATTTATATCATCCAAAGTAAGCTAGCATTAAATCTCCTTAAGTTATGGTATCAAACAGCGGATATATTACTGTTAATATATTCTTATAAAATGTAGAAAACACCTACAAATACCAAATGCCATTACATAAATGTTAGATCCGTGTGGAAATCGAACCCGAGCCCTGCCGTGCCTTTCTGGTGAAGAAGGTAGAGTCAACGCGCCACCGGACCCAAAAGAATATTATTAACATTTTACCATCTACACCAACTTGGCTAATTACTTATTCAAACGTCAACACTCCCTATGAAATGATAGTCTCCCCTCATAGATAAGATAAGGGGAGATACGGATTCTGAGGGTACTTTCCTCAAGGGATGTCTTGGGCATGAATTGGCCAAAAATATTTAAATTCGTGGTCTTATGAAGTTGCAACGATTTGTTTGTTTTTTTTTTGACATTATGATCAACAAACAAGCAGGCCACCCGATGGAAGGTAGTTACCGCTGCTGTACGGTCTGATACCGCACATTTTTGCGCTCAGGCGTTTTCATACTAATTAGGGTCGCGAGTCGGCAACTAAGTTAATGTTATTAACAAAATTACCAGATTTATTGTATTTATTGTTTAAGGTACAGATTGTTCTTATTTTAAGGATGAGAATAGCAAGAGATAGCCGACCGTAATGCTTGTTTGCCACCTTTGTGGTATAAAAAAGGGTTAAGCAATAGGAGAAGGGAATGGAATTGGACTTCCGATTCTCTCACCGAACGCATGCTACTTTAGGCGGATATTCTGTGAGAGGCTGGTAATATAGTCGAGCTAGCGCATTTCATAAACGCACTATCACTCCAAAGATTGCAAGTAGATTTACAAGAAATACTTTTGAAATCAATATTTTTGTCCTACTTGCACTTCAAAAGAAGTGCTGCAGGAACCTCAACTGTTAGGGGTTTTTAAAAGCCATTTTAACATACTGAAAATTTTATATATTGAAAAAAATATATTTAGGATTAAATTTGCTACAAAAAGAAAGAAAAAAAGTATAGGAGAAAATTATAGTGACCTCAAATTTTTATCTTTAAAATAATCTTCCACTTTATAATAACCTTTTTTCATCAAACAACCCTTAATAGTGGATTCAAATTTATGTAGAGGCAAATCTAAAAATAATATCACAGCCATCCATATATTAGCAGCAGTCGGCGACATCGGGCTGCTCAATAGTAAACGACATTAAAAATGTACATAAATGTACTCGTAGCCTGGTACAGTTGGAAGCCCATCTGCTCCAGTTTCCAAAAATACTCGAACAAAGTTGGTGGACTCATTCGGTTACACCTGCTCAGTTGAAAACTGGAACTAAGCTGATCAAAGCACAAAGGAGTTCGAATCACATAAAATTTCGCAATGATTGCGCTTTCCAAACTAATTTACATACATATTTTAATTTTAGTTGGTTTAAAAAAGGTATGATTTTTGTTCAAATTCGTTTTTTTAAGACTAATTAATAGACTACCTCAGAACTACTTAGGAATAATGTACTTTTAATACCATATTCCACTTTTTAAAGTATTTGGGTGCCTTAAAAGTGTTGTAATAATCAAATAAAAAAAAAAAAAATAATTAAAGAGATAAAGTTTTCTAAAGCATGAAATGATTTACTCGAATAGTTATTTTTCAAAAGTAATTTTCATAAAGATTTTTACGTCATTAGCATCAAAATCTTTGTTATTTTGCTTTCTACCTTGGTTACCTCTATCATTAAATTTTAGGAATGTACTGTACAGTCAGGTGCACGTCAGGCTTGTAGTACCATTTTGGCTCTTATGTCAAAGACCTTAAGAATAATGTTTACTTAATTAGCAAGATCTTTGTTATTAGTTCTACAAGCATTGCGGCTAGATGGCGTTGTACAGTTAGGTGCAAGTTGAGCTTTACACTTGCAAACTTGCAGTACAACTTTGGCTCTTAGAACTTAAGAATGGCACAAAGTCCAATGTGTAAAGGTCGACCTGCTCTTGACTGTACCTACATGTATTGTCATCTCTTGTCTTCCATAATTTAAACAGCTTTAGATTTAATATATCATTTTTTAAATTGTTTTGTGTACTACTTATTACATTATTTTTTAATAAATCTACCTATCCATGCAAAATTTAGTAAATTAGATTTACTATTTTAATCTACAGTAATATTATGAAGAGGAAAGATTTGTATTTTGTGTGTGTGTGTGTGTGTGTGTGTGGGTGCGTGCGTGCGTGCGTGCGTGCGTGCTTGCGTGCGTGCGTGCGTGCGTGCGTGCGTGCGTGCGTGCGTGGGTGCGTGCGTGCGTGCGTGCGTGCGTGCGTGCGTGTATGTTTGTAATGAATAAACTCAAAAACTACTGGACTGATATCAAAAATTCTTTCACCGTTGTTAAGGTGCATTACCCCCGGGTAACATAGTATATAGCTATATTATTTTTTAAAAAACTAGGGATCTTTAGAAAAACCCTTACGAAGCCGGGGCGGTCCACTAGTAAATATAAGGTAGTCCATCTAAAAATAATCACAATACTCTGTAACTTCAGTGTGTGAGTGTGTGAAGGAGGATATGATATGGGATTACAGTGGACAGGGCCCATAAAGCCGGCCGTAATTGAAGGAAAAGGTAAAGAGGCTCATGATCAAGTAATTTACCTCTTTATACCTTGAATTAGGAACACGGAATTATAATGCAGTTGTTAATCGAAATAGTATACGTAAAGTAATAGAAGAAATATTACGTTATTAATTCGTGATGTTTGAGATCTCAAAATAATTAAAACTAAATAATTTTTGTGCACAATTCACATAAAACATATATTTATTAAACATAGAAAACACATAGACCCGAATCAAACACAAATTCCATCATATCAAACATTTTGACCTGTGAGGAGACCGAACCCTTTCGGTAACTACTTTCCACCAAAAAGCCCGCTTGGTTGTTTGCCTGTGGACATAAAAAAGGCGGCCAAAGATCACACAATAGCCAATCATGTAGACCTATTCTATACCATGGTGTTCACAGCAACGGTGAGTAAAATTGTATGACATATTTGAACAAACGCAATTTGCATGAGAAAAGCATTACCATGGCCGCAGTATCAGATCATGGCATCCTGGTCACGCTCAGCCAGGTAACTATGTACACTGTACGGCCATAAATTTTAAAAGCATGCAAAATGTTAAAGCTGTTATACCACTAAGACACTTGACTGTACGCCTCAAGACATTATATTTATGTCTGATATGTTTTTTATCTATCATTAATGTATGTATAATTAGTGGAACCCTCGTTACTTTGCCTATATCCCGCTTTCCAGTGCGAATTTCGAAAAATCCTTGTATTTATACATAAAAAACCTTCCCCTATGATCACTCTATCTAACAGCTGACTGTGACAATCCGTTGAGTAGTTTAAAATGATCTAAGTAAACAGACATCGAAAGTGACTTCATTTGATACTATTTAAAGATTAGTATTTATTATACTTAGTACCTACAATGTAAGATATTATGTAAAGAATAGTAAAGTTAATTCAATTAATTATTAAAAGAAAACGTTTAAACAGAATATATATGAATATAAAACATTATTTCATGTAGTATTTAAAATGAACGCGTTAATCGTATTCATCAATTGTTATTCTTTATTTTGCCGACGGATGGAAAAACAGCTTTGCATGGCTTTACTTTATCACAGTTATTTTGCGCAATAACTCTTCAAAAACGGTAAGCTGACACCTGTAGCTGTCGGTTTAAACCCGTGTTATTGCCGAGGATTTACAAACTTCCTAACAATTATACAGAATTACAGAACAAACAAAAGATGCGTTCCGCTTTGCATAATGCGTAGGTAGTATTGAAATATGTATCCTTGTCCACTCGGACATTAGCGGCTCGAATTGCCGACTCGCCCCGCATGATTATAAATTATAGGAATTAATGTACACGTATTTTTGTTTCTTGGGAATATTCGCATTTAATTCGCTTTTGTTTTTCGCGTAAACTTGGCCGGGATATCGTGCGAGAGGAAATCGCTCGTTTTTCTGCGAAAGAATTAGATATGCGCCATTTGTTAGTGGAGGAATTGGCTTTAGAATTCTTTCGTCAGACTGAACACCTATGGCGTTGTTATATTATATAGATATTAAGATTACTATGTTATTTTAATAGGCGGCGAAGTTTATGTGATGTAGAGTTATATTCTATCGCTCAAGAACTTAAGAACTGTTGGAATAGTGAGGATTTTTCCGAAGAAAGTTTCTTTTCGTATCACCAAATACTAGTAAATTTTGTATTTAGCTAATAAGCCAAGTTATTCACTGTCTGTTGGTCTGGCACCAGTCAGTCAATTGACACCCATTGTCGGTAGTGTATGACCATCTGGAAATGGGGTAATAGGTAATTGTTTTTTTTTGTAAATGTAAATCTTTATTGCAAAGTAGAGTTTATATAAATTTAACAGAAATATTCCCACACAATGTTAATATTTTCAAAGCCAGCATTTCGCATTGGAGGCGTTTGGGGGAGGCCTATGTCCAGCAGTGGACTTCTTGTGGCTGAGATGATGATGATGATGACGTTAATATTACCATGTAATAGTTGTAAATAAAGTACTTATACCTACTTATAAAAGCGAGTTTCATAACTCGTTTCACCACTTGCTGATAACTTATCCGTCAGGTATTGATAGTTTTTGCACCATTTTGACAGTTTTTTGACATTTCTGTATCGTGGACGGATGGATTATTATTAGGAACTATCATGAAGTCATGATATACGCTTCTTAATTATTTTTCGCCTTGTGAAGATTTACGTTCTGTCATATTCCATAGGCTTTGTTCCGAAAATGCAAATGTAACATTAACCCGTCATTTGCAATGATAATTAGTGATTGTTTAAGTGGGTATTAATTAAGTAATACATTACAATGCGTGTAAATACCGGTTGTACGTGTAACATGTACTGCTATTGTCGGCCTATGATTGATCGCTTCCCTTTCCGTGTAGTCCGAATTGAGTTAATGTTTGTCACAAACCTCAACTGGGTCACTGGGATTATATCATTTAAATTATTTATATTATTTACTAGTACACGCCCGCGACTTCATATACGTGTCTTTGGCTGTTTTTACCAAAAATTTGGACAGATTTGGGAACAGTTTTAATGGGATTCTTAGCGCCTATTTTGGTTTCACCCATTTTTGACTATCTCTTTCACTTTACCTGTTTTTACCAAAAATTCGGGGAAATATGAGAATAGTTTTATTCTTAGCTTCCATTTTGTTTTCACCAATTTTTAAATATCACCTACATTATTTAATAAATAAGTAGAAAATTAAGGGTTGATTGGTGAAAACCGGAATCCGTGAAAATTTTATGAGGAAAAAAATTACTATAGCTCAGCAAATTTTTTTTTTTAAATAATTTTATTCGATGTTAGGGTAAAGTGAAGTTATGTGAGATAAAATTTACAACATATAGCGATACACATTAACGCAGATTTATTTTAGAGTAGCACAGAATAATAAATAGTACTACGTAGTAGTCAGGTGAAACATAGAAAGTTCGCTCCCTAGGGTTCACGTTGTTTCCGCTAGTGAAAAATTCATATTTTTACCCAAAATTGAACAGAGTAACAATATAACTTTCTCAATTATTAAATAACTAGCTTATACCCGCGGCATCGCCCGAGTGGCGAAGAGGTTTTTTTCTTGTAATCAGATTTTGATCAAACACATCTTATGTTGCTTAAAGCTAAACTGGTGAAAACGACATGAAAATCCATCAGTACTTCGCTGATTAAGATTTATTACGATAGGATTAGGAAGAACAGGGTAAGGGTAAAAAGGAGTTTTTTTAATGCCACAAGTGGAACTCTGGAGATCTTACTCACCGATGCAACACAACATGGCCCATATCAATGCTATTTGGCTACGATCAGGATCTGTAAGGTGGAGGTTCTTCCCCAGACGGGCTGCTCCGATTTGAGCGGATGATGCGCTGTGCCCTACCTCCGCTGTGCGTTGTGATTCCGAATCACTCACTCACTGCATGGAACGCATTGCTGTTTCTCGCCGATACTTTATGAGACTGTGGTACTTCCCCGGCCGAATTAGTACATTTTGTGAATACTCTATCTCATGCCAAACAGTAGTCTGTGAGTTATCCATCTCTGTTGTACTCCTTATATGTACTTTGTATGAAAATAAGTTTGTGTGAAGTATACACAAACATTGTCATCACAATGATTGATTGGTTCCCATCTCCGTCTTTCAAATTGAACTAGTGTTTGTTGCAAACCACAACTGGGTCACTGGGATTGTACGATTCACTTCAATATTATGGGTACATACAATACACTATGTTATAGTATGAACGAATTCAGCACGTATGTTATGTTTATAAAATAAAATAAATATTTTCTGAGGTGAATTTGCATTTAAATTGTATCCAATTTATTTTAATGTAATGTTTTCAATAATCACTCTACTAACATTGTCTATTAACACTAGTTTTTAAGTTTGATTGTTATTAACATAATTCTATGGAGCTGTGGTCTGAAATAAATGATTAATCAACTTTTTGAGTATCGCATCTCTTAACCTACTTACCATCAGTAATACGCGGTACCAATTCGTTTCCTGCTACTGGAATAGAGAGAGAAGAGGTAAGGAAAAGGAGAAGGGAATGGAGTTGGGATTCCGGATCTTACCGAACGAAATGCATTGATGCTCTACGAAGATATTCTGTTAGAGGGCCATCTTCGTGCTTGGTGCTAACCCCGCCCCGGTCGAGTTCATTTCATAAAAGCTCTACCGTAACTATCAAATACTAAAATAAATCAACATTCGGTACCCAAACAAACCATACCGAACCTGAATAATAGTTTCAGTTTTCATTTCGACCATTGCTTTAGTTGGATTGCATAGAACAAATTTAGAATGACGAAATAGTAGTATTGTAAATTTCACTCGTTGACAGAAGTTAAATTGGAATATTTTCGTTTATTTGACTAGTATCGGACTATTAGTAGTAGTACTATTTATTATTCTGTGCTATCAGTCAGTTTCGGAAAACCATTTTGATTTTAATTCCACATGAAAAAACTTAATCAGGCTTAAAAATGCTCTACAAGCATTTTGGAAACACCAGATATTAAAATAAACAGATTTATTAAACTTTTCTTTATTGCAACGAACAAGAATGCAGAAGCCAAAACTTGAAGAAAAAAAATCTTTATTCCCATCTCACTACTTCCATTAATTATGAAATAGGTACGACACAGTATCGTAATTATAATTATACACACGGTTACGCATTACGATCCGAACGACACGTTTCAATATTATGAATTAGTATTGTAACAATCGATTTGTCTCAGCTAATAACTAACACTATGACAGCTATAAATGAATCAAGATCCATCCCTGGTAATATAAGAGACAATATTTAAGTTAACGACTGTTCCCTGAATGAGTGTGAGACTGAGTCGAGTTTATTGAGCTCATAAAGTAACACTGAAAACATATTACTCATTTAGACCATTCGCTTGTCTCATAAATACCAATAATTCATATTTAGCTGGGAGCTTTGTAGCTAAAACTAAGAAATAAAAGCAACAGTAAACATATTTATGATAGAATAGTTTGTTTTGCGAGGAACGGTCGCCTTTTTTTTACTCACAGGATTTATAATGTGCTAGATATTTGTGAGTGAAAATGAGTGAACATTTTTATTGTAGGCCTAAATTACTGAAGAAAATAGCTTTAAAAAAAAACATATTTGCTTAATTATATTTTTTAATAATATTTTGATAAGAGGTACAGTTGCATACTGTCAAGTTATTCGTTTTTACTCATTTTAACATTTCTGTTGCCCCTCTAAGGACTGTTATGTTTGTCACCCTGTAGGTGTAAAATGGCCAAAAGTTTTGCAGTCATCCAATAAGTCCAAGTCAAAAAACGCCTGCCGTGATTGATACCATGGTGTCAATCGACCACGTCCCAATAAATATAATGTTACTCGAGTGACACCATGGTTCCAATCCTTCGTGGTGTCAGTCGCTGAATTATCCTATTAGGCATAAAAAAGTAAAAGATAACTTTAAAAGACAAAACCAATGGAATTTAAAAATGGAACACTTTATTATTTTTAATATGTCAAACCAGTCGGTAGCAAATAGTACAGCCAAAGCGTGAACTAAGAGATTTATTGCGTCTTCATACATAAAACCTACTTTTCACCGACATACTCCAGACAAAATAGACTTTCCAGTGAAAATAAATGTTTATTGTTTATTTGTTTCGTTTTTAATCATTGTAAGTGACTGTTAGTGAGTTACACAAAAGTTTAACGTTCAGTCAAAAGTTAAATCTGACGTTGTCATTGTTAAATTAAGGATAATGAAAATTAATGTGTCATTAAGATTTTGGCGCCAACTACTTGAATTCGTGATTAAAAAAATAATTTCTGTATTTCGATAGATTTATGGCATTGATATCGTAAAGCAAACGTGCGTGCGTAGTGATTGGATGATGTAACTACTAACAGTGTATTATCGGGATGACTTCAAGACCTGCCTTCTCTAAAGAAAGTCCCTTAGTAGAAAAACCCACAATAGGCGAGCCAACCATGGTAGGAAATTCCGAAAATAGGGATTGACTTTTTGACCCTATTCTAACTAGTAATGTCTTTTTTGACAGGACTAGGTGTTTCGTTGTTTCGGATGGACACTTTCATTGTAGACCCGAAGATTTTAATATGAACTTACAAAACTTTATGAGCAAAAAAAAGTGTTAGCCACCCGATAGAGAGATAGTAATAGTTTAGAATAGTATTTATAAAATATTCTCTAAATTCTGAAATACGATATTTTTGCGCCGGAGTCTGGGTTTGTTTTGGAACACCTCTTTTTGCAATCATCTTTCTTCAAATCTTGACTAGGGACTGTACACTGAGTCGAGACAACATGAATGCTGCTTTGAATGATATACTAACTACATGAATACGTTGTTGGCTGTTACTTGACAATGGTTTTAGTTGCGAAAAATAAAAATGCAAAAGCCACAATTCCAGAAAAAACACTTTTAATGTTTTTGTGCAACTCTTGAACTAGATAAATGCAATTCAATGAGATGTTTTTGTTTTCTTTTTTATGGAAATTAGTGTGCGGTGTGAAATGTTTTAAAAAAATGGAATTTAGTGTGCCGCCGTGATAAAAGCTTTATAAATCAAATAATTTAAAGTTCGGTTTACCCTAATTGCCTTATAAATTTGCTATAAAGTTAGACTTTGAATTAACCATCAGATGAGCCTGTGGCGTCTTTGAAGCAGTCATCCAATAAGGTTATAAATACTCAGACAGCAATAACAATTAATTAAGAAACTTGTTATAGTGGTTGGTTAGATCCAGGTCATTTGTTATATTGTGATGCATGACGATATTCTCGGTAAAGTTGTTGTTGCGTGTTCAATGATAGTAATATTGATATTAATAAAGCAGCCCGGAGTTACATATGCGTAATATTACTGTTCCCATCCCATGGGAAAGTGAAGTTCTGACGGGATCGGCAGAGCGTTAGCTATGTTCCCGGTATTGCAAACGTTGGTATTGCAATTGTCTGCCTTCTTAGTGGCATAAAAAAACATAGATATAAAAATATATATTTCACTATTTGAATAGTATGTATTGTCGTGATAATAATAATATAAATTATCTATCTACACATATAAAATGCTATATATGTCGGTCGGACGGATAAATGCACAGCTACCGCTGATCGTAGAGACCTAAAACTTAGAGTTCTTTGTATGACGTAGGCATCCAATTAGGAAAAGATATTCCGAAATGCCCACGGGAAAGCGGTATACACGATAACGAAGTTGTCACGGGTTTCGCTAATGAAAGTGTAAAAACAGATAATTTAACCCGTACAAAGTCAGGTCACACTGCTAAATGAATAAAAATAAAAAAAGAAATCCTTTTCGCTATCAGCAGATTGGTCGTAATATCTCAATCAGACATAAATTAGTTTGCTTTATTTACTGCTCGCTGTTGTCTTGGATTGGTAACGCTTTCTCTTAGTCCAAATAAACTGGTGCCAATTTAATCATTACCTCTTTGTTTCTCCAACATCCTCTTTGGGTATAAAAAAAGTCTATATTGACCGTATCGTGTTTGTGATTAACAGGATTCCGTATCATACAATTTTATTTATTTTCATTCATATCACTTCGGAACAAAGTCTGTAGCGTAATGTGACGCTGTGATGGAAGCAGAGAAATTATGATTCTTCTATTAAACAGAGTGTGGACGGCACTTCATTCTTCTTCCTCTTTGTCTTCTAATCACGTGCCGAACTTCACTTCGTTCAACTTTGTGTAGAGCCCGTATAACGGGGTATTTTTTAACGATTGATTTCTCTAAATCTGTAATAAAATTAGTCGAAGGTTGGACAAGAAACAAGTAAAAATGGTAGTGATTCTGATGAACAGTGGGGAAATTCACGTAACAAGAACCGATTCTAGTTCGATTCAACGACACTCGCTGTCTCACTCATACAAAATAGGAATTGAACGGGACAGCGAGTGTCGTTGAATCGAACTAGAATCGGTTTTTGTTACGTGAATTGCCCCACAGATTCTTGACAGGTTCTGTTTAGTGTCTCTAATTTTTCAATGAGTTTCTGCATCATTGTGGACTCCACTATTTCTCAATATCTAGTGGAGTAGAGTTGTTACGGCTAAATAAAAAAAAAACATTATTTAACATGACATAAGTACAAATATTAGAAACAAAGCAAAACAAATTATGACTACACGGTCACAGCATACACACCATTTTACTATTTGTCCAGTGAACTCCAAAGTGAACAGCCGAGCGCGAGATATAATCGGTGATGTGATCTCGGTCGGGATGATTGCATTGTTTGTAAATGAGAGCACCCGTAAATAAAACAAAACATCTTGCTTTCTTGGGACTGTGTCGGCTTTAATCGATGCCTCGTTCGCTTTTACAATTTATTATCTTTTGCCATACAAAAAGCTCCGGGCACTTTCGTTAATTATTTTTAAATATATCGTGAGTTTTTGGTATTTAAAATTGTAATATATATTTTGGTAATTGCATTTATGAAAGGCTTTTGTACAAAGCTGGAAATGGGAAATGTGAAGGTAAGCCGTACTTTCATTTTGTGCAAAATATAAATTATCCTAATATTAAAAATGAGAAAGTGAGTTTGTTTGTATGTTATTCTTTCACGGCTTAACTAATCAGTCGATCATTATGAAAATTTGTATATATATTGTCACGGGTACAGAACCCAACATAGGCTACTTTTTATCCCGTGGAAGTATGTCATTCCAATGGGAAAATATTTTTTCTACTATAGAGGGCGCTGTATTGGCCAACAGATGGCGCCACAACTCGCGCTATGGGTTGTTTTGTTGTCAAACGAGATCTATGTCATAAAATTAACGCGAGCGAAGCCGCGGGGAAAAGCTAGTAACTTATAATTAAAATAAACTTTATTTGCAATACATGAACGAAAATAATGGCTACATAAACTATTTGCAACAAGGTGGTAATTAAAGATAATTAATAAAAAAAAACAAGATAGGCAAGCCATATAAAATAAAATATCTATCAGACAATGAGAATCAAGATAGATTGCGTAATTTAGGAGTTGTGTTTTATAGAAGTTAAAAAATAACACAAACGTTCGCATGCCGTGTGATTGATGTGTTTGCATACTGAAAGTAAGGGTAATTATTATGTAAATGATACTCGACATTATGGAGACATCAAATTAGATATTCATATTGGTGTATTGATTAACTAAGTATCCCTGAATCGATATTAGTGAATAAATAATGAGAATAAGAAGGGTTTGATAGTCTTGGCTTGGAAATGTCATGCTAGTCAGGCCTTCATACGTCCTGACGTCTTTGTGTCCTGTGACGTCTTCATGCGTCAAGTATCGCCTGTACGACCTAATGACTAGCCTTGGCTTCGTTTTGGAGAGACAATTTTCACTGACGCGACAGTTGATTTTTGCGGTGAGCTTCGCTATTTGAGATCTGTGCACATGTCGGAGTCGGAGTGGACTCACACACGGGGCGCGGGGCGGCGGTGGCGCACCAGTAGCGTTGTGAACTGCGTGCTGCTGCCTTCAGTACCAGTCCCATATAAAGTTTTACATTAAAGCCGCGCAGGAGCGTCTGTCTGCGTACTACCTAATCCTCGTCCTTAGGTTTTGGATGAGACACGAATATTTACGGGTAGTGAGTTTTAGGATGAAATAGGAATGGATTTGAGAAGAGTTAGGGATAGGATTCGTAATTAAATTTATCTATTCTAATATTATAAAGAGGAAATATTTGATTGTTTGTTTGTTTGTTTGCATTGAATAGGCTCCGAAACTACTGGACCGATTTCAAAAATTCTTTCACCAGTAGAAAGTTACATAGTCGGGGAGTGACATAGGCTATAGCTTTTCCCGAAATTCAATGTGGTTCCCACGGGAACGGGTCCAGAACTTCACGCAGACGAAATTGCGGGCAAAAAAGCTAGTATTTTAATAATCTTAACTTATCTATTTGATATTTCATGACTTCACGAGATACCGATCACAGCGCAGCAGAGACTTGATAAGAAGAATAAATAATTTTGTTTTAAAAATAAAATAATAATAGGTACTATTACTATAGTCAATTACTACCTCGTGCAACCTAACCATTTTGCCTCTTAATGCAACTCATTTTTTCCCTAACTGTAAACCTTCTCTTCTTGACCTTATCCTTGTTTCTTCTCCTTCGCACGTGGCTTTTCACGGCCAGTGCTCGGCCGATGCTTTTTCTTGTCACGATCTCTTATTTCTCTCCTATAAACTGCGTCCACCCAAAGCTAAGCCGCGGATACTCATGCAGCGAAACTTTGGTGCTATCAACCATGATTCTTTGCGTGAGGATGCAAGCGGAATTGACTGGTCTGTCATAAGCAATCTTGGTACTGTCGACGAACAAGTTGATATGTTTACATCTAACCTAATTTCCCTTTACGACCGTCATGCCCCTGTACGCCCAGTGAAGGTTAAGCATCTACCTGCCCCTTGGTTGAATGAGGAAATAAAAAATCTTATTCATAGGAAAAATGCCGCTAAATCGAAATTCAAACGTAACCCGGATCGCTTTCGCGAGCCATACATTCAAGCCCGCAACATCTGTAACAGAAAGTGTAGAGAAGCACAGCGACGCCATATTCACAATTCTGTACAAAATGGTGACCCAGCAAAGGTTTGGAAAATTTTAAAATCCCTTGGCGTCGGTAAAAGCCAGTACAGCACGACTAAAAACGTCGACATTGAAGGACTGGCTAAGCATTTTTCCACCTCTCACACTTTTGACCCCAGTGTTAAAGCCACCACTTTAAATTCTATTTCTTCTCTTCCAACTCCCGATTATTCTTCTGTGCGCATCGAGGACACTTTCTCTTCTTGGTGTAGCACTGTTGCCGGCGTGCCTCAGGGTGGCGTGTTATCCCCTTTACTTTTCTCGTTATTCATTAACTCTATCACTACTGATCTTCGTGCCTCTTACCACCTGTATGCCGATGACCTTCAAATTTACACGCATGCCCCTTTAGAACAACTGTCAAATGCAATATCTTTAATTAATCTTGACCTCGTGCATATTGCTAATTGGAGTCATCGTCATGGTTTGATAGTTAACCCGGGGAAAACACAGGCCATAATTATAAGGTAGTCCTCGTCTTATTTCTAAGATCGATTGGACGAGCCTTGCGCCTGTTGATTTTGGCGGTACTTCCATTCCATTCAGTGATACTGTAAAAAATTTGGGTGTTGTTATGGACAGAACCCTATCATGGTCGTCCCACATTACGGAGGTTAGTAGGAAACTGTTTGCTTCTTCCTACACACTCAAACGGTTACGTAATTTTCTTCCCATCGACACTAAAATCGAGCTTGCACAATCTTTACTCCTTCCACTTCTCGACTACGCTGACTCTTGTTATTTAGATATCACTGAAGTTCAGTTAAATAAACTTGAGCGACTTCAGAATTTTTGTATTCGTTTCATATTTGGACTTCGCAAATATGATCATGTTTCCATTTTCCGTACTCAGCTTAAGTGGCTTCCTATCAGACTTCGCCGTAATTGGCATATTCTCGGTCTCCTATACTCCATTCTCTTCCATCCTTCCACTCCTCATTATCTAAAAGAACGTTTCACCTATCACAGTGCGGGTAATGACCGGTCTATGCGTAGTACTCTTACGATTCGCCTCATGACCCCCTCACATTCTTTAAAAGTCTATTCCAAATCGTTCTCAGTCGAAGCTGTGCGGCTCTGGAATGCTCTGCCCGTACATATTCGGAATGCACAATCTCATTGCTCTTTCAAAAATTTGGTCAAAAACTATTATCTCTCATCAATCACCTGATCACACTGCTTTAATTCTCTCATATATTCCGTTTTCACTTTCTTATCTTCACTTCTCTTCTTTGGTTATAACATATTTATGTATAAGTATTTGTGTATATATTAGTATATATAATTATATATTAGGTATATATAAACCTTTTAATAGTATTTATTATAAATTGTTTACTATTATTATAATTTATCGCTGATTGGGGCCCATGGGGATGCACACGCAGTAGTTAGTGTTATGCGGGTGCGTCTTCATGGACTAAGCCTTTAAATTGTTTCTTATTAAATTTTAAAGTTAGTCCTTACACACACTCTGCGCCTCCTACTTATTCTATATTATTATCTCTCTATCCTAAGGTTGTCTGGAAGAGATTGCTTTAGCGATAAGACCGCCTGTTGTACTTTTCCTACCACCTTGTACTTTTTATTGTTATGTTTATTTGGTGCAATAAAGAATATTGTATTGTATTGTACTATGTACACTTGTACGTAGGTAAATAGTAAGTACGGTAGCAATTTGACTAACATAAACACCATTAATATCACAGACTTCAAACATTGCGGTTTAGTTCAAATATACAAATGTATTGTTTTGTTTGGGATTAATCGCTAATCGTTCGCAAAGTAAATTAGGCTTATCTAGATTGCACAATGGTTTATTTGTAGTTATCTATTATTTCACGTATTGTGGTTTAATTTATTCAAATTTTAAGTCTCGTTTATGTCATTACTCTTGTGAAAGAACATGCAAGTTAGGGGAAAGAAATCTTTATTCTCATAAGAAAGAGCATTTCACTTACATGAGAACTTAAACACAATTAACAAATAACAAGTTACCTAAGGAATGATTACACCCCACCAGTGTTT
Source organism: Endotricha flammealis (assembly GCA_905163395.2). Lineage (NCBI taxonomy): Eukaryota > Metazoa > Arthropoda > Insecta > Lepidoptera > Pyralidae > Endotricha > Endotricha flammealis. The sequence goes on along the minus strand of LR990863.1, from coordinate 4,768,976 downwards.
GGACTCTTTTTCATGGGAAAGGGGTTAACTACAGTATCAACAACACCGTTAAGCTGATAGTCCTGTTATAGACTATTGTTGTTGAATGTTGTTGATGATCAGTTAGACCAGTCAATGAGTATAGGTGGTGTAAAACACTGATCTCTTAGCAGAGCAGCGTAGTAGCGGATTTAATGAGAGATGTACATTTTAAAATACCCTTCGATCGAAGGAAGTCCCTTATGCCAGCAGTGGGATAGTAGAGGATGATGACCAATTTATTTCTGGTTAACATTAGTGTCCACGATCGGTGGACCTCTTTTGATAGTTTTTACTTTTTATATTCTATACTAGCTGCCCGGCCCGGCTTCGCCCGGGTACTGTTTCGTTTTTTTTTTCAATCTTTATGAGAGTTTTATTAATATTTTTTTCCGTAAGAACCTTGTACAGAGTATTAGAAAACTACAAAAAAAATCAGCCAAATCGGTCAAACCGTTTTCATGTTATGTCGTGACAACGGAAAACGGGTTTCATTTTTATATAATAATATATAGATTTGTATTTTGATAGTTTTTCCTTGTTTTTGGTTCTTGTCGTGTCATTCTTCTATTGTTCATTATTGATTTTTTGCTATACCAAAATACAGTCCATTATATTGCTCTCGTTGAAGCTTTTTATTTATAGCAGTAGTAATTAGCATAAAAAGCATTTTACAACATAACCTGTATAGTTCGTTAGAACTTAGAATTGGATTGATTCGACTCGACTGATGCAATTGGTGATAATCATTATAATAGGATAGAATGGTGAACACTACTACGCTTTGATCTTATAAAATGTTGAGTGCTGCTGAATATATTTTTTTATTATATATCCAATCTCACCGTATAGCCCAATAAATAAATACATGTATAGGGACAATTCACACAGATTGAGATAGCCCCAAATATATACTATCAACGATATTATATTTTATAATCACTACATAGTATAAAACAAAGTCGCTTTTTCTGTCCCTATGTCCCTTTGTCCCTTTGTCCCTTTGTCCCTTTGTATGCTTAAATCTTTAAAACTACGCAACGGATTTTGATGCGGTTTTCACCAACGGATAGCCTGGTTCATGAGGAAGGTTTATGTATAAAATTTGTCAGGATTTTATGTAAATTGGCTGAAATATAAAGATTATTGTTGGGAGTGTCGGAAAAAATCAACCGCTTGGGAGCTGTCGACGAAAACGCTGGCTAAACCCTTTGAGATATAACAAAACAAAAATTATAGGATATTCCTCTTATTTAGGTCTCCAAAAAAGTCCGCGATAGCATATATTTATCGTATACGGATAACTTACTATAAAATAAAAAGCGATTTCCGAGTAATAATGCGGAAATAGCGCCATCTAGCGTAGAATAGAAAGAACTTGAATTGGAAACCGATTTTGACGTATACAATATTAATCCTTATCCAGTTAACTACGTTAGTTACCTTAAGTATTTCATGTACATTATTATAATCTTTACATCATATTATATAAATAGATACTTTAGAAGTTATAGCAAAAAATTTACGCGCTTGCCGAAATTAGTTCAAGTTCTTTCTATTCTACGCTAGATGGCGCTATTCAAAAGCATCGCGCTATGGTTACGTTTTCATTAAATTATAAATATCGCGCGAAAATTAAAGCACTTTAAATCTATTACGCTAGGTGGCGCTGTTTAAAAATAAAATTATAGATACTTACATACTTTTAATTTGTTTATGCTTCACAATTTGAATTATTTAAAGTTAATATTTTATTTGTTTCGTGTTATAATTTTTGATACAATTTATTGTAAATAGATAGATATAGATAGACACTTACATACTCGCTTCAATTTAGTCCTTAGAGAAAGGATGAATAGAGTTGTCATCAGGCGTATACCCGTAAGGGAGAGAAACAAAGTACATTGATTACGTGGTGTTACCAGAAAAGAGAATATTACCCCATGATTTACCCCATGTTTTTTTATATTTTTATATACGATAAACTAATAGGACTATTGATGATTTGCGATGTATTTTTTCTTATAATCATCAATTTAATGAGACTTCGATTTATACTTGTATAAATAAATCAAAGTCTCTGTCCACGCCTGTTTTACTGTATCTTTGCTAACTCCTATTGTCTACTATAGTAGTATGGGAAGGTTGGTGTGACTACAGATCTCTCTCCATACAACCGATCCGTATCGGTTGGGTAAAATAAAAAAAAAAAAATTGTAAGCTTTTTTGTTAAAGAAGACAGTGGAATGGCTTGCATGTTTGTTTTAAACTTTACTGATTGTTTTCAAATATATATTTTTATCGTGATGAGACCAGAACCTCTGAGATTGTGAGATGTCTACGAACCCGTACTAGACTCCAGAGTGGCTGGTGAACTATGGTATATAATATACATATAAATTAAAGTCTGTTCGCTGAGCGTTGATAAATATTATGAAATGTCTTGGAATAGCGACTGTCGCTTAATTATCGCATACTGTATACCTAATGATAATATACAAACAAAAACATTGTTATTCCATTTAACTTCTTTATTATATATCGACAAGAATTACTAGCGGGCCGCATTTTATAATGAGTTTAGAACCCCTGATTATATTTTATTTTTTATTTAAGTTGTCACTATTTTACCTCAATTGTGGGTAATATTGCATGGGTAAATTCAAGTAAATTGCTGGTATCCCCAATACGCGTGGTACCCGACTAAATTTAGGAGACACAGGAAAGTGGCCGCCTGGCTTCATTTTACTTACCTACTTAATTTGGGTGTATAATACTACAAAATACGATTATTTTCTTGAACATTTACGTTTTATTTCGTTATTTCTGTACATTGAAGCCGTCATTTGAGCCTTAATAAATATAATCTGTATTCATTTTTATCAATTAGGGCCGAAATAAAGTCTAAATAGTGTACTTACGAATGAAAGGTTATGTTGTCGATTTTACGTTCACTGCGGCTATTGCAGCCTAAAACACTACAATGCACCATAGTCTATGAACGCAAAAACACATAAAGTCAATCACAGAACACAGTTTTCACCTTGTTTTCACCCTGAAAATTCAGATTTTGAGAATTATAGAAAACCGCTCTCGTTAGCTGGGCACAGTTAGCGACTGTGCCCAGCAAAAAAATAGTATACGTCGATAAGGACAAAAAATGTTTCTCTAGCTCTTTTTGGCCTTGGGAATATTGTATTTACTCATCTCGCTCACTCCTACCGTGTCGCCTCTATTTATCCTTTCTCTAAGATTTAGTCCTTTGTTTGGGCTTATTTTAACATCTGTCGCATTTTTTATTGGTTTCGTGTTGATTTATGTTATCTTTGAGTTTTTTTAAATTATAGATACTTACATACTTTTAATTTGTTTATGCTTCACAATTTGAATTATTTAAAGTTAATATTAAGGGTGCATTTTATTTGTTTCGTGTTAAAAATTTTGATACAATTGATTGTAAATAGATAGATATGGATAGACACTTACATACTCGCTTCAATTTAGTCCTTTGTTTGGGCTTATTTTAACATCTGTCGCAATTTTTAATGGTTTCGTGTTGATTTATGTTATCTTTGAGTTTTTTTTTATTGACAGATTATAACAATTATTTAAGTTTAATTAGCAATATAAAGTACCTATTTCATGACAATTTAATCATGCCTCGACGAAAGTCTAATATAGGACGCAGTACATCTTCTGCCAAAAGAATTCGTTTGAGTCGAAGCAACGAAAATGATCAAGAGAGGGATGTTCGTTTATCGTTGGACCGTGAAAGGCATGTTTCCCAAAGAGCGCGAGAATCGTCGGTGGATCGCACAGTTCGTTTATCGTTGGACCGTGACAGTCATGTTTCCCAAAGAGCACGAGAATCGTCGGTGGATCGCAGAGTTCGTTTATCGTTGGATTGTGAAAGGCATGTTTCCCAAAGAGCCCGAGAATCGTCAGTGGATCGCACAGTTCGTTTATCGTTGGACTGTGAAAGGCATGTTTCCCAAAGAGCGCGAGAATCGTCGGTGGATCGCACAGTTCGTTTAGCGTTGGACAATGATAGACATAACGCTCAAAGAGACAGAAACGCCCGAAGATAGACAACTCCGCTTACGTAACGACCGTATTCGTTGCTGGAATCGACTTAACTACTCAATGTTTTTCACATGGACAATTGTATGTTGCCCTGTCACGTGTTACACGTGTAACATCAAAAAAAAAAATATGTTTGTTTTTACACGAAATGACGCAGAAGTTGTCAATGTGGTATATAAAGAAATATTTTAGTATGTTAAAAAACAAACTAAAATATTTATTTATATATGTAAGTATACGACTGTTTAACACAGGCAGATAGTTATAACCCGTGCGAAGCCGGGCCGGGCCGCTAGTAAATATATAATATAGATAAACATCTAAGGCCCGAGGCGAATCAGAAAAAAATGGTTTTTCATCATGACCCGACCGGGATTCGAACCCGGGTCCTGGGTGGCCGTCTGGAATGGTAACCATTACGCCACGGAGGTCCCAATCCCATCCCATCCGATTTTAAGACCTAAGCAAATTGTAGTTGTATATTTAAATTGAATAAATAAAATACAATGTGAAAAATTTCAGAAACAGCAGCAAACGTTTTTTGTTTGTAATTGTTTGCCAGTTCTAATTTCAGTCCGTGTAATTAATTCAAAAAGTAATTTGAAAATATGATAAATATTTGAGACTCTAATTTTCATCGTGTGTTGTCATTGCGTTTGTAATTTGTTTTTGATTCATAAAATGTATATTGAAGCAGTATATTGAAGTAATGAAATTTCATAACTATGTATGTTTTAATTTTAATTAGAGAAAATTAATTTTAACTTAGTATTTAGGAGGAACTCGATGGCATCGGTCGCTGTGTCACTGTGTATCGCACTCAAAAACGAACACACAACTTAAGTAACGAATGGCAACGTCGGCTCTAGCCAGTCTTTGGATGGGTTCCGTTATCTCGAACTTCTCCGTGCCTTGGAGGGCACGTTAAGCCGTCGGTCCCGGATGTTGTAGATGTACGACAGTCGTTAAGTCAAGCCGCTGACCTTTGACCGTGAAAACACTGGCCTACCAATCCAAGGACGATTATGGGTCGATAATAGTCGATATGATTGATTGATGATTTTATCAATATATAGACAAGGTAGATATGTTATATAAATTTATACAAATGTCACCTATAAAAACCTACAGGTGGTACGCGGAAATAGAACGAAATGAATCTATTTTTAAAAGGCAAAAGAGATTAGAAGTAGCAGAATTTAAAAGACAGAAAAATTGTGTCATAAAACTTACTAATTCGGATCAGGATGTGAGCCCCTTCATCTCTTTAAAAAAACTAACAGAATGGTATACATACATGTACAGTCAAGAGCATGTCGACCTTTACATATCGGACTTTGAACCATTCTTAATTTCTATGTCTTATGAGCCAAAACTGTAGGTACTGTAGTGTAAAGCTCAACGTGCACCTGACTGTACAAGTCTCTTTACATAGTACTAGCTTTTTCGCCCGCGACTTCGTCCGCGTGAAGTACCGGACCCTTTCCCGTGGGAACCACATTGAATTTCGGGAAAAGCTATAGCCTATGTCATTCCCTGATAATGTAGCTTTCTACTGGTGAAAGAATTTTTGAAATCGGTCCAGTAGTTTCGGAGCCTATTCAATTCAAACAAACAATCAAATCTTTCCTTTTCAACCGACTTCAAAAAAGGAGGAGGTTCTCAATTCGAACCGTATGTTTTTTTATTTTTTTCTATGTTTGTTACGCGATAACTCCGCCAATTATGAACCGATTTGAACAAATCTTTTTTCGGCTTATAGGTAATACCTCAAGGGTGGTCCCATTTAAATTTAATAATAAAAAAAACATTTGAAGTCGGTTTTATTTAAAAAAAAAAGTTAATTATTATAATATTAGTATAGATAAAATGAAGTCGCTTACCGCTGTCTGTCTTTTCGTATCAGGAGGAAGGTTTATTATGTATTACATACAAAGTTTTTCGGAAATTCCCACGGGACAAAACACGCAAACAAAGTTGTTGGTTTCGCTAGTTCTTTATAAAATAGAACAAATAACCTGAAAATGTAATGACAGAAGGCACAGAAGCACTATTTTGCCGAAATGTTATTACAGACGTTATACCTTCCCTACCAATCGTCTCGCGTCGATTCATTTACAGAAAAAGATACGTAGACAATGTTTTAAAAATATAATATTTCTGTTAGATACCGTGAAAGCGGTATCGCCGAGGGGATACCTACAAAAATTTTGGTATTTCATTTTTTTCCTTAGGGAATGACTTTACTTTCAAAGAAAAATGCTGAATAAAATGTTGAAACTTTAACAAAATATTTTGTTGTACAGTGTTTTAAAGAAAATCGTTGGTCACATGTAATTCCGTGTAACTACACGGAATTAATTATACACTAGAATATAATTAAGGAATAAAAAAAACTACTTGTTTTTTTTATATCTTAATTTGACAATAGTCACATTTAATGTTTCTTTAACAAATGTATTTCTGCAACTCACAGTTTATGAGACAAGTTTCACGTTTATAAAAGGTCAAAATATTAATGGACGTGACCCTGCGTTATGCCAACCCTCGTCACTTTACCAGGTGTCACCTACTTGTCATGGATCAGGCGCTGTGTTAAATTAATTTCATTATGATTTCATTGCACCCATCCAAATGAAAATGGTCATCTCACTCAAATGTACAAGCCCGAATAAAGAGTGCATTATTAATGATAGGATTTGGATAAAGCCATTAGTATTAAATTATAATTTTGTGACATAAAATACATATTTCAGACTCGTAAAAAGGCTGTATTTATAGTCTGGCCTCAATGTAACGTTGACTTTTGTATGAACTTCTGTGAATTCAGACTATTCAAAAATAATTCGTCTGATAGAGATTCAGCAGCACACGACGTTGCATGGTTAGACATTTATGTCATCATCTAAAAACCACCACAACTATGAATGCAGCGCATAATAAGACAGCTTATTTTATTTTCTCCGTTTATAATATTTTCCTCAGACAGATAAGTAAACGTGGATAAAAATCAAAATAAATAAAATGAAATCTTTGTTAAAAATAGTAAAATCTAACTACATATCGATGATCTAAACACGTCATTTCACACATGTATAATAAATTAGGTACTGTAAAGTCTTGTTGAATATTTATTCATTCCTAAGATAGAACCCCACGAAGCAAAGCGAAAAAACAATTACGTCACTGCCGTCGTCAAAGAACTGACATCACACAATTAGTCCAAGCGCACAATACTTTAGGGGATTCAAAGAAAATCCATGGAGAGATAGAACCATTTGGTAAAATCGGCCGTCAGTGGCGTCACGTACGTTATCCGTCACACGCCCCCATAAGACTGGGATTTTTGATTTGTTATCCCCGAAGTTGTCAATGTTATTGATGTGTAGCGAAATTGGAAAGTTCAGGCGCACTTATCTTTTAGATTTAGATAGCAAGGCAATTTATAAAGCGGGGTTTTCTACCCCTAAAGTGTCCTCTTGACAGCACGCAAGAGGCCGCCCGCCGGCGGTGTCTGTCGGGGGCCGGAATTATCGAACCGTGCGATATTCCACCTCAGGGCGTCATTTCAAGGTTAAACGACACTAGGTAATAAAGGAACTTTGTTTAGATATCTTCCTAGATAAGTTTTATAACGGTGAATAGACGTCTTTATGATTTATGTGGCCGTTAGAAATAAGTGGAATTTTATTCATGTCTAGGTGGTGTCTGTTGAATTTTGAAGAGGAATTTAAAATTTCCATGATATTGCGTTTGAAATCGCTTATTTTTTAAAGCTTCAACATCATTACTACGAGCTATATTAAAAGATTTTGATACAATGTTTAAAAAGGATAGGCGGTTGAATTTACGAGTGAACGTTTAATTCACATTACGGTTCCCATGTTCTCAAAGTAACCACAAAATGATGTTAATTAAGTTGCAGAGAGAGGGAGATGATCAGTGAACGGTACATCAATAAATCAAATTAGTGTTTTCATGTACCTATTTAGATAGTTTGTACTGATTTGATATTATTAAAAAAAAAAACCCTTCACAGGTTCCTGATAAATTCATGTAATTGTAACATTAGGTAGTAACTTGTGAAAACAGCCCTTATAATAATCCTAATATCATTATTTCAGATACTTTCATCACTATTTTCATACACATGAAATGATAGATATTGCTTCGAAGTTGGAATACAAAGTCATTAAAATTCGCATGACTTCCGAAAAGTAACATAAGACATTTTAAATGTCGAGCGACTTGGAAATAGACTCGTAAAACTCGTGTCGCATCATGTCTTGAGAGTAATCAATACTTGAGTTTTTACACTCGTGGAAAATGTTACCGTTTCTTGTCCCTTATCTTGAAAAGATATTAATATTCCCGATTTGTTAGTCTTATTAGTTCTTTATTCGTATTTATCTCGTTTTTAATAATGTACTTAAGCACTATTGTTAATGTAATGGTCCATTGTTTTGTGTTGTAAGGAAGTTCATTACCATCAATGGTTTTTGATTAATTCTATTTTGTATCATTTTTTCTGTTTAATTATAATTACTTGCTCCAAATTATTAAAATGTTAAAATGTTCACTAGTGTTATATCAAGTTGTTTATTTTTAAGTTAATGATAAATAGGTATGGAAGAGCCGTTCTCTAACACAGGTATTTATATACTTAAAAGAGAATCCCAATCAAAAGTGAATTAATGTAAACATAAGTTTATGAATAAAGATTATTATTATTATCATCATTATTTTATATAGTTATACATTATCTAAAAGCATAATTTCATTATAAAACATGGTTATAATTAAACTAACTGTTGCCTGCGTGTTGTCGTGGCTTGTTTTGACAGTTGCAGAGAGGGTAACTTTTGTACAAAACTCACTGGTCCTCTTAACTTAACTTAAGGTTTTGTCAGCGCAACATGCCATTTGAAGCACGGCGCGTAGCTTGAGACTTTAAACCCATCCAAATACACGCTGGGGTTAACCTTGCTCTTACGTGTTTAATTTGACACGATCAACGATGCCAAAGTAATCATATAAAATGCTTAGCTTAAATCATATAAGATAGCCTAATTCGGTCGTAATAGAAATATAGCTTGTCAAAAATAACGTTTATGTCAGTGATATCACGATGCAAAACTGTCATAAAACTCGGAAAACCGATTCATTTCTAAATCGGAAAACGATAATAATAACGTTTTAGAAGCAGCCGGTCAACTTATCGCTGACTTAAGTTTAATATTAAAAGCTTTTAGTAGAGAATGTCGAATAACGAACACTTTATCGAAATAGGTACTCAACAAACTTTTGTTGTTTGAAACTATTAATTTCTGGAATAAGTAATTAAGTTATTATCGATTATAACCTAAAAGATTTAATGGATAAATAACGCATGCACAGGAAAAGTAATAATGGCCATATGCAATCAACAGCACCAAATTTATAATTCAGCATTTAATTCGGCATACATATTCTATATAATAAAATAAATATAAATTTATATGTCGCTTACGGTCATGAGTATGGACATGGACACTAAGAAAAACGAGGTGCGCCATCTAGCGGCGTGTTGAGAAAACGTTGCTTTTGGCGCGCTCCGGCAGAGTCGCTATACGGAAGGCGGGCTCGACTGAACACTTCGTTATAGGGCGCCACCGAGAGTAGTACTCGTAGTCACGGAACTGTCGCGTTTTACCTAGTGTCTAGTCGAGTTGTGTGTAACTAAGAGATCAGACTGTACCTAATTAAACTGTGTTATAACGACGATTGATAAAGACCTAGAATTAATTAAATGTTTTAATGTAGAACAAACAGTTGTTTCTCTCATATCACGACTACCCTCGTTACGCCCTTGGGATGTTGAATTGCACATCGAATTACCGCTAGGCTATCCGATATATATATATTTTGTGACAGCATTTTATAGGTCGCCAGCTATTAGCAATTTTGAACGTTATGATGGAATTTGGATATATCTAATATTATGATCGATAAATAATATAATCGCAAGTTTTTTTTTAAATCCGAAAGAAATGTCCTACCACTAGGCATGTCCCGACTAGAAAATTATCCTAAAAAATTTTTACATCGACGGAATCGAGAAATTAGAACTCGCACTCAGCAAAAACTCAATCCACAACAGTCCAGTTATTAATACTTATTTTTTATCCACAGGGCAGTTACCAACTCACCACTCTTTCACACATTAAAAATAATATAAACTGTATAAAGCATAAAAAAAAGTAATAAACCCAGGGCTTTATTAAGTACAAGTTTAAAAGAGACAGATTCGGAATGCAATCGGATTGGTCAGACGGGGATAAGAGATAGACAACCTAATAGGATTGGATCGGGAATGTTCCGATTCAAAGCCGAGATTGTTTTATTCTGCACGTTGTATTTTCAACTGTATTTTCAGTTAACGCATTTAGTGGAGAAATTGACTTTTGTGACCTTTCGCCAAAGGAAAGTAAGTTTAGCACTTGTTCTTGTGTTTTAAAATAAAACCTTTGAACGGATGGGTGAGGGATCAAATAGCTGTGCTTTCAAAGTCTTTCCAATCTAGATTTTGTACTTGAAATCATGTAGAATGAATTATATTCAAACATTCCACGCTTCGTTACAACGTTTGACTAAGTTAAAGACACATGTCTTTTTTTCTTCAGAATCAGCTACAAAATTGAATAATAGTACCGATTACCAAATTATTAGCTTCCATTACTTATACCTTTATATATATATGACGTGAAAACCGCTAAACAAATCAGTTTTACAAATACATGCAGAGCTTCCATTCCATAACAAAATGAATACGTAGGAGAAAATAATATAGACCCGCTCGCTCGGTCAATGATTAAGGATTAATTACGCAGTATTACAGATGCAATGCTACGTATAATTTGTCCATGCCTGTAATGAGTGCAGCAATAACCCAAGATTGCATAGCACGTGTATTTATGAGACAGTGACTCGATATACGGAGGTAGCCAAGCAATTTATAACTCGTCAATCAAATGCGTACTGCATTATGCAAGTTATTTTATAATGATAGTGCTGATTCAATTTCGTACTTAATTTGGGAAGATGGGTTATTAAGTACGGTTACGAAGGGAGATTCGAGAACATGTGCAAATGCTTCACGATGAAGGAAAATGTGTGAGTGCAATTATTTTTCGTTTCTGAGTTTATCTTCGGAAAAAATTGCATTAGATTTATCTATTTAAAATTACATCTTTGTGTGTACTTTGAGTAGAGAATGTACCTGTTAAGTACTACTCTCTTAATCTCTTTTTATTCTATTCTTTAATTTTAATTTTTCTTTTCAACCATTCTTTTTTCATGACCAGTTAATAAGATATTACTAAAAAAAGATGGCAACTAGTATCCTATATTTTACTAACTGTACATACTTTTACTAAAGACAAAAAGAATGTTAAATCGTCGTAACGAAGATTGTCAGTTGAACACGAGTTAAGTGTAAAGTTTGAGGTTGTCATGACAACCGGACTCACTCGGCGGGAACTGAGAGATTGTGAGACAAAGGACGATTTTTACCATTGCACAGCTACCACAGACATTGATCGGAATAGAACTGAAATTACATGAGAAATTACTTTTCAGGGCGTAGAGGCCTACGAGGCTACTGTGAAGGCTCACAGTACGTGCAATATATTACATAAGCTACTCTGTAGCTGGAATATGCGGGTGCGGATTTTCAAATTTTCGGGTGGCTCAGGCTTGATACTTCGAACGCAAAAGTCTGCCACGTCCCTGGGAGGCGATTCTCGGGCGCGTGACATAATGTCGACATCGAGATATCTCGAAAAAACATGGCGGATGTCGATTGCAAACAGATTTCCGTATTCTCAGCATCTCACGGTAGACATATGTCGTGCCCCAGCGTTCGACAAGCAACGAGTGGTCGACAGCAGTAGACATTGGATATTTCACACATTATGTCAGTCGAAATCTCAATTGTCATGTCTAATTAATGTGTATATGTCTGGAGACGATTTTATGTCGTTTTTTATTAATGATAATATAGTTGATTTAAAAAAAAATAGAAATAAAAAATAACAATAAATAGAATGAGGTTAAAAACTCAAAGCTCATCGTAGGTGGCGTCACTGTTGACTGTTCCAAGACCCGCCATATTGGTTCATTGTTTAAGTTTGATGTGAGAGTAATTGCTAAAAATCATAGAAATGTAAGCGACCTGGAGTGTAATTACGATTGAAGGAGGAACTGCGGAAACGGAAAGCCAAGACCACTAGCAAAAAAGCCTTATAAATCGAAAGGTAAATAATTTACAGGCATTATTGTGAATTGTAGGTTTTGCTGTGTTCTTTTTATTTATTTCAATTTCTTTTTGTAGACTGGAGGCGTACGATGGAAATTACCTCATCGAAGTTGAAGACGAACTTGAGGATGATATTCCTGAAATTTCTACCATGGATAAGTTCAGAGATATTAATTCCAGCAATAATCTTCCACCACTCTATAAACTACACATTCAAGAGTTTGCAGACAGGTAACAAACCATACATTCATGATTTCCTTATTGTTCCTTGTTATTCTAATGTTTCAGATAGAATTAGACATTTAATGACATACATGTTGTTTCAGATTTCAAGCAACACTGAACGGGAGATACACTACTGTATGAAAGTAGAAGCTTAATAACCGTGAGAGTTGCCTTTGAGGAAAGTTATATTTATTTCCATGCGCAATGCAAAGCCCAAATGAAGAAGCTTCTTTAAATATCATTCTGTTAAAAATGGATAATAGTGGCATGATAGTGGAGTCACTGCGAATGTGCAACTGGAAAAGGAGTAGAAGCACACTGTAAGCATGTTTTTACAGTTCTCCATGGCATAGAAGATATAGTGCCTACTAAAACTATAATTTTGTACAAAATGTGCACAGAACAATTGATGACATTTAAAAAACCGAATAAAGTATTCTATAATTCCCCAATGCAATCCCGTTTTACCAGGAAAATATAATGGACAATTATGAAGGATATGTCAAAATCCTAGCAGTTTCTCCTGTACTACTAGTAGTAAAATGGCTTATCTCCAAGTAATCAAACCTGCCAATCCATATGCTATTGAAATGGACCGTGATTACTTGGAAATATTTTCTTATACTTATGAGTATTACCTTTGTAAAGTTTTTGTTAAACCTATTTTTAAACCACTAATTTTAACAAATATCTGTATAAAAATTATGATTTTTGATTATGACAGTGTAATAAAACAAAATTAATACCTATTAAATAGTTTTATTTTCATAAACCTTTGAGTATTACATAATACACTCTAAAATTACAGCATATATGACACAAAACATGTTTTTGAAGCCAGAAGTGTACTATGAATTTCTGTAAGCAGCATCACATTTATTTTGAGTTTGGCCCCGCTAGACCCAGGAGGATCAGTAAAAGAAGTTCAATAGCATCACATTCATTTTGAGTTTGGATCCGGTTAGGTCCTGGAATTGGATCACCACGAGACGTTTCAATACACCGTTTCATGCAACTTCTTTTTAGCAATCGACCTGAGCGTTCTTGTGCTAGTAGGTTAACAGATTTGATTTAATATAGAGGGCACAGCACTTTTCTTTAATGTTCGGTATAAATTTTCATTGTCTGTTAATTACTTTTAATATTATAATCTTCAGATCTAAATTGGGCAGCACATAACCTCGACCATTTACTGGATTTCCAATTTTTCCTTCGAAGAGCCTTTTCCCACAGTTTTCTTCGTTTTATTTCTTTGGAAAATAAATAGATTGGAACATTTTTACAATCGATAGCTGCACAATGAGTCTTATTTCGGAATTATTTAGAAAACAAATATGATGTTTACAAAAATAGTATGGAAAATGACAGCTAGCTGTCAAATGTTTGGAACAGTCAACAAAGCGACATCTGAAGTGAGCAAAAGGCAGTTTTTAACCTCATTAAAGGAAAACAAACGGCGTTTATTCGACTTGTCAAAGTTGTGTTGTCAATTCGAAATCGCGAAAAGAAAAATTACGTTACTTTTCACACAGATATATTAGACAAAATATTTCATTTCGTTCTTTGAGAACCTATTTTATGATACTTTTGTGTTGTAATGTATTATAGCATTTATGTTGTTTAGTATTATATTAGTTTTATAAATATATAAAAGACTATTCTAGTTCCAAATTCGTTTAGCTCGATTGTGATTCAACACAATCGAAAAAACGGAACGTAACACCAAAAAAGTATGACATTTTGGCGACATTTATCTCTATTGGCACTGAGAATAGGTCAAAATGAAATTATAGAGATTTTGGTGACATTTTCAGCAGACATTTAAAATTCGACATTATCTCGAAATAGAGATATCTCGCAAGAACCGAGAATCGCCTCCCTGATCCGAACCAGGGGTGCTCCCGACATTCGCATCCGCAATTTTTTTTTTAAAGTTTATCTTTCTTATTTTATTAAGATCTTCATCATTATGTTATTAATCATTCTAATTACTCCGACTAATATCATTACTAATTAAAACCATTAACAGTGAGTTCTAATACTTTTTTTTCCGTGGGACATCGATTAACTGCGAATCCAGACAACACCAACATGAGACACGGTGCGGCGTTCAGTTATTTTTATCTGTATGAAAACAAAGCATAATATTTAATTTTTATTTCTATAAATTTGTAAGGTAGAGCTTTAGAGCGGTCTTTAAAGCTTATTGCATATAAGCTCTTTAAAACTAACTGTGTGGAAAAATATCGTTCTTCGCCATTTTGTCAAAAATTTTACTTTCAAAATATTTATTGCCAGGTCGATTTGTAGAGATTTATGTCTATGACTGCGACGCAGTTTGCGCTTTGACAAGTTTTGTTCTTTTTACAAAGTCGAGTTACATCGAACTTTTTTATATTAAGTGCCAGTATCGGAGAATTCTAGTTTATTCAGTAAAGTCCCAGATTGAGTATTTTATTTAAAGTTGAAATACTTTGTTAAACACAAAGTGACAAAACAAAAAAAAAAAACCGGGCAAGTACGTGTCAGGCCAGGCACAATGTAGGGTTCCGTTTTTGCTGGGCTTTGCTTGCCTTGAGTTGAGTCCAATATCAAATTCCATCACATTTGTAAGTTTTCATCAAAGAAGTTTTATTTTATAAGTTCGTCGGCTATTACTCGGTAACTAGTAGAGCGTACTTAACCGTTATAGTTTTCATTGAAGGTTCAGCATATGGATTACTACCATGAAATTTCTAAACATAAAACTTTCGGAGATCGAGGGGGGGGGGGGGACCACCGCGCAAAACGAAAATTGACACGATAAATGTAAATAATTCCGAAACGGCTCATTGTATAGTAAAATGATCTTCCCACACCCTCAATGTTTTGAAGAGACCTAATGTAACGATATCCAACAACATTGGGTGACAACAAAAATTCATTTCGACTTTACATGTAGGGGAGGCACTTTACATGTATTTTCTTCCAGCACTTTGTTAACATTGTTAATATGTGTATACATACCAAATTACACCTTTCTAGCATCAAGCGTCTAGGCGCTAGACCGCGGACAGACAGACAGACGGACATGGCGAAACTATAAAGGTTCCACGGAACCCTAAAAAGAGTAAAAATACTAATGTGGAATTAAGATTTAAATGAGTTTCTGCAACTGGTTGTAATCTAGATGATGTTTATAATTAACAAACGTAAACAAATTCCGAAGGGAAGGTGGTAGCTTAAAAACTTTATATACTGCGGTCAACCGAAGTTTACAACTCAAAAATTCCACATTTACGGCCAACTTTACGATTCCGTTTCGAAGTTTATTTCCAAAAGTTGGTCTGTTTATATTGCTAAACCAAACTAATTATGACTGTCTTGTAATATAAGCATTTTATGAGTTAATGTGCAGTTGTATCTACGGTTATGTATTATATGTTCATACGGCGTGGAGATTAAATAAACGCATTACTGTTCGGTTTACAACACAAGTAGAATAAAGTTATCCATCGCAAGCGTTTGTTATTCACGTGGTAAAAGTACAAGTATGTACATTATTATGTTATATGTATGTATTAGTACGTTTTCATATCGGTGAGTAGACCGACTATGGAAACGACAATGGTATCCATTCGAAAAATTCTATATTTTTATATGCTAGAAAGGGAAAACGAGCAAGCCTCTCCTGTGAAGCAACCAGCGCATATCCGCAATACCGGAGGAAACGCAGATCATGCGTTGCTGGCCTTTGACCTTTGAGGAAGGCCACTGCCGAATAAACGTGTAAGCGTTCTTATACGAAAAACTAAAAGAACGTAGCCCCAAGATAGACTTAAGTAGAGATATTGTTTCTTATTGATTCCCCTGTAAATTGTGATCAATTATAAATGTGTGATAAACGTAAATTACTTAGACGACGTATTATTATTAACTATAAAATATATTTCTTCTCGAGTTTACGATTGGGTAAAACATAAGAAGTAATGAGTGTCTGGTTCTTACCCTTTACATGCTCATCTCTTTAATTTTCTGATGGTTTTATTTGTCTCAGTAATCGTTATACTACCATTAAATATGATAGCCATAATATCTGGAGTGTAATTTTATTTGGAATAATAATTAAGATGTAAAAGTTAATGTTCTGGATAATGTTAATTGTTACTTATAATTTCGTGGTAAGCAATTTTTGTAATTAATTGTAATATACCAGCTTTTTCCACTTAATTTATACGAGTGCTTGTTCATTGTAAAATTTATATTGGTCTTGGGTATAAATTAGGGAAAAATGGCGGACTAAAGATAATAACCCACTCAAAATATCCTGATCAATGCAAGACTAATCAGGCAATATTGCCTTCAGGTATAATTACGATTACCTTTTGGCCTAAAAAAAGACAATTAACAATAAAATTGACGCTATGCTGGCTTCCCGGGGAACAATGGACTGGCCAGCGACTCGACAAAACATACCTTTGACATTCTATGACATTTGAAAAACAAGAATTCTTCATTTACAAATGTCACAGGGACGGTAAATAGGTTACAGATACGGACACTTTTAGCTAAAGGGTTGTACGTTGAATGTATTACAGCTATAGACATTTTTTTTGGATTTTGTCTCGTTGTAATCACAAGCGTAGGCGGGATAAATGGAGATGATTTGTAAATAAACGACATATCGATGGCCTCAACGAATAAACGTGCAAGAGCTAGGCCGTATTCAGAAAGAAAGCTATAGCCTACCAGCGCTTATAGGCGCCGATCCGCGCAGGTCTTACACAGGCCTTACACAAAAAACCAATAAATTTTTTTTTGTTATAGTTAGCGTATCGTTTACAAAGTGTTCTTGTTTTGTTTAAATAAATATGTGTTTATGTTTTAGAATAAGAACCTGATGACTTGGTGTCAGCTGTTTCAGTGAACGCGTTTAAAAACCGTTTGGACTATTGGCTTAACACAACAACACCATAACTTAAAAAGATACGTTAAACGCATCGAACTACATATAGATCGATGGTTATACGTAATATTATAGATAGCACAGTTATCAAAATTAAGTTGATGGACATGGAACTTAGTGAAGTGAAAATTTTCAACACTGTGACATAAACACATCAGCATAATGCTGCTCGTATAAAACTAAAAAAAGGACGGGTTGCACTCCGGGAGTGCCGGCAGAAGTGAAAACTTAAACATCAACGTTGTGCATTTTTGAATATTTTGGAATGGTTAGGGGCTTTTTCGATCAGGCTACGGATCTGACGCGAGTTTAACATTTTTTACCCATCTAAAAAAAGTGCCAAGCGCCGCTAAAGAAGTTTTTACTTCAATAACAATAATAGAATATTGACGGTAGCCATCGCTCTTGGCAATAGCATCTGTTATACTCAAAAGAGAGCATACTAAGCGACATCAGTAACAAGCATTTTTCATGCTATAATTAAACTAATTAGCGTCAAAGAAACCGCAATGCGATTGTTAAAACGGTACACGTATACCGAGCAATTACGTCGAACACTCCATTATCTAGAGGCGTCATTTATCCAGAGGCCTGTCACCCAGTATTGGCAGTTCTGTCCTAATTAGAGTATGGGTGACATCCTACGAATATTGACCGCACGGACACTGATTTAGTGCCGCGCGAAAATAGATTCTAGTTTCGTTTGATGGGATCAACATGAGTAGAACCTATCAAAATCATTTACAGTCATTGAACTGTTAGAATGTAGTCGTCCGTCGGTATAATAGAAAAGATAAGCCCGAATCCTATTTAGAAGTCACGGACTATTCCTGTAAATTGATGTGTCCAATGCCAATGTAGATTTCAGATTTTTTCCAAAAATTATGGAAACTGTTACCATTATTAAATTAAGGAAAAAGAGGAGATGTCCTGAGTCTAAATATGTTTTTGTACAACTCGTACTAATACAGCCACATACTGAACTCTGACGTTGCTCACCCCGGACACTCCATACAACGCGCGTGAAATAATTACCTATTTCTACTACATAGGCCAATGTCGTCTGTCTGTACACGCGTACACATTAAGGCGTGTACGCACGACCGAACACGAACATGGTGAACATCGAACACGAACACTTTGTTCGCACGTGCGTACCACTAACGAACATCAAACAATTTGTTCGTCAAAAGTGTTCGTGTCGATCCAATTTAGTTGTTCTGTGTGGACGATGTTCTCAGCACGACCGAGCAAGAACATTGTTAACACGAACATCGAACCAACAGAGTAAGGCTTGGTAGCCTCTTTTGTTCGACACTATGTTCTTGTTTGGTCGTGAGTGGTTGCGCGCGAACACAAGTAGAACTATGTTTGTAGGTGTTCATGTTCGTTTTGCTAATTTACGTCCACACGTGCGAACCACATGTTCCGTGTTCGTGTTCGATGTTCACCATGTTCGTGTTCGGTCGTGCGTACACGCCTTTACACATTCGTTCACTAAGCGCACACCTCTGCGACTGCACCCGCCTCGATACCCGCCTGAGGTAAGGTAACACGATTAGATCCGGGGCGGAGTGGCCATTCAACTTAGGGTTATTACTTATTCTATGACATGGGTTTCACAAACCTGCAACGCGGGATCTAATGACAAAAATATTTATTTTTCTGTAAAGATTGTCCGTTAAACACTTTACTAATGATTAGATGTTATAAATAATACTTATCATGCCGGTATCTAAGTAATAAACTTGTAAAATGGTGTTCAGAAAACATACATACTGCGGTATATTTTAATTACTTACACAAAACTTTTACGGCTCAATCAAAATGTCGTAAATATTGGTAAAAAAGAAATCATGTTCGATTTGATGGCGTAGGGCGCCACCTACCGGCAGCTAAAGGTATTAATTTCCAATTTTATTACCTGCTACTTAAAAGAAAATTGTTTAATTAATAATCTCTCGCTAGAATTTATGTTCTTATGAATAATTTTAACTTTACATTGATTGTAGAACATAAATTATGTTTACAGTATGTTTTAATTTTGTTTAACTGCTTATTCAAGGCACGAAACTTGTACGCTTGTGGATTCTAAATAGGTTTTATGTTTGGATTAGTTGGAATTAAAATAGTAATTTTTGTTTATGAATATGAATGCTATTGTTAAGTATTTGGTAATAGAAGTAGAAACAATAGCTTCAATGCTCATTGGCCATTTCTAAAAAAAAAATCCATGAGGTCTCTACAAAACAAACAGTAAAATATGAGTAACTACCCTTTTTCCCGCGTCTTCGTCCGCGTGAAGTTCCGAATCCGTTCCTGTGGGAACCACATTGGATTTCGGGAAAAGCTAATAACCTATGTCACTCCCTGATAATGTAGCATTCTACTGGTGAAAGAATTTTTGAAATCGGTCCAATAGTTTCGGAGCCTATTCAATGCAAACAAACAAACTATCAAATCTTTCCTCTAAATAATATTGTATAGTATATAGGTAACCACTTATAGATAAAAACAGATTTTTGGATTTTAGAAGAACTAGGATGAGCTTTTGTAATTTTATTATATAAATAATCGCATACTCATTTTCCCTACTAATGTACACTTTGACATCTTGAAAATATTGCTTCTTTTCACAAAAAGCATCAACAATTTATTTAAAATAATTAATTTATATTGAAAAGTTTTAGTTCAATTTTAATTCATTCAATGGCAAAGCTTCGAAGAATTTGGCGATTCCATAGACCATCTTATTAATAACTTCTAAGATAATAGGTTTCCCAATTTCTGTGACAAGATCTCTCCATCCGTTGTCCAACATGCGAAAAACGGGTTCAGCTGAAAAATAAGTTAGTTTTGAGTTTCTGATTCATTGACGACAGACGATTATGGGCTAGGTAAAGGCAGTCTAAGTTACAGATCATGTACAAATATTCTATTTCACAAAGAACATTTAAGAGAGGTAGGGAACAGCGGATAATTCGCTCAAATCCGAGCAGCCCGTCTGGGGAAGGACCTCCACCTTACAGAAGAACATAGCCAAATAGCATTGGTCTCGGCCATGTTGTGTTCCTACGGTGAGTAAGGTCTCCAGAGCTCCACTTTTTCAGGTTGGAGGTGGCAACGCGTGAGTGATACCCCCGGTATTGCAAGCGTCTATAGGCTACGGTGATGCCAACAGGCGGGCTGTATGCTTGTTTGCCATCTTTATGGTATCATTCATAGCCAAATGCTTTTCGTGAAATAGAAATCTGTATAGGCGAATAGTCAGTAGCATAAGCATACTTATGTTATCTCTCTAGTACCTTGTCACTATAACATTGTTGACATGTTTACTTTAAAAATCACCAGTAATTGAAATGGACAAAAAGTGACAAGGTAATAAATAAAGTGACAACATATTTATGCCGCTGTCCCTGTACCCTCTGGATTTTGTAATGAGAAAATTACCTCTTTTCTTGTCTCCGTTGAATAAGCTGCCTAATTTGATGTAGAATTTGTCAATTGGCACAAAATAAGGCTCGTAGTCAGCAATTTTCCAGTGCCCATTTACTTCGTTGAGGACAAAATCTATGATAATTTTAGTTTTATCTGCAACAAAATTTTAAATGGATTTCATACAATTACTGGGGTTTTACCCGTGACTTCGAGTAGGTACTTGTGAGAGTTTCCAACTAACTTAATAAAATTGTATGCAGATAGTTCGTTCAGGAATTGAGAATACCGACGATCTTGAGATTCTTTTATGGGATGAGAAAAATCTGTGAGAGACTTCTAGCAGAAATTCTTGAAATGGATTCAATGAATGAACTATAAAGACTAATAAAATATTAAATTTTAGCAAATTTCAATATATCTGATGCAAATTACAACAAGAAATTGCGATATACATACTTATAACATATTTTTCAAAGCTTAAATATTTCAAATAGATTTCTCTGTTCCCCAATTTCTTAATGAGTGTTAAAGATTTATGCATATAATAGTAGTGAATGCTACTATGTGGATAATAAAAAATGGGGGCATATAGGTAAATTCTAATTTCGCTTTATGCCCTATGTTTTAATCTGAAATCTATGGACTTTCAGCATTTTTATAAGGTTAGGTAAATACATTACTTGTTTTAATCTCAAATACTCCTTCTCCTTTAGCCGGTACGGGTACTTTTCCCCCAATAACGTATTGTCCAGTTGCTGTGATTGGACACTCGAGTTCCAGGTGAAATGGTTGGTTTTGTGGAGACCTGAAAAGGTACAAAATTATGAATGTTGGATACACAATGTCAAAGGCCGTAACCGGTTTTCTTTCGCCGTTTCTTTTACCGGTGGTCATTTTGCTTTGTTTCCGAAATGTCGGTAGTTTATAGAGTAGCTTATTTACAGAACAATAATATTATTATGTAATATTCATTGTAAATATATGACGACCTCCGTGGCGTAATGGTTACCACGCCAGACCGCCACCCAGGAGGTCCCGGGTTCGATCCCCGGTCGGGTCATGATGAAAAACGAACTTTTTCTGATTGCCCTCGGGTCTTGGATGTTTAGATAAACATGTATGTATTTGTTATAAAATATAATATCGTTGAGTTACTATCCCATAACACAAGTAATTATGAATGTTGGATACACAATGTCAAAGGCCGTAACCGGTTTTCTTTCGCCGTTTCTTTTACCGTAGGTCATTTTGCTTTGTTTCCGAAATGTCGGTAGTTTATAGAGTAGCTTATTTACAGAACAATAATATTATTATGTAATATTCATTGTAAATATATGACGACCTCCGTGGCGTAATGGTTACCACGCCAGACCGCCACCCAGGAGGTCCCGGGTTCGATCCCCGGTCGGGTCATGATGAAAAACGAACTTTTTCTGATTGCCCTCGGGTCTTGGATGTTTAGATAAACATATATGTATTTGTTGTAAAATATAATATCGTTGAGTTAGTATCCCATAACACAAGTTTCGAACTTACTTTGGGGCTAGATCTGTATGAATTGTCCCTATTATATTTATTTATTTAAATGACGTGTCTAAGTGCCCGCGAGGGCCCACAGAATAAAGTATTTTTGAATTTGAATTTGAATTTCAAAGACAGGAAAATAATTTAGGTGGATGTGGATAGGATTCAGAAATACTTTCAAGACACCGGCGCGACAGTGGATGTACTAGTTTTGTCAGCTAGTAAACTTAATATAATATGGCGGAGAGGTAAAATAATCGTTCATGAAGCTAAAAAAAAATCTTGGACGAATCACACAACGCCATCTAGTCCCAAACTAAGCAATTAAGCTTGTACTATGGGTACTAGATTACTGATAAATACATTTAAATACCTTTTTTTTTCAAATAAATACTTATAATAATATATAGAAAACATCCAGACCAAGGCTAACAGACATGTTCATGCACACAAATGTTTGTCGCGGCCCTCGGGACAATGTGACCGTTGCTAGCCACTAGACCACCAGGCCTGTCAGATGGGTTTAAGCATGCTAAGCAGTAATAGCAGGATTCTGTGAGGTTCACCCAAAGAGGCAACTTGTCATTTTCACCCTTCATTTTTATGCTCAAGTATGACAGTGACAAAACCGGTTCCACACCCCGGACACTCCATATAAACATCTCGTTATAATCACCTACTACTATTACATCAACAGAAGAACGTCTGCACACACTGCGCGCATGTGTGTGCGTGCAACGCGTGACCACCGTGCCTTTCAAGTACCCCACTCGTTGTGGGCGAATGCTGCGGGAGGGGAGGGGTCGCCCGTTTTGGTGCGGGGCGGGGAGTGGCCATTCTGTACGTTAGTACTATTATGATACTATCCACATTTTATTAATAATATCATGTATACAATACCGTTTAACTTACAACGTTAAATCTAGAATAGTAATATCTAAGTTACAGCTCCTCAGACCGTTGAGCAAAAGTTATCTGGTGCGGAATGGACAAACGTCTTTTATGGCTTTCGGACAAACGGATACAAGGACCACCTGGCGGGTGAGTAATAAACTGCGGCCCTTTAAAATACACGTTCACTACTTCGCTCTTGCACATATCTACTTCTGGAATATACACTTAGTATATTACTGATCATTAACTCCATTAGGTTTTACGCTGGCGTTTTTACTTGGGGTTCCATTTTATATGACGCTACAAGATCAACTCAAAAGACTTTACCCACTAACACATCTTCAAATAATTTCCTTGGTTTTCTCCTAAATTATTTATGATTATTACTATAACTTCTACAAAATATTTCTTCTATTAAATTTTTTCGGCTTAAATTCGTTGTAAAATTGGCACTCATAACAATGATACTGTTAGTGATGAAAGAATGACTTGCTAGGACCAATAACTTTATGACTTATGTACTTACTCTAATTTTATCATCTTACACTGCTTGATACCAACCACCTGTATATTTATAAAAGATAAAGGCACTTCTGTATGCCCTTTAACATTTTCTAGAATAATAGGATCAGCTGATGGTACTCCAAGTTCAGGGATTCCAGCAACAAGGTATGGTAATGCCACTCGTCCAGAATTCAGCAGACAATCACTATCAGTCAACTTGCAAGGATTGAATGGAACTGAAATGTAAAAAGACATTTCGTCACACCAAACGAATAAAGCCGTAATAGCACGTTACCAAAAAAAATTTTTTTTGCTTATTTAAAATCTACGGACCTTAATACATCACCTGAATTTTTTTCAGATTTTTTTTACTGCAAATAGTGTAATTAAAAGCTTTTGACGTCTTTTTTCTACCGAAAAATATATACAAAAGCTTAGGCGAACAAAATAATTATTTTACCTTACGTCCCGGGAGAAAGTCATTGATTGGAAGAATAACAGAGTATCATTCTAATACAACTTTATTCGTCCGAAATACTACGCAAAACTAGTTTGTATTAGATTAAAACTGTTTTATTCTTATGAAATTACAACCATCATTGTAATGTAAGTAATCAAACAATTTTATATTATTTTGATCCAAACTGTAATGTGTTATTAAGTAATCTATAATATAAAATTCAAAGTCCTGACTGACTGATTCAACTATATATCAACGCACAGACCAAACTGCTGGATCTAGAAATTTCAAATTTGGAATGTGGGTTCCTTACGACGTCTAGGGGTGTACTAAGAAACGATTTTTCAAAATTCCCACGGGAAAGCGAAATATACGCAAACGAAGTTGCGAGGGTATATCAACGCACAGTTCAAACCACTGGGTCTGGAGATTCCAAATTTGGCATGTAGGTAGGTTCCTTATAAGGACCGGACCGTCCGGACCAGACCGACCGGACGAGACTGAACCGGACCGTACCGGAATTTGTTTCTGAAGAAAAATATGCTACTTAATTGTTAGTAGGCCACGCGGGCGAAGCCGCAGGCACAAGCTAGTCGTGTATGATTTGCTAATGAAATAATTATATTATGATATTGCACTAAGGCTCCTAAGGCCGAGTGGATGAGTGCAGTGGCATGGAACAAAGTCAATGAAAGTAACAAAAAAAAAAGAAACTGGCCTGAATACTGACCAGCATCGTGCCTTGTACGCTGAAGTGCATAGAACAGCTCAGAGACTATGTAGGATAGACAGGGATGCCTATATTAATAACATCTGCGGAGAGGTACAGACATGTTCGGAAACAGCCCGCACTAGAGATAAATTTGTTCCGTAAAGTCAAGTGCCTTGCAAAAGACTTCAAGCCGAAACACTGGTCTATTCAAAGTGAAGCTGGGATAACTGTTGTCCAATAAGATGGCAGTCCTAGACAGGTGGAGAATATATTGTCAAAATCTATTTTGTGAGAACAACGCGGAGACGAACTTGTGGGATTATGCCGTTAAGGAACCTGACATCCTTAGACAGGAGATAGAAGAAGCAATCTGCAAACTGAAACCTAAGGCTTGCGGTGGTGACGGGATAACAGCTCAAATGCTGAATCTTATGGGGGAAACAAGAATCACAGTTATGCATTCAATATGCCAAACAGTCTGGCGAACAGGACAATGGCCAGAAGACTGGACTGAGTTGATTGTGGTTCCTCTACACATGAAGGGATCGACACGCATATGTGAAAACTATCGCACCATTTCACTTATTTCCCACGCCAGTAAAGTCCTCTTGAGAATCCTGAATAGAAGAGTAGAAGCATATACAACTCAGCAGGTATCCGAGGAGCAAGCAGGATTTATCAGAGGTAGGGGCACAAGAGAACAATATTGAACATCAGACAGTTTGATTGAGAAGTGCAGAGAACATAACATCAGCGATGCCCTCTGCTTTATTGACCACGCTAAAGCATTCGATTGCATCAACTGGGGCAAATTGTTCGGTGTTATGAATGATGGGTATTCCGGATCATCTCACCTTTCTCGTGCAAAACCTGTATCTGACCAGCAGTCGAAGGTCAGCCTAGAGGACGACTCATCACACCCTTTTCATCCTGAGAGAGGAGTACGTCATTGTTGCATTTTGTCACCGCAACTGTTCAATTTAATCGGTGAACACATAATGAGAAGGGTATTGGACAACTGGGAAGGAGGCATACGCGTAGGAGGCTATTTGCTTAGTAACCTGCCGTTTGCCGACCACTAAAATAGGCTCCTCTGAGGCGGAATTACCTGAATTCGTGTCCAGAATCAGCAACATAAGTTCCGAATATGGCCTACTCATCAACCGGTCAAAAACAAAACTCATGTTCGTGGATAGAGCGGGAACACTACAACGAACGCACGAACTGCACGATCTAGAAGTAGTGCACAAATTCGTGTACTTGGGATTGCAAATATGTGACGATGGAGATTGTTGATTGGAAGTTGTCAGGAGAGCCCAAATAGCAAAAACAGCGGTTAACAGTCGGAACACCAAAAAGAAGCTAATGAAGCTAGTTTAGTTAGTTAGACATATAGTCGATCGTGGTCAAAAATCGTGTCCCTTTACTATAACAAAAAAAGTTTTGGCTTCCCCATACAAAATCGTAATGAGCTGGTCGGGTCACTCGGGTCCTTGTATGGGGAAAGAAGTTTTTTGTGAAATTTTTATGGTTGGTCAAATAAAAAAAGTTGTTGTATTTGAGCAATGGAATCATCCCCTAATAGGTCGTAAACATCTTTTGAAAGACCTTATAGTATAAGTTATAGTATTGTGTAATCATATTTTTAGCCAAAAACTATGTAAGCAATAAAGTTGAGCTTAATTCATTGACACATTAGGGACCAAAAGAGTTGTTGATTAAACTTATCCTACTTAAAATATAAGCTTTTCAATAAAAGTATTAAATAATAAGGCTTTTCTTCTATTAAAGTGTGAAAAAATTATGTTTTTCTGAAAAATAAGTAATTTATGAGTAATCTATGTTTAGTTTCAGATTTAGCCAGTTTTTTGCGGGGTTTTTTTGTTTTTAGACAAATATATATGTTAAAATAATAATTAGTGATTATAATAATAATAAAATAAATCACTTATATCTTGTTTTACTTAATTAATTTAAAAAACCTAAAGGTTACCCGATTTTTTGCATTGTTCTGCTGACAAACTTAGAGAGAGTAAAAAGGAGGATAAACATTTATTATAACATTTTGTGATATCATATTTGTACACGAATATCAGCGCATAAGTTTATTACACGGTGTCATTAGGTTTAAAAATACCTTTAAAAACGTCGATTTGAATTTATTACAAACAGCACCTTGCTAACATTTCAGACGAATAAAGCCGTAAGTGAAGACACAAAAAAAACAAATTAATAAATTTAGACGAATATAAAAGTATTTTAGTTTTTCGTGTTTATTGAAATTATTATTGTATATTTTTCAGTATTATATATGACATATTAAAGCACATTTTTTTCCCTACCCAACGATACCATTTAATTTATAATTGCTCAACTACAAGAGGCGTAAAGACAATTTTAGTGTTTTTTGGCGTTCCTGTAAAATTTACTTTTTGCAATAACGGCTTTATTCGTTTGGTGTGGCGATTTAAGTATGTGGTACTTTAGAAACAGGTACTACGTGTTTCTATGTATGTAAATGATTTGGGGCGACTGCCTGTACCTGGCTAAGCCCTTGTTTTTTTTTACCTCAAAGTTTGCAAACAATCATACGGCCCGGCCC
Source organism: Endotricha flammealis (assembly GCA_905163395.2). Classification (NCBI taxonomy): domain Eukaryota; kingdom Metazoa; phylum Arthropoda; class Insecta; order Lepidoptera; family Pyralidae; genus Endotricha; species Endotricha flammealis. Next base: position 4,741,275 of record LR990863.1, on the reverse strand, counting down.
GCCTGATGGTAAACATCACCGCAGGCTACTGCCTATAGACGCTTGCAATACCGGGGGTATCACTCACGCGTTGCCAACTCTCCCAACCCTCGCAAGTGGAGCTCTGAAGACCTTATAAACCTATCTCCTCTCCTATAACAGTTCTATAACTACTGTGCGCGACGTTCGACTTTACCGTAAATACATTTATAAGATAACGATCGACGCAAGCTTTTATAAGAGAATCAGTATATGGTACAGTCAACCAATGAATGAGTTGAGCAGGACTGTAAATATGCTTCAAGCTTTCTAAATATTGCGGGAAGGATTTACTCGATTTTTCATCTATCAATAGTATTCATATTATTATTTCAAGCAAGAGAGGTAGGGCATAGTTATCTAGTCTCGTTGATTGTACATTTCTGCATCATCGTCATTTTCATAACGTATAAATAAGACCACAGCCTTTTTTTCTTATTTCTTAGCATGCTTAAAACCGTCTATATACAGTGTCTATGACGTTGAATGTATGACTATTGAAAAAAAATAGATTTACTAAAAATAAACATTAAATTTTACTCACATTTTTGCGCTTTTGATTTTAAAAGAATGACACAAAAACACAAAATAACACACTTAATCATTTTTAATAATTATTTCAAAGTCCAGAGAACTTATACAACTGACTCGTTATATGTAAAGTGTTTGTAATATATAGTACCTACTCATCAAGGCTCTCATTAATATTCATATTTTTTGTCTTCATTCTTATCTCAAAATCTGGATTGTGTTAAAAAAAAATCCAAACGATGTTTTACGATACGAATTAGAAATAAACGATTACTATTGTTTTTTTCAGTTAATAGTTTTGTTTGTTTCGTCATATAAAAATTGGGCCCGGACGGATGTAATACGCTACTTTTTTGCGGCGATCGGCGTTTTATTTTATAGCGATTCTATCTTATTTTGCAATTAAATCGCCGATCGCCGCGACTAAAAGTAGTCTGTTTGCCCGAGCCCTATAACTATTGATTTTTTTTTTTTATCAACTGCTTCTATTGCTGCTAATTAGTAAAACAAGAAGATAGGTACTTATTATGTAATTAATTATATTAAAAAAATATTTTTTATACATTAATAGCTTATTAAAATGTGCCTGATATTGGTTATGGTTGTTAGTAAAATAAATGGCATAACGCTGTATGACCGACAAAGATTACTACTAGAACTAAAACAGAAGAACCGAAAATAAGCAGACATTATCCAAATTGACAAATGAATATAAATGTTTCAGAAAAGGTTGGAGCCAGCAGTCGCTAACAGTGTCTTTTTCATTAGCAACTTTTTATTTCAATGCAAATATTCATTTTCTCTGTTAGGAACTTAGAACCAACAGACAAAGCTAAGTGACAGTTGGTGTATGAATAAAACATAATTATTGTAATAGCTTTTTGTTATGATGAGAAATAAAATGGCCATTTTCCCAAGTGCAATACGGAAACGAACCTCTCCACATTCAGGATATAAAAGATTTTAAGTGAATGACTGCATCTGAACAATGATGTTTTACGTTAACGTTGACCTACAGCATGAGGAGCTACATAATTTGTATAAACAAATTGTGTACAGTTCACACAGCGAACAAGCGAGCGAGCCAGCCGATGGAAAGTGGTTACAACCGTCTACGAGTATCGGTAGTAACACCAGAAGATCTACCAATGCGTTGCTACAGATTATTAAATAATTACTACTAAATAACAGTACATACTTCGTAAGCGTTGCCTGCTACAAAGAAGATAATATAGGGAGAAAAATGGACCACACACAATGTAGGGTTCCGTATTTGCTGTGCTTTACTTGCCTTGTTGAGTCCAATATCAAATTCTATCACATTTGTAAGTTTTCATTTTCATTTTTTCATCAAAGAAAATTTATTTTATAAGTTCGTCGGCTATTACTCGGTAACTGTAGAGCCTGCCTAACCGCAATAGTTTTCATTGAAGGTTCTGCATATGGACTACTACCATGATTTTTTTTCAAATTTCTAAACACAAGACTTACGGAGATAGAGTGGAGATAGAGTAGGGTCCACCGCGCAATACGAAAATTGACACGATAAATGTAAATAATTCTGAAACGGATCATTGTATCGAAATATGATCTTCCCACGCCCTCAATGTTTTGATGAGACCTATCTAACGATAACCTACAACATGGGGTGGGCGCGAAAAAAAAAAACATTTTCACTTTACATGAAAAGGGAGGCACCCCAAAAAAATATATATTTTTCGAAATTTTGTTCCAGCACTTTATTCAGTATACATACCAAATTGCAGCTCTCACTCATCGAACGAATCACATTGCTGCTTCACGCCAATATTCTGTGAGTTCTTCGGTCGAGCTAGTCTATTTATAGACATTATTTGTTACATATTCTAAATATAGACTACATTGTAATACAAGTATCTAAGCTACACTTATAAAATTTTATAAGGAATCTATATTTAAATTTAAATAGTTATAGTATAGTAAGAACCCTTCTGACCGGTAACAAAGCAAAGATTTTATATAATCGTAAACCAGTATATTCTGATCTACCATTCCCTTTGCATATTATAGAGCTGTGTGTGAATCAAGGGGATATTAAAAAGAGGGTGAGGGGTCTACATGTAGTGGGCAGAGAGCCCCGCTTTGTGGCAGCCAGGCACGTTCCGACCATGAATTGGATAGTTCGATGAGTTTGATTTGCATACAGGTATGTTGCTGATTGTGGAGTTTCTATACTAGAAGTTGAGACATATGGTAGATAGTAATAAGTTGTTGTCAAAGTTTTAGTACACTATTAAGTAATATTGTATTGTGTTGTACAACTATTTCTGAAAGTTCGGATATTACATGTTTTGTCAATAGTTCAAAATCGTGACTGAGGAACGTAAAGGAGTGTACTGAAATCGAAAGTACAGGGAATCTGTTCCGAATGACAAAATACGAGGATGTATTTGCGAAGCTGACGATAAAACTTCAGTAGCGATGGGGAAGGGAAAGAAGAAGGAGAATGCACGACGACGACAAGTAGATAACAGTTAGGCCAAGTCAGTGACTATGAAAAACTGAAAAACAAGTCGATGTTTTTCGACACGAGCTAACACGCAGTTGATACATACCAATTGCGGGAAACACTAAAAACAAGAAGATTTGTTCAAGTCATATAATTCTATTAATTTTCATGAAATTATTATTAAATTATTTCCTATGGAAAAAGTATTTTATTTTCTCAACGCTAAAAAACGAACACCCGAACTTAAATTGTTCTAAATGGCCAATAATCGTAAAAGTTCTTCTTGGTCTTAGCTTTTATGACGTTGTTGGTATTTGATAAATTACTTTGCAAATGGAAAAGTTTATAACAGTAATTAATATGATGTATATTACTTTCATAAAACATCTAAATAATTTATTTAAAGCGTTAAACGATATTAATAGATAGGTTTAATAAGTGTTTACCATTTGTATACGACCTCAGGGGACTTGCCTTACTGGCTACTACGCATTTATAATTTCACAAAAAGAAATATATAACATTGAAATAGTTTAAACAAAACAGTAATAAAATCGAGTATTCCAAATGGTCTAAATTGAATGGAAACTTCGAACGAATTAATTCGTATCTGAAACGTAAATCTTTTGCTAGATTTAAGAATTTCCCGTAGATTCGCCGTCCGATTGATCGATCGCGCTAATAGATAGCTGTTAGTTTAGATTGATGACTTAGAACGCCGAAGTTTGTTGACACGTCTATTTTATTAGTTACTCTATTCTGCGAAGAAAGAGCGGATAGAGGACAATTTATTTAATCACATAGATTTCTGTAATGAATCTCGGTTCTTTCTTTTACGCTCATTCGCCCCATTTTGTGACTTTTGCCGGAATACTTGTCTATAATGTTTTTGGTGTCATCATTTTTGAAAGGATTTATCTCCTTGGATTCACTGTCTCGATCCCTTAGTGAATCCTAGAACACTTTTGTTCCACTTGAATCCACCGGTGCATCCGAGGACACTTTTCATTTTACGGTGAGCGCACATATTTGTGTGGAATGTGAAAAATGAAAAGTGTCAAAATTTAAAATGGTCAAAACTGACAGTTTAAAAAAAATAAAATGAGACATGTAGAGTATTGTGTGGCGTGGCGTATCAGAAGCATTTATTTATAGATACAGTGTGTCGTGGTCGTGGCTCACAGCGGTCTGACGTCACGTAAATCGCTTAGTTCACCGATTATGTGAAGTTTCATTATTTATGTTTTTGTCTGTGATTGCACAATTGCTAAAGTTGTAGAAGTCGCAAAAGACATACCATAGTCAAATAAGGTTGTTCTCAAAGTTGAGTTCGAATTATCTGCTAGTCGATAAACTTCATACTTACCATACCAAGAGACGAAAATAAAAATCAAATAAACCAGCCAAGTTTAACGTTTAACCCACAAAATGTTGGACCCATAAAATACGTATTTTATAGAGTAGGTAATGTAATACCTAAGTGCATGTGCAAGGAAATATCATCTATCTTCGGCGGCGGTACGACTGCATCTGGAATTTCATACAAAATTCAACGTTCCGCTCAAAGCTTTGCTTCGGACTCTGCTAGGAAGTTTTAAGGGGAGGTACACCACTCTGGTCTGTAGTAGAATACTATAACACTTAAGGAATTCTAGATTTCTTATTGATTAGTGTGTTAGTGTTGTAAATAATGTAGTGTGAAATTGTGACTTTAGTTGCTTATAACAATTGCAGAGTTAAATAATATAATAACTGTGCCGGCGACTCCGTCCGATTTTCGGTTTGGGCAAAGTTTCCCCTCAAATATGATAGACTGTCCTATGTCCTTCCACAGGTTATAAATTATTTCAATACTAAATTTCATAGACATACACAGAGACATCACACATATTACGTTCGCTATAATATTGGCGTGACTAGCGGGTGCCAGTGGCTTCACTTTTCACCCGCATTCGTGTTCCCTTCCCGTTCACATGGGAGCTTGTAATAATTAAGAGTGTAGGTTTGTTTACTTCTATATTCGGGAGGACAAGAACAAATTGTGTTTGATCTTTAATTCAAAAGGTCTAACTAACAGAAAGAGGTCATTTGGAAAGTTACGGTCACATTACCCTTGCGATACTTCAAAGCGATGATTTTTAGTTATCAGTGACTATAACACGGAAATGTACACAGCCTCATGTGAAGGACCAAGGTCACTTTACGTGCACAACGATGTCCAGCAGGAAATATATTTTTTTACACGGCAAAACTGTGTTACGTTACGAACGGATTCGTCCCATGAGAAGTCCCTTCTCAGTTTAGACGGAATATAATTTAATTCATTACGAAACGAAAAATATTTTCAGTTGACGTATAAAATGGAAAAGGTTAAAAATTTCAATCCAGCTCACTAAACGCTCACTTTAATATCTGCTGGAAAGCTTTGGCGAAGCCCTTTAACTGGCAATGGGTAGGAACAGGTTGTTGATGACGATGAACCATAGTGACTGTTATCATGGACTACAAAATTTATGTATTAAAACGTCTTTGATAGTATTCCGATTATTGTAAGGTAGGTGTTACGGATGGTGAGAATTTGGAAGAAAAATAATATTAATACTTAGAAGAATAATATTTGTTTATGAGAAGATACGGAGATATAAAAAAACCGGGCAAGTACGTGTCGGGCCACGCACATTGTAGGGTTCCGGATTTGCTGCGCTTTGCTTGCCTTCAGTTGAGTCCAATATTAAATTCCATCACATTTGTAAGTTTTCATGAAAGAAATTTTGTTTTATAAGTTCGTCGGCTATTACTCGGTAACTAGTAGAGCCTACTTAACCGTTATAGTTTTCATTAAGGTTCAGCATATGGACTACTACCATTTTTTCAAATTTCTAAACCTAAGACTTTCGGAAATAGAGGGGGTGGACGAAAATTGACACGATAAATGCACCTAAATAATTCTGAAACGGATCATTGTATCGAAAAATGATCTTCCCACACCCTCAATGTTTTGAAAAGACCCACAACATGGGGTAGGCGCAAAAAAAAAATTCATTTTTACTTTACATGTAGGAGAAGCACCCCAAAAAAAATTATTTTTCAATATTTTCTTTCAGCACTTTGTTAACATTGTTAATATGTGTATACATACAAATTACAGCTTTCTAGCATCAAGCGTCTAGGCGCTAGACCGCGGACAGACAGTCAGAGAGACGGACATGGCGAAACTATAAGGGTTCCTTGCAGTTTACTATGGAACCCTAAAAATGAATGAATGACAAGTAAAAATGTGACACTTATAACAGATAATAAAAAATAAAAAAAAATATACAAAAAGACATGTGTTTGTCACTTAGGAATTTAATACACAAGACACAAATTATGCCTTGCTTCTATCGAAAATACAAGCAGTTGTTTTTAAAAATTATATTAGCCATTTCTTTTGATATGTTTTCTGTTGATGCAACCAATTCCCGATGCAACACGTATGTCCAATCCTACAAAAACAGAAACAAGCACGAACACCTATTTGCGTGGATATAAAAATAGAAATGTATTTATTTGTAAAATTTGTTTTTAGTAATTTGATAAAAAGTTTTTTTACGAAACGAAAACAAATCGCCATTTGTCGCAAAATTTTACCGATGCTGCCACAAATTGCGTACCTACCAAAACAAGGCACGTCTCACAAATTGTCTGTGTGCTACAGTGTTGCTATTGATGAAAGAAAGGGACAAGGTTAGACCGAATTTAATTAGCTGAAAAGTGACAGCGATATTTTCAGCTTGTCTATGTGTATGTAAAATTATGTTTAGTCTGCTTCTTATAATGTCTGTGACTAAAACCTGTTTTGTCACTGCACTGTCATTCTTGAGAAAAATTTCATGAAGCGCGAAAATGACAAAACAAGAAGTCTTTGTTTATTAATACAATAATTAACTTACTTGTATTCCAAGATAATTGTGTCCTTCGGGACTTTATTGAGCTTAAGCCAATATATGGGCGGGATTGTAAATTATGGCTATGCAGGAGACACAGTATTGGGATTAGGAACTGGGTCAGTAAAAGGCTATATATATAAATATCTATCTTGATCTTACAATAATTCAATATCTTATGCAGTTTTCAAGTTGGCTTTTGAACATTTCTCGATTTTTCTATATTAAAAAGTTTTGAAACTTTTAATTAAAGCAGCTTTGTATTGTTACGTGCTGGGATAAAGCGAGATGAGCTTTGTCAATGAGAGAGCCTCTAATTAAAATCGTTCGTCCTTTGTCAGTAAGCTAACTGGCTTCTTTAAACGTACTTCTACATATTTTAGAATAAATGCTAAAAGCTAGAATTATTATTTTAATGTTTTTAATAAACGTGCGGTTTAATTGTGAACGTTTCACGCGCCCTCGCCTTTGACTTTGAGGTTACTTTTATGTGACGTTTATAACAGAAACGGTAACTATATTATGTTGCCTTGGTACCTAACTTTAATACTTCTGTTCTTAAAAGCTGACGTTTAAAATTAAAATGCTAATTATAATTATGTTTCCTTAGTAAAAGCAACGAAGCGTTTACTGGCTTTAATAAATATTTTTAACACTTCTTTTGTCTTTATAATAAACCTAAGTAAAAAACCGGACAAGTACGTGTTATACCACGCACAATTTAGGGTTCCGTATTTGCTGTGCTTTGCTTGCCTTCAGTTGAGTCCAATATCAAATTCTATCACATTTGTAAGTTTTCATCAAATAAATTTTATTTTATAAGTTCGTCGGCTATTACTCGGTAACTAGTAGAGCCTACTTAACCGTTATAGTTTTCATTGAAGGTTTAGCAGATGGACTACTAACATGATTTTTTTCAAATTTCTAGACTTTCGGAGATAGAGGAGAGGGGGGACCATCATGCAAAGCGAAAATTGACACGATAAATGTAAATAATTCCGAAACGGATCATTATATCAAGATGGGGTGGGCGCGAAAAAAAAATTTTTACTTTACATGTAGGGGAGGAAAACCAAAAAAAATATTTTACAAAATTTTGTTCCAACACTTTGTTACCATTGTTAATATCTGTATACATACCAAATTACTAACTATAAGGGTTCCTTGTACTACTACGGAACCCTAAAAATGAAATTGAAGTATTTTATATGTATAAATATAATAAATTGTTTACTTATCTTTAAATAAAATTCAAAGTCCTGACTGACTTAATATATCAACGCACAGCCCTAACCGCTGGGTCTAGAGATTCCAAATTTGGAAAGTAGGTTCTTTACGACGACGTCTAGGGGTGTACTAAGAAAGGATTTTCTAAATTCCCAAGGGAAAGCGAGATATACGCAAACGAAGTTGCGAGAATTTTACTAGTTATTTTATAAAATTCACGTTCAATTCTGTCGAAATGGCTGGATCACGCAAACACAACTCATGTGAAAAATATCTTATACTTTTCTCCTGTGGAATTCCCACGGGAACTGTTCCAAGGGAAGCTTCAGGCGTCCAATAATCTATCTACATTATGTCTATAATATTTATGAATAAAATTCTTAAAGTTAATATTTGAAAGTACTCTGTCTGTACGTGCAAAATTGTTAGCTACTTGAGTATTATTCTCTATCCACTGTTATCTGATGCATACTGTATAGCAAAAGTGGTATCGATTTTCTCACTATCCCTGGGGTTGCTAAATACAATGTGTCTTGGGATGCATCCCCGATTGTCGACACATTACCGGATTCCGGTCACGAGCATTGAATAAAATATACGTGCAAGACGTGTCAGTGGGGATACAGTGTTAAATCTCATTTTGTGGTACTGATTGTGTGATTACAAATTATCTTTTGGTGATTTGATGATGGGGTGAATTTTAAATAAGATTACTTATACTGGTATTTCACTTACCTACATCAGTAAGTAGCACGTGTTCAGAATTACCCGTAAGAATGATTGGACTATTCTAAAAAGTCCATATCTTTCAAGCTCACTTGAGTAACAAATGTTTATAAAATGTTATGCTTCTGTTTTTATTGGTTTCAACTGTAGGCCGATGTTACTATATTAGTCCGCCAATATCTCTAGAGTCGTAGAGATGAATAAAAAGACGAATAATAAGCTGGCTTGTTGAATGTAGCACACTACTAGATTAAATTCATGGTACGTACAATTGACATGGAGTATCATATGACGTCTAATACCACTATCTATTGAAGCAGTTTACAAACAGGCAATGTTCTGTTTTTAAGAAACTAGTACCGAAAATTTTTACTGCGTTACTATTGGTCCATATTAGTCTATGTTATAATTGCTATTGGCTGCATTGCAATTGCGAGCGTCGCTATTGGCTGATACAATGACCCATCTCACTCTGATAATATCGGAACAGTACTCGTTGGTAAAAATAACCAGATTATATTAGAGACCCGTAAAAACTTGCCAATATGATCAATCACTCTACATAATTCATAAAAATAGCAAGGGTAATATCTAGTAAACTGGTTATCTGTGGTGCGAACCCCCACTACGTCATTATTCTGGAGTGCACTTCTCAATCCCCGCTGCAACGTATTATAATTATTCGGGAAGTTTTCACTATGTTTAACTTTGCAAGTGCGAGGGTGTCCTCAAAGAGATCTTTTATGAGCGGTGTTCAAATGTAGACATGGGCTAAAATCCGCTAAATAAAATGCTTGCTGTAAGTGTTTTAGGGTAATTTTGTTTATATGTATAGTATATTTACTTTTTAGTAGCTTTTATATTGTCCACAAGTAAAATAAGGTTGTGGAGAACAAAATAAAATTTATAAACTTATTATGATTGAAAATAAATAAACGTATCAAAACAAGACAAATAGACATCCATACACATAAATATTTATTTTAGGCTAGAATTCGAATAGAAGTAGATAGTAGTATAAACATCTTAAAACACAATAGAATTTGCTTATTTAGATACCTACCTAGTGCCTAGACCTACCTTAGGTCGTAAACGATCAGATAGTATCATTGTCTGATCTAAATGTTGATGCCATTTCAATATATTGAAAGCTTCCTAGCTTCCTAGCTTCCTTCCTTTGACGAGGAAATCGATCAGTCGTGCGTGCGTAGCAGCCTTATGTAAACTTTGGCACGACAATATAGTTCATATAACTGTACCTATTTTTGTATACAAACAAGATTTAGCATAATTAACTTTTTTATTTTTATTTTGGCACAAATAGTTTCGCTGACAGGGTGTGAGTGAGGACACTTAGTCTTGTTCTAACATTTTTTTTTAATTAATAGAAATAATTTGTAAACGTATCACTGCATCGTAATATCTTCATACATTACCACCTATTTATTGACAACGTAGACCAAGGAGTGGGCGCAAAAAAATAATTTCCACTTTACATGTATTAATTTTTTTTCAAGATTTTGTTCTACCACTTTGTTAGCTAACAATAAGACCTCATTTAGTACGACGTCAGTTTCTTGCACATTCAAGAGCAAAAATTGCATGCAATCTAGTGGGAGCAATAATTTGTCCTTCAAAAATTGTAAGCCACTGTCGTTTAGACGATGGATGTCAATTATTGCTTTGACATTATTGTATGCCAATGAAGCAATAAAGTGTTTTTAAGTGAAGCAATAAACTGGCATGGTCTAAATGGGCCTTAAGCCAAATTACAGCTATCTAATAATATGCGTCTTGGAGCAAGATCGCGCATAGATTGTTTATTACGGAACCCAAAAAGACCCTGTAGAACTGACGTGCCTGAGGAATCACTAACTAACCCGTGAGACATAATTACTCGAACTGTGGAATTTCTACTCGTAGATTACTATAACTACATGACACGACTAGTTTTATGTTTGCGCCCCGCACCTTGACTGTAATTACGGGTTTTTATGTAATTTATTATACACTTCATGGCGTAAAGTGCAATATTCATCATACCGTAAATTTTTCTTCTCTCATTTAATGGCAGTAGCTGCCTCTTCAATAACACGGGAAGTACTTTCTGGTTTCACATGTTCTCAATTTGTTCCAGGTAGAATTCTTTTTTGAAGCGGTTTTTAAGAAGCGACCGTATGTCTAATTCAAAGTCTGGCAACGGCTCAGTGACAGGGAGTCACTGAGCCGGTGTCTCTGTTCTACATAGTGATCATTTACTTTTAGGTGAATAGCATGCTCGTTTTCAGATTTTTATAAGTTATAACTGGTGGAATGTATGTTTTTAAACGGAGCGTGAAAACAATTTTCAGGTCGACAAGGTGAGGCTGATCGATGACGGCGCTTTCTGTTTGTGGTGCCAATGGGTCTCACTATTAGGCATCACTGCTGGTCAACATCAGATAGGGAAGAAACTTATTCTGATAATAATAATGATGGCTTGTCCCGATCAAAAAAAGCAGGATGAAGAACCAAAAATATTTCAATTGACTTATAAGGAATTCAATACAAAACGATGGAATACTTTGGCATTTTATGGCATTTAAAATAGCTCGTGTGCTACCCTATAAAGCAGAATAGAATATTCATGGCCCCGCATCCGACTTGCAGTTGTCACCGATATAATTACTCACAGCCTGCGTCCCGACTCGAGTAACTTTTACTGAATTCGCCACCTGCTGTAAAGTTTAACTTAGTCTTAGTGTAAGTGAATTGTAAATTTTAATGTGGTTTGCACGTAATGAGTGAATTTGTTCATTAAGTAAAAAGGATTGTCTAGACTAGACCGTCTGATTTAAGGCCACTGTTTTAAATTGATAGAGAAGTTGTAATATAAAGAGCAGATTCAGCAGACCATACCTCTAGCTGGCGGGTGGACACGCTTGTGTAGGGTTAAACAACGTCAGCAAGAAGAATGATGTCAACGAACTATTCAACGGTGTACATACATACGTTTTTTCTTCACTTCACCTGCTAGCCCTGTGTCAGCTCGCGGTGTGACCTGCTTTTCACCAGAAACCTTGCTTAAGAATATGAATAATGAAAGAACTACGTGGAGGAGGAAAAAAATAAGACAAGGAAGAGAGTTTTTGCAGACTTAACCTTTCAATAACTCCTCAGCAGTCGAGTAAAAAATTGTACACATTTTATCCGTGAAAAAATATTTATCAGTAAAAAAATCATTGCGTGTTTACGAGGAGTTAGCGGAAAAACTGCGACTTCTTTATGTTATTTAGAGATTAAAATTTGTTTAGCATTTAGAATTTCTTTTCAGGTTATGTCAAAGAGCTGCGCTTCTCTCAGGGGAAACTTATTCTTTATCGCTCCTCGTATTCTAGAAAGGAGTTCTTTTTTCCTTCACTAAAGTTACCTACGAAACTTTTACTTGCTCTCAGACAATTCTTAAAAATGAAGGTGAAACGTTTTATAACTAAATAAAAGTTGCCGGGCCTTTCTGTATGATGTATGAGATATATTTAGTTTGGTACAGCAGATATAAGAAGATGATTTAAGGAGATTTTGAGTATTAACTATTTGTGATATGATCACAAACGTAATTACATGTTACGTTAATTGGAATGTATATGTATTAATTAAAATAATTATTGTTGGATTGTTTTACACGTCATATCAATTTAATAAAAGGTATCTCTCTGTATCACTGCAGCACACATTTCTACTAACTATAACACTCGACTTAAACTTTTTATTTCTGTGTATTTTGGAGATCCAAATAAATGATTTATCTATTTATTATATAAACAAACATATTTTAGATATTTCCAGCTCAGTGAGGGGTCTATGAAGCTTGGTTCAACGTTCACAGTTGAGGTGTTCCCTCTCAGTCCATTGGGAGCGGGATAAAAATTCGTAATACGTTTTAAATATTTAATGTTTTTTACTGGGCGTCCTATTTTGTCTCTTACATGTATGAATCCCGTATTCATTTCGGAATACAGAGGCCATTTCTTTTTACATCTACAGTTCTACAATTATATTATCCCTGAAACGCATTTTTAAAGTTACACTTTAAATTATTGCTGTCACTGTTAATTAAAGAAGAAAAAAAGAGATACTTTGGGACTTGGGACTTAATGTAGAATTAAATGTAAATAAATAATGTATGTAGTTGACACAATGACCTAAGTACAGAGCATAGTAAAGTGAATTCAAACTGTGTTGAGAAGTAAGCCTCAAATTGTACATAGCACTTTTCATTGTAGAAATTCCATTATGAAGATTACACCAGGAAAGGTATTTCTACGTGGAACTAAAAACTCGACTTTTACTTTTAAATATGTAGAGTTAAATATTAGAAAAATGCGGCGCGACTTTGCTGAGAAACATAATTACAATTGCAAGTCTTTCCTTGCATTTCATAACCAATATCTATATACCTCTTCTCACTTAGGGTTAAATCGTTTGTTTTTAAAAATATTTTATTACATATAACCAAAAAAAAAGGTATAGAAAACAAAAGTTCTTTTTTTACCCCCTCTATTTAAAAAAAAATTCACAGATTTCGTGCTTCACACGACTATCGTGCACATTGGAAATGAATCTACGGAATTCGAAAAAATATTGTCGCTGAGCGACGAGGAGCTCGATGGCGTCGGAGGAGCTCGATGGCGTCGCTGTGTGGTGTGTCGCACTCTAATATGAACACGCAAGTTAAGCAACATCGACCCTAGCCAGCGTCTGGATAGGTTTTGTTATCTTGAGCTTCTCCGTGCTTCGGAGGGCACGACCCGTGGGCACGACCCTTTCTTTATAAGGCAGCGGGAATATATTATTTCCCATCATATTTTTTTTGATTTTTTTTGAAAACGAAACTAGTGATCGAATTTATTCCTATGGCAACAAATTGTGGATTTCATTTTTTTTTTTCTAGGAGTTAAGAACGGACGTCATAATATTTATTTTATCTGTGACAGTTACAAGTTTAAAAACAACTGAATTTCGACACCTGCTGTTAAATTTTTATGCATCTTCAAATTTTGCGAAAGATAAGTTGTTATTAAACTTAATGTCTTATGTATTGCATTTGGAATAAGTTTTTCGAGGCCTTTCTTACACTCTTTTTTTGTGGTGTAAAAATATTCCCTTTGCCCGTGGGGTGACCAAATTCAGATTCAAAACTTTATTTAGAGAATAAGCTTTCACAAATACGTTCTCTTGTCAGAGTATACAGTTGTAATAAATGATTTGTATAAATCTCGCACGAGACGAGCACTACCTACCTTTTCTCGAAACGTTTCGTCGTTTTTTTGAACTTTCATAACTTTGTTTTGGATGATGCTAAATAGTAAAAAATTTCAAGATATAATGACACCAGTACAATCATTAAACATAAAGTTTGAATGTCGTAGCTATTATATTTTAGATTTTATTAATGTCTTAAAACCCCCGATTTCGTCACTTGCAAGTGTAGAGTTTGTGAAGTTAGGCCTTGTAGAGGTAGGGCGTGTAGAGTTAGAAGCTTGGCTCTACATGAGATCTGATAACTTTTTGACTATGCGAGTCATTATGGTCTCGTCTTGGCAACATTTTACATGAAAATGTTTTTGGTGGGATTAATCTACTCTATATACTACTACGTCTATTTCGGAAACAAAAGCAAAATGACCACTGGTAAAATAAATGGCGAAAGAAAACCTGTTACGGTCTTTTTTGGCATTTATAAATATATCGTGTTTTTTTTACCATAAAATTTAAAACTAGGTACATGCAACATTACGTCAATAAATAGGCCCGCAAGGCAGCAACCGTTCTCGTGTATTTTCGAGTTGACGTGAGAGTCAGCCTGCCAGCCCCCATTACTGGGCTCACCATCAACAATATTATGAACAATATTGAAGGGAACAACAGTAACCCGACCCACACCGCCACCGCCAGTTTGGACAATTTGCGAGTATGACGTGCCCGTACACATTAACATCCTTGTCACCAATTATTTAATCTAAATTATATTAAAATGTAAATAATATAAAAAACAGCCCCATTTGGATAACACTACGACGCGTGTACATATTACAATATTGAACACAATTTTTTATTTAGGTAATTTATTGAACATTTACTGGCTTTTCACGACAAGTTTTAGCATTTCACCTTTGCAAGGGGGCCAGGGAGACCTTTCATTTAGATACTCGTTGATAGTATAGTACGCTTTACTGGTTAAGAATTTTTGACATTTTATTTAAATCGATTATTGGGCAATTTTTTTTATATATTCTAGAATTTTATTATACATAATGCAAACTTTGAATCATAAATAACTTGCCCGCTTTCCTAAGCCTGAATTTAGGAGCAGCTAATTTATTTCTGTGACGCGTATTGAAATTATGAATATCCACACCTGGTTATAGTCATGAATGTTTTTACGAACAAACATGATGCTGTCAAGAATGCACTGAGATGCCACCGTGAGAATATTAGTGCTTTTGAAAAACTCGCGAAGAGACTCTCGGACCACGTTAATCCTATTTCCTTTTTTGCTTATTACAGACTATCTGGCAAATGAGTAGGACTAGAGAATACTTAACGACTAGCTATGCCCGCGGCTTCGCCCGTGTGGAATTGGGCTTATGACTATAATAGTATAGACGGATTTAACTGTCTCCTATTACTACTGCTATAGTTTTTCCCCGAGACATCAGTGTTCTTTATTGCTCATTGTCTATTTGCTCGCCGCTGTGTTTTATTTAATTTTATCGTACCTAATCAAAATACCTAATGTAAAATAATTATGAAAAATTAAAATTATATTAAAATTGAAATCGTCAGCTCAGTAATACTAAAAAACTTTCATAGTGCGATTCAGAATCTAACAGTGCCATCTAGTGTATTTGAGAGGAACAAAATTTTAAATGGTTAACTCAAGTAAAAAAGAACTTTCATACACAGTGCTACTGAATTTAAAAATGGTCGTTATGAGATATCGGGCGATTCCGACTCTGCAGTGAGTGACAATTTTAAAATTCTTAGGCTGTTGAAAATTTAAATGAGGGTAACTTCTATTCCTGACATCCGGTTCGATTCGGTTCGGTCCGGTTCGGTTCGGTTCGGTCCGGTTCGGTCCGGTCCGGTTTAGTCTGTTGTCGGTAGTTATGGTGTACCAAGTCTCAAGTTTGTAAGTGCGAGAAATATTTTTTTCTTACATAGTCAGGGTAGAGACCTTTAAATGACCATAACTTATTTTCCTGTCATCCGATTTAAATGCGACAAAACCTATATTCTGCTCGAAGCCGAGCTCTATCTTCCTTAACTTAAAACAGCATTAAAATCCATTCAGTAATTTAGAAGATGTGCGCGTTCAAACAGACAGACAAAAAAAAATTTTTTTTGCTTTTGTTACCTTTCTCTAACTGTTCCCTCTCCATTTTTGCCAAATATGTTCAGACATATCGGGGTCTACTGTTTTATTATATGTATATAGATTTACAAATAGTCAACGAATTGGAAGACATATTTTGTCTTCCCGATGTATCTGATGATGGTTTTGATACTGTATTGAACGATCCTAAAAAACTATGACGAGCCTAATGACGGGCCTATGGCACCGACACCTGATCCACATAATACCTCTCGAAAGTCGAACCTAGCAGTTCATCTGTTGACTTTTCATCTATCCCTCCGTCCTCCGTCGTCCCATCCTAACGCGATCGTTCTAGGCGGGCAGCAAGATTTGAAATTTTACCCAATATATCTGGTACTCAGCAGACCTCAGAACCTCAAGCCACACGGGCAGAGGGAATATTTTTACCACCGTGTTTACATTACATAAAACATTAAAAAAAATCTAAATACATAGTTTTTTTTATCTACCCTAGATGCTTATGTCCTATAAAGGGTTAAGCCGTCGGTCCCGGCTGTTATCGATGGATGACAGTCGTTAGGCCAAGTCGGTGGCCTTAGGGCGGTTTGAAAACACCGACCTCTGCCAATCCATCATTGGAGCAGCGTGGCAGAGTACGCTCTAATTACCTTTGACTGAAGGGAGACCCGTATCCCAGCAATGGGATGATTATGAGTTGATATGATGATGATGATGAGCGACGATAAAGTCGGGATAAGGAAAAGGTTACAAAATAAAACTACAACGTTTTTGACTTTGTTCAAAAAGGTTAAGCTACAGGGCAAACTCTTAACCCGATCATCTTTGTTTTAGGCTCAAATTATAGCTGACTAAATTGTCCAGACGAGTTTTTCTCAAATTTTTGATATCATTCTTCGTTTCTAAAATATCGAGCGCCAAAATCAAAAATTCGGAAAGAAATGATATTTATTTTCACAATTTCGGCCATAACTTTTTTCGTTTTTGACTTTCTCAAATAATTCTTTTTGCACCTTACAGCTCTCGTGAATACGCGTCTTTTGAGCCTTTTATGAATGTCATATCCACACAACTCTCCGAGATATAAAGGGATCGCACTTTTTCCGTGAAATCGAAGCCTATACTGAAGCGAACGAAAAGACATTTCCAATGTCAAAACAAATGACAAAAGGCGACATTTTTGTTGTTCATTCTTCTATTTTTATCTTTTCGTTTAACTTATAATACAATAAAGTAGCATTACACTTTTTTGTTTAAGGTTTTACGACGTAAGTTCGTAAGTAAAGGAAAATTGTTCCATTCCAAGCGAAATTTCGTAACAACTAAATCTCAAACAGTTGTTCACTGGGCTGAAACGCGAGGTTGGGTCAGTTTAGGGTCCGCACATACTTGTGGACTGAGTAATTCCCACGGGATGCCTGCGATTCCCGGCGTGTCCACGATACCCGGGATTCCGGAGTAAGAGGCACTTTTAATTGCGTTCATGTAATTGCTAGTGGAAATGTTCAACTGTAATTTTATATATGAAAATAAAAAGTGTTTTTATATTTCCTGCACTCGGTGATAATAAGCAGCGGGCTTGTGCGATAAATGTTTCAAGGATAAGAAATTCTTACTTCTCAGAAATAATTATAAAATAATTTACTAGCAGAACCTGCATACGATATTAATGGAGGGAACTACATTCATAGATCCATTAAAATATCTCTTAAAATGTTTTCTTCAGTAAATTCTTAGTGATTTAACAGTATACAACATTCATTGTAGTAAACAGTCCTTGTGGAATAAAATTCAATTCACATACAAAGAATGAACAAAAGATTCTATACGCTATAGAAGGATTGCTTGAACTTTTGACATAAAATAATGATGTAGTATTTACAAAATATACTCGTGGAAATCGTGGATCGTGTCCAACTCCATTTGTCGATTCGAAACTTTGACTTTAGATATGTTACAGAGTTGTTACGGTTCAAGCCAATATTTTCTGTGGTATATTGTTTTAAATGTTTTCACTGACTAATAAAAAATTATATAAAAATAGTAAAGCAAAGTTTACCGAAAAACCAATTCTAACTCGTCTCAAAATATGTAATACCTCTCACACATCCCAAAACCAGCCAGGATAATGCTAGATATAGCAACCAAACACCGAGGACCAGGGGCCAATAAACAATAACATAATGTTTATCTTATTGTTTAAGTCCATAACAAATGTCAAAAACTATTCCACTGATACACTACCGGCATTCTTTTGAGACACGATTGAGACACCATTGAGAGTCCATTGGTGCATTTGTGTTAGTAGAATCGGGCCCTAGGAAGACCCCGAATCACATGGATGTCCGTAGTGAATAAGAATCTCAAAGATATCCAAAGTAACAAAGAGACGACTCAAAGACCGAGCTGCCTGGAGACGCATGATACGGAGAGCTGACCCCAAATAAATAGGAAAAAGGGCCAGGCAAAGAAGAGACATTCCAAAACCAGCGGATCTTTCTTCGTAATAAAAACACTTTAAATCTAGTCTCAAACTCATGCGCTATTCCGCTCATTTTCTATTTTGTATGAGTGAGATAGCACTGGAGATTGAGACGATATTTTAACTGTTTTTGTTACGAGAATAAATAAATAATAAATAAATATTCTCGGCCGAATCACACAATACCATTTAGTTCTAAACTAAGCAAAGCTTGTACTATGGATACTAGATTGCTGATAAATATATTTAAGTACTTTTTTTTACAAACAGACATGTTCATGCACACAAATGTTTGCCTTGCGCAGGATTCGAACTCGCGTCCCGGCCCTATATTATTGTGTGGAATCCTCGACAAACCACAAACCACTCGACCACCGGACCTGTCAATTTAATGAGAATAGACTCAAATCCTTCCTGCCATCCCATGCTTATTTCGAATTGATAGTAAAACAATATTTTTTATAGTCAAGATGACAAATACTGTATTTAAGAACACAATTTCATTTGAACCATAAATACTCTTGTGTGAAATTAATTGTTTTAATTCCATTTTATAGCCATTACTCTAGTTTACTATTAACGGCTTTTGCGGTTTGTTCATTCGCGACGACGCAGAAATAGTATGTTTTAAGGGTACAAAATTTCACTTATGTATTAAAGTTGTTTCATGGAAACACAGTCACACAGTCATAAATACATAAATTAAATGGAAATTATTTCGAAATGGAGGATGCGTTTCGGGCAGTCCTATGTCCAGTGGGGCAATTCACGTAACAAGAACCGATTCTAGTTCGATTCAGCGACACTCGCTGTCCCGTTCAATTCCTATTTTGTATGAGTGAGACAGCGAGTGTTGTTGAATCGAATTAGAATCGGTTCCTGTTACGTGAATTGCCCCACTGCAGTGGATTTCTTGTGGCTAAGATAATGATGATTTCGAAACAAATATTTCTGGATAAATAATGCCAGCCACTTGACCGGCAGGCCTATGACGACAATTTTTTTTAAACAAATCACATAGATTGTTCGAAACTTTTGTTATGGGACCTTGAGTATGACTAAACTGACTAACATAGATGTAAAACCGCTTGATCAAGAAGCATTACCTAAAACTTCCGATGGTGATATATCTTACCGCGTTCTATAAATATTTTTATAATATCACCATAATCATTTGCCTCTTCTCATCCCACTATTGGGATAATGGCTACCTGTCTCCTGCTAATCAAAGAGGCTTTAAGGTCTTTTCAGAGAACCCGGGATGGAGAGAAGTGTTTGATCACGCATAAAACTTGGTCCCATCTTCGAGACGGCCTGTCTTGGCAATTGGCAGTGTGCTCCTCTATGATTTAAAAATGTAAAAAAAAAAGTGTATTAGTAAAAATTATGTAAGTCCAGTTTTTGCAAGCTGAAGTGGTGTAACTTGCATATTATAATCGGCGGACATACAAAAAAAAAAAAATATACAATGAAACATAGAACCTCCTCCTTTTTTGAAGTCGGTTAAAAATGAGTTATAATAAAAAATACAACATAATAGACCAATAAACCGTTCGTTAAAATGCGCTTCACACTGCGTTTGGATTGACGGGCGTTCCGTCGGTAGCAGATGTGTATCGTGGGTAATCACTAGGTTTGCCTGATGTATCGCCGCCTTAACAGATCCCGCATGACTCACCGTGCAAGTACTTTGTTTTACTAGAGTTAATACTTTAAAGTAAGATCGCCGTTTACTGTTACGGCTTTTTATATTATGATAGATCTTTGTCCAATCATGGTTTTCCTAAGAACTGCGCTTCTATAATAGTCTCTCAAGAAGTTGAGATACTTTTATTTCATTTAAGATACAAAACTTAAATACATAGGTTTCAGTTTAGTTAGAGAAATACATCGAGTACGTAAGACAAATACTCGATCGGGAAATATATTATACTAGTGAAACCTTATTATACTAGTGTTTATTTATGCTCAGCAGCGCCATCTATATCAGACTTTTGATCAAATCCTACGGGAATCGTGTACTTTTCGGGATAAAAAGAACCCTATGTGTTAATCCAAGGTATCAGCTACCTACGTAACAAATATCATAAATATTGGTACAGCCATTTGAGCGTGAAGAATTAACAAACATACACACAACTTTCGCCTTTATAATATTAGTAGGATGCCGATATTATACAGGGTGAAATTTTCAACTTTCCACAAGCCCTTGAATAACTCTAATATTTTAGAAATTGCCCTTCATGAATAATTGAAAAATTCACCGTACTATCACAGAAATCCTTACTAATATTATAAATTAGAAAGTGAGTTTGTTTGTTATTCCTTCACGGCTTGACTAAGCAGCCATTCAGAACATTATGAAAATTTGCATACATATTGTTAGGGGTACAGAGCACAGAGCCCAACACAGGCTACTTTTTATGCCGTGAAAGTATGTCGTTCCAATGGGAAAATATTTTTTCTACTACAGAGGGCGCTGTATCGGCCAACAGATGGCGCCACAAGTCGCGCTATAGGTTGTTTTGTTTTGTTGTCAAACGAGATCTATGTCATAAAATTAACGCGAGCGAAGCCGCGGGGAAAAGCTAGTTGTTTATATTTAGAGCCATCAATGAATATTTGATAAATACACATGTCAGATAAATTGTCGATAAATCATACAAAATTGCAAAACTTATTGTTTCAAACTTCATTCTCAACTTGTGTCTTTTTTCTCTTCCATTGTTTCTAAATTGGTACTCAACACTCAAACTCAAGTGACTTGTTTTAGTTTTTAAAAATAACTTCTGACTTGTAGGTACTGCGCTATAAAAGCGTTCACAGCATGAAATCCAAAGGAGTTGAGCTATATGGCGAATGCAAATACGTCAAAGAAAACTTTATTCGCTTGGTGCACGAAAGACGTAACGAGCCAACAAAGCTGTTAGGAGTAAAGAGCTGCCGACAGGTGGGTGGTTTGAGTGACGGGACGCAGCAAATATCGTTTCATTAAATTAAATGCAGGCCTTGAAGGAATC
Source organism: Endotricha flammealis (assembly GCA_905163395.2). Classification (NCBI taxonomy): domain Eukaryota; kingdom Metazoa; phylum Arthropoda; class Insecta; order Lepidoptera; family Pyralidae; genus Endotricha; species Endotricha flammealis. The sequence continues at coordinate 4,719,482 of LR990863.1, read as the reverse complement.
CCGATTGGTATTGGAATCATCACCTTTGGTATTGGAATTATTAAATAGCGGAGAAGAGTAGATGGCTTTATTTTGTAATACACAGACAGTGAAAAATAACAATGAACATAGACAACTTGTGTAATTACAACAAGGCGGCTTTATCGATGAAAGCAATCTTTTCAAGGCAACCTTAGAGTATTCAGGTCGTTTCAGGTGGGTACTGGATTTGCAATATTAATTTTTATTTAAAATCAACTAGGTATATCGCTTATACCATAGACCACCGAGCCAAGGTTGCGCAGCGATTCTCCACATCTCGGAGTTCGCTACAGACGAACCGCAGATTCCTACTAAGCGTTTTATCGTCGAGTCGCAGAGCTTCCTTGCGAATTTGACGATCCGTCTTTATGCCAACAACTTGTGGCAGATCATATTAAAAATACATAAACACTATTTACTTTGTTGAAGTTTGTTGTTTAACAATTATAGAGGTGATTATTCATAAACAATATCAAATAGATAGTGATAGTGAGCGTGCACTTCCGAAGTGTTTTCTCGATTTCGATAATAAAAGTTGATTCATTAAGATTATTGAATCAGATTTTTTTTTATTATTTTTAATGTTTAACAAGAATAATCTAAACTAGATAGTTCTTTGAGTATGTTTCTAATAGTTTAGAATTTAGCCATTTACGCACACTTGGAAAAAATTTGCCGATGTTTAAATTATATTAATTCAGTTATTCAAGTTAAGATTATTCAAGATGAGAGAAAGTGCCTGTCTTTGAATAAATTATTTGACTTTGATTTTCAATTCGAGTCGAACAATCAACGCGTTTGGTCAGGGACTAGATTTGAATTCCTTCAGTATTAGATAGTTTAAGGTAGACTACAGACTACAAGCTACGACTAATTGAAGCAGGTCGCTTCCAACCAGTCATATTGGAAACGTTTGGATAGTTTGAGGGATTGGGCATATGCCCAGCGGTGGACATTTTGTGGATGAAATGATGATGATCAATGAAAAATGTTGCAAAAGTAAAAAGTAAGAAGTTGTTGTATCCATTGTATCACAGAATTACTGTCACTAGTCCGACCTTCTTTGATAGTGATACATTCTGAAATTTCACTACTTTGTACACAGTTAATTTTAAGTAGTGGTATTAAACCAAATTACTTTACCTATATTAAACTTTATTCACACTGTAAATTGTATCATAATACTTGGTAATAAGGATAGAAATTTAATATACTCGATAATGAGGTTTGGTATTTTCTTTTCTTTACTGGAGCTGGTTTTATTAGATTGCCATTAAAGAGTTAGAACGTAATTGATATCCAACAGATATTTTGTAAATACATTGTTGGAAAATATTGTAATTAACCGTGATCTGTATCCATAACGACGACCTTGCTCGTTGAGAAGGTCTCCTTCTAAAATAATGGTTATAATTTTGGTGAAATTCAGTCGATTTCATCATTATTCGGTCATAAAATATTAATTTAACAGTGAACGAGTTAATATTGAATTGCGATACAAAGGAATCAATAACTATGTAGTTCTCGTAGTTAGTGTAGGCCTTAGATAATATTTCGGCAGACATAGTATTGGAATAAAATTAAGTAACATCCAAATTACCGGATCGAGGATGATATTGTCATGGTTATCAGTGGCTTACTTTAAAAAATATACATTTTCCGTCCTGTTTGAAGCACCTTAGGGTTTACATCATATGATTCTTGTGTGTTGGTATACTCTCTCGTCAATAGTCCATAACCCGTGTTAACAGAGTCACGAATTGGATTTCCCACATGCTTGTCCTAAATAATTCAAGTATCCTAAAAAGTTTACTACGTAAAAGTTTTACCTGCATTGCGCCTTGCGGTATTCCAACTTTTTACATATGAATTTATCCAACTTTAGACGAGTTAACTTTATTTAAAAATATAATAAACTACAGTATTTACTTGCGCAATGTCGTTGTTGACGTTCCCTTGGGAACATGGAGAAATTTCGTATACTTTGCAAAACTTTCCGTGACAAACTGTTTTTAAACTGTCAATGAAAACGAATGTTTGCATCGAAATCCATTGCTTAGCATAGGAGTTTGCGAATGAACAAACAGGCAGAAAGCCAGAAAGTCACTTTGTTTTATTGTATTCTCATGATTTACCATCTTCATAGGAATTATGTTTCTAATTGCAGCCTTTCACGTTGCTAAGGAAGTCACTGTTTAATACTCCGTCTAATACATTTCTCATTTCTTTGTTAATTCCATCCAAAACAGCTGTAGTTTTTTCCCGGGATGCTAATCACCTTCAGTGCCTATTTGAAATCTATGGTCGCCGTTAATCCTAACCGCAGACGTAGCGGTAAGAATGTTTTTTGGGTTAGTCCTGAGGCCTATTTCCTATTTAGGTGTTATGGAATATGTTGTATGTATGTTTATAATTTTTTATATGAATAATCTTGTTAGGGGAAATGTAAATTTAATATTTTTAATAGATAGACATTATCTTTAAGCAGGTCTGTCACACGCCTCTTAATACCAACAGTCAACCAAACAGCTTTGTCCTGACATGTTCGCACGCGACCACAAATATCTAAGCCTCACTTTGTTGTCAGTGACCGCATTTGGCGGCAAACCCATCATGTTTGTGGTTGACTTTTCATGTTTGCGAAATGAATCACAGAAAAGGTAAATTTTAAAGCGATTTTGTTAAGCCGAATGAAATACCGCTTCTAAAACCACATTTAAGAACGAAATTGTTACAACCGACGCTGTTACATGACTTAAGCTTGTGGTTCTGTTATTTATGTGACTGCGGCTTTTTTTAAAACTGCATAAAACATATTTTAAAATTACGATAACTCATCGAAGGTGAAAGTGGTTTTCGCTGAAATTGTTTGAATTTAAGGGACTTAATACTATTATGTTGTTTAAGTTCTGGAAAAATTTAACACTGACATCTTGGCCGTTACTTTTCTATCTGAAACTCTTATGAACTAGGTCTTTGATCATATATCTTTTCATTTAGTTGCATAAAGCGCCTTGCCGTATTACAATATTTATAGATATAAATATCAATCATGTTACATATTACTATAGTAAGTAAATAAAAACCAAGTTTCTATTATAGTACAATATCTACCCGCCACTTAAATTATATTATCAAACTAATTTCATAGAGATAGGACCCTGTATAATATTAGCCGATCAATTTTCCGCCCCATATTCCGGGCCTGACCTCCAATATGGTAACTGCTTGTAATGCATGGTCGGTTTATATTAGAATATTAGTGTAAGGGACTACGCACACAAGACAATTATGACTACACTTGTGTTTCAATACAGTTGTCATTTTCTTCGTGGGACGTTTATTAACTACTTATTGTAAAACTAGCTGTTCCTCACTGTGTGTCATCTTTTCATAAAATTTAGTTAAAAATAGTCGTGTATTGTCAAACAATGTGATATCATTCCCAAAATATACGCAAAGCATCTTTTATACGAAATCATTGGAGTGGTATTTACAACATAATTCCAGAAAAGGCTCGATATATTTATTCAATATACGCAATATCGTGTATTGGTCAATCATATTGACATCGGCTTTTCGTTATTTGCCCTCATTTTTATCCATTGTTCTCAATGTGACATATTTTTTTATTATGTTTTATTTTATTCTGTTAAGCAATACTTTTGGCAAATGCTTAGTTATTTCTAAAATGAAGACAAAAATGGGCAGATTATGATAGAAGTGTAAGTTCATACGTAGAGAAATCAGAGTCGAAGTCAAAGTCAAAAATACTTTATCTGTGGGCGCACTTAGACAATCAGCTCAGAACTGATTTAAAACAAGGAATATTTCCAATAAGATATCCTAACTAATATTATAAACCTAACTAATATTATAAATGAGAAAGTGAGTTTGTTTGTTATTCCTTCACGGCTTGACTAAGCAACCGATCTTTATGAAAATTTGTACACATATTGTCAGGGGTACAGAGCCCAACATAGGCTACTTTTTATCCCGTGAAAGTATCTCATTCCAATGAGAAAATGTTTTTACTACTATAGATGGCGTTGCAATTCGCAATTACCGGCCAACAGATGGCGCCACAAGTCGCGCAATGGGTTTCGTTGTCATCATAAAATTTAACGCGAGCGAAGCCGCGGGGAAAAGCTAGTATAATATAATTATTACGAATGGACAAAGTACCCCCCCCCTGTATAGACTTACGTAGCATGTATGTACAACAATAGTATACAACGAAGTATTCCACTGTAACTCAAACTGCGAAACTCGGAACAAATCTAGTCTAATTGCAATTACCAATACTAAATACGAAAACAGATGCCTAAAACAGTTCCAAATAAAGTAATTTAGTTCGGAGACTTAGATTAAATCCAACAGCAGCGTAATGTAGAACAGGTACGTTATTGGAGGGTATAAATTTCCTTAGCGCACTTAGCGGACATAAATTTAAATAGATACCGCAAGTACATCTAGATAGATAAAAAAAATGCCTGTATCGCACCAATTGGCACATATTTAAATGGTGTCTCAAGCTATCTCTCTTCTTTTTTAGTTTGATAATGAAAGCCATAACATAATTTGTCATTAACTTTAAAAATGGTTGTAAACAAGTATCTTGAATTAATATCTATTTGTAAAACTTAATAGATGTAACCTGCAATCCATTTTTACGGGGATGGCAACGCTCGAGTTATCTCGTCCCGGTATTGGAAGCGTCCATAGGCTACGTACGGTGAATACTTACAGTCAGGCGGGCCGTATGCTTGTTTGCCATCTTAGAGGTATAAAAAATAGACTGTACCGCGTAAAATCTTAAAAGCAATTTAGTGTTTACAGCTTAATGCATAAAATTTCATATGACACCGAATGAGCTGAAAGCTACCGGGCTGAAGAACGCAAACATGCGAAGCCTAAAACAGTTCCAAACCCTTTGACATGCAAAGTTCATACGCGTCATCTATTTGAATTTAAATCTTCAGCTAAAGATTTTCATTACATTTCAACTCACTTGACCGACTTTCAACACAAAGCAGTTCGACTTTTTATCTCTTTAAGCGAGGCATTTATTGCGGTCAACGAAGATCTTCAGATCAAAGGGGTACTATAAAATATCTCGTTGGGAAGTGCGACAGATGAAAGGCTCCTTGTTTTATTTGTTTCAAAACGGACGGGTTAGATTGCTTTTATCTGATCTTTTCGGACCCCAATAATTGTTTTCGCTGTTTTGATTATGATGTACAGATAGTTTAGCCATTTTGAATTTCGGCCCCTCACTTTCCATTCCATTGTTTTAGTGTGATAGTAAAATGGAGTTGTGGAAGTCAATTGTTTTGTTTCTACGACTTGTTTATACTCGTGAGTTCATCTGCATCTTTTTAGAAGTAGGTATGTCAAAACAATTATTGCTTGTTTAATAGTCACCAATGCACTATTTTGTAACTTTTATTCGAAAAATAAAACATTTTTATTATTTAGTTTTCAGTATCAGTTTGAAATTTGAATTTGAGTAAAAAACATAGAGTCAAGTCGGTGCATTTGAAACTGGTCTATGTAGCAACTCCTCTTTTTATCTACTCGTAACTAGCTTAGCTAAAATATACATATAAAAAAAAAAACTTATTGAAACACATAATCAACGTTTTTATAAATAAAAACATAAGTAATTATTTTTGCACTTCACTTTGTAAATGTATCGGTAATTTTTCATACGCATATTAGATTTTCAAATATAATTCATTACTGAATTTTAGGTAAATGTATTTAACTGAAGCTTTTATATTCGTTAATCTCACGCTTCAAACCTTATTAATCTCTTTTCTAAAATTAATCTATACTAATTTTATAAAGAGGAAAGATTTGATTGTTTGTTTGTTTGCATTGAATAGGCTCCGAAACTAGTGGACCGATTTCAAAAATTATTTCACCGCTTTCAGAAAGCTACATTATCAGGGAGTAACATAGGCTATAGCTTTTCCCTAAATTCAATGTGGTTCCCACGGGAACGGGTCCGGAACTTCACGCGGACGAAGACGCAAGCAAAAAAGCTAGTTTGCTGAATAAAATACAATAAATCATTGTTTATTGATTTATATCTTAACCAAAATTACCTGCTTAAATTGAAGGCTACTCATTAAGTTACAGTACGCAGACTTATAAATAAAAGGTCATATTGGAAATAAATGAAATGAAATTTTAGACTAGCGAAACCGGCAACTTCGTTTGCCCACGTGTGTCCCACATTCCCGTAAGAATTTCAAAAAATAATTTATTCTACGAACAGTGGTTTAGGTTGTGTGTTGATTCGTCAGTCATTCAGGACAGAGCATTTTATATATGTATAGATCACTGTAGGTAGGTACTATTAAAAGAAAGCGGCCAAGTGCGAGTCGGAATCGCCCATGAAGGGTTCCGTAGCAGCAATTGCATAAAAAGAAACTACTTACTTTACTAGATCTCGTTCGAACCAATTTTCGGTGGAAGTTTGCATGGTAAGGTACATCATATATTTTTGTTAGTTTTATCATAAAATTTATTGTTTTTTTCTATTTTTGTGTGAAAATCTTAATGCGGTTTACAGAATACATCTACTTACCAAGTTTCATCAGTGTAGTTCTTATTGTTTCGGAAAAAAAAAGTGACTGTGACATACGGACGGAACGACAGACAGATATGGCGAATCCATAAGGGTTCCGTTTTTTTCCATTTGGCTAAAAAGGTTACATATAAATGACAGGAAACCTTTCTTTTCTAAATGTGTTAATTGTGTCAACCATTGAACAATGTTTGCCTGTAGAACACGATAAGGAAGGATTTACCAACAACGGAATTTCGCGGGTAATCCCGCGTGCGCCCTCTAGACATTAAAGATTTGAATTTCTATAAAGTATACGACACGTCCAAGCCTATAAAACAGCCATCACTCACTATACCAGTTATTAAAGTGTCATATAACTTTACAATACCATTTGTCATGGGCCTTCCAAATACAGTGCCACAAACTTATTTGTGCCGGTGGCCAAAACTAGAACTTCTTAAATACCTTGAAAATTACCTTCAATAGTTTCGATCGTAGCGCCCCCGCCATCGGCATATATAAGTTTGTAACACTGTACTTTCGGATTATTCACCCTTTGTATGTCACTTTATACTCATCCGAACAAATTAGAATCCTATCGAGTCGTCTTCGTGTGGTTCTGACCTAATCCTTTAACACTGTCCTGCAAAACTCCTCTGCGGTTATTGTACATCTTATTTCCATTTGATAAAGTTGTTAATTGTCTGTCTGTTGTTGCTGTATTTTGTAAGGGTTGCTTAGGCCGCAGCTGTGCTGGTTGCAGTGTCAGTCTTGATTACCCGATCGGAATACGAATTTAATTTGTGTATAAGGGATGGTACCTCGCATTGGATACCGGATCAGCTGCGACGCCTGTCACAGTAATAGGTTTTAGTACGTCCAATGAATATTAAATCATGGCTCGGATTTACCAAGAATTTGGACATTACTGTGATAATTATTTGTATAAATTATAAATAAATCTACTTTATAATTAGACTTGCGGGTTTCCTCGCTTTCCCGTGGGAATTTTGGATAATCCTTTCTTAGTACACCCCTAGACGTCGTCGAAACTACATTCCAAATTTGGAATCTCTAGACCCAGCGGATCAGTAAAACCCTCACAACTTCGTTTGCGTATATCTCGCTTTCCCGTGGGAATTTGAAAAATGCTTTCTCGGTACACCGTACACCCCTAGATGTCGTAAGGAACCTACATTCCAAATTTGGAATCTCTAGACCCAGCGGTTTTGGCTATCCCGTTTTTTAGGGTAATTCAGCGACTGACACCACGAGGGATTGGAACCATGGTGTCAGTCGCGGAAGGACTCTTTTTGAATTGACTGATTGACACCATGGTGTCAGTCGAGTAACATATAATTGGGACGTCGTTGATTGACACCATGGTGTCAATCACGGCAGGCGTTTATTGACTTCCTTGATTGGAACCACGATTTTTTTTTATTTTAAATAATGGGTTTTTTGTACAGTCGGATAGAAAATACTTATTGAAATGAAACAAAATTACTGGTACTCAATATTAGTATAATTAAATTATGTGGGTATTTTACAATAATTTATTATATTTATACATATAAAATACTTCAATTCCATTTTTAGGATTCCGTAGTAGTACAAGGAACCCTTATAGTTAGTAATTTGGTATGTATACAGATATTAACAATGGTAACAAAGTGCTGGGACAAAATTTTGTAAAATATTTTTTTTGGGGTGGGGATATATAGCTAAGTCAGTCAGTCAGGACTTAGAATTTTATATATTACTAGAGAAACCCGCGCAACTTCGTTTGCGTTTATCCCGCTTTCCCGTGGGAATTTCAAAAAATCCTTTCTTATCGATTGCCTACATCACACACCCAAATTTCAGGTCTCTACGGTCAAGACAAAACATTTTCATATGTATACATGATTATTTTTCTATTTAAATACTTTTCATTACAATCTTTGGAGTGGGCGTTTATGACAGAATATTGACGTGAAGCAGCAATGCGTTTCGTTCGGAGAGTGAAATATCCGAAATTCTTATTTTGCCACCTTTGTTGTATAAAAAAAAATCTAACTCCTTCCTTATACTATTTCTCGCTATATATCCTGTCTTTTCCTGTTATAGGTCGGCAACGGGTCAGGGACCCTAGAATCTATGTGCTCCATAGTCGACGGTAATCACCTAATATCAAATGATCCATATTCCTGAGCTTGTTTTACAACCACTTCCGTAAAAAAAAATTAAAAGTATATGGATATTTCAATACCTACAACCTCAGTCTACAACCATCCCTACAACAACACTACGAAATATTAGAGCGAGTCGAGACGTAATGAGATTTCCTATAAGTGAGAAAGAGACAATATCAATATGCCATTTAACCATTGACCAATTAACTTGAACCCTGTCAAATATTATAAATTTAATATTTACTTACTTACTGTTTATTATCGATGAATATGATTCAGTCCGCTTTATATAGTTAGAATTTTAGCTGTTTTCCGAGACCACAAACAGAATAAATAGTACGACGACATTATGAAATCATTTTGTTTGAATATTCACAATTTATAAAAATATTACATGACAGATGACACACTTCACTTCACGGATGTGTCAAAATGAAATGTAATTGAATCAAAAGCACTAAGGAGTATGAGTATTGATATCAAATCGAAGAAAATTACCCACAAAATACATATTTTTCAAGAATTTCAATTAAATAGGAATCACGTCTTACATCAATTCTCATAAACAATTTTTATGCAAAATTTGAAGTAGATTGGACCAAGGAATCAAGTTGTCCCATAGTAACTTTACCCCCCCTTTTCACCCCCTTAGAGTTCGAATTTCGAAAAATCCTTTCTTATCGGACGCCTACGTCATATAATAGGTCCACCTGCCAAGTTTCAGATTTTTACGATGAGCGGTTTAGGCTGTGCGTTGATTCTCAGTCAGTCAGTCAGTCAGTCAGTCAGTCAGTCAGGACAAAGCATTTTATATATAAAGATGTAGATTCGAAAACTCGAATTTAGTGACCATAAAGTTAACATCGTGGCCATCAGGTTAGTTCACAGGAATTTGAATCATAGACCAATCGGTAAATAAGTTGGTACCATATCCACTGACTATCACTGCTCTTCATAATAATATAAGCTCTATTTAGTATTTACTATATTAGTAGATTGGAAAATATTAGTGTATAATAATGTAGACAGATACAATTGTAATAAAAAGTAATAAATAAATTTACAAACGTGTTTCTATTAATAATATTTAATATAGACATAAGATTATCATTAAGTCATTAATACCGAATGGTGGGCGCAGAGATGCATACATTACACTGGAATTTATGCAAAACACCTTGAACTGATCCAATCTTTTGTTGGCTTGAAATAATTAAAGCCATTGAAATTTATGTGCTCCCATAAATTCATAGCCGTGTGCTCGGGTGCTCGTCTGTAATCATTTGCGAGAATGTTTTTAGCGATGTACGACGGTTTTGTTTTACCATTAATTTTCTTATTTATTGTTTATTTTCAGTGTGCTTCCCGCAATTGATGTCAAATGAATGTCACCATTACGACGTAAGAAAAGTCACAGGAAGCCGTTGGATGCAGGCAGGCCTCTGTCAGCCGGTCATACTGGCCTATTTCCAGCAGTGAACTTATTGTAGCTGAAATGATGAAGGTGAATGGTGTCTGAGTTTCACTAATTTTCCATTTTTTTCTATCTATTTTTTTCGTTTTTTTTCTATCGAGGCAACTTGTATGAATCGTGTTTTGGCTTCCTAAACTTACTGGGAAATATCCTCTATTTTTAGTATCTTGAAAAATTTTTGGAAAATTCCACGTTTTTCTAGGCAAAAAAATGGTTTTTGCTGGAGGAAAAACGTGCCAAAAACCTGTTTTGGGTACCATTTCGCCTTAACGACTGACATCTATCGATCCTCCTAAGCACAGAAGAGCCCTAGATTTTTAAGCCCATTGAAATACTAGGGTCTTTATTGCTTGAAGCGTTTTCGTGCCTGATGGTGGAATAAACATGCGAATCTAATCGAATGTAGCATCTAGCATCCAGTAATAAATAATTATCTTGTAAAGATTATATGTTTTTAAATACTTAAACAGATAATATTCGTTACAAGTATACATACATATAGTTATAGAACTAGGGATACTATAATAAGGAATAGTCCTTGATACACAAAGTTGCATTATCAAAAGTATGGTTACAATAAACTTTCTCCATAAATCATATATTACGGAAGCGCGCATATTTTAATGCACGAAGATAAAATTCATTATAACAAAAAGGCAGAAAGCAGCGAAATTTTATATGTCGCTATCGAGAAGGTATCTTCAGCGATAAAGTTGCTACACCGATGTTTAGGGTTGTCGACAATAACAAAATATACACATCTTTTATTATCAACCTTTTTCCGCACTTAGTTTACGAATGTCGTCATAAATTTATCAAATTTTATAGATATTACATCTATACAATTACAATATACTTACATGCTATGTAGCTTATGTACGTCAGGGAATGTATTTCTCCAAAAAAGTAAAATAAATAAGCATAGGTCCGGTGATTAAAATCAGCTTCTGTAATGTAAGATAAAGTTGGAATGTGATTTGTAATAGAAATAGCAATATTACTTACATTTGCTTCATCCCAAGGGTTCTGTACTATCACAATGAAGATTAAAATATGGTTTGAGTGTTTATGTATGTTCATGAATTAATCGTATATTCAGAAAGTAGGCCTTCGTTTTGTAGTCATTTATTATTAAACAAGTAAACTATTATCATTTCAGAACCAAAAAATTTAAACTGGGAAAAGAAATAGCGAACAGAAACCCAAAAGAAAAGAAAATCGCTGAATGCATAATGATTGACGAGCTAAGATAGACGATTTACTTCTTACAAGAGTAACGAGTTGCTACATAGACAAATTGCTACATAGGCGACTTACGTTGCACCGACTTGGTACTAACTCGGTTAGTCGATTATGTATTTTTTTAGTAACTAGTTTATCTTTTAAATATCGTCGGTGCACCTGTAAGTGGCAGCCCTGCTAGTTCCTCAGAAAGGTCGCGACCTCCCCAGGGACGCGGGTGACTTATGTGTTTGGGCCCATAGCTTTGGACAAAACTAACAATGTTGAATTTATCACATCACTAAATCTTTCTCGTTATCATCTTCGTAGCAGTTTTTTTGTAACATTATATAAATGGCTATTTTCGAGATGGATGCCCTTTGATATCAACTTAACTTGTTTGATGGTGTCCTCTTTCTGGTTAGCTGGGACAGTAACTTGATCTGTACTAGTCGCACTACAAAATGTTTGTCGGCCAAGACACAATCCATTTTCTTCTATTCACATTGTCAAATGAAACTTGTGGATTAAATCCTTGCACACAAAATTACGATGCAGTGTTTGCACAATGTGCTGAAAACGGCTTTCATAAACTATGAGATCAATGACGGAATTTTTTTGCATATGTGTCATTAATTTTAAAATGTTTTTTGCAATTCGCCATTTGTTGCTTATCCTTTATTCATTTAGCGCTCTAACGATTGATATAATTTATTCATACATTCGGTATGAAAAATTAAGTTCAGTAATTACATGAATTCAAACAATGGGTAACAGGTATAGGCCTTTAATTATGGTGTCGGGAGTTTTAAAAGCAGTCCGCACGCCCGGGGCCTTCAAACTTTGTATATTATTACTACGTAAGACTTCTAATATTAAATTATGAAGTAACAGAATACTTAATCTAATGTTGTATAGTATAGGTGTGATGTGTCGTGTCGCTTCAGAAGGACATCGGTTTCATTTATTTAGCCACATGACGTCACAAGGCTCTAAGTCGGCTAAGTGTGTAGTGTCGCGTGATACATGTTACGTAATAATTATAATTGTAGCCGTACTAAATGTATGAAACCGACATCTTTCTCTCGCGACACGACACACCACAGTTTAACTACTGTTAAGTATTATAATGTCTGTGGTTTAACTAAGTAATTATATCTTTACTAGCGTTTGCCCGCGGCTTCGCTCGCGTTAAACTTCCCCTTGCTTCCTACCTTAAGAACTGCAAAAAGTCCCATTTAAAATTTCACCCCCTCTTTTAAGGGGTTGGGGGCAGATTTAAAAAAAAAAATGATGCACTTTTTTTTTTAGTCACAAATAGACCGCATACCAATTTTTAGCTTTCTACCTTGAAAATTGCGGAATGCTCCATACAAACTTCCCTCCCTATTTTAGGGAAGTGGGGGATTAGAAAAAGACAGAAAGTATATGCCTATGTCACTCTCCATCCCTTCAACTATCTCCACTTAAAAAATCACGTCAATTTGTCGCTCCGTTTTGCCGTAACGCAGACGCACACACTTTCCCATTAATAATATTAGTATGGATTCATTTTACTCGCGAAATGCCGTTGATTTCGTTCCCGAAATGATACAGAATAAAAAATGTATTAATCCGTTTTATAAACTGCATATGTACCAAACAAATAAATCTGCTTTGCGTGAAAGAGTAACAAACGTACCAAATTTCACATCAATCAGTTCAACCGTCTTAACGTGAAGAGGTAACATACAGACAGAGAATTACAGAGACTAATGTAGTAAGTTTCTTATCATGAACTATATTATTGTATGCATTGCTTGAGTGCGTGTTACAAACTAAATTGAATAACGTCTGATATCCATAGTTAAGATCTAGACCGTTTAGCTAGGTTATTTTAACGTCGCTATTAATTATAGTTCTTAGCAGGAAAGCAGTCTGATATCACTGCCTGCCATCGCTGTAAAACTTATGCCAACTGGTTCGTGAATAGGGCTTCCATATTCAAAAATAACAAAACGGGATACCGACTGCTGGTAAATACGAATAAAATGTTACTTTGCAGTTTTTTATTTCGCATTTGCGAATATTTTAAACTAGCGAAACACGCGCTACTTCATGTGCGTGCAACCCGCTTTCCCACGGGAATTTCGGTATGTATTATACAATTATAGAGGTTTTTATTGTATAATACATACCGAAATTCCCGTCACTTGAATCACTCTATCTATTAAAAAAACGCATCAAAATCCATTGCGTAGTTTTAAAGATTTAAGCAATTTTAATTTAATAGGGATCAAACAGATAGCGAGACCGACTTCTTTTAATACTATATATTATGTAAAGAAGGTAAGAGCGAAATGTTTGAATGCTCATGTTCTTACTTTTCTTAAACGGCTTCCAAAAATGAGAAGGTTCTATGTTCCAGTGCATGTTTCAGTAGGTATTGGGTTGGCAGTTGCTTTAATTTTTGATAGGTAGGTAAGTTGGTTTATTTTGCTTTCAGTTTTTATTAATTTCTATTATTCTTTACAAAAAAAAATATTTCTTAAAACAATTTTATCATGATTGTTAGCATAAAGCACCATGTTTGGAAGAAATATACCGAAACTGGTGTATCGTTAAAACCTGTTAAAAGATAATATATTTTTTTTTTAAATAAAGTAAATAAATAAAATCATTTATTTTGCAAATTTTTTTTTATCCTTCCAGCATTGACGTAAATGGCCTGTTGAGAAGAAATGAAATACATTAAATCTTACAAACTTTAAAATATTACCAAAAATTTTGCACTGTAATTCCAAAAGCACATTTTATACCGGGCCATATCCGGCAAAACCCGGACGGATGGTGACACTATTTATGAGCCCGACTATCTTGCCATAGTCCTACACTTGTGTGTTTCTTAATTTTTTTTTATTGCGCTCAATGACTGTGTGATGTGACCACAATGTAATGTGCGAATAATGTACGGACAGCAGCAAAAGTTGGACTAGGGTGGAAGAATTATCAATTACTAATACCTATAAACTATTTCAACTTTATTGACTACTTTTTTGCTTTTTTTGCCCGCGACTTCGTCCGCCTGGAGTCCCGGACCCGTTCCCGTGGGAACCACATTGAATTTCGGGAAAAGCATAGCCTATGTCACTCCCTGATAATGTACAATTTACAAAAAAAAGTATTTATGTATATTTATTGGAAATCTAATATCCATAGTACAAGCTTTGCTTAGTTGGGAACTAGATGGCGTTGTGTGATTTGTCCAAGAATTTTTTATTTAATGCAAGAAAAGTTGGTAAAGGACCTGGGGCCCGATTCTACTAACACAAATGCACCAATGGAACAATAACATAATGTTCAACTTATTGCCAGAGTCGGGTGCATGGCTACACGCCCTCTCTCATCTTGGCTCTTTGCTGGACGACGACTCTTTGCGGGTGGCCGTGGCTCTCCGCCTGGGCAGCAAAGTATGCGAACCGCATAAATGCATTTGCGGGTCTACGGTGGGGTCCGACGGTCATCACGCGCTGAATTGCCGTCGCAGCACCGGTAGGTTCCCCCGTCACCATGCACTCAACGAAATAGTACGCAGGGCTTTTGTTTCGGCCAATGTGCCCTGCTTACTGGAGCCGCCTGGTCTTAGCCGGTCAGACGGTAAAAGACCGGACGGTTTAACGTTGGTGCCATGGAGTCGGGGTAGGTGCCTGGTGTGGGACGCCACTTGCGTCAGCACTGTTGCCACCAGCCACCTCAGTCGCACCGTCAGAGCGGCGGCTGCGGCAGCGGAAGAGGCAGCAGAAAGGAAGAGGCGAAAGTATGTGGCTATGGAGTCACATTATATTTTTGTACCCATAGCCGTGGACATTGGGTTGTTGGTGTGCTGAGGCTAGGACCCTAATCAGAGAGATAGGGCACAGAATAGCGGCGAGGAACGGCGACCCCCGATCTGCCTCGTTTCTGGTGCAAAGAATGGCCATCGCCATTCAGCACGGCAACGCAGCAAGCGTTTTGGGGAGCTTTGCACCAGAAACATTAAGGGGTGGATTTGACATATATAAGCCTTTTATTATTTTTTTTCAATTTTTTTTTATGTTTGACATTATTTTATTTTTATTTTGTTATTCATATTTAATTCTTTTGTAAATTCTATTTTAATTTAATTATTATGTGTTATGTATCTAATTGATAATGAATAATTTGACTTATTGTTTAAGTTCATAACAAATGTCAAAAACTATTCTACTGATACACTATCGGCATTCTTTTGAGACACGATTGAGACACCATTAAGAGTCCATTGGTGCATTTGTGTTAGTAGAATCAGGCCCCTGCCTGCGTGTCTTTCGAAGTACTGAAAAATTCGAAATTTTTAAATCTATCCAAATACTGAATGGGATCGACGTTGTTTAACTTGCGTTTGCGATGTCGTTTTCTGATAAGCACGCGCATTGTCGCGCATCTACTACACCTTCAAACTTCTCAAGTAATCAAGCGTTAGGTACCGAATTTAATGACGAAAGACCGTATTCGGTTCCGTATGGTTACGTAACGTTTTCGGCCTTTCAGGAGTAAACAACATTTTCCGTAACGAGGTGATCACAAATCACATTGTGGCTGGAACACGTGTCTAATATAAAGGGATAACACACGGTGTTGGAGGCGTCTGTGTAACATTATATGGTAATTATTTGGTAATTAGGTAGATACTAATGAGTCGCGAAACGAAAATTTTGTAGGATAAATGGGAAATTTATAAAATTACTTGCAGACTTGATTTGCATGAACGACCCACAGATAGTACTTAACTACTCGACCTGGATAGAAAACAAAAACAAATTTAATCGACTTCAAAAATAAAACCAAAGCAACTACCATCGAGTACAGTCAAGAGCAGGTCGACCTTTACATATCGGACTTAGTACCATTCATATGTTCTATGTCATAAGAGCCAAAATTGTACAGCAAGTGTAAAGCTCAACGTGCTTCTGACTGTACGTATCCGTTTGCCACTTCTTACCCAATCTTTTCAAAGTCTTTCAATTAAAATACAAATCTTATCAGGTTACAGTAAATGAAAAATCATCTCAGTTAAGCAGACTAAGCTTAGCGGGATATACGACATTGCGTGGGTTTCGCTAGTAATCTATAAATATAGGTATAAAGATTGCTTTCTCTCGCCTATAAAATCTGAATTTTAAAAACTCATTATGGCTTAATATGTTAGAATTACCGAAGAAACAGTCACAACTTTTGTTTAAATAAGTAACGACTCTTAATTAAGTATATCTTCAGTGCATTTCTTCAGGTTAATTGCGCTTGCTCCGGGCTTTGCATTTAAATGTTTCCTAATAGGAATTAAATTTGTGTGTCGTACGCTAAGAGAATCGGGGGATAACAGGGTTATGAAGTTCTGTACTTAAATAAAACATTTTTTATTTTTAGGATTGTCTTTTGTTTATATTATATAACCGTTGTCTGGTATTCATAACACAAGCAGTTACCTTGGGACTAGGTGGGGCTGTGTAAATAATATAAAATTTATTTATTTATTTGTGATGGAAAACCAACAGCATAACCGTGGAAGTGACTTTTATTTTACTTTTGGTATAGGACCGAGCGGCTTCGATCCTAATATATTTGATGGGATTTGTGGTTGTCCCGAATCTGGGTGTTCTATAATTTCCCACAGCTGGGCAAAGGCCTCCCTAGCCATTCCTTGAGTTCCTTATATTCATTAATATGAGAGAGGCGTTTGCAAGTGAAAAAAGGCCATTCAATACTTCCTACTGACTTTGCTAAGATTTTTATCTTAGCAAAGTCAGTAAACATATAAATGCTAAAAATAATAATCTATTTATATAAAAGAAAGTCACGTTAGTTACACTATTTTATAATTCAAGAACTGTTGAAGCGATTTTTCTGAAAATTGGTGGAGAGGAGAGGTAGCTGAGAACCAGGAGAAGGACATAGGATAGGGTAGGGTAGGATAGGATAGGGTAGTGCCTGTAAGGCGGAACAAAGTTCGCCGGGTCAGCTAGTAATATATAAATGCAAAAATATATAGATAAAAATTTAAAAATATGTCGAAATACAAACCGTTTCATTTGTATTCATGCTTAATACAATACACGCCTATAATTTTCCTATATAATGAGATCGGATAGCGAACGTTTTATGCTCTACATATCACGAGTTTCTGATTAAAATTATTTCTGTGTATGACAGCTGTTTTGTGGTGCATGCAATAGTGTGAAAAAAATATTTAAATATTTCATTGTTTGGAATGATGAATATGGCGGTACAGTCGTAATCATTGGTGTTTACAAATATTTTATTATTTTAGTTTTTTTTTAGTAGAGAGCAGTAATAAAATATTTTAAAATTATGACTTTTCTGTTGAGAAAACTACGATGAAACATATTTACAAATAGTAGATTTTACAACAAGTGCACAAAACGAATCATTTCTATCCGAGACTTTTAGCATTTTCTGAGCATGACAAGTGAAAAATATATATTTCTTATCCAATTTTCATTTTTCTCAAATATCCTATAATTCTGAAACTATCGTAACGCATTATTAATATTTGGGAAAGATACATTTATGTCGATGGGGAAAGAATGTCTTAAGGCGAGTTAGAAATGCACCGATATGATACTAACTCTTTCAGAAAAGTTTCAGAATACTACCTATAGGTACTACCTTAATGCTAGTTCTACACTCGCGAAGACCAAAAACGATAGCGTGGTTATCTTCGTCCTATTTATTTACTTTCCTTTGTATTTTCAACTTCGTGCCTAACTTCGCATCACTTTTGTCAACTCCACGAGAGTGTATAGGTATCATAACCTGTATTCTATAAACAATTATGTTGTTGACACATAATAAAAATTGAACCAACATACAGAATTGTTTTTTTAAGATACAAGTATTACAAAATTAGGTCGGTATTGAGATTTGAATAAGTAATTTGGAGGAGATATAAGGTAAACATCAGTCTCCGGAGCGGGATGATGGGATTCGAACGGGTCGGCCGACAGTAATATTGCCAATAGCTGTTGTGTATATTTATTATGTAAATATCAGGACAAAAATTGTGTGATGTTCCATTGTTGCGATGGTTTTAGAGTATTTTTTTATACCACAAAGGTGGCAAACAAGCTTACTGTCTGCCTGATGGTGAGGTGAGCGGTCACCGTAGCCTATGGACGCTTGTAACACCGGGAGTGTCACTCGCGCGTTGCCGACCCTTTAAAAATGTTTTAATGCCCCTAGAGTAGTTCATTTTAGATCACATGAACCTTTTCAGCAATGGAATGCCCAATTTATCACTTGGTCCATAACTTATAAATGATTTATATGCAATGAATAAATAAATAAATATTGTAACGGAAAAGATTAGTGATCTGTCCCGTCTATCATCTCACGGTTTGATTTGAAATAATTGAAAGATTTTTGACCAATTGCTCAAAACTATTATAAAGTACAAAACTATTTTTAATGACACATTACATTTGGGCTGTCTGTCACTCTCAAAGTAAAGAAAAAAAAGATAGCTTGAGCTTGAGACTTAATCTGAAATTAAAATTGGTAAAATGTGTTTCAGAAACTAGCTGTCAGTAAGACTATTTTGTCGCTATAATAACTTATTTCATCACCAATTACAAAACAAACAGATAGGCACATGATGTCAATAGTTTATAATAATGACGCGATATTAAATAACAAGAACTAAAAATTACCTTATAACTACTTACGCAAATAACGTAAAAAAATGTTCAGTTTTTTACGAAACCCTGGCCACCACAACCCGACGACGGTACCCGCAGGCGACTTTATAAAGGACGAACGCGTTACTCGAATCTTCCCAATCCGTCCATTCTGCTCACAATAAAATATTTCCAGCCTTGTTTTATATTTTTGCCCATTTTTTGCCTCTATTCGTATACTTATTATACTTATTGAAAATCTGTTAATATTCCCCTCTTCTCTTTCATTTTGAAGCGTTCCATTTCATTTCACCTAAACAAAATTGAATGAGAATTTTTCTATTGTGAATATTACTTTTTAATTTGCACTTTTTGCTTTACAATTTCAAAGCATTCTTATTTGCTTTGATATTTTTGTACAATGACATTTAATTTGGTGTAAAGTTGACCGGTCATCGTCAACTAAACTAAAGTTATTTTAACTCAGCTCACATAGCTGCACCAGTTTTCAACTTTTCATACATGACAGTTGTTACTACCTTCAAATCCATATTCATATTCATTTATTTATTGCTTCATGTGGTAAATACAATTTGGTCTTACATCTAAAAGTAGCTCCTTGACATGAGCCCTGCAAGGGCATTGCAACATTAATAATTAACATATATCTATTATTATATACTATTTACTATATAATACTAATAATCTGTTGCAATGTGTCGCGGGACAGCCGCAGTTGCTGCGCTACGGCCGCGCATCTTTATTTTATTCAAAAGATAACACAAAAAAAAATCAGCCAAGTGTGTGTCGGGCCACGTACTGTATAAGATACTTGCTTTGCGTACGAGTTAGACCAATTCAAATTCAGTTTTGGAAATCAATTTGCACCAATTAATAGTAATAACGTTACCATACACATGATATTGTAATACATTCTTATTAGATCTCGCCTGGTTCTCTGAATAGCTTTTGATCTCAATAATGAAGTGTCATTGTCTTTGAAATGACTTCCCTTGCCTATCCGATGTTACCACAAAAGGCGGTGTTTACTTTATAAATGGGAATCTTTATTCTCCACATCATTATTTTCAACAATGTTGGAATTTGCACGTCCTTTTAACGTATACGTTTTCTTAGATTCGTTTACTTAAGAGATTTTCAGGTGACGTGAATTTTTTATATATTTATTTAGGTGTTAATATTTGGGAGTCCTATTAGAAATATTTATATCGAATATTACAAATAAGTACTTGGTTCTTTTTTTTACAGCCAAACAAGCAAATAGTTTATATGATGGAAAATGGTCGCCTATGTACATTACTAACACCAGAGGTGCTGCAATGCGTTGCCCCCTTCAAGGAAGGCGGGATTATCGAGAAAAAGAATAGGAACGGAGTTGGGCTTTCGAATCTTTCTCTTTCTGTTCTGTGCTGTTGAACCATTCCAAATAATATCGTAAAGAAGAACATTATTTAGGAAAAAAAATACAAAATACAATTATCTAATATTTATTTCAAACTGGCGAAACCCGCGCAACTTCGTTTGCGTGTATCTCGCTCTCCCGTGGGATTTTTAAAAATTTTCTCCAGTAAGAATCATCCTCGTATTTCAAGTAATATTCTAAAAAAAAGAATTAGCGAAATCGGTTCAGCTGTTCTCGGTATTTGCGCTTATCAACACATTTAGCGATTCATTTTTATATTATAGATGTCTTAAATCACTCAAAAAATATATTGGGGCAATGGATACACTCGATCTGGGACAGTTTATTACATAACGCCATCTAGTGTTATATTAAACGAAACGATATGGCTGAATACTGACTACCGAAAACTTAAATTGTAAAAATATTGTTATTTGCATTTTACAAATAATATTTTTTTTGCAAATGAAAGTAAAGTCCTATTTAAGAATAAAACGGATGAGCACAGTAGTGATATATTTTTTTATTGATAGTGAAATTCAAACAAAATCTATAGTTATTATCATCACAATAAATAAACATTTATGTACTAGTAGTTATTATGAAAAGGAGAATAATATAAAAACGAATGAAAGCAGGCGTAGTAAATCAAATTATTTTAAGTTTCCTATTCGATAAGAGATGGCGCTACCAGGCTCGTTTTTACATGGTTATAAATTTGTAGAGACCATCGAGTACGTAGCCCATTTATTTGTAAAGACAGAGAGAGACAGATACATAACGTATGTATCTTTACTTTAAAATAAATAAATTAGACTTTTCAAAGTTTAATGCTTGAGGGTCTTGTAAAATAATAGTTTCACTATTTTCATTATTTCTTTTATATGTAATGCGAAAAAACGTTTACAGAATATTATCAAGTAGTTTTCGAGATTTACATTTTATCATCATCGTCGCTGGTGTGTCGCACTCTAAACGAACATGCAAGTTAAGCAACGTCGATCCAAGACAGTGTTTAGATGGGTTTCGTTATCTCGAGCTTCTCAGTGCTTTGGTGGTCACGTCTTCGGTCCCGGCTGTTGTTGATGGATGACAGTCGTTAAGCCAAGTCGGTGGCCTTCAGGCGGCTTGAAACACTGCCAATTCGCATTTCATCGCGTGTCAGTATGCTCTTATCACCTTCGATTGAAGGGAGATCCGTATCCCTTTATTGGGATGATTCCCTCATTCCACTTGGTTCCATAATTTGATTCCTCAATGGATCCTAGGAAACTTTTTTTCCACTTGAATCCATCAATTGATCCTTGATTATGATGAATGTCACCAAAGAAGGAAGTAGCCTTAAAGTGACAGGTCATACTTTAAATTCTACACGAATGAAAGGTGAAAGGCTAGTAAAGAATTCTACGCGACACACATTGAAGCTATAAACACGTACTATATTAAAAACTTTATTGTCAATACTATAACAAAATACGTAATGAAGGTAATATTTTAATAAATAGTTCTAAAAAGTATTAAACATTATGAAGAATCAATTAAGTACCGAGAAATAATATTAAAGACGTCATTAAGGATAGGCGAGAACGATAAAATTTATATTACCAGTATTTTTTTTAATATTAGAGAGGGGAAAGCAGCAGTAGTTTGTTTTAAAACCAATTAGTTGATTGTCCTAACTGGATCGGTATTTCTAATCCATAATTTGTTTGACTAGTTGCATCATGGGACTCAGCGTTTGAAGCAAGGCGAACTGAAAGTTGAAATTGAAAGCTCACTGATGTAAATATAGCTATTTTCGTTATTAGTTCCTATTAAATATTATTAAGATGCTCTTGAATAACATCCCTTGAAGATCTTTTCAGAAAATGGTTTCCGAACTAAGCCAATAAGATGATAATCAAAGGAAATCTGCAAAAAAGGAAAAGAAGTCTTGAGAATTTATGAATTGACCTTCGCGCGGACCATCCATCGGAATTATGAAATTAAATTTTACGATCGCTCCTCGACTTTTTATTCAATCATAATATTACTTCATTGCTACCTGTTCGTAGGCTTTAAAGGTAACTCAAACAGATCACTATCCGATTACTAAAACAGTCACGGGTATTGGACAAAAAACGCCGACAAAGAGACGCAATCGGGCGACAACGCGCCGGTGCAGTGGCGATCGCGACGTTTTTTTATTGCCGATTTTATACATACAGTCATAGAGGTAAGTATCTTGTGGGAACTGCTGCACATTTTTTTACACTATCGAAATATTCTTAATTAATGATTTCTTTCATGTTTTCTTTCAAGAAAAGTGGAGTATACTGATTTTCTTTACCAATTTTTGAAGTGAAAACTTCTTTAGCGGCGTTGTGCACTTTTTGGGATGAGTCAAAAATTTGACTGAACTCATGACAGAACTGTTCGGAAATTCGTAAGACGGAGTAAGATCGCCGGCGCGGTGTAGAAGAGGAAGAAATATACCCTTCTCTTTCTATCGCGCGGCGAAAATGTATGCCTGCTCATGCTGTTTCGTTTAAGCGGCGGCGTAAAAATGCACTACGTTAATGTATTTCAAATTTTCACTTCTGACGGCACTCCCGGAATGCTACTTGCTACTGGGTTTTTTTTTTACTAAAGCAGTCGTAGTATATATAATAGAGTAGCGGCTTAAAGAAAAAATGTAACACACTATATTTTATAGATATATTACAATTTATGTAGACGACCTCCGTGGCGTCCTGGGTTCGAATCTCGATCGGGTCATGATGAAAAACGAACTTTTTCTCATTGACCTCGGGTCTTGAATGTCTATCTTTATATTTGTTATAAAATGTAGTATAAAGTTAGTATCCCATAGTCTCAAACTTACTTTGGGGCTAGCTAAATCTGTGTGATTTGTCCATATATATTTATTTATGTTTAATTTGTTATTTGATTTAATTACTAAGTGAGAAGACTCGGAACAAAAAAAGTGTATTGAAGGTTAAAAAAAATGTTTTGGAACTATTTTTCACAATTTCATTAACATGCCCAATGATTTATAAAGTTTTATTTGAAAATAAAAGGTGGTACATTGGTCCGTATGTCACATCACAACAAGGGCTCTTGTTTTAAAACACACCTGCTTTGAATCCTGATATTGAATTCTCAGACCATATAAACCAGAAATGTAGAGCCCCTTGAAACAGCAATCACCAACAAAAGAAGAGTTGTATGTATTAATGTCCATGGCTCCCAAAACACTGGTTCTTGCGTTTCACAAAAACCAGAGGACAATACGAGTAGGGTAACCATATGTGAATAATTGAAACGTATAAAACAAAAGCTTTCCATGAAATGCAAGGGACGTAATGAATTTGCAGTTGTATTATTTTACATTTTAAAACTGTGTTAATGAATGACCGTGTGGTCGAATATTCTGTCGCCTGATTGGTCGAGTAGATTAAATATAAAGAAAATATTTTCACTTATAATTGTATTAATCAATTTGGTAATATCTTTCTTGCGACTGATGGTCTCATGCGACAGTAGCTACTATCAGATCGGCTTTCAGCTTTGTTACTCAATTTATTTGTGAATTACAAATATAATTTTTCATTTCTTTTTTAATACTGGTTTGTCTACTGTGTTGCCAATAAAATAAAATACATTTAACATAATATTATCAAAACGTTTCAAAAACTTCATAGTTATAATATTACTTCCTTGATGTAAGAAAATTGTTTAAAAATATCAGCTTTTATTTTATTACCAATTTCATTTAGTTATTATCTAAATTCACTTTTCTTGAGTACCTATCTGTCTATTTCTTTGGTGTTACGTATGCGATGCTACGTACCTACGTACCTACTAGACAATAAAATTAACTCTTTTTGAAGTGAAAACTTATTTAGCGGTGTTTGGCAGTTTTTTAAGATGGGTTAAAAATGTTAAAATCGCGTCAGATCTGTAGCCTGATCGGAAAAGCGTAAGATTTCCCTAACCATTCCAAAATATTCAAAAATGCACAACGTTGATGTTTAAGTTTTCTTCTGCCGGCACTCCCGGAATGCAAGCCGTCCTTTTTTATGATAGAGGAGGACGTACACGAGCTAGCGGGTTAACAGATGGAAAGCAATCACGACTACCCATGAACATCCACAATTAGATCTTGGGTGCGTTGCCCACCTATGAAGGAATGCCTTCATAGGTGGGCAACGCACTTAAAGACGCAAAAAAGGACGGAAGTGATTCTGACTGAAATGAACCCATAATCTAGCATGACTAATTCTTTTAATGAAAAGAAAAACTGAATATTCAACCAACTATCCTAAAAATATGGAATGTATGGTTAAGCTACACCTTTATTCGGGTGCCATGAATTCTTTTAATGTGAATTTTATATAATATACTTTTTTGTTTACCGGATTTACACAAAACGTTATATTGTGTTGGTCTTTTATATTATTGGTTCCCGAGTCGCGAAAGACACGAGAGATTTGTTAGTTTTTGGATTTCTGTATCGAAATGGCAGGATGTTTAAAGATTAACTGCTGTGTTAATTAATGTTTTTATAACGAATGTCACTAGTTAGTTAGTTACAAAGTTTTCCCGTCTTCCTTTTCATCGTGTGTGACAACTTTGTTTCATATAATTTTGGTCCAGTATTAAAGAGAAGAATTTTAAGTAAATCATAACCAGAAGTACTATTTTTGAAATTCTGAATATAATTTAATTATCTGATGAACAAAAAGGCCGTAATCGATTTTCTTTCGGCATTTCTTTTACCAATGGTTATTTTTTCTTGTTCCCGAGTTTATATTTAACTTATTTTATGTTATAAAATTTAATTATTTTATGTTACAGATTTATATGACGAGAAGAAGTACCTGTGAAGGCGTAGACTCTAAATAAAATATGTAATTTAATTATTTGATTCTATCTATAACACCATGGTCACATTTGTTTGACACATAAAAAAATCATTTAAATATCAACTCATTTATATTCCAAAACCGAAATCCGACCCCGCAAAGAAACGGATGAAGCGTGACATTATTAGATACTTACTGGAAACAGAGGGAAGGTGTATATAAACGAACACACGGAGCAATAATGAAGATGAAATGGTTACGCCGAAATCCAAGGGGCAGGTGTCGCTGTCACAGATATTGATACAGTTCACGGCTCCTCGTGGAGGCGCGATGTCGAGAAACAAAGAATAAATAATACAGAGTCTTTATAAGCATCAAGATCTTTCGGTCGACATAAAATTTGTGAAAAATAAAGTGTATGTGCATCCAAAAACCAGTTAAGTGCGTGTTGGACTCGCGCAGGAAGTGCATTTTTGTATGGGAGTCCCCCTTAAATATCTGTTTTATATTTATTTTCAAAGTGAATATTGAATATTCTGTGAAAATTTCAACTGTCTAGCTACTTCTTTTTAGTTAATTTCGTTTTACTTAGACTATCATCATTACATAACTATAATACCAACTTAACAATAATTTTAAGCATTCCATTTCAACATGGTTTTAGTAGAAAAGTGGCATTTTTAAAATAAGAAAAATATAAAAATGACAGACATAATATTTTTTTCAGTTTCGGAGTATTTATGATTTCACATAACTCATGACTGTTTGACTATATTTTTGTGCTTATTGGTAGGCGCAGATGATCCCGGCTGTAATTGTATTGACACATCTGTTAATAACTCTATGTCATTAAGTCCAGCGTTCTGAGCATTGGGCATCTGTTTCACAGTCGACAAAATGGTGCGGTGGATTTAAAAGACCCTTATCACGTTCAAGGTGGTACCGAAACAAAACAAAATCTTATCTGTTAGTGCGATAGCGTTGGTATTTCGCCCGGCTGGTGTTAATTGGGGTCTAATATAGCCTTTCTTTTTTTAGGATAGATGCCGGTGATAAAATAATTGACGCAATTACTTTGTGGTGTACATTTTTTTAGTTTTTATTAGGATTTGGCGCCACGGGGTGGCTACTATGATACTATTACGTCTTTCTCTTTCTGTGTCCGCTGTTGCATGTATGGATGTATTTTTACGTGGGAATATTTTTATCCCGTGAGAAAAAAGTGATAAATTTCTAGGTACCTGTATCAAAATAACAATCATGTCCATTGGTTTCTTTCGACCTTTAGCTGGTGACGGCCATTTGTCACTATTTTTAAATCTTATGCTGCAGAAATAAGGTTAAAAACAATGAAAAAAAGCTTTAAAATAAATAATATTAGTGTCTTTAAAGTAGAAATAAAGTATACTGCAGTGTTCTATGCGATCACTTGATTAAATGTATCATCTGACCGCTTTATAAATCGTTCTCAAGCGGCTGGCGAATTTATGCTACTCAAAAATAAGTATAAGCAACTAATATAAGATAAACCCACGATTAACCTGTAATGTCAATATTGATAAAAAATTTAGAAAGTGACAATAAATAAATATATAGGGACAATTCATACAGATTGAGCTAGCCCCAAAGTAAGTTCGAAACTTGTGTTATGTGATACTAACTCAACGATATTATATTTTATAACAAATACATTTATAGATAAACCCGGGACCTCCTGGGTGGCGGTCTGGCGTGGTAATCATTACGCCACGGAGGTCGTCGACAATACAAGGTTTTATTAAAACCAGGACTGATTTTTGTTTAGAGTAAGCTGATTAATTTTTTCCAGAAAATACATTAACCAATAACTATGATTTTCACCAAGATTATCTTGAAAATGTTTAGGTTTAAACCGTAATACAGATTTAAGGAATAAATTTAAGGTCCCTAGTTTCCGAAGTTAAGTTTTACATGTAAATTAGTATAATCACCCCTTCTGGACCTAAACTAATATCTATAACGGGAACTTAAGGCTATTACTGTTATTCCTTACCAACAATGTTCAGTGTTTATTGTAAACGACGTGGTCATAAGTTTGTAAACAATGACATCTTAGGAAAATTACAGTATATTTATGATAAAACCAGCTACGTTTTGCTTTGCTTATATGAGAACGTTCTTAT
Source organism: Endotricha flammealis (assembly GCA_905163395.2). NCBI lineage: Eukaryota > Metazoa > Arthropoda > Insecta > Lepidoptera > Pyralidae > Endotricha > Endotricha flammealis. The sequence goes on along the minus strand of LR990863.1, from coordinate 4,691,892 downwards.
GTAAACTTGACTAAAATTTATTCATTGTATCCTATATATTTTTTATCCCCGAAAATACCGTTTTAATTTTCAATCTAGATCCCTCAAGGGGACATTTTCCTGGGTTTAAAATAAAGGTTATCAATATAGATCTGTTTTTTGACGAAAGAGTACATCATTTTTAAGGCCCGGCGCCCATTATCGGCATCGGTACGACTGAGGATTTTAGGTGGCAAATAGCAATATACTATAACATAATGGCAATAAAGTAGAAATTTCCGTGATATGTGGTCGTAATAACAAAAATACCGCTTCGGTATGCTTGAGGCTGCTGTATCGGCAGCCTTGAGAATGCTTCGGGATGCTTCGGCATCCTTCGGCATCCTTCGGTACGCCGCCGGCGCCGAGGCAACACTCGGGGGATAGCTTGCCCTGCGGGGCGAGGACGGTGCGGCATCCTTAAGGACGCCTCGTCATCCCTCAGAACGTTGCAGCATGCCAAAGCATAATTGCCGATAGTGTGCGCTTGCATGTAGGATGCCGAAGGATCCTTTTCCTTGCCGATGCCGATAATGGGCGCCGGGCCTAAGAGAGGTAGGGCACAGCGGATAATCCGCTCAAATCGGAGCAGCCCGTCTGGGGAAGGACCTCCACCTTATGGAAGATCGTAGCCAAATAGCATTGGTCTCGGCCATGTTGTGTTCCTACGGTGAGTAAGGTTTCCAGAGCTCCACTTGGGGGGGTTGGAAGGGTTGGCAACGCGTGAGTGATACCCTAGGTATTGCAAGCGCCTATAGGCATCGGTGATGCTTACCATCAGGCAGGCCGTGTGCTTGTTTGCCACCTTTGTTGTATAAAAAAACCATGATCCATGACCATTCTTATAACTATTTCAACTTATATTTCTACATCAAAATGGATTAATTTACAAAGGATACCATTCTGCTTTTGCAAACATTTACTCAACCACAAATGTGGAACGCGAAGTTTTGTACAAATTAGTATGTAGAATTATCGAATGTGAATTTTCTAGCTGTAAAACTATTCTACTGACGCAGCGGTGATAATTATATGAGGAGTTAAGGGGACAAAATATTCATAAGTAAATAATTTACAATTCATGTAAATTAATTGTAATGTGTGTATAGTTTGATCGAATACTCACATTAAGCAACGTCAGGCGCACCCAGTTCATGGGTGGGACGTGCGGTCGTGTCCTGATATATCTATCACTCATGTCCCACACAATGCCACGTAATGTTTACAACTGCTACCACTAACCCGGATTATTTTTACATTAATAAAGTGACATACAATAAGTTACTTAACAACCTAACAATAAGTTATACAATACTTATGTTGCGGACACGAGCCGATTTTGTAAATAAATAAATTTATTATGTTTTAATTATGTTTTACCCTAGTTTTATGGTTCTATTGAACACTTTGATAATCGGAATTATGTGATTATTTAGTTTAAGTTTAAATACCTTTGTTTTACATTAGAATAAGCTAATTAGATTACGTAATTAGATGTAACATGGATATTTTCACTATTTACGTGCACTATTTACGTGTACGATTGGATATACACGTATAGGATTTTAGTTCCAAAGTTTTGCCTGGAGCAGCGCCACGAGAATTCGTCCACCTGAGTTGTAAAATCTTGCCGTGGCGCTAGTAAATGAAATTGGTAATAATTTTGGCTTATGATCTTCAATTGTTTTGTGTGTTTACTGTCTTGAATATGTACGGATAGTTAACAATTGATGTGTAAAAGGTTGGTTACGTCATAGAGTATGTGTGATCAATAACATTAGCGCTGTAAACGTTAAGAATACGACGTTATTGATCAATTTCGTATCCACTTTTACGTTTTGCATGTATAATTTAAGATTTACGTGTTTATTTCGGATATTAGTTTTGTGTAGTTACTGTTAATATATCGCTTATATGGAAACAACGTGTTAGTTAGTTAGAATAACCACGAATATGGAGTTATAAGTTACTAATTGTAGAATGTAGAGCGCACTATGCGATATGTGCGTAGTGACTTTTTGCCCGAAATGTCGTCGGAAATTGTCGCAAATTACACGAAAATTATCTCGCCTCCGATTGGTCCGCATGAGGGCCAAATATTGGCAGTAAATATGTCTGGGTAGCTCGGTACTGACACAGTCCAACACAGCTCTTCAGAGAGTGAACAACACCGAGCTACACTACCAAGAAAGAAATAGTATTGTTTTAAATGAAGATAGAAATAGTACTCAAGAATAAATACAGTCCATTGATGTTAAAAGAAGCAAACCTCGTTTTCCTTTCCGGTATATGGTTCCTGGTGACCATTGCCTACCCATTGCTGCAGAACCATCAGTTTGTCCTTCGAGCCGATTCACGGTTCGAGGTTTGACAAGGCGTCTTTAGACGCAGGCGTCTTTCGACGTGAAAAACCTGTCGTCTTTCGACGTGAAGATCTCTACATAAAGTTGTGCGAAGCATATTGGCGACGCACACAGCGCAGAACGCAGCGCTGATACGTGTCTTGCCGCACGCTGCTAAGTGTAGCGAGCACGTATACTTTTCGGTCGACTTTGGGTCGTTTTACGATCGAAGTCGTCCGTCGACGTAAAGTTGTGCGAAGCATATTGGCGACGCACACAGCGCAGAACGTAGCGCTGATATGTGTCTTGCCGAACGCCGTTAGGTGTAGCGAGCACGTATACTTTGCGTCGACCTTGAGTCGTTTTACGATCGAAGCTGGTATATCCGAAGAACACCGAACGGTGCGACGTGCGACCGACGGGTTTTATTGAAGATCACCCAACGGTGCGACGACGTCGAGCAACAGGCAGCCAAACGGTTGCGTTGTACTTCGGATCGACGAGACTACGAGCCGCCGTGCAAGACTCTCGTCACGTAGTGTAGTAAGGTTAAGTGTTAGTTGTCAAGTGTTAGGGTAGCAGGTGGCACGGGTATGCCAACCACGCGTAGTATGAGAGCGTATGAGGATCCACCCGCGTCGCCGTCGACTGCGAATGCCGCAGCGACCGCCGCATTAGGTAACATCGCGAACGTAGAAGATGCGCGGACGAACGCCGCGATGATTACAACCGCGACCGATGTAGGCCCAGTCCGTAGGGAAAGTAGGGCACCTTCTGTGCGATCACAGCGTTCCACGGCTTCAGCGGTTGCACGAATAAGGCAAGCCGAGTTGGAAGCCGAAGAACAGCTGGCGGATCTACAGCGTCGGGAATTTCAGTTATAAGCGGATTTGATTAAGAAACGGTTAGCTGCGGACGTCGCTACCATTAGAGAGGAGACGGACCGCGATAGTGTAGGCGGTAACGAACCAGCGGACGCAGAACGTCGCGTTTCCGACTGGTTGCAGCAGAATCCCAAGCCGATGACTGGGCAAGCTGAACAACGGTTCTCGGAGTGGTTACATAACACTCACATACGAGGGGAGCGCGTTGATGTCGAAACCACGGTATATCGGGATAGTTCACCGACGACGCAGGACCATAGGCGCGACCGATCGGGCGATAGAGCTATATCTAACCGGGTAACTTTTGGCGCAACGCCGCGTAGAGACGAGTCGCCGACGCCGGCACGGTCTCGGGACTTCGGGGCAGATAGGTTAGCTGACGTTTTGGAGAAGTTGTCTAGGGACAGGGCTCCGTCACGATTGCGGGACTTGCCGATATTCAGCGGCGCCATTGTAGAATGGATGCCTTTCAAAGCCGCGATGGAACAATCGACAAAACTGCACCGAATTAGTGAAGCAGAAAACCTAGATCGGCTCCGATCGTGCCTACGCGGGCAGGCGCGTGAGGAAGTTGCCGCGCAACTTTATACGGCGACCGACCCGAAGGTCGTAATGCAGACGCTGGAACAGAGTTACGGGCAACCAGAAGCCATTATTGATAGGGCACTTGAGGACATTAAAAAGTTGCCGCGTCTGGGCACTACCGCAGGTGACCTTAACACCTTTGCAGTACGCCTTCAGAGTATCGTAACGGTCTTGTCATGCGTGGATGAGTACGGATACCTGCAAAATCCAATGTTAGCGCGGCAGGTTACGGACAAATTGGGTCAGAACATTAGGATGCGGTGGTGCGATCACGCCGCCAAGCACAATGACTCTAAAGTACCGCTGATAGTAGCATTATCACGCTATCTAATGCAAGAAGCGAATAAAGGGGTGCGGTACTCATATTCGCCGTCGACCGCAGCGACAACGGCGCAATCAGTAGCAACGCCGGCCAACAGGAACGCGACAGTGGCGTTTCCGCGCGGGCGAGCGGACAGATCACGGGTTAGGGTGTATGCAACCGCGAACGCTAACGAAGTCCACGCGAACAAAGCGACCGCGAACGCAAACCGAGCGACCACGAACGCGAACGAAGTTCGCAAACGTGAATGTTTGTGTTGCGGAGCTAAACACGATACGTTCCGGTGTCCAAAAGTTGTAAAAATGGAGACGCATGAAAGATGGGAGTGGGCGAAGGAAGTAGGCGTCTGTTTCCTGTGTCTGAATGACAAACACAGAAGAGTCAAGTGTAAAGCGAAAAGGTGCGGTATAGGCGAGTGCCGATCGCCGCATCACGCTTTATTACACGTGACTTACGCGCCCGCGGCGAAAGAAGAAGATAGTGCAATAACCGCGGTCACGCACTTAAGTAGGAACACCGAGGTGTTACTTAAAGTTTGTTCGATCGTGATTAGGGGCAAAGATGGTAGAGACGTGGATACGTTTGCCATGTTTGATGAGGGCTCTACCATCACACTCGTTAACGACGAGTTAGCTACCGCGATCGGGGCCACAGGGCCGGAGAGGGCGTTGCGTATACACGGCGTAACATCGACACAGCGGGAGCCAGCCAGTAGGGTGGTTTCCCTAGCGATACGGGGAAAGGCGGAAAATAATTTCTATTCAGTAACGGCACGAACGGTCCGTAACCTATCCCTGGGAAGCCAAACTATTCGGCGGGACGTTTTACTTACCCCGCATCTGCAACAGCTGTCAGAAAGCGACGTGTGTTACGCAAACGCGAGTCCGGGAATTTTAATAGGTGCGGATAATTGGCACTTAATAGTGACACGCCGACTGCTTACGAACGGAACAAAGCAGCCCGCGGCGTCGCTCACGAAATTAGGATGGGTGATTCATGGGACCGCACCGAGGTGGGTTATGAATGAGGATTTGAGAGTGATGCATGCACGGACCGCGTCGCGTTGTGATGACGAGTTGAATAGCATTATTGAAAGACATTTCGCTATTGACTCGCTGGGAATTGCGTTAAATCGGAAACCGATACAAGCCGAGGAACGCGCCGTAGAAATGTTTGAGTCTACGGTGACGAGGGTCCAGGGACGCTATGAGGTCGGTTTACCGTGGGCGAACGAAAACATAGCCCTTCCCCCCAGCCACGATATGGCATACAAGCGATGGAAGAATATTGAGCGGCGCATGGACAAATCCGAAACTTTTAGGTCTGCGTATACTAGTCAGGTAGACGGACTATTAGACAAGGGATACGCGGTTCCGTGTAATGACAAATGCGAGAACAACCCGCGACTTTGGTACTTACCGCACTTTGCGGTGGTTAACCCGCATAAACCGGATAAAATTCGAATGGTATTTGACGCGGCGGCTAAGTCCAAAGGCACGTGCCTTAATGACGCGTTGTTGGAGGGACCGGATATGTTGCAGTCGTTGAACGAGGTCTTATACCGATTTAGGGAGCGCACGGTCGCCGTGACCGCGGACATCAGAGAAATGTTTCTGCGTGTTCGAATACGAACGGAAGATCAGGCGGCTCAACACTTTCTATGGCGCGGCAACGAACGCACATCCCCGCCACGAAAGTATCGTATGACGGCTATGCTATTCGGGGCAAAGAGTTCACCGTTTATGGCGCACAGTGTAAGGAATAGGAATGCTGAGGCGCACCGGGAAACTCACCCTCTTGCATTTAGGGAAATCACGGAAAACCATTATATGGACGATTGGGTAGCTAGCTTCGATAATGCCGAACAGGCCGCGCGCGCCATTAAGGAGGTACGCGAGGTACATATGGGCGCAGGTTTCGAACTCGCTGCATGGAACGCGAACGAAGCCCGATTATTGGAGCCTATACCGGCGGCGGACAGGGCGCGCGACCTGAAGGAATTAGGGGCGGGCGCACATCCATACGGGAAAACGCTAGGTATTTTGTGGGAACCGATAGCGGACGAATTAAAATTCAATACCACAATGCCGCGCGTCCCGGCTGAAGTTAGGGATGGGACTCGCACGCCATCGAAGCGAGAGGCGCTCGGGGCGGTTATGTCCGTGTTCGATCCGCTGGGGTTACTTGGTCCATACACGATTACTGCTAAGATTATGCTGCAGGAATTATGGAAAAAGAGCGTAGGTTGGGACGAGCCCATACCCGCGGAGGAAGGCCGTAGCTTTAGGGAATGGATAGACGATTTGAAATACGTCGAAAGCATACGGATTCCGCGGTGCTACGAAATTCATAACGTGACGAATAGGGAGTTACACGTATTTGCCGACGCCAGCGAGCAGGCATACGCCGCGGTAGCGTATTGGCGTATGAAACGCTTGGACGGATCAATAGGCGTCACGTTGGTAGCCGGCAAGGCCAAAGTGGCCCCTTTAAAGACACAAAGCATTCCACGATTGGAATTGCAGGCGGCACTAATAGGCGCTCGTTTAGCAAAAGATGTACTCACGGGACATAAAGCGAATACGAACGTAACTTATTGGTCCGATTCCAAAACTTGTTTGCATTGGATACGAATGACTCGGCTCGGTACACGCCATATGTGGCTCACCGTTTAGGTCCTGGTCACGCTGGATTAAGGAGTATTTGCCCGCGTTAGGACCGCGTGACGACATCCGCCGCGAAAACAGGAACATAGAGGTCGGAGATGTGGTCGTAATCGCCGACGACCAATCGCCTCGCAACGTGTGGCCACGGGGCCAGGTAGAGAAGGTCTACCCGGGACCAGACGGCGTCGTTCGCAGTGTTGACGTGCGCACGCGTGGTGGAATCTTCAGGCGACCTGTTAGACGGCTCATAGTCCTCCCAACGAGGGAAAGGGGCTGCGGAGTCCTTCGCCGAGGGGAGGATGTTGCGGACACGAGCCGATTTTGTAAATAAATAAATTGATTATGTTTTAATTATGTTTTACCCTAGTTTTATGGTTCTATTGAACACTTTGATAATCGGAATTATGTGATTATTTAGTTTAAGTTTAAATACCTTTGTTTTACATTAGAATAAGCTAATTAGATTACGTAATTAGATGTAACATGGATATTTTCACTATTTACGTGCACTATTTACGTGTACGATTGGATATACACGTATAGGATTTTAGTTCCAAAGTTTTGCCTGGAGCAGCGCCACGAGAATTCGTCCACCTGAGTTGTAAAATCTTGCCGTGGCGCTAGTAAATGAAATTGGTAATAATTTTGGCTTATGATCTTCAATTGTTTTGTGTGTTTACTGTCTTGAATATGTACGGATAGTTAACAATTGATGTGTAAAAGGTTGGTTACGTCATAGAGTATGTGTGATCAATAACATTAGCGCTGTAAACGTTAAGAATACGACGTTATTGATCAATTTCGTATCCACTTTTACGTTTTGCATGTATAATTTAAGATTTACGTGTTTATTTCGGATATTAGTTTTGTGTAGTTACTGTTAATATATCGCTTATATGGAAACAGCGTGTTAGTTAGTTAGAATAACCACGAATATGGAGTTATAAGTTACTAATTGTAGAATGTAGAGCGCATTATGCGATATGTGCGTAGTGACTTTTTGCCCGAAATGTCGTCGGAAATTGTCGCAAATTACACGAAAATTATCTCGCCTCCGATTGGTCCGCATGAGGGCCAAATATTGGCTTTATATATGTCTGGGTAGCTCGGTACTGACACAGTCCAACACAGCTCTTCAGAGAGTGAACAACACCGAGCTACACTACCAAGAAAGAAATAGTATTGTTTTAAATGAAGATAGAAATAGTACTCAAGAATAAATACAGTCCATTGATGTTAAAAGAAGCAAACCTCGTTTTCCTTTCCGGTATATGGTTCCTGGTGACCATTGCCTACCCATTGCTGCAGAACCATCAACTTAACAACTAACAAATAGTACAAAAAGGTTACATTTGTAAATATATCTAATATTGTAAAAGACGTGACGAAGTGCGACAGAATGAAGATATTTTAAATTCGACTCTAACTGCCATCTTTTTCTGATGATTACGCATTACGAGCATTTATGAAATGTCTATCGCGAAAACACCATTCTTATACAGAATATCGACGACGTTAAGTAATGAAATTCTTTATTTGCAAGGAACAAAAGACATAAGGAATATTTTGTTTCCCGCCTACATATGTACTAGGCATGCAAAATTTAAAAGTGTTGATATTATACAATAAACATTAAAAAATATATTTTGAAATATCAATTTAATATGAATTAATTCAAAGGGGAAACGCTGCCAGTATATTCGGAACCTTGCCTAAAGGGACACCTTTTAATAATATATTTTAGTTATTTTATTACCTTTATTTTTTAAGGTTTATATGAATTCTACATTACATTTTATAAAGACCTCTCATGTCTCATGTCTAATATTTTAAAGATAAAAAATCAAAAATACTTATTGACTAGCTATTTAAATATGTGTTTAAATAATCTAAAATTAAGCATTTTCATCTCAACTGGCAGTTTATTATAAATTTTTATCATCATGTAGTAACAATTACTGTCCAGTACCGTACCCTTGCACATTGGCTTCAGTAATAGCGTAGGATCTCTGGGTCTAAGTCTCGGGTGTGTAGGTTTGACTTGACTTGGTTTGAGTAGCAAAATCCGCTTTGTTTGGTAAGTGGGACATCCTGAAGCTCTTTTCCAATTCCTTTTCGCACTATTCCCCCTTCTTTGCAGCAGACAACGCGTTGGCATAATGCTGATGTCATAGACTGCGGTGACCATTTACCACCAGACCCTTACCACCAGGTGATCCGCTTGCATGTTTGGCAGACCACTTTCCATCATCCACTTGCTTGTTTGTCTGCCGAATACATGTCATAATCATAAATAAAAAAACTCTACTTGCCAAGAGGCTTTTGATTTTTCCAACCAAAGAAAAATGGTCATTAACGCACATTAACATAATATGATACTTATATCAACAATTTGGGCAGTAGATCATACTTATCTGGCAAAAAGGCGATATTTTGACTAAAAGGCGACATTAAGACGATAATATCTTTCTGTGAGGCGTTGTCGTGATTTAAGGCGTCACAGAAATATAAAGATTATCTCGCACCGTGTAATGGGCTCTTAATTAATTATTACCAACTAGGTTAGTAGTATAGGCGCCAGTCACATCGAGAGGACAACTAAAATTCAAATTTTTGAGACTAGAGCCAGTACAAACAGGGTTATTTGAAATTCATGTTAAAAATATTTTACAACTAGTAATTTCTACTCTGTAGATTTTACTAGTCGTAATCTCTGTAGATATTCATTTTATAGGTTATTAGTTCTTCTTTTAAAAACGTATTAAATTGATCAGATGTTTGTATGTTTCTGTATTTAAAAAAAAAATAAAAAAAACAGGTTTACAATATAGAATTACAAAAGTAATTTATCCTGATGGCATTGTACTCTTTAGACTAGGACACCCGATATCGCACAGAGAGGAAACCAGAGTCACCAGAGTGACAGGAGAAGTGACTTAATGTACCTACGTGAGACATACACAGTACCTACAAACTAGTCACAGGCACAGGATAGGAAGAGGAAAAAACAATTTTATACAAATGTCCATCGAACAAAATGTTTGTTGGGGATTGAAGACGTTACTTTTGATTATTTCCTGTCGACGCACGAACAGCGACCAATTCTATTTATGAATTACGTAAGCCTGTCAATAATACATAATTGTTTGAATTATATTCAATTCAATTCAATTGTTTGAATTTTAATCAATTATATTCAATTCAAAATCGTAGTAAACAAACAAGTGCACAGTGTGCACACTGCAAAATATTGCGAATTAATAATTCCTTCTAGCTTAACATCTGTTTTACACCTTAATATTTTATGTACTTAAGCGGCTTAACTCGTACACTAACTTAACGTAACTTGTGAGTCGAGTGACGGTAAGTCTACACATTATTTGCTTTAAGTTTCAGTCGGCTTGAATATAAATGAGAAATTAATTGTGACATTAAAATTACTAGGTACACACAATTTTAATAAATTTATAATATATCTGAAAGTTATGACTAAATTATTGGGCCCTAAAATTTGGAACTAAAGAGACCAGCTGGTCTACCATGAAAGTGTCCATTCGAAACAACGGACTCGAACGAAACACGTCCGCAATACGAAACAAGAAGCCACCATGAACATTTTTCGTATTCAACAATTTGGTTCGGAACCATAGAGCACTTTCGTGAGTGAATGAAAGATGAGAGGTCTTTTATAGTCACGCGATTTTTTTTTGTGTTAAATGAAGTAGTATTATACCAGACAATTTAAAAAGTATGTTCGTTATTGTTTAATTCACACAAGATAAGGACATTTTAAATTAGACGCGTTGTGTTATTTATATTCGTCTCCATAGCGATATTGTTGATATGAGAATTGAGAATCTTACATAGAAACTAGGTATAAAACTAGCTGTTGTCCGGGACTTCGCCCGTCGTCATTACGTATGCTTAGATCTTCAAAACTACGCAACGGATTTATGCGTTTTTTTTAATAGAAACACAAACTATTATGAGAAACAAAATATACGCAAACGAAGTTGCGCGGATTTCTTTAATGACAAATGAAACATCTTATTTTATTGAAAATACTAGTATTTATTAATTGGCGACGAAATGCCCAACAATGAAAAAGAGAAACGTATGAGAATACCTACGTGCCAGCTTACGCGGCACTATTACATAGAACTGCATGATACAAATTATCTGAAGAAGAAATTGAATCACGGCTATAAATTGGTATCCAATATGGTTTCCAATACAATCAGGAAACCCAGCAGCATTGCATTTCGTTCGGAGGGTGAGAGATCCACACACAGTCCATTATGTAATCTGAAAGACAAGAAAAGATGACCTAGTGAATTTTTTATAAACTTTATTTCGTGCAATTAAGATGTTATCATGTTCTAAATTATATAATTCTCTATTTATCCATTTTTATGTTAACATTGAATAAAAGAATTTGATTTACTGTGATTAATCTCTTTTTATTAGTACTTGAAACTTCCCTGTCATAAAACACCATTAAAAATATTGTCAAATCATAAAATATAATTATTCAAAATTTGTTTACCTAGTTTGCTCAAGAAGTTGAATGAGAGAGTTCCATGATCTAAATGCTCTTCGACCTTGGTTAAGAACTCCTCGATAGGCATAGCTCTTTCGTGGAACCTTGCCGACAGCCCGCCGTCGCCGGCGCCGTTCCGTCCTCTCCTCCTCCATCACCTCAAAATTGCGTACATCGTCATTTTCACTAAAATATTAAAACATACTTATGCAGTATATGTCGTATGAATAAAATTATAAACACTAAGGGCTGAAACTGTGTAAAAGCGGACGTTTCAGTGCAAAATAAATTCACTACATCAACAAAATAATTTGTGGCAGGGTGCCCGTAGCGCACAACATCCTACCAATTAGAGTTTAATAAATGGGAAAAGTCAGTATGTAAATGTAAGTAGTAATAAACTCACATAAACTGAGGTAATACTGAAAGTCACAAAACTGAACAGCTAAAAAATTTTGATGTAAATATTATAAAAATAAAGAATATTAGAATGCGCGGGAAGAGCTGTGCGTGCGCGAACCAGTTGAATTTCGGCGGCTAACGCGCAGACTGAGACAGCGCTATCCGGCCGTGCGGGACGGCGACAACTTTGTCACGCGTATGGCGCGTATGGGTATGGCCCAAACAAATGGTCGGTCGACGCCACAAATTAGTAAAAAAAAACACTGCACTGTACGCTGATTGCAGCACTTATTACTTTAAAATTAAGTTTATGTGACTTATATGTATAATGTCTTATGAGAAATAAATTGTAAACAAAATTTTACTTGAAAATTTATACTTACGAAAGTAAAACGTTAGCCCTTGAGCTTTCGTGTAATTTGACATTAAGACCCGATATTAGTCCTGTCAAAAATGACATTCCGTCTTTCGGATTGCAACTTCATGGTAGGTAATACTGAGGAAAAACGAAGGCATATCGTTTTCGTACGTATTTCGTAACGAAATGTACTTCATGGTTAGAATTCAACGAAACGAACGTCCGAAGTTTCGGAATTACGTTTCATGGTAGACCAGCTGAAATTATTAACAGTCGTTTGTTCTATGATGTGGACATAGGGTTTTTCGTAATTTCCACGAAACAAAAGAATATGCGTTAGGTACGCAAGAGAAACGAAGAGTTACATTAAAGCCCGTCCACACGGCGCGTTGCGTTAGCGTTGCGTTGACGCAGCGCTGTCGCTGCGTCGTTTTACATACTAATATACTAATAAATCATAGTGTTCACACGGCGCGACGCAGCGCGCACACGACGGAACTGCAGCCCCCGAGACGAAGCGGGCGGGGGTGACGACAGAGCGAGCGGCAGCGCTCAGTTGCTTGTGCGTTGAAAGCTAGGGAGGACATCAAATATTTTTAAACAAAATACGAGCGCGTCGTAGTAACGCTGCGGTGACGCAGCGCCCGTGTGGCCGGCTATGCGTCAAAATATTTGCGTTGCGTCGACGCACGGACGGGCTGTAAGGTCTCCAGAGCTCCTTAATAAATCAATTACCTAACTATTAATAAGTTTAGAAATCGGAAGTTTGGGATGTTTTTTTGTATACATTAGGTCATCAAAGATATTTTTAAAATTAATGAAATCCAGAAGGCGATATTTTTAAAAATTGCATCAATGCAAATCAATTACTATTCCTTCTACTTTACACAAAATGCTAAATCTATAATGGTAATCTGCATATTATAAATAAATAAATAAATATATAGGGACAAAAACAAAAAAATCGTTTTTCATTATGACCCGACCGGGATTCGAACCCGGTACCTCCTGGGTGGCGGTCTGGCGTGGTAACTACTACGCCACGGAGGTCGTCAAGTCATATTGATTTACTGATAAAAAAATCTTTTGTTGCTTGTGCGTACTTTCAAATAAATTATTTTATAGATTTATTTCATGAGACTTAATTGATACTTACATACAAGTCCGTTAGAAGTCAAACGAGAAAAGACACGGGCGGAAGCTAGTAATAATATACGTCGCGAGTGAAATTCATAACCCGTCATCTCGGCCGTACTCGGATAAAATTACTTCATATTAAAACAATATTTCAAGAGCTCCCATAAACTAAAGCTAAGTGTTAACTAAATGATTAATGGCCCTTGGAGTAGCTCGTTACAGCCCAGTTTTACGATAAACCCTAATTCGATTAAATATTATTTTTGTTATCCACCGTTAAAATTTATGTGAAACGTAAAAATAACATAAAGTAAAAGCCGCAATGGGATGTTAAGTAAATGATGTTTTCCAAAAAGTTTTTATTGTTTTCTTGATTATAATGTTGGTTTGTTTAATAATAGATTCAAGGTTGGTGATTAGTGTTTTACAATTTTCTAAACACCTAGTGATTGTTTGGTTACGTTTGGTTTCTATTCTTCAAATATTTATATTTTTTTTTGAAAATAAAAGAAAATATTCAGCTAACAATAATATGCCATTTTTATCTTATTTAAAATTTAACAACAAAGCATACCAACTTTATTTACTATCAATTTTATATTGAGATAACCGCAAAGAAATCACAACATTTTGTAATTTATTTAATGATTTTAATTTATTTTGTAATTTTATTTTGTAATTTATTATTACATTTTCACGTACAGCAAATGTTATTATGGCATTATTTATTAAGTACTATTTATTCAAATGCATGGACATTGTGAAACAAAAATTGACACTTCACCAGGGGTTCACTACCCTCAGTAATGAGGACTACGACGCGATGAGGAGGATTCAAATGCATAGAATTTATAAAGATATATTCACACAAATCCATACTAATATTATAAATGTGAAAGTGTGTTTGTTTGTTCCTCCTCTCACGTCGAAAGTAATGAACGGATTGATATGATTTTTTTATTGGGGATAGTTTAAGATCTGGAGAGTGACATAGGCTATTTTTTCCCACGGGATAAAGAGATTACCATGGGAAAAATTACTGATATTTTCCCTTGACCACGCGGGCGGAGCCGCGGGTAACAGCTAGCATGTAATAAAGATATTTTACTTCTTGTTGACGGAAGCACATAGACTATTATAAATAGTTTTTCTGTAGTCATAATTAAACACATTCACGTACATAGAAGAAAGGAAATCTCAGGACATAAAAACTTAATATCTCAAGTCTAGAATAGCTATCCCACAGTTACGCCTAAGAATTTTTCTAATTGCGAAACACGGACGAACATACAAGCAATTTTTGCCTTCAAGCGAGCGTCACTAATAAGTTAAACAAGTGTTGCAGTGACAAAAAATTACGGCTATATAGTGGAATGCTCTAATTATGAAATTTTATATTAATTAGTAATGAAGAAAAATTACTCTGGTAAAAAATACGAATGGTGATAATATAGTGTATTCATTAAAATGAGGTGTATCACTATCACTACATAGTATAAAACAAAGTCGCTTTTTCTGTCCCTATGTCCCTATGTCCCTTTGTATGCTTAAATCTTTAAAACTACGCAACGGATTTTGATGCGGTTTTTTTTAATTGATAGAGTGATTCAAGGGGAACGTTTTAAAGTATCATACATTCCAAAATTCCCACGGGAAAGCGGGATACACGCAAACGAAGTTGCGCGGGTTTCGCTAGTTAATAATATACACCTTATATTTATACTAGCTGACTCGGCAAACTTTGTTTCGCCTTGGAGGCCCTACCCTACCCTATCCTATCCTTCTCCTGGTTCTAAGCTACCTTTCCACCAATTATCAGCCAAATCACTTCAGCCATTCTTAAGTTTTAGATAGTGTAACTAACACTTTCTTTTATATTTATTTATAGATACACCTTATATCAAACAATATATACTACTTAACTTGAACTGACTTGGCCAACGTCTATTTTGCTTGGACGCTTGTGTAGTGCAACACAACAACAGTTCTACAATATCAGGCAATTCCTAGACCAGAAGCCTTGCTTTATGTAATGCCATATATCTATACTTCTATATTTATTATATTATATTATTATTATTAATATTATAAAGAAGTAAAGTTTGTGTATTTGTTAAATTGTAAGGGGTAATCTCGGGATCTACTGAACAGATTTTAAAAATTCTTTCACCAATAGAAAGCCACATTATTGCTGAGTGTCATAGGTTATATAAAAAACCGAAAAATGAAAAGGCTTTTACGTGGTAGTCGGTTTTGCAAAGTGAATCGGACAAAACAAGGTGTACTAAAAAAGGATTATTAACATATGCCCAACGAAGTGGGCACGGGTCAGCTAGTATCTTATAAAACTCTTTATTCTAAACAATTTTTTTAAACTTGTTTTCTAGATTTTCCTTCTAACTTTATTTGCGTGGATCCCGCTTTCCTGTGCCGCTACCATGACCGCTTAAAACCAAGCAAGAATGGCTGAGTAAGGGAGACAGCGCAATACATTATGTAAGGCGATGTCTCGTTTACACAGTCGTTTAAAGATTGTTATAAAAGATCGTGGTACCCTGGAGGGATTCTCTCTCTGGCGCTTTGATAAAATCAATATGTTTTGATATGAGCGATTTTTATCTCGCTAAATACAATATCACTCAGAAATGTTTCATTCACTAACCGGACCCCTAGGCCTGTAAAGCAGCTCAGGGCAATCGAACTGCTCTATTATAAATTATATACTACTAAACCAATCGCCAAACTACGAATCTATATTGAAATACTTCCTTAAATCCCAATTGGAATCAATACATGTGTTAAAGTTTTCGCTCGAGTGCACAATCGCAAACACTGACGTTTCCGAGATGGTATGCATTTCGTTGTACGGGTTCACGGTAACTGCAATGCACACCAATTAAAACTTTTAATTGCTCAACTCTATTATTGTTTTCGTCGTACTCGTCAGCGTCTGTCTAGGGTTTGATGAAAACTTAATCATAAACGCGAATACATGCGATGTCCACAGTTTAGTTGCTAACAGTTAAGTTGTCATAACTTTGGCAAATTTTCACATAAACATCGGTAGGTAATATGGGTGAAAAACTACATCACAAAATTTGTCACTCCTTATGCTATGGTGAGAAAATATCGTCATAACTTTAGAACTAAATCACAAAATTTGTCACTCTGCTATGCTGTGGTGATATTTTTCGTATTTAAAGCTCTGTATCCGACCCATGACCACTAGTTGACTACTCTTCGTAGTCTTGTGTCTCAAGTGCTGAGCTGAGTAAATGCTTTTCTTTCTTCATTTACTTATATTTATAGCAAGGATAGTGTTTTACTGGCCTTTTTTCTGGTGTGCTGAGTAAATGCTTTTCTTTCTTCATTTACTTATATTTATAGCTATAGCAAGGATAGTGTTTTACTGGCCTTTTTTCTGGTGTGCTGAGTAAATGCTTTTCTTTCTTCATTTACTTATAATTATAGCTATAGGTATAGTAGGGTAGGTTAGTAGGGTAGGGGTAGGGTAGGGGTAGGGATAGGGTAGAGGTAGGGTAGGGGTAGGGGTAGGGTAGGGTAGGATAGGGTAGGGTAGGGTAGGGGTAGGGGTAGGGGTAGGGTAGGGTAGTGCCTCTAAGGCAGAACAAAGTTTGCCGGGTCAGCTAGTATGATATAAATGCCGTATAAAATAACCTCAATTTACCTATATGAAATTACGTCCGAGTTTACGAAATTTAGTTATAAAGTTTTAAACTTAGTTTTAGCTGCTTTGTTTGAATGACAAAACAAAATTATAACCAGTTTTAGTTACACTGAGTAAGTAAATAGTAAGTTTTGATTCAGATTGTACTAATGCAAAGTGGGTTTGTTGTGCGGGTTGACTCGGAGACTGTACGAGTTATACTGTCGACAACATGATACGTAAGTTTAGATTTCATACTTGATGAGTATGTTGTTGCTTTTTGGCACTGGCTAAATTGCTAAGAATGCAAATGCCGTAATTTAAAAAAAGGAGAACTACAATAGTATTAAGGTCGTTGTAAAAGATGAAGGTAAAATGTTGAGAAGAGGAGAAAAGAGAGAGCTTAAGGTCGCTGTATACGTAACGTGTTTTTTACCGGAGACGGGACGGGACAGGACGGGAAGTTAAATATTGTTCCATACAAAATGTATGTGAATATGCATATGTCGCGGATACACGGACGGGACGCGAATTTACAAAGGCTATACTATTTGAGTCACGAGTCAGACTCTAATAGATGAGCTTCTGTTTATGCATATTACTCGACAATACGTAATCTATCTCAGTAAAAAAAATGACTCAAATAGATTAGCTTTATGTTTTGATATTTTTAAATTCGCGGACGCGACGGGAGCGTGCCCGTGTCGAACAAAAAGTCACGTCTCCGTCCCGTCCGAGGTATTATCCCGTTGCGTATACAGAGACCTTTAATGTGAAATAGAGAAATATGTATAATAAAATGAATTATACATACAGGGGCACAATAATGACATTTATCAAAAATATAAAAAATAACATCAAAAGTACTCCTCAGCCTTATAACTGAAGTTTGTAACAGTTATATTCAGCTGATATTACCTACCAGAAGGTCTAGGTACGCTAGTTGTCTGTAAACCTTTCAGTTTAGTCGTCTCAAAGTAATGGTATGGGCATACAAACATTTAGCCAAATGTTTCTGGCGTTAATTTAACCGTGAGGATCCTTGGCGCCTACACCTCTGGACCATAAAAACTTCATTTTCATAATGCGAGGGGCGGAAGCTATAAAAAGGAATTGTCTTTTTGCCTTTTTATATTTTTTCTGAGCATTATTTATATATCTGAAACCGGAAAATTAATGTTTACATTGTTTATTGTTTACGGAATAAATGATTTCCGTTGTGTCATTTATGTTGATCATTGTTGATGAATGTTTACGGTAAACATTATTTTTATGAAATTAGAGAAATATGTTTATTCAGAAGCTTTATTAATAACTTCATGAGTAGTAGCAGGGTCTCCCTTCGATGTACCATTGAAGGTTTATCGTTACCCTCACACAGGGAGAAGCTCGAGTTAACGAAACCCATCTAAACACTGGCTAGGGTCGACGTTGCTTAATTTGCGTGTTTGTTTAGTGTGCACAACGAACACGCGACACAATCGAGAATTAAAATAAATATTTTATATAAAAATAAGTTTCC
Organism: Endotricha flammealis; assembly: GCA_905163395.2. Classification (NCBI taxonomy): domain Eukaryota; kingdom Metazoa; phylum Arthropoda; class Insecta; order Lepidoptera; family Pyralidae; genus Endotricha; species Endotricha flammealis. Next base: position 4,673,449 of record LR990863.1, on the reverse strand, counting down.
CAAGTCACTATCAATCAGATTTACCATAAGAGTATCTCTTACATAAAAACTCATTAGTAAATAGTCCTCCCATCAAGGGGTATTTACACCAAGAAATGAAAGGTACCAAGGCTTCTCTGCAAATCCTGGCCTTATCTACCCTCTCGTACATAGACATAGATCTTAATAGGCGACGCAAGCTATTGGACATGACTGTGTAGAATTCATAACTTTGCTTTGTAAAAAAAAACTTCAGTGGCCCAGCCGACATTACTACTGTGTCTTCTCGATCACGGATTAGTAATATTGGAGCTTGAAATACCGGGAGAAAAAATGTTTTAGCGTAGAACAACTAGTGTTTTTATTTCATTGGAAAAATATAAGATGGACCACTAGGACAGATTGAAGTTGTGTGATATAACTTTTAGATAGTAAAACGAATACAGATTATGATTAGGATGCTGATGCGTCTGTCACATTTTTGAAGCTTGTATGCGTAAGCCAATATGTTTGCTACTGTGGCATACATTGATGATTTTTATGCTATCAATATACAAATAGACCACATCTATGATACACAGAATATGTGTCAGCAGTGTCGGGTTATTGAATGAGACTTATTACTGATAAAAAAAGGACGGGTTGCACTCCGGGAGTGCCGGCAGAAGTGAAAACTTAAACATCAACGTTGTGCATTTTTGAATATTTTGGAATGGTTAGGGAATCTTATGCTTTTTCGATCAGGCTTTGGATTTGACGCGAGTAGGTATAACATTTTTTACCCATCTAAAAAAGGGCCAAGCGCCGCTAAAGAAGTTTTCACTTCAAAAAAATTATACATATTTTAATAGGACAGTGATATGCGTTACTTGTTTAGATTTATATCTACTATCTACCCTCTCGTCATTTATAACGAAGTATCATTGAATGACGTACTGCGGCCCCAGTAATCTAGGGGCCTAACCGAGGGGCCGAGAGCCCGAGATGTGAGATCCCAGTTAAGCACATCTTAAAATTTTTACTGGGATATTGTACACTAATGGGATTAGGGTACATTTTGTGTTAGAAGTGTTTTAAATTGTTGAAACAATTTGGATAAGTTTGGATTTAGGGGCATTATTAAATTTAAAGATCCACATTATACAAAATATTTGTGTTGAGAACTATCATTTTGATAAATGGTTTTATAGCACAGTCTTCAAAAACACATGATAACTAATTTAAATTTTAAAAACTAAAATAATAATATAATTTGTATTGTTATGTTTTTTTTGTAATGAATAAAAAAAAACTATACCGATTTTAAAAATTCTTTCACCGTTCTGGGAAGCTAAGGTATCCCTGGGTAACATAAGGCTATATATTTTTTTAATTTGGGTTCTTTACTAAAATCCTTGCAAAGTCCGGACCGCTAAAATATAAAATAACTAGCTGTGCCCGCGGCTTCGCCCGCGTGGAATTGGACTTGTGACTTTGTGACTAATTAAATCGTATAGACGGATTAAACAGTCTCCTATTACTGTAGTTTTCCCCGAGACGTCAGTGTTCTTCATTGCTCATTGTCTATTTGCTCGCCGCTGTTTGGCTACCTACTGTGTACAAAATCCTGTTGTTTTATTATTTTAATAGCTGTTACCCGCGGCTCCGCCCGCGTGGTCAAGCGAAAATGCCAATAATTTCGTTCCCGTGGGAATTAAAAAAAACCCCAACTTTATCCTTGTCAAGAAACATCATAAAGGGAACCTCTATACAAAATTTCAGCTTTCTAGGTTGAGCGCCTGCGAAAATACGTATGTAATAATGTGGGAATTTAAAAAAAATCCTTTCTTAGTGAGCACCTACGCCCGAAAAGGAGCCCATGCAAAATTTGAGACTCCTGGCACGTAGTTTTGGAGATGTCGTGATGAATCAGTCAGTGATTTTCTCTTTTATATACTAACTTTGCATCCTCGTTTTACCGCCCTTACTGGATGATTTTTGGGAAAAATATTTTACTCATGTTTCATGCCTTTCAATAAAGAACATTCATGCTGAATTTCATTCGAATAACTTCAAAAACAGCCAACTTTCATACTATCTTTGCGCCCCGTTTAACCCCCTAAGGGATAAATTTTGAAAAAAAAATTTTACTCGTGTTTCATGCCTTTCAGCAAAGAACCTTCATGCTGAATTTCATTCGAATAACTTCAAAAACGGCTAAGTTTCATACTAACTTTGCACCCCCGTTTAACCCCCTAAGGGATGATTTTTGAGAAAAATATTTTACTCGTGTTTCATGCCTTTCAATAAAAACCTTTATGCTGGAATTTCATTCGAATAACTTTAAAAACGGCAAAGTTTCATACTAACTTTGCACCCCCGTTTAACCCCCTAAGGGATGATTTTTGAGAAAAATATTTTACTCGTGTTTCATGCCTTTCAATAAAGAACCTTAATGCTGAATTTCATTTAAATAACTTTAAAAACGGCAAAGTTTCATACTAACTTTGCGCCCCCGTTTAACCCCATAGGGGATGTTTTTTGAGAAAAATATTTTACTCGTGTTTTATGCCTTTCAATAAAGAACCTTCATGCTGAATTTCATTCGAATAACTTCAAAAACGGCAAAATTTCATACTATCTTTGCACCCCCGTTTAACCCCCTAAAGGATGAATTTTGAAAACAATATTTTACTCATGTTTCATGCTTTTCAGTAAAGAACCTTCATGCTGAATTTCATTCGAATAACTTCAAAAACGGCAAAGTTTCATACTAACTTTGCACCCCCATTTTACCACCTTAGGGGATGAATTTCCAAAAATCCTTTCTTAGTGAGCACCTACGCCCCAAAAGGAACCCCCATGCAAAATTTGAGACTCCTGGCACTTGTAGTTTCGCAGATTTCGTGATGAATCAGTCAGTGATTTTCTCTTTTATATATATAGATAAATTATCTATAACTACCAATATACATTTTTGTTGAACTTAGGTCATGATATTTGGATAGGCCTTGACTCCTAACATCATAATGTCTCATTTATTCCGGCACAACCTATAAAGTAGAAAATGATTTCATTTGCACGTTTCTATGCTCATTTTCACATGTTTGTCGCTGGATATTATTCAAATCTATAAATGATTTCAGAAATTGAACATTACACGATATAATTAATCCAATTTATTAAAACGCCAAGATATTTAATTACAACCGGTCGCAATAATAAATCCGGACAAATCGTTTCCAAGAAATCATTGCTCTATATGATATATGTCTGTGTCGCTGGAATATTTTAATACGTTTGTCCGTCCGATGATGCATGGGTTGAATGCAAGTCGCGTCATACCACCAAGACGACAAATAAATCATTTGTAATAAGTACTAATATATCTTAGGGACAATGCACACGGTATTTTTAACGCGCTTTTCACAATCATGATATACTAGCTTTTCCCCGCGGCTTGGCTTGCGATAATTTTATGACATAGATCTCGTTTGACAACAAAACAACCCATAGCGCGACTTGTGGCGCCATCTGTTGGATCCCATACAGTGCCCTACATATAGAAAAAATATTTTCCCATTAGACTGACATACTATAAATAATAAATATATAGGGACAATTCATACAGATTGAGCTAGCCCCAAAGTAAGTTCGAAACTTGTGTTATGGGACACTAACTCAACGATATTATATTTTATAACAAATACATATATAGTTAAACATCCAAGACCCGAGGCCAATCAGAAAAGGTCGTTTTTCATCATGACCCGACCGGGGATCGAACCCGGGACCTCCTGGGTGGCGGTCTGGCGTGGTAACCATTACGCCACGGAGGTCGTCGAATACATACGTCGTACGGATACATACTTTCACGGGATAAAAAGTAGCCTATGTAGACAGCCCTACAGCCCTGACCTCTGACAATATATTATATACAAATTTTCATAATTCGGCTGATTAGTCAAGCCGTGAAGGAATAACAAACAAACGAACTCACTTTCTCATTTATAATATTAGTATGATATGATGTATATTATGAAGCAAACACACACCAAAACTCGTTCAAAGTGCGTCTGTAAGTCTATACCGTGTTTTCTTTTACCCGTGGTAATTTTGTTTTGTTTCCAAAATGGTGGAAGTTAAAGCAGTTTATATATTAATGTATTTTGTATAATTATTTAACGATCAAAATGTGTATGACTAGAAGAAATGTCTGTTTTGAATAAAATTTTTGACCCTATAAAACTTCATCATAAAACACCCTTCCTCATTATGAAAAATTCTGTTACCTATGTAATACAGGTGTCCACAAATATTTAAAAAATACCCATAAAAATACACAGCGCCTCGCCGCGAATCAGTCAGTGATTTTCTCTTTTATATATATAGATAAATTATCTATAACTACCAATATACATTTTTGTTGAACTTAGGTCATGATATTTGGATAGGCCTTGACTCCTAACATCATAATGTCTCATTTATTCCGGCACAACCTATAAAGTAGAAAATGATTTCATTTGCACGTTTCTATGCTCATTTTCACATGTTTGTCGCTGGATATTATTCAAATCTATAAATGATTTCAGAAATTGAACATTACACGATATAATTAATCCAATTTATTAAAACGCCAAGATATTTAATTACAACCGGTCGCAATAATAAATCCGGACAAATCGTTTCCAAGAAATCATTGCTCTATATGATATATGTCTGTGTCGCTGGAATATTTTAATACGTTTGTCCGTCCGATGATGCATGGGTTGAATGCAAGTCGCGTCATACCACCAAGACGACAAATAAATCATTTGTAATAAGTACTAATATATCTTAGGGACAATGCACACGGTATTTTTAACGCGCTTTTCACAATCATGATATACTAGCTTTTCCCCGCGGCTTGGCTTGCGATAATTTTATGACATAGATCTCGTTTGACAACAAAACAACCCATAGCGCGACTTGTGGCGCCATCTGTTGGATCCCATACAGTGCCCTACATATAGAAAAAATATTTTCCCATTAGACTGACATACTATAAATAATAAATATATAGGGACAATTCATACAGATTGAGCTAGCCCCAAAGTAAGTTCGAAACTTGTGTTATGGGACACTAACTCAACGATATTATATTTTATAACAAATACATATATAGTTAAACATCCAAGACCCGAGGCCAATCAGAAAAGGTCGTTTTTCATCATGACCCGACCGGGGATCGAACCCGGGACCTCCTGGGTGGCGGTCTGGCGTGGTAACCATTACGCCACGGAGGTCGTCGAATACATACGTCGTACGGATACATACTTTCACGGGATAAAAAGTAGCCTATGTAGACAGCCCTACAGCCCTGACCTCTGACAATATATTATATACAAATTTTCATAATTCGGCTGATTAGTCAAGCCGTGAAGGAATAACAAACAAACGAACTCACTTTCTCATTTATAATATTAGTATGATATGATGTATATTATGAAGCAAACACACACCAAAACTCGTTCAAAGTGCGTCTGTAAGTCTATACCGTGTTTTCTTTTACCCGTGGTAATTTTGTTTTGTTTCCAAAATGGTGGAAGTTAAAGCAGTTTATATATTAATGTATTTTGTATAATTATTTAACGATCAAAATGTGTATGACTAGAAGAAATGTCTGTTTTGAATAAAATTTTTGACCCTATAAAACTTCATCATAAAACACCCTTCCTCATTATGAAAAATTCTGTTACCTATGTAATACAGGTGTCCACAAATATTTAAAAAATACCCATAAAAATACACAGCGCCTCGCCGCGAACTTTATTTAGATTCTCTATGCTGTGAACTTGCGGCGCAATTTTTTTAAAATAATGAATTGTGTTAAACAAATATTGATATGCGCGTCATCGGCGCGTTAAAAATACATCGTGCGCATAGACCCTGTGGATATTAATACTCGTTTCATAATTTATTCATGAACAAAAGAGAGATTAATTCGAGCGTTTTGCTAAGCAAATTCTCTTTTTGTGGCTGAAGCGCTTTGTTGAGCTAAACGATTTTTTACAATGCAGCTAATTTTACGCTTCATTGTTAGATATTTTGTGCATTTAGGTGAAATTTTGACCGGTTCCAGCAGTTTACATTGGGCGACTGTGAAAGTATTACATAATTTAAAATTCTCTACCAAAACTTTATTATGAAAAAGCAACGAGTTTCATTTAAAATTTTGATGGTTTAGGCAGCATGGAAAAGACTAACATGCTATACCAACCCCACGTAAAAGTGGGATAACGGTAGTCAGAAGAAGGTATGGTAATGATTAAACTCTACTTATTGACATAATGACGTCATGAGTTTTTTTAGAATATAGATAGTGCAACTCTAATATGAACACGCAAGTTAAGCGATGTCGACCCTAGCCAGCGTTTGGATGGGTTTCGTTATCTCGAGCTTCTCCGTGCTTCGGAGGGCAAGTTAAGCCGTCGGTCTCGGCTGTTGTCGATGAATGACAGTCGTTAAGCCAAGTCGGTGGCCTTAGGGCGTTTTGAAAACCCCGGCCTCTGCCAATCCGCATTGAAGCAGCGTGGCAGAGAACGCTCCAATCACCTTCGATTGAAGGGAGACCCGTATCCCAGCAGTGGGATGATTATGGGTTGATATGATGAGATAGTGCATTATTTTTTACTAGCGATTAGTGATGGGCAGGAGAACATTTCCGTTCCGAGAACTTTCTTGGAACGAGAACATTCTGAAACATTCTCTTGAACGGAGAATTTAAGAGAATTTACGGAAATTTAAGAGAATCTAAACCAAGTATGTAGACTTTTTAATTTTGACATAAAGATAGATGACTATGCATGTAATTTCAGTAGCTATGAATGCCATAGTGAAGATACATGTCAGGTAGGTAGTTATAATGACGTTACATTTGATTTTCTATATATATAAAATTCAAAGTCCTGTCTGACTCGCTGACTTAACTATATTCGCAACTTCGTTTGCGTATATCTCGCTTTCCCGTGGGAATTTTGAAAAATCCTTTCTTGGTACACCCCTAGATGTTGTAAGGAAACAACATTCCAAATTTGGAATCAATAGACCCAGCGGTTTGGGCTGTACGTTGATATATAGTTAAGTCAATCAGTCAGACAGAACTTTGAATTTTATATATATAGAAAATCAAATATAACATCATTATAACTACCTACCTGACATGTATCTTCACTATAGCATTCATAGCTACTGAAATTACATGCATAGTCATCTATTTGTATGTCAAAATTAAAAAATCTACATACTTGGTTTAGATTCTCTTAAATTTCCGTAAATTCTCTCCTTTCCGAGAACGTTTCCTCAATGTTTCCACTAAGAGAACATTTCCGGAAATCGCCCATCACTACTAGCGATAGTGTGTTTATGTTTATACTATAGTAGTTTATAGAGAAGCTTATTTATTTAATAAAGATTCATTGTAAGTGACGTGTCTATGTGTCCGCGAGCGCCTACAGGATAAAGCATTTTTTTTATTTGATTTTGATAGATGACAAAGCGTAATTTTATTACTGAAATACTTGGCTGAAATATGAAACTTTGTTAAATTGTGCTAGTGAACTTGAACGTTTCTATCAAGCTACTCTCCATCTTAGGTAGGTAACCAGCTGGCACTTAAATGCATAAGAATTTAGTTCAAGTTAAAATTTATTTTCATGTCCTCTTATATTAACGAACGTTAACTTGAATATAGTACTTTTTTTAATTGTTCGTGTTAATTGGAGTTGGCCCGGATATAAATCCTTTAAGCCAAGACGTATTCATGTAGTCTTGTGTAATCTCAATTTAGTACAATATGTCTGAAGTCAAGTCGTCGACGAAAATTCCTTCAAAGAAAGAATTTTGAAATCAACACGATAATGCACTTTTCATAGTTCATTATAATGCACTATGCACTTTTACCAATGTTTGTTTCACATTACACTATCAATAACCATGAAACAAATCTTCACACAAAGAAATAAAATTTTAAATCACGAGCTCAAGTCGTAGTTAACGCCAAATCCATACCAAAGACTTCAAGTTTCTCATAATTTTTAGCAGTAAATGACATGTATTTACGCGCCGGCCATACATCGGCCATAAGCTGGCAAATGATGGCTATTAAAACGTTTGTCGCCGCCACATGCAATCAGTTACCTGTACGTAAGTGATTGCTAGCAACTTGCGAATAGCTGTGTACTGAAATGCAAGCTGACTGATTTATACAAATTGTTGTTTAGGATTTGGTAGTCGATGACAGTCGTTAAGTTGGCTCTAGCTTCTGTCAATCCGCATTGGAGTAGCGTGGCAGAGTACGCTCTAATCCCCCTTTCAGTGAAGGGAGATCTGTTTTCCTGCAGTGGGATGATTTATGGGTTGAAATGATGATGTGAGTACAGTGAATCGATAGAGTTCTTAGTTCAGTGATTTCATAATTGATTATCGGGACGATTCCTCTACGTACCTCATTCTTTCATCTAAAGTTCAAGTCGATCCAATGCAAGTTAAAATGATTCGTCCAAAATCACGATGACGAATCATTATATTCGCAATGGGAAATTTAATCGATTTATTACGAAATCAACATGTGGTACCACCTATTCATAGCCGATACCTTTTTCTTTAGGCTCATTTGGAGAGAATTAAAGGCGTTGATGAAGCGTCGTACAATCGTCCGCACGATTTAATCGCAATCTTCAATGGTACATCCATTTGGATCCCTATATATTAATGGTATTAAGGTATAGATTTATGTGTTTTTGTTTCTAAGCTATCATTAGCTGTTGGTACGATCGGCTCGAACAATTAATGTTGATTTCGATGCCGTTATTTGATTTGTATCTCGAGCTAACTGTATGGTTGTATGGGAAATGTGCCAATTAAACGCTATGGAGCAATCAGTATGGTTGAATATCAGACAGATGGAAGGATCACTGGTGATAGAAAACAATACAAGATAAATTACTTTGTGTGTGGGCCGCGTAAGTTACTTTTCGCGTTGTCGGTATCACATATATGTATACTAATATTAGTAATGATACGATGACGCACAAAACCGGAGATAGGATTTCGAACTTCTACTTTTCTGGTATGCTTATGCTGGGCGATAGAGGGCTGTTTTTATTTGGTTCATCGAATCAGTGATCTTCCGTATAATCTTATGCCTTCCACCTTTCCGCTCCAAAGAGACATCTCTGATCATCATCCTCGTGGCGAAATATAGTCAAGAAATACTTGTGATCATAAACATATCTGTGATCATGGATGTTAATCCTAACTGTACAGAAGACACAGCGGTGTGAATGTGCGCGTCAGTCCTTGTTAGAGATGGCTAGACCACGCTACACGCAGGATAGTATTCAGATTACAATTAAATTTTTTTAATACTACTAAGGTGGCAAACAAGCATTCGGCCCGCCTGATAGTAAGCATCACCGTAGCCTATAGACGCTTGCAATACCGGGGGTATCACTCACGCGTTGCCAACCCTCCCAACCCCCCCAAAGTGGAGCTATGGAGACCTTACTCACCATAGGAACACAGCATGGCCAATGCTATTTCGCTACGATCTTCTGTAAGGTGGAGGTCCTTCCCCAGACGGGCTGCTCCGATTTGAGCGGATTATCCGTTATGCCCTCCCCACCTCTCTTAAAATTATAAATTATTTCTGCAAATAGTTGCGGTAAGATTTTTAGTTGAATTCCCATTTTAATATAGTAGTGAATGGGATGTTTATATATATTTTTGTATTTTTTTTATTAAATGAGAAATTTTATGTTTTATTTTATGTTCACTCAGTGAACATAAAAAACTTAATTTTAATTTTGTTGTTTTTTAGTTCCCCCATAAACATGTTCCAACAGGTAACAATGTAAATGATTTTGGTTATATCCAAAGTACCGACATTAAAAAGTAATATCAAAATAGTTACGGTGATTTAACAAAGCTGTTACCATTAACACAGCCGGCTGATTATGAGGTAACGGGTGAAAGGATCATTTATCACCGGTCCACAGGGTGCGATGACCGAAGTTACGAGATGCTGTGATCTATGCTCGGATGTCGAACGGGGGCACGCTGCGGGCTCTTTGGGTCAGGTTCAATGTCTAAGGTAGTGTACACAGGAAAGAATTTTTTTTTAATAAAAAAATGTGTTGGTAATTTCTGTTGCATGCATGCAACTGTAGACGAGAACAACATTGTTAAGCCCTGATGGATGGATGATAGATATTGACTTCGCGGAATACCACGTAAGAGATGGCTTGACAACCTACATTCTATACAGGCAGATATTAGTGGGGAGGCAGACATTTTTGAGGAAGTAAGATTTAACAGGGTAGGACTAGATAAGGACTCGATTAATTTTAAGCAATGCAATACAATGCAAACTAGTCTGTATTTACAATGTCGAAGTGATATTAGCAGAATGGTTACGGATGTAGTGCTCACTTGACTTTAGAGACAAAAAGGAGACAAAAAGCGCAACAGGACATCGGCTAGAGAATCTTTAGAACAACAGATGTAAGAAGAATGGAGGGATACAGGCAGACCTAATGCAATAGTGTTTTTTTGCCAAATTTTTGTATTAAAATAAATTTAGTGACACAAACACAATACGAACAAGCTAAAGTTTGTAAAAAAAAATGTAGATGTTAATAAAACAAATGTATACCTTTAACTAAACTTTTACAATGTATAGTGTATATAGAAGCACATCACAGTTGCACGCGACCTGTCACTGTTCTTATCTAGATACGCAGTTGTACAGGTAGCACTGAATTATGTATTAGGGTTTACTTCTAAACCGATCGTTTTATTATCCTAATAAAACATAGTCACGCGAAAGTATTTAAGCTCTTTTATCTCAATTTAAATGCAATTTGTTTGATTGAGTAAAAAGTACTAAGTAGTAAATTGATTAGTTTTAAATTGTTTAAAAGATGGTGAATAAACGTATGAAAGTTTCTAAATGCAATTTTAGATTTAATTAATTTAATGAATAACCAAATTTTTAATAGAAAAATGAATAGTAAGTACATTTAATGTACATTTAGGCCTACACTTTGTTGCTGATAAATTCCAATGTAATCTGTCAGATTCATACAAAACTGTCAATTTATCTGGCAGTTAATCTAGATGGAACTTATCAGGCACCTATTAAAGCAGGCTTTTTTAAATCTGTTTTTGTTTAGTCAACATTGTGATTGCACCCTACGAGAAATGCGTTCAATCAATGCCAAATGTGGAGATTATGTTCATAGGCTGATGAACCGAGTTTCTTCTAATACTTAGATTACAGTTCACGTGTGTGACCTTAAAATATTATAGTGTTTATTGTATATTTACTATATAAAATAAATGTAATAAACTTATATTAAGTGTTATTTTAATATAATATAATAATATAGTTTACAAGATTAGAAGGTATGAGTTTCAGATTAAAATGGCCGGAAACTTGAGACATAAAAAAGGCTAAAATGATCCAGAACAGAGGTATTTTACAATAGGCACGCATTTTTATTATATTTTAACCATCTCAATGGCACGCGAGCGAGGAATATACCGCAGATAATGTATAAAATATTTAAAAAAAATGCGGTAACAAAATATTCATAATAAGGATAATATGATAATCCTATACAAATTGCCATGTATCTATAGATAATAAACGAGCCAAATTGAAACGGTCTTGATTTTCATACACGTATGTAGGTATACAGGGATTTTTAATATTTCATCTGACAATTGAGGGTGTTGGCTTGGGGTGTTTAGCCGCGGGAAGCAAAACACCTAATTGTTCCCTTCCGTTCTCGTAAAACAAAGGGGTAAAGGCGGATATGTTTTTTCATTACATTCCTATTTGAACTCGGTGGAAGTAATAAACGGCAGAGTTTTAGGTTCTAGTGTAGAGTTATAGTTTTTAGTTTGTACACAAAGTAATGGTAACAAGGAAGAAAGTGAATCATGTAAATATTTTAAACTGATAAAAAAATGGAACACAAAAAAATATCATGCGCATTGGCCACAAACATTGGGTGAACACTATTTAAAAATATCAGTTTTCTATCGATGATTTATTTTTATTTTTAGGGTTCCGTAGTAAACTACAAGGAACCCTTATAGTTTCGCCATGTCCGTCTCTCCGTCCGCGGTCTAGCGCCTAGACGCTTGATGCTAGAAAGCTGTAATTTGGTATGTATAGGCATATTAACAATGGTAACAAAGTGGTAGAACAAAATTTTGAAAAATATTTTTTTTTTTGATTTGGATTTTGGCCTCCCCTACAGGTAAAGTGGGAATTTTTTTCGCACCGACCCCATGTTGTGGGGTAAAATATTGAGGGTGTGGGAAGATGTTCCGATACAATGATCCGCTTGCGAATTATTTACATTTAACGTGTCAATTTTCGTTTTACATCTCTTTATCTCCGAAAGTCTTGTATTTAGAAATTTGAAAAAAATCATGGTAGTAGTCCATATAGTAAACCTACAAGGAAAACTATAATGGTTTAGTAGGCACTACTAGTTACCGAGTAATAGCCGACGAACTTATACAAGTAAAATTTCTTTGACGAAAACGTACACATGTTATAGAATATGGCGTTGTACTCATCTGCAAGCAAAAAATGCGTAGCCAATACGGAACCCTACATTGTGCGTGGCCCGACACGTACTTGCCCGGTTTTTAATCTTTCAATTTACTAATTTGTGACCAGGACACACACTATACGTAACAAGTACTTTTTTTTTCAAGTATTTATTACATTGAACATAAGGTTGTGACCAATTTCATCATTCTTTTCCTTTTGAATCTATATATATAAAAGAGAAAATCACTGACTGATTCATCACGAAATCTCCGAAACTACAAGTGCTAGGAGTCTCAAACTTTGCATGGGGGTTCCTTTTAGGGCGTAGGTGCTCACTAAGAAAGGATTTTTGGAAATTCATCCCCTAAGGGGGTAAAACGGGGGTGCAAAGTTAGTATGAAACTTTGCCGTTTTTGAAGTTATTCGAATGAAATTCAGCATGAAGGTTCTTTACTGAAAAGCATGAAATATGAGTAAAATATTTTTTTCAAAATTCATCCCTTAGGGGGTTAAACGGGGGTGCAAAGATAGTACGAAACTTTGCCGTTTTTGAAGTTATTCGAATGAAATTCAGCATGAAGTTTCTTTATTGAAAGGCATGAAACACGAGTAAAATATTTTTCTCAAAAAACATCCCCTATGGGGTTAAACGGGGGCGCAAAGTTAGTATGAAACTTTGCCGTTTTTAAAGTTATTCAAATGAAATTCAGCATTAAGGTTCTTTACTGAAAAGCATGAAACATGAGTAAAATATTTTTTCATAATTCATCCCTTAGGGGGTTAAACGGGGGTGCATAGTTAGTATGAAACTTTGCCGTTTTTGAAGTTATTCGAATGAAATTCCAGCATAAAAGTTCTTTATTGAAATGCATGAAACACGAGTAAAATATTTTTCTCAAAAATCATCCCTTAGGGGGTTAAACGGGGGTGCAAATTTAGTATGAAACTTTGCCGTTTTTGTAGTTATTCGAATGAAATTCAGCATGAAGGTTCTTTATTGAAAGGTATGAAACACGAGTAAAATATTTTTCTCAAAAATCATCCCTTAGGGGGTTAAACGGAGGTGCAAAGTTAGTAAGAAACTTTGCCGTTTTTGAAGTTATTCCAATGAAATTCAGCATTAAGGTTCTTTATTCAAAGACATGAAACACGAGTAAAATATTTTTCTCAAAAATCATCCCTTAGGGGGTTAAACGGGGGTGCAAAGTTAGTATGTAACTTTGCCGTTTTTGAAGTTATTCGAATGAAATTCAGCATTATGATTCTTTATTGAAAGACATAAAACACGAGTAAAATATTTTTCTCAAAAATCATCCCTTAGGGGGTTAAACGGGGGTGCAAAGTTAGTATGAAGAAACTAGATTAGTTAGACCGTTTTATTTGAAACTTCGCAGGAATTCTCCTTCAAAATTCAACCCCTAGACTAGAGAGATGAAATGGGGTAAACTCTACACGTGTATTATAGAGGGCGTCGACCTAGAAAGCTGAAATTTTGTATAGAGGTTCCCTTTATGATGTTGACAAGGATAAAGATGGGGTTTTACGCGACTTCCCACGGGAAAGGGAGTAATAGGACTGCAAGTGTATTATCGCAGGCGCTCAACCTAGAAAGCTGAAATGTTGTATAGAGGTTCTCTTTATGAGTTGACAAGGATAAGATGGGATTTTATGAAATTTTCACGGGAAAGCGAGTAAAGGGTATTGTCGCAGGCGCTCAACCTAGAAAGCTGAAATTTCGTATAGAGGTTCCTTTTATGATGTTGACAAGGATGATAACGGGATTTTTTTAATTCCCACGGAACGGGACAAATAGGACTGCACGTGTGTTATTGTGGGCGCTCAACCTAGAACGCCTAGATTTTGTATTAAGCTTCCCTTTATAAAGTAGACAATAAAGATGGGATTTTTTTTAAATTCCCACAGGATTCGGAATAATTAGACTACGCGTGTATTATTGGAAGCGTTTAACCTGAAAAGCTGATTTTTTTTTTAGAGATTCCCTTTATGATGTTGACAAGGATAAAGTCGGGGTTTTTTTTAATTCCCACGGGAACGAAATTATTGGCATTTTCGCTTGACACGTGGGCGGAGCCGCGGGTAACAGCTATTAAAATAATGAAACAACAGGATTTTGTACACAGTAGGTAGCCAAGATTAACAGCGGCGAGCAAATAGACAATGAGCAATGAAGAACACTGACGTCTCGGGGAAAACTACAGTAATAGGAGACTGTTAAATCCGTCTATACTACTTAATTAGTCACAAATCCAATTTCACGCGGGCGAAGCCGCGGGCACAGCTAGTATTATATAAATTAACAGTAAAAAATAAACTTTTTTACTTCTATTTTTCTCATCAGTATGGATAATAAGTGCTTGGTTTCACAAATTGCTAATAAAATCCCGAGTTTAAATATTCAAAATAAGTCTTATTACAAGTTCTCTATGGCAAAACTATTCAAGAACTCTCAAAAATTGACATTAAATAAATAAATAAATATATAGGGACAATTCATACAGATTGAGCTAGCCCCAAAGTAAGTTAGAAACTTGTGATATGGGATACTAACTCAACGATATTATATTTTATAACAAATACATATATAGATAAACATCCAAGACCCGAGGCCAATCAGAAAAAGTTCGTTTTTCATCATGACCCGACCGGGGATCTAACCCGGGACCTCCTGGGTGGCGGTCTGGCGTGGTAACCATTACGCCACGGAGGTCGTCATTATATTTGTCGATTAAACTATTAAGGCGTGCTGAAACCGGTCCTGTGACCTACTACATTATTTCAACGTACCTACTATTTTTGCAAACTCTTTACAATATAACAATGATATTAAAATAAAATGTAATTACTGATAATTCAATTTTTGGTTAATTAAAGAATTGATTTACCGAAAGCTTATTACTTATACCAGCTTTTAACATTCGAATGCCTCTTGTTACGTTAGCTGTTTGCAGAAAGCTTTTTGTTCCGTGCAAAGTATTACGGCGCGTGTAATACTAATTGTAATGAAAAACGTTCGGTGCAAATATTATTTTTACTTTATTAAACCGTTTCCTACAATCATTAAATTATGCGGTGTGATTATTATTTTTACATTTTTTATTTATTTACACAAAACATTTGCATAGAATAAAGTATAAATAAATCCTACATAATTCATAGCAGCGTCACCAGACCTGGTTCCTAAGTACCTAAGCTAGGCTTAACCATTTTGTGTTGTAGGTACCAGACTACAGATATATTATTTGACCAATTTGGAGATATGCTAACTATTTTTATTTCAAAGTAATATTCTATTTTTAAATTATTTTGTCATTAAAGTATTTTAATTGGTACATATAATTATAGTAACATTTATTTATATATATTATACTAGCGAAACACGCGCAAGTCCGTTTGCGTGTGCCCCGCTTTCCTGTGGGAATTTTGAAATGTGAAATGTAAATATGTAAATGAACTCTATCTATAAAAAAAAACCGCATCAAAATCTGTTGCGTAGTTTTAAAGATTTAAAATATACATAGGGACACACAGACGCATAGACAGACAGCAAAAGGGACTTCATTTTATACTATCTAAAGATATTCGCCAGACCGCCACCCAGGTGGTCCCGGGTTCGATCCCCGGTCGGGTCATGATGAAAAACGAACTTTTTCTGATTGGCCTCCGGTCTTGGATGTTTATCTATATATATATTTGTTATAAAATATAATATCGTTGAGTTAGTATCACATAATACAAGTTTCGAACTTACTTTGGGGCTAGCTCAATCTGTATGAATTGTCCCTATATATTTATTTATTTATTCACAAAATTATTTTTTAGCTTTTTTATAAATTCTGGTAATTTATTACAAATCCTCAAAGTTCTATCATCGCACAACTTTAGTGGCAAAAGTAGGATAATGTAAACGTAATAATAATTACTATTATTGAACACCATAAAGTAATATTTAATAAGTGCATACATGTTAATGAGTGCACTTCCGTGCAACCGCCCAGTACGCCCACCCTTCCACGCAGCGCTCTAGAAAATTATTTCTTACATTTCACATTTAAAATTTAATCACAATGTTCGTGCTGCTAATGCACACGAAATGCACTGCTGTGACAACATACAATTATAACGAAAAATTGTTCTTATCATACTTTACAACATTTCAAAATCAACCTTATTGTTATTGACGTTATGTTCGATTTTATTACAAAACATCGCCATGCAATCCATATGGGCACAAGTTACGTTTGAAAATAAACATCTAATTAGTGACAAATTAGAGTTATTATAATGTCATGATGTTTTTTTCAACTCGGTATATTATTGTTTCATTATTTTTCTTGCATTTAAACCAAAGGCATGGTATGTAAAGTGGTTTTAAACAACTTCAATTCTTTTTTAGCTTTCAAATATAGTAGTTTCGGAGCGTATTAAATAAATAAATATTTAGGGGAAAATAACACAGATTGAGCTAGCCCCAAAGTAAGTTCGAGACTTGTGTTATGGGTCTTCAATGCATACAATCAAAATTTTCCTCTTTACCCTGTATAACGTGTTCCATTTTGTCAGGACTTCTTATAAAATGTGAACAAGCGCTAATATTTATAAATAATATATATATATATGTACATCAGTCGTCATTCAAAATCGATGATGTAAAAAGTATACCTAACATGACAAAGCATCAGATGAAACAGTAACAAAAACTCAATGGTTTACTAGCAAACATTTTAGTCTTTCATTGTACAGTATAATTAGACAATGGAACATCTTCAATTTCATTCCGGTCTAATAGTATATTCGGCACCAAAGTAGTTTCTTGCTAGTCTTTTTTCCCCATCACTTAGGTTCTATTAGTTTTATCTATCATCGGATTAGCCAGTTACCGAACATTTGGACCCTCTAAATTACATCAAATCACATAGGGGCAAAAAAATACGTCGAGTCATAGCGGTGAGCGAGTTTGTAAAGAAAAAAGAACTCTTTGTTACGTAATACGTAGACTATTTATTTATTTAATTGTACCTTGTACTCATACAAAGAAACAGAGGGAAAATTGAAAAATAACGGTGTTATCTTTCAATGGAATATAATTATTTTTTGCACTAGTAAAGCTAAAGTAGAAAAACAAATTTTCTTGCAAGAAATAATTATTTAGTTTCAACAACATTGTAAAGTTACTTCGAAGTCGAGAATAAAAAAGTTTTTATAATATAATATTGCCCTGTGACTTCAGAAATTGGTTGTGAAACTTGAATTTCGTATTTATGACTGTGCGTGTCGACTAGTATAAAATATCAAACAACAAAACGTTCGGTTGTAAAACATTTACCACCCAATCGAATGGATATAGCTTTTCCAAAAATAGGGGGGATATAATCTTAAATTCCCTTCCAAACAGCATCAAATCATTCGTTACTAGTTTTACAAGGGTATGTCCTGTCACGCAAATGTTATCGGCACGTGTCAGTGCCCCTATCGTTGTGTACGGCCTGCAAAACGTTCGCTGTTTACAAAATCAAGTGTATTTTAAGACGAGGTACAGTGTACAAAAGCGAGCGGTTCATGAACCTAAGCGTTTTATGATTTGTAGTGTTTTAAGAAAACTTGTTTAAGGACATCTACTCCATTTTAGTCATGTTGATTGACTGTAGTTTCGAAATCATAAGTAAAAGGAAATAATTAATCACTGCTGCCTATGGACAACCACGACTAAGAATGTTGAATGCGTTGACCACCATCATGAAAAGAGAAGAAAGGGAGAAGGAAACAGGAAGTAGGAAGCAAGATGGATATTACGCTTCTAGCTCTTGCTCATCGTACGAAACTCAGTAGTATATCAGTAGTATTTCACGTTAATATTCTGTGAGGTACTGCCTCGATCGAGCCAGCTTACTTACGAGCCACTATCAATTCATAGTAGTAGCTACATACTTACCACTTGAAAGAACCGCTGCCGTTTAAAAGAAATCCGCTCGTCTATGAAACTGTTGCATCCCAACTAACGTTCCTCGAAACTGCCTGCCCTATGGGAATAAATCACTGCGTTATTGATTGGCAGTTAGTGCCGCCCCGATTAATTCATTTACCCAGTAATTTCATACCGCAACGTCGGGCTTATTTCACATAACTGCCATATACATTATGCATGTGGGAGATGTTTTTACAAGTTTCCCGTCATAATTTATGTCGCCAAACCATTAATGGGCGTTACCGAACTTCCGACATTACAAAATATGTCTCTTAATGTCGATTTTAGCTTATAGTGTATCGAAAAATGTTTACGATAGTAAATTCAAATCGTAAAACTCTGCTCACCAAAAAAGGTTTTCTGTCAGTTGTCAAGAGCCAGGTCGACCTTTACATATCGGCTTAGTACCATTCTTAAGTTTTATGTCATAAGAGCCAAAATTGTACTGCAAGTGTAAAGCTCAACGTGCTCCTGGTCCTGACTGTACTTTCATATAATTTCTTGCAGATTTAGAGGTTCCCAGAAATCGCTGGATATACATACATAATGTAGATTGTCTTCGCTCGGTTGATCAAGAAAGATTCAACAATAGAGTGATTGTGGTTGATAAGGATGATCCTGATTTAACTATATTCTGATAAAATACGTATCAAGATATAATCGCGTCCGCAGATGTTTTCATAATAATAATAACGATGAGATAAGTTCGATAGCCAAAACGTCAAAGTCATACCACAGATAAAACATTGGATCGTTACGGGAATTCCGCTGAGTCAGCACGCTTCATTATAAAGGTTGCAGTTACCGATAACATCGAGAGGTAATCGTCTATTTGTCAATATAATATCGACAGGTATAATGCTGGTAGGAATTTTTAATTTTATTTAGCTAGAAATTTGTGGTATTAAGTTCACGATGCTATACAAACATTGCTATTAATTTCTTGCTAGTGCCTCTTAGTACAAATCTGCCGTCTGAACTGGTCCTTGAAAAAAATTGTTACGATTCGAAAGAGCTTGCAATAGGTCTATTTTAATATAAAAATATTTGACTTTGTCAAGTTTATTTTGTGGGAATCGACTCCGTTCAAGTTCTGCTCCCCCCCCCAAGTGGAGCTCCCTCCCCTCCAAGTGGAGCTCTGGAGACCTTACTCACCGTAGGAACATAACATGGCCGAGATCAATGCTATTTGGCTACGATCTTCTGTAAGCTGGAGGTCTTTCCCCAGACGGGCTGCTCCGATTTGAGCGAATTATCCGCTGTACCGTACCTCACATTTTTAATAAGATTAGAAATATTTAAAAAGAAAGTGTTAGTAAATATTATTTTAACAGCAGTGTAAGAGCAATAGTAAGATGACAAATTAAGTGAAGAAGTGAATAATAAATGCGGCGCAAGCAAAGCAAATAAGTTTAATAAAAATAAATTATGTTATTGATGCTTAATTTCATTACCGAATCTCCCCTTTTGTTTCTAAATAAACAAACTATGGCCACATGTTTTAAGTATTCAACAGTGTTGACAGTTTTAGTGGTTCCCTCGTGTGAAGAACCGAAATAATTGTTCTTTTACGACATAATATGCTACCAACGGGGTGTTTAGTCAACAGATGACAGTTTGATGGGCAGATAATAAAATTTATTATGCTGCGTAGTAAAGATATTATGCATTGTGTGATATGCAAATGTTATTTCACAAAATATTGGAGAAGTTTGTTAATTATCCTTAATGCATTAGGTAGGGGTTAGGCGTATATGGGGTAAAATTTATTAGTGGACTTTTTACTTATCGAATGTGGGAGCATGGATTGACTGTATTGTAGGGTAATAAAGTTGCAAAAACAAAATATCGTGTGATATAAACAGTCTTTAAAATAATTTCGTTGCGAACTTTGGAGTATTTTTATTTTATTAGTGTTGGCTAATTCATTAATCGAGCGAGGCTATATAACATCATGGTACGCGGAAGAAGTTGATTTTAGTAATATTCTATTTGATAATATTAATATAAAGGACACTTTAATAATAGTTTACGTCTTTGATAGATGTGCCTCAATATCAGTCAAACAGGAAGAGTTAAATTCTAACTACACAATCAGCCAAATCTATAAATACTACATCTTGTCACTTCCTCCATAAAATATTAATTATTTAATCAAAAATACTTCCGCCAACTTTAAAATTGCGATAATGTTCTCTATTCAAAGAATGAAGGTCAGTCAATTTATGGAAATCACTTTTATGAGATTTTATGTCCAATTTAAATTTGCATTAATCATACTAGCAATTATCCTACATAGTCATTATTTTTATACTAAAGGTAGAGTATGTATGTTCGATTACATCCCTAATTGTTGTCCAGTTGTTAATCTATATCAGTGGTAACCCTGAGCCGACTATGATTCAAACACCTTCATTTGAAAACGGTAATTCTAATCTAACAGTAATCGTGTTTTTGAGAGAGATTGAAAAAATCCCAAAAAAGTCTTAGCTAATAATTCATTTAATTGTTTTTAGCATTAATATTATTCCTAAGTCTTAATTACTTTGATTAACTAATTAACAACTACTAAGTAACTGCTTTAAGTTCTTTAGTATTTAAAATTGGTGTATTAATGTATTTTGACCAATCACTTCACTACTATCAAAATTATTCTTTGTGGTTTATTCTAATGCCAAATCTTCAACAGGAACTGCGTGGTAAAACTGTTCGACGGTCTTCACCAACTTCTCAACTATGGCCTTCATGATCGGTGGACAAACGTCAAGAATGACTTCATTACTGCTTGAAGAGATTAATTCACGAGCGGCACGACCTAGAAAAACATGCTATTTTTAATATGAAAATTGCAAAAACATTATAAGTACACAAACAGGGCCACAAACTCATCTGTGCCGATGGTGGGGGCGCTAGGATCGAAGATATTGAAGGTAATTGTCATGATATTCAATGTGTATTCATTAGTTCTACTTTTGGCCACCGCCACAGATAACTTTGTGGCACTGGACAAACTACACAGTAGGTATATCTGTTATACCTTCGTTGTGCCAATAGTTTAGTCGGTATTAACACCTACGACTACTAAAAGAGAGTAAGGAAGTAAATCTCAAAGACGTCCTTAGTAAAACTAATTTTAAAACTGACAATTAAACAGATTGACCTTCGAAAGAGTACCTAGAAATAAATTAAATAATTTCGCTTCATAGTAATGTTACTAAGAAGCGAAATTTTATTCCCTGTCTCTTGTTAAAGGGTTACTATCTATATAATATGTATATATATGTATATAGATAGTAGATAGTAACCCTTTAACAAGAGACAGGGAATAAAAAAATAGAAGAATGAAATGCCTTTCTTTTATAATTTTCTTTTTTTGACATTATCGGTCAAGTTTTCCGTTTGCATTTAAGATTTTGCATCTATGGTACTAAACTTGTCCAAAGTCGTCCATTTCAGTTGTAGTAAAATCGTTCCTAAAGGGCAATACACGCCGGCACCACCTGACAACCTTTATGAAAAGAATCATGTCGGCAACATGAGCCCGCGCGTATGTTGCCGAAATTATGTTGGCGGCTTGTCGGTGGCTTTGGTGTATATTGCGCTTAAGTAGTAATGTATTTTCTTAGCATCCTAGTGCAAAGCTTTTACTTTATACATAGCATCCTTAACGTATACTTACCAAGAATTTCATTTCCTTCAAATAAGCCGGTCATCTCAATATCCGACTTATCTCTTAGATCATAAGTATATTTGTAATTTTTAATATGCCAATGTTTCCTTTGTTGTTTGTCCAATATGTTATCTATGTCGACGTCAATGTCTACATGTAGTTTTCCTGGATAATAATTATAGGTAATTTATTTATAACTCTGTTATGGAGGCATAATAGTTTATTACATTTTTGTAGTATGGTCACACACACCCCGGACGCTCCATACAACGCGCGTGAAATAATTACCTATTTCTACTACATAGCCCAATGTCGTCTGTACACGCGCACACGTATGCGCATGCGTAAGCACATTCGTTCACTAGCGCACACCTTTGCGACTGCACCCGCCTCGATACCCGCCTGGGGTAAGGTAACGCGATTCGGTGCCGGGCGGAGAGTGGCCATTCTACCTCGGGTTATTACTTATTATAAGGTATGTTGCCTGGTGATATACTTACTGAGAACGACAATCAAGTCACCATTGCCCTCAAAGGGTACAATTAAGATCCTGCCGTGTACATCATATTTGCTTTTAAATGATATGTTACATGTTATACCCATAAATTGTTTGGTATCGGAACGTCTGTAAAATTAATTTTGGTCAATAATAGTACAAATAAAGCCACATGTAAAGTTTAGTTCTTTGGAACGGGAAAAACCGAAAAATATTTTTTTTTGAAAGAGGTTGGCAAACGAGCATGCTGGTCACTTGAATGTAAGTGATCACAAATGAAGGTGGCAAACAAACAAACGGCTGCCTAAGGCAAATACTATAGAAGACTAATACCCACAGCTCTTGACGTTTCTCATACAATGACTTGGCAACCTCCGTTCACCTCATGCCGCTAGGGCGCTATAACATTTTGCGTACAAAAGTTTTGAAATCGTTCACCTCATGCCGCCCTCATGCCGTAGGGGCGCTAGTGTCGCGTCTTGCCCGAATTCTTCCGAAGCTGTCGGTATTACTCGTCTATAGTATTTGCCTAAGGTAAGTAGTCACCTCAGCCTATATACGTTTGCAATGCGTCCTACATTTTCTAAAATCTAAGGGTTTTTGCATGACTAGGTTCTGAGATGGAAATCTCTATGGAATCGGTTTATGATACGTACTCCATTTTGTCTATTGTGCAGTCCTTTAAACCAGCGACATTCACATCAGTTATTATAAATTTCAAATATTGTGAACTCGCGTCGATTTTCTCTATAAACATTGGGTCTAACGATTTAATTTTGAACTCTGGTATACCCTTTACGAACACGGGTACTGCTGCTTGCGTTGACTTCTTGATACATTCTGGGTCGTTTGTGCATTTTGTTATGTATGGAACTGAAATCAATTTATAAAGTATAGACAGGGCTACGTACTTGATGAGTATCAAAAGGGCTACCTACCTATTCGATAAATATCTTACTTCTACTCGGGATTACAATCTGACGCAAGTGTCCCCTCCACATTTAGAAGTGTCTTTATTATATTTTTTTAGTACGAAATTTTCAAAGAAAAAGACCTTTATTCCCAGTAGTTCTATGTAGCTAGTTCCACATGGAACTTCTGCTATTCACTAGTTCCATGTTTGGAACTACTGGGAGTATAAGTCAATATTTTAACGAAGGAAAAGTTATGATGAGATGATCAAATTTAATTCAAATATACAGCTTTTAGACAGAATTATGTATTTTAATTAATACATATAATAAAAGTTAAGTATGTACTTACGTGATTCACTTTTTGACGTATGTATATAAAAGAACAATATAGCAAATATTATTTTGCTAATCGCCATTTTAATATTTTAACCTTTATGGGCACGCGTGATCTTTACGATTACTGAGATTTCATCAAAATTCGCAATATATAAAGTGAATGACGATGGTCGAATTGCTGAGTCGTATCCAGTCAAACAAGTAATGTTACTAGTTTTTTTCTATCTTTAATTAATGATAGAATAAGATCTTAGAGATAAAATTTGTATGATAAAGTAGTGTTATACTTTCAATTATGAAATTGAAAGTAAGTACTCGAACTGACGACCAAGCCCGGAATAAGTATGAACTTACTTATTCCAGAGAGTACACGTTGAAAGTGCTATCGTAGTGTCCGGTGAGTGTCATAATAATTAATTCTATATTTTTTTTCTGATAAAATATGAAAGATTTGTTTTTTTTATATTTTATCAGAAAAAAAATATAGGATAGAGATCAAACGGCGCAAACTTGTTAATTCGGGCAGGCACGGTCAAACAACTAATAGCAAATACTCTAAAAGACTAATACGCACAGCTTCGGAAGAATTCGGACAAGACGCGACACAAGCGCCCCTACGGCATGAGGGCGGCATGAGGTGAACGATTTCAAAACTTTTGTATGCAAAATGTTATAGCGCCCCTAGCGGCATGAGGTGAACTGTGCGTTTTGTATGCAAAATGTTATAGCGCCCCTAGCGGCATGAGGTGAACGGAGGTTGCCAAGTCATTGTATGAGAAACGTCAAGAACAGCTCTTGCTTATTCTTCTTCTTTAGTCTTCTTCTTATTCTTCTTCTTATTCTCTAGTCTTCTATAGTATTTGCTAATAGTATACTAGCGCCCCGCCCCAGCTTCGCACGGGCTTTACTAAGGATCCCTTTTTAAAAAAACTAAAATATAGCCTACTAGCTTTTCCATGCGGCTTCGCTCGCGGTTAATTTTATGATAAATATCTCGTATAGCGCGACCTGTGGCGCCATCTGTTGGCTGGAAATTGCGATTTGCAGCGTCATATAAAGTAGAAAAAGAATTTTCCCATTGGAATCGCATACTTTCACGGGATAAAAAGTAGCCTGTGTTGGGCTCTGTATAGGGATACAGACGATATGTGTGTTGTCAGGGGACAATATGACAATTGTATACAAATTTTCATAATGATCGGTTGCTTAGTCAAGCCGTGAAGGAATAACAAACAAACTCACTTTCTCATCTATACTAATATTATAAAGAGGTAAAGTTTGTGTATTTGTTAAATTGTAAGGGGTAATCTCGGGATCTACTGAACCGATTTTAAAAATTGTTTCACCAATAGAAAGCCACATTATTGCTGAGTGTCATAGGTTATATAAAAAACCAAAAAATAAAAAGCACATAAAAGCTATGTGGTAGTCGGTTTTGCAAAGTAAATCGGAGAAAAAACGGTCGAATGAAAGCGTTTCTTACGAACGCCTGTACTAAAAAAGGATTATTAACATTATGCCCAACGAAGTGGGCACGGGTCAGCTAGTTTATAATATTAGTATGATGTCACTCGTGGATAGTCTAGCTTTACAACGGTGAAATAATTTTTGAAATCGGTCCAGTAGGTTTTAAGTTTATTCGTTACAAACAAAAATATAAATTTCCTCTTTATAATTTACATTACATTTGATTGCATATTATCGAACTTATACTTACTGAGTACAACTGTGTTATGCCACAAGATCCTCGGAGAACATTAGTTTCGACTCCGAGGTCTTGCTCTTTAATAGATTTACAATTCTTTTGTTGTACGCTTAACAAAAATAAAATAGGTATTTTAAAATTGTACAATAACAACTGGTTTGACTTAATATAGTTAGGTTATGTATAACCTGCCTTCTGTTTTTAAGCCTATGTTTTGATTAGGCGAAAACTGAAGTTACCTGACGTAGCTGCTATTCCCATGCGGGGGTTGTATGTCACTGACGAACATACATAGAGTCGAAAGGGGAAGACAAGCTACAAAAAAAGCTACAAATATAATTATACAAACTAGTATTTTTACATTATTATTCAATTAGTTAAAAATATGTTTACGAACTAAAATAACAAAAGAAGCCTTAGTTGTAAATTAGGTAACTAAGTAAATTATATTAAAATATAATTTCTAAAATAAGCATTATTAATAATTAATAGGTACTAAAATTACGAAATATTAAAAGTATTAACTAGACAAATGGATGTAAAACCTATTTAGAAATATGTTGAATGTTAAAAAGTAGAAATATCATATCGATTAAAATGTAAAAAGAAATTCAAGTTAGTCATTAGCAATGAGTTTAAAGAAATATTCAACTTCAAGTTCTCCATCTTCAGGAAGATCCGTGCAGTGCACGGCATTATGAACAATATTTTTTCCACAAAGAGCTCTAATTGTGTCTGGATATAATTGTCGGCATAATTCTGGATCTCTCGGACCACAGAATTTTCTAAATTCACAAACAACATTAACCTTTGGGTCTATGGCTTTAACTTCTAATGCTATACATTTTCCTTCAGCCAAGTGAATACACATTGCTTCGTACTCAGCTAACACTCCCTTGTAAACTTCGTAAAATTCTTCGGCATTTGCTAACTTTACTATAAACATTGCCATGGCTGATATGAAAAATTTTCCAGAAGTTGATATTTGTTCTAAAATCGTTCCAGTATTTCCATCTAAAACAGCGTGTGGCTTAATTATGCAGCAAGTACAATCTTTAAGAGTGGCTCGAAACAGAATCCTAGGTATACCATTTTCGGAACCAAAAAACTTTTCTAGCATCTCTGTTGCATCTTCGACAGTGTTACAACCGTGTGCTACATTTTTTAGTTTGTTCTCACCGTACAGTGCTCTGAGAGTACCTGGTGCAGCATCGCGAGGATCCGTAGCCCCCAAGCATGATCGCCATTTCTTTACTGCATCTGCAGCAACAAGTTCTAACCCAATTACTTCTGAGGCAGTCACGTAATCTATTATAATAGGTAGCATATTATTTGAAGAGATAGATCTGTAGAGATCCTTAGCGAAGTCCGTGGTGATTTTACCATTCTTCATGCGAACTATTCGAAAACCCTGCTTTGTGATGAATGTTAAAACTTTTCCGTGCATACTCGGCGGTGTAGGCTTAATCATTGCAAATGTACTTTGAACATTTTTAAATAGGACTCGTCGTGTGACCGGCGCACAATCTACGATTTGTAGTAATTTGGAAAATATATTGACGAAATTTCCTATTTGTAACATTTCTAATTTAAGTGGAGGCATATGTACACGCCGAAGCAAGTTTTTACCTTTATTTGGATCTATTATTTGCACGGAATTGTCAAATGGAAAGAAATTTAAGACCAGTTCTACAATTGCATCTGCTTCTTCGTCATACATTTCACACAGAAATATATACTTATCAAAGTAATCGTAAACCATTTTTTGATTTATATTATTTGAACTTTAAATATTTTATAAAAGGCAATCAGAGGTTATTTGACATTAAATTGTATTTTGATTGTATATTTTACTCTCTGGTTTGACGTAATATAGACAATGACCAATGACCATGATCTTAAAAAATAAAATAACTTTCGAAAATAACTAACTGTAAAAGAGTTTTCTTTCAAAAATCGTAGCCTGCTGTCTGACAAATTCAAATTAAATAGGGTCAGTGCGTACCTGCCATTTGACGGAAAATACGTTCGAGCACTCGAGCATATCTTCGTAAGTATACTCGATGTACTAACAATCATCGGTCTATTATAACAGGTTGAATGTTGTATTATGAATTTGTTTGTTTTGGCGTTACATGCACCGATACGGGATGTGTGCGCAAAATTTCAGACTAGCTACATCGGTCTAGTATGTACAATATTAATGATTGATGCTCTACATGTAAGCGATTGGATTAATCATTCACACTAATGAGTCAAGAATACACGACAATGGACAATACAATACTAGAGCGTCACCATTGAAAATTGTTATTATAGATATTAAAAATTTATGAATCTGTTTGATGGATTTATTAATGGAATAAATGGCTGCGTATGGATTGGTATCTCAGAGTATAAATAAGCAAGCATTGGTATCTTCTGATGTGCTAGTGACATCCCTGTGTTAGTTGTGTTGGAAAATTGAAAAAAAAAAAACTCTTTTACTGATAATTTAAAAGTAAATCTGACAAAAGATTTGTTTTTATTAATTATTACGTCATTCCATACCAATCACCAAAAATATAAATTGCCTTTACAAAACCGTGTAATAGTTTTATTTTATTTAAAGAAACAAATATGGTTATCGATTACTTTGAAAAGTATACATTTCTGTGTGAAATGTACGATGAAGAAGCAGATGCAATAACGGAATTAATCTTAAATTTCTTTCCATTTGATAATTCCGTCCAAGTGATTGATACGAAGAAGGGCAAAAATTTGGTTAGACGTGTACATTTTCCTCCATTGAAATTAGAAATGTTACAGGTAGGGAATATCGTCAGTATATTTTCTAAATTGTTACACATTGTAGACTGTGCACCAGTCACTAGACGAACCATTTTTAATCATTATCAAAGTACATTTGCAATGATTAAACCCACCCCGCCCAGTGTGCACGGAAAAATTATAACATTCATTATGAAAAATGGTTTCAGAATAGTTCGCATGAAGAACGGTAAAATAAGTAAAGAATTTGCTCTGGATCTATACAAAAGTATTGCTGGGAATAATATGCTCCCCATAATAATAGATTACGTGACAGGAGGTGAAGTAATTGGTTTAGAGCTTGTTGCCGAAAATGCAGTAAAGAAATGGCGATCATGCTTGGGTGCCACAGACCCTCGTGAAGCTGCTCCAGGCACTCTCAGGGCCCTGTACGGTGAAAATAAACTTAAAAATATAGCCCACGGTTGTAACACACTTGAAGATGCGACAGAGATACTAGAAAAGTTTTTTGGATGTGAAAATGGTATACCGAGGGTCCTGTTTCGTGCTACCGCCAAAAACTGTACTTGTTGTATCATTAAGCCACACGCTATTATAGATGGGAATATTGGATCGATTTTAGAACAAATATCAACTTCTGGAAAATTCTTTATATCAGCCATGGCAATGTTCACAGTACAGTTGACATATGCTAAAGAATTTTATGAAGTGTACAAGGGAGTGTTTGCTGAATACGATGCAATGTGTATTCAATTGGCTGAAGGGAAATGTTTAGCACTAGAAGTTAAAGCTGTTGATCCAAGTGTTAATGTTGTTTGTGAATTTAGAAAATTATGTGGTCCAAGGGATCCAGAATTATGCCGACAATTGTATCCAGACACCATTAGAGCTCAATGCGGTAAAAATGTAGTTCATAATGCAGTACATTGCACGGACCTTCCTGAGGATGGTGAAAATGAAGTTGAATATTTTTTTAAGCTAATGGCTAACGATTGATATATTTATTACTAAGATATTTTTTTATGTTATTTTAAGCCATAATGATGTCATTAATATAACTTTAGTTTATTTATAATGCACAAGTACTTATGTATATTTTTCCTTAAATTTATAATTTAATTAGGTGATGCATATTGTGTCTTGTTTGTTTTGTCATTATTTAATTAAGAAATTAATGTTCTTTACTTTTAGTTAGGTTCCCAGTTAACAAGCAGGCTGAAAAGTTCGTAGGCGAACAGTTATTTTTTTGATAGACTTTGTTTTTATTATTCAATATCCTTCTGTGGACCCACCAGTGGGGTATAGCGGTAGGACCACGGTTATAACAATTTTTCGATACCATTATAGGTTTTAGTTTCAGCGATTACTTCTTCATCGGCGCGAAATTTATGTCCAGCGAGCATCCTTTTGAGGTCTGAGAACAGAAAAGTCGCTGGGGGCCAGATCTGGAGAGTGCGGTGAATGCGGAAGCAATTCGAAGCTTAATTCATGCAATATTGCCATCGATTTCATTGATTTGTAACACGGTACAATGTCTTGATGAAACAAGACTTTCTATTTCTTTAAATGACGCCGCTTTTCCGCGATACACAAGTTTTATACTAAATTAAGGGACCACGGGTAAAATATTTCCCGTGGTACCTTCCAGGGACTATCACAGGGACCACGGGCAAAAAAGGGTTCTAAATGAGTAATAACTCATACTAATAGTGCAACAGCTGTCAAATTTATACACGCGTCTTTTGATGGTTAGGGCTAACTAAAAATCTAATACTATAGATTTGATACTAGAACGCGCCATCGCCACGCCATCTATGGGTCAGCCTACGAACTTTTCAGCCCGCCCAATAGATACTACCAAGTTTGAGATGATATCAAGGTTAAAATGTGATGGCAGTCTGTCCTTGTTAAATTTGTACCATGGAAAAAATATAGTCTGAGGTTGCAGTCTCTACAAAAATAACTACTGACATTATTAGAAAAACATGTCAATCATGCGATCCACACAATTGACATATTTTGTCAAGAAGACGTTTGACATGTTTTCATAAATAAATTAAACGCGATTGTTGACGTGGTTCAAATGTCAAAGTTTTGTAATGTATATCCTAAATAGAAATTCATTCAGTTTGCACTTAAGTACTTATACATATTTAAAACTATTTATTTTCATATTCTATTAAAATATCAAATAAAAATCAATTTTAAAAATCAATCAACAAAATAGAGAGTTTTATTACATATTAAGTTCATTAATAAATTTCAAAATAATTCATTTGATAGTGATTATAACCGTAAAATAAGCAAAGCTTATACTTTTCGTACTAGTTATCAAAGGCTATTTTACTTATTGACGATGGATTACCCGGACGATAGGTTCTCAGGATATGTCTGATAATTAATTAAACTTAATTTTCCAACAAGAATCTCCTTTGGTGTCATTGAAAAAGAATTATCCAAATATTTATGGTCGTTGCGATTAAGTCATGTCATACCAGAGAGAAAAATAAGACATTGTCATACATTTTTACGTTGTCAAAGGACATGGTTTGTGCAAATTTTTGAAATTGTTTGCATTTTTTATAACAAATTATTTTAAAGATGGTTTTCGATTACTTCGATAAGTATACATTTCTGTGCGAAATGTTTGATGAAGATGCAGATGAGATTAGGGAATTAGTCTTAGACTTCTTTCCATTCGACAATTCTGTACAAATACTCGACCCCAAAAAAGGTAAAAAGATGTTACGTCGAGTACATTTGCCCCCGCTTAAATTAGAAATGCTACAAGTTGGTAATATCGTTAATATATTTTCCAAATTACTTCACATTACTGACTGTGCACCAGCCACACAACGTACCTTGTTTAAAAATTCCCAAAGAACATTTGCAATGATTAAACCGACGTCGCCAAGTGCACATGGAAAAATTATAACATTTATCATGAAAAAAGGTTTTCGAATAGTTCGCATGAAAAACGGTAAAATCACTAAGGAATTCGCTATGGATCTCTATAAAAGTATCGCTGGAAATAATATGTTGCCTATAATAATAGAATACGTGACATCAAATGAAGTCATTGGTCTAGAACTTGTAGCTCCAAATGCAGTAACAAAATGGCGATCGTGCTTGGGGGCTACGGATCCTCGCGATGCTGCACCAGGTACTCTCAGAGCACTGTACGGTGAAAACAAACTAAGAAATGTAGCACATGGTTGTAACACTATTGAGGATGCAACAGAGATGTTAGATAAATTCTTTGGATCCGACAATGGTATACCTAGAATAGCGTTTCGTGCGACTACCAAAAACTGTACATGTTGTATTATAAAGCCACATGCTGTACTAGATGGGAATCTCGGTACGATTTTAGAACAAATAGCAACTTCTGGGACATTTTACATATCCGCCATCGCAATGTTTTCAGTAAAGTTAGCAAATGCTGAAGAATTTTATGAAATTTACAAGGGCGTGTTAGCTGAATACGAAGCAATGTGTATTCACTTGGCTGAAGGAAAATGTGTAGCATTAGAAGTTAAAGCTCTTGATCCAAAAGTTAATGTTGTTTGTGAATTTAGGAAATTATGTGGTCCGAGAGATCCGGATGTATGTCGACAATTATACCCGGATACCATTAGGGCTCTTTGTGGAAAAAACTTAGTTCACAACGCAGTACACTGCACGGACCTCCCTGAGGATGGTGAACTTGAAGTTGAATATTTCTTCAAACTCGTCGCTAACGATTGATTACTTGAGAATAATGTTTTTTCTAATTCTATAATTTAGATGCATTTTAGATTTAAGATATCATTTACAATAATTTGTCTAGCTATTGATTATTAATTTTTAGTTTTCTTACTGTTTGTAGTATCATAATTATTATTTTATTTTTTGTGACTGTATTTATAAATTACAAATTTTAGAAATTACATACTATGTTATTTGATTGCTGTTTTTTTTTAAAAGTCTTTGCAGTGACAACAGTAAGCGATGCGCACCGCTCCTACGACGCTGTCTTCAAAACCAGTTCCATATAAATTTATATACATTAAAATTTGGCGCCCTTCTCCATGCCGCTTATACCAGGTTGCCCGCAGCGCCGTTAAGTTCGGCCAAAATGTGTTAGCGGATAGTTCGTCGCTGTTTCTTAAATCAGGACATAGTCTTAGAAACTTCATTATAATAATATGTACATACACCAGTTCAAGAAAAAATAACAGGTTCATCATAAAAATCTAATTCACTTTTTGCTTAAGTTTTTCTATCCATCAAAATTAGCTAAACTTGAATCTTTAAAAAAAGTGTCTTGAATAATTTTAAAAAATCTGAGTTTTATCAAACCGGATATTACTTTATTTATAAATTTTACTTATTGATGTTACAAATTAATAAATTATCAAATCTTCTAAAGGAACAACGTGAAACATATTGTTAACATCTTTGACAATATATTCAACAATTTTCTTGACTATTGGTATGCCTAATTGCAATACAATTTCATTGGAATTTTTAGAAAATAATTGTTGCACCACATCACCTGAAATAGAAAAAAAAAACTTAGGTATGTCTCTATTAATTTAGACTCTTGATAAGTAGTACATACCTTGTTTCTATTATAATAATTGTTGTAAGAGTCAGGAGTTCGAACTAGCCCGAGATCGCGAGAAATGATGAGGGTCTGCCATTGAGATGGCGTAAAATTAGTTAAAATTGGATTATTAATGTACCAAACTAAAATTACTAACAAACAGTCTTCTTTCAGTCAAAAATTGAAGTATCACGTTTCGTCTTCTCGGGGTATCTTGCTCGTTCAATACAAATCGTAAAATCGAGCATATAAGATCGAGATTTGATTGTAACATTATGAGAATAAATCTACTTTTAATTGGTTACGCTTAATAAAGTACATACGTACTTAAGACTTTATTCACACCGAAAATATTTTTCAAAACAATATCGGCCTTGTCATTAAGACTATATTTATACTTGTAGTTTTTTACAACCCAATGTTTTTTTCCATCTTTCCCAAGGTTTTCATGGACATCAGCTTCTATATCGTATAGAATTTTTCCTGAAAAAGTTTAGATTACATTTTGTGAAAATTCTGCCAAATTAATCCTAGAGTAGTCCGACAACATGGCATATAACTCGTAATAATGAGTATAACAAGATAATTTGAGCTCTTATTACTATAAATATCATAGTAAAAAGGAAGAGAGGGAGCTGGATGGCGGGAGAAGTGAGTGGAATTTAGGCGAAGGGTGTTCTATTTCACGAAGAGCGTTCGGCTTTGATTGTTGTAAGGCGTGCACATGCACTTTGATTTAGTGTGCGTGACCGATTATCTCGGAGGAGCTCGATGGCGTCGCTGTGTGTCGCACTCTAATTTGAACACGCAAGTTAAGCGACGTCGACCCTAGCCAGCGTTTGGATGGGTTTCGTTATCTCGAGCTTCTCCGTGCTTCGGAGGGCACGTTAAGCCGTCGGTCCTGGCTGTTGTCGATGGATGACAGTTGTTAAGCCGGTTTGAAAACACCGGCCTCTGCCAATCCGCATTGGACCAGCGTGACGGAGAACGCTCTAATCACCTTCGATTGAAGGGAGACCCGTGTCTCAGCAGTGGGATGATTATGGGTTGATATGATGATGATATGATGACCGATTTTACGCGCATGTGAGCGTTACAACATTCATACGCTCTTCGTGAAATTGAATATATCTGTAAATGTATATCAGTGCAGACACATAGAAACAATATTGTAATACTTACTAATGGTCGAGTATCCCTTTCCTTTTGCAACTATTGGTACAACAATAACATTCCCTGCTACGTCGTATATACTCTCTATATTAATCGTGCACATTGCCGATAAATAAAACTTTGATGTTGTTACGTCATGACTGAAATTTGAAATATTTTTTTTTGAGAAAAATTTGATTTGGTCCTAAAAAATATTTGTTTTTTCTTGAACAATAACTAAATTATAGAAAACAATAACAATTAAGTATTCTTAAATAGAAAGATATATTATTATGCTACTGCTAGGATTTGGTTCTGTAGAAGTAGCATAGAGGACTCATGCTACTCTGGTTTGAGGTCGTAACGTTTGCAGATTATAATTATGTAATTACTTTTTATTCAAACACTACACTTCAAATTATTTTTAAACAATACTTACTTAATTTTATCAATAATACATTTTTTTAAACCAGTAACTGTCATGTTTGTCGCCAACATCGTCAATCCTGGAGAACTAGCGTCCATTTTATCAAAATATAAAGGATCCAACCTATGCACACCTAATTCTGGTATGCCAGCAACAAAAGTCGGTATCGCAGCGTTTGCTGACTCTTTCCAACACTCAAAATCGGTTGCATAACATTTTTTTATGAACGCCACTGTAACAAGTAAAGTTCACTCGAATTATTTTTTGGATATTAATCTAGAATTTCTAATTTAGGGTGAAAATGAGGTTCAACTTTGGTGGTACGTAAATATTAAGGATGGTGGGAATTATGGAAGAGAATAACATTATCTATTGAAGAAATTGGCGTATTTAGTAATTTTACAAGATAAGTGAAGGAAAGGTTCTTTTCAATATTGACCACTCTTTTGGAATGGCAGAAGATTGTGGAGATTTTACGAATTGAACCACTAAATTCAAGTTTTCTGTTTAATATAGGGACATATTCTAGTGATCACTTGTTTGGTGATAAAGGAAAAAATTGCAAGGAAAACCGCACGCCCATAAAGTTATATTTTGATGTGTGAGTATTGTGACGAGATCATCAGGTTTTTTTCCTTTATGTAATTTTTAATCAATAAAATGTAGTGACTTATAAATTTTATTACTTTCATTTAAGGGATATTATGTTGTCTATTAAAAACTGTTTATTTTATTAAGCTAGCATTCTTAGTTTCCGAGATTTATAGATTTCTTTAGGTGACCTGCATTCATTGCTCTCGAGTGTATTTTTGATCGCAAGCAAAAGCTAATAATTTTTTAAAAATAATATCACTAAGTATAATTTTTTTTTACACAACGCCATCTATTCCCAAACTAAGCAACTAAGCTTGTACTATGTGTATTAAGATTGCTGATAAACATACTTAAATACTTTTTTTTGTAAATTAATACTTATTATACATAGAAAACACCCAGACCATGGCAAACAGACATGTTCATGCACACAAATGTTTGCCTTGCGCAGGATTCGAACCCGCGGCCCTTGGGATAAAGTGACCATTGCTAGCCACTCGACCACCGGGCCTGTCAATACAAATTATAAATTAATTAAGTGTTTACCTGAGCTGCTTGTATTTATAGCATTCACCATAATTGAAATTAAAATAAAACTCACAAATAATACATGCATTATGGAAGAGTAAGTAATTTTGAATGAATAATTTTGAATAATACTTTGTACTTAAATTGATTTTACATTTAGAGTTGTACCGTTCTTCGGCAAGGTCATGAAGGCCGAAATTTTAATGTAAGTTGTTATAATATAATTTATTTACTCTCACACAATACAATCCAAGATTAGAAGTATCATTACATAAACAACCTAATGCCCGTTTTTATCAACAATTCCTAAAATTTTAAAGTCTCTCAGCTGCTTTTTCTACGTCCAAATTCTATTTTGGTACTTATATCACATAAAATTATCGATAAAACTACGGTTTTTAAAAATCATATGCATATCAACCACAGGAAGTCC
This sequence comes from Endotricha flammealis, assembly GCA_905163395.2. Taxonomy (NCBI): domain Eukaryota; kingdom Metazoa; phylum Arthropoda; class Insecta; order Lepidoptera; family Pyralidae; genus Endotricha; species Endotricha flammealis. Next base: position 4,637,286 of record LR990863.1, on the reverse strand, counting down.
ACAGATAAAGGCCTGCGCCAAGTGCTTCCGTTATGCCCGTCTTCAACAACCTGCGCCCAGCGTAGTTCGAATAAATTAATATGAGTTAGGGAATACCTACGGTAGGGCCGGTTAGTGGAGCACCCGCTGATAGGGTTGCGGAAGTATCGCCAGTTCTCGCAGCCACTGTTAAGAACACGGTAGACAGTCAGGTTTTAGTCGGCATGCCCCTGATTGGCTGAGAGCAGAACCTGACAGACCCTCGTCGGGCACCGTCCAAAACGAAAATTGACACGATAAATGTAAATGATTACGTAACGGATCATATCGAAAAATGATCTTCACACACCCACAATGTTTTTATGAGACCTAGATACAACATAGGGTCGGCCCGAAAATAAAAATTCGTTCCTACTTTACATGTAGGGAAGGCAGCAAAAAAAATTTTTATTTTTTATTTTTTTTAATACTACAAAGGTGGCAAACAAACTTACGGTCCGCCTGATGGTGAGCGGTCACCGCAGTCTATGGACGCTTGCAACACCGGGAGCATCACTCGCGTGTTGCCGACAAAATTTTGTTATTGATAGCATTGATAATATGTGTATACATACCAAATTACATTTTTCTAGCATTGAGCGTCTAGGCGCTAGACCGCGAACAGATAGGCAGACGGACATGGCGAAACTAAAAAGGGGTGGTTAGTGAAAATCACATGAGTCTACGAAAATAATAAGTGTAAGAAGTTTTGTATATTCATACATATTATATACATGTCGCGAGCAAGAAACGTTTCAGTCCAATCAATTTTTTTTTAAATTATTTACTCATAAAGCTTTGGTTTTTAAACTCTGAAAAAGTAAGAGTCTGCCTGCAACTATATCGAGATTATATCCTTACAAATATAATAATAATATGTTGTTATTATTATAATGGTCTGACACTGAAGTTAGGTTTTGTATCATTATATCCACAACACTACGAATAGCTGATTTTTAGTAAGATGACCTGTGAATCTAAGATGCCATCGGTAGATTCTCAAAGCTCAAAGACCCTGCTTTCAAAAGATCGACAGATTTCATAAACACTATGAGCAAAAAAAAATTTCATATTTAATATATTTTTCAAATTAAATCCATCATTTGCATTGAAAAATATATTATTTATTAATTATGTAAAGTTTAGTATTAATACAGAATAATAATTGCATAGAAACAATCAGATGGTGTTCAAGGTATCTAAAATTCCGTATAATATTATTTTAATTGTCCAAAAATCTTATGCAGAGGCTAATGTACAATAGAAAAGTATGATGAATAGTTTATAAATTTTTCACCTTACGCCTATGTGAATATTGCGAAAAGGCCAATCCACATATTTTGATTAAGGTGTAGAGTTTGTGAGTTAGGCCTTGTAGAGGTAGGACGTGTAGAGGTAGAAGCTTGGCTCTACGTGAGATCTAACTTTTTGGCAGTGACTACATGACTCGCACTGGCAATATTTTACATGAAAATGTTTTTGGTGGGATCTTTTTTTAAACAATATAAAAATATCAAATTTAAAAGAAGTACTGATAATTTAGAATATGATCTAAAGAGTCCCTATTTGCAGTGCCGGTCGCCAACATCCATCTTTCGCTCTATCATTAGACCATCTAGGTACAAAGGCTTGGCAAGATGAATCAGGAATGCCAAAATTTATGGTCTGGGGTCATTTATTTGCAGAGTTTCCGGGGTCACCATTTGATTCCATTCCATCATCAGATCCGTTCCAAGTTATCATAATATTGCATTGTCATCTAATTTACGTGTACATGCAAAATTTTTGCATTCTTCAACAATTGATTCTAATGTGCAAAATTTAGTATTTATTTAAGAGAGGTAGGGCACAGCTGATAATCCGCTCAAATCGGAGCTGTCTGTCTAGGGAAGGACCTCCACCTTACAGAAGATCGTAGCCAAATAGCATTGGTCTCGGCCATGTTTTGTTCTTACGGTGAGTAAGGTCTCCACAGATCCACTTTTTACAGGGTCGGCAACGCGCGAGTTATACCCTGGTATTGTAAACATCCATAGGCTACGGTGACTGCTTACTATCAGGCGGGCCGCATGCTTGTTTGCCACCTTAGTGGTATAAAAAAAAACAATACATATATACAAAAGTGCAGTTAAAAAGTTTGAAATAATAATAAAAATTAAAACAAAAACACTCGTATATTTTTTACTTAAATTGTGTTTGGTGTAACCAGCAGTGACATACGATTGGGGTCGGGTCCAATTTGCCTTTTGCGTAAACTCTAAAAATGTCAAAAGTTCTGTAACATAAACTAAGCAAGGATTTCTACTGTACGACCAAATCAAGAGTATTTTTTGGGTTTAAGAGGTAAGCATAACAAAATTTTCTAATTTTATATAACAAAATACAAAAATTAGCACAAAAGGTTTGCTATAGACATATACAGGCTAGGATATTGTGTATTTACAAAAAGTACTTCTATGAGTAGTATAAATCTAGAAATAAGTTCAAGCGTTGCGTAAATTTAACTTAGGTTGTTGTTTACGTTCAGTGAAAATTAAAGTAGCGTATCTTGTTATGTTTAAATATGTATATCATTAACAGGATTGACTTCGAAGTAACTTTGTAGGTTTGACGCCACTTTTTTAAATACTTCATCCATTATTGGCTTGCTTACTGTCAATATTATGTCATGTTTCTTAGAATATTCAGTCAATTCTTCACCTGAAATAGATACAAAATGTTATTATAGTTCGGCAACCAAGAGATTCGCACTGATTCGTAATTGAAGACCCTCTGTGAGTTACAATAAATCATAAATAAATATACCTATATTATTATGTCTGCTTATTTTTGATATCTCTGAAATGGCGAGAACAATTTATTCTTTTAGAACAATATAACATTTTCACATAAATACGCAACTCTTACAAGATACATGCATAAGTTTTGAAATTTAACCCCTACTTCTGCATTAGTGACATTCTTTACGTTCGTTTTACTACAGGTGTTGAGCAGACCAGCGGGTGGGTCATAGCCTGGAGCTTCGCAGCTGCCTGCACCCATTCAGAGCAGAGATGCATGCCTAATTTGCATTAATTGTATCTGAAACCTCTACTGATATATTCTTATAATGATAAGGAATAGCATAGCTCACTTCTTGCTTCATTTGCTAGCCCACTTGTTGTCGAAATTCCCAAAGGTATATTGTGGGAGTCAGAGATATTACTGATGCGGATAATGACGTGGGTGCAAATGTTCTAGTTTATACGGAAGCTACGCATTTAATTGTTATTTGTTTATAACTTTTACATTTGCATCCGCATACTGTTTTCTTATGATTCGCATTTCCATCATTTTCCGCACCCGAAACATCCCTGGCGATGAATTGAACTGGAACTCTGAGGAAGGATGGAGGATTGAACTAGAGTGGAACTAACTGGAACAGAAGATGGAAATAATGTTATTACTTATTACCTATGTATTCGTTCATATCAGCAAAGGAGATCTGTTGTTCTTTTTTCTCATAACTTATGTTAAAATTATATTTTGGATCTCTTAATTCGAAATAGTTTTTTCCGTCATCCTTTTTCTTTTCACCCACAAAATATTTCATATCGAATGCAACATTTTCTGTAAAAATACATTAATTTTTAAGTTCATTATTTCATTATAATAATTATAATGATATTTTACTACAAGGTATTCTTTATACTTACTAAAAAAGACGTAAAACTTGTTTTCAACGTGTTCATCTGGTTTGTTTTTACTTTCCATGTAATAATATCCAGCTATGAGTGCATCGCAGTTGTAATCAAATGTTAATTCGCCATTAGTATACCTGTAATTCAATTAAAATTTTAAATAATACACATAAACATTATATTATTGGTAAAGATTGGTCAGGTTGTGTTTCTACATCTGCCTTCCTTTCCTGTGACTCATCTGAGATTCCAGTGACAAGGAAATGTGATTCACTGTTTTTTTATACCAAACAAGCATACGGCCCGCCTGTAGAAAGGGGTTCACCATAGCTTAGGGATGCTTGCAATACTGGGGGTATCACTCACGCATTGCGGATCCTGTAAAAAGTTGAGCTCTGGAATACTACTTACATTGTATCAGACATACTAAAAAAAAATATTTTACTTCAAGAAAAATTGTTATGAACTTTTCTTTAAAAGGGTTATAACTATATCCAGACATCCATCCATACAACCTCACATATTATCCATCGAGTTTAGTATACCATATAGTATTCAAATAATATCAATACTTACTGGCTCTTTTTAAGCGAACACGTCGGAAGATCGTTTACTGTGATATTCGTTATGCTGAATTTGATATCTGGTAAGGGTATTTCGATCTTATAACCAATGAACGCTGGATTCATACTTTCTGAGTGTTTTTCTGTTTCATTTGGGAAAATTGGAAGGTCACCTAAAACAAAAATGAGTCAGTTTGTCTCTTAGTTATTTTGTCTTACTTCGTCTAAAGTTTCTTTTGTCTTTTTAACTTTGCCTAATTTTGCATAATCAACTTCACAAATAGCGTAGGTTGCCGGGGATATAGATACATTTCATAATTATGAACTATTATCCTACTGGGTAAGTATGCAGTCAGATTCAGAAACAGGTTTTTTATTTAATTCCACATTAAGTCAAATGCTATCTCTCTTTTCTAATTTAGTTTCACAGTGACAGACATAACTGAATGTGTCATTAACTTTAAATATCTTTTGTGAAATTCACTAAAAGTCGTGTGTCGCGTGTCTTTTTATTCAATTATCCATGTGTAAAATCGACAAATCGCCAGAATACTAAGAGTGTTGTGTTAAATGCCATTTCTAACTATATTATTATTATTTGGGTGTGAATGATAATTTTAATTGCCTATTTTCGTTAAAAAGACGTGCTAAGATTGTTTACTATATGGGTCAAGTTAAGAAAAACAGGGTTTAAGTAATTATTTTGTATTCGTAGTACTTTGATTGACTTTTTGGAATATAAACAAATTAGATTCTTTCATACAATAACTTAATTATCACATCAACTGTTTATTATTGTGTAAGTATTGTATCATGCTTTTGTTCAACTTGCTCTTAATAATTAAATATCACATTTTAATTTAATAACAAATGAATTGACCATTGACTATATCAATATAATGATATCCTCCAAATTATATTAACAATATTAAATTACAAATAACATACCTTTAACAAAAACACTGTTCACATATAAAAAGAAGATTTGAACAAGAACTATTTTAAATAACATTTTAAATAATTATATTTAAAAATGAATATAAACACAACACGACTGGTTGTTTTACAAAGACGATATGATCACAATATGAGAAAACGAGTATAGGTCGGAATAAGGAAAACCCTGCAAATTGCTGCGTCTAAGCCAGTCTTGTTTAATGTCAATAATGTAGAATGAGAATTCCCAACAATCTTGCTTGTCTTAAGGCGTCAACAGACTTGAATATCGCTCAATGTGAGGATATTGCAAGCTGAATATTCAGCATGACAGTACAGAACACCATGACGAGCAGCTTGGTGACCATTCGGCTGTCAGTTCTTTTGGAAATCCTTTTGAATGTTGCATATACAAGACAGTCGCTGGCACCCAGACCAGCAGCACAGAGCAAACGGTACAAAATTTTACTTGGTGCAACTGCTGTTAGTCCTCCACACCCTGAGGGGTCGTTCAAGTATACGTAAGCATATTTATAACTAGCATCCAGTCTAGCAGCATACGGTTCAGTCAAGCAAATATTCGTAGCGAAGATTGGGATGTCATAATAATATACATATGCTCATAACGAACACATTCTACGTGCGAATGTTCAAATAGAGCAGTTGATGTCTGTCACCGCTTTTATACTTGCAATATTATAAGGTCAATTTACATGTTACGCCCGATGGTTGAGAGGATAGTAATAACTACTTGTTTCCATGTGTCGCAGATTTGGATCCCACACACACAACCCTTTTTGCAAGTAGAAAGCTAAGACAGTCAATTACATATTACTAGATTCTTGGGGAACGGAATGGGAAGGGACTTTTTGATTTTGATAGTCTTAGTAGAAAACAATAATACCTACTCTTAAATGTAACACTTTATTCCATTATTCATTATTTATTTAATAACAATGTTGTCTTTTCCTTCAGTTACAAAAATTTCAATTCCACTTAATTATAATACATTGATCTATTTAAAATCTTCTGTTAAAATATTTATTTTCAACATTTTCCTCTTAGTAAATTTTTTTCGAACTATCTACGGGTACCTACCAAAATGTATCGCAGATATTCAGCCAAATTTTATCTCACTCTATTACTAATATTTTTTGGCACGACATAGCTGTCAGTATGAGCTTTTAGGACTCCTTCCACTATTCACTATTTATTCCGGCATGTAAAAACAAATTATGAACAACGAGTTTTTTTATTTATTTCATCCGTACAAGGTAGTTCTCCCCTTCATTTTAAAGTTTAACAGATTGGTACAACTAGCTCATATGATTGTAAATTATTAGCCTGAAAGTAAACTGTTTCACGCTTTATTTGAAAAGTGATTCTTTATGACATGGAGACTATGAAAAAGACTTATAATACGTAATCACAGCATTGGTTTATACATCTAAAGAAAGATCTTTAATAGGCACATTCTTGAAGAGATTTCTGATATTGTCTATTAGTTTCGCTACGACGGCATGTACTACTGGGGGCCCAATTTCGTAAATGACGTCATTGGCACTGGTCTTCATGATTTCTCTGGCGGCAGCACCTGAAAAGGTAAATAATAAAATAAAAATATGTAAGATGAGAATGTGACGGCTGATAGAATGGAGAAAGAAGCAGAACTGTGGCGCTGCGCTGCATCCAAATGACGGAAGCAGGTAAAATAATTTTAAGTAATGTAATGATGAGTTACAATATCAATTTTGAATAACTCGGTGTTAGATTTCAATATACAAGTGTAGAAGGAAAGTTGCGCAGAGCACCAACAGAAGCTGCTGAACAACAACAACAAGATTGACTGTCAAATCAATATGAGGCTCGACTACAGAGTAAACTGAGTTAAGTAACATATAGAACTCGACTGACAAATACCAAGTTTACATCGACTTCCGAGTATCAGGAGAAGCACAACAATTGATTAATCTGCAGTTCAGCGCTGACTTCTAATAAATTAAACCTAGATCTTTTTATTTATTTCTATAGACAAACCTAGGACTTCGTTTCCATTGAACAAGTTCTCGAATTCCAGGTAAGATTTTTCTTTGAGCTCAAAGTTATGTCCCCATTTTTTGATTGCCCAATATTTCTCTCCGCCTTTTTCTTTTTCTTTAAGTTCTCCTTCAATGTTGATGATAATTTTAGCTGAAATTAATAGTTAAAATATTTTATGGCTCATTTGAAAATAGCGAAATCAAAACAACATTAAAATTAAATTAAAAACATATTTTCTAAACCTGCAGATGACCTATAGTTGTATATTGTTAAACCGGTTTCCAGTGTCAATCAAATTATAATACTATTGCATTTATTCCTTTCAGTTACATTTTTTTAGAATATATTTGACTAGTGTGACCTTTTAAAGACTAGAAAACAATTTCTAATCCATCCTAAAACATTGCAAAATAATCATAATAGAATTCCTAATCCATCCAAAAAGCATTCCTAAACTACACCAAAAACATTCGAAAATAATCCTAGAAATAAACACTAACTCGGATGGAGGTGGACCATGGCCCATTGAATATTTGAATTTCTTATTACAAATCATTTAGGTGGACCACGGGCAAGAAAAAATGCCCGTGGTCCACCCAGGTGCACCACGCAGGTGGACCACGACCAATACGGGAAAAAAAAGTCCGGCCTCATTCCTTTATCCAGTTTTTTTTTAATTTCGCCTATGTTATAAATACTAATTATTAGAGAGCCTGGACAAACTTTTGTGATTTTTATCCTCCTAATATTATAAAGGCGAAAATTTGTGTGTATGTTTGTTACCTCTTTACGTTCAAATGGCTGGGCTAATTTTTACGATATTTGGTATGTAGGTAGTATTTTATATGTATGTTATATATAATTTGGATTAACACATAGAGTACTTTTTATGCCGAAAAGTACGCGGTTCCCGTAGATTTGGTCAAAAATCTAATATAGATGACGCTGATGTGCAAAAAATTAAACGCGGGTAACACCGCGGGCACCAGCAGTTAGTTGGATATAATAATGTAAGTTGTAAAAATAATACTACTTGGCGTCCGATGTGAAACTGATATCTGTATATTGATCGCTTGAGGGTTTAATTGCCTTCTTTATGACTTTTTGTCCCGTAGACTTTATGACCCATCCGAGGAATAAAAGAGAAAGACGACATTCGGTTTCAGTTCGCGCGATCCATTGCATGGGTATTATAAAACGTTATGTTAAAAGTTATAAAAAGTTTAGAATAATTTCAAAAAAATTAAAGAAGTAAAATAACTCTTTGAAATCATTTAAATAAAATTTAATTGAAAAACGTTATAAATATTATCTAAAAAAAAAGAAGAAGAAAACATATCAAATAGGTAAGCATTTTCAAAGAACTTAAGGCTTTCCAAAACCTCGTCTTAGTCAATGCGGTGACACTCTAAGTACAGTATAATAAATAATACTAGCGTACTCTAAGTATCCGAACACCGAATCGCCGTTTCAATGTTGATATAACGGACGAGTTAAAATTTTCCAAACTTCCTTGTTTTAGATTTTTTTGTTATATAGGAAGATTATTATGGAAATGAGGCAGAGATTCATTACGTACGTCGTCGCTCGTCGTCAAAACATTAATTAATAGCATTGATGTAGGCTCAATGATGTCACTAATTATAATTAATTTTCAAGGTAAATATATCGAGTTTTCAAACCGGTTTAATATTTAGGCGAAAGTATTCTGTACGAACGTAATAAATAAGTTTTCGGTGGCCTTTGTGTATCGGAAGTGTATAGTAAACAAAGCATCCTTAAAATACAGTACAGTCAAGGGCAGGTCGACCGTTACATATTGGACTTTGTACCATTCTTAAGTTCTATGTCATAAGAGCCAAAATTGCATTGCAAGTGTAAAGCTAAACGTGCACCTGACTGTTCTTCACTTCAATCTCAAAGCTAATAATAAATTTGTAAACAAGGCATCATCATCTGTATAAATTAATAAAAAGACGTTATAAAACATGACAGAAACATAAAGTAGTTAGTTTTTATAATAATGTCTGTTTATCAGTTTTTTGTGAACGCTAGTCTCAGAATCTCAACAGGTTTCAATTCAATATAGCTTTTTTTTTTTTCAAATCAACTGGCAGTTTTTTACAGTTCTAGTACGGTTTTTCATTAGAGGGATGATATAATTTACTTACGAATATCGGCGTGAACTTTTCCCTTGCCTTCGATGGGAATAATTAATATTCTTCCGTGCATTTCATACATTCCTTCCAATTTGACGGCGCATTGAAGTTTTAAGGAGAGCGTGGACTTGGATAGGTCTCGTCTGGAATTAAAAGTGTTTTAACGAATAAGATAATATTACAACAGAGTATTAATATAACTATTAACATATAATTTAATCCATTAATTTAAACCCATGATATAATACTTCTTTCCATTAAATTTTCTGAGACCCAGAGAACATAAATATGTAGAGAGAGTTTTATACCAAAAACATTCTAGATTCATTTTGTACACAGCGGCGATGCGCGGAGCAGGTGTTATGTAAATAATCAATGAGATAGAGATATCGTTTTTTCTATGTCCATTTCTACTTATGTCTTCTGTGACCGAGTCTCAAAGGGCTGAAAAGGCACTGGAAGTGAATCACGACCAGTTCCATATAAATCCATACGTTTGGGCGACCCCGCTCACCACGGCGGCGGCTGATTTCGATTTCACAACTTAAGAAGTCATTAATTAATTAAGTAATCTATGCCTTAAGGTTGCATATTTACTTCACACCTACACTACTTGTCAATTTCCTCGTGCCAGCGCATTGAACTTAACCTTAATATTCGTGATATGACATTGATATTCTTGTACCTTTGAACTGTTTACATAATATTTTGATTTCGTAATACAAGGTTATTAGGGCGTCTCTTATTTATTTAGATAGCAATGTTTCACTAGCGGACACCTGAGGTTTTACTCGCGAAATACTCGTTCTTCGGTTGATTTCCGAGATAAACACTATTGTGTACTATGCCCTGGGGATCATACTATTTCAATATTCTCAATGTAATATAGATTCAGTGGTTTAAGTGTGAGAAAATAATATACAGATACACGAACTAGCTTTTTTGCCCACTGCTGGGCAAAAGCCTCCTCCACACGTCCTTGTCCAGAGCTGTTACGGTCTAGTCTTTATGGATATCATTAGTTTTGATGTAGTTTTTACTATCAACCTTATTAAATTTAGTAATTTTAGTATTACCATAGTACTCTGGAAATTTAATCAGACAAATTATGTGACTTATAAAACATTACAGAACTTTGCTCTCCGTATCTGGTATTGTGATGATGGCATTTATATTCTGTAAGAAAATTCAGTGAATGTCAATTGTGCATGCACACATGTGACCAACATGATAATTTTATATTAAACATACAAATAGGGTAAATTGTTTATTAAAGGATTATGCAAATAATTGTCCGACTAAAAAACTAGGTACTTACGAAAAATAAAATAGTTGCTACGTACACTTAAACCTTTTATGTATAGTCAGAAAAATGCATTACTGCAGTAAGCGGGACACGCTTAGGTAAGCGAGGACTAGTCATCTCTTAGATAATGAAAGTCATAGGAATAAAAACCTGTTTGCCACCTCCTATGCTTAAAAAGCCGAAAAACAGAAGTCAATTCCAAAACTTTAAGAAAATAATTATTATACAGTACGTAAACTAACAGGTACCTATTGACTTTAAAATTTTACGAATTGTTGGTGAAAACGGGTTAGTCATTCTCTTGGGCATTGCAGAGCCCGCCAAGGTCCCTAATTATTGCAATTCTAAATAATAAAGAAAGATCTATTTATGTACACTTCAACCACGCAATAAAGTATTGAGAAAGTAATTAAACCATTTTCACGTTCTCTCCTTTCAAATGACTTTTCTTCAATCAATATTAGACAGATTCTCCATATCAAAAATATGATGAGTTTTCTGTATCTATAAAAATGTGCCACCTTGCAGAAGATCGTAGCCAAATAGCATTGGTCTCGGCCATGTTGTGTTCCTACTGTGAGTAAGGTCTCTAGAGCTCCATTTAGGAGGGTTGGGAGGGTTGGCAACGCTCGAGTGATACCCCCGGTATTGCAAGCGTCTATAGGCTACGGTGACGGCTTACCATCAGGCCGACCGTATGCTTGTTTGCCACCTTTGTGGTATAAAGAAAATAAATTAAATTAGAGCATGGATTGGCAATCACTTACTGTACTTTCTTGGCTTGACAGTTTCGTAGTCCAATAACATCTAGTTCATTAGCGTACAGCTTCAGATTGGCGGATGACGCGTCCAGAGTCTTAAAGTGTACGGGGTCCATGACATCAATACCAATTTCTGGAATTCCATTCGCGAAAATAGGTATGGCTGTTTGTGTTGATTCCTTCAAACATTTCGAATCTTCTGCCTTACATTTGTTGAAGAATGATACTGAAATGTTAAGTTTTTTATTATTATATTTATCAATGTAGATATGACAAAGAAATCTTATAGGGTTCCGGTATTTTTTGGCAAAACTTAAAACTGTTTCTCTAAATATTTTACGCAATAATAAAAAATAACAATTCTCTATCGAAACTTGCGCAACGTCGTTTGCGTGTATATTAGCTATCCCGTAGAAATATCTGGAATATTCCTTATCGGACACCTACGTGATAGAAGGAACACACCCTCCAAAGGTCTCTGTCTGTCTGTTAAGTCAGTCAGTCATTCAGGACAAAAGCTTTTTATATGTATAGATTATGATATTGTTCGAATATTTTTTATGACAAATAATTATGATAATAATATCTTAATTTTAAGAAAAAGTTTCCATGTAATAAAATAAACAAACTTACGTGATACACCATTCGTTACACATATTAACGTGTACGCACAGACAAAAAAGAATATACGATTCCACATTCTTAATGTTAAGCACGAGCGAGCAAGTCGAGGAAATATCACAGTTTAAAATAAACCATCATGTACCTACTTATATATAAGGTCAGCACAAAAATATAAGCCGCAGGTATGTTCCGAATATGGGAGAATTGGACATTTTGTGTAAAGTTTAGGCGTCAGTAAAATGTGAGAAAAAAGATTTAAAAGAATTAAAAAAAAGGAAAGCTATGTAAAAGTTTTGAAGAGTTAGTGACTACCGCAGCCCTTTAACCATGTTGTGATTCATATCAACCCATTGATATCTATGGATATGATATATTCAATCGGAGTTAAAAAGCATTATGTCCCTTCACTATCGTTAAAAAAATTAAACGTCCATGAAGTGTTGAGTTTTTTTTGTCTGTGGTCGCCTGTTAATAAATTATAGAACTTCATAGGCGTGCATATGTCAATAATTAAAATAAACGCTTGGAAAGGGTATAAATTGTGATACGACTGATTCAATATTCGACTACGGCGAAACCTGTTAAATACAAGCTCAGATTGACTATCCGGATTTAACATTTAAAAAAATGCCTTTTTTGCCATCACATATAATAAAAAAGGTTAAGAAAAAGTGACAAAGATAGTCTCAGAGGTTACAGACATATTCAGACTAGCTACTTTTAGTCGAGGCCATCGGAGATTTAGCCGCTTTTAGGAACTAAACACAACGAAAAAGCAAGATTAAAAGCCTAATAAGGCAATGAGGGTTTTCACAAAAATTTACGCCACTAGTTGGCGCCACTTTGGCAAGAGGTCCCATCCATAATCCGCGCTGTTAAAAGCGTCAACGTCAAAAAAATCTGACACACGTCAAAAAATCTGACACTCGAATATATAGGCGCTATGACACTGTTGACAGGTTTCTGGACCTGACGTCTCAGTGCTGCCGCCTAGTGGGTGTCATTTCAGAAAACCCTCATTGCAATAGAATTTGGATAATTTATGTCATTTAAACATCAATTATGTACCTAAATAATATGACAGATATCATTTATCATTTGTCAGGGCCTCTGAATAAAAGCTAAGTAGAGGTTAGCCCTATATTGAATAAGCCCTTATGAGTTAATAATTCAATATTAGGTATACAATGTAATTAAATTATTGTCACGTAACTAAGTGACATCATACTTCATACTCATATACTCATACTTACTAATATTTTAAATGAGAAAGTGAGTTTGTTTGTTTGTTATTCCTTCACGGCTTGACTAAGCACCTGATCATTATGAAAATTTGTATACATATTGTCAGGGATACTGAGCCCAACATAGGCTACTTTTTATTCCGTAAAAGTATGTAATTACAATGGGAAAATATTTTTTCTACTATAGAGGGCGCTGTATGATGGGCTATCGGTCAACAGATGGCGCCACAAGTCGCGCTATAGTTTGTTTTGTTGTCAAACGAGATCTATGCCATAAAATTAACCGCGAGCAAAGCCGCGGGGAAAAGTTAGTATCATATAAGTAAATAGTCTTATATGTGTTCTAAGTATAGGTTAATATTAGTATTGACAACAAACAAGATAATTGTGTTCACTCATTTAAAAAATATTCCACAAAACATGGCGTCATTAGAAAAACTAGACATGAGTGGCAGCATCCATTTAAGAAATCAATTTAATCTTAAAAAAATTCAAGGTAATGTCTGTGTATATGGCTAAACTGCTAATAGCTTATGATACGTATAGCATTTAGAAAACGACAGATTAAATTATAGCTGTCACTGTCAAGACAAAGAAGAAAAAAGGAGATAGCTTGAGACCTTCGTAGTCTCAAGCTCTGTCGGCCTGTTTTTCTAATAACTGTCAAAACCATTCGTCATCATCTTATAGAGATCCTGACACAATGAGATTTTATATATTTTATGACAAGAGAAGTAACGTCATACAAAGCATTCGTAAAAAGCCGCAACCACTTTATAGTGTTAAAGACGTAGCTTTGAAACCGATACATATTCCGTGCATATGCCAAAGTAAAATATGTTTGTCTCTTTTTTTCTAGAGTCAAACTAATTATGTCAAAATGAGACAAAAGCATTTCTCCCAGAAAAATGGTCAGAGTTGCCAGCTCATGAATAATTTTCCCATTGAATGAATGTTATGAGTCTTTTTTTTTTTTTTAAGTTTTTATACCATATTATTGTTTCTTAGGTGACAGAAGAATTAAAGATAGGAAGAAATAAATATATAGATGCGTAAATATTGGTACATACATATTATATTTCAAGAATGAATCATGGCGGAATGGAGAAGTTTCCATTTTTTAGTCATTGATGAATCTAACCGATGCAGACCTACTACTATTATCTATTCTGTGCTACTACCAAGAAGCTTAAATATTACTACCACAACTTTTAGCAGAGATTTTTTTTTGTTTTCTTCACCCATTCTGGGTAGGCAAAGGGAACTATGCCCATACAGCCAAGTCTTCAGTAGATTTTTTTTATTGTTAAGAAATGAAAATGAAATTTAAATAAAATAAAATAATAAATTTAAATAATTTGAATAAAATACAACATAAAACAAAAAAACTATTGTACTCAATCGAACATTTGATAATTGCAGAAACAATTTAAATTAAACACCGTTACCACAATGAAAAAGATGAAATTGTTACTTCACTGTCATAGTAATAATATCATTATGTCAAATGTCAGTTAAAAGCCATATCAAAAAGAGGAAAATGATTTGTTTTTTCTTGTCTTGACGTGCGTAGCACTAGCGATTGATTTTAGTATCAATCAATTCTAGTAAATAATTAATTCTAGTTTGAGCCTGGTTGTAGGTTTACTTCTACTGTGTTACTAATGATACATAAAGGCGTATGAGTTCGTCATTGACTAAACTCCCAACATTTGGGAAACTTAAAATCGTTTTTACTGGCAACACTGTTGGCAAAAACAATGCGTAATATATTAATTTCGATTTTAATACTATTTTGGTATAATTTTAACATAATTAAGCATTCTTATTTGTGAAAAGTGATACCACTTACTTTGTTATTAGTTTGGGATCACGACATACATGTTTTAACAGTGCATTTAACAATTTTTGTGATATTATTGTGACATACGCATTCACTGAACGTCAAACTACGACTAAGTCGGAAGAAATTCAACTAAGGCTGTGGCCTCAGTCGACGTGGCAGCGGGTATGTGTCAAACATTACGAATCTATAGTAAATAACAGATCACTGTCCTGACATATCATATGAGATAACTTAACTACCAGCCACGAGGAATCAATTCATTCCGTGAATTGGAGTCGCTTGTGCGTCATAAAGTGCACAAACAGAAAAGAGAGATAGAATACTTCAATTTATAGTTAAAAAAATACAAAAAACTACCATGTTTTTTTTAAAAGATTTTTGTATAATTTTTTCTGTATTGCTTGTATAACAACTTCTCATGTAAAAAACAGGCTGGAACTTTTGTCCCACTGGGTTTTTTGAGTTCAAATGAAAACATTAGTGACTATGAATAATGTGTTTTGAAGAATTAATGAAATATAAAGCGTAAATGGTCGTTGAAAAGGAGAAAATATTTTTTAGAAAAAAAATTTTTTTTCTGGTATAGCATCAAAAACCATTGCGTAGTTTAATCTTAGCATACATAAAGACAGACAGACAGGGAAGCGACTTAATTTTATATTAAGTAAAGACAAAATTGTACAAAGCAACAATATTATGTAAATATGCCATGAAATATCATTATTTGATTTATAATAATCATGCTTAGTGATTCTTGAACTTTGTATTATTTTAGAAGGACTCACACAACCAAGGGGGCTTGAGTTTTTTTATTGACTCGAATTTTTAGTCATGCATCTCGTATCATTCGTCTTAAAATAAATGTTTGTAATATTTTAGCTTTCAACATAATCCTTTTAAAAAATTAGCATTAAAAAAAAAGCCCAACAAAAAAAATACATTTTTAATGAATAGTTCGGGAAAGAAATTTCTATTTAAATGTTTCCTAAATAAATAATTTGAATATTGAAATTATTGTTCTTTATTATTCATGTGTGGTTTTAAGTTAACACGTTTTAAAAAAAATCACTTCGAATCATTGCTAATTTATTCATACTTTTTTTATCAAACTTGATTCATCCGTTATAACAGTGTTAAATAGTCAAATACGTCATACTATTATATTATTTTATTCTTATGCTGTGTGACACCATGCTAATTTCAAGAATTACTAAGTTAATGTTAATAAAGTTATACTATAATAACTTCTATACTCGGAAAGTCAGCGCTAAAATTAGTATCGCAAAACGTCTTTAAAAATATATACTTAAAATTTATATTTAACTAAAATCAGTATATATTTTACACTCAAAGACCGAAAACGCTCAGTGAGCGAAAAAATAGCTCACAACGCGTTGATTGAACCGTCAGAAAAATTCGCTGTGCTATGATCACAAATGGCCCTAACCTAACCCACCAATGTCTGTTGGTATTCAGACATACACTGGTGGGTTAGGTTAGGGTAACCGTAAGAAGCTGGACGCCGTGGTGCTGGCGGCCATATATGGGCGCACCACTGAAGCCCGCGAAAGGGGCGAGCCCCCGTTCCCGGACGGTTTCCGACGTTGGAGAGATATAGCTCAGACGGAGCTCGTCCGGGAATGGGCGTATCGTCTGGAGGAGCCGACGGCTGGGCAGCGCACTGTTGGCGCTATCCTGCCCGTCTTAAACAATTGGATAGGGAGGCGCCACGGTGCGCTGTCATACCACGTTGTGCAGGTGCTGTCCGGTCATGGGTGTTTCGGCCGGTACCTGCACAAAGTGGCAAGGAGAGAGGAAACACCGAAGTGCCACGAGTGTGGCTCCGCGGAAGACACGGCGCAGCACACGCTTGAGGTCTGTCCAGCGTGGGCTGCACCTCGCGCCGCACTCATGGTGGAAGTTGGTTCCGACCTCTCGCTCCCGGCCATAGTCAAACAGATGACTGAGAGCGAGAGATCGTGGGAAGCAGTGGCCTCCTTCTGTGTCGAAGTCATGACACAGAAGGAGGTCGCGGAGCGTGGTAGGGAGGTGGATCCTGCCGCCCCCCCGCTTCGTCGTAAAAGACCGGGTGGTAGGCGTTTAGCCCATGCCCGGCGACTACCACCTTAACGGGGCTTCCGGGCGGTGGTTAGGGGAAGCCGCCGCCCATGGAACGGAAGTCCCCAAGCGGAGCAGGCGCGCTTAAAGCGCCGCTGAAAGAGCCGTGACCACTGAGATTGGGTCTACGGACGCCCGCCGGCGGGGTTGCGGAAGTATCGTCAGTTCCCGCAGCCCCGCTGCTATATGGCGGAGAAGGTGGTAGTCAGTCAGGTTTTTAGTCGGTATATCCCTCAAGTGTCCTTGGGAGGGAAGAGCCCGACAGACCCCCGCCGCTTCCCCAAGTGGCGGGACATGCAGTAATGCATTTTCCTGACTATAAACAAAAAAAAAAAAAAAAAGGGTAACCGTAAGAAAAATTCGGTGAGGCGCGCGTTTTTCTAACGCAAATAACGTAACATTATTTGTGTTACAATAAACGTAGTATAAGTTATTCACTGTTGTATCACTGTCTTTCTTGATGAGAATTAAATTAAGTGTGAAAGTGACACAACATTGTAAAACTTATACTACGTTTATTTGTAACAATGTATATTTTTAATTTGATATGAACGAAAATTTTCGCGTAGTCACTGCGCGGCTGCCCTATGCGCGTTTAAAAAGCGTCCTTTTATTGTGTATGTGTGTGTAGTGTCTCTATATAAAACAGAAAAAACTATGATCATAATTTATTTAAATTTAATTCAAATGACACTTCAGCCTTTACTTATTATGAGTATGACCCCGTTATACCCTTTTTTATAAATAAAATTAGTCTCTCGATATAACTTTAAGTGACCAGTTTCGAAAGGTCCAGATAGCCTATCGGTTAGATTATTGTCAAAAAATATAAAAACGTCAGCCAAATTCAATTTACATTATAGCAACATTAAATTATTATTCACATTAAACATTACATCACTAAGAAACAAGGGATAGCTTCAGATTAAATGTGGAATTAACATTAAAATGCGTTTCGGCAACTGGCTGATAGGCTTGTGAGAATTTTATAAGTACATGGCGATGATGACCTTGCTATTACTATTCCTACCCAATTCCTTGTCTCATTAATTCAAAACTGTCTAAATATGTGCACTCGTAAATTGATAAAACAGTTCATCAATGGGAATTGTGGATAAATATGTGTTGGCGTTGGCCATAACTTTCCTCATTACAGCATCGAAAAATGGGTTTTGGTAAGCCATTACCACTTCTTTCGCGCGTTCGTTTATGAGATTTTGCGCCGAGTTAGCTGGAAAATAAAAATCGGTCAATAACTTATAATATTAATGCAATTTGTAAGTGCACAAGCTGTATCGTGGTGCGGATCTTTTCCGCAAGTAAAAATGCGTTCTTTTTGCGTGTTAATGGTGTTATGTTGGAGTGCATTCAGTAAAGAGGCTTCGCAAGGACTTATGTTGGAGTTCATTCGAAAGGAGTAGGTGAATTAGATTTTATAACGCCATTTTACTGAAAATTATAATTTCGCAAAATTACTGGCTGATTCCGATTTCTTCGCGAGATCCTCTATCTATGCTTATATGATATACCTATATAATTCCCGCGTATATGCTTTTACTAATATAGTAAAGCTGATTAAAAAGGTGAGTTTTGTTTAGCTATTCACAGATAAAATGTAAATAGCATGTCTTAAAGTGCGGTGAGTCCCAAATTGTTAAAAAATCTATTTTTCTAAACCATCAAAGTTCAATGTTCTAAAAAGTACAATATTCAATAAATTTTTATTTAATTTTAAATGAAATTAGTAGTACCTATGTATGTTCGACACTTACCTAAATCAGCTCGTCCTATGTACAAGTTTTCTAAATCTAACAGAGCTGCGCCACGAGGAATATACTGGGTGTAATAGTTATCCACAAATAAATAAGATCTTTTGTCAATATGTTCAACTACTGCAAAAGTGCCGTCCACTTTGATCAAATAGTCATCTGAAATAAAATATTAAGAGAGATTTAGTTGTGAAGGTCTGAGAGCTGTTGCTTTAAAGGAAATCGAGTTTTCGCAAAATGTTTAAGCTGATACCAACTAATCCTAACAGTTAGAAAATGACTGTGACAACTATAGCATCAAGATTATTTGCAATTGGTATCTAAAACAAAGACTTGATGCGGCCTATACCGTAAAGTTTAACTTGTAAGAGCTAAAATTTTAAAATTTTCATTGATATCAACTTGTGATGTTGCACACAATGTATTGTGCCATTTGGTGTACCTAAATAAAATTGTACCTCGAAGACTTATGCCTTATTATGTTTTCACCAACGTCTCCTAGCTGTAGGAAAACCTAACTGAAACAATTTGTAAAACATTTGATGAACCCACCGCTAGGAAGCGTTGGTTGAAAAGGGGCATTAGTATTTCAGTAGTGTCTACTTACGTAGGTACAAAATAATTTCTGCTGGTACTTTATTTCAACTTAACAATAATAATAAGAGCAAACAAATATATAGGTACATCTAAAACAATTGCACCAGAATACATACACAGAGTTAGAGTTGCCTGTCCTTCCCCATCAATAGGTGCAGCATTGAGAACATTTCCAGTTGACTGATAATATCCATACATGTCAAGGCGTGGGCAGGCTAAATCAAAGTGCATCCTCAAAGTTTGAAAACTCAATCTGAAATGTAAGACACCTATATATATAAAAGGAGAAGCTGACTGATTGACTGACATATCAACGCAGGGCCTAAACTATAAGGGTTAGAAACTTGAAATTTTGCACAGGGGTTCCTTTTATAACGTAGGAGAGCACTAAGAAAAGATTTTTCAAAATTCCCACGGAAAAGATATACGCAAACGAAGTGGCGAGGGATTTACTAGTTGCTTATAAAGTATAAAAGCATCTTGAGTTGCCAATAGAGTAGTAAAAATAAAAAGATTAACTCAATCTGTTGAGGATAACTGCATCAAAATTCTGTTGCTAAATTTGACAACATCAATAAAAGCTTGGCCTGAAGGAGGCTGGGGTAGAGATCGGTCAGCAGACGAGTGACCTGTTGTTGGTCAGATGACATTGTGCAGATAACGAAATCCTAGATGAGACTGCCACAGAAGCGAGTAAATTGACGTTAGAAAACGAAGGCCAAGCGGCGAATAAATGTGGGCTCATAATTATATTTATTTAAAAGAAAAAGCAAAAATTGTAAAAATACTATCGATTCTAAATGAAAAGTCAACCAAGTTCAGCTAAAACTTGTTTATCACTTTTACACTTCACTTTTCACTTGTCGACAGAGAGAGAGAGTCACAAGAAAGAAACAGTAAAAAAAAAAGATACTCACTTGACATTTTGTACATAGCACTTGCGTAAACCATGCACAGTGGGATTATACCAAAAATATTCAAGGTGCGAGAAATCTCCATGAACTATATCTATTTGCATGGGGTCCAAACTCTCCAGCCCAATGGACGTATTCCGGGAGCTTCTGAACAGTGCTCTGTAGTGGGTAGTAGCCGAATGTGACAAACATGTCTCTTCGTTAGGGTCACAGAAACTTTTTGTCAATTCTGGAAGAAATTCTGAAAATAACGTTTAGGCTTAATTTATAAACAGGAACCAGGATCAACAACGGCCACCTCTGATTGTCAATAAGTAAAGCTTATTGACGTTCCGGACAACTACGTAAGAGACAATCTATTTATTTATTATTATTTTAATAAAAAATAATTTTACTTACGTCCTTCACTTGTTGTAAAGGTATAAAGAACAGACAATATTACAGTCAAAAACACAAACATGTTGTCCACTGTCTGGATCTGGATTAAGAACTGAATGTCGCTTTTATATTATTATGTAAGGACTATTATAAGCAATTTATATATCCTGATATAGGTAAGTATTAGTTATCAATTAAGAATTTGGTTCAGTACGTATTTATATAGAGCTCGGAAGTTTTTTCGCATGTAGTGTGTATACCTCGTTTTTATAAACTTGTCCTTTGTTGGTAAACAAATAAAAGTGTTTTTTTATGTCATACCGTAGGCAAACAAGCAAGCGGGTTACCTGGGGGGGACGTCGTTACCTCTGCCTATAAACATGGCGTTACCAACGTGTTGTCTGCTACAAGGAAGGGAATAGAGAAAAAAGGTGAAAAAGTTTTTTTCATAAATGTTCTGTCATGGAACTAATCAAAATGATATCTAGATAGATGGATTAAGAAGGATTGATAAGAATCATATTCAATATTTAGAGCTATGATTAGGAGCTTATTATGAATAAAAATAGGCAGAATTTTGAGTTTGATTAGGCACTGAGCATGCATCTCTAAAACCTTTCGCACAAAAATTTTATTGCCTTAAATGTCATATAAATAAAATATTAGGTATTTTATTTTTTAATAAAATATTGAGCGTGTAAATTTTGATATGGTTTTATTGATAATGGTATATTTTAAGGTCTGTAACCATTTTATACTTTGGAATGCATAATGAATTAATGACCATAACTTTGGACATTAGATACATATATTTGAAAATAATAAATTTTGATGTGTTTGCTTATTTTTCATGTCAAAATATTTTAGTTTTGATGGGTTAAAAACAGGTTTAGACCATAGAAATATAATCACTAAGATGTAAGTAATTTATAATATTTGTGACTAGAAGTATCAAGTTACTGTATTTTGTAAAATGCACCAAAATATTATCGATTTAGCTAAAAATAAAATGCAAAAATATAACTACGTCTCACGGATCTCTAAAAAGCCGAAACCTTTTCCTGTAAACACAAAATTAATTGAAATGTCAACGGATAATAATAGTTCAAATAAAAAAAACAGGCTTTTATATGTTAAATATAAAGTACATAAATATGTGTATAGTTACATAATGTGTATAGTTTTTATATTATTGTGTATGCGCACAAGTATACACATTCGTTCACTAAGCGCACACTTTTGCAACTATTCCCGCCTCAACTCCCGCCTGGGGTAAAGTAACGCGATTCGGTGCGGGGCGGACAGTGGCCATTCTACCTCGGGTTACTTATTCTATGCTGATGGTAAGTACCGACATGATCTTTAACGACATCTTAAGTAGTATCTTGACTTTATGACACTTGCATCACACAAGTACCTAACTCCAACACAAATAATAATAAATAAATAATAATAATGTCAGCAGGTCGCATTGGGGCGTTTGGGGGAGTATGTCCAGCAGTGGACTTCTTGTGGCTGAGAAGATGATGATGATTAATAATAATAATTTTTATTTTCAAAAGTTGTACACAAACTCTTTAGTTGATTAGAGCCTCTTTCAACAAATCTAAAGCAGTTACTGCCTTTTTAGAAGCAGTTGTTGAAAAGTGCTTTGTTCGTTATGTAGTGTTGTATTGTATTTGAATAAGTAGTAGTAGTATATATAGTTTTATTGTTTTTTAAAGGTACGCCACTATTCATAACTTTGTATAATTTTCATTGAAAATATCAACCCCGGAAAATTTGTAGAGTTACTTTATCAAACATATTGATTTTATTCTAGTAAATATTTAATTTCGGTACCTATACGTGTGAATTTTAGAGTAAATATTTTTTTATCTTTGATACCAACAAGTAGGCAGAATTTGAGAGTATTTGATTTTGCTACCTTTATGTGTGAATTTTAAAGCAAATAAAATTTTATTACTCTATGATGTCAATAAGTAGGCAGGAAAAGAGAGGATTTCTGTGACGCGCTTATTCTCGTAAGTTTTCAAAAATATTAAAAAAAATATCTAAATAAATTAATCAATTTACAAGCCTATACATCATTCTGAAGCAATAAATATAAAAAATAGGATATATTTTACACCTTATTTTATTTTGCATATATATCTAGCGAAACCGGCTCTACTTCCTTTTCACGAAAAATTCTCACGAGAATTTCGAAAAGTCCTTTCAATATCGGATGCCTATATCATACAATAACTACACCTTCCAAGTTTTAGGTCTACTACAGTTGACTCTGATCTGTCAGTCAGTCATTCAGGACAAACTATTTTATATGTATGATTGACCAAATGTATTAAATTTAGCATGCCTAACGTAAGGCCGGTAAATAGTAGCATTAGTGTGAATGACGAATCCATAGATCTAATTAGTTCTACTACTTTTCTTGGGATTACCGTGGATTCAAAACTGCAATGGGGCCCACATATTACGGCCCTGGCAGGAAGACTTAGTTCAGCAGCGTATGCAGTTAGGAAAATTAAGCAGCTTACTGATGTTGGAACGGCAAGATTAGTGTATTTCAGCTATTTTCATAGCGTAATGTCGTATGGTCTACTGTTGTGGGGCTCCGCTGCCGACATTCAGACTATCTTTGCACTTCAAAAAAGGGCCATTCGTTCCATATACAACCTTAGACCACGCGACTCGCTTAAGGAATTATTTAAGGAGATTAACATCCTAACCGTGGCGTCCCAATACATTTTTGATTGTATTATGTATGTACGCAAAAACTATGGTGCTTTTCTTAAAAATTCAAACTGTCATAGCCTAAACACCAGAAATAAGCATAAGCTTGCCGTACCAAGCCTCAGACTTCATAAGACTGGTAATTGTTTCATAGGTATAAGCATAAAAATGTTCAATAGACTGCCACAAAGTTTTATAGATTTGCCTCTACATAAATTTAAATCCACGATTAAAAGTTGCTTAATGAAAAAGGGTTATTATAAAGTGGAAGACTATTTTAAAGATAAAAATTTGTGGTCACTATAATTTTTCTTTTCTTATTAAATATTTTTTTAAATGTATAAATAATAAAAAATAAAAAATGTTAAAATGGCTTTAAAAAAAAAGGCTATAGTTGAGTTTCTTGCGGCACTTCTTCTCAACAGGCCATTCACGTCTGAAGTGCTAGTAGGGTAAAAAAAAAAAAGTTGACGTGTAAAAGTATTTCTTGTAAATCTACTTGCAAAATAAATGATTTTATTTTATTTATTTTATTTATTTATGGTTTTGGGAAAAAGTAGGCAGTGTTATCAGCAGCATACACGGCCTAAAAGATTGAATATAAATAGAATCTGGCCAAGTTTCAGCGATAAATGTATACAAATTTAGATGTTTCGGCCTTTCTCGTTGGCGCAGATAAAAGAAAAGTTTTTGCTGAAATGGATCGAGCCGGAGTTTTATCAGATTCCGTACCTACGAATTTGTTCGGTGGAATACATTTAGGCGTGTTATCTTTTTACGTGAACTTCGCTCTTTATATTATCCTGTCGTGATTTTTAATTAAATTATACTGGGTTGCGTATTTGTTTAACAAAAAATAAATGGGAGATCATGCAATGAAGCCGGAATATCTTTGTAGGTTTTTAAGTATACATACGAACCTTTACATGTTAATTTTGTTGCTGTTCTGCTCTACCTTACTTACTACTACTGCAAGTAACAACTGCAAGTATTTTCCTGCCTGCTAGTAGAATATAATTTGATTTTAACCGACTAATATCACACAAAATGAGAAAAAAAAAACAGAAAAACAGTAGTGAGTTTTCGTACATTTTTCCTACTCTTAGCAGAGCAATAATTTATTTTGTCATACATTTTCCGAGTAAATTTGCTGCAACAGGTGTAGTATTAAATCATTATAATCATTGATTTATTATATACTACCGTAAGATTGGCAATGCAAAAGATATAGATCATAGCATACATGTTGGTCAGAGCGAGATAGATAGGCGAGACCATTTTCCTATACACGCTATCGGACTGTATCGGCCTGACGTCAGTCGTGTTAAAAACAAATCCTACTTATTTTTACAAAATTTATTGTTTTCAAGTGTAGTTTTGGTGTTAATTAGACGTGATTAAATATGGTTACCTGTGCAGTGCCTGGATATAACTCAAACAAAAAGGAAAATCCATAAAATTATATATCTTGCTTACACACATGTACATTCCACGCACACTAGTGTATTTTGTTTTTGGTCTCGCCTTAATCAAACCAAAGCCGATCTATAGGTACGCTAGTATATACTAAATCTATGATTATAATACTAATTTAAGATGTCATCAAAGTCAAAATTTCATTATACTTCAATTTAGATGTTGCAGACGCATTATGAGATGATGTATGAGGTTAATAGGCTTTTACTGAAAATAACAAGCATCTGTGGTCATCTTTACTGTGTCTAGACTCAAGAATAATATCCATTTGTAAGGATAAAATGTATTCTAGAGTGTAGTAAATATTCTAGTCTCGAAAGTAAAGAGAGTGCAAAACTTTGAAGTCTGTCTTACAAAATATATAAGAATTTTCTTGAAGATAATATTCCTGAATTTTTCATTCTATAGTTGAGTAATGAAATATCATTTTTAATGTTTAAAAATATATTGTTATTATAAGTAAAATGACAAGCGATGTAGAATAGTAAGGAGTCACTGCTGTCCATGTACACTTATAATCCCAGAATCCGTTGTCAGAAATGAATAGAGACAGAATGAATTAGGAAGAAAGGAGATTGGTAGAGGAAAAACTTTACCGTGGATACTGAAGTGAA
Source organism: Endotricha flammealis (assembly GCA_905163395.2). Lineage (NCBI taxonomy): Eukaryota > Metazoa > Arthropoda > Insecta > Lepidoptera > Pyralidae > Endotricha > Endotricha flammealis. Next base: position 4,611,507 of record LR990863.1, on the reverse strand, counting down.
GTATCGACATGGAAAAAGATATTCTAAGAAGGGTAAATCCCCTTCAAGCTAGCCCAATTTAATTAACAAAGTACCGACTAGTTTTTGATATTGGTTTCTGATAAATCCAAATTGATTGAGGGTTAATTCGGCATAGAGATTGAAAGAAAGTGAAAAACTGCACTAATTGTTATCCTGTCTTACCATGTGCTAAGTAAAAAGAAAGTAATGATAATTTATTGTGTTTTTATTATACTTCCAGGCCATTAAGTAAATAAACATTGTCCATTAAACTTACCTGGCGGTATTGGGTATAATAAAGTCGATCGTAATTCGGCTGGATTGCCGCGCTATCGGAATAACGCGGCGTCAAATAATCTGGGCTCTGCGCTGCAGGAGGCTACGGTGGGCTAGCTGCAAGATGCTTGGGAACAGGGGATGCTGTTGAGATGAATTGTACATTTTTATATTAACTTTTGGATAAGAAAATAAAGTTGAAAACGGTACTCTGAGACGCCATTTTCATAGTCCACTGAAGACTGAATAAATAAATAAATATGATTGGACAAATCACACAACGCCATCTAGTCATAAATTATGCAACTTGTACGATGGGGTACTCGATTGGTGATAAATATAAATAAAAAATTTTCTTTTGAAAATAAATACTTATAATACATAGAAAACCCTTAGACCAAGAAAAACAGACATGTTCATGCACAGAAATGTTTGCCTTGCGCAGGATTCGAACCCACTCGACCACTAGGTCTGGCATTTTAATATAGCTAAGTAAATAAAATTCAAAACAGTGACACTATCTTTACTCTGTGAAGTTAATGAAACGTTCTGTTAACAAAGACAATCAAATAAAAATGCTGTCGTGCGTCGACAATTTTTTGGTAAACAACACGTTTGATAGAATTCGTCGCTGATCGTGCGTCGACTACGTACTGTCGACGCATGAACAGCGACGAATTCGAGAGCGGAATGAGAGCGCGGGTTCGATTCCCTCTCGGTGCAAACCACAGTGCAAACATTTTATGTGACGACATTTGTGTTCGTTCTCCGAGTGTTTACTATAAATGATTTTTTATTTATAGTTGTTAGGCAACTAGCCATTCATATTTTTCGAGGGGTCGTGGGTTCGAATCCCACCTCCCCAGGTGGGAAACCCCACCTCCCACCTCCCCAGAAAAGATTCAAACCCACTCCCTCACCTCACCCTCAAACCCACCTCCCCAGAAAAAATTCTATGTATTTATTCGTTATTTCAATTTCAGATATGGCTATCACATGCTATATTGATAAAGTCTATGTTATGTTATGCCAGATAATTATTTCATATCTATAATATAAAAATTAATCGCCGAATGTGTTTCTAAGCGCAAATCTCGAGAACAGCTGAACCGATTTCGCTAATTCTTTTTGTAGAATATTCCGTCGTATTGAAGTACGTGGTTCTTACGGAGAGAAAAATTACAAAAATTCCCACGGGTAAGCGAGACACACGCAATCGAAGTTGCGCGGCTTTCGTTAGTTTTAAATAAAATTAGTTGCATAATCGAGTCAACTCCTTTCTATGTTTCCCTTTGCTACGGTCCATTTGCGCGGCCAACTTTATGATTATCCTCTACGAACAATTTAATATTGTTCCGGATACCGGACGGCTGAACCCGTATGTTAAAAGTCTCCATTTTGCCCACCTTTACCGCCACCCAACGAACCATGAACATTTTACATTTAACACTTTTATGTTTGTCTTAAGACGGGTAAATATTGTTCGGTGAATATAAACAGAAATAATAACTATAACCCTTATTAACAAAGATCAATCAAGGTTTAACTTTTGAACTTGAAACAAATGTGAAACTTTTGTCACATTTGTAATTCATTTATTTCGCCTCAAGACCGACTGGTTTCAGTCAATCTTTTTTTAAATTTATAAATAAAGGGGTATGAAATCTTGCTTCTTGTATTGGGCTTTTGTCTTTGTGGGTACAAAGACAAAAAGCCCAGTACAGGGCAAGGTAAAAAAGGTAAAAAAAGGATTTTTTCTACCTTTTTTACCTTGCCCTACAACTTGTAAAAAATATAGTACAAATATAGTATTGTATGGATAAATAATCAACAATAAGCCCATAATGTAAGTTATTATAATAATATTTTCTAACATTGAAAATATTTTTTCACGAAAGTCAGAGAAAAACTATTTTCCAATGTAACCAAATTGTAGAGAAGGCAAATAAACTTAGACATCGATATGTAATTGGTGATCTTGAACATAACATTGTTTAAACAAAAATTAAGAAAATCTTCCATGTTATTCGTAATTTATTCACTCGACTAAGATCATTATAAATAAGCAGTTACTTGTAATTAATTTTTTGTTACAAATAATATTCTATTTTTATTATGGTTCTTATTAAACGCTAATGTGTGTTTAAACCAGTTTTATTTGGCTAACCTAACTAAACAATGAATATTTATTGACGTTGTTACAAAGTATTATGTAAATGAGTTTATCAAGTAATGTAAATAAGTTACAGTAAATATAAAACAATAATAATTACGCAGTCAAAACGTGTCGTAAATTAATTAGTGTGTAAATTGATTATAGCGCCATCTATTTGTTACATACGAAACTAGTAAACACGAAAGCCTCCAATACGACCACGAATGTCACATGTTACAGAATGAAACCTTAATATTTGGTGATCAATAAAAATAAATGTAACTTTAGTAGTTTTTTTGTTTCAACGTGCTAAAATTAACTTGCTTGTTTACTAGACCTTGCTCAAAATAACCAAGGCTCTATAAAATTTACGAAATTATGTCGAATTAAAAAACATAATAATGGTTTATGACAATTTGTTGTCGAATGTTATTAGTGTTAGTAAACTCATTAATTTGATTTGTAAGCAAAAACATAAGTACTTAGAGGTGTATATAAGATTAGAATATAATATTGTGGGTTACATGATTATTTTGATTGAACTAAAAATTGGTTTATTATCATGATCTCAGCACGTTTCTACCTCTCTGTTTAAATAAAAAAAATAAAATTTGCATAGACGAAAATTTTCAAGTTTGTTTTCTCTACCTATATGTAAATAAATAAAATAAAAAAAAAGCTTGTGTACATTTGAAATTATAATTTAATTATCATTTTTTTGTTTGATTTTTTTAGATAAATTAATTTGTTTGTAACAAAACTATTTAATATAACCGTTGCATTGCCGTGCTTTTGAAAAATATTACAAGTAGCAAAGTATTACATAGTTGGAGAAAATGAGGAAAAATTTTGAGCAAACTTGCAACACCTACATATTTAGCTAATAATAAATATACTTATACTGCATTGGACTGGTACGAAACATATTCGCCAGCTTATAAAATGAAAACTACGCCATCGAGTAAGTGAAACAACTAAAAATAACGAAATGTTTCCCCACTATACGGGTTCTCATTGCAACGTTGCCTGCAGCAAGTTTGCTTACAATAAACGCCTTCTGAGTCTATCATATTAATAGAACCCAACGACATCAATAATGGCTATTTGCTATGCCATTGTCGGTGTGGGCATGAATGGGGAACGTCGGTGGGCACGTCATTATTCTGACGGGGAATTCAGGCGTTGCGTTTTGGCAACATTCAAGGGGCGTAGGGACGTGACGAGTGCATGGACAAAATTTTGTCGATGTTTTAGCATGTTGTCGAATTTAATAAATTCTTAATAAAGCGCTTTTGATGTAATTTAAGAGTGAGTTGAGTTGCACAAAAATTTCTAAACCTAATTTCACATAAAGTCTTGAGCCATCTCATTTTTCAGCATAACATGTTTCACACCTTCAAATAGCTCAGTTTGAAAGGGCTCTGCATTTTGTCGATACATCACTTTTTTGTATTAATCGTTAAAAAAAGTAAAACCACACAACCAATGTTTTTTGCAAAATATTATAATTAGCCAATTGATTTCAAGAAACAGAGAAACTTTATTTAGAGCGTATTCATTTTAATGGTTTTGATATTTCTTTTCTCTTTCCAAGAATATAACTTGAATCAGTATTACTAATCGCATATTCAATAACATTATGTTGTTATAACATATCAAAACTTCATTCTGCTTTTTGTCACATAACCCGACTCAATCAATCTCGATAAGTTCGTCCATCACTAACATGCAGTTGTGATGTTCCCACAATTTTTTGCACAACTCAAACCCATGGGGATTTATCAAACAATGACGCGGCCACACATCATCTAGTAACAAGCATTGGTTTTTGTCGTCACATTTAATAGGATTCTACAGTTTATTGTGAACTGAGCATTCATAAACAATTTTATATAAAAAAATTCAATAACCTCAATCTTCGTTCAATATAAAATTTACTTTGATTGGATAGAAGTAGTCCGAATTTTAGAAATGAATAAAGTAAATTCCACATGGCTACATGTGAGACAATAGCATCCTAGCTCTTAAAATCTAAATGTAGTGTCCCACCAATAGGCATGTCCCAAGAAGATTTACTCAATCAGAGTAGATGTCCTATAGCCATGTTCTCATATGAATTTACCATTCCCAGACTGGCATTCTTAATCGTCCGCAATATGCGCCAAATTTTATATTAGATTTGAAATGCTAGCCACATGCGAGCACATCGCCCTAACCGAATTTCCAGTCTTTTCGGTTATGGAAACAGTCGCCATACCGAAAAGACTGGAAAGCAATAATTTACTAATTTAATATCCAATCAACAACTAAAGCGTTAATCAGAAACAGAATCAAACAGAGCATAACACAGTATCTAAGATATATAACGATATTTATAGAGGACGAGACGATCCGTGATAGTTATGCTTGAATGCACAACAACAATTGCGATTGTCCGAATTCGATGTCGACCGGTGTCTCCGGTCCGCAACTATGGGTCAATAAGCAACAGTTGCTTGGGTTTTTAAGTATAATATTTATTGTAGTCAATTTGATGCAGACGCATAAAGGACTTCACAATAGCAAAATTAACTTTAATATGATGAAGCTATGATGAATAGGTTATCTGGATCGTTCGTAGTAGTATCCACTCACAAAAATTGGGGTGAACATTTGACGTTATTTTGAGCCCAGCTTCTTCGTTAGTTAGAAAACGCTTTTTTTCTCTAAATCGTTTAAAGGCGGCAACAAATAATAGACTTATCTAGGAGTAGCTACTTTCTCTCTGATAGGAGAAAAGGTAAGACAGTAACGTACAAATAAATATGTTGCAGCATAATTTGTTCAATACACATTGACTAGAAAGAAGTGATGGCATAGCTAAAAACGAATTCAAACTTTTAGTTTCGTTAATAAATTTGGAAATAGAGTCAATCAATATCTAATAAGATTGTTTATTTTACAATAGGAAAGATATAGGTGAAAGCAAAACCTATAAATATGATTAAAAACTGAACCTTTAATACTACTTAAAAGTTTATAATAAAACTGTGAACTTTAAACTTTAATATGTTCATAGTTTAAAATTGCGTTATTGATACGCGATTTTAACTATGAACATCTATTAAAACCTTTGAAAAAATATACAAAAAAACCCCACAAACAAAGTGATAGCAAAAATATTTTCATACACACCACATACACAAAGGAATGAGTAATTGTTTGTGAATGTCAGATTCCACGGGTTGCACAAAGCATTTTTTTTTTTTTACAACCATGATCACAACAATGTTCAAATAATACACGCCTACTTTTGCACAATACTGGGATGCCATATTGAAATCCGAATCAAAAACTGGGTACATACCACACAGGATATGAGGTATGGGAATGAAAGATAAATTCTTTGATCTCAAAAGACAAAGGCACACAAAATGTCGACACTGCGATTGAATTTGGTGAGCTTTACAGCAAAATTTATTTCAGAACATTTTAAAATTGTAAAATTAGGTATACAATCATTAAAAAATATAAATGAATGAGATAACATATCATTTTGTTACTGTTAAGAAGAAAAAGAAATCTTTATGAAACATCTTTTAGGAAATCTTAAAATAATTTTATTACATAATCTAATTATCAAATTGTATCCAAATGTAATTTCGGAAGCTTACTTAAGCCAAAAAATCCTAAAAGTAAACATGATTTGCAAATTCTAAAGACATCCAAAAGTTCATTTTAAAAATACCCATTTTACTTGAACAAACATTTGAAGGAAGTTTATTTAAGGGACATAGTGGAAAAAAAATGTGGTCGGGACCCAAAGCTTTCTTACAGTGATTAATCCGAACGATAAGAGCACCACAAAGACTTACAAATGTGTACCGAACAGATTCCAGATCAAAAGCGGATAAACTCACTTTTGAGGTAGAAAATGTTTTTGTTGAGTGAGTTATCAAAAATCTATGGGCACGTGTTTTGACTCGTGATCACATTTTTGGCAAAGAACCGCATTTGGATTCAATTGTCTGTAACGTTTTGTGTTGATGCTATCTTTACATTCTGGGGTTACGTAGGAATAATGGCGGAATTGAATATCTGTAAAAACATCTGCTATCCCTCAGTCCATGTATTTTTGCGACTGATATACTTCAAAAACAATGACATATGAGTTTGTTTATTAGATGAAGAACTAGCACAACTTTATTTACAAAAATCTACCTACATTTAATACAGATCGTTAGAGTATATTTCTGCTTTTATGCAGGATTGACCTAAGACGGCAAACAAAGTAAGTCAGATAAGACAAGGCCAAGGTTAGAAACATGTGCCACTAAAAACAAATGGTCCACATTTACGACGGTCGCTATACATTATCAGCAGTACTAGACAAGAGTTTATTGACGATCTTAATGTTATAAAACACAGTACAAACATCAAAAGGGTTTACGACTTTAACAAAATATTTCGAGAAGACAACATCAAAACATAACTTTGTTTTTACGCCCTAAAAGATAGATTTGGTTAGCTTAATTGCCCACAAGGACTCGCGCGTCGTGTGTGGTTCTATTTTGATGCATCACTGATCAAAATCACGATAATGCCCTCAAAAGCTAGTGAGCGTTATAAAATTCCACAAGTATACGTCACGATGTCGTTACATTCCACCTTTTGTTGTTATTTGTCTAAACGCTTCTATGAAGCTTGATTATCTAAATGCCTTCATACAATAAGGGATTAGATGTTCAACTCGTTCCTAATTGTTCTCAGGGTACTATGGGATTAAATGGAGTAAGTGCTTGCATCCTTTTTGAAGACCGGTTTTGTCCTGTACTATTAAACTGTCTCTAACTAGATAATATTTCTGGACAACACGGTAAGATAAATTATATGGACACTTCTTGCCAAGTACCTGGAAATTAGAACTGGATAACTTTCTAGTTTCTTGAATAGAATTATGTACGTTGTAGTTATGTCTTATAGGAAGTGGTTAGTGCTTCTAAAGTATTTTTAAGTAGGTACGCCACAAAACTAGAAAGTCGTCATTATATTAATAGACCTCCTACCAGGGTTCCGCTTGCATGCACCGCATATGTTACATTATTTGGGGACATTGTACAACGGTACAGTACATTTCTTATATGTTATAAAATGATTTATAAAGCAGCAATTCCAGCTTATGCAAATAATACAATTTTCACCAACAATCCCTTAA